>HG992292.1:5000000-10000000 GCA_905220595.1 Spilosoma lubricipeda
TATTTCTCGATGCACAGTTTGACGTTTCGAATAATCGATTGAAATAAACACGAATTCAAATTAAAACTAAGAAAACTTAAGAAAACTACTCGTTCTCCGACATATATATATATATATATGTCGGAGAACGAGTAGTTTTCTTAAGTTTTAATTTGAATTCGTGTTTATTTCAATCGATTATTCGAAACGACAAACTGTGCATCGAGAAACATGGCAGTTTGGGTGGAATCTGTGGACGGTGTATGCAAAAGAAAGCGCACTGATTATTTGTTATTAACAATGTGATTATTACGTCTGAGTTTACTTACAGCTTGATTTAATAATGTTGGTTTAGTTTTAGTCGATTCTGTAAGCAATATTAAATGTTACTAAAATGTGTGCGGGTAACACCGAATATAGTAGTAGGTGTCACCACTAGTTAAAGCGAGCAGCCGGTATAAAAGAGAGCGGCCGCACGAGTTGCGGGACTACTAACCTATTGGCTCTTAAACTAACTACCCACCGTTTCGTATTGAAGAAAAATAGAATCGACAGATCAGTTTAGTTCGAGCATTGTATCAGGAAGGACAAGCTGTAAATAAGCTAAGTACATAGGTTTCTTAATTATTGTAATTAACTGTCAAACGTTTGTAACTAATAAGTTAAGATGTAACTTTCAAAAGAGTGGCCATGAGTTTCTTTGCCGGTTTCTTCTCATAAGGCCCTACGCATTTTGGAAATTGGAGGTTATGGGTCGTCACGGACGTTCAGTGGATTTTGGTGTTCTCACCTAATTCACTTTGACAATGTTGTGCCGATCTATGATTTTAACTGTAGCTTCATTGATTCAATAAACTATTGGAATTCTATATTGTCTTTGGCTGTGCATATAAACCCTACCTACCAACGTGTGTAATAATGAAGATTGATTACTAGACTAGACTAGACTTGATTAAGAGAGATTTCTATTGCTTTAAATCACGAGTGCCACTTGACAAACATGCAAGTGACGGCGGCAAAGCTGACGTCACCATTTCATAAAAACCGCTTCGACCGATCGCCCCCCGCTGTGACTCCGACATCAGAAGTGGGATTACCTGTGGATTGCCCTATGGATTACCTGTGATACCCCTAGAGATTACCTGTGGATTACCTGTGAATTACCCCTGTGTACTACCCCTAGAGATTACCTGTGATACCCCTAGAGATTACCTGTGAATTACCCTAGGGATTACCTGTGAATTACCCCTGTGGACTACCCCTAGAGATTACCTATCGATTACCCCTATGAACTATCCCTATGGATTGTCCCTATGGATTACCCATAACGGATCAGGAACAAAATACAGGGCAGATTGTTATTATTTTATTTTACGTTTACCCTACGTTAAAAAAAAAATCTTTTCGATACGGAATTATTTGTGCTATACGAGAACCGCCAACTAGTGAGAGAACTACTCCGACTGTAAAAGTGAAGTGATGTGTGAAAAATACAAGCGCTGTCAAACCTGTGGCAAAATCATGTTTACGTAATCCAGTAAAGATTAGGACAATTTTAGTCGTGACAATATTACTAACACATAATCTGAGATTTCAGATACTACCTCGCCTGACAGTCGAAGGAAACCTAAGCGCAGAAGATGATTACTTGAACTTTATTCAAGTGTGGTGTCATAGATGCAGTTCCAATATGAATGCCAAGGCAAACGATTTACAAACCGAGTAACCAGTGAATGTCAGCTCCATCCAACCAGTTCTAGTTCAAGAAAGATTTGGTGAGAAGTTTTCATTTTGTTTAAAATGCTCTTTAATAAGACAAATTCTGTCAGACAGATTTCTGGGCCAACGACAATATAGTGCAGTAATATTATTGAGGGTAGGTAACGCCCGCCTTTATTGTATTGAGTGGACAACGAATTGTTGCCCTGAGTCTGAGTGTACTTTGTGTACGTTTGTAAGGTCCCCCGTGACACAGGATGTTTATTCCTAATGGGAAGGTTGTCTTTTTAATAAAACAATAAATTCTGTCAAGAAATCCGGGTTGAAGAAATGCACTGAATAGTATTTCCTGTAGTAGGTACACGATTACTGTATTTCAAACGACATAATTATTTAAAGAAAAGAATGAAAATCTGCTTGCATTAGGGTTTTCAGTTGTAATTTTTGAAAAGTTCTTAAAAATCATAAGGTCATTTCTATTGGTGCCTACGTTCTCTTATAAAATGAGGATCGCAATCAAATGACATTAGACCCACAGTATAAAGGTCCTTACGTGGTCGCCGATATACTAGAGGGAGACCGCGAATTTGCTGTACACACATATTTTCTACCAACCATTGATCATCTACACTCGCAGTTATCAAAGTGAACACAAACCGTCAGATACCCACTAGTGAAGTCCCTATTGATTTGTCCAATGAACATGATGTAGAAAGCAATGATCCTTGAATAGTTTATTAAATTAATCCGAAGGCTTTATTTCTGTTTTGATTATTTTGTTGTGTACAATTATTTAGAATGCGTTTTTGATGTTTAACCAGACCATTGTTAATTGTTCATAGAGATAAGATAACACTCTTAAAAGTTTGCTTTAATTAATAAACAAAGTTATTTGATTACAAGAGATGTAGTGTTGGTAGCCTGGTTTCACTACCTCCTTCGGTCTCGCTGGTCATTTGTAGCCGTAGCTCGTGCAGTACCTATCTGTAGAGAGTGCGCGGTGCGCATCTGGCTATGCGAATGTTAGTCGCTGGTTAAGTGACAATAAAAAGATCTCGATCTCTGGTTAAGAGTTGAGCAAAAAGTTGCTGGTTAAGCGACTAAGTCAAAACGTCTTAACGCTGTTACTGGCGATTTAGACAGGGGTGCTGAACCTAGGTTAACAATAGTGATTGTGTGTAATAAGACTTGCGTGATTATACTTGGTAGAGACATAAATGAGCATGGTCAGAACCTTATCGTGATACTGACGTGAATAGAAACATCAAATTTAAAATCACGAAGGAAAATAATTTGTTATCTTTGAAATTGAATCTTTAATTTGGTCAGGAATAGCCGAGAGGACGGATTCACTGTCCAGATGTTTACTCAGTTAACAAACACGTAGACGTGTAAGTCCTTTAGAATGCCTGTGTCGGCCAGGCAATACCGGCCGAATAAATTGAGCTACTGTGGTTGCTTTTTTCTTTGTTTACAGATGACTCACACGAGGACGTGTGATGCATCAGGACGGCCGTGTCGGAGAACGAGTAGTTTTCTTAAGTTTTAATTTGAATTCGTGTTTATTTCAATCGATTATTCGAAACGACAAACTGTGCATCGAGAAACATGGCAGTTTGGGTGGAATCTGTGGACGGTGTATGCAAAAGAAAGCGCACTGATTATTTGTTATTAACAATGTGATTATTACGTCTGAGTTTACTTACAGCTTGATTTAATAATGTTGGTTTAGTTTTAGTCGATTCTGTAAGCAATATTAAATGTTACTAAAATGTGTGCGGGTAACACCGAATATAGTAGTAGGTGTCACCACTAGTTAAAGCGAGCAGCCGGTATAAAAGAGAGCGGCCGCACGAGTTGCGGGACTACTAACCTATTGGCTCTTAAACTAACTACCCACCGTTTCGTATTGAAGAAAAATAGAATCGACAGATCAGTTTAGTTCGAGCATTGTATCAGGAAGGACAAGCTGTAAATAAGCTAAGTACATAGGTTTCTTAATTATTGTAATTAACTGTCAAACGTTTGTAACTAATAAGTTAAGATGTAACTTTCAAAAGAGTGGCCATGAGTTTCTTTGCCGGTTTCTTCTCATAAGGCCCTACGCATTTTGGAAATTGGAGGTTATGGGTCGTCACGGACGTTCAGTGGATTTTGGTGTTCTCACCTAATTCACTTTGACAATGTTGTGCCGATCTATGATTTTAACTGTAGCTTCATTGATTCAATAAACTATTGGAATTCTATATTGTCTTTGGCTGTGCATATAAACCCTACCTACCAACGTGTGTAATAATGAAGATTGATTACTAGACTAGACTAGACTTGATTAAGAGAGATTTCTATTGCTTTAAATCACGAGTGCCACTTGACAAACATGCAAGTGACGGCGGCAAAGCTGACGTCACCATTTCATAAAAACCGCTTCGACCGATCGCCCCCCGCTGTGACTCCGACATATATATGAATTGACGAAATGTCAGGCAAATCAGAGGTATGTAATACCTTTTAATAAGTGATGGTGTTAATTTCCGTAAAAATAATTGTTAATATGTTAAATCCTTGTTCCTGAATTTAACTTAGTTTTGTCACATTTCTTAAAAAAGAAACTTAAATTCCTGGCTAAGTGCCAAAAAGTGCTAAGATCACCGGTTCTGCGACACGTTTAGTGGTCATATCACAAGTGCTTTTATTGGGACAAACTTCATGGTACGAGGATTTCCAGAAAAGTTTATTCACAAGTATATACATTTTCCCTTACTCAGCGATGGTATGTGTGTATGTCTGATACATGGTTGGGTGAATGGTGTTATAAAGGTAATTCGAGTAGGTAAGTAATAATCATGCTATGTACAGATTCAATGTTTGAGGAGGAAACATATATTTCATATTCCATTTATTTCTTGTTTACAGTAGTAATGTTCAACTTAATTGGTTCTTAACTTAGCAACTTTCAGACGGATCTTTACTTTACGCCGTATTAGAAAATATTATTTCACACGCGATACAAAATTTACCAAATAAGTGTTATTGCGAATAAAATATTGTAAAAATTTAAGTAGAGGAAGGACGCGTTAAGAATAAATAAGGAATTTATTCACGAAGAGCCAAGTGGAGAAACAAAGTTTGACAATTTATCGGTCGACTACGTACGGCAGCGGCACGAGTCACATAAACAGCAAACGTGAACAAGAGATAAGGCACGGAAAGATCCGATTTTCAGTGGTTTGAAAGCAATGACAATTTTATCGACTCTTTGATATGCCATTATTGAGTTACCGTAGTCGTTACGTAACCTCGTTTTTCTTCATTTTGGAAAAGATAGTAATCTATTATATTTACGGGAATTAACGCGATCACTTATTAAAAGGTATTACATACCCCTGATTTGCCTGAGTGCAGGTTGCACTGGCCGTGATCACAGGTTGACTGAAAAAAATATTGTTAATATATCATGGAACGCAAAAGTTTAAAAGTTAGTACAAGATAGTAATCTGTTGTGTTTCAAGTCTGCAAGTTAATGAAAACAGGGTTAATACCTTGAATTTTGTACTTAGTACATAAAAACTAAATGTTCGCAAGCATGATTGTGGTTTTTGTCAATTAAAGGAGGTATCCTTTTTATAATATGTTAATTACTTTATAATGTGTTTATAATATGAGTTACTGTAGACGTTACGTAACCTCGTTTTTCTTCATATTGGAAAATATAGTAATCTGTTATATTTACGGGAATTAACGCGATCACTTATTAAAAAGTATTACTATTAAATCAGAGGTATTGTGGTTTTTGTCAATTAAAGGAGGTACCCTTTTTATAATATGTAAATTACTTTATAATAACATGTTATAGCTAGTAATATTAGTTAGGTTTATAATAATACGATAAACTATAAATAATTGAAGAGTGAATTATTACATGACGAATTTTAATTTCACTAATCAAAATATTACTCAGTTCTTGTCACCTATATGACTGCCTCTGTGGCGCAGTGGTAGCGTATGCGACTGTTGTGTTTGATGTCTCGGGTTAGATTCCCGGGTTGGACCAAATGTTTGTATAATCTGCAAATATTTGTTTCGAAGTTTGTGTGTTTTTTTATATTAATATGTATGTTTTACAAAAAAAAGTATATATGCATTTATATCAGTTGTCTAGTAGCCATAACACAATCTCTGCTTAGCTTGCGACTAGATGGTGTTGTGTGTTAGACGTCCAAAATATTTAATTATTTATTTATTATAGTAATAAATAACATATCCAATCTCTCGAATACTATAAATAAAATTCAACAAATAAGTTATCTCGTTTACAGTTCTTCTTTACCCAAACTTTTACCAGAGAGATAACTCATCTCTCAATTTGAATACTGTGAGAGTAGAAAACTTCGCAATTAAAATGAATTGGGACTGAAAACGGTCCCACTCAGTTCTGTAAATCGTTTTACGATAGCGCTGAAACAAACCTCAAGGCTTACTTCAAATTGATACTTTAAAATAAAATAGTTTTATTTAGAAATTAAGGGTAGCCTATACCCCGCAGTGGACGTATTTTGGCTGGAATGATGAGGATACAAGATAGTGTAAACCATTGTAAGTTTACAAGTCTATGATGATTCATAAAAATCATACATTTTTGTTCATACAACGGACTGACGCGGCATCAAGGTTATTGTGGGCATGCAGCAACATGGTCGGATTGTTTCCATAGATATCAATGACGCACTTGTCAACACCAATGCAAATTCCTATTTGACTTTCAATGGATCTACAAACTAATTGCAAATATATTTATAAGATATCAATCTGTCATTTTAGATAAAGTCGAAGTAGCACTAGGCACTCAAAACATTATTAAAATATTATTCCTCAGTAAACTAGCCATATAACTTAAATATATTTTTACAAGTCTGATACTTAAAATATACATGTTGAAACTGGAGCGGTCGCTTACGTCTAATTCCCGTAACGTCTAGTAGGCTCAGTTGGTCTAATTCGCCGAATGTCTATTCCCCAAACAACCGAATACGCACCAATAACATGCGTCATTTATATTACAAAAAATATATTGTACAGAAATCCACTAAAGCCATGAATGAGAAATTCTCTTTATTTGGAATACAGCCAAATCTTACATATATCACCACCAATAATTCTTGATTTATCGGCGAATCCGTCACGAAGGATTTAATAAATAGGAAGAAAGTATTTTTCAATTGCAATTGATTGGTCTTATTAATGGAATTACGTATCGCTAACATTGAAGTAGCCGTAACACAGGCTTATACCATTTTAATCACGTAGATAAAAAATTGAAATTAAACAGTGGTCATTGTTCACCTTGAAATCATATCAGTCAGCTCAATAAAGTGGAATAGCCGTAGCATCACAGGCAGTGTAACCTGTTTGTAACATGCCTTTATTAGCTTGACCTGTATTTATGTAACAAAATCTTTTAACTTCATTTTCACATTTAGGAGTCTATTTAACTTAAAAATTTGCACAAGGGCAAGGGCCGATGGCAATACAATAATGTGAACAAAAACAAAAAAAAAAGTGTTCTTCCAAAAAAATACTTTTAAAAAACCAAACTAAAAAGTAGAAAATAAATTATAGTTTAAAAACTAAAAAAAATACGCTTTAATAGCAATCGTACTAATAAGTAGAAAAAAAATGTAAAAAGCGTAGGGCGACATTATTGAAATATTTTGAACTTAATTTTCAAAATTGTTTTCTACTGTTTAGTTCGATTGCTATTAAAGCTTGTTTTTTTCTTTTTGAAACTATAATTTTCAACCGTACTTTACCCGAAAGCAGAAATTACAAAGGTACTAAAAATACTAACAAAAAATTTTTAGACCACGTTTTTCGTAGGGATAACTGTTGAAATGTGAACGCGGACTCCATGCCGGATAAATCTATGGTTGGTCATAGAGGTCACTGTGTTTTAGTTATCTATGTACACTTCCATGTTCTGTAATAAACCTCCTGTCGTTGTAACATCGTTCTGTCTATTCATTTTCTGCATTAGTTTAGATCTAGACAATCCTAATATAATAATAGTTTTTCATCAGGTTATGGGCCCTGACGCCCGATTAGTTTTCGATTAGGAACAGTATTTTGTGTGAAAAGTAAATTTGAAATTACAATTTCAATCGGTCTCCGTCACACGTTGTTCGGTCTTCGAGGTTCCTTTGTTTTTCAGCAAATCTCCTACATAATATACAAATAAAACTAAAAATGTCTTCAAGTTCCAATTTAATTAACATAGAAAAGTTAAAAGGCCGTGAAAATTATGCTACGTGGAGCTTTGCCATCAAGACTTATCTGGAACACGAGGACCTATGGAAATGTATAGAAAACGATGAAGAAACCACCTTTACTAAAGGCGACGACACCAAAGCCAGGACGAAAATTGTGTTATTGGTAGATTCTATCAATTATATTCACATTCAAGAAGCGAAAACTTCTAAAGAAGTATGGCTTAACTTGCGAAGGGCCTTTGATGACTCAGGCCTGACGAGGAAGGTAGGTTTGCTACGTGAGCTTATTACTACAGATCTAGAAAGCTGTGGGAGTGTTGAAAATTATGTAAATAAGATAATTACTTGTGCGCACAAGCTCAGGAACATTGGGTTTCATGTTGATGATGAGTGGTTGGGTACGCTCCTCTTAGCAGGGCTGCCAGATTCATATAAACCAATGATGATGGCAATGGAAAGCTCAGGTGTAACCATAAGTACAGATTTAGTAAAAACAAAAATTCTGCAGGATGTCAAGGATGAAAAAGACTCGGCTGCATTTTATTTACATTACAAAAATAATAATGCAAAGGCTCCTAAGCCTTCAGGCAAAGGCCCCAGATGCTTTAAATGCAACAAATATGGTCACATATCAAAAGTTTGTCGCAACAAAAGTTCAAATAAAAACACAAATTTTAACAAATCGTATGGTAATTCTAATGACACTTCAGGATTTGTAGCTGCCTTTTCAGTTTCACCTGTAGTGAAAATGAACTGCTGGTGTCTTGATTCAGGAGCTGCGATGCATATGACCAATAATAAAGACTGGATTTATGATTTAAAACCTGCTACAATTAATACAGTCACTGTTGCAGACAATGAAACTTTATCTGTGAGGGGCTGCGGTAAGGTAAATATACAAAGTTATGATGGAAAAAACAAGCAATTAATTGGCACTGTACAGGTAACCGATGTATTATTTGTCCCAGATTTATCTGTAAACTTGCTATCAATACCTCAGATAACTAAAAATAATTGCAAGGTACAATTTGATGAGAAGTGTTGCAGAATATACCAAAATTCAAAGCTAGTTATGACAGGTTATATGCAAAATAGGTTATATGTGGTTAATAATGATACTTTTGCACTATTATCGACAGCTCACCTGTGGCATCAACGAATGGGTCATATAAATTACCAGAACTTATTGAAACTCAATGATTCTGTTGAAGGAGTAGATGTGAAGATAAATCAAGAGAGGAATGTGACTTGCCATACTTGCTTACAAGGTAAACAAACCCGGCAACCGTTTAAGGATCTTGGCACAAGGGCTTCCGGTCTTCTAGAGATAATACATTCAGATGTATGCGGTCCAATGGAAGAAAAGTCACTTGGAGGTGCTCGATATTATGTCACATTTATCGACGATTATTCAAGAAAGGTATTTGTCTATTTCATGCATTCTAAGTGTCAAGTATTTGAGTATTTTAAAGAATTTAAGAAACTAGTTGAGAATCAGCTACAGACCAAAATAAAAATATTTAGGAGTGACAATGGCAAAGAGTATGCCAATGAAGCATTTGATAAATTCTGTAAAGAATCTGGTATCAAGCGACAGTTTACTATACCATATTCTCCCGAGCAAAATGGCATGAGCGAGAGAATGAATCGTACATTGGTAGAACGCGCTAAATGCATGCTTATAGATGCTAAGTTGCCAAAGAAATTTTGGGCAGAGTCTGTCTCTACTGCTGCATATGTAATTAACCGCTCGCCAACGAAATCTATTAATTATAAAACACCAGAAGAAATGTGGACAGGCATGAAACCGAATTTACAACACATGAAAGTTTTTGGTTGTCCGGCTATGATGCATATACCTAAAGAAAAGCGGTTAAAGTGGGACTTCAAATCTAAGGAACTCATATTTGTTGGATACTGCCCAGAATCTAAGGGATATAGACTATATGATAAAAAGGAAGGAAAAATACTTCAAAGTAGAGATGTTATTTTCTTGGAAGAAAATATACAGAAAGATTTTATTTGGATGCCACTTAAAAATGAACAAACTAATGAAAATTTAAATGAAACTGTTGTTAGTGAATCAAGCTCTTATCAAAGTACTAGTCCAGTCCGGGAGATTGACAGCTCTCATTTTAGTGAAGATGATACAAAGGATGAAGATTATGTTCCTGAACGTAATGTCAACCAGAGCCCACTGTCTTCTACCACTCGAAATCTGAGACCCAGAAAAAAGATCCCTACCTATGTGTGTCACAATACGTCAGGGAATACAACTTTAATAAATGATCCTCAGACGGTAAAGGAAGCTATAAACAGTGAACATGCACAGATGTGGAGAAATGCGATGGACTGTGAATATGAATCACTAATAGAAAACAATACATGGACTCTCACTAAGCCATCTCCAGGAAAAAGGGCAATTCCAAGTAAATGGGTTTACAAAACCAAACTAAATGCTTAATGGAAACATAAGCAAATATAAAGCCAGGTTGGTCATCAAAGGTTATGAACAAACATATCCAATGGCATAGATTATGTTGATATGTATGCCCCTGTGGTACGTCTCACCTCTATACGATACCTACTTGGAATGGCAGCTAGATACAAGCTATACATAGAACAGCTGGATGCAATTTCAGCCTTTCTGCAAGGTGATTTAGACGGTGGGAAAGTCTAAGCATCACCAAGTCATCAGTGACATGGGTCTACGTTCAAGAGAGGATGTTGAAATGTGAACGCGGACTCCATGCCGGATAAATCTATGGTTGGTCATAGAGGTCACTGTGTTTTAGTTATCTATGTACACTTCCATGTTCTGTAATAAACCTCCTGTCGTTGTAACATCGTTCTGTCTATTCATTTTCTGCATTAGTTTAGATCTAGACAATCCTAATATAATAATAGTTTTTCATCAATAACAGTAATTTTCGGGAGCACTAGTTAAATTTTTATTCGAGTGCTACTTTTGACGAAATTGGATAGTGTGTTACAATTATTAAAATTTTCTTTCAACTCGCAATACAGTAGTAAATTGTCAAGTCAAACTAATTTCTCCAAAAAGTATTAACTTAATCACTGACGTCACATTATGCAATGTTTATATAGTTTCCAAACAACTGCAATTTCTAAAAGCAACAGATCAAATTCTTTGAATTCGGTATTTAAACAATGTTTTTATTTTCGTCAATATCAACACCAAAAAATTATTGTATAACTATTCGTGAAATAAACGTTTACCATTAAATAAATGGCTTCCTCATTTAATGGTAAACGTTTATAGTTAAAGGACTCCTTGTGTGGAATACTAGTATAATTTTTAAAATTCTTAGATCAAAACCGATAGATTTAAATGTAATCCATCAATATATTATTACCTTTTTAATCCGAAAAATGGTATGGCAAAAAACGATGGTAATAATGTCTGAGTCTGTTGTGAATTATCTTTATATCCAATAAATACATTCCTAGAAGTACATATAGAATAATTAATATAGAAAGAGGCAATGATATCGAAAGATGGTTTCGGGATGATCCACATTTCGGTTTTATTCATTAGAGAATTAGTTAGATTATTTATTTTTGTGTTATAAAAGCTGTACAAATCGGTAAATAGCTAAAAAGCGCAGGACAACACCTTTAAAGGCCAACTTATTATATGTTTATCTGTGTGGTGAAGGATTTCAAATACCGAGTGTTACCACCCCTATTCATCCCAAGGGTGTCATAAGAGGTGACTAACGAGGCTAAGTACATAGGACAACATCACTGCAACGAGAGAGAAAAATGGAAATAAACCCCATAGCGACCCGTCTTGCCAGCGTGATATAGAAGCACAAAACCATGGTATATAAATATATTTCACCACGTATGGCATTCCAAGACATGACAGGCAGAGAAACCGACATGACGTCATCAGCACTATCGCTGGTTCTGGTTGATTCATTTTGTGTTATGTTGCTATAAAGTGGTAACTGGATAGTGACGTCACACCGTGTCGCTCTCGAAATGCGAGACCTTGATTTCTTAGACCATGGCTAAAATCTACTTTCTAAGAAGAGGCTTTTGACCAACAGCCACCAGAATTTTAAAGACCGTTGATATAATGATAAGTTTAATCATAATACAGTTTTCACATTCATTGGAAATATGCATGACCAAACACCATCACTCTGTTGATGAATTATTAACTTTGGTAAAGAATCGACCTTAAAAACAGAACATAAAGTTCCATTTCAATGTGATGACACATGGTGATCAACTCAAAATCACACAAAATAAATAATTTCATAATTCAAATAGGACGACCCGTTCAATCTATACAATCATCTATACAAATAAATAAAATTGGAGTGTCTGTTTCTAATATTAAAATAACCGGTTTTTACACGGTACATTTACCAAAATATTTTTTGTTTTACTTTTGTCTGTTTGTTTGTGCCGGCTAATCTCTGGAACGGCTGTACCGATTTTGACGAGACTTTTACTGATAGGTAGCTGATGATATAAGGAGTAACTTGGTTATTTTTTTTAAGACTAGTTTTGCCCCGAGGTACTACAGTAACCGCAGGTAACACCGCGAGACTCAGCTAGTAGAAAAACAAGTATACTAACAAGACCCAGATGTCAAAATACAACGTATTTTCATATGCTACACTAATGGGATATGCCCACTCGAGGATGGCATGCATGCATTTAACTTTTAACGAGGAAAACTTTGTCTATAAACATTGTATGTGCAGCGGAATTCTCCAGGGCTTTGACTAAATACGTTATTTCAAGGAAATGCAACAATATTGCAGGAAATCGCATTAGTAAACGTTATTTATTCGATATAAAATATAATGGAATTAATTTTTAAACTAATTCAAATAGGAGGAGGTTACCAATTCGACAGTATTTTTTTTCTGTTTGTTACCGACTGGGTGAACCGATTTTAATGATTATTTTTTTATTTGAAAGCTAGTATATTGCTACTTTTAAAATCACAGGATATTTGTTTTACATAAATTTGATTATATACAAAGATCTTAAGGTTGTCAGGTTGGTCCTTCGACCATACACTACATACCACACTAAATACATTTTTATTATATGTCTGGCTGTCATTAGTATTAACTTTATGAGACCACGCACACCTTATCAGTGATCATCTATGGTGTGCTTTCTCCTTCGTGAAAGCCATTTCATAATATTTTTAAATAAAACAAGTACTGGGTACAACCTTTTTATTATTCGAAATAAGGAACCAAAGTAACCTACTTTAAAATGAATTTAATAATACAAAAAAGCAATAAAAATATTTACACACAAGCGTCGAAAAGTTCTTCTACATATCGCCTATTGGTAACTTTTCTAAAACTAAGGCAGCAATGTTAATTCTTAGTGCTAGAAAAAGGTCTACCTTCTCGTCACGTGAAGCGTCGATCAGTTGTTAACATAGCGCGATCACTCATAAACTCATACCAAACTTTGCGTCTTGACCCTGAACGATTCAAAAATGTAATTACCTGTGATTCGAGTTGTATTCAAAATTTTGCATAAACAAATTCGTGATACAGATTCAAGCATTTCTTGAAATTTATGGATAGGACTCAAAAAGAGTACTTCTTAACATTCAATAACAACTAAAAACTTTGCTCTGAAGCCCTCGCAAATTAAGGAGTTTTGCACTTAAGTCGTATTTAGGGTTCCGTAGCCAAATGGCAAAAACGGAACCCTTATGGATTCGTCAGTCTGCCCGGCCATATTTCACCGCCATGTTTGTGCGAGAGACACTTCCAAAGTGGTAAAATGTGTGTTCCCCCCTGTAACTTCTAAACTTCTAAAATAAGAGAATGATAAAACTAAACAAAAAAACATGATGTACATTACCATGCAAACTTCCACTGAAAATTGGTTTGAACGAGATCTAGTAAGTGGTTTGTTTTAATACGTCATAAATCGTAGTTTACTTTTCCATATAGGTGTGTACGGAACCCTCGGTGCGCGAGTCCGACTCGCACTTGGCCGGTTTTTTATTGTTGTAGGAATTTGCGGCCAGCGCTTTTCAGCATTAGTGACCTGTGAACGAGTTCTAAATGAAAAGCTATTGAACACAAGTGAGGTTCCGTTCCATTTAACAAACGGGAATAAATTGGTATAATGGCTTTAGTTCTGTGATTGATTCTTGGAACGAAGGAAAAATAATTACATTTGAATATTCAGTTAAGGTATTAAGTCAAACTTTCAATAGATGCTTACACCTATTTTAAGTGATAGTAATTATTAAGTTCTTAACAAAGAAGTTTAGATTCTTACCAGTTTATATATAAAGCTGAAGAGTTTGTTTGTTTGTTTGTTTGTTTGTTTGAACACGCTAATCTCAGGAACTACTGGTCCGATTTGAAAAATTATTTCAGTGTTAGATAGCCCATTTATCGAGGAAGGCTATAGGCTATATATCATTACGCTAAGACCAAAAGGAGCGGAGCACCAATGAAAAATGTTTCGAAAACGGGGGAAAATTATCACGCTACGGGCAATAGGAGACGCAAACGTGGTTGCGTGGGTCTGCTAGTAGTGTATATTTTAACAAAAAAAAGAATTTTAGAATCTTCGCATAACATTTTTACACTGGGTGTTATAATGTATGATATTTTTAATGTTATGTTTTTATTAAATATTAAAAAAAAAAATGTTTTTCGAGTAATAACTAGAAAAAAGAAACGGAATCCGGGGTTCTTACTGACTTATTATAAATTAATTAACGATTTGCTTAATGCAGGTCTAACTTTGATAGAGGCAGCTTAAATGTTCCACAGCAGGGACTTCCATGGTTGTGTTCAACATTCAAGAAACTTTTCTAACACAATTCGTTACAATTCATACCAATATTATCTTACTAGTACTTATATTATAACTTCGAAAGTATCTGCCTGTCTGTCTGTTCTTGAGCAAGGACAGGCTAATTTTAATGATAACCAACCGATAGTTCAAAATAAATAAGTTTTGTGGGAATTAATAACAAGTTCGAATAATGTTTAAATGGAATGCAAAAGTATTGAAATAGTAAGTATTACGATATTTTCTTTTGTTATGGAATAGAAAAAGAAGTTAAATAAAATAAGATAAGTAGTAGTAACATATCAAACTTATCAACTATATTTATAAGAAACTCTAAGCCGTGTTTTCTAAGAAAGAGATTAATAATGTTGTTTTATCTCCAACGCTCATGGGCCATAAATTTGGAGCAGTACCTGTATTCGTTGGAGGATGTTTACAAAAAGGCTTTCGTAAATAATGTATTGGAACAAATAGGTAGGCGGGCTCATAATATATCTAGGAACGGAAAACGACTACATACCTAAAGTGGATGCTATAAATATATCTTACTCATTAGCAGAGAAACATGAGTTTTATTTTTAGCTCGCTGAACCCTGCGGTGTTACCCGCGGTTATTGTTATACCGCGAGTAACGCCGCGGGACAAAGTTAGTCTAAAAAAAATAGCCTAAGTTACTCCCCGGATCATCAGCTACCAGTGAAAGTCCCGTCAAAATCCGTCCAGCCGTTCATGATATTACCCGGAACAAACAGACAGACAGACAGACAGACAGACAAAAACTTTTTTAACTACATTTTTGGTATATGTACCCTGCATACATACATATGCATTTAGTTAAAAGCGGTTATTTTAATATTACAAACAGACACTCCAATTTTATTTAGTTCTAGTATAGATGTATAGATTCTGTTTAAAAAAAAGTAAATAGAAAAGAAGACACAAAAGCTTTGAATTATTCCCACTTTCATGGAATCAGGTAAAATGAGCTTAGAGAGTATCCTGGACAAACAGAAGTTCTTAAAACTAAGGCGTTTCTTACAATTTATATGAAAATAAGGGAGTATGAGAGATATTATTTGATGAGTCCGATATCATCATTTTTAACAGCCTTTAATGTAGACTATTCTGGACTCTTTGGAAGGATGCTTAAATATTAACCTATATAATATGTAATAACAATAAACAAATACTCTGTGCTATTATTGCACAATAAACATTAATTCGTCATCATAGCAAATATTGTGTTCATCTGTAATAGGCTTTTTCTATTATCTGTTATTTTTAAATCCCGTATTTTAATTGTCTATTTAATTGTTTGCTTGCATGCTCTTATGCATAATGCCAATATAAATATAGAAATAAATCTATACTCGAAATGCCTTTAATCGGTTTTTCTATAAAAGGTGTAAAAACAATTGACCCGGTTAGCGCTATAAAAACAAATCAAGCTGCCACTTCCGAGTACAATAAATCCCTTCATAACTCACCCATGCGGACCTCGCCCGAAATATATTTATAAAGATGATGTTGTCACCCTTATCCCTCGAGTAATATCGCTTTCCTGGAAATCACAAAGTTTTCATCTACCATATTTGTCTCGAAAATGGGTTAACATGATACATCCGCATAGAAGTTATTATCTTTATAGAATGCATTTACGCATATTTGGGTTCTTCCTTTTTTCCTAGCTAAGCTGAAGCTAATTTGTTTACGAATTTCTTTCAGTAACGCTCGTCACATTTTATCTTTAATGATATATAAAAACTTTAAGCACTTCATTTATGTATATATATATTATTTTATGCTGCTTATCATAACCTCTTGAAGTATCATTGTATACAATTTAATTAATATTCCTTCGTCTATTAATATTCTAATTTAGATCTAAGTTTCAAAATAGAAGACCAGTATTTGTATATTCGATCAATGCAGACCTAAACAATATATTAAAACATCAATAACATTATTGTTAGACATATTTAATTGCGTTCTAGTTGACAATGTTTAGCAATAACAAACGGCTATATGGCACTATAATCACGGTTCATCAGTTAACTAATCTCATCAACCGTTTATCAGCCAGCGCGAGTAGATTCTCCAAAGATCTTATATCCTTATACCAATGAACCTATTAGACTAATGATATTATTGGCTGAAATTATTGAAGAAATTTTACTAATGTCTTTTTAGCACGCTGTTAGAGATATTGATTTTTACTTTGATATAGAGTAATGGTGAGCCAGGAAAAGTTTGCAATTGAGTTTTGTTTTACTTAAAATGTTGTAGGGATTTTAATACATTTATAGTAATGCTTATGACTGATAATTATCTATTTGGATTACGACTCATAAATAGAAGAAAACATTTTCAGTATTTGTGTACAAGCAATACGTCACTAGCCGGCGATATATGCGGCAACATTTCTATGAACTGGCTTTCATATGCAGTACGACAAAAGTTCATTATCCCCGTGATGTCCCCTTTATACCATGATCCTACTGTTTTTCTATCGTACCATTGATTGTAAATAAAAGTTTGTTTTCGTTGAAATAAAAATATTTGCAAGGAAATAAAAAATTGGAGCTACGTTCCGATAAAATCTGGAGTTTATTTACAGTCTGATTCTGAGAACTCAAAGTCTCTCAACTATAATAATCACTTGTCAAAAGTACATAACACAATATAACGAGTCGTAGAAAGTTGTGACATGGCCCTATAACTGTTTAGTTTGTTTATTTCTGGCTAAAAGGATTTGGACGTTGAACCGACACTTACATTGACAAGGGATCTATTTACAGTCATAAAGCAGAACGCAAGTAGGTTATTCAGTTATGCCTAAAGTATATACATTTATGGTGGAACATATGTATAAGAAAATAAGAGATGCGGTATTGGCATAAGTATTTTATAAATCTGTTTTTAAATAACGGAGTTATGCCTGAATTTGCATAAAAAAAACAATTATGAATCTTCTCTTCAAATTCTGTTAAAAGACCTATTAATTAGTTGTCAAATAAATTCATAAATGCATGCTTGTTTGAGTTCCTACTATGCACTTCGGTCCTTTTTCATAAAATCTTTCCCAAAACTTGAAAGCTCAAAGATACCGTTAGTTTTTTTCATAGCATATTGTTATATTGAAGTATATTATTCTTTCTTTTCTCAAAAACCTATCTGCTAGTAAACAATGACGTTCAAGGAGTGCCAACTCTTCAGAGATTGGGCAGTTTGCGTCCATTCACAGCCAACCTATATAAACTATTTAAGCCAACTATATAAAACTATATATATATATATATATATATAAACTATTTCAGGTAAAAATGTATCTGCATCTGCATTAAATATTTCTCGTGTAAAATGTTAATTCTATCAGTTTTTATTTACGAGTTCTAGTGTGAAGTCGTAAATTTTATAGGTAGCATTCTGGGAATAAGACTCTTGTTTAATTTTGATCACTAAAATTATGTTAATGTAACAATCCAACATACGGTTCTGATTTAGTTTCATAAACATTATTATAATATTACTTTCATCATGACGACATTTTAAAGACTAGAAGACTTTACTTTTTTTAGAATTACATATATTATGCGATTGATTGGCATCTTTTCAAAAGAAATAGAAGAATATTGTTTAAATATCACAATGGTTTGGTATATAACTTACTCTGTATTTTATTATGTGACTTTCATCCACAACTGACGTCAATAATGAACTGTACGCAATTGAAAATATCTTCCGTGGATGAAAATTTATTTTCCATAATTTAATTGGTTTCAGTTTTCAATAATTAACTTGTGTAATACAATTCATTTATTAACGCAGTAAACCTTAATTGCCATGACATTTGGTTTATATTATATATATTTGATAAAACAAAGTTATGTTTTTATTCATTTTAGCAGTTTCTCTGGAGTATCAAATTAAGTGATTATAAAATTATGGTCTTCAAATTATTTGGTTCTCCAGAATTATGTTTCCGTTTCATCATCAGCCCGTTGCAATCCACTGCTGCACATAGTGCTCTCCCAAGGAACACCACAGAGCCCGGTCTATTGCTTTTTGCATCCAGTCACTGTCATCCTTCCTGTGCAAGTCGTCCCGACAGAGGGCGTCCCACACTACGTTTGCTCTTCTATTCTCCCGTGTCAATGATATCATCGACAAACCTTAAATACGAAATGTATTCGCCGTTTACACTTATGCCCCGCCCGTTCCAGTTCAAAGTTTTGAAGACGTCCCCTAAAGGTAAACAGTTTCGGGGATATCACATCCCGCTGTCATACTCCTTGATTTCAAGGAATCTGTCTTGTTTGACTATTCTGTACTTGGTAAACATAGTGGCTCCGTCATACAGGCTCCTCAGTACTTTAAAGTCAGGGAGTCCAGAAAAGACCAGGTCTCGACAGTGTCAAAGGTCTTCTCGTAGTCCACAAAAACAAGCTTCACGGTATGTATATGTGGCCTATGGGGCAAAATCCTCCATAGAACTCGGCCTGATTTGGTGGTTGGAAGTCGACCAGACGTCGCGTCAGCCTATTTGCGATAACTCTAGAAAACAACTTAAAAACGTGGCTCAGGAGCAGTATAGGACGGTAGGCCTTGAGAATCCGTGTAGTTTTATTTGTATTTAAAGAAAAACTACGATATCTAAGGGTTCAAAACTAAAACTAAAACACAACTGATGTTGTGCATCATGATATGAATAATTGTGTTTAAATATCCAATATGCTTGAAAATTAGTAACACTTTTAAAAGTAATTTTTGTTTCAAGGTAAGTTTGAAGAGAAAAGACTGAAAACCAAGCCACATTTACTAAGCGATATACATACTTGAGAGTTTCAATGTCTTTCCATAACATACAGAAATGAACTTGATAATAAGTCAGAAATGTAATAAATCCCACAACCAATATATCATATCGTAGCCAAGTCACAACGTTGGCCCGGCACACAGTGAGACTTTTGCCTTTGATAGAACAATTTTAGCACTTCGTTATGATTTATAGTTTCTTTCAAGGACTTTTAACAAAATTGAATTTACATGTCTGTGGATAACCCCCGGAACACTTGGATTTATTTGACAGCGAGCATCGGCACTGGTAAATGTTATATCATTAATATTTCGCTTAGAATTATTGTTTAATGGTCCGTAAAATTGATTTTGTGAAGATATTTTTTTATTAATGGAGTTAGATTAGAGTTTTAGAGGGATCTGGCTTCTTTCACCACTTTATTTTCAGATAGCCTGAACTGAATATTATTTTGATCTTAAGTAGGTAATATATTTAACGACAATATATTATGTACTTTATATTATACACGCTAGCTTTTACACGCAGCTTCGCTCACGCAGACTTTCTTCCCCTGATATACCCCCTTAGGGGTGGAATTTCCAAAATTCCTTACTTAGTGCTCACTTACGTTATATAAAGAACCTACATGCAAAATTTCAGGATTCTAGATTCAGCGGTTTGGGCTGTGCGTTGATCTCTGAGTAGGTCAGTCAGTCACCTTCCTCTTTCATATATATAGATAGCGGTTTATAGGTTACGTTGATTAAAAGCGCTTGTTTTTTAAAAGTATTATTTACATAAGTTGCTGATGTGGATTATCAAATTGGATCATCATGGTTTCCCTGCCAGTTTTTCAATTGTATTTTAGATCAGCACAATGTATAACATATCGAAGGGCTTGTCTGGTTTCCCGTATGGACGGCCGTCACTTTGGCGTCAGCTTGAAACCAATAAAGTACTTTAATTTGACTAATTTGACTGCCTCGTTGGTCTCGCGGTTGGCGTGTGCGACTGCTGATCATGAGGTCTTGGGTTCGATTCCTGGGTCGGACCAAATGTTTGTATGATCTACAAATATTTGTTTCGGAGTTTGGGTGTTTTCTATGTATAATATGTATGTATTTACAAAAAAAAAAGTATAATATGTATCTATATCAGTTGTCTAGTACCCATAACACAAGCTCTGCTTAGCTTGGGACTAGATGGCGTTGTGTGTTAGATGTCTGAAATATTTATTTATTTATTTATTTATAAAGTAAGAGGTCTCGCAAGAAAAAGTCGCCTATTTTCATTTCTGATAAAAGATCGTTGCTAGAGCTATGAAACAACTAAGAAGGCATCTGAGATTCTGGAATCAGCTAAACTGGCTCTCCTAACCAGCCCCAACCATTAGCATAATGCACTATTTAAGAGTCAAAATGCACAATTAGAACTACAGTACATCTTTTTACAGAACTGCCTCGTTGGTCTAGCGGTTGACGTATGCGACTGTTGATCAAGAGGTCTCGGGTTAGAATCCCGGGTCGGGCCAAAAGTGTTATTGAGTTTTTCTGATTCTATGAATACTTAATAACAGCTCGGAGTTTGGAAGTTGGAGTCTGAACCCCCGTGCCTCGGAGAGCACGTAAAGCTGTCGGTCCTGCGCCTGATCTCTCTCCGGTCGTGTCGGTTAACCGTCCCATCGGATAATGAGAGTGAGGGAACAGAGAGTGCACCTGTGTTTGTGCACACACTTGTGCACTATAATATCTCCTGCGTAGCTGGCTGGTCTCCGTTGAGACTGGCCGCCGTAGCCGTAATCGGCTAGGAGAACATCACATCACATCACATCCTTTAACTGTTATGAAGAAACTTGTATTTTATGTTTAAACTTAAAACACTTTGAGAATAAAAATTAAAGTTATTGTTAAAATAATCACGTGTGCGTGTTCCTTCCTTTCTTCTTAACTTTGTTGTAGATAAATAAGGATAAAAGATGTACCACCTTCTCGTAAAAGATTTAAGGTTTCATTTGTATTACGAACATGAAAAGTCTCTAACCGTAGAATGAAGAATGTTCTTGAAGTTGTGAATAAAACGGGTCAAGTAATATTGCAACACCATTGCTTTTTATAATGCAACTATCCTGTTTTTTTTATATTTATTAAGTCAAATTCAGGGTATATAGATTAATTAATGATATTAAGATGCTTCTGCATCATTGGGCCTACGGTCTCGCACTCACCAACTGTCATTTTAGTTTGGGCTTCTATGAGAGGGTAGTACCGCCACGGTCAAGCCCGCCTATTAGTGCTGAAATGAGCGTGAGTCGAAATACCTTGAAAACCCTAGTATAAATGATGGTTGATTAAACTGGGTTTGATCAAAATATTAGTAGATTTATCGTTTATCTTAGAGTTCATTATATCTTGCTCTGTTCGGAGAACAAGGGCAGCAGCAAGTCGTATCGCAACGCCAAACTTTTCCAATTTACGTTGTGGTATTATTTTGTGATTTAGACTTTCACTGGCTTTTATTAAATTGTATAACGCAGATAAACTTTACGGAGGCGCTGTAATTTTTATAATAATTAATGTTGTCATTAAAATTAAAATTATAATGGTAACTTAATTTTAAACTAATTTAATCTTTTGAAGTGAAAGATAAAACAACAAGAGTAAATACATAACATATGACCAAAATCCATAGTAATATTATAAATTCGTAAGTGTAACTCTGTCTGTCTGTTTATCAGTTTGTTACGTTTTCACAACTAAACTGCTCCATCGATTTCAATGATATTTGGTATGGAGATACTTTGATTCTTGTACAAGGACATGTCCTATTCTTTACCGCGATAACCGGCACACACGCGGGCGGAGCTGCGGGCAAAAGCCAGTTATAAATAAATTTAGGCCAATTCAATTTATCTCTATTTCGCTATTATGCCATACACACAAAAGTAGTAGAGCCACGTTAATTTCCGAACGAACGGGCTGGCTCGACCGGGGCGGCACTACCCTCGCATAGAAAATCAACGTAAAATGACGGCGTTCGTGCTGTCGTGTTGCGTTGGTGAGTGCAAGACCTAAACATGCTGAAGCATCACTAGGGGTGGCCATGCTGCATTGTTGTATTGTCTGCATTCACAATGAGTGTGGTGACCACGACTCTTGGATTCTGCTTATGCTTTCCATTGGCAGAGTAGAGTCATTTTGGCAGGCCATACCTACATAAAAATATGCAATTTTAATTCTTACATAAATTTTTCATAAAACTACAATCTAAAAGACCGCAATAATGGAACTATCGGAGCCAACTAGTTACATTAGTATTTCAACTAGTGGTTAGGTTAGGCTTTGTTTTAAAACTGGCATTCGCAATCGCAGGGTGTTACTGCCTTTCCCTAGTTCCTCCATTCGTATCACGTTGATTGAACAGCCAATTAGACTAGTTAGCTGCGAAAGAACTACTTTTTGAAGAGAATTTTTTGTACTCCTACTGAACTTTCAGCATTAATAACTTACATAATTCTATAAAAAAATTAATAAAGTCAGAAATATATGTTATAACATATTAAACACAGCTCTTTTCAATGTTAAAATCTAGGTTATTGATTTAGAAAATTCTCCGAATCTGTTTTGATTATGCAGAGCACGTAAAATATGAAATTTCTTAAACTTTTCGCTACTGCTCACTAAGTTTAGACTATGTAAGCTGTTCACATACTGGCGACTTTACAATTTCTGACTTTTCTTGTTCGTGTTAAAAATCTATATCGTGAAAATGAATGAAAGAGTGAAGTAAATTGAAATCAATTAACGCCAATCCGGGGTTTGCTTCTGTCAATTTGAAAAAGATCTGTCTTATCGGATTGGATGTGATTTGATATAATTGACACATTTCTCTTCTCAAATGCTGAATCTGAGGAGATCTACGTAATGATTTTTTTCATATTTCTACTTCATTTTACTTGATTTAATATTTTATTGAATCTAAAAGTACATAGGTTTACTCTACTGTAATAATAATTTGATAGAAAGTATATAAAAGCTACTAGGAAAATGTATCATTACGAAAAAAATATAATTCATTACTTCAAGAGCTAGGACGACAACTAGGTAATTCAAAAAAAGAAACCAAAATAACACAAACAGCAAAATAATGAAAACAATCTGAATTAGATGTTACTCCAGGCGCTATCCTGAATCCCACCTTTATTTTATATTTTAGGTAAAGCAGGGTTATATAAATACGGTACCTAGATATTGTAACAAAGGGACGAAAATTAACATTTCAAAGAGACACTATGTAATATGCTAGTGAAAAATCCCTTTGTGATTTTATGTTTGGAAAGTTGCGAATAAGTAATGTATACATAAGTAATGTAAACTTAGCATTCCATACACTTTGTTTATAATATAGAATTCGTATCTCTTTTTGCTAAGCGTAATCTGTTTTAAAAGGCTTCAAAGATGATTGGGAGGAGGTTTTTTCTGATATTTGGGGCAAACTATTGGAGGTTGCGTATTTATAAATGTACTGGCCTGTGATCATATTTAACACATGTTTGATTCGTTTTACGAGCAGACGTATTATCTTATGGTAAGGATTACCGCCGCCCATGGACACCCGCAACCCCAGAGGCGTCACAAGTGCGTTGTCGACTTTTGGGGGATGGGGAAAAGGGATGTGGGGAGGGGCTGGGGTATGGGTCTCCGGTATCCTCACTCACTCGGTAAAACTCAGCGCAAGCACTATTTCGCACCAGTTTACTGTGAGGCCGTGTTATCACTTGGGTCGAGCTGGCCCATTCATGCCGAAGCGTGGCTCTCCCACAGTGTAAATTACGGTTATGTTCATATACTTTGGTAACTTGTGACTAGTGAACTACGAATAAATATACTCTAGCACATTGCTGCTACTCTTATTATTATTTCAATACAAACAAACGTGTAACCCGAATATAAGTAACTGCCGACCTCCAAATCAGGAGGCACATATGTTTTGTTATCCTAGTCTTTTTTAGAAATTTTCAAAAAATAAAACCTAGCTTGACCGATTTATCGCCCCCAAAAACCCCTACGTACAAAATTTTATGAAAATCGCTGGCGCCGTATCCGTGATTCACATTATATATATACAAGAATTGCTCGTTTAAAGTTATTAACTAATATAGATTTACTTAAATACAAAGAGAAAAGGACTCATTAAGTCAACAGATTTCAAGAACTATGTTATATCATTGCATAGAATTCCTAAGCCGAGGATCGAACTAAGTGGCGTGCAATCGGAGAGGCCTATGTCCAGCAGTGGACTGCGATAGGCTGATGATGATAGCATTCATTGTTTACTCTTTAGAATAGTTGTAGCAAATTTAAGGTAAAGGAAAACGATTCTGTTTATTGTTTTTTATTTGTAACCCTAGAAGCCGGGACTGGGATGTGAAACTATATAAGCATTAGGGTTATGCTTGGCTTCCTTCACCGACCTTTTGTTTTCTTTTAGTGGAAGAAGGCACCTACTTAAGTGTAGGATAAGTTATGGCATTGTCGCTTTTAGCTTCACTGTGCTTAAAACGTTTTTCATTTAAACAAGAAAAATAAAACTAGATTCAACCAATGGTCTCTTCTATGTGCAGTGTCATTTTTTTAATAAGATAACTGCCGCACTAAGAAATTAGGGAAATTTACGAACATACATGTAGCAGACGTAAATAACACTCAGGCCCGTATTATCTCAAGTATCGTTTGAACTCTGATCAGCTGAAACTAGTTACCAAGTTCAAATCAAATCTCAAGCGTCGCTTTTGTTATAGAATGCGTTTTAAGTTCTACTCAGCTAAAACTAGTCTCGGTAACCAATCTCATCTATCCTCAACTACGTTTCTGCATTATTAAAATTATTACTCCGTGTCACGCATCAAATTATGTTAAACAAAATATAATTAACAAACATAATTTATATATTATTAGTTTATATATAATACACTATTGGCTAGTGTAACGATGTAAACATAATAATAAGAAGCAACTCGCCTTAAATTAAATATAATAAATATTAAAATAAAAATGACTAGATTTACCGGAACCGGACCTATAACGGAACATTCAAATTGTTATTAATACCTGTCATGTCGAATTAACAAACTATGTTTTTTGTTTTTTTAGTTAAATTAATGTTATATTTTTGTCAGAAACCAAAAGATTATAGGTAATATTAATTGAAAAAGGATGAATGTGCATTTTAAATGAATTGAATGTCAATTAAATGTGAATTAAAGTGAATTGAAATGTATATGATAAGTAATTCCTTTGTAAATAAAGTAAGGTGAAGTAAATCTTACTTTGTCATTCAGAAACATCGTTAATAAAATACGTTAAATCCTAAAACTCCTTAGAAGTTACCACTTGAGACTAGACTGAGCTTGCCTCAGATTAACAGAGATCACATCTGTCAAAATCTATTCCTGAGAGGAGATTTTGACATAAACGTCGTCCTAAAATAAGCTATGAACAGAGATTCATTGATCTTTACTCACGTGATTAACGATTAGTGAATCTTGTCTTATGAGACGTTCAATAATAGAATCTCTTCTTAACACTAGTTTTTAAACTAGATTCACGACTGACACATCTTTTAAAATACGGGCCTCAGACTCAGAACAACAGTTTTTTGAATTATGCAGTGTTATTTTTGTGTGGTGTTGTGGGTTCGATACCAGCGTAACAATAAGCGGCGAGGCAATCGTTGTAGTCACTACACCATTCCTAATAATAATAACAATTAATATAATTAATTATACTCAATTAATTATATTAATGGAGTATAATTAATTATATTATATATAAAAATAACAATTATACTTAAGAGTTCGTTGACGCCATTTTTTTCATTTACACTACCGTTATCTATACTAATATTATAAATTCGAAAGTAACTCTGTCAGTCCGTCACACTTTCACAACTAAACTACTGCATCGATTTCAATGAAATTTGGCATGGAGATACTTTGATTCCTGAGGAAGTATAGTAAAAAAATTAAAACTGAAAAATTATACATACCACTAGCCAAAATACATTTAATACAACTATTAAATTACTCATATAATTTATGTAACAAAGTTAAATATGTCGATAGTATATACCGAGGAACAGCCAAATAAATTGATAGTGCAATTGTATGACTTTGATCGGTTCATTGTGTCAGTAAACATTGCACAAAACGTTTGGTATTTGCTAACAGTTTGTACAAACAAATATTAGGATATGTCCATTGTAAATGAAGTTTATCTTCCAGTTTCAATCACTAGTTGAGAGAAAAGTTAATTATTTCATCTACAGCTAACTAGTTACACTATTTCTGAGTTTTTACCCAACTGCGCATAATATTTTATGTTATAGGTACATACTTAGGTACGGACTACAGTAAAACTTTAAAGGACTGGAATATTTCATCTATCTTTATCACTGGAAAAACATTATAAAAAAATATTAGTCAGTTCGAACGTAGTCTTTATTTTCAAGAAACACTTGACTTCAAAAGTTTCGTTGCGAGTTCCACGGTTTAAAGTTTAGATGAAAAAACTTGCATCGAACTCATAAGCCATGTGTTTTCAATAGCTTAACATCCATATTAAAAGATGTGTTTGTATATTAAGCTTTATCGTTATTAGACTATCGAACAAAACTGTGACTCAATCTGTCTATGTCCATTGTCCAGTTTCGCCATTCGAATATTATTGGATTGAGTGATAAAATAAGAAAAAAAAAGTGGAAATAACTAATCAAGATAACCTCACATATTTAACACAGCTGTCAGACCCCACACTTGACAGAGACTGTGCTATGGTTTAGCAGAATGCTGACGATCTTACCATTAAATCCATATTAATATTATAAACGCGAAAGTTTGTAAGTATGGATGGATGGATGTTTGTTATTCTTTCAGGCAAAAACTACTGAACGGATTCGGATGAAACTTTACAGTAATATAGCTTATACATCAGAATAACACATAGGTTACTGATTGCCGCGATAACCGAAACATACGCGGGCGGAGCCGCGGGCAACAACTAGTAAATAAATAAATATATTTTCGGACATCTAACCACACAACGCCATTTAGTTTCAAGCTCAGCAGTGCTTGTATTATGGGTACAAGACAACTGATATGTATGATATATATATATATACTTTTTTTGTTAATGCGTACATATTATACATGGAAAACAACCAAACTCCGAAGTAAATATTTGCAGATCATACAAACATTTGGTTCGAATCGAAACTCCCGAGGCACCACATTATCAGTATACATCATCTCAATAATATGATAGCGAAGATGTATGCTGGTAATGTTTATTAAACAATTTAGTACTGTAGTCGTGTGGATTTCGAGAATGCCAATAGAAGCCTGAGACGACGCATCTGGAGGAGTGCTTACGGCTTGCTACATCGTCGACAGGTTATGTTATTTTTAATAATCAATTGGCCACCTTGTAGGCCCGAAAACTTATTTTACAATTAATTCACAAATAGCTTTTGCCTTCACGGTATGCTGTGGCATATTACGATTTCATATTGAGAAATGAGAAATAAAAGTGAAGTGAAAAATCGATAAAATCAATATTTATAACAGTTTGTATGTCGTGTCAAAATTGGAGCCGCTCAGAACTTCTAGATAAGAATAAGTTTATTCTTTTTTTTATTGTGTGTGTGGTTGTGTTTTATTGTATATGTTTATTATATAAGTTTATAAACTCTATAAAAATGGTATATAGTTATATACCATTTTTATAGAGTTTTTCATTTCTATTTTTATGTATGACCTTTTACCCGCAACTTTGCCAATGTGTACATATAGCGGATTAATTTTTTGTTATCATAAAACCTTTGACATTCACAAATAATAATATAGGGCTTCTTATTAGTGTCTTATTATCGGGACAAAAGTAACCTTTCTCATGAACCAAAAGTATCTAAAAGAAGAATTTAATTAAAATCGATTCAGTGGTTTAGCCGCAAAAGTATAACAGTCAGACTTTCATATTTATAACCTTAGTAGAGATTTGTGAATTGTAACAGAAATATTTGTTAAAATTAGACCTAAAACAATCTCTTTGAAATACTGTACATACCTAGAATAAGCGATAGCAAAATGAAGACCTTTCTGCGCTAAAAGTTTTTGTTAGTGACGGAATAGAATAAATAATAGTATCTACTGTGATAGACATAATACAAGTACAATTTTTAAAAATAAAACCGACTTCAAGGCTCGATTTCTCTTGGATGCCATCGTCAAATATTAATGTCCTTATCATGATACCACCATTGGGACATCTCCTTTCTATAAAAAAATCATCCAAATCGGTTCATAAACGACGAAGTCATCCGCGAACACGCATAACAAAAATATACATATATAAACGGTCGAATTGAGAAACCTCCTCTTATTTTTAAAGTCGGTTAAAAACTTATACTTATACTTTTGTTATAAAACATTTTTTTCCAATGATATTTATTTATTAATATTTTAGTTAAATTACTAAATCTGAGAGGCTTTTAGATTGAAGTTCTTAATTTATATAATTATTAAAATTGTTTTGAGTAGATATCTTATATTTCAAATTAACTCTGTCTCGTAGATTTAGATTCAACATAAATGGTATGGACTATGCATAAAACCCTGCTATTGAAACACCACAAGTCAGAAAAACAGAGTGAAATAGAAGCATATCTAAGAAACTTATTGGTTTTAGGGTTATGCGGTAAGTGAGGGCTACTAGTGAAATCTATACTAATACTCGCATATAAAGCTGAAGAGTTTGTTTAATTGCTTGAATGCATTAATTTCTGGAACTACTGGTCCGATTTTAAATATTATTTGAGTGTTAGATAGCCATTTATCGAGAAAGGCTATAGGCTAATATCATCCCGCTAAGACCAACATGAGTGGAGCCCTAATAGACCAACTAAAGTTTTAAAAACGGAGGATGGATTTCGTCATTTTATTTAACACTTCTCTTATTTAAATAAATAAATAAAAAAATAAACAAATTTATGATTGAAATACCAACCGATCAAACTTAATAATTTTATTAATTGATGCGTTAAATTATCTCTAAATAGAGATATGCTTGTAATCCTCGATTTAAAAACGTATAAATCACAACAAACTTTGTAGCATGTTTACAGTAGTACCCAGTTGGTATTCACTTCTACGTGGATTTGCAGTTTGCAAAGTGAAAATAAAAAAGTAATCGGAAAGCGGGAATTATTCCTGTGCAGTCGGCGAGTTGCTTTGTAGCTGAGAGTCGCATAATTGACTGCGCTACATAAACAACTCTTAGAACGTTTAGTAGTGTTGTTAGTTGCTGTTATACAAATGGGGTCTTTAAGTGAAAGGAAAAAGATTTGTTATTCAACAGTAAATAAACGCATAACTGGATGGATTTATTTTCTGTTACAAAGTGTGATGTAAATTTGGTAATTCTCAAAATCATTTGCTTTAGCCGGTACATATTTGATTTCATGTATAGCGTAGTGGGTGAAGCTGTCACCTTGCTGCTTTTTTTTTTTTTTTTTTATGTTTGACCCTGCCATAATGACTCTACTCTGCCTGATGGAAAGCATGAGTAGAATCCAAAAGTGGTGGTCACCATACTGCGAATGCAACAATGCAGCATGGTGACCCACACCATGGCGGGCTAGTGATGCTTCTGCATCATTGGGCCTCCGGTCTCGCACTCACCAACGAAACACGACATCATGATCGCTGTCATTTAACGTTGATTTTCTGTGCGAGGGTAGTACCGCCCCGGTCGAGCCGGCCCGTTCGTGCTGAAATCAGCGTGGCTCTACTACCTTGAATGCTTCCCAGGGTTGTGGCTGTTTGAGTGTTGTGGGTTCGATCCCTACATGGGATAACATTTTTTGTGATCCACAGATCGTTATTCTGAGTGTGGAGGTTACTTGTGACCATTTTTTATATTTTCGTAGTTCCCCACGATACTCAGAAGTTCAACTTCTGATTGAGCTCAAACAAATGCGCTGCTAACTTAAAAATGCGCTTTTTGTCGCATAAGTTTGGTTTCTCATTTCTCATTAGTTCAACTCCAATGTGGTACAGTGAGCATGTCAGTCTACGGCTTGTATTGAATATTAAAATATATGAATCATCAAAGTTATATTTTTACTTACGTATAAAGTACATAACGTTATAGCTGGTATAAAGGCACTCTTACCTATTAGTGAAATGGAACACTTCCGTAAAATTTTAGATGTCGAAGGTAGTAAGTATATCTTTTGATGCACCAATTTACATGCTCTTCGCGAAACCTTAAAGTAGATTTAAAGCAAGTTAAATTTTATTCATCTACGTATCTTAATGTATTTTGATTAATAAAATGTTATACACCTTTATTTTTGCTGTTTTCCTTTGTGTATCATTCTAAAAGGTTTGAACAATTCACAAAACATTTTGGTCATCATTATCGTCGACGAACAACTTACCCCAAGTGCCAAATTACTTAACAATAAAAGCAATCTATTTTTTTTTTCTCATTTTTTGGGAGTGGGCCCTCCAATACGCATTTACAAACTTATTTTGTAAAACAACTATCAGTGTCAGTTTTGAATAATACTATACATATACTACTTTTTACCCGACTACGGCAAAGCCAAAGGAGGGTTATGATTTTGACAGGCTATGTATGTATGTATGTATGTATGTTCATTTGTTCCCTCATAGCTCCTTAACTACTCATTAGAACTGGACAATTGAGGTGTCGTTAGAAGCGTCATGATCGTTTTCTGGTTATAGGCTATATGAAATGTCACTGAATCTAATGTGGCGCCCTCTAGCCAACATAAAGTACTGCATTAAAAAATAAATTTTAGATAAATATGTCGTGTTTGGTATCATTGGAAAGGGCGTTACTTGCACACTTCAAAAATATATATATTATTAGCATTTGCTGGTGACTTTGTCCGTATTTATTCGATAAGTGTGGAATTTCTATGGTATAATCGTTTGTTCCCTCCTTTCTTAACTACTAGTCAGAATAAGACAAATGAGATATAGTTAGAAGCGTCTTGATTGTCCGCTGGTTATAGGTTATACAACGTGTCATTTAATCTAATGTGGCGCCCTCTAGCCGACGTAAAGTACTGTTTCAAAAAATTTATTTGAGAGAAATATGCCGTGTTTAGTATCATACGAAAGGGCGTTACTTGTACCTTTCAAAAATATATATATTATAGGCATTTTCTCGTGACTTTGTCTGTATTTATTCGATAATTGTAAATTTTTTATAGTACCTATTTAAAATATACCAAAACATTTTAAATAAAAAAAAAGTAAAAACTAAAATCCAACTACGACAAAAAACGACGTTGAAAAAGCATCAAAACAAGTTTCAAAAGCCGTAGTCACGCGTTGTTAAAGTGTTATGAATTATGGTACATTATACTACATGGACGACGGTTTTGGAAACTTAGTAATGAACCATAGTCCGTGACACTTTAACAACGCGTGACTACGGCTTTTGAAACTTGTTTTGATGCTTTTTCAACGTCGTTTTTTGTCGTAGTTGGGTTTTAGTTTTAACTTTTTTTTTTGCTTTTGGTTTTGCTGACCCTACCCAATTGATTCGAATTGAAAGCTATGACGTTACAACATGGCGAAAAGTCGATCTTATTCTTATTTCTTTTTCTTCTAAGTCGCATTTACAAAAAACTAAGTAGCGTGTAATGAGAGAACCTTTGTCCAGTAGAAATGCAGTAGGCTGGTGACGACGTTATTTGTTTACAAGTAAATAATTATTTCAAAAGCCTGAATGCGTTAATATTTGCCATCTTTATTAAATTCATTGAAAATTGAAAAGACAGACATAATTAATAAAGAAAAAAAAAAAAAAAATTTTTATTTAGATGTACCCAGTGTCACTCTGTCGACTAATACGAATCTATTGACTCCAATCACATGAAAATACGACAAGCCGTTTAGGCTCTAGGGCGTGCCAAAAATATAAATCAAACACTCGCAAAACATAACCTTCCTTCTTTCGCAGTCGAGTAAAAACAAACAAAAAGTAAGGTGATAATTTAACAAATTTTAGCTTCTCTCTTAATTAAATAGCGACTTAACAAATAATTTAGAATGTAAAATTAACAGATAGCGACGCCTGCCGTTGGTAAATAATAACAATCAACCAATAAGTCCCCTGTAGACATCTTCTAGTATCCCCTCTCGTTATTAACATTCATCAATCATAAGCGTTCGACAGCGGGACAATGCTCATCCCTTATTACAATTTGAACACAACCTTATTGAAATTGTTATTTTCATTACTGGGGACTTGTGAATTATTGTTGATTGATAAAAAAATTTGAAAGAAAAAAAATCTTTATAATTTTTTTTTAAACAGACAACTGTCACACTAAGAATGAATCGTATGACAATGGGGACTGAAAGGGAAAGATTTTGGAAGATACTAGAGCCACGCTGATAGCTGCAAGAATGGGCCGACTCGACCGGAATAGTGCTACCCTATCACAGAAAACCAGCCTAAAATGACAGCACTCATTCTGTTCTGTTTCGTTGGACCGGAAGACCAATGATGCAGAAGTGTGGACATGCTGTATTGTATTGAGTGAAGTGACGCAATGCAGTGAAGAAAAATAGTACAAAAATACTGCATTTGCTGTTTTGCTATTTGACACGGAATATAACTTTCTTAGAATAGAGGTAATCAAAAGAACAACAAGCAACGAATAATTCTCATACAAAATTTTGTAGACAAATAATATATACAAAGTGTTAGTGGCACCACAACGAGTTTGGACGTCCGCATAAATGGAGTTCGGCTTAAACCAAACACAAATTTGTTCAATCAATTATATCAAGTACTGCATGAAATTCTTTTATTCATGGAACATTGGTTATAAATAAATGGTTACATATACTCTGTCTATAAATTAGAGAATTAAAAACAGAGTAACACCAATGTAATTAATCTTGTATTAGTTGCTGGTATGCACTTGACTCGACTTTGTAAGTTCAAAAGTATTTTCTGTAAAATATTCTAAAAGTTACTCAGTGTTTATCCTTGACTTGATTCTAACTTTGTAAATGTATCTACTGTTTCTACCTAGTCGCCTGCTGCCTTTTGGACTACAGTTTCTACCAGACGTAGTCAGGCAAAAACTGTAGGCCAAAAGGCAAAAGGCTTTTGCGAAGTCAAAAGGAATGGTAATAGCTTTGCCAGTATATGTTTGTTCGTATGTTCCACTGTAACTGTAAAACTGTGTGTCAAAAGATTGGTAATAATAGCTCTTGTGACAAAGGCTATATGAATTTGATCAAGAGTTTTTACGTGGTCGGTTATAGATTTTTAAACTTTTCTTTTATATTCCGCGTCTTACTAAATTCTCTTATTTCATGAACATTACAAAAAATAAAATAAGATAGAAGATGAAATTTAACTAAGAAAATATTTATTATAATTAGAATAAAAAATATTGTTTTATGTTCCAACATTCTATGAATATAACACAGAGTAATATTATGTTTATCCTTTTCTCATTTTGGTACTGAAATTGCAAATATATATCAACATAATTGAGTATACATGTCGCGGAAAAATCTTTTACTGTGTTCGCCTACAAAATTCATTGCCTCGAGGTAAAAATGAAATGTTGAGACTTTGTTTTTTATTTTATTTGTTATCACGAAGACAGCCAGAGGTAACTTGTTCAATTTGATTTATTATTATTTTACTAAACACGTTTCAGATATGATTACACTGAAATCAAAACAAGTTTCTTGTACGTGTCTTATTTCAAAACTATTTCCAATATTCACTTACATTTGTACTTAAACTCAGATTCTAAAATAATACAATTGTTAGCAATTGACTTCATACACACAAAATTTAGTTTTCTTGTCTTATTTCCACCAAATTTAATAGATCTATATATTTTCTCCATATTTTATTTGATCTACGGGTTACAATATAGCAATACACAACGTATGCATTCATATCACGCATTAAACATATCGGATAAATCTTAGGAATGTCAAATTAAGGGACACCACATCTTGAGTTATATTATCCCTTGACCGGATATATTATTTCCATGAAAATGTTCAAAACTGCAACTTTCCTATACAAATTCAAGGCTCACATCTAAATAATTTAGAAAAATGTACGAATATCAATTTGTACAAACGAGTCCTGTTTTGTAACTGTGTGAGAATAAACAAATTCTAGCCAGAACTTTGTTCTTATTTCAATCGTACAGATATGTTACCTGCCGTTTTTGACACATAATTAATTGCTAAGTTTTCTAAGAATATATAGTATTACATTTCATATCATATATTAATATTAAATATTACATTTCAGATTAGTGAGTTTAACTTTCGCATCGTCCGAAAATAGCTTATTGGCTAAAACATCGGAGCGAATCGTGACCCTAACCCACGTACGAAATATAATAATAAAAATAAAATAATCACATGATTAATATGACATAAATGAAATCATTTTGATTATAGCATCTGGATGTTGATCTATTAAAAGCAAACCAATAAACAAAATATATTATTAGGCAATATAGATAACAATGAAAAGTAAACATGATTCCGTTATGTTAGTAGAGTTTGATTTAAAAGGTAAGCAGTGACTGTGGTGACTTTTTTTGTGTATGGCCCTGCCAAAATGACTCTACTCTGGCTGATGGAAAGCGTAAGCAGAATCTAAGAGTGGTGGTCACCATACTCATTGCTCGTGCAGGCAATGTAACAATGCAGCACGTTGACCCACACCATGGCGGCCGCGGCCTAGTGATGCTTCTTCATTATTGGGTCTCCGGTCTTGCACTCACCAACCAAGACTTGTTTAAAAATGCTATCAGAAATTAATTTTTAACGACCATATGGACCGAAGACTTAAATCGTTTCTTCCCAGCATCCAGTGTTACCCAACTAGTCTAAGGCCATGTTCATATGATGAGCGCTCAACGCACGTTTTGTTAACGCGCGTTTACAACTATATGTAATTTAATTCTAGGAGTACTAAGAGTGCGCGTTTCTAGAATGAAATTATATGTAGTTGTTAGCAAAAGCGCTCATCATTTGAGCATGGCTTAATTTATATTCAGTAAGAATTTACAACTATTTTTTTAATATGATTTTGTTCTCTAATTGGTCTTCGCTTATTGTGATTTCAACTTCCGCTGAATGATTTCGAGTCTGGTGGACACGATTTCGTTAACAATTCTGTCAAGCATAATCTTCTCTGAATAGGAACCCTGACCGAGTATACTTATAAAACAAATTCGCTTTATTTCAATGAGGAAAATAAGGTTTCTTGTGTAGTACGATTAAACTAGATCAGAAACCCTTTCCATAATCCTTCTCGATAGACCCTTTAAGGGTCGTCACCTGCACGTTTTCCAAGTAGGGGATTTGGAAATACGAGAGTACTGAAGTAGTACTAAAGATTGAACGTTGAACATATCGATGAGAACGGCACAGGTTTCGGCAAAATCTTGTTTGCCTTCTGTTTCTATTTTTATCTTTCTATTTAAGAGATAATTAATTGTTTAATTATAATTTATCTATAACAACAAAACTTCTCTTCACAATAGACTAAGATATTGTTATTTAGTCTTCACTAGCGGTAATAAACAATGTTCTGACAGTTTAATTATCTATATTATATCTAGCTCCATACCGCAGTGCGGTAGAGTTGATAGCCTTTCTGAAGAGGAAAATAATTCACCAATTGATGAACGCATTCTTTCCGTATTGAGAGTTTTGTGTTATTTTTTGCTTCTGAAGTGGTTGCTAACGACAATAATAGTTTTTAATTTAAACATCTTCTGTGGAGTATGTACATATATATATGTTTAATTTAAACAATTGTATTATACTATTGTTTAAAATGTATATATAATATGTATGTATTTACAAAAAAAGGATGCTGTCTAGTACCCATAACACAAGTTCTGCTTAGCTTGGGACAAGATGGCGTTGTGTGTTGTATGTCGGAAATATTTATTTATTTTTATTATATATTTTTATAAACCATTTAAAATTAAATAAAGGTGTTAAGACAATTTTGTGGTTTTTAAAGAGCGTGAACGAAAAATGTTGTATAACGCCATCTGTAGGTTGTATGTATTATTATATTTATGATAAGGAACTTACTTCCAATCTGGTGACCCACGACACCACATGACTTTTTGTTTTGTCATGGCATGGTACGGCAACGAAAAAAAAAATGAAAAATATCGTTTTATGACTATGATATTCCAAACTTGTACGAAAATAAATAAAACATTCGAGCAACATGAAAACGACATGTGACTATAAAATCACAACAGTCAAGATGCCGCTCTGGTGGTCCTTTGAAGATTGAATAAATAGGTCATCATTTCAAATTACTGCGATAAAATGCTTCATTAAGGTTTGTTCGGTTTTTTAAGAATTTAAAGCTCATCTACCTACAGATTCGCCTTTAAAAGTTGTATTGGAGAGCAATTACAGAGCTTGTCACGATCAGGTTTGATGCCGTCTAACTACCTGAACTTTTCGAGCCCTGGAAAGTCTTTAGTACTTAAACGTCTGAGTCTTTCTTCAAAGTCTATCGACTTGTAAAGTTAAGAAATGCCTACTTTACGGTTTTTAAAGTCCATGAACAGACACGGCCTAATTTTAAATGTGTCATTATTTATGTGTTTCTTTAAAATGCGGACAATTAACATTCAACATTTCTGTGTGATTGTAATGATTTCGAAATCTTTAAGTAACGTCATGTTTATAAGCGATATTGGAACGTCATGTTTATAATGAATGTTAAACGATTCACATCTATTCTTATCTTGCATAAGTAATTTCGATAGACGATAAAAAGGAAATCTGTAAACTTTCCATTACGCCCAAAGGCAACTTATATCTTTGATATGCTATAGAGAAGAATTCGATCATAATTTGATTTCATTTGTATTTTTGGGTTCCGTAACTCAAAACGAAAGGAACTCAACCCTTATAGAATCACTTGGTTGTCCATCTATCTGTCAAGACCTATTTTCTCAAGAATGTGTGGAGGCATCAAGTTAAAATTCATTGCAAATACTCAGGTCTACTGTCCCTTAGAACTGCGAAAAAATCAAACTTCTAATTCAACGCAATCAAAAGATACAGCCGTTTATGCTGCAAATTTTCGACTCAAAACTTACAGAGTACTTCCCATGAACTTAGAATTTTGAAATTTAGTACAAAGCAACGTCTTATAGCAGAGATAAAGGAAAAATTGCAAAAAGCATAAATTTTTTGTTACATTATAGAATATACCTCCAGGTTTGTAGTGAACCCTCAGTGTGCGAGTCCAACTCGCATTTGGCCGGTCTTTTTGTATTCAATTAAATTGTGGGATATATTGCAGCATGTATACCCATATTATATACCGTATATCAGTACTCTTGATAATGATTCCTGAATAGTTTGCTAAATCATTATCCACAATTACATTATCGTACTTAGAATGTTGTTACATGTAATCTAGTATTATATAGTGAATAGTCAACTATATACAAACAAAGATTTGTCACAAATCAGAACAGAATACGCAAATTGAAGCAAGTTTCATTAATAGACTTGAGAATTCTAACCTCAGCACGGTGCGCATTGCGGAAATCGAAAGCAATGGATGAGAATTGGCAAATCAACAGGAACCTTGTGCTTTAATTTGCTCTGTGGATTGTGTGGGTTAGTTAGAATTCATTTTATTCATAGGATGGCCTTCAATCTGTGCGATTTGATTCGTCTTTTTTTCGAACTAGTCAGCTAATAAATACTTTCATAAGTAGTCACGATAACCGGTAGTAACTAAATGCTAAGAAGGTTTTGAAACCATACGTAACAGAAGGAAATATTCGTTCAGTACAAGTGTGATGATTGAGAAGGAAATACAATTACATTCTTCGGCTTACTTTTTAATTGCACTAGCTCTTGCTTATCATTCCGCTTTTTTACGTAACAATGACATTCGACTAAGAACTGCTTAACGATCGTATTAGGAAGAAACAAAGGGTTTATATTTTACTAAATGCTCTACATTATGTTCTAAATCAATCTGAAGTCATTTGAAATACATATAAAAAATTGAACCGAAGTTTTCAAAATGGGACAATTCAATAAAATCTAATAATTAAAAGTTTAGACGTTGAAAACTTTATTGAAATAACTTTAAAGTATTTATCAATAGTTCTTGGCACCTCGAAGAGGCTTTGTAAGCGTTGTAAAAAAAAAGTGAAGTAACTGAAGTGCGACTGGGAACTATTATCGCCCGGTCACTTCCGTGCCGTAGCGGAGATTTTCTTTTTTTACTTCTTCAGTTATTCTTCAGTTAGCTGCGCATTGCAAACAAATCCAGTGACATCGTTAAGGATAAAATAATATTAATAATCTCAGACGAAGTTCATTAGAGTTATGAAAATATACACTGAGGAAACTTTACGAGAAGATGCGATGTAATGTTCCTTCTAATATTGCTATTACGGAGTTCAAAAATAACTAGATATTTTTTCGTGGCATTTGAGTACACTCGAGTTTCATTTAAATACAGTTTGTTAGAATACCAAAAAGAGTAACATTTTGTTTATTTGAAGTTTTTTACTCCCACAACAGGAATGAACACCCTTTGACTGTACAAACATACATGAAAAGGTCACAAAGAACACCCAGACGCAGATCAACATTTTGTAGATCACTCAAAGTGTTGCCCCTATGGGATTTGAACCCACAACACTTGGCGCAGTAGAAAGTGGCGACAGCTTAAACCACTTTCTTTTTTTTTACATGTGGAAACCCCCTCAGGCAGTCACCCCGCCGAGGTTTGTGGCGGGGCAATGTGTCTGAATCGAACCGACTAAAACCACACGGTGTGCCACTGAGACGGGAGGGATCCGGGAACTGCTGTTATTAACACATCCAGACCCACCGCTTAAACCACTACATTAACCATGCAGTGGCTTTTTAAACACATCATCATTCTTAACAGCCGTTAGCCATTCACTTCTGGACATTGGCTTCTACTTTAATACGTACATAGTGTTCATTAAAACATTTAAATTTAGTCAAAAAACTTGACGAGTTGCTGACAATTGTTGGCCATTATTAAATTATACCACATAATTCCACAACGATCGTTTTAATCACGATGAATAAACTTCAGGGGCGCGTAACAGAGCGTTATGACCGCATAAACCGATACTGATATCTAAATAGCTATATGGACACATTAATCACACAACTTATTGCTTAATGTGGTAGGTATTTCTAGATTCTAGCTTTCGGTTGTGGGTTTATTTGCCTTACCATTGAATCCAACACATTTCCATTACATAAAGCTATATTACGATAATACAGTAGCCGTTAACGGTACTAAGATTATTGCTTTTCTCGTTTGCCATTACTTCCTAGAAGTATACCTAATCTACTTCAGATACAAACTCAGGACGTAAAACGTAAATGAACAGGGAGATAACATTATCTACATGATCGGTTACGAAAGGAATGTTATCATCTAATGAATGTAACGGGAAAGCTGTAATCTGATGAGATTACGTAATGACTCAGTATGGTAGAAGTAATGACAGGAATGTAAACTTTATCAATTATATAGCTGCTTTTATAACCAACATACATGGTTTCTGTTAAAGGAATATACCTATCAGCAATATTAAAAGGATGTTTAACTTTAGAAGAAATTATAATGCAATAGACAATTAACACACAACGCCATCCAGTTTGAAACTAAGCAGAACTTCTGCTATGAAAGGAAGATATACTGATGATTTTTATACTTCTTTCTTCTAAATACGTAATATAGAAGACGCCCAAACCCCAAAACAAATATTTGGAGATCATACAAACATTCGATAGTCCGGGAGTCGAACCCAAGCACACTCAGCACACTAATCGCATACGCGACCACTGCACCACTGAGATAGTCAAATTGACGTGTCAAGAAGGTACTAACAGAAGAAAAATCAAATAGTGTCGATAACAAAAATGCATTTATAGATTTTCCATTAATTATATTTTCACGAGTATCTTTAGTATAGTATCTGATTGATTCTTTGCCTTAGTGGCCTCTTTAATCACAGACCCAGGCCTCTTCGGCAATCTTGACTAGTAATAGAAATACCGAATTTCGGATAATAGAAGTATCTTTGACCCTCGACTTATCCGTCTTCGATATGGACAAGATAATGATTATAGTATGTAGTTTATATAATTTCAGGAAAATCTATCCCTGAAATGAAAAACTTATGCATTTCTTATGATACTAGCTTTTGCCTAAGGCTCCGCTCGCATATTTGTCGGTTACCTTTAAACTAATGTAATATTTTTAGAAATAAAACAAACAGTGAATATTAAGGACAGTTCACCAATTATTCTTGGGAATAATAAAGGTAGGGAAACAGACTAGATGATAAATGAAGATTACTTAAATACCTGAGAGAAAATGCATTCAAATAGGTTTACCCTATTTCGAGATTAACGCCGACAAACTCAGCCGAAAATTCTAAAATCTCTTGTTTTGAATTTTGTTGCTTTTATAAAGAATCCCTTCATTGATTTTTCTTCAATATCTTTAATGTACAAACACCGATCTTTTTTCGATCGATTTGATTCTAAGTATAGATTTATGAATTGAGTTGAAAGGAAATGTGAAAAATGTATTCCATACTTAGCGTCTCGGAGAAAGATTTATGCACCTCCATACATACCAAACTCATGATGTTCGTCGAATAATGGAATTCCAAACAGTCCTTACAAATTGCCAGTAGACCTACGCTGGAAAACATAGAGGATCATACTCTATTGTCCTCGTGTCTACGGTACAAAATAATTAATTGACTTCATTGAATTGATTGTTAATTGATTTTAGTCATTCTATCTTGATAAGTTGATAGAAACCTGATATTTGTTATGTTTATTGATCAAAGATCAACTTATCCATGATGTTAGATAGACAGATAGATAGATAGATAGATAGATAGATAACACTTTATTTGTACACCAGGGTTTACAAACAATATTTATTTATTTATTTATTTATTTATTTACGACTATACCATACACTATCATTACAGATTACATCTAATACAATAGTGTAGGACTAAAATTAACAATACAGACAAAAAAAAAACATAGTAAACAGTGCCAAAAATACAAATAGAAATTAAAAATATTTACACAGCGCACACCATAATATTAAAACGCAATAATAATACAAAAAAAAATACGAAAAAGACAACTTAACTCTATACATACAACACAACTCAACTAATACAGACAACCCAGAATTAGAAATAAAAAGAAGTCCATTCAGTTAATCATCTTTCTATATTATTACTAACAGCGCAGTAAGCGATCCGTGAGAATTCATTCAGGGAACATGAAAACAAATCAATACTGTCTGAGACCATATTAAGCACAAGAAGTGCGCGAGTGAGCGGGGCGCGCTGCAGCAGGTTGGTGCGCGCGGGCCTCAACACCAGCAGGCTCGGGCGCCGCCGCCGCGAGCTGCAATCTCTTGGTGCACACAGTGTAATCTCTCGCAGGACGGTTGGGTTATGTATGCGTCCACGCAGCACTTTAAACATATACGTGGCCAGAGCCACCTCTCTCCTCACCTCCAACTTGTAAAATCCGACCATGCCCAAAACAAACAGTGTAGGATACAACAACGGGTATCCTGGATACACACCGTAAAGCTTGCAATACAAAAATCTTAAAAATTTGTTTTGTATACGTTCTAACATTAATTTATATTTCTTTTCGGATGGAGACCAAATACCGGAGTTGCACTCGAGGTGGCTTTTTACTAGTGCTTCGTATAACACTCTCAGAGCGGTAATATCTGTAAAACCATTTGCGTGCCTTAAAAGAAAACCCAGATTACGATATGCTTTTTTACATACATCATGAATGTGTTTAGTAAATCTTAAGTCTGTACTAAAACGAACGCCCAAGTCCCTGATCTCATTTATCCGCTTCAAAGGTGATCCCGTCATTTGATACTGGTAGTGACTAGGATTACGCGATCGGCTGAAAGATAGTACAGAGCACTTAGATATATTAAAATAAAGTTTATTTTCAAGGCTCCATCCAATCACCCTATCTATGTCCTCTTGCAGCCTGTCGTGATCTGCATTTCGTGAAATTTTTTGAACCAATTTTAGGTCATCCGCAAAAAGTAACGGTGAAGAGCTAGTAACAACCTCTGGTAAGCTATTTATCATTAAGATAAAAAGCAGAGGTCCCAAATTACTCCCTTGACTGACCCCAGATCTCGTAAAGTATGGTTCTGAGAGGCATCCCCCACAGTCCACATATTGACATCTGTCCCGCAAATAGCTTGCGAAGAACGCCAGTACATGCGGTGTGCATCCCACTGCAGCCAAACGTGTTAAAAGGATGTCATTATCGACCATATCAAAAGCTTTTCTGAAGTCGAAGTAGGCCACATCCACCTGCAAACCAGCATCCACCGCAGGCACCAAACATGTCATTAGGTGCAGAAGGTTTCCCGTAGTTCCCCGTCCAGCACGAAAACCGTGCTGCGCGTCAGATAGTTGTGAACTCACCTGTACACAGAGACAATTATGAATGGCCGCTTCAAACACTTTGGCAGGCGTACTGAGAATTGCGATAGGCCTGTAATTACTGGGATCAGAGCCACCACCACCCTTAGGGACGGGCACGACTCGAGTTAGTTTCCATCGTTCCGGAAACTTTGCGGTGTCGATACATCTGTTATATAAGTGTAGTAATGGCTCAGCGAACACCATACGAACATCTCTAAAAACAAACGCAGGTATACCGTCCGGGCCGATTGAGTGCTTGGGTGGTAGTCGAGCTAGCGCGGCTAGGACCTCGCGCCTACTCAGATGAGTGAGGGAAACCAAGGTACCAGGCGCATGAGACGGCGCCGCGCTCGCCGTCCCTACGCTCAGTTCTGCGGGCTCTTGATTATATATTGAGTGAAAATATCGAGCAAACTCACACGCACACTCATAGTCCGACAAAGTGCATCCATTTTTTATAAGTTTTTGTTGACTCGAGGCCCCTTTTTTAGTTCGTATGTAGTGCCAAAACGCTCGCGGGTCACTAGCTAGTTGGTTCTGAATGCGTTCGCTGTAGCGCTCATGCGCTCGTGCAGTCTCCGCTTTTACTAACGCCCTGACACTACTAAAGGCTTCGTAGTCATTACGAGATTTACTGGATTTGTATTTCTTGTGTAATGAGTGTTTCAGTTTTATGTACCCAATGATATCAGATGTATACCATACCGGATATGTAAATCTACGCCTACCACTTATACTGATTTGCTTACGAGGAACACACTGGTCAAAAACTTCATAAATCTTTTTATAAAACTGGTCTAAAATAAGCTCAGGATCGCTCATACTATATAATTCACTCCAATTCATTGAAAAAAATAGATAATATAACCGATCAAAGTCGGCTTTGTTAAAGTTCCATTGTATACAAGTTGTCGAGTTACGAGAGCGCTGTCCGTCAGGAGTGGAGGCAGGGGGGGCAATCGATCTAGGGTTCGCCGGCGGCGCCCGCGCCAACTCAATGCATACGGCTAGCGGCGGGTGATGGCGGTCTACGGGCTGTAGGCTCTCGTCCGCCTCGCTCACTCGCACCCCATCGCGCGCGGTCAACACGAGGTCTAGATACCTACTGTTACAGTTTGGTACTGTGTTGTACTGAATGAATTCACAGAAAGCCACAAAAAAATTAAAATAATTACATACACTTTCACTACATGAATATAGATTAAAATCTCCCATTACGACTAAACTATTTTTATATTTGAGACATAATTTTTCTAATAAGCTAAACATAATCATATATTCACTGTCGTCTGTACCCGGTGGAATATATACCACGCAACATGTTAGTAAAAATCGGTTATGTTTATAAACTGCTGCACAAATAAACTCAAACCTGTGACTGTCTATGTCCATTCCGTCCGGCACTGGCACTCGACGCAATTCGTATCGTTCTGTGGCCAGTAATAGCACCCCGCCATGCTTCCGTCCGTCCGTTCGATCGCACCTCAGAATATGGTATCCGGGGAGTACGAATTCCGCGTTTTTAATTGATTCATTTAACCCCGTTTCTGTAATGGCAAAAATATCTGCCTCCGAAGATTCTGTAAGTGATAAAAATCGTTCTGTCTTTGTTCTGAGTCCACTCACATTTTGATATAGTATGCTGATAATCCTGTTACATTTGTAATTGGACTGGTTTAGTGGTTCGACGAAAAAAAATCCACTCATTGAACTCAACATTTAAGGGCCATACCGCTGGGTCACACAACTTCACAAAGTTATCTTCTGTAATCCCAATCTTAAAGGATGAGTAGTCTCGTTCGATTTTGGGTTTTAGCTTTTCAATAATTATGTCACAGTCATTTTGCAAAACATTTTGTATATACTTCTTCAACATATCTTCTGATGTGTTTTTATCTAGTCTCCACACATGTAGAAACTTCTTTCGTTCCACAGCTTTCAAAAGGCCAGATGACACATTTCCTCCTTTCCTCACAGGATTTTTCTTCTGATTGCTTTTAACTTCAATCGATATATTATCACCTGACTTGTCTTCAACTGATTTTCGAGCCACAGCCGCATAGCTAGTAGAAATTGAAGGCTCCCGGTTCTCTCGCTGTTGGCCTATATTATTACTGGCCGCCGGTGGCGCACTTGTAGTAGGGGAGCGTGAAATAGGCGTGGTTGCTTTTTTGAGACTGCTATCATTAGTGTCTAAGTTGGTGTTCATATTTTTTTCCTTACTTGTCCGTTTCTCAAATTTAAGGGTTTTGATTTCTTGCTCATATGTAATACATTTTTCCTTTACTTCCTTCAACTCTTGCGTTAATTTACTATTTTCTAATGCTAAGATCTTCACAGTGTTTTTAATTTCTTCCATAATTGTCGACTCAAGTGCACATAATTTTTCCATTACCATTTTATTTACTTTTTCCATAATACCTACAAATTTATTTGTAACATCCGTTGTTAAAATCTTGTTATTCTCTATCAAAACACTATCTTCAAATAGCTGGTTCCCTTCTATTTGGCTATCTATTAACCCCACGCGAAGACTTCGTACTGGAGTTTCATCTGTAACTCTGATACGCTGGGTTACATTGCTACAAGAATCACAATTAAAATTGCGTTTTAGTTGTGCCTGCCCATCTTTAAAAGCAGCTGGGGTAATATTCACGCATTTGTAATGATAGTTTTTTTTACATCCATTGCATTTAAGCAGGTCACTCACTTCTATTTTTTTGTTGCAATTAGCACAATTCATTTTTGAATTCATTTCATTTTGAATATACAATCCTAAATAGGAAAGAAAAGAAAAAGTGATGTACAAAGGGCGACCTTATTGCTCATAGCAATTTGTTACAGAGAGATGAATAAAATTTCTCCATTTTTTATGATATAGGGGGCAAACGAGCATACGTACCATCCAATGGTAAGCGATTACCACCGCCCATGAACACCAGAGGCGTAACAAGTGCGTTGCCCGCCTTTAGGGGGTTGGGAAAGGAATGTAGGGAGGGGTTAGGGTATAGGCCTCCGTTATCTCACTCGGTGAAACACAGCTCAAGCACTATTTTACACTGGTTTTCTGTGAGGCTCATTCCGGTCGAGCCAGCCCATTATTATTATTATCCATTTTTTTTTTTTTTTTTTTTTTTTTTATGTTTGACCCTGCCAAAATGACTCTACTCTGCCTGATGGAAAGCATGAGTAGAATCCAAGAGTGGTGGTCACCATACTGCGAATGCAGACAATGCAACAATGCAGCATGGTGACCCACACCATGGCGGGCTAGTGATGCTTCCGCATCATTGGGCCTCCGGTCTCGCACTCACCAACGAAACACGACAGCATGATCGCTGTCATTTTACGTTGATTTTCTGTGCGAGGGTAGTACCGCCCCGGTCGAGCCGGCCCGTTCGTGCTGAAATCAGCGTGGCTCTACTACTACTACTATTTATCTAGTTTTCATTCCTTTCTAAAACCAGAATCCAGTACCCTATTATGTAGAAATTATATCATGACTTAGTACCTACTCTAGGCTCCTGGCAGGAGTTTGTTTCGTTTTCTATTGAAACATGGTGCTCTTGGGAAAATTATCTTTACAAGATCAACGACTACCTATCCTAGGTACGTATTCGGTTGTATACAATTCACTTTCTACCTCGCGCAACAAAACTGTGGAACAAACTGTCGCCTGCGGTATTCCCGGTCCCATACGACCTTCAAACCTTTAAAAAAAGAGCGTACTCCTTCTCAAAAGGCTGGCAACGCACTTTTGGCGCCTCTGGTATTGCGGGTGTCCAAGGGCGGCGGTAATCACTAACCATCAGGCGATACCTCTGCTCGTTTACCTCCTATTGTATAAAAAGATACTTTGGGGTACATCCTTAATTATATAATTAAAAAAATTTCTTGTATCGTATCACAGTATATTTATTTTACTTTCTCTTTGTATAAATATTATTTTAATTCTAATCGTCAAAGTGAAAAAATATTTTAAACTTAAAGTATTACATAAAATCTTATATTATGTACATTCCTGTCAAATATAATCCATTTATTTATTTACAATATTTACATTCATTGTTAATTTTAGCATGTTGCACCCCTGTTTCCTTTTATTGGTTAATGTAAACTTGCGTATTGAGTCACTATTAAGTTGGCGTTTCCTCTTTTTCATGAGGTGTATTGCTAAGTTGTGTTCTGTTTAATAAAAAATCCAAGTCAGTAGATATTTTGTTTAGTACTTTACTACTTTGTGGATTGTCATAATTTTTGTTCCATTCTCTATTAATTTGTTCTATGTGTGTCTTGTCGCAGTCTTCTTTGATTGTCTCGATGGACGGCAGGGATGTGCTCGAAGTAAATTTCTGCGACCCTTTCTTGAGACAGCTTTTTACGGGCGTTGAAGTTATATTTGAAACATCTGGATTCGATTTTACACATATCGTACACGTTTCCTAAAAGATGAAATAATATAATTGTTAAATTGTTCAAAAACAATTGTACATTTTATCAAATTTAAAAAATTATACCTTCGCAATATCGAACTGCTTCTCCGTATATGGCTCCAAGGAAGACATTACTATAACAGGTTTATGATGAGGGTTTACTTCCAAGCATACTGTGGCCACGTACTCTTCCCCTGCGTAGTCCGTCCTCACAACACCGGTTGGAATCAAGTCACATACTGAACGTGGATGTGTGTCGTATCTTGCACCATATACAGATGGCTTATACTCTACACATTTTACAATATCAGCTCGACTGTCAGGATTAGATCTTCTTCTCTCTAGAGGTGCGGCATGCCAATATCTGGCAGTGGACGAAGCGGGCGATGACTCTAATACAACCACACCTCCACGACTTTCGACTTCTCCTCCTTGCTTTATGTATACTGAAATAAAAATAAACAACTGTGTATATAAATTTCAGTACCTGGATGACCGGTATATTTATTGGTAAATTATCTAAATATGAATCCTAGCTAGGTAGATTTATCGCCACTGTATAATGAAACCCCTGCATACTCAATTTCATGAATATCATTAAAGCCGCTACCGAAATTCAGAATAAATGTATCTATACAAATAAATAAAATTAGAGTGTCTGTTTGTAATATTCAAATAACCGCTTTTTACTAAATGCATATGTATGTATACATGGTACAATTACCAAAAATTTTGTTAAAAATATTTTTGTCTGTCTGTCTATCAGTTTGTTCCGGGTAATCTCTGGTTCGGCTGGACCGATTTTGACGTGACTTTCACAGGCAGGTAGCTGATGATCCAGGGAGTAGTAACTTAGGCTTACTTTTTTAGACTAACTTTGTCCCGCGGCGTTACTTGCGGTACAACAATAACCACGGATAACACTGCAGGGTTCAGCTAGTATTATATCTACAAGAATGGCTCGCTTAAAGGTATTAGATATAGCTTCAATTCTAGGCTAACGTTATCGAAACTTTGTGAGATAATACGTACGGCTAATAGAAGTATCACCAGCAGGTGAATCTTGCCAGTCTGTGTTGTCCTGGAGCGGCAGTATACTGCGTACCGCTCGCAGACACTCCTCATCTCGTATAACGTAGCACACGAGCATTGCTGCACCCTGCATATGGAAGCAGTGGATAGATAAATTGAGCTAGGATACTACGTATAAGTAAAAAAGGTAAGTGTAGTCTTTTTTTAAGATTAAATAACTAAATAAATCAAATTTCTGCACTTACATTAGCAAATGCTGCTATAGAGAGTGCGAGAACATGCAAGACTAGTTTTTCTCCAGGCTGCACGTATGTAACTCCTGTTACGATTGTAGATATTGAGGTCAGAAGCAGCACTAGGGTATTGTTTACTACTCTATTTCTGAAATACAATCAACATATGTTAGATTTAAATAAAAAAAAAGGAAAAAAATAATGGCTTCTAGCAATTTCAGCAGATTTACCTGTCTCTTATGTAAGTTCTTCTATCTAGTGGTAACTTCCGCGTAACGTGTCGTAGCATCCTTCGAGCACATAAAGCCAGTGCTAGAGTAAGTACTGTGAGTAGTATAATGCCAGCTGCGAATATACTGTTTGCCGCAGAGCTCACTTTTAGAGGAGCATCACCCCACATTCGCGCCGATAAACAACACAACACGCATACACCTGTAACCCAACGACAATTGTAGTATCTAAATGATAAAACTCCACTAATTTTAACTATAGGGGTACTTACCGGCCAATAGCCCTACAGAGTGAGACCGCTGCGCAGTCCCTGCAAGCTCTGCATGTAATAACAGTGGTTGTGCACACAACGCTGCGCTTGCTATGCACCAGCTTACTGCTACCACCCACACATATATGCGTGGCAGAGACACCTCCTTAATTAAAAAACACTGTCTCAAGATATATCTAATACAGAAATAACCTACTTCATCAACGGTGAATATACCTCAGTGTCATGACAATTAGACAAGGCAAACATAGCAGCAGCGTTCCCCGTTGCAGTACCCGCCGCAAGTATCGCGTACATGGTTTCTCGACGCCGTGCAACGGCTGGCATGACGCTTAGTAATTGTATTACGCTTACGCAAACGCACAAAGCACCGCTCACGTTGAGACATATCACTAGTATACCATGAAGGTCCTCCTTACTATCTGTCTGGTGGAGATAAAGTATTACAATTATGAAGTTGTACACAAGTGAAAATATTCACGTTTATTGAAATGGATTATGATCAGTTTATATTTTTAGCTGACCTTGTGAATTAGACTAGAATAGGCATGATGACAGTAACCAAGAACCACTAAAATAATGTATTTTTCTGATGAAATGGGGTTCATTGAGTATAAAAATCGTATTTATTTTCATATTTAAAGCGAGATTAATAGTTATTAGCAAAAATAAAACTACAAAATACAGCAATCTACCATGTTAAGTGGAACACCAATCAGAGCGAGTAACGTCACTTATGTATCAGTTTGTGTGTGTGACAGTTTCTGACAAGACAGTTTGTCGAGGTTCGCCTGGCCTAAAAGTCACTTTGTTCGGATATAATCGACGATCGCTTTTACTATCTATAAGAGCTATAATTGGTTGGCAAATGGTGACGTCACGTCTGCACAAGCAGACGCCATGACACTACCGAGGGTTTTGGCGTGAATTTTTAACTTAAAATTTAAATCGCAATTTTTTTCTTCTAAAACTGTATATTTTGTAGAAATAATTGTTTTTGACAATAGGAGATACCTCAGAACACTATAAAATGGTTTTTCAAAATTAGTCATCATGCCTATTGTGAAATCTGAAATTGCCAAAATGTTGAAATACTCACACTTGTAGAACTGATTTGTGTGAATAACGCATAAGTACCGACACCGCGACAATGACATATCGCATGTGATCCCTGTGATATTCGAATATCACATCCAGATACGCGCCATACACCCGGCACTGCCGCGGAGCGAAAACCGCACGATAATTTTGAAGCTGTCAATTTTTAAACAAATGTTTAAATTCATTTACAAAATACCTTTACTCTATTTTGGCTGTAAATATCTTCCGCTTTTATTAAATACTTATTATCATTTTAGTAACTTTAAGTAACTGTAAACTTTAAGAACATACCATCAGCACTGTAGTTCAAAGAATGCCTTAGTAGCAACGTCACACTCAGTTGTAGCGTGCGGTCAAGTGAGGTGCCGCTAATATACACCTGAACTTGCTGCGAGCACAATGCGTACTGCACTTCGCTAATACCGCTGTAGAAACGAAAGACATTTAGAAAATAAGCCAAATCGCTAATAGGTTTAGCACCTAGTTTTAAAAAAGATACTATCTTTTACCTTTGCTTAGTCAATGTTCTCAAAGATGGTAGTCTGGCTCCCAGATCTTGGTAGAGAACAGTGACTATAGTAAGATTCTTGACTATGGATGCCAAATCGACACGCGTTGTCTCTACGTGCCACTCGGCCAAGTTGCTTTGCCGTAGACTATGGTTTAGTTCCATATGCACGCTTGACTCACTTCTTACACTGAATGACTGCAAATGTAGTTCTAACTTTTTTGTAACACTTGCTGTCTTCATTATTGCATTTTGTAGTTCATAAATTTTCTAAAAACAGAGAGAGTTTACTTTTGCAAATAATTTCGATTTAGTTAAAGGTAGCGAATTATTACAATTTACATTACTTGTTCATCCACGAAAGCGTCAGGCTGTGTTAGTAAATAATCGTAAATGTCAAGCAAATTTTTGGCGCTATATGCTCTATCGCTATGTTGTACTGCAGCTGACAATAGGTATTGCAGTATATGATTAGCGTGACGCAGTGGAGTAACTCCTGCTCCTTCAAACATAGAGAGAGATCGTAACACTGTTGAATATTGATGAGACACTGCCGATATATTATCCCATGAGTATCCATAAGAGACCAGTGTGAACTGCAAACAATAAGATTTTCAGTAAAGAAAGTCGTAAGTAGACAAATTAAATTTACCTTGCATGTAACATGATTTTATTTTACCTTTTCATAGATTTCTTTAAGAGGATCACCAATACAACCAGAATAATCCAGTGACATCCACTTTGCACCATGTTGACCCGTTTTCGGTTCACAAAACCTAAAATTTTACAGTTGTTAAATTATCCCTCGTTTGGACATTATTTCAGGATATTATTTCCTAAGCATTTGTTTCTACCTTGTAATTTCTCCACTGTATCCAGGTGGACAAGAAATCGATGCATAGGCACCAGGAGCTGTTCTTGCCCATAAGGTACCACCCACTGACTCACTTTCACATGCGTCATCGTGAACGTCAAGTGCCCAGACCCAAACACTCACAGAATTAGTACCCGCAGAAGACGAAACTTGACATCGATATTCACTTGATTTCTGAAATTATTTCAAACATATATAACAACGAACTCAAAGAGGCTTTATAACATGTTGATATATGTAATAAAGTGAACTTACTTGTACATTATAAAGTTTAAGTACACTACCCGCTGGATACAGATCTTCCCAAACATGTCTGTCTGGTTGCATCCGTAGCAAGCTCCTTTCTCTCGCCCAACTAAAACCTAACACGCCGTGTGCTCGACCCGCACCGGTTAAGCATGTTATAGTGACATTATCACCCTGAATTAAAAATAATCTAAGGTTACTGGTAAATTATGAGAGAAAGTTAGAAAGAGAAAATGATTGAAGTGATGAAGAATGATGGTGTGTTGACTGGCAGATTATTGGAACAGGAGGATCATGCAAGTTTTAATTACTTTTTGTAATTTAGATCAAGACAACTCCATTGTAAATTCTTTACCTTGTAGACAGTTAGTGTTGATGGTATGAGTCGTATAGAGGGCGGTGTGAGCACTGTCAGGGTGAGCGCTCGACATCTTCTCCTGCCAGAATCATTAGCAGCACAAGACCACGTCCCACCATCTATTTGTTGAGCAGCAGACACTGCTAATACTGACATACGGCGACCTAATGTGTCTTCAGCCACTATACGTGTCCAAATTTCTCTAGAAAAAATACCTTTAGATAGTTATGGGTTTATGAGCTTCAAAGAGTAATCTATATGTTATTATTAGATATGAGCTATATTACTGTAAAGTTTCATCTAAATCCATTCATATTTTTTTTTGCGTGAGAGTAACAAACATCTATACATGGTAGAATAGGATAGTAGGATATAATTGAACATTTTGGGAGTGTTAATTATAATCATTTGTGGTTTCATGTATTATAATCTTGAGGTTATGCATATGTTACCGGCAATCTGTATAGTTTGGTATTATATACAATACCTAGGCAATGTATACAGTACCTAAAACTAAACCTAAACCCATAAGGCCGCCACTTGTACATACTTCAAAATAGTTTTAACTTTATCCTATATTTTTATAAGCTGGTGTACAATAAAGAAATTTAATATTATTATTATAAAAAGTATACGTAATGTTTGAAATATTATTTATTTTATACTTTGCTATCTATGCAATGCCTAATGCGCAGCTGGTAATGTGCTATTTACGGGAACAGGTCAAAGGCAATCCACTCAAACTCATCTAATCCCAATGATTCTACAACAACACAAAAGATCTGGAGAGGTCACTGTTAGAACCTAAACCTAGATGAACCATCTAATCCAAATGATTCCACAACAACAGAGTGGATCTAACCTAATCTAAACCTATAAAATTCTTAATAAAGTTGATTATAAGCAAACAGATCACGCTTCCTTTGCTAGTCATTTTGTACGTAGCTAGGTAGTATACATACAATTAATAAATACAGAGCAAAATTACAATTGCTCGTGGGTTAGTAGGTATTATATGCAATCCGTAGGGATTATATAAGATACCTAGGTAGAGTTTCTAATGGACAATAACAATTATCAGTAACATTCGTAATGTTTCATACATTGCGTGGACGCCCCAGGTATTGTATACATTACCTAGGTATTGTATAGAAAACCTGTATTGTACAAATTGCCGGTATTATACTAATTTGGTGACAAACTTTTTTAATTACATAAAATTTGCAGGTTTATATAACCGACGGGTGTCGAGTGTTGACTACATCGAAGCAATCAAGTTAAAAACACGTTTTAGGAAACTGGGTGATTTATATGTGTGGTAGAATAACAGTTGCCGTTAATTGCATGGGTGAACGTTAGTGGCGGCTCCTCTCCACCTCGTTAACCTGTCAGTGTTGTACAAGTGCTCGTGTTATCAAACCGCTGGAATATATGAATATTTTAGAGGTTGGAATATAACATGAGTGATTCTTCCAGGACATCCTTAGTCGAAATATTGTTAAAGAATGATTCTTTATTAGGATGTTCCTAGCGTAGAAAAATAATTTTTGTAATTTTTCTATAGTTAAGTACATGAATAAGAAATTAAATAAAAGCATTTATTATATTTGCACACCTAAGTTTTGAATAGAAACTCACGGATTTGCATGAGAGGTTAAGATACAAGATTTATTTATTTATTTTAAGGAACACAAACAATGTATCGTACAATAATATCTTAAAATCTAAAATACATTATGTTTTGATCTAGTACATACATAAATAATATGTGTCCACAGCTTCTGGATTGTTTATAGATTGTTTATTGTTTATATAGATTGTTTATTTGTCAAAATGTTAATGGTTAAATATGACAATTCGATTCTAGAAACCACACGACGTTACCAAGTGATTTTTGGATTTATTCAAAAATACTACAATCTTGTCTATAAATTTTTTTTGTTTATTACTTTGTTATCTTTTTCTTAGAAATATCAACTAATTCCAACCTTTTAGTCTTAAGAAAGCTTTTTATGTCTGAGCCGTATGTCATAGATTTTTATACACAAATAGTGACTAAATTTATGATGCGTGTATTACTGACCTCGTAGTGGCATTGAAGTTTATTTTGACACCATCCTTGTACCAAGTGAAAACTAAGGCTGGAGATCCGTGAGCTATGCAGGTCAGTTTGAACTCTGATCCCTCCCATATTTCTGGACGTTGATTTATAGCCAATGCCTAAAATGGACATTTAGAAAATGGATTTCGTTTTCTAAAGATTCTTTTTAAGAGTGTATTGAGTATGATATCAGTTTTGTTCAGACGGTAATACCTAATAATAATAATGATGAGAGTACAACGAGGTGACTATGCTAGTCGAACCAATTTCATTGTGTTTTCAATGTTCAGTATTTTACCTAATTTTGTCTCGCTGTGATGAACCTAATTTATGAATTACTTTTATACTCTAAATATGCTTCTAATTGCATCAGCAACAAAGTAGCAGCTTCCGTGGTTTTGCTCGGGGTTTCCTATTTTTTGAATAGTTTGTTAAAATCTTGTTGAAAATACCTAATCTGCAAAGTATCACTTGTCTGCAACTGTTCTCAGTAAAGTTGTGTAACATATCAAATAAAAGAACAAAGTTTAGGTTTCGCGTAAAAGGTTTAACAAGAATTGTTTTTAGAACCTAAAAAAATTTTAAAGGTAATTTCTTAGAGTTATAAGTAGACTCGATTGTTTCGGAAATAAAAAAAGTTAAGTCTTAGTCATTGTAAGTTTAATTTTAAAGGTAATTTCTTAGAGTTATAAGTAGACTCATTAGCTTTAATGCCTTTGCCTACTGCTAAAGAGTTGTAGAAATATTCAAGCTTTGAGCTAAAGCTACTAGCTCAACTCACCTGAATATTTCTTATTTAGTGAGTAACTTTGAAAATGAGGATTTTTCTAAGCATTGCTTATCGCTTATTAAACCCGCTTTGGTATAAAATTATAACTGACAAAATTTCAAGGTTAAGGTTGTGCGTTGATGAGTCAGTCAGTATACGATAAGCAATTTTAATAATAATATATATTGTATACATATAATTATTTCTAACTTTTAAGCTAAGTGCTGGCTGTATTTCAAAATACAGTGTGTCTGGGAGTAGACGAAGCGAGTGAGGCCGGATCCGAGACGCTGCAAGCTTCGCCAGAGCAGCACGTAGCTCATCTGCCGCTGTCCTGGCACTCCACATACGGATATAAACCATGCGAGCACCAGTAGCTCCTACTGAACTGTGGACAAAAATACTAATAGACTACTAAGTAAAAGATTTTAGAGAAATGTGTATTGTGAAGGTGCTCAAGTAAGCTTACAGGATAACGTGACAAGGACGATAATTTTAAGGTGGGCAATTATAATCAGCGCGGTTTGTAATTGTAATCATCAAAATTCGAAGTACAAATCTGTTTAATTCTGTACTTTAAAATTACAATGGACTAGGTATCATACTTATTAAAATCCCAGTCACTCTCCGATTTGCCATTGCAAGTCTTGCACTCGCCCTGAGGCAGTGATCATAGAAAATAAGTGAGTTTAGGAGCAGTCCGAAACTCATAAATATCATTAGAATAAATATACACATTTATTTAAATTTGAACAATACTTTTTGAGCCTTTTAGATAGGGCACTTTATGAAAATATAAACATATTAATACGTAAAGAAACAAATAAATTGATTTAGCAAAATTGTATGTTATTAGATATTGCCATAGAAAACAAGGCTTCATTTATTTGTGGCAAGTTGTAATAATAAATAATAAATAAATAAATATTTCGGACATCTAACACACAACGCCATCTAGTCCCAAACTAAGCAGAGCTTGTATTACGGGTACTAGACAACTGATATTAAATACTTATATACTTTTTTTTTGTAAATACAAACATATTATAGATAGAAAACACCCAAACTCCGAAACAAATATTTGCAGATCATACAAACATTTGGTCCGACCCGGGAATCGAACCCGAATAATGTGCGGCATTAAAATTTTAGTAGTAATATTAATTGAAAAATAATTGTTGTGCAAACTAACCTCATATTTAAGATTAATATTTCATCATCTAAAGTGATATTTGAAGTTCTAAGGTAACTTGTCAGCTGCAAAAAAAAAAAATTTTTTTTTAAATATTTTTAGACATTTTAATTTAATACAAATCTATAAAAATATCATAATACTTGCTTGTTTAATAATTTCTTGTGATATGTTGATATTTGGTTGATCCACTACCTGCAGTCTTGTATCAAATCTCGCTAATGCTAAAAAAAAGTAAAAAAAACTTTGTCTTGAAATCATTACTTTTTAAAATAACCATGAAACAAACAAAGAAAACTTTTGTACGTACCAAAATCTTTATCTTTTGGACTACAATCACAACCGTTTTCTTTAGTACATCCTTCTGAACATTCTTCCGCGCCGCACTCTAGAAAAACACACGTTTATTGTTTTAAGAGGGCTGTACTTAATTCCATAAAGATTATTCATTCCTCTACGTTTATAATGTAACGCAAAACCATGTCTTAAGATACATGATTTCGATATAAATAACAGTAATATAAGTGCAGTATTCCTTCTAACTTAAGACAGGAAGCATTTTGAGTCATACAATTTAATTCTTAAATGATGGTGTTATTTAATTTATCCTAGTACTTACCATGTTGTACTATCTGTGATTCACACAGGTTGCCGGTGTAACCAGGTGCACAAATACAACTAAGAGTAGCGGGACCCATTTGTCTGTCGGTGCAAGAATTATTTAATAGTAATATTCATTTCGAGGGCACTTAGTAAAAGCTAAACTAAAAATATGTTAATTTACGGTCATTGCTTGAATTTCCATATATGTATTACTTGATACTTATGTATATTACTGGAATATGTATTTGTATTTCAGGAGAATGTTAATGTTTCATCATATCTTAGGTAAAGAAAATATTACTTCATTTTGTAATAAAATGTTTCAAAGCTTACATATTATAATTTCAAACAACATCTTATCATAAACAAAAATATAAATAAAATGCCTCAATATTTCGACAAAGTCTAACTTTATAATGAACTGAAACTTTACTCAGCAAACATCGAGGAAAATTTCATTATAAAGAGTGCTAAATTCGTTATTCTAAGGAAATGGTAGAATAATAAAGGAAACTGGCGACCTTCATTTATAAATATTGAGTAAAATATCAAAAAGACGATCCAAGAGGACGTCGGGTCATCGAGCCACTTACCTGCAGGTGCCGCCGTTTCGACACATTTTGGGTGCCCTCATACAGAGTGGTCCTATTCCACAGTCTTCTCCAGAGTAACTCTCGAAACATGAACAGAAAAAATCCCTGTGGTAAGGAAAATTTGTATTTCTTTATTTATGAACGGCCATGATTTAAAGGTTTCATCTCAAAAGAGACGAAAAAGTGAGACAATGTTTTTGGTAACAGTATATATGCCTAACCTGTAAACTTGTAACCTGTTTTGTAAGCATTTATTTTGTAAAAACTACATGGATCAATACCTTACTGGGGCTCACGATAAAATGGTATGTCAAAATCGAACCGACCTGAACCACACAGTGCGCTGTTTCATGTAAAATTATTATTAGGAATTCGGGTATATCCCAAAAAGGAAGTCATCTAGAAAATTAGAAGATTTTTGTCGGCCTAAGCAGCCACAACATATGATATACCTAATCTTGGGTAGCCTAATCCTCTCTCTATTATAATCCAGATGTTTATGATCCAATTACAATATAGTTATATACAAGATAGATGCATTAAAATTCTTACTGGAAATCATGTCTGGCGTAACAATGTCCAAGCAGTCTGCACTGAATAGCGCTACACGAAGTTGGTCTAGACACTTCAACTGGTCTCTTCACAGCATAAGTTATATTGAATCCAAACACTGACAAAAGCCCCAATGCCCTAAGTTGCGTGCCTTCTAATCGGTTGAGGTTCAACTCCACTACAAGTACTGGACTCTGTACCTGAAAAAAATAACTAAAGTAAGGTAATGTCTTTACAATTGACTTTGATATTGATTCTTTAACAATTAGAGAAAACATAACATCGGCCCCGGTTTCCTTAAGAACATTTGTGGTATTCGTTACGGGTAGTTAAAGATTTAAAAACTACGACAATAGTCTGTTTACAGAACTTTGAGATTGACTAGAAATTGTTCTACAGCAAAAACATAAATTCGGCATTATATTAGTTTGAAAGCCGTAACCTAGTTTAGAAAAATTCTCAGAGAATATTAATGGAGAAAATCGTCAATACAAAACCCTTATAATTATCGACGCTTGATTTCAAAGTAGGGAGATTATATGACACTCTGATAACTTATACACGCTTAAATACAAACATACTACATAATATAATAAATGAATTTAAAAAACTTTTTATAAACAAGCTTTTACTGGAATGCCTCGAGACGAATCAAATGAGTACAAACTCGATGTTGTTGCGACGTTTCTTTACAGAGTTCTTATGGCCACCCTTCAGCATACATATCCTTGCAAAGTTTCAGCAAAATCGGTTGAAGATATCTGCTTCAAAATTGAGTTGCGAGATTCCACCCAAACACACATGCATACATACATTGCAAGTTAATAAAAAGCTTGTAAAAATTACACCCAGATATGTAGTAGAGCCACGCTGTTTTCAGCACGAACGGGCCGGCTCGACCGGGGCGGTACTACCCTCGCACAGAAAATCAACGTAAAATGACAGCGATCATGCTGTCGTGTTTCGTTGGTAAGTGCGTGACCGGAGGCCCAATGATGCGAAAGCATCACTAGCCCGCCATGGTGTGGGTCACCATGCTGCATTGTTGCATTGTCTGCGTTCGCAGTATGGTGACCATCACTCTTGGATTCTGCTTATGCTTTCCATCAGGCAGAGTAGAGTCATTATGGCAGGGTCAAACATGAAAAAAAAAAAAAAATAACAAATGATATCTACTCTAAATATTAACATTTTGTAGTTCCACACTTTTCTTTAAAATAATAATCACATTATCAAATGAAATGCCAAACTATATTTGGAAACTGATTTAACTGTATTCATTTCACGTTCCCCTAATTTGATTTATGTTTGGGGAGACCAATTTTCTAAAACGTTTATCATTGTGAATAATAATAATTAACATTAACTTTAACGTCTAATGTTTCGGTAAAGTCTAGTAGGTAGTTACGTATAACATGACTATGAAGACTAAAAAAATGTACCGATACCCTGAAATGGTGCTTCGATAACAAAATACTACGTCTTCATAATACTAATATTATTTCACAAGTAATGTTTTTTATTCCTGAGAATTTGGATAAAAGTTAATTCAATATTATATATAATATATGTCTTTATAAGTATTTATTTTCTTTCGTAAGACTACTAAGATATTGTAATTACAATAAAAGAAAAATACTTTTTATTTGTTTTACACGTAGAAAAGAATACTATTTATTATACAAGGTTACTTGTTAAGTCGACATATTTCCATTAAGGGCGTGTAGTTTACAATGTTTCTGACGGATTTAACCATGAAACACTCTATCCTAAATGAAATCGTTTTTGAGATATTTGAATTAAATTATTTTTTACAAAAAAAATCCTGCTTTTCGGCTGTCAGGTTACATATTTTGAAATGTGTAGGTCTTATTTTTACTATTTTTCAATTTTTAAATGTAAAATAAGACGCTTTATGACCTTAATAACCAACATGATACGTAAAATAAATACATAAGTCGTTGTAGATAATTAAAATTAAAAAAATAAAATCTAAACTATTTTTCTTCAAGGGATATCTAAATAAGATTGTTATGGTGCGTGTTTTGCAAATATGTAATTTGCATTGTTTTTTTGTAAAAAACAATAAAATTAAAATATTTCAAAAACAGTTAGATTTAGGATAGAGTATTTTTTGTGAAATCAGTCAGAAACGATAAAACTACACGCCCTTAATAGGAATAGGTCGACTTAACCAGTAACCCTACATATATAAATCGTGTCGTTGAGCAGTCTTAGTGCCCATCTGCGCCGACAGGCCATGGTGTCGGTGATGACGTTCACAATCAGACCTGCTTTTATTCTGTACCGTTTTGTGGAAATATACTATAAAACAATAATATTATAAATCCAAAGTAACTCAGTCTGTTGGTCATACTTTAATGGCTAAACCACTGAACCCATTTCAATTAAATTTGAAGAAGTCTAGTTTTTGCCGCGATAACCAACATACACGCGGGCAGTGACTCAGGCAATAATCTACCCTACAAGTCAATATTCTCAAAGAGCTGGCAAGGGTTAGAAGTGTATTAAAAAACATGCACTTATATGGGTCAACTAAGAGTATATCGAGAGAAGCATGAAGAATTGTAGATTCATGTAGACGTGCAAGAAAGCCACCTGTACAAATGGGACATCATTTACATGGGTTGAGAAATGTGGCCTCGGCAGGTCAAAGTCGCACAGTAGCTATTTCCAGAAAGTTCGAGACCTCCAATAAAACTCAGGTAACACTTTAATTCAGGTCAACTCGGGTACTAGATGGGTCGAACTTAATTACTTTTCCAAATATGTGTGTTTTTCTTACACGATTTGTACGATATACATATTCAGTGATTTAACTACTAGAGATTGCTTTTGGCAATAAGGCCGCCCTTTGTACATTACATTTGTGCATTTTTCATTTTCTGTACTCTATTTTAAATCTATTGTATGGTGTACAAATAAAGAGTTTTCTATCTATCTATCTATCTAACTACAAGAGAAATACATATATAATAATAATAATATTTGTTTATTTCTCTCAAAAGGGTCGTTTACATTTCCATATTTATAGATAGGTATAGCATAGACAGGACTTTGTTGATTATTATTTTTACTTATATTTGACATTTGTTTGACATTTTTATTTTTTACTCATTTGCTAATTAATGAATGACTAAAAAAGTTATTGATACCTATTTGTTCCTACTGTTAATGTTTTTATTGTGTTGTCATTAATGTTTTATTTTGATTATTTAAGTTTAAATTATTAAAAGCCTTATTCGTCATCAATAATTAATTGTTTTGTTTCGTTAATGGTCACTATTATTGCCCGCAATGACCGTAATTTATTTATAACTTATAAATATTTACATGCAATGTAACAATGTTATCTGAATGAATAAATATAAAATATAGGTTTTTTTCACACCAAAGTCAGAAGAAAACCATACAATGCATTAGAAAAACTTGACAGTTTGATTGTGTATAAATAAGTATTGGTACTGATTACCAAGCTAGGCATAGTTTGTGTTTTGGAATGAATCATCAATGAAACAATGAAACAATCATACATATTAATAGGTATATATAAAATCAATGCCACTTTTCATTGTAATATTATAACTCAAGAACGGGCTCACCTATCCAAACCAAATGTCTAGGCTTTGTTCGGACTATTTAGTAGATGGTTTATGTGAAGTTTGCTAGCTTTATCTCGCGGCGTTAAAACAAAAAAGGCGTGTAACACCGCGGGGTTCAGCTAGTCGTCAATATAGTACTTAACTATTCAGCTTTTTGCAGTTTTCTTGTAAAACCAATATCTATATTGACATAACATGGGCAGAGTGCCAAGGATATTCTCTTTAACATGACACAGAAAAGTAGTAAATCTTTTTCACTGTTACAATTTGCTTAATATTCAGCTTTTTTAAATTTTTTTGTAGTTATAGAGATTTAGGAAACTGTTACTTTTCAGAAAAGTACTTAAATATAACAATGCAGTTTTGTCACGAAATTAAATCAACTAAAGAATCTTGAGACACGGTTTGGTAATGTCATAACATCACATCAACAGTCAACTGCTGGTCATAGGCCTCACTTAGGATGCTTAAAGTAACACCTGACCATAAGTCTTTAATATTAAAGCAATGAACTACTTTTAATTGAAATAAAACAATTATTAAATTTCTTACTAAAGCAGCAGAGCAAAAGCAAAAAATTGAAGGTTGTAAATTGACTCTATTGTTAGGGTAACCTTTTCAATAATTTTTGAAATTAAAGATTTGAAATATTTTTAAAGCAATTTTCTTGCCATGTATTTTAACGAATACGTTACTTTTACTGAATTTAAATGTACACTTTTAAAACTATTTTACAGTAAGGAACACTTTTAATAGGGTAGATGACTGTATCGTAAAAAAATATCTCTCCTCCAATATGTCTCCTTCATTTAAAACGAAAATTACAAAATAGAAATAGAATATAATTATTACAGCTTTTCATTTCTATTACTTATTTTAATCCAATAAACATTGAAATGTATTGCTCCATTGAGTAGTCTAAAATAGTGACGTCACAAGTGTGTATTTAGTGCATTTTCCATTCCGTTTTGACAGATGATCCCTATTCTACCAGTCGTAACTTATAACATAATATATGCTCTATACGTTAAAGTGTAATTATCTACGCTCGCTTTTTTATCATCCCAACATTGCAATAATATCAAAGACCAGCTTGAATTACTTTAAGTAGATATATACTTGGATTAAAGTTAGAATTTCTTAGAAGCTATACTTCTCACATGATCATTTGTCTAACGGTAAGGAGGTTCTAAATGTTATATAACATAGTGCATGATCCGGGGTTCATTTGTTGCTAAACCTTTTTCTGTACGTGCATCATGTAGAGATCAGATACCTTTGTTAATTAATTATTGAAGTGTTACATAGTGTGTATAAACGTATTCTGGTTTTATATTGATTTTCTCCGTACCTACGAAGCAAACAGAACAAGATTAAATTTATATTTCTACCATTCAATCCAAGTTTTGACTAGACTATGACATTCTTTAAATGTGACGTGTTTCGGCAGAATAGGGTAGTTGACAGTATCGTAAATAAATACTGATGTATCCTTCATTAAAACAAATGTTACGAAATAGCTCGAGAAATATAATTAATAGAAGACGCAAACGAGGTTGCGTGGGTCGGCTAGTAAGTTATAAAGATAACTTTATTTATCAATATGTAATGTGCTAAATTCAAAGGAGAACAAATAAACAAAATAAAAATCGGTACCCATGGTCTGACAAAAACAAAATATAAGGAACGTGTTCTGAAATCAAAACCGAAGGGTTCTCGTACATTTCTTTTTCACAACACGATTCTTGATATTATAACAACAAATAGAACATTATGTAAAAAAACAAATTCTTTTTTCATGTTTGTCGGAAATAACTGCCTGTTTCGCCTACATAGATAATATTTATTGTTACTCCCACACACATTCGTAATAACAAAAAATAAGGTGTATTTAAGTAAAAATGTGACACTTATCTACTGACTGACTACTCAGCCCAAACGAGCCGTCTATTTGAAATAGCCATCCGTGAAGTTATATTTGCGGAGGATTTTTTTGAAACAACATTATTTCTCTATACAGCTTACACGATTATTTACAAATATACGAGTACAATTCAATTCAATTCAAGATATAATAATTTAATGTGTTTGTATGTAGTAACTGCTATTAATAAGGGGAGGTCATTTCTTGTACTATAAAGAAATATATTTCAATTCTTGTAATACTATGGTAAATGATATTATATGCTTGCTGTCCCAATGGGTTACCGCGTTTTTGTACTTCTTTTTTTTATGCTTGGGCCTGCAAAAATGACTCTACGCTGCCTGATGGAAAGCAAAAGCAGAATCCAAGAGTGGTGGTCACCATATTCATTGCGAATGCAGACAATTTAGCATAGTGACCCACGCCATGGCGGCCTTGTCGTACTTTTGCATCGTTGGGCCTTCGGCCTTTACAATAAAAACCGCAACCGCGCAAAGCTTTGGGGCAAACTGACGTAAAATAAAAGTAGCCTAAAAAGCTCCTTTTATTTTCAGGTTTTTGAGATAGAGAAGTTATATAAAAGATTATACAAAGCGGAACGAAGAGATAAATATTTTGAAATAGATTTTTTGATGTAGATAAGTACCGTATACACTTCCATATGTATTTAGTGAAAAGTTGTTCGTTTGAAATAGATTCGTCCATATAGACGCTTCAATTGTATTTATTTGTATAAATATATATGGTAAGTACTATGCGTGAATACGTTTTGATTATTATTTATGGCAAAACCTTTTTTGAAAGAATTTCATTCAAAGGTAAATAAAACATCCTGTCAGATTATCACTTTATACTAAGAAAATATTGCATTGTCTTTTTCTTTTTTTTTTCTCATTTAGTTTTTAAATTAAGAAAAAAACTACATTTAAAGAAAAGAACCGAATTGCTAATAACAAAATTAAGTTTCTTATTTATAATTCAAAACATAAAATAATAAGTAAAATAAATAAATATTTCGAACATCTAACACACAACGCAATCTAGTCCCAAGCTAAGCAGAGTTTGTGTATAATAATACGTTTTTGATAGATTCTATGAAAACATCATGATAAAATTATATTGCAATATTTTATAAAGTTCTCATTTCACTTATAAACAACTCATTTAATTTAAAACATCGTCACAGTTGAAAACTTCGCAATTATAACTAACTGCGACTAAAAACGTTCTTTATTCAAGTTACGGAAATTATTTCACACTTTTGTTGACAATCTGCAGATGGATGATGCGGAATGTACCGTATTTATAAATGGTTTAGTAACAGAGGTAGATACTTGTCTGTTAAAAATTTGTTAAATTACATTATTTAAAAACTAACATCAAATATCTATCTAAACAAATTAGTAAAACTGAAGTGTCTGTTTGTATATGAAATATTAAAGTATATAAATTTATTACGAGTATTTACGTACGTACGTAAGAGGTACATAAAGTATTTGTTTTAAAATAATAATCCCGCAAAGCCAGCCATGTAAGCCTGGTGTTTACAGGACTTAAATTACTGAATACAACTAAGCTTTTTTATTACAATTACTGTAGTATGTAATGTAGGATCTTTTAAATATGTAAAAACGTATATTTTAAGAGTTGGTCACCATACATTTTACATTTATCTAATACCTTTAAACGGGCGATTATTGTATCTATACTAATATATATCCCAACATTGCAATAATATCAAAGAGCAGCTTGAATTAATTGCTAAATTTAAATCTATCTATACTAATATATAAAGCTGAAGACTTTGTTTGAACGCGCTAAGAACCGCTGATCCGATTTTAAAAGTTCTTTCAATCTTGGATAGTACATTTATCGAGGAAGGCTATATATCATCACACTAAGGCCAATAGGAGCGGGGCACTAATGGAGAATGTTTCAAAAACGGGGTAAAATTATCACGCTACGGGCAATAGGAGACACAAACGAGGTTGTGTGGGTCGGCTAGTAATATAATAAAGCTGAAGAGTTTGTTTGTTTGAACGCTTTCATCTCAGGAAACGCTGGTCCGATTTAAAAAAATACTTCTGTGTTAGATAGCCCATTTATTGAGGAAGGCTATAAGATATATATCATCACGCTAAGACCAATAGGAGCAGAGCACCAATGAAGTATGTTTTAAAAACGGGGAAAATTATCACGCTACGGGAAACAGGAACGCAAACGAGGTTGCGTGGGTCAGTTAGTATATATATATATATATAATCTCTATCTCAGAAACAGCTCCAATGATTTTCATGAAATTTAGTATCAGCTCATGCACCCCTGCATGAGCTTTCGGGGGCTATGAATCGACTTAACTAGAATTCATTTATAGATTTTTTTTCAAAGAAACCCAAGTACCTAAAGCATACAGGTACTTCATATTAATTAGGATTTTTTTATTATTGACGAACTTCCTCGTTGGTCTAGTGATTAGCCACTGCCCATCAAGAGGTCTCGGGTTCGTTCCCCGGGTCGGACTGCTGGGTTTTTCTTACAAGAAATTCCCAATAGCAGCCCGGAGTATGGAAGATGGCGGTAGTTTCCCCCTTGCCTCAGAGAGCACGTTAACCTGTCAGTACCAGTTGTCATGGACATCTATGGAAATCGTTATTTTGAAGTCAATGCCCTCAAATATACTGACAGCTAGTTCAATCTTCGAATTCATTTCACCCTTAGGGCTGCGGAGGTCCGATGCCAGTCGCTCCGTGGAAAAACTGATACTCAGGTAAAACCAGTTGAACTAGTAGCCGACCGCAAATAATCTTGGGAATTATAACGGCTAGGAAGTTGATGAGGAGTTTTTTAAAATATTAATTAAATAAAAATAAAGGTTGATTAATTAATTAGGATTTTGATGCTGCATTTCACCTTAGTGTCATCTAGCATCATTTGGTTTCATTCTAAAAGCAATATTTCAGAGAGTAAAACTAAAAGCAAAATCCCGTTTTCATATAAACAACGTTCATCGGATTTTATGTGTCACATCGATGGCATTATGTCTGTCCGTTGTATTGTTACTGCTACGAACCGACCGTCGACGGGTAACTCATTGATGAGATCCGACCGCAAAGCCGTATCTGTAATTTACCTTTAACTGCATGCTCATATATATTACACGAAAGCTGAAGATGTATACTGTATCGTCCCAAATCGGTTTCGTATAACATAGCCTTAATCCTACTTGTCTATGGCATGAATATTTGATCTGTGACACTAGAACTGTCACTTGTGATTTAAAAGTTGGATTTGGACGACTAGTCACCTTGCATTTAAAATTATTGAAAATTAGCTTCGCGTTTTCATTGATATGTACTGTAACTGTTAGCGCGCCCATGCGTTGTGATATTATTGTGTAGAACTACAATTGTGAACTAAAATTGTTGTGAGGATATTGTAAAATTAAACTACCGAAGCTTTGTGACATCACTTCGCTTGGAAAAACATTTCGACGGCTTGGCGAGTGCAATTAACTCTAGTGCAATTACTCTAATACTGCGCAGTTGAAATATTTTTCAATATGGTAAATTGTACTTAAACCCTTCACCTATGAGCGTCACTCGCAAGGTGATTGACCATACTTAACCTGAATTTAGCCTAGCACCACCGTTAAACAGCACGCTTCCCTTTCTTCATCAGTATAGTGATCAGGTCACGATAAAGTCATGAACATATACAGTGCATTAATGAAGCGGCGGTGGTGTCATAAGTGTGGTGGAAGACTTGCGGTCATTTCATTACAGGTTTGCATCTTACCCTACCTACGAGTAAGTTGACACAGTCTCATTACTAAGAGACGGTTTTACGTACAACACACAGTTGTGTACATGCCATAACCACACCCCATTCTTTTTAAAAAAGCCACAAATATTTTTTGCTGACAATGATTTACAACTATTAGTCTAAAGAAAAGTCTCTCGTAAACAGATTTTCATTAAGCATAATTTCATATTATTTTGGAAAGTCTTGTAGATGGATATTAAATAAATTGGAACCAGTAATTACAAAAAGTAGTTAACTACGTCCTTCATTGCCATCTTTTCATTTCCTCTTTATACCATCAAAAATAAAAACAAAATTAATCCACTGTAAATATAACTCCAAACTATTTAGTAGCCTTTGTTGAACTTGACACGAGCTTGTGCAAGGAAAAGGCTTCTTTACAAACTAACTTGGGGATGATTACATAGGTAAGCAAACACCCGGTGTATTAGTTTAGGATCCTTAACTAAGTTTGTAAATATGGGCAGTCTAATTAACTGGACTACCACATACATAATGAGATGAAGCTTCACGGCTACTTGAAACAGGTTAAGTATAAACTTAACCTATATTATGTTGAACATATTCTCTTTCAGCCTATTCAATGTTGGAATAAGAATTCAGGGTAAAATAATTTTGATGTACATTTTTCTGCACAATCTATGACCCGTGGCCTGGTTTTTATCTATTTTCTGGATGAAAGATTTGTTTGTGTATTTATTAACAACTCAACCATCATACTCTTTTTTTGCATCAACATCATACTTTTTTCAAACTAGGTTGGGGTCAGTTTCTAGTCTACTACGATTTGTCTAAACTTTGCTTTTCTTTAATGCAAGAAATGCCATCAGGCATCTACAACTCAAGTCGGTACTAAGCGATATCGGAGTTTATTCTATTCATTAATAGTTCCTCACCAGTCAACATCCATCAAGACACAAATCAATGAATATTAAGTTTTTAAAGATCGGTTAAGGTATCGAAGAAGATTCAAGAGCATTTTGCCCATTGTTAAGAAAAATCATCCTCAGTTTGACAGAAGCTGGTACTAAAATAAAATAATTTTATGTTAATGTCATGTCTAACCTAACCTTGGCAAAAGCAACACATAACATAGGAGTCGAATTACTAAGTGCGCTCGTCCAACTCGGATTCATAGTATTATTACTTCAAAGAAATTAAAGTTCTTCAAAGTCATCGTAAAGGTACTGAAGTTCAAGGAATTCTCAAAAAAATTAAAAGGCTTTATTACGCTAAGATTGACAGACTCTGAAAGAATTGAAAAGCGTCCTCTGAGAAGTATATTGAATTTAATTTTTATTAACTATTGATACTTAGATTAGTGACGAAACTATCTGACAGTGGTATAATAATTTATCACCACTCGGAGCATTAGATTCAGTGACATCCCATTGTTCCAAACCGAACACAATTGTCAATTGCAATGGCAACCCTGAACTGTCTTTGGTTATGTTAAAAGTAAAATGTCATGTCATTATTACAGTAAAATGATGGCGAGTGCCTATTAGTTAAGTTTGGAACTAGTTTTGGAGAAAAATAACGATTATCTAATGATAAATCATCTACTTCGGAAGCTTGGGATAGTCATTTAGAAGGACCTCGTAGGATCGAAGTTGCGTAAATAGTTCGTTGATTGTATAAACTTAATGTAAGAGCTTAGGATTGGGAAAACTCACGATCGTCGAACTGATTAATCCTTGGTGTGGTGAAGTAAAGGTTCAAGTGAAGCTGGAATGAAGTGAGGTACTTAACTCCAGGAAAGAATTTCATCATAAGTTGTATGAATTTCATTTAGAATTTCGCAATTTTCTCATAATTATTCAACGTTACGAGTATATGATTGCAATAACTTAATCCTACAGTAGCATCTAAGTAATACGGGTCAAAATAATATATTATTTGTTTTCCATGCGACATCTCTTGGGAAATGTGGTAAAAGTAAATACAAACAAAGAAACGGACTTTCTAAAAAGCTCTTTGCGAAATGTCATGTGTACTTTGTAACATTAAAAGTGCAGTGGTGTGAAGTTGAGGTCGCGTTTCTATTCCTCGGGGTCAAGAGTGTTAGCATGCTCCTGTTTCAAATATTTCAATGTTACTCGCTTGCTCAGTACTTACTATAATTTTATTATTTGATTTATGACAGTTTATTTACTTGGCTATATGGCAATCCATGTGCTATTGGGTCAACTATAAATATTTTATGCAGGATACTTAGAACTTCAGTTGTGTATGGCATTAAGGATTTCTGAGTCTCCCAGTCTAGTAAAAGAAGAGGAAACTTTTCACACGTTCGAAAACAACCTCTGACAGTCCACTATGAACATAAGCATCTTAGTTGCGGCCATAAGGTTTGCTTAAAATTTTCTTATCTTCACAATGCTGTTGTCTTGCATAGTTTGCTTTCTTGGTCAGTTTTTACGACATTTCATCAAGGTCAGTGAAATCTTAAAATTAATACTATTATTATAAATCAAAATAAAATACACTGACCTGAATCCATTTAACTTTGGTGATATTCTCTTCTGTGACAGTGAGTATCCTTTTCTCTTCCAATTTGTAAGTTTCATCATAGTAAGAGTATTCAGTAAACGTCAATCCACTGGTAGTGTATTGCTGTGTGAAGTATATCGATATAGTCCCATTCACTATATCATGTTCTATTATCCACTTGCACTTGATGGGAACAGGGAACGGGTTGGGAAAGTTTGGAGTCTGGATTATTCCCACTGGGCCTTTTAGATGTCCACCGCAGGACTGTAAGCGCTGATGATCTCTGTCCCCATCCTGAGCATATACGTTGGCTGCAATTGGGATGAGTATCATGCTGAGTAGACGTACCATCGTGGACCTGAAACCAAGAAGAGTTTTATGAAAATTTAATGTCTTTGCCCACGCTTCGTTTAGTCCAATCTAACGCCTTAATTAAATCTGTACTAAAAAACTAAATACACTTTTTTAAATTATAAACTCAACTTATTATTTGTTTTTATTTAATTGAATTTAATTTATGACGCTTAGGGTTTGGTAATGGCTAGAAGTGTTAACCTTTTTAGATCTAATCGGCAAGTTCGATTCTAACATTCAAACTTATCTAACCCTTCTTTATCCTGGCTTTAGTAATGTGCACATAATATATATATTCTACGGTACCTGTAATTGTAATAAATGACGGTAGGGTTAGCGATGTGCTCAGTCATCGATCGCTTAAGCCTCCACACTTAGCGACTTTATCCATTATCATACCAATTTATGCTTCATTTTTTATTGTAAGCTGTCATGCTATATTTCATATGAAATATTATTATTGTGTATTAAACCTTTTCATTATTATATTTTAGATGTATACTTTTATTCTTGTTCAATATAATACAATTTTATATAAGATAAGCAGACATGCAACTTTATTATATTACTACCAAAGTTTATGTTACTTACTATAGGCCTACACACATTGGAGCCAAAGAATTTATTCTAGACTAGCTGTTACCCGTGGCTCCACCTGTAAGTACAATAGTAGCCTATGTATTATTCTAATATTAAAGCTTTATGACTGTGAAGTTTCATCCAAATCCGTTCAGTAGTTTTTGCATGAAGAAGTAACAAACATACACACTCACAAACATTCACCTTTATAATATTAGTGTGATTAGTGTATTAGTAGAACTTTGTTTTGAGCTGCCAAACTTACTATTGTAAAACAGGCTTGAGAAAAAAATGGTATATGGTACCTTGTATTTACTGACTACTTTTATGGCATAGCGATATTGTATTCGACTACCACTTTCGTTAAGGTTATAGATTTCCAGTCAGTTCCTATATGTTGAAATTTTCTATGTATAATACACATGGTTAGTTCATTATACAGTATCATATAGTATATTATTTATTTATGCTTTGTAAAACCATTTATAGTTCTCTTAATTCTAATATAATGATCTAAATCAGCTGACTCAAATAGAAAAATCGATTGCTAATTTGGGTCTAGAAAACGATGAATAATATTCTAAAATAATATTATAACTAGTTTTGTCGCCGGTATAATATCTGTGAGAGTATTCGAGCAGGTATTTCGTATTTAAGCAAAAGTTTATGTAGGCTCAGAATTTCGGCAGCAACTTTTAATGGTAACAGTAATATTCTAACATAAAGGCTTATCTAATTAATTAACAAGAGAATAATAGATTAACGGATTATTATTTTATTTGTATTTTTGGAATATTCTTGAATCAGCTGAATTTCGAAACAATAATAAATATATAATTTCATATATATTTATCACATATCATATATATTATCACACACACACACACACGCACACACACACACTCACACACACTCACTCACACACACACACACACACACACACACACACACACACACACACACACACACACACACACACACACACACACACACACACACACACACCCACACACACACACACGCACACATCATGGGGTAATTACACCTAGATATAGAACAAAATGATCGAGGCCATCAAACCATATTTGTTTTGAGTGATAAAGCAACTCACGATCACACACACACATACACTTAATACCTTACCTATTCTTAAGATGTACTTTAACTGCGTGTTCTTGTATACCTTTTTATAATGTTATTTTACATATCTAGAGGCTTCTGTCTAATATAATATAACGGGAACACTGACCTCTGAAATACAGGTTAAAAAGCCTCGTTTAGAGGACAGACTTTTCATATTTTGTGCATACTTTAAGCCTTGAAACGTTGTATCTGTGTCATATATTTAATTAATACAGAACACATATATATATATATATATATATATATATTATCAGGTATAACGTGCAGCATTACATTTTATTTTCAACTAGCTGAAGCCCGCGGTGTTGTACCGCGAGTAACGCCGCGGGACAAAGTTAGTCTAAAAAAAGTAGCCTAAGTTACTCCCCGGATCATCAGCTACCTGCCAGTGAAAGTCCCGTCAAAATCCGTCCAGCCGTTCCAGAGATTACCCGGAACAAACAGACAGACAGACAGACAGACAGACAGACAGACCGACAGACAGTCAAAAAAATTTTCAACTACACTTTTGGTGTATGTACCGTGTATACATACACATGCATTTAGTAAAAAGCAGTTATTTTAAAACAGACAATCCAATTTTATTTATTTGTATAGACTAGTTGCTACGGGCAATAGGAGCGCAAACCTCGTTTGCGCTCCTATTGCCCGTAGCGTGATAAATTTCCCTCATTTTTGTAACATTCTTTATTGGTGCGCCTCTCCTGTAGGTCTTAGCGTGATGATAGAGCTATCTAACACTCAAAGAATTTTTCAAATCGGACTAGTAATTCCTAATATTAACGCGTTCAAATAAACAACTGCTTAACCTGTATGTTCGTTTGTTTGTAAATTACTTTTGTAGGCTTGTTTTAACTCTGTATTTATTTCATTATCTTCTCTTTTAAATTGAAAGTAGCTAGATTATCAATTTTCTTTTATAATATTATGAATCACAGAACTCAGAAGTTTTCACATACAAACCTTGAAGTCGGTTTTATTTTTGTTAAAATTTTACTTTTACTATTGTATTGCAAAATATGTGTGAAGAAATAGCCGGCCTCTTTTAACTATAAGTAAAGTCTGACGTGTAAAAATATCTGTAAAAGATTTACTTTTACAAAATAAATATCGCATAGATTTTATTTGGAATGTAATTCAAATTGAGCTTAGTTTAATATTCACTTAAATCAATTTATAGCTAGAAAGTATAAAATTTGTTAAAATAATATTGATATAATTATTTATTTTAGTATCGAAACAACTAAACACCACATTAGTATCACATATATTAACAGTTTTAAAGGACGCGATCGTTACAGCGATCGTTTGGAACCAGATTGATTAGTATTTAGTAAGATTAAGCTTTTTAAGTGCATGACAAACGTGCTCTTAAGAATTTGATTACTCAAGAACTTATGATGTTTGGGAGACTATTAAGTACTAGCTACGCCCCGCGGTGTTACCCGTAATACCGTGAGGCGAAGATATTTAAATAAAACCGACCAAGTGCGAATCGGACGCGCCGCCTTTCACCATGATTTTTTTTAGATTTTTTGAGCCAGCCGTTTAGCTTTCAGAGGGATGCTTTGATTGACAAAAAATGTTTTAAATTTGAATACCTCGCAGACGGATAACTAAATCAAAAAAACGTCTTAGTAGCCGCCCAATGTTTTTAAAGACCTTTATTGTCCTATTTCAAATTCACAAGTACGCAAATATGATAAAATTACATTTTACTCAAGAAAGGTCAAGGTGAAGTTTGCTAAAAACTTGACTTTGGTTTGTTTATTAAATATTTTTTTACAATTCTTTTGTAAAGAGTGAAAGACAAACCGAACTAAAACTTAAAGTAATGAAACTAATTGAATTCAGTGTTAAAGTGTTGCTCTAATTGCTCTAACAAAAGAAAAGAAAAAAGACAAATATAACGAAAAATTTTAAGAAAAAGCGTAGATCTTTTCTTAAAAGGTTTTAGTTCAGTTGTGTGTAACTAATCCTTTTTAAAACTTATTTTTAACTTGCGAAAATTCTTTCTTTAACTATTTCATATTTAGGTACCTAATTATACTTTCGCTACTTAGTGCGAAAGAACATTAAATGAGAACTATACACAAGAAACCTCAAAATTATATTCCCTGGAAAAAATAAACAAAATAATCGTAACGGAATAAGTATCTTAAATAAAATGTTAAGTTTAAGTGCTAAATCTACATAACAACAACTGTCATATATAGAACCATAACCCAAAAACCTCAGCTGTTACAACCCTAATACCTGTTAGTCATTTGACCATATAATGTCATGCGTGTAAATGCCTCAAGTTTTACTGTAACCGTTTCCATATTGAAATTTGATTCTGTCTCATAGTCTGCATTGCAGTTGATGTAAATTCTGCTTTGATTAATGAGCACTTTTTATTAGCCGGAACGTCAAGTACGTAGTTACAGGTAGTAAGACTATTTTACCTGGTTTGTGGCTAAGTTTGAGCTACGCTGATTTCAGCACGAACGGGCCGGCTCGACCGGGGCGGTGCTACCCTCGCACAGAAAATCAACGTAAAATGACAGCGATCAAGCTGTCGTGTTTCGTTGGTGAGTGCGAGACCGGAGGCCCAATGATGCGAAAGCATCACTAGCCCGCCATGGTGTGGGTCACCATGCCGCATTGTTGCATCGTCTGCCTTCGCAGTATGGTGACCATCACTCTTGGATTCTGCTTATGGTTTCCATCAGGCAGAGTAGAGTCATTATGGCAGGGTCAAACATAAAAAAAAAAAAAAAAATAGTTTGGTGGTACTGAGACAGGACTCACGAGAAGCGCTAGGCTTTTGATATATAATATATTCCAGTCCTCATCTAATCAGCGTGGAGTCGCCTTGCCAGAGTGGCCTTAACCCTCTCCTGAGAGGAGACCCGAGCCTGGCAGTGGCTCTTTATGGGTTGTTGATGATATACTAAATGACCTCTTTTGCAGGTAGGGATAACCCTGTAAGGATACAAATTCGATAGTGTTTCATAGATTGCGTTTGGCAGGTTCTTTAAGTTGGAGACCTGATGAAGCAAATTTTTCTGATTGCCTCAATTTCTCAATATCTCCTTTGGTTTCAGTAGTAATTAGAATGCCCCATTGGCTTAAATGTTCTTAATAGTCGATTTATTAGGTACACGTAATGTGTCTCAAATATAATCATACATAAGGATCTTGAATAAAATCAACAAATTTATTTAAATTTTGCTCAAATAGGGTCAGAAGTTAAGAAAATAATACTCAGTCTTCACCTACTAGAAAAGTTCTGCCGAAATGTATATATACGAGATTGAATCCACCGCGAAAGCTAGTACTTAATAATAAACAAAGATGAGCAAAGCCACTTATCAACTAAGTGATCTCTCAAGGCTTAGCTGAGACCACAATGTAAATTTTGCCGCAGCATTCGTTATCTTAGTCACTGAGCTCTACAGATTTCGTCAGGTTTAGTAGAACTAGAATTCACCGCTAATGTTATTGAAGAATAACGTCTTATTTATATAGTCAGTTTTAGAAAATATTTGTCGTAGTTACATATGAAAAAGTTATCTTTACTAATTCATGGTCAGATTTTTATTTGTTAAAGAGAAATTACATAGTGAATAATAATTGATACAGTGAAATGATTAAATTTATAGAATATAGAAACACAAAAATAAAAATATTAATGAAAGTTACATCAGAGAAAACTTTAATTACTAAAAACTTTATGCTTTTAAGGAAAGTAAAAAATATTCATAGATATATCTTTTTATAGATATACTCATAAAAAATATATCCTTGTCTAATTAAAGACTTTTCAGACTAAACAATAAACTCCCAGTGACCTTGTGAATTAATATTGTAATAACAGTCGCTAGAGAGTCATTACAAAACATAGCTTTATTCCTTTTACATATCTTCTGTCACACTGATTCTATGCTAATTTAAATATGTTTTATTTTTACTCAAAAGAAAAAAACATTTCCAAATTAGGATGTAGCGGACCAAAATAAATCTTTACTCTTAAAACATTTTGCTGACAAATGCTACATCTTTTGTAAATTACTTAAGAGCTTAGTGGATAAATATTTGCATTAATATTTACACTAGACAAACTTTTGGCTGATATTAAGTAAGATATAAATAATAAGAAAACCTATAATGTACTGTTCTTGGGGTAGATGGAATTAATTTTGACAAAATTAACAACTTTCTCTTGTTTTTTTTAAAGCAATTGAATTGTTTTAGAATTAAACTACTTCTTAAATACATCTTTATCACCTAACATTAAACAACCAAGTATAAACAAAGTTTAGTAAAAAGTATGAATGTAGAGGAGAAATTAGTAAACAATTTCTTCACCTAAATATCCTACCGGTAAACTGGAGAAATAGAACATACATTGCGCACTGGGTACACACGATTATGTTACTTTTCTACCGTTTACGAGAGTGTCAGGCCACGTGAAACCCTGGAGTCATAAATACGATTACACTCCAAAAGACTGTGAATTTGTTTAATAATACCTCTTACAAGGCCATCCTGCTGAAACAAATTTTAATAAAACACGTTTTCCTATTTACTTGGAATTAATTTTAAAACAGCGAATGAAATATATATGGAAATGGGACTTATATTGCTTCTTTGTGTACTTTACTCCATATTTAAATAAATGCTCTGTAAAGCTTGTAAAATGATGTTTAAAATTCAGAAACTCCAATACTATCTTTGACCCACATTACAACCGACTTAAAAGAAGAAGATGGTCTCATTTCGACTGTATTTTTTATGCTTGTTGTGTCAGAACTTTTGACTGGGTGAGCCGATTTTTAACCGACTTCAAAAAAAGGAGGAGGTTTCTCAATTCGACAGTATATATATATATATATATATATATATTTAATGTGTGTTCGCGGATAACTTTGTCGTTTATGAACCGATTTTGATGATTCTTCTTTTGTTGGAAAGGAGATGTCCCGACGGTGGTACCATGACAAGGAAACTAGGATCTAATGATGGCATCCCAGGGAAATCGAGGGGAACCCTCATTTTTTTCAGGCACATACTATGTTGTATAGGCAGCGGCGAGTGCGGTATCTCCCATTACATTTTGGCTTGGCGCCGACTTCAAACAGGTTTTAGGTACCTAGCACACATAATAATACTACTATTTAAATGAACAAAGAATTAGACAAGAATTGGCATAGCAATTTATAAAGAGCCAGTTTATTTTAAGCTTTTTAGTGTTTTTTGGCAGGGACTTTTCGTTGGATGCTTTTTGGAAATCGGTTTTTTTTATGTTCATTTTTTTATTTTAAAGCTACTACTTCTGGTGTGGTCTCACTTCAATTTAGTCCAGTACGTGAAGTCGGTTTTTTGTTAACATTTTCTATTACCTATTGGCAAGTCAGTAAGCTTGGTATGTGTTATGTTAGTAAATACAAAAAGTAGCTATGAAAACATAGGGCATGTGTACATCTTAATAGTTAAATAATTTGTAAATTAAAATAGAACGAAGCAAATTCGTTGCGTAATAAAAACAGAGGCATGGAATACATTTCACATTTTTGTCTAAAAATTTCACTAAAGTCTCGTTTTATTAGGCCTTACAAAGAAAATTAAATCAGCGCCTTAAAACGAGTAAAAAGGCAAGGTATTATTATCAGAAAATTTAATTATGATATTGCTTGTTTCCAATTATACCTACAGAACAGGCGATTACTAAAATTCCAGTATTTTTTTCATTTTCATCTTTAATGACTCGGTTTCTAATTAATATTTATGATATAATTATAAGTTCTATGGTCTAGCGCTTACGCTCAACCCTTTTATAATTTATTAGGTTTATAAAAACACGTAATTAATTTTTAAAGGGCTCAATTGTACACACACATCGAAATTCACACCGAAGCTTACATTACCGCACAAATTCTTTTTGTGGCTTATGTAATGTTTCTTATCTTCCGTTTGCGTCATTTTAGGGCGGCAAAAAGTAAAATTAGCACTTAAAATCCTTACTTCGGCATATTCCGTTTTTATGAAGTCGTAAAAGAACCTCGACCAGGCGTAAGTGCTTTATTTGATAAATGTATTGCACCCTTAATCTTACGCATGCGTTTAGGCAAAGATTAATCATGACCTTATAATAAAAATGCAAGTTTAATATCATCATCATCCCGTTGCAGTCCCCAGTGCTGGACATAGGCGACTTACGTAAGATCGCTGGTAGCAACTGGATGCAGAAAGTAACAGACCGGGCTCTGTGATGTTCCTTGGAAGAGTTCAGCAGTCAAAGTATTACTTCTTCTTCTTCTCTTCCCTGGTCCCGTTATGTGGGATCGGGTCTCCTCACTTGTCTGCGCCAAGTTCTTCTGTCTTGGGTTTTCGGTTCCAGCGACTGGGCTTTCTTGAGGTCTTTTTCTATAATTGACCACCCGGTCATTGTCATTTTAGCTATCGCATCTCTAGTTTCTACCAACTCCACTTTGGGTATAGGGCCATATATGGGATCAAATGTTGCTGGATCTTCATTAGGGAATTCCTCATTGTGAAGCTCTTTATAATATTCAAACCATCTGTCCATGATTTGTGGGTTTTCAGTTAGTAATATTTGGTCTTTACTTTTTATGTATTTATTAGTTTTTATATCTACAGTGGTTCCGTGTCTAGATTTTGCAAGTTTGCGATAAAATATTGTAAATAATACTTTACTAAGAAATTTACAAAAAAACATCAAATGAAAACTCTGTACTTAGAAATACTAAACAGCGAAAATAAGCTGAGTTTAATTTTTCTGGCTTAAATTACTATGTTACTTCTATCATCTCTTAAATCTGCCACAATATTTTTAAAAAATTTACGGCTACAAATTTTAATATGTCATGGTAGGCCACAAAAGGTTTCGCCTTATGAATTATATATTAAATAACTATGAGCCCATAAGAGTAACTTTTAACTTTTAAAATATAAAATTACGCATATATCCAGTAGACAGCAAAAAGTTCCTTCTACCACTGATGTGGGAACAAGACTATAGCAAATTTTAGGCGTTTGATACACTTTTGCATTCTCCTTGGGGAATATGGGCGTAATCCTATTAGGTCTGAAATTGAATTACGTGTGATATAGAGTCGAATACAAATACATGCCCAGACATCACATCATCAGTCTATCGCAGACCACTGCTGGACATAAGCCTCACCAATAGCAGGCACGTAACAAAGTCAAGGAATTTATTAGTATGCGTAAAGAGAATTTATTAAATTTTGAACTGATATGAATACATATTTTGTAGCCATCAAACCGAAATTTCATCATATGCAACATTTTACGACTGTTTTCAGAATTTGTTCACGTATTGGATTTATAACACCGGATTCAGATGTGACCGTAATCAAAACACTTTATTGTATTTTTATTGTATTCACTCGAATCGGTTTAATTAAATTGTTTTAACATTGACTGGGTTGAAAAACAGCTGTTTTAAAAACAACTTCTTGTTTTTTAGTGTTTAATTTGTTTCTAATATTTTTTTGTTTATCACATTTTAATTCTGACTGAAACTAAGCTACTGTTACAATTTTACTGCACAGCTTTGTATTGAATTTAGCTGCCATTGAACATAATTTGAATTCAGTTTAACATTCTAATCTAAATCATGGTTGTTGATGAAAATTAAAGAATCCAAAGAATTGTTATCTGAAAAATAATCGTAGGCATTGAATCAAATAAATGATAGAAGCACCTAAATTTACTGTCGACGTCAGATAATCAGATAAATTATTCAGCCGATTCGTTTTTCCTTTGTGATGTTGAAGTTCTAGAGAGAATCGATTCGATTTATTCCTGTTCTATCAATATATAAGTTAACAACGATTGCGAAATAATCAAAGAAAATCAAAGTCTATTTTCTGAACAAGCGGAATATTAATAATCTAGAATTCTATAAATTGTAAATCATTCTATGAATCCTGTAAACACTGAGTCCAAAGCACTTCAACATTTTGATATTTAGAATGAAATCATATTTATCTATAGAAATGAATAAAATTTAAGTGTTTATTGTAACTAAGAATTGACAGCTTTTCAATAGAAACAATTTGAAAAATGTTGTCTTTCTGTTTGTTCCGGTTAAATCTTAGAACGGTTAGACCGAGACTGAAACTTTCATTGGCTGATAGCTGTTAATGTAATATATAATATATAATGTAATAATAATTCGCATAGCGTTTTAAATAATATTATAGAAAAATAGTAGATAGAATTAGAAAAGAAAAGAAAATTATAAACAATGAAATAGTTAACAACATCTTATTCCAAAGCAACAAAAACCACTGGTAAATACACCGGGGCACAATTACTAACTATTAGTATAAATATATATAACAAATAATCATTTATCAAATCGTGGCTGTACATACCCAAAATAAACTTAATACAAGAAATGTGGGATAGCCATGTTTCGACGCAAATGGGCCAGATAAACCGGAAGGATACCACGACCTCGCAAAAAACCCGGTGCTGAGTAATTTCTTCTTTACTTTTCACTAAGGGACTAAAGTTATCATAGCTCGTTCCCCTTTCCCCTCGGGGGAGATATAAAAGGGGACAACACACTTTAAGAATCGTGAGTTGCAAGTGTCCACAGGCGGAAAATGTATTTGTGGACGGATTGGTATGGTACTATTATGATTAATATCATTCGTAAATACATATTAATAGTGTATAAAACAGTACTCATTATATCTTAAACTAGCTGCGTGTATCGGTGTTACCCGGGGTTGTTGTTGTAAAAAAAGCACGGGTAACATCATGATAGACAAAAATTAATAAAATGTTTTTTACTGTAACTAGTTTCATAATAATATGCATTAACTGAAACCCTGTTAAGTTAAAAACTAAACAGATTTGTATAGATTAGTCAAAACCTAGTAGTGAAAACTTGGCTCTTCGAGCACCAATCTCCTTGAATTCCCTGATATTTCTAGCTGTAAGTTTTCTATGCATAAATATATAAATGAATTCAAATAAACCAGGTCAAGGATCAGTTGTTTTCCCTGCCCTAATAGACTCCATGACCACAGAACGTACGAGTACATGCGGGCACGGGACATAGTCTCTTTGAACTAGTCTCAGACCCGTTTCCACTTCAGAGATTTGCGGTATCCCTCACAGTCGGAATTTAAGTTCTTCCTTTGTTCCGTCTGTAAATCGTTTTGGTTTAGGCAAGCAGTGTTTTATAAAATTAGTTATTCAGTTGATGTTTAAATAGAAAAATAGTACAAAACAAAAAGGTAACTGTGTATTGTATTGTTTGTATGATCTGCAAATATTTGTTTTCGGAGTTTGGGTGTTTTCTATGTATATTATGTATGTATTTACAAAAAAAAAGTATATAAGTATTCATGTCAGTTGTCTAGTACCCATAATACAAGAGTCTGCTTAGTTTGGGACTAGATGGCGTTGTGTGTTAGATGTCCGAAATATTTATTTATTTATTTTAACAGTCTGAGAACTGAGCCAAACACTGGTTGGAACATACCTGCCTAAAGATTATGTTGATGAAAATCTAGTACTGCTGAATAATTAATAATATCACGAATAAAGGAACATTTATTATTCAAATGTTGGTTAAAAATAACTATATTAATTAGTAGCTTATGGTTTCAAAGAACAACTGCTCGAGTTAGTCCTCTTATTAAACACAAACAAATGCTTAACATGAACGTACTAAAAACTATCCAAGTATGTGTAGCTATCTATCTTACCTGAAGTTACGTAACTTGTATAACGGTTGCTAATATTTTCCATCATGTATAGGCTAAATTATTAGTAAGACAAAATAATGATGATGATTAATAGTCACTACATAGTTGAGGCAAACATTGTGTAAGGAGCGGATGAATGTGGAATACCCAAGACCGGGATAATTGACGCTTCTTGAGGCTACCGTTTAGCTGTAGACATAAATAAGCTGGTAATGACGAAGACCAAGTAATAAAAACTTTTATCTTGAAAGAAAGAAAAATATCCAGAGTTTGAATCTAAAGCAATAATACTTTATTTATTTATACTGTAGAAGTGTAGAGGCATGCTCAATTGGTTGGCTTGGTCGATAAAAAGTGTTTTGGAGCAGCAGCCCAAAAAGTTTTAAGTTCAGCTATCCGTTTAAATGAAACGATATCATTCTACTACTTAACTTGACACACATCAACGTAGATATGAGAAATTCCAGAATTTTCTAGAAATAGACGATGTTTTAAAAAGTTATATATTAAAACAATTGATCAAAAATCAACTCATCACTAAATTTACCTTAAACCAAGATTTTAGTTTCAACAGATAGTTGACTGTAAACTCATAAATCAATGTTCAACATCGGACGTGTATCTAAGATGGTCGTTAATCTAATACACACATCCCTTGATAACGAAGCACACCCGTGGGATTAAGAAGACATGCTTGGATGGGAGCCATGTGTATATGTGATGTGATCTGAATTAGGCATCCTTATGTTCATTGTCTTAAAAATTAGTGAGCCATTTTATTGTCATCTATTTTTATGACTGAACTTTAGATTTTTGTCAAGCTATAAACTTTGGTTGAGATTGGAAATGTCAGTATATACATTATACAAACAAATTTGATTGTTCGCTTCTTCCAATGTCATTATTTGTTTGTTTAATTTACGAATTTAGCTGACTTCAACAATGAACCTATATCATGACGAATTAAAAAAGTACTGTATTCTTTAACGTTTTAAGAATATAAATGGCATTTTTTCTTACAAGTCGAATTGAGCCAAGTTCTCAGCTAACAAACATTTTGAAGGTAGTTAAAATATTCAGGGCGGAAATTTAGCACATATTTCTTAACCATAATAATCAATGTTTCTTCTGTTCTGTTCAGACCCATACTGTGAAGTATTATGTAAATTGTATCTATTTATACAATTTACATAATACTTCTTTAAATGAATAGATATCTATGTTGATTATGCTAAACATTCTCGTTTTCTTTTTACCACTGAGATCGGCTCAGAAAAAGGTATTGTAATAAGCTCGAGGCTAATGCAACCCATAAGAACTGGTTTTAGTTGATCCAGGGAAAATACATTATATGTTACAAATTACTAAATAAAAATTATTCTATCTGCTCGTATTTTTGGTATGGTATGGGTTTAATTAATTTCAATCTTACTCTTAATCGTAGCCTTTTTTATTCTCAAGATTTGGGGTCGGCTACTAGTTCAACCGGTTTTACCTGAATATCAGTTTTTACACGAAGCGACTGGCATCGGACTTCCGAAACCCTAAGGGTGAACTGAATTCGAAGGTTGAACTAGTTGTCAGTATATTTGAGGGCACTGACTTCCCAATAACGATTGCACTAGATGTTCATGACAAAAAGCTTTTTGGTAAATAGACCAATATTTAATGTCAGCATTTTATAATAGTTTTCCACAAAATGTCACGATTAGACCCAGTACCGTCCTACGTGAGCAATGATAAAACCGATTACGGAAGGGACTGGTTCCTTTATTTCTACAGGGCTTTGTCATGGGGTCTTCTTTTTGTATTTCTCCATAAATATTTCATTTTAACAAATACGTTTCATTTTATAAGGAAGTATGGCATTTATATACAGTAAAGTTGAAAGTATAATAATTTAAATTAGAAAAATTATGTCAATTAAAAAGGGCTTGAAAAATTAAAACCATAAATTTAAGTTTATTTAGTGCTCACTGAAACCAGTAATTCGGGTGTTGTGCAATTTGAACTACATTATTATTTCTTATCTTAATTTGAACCATACTACTACCATTAAAATTTAACTTAAGAAACTTATTCAGACAAAATATCAATAATCAAATTTCCAAACTTACATTTTTATTTCAAGAAACAATATCTTTTCAAACTTGAGACACTTAAACACAGCACAGAATCATTTACAGTAACCACATCGAATCACCGATGTCACACGATACTGCAACATTTTAGAGCTCACTAGACATGCTGACACGAAATCCACGTCCACTCTCTGCGTCAGACACCGCGGCACTGACCTTTGCTCAAGTCTGAAGCTAGAGAGAAAGCTCACCCAGTTTTTCCGCCGTCATTTGGCGCCCGAGATACAAGCTGACAATTAATGGGCTTATGGTTTTTCGAATTCGGTCTTTTTTGTTATTTATATAGTATAACTTTATATATTCTTATACACTTATACACGTGATTTATTGTGGTAGTTGTAAAATAAATTAGTCTTTTCAAGGTTAACCAGTAAAATCATTGTTAGTATTTCATTGTAAATCTATCCACTGAATCATAAGAGTAGCTAAATATTTGATAGCCTCTTTTTTCGCGTTATGGTTGACCCTATTTGAATATTAGGCAGCATGAAGTTATTTTTATTAATAGTTAAATACACAATCCAACCTATTTTGGTGGTATTTTCATACATTTGAAATTTGAATTACAATAAAAAAAACAGGATTTAAAAAAAAAATAAACTTCAAGTAATAAATTACATTTGAATCTAAGTTATGTGTCGTAAAATTATATGAATATAGAAAGTCTTCAACACAATAAGCTGTAAATGTAATATGGTTTGATATGTTTTAAAAGATTAATAACTGTTTTAAAACGCTGTACTGAATGTAACTGAACTTGTATATATTAGTTCAGTTACTAAATTTTTTAATGAATTTTCAGCAACTTCATAACATAATTTCATCAACTACAAAAAAACGTATTAAGGTTAAATATTTATATATATAATTCTTCTGTGAGTGTGTATGTCACTGAACTACTCTCAAACGACTGGACCGATTTTGATGAAAGTTTTTGGGTGTGTTCAAGGGGATATGGGAATGGTTTAGATTCACAAAATTGTCTGCTGGACAATGTTTTTTTTATACATTTTTAATTTATTAGTAGTTATGGCAAAACGACGTTTGCCGGGACAACTAGTATATATATAAAACTAAAAGGAAGTACATAAAAGTGTTTTATTTTAAACTATACTTAATCAAAACTGAATGTATTTCAACACACCAGTTTTATATAAATTCGGGGTAAATCCATACTAATGTCATAAATTTCAAAGTAACTCTGGCTGTCTGTTACGTTTACACGGCTAAACCAGTGCACCGCTGTCAATGAAATTTGACGTGGAGATACTTTGATTTTTGAGGAAGGACTTAAGTACAATAACTGACACATATACGGGCAGAGCCGTAGACAAAAACTAATCAAACATAATATTTAACTTTCCTTCTTAACATAAATTGTTAGTTGCGAATTCTGTCATCATTGTTATAGTTAAATGCTGTGTAAAAGTAATTACCGTATTACATACAAGAAGTATAGTCTATTAACTGAATTTTACTCCGTATAAGCTCGCCACGTAGAAGGCACGCCCCAGTGATTACGTCTTCGACACAAGACTTATAGTCAAGATGGAAGAATCACTCGCAACATTAACTTTTTGTCGAAATTAAGGAGCAGTAGATATTTCTTAGAACTGGAGAATAAAGGTACTAAACTAGAATTTCTAGATAATAGAAGACGTCCCACGTAACACGTGAAGTTAGCAATTTTCGCTAGACGTCTTCTACATACATATTCCAATGAAATTAGTATTTTCTTTCATGTTTATGGTATACTAACTGACCCACGCAACCTCGTTTATGTCTTCTACGTATTGTTTGAAGCGTAATATATTTTTCCCTGTTTTTCAACATACTTTTGTCTTAGTGTGATATCTTATAGCGTTCGTCGGCGAACCGGCTATCTAACACTGAAATATTTTTTTAAATCGAACCAATAGTTCCTGAGATTAGTGCGTTTAAGCAAACAAACAAAAAAATCATCAGCATTATAAATTAGTATAATTGATATAGATGAGAGCAAGCACGCAAACGAATAATCTGAACCAACCCTGCCCTGTACCCGGTACCCTGTACCCGGTACCCTGAACCTGTTATTCAAAAGACACGAGTTTGTCGTTATTCTTTGAGTTCTTTATCCCAAAAGCAGAAAGAAGAACTTCTAAGAAAAGTATTCGGGGAACAAAATTCAGAAACTTTTTATAATATTACATAAATCACAGTTTTCCTTACTCGCGATAAATAATTTAAAAGGTTACCGCTCGTGGTCACGTGCAACGTAGTAAAGGACATAAATGTAAATAGACTTTGTTGGCCTAGTGGTTGAAGTGATCGCCACGCCGATTTCTACTGCGCCAAGTATTGTGGGTTCAAATCTCACGTGGGACAATACTTTGTGTGATCCACAAACTGTTGTTCTAAGTCTGCGTGTTCTTTGTGCCCGTTCTCCACGACACGGGATGTACATTCCTAATGCGGGAGTTATTTTAAAAAAAATAAAATAGTACCCCGTCTGGCCATATATAAATATATATATAATGTATCAAAATTTTCTTTCTAAGTAGAGGCTTGTGTAAACTGATAGACTACTAAATGCTGTTCATGTGGTATGATAAAAATCTATTTTTATAGCTTTTATATTATCTTTACTAATATATAGAGCTGAAGAGTTTGTTTGTTTGAACACGATAATCTCGGGAACCGCTGGTCTGATTTGAAAATTTATTTCAGTGTTAGATAGTCCATTTATCGAGGAAGGCTATAGGCTACATATCATCACGCTAAGACCAACAGGAGCGGAGCAGCAATGAAAAAGTTACAAAATCGGGGGAAAATTATCACGCTACGGGCAATAGAAGACGCAAACGAGGTTGCGAGGGTCGGCTAGTTTTGTACAAAACCGTCATAAAAATATTACTGAAGTGAGTTTTAGTCATTCCTTAATATCGATTGCCATTTTGTTCTAATGTATTTATCAAAAACTTCTAGGTATATCATCTACTCAAAGAACTCAAGAGGTTTCATTGTACATTGTTGCTGGTTATATAATAGTTTCTAGTAATATTTCAAAATTAAATGCCATATATTTTCTATAGCGTATTACTCAGTGTATGAGAAAAGATCTTTTTGAGTGACTTTCGTAAACTGATGTGGCATTATTATTATTAAACCTTTTATTTGGATTTGCTAATTATTTTTAATTTTTCACTGTTTAAACCTTTCCTGGACTACGTCACACATTTCAAAACCGAAATCAGCTAATTCGGTCCAGCAATTGATTTTTATATATGAGATTACAGCTATAAGTTTGTACGCACGTACAGTAAAAGAAATAAGCTCAAATTCAAAAAGCATTGTGGAAAAAAAACCAATCACTTGCGTAGTCACCCAAATACTGGTACTTATAAACATATTATGTATCTACTGATGAGTGATGTTTTAAGAGTAGAAACCCATCTTCTTAATACATTTTTTAGAATACATGTTGTATCAGACATTTTTCTCATGAATTTGTTATAGTAAACGGAACGAAACAACATGCAATATGAGGATATAAAAAAGTCGTGAATTCCCTGAGGTAATTTACGCTCCCTTAATTTTATTTTAAATTAAAAGTATGTCAAACATCTCAAGGCACAAGTTATAAAAACACTATAAACTTTTTTACGATACAAGGTTACGTGAGATAATAGAAACTGAAATTTTGATGAGTCAGTCTATCGTTTATGGTTTACCTAGAGTATCTAGGTAGACCTAGAGACCTAGACTTAGGTTACCTAGAGAATCTTTACAACCTTTATTTGTATGTTTCAACGCGTAATAAAAAATTTAAAATATATCAAAATAAGGCAACGTAAAACATATAAAACAAGGAAAGCTTTTCCAACTGGTCACATCATCTCATTTCCCCTATAGAACAACAGGTCTTGGAAGTTACCGTACCACAGTGGTAGAAATACACTTTTGAATTAAATGTTTCGAGTCTTCCATCCTGTGCAGAACCCTCTACCAGCGTTGCTGTTTCTCACCCACTATTATAATCCCTGGTTCATTAAGCGGGGTGTGAAAAAGCACTTCATTAAACTGCCATAGTGTGGGTCACCATGCTGCATTGTTTACATTCACAATGAGTATGATGATTTTGGACCATAGAGTTACAGATGTATGCACAACTTATTATAGTAAACATTACTTGCATTGCAATAAAACAAATATTTGCAAACCAAACATGGAACATTAGAACGTAAATGGGTTGTTTCAAATATGCACACTTTCGTGTAAATAATGTACGTTTGTTCATGAAACATTGACTATCATAACAACAGAAATAATTATTTGTATTAAGAGACAAAACAAAAGCAGTCACGCAATTAATCTACGCCAATTTACTTGTTATTATTATATTTATATTTATTAGACCGTTGATTTAATGAGATACAGGCCATCCTATGTTTGCCTTTTAGAAAGTCATTGACTTTTTATAACAAACATTATAGATATTAAGCCTATTCAATCATAAATATTGGATAAAATCGACCAGTCATTAGTTACATTAATTTACTAGCAAAAACTATAAGCATCATTTGTTGTGGCCACTGATTCATTCAACTGTTAACATATTGTACCATTCGAGACTAAAATGTCCTGTCTACAGTAAAATATCTAGTTAGTCTGTGTTAACCGTTGTTTCCGATATAATAAGATTACATTCCACACAGAACGCGAAATGATACGTAGCTTCGAAGCAGCAGCGTAGCATTAGACGGAAGTGCTACGTAATCGATTGCTACGCCGACGTCGTCTAATGGACCTACCACACGCGCAAGTATCACCACAGTGTTGCCTACGCAGGATGACTTGTACACGGAACAGCGTGCGTGTAAGTAAAACTGTATCATGCGCGAACCCCATAACGTGGCTGGAGCATTTTTCGACTTGTTACATTTTTTACTGCAAAAGCCCGGCCTGCGCGTACTCGCCTGCCTGTGTGGTTGGGTGTTCAATTTTCAAGCCGCCATTGAGGCTGATTGTGAACCCCGTGGTTGAAAAAATACAAGCAGATTATTTCTACGCCGATGGTTTTGACAAGAATGAGGCTTGCTCGTTTTTAACTGTGCCGTGTGGTAGCTACATCCGTGTTGAAGTGTCACGTAAAAGTAAAGTAAAAGTATCAGTTATAACTCTGGTGATACTTGCGCATGTGGTAGGCCCATAAGGGTTTCGGTTTCAAAGAAATATAACAACTATTACTGCGGTATTATCGAACAGGTTACGTTGTAAGACACTAGCTAAACGGAATCGTGCATCTTAAGTTACATATTATTCTTAAGTTAAATATACATTTATATAAGCAATACCTCTTGTCTATCATATTGCCGTCTTACCTACAACCGTTTTCTCGTACAACCACTTGACTGCTATAAATTGGTCAATCTTTATATATATAACTCTTCTGTGAGTGTGTATGTCACTGAACTACTCTCAAACGACTGGACCGATTTTGATGAATTTTTTTGTGTGTGTTCAAGGGGATCTGGGAATGGTTTAGATTCACAATTTTGTCCGCTGGACAATGTTTTCTTAATTAATTTTTAATTTATTAGTAGTTATGGCAAAACGACGTTTGCCGGGACAGCTAGTCTTTATATATATAATTCTTCTGTGAGTGTGTATGTCACTGAACTACTCTCAAACGACTGGACCGATTTTGATGAAATTTTTTGGGTGTGTTCAAGGGGATCTGGGAATAGTTTAGATTCACAATTTTGTCCGCTGGACAATGTTTTTTTAATTAATTTTTAATTTATTAGTAGTTATGGCACAACGACGTTTGCCGGGACAGCTAGTTATGTATAAAGTATTATTAAAATATACTCGCTAAAATGAAATTAAATACGTTTTTCTCTACCTCTTTAGTTTTGCGGCCTTTATCAATACTATTCACTAGTACTCTATTTTAATATGATACTTTTTGTAATTTCAATTTCTTCATCCTTTATTTCTTCTTTTTTTAAATTAAGAAATATTTTGAGCATCTAACGCACAACGCTATCTAGTCCTAACTAATCAGAGTTTGCATTATAGAAACTATACAACTGATATGCATAAATATTTACATATTTTGTAAATACATGCATATTATACCTAAAAAACACCCAAAACTCCCAAACTCGGAAATATTTTTTTGCAGATCAAAGCAATAAGTTTTAGGAATCGATAACAGTGTATCGTGTGGTTTTATTTAAACTAGGACCTATCAGCGTTTTCTGTTTACTGCCGGTTCCTAGAAATCAGTGAAGTCCATAGTTCTTCCAACAAAACTTTTTAGGGTTCCCAGCTGTTTTAAGTTCCGTTTCCTAGTCGACACTTCTGCTATTCATTACAATAGGATTCTGGCGTTTTTTTTTTTTTTATATATTTGGCCCTGCCAAAATGACTCTACTCTGCCTGATGGAAAGCATAAGCAGAATCCAAGAGTGGTGGTCACCATACTGCGAACGCAGACAATGCAACAATGCAGCATGGTGACCCACACCATGGCGGGCTAGTGATGCTTCTGCATCTTTGGGCCTCCGGTCTCGCACTCACCAACGAAACACGACAGCATGATCGCTGTCATTTTACGTCGATTTTCTGTGCGAGGGTAGTACCGCCCCGATCGAGCCGGCCCGTTTTTGCTTAAATCAGCGTGGCTCTACTATCTTAATTGAATCCTCGACTCAGAAGGGACCTTGTTGTCAGAGTAGTTTTAATGGGAATATCACACACTCTCTTGCATCGCTCTCTTAAGGAACCGAAAGATAAGCGAATATATTATCCACTTACAAAAAAACTCCACGCTGTATTCATTCCTTACCCCAATTTACTTCCTTTATTTGTCCTCGTCTTAATACAATTGCATTCCCAAGAAGAGTTGTCGTCAGGCAGATGACCGGTCATTAAGGGAAACCATTTAAAGCCCTTCGCAACGTTACACATAACGGCAAACTCATACAAAATTCAGGAAAAAGTAGAACGATGACGATAATGACGCACATGGGTGGCATGTTTCAAATACTTTTAGCTAGTTAAATGTGTTGTTAGAATTGACCGTAGAATGGAGGAAGAATTCTCTTATCTTTTCTCTTTAACTCTAAGAGGGGGAGGGCTTCAGAGGAGGGAGGCATTTATGATTATGGATATGCATACGCAGCGGTTTGAGGTCTTGAGTTCAACTCCCGCCCAAGACAAATATTGTTGTGTGATAAGAAAAATCTTTTTGTTTTGTGTATGGCCCTGCCAAATGACTCTACACTGCCTGAAGGAAAACATAAGCAGAATCCAAGAGTATGTCACCATACCCATGGCGAATGCAGACAATGCAACTATGTAGCATAGTGACCCGCACCAAGTGATAGTGATGCTTCTGCATTATTGGTCTCGCACTCACCAACGAAACACAGTATTTGTTCTTTGTTTGGATGTAATTTGCCTAGTATGTATGTATTTAGAAATATATAAGTATGTTTTCAATAGCTTGGTTCCTATAGTACAGGCTCCGACTATATTTGGATCAGACTACCGTATTTGAGATGTGTCCGTTAGCTCACAGCTCGCGGTAGTAAAGCCACGCTGATATCAGCACGAACGGGCGGGCTTGACCGGGCCGGTACTACCCTCACACAGAAGGCCAACGTAAAATGACAACGTTTGTACTGTTGTATTTTGTTGGTGTGTGCGAGACCGGACGCCCAATGATGCCGAAGCATTACTAGGCCACCATAATGTGGGTCACCATTGGTGGTTGCATTGTCTGCATTTGCAGGTAACCGCCACTCTTGGATTCTGCTTGTGCTTTTCATTAGGCAGTTTTATCATTTTTGCAGGATCAACATTAAAATAAATAAAAATAGAAGACATATATTACATCGGTATATATAAGATGATGTTAGATCACTGCGAAGTCTCAATCTTACATTTTCTATGCATTGTTTCTTTATCAACTTCAACTATTTACTCAGAATCTTGAAATAAGTATGATTTAAATAAAAGTTTCATGTTAAATAGTGTTGTGGTGTACAGTGTACATAAAAGTTAAATCTTCCCATTACTGTGAATTTCTTACCATTTTATTACCGTAGCCTGCGTAGTACTGCCTTATCCTACCCTCAATATATTCTGTCCCAAATCGATGTGCGTCCGAAATCGACAAACAGAAGACAAACACTTTTATGGCACAAATTTATTTTACGATTTGCGAATATATCACAAAACGTAAACTTGGTTGGTTTTATGTTGTGTTCGGTTTATAACTGATTTCAGACCGGGAGGTTCTTAATTTGATTCTTTATTTCAGTAGATTATTGTAAATTATTGTACCACCAAAAAGTGTTGTTTTTGCCACAAGGAGTTCTTAATAAAAGACCGGTGTATGGAAGTTTCACGGTGTTTCACAGAGACGTTAATCCGTCACTCGGTTCTAGTTATCATGAACTAACTGAATCTATGACAATAGTTATTAAGGAGTAAATGTCCTCAAATATACTGGCAACTTTTTTTTTTACGTGTTGTCCGTCCGTCCAACCCCTCGGGCCGTCACCCCGCCGGGGTTGGACGGTGCGTCGGAATCGAACTGACTAAAACCACACGATGTGCCACTCTGCGCCTGAGACGGGAGGGATCCGGGAACTACTGTTATTAACACATTCGGACGCCTCCCAGCGCCTGCCCGCACTGAAGCGGGCACCGTCTGCGCACGGGCGGCATGCTGTGCTAAATTTACTGGTAACTTTTTTTTTTTTTTTTTTTTTTTAACGTGTGGAAACCCCCTCGGGCCGTCACCCCGCCGGGGTTTACGGCGGGGCGGTGTGTCGGAATCGAACCGACTAAAACCACACGGTGTGCCACTCTGCGCCTGAGACGGGAGGGATCCGGGAACTGCTGTTATTAACACATCCGGACCCCTCCCAGCGCCTGCCCGCACTGAAGCGGGCACCGTCTGCTGGTAACCTCTCTAATTAGGCGAAGTACGGCACACGCGTAACGTCGCCCCCTCGCGGGCGGCCACTAAAGCGGATGGTGGGGGAAACCCATCCCGACCATCCGCGGCCACACTCAGGGCGGCATGAGGCGCTGGTAGGCGCGCCTCCGCCGCCCGGTTCGCCGGCGGCGGATCGGGTCCGAGTGGATATCATCCTCCCGGGCCTTCTCCGCCGCCTCCTTCTGCGAAATTACGTCTTCGCAGAAGGCTGCGACCGCGGTAAAACTGCTGTCGCTACCGGCCATGCAGCGAATGATGGCCGGTAGCGAGAGATCTCCTCCGATGACTGCAGTGAGGGCCCGGCGCTGCGACGCCCAAGCGGGGCAAATCGCCAGCGTATGCTGGGCCGAGTCCTCACTGCAGTCGCAGTGGTGGCAGGCGGGACTCAGTTCCCTCCTGGCGACCAAGTGCAGGTACTTTCCGAAGCATCCGTGCCCGGAAAGAACCTGCGTCAGTCGGAAGGAAAGGGTCCCGTGCTGCCGCCCTGCCCACTCGAGGATGACCGGCTGGAGAGCCTCCACGGCGGCAAAGCCAGCGCGTGGAGTCTCCAGCCGGAACGACCAGCGAGCCATCGTGGCTCGACGGGCGGCTTCACGCCACTCGCGTACCTCTTCGGGCGGAGGGCGAATGCCTCTCTCCGCCCGGAACTCAGCCACCCGTCGATAAACTTCGGCGAGCACTTCCGCCTCCAAATCCCACGGAGGTGTTCCGGCCAAGGCGCACGCCGCCTCGGTGGACACCGTGCGGTATCCGCGTATGGCTCTGACCGCCAATACCCTCTGAGGCCGCCAAAGGCGGGCCTTATTGAGGGCAGTCAGAGCCGCCACCCAAAATTTACTGGTAACTAGTTCAACCTTCGAATCCAGTTCGTCTTCAAGGCTGCAAAGGTTCGATGCAAATCGCTTCGTGGAAAACTGATATTGAACTGAAATAATCTTGGGAATAATAAACGCTGGTAAGATGATGTTACCAATTTTTAAGCTTAAATAAAAATAGAGATATATTTTATGAAACTTTTGTATCTACATAATTATTTGTTATTGTATATTTATTTTATTACTTACCGATATTGTACCCAACGTTTGAGACTACCTTAAATTAACTCTGTTCCTCCACACGCAGTATCTTATTGTTCAGTTAAGATTCAACATTTACGACTACCCACAAGTTGTCGACCATTAGTCGGGCCGGAAATTAAACACAGACTTGACCGCACGCTCCGAATATCTTTTATTATTACTAAATCTGAAAGTGATTATCTCTAAGAGAAGCCTGCTTTAGAATTTCTAAGGATACTTATTAATATTATTTATATATATATAATATACTCGTAGCTGTAGTGTAATTTAATTTTATTCTCATAAAAGAAATATTAATTGTGATACGGAATCTTTATAATAGACAAATTGAAATTAATAAGTGTCTTATTTTGAAGTCAGTTTTAATAAGATATTGCTCTTACGTATCAGAAAGCCTAAAAGAAGATTTACCTAATATTAATAATAAAAATTTGAATGATTTAGACCTCATAAATGTTATCCCAATGTAAGCTACATATTGTACTAAATAAGAAATACAACGTCTTTCTTGATCACAATTATTATTAGAATTCTCTTTTGAATAAATAATTCTTCTTAGACTGGTTGATAAATACCAAGAAATTTGACATTTTCCATATTTTTTTTTGGTTTTGCATCATTCTCTCGGTTGGGGAGACGGAAGACGTATGTGTGGCTGTTCGGTCTACCCACAAAACTACACTGCGGCCTTCCTAGTATACCTATCTAGTAGCCTCTAACTGTAGAACTTCTCGTAGTGAACACTTTATCCAAGAAAAATATAATAATATCAATTCAACAAAAAGCTTAAGAGATAAGAGGGCTAATCTAATAAACAAGCAAACAAAACCTCTCCAGTTTTATTATATTAGTCGCTATCTTGTTCCGCATCTACAACTCCACTTCTAGGAGCCCAAGCGTGTCATTACATAGAATACAAAACCTGTTCAATTTATATTCAGAACTAGCTAAACCTCGCAGTGTTCCCCGCGGTTATTGTCTTACCACGGGAAACGCCGCGGGCGAAGCTAGTCTAAAAAGAGTAGCCTACGTTACGCCTTAGATCATCAGTTATCTGCCAGTTAAACTTCCGTCAAAATCGGTCCAGCCGTTTCAGAGATTACCCAGAACAAACAGATAGGACAGATATAAAAATTTTTTTGAACTACATTTTTGGTATATGTACCGTGTATACGTACGTAGTGCATTTATTAAAAAACGGTTATTTTAATATTACAAACAGACACTCCAATTTTATTTGTTTTTACTGGTAGGTAGCTGATGATCCAGGGAGTAACTTAGGCTACTTTTTTTAGACTAACTTTATCCCGCGGCTTTAACAGCGGTACAACAATAACCACGGGTAACAACGCGGGGTTCAGCTAGTAGGCTGTATAAATTTATATTTTAAATTGTACGTAGGATTAGTAGGATTACAGTTTTTTACACCTTTTCTTGTCGAATTATTAACTACTTTACTTCGTAAACAAAGGATTTGAAGTAAGTTTAAATGTCATTGAACGTATTTTTTAGATTCAATTTCTTAATAAAATAATAACACAATCTTAGAATTTATGAAGTTAATTCTTAAATATTTGCTTTACTATAACTCTTGTTTGTAAATATTAGTAGTAGTATTAAAGTTTAGCGTATAAATAGATGTAGAATTAAGAAATTATGCTACAATGTGCTGTACGAAGCAGCTTCTAGATTTTTTTTTATGATATTACATTTTCTTTAAAATAATATTACTTGATACATATATTTATTACTAGCTGACCCACGCAACCTCGTTTGCGCCTTATATTGCCCGTAGCGTGAAAATTTCCTCCGTTTTTTAAACATTCTTCATTGTTGCTCCGCTCCTATTAGTAGTAGCGTGATGATATATACCCTATAGCCTTCCTCGATAAATGGACTATCCAACACTGAAAGAATTTTTCAAATTGGACCAGCGGTTCCTAAGATTAGCGCATTCAAACAAACAAACTCTTCAGCTTTATTATATTAGTATTGATTAGTAGCTTATCAATCTTTGTTTGCTACGTCGCTGCATCCTACAGATCAGTAACAAAGATAAATACTGCGTTTTTTGTTCCCCGTGGTTATTGCGGTACTGCGGGTAAAGTTCGTCTAAAAAACTAGCATAAGTAGTAACTTAGGTAGCTGATGATATAAGGAGTATCTTATATCATCAGCTACCCTTCAGTAGAAGTCCCGTCAAAATCAGTCCATCCGTTCCAGAGATTATCCGGAACAAACAGACAGAAAGACAAAAACTGTTAAAAAAATTGACTGTCTGTCTGTTCATGATTGTTATTTTGGTATACGTACCGTGTTTTACATTGTACACTTGCATGTAGTAAAAAGCGGTTATTTTAATATTACAAACAGACACTCCAATTTTATTTATTTGTATAAATAACTCCCTGAAAACTTCATTCAAATAAGTACAATACAATGTTAGTCGTCGTATATTGTCTTTTGGTCGCGGATCGGCCCGCGTGTATGACGTTAATCGTGGTAAATAGTGAGCTCATGTCTTAATCTAATGTTAGAAACTATATGACTGTTAAGTTGCATCTAAATTCGTGCAGTGCTTAAGAGTAAAAAACATTCATACATCTTCACAAACTTTGTATGAGGTAGGATTTTAATGATATATACCATGAATGCGCGAATGCGCTACAAGCCAGAAAAGTTAACTTCACTTTTATAAATACATTTTTCAGTCTGAGGTTTCATTTATTAGAATATGAATAACTCCGCTTCTTTTAACTACACTTATCTTTGTAGACATTCAGTTTTGCAAAAAGCGATAAGCTGGAGTAAGTAAAAAGATTTACAAACACATTTTCTGGTTTTATAATTTTTGTATGAAGTTTATTCAGTGGAGTGAAGACTAGATGATATTATTTTTAATGTGAAATACTGCATTTAAGGAATTAAATTTAAAAAAATTATGTATAACAATATATCCTACTTAAAGCAGAATTTTCACAAATATGTAGTTGTTTCACGATTTTGCAAATGCTTGATAAGAAATGCTATATTGAACTTCAAATAAATGATAAATAGTGACTTTCATTTAATGTTGTATGGCATTGGGATTTCTTATAACTGTCATTGAAAAGGTATGCCTAAACAAGTTTAAATATCTGTTTTTTATGTATGAACCTGCCAACGTGACTGTAGAGTACTCTGCCTGATAGAAGGCATGAGCTCCATAAACGTATGTTTATGTCCTTCAGCTTACATGATAATGACTTATAACTTTAAGAACGGTAAACTTATTCGAAATAAAAAACAAAAATTCAAAAGAAAGATTGCAGTTTAAAAAAAGATTCCCATTTTTCTAACAGCGTTTTATTACAACAAAGGTGAAGAAAAAATAATATTCGCATATATGGAACCAGTCAGAAATAATAAGGTTCAGGAAAACTGGTCACTTCACAATATAGTTGAAGGATCTACGAGGCTCACTTAATTTCCTGTAAGGAGGAAATAGAATAGGAACAAAGAAATATCGGAGGAAATCGTATATATATATAGTTATGATTACGACGTTTGATTTGTATTTTTTCTTCTTTTCTCATGCTGAAGAAATTTAAGATTGGTATTGTTTGTCTATAATAGCTCTTTTGACGTGACAACGTTTAATAAATTGATGAACGCCGGCTGCATGCACGAAAAAGCATGACTCATTGTCCTGTTACGCTCATTGTCCCGTTATGCCCGTTGAATGAGTAAGCTCTTCATTTCATCAATGTTTTGTTATCACGTTGTCATATTAAACTATCGTCCGCAAAACCGATTTTATAGACAACCGATTTTCTAAGCTGTTCGATGATACATCCATAGCAGTGTTTGTGTATGTATGGGTGTGTGTGTTCGTTTAGCATATTTATATTTTTACTAGTAGTTGCCCGCGGCTCCGCTAGAGAACCCTATGTGTTATTCTGATGTATAAGCTATACTACTGTAAAGTTTCATCCAAATCCGTCCAAATTCATATTCATATTAATTATTATCAACAGATTTAAATTGTCCACAGCTGGACATAGGCCTCTTCTTAGTAAGAAGGTTAACAGTAATTGTAATCAGTGCAAATAATAAAATTCATTTTATGCGTTGTAGCAATCCCTACAAAACACAATTCAATCGTTTTTCTATATGCGAATAAAATTAATTTAATGTTTTTGGTTAGCAGTGAACATCTATATGGAACAGAGGAGTTTTGGAGTGTAACAAAAAACAACAGTACAGGTTCCTGAAAATTAAAACACGTTTTTATTTGTTTGTAGATTTGAGTTTTTTCGTTTTTCATATTTTTATAAAAAACAAATAAGTACAGTGAAATATTTTACATAAAATTTCTGTAGAAACATCCCTAAAAACTGCCTGTCAGAATATTACACGTTGACTTTTCCTGAAATTCCCTGGCAGTGAAATCGTTCAATATTCAGTAAAGGTATTTCGTGAGGGCAAACACTAGCTTTGATGCATTTGAAACGGTCGTCGAGCGGCAGCAATCTCATAATTGTTCGATGAAAGTGTTAGCTGTTTGTTACATAACCTATGCCATATAGAATTGCTGAAATCGGTACTAATGATATCAATGATGTTAAAGTCTTAACAACAATAATACAAAAATATTTTTTTTTTGAATACTATAAATTTATTTATATTATTGTTATTTTATTTTTGTTTCATTGACAAACATAAACACCGGTAAACCTAGAAGATTACAAAAGTCATTCAAAGATAAACAGGATGTTTTAAATTAACATTTTAATTTAAATTGAGGCGAGAATTTATAAAAGTTTTTATTTTTACGCTTTGTTTTTTTTTTATGTTTGGCCTAGCCAAAATGACTCTACTCTACCTGATGGAAAGCATAAGCAGAATCCAAGAGTGGTGGTCACCGTACTGCGAATGCACACAATGCAACAATGCAGCATGGTGACCCACACCATGGCGGGCTAGTGATGCTTCTGCATCACCACAGTTTTCTGTTGACTGTGCATTACTATTTCAATTATTACTTTTTAATTTTATCCACATTGGTATCTATTAAGTGAATTACTTATTTATTACCAAATAAATAAAACATAGCTTCTAAAACACAAATTGGTGTATTTTTTTTTATGAATCTTTCAGGAAATTTATTTACTAAATAAATCATCGGCTAAGCTGCAAATTATCAACATGTACAGTTTTAGGTATAAATTAAAAGAAAAAAGAAACAATAGGTATAATTACTGTGTATATATTTCTTTCGTTAGTGATCTTCATCATCATCATCATCCTATTGCAGTCCACTGCTGGACATAGGCCTCTCAAATTGCACGCCACTTAGTGGTGTGGGTTGGTTGATATAACATTGCAAAATTAATACTACGCTATTCTGTGAAATTGTGCTATGGAGAGGAAACTGACGACGCGATGTCTACCCTAACAGATCTGTGTAATTTAACTAAGTCTATCTGAGGTTATCCTAACTTATGGCTGAACGTTGCATTGCATAAGCAAGCCCGTTGCAAATACTGCATAGGATTTTTTGCACTAACTTGGCCATTAAGCAGTTTGTAGTAGTAGCCTGGTAAAATAGTGCTACTCAGATAGCTAATATGAAACACACGTACTCTTTTCACAGTATAAAAGAATCTATCCGCTTAGATCTTTGAAACGAATTTCAATGCAATTTTCAGTAATACAGTCAAAAGGAAGGTTTATATGTACCGTAGCCAAGTTTATTATTGTGCCTTTACAACTCCAAGCGCAGGTGACAGCTAGTACGCAATACCTAACTGTATTGTTTAAATTTTAATGAAGAAGTTCTTCCTTGTGTTGGTGGCTGAGTTCAAACGGATCGGCTCGACAGACAAAAACTATACTCAAAACTGTGTTCTTTTACCTTGTAGTTATCAGCTTATTTGCTCCCTCATAGCTCCCCAACTACTTATTAAAACAGAATAAATGAGGTCTCGTTAGAAGCGTCTTGATTATCCGCTGGTTATAGGCTATATAACGTGTCACTAAATCTAATTTACGGCCCTCTAGCGGTCATACAGTATAGTATTAAAAAAAAAATGAGATATATATGCCGTGTTTAGTATCATTAGAAAGGGTGTTACTTGTTCATTTCAAAAATATACTATTATTGACTGCCTCGGTGGCGCAGTGGTAGCGTATGCGACTGCTGTTCTTGAGGTCTCGGGTTCGATTCCCGGGTCGGATCAAATGTTTGTATGATCTGCAAATATTTGTTTCGGAGTTTGGGTGGTTTCTATGTATAATATGTATGTATTTACAAAAAAAAAGTATATAAGTATTTATATCAGTTGTCTCGTACCCATAATACAAGCTCTGCTTAGTTTGGGCCTAGATGGCGTTGTGTGTTAGATGTCCGAAAAATATTTATTTATTTATTTATATATTATATTATAGGCCAACTTTTGCCATATAACGGCACCAAAACATTTTAAATAAAAAAAAGTAAAAACTAAAACCCCACTGCGACGAAAAAGTAGGAAACAAGTTGGGTTTTAGTTCCTACTTTTTTTTTAAATTTAACGAGTCATGATCCTTGCTCTTTAGCTATATCAAATTCAAGTTGCATTTTTGCACCTGGTTTTCCTCCAACTCTGCCAATTTAAATGCCCAAAACCATATTGTCGAGTTATTAGATCTTAACGTGAAGCATTTTTTAAATATTAAAATAAGATAATGTCGTATCAAACTTTGTCCTTTAGTGATGCCGGAATCAAGTTTTACTCAAGTGGCATATTGACCTGTTTCTTCTATAGGTTCTTGTATTTCGATACCAGATTAACAATACAGTTCTATCGCAACTTGATAATATTTTGGTCCCACGCATACCTGTACAATTGTTTAGGTGTTTTTCTTCCAAGCACTACATAGAATACAAGGAAGCAACCAAGTAATTAATTATTATAAAAAAATATGATATTTATTATTGAAGAAAGCTTACAGACTCATAACATAATTATGGTTAATATATACATGTAATCAAGTTGCTAACAACAAGCTTCCATGTATAGGTTAGGTGAGAGCGTATTACACTAGTCTAAGTGCCAGGTCATGGACTTACATTACATGATATATATTTATGTTTTATATTATGTAAATCAATTCGATATTTACCACACAAATTAATTTTAAAGAACGTACCACAAGCCCACAAGGCCATACTCGACTGAGTTCATTACGTACTATAAAACCTAATGTAATATTATGGTATTCAATAAAGTATTGAGTAGACCAACATAGTAATTTTCTGTTATCTTTTATTTCTCTAGTTTGTACCCAAAATAAAGTCAAATAGTGACAGAAATATCTTTATTGCACACCAGATTAACTTACAGATTAACCAGTGCAAAGTTAACTTAAAACTAGTAAGTACAAGTTACTGCCTTATCGTTAGGAGGCAATCTTTTACAGGCAATCATGGGATAGTAAGAAAAAGATAGGATGGAAAGTATAGCGTAGTGCCGTTTGTATATAAAATTGGATAGGAGAAAGAATAATATTAAATATTAAGTAATAAAAAACAAAAATCAATGCCTCGAAGCAGTGCTCTGTAAATTATAGTTTTACTCTTTCATCTCTGTTCTGAGATACGTATATAAGTTTTACCTGACTTTGTAACAAACATACTTTTAAATTAAGTTCTCATTTTAGTTTTGAAAAAACCACTATACATTTATAATAGTTCTGATGTAGCAGGAACTCATCTAACTTTGAATTTTGTTCATAACATTTTTGAAATTAGCTTCTTATTTACCTTAAGAATAGCAAAGAAAATCTGAGTATTATTCTGAAGTTTCAACATTGCTTTATGTACTGAACGAACAATCTAAACTGTAGAGAATTATCAGTTGTAAATAAATAGTTCGACTTGTTTTCAACAAAAGGTATTTTCCTTTCTAACGAAGTTTATTCGAAGTGTGAGAAGTTTCTATTTACTTTATAACCTGTAGGAATATTGTTCAAATAAGCAGTGTATTTTAATTGTAATAAATATCTGAAAATCTTTTCGTAAATATATAATACACAATACTTCTTAGAACCAGAGTGAGAATATCTATTATACTCTGAATATATTTACATTTTCAATATTTATATTCTTGCCATTTGATCTATTTTCTATGCATCTATACAAATAAATAAAATTAGAGAGTCTGTTTGTAATGTTAAAATAACCACTTTTTAATAAATGCATATGTATGTATACATGGGACATATACCAAACATGTACTTAATTTTTTTTTGTCTTCTGTCTGTCTCTTTGTTCCGGGTAATCTCTGGAACGGCTGGACTGATTTTGACGGGATTTTCACTAGCAGGTAGCTGATGATCCAGGAAATAAGTTAGGCTACTTTTTTTAGACTTACTTTGTCCCACGGCGTTAATCGCGGTACAACAATAACCGCGGGTAACACCGCACAACACTCTTTTAAAATTCAAGAACTAAGTTTTAATTATTCACAAAATGACAATCCATCGACTAAATCAAACAATTTTTTTTTTATGAAAGTGTAAAATAATAGAAGAATAGAAGAACAAAACATTGTTGGAAGCTAAAGATTATGAAATCAATATTTAGACCCTTCTGTTCCGCGTTCATTAAATATTTTGGCTGTTGGTTGTGGCGCGGCTACGTGCATGCTTATGTTAATCTACACCGGGAGATGGTCGTTTTGCATAATTACCGGCTAATCACCTGAGGATATTCTGGTAACCGTCAGTTTCCTGCCCCCAGTATAAATGGAGTATTTAAACTCATCCTCTGAACTTTATTTAATTTTGCATAATGTTATTCAGTTTTATATAAAATAAAGTCTTGGTGAGAGAGTGTTTGAATTACATTAAATTATATTTATGAAATGCCTAAAGAAACTTTGTTGGTTTAGCAATGGAGCGCGAATTAAGTCTAGTGGCTAACAATCGATGTGACTGCTGAGCCACAGATCGTGAGTTTCTTTATCACTCAAAACCAATATTGTGTGATGGCTTCGATCATTTTGTTCTATCTAGGAGTAATTACCCTATAATGTGTGCGTTTGTGTGTCAGTGTGCGATGCGATGCGGCGTGTCACTCGATGCAAATCAGATCGAAAGTTCTACCGGTGCATTCGTGCAAGGTCGCTGATATTTGCGATGCGTTGCGAATTCGCAGTTAGTGCGAAGTGTTAGACGTGTCAAGTATCATTTATCTTGAATACTTTAAACTACTACAAAAAAGTTAAATAAATACATGCCGAAGCAAACAGCGTTGTCAAACGTCCAGTTTAAGAATGAGCTTATTTTTAGGATCAGTTTGAGAATGATTTCATATTCAATTATATTCTGTTTTAAAAAGAAGCTTCTACGTAGGTAGTTATATTTTTATTTTGTGCACATATGTATAGTTGTCATTTTACACGGACTAAGTAGGTATACATATATAATGTGACGTCGTGCCGGCAAAGATATCGTAACCTTTTAAATTTTATGATTAGTGCCGCTATACGACAAAAACTACATACACAATGTTGTTAAAACAGATATTCATTTTAAGAGTAAAATTTCCTTTCCCGCAAAATGTTTTAAAATAGCTTAATGTATTTCGCGATACCGATCCGGTAGCTTAAAACTTCAGTATCACACGGAATTTGTGTGGTTTTTGGTGGTAGTCTGCGCAAGCTCTGAATCAAGATAAAATTTAAATTTTGCTGAATGTTAACCTTATCAATAAAGCTTTGAGTGCTGCAACCTCAAATACGTAGCATTCATTGGAACGGATTAGCTTTTAGAAATAAAGATTTGACGAAATAATACACACGAAAGTTTAATTACAAATAATATATTTATGAACTCATTTTGGGAGTCAGTTTCGTAAGTACCAACATAATACCAAACAAACATAATACCAACATACATTATTCGCAATATTTGCTATGCTATCTATCAACTGGAAGAGGGTAAAAATGTATCACGTAAATTATGGGGTTTGGCCAAATACTCAACAAACCTTAAGTTAAGGTTTTGGCCTCATTCACAATTATACTTTTTCTTGATACAAATCTCTGCTATTTTAAGCAAAATGTTCAGATGATGTGGTTTATTTACTTACGCGGCAAAAAAATTCAAGTGTGTTTTTAATAGAAAGAATTTACATGTTATTCTACTTAAATATCTGACAAAAACATATAATTTAAAAACTGATCACAATGAAACATACATTCCATTTCAATAAACAACTCTAAAACAAGCTACAAAATATGCTATAAAAAAATATCAACAGACTGTTTTGTAAAACCCTACTAACAACATTAATCATTTATCCGCTTGACCTGCGATGGAAACCGACTCATATAGACCCATCCCATTATACTGCGTCACCATCACACCACGCAATTCATCATCCAATTTCTCCTTATTCAGACTTATTCATTGCGATCTGTTATGATGTTTGGAATAATATACTTCTTGTACATTTATGAACCATAGACAGATTGATTTATATTTACTTGTTCAGAAACTATATAACATAGATATAAATAATTATGGTTTTTATCCAGATACTAATAAAATCCAATAAGTTTTTAAGGACTATCAGAGGTTGTTGATGATTAAGATGAAGTATTTAAGTTTGCAGTTGCTCTTCCAAATTATCAGATAGAGTCATCAACAATGATTAAAAGCTTTTAATAAATTTCTTTTCACAAAAGTCAGTTATTGAGGCAATCAGACATAGCATTGTTTTTCGTTTTTACGAAAACAGCGTAGCCAATAATAATAATAATAAAATAATAGTCTATAGATTATGTAGTCGGGTTGAAGTTTTTATATTTTTTCTTGTTAATACCACCTACCTACGCTGGAAAGGTAAACTATACAAAATGTAATTTAAATTATAACTAGTGTAAAAAAAACAATGAGCGATATGATAGAAAAACCATCTCCAGTGAATTTAAATAGGAAAATTACAATCAAAATGTTATTCCTTTGCTATAAATTTATGTTGAATTCATATGACACAGGATCGGCTACATCAAACGGTCGGTCGCAAAGCTTTGATGTACGAGTTGAACTTTTAATCATCCGTGTGTCGGATCACAAAATAAATCGCACGCACTAAAATATCCAGAATAGGGATTGGGTTTTGTAACATTTATTCACCTAGTCCAAAACTAAACAGATCTTTCCTTTTTTATAATAAACTTACTTAGGCTTAGACTTAGGCTCAGATTAGGTCAAAGTACCTTTCTATGTATAGTAATTGTACTTAAAACGAATTGCATATTATCTTCAACGAGTTGATCATAATGGAGCAGTTCATTAATGCAACAATACCAGGAAGAGACAATAAAGACTATCAAGTTGACGCATTCATTGTGCCGTAGCGCGATGCTTTCTACGTTGAAGCAAGACTGCGTTTAGACTATCTTTAGCGCTATCTCTTTTAGATTTAAAATACTATTTACTATAAATAATTTCAATGATAAAAGAAATCGTATTCAAGAACCTTCTTACATGGGAGAGCCACGCTTCGGTATGAATGGGCTGGCTCGACCGGAGTGATAGGCGCCACGGCTTCATAGAAAACCAGTGTAAAACACAGGGCCGCTTGACCTGTGTTTCATACCGGTTTTCTGTTTCACTGATTGAGTGAGGATACTGGAGGCCTATACCCCAATCCCCATCCCCGTCCTCCTCCCCATCGTTCAAAGGCCGGCAACGCACTTGTGACGTTTTTGGTGTTGCGGGTGTCCATAGGCGGCGATAATTGCTTACCATCAGGTGATACGTCTGCTCGTTTGCAATCTATTCCATAAACAAAAAAACTTCTACCAGCTAGAAGAGAAAAAAGCCATAATATGCTTTTTCAAAAGTATTTTTAAATCGTAGGCCATTGTCCATAGAATTGTTCTATTTGTGTAGTATGGAGCAAAAGCATCGTTGGCAAGCAAGCACAAGGCCGCCATGGTGTGGGTCACCATGCTGCATTGTCTGCATTCGCAATGAGTGTGGTAACCACCACTCTTGGATTGTGCTTTTGCTTTCCATCAGGCAGAGTAGAGTCATTTTGCAAGGCCCATACATAAAAAAAAGTTATAGTGCACTGTTGTACAATTTCCATTATATTTCTATAAAGTTTCGAATATTAATGCTAAGCAGAGCATTACGCTAACCAGAGTTGTTCATAATAACATATTGTAAACGTTTTTTTTGCAGTGACTGAAATATTTAATTCTCAAAAAAGAACATTCCAACGTTAGAAATAAATTCTGAGTCATGGGGGTCTCTACAAACATACATGAAATGCATACATAGAACATCCAGCCTAACATTTTGCGGATCACACGAAGCGTTGTCCCGTGTGGATTTGAATCCAAACACTCAGTGCATTTTCAAATAGCGTGGTAACCGTTTAAACTTCTATGCTACCCGTGCTATTGCTTATTCCAGCCTTAACTCTAAGCTTAGTTCCTCCGTTGTATTAATTTGAGAACATATTAAACCTATTATGCTCTTAGGTCCGCAAAGTTGTTGATTAATAATTCAGATGCAGGGAAGATCTGAAAGCAATCATCTTAACTAGCGACGTTTATTATTTATGCAGAAGTATTTGCGCTACATCGTCTATATCTATACTTATTATCTATACTTATAATAAAACTGTAGAGAGGTCAATTCTGTACATTGAATATATATTAAAAATTAATATTGGGGGATGAATGGTTATCGATACTGATGCCAAAAATGTAATCAGTAAGTTTTTTGTCTGTCTGTCTGTCTGTCTGTCTGTCTGTCTGTCTGTCTGTCTGTCTGTCTGTATGTGCACGCATGGGTCAAAAACTACTGAAGGGATTTTAACCAAACTTTGTACGATTGTAGTCCATACTCTTGGGCAGGTTATAGGCTATATAACATAACGCTAAGATGCATAGGAGCTGAGCAGTGACGATAAATTTGAAGCAAGTCGGATGTAAATTTTCGCTTTCGAGCTCTTATCCTCGCATACGTTGATCATACACCAAAAATATGTACTACAAAAATGATGGTCTTCAAAAGATCTACAAAAAAGTTCTAAATAGTATATTTCTATCTTTTATAAATTAGCCACAATAACGTGTTTAAGTGTTAGGCATTTCTTCAAGGTGTATTAAATACTTAAATATGTTGTATTTCACATGGATATATCCTTATCACTATACACTTTAATATCTTTTTAAAATAAAATACAGAATTATAAAAGTATAATTAATAAACACACAAGATATAGATGAAATAAAACTTCCAAATCTCGCCGCACCAGTATTAGTACGCCATTATGGTTGATTTTTGTTTAACACGCGAAGCGGCGGGAAAAAGGCGGGAGCGCTCACGCGCTGACTTCACTCGAATTGTCACTGTTAATGCGAACGAACGTGGTTCTTATTGACTCTTCTCGGAATAAGCGCGCTTTAGATTTAAAAAATACATAGATTCGTAGTTTTGAGATATCAGTTTATAGTAGGTATTAGATAATAATATAATTAGTTTGTTTAGTGTTTTTGTTTGTTTCTCCTTCTTTTCCTTATATTTATAGTTGTAAAATTAATAAGTATAATTTCAAATAAGTAAATCCCCCAATTTTATTAATTAAAATGTCGAATAAATGGTGTGTAGTGCCACAGTGAACAAATCTATACATCTATACAAATGAATAAAATTGGAGTGTCTGTTTGTAATATCAAAATAACCGCTTTTTACTAAATGCATATGTGTGTATACACGGTACATATACCAAAAATGTAGTTAAAAAAATTTTTGTCTGTCTGTATGTTTGTATGTTTGTTCCAGGTATTCTCTGGAACAGCTGGACCGATTTTGACGGGACTTCCACTGGCAGGTAGCTGATGATCCAGGGAGTAACTTAGGCCACTTTATTTAGACTAACTTTGTCTCGCGGCGTTACGCCGAAATGTATGTATGCGCGTAACTTTCGATCGGCTACACAAAATTATATTTTTTTTTTATGTGTTAGTTATTCTTAGGACAAGGTTTGTGTACAAGAAAAATAAAAAAATAAAAAAAAGTTTTTTTGTCCGTGACTACACCCTACCCATGGGTAGCTGTTAACGAAAGAAAAATATGGTGGTACGAAGTCCGTCGGGTCAAATAACATCTTTAAATACCACGCTTTGTACTATTTCAAAATGTAACCTAAAAGCATTGAGATATACCTACCTACATAAAGTAAATTCGATTTTACAAAAATAATGAATGGATTTTTCCAGAGGTTATTACAGAAACAATTTTATGTTGTACTTATGCAAGTGCAACATAGCTGCTTTAACATTTTTCAGTTCTGCAGCATAGTTATCAGTGTTATTATTATGTAATAGCTGAAAGCCGCGGTGTTACCCGCAGTTATTGTTGTACCACAGGTAACGCCGCAGGACAAAGTTAGTCTAAAGAAGTAGCCCAAGTTACTTCCTGGATCATCAGCTACCTGCCAGTGAAAGTTCCGTCAAAATCCGTCCAGCCATTCCAGAGATTACCCGGAAGAAACAAACAGACAGACAAAAACATTTTTAACTACATTTTTGGTATATGTACCGTGTATATATATACATAGGCATTTAGTAAAAATCGGTTATTTTAATATTGCAAACACACCAATTTTATTTATTTGCATAGATAGAAAAGTGCAAACATAAAAGCGTCTATCTTATGTAGGTTGCTGTTATCGGCACGCACAAAATTTGGTTCCTTTTTTTTCGAACCACTTATTAAATAGTTTATTAAAAAAAAGTACTGCAGAATTAGCTCACAGATCGATTATTACCACTCCGAAAACATAAAACGCAAACAATATTCAATAGAGGAATCTTTCGTTTATTAGCATGTGACGTCACCAGAGTTGCAACCAATCACAAGGCGTTTATGTCGCAGACAAAATTTCAAAAAAATTGATAGTTTTATTTCGTGCAATCTGCGAGAAACTTAAATTATTTTGTTTGATTTATGTTATATGTCTTTTTAGACTATTATCTTAAAGGATGACCCCAATCCATAGTTTATTTCCCTTTCTGCTTTAAACGCGTGCAGTGTCTGGTGAGTATGTGAGTCTATGCTTTGCGATGACGATAAACAAGACATAAGGTCAGACGTTGCGCACCGCAGGCATAGACCTCACCACAAACTGTTTCAGCAACGGAAAGCTCTATGTGGCTCTGTCGAGGGTGAGCGACGCTGCTAATATGTTCGTATATTGTTCCAATGGCATTACACATAACATAGTATACAGTGAAGCTCTTTAAATAAAGGTAACACTGTCACAATATGTGGACATATCAGTGAAATTGCATGCTTATACAGGGTTAGGGAATACATGCATATAAAAAGGAATACTCATAACTATTACCGTGAGTTCGAGGCCTGAAATCGGGAGAAAAAAAAACCGCTACTACATAATAAGAGTTTATTGACGGGATGCGTAAGTATAAAAAAAATGATTTTTCAACCCCCTTTCGGTTAGCATGAACTTTCCTTTTATACATTTTTTGACATTTTGTTGCAATCTTGCTCAGTATTAATTATAGTTTTTATTCATGGGCATCTACGAAAAAATGTTAAAGTATTGGAATACTTTGAGATTTATCCGCTAAGTATCAACTAGAGACTACACAAATACCTATATGTATATTACGAGAGAGCCTCGGGAAAGAGACAACGTTTAACACTTGAAATAATAAAGACTTGCACGAAGCACTTTGTTTCAGTATTTTATACGCACAATGAAGAAACTCCGTACCTGATTTACTGTCTTCTGAGAAATACAAATAAAGTGCAACGGATCATAGCGTTGCTTAATCCTACTAATATTATAAATGTGAAAGTTTGTAAGGATGTATGGTTGGATAGATGGATGGATGTTTGTTACTCTTTCACGCAAAAATTACTGAACGGATTTGAATGACACTACAGTAATTTAACATAAACTTCAGAATAACACATAGGCTACAAATAATAAAGATAGTGTGTGAATTCTCTAAAATATGACGATAAGTGTCAAGTAGGTAGTAGAAAAAATCTACCATCTGTGAGCTATACTGGCGTGCGCCGCCAAAATCGCTAAAGTTTTACATATGTAATGTTTGATGGAAATATTTATATTAAAAGCCGTTATAGTTAAAATGTGTAAGCCATTAAAGCCAACATAGTGAACCATAACTACAATAAAAATTAATGATTTATTTCAAATGCACATTTGGTATGGTAGTAATAAGTTGATTCCTAAATGAAAATGGACACATTTATCGCTTCTGGTATTTAAAGTAGATAAAATATATCTTTTGCGATACATCATTTGGACAAATAAATATTTATACAAATAAATACATACAAATAAAGACAAATAAATAAATATTAAAATTAATAGTTGCGATAATGACAAACCGAGTGCGTGATATTACGATGGCGCATGGCGGTTGGCGCGGGGCATAGGTTGCTCATCGCTGAGTGCGCGACCCGAACGCGGTTAGGTAGGTTGACGAGAGAGGGCAGACGACGATGTTGGTTGTGTCCGTTTTGCGAATTTTCAAGGCATTTACAATTAGCTAAAAACGCATTTTACTAAAAGTAATATAGGACTAAGGTTAAGGACAGTTTTTTTTAGAAGTTACACGTACGAAATTCCACGTACAAACTTCGTTTTTATTTTAATTACATTACATAGGTTGTAGGTAGGTAAGTTGTCAGTGTCAGGCTGTTATATTTTGTCTGTCAAATGCGTCTAGCACCAAATATATTATATGTTAAATTATACATGGTATTATGTTTTTGTTTGTTTAACCTATCCTCAATTACACTAACATTATAAAGGTGAAAGTTTGTAAGTGTGTATCTAAGTTACTCTTTCACGCAAAAACTACTAACCGGATTTGGATGAAACTTTACAGTGAAATAGCTTATACATCAGAATAACACATTGACTACTATTTGCCACGATAACCGACATACACGCGGGCGGAGCCGCGGGCAGCAGCTAGTACTTATAATAAAACTGTCGAGAGGTCAATTCTGTACATTGAATATATATTAAAAATTATTATTGGGGGATGAATGGTTATCGATACTGATGCCAAAAATGTAATCAGTAAGTTTTTTGTCTGTCTGTCTGTCTGTCTGTCTGTCTGTATGTGCACGCATGGATCAAAAACTACTGAAGGGATTTTAACCAAAATTGGTACGATTATAGTCCATACTCCTGGGCAGGTTATAGGCTATATAACATAACGCTAAGATGCATAGGAGCTGAGCAGTGACGATAAATTTGAAGCAAGTCGGATGAAAATTTTCGCTTTCGAGCTCTTATCCTCGCATACGTTGATCATACACCAAAAATATGTATTACAAAGATGATGGTCTTTAAAAGATCTACAAAAAAGTCCTCAATAGTATATTTCTATCTTTTATAAATTAGCCACAATAACGTGTTTAAGCGTTAGGCATTTCTTCAAGGTGTATTAAATACTTAAATATATTGTATTTCACATGGATATATCCTTATCACTATACACTTTAATATCTTTTTTAATAAAATATAGAATTATAAAAGATGAAATAAAACTTCCAAATCTCGCCGCACCAGTATAAGTACGATTTTACGGTTGATTTTTCTTTAACACGCGAAACGGCCATCCAAAAACGGCCAAAAAGGCGGGAGCGCTCACGCCGCTCACGCGCTGACTTCACTCGAATTGTCACTGTTATTGCGAACGAACGTGGTTCTTATTGACTGGGAATAAGCGCGTTTTAGATTTAAAAAATACATAAGACGTAGTTTTTAGATATCAGTTTAAAGTAGGTATTAGATAATAATATAATTAGTTTGTTTAGTGTTTTTGTTTGTTTCTCCTTCTTTTCTTTATATTTATAGTTGTAAAATTAATAAGTATAATTTCAAATAAGTAAATTTATGCAATGACAATTAATAAATCTCATCGTCAGACTTTCCGTGTTGCTGGAGTAGATCTTAGTCTCAGATGTTTTTCACATGGGCAGTTGTACGTCGCTTTTTCCTGGGTCAGTAGTTCAACGAATCTTTATGCATACGTACCGGAAGCGTCCACTTTGAACAAATGTAAACAACAACTCTTTAGTGACGATGCAAAACAAAAATTACTCTTCGGTCTTAAATAGATTTTTAAAAGGCAGCGTCATATTTATTTATAACTAGCTGAACCCCGCGGTGTTACCCGCGGTTATTGTTATACCGCGAGTAACGCCGCGGAACAAAGTTAGTCTAAAAAAAGTAGCCTAAGTTACTACCCGGATCATCAGCTACCTGCCAGTGAAAGTCCCGTCAAAATCCGTACAGCCGTTCCAGAGATTACCCGGAACAAACAGACAGACAGACAGACAGACAGACAGACAGCCAGACCGACAGACAGACAGACAAAAAATTTTTAAACTTCACTTTTAGTATATGTACCGTGTATACATACATATGCGTTTAGTAAAAAGCGGTTATTTTAATATTACAAACAGACACTCCAATTTTATTTATTTGTATAGATAAATATTGCTTCATTCATCGGGTGGTGAAACGACTACTTACCGAATCAATTTTTTGAAGAATTTCTACTGTATTATGATTAATTATGAATTTCAATTTAAGATAAAGTTCAAGCTTGACAACCAAAAACGATATTTCTGTAATGGCGCTGGTCACATGAGACGCGTGACGTCACACTCTAGCCACAACAAAACAAAACAGCGCGGTTTAAGTTAATTTTATCAGTTTTCTCTAATTTTATATTAATTAAAATGTCGAATAAATGGTTTGTAGTGCCACAGTGAACAAATCTATACATCTATAGGTACAAATAAATAAAGTTGGAGTGTCTCTTTGTAATATCACATTAACCGCTTTTTACTAAATGCATATGTATGTATACACGGTACATATACCAAAAATGTAGTAAAAAAATTTTTTGTCAGTCTGTCTGTCTGTTTGTCTGTTTGTTCCGGGTATTCTCTGGAACGGCTGGACCGATTTTGACGGGACTTTCACTGGCAGGTAGCTGATGATCCAGGGAGTAACTTAGGCCACTTTATTTAGACTAACTTTGTCCCGTGGCGTTACGCCGAAATGTATGTATGCGCGTAACTTTCGATCGGCTACACCAAATTATATATTTTTTTAATGTGTTAGTTATTCTTAGGACAAGGTTTGTACAAGAAAAAATAAAAAATAAAGGAAAAAGTTTTTTTGTCCGTGACTACACCCTACTCATGGGTAGCTGGTAACGAAAGAAAAATATGGTGGTACGAAGTTTGTCGGGTCAGATAACATCTTTAAATACCACGCTTTGTACAATTTCAAAATGTAACCTAAAAGCATTGAGATATACCTACCTACATAAAGTAAATTAGATTTTACAAAAATAATGAATGAATTTTTCCAGAGGTTATTACAGAAACAATTTTCATGTTGCACTTATGCAAGTGCAACATAGCTGCTTTAACATTTTTCAGTTCTGCAGCATAGTTATCAATGTTATTATTATGTACTAGCTGAACCCCGCGGTGTTACCCGCAGTTATTGTTGTACCACGAGTAACGCTGCGGGACAAAGTTAGTCTAAAAAAAGTAGCCTAAGTTACTTCCTGGATCATCAGCTACCTGCCAGTGAAAGTTCCGTCAAAATCCGTCCAGCCGTTCCAGAGATTACCCGGAAGAAACAAACAGACAGACAAAAACATTTTTAACTACATTTTTGGTATATGTACCGTGTATATATATACATAGGCATTTAGTAAAAAGCAGTTATTTTAATATTCAAACACACTCCAATTGTATTTATTTGTATAGACAGAAAAGTGCAACCATAAAAGCGTCTATCTCATGTAGGTTGCTGTTATCGGCACGCACAAAATTTGGTTCCTTTTTGTTTCGAACCACTTATTAAATAGTTTATTAAAAAAAGTCCTGCAGAAATAGCTCACAGATCGATTATTACCACTCCGAAAACATAAAACGCAAACAATATTCAATAGAGGAATTTTTCGTTTATTAGCATGTGACGTCACCAGAGTTGCAACCAATCACAAGACGTTTATGTCGAAGACAAAATTTCAAAAAAATTGTTAGTTTTATTTCGTGCAATCTGCGAGAAACTTAAATTATTTTGTTTGATTTATAGTGAAATATGTCTTTTTAGACTATTATCTTAAAGGATGACCCCAATCCATAGTTTATTTTCCTTTCCGCTTCAAACGCGTGCAGTTTTTGGTGAGTCTGTGAGTCTATGCTTTGCGATGACGATAAACAAGACATAAGGTCAGACGTTGCGCACCGCAGGCATAGACGAACTGTTTCAGCAACGGAAAGCTCTATGTGGCTCTATCGAGGGTGAGCGACAATGCTAATATGTTCGTATATTGTTCCAATGGCATTACACATAACATAGTATACAGCGAAGCTCTTTAAATAAAGGTAACACTGTCACAATATGTGGACATATCAGTGAAATTGCACGCAAAAACTACTGAACGGATTTGAATGACACTACAGGAATTTAACTTATGCATCAGAATAACAGATAGGCTACAAATAATAAAGATATTGTGTGAATTCTCTAAAATATGACGATAAGTGTCAAGTAGGTAGTAGAAAAAATCTACCATCTATACTGAGCTATACTGGCGTGCGCCGCCAAAATCGCTAAAGTTTTACATATGTAATGTTTGATGGAAATGTTTATCTTAAAAGCTGTTATAGTTAAAATGTGTAAGCCATTAAAGCCAACCTATTGAACCATAACTACAATAAAAATTAATGATTTATTTCAAATGCACATTTGGTATGGTAGTATTAAGTTGATTCCTAAATGAAAATGGACACATTTATCGCTTCTGGTATTTAAAGTAGATAAAATATATCTTTTGCGCTACATCATTTGGACAAATAAATATTTATGCAAATAAATATTTATACAAATAAATACAAATAAATTAATATTAAAATTAATAGTTGCGATAATGACAAACCGAGTGCACGATATTACGATGGCGCATGGCGGTTGGCGAGGGGAATAGATTGCTCATCGCTGAGTGTACGACCCGAACGAGGTTAGGTAGGCAGACGCGTGAGGGCAGACGTCGATGATGGTTGTTTCCGTTTTGCGAATTTTCAAGACATTTACGATTAGCTAAAAACGCATTTTACTTAAAATAATATAGGACTAAGGTTAAGTATTGACAGTTTTTTTTAGAAGTTACACGTACAAAATTCCACGTACAAACTTCATTTTTATTTTAATTATTATAGATTACGTAGCTGTAATTATACCGAATTACTTCGTTTTTATTTTAATTACATTACATAGGTTGTAGGTACGTAAGTTGTCATTGTCAGGCTGTTATATTTTTCAAATGCGACTAGCACCAAATATATTATATGTTAAATTATACATGGTATTGTTTTTGTTTGTTTAACCGTTTTTATCATCAATTACACTAACATTATAAGGGTGAAAGTTTGTAAGTGTGTATGTTAGTTACTCTTTCACGCAAAAACTACTAAACGGACTTGGATGGAACTTTACAGTGAAATAGCTTATACATCAGAATAACACATAGACTACTATTTGCCACGATAACCGACATACACGCGGGCGGAGCCGCGGGCAGCAGCTAGTTTTAAATAAAGAAGGGTAATTTGCATTTTGTTTATTAGTTTTTGATTGATGTACTACTTTTCTTTGACATTTTTATAATATACAAGCTGTATCTTCATATGCTTCGCTGTGAAATATTGGACTTTTAAATTATTTCTTGCAATTTTTTAGTTTTTCAGAGAGTGTTGCTTACAGTGTTTAAATTTAAGCTAATTTAATCAATTGGTACACCCAAAAATTGATATAATATGGATAACTTTCTCTGCGCAAATTGTTTAATTTAAATTTTAGTAAATTTATGTTCAAGCTACTTACCAACCATTATTCTTTTGTTACACAATCATAAAATGCCAGCAAATTCTTAAAATCTCCTAGGAAAATCTATTGTTCCCTCTATTTCCATGTATTGCGTGTAAGTGATAACAATAGTAGATCGTGTGACTTGATATAGCATAATTTATTCTGTAACTGATCTCTATGGTCCATAATAATATTAATGATAATAACTTGATGACTGTTCTCACAACTGACTTTGCAGATATTAACAAGTAGGTGACCCACGCAACCTCGTTTGCGTCTTCTATTACCCGTAGCGTGATAATTTTCCTCCTTTTTGAAACATTTTCTATTGGTGCTCCGCTCCTATTGGTCTTAGCGTAATGATATATAGCCTGTAGCCTTTCTCGATAAATGTACTATCCAAAACTGAAAGAGTTTTTGAAATCGGACCAGCGATTCCTGAGATTAGCGCGTTCAAACAAGAATAGAAAAACAAACTAACAAACTCTTCAGCTTTATAATATTAGTATAGATTAACGCCGACCGAATACGTTCCTATGCTTTCAAGAATAATGTCACAATTTTATATTAACAATTATTTTTACGGGAATTAACGCGGTCACTTATTTAAAGCCTGTGACCACGGCCAGTGCAACCTGGTAATACCTTTTAATAAGTGATCGCGTTAATTCCCGTAAAAATAATTGTTAATATATCATGGAACGCGAAAGTTTAAAAGTTAGTATGTCACAATTTTATTGCTTTTTATGTATGATTTTGCCAAAGTGGCTCTACTCTGCCTGATGGAAAGCATAAGCAGAAGAATGATGATCACCATACCGATATCAATAGTGAACCAATGTTATGCGACTCTCTATGTTTATAAAAATATCCACCTTGTAGTAAATTTAAGCTATTACTACTATGTTTTATAAAATGGATAAAATAATTAATATGCCTCTGGCGAACTCACTCCCTCAGTAAAAACCATGGAAATAATCCCTTAACACTAGTTTTAAAACCTTTAAGTTAATATCGACATTTCAGTCAAATCAACTCATGCATCAAAGCATGACTCTCCAACTACTAAATATGGACCCTTGGATCACTTTAATCTCTGTAATAGTCTTCTATAATGCCCAAATAGACAGTTGAATCATCTTAATACATAGGCATAAATTCAATGCTTGGTAAGTCTCTTTGTAACTATATTCAAAGCTCACACAGTCCCAGTACATAATTCAACATGCATTATTCACTGTCCCAGTCTGTGTTGATGTCTATCTTATGCGATCTGTTTTCGTCAAAGTCCTGTTCGCTTACAAAGTGGGATCAAATATTTCTTATTCGAATTGCTGATAACGGGATTCTATGATATGATACGATATGTTTATTAATGAAGAGAGTGTTTTGTTACCGATATTATGATAATACTAGCTACTTTGTACACGTCACATTTGTTTTTTTTTTTTAATTTTTCACCGTTTAAACCTTCTCTGGATTACGACAAACACTTCAAAACCAAAATCAGCTAAATCGGCTCAGCCGAACTCGAGTTTTAGTGAGACAAACGAACAGCAATTGATTTTATATATAAGAAGATTAGGTATTTTTGATGACGTTCTATTATTTCTAGCCCAAAGCTGTGTCCGGACGCGAGTTTAACACTTTGAACCCATTCCATTACATTTTGTATAAGTACACAACGCTGCTAAAGAAGTTTTCACTTCTAAAAGTATTGTACTCAGAAAAGTATCGAACCGAAAGTATCGATACTTCAAAGTATCGAGTACTTTTCTTACCGAGGCCTAATGGCGTTTTTTTTTTAATTGACGGGTAAGAAAATCATACCATATTAGAACAGGACATAAAAACAAATATCGTTACCGTATGTGACGTAACGTCGCAAGTTTTAAAGATGATCTACTACTTATTTTTTTTAACAGATACAATACCTGTCCAAAAGTACTCATTGAATAAAAGTATCGAGTACAAAAGTATCGGTATGAATAGGAAAAATACTCGAAGCCTCAAATTAAAATAAAGCTTTTTATGAGAGGTTGGACTTGAGTGCGTGAAGTAGTACCAGATTCGAAATGACTTACAAAATAGTTATTTCATTTTGAAAATAATTAAATGGCTCATAATGCTGATGTTATCATAATGTGAGGTAACCTTTTAATATTATTTTAATTGTCCTTTATAGTATAAATATGAATAAAATTTATATTAATGTTAGTTCAGTTCAGTTTTATGATACGCGAAGCATAAAGTGAAAGAAAAAAATGAATGAATATAATGTTTCAAAGCGACCAATGTGTACCCGCTGTAAAGCCATGCTCAGATGATGAGCGCTCAACGTGCGTTTTGCTAACGCGCGTTAAGTGTCATCTGAACATGGCCTTAGTGTAGAGTATCAATGAATAGGTATTTAAAAAAAAAATTAAGAGTGTATATGCAATTAGGAAAAAATCATGACAATAAATGTAGTTGAATAAAAACACGCATAAAAAAATATATGCGTGTTTAAGGTAATAAAAGTGACTTAAAGAAGGTACACAGAAAAAATACAAAAAAAAAAGTATTTGGCATACTTAAGAATTGGAAACGCTATTCCTAAATCCAAGTTCCTTCAATACATGAATACTTAAAATATTTCGCCAAAGTTCTATTGAGTTGGATGTTTCTGTTTTAGGAAATGTGTATCCATTAATAAATGACCCCTGAGTCATCCTTTCTTAATAAACAGATATCGACTTAATGGAAATTCCAACATCTGCCCCCAATCTTTGAATTCATGAGCCTACTTAACAAGATCAAAGTTGCCTACGGTGGTAATTAAATTCCTCTTAGATTTTGCTGCTTCAAATGTAAGTTTAGAGTTAAGTTTATAAGAAAAAGGAGTTAAAACAATAAAGATCATTATATTATACATTATTATTATATTCCAGCAACACATGTTATATTTCTAGTGTGGGAATTGTGTCTAAAAACAATTTGTCATAGAATGTGTATGATGTGCAGTATTGACTCTACCTAGGATATTCATTCATTACTTATGCTTTACACGAACTTCTAGTTATAAGTATGGAGGTGGTGATAAATACCTGCAGATCTATTCACGTTCACTTGAAATATTATGCCGTTTAATGTAAAGTCGCGAAGTAAACATCTCATCTTATTCATGCAGAATGTTTATATTATCTCCAAATAGTGGTTTCAAATAGAACATTAATTAGCTTTTATATAATTTTTTTCACTTGTACTTATATTCCTCGTAAAATTATCTTGACCGATTTCACAATACGGCATTATTAAAAATACGATTTAGGACTAAAATTACTCACAAGTTTAATAAGTAAGTGACCTGAATTATTTTTGAAATCATAATAAATGTTTGAAAATATCACACGCAACACAATGGTAGTAAAATTTCATACAAAACAAGAATAAATGGAATTCGAAACACGCAGAAAGTCATGTAACAAAAACTAAACCCTTGTTACAACTTATAAAAGACCACAGACCCTTGTTTACTGCAGGCTTTTGTGGCAACCATTTTACCGAAAAGAAATTTATCTAAAAATGTTCAAGGCAATTTTATCTCTACAATTTAGTTTTTTTAAAGGTCCTTTATAAGTTGGGAAAATAGAAATACTTGCCTTTTTAATTTGCAGCTAATCTCTGTTATACAATCTTTACTTCAATTCTTATCATTTTTTTATACGAAGTGAAAATGATTGTGCGTATGTGAGTTTGTGATGTTGTAGGGGGTAATCTCTGGATCTACTGAATCGATTTTGAAAATTCTTTTACCAATAGAAGGCTACATTATTTGTGAGTGACATAGGATATATAATAACCCGAAAAATGAAAGGAATTTTTCGTAGTAACCGGATTTGTTTTGATGATTGAAAAAAATGTTTACCGCACAACGAAGTAGGCACGGGTCAGCTAGTGTTTTATAATCAGAATGACGTATTATTATAAATTAGTTACTGTGTAGAAGGATAGATAGAAATAATCTACTATCTGTAACTACTACTAAGTAATTAAGAAATTTTGACTGTTGCTTTGTTGTAAGTACCACTGATGAAAGAGTTTTGGAAATGTCTCCCTTAAGAAAGTAAATAAGGGATAAAACACGAAATAAAAAAGTATCAAAATATGTCAAAATGAATATAATTAATTACTTTTAAGCATTAAATTATTACTAACTTTCAAGGTTAGACTGTTTAATTTCCGCCAGGAGTATTGCATCGTAGAATATAGAGACGAGCACTTTCCAACCACAAATACTTACAGTTTAGGTTCTGAAATTCCACTCTAGCTTAAAACTATTCAACGTAAAAATGCTCAAGGGACTTCCCGAGTGTCACAACTCGGTGTGTTCGTGGGTCACTGCTGTTGATCCTGGGGTACAGGAGTTACAGTGTTGGGAATGTGCGGGATTAGTCCCATTAAAAAAAAAGGCACTCAGTAGTGTAATTTGGTGTAATGTCAACTTCCCTATTTCTCTTATCAGTCAACTAGCCGACCCACGCAACCTCGTTTGCGCCTTATATTACGCGTAGCGTGAAAATTTCCCCCGTTTTTGAAACATTCTTCATTGTTGCTCCTCTCCTATTAGTAGTAGCGTGATGATATATACCCTATAGCCTTCCTCGACAAATGGACTATCCAACACCGAAAGAATAAACAAACTCTTCAGCTTTATATATTAGTACTAGCTGACCCACGCAACCTCGTTTGCGCCTTATATTGCCCGTAGCGAGAAAATTTCCCCCGTTTTTGAAACATTCTTCATTGTTGCTCCGCTCCTATTAGTAGTAGCGTGATGATATATACCCTATAGCCTTCCTCGATAAATGGACTATCCAACACCGAAAGAATTTTTCAAATCGGACCAGCGGTTCCTGAGATTAGCGTGTTCAAACAAACAAACAAACAAACAAACAAACTCTTCAGCTTTCTATATTATATATAGTTATATAGATATAGATAACAATTCCGAAACAGTTGGTATTACTATGACCGACTGAGTTCGTACAATGTAAAAACAATTTTTTTTCACAACATCATTTTTAGTACTTGCAAACATTCATATCAAATCATTAGACACTTCACATACTGCCGATTTACGGCCGTTTTCAATAACCTATCTATCTTTAGTTCTCCTTACTACAGTTAAACAAATCTATCTTTTTACTCTTACTTACGTTTCAATAACCTACCGGCAGATAGCATTTCCTATCGACGTTGTCTATCTATCTTTAGGAGGACGGATAGGCTACTAGAGATAGGAACTCGCATAGTAATCGGACTAACTTGTATTTCAATATAAGTTTCGAGTTACTCTCCGATAGGCGTAGCTAACTACAGTAACGTCATTTGCTTATCTGTCAACATCGGCCAGTTACGCGCCACCCGGTCAGATAGAATTTCGAAAATAATTAACTTTCCAAGCAAATATAAAATAAAGGAAGGTTTTAGCAGTGATGGTAGCGACATGGAATTATTTGGCAATATTATGGATTATGATGAAAGCAGTGACAGTGATACTGAAGAAAACATACCTTTACAGAAGGAATATAAGCATAGTGTAAATTATATGACTAAATTAAATGACTACGAATTTGTATATAGATTTTAGACTAAATAAAATTGGTGTGAATCAGTCAATAAATATGATAAAACCATATTCAAGTGTAAAATCCAAAAGGTAAGTTTTCAGTTATCGTTTTAAGTCTCAACTTTATACTTCAGTCAAATTTGATATAAATTTATAAACAACACATTAAACTTTTCTATAATTTGACAATTACGAGCCATTGTATTATATTTTCTTCATTGAGTTTGGCTCAAGTGTAGGCTCATAATGGTGCTAGTATTGCCATGCGAATATCAAGTTTTAACAAAGGTCTTATTTTTCCAGAAATCACGGCATATCCACCCTCCATCAGATACTTTTGGCTCTAAAATTTTATGCATTGGGTACTATGTATGTTGCAGATTTCATCAGAGTATCTATAGCATCTGCTAGTCATATTGTCTTTGATGTATCTAGAGCCATAGCAAGATTGTGCCCAAACTTAGTTGTGTTACAAAATCACACTCGACAAGAGTTTTATAATATTGCTAGATTACCCAGAATACATGGTGTCATAGATGGCACCCTTGTATTAATATCACCAAGTAAGTACCTCATCTCATATTGAACTATCTCATACTTCTATTTAGGTTCTGGTCTAACTTATTTTTTTTATGTTTTCATACTATTTGTACATACATTAATACTGTTTTCGTATTATTTACAGACTCAAATATTAGAGAAGAATTTAGAAACAGGAAAGGAACATTCTCTATCAATGTACAAGTTTTGTGTAATTGTTCATTAGTGTTTCTAAATGTTGTTGCCCGATGGCCAGGATCCACTCATGATACCACTATATTCAACCACTCTAATTTAAAAGGTCACTTATTTAGTTGTTTATTCTGTGATTAAGAAGTTTTTAGAAGCAGTTGTAGTCTAGTGATAAAGGCATTGGACTTGCGAAAAAAAGATTGTGGGTTCAAATCCTGACCAGTAAGTACACTACCGACTTGAACCCACTCCTAACAAGCAATTTAGCTTAGTTGGAGTGGTTAACAGGTATACTAGTAATTTCAGTTGCTAGTAATCCTTTTTAAAAAAGAAATTAAAAAAAAATAAGTACCCCGTTCCTATTGCTTAAACAACTGATATATAATATTAAACTTGCAGATTATTGTGAACAAGGTGGACTTAGAAATAGCTGGCTGCCTGGTGATGTGATGCTTACCCTATTGGTTGACACCCCTACTCAACCCAAATATTCCATCAGAGCAATGTTATAATGAAGCTCATATTAAAACAAGAAATACTATAGAGAGGTTTGTTTTGTATACTAAATACTATAATCAGGGTAAATAGTTTAAATACACTATTAATACCTACTGTAATTGCAGATGTATTGGAGTTTGGAAAAGAAGATTCTCCATGCTATCCTTAAAAATGAGGCTAAATTTAGAAAATATGCAAACCATTATTATTGCCGCTGCTATGTTATATAATATTGCCAGGAACATGAATTTGTCAGAGATAGAGCCTGAAATATTAATTTCAGAAACAACCTAGGAGGAAAATGTAATTATTCATGACAATTCTCCAACTTTAAACATGTCAGAACGGCTATTGTTAATAAATAATTACTTTAATGTGTAAAATAAACAATAATTATTCATATTTTATGTATTTTTTATTTCCTTTCACAAATTTGAGATCACAATACAATATAACTAATCACTATATCACTATATACTATATATATCACTATGATCACAATATAATATATTGATAAAATGTTAATTAATTTAAATTCTTTTTTGATCTGGCTTTTTCTGATTCTAACTAGAGTTTAGCAATATTTAATTCCTTTTCTTCATTTTCTAATTCTAGTTTTCTATTTTTATTTCTATTTTTCTTTTTCTTAACCAATAAAAACTCTGTCAGATCATTTTCCCTCATTGTGCGGGCCTTACACTTTTCCCTTTCCATTCCTTACATGTTTCCGCTTGGCTGTTAAAAGTAATCAAAGTTATATGCTGCTCTTTTCCCTTCAGATTATTGAATTGACCCATTAATGAATTGGTGATAATATTTTTAATACATAGCATGGACTGTACACAAAAGACGACGATCTCAGAGCTTGGCATGTAAACATTAATTTATTGACTATAGGTGTTGTAATATATATAGTTTCAGTATTGTATATCGTATATATTGTATTTGATGTTTGATAATGTTTCTGATCTTTCGAAAAACAAAATACGTAATATTTATTTTACGCTTAACGTACTAACAAACGTCAATTCCAATGTCACATGCTCATGTCAAAACGTTTTATTTCATTATTGAATGTGGTAAACAAATAAAAAAAATCAAGTTGATGTTGATTCACCATAAAATCTTTAAAAAAATACATACAACAAGTACTTTTAATAAAAAAATTAAATAGTTAATATTTGTTTTTAACATTAAAGATTTGCGCAGCAAAACACTAAACGCATCAAGAGGGAACAAGCTATCCTTCGTTGGTAAGAGATAGATAGCGCTTATCCTCGATTGTGAAACGCAAGTTATGGATAGATAAGATCAAGCTGCAAATCCGAGATAGCGATCTGTCCTTAACTGGAGATAGGTTATTGAAAACGGCCGTTAGTTGAGATTTATCTAACGTCTAAATACTTACTATATAGTTGTCAATAAATTAATTTTTGTTATAAGGAGCTAGGCTTTGAAACGGATGGTTAAAAGTATAATAAAAAGTAGAATGATTTTCACCGTGTTAAAGTAATTATGAAGATTTATTGGAAGATTAAGCACTCCAAGATGGAATTTTAGTAACTTGTTTTACTAGTTTAATTTATTTCTTAATTTTTTCTGTATTCATAATACTATTTTATTTAAAACTCCTATTTCGAATGCTGAAACAAGAGTACTGAATATCTTTAAAAAGTAATCAGTAGCAGTTGCATTCGGAGCTTAATATTAAAAAGTAACAGAATAGTAAATTAAGCATGACTGATACTGCAATTTTTGCATTAGTGTTTTTTTCTTTTATTTATTTTTTTGAGTGTCAACTGTCATTTTTCCTTCTCAATTTACTTTTAAATTATTCATTTGTATTATTTGAAATGAGAAATTAAACAAAACAATAAACTGTATATATATTTTTTGATTAACTTTTTTTTACCTTTTCTACGAGTATGGATTATATTAAAACTTTAACGTATATAGTTTCCGTATCAGCGGTCAATAATACTGGACCTACATAATTTATAGCTTATTGAAGATATTTCTTGAAACGAAATTAACTCAAACCATGTGACGCTGAGTTTTCTAGAAAACTTTTGTGCAGAATATTGGAATAAATTATTATAACATCTTGGTCCCGGCCGCTAGATTTCCCTACTCTGGTCAAAGTTTCACTAACCAATCCCTAGTTAAAATTTCTTATACCTTTCGACACGGAGAAGTTTGGTTGGAAACTGAAGTAATACTTTGCGAATTTTGTCTTCGCGTTAAATATTAAGTAAGTAAAGTATTATAGTGTGTCACGTAGTGGCTTCAGGAGTCATGAGGTTCAGTAATTAGACACAATAGGAAGAATAATTTCACACTATTTATTGTAGGTAAGTAAGTTTACATAACAGGGTGTGGGTTCTGAGAGTTTCGATCACAGCTGCACCTCCAAGCAAGAGGCACTTAACTTGAGTGTTTGCAGTAGCGTAGGGACGCTGGGCTGGAGGCTGGAGATCAGGCTCCGGCGTTGGAGGCGTTGGGCGTCCTGTGTCACGTAGTGGCTTTAGGAGCCTTGGTTCAGAGATGAAGATGGTGGTTAGGCCACGAGGTTGAGCAGGAGATAATTTAGACACGTACTATACTATATGTATATTTACGATATTTATTTGCAAGATATACAAGTTAACAATGAAATCAATTCGTGAGCACAAAGTTATATAGATTCTACAGGGCGTAGGTTTTGAGAGATTCGACCACAGCTGCACCTCCAAGCAAGAGGCACTTAACTCTGGTGTTTGCAGTAGCGTAGGGACGCCGGGCTGGAGGCTGGAGGCCCAAGCGTCAGTCAGGTGAAGACCAGCATCAGGCTGGAGATCAGGCTCCGGCGTTGGAGGCTGGCGGCCCAGCCGCCGGGCGTGGTAGACGCCGGCAGTAAGAGGCGCGTAGGAAGAGCTGCGCAGAAAGAGGTCGAGCCGTCGGTGCGCTCGTCCTTTTTTATGTTCCCAGCGGTGGTAGAGCAGCGATTCACAGATGGGGCAGCCGAGAGACGCGTAGTGGCGGGGAGGACGAGGTTGCGCGTGACAAGTGATAATACAGTAAGTGTCCTCAGCTCTCAAAATGCTTAAATGGTTTCGTGTTTATGTAAAGGACATAGCAAAAATTACCCGCTAGAGTAATCTAATGTGCGACGTCCATTCAAAATTAAAATAATCTCAATATATTATTCTTATTTCTTTGCTCATACTAAAAACAAAAACATTTCAAATTTAGCTAACTAATTTGCTAAATGTAACTGTTTGTGCAATTCAAAGTCGGTGCTCCGACGATTTAAGTAAACCGCTTCGATAGCTTTGAGATCCTTACAAATAACGTCTGCTCATGATAACGTTTCCTCAGGCACTAATGGGCTTTTGATGGGCTTCGAAGGGCGGTTGATTGGTGATAGAGATAGACGTTTGGAGGCCCTGACCTATAAAATATCAATAATCTATTTACTACTCTTGGTTGGGTTATCTTGTTCATACCAGAGAAACACCCACACATACATACATGAAAATACATACAATGATCTGGTCATAATATTAATACTGTAATTGAATCACATGTATAACAATATATGGGTGTAGAATGTTTTTGATCATTATATATATACAAAGACAACAAATGATATTAATCGTATATTTATAAAGTAGAAAATATAAAATATAGCTGTAGTATATATGCTCGCCTAATACCTACATGTTTTACTGTTACTCGGAAACAGTATTATTCTTTAGACGACAAGTATCCATATAATCTATACTAATATTATAAACGCGAAAGTTTGTAAGTATGGATGTATGGATGGATGGATGTTTGTTACTATTTCACGCAAAAACCACTGAACGGATTTGGATGAAACTGTACAGTAAATATAGCTTATACATCAGAATAACACATAGGCTACTATTTGCCGCGATAACCGACATATACGCGGGCGGAACCGCGGGCAACAACTAGTATTGAAATATTTGATAATATTATCTTTATATATATAATTCTTCTGTGAGTGTGTATGTCACTGAACTACTCTCAAACGACTGGACCGATTTTGATGAAATTTTTTGTGTGTGTTCAAGGGGATCTGGGAATGGTTTAGATTCACAATTTTGTCCGCTGGACAATGTTTTTTTAATTAATTTTTAATTTATTAGTAGTTATGGCAAAACGACGTTTGCCGGGACTGCTAGTCTTTATATATAATTTTTAATACAAAAAGAAGAATGGGGTTTTATGTCATTCATAAACCAAAGTATTTTCAAAGTGTCTACGTTCTCAGAAAACCTTATTAACTAAGCAAAGACGTTATACAATAGTTCTTGACGAGTGAGTGTCCCTACTAAGTTTCTATTATTAGGTAGGTGTCGTTACAAGTACATTAATAACTTCACAAGCTTTTGCCTCGGCTTTACTGGGATGAAGATTATTTTGATATTTCTTAGTTTCCAATTAAATAAGCCAGTTTGTCCACAGTTGTAGCACGGCTTTACAAAAAACTCAATCGTTGTCTTTGGTTGCATTCTATTGAGTGAATGATGTTAATGAGGTTAAATCGAGTCCTTCTATTAACTTTTTGCACTCAAAGAGCTGTAAATTACTTGTAAATTACGCAAATTAAAATTAAAATACCTATGTGCTTCATTGCCTTTTGCTTCATAAAAAATATTAAGAATTCACGGTAATTGGTTCAGCAATTAGACGTAAAATAAATAAGCAAACAGACAGTCTATGCCGATTTACAACCTTGGTAAGGACTACATAATTAGGATACAATTACGAGCTCGTAGTTTCATTATTTTTGTTAGCCTTTTTCCTTTGTTTGCAGGTCAGTCACGTTGGGTACTCTAATTCAATTTGCGATGACGAAAGTGTAATTAAAGTGGCAAGAATGGGTCTGGTACCTAGTTTTAAATGATGCTGTAGAGACATATGTTGCGGCGCAAATATTTCAGCGTTAAATGCTGGGTCGAGAAATTATTGAAGAGAATCAGCTGAAAAACTGTGAAAATCTAAAGTGGGTGATAGACGTGCGAGTAAGTACTCGGACTTGTAGCTCGACGACCTTTTTCGCCTGTGTGTCACCTTAAAAACGCGTACTTTAAAATTGCCGCGCAAGTTCGCCGGCGATCCAACCTGTTTGAAATCTTACTCGTAGCTCGTCTCGGCTCGTACGTGTGGCAGCACTGCGAGCCGGGAGCCTTCCTTCTCTTCACGTAACTCTCTTACTAAATTCACATGCGATAAACGCTCTCTTTTCGTAATCCAGTGTTTTACCCACACTTGTCGATTTCGTCTTTTTTATTAGTTTTTAAAATGTAATATGATATAATTCCCAAATAACACAAAGCTTCTTCCCTCGACGACATCGCGATATAGTATGAGCAAGCTTCACGTGTGTCACCGACGTCGAGCCGAGTAAGTTCACGATCTTAAAAACCGCGTACTTTAAGTTCGTACGTCTATCACCCACTTAACAGAACTTAGTATATATTGATTTGACTGCCTCGGTGGCGCAGTGGTAGCGTACGCGACTGCTGTTCTTGAGGTCTCGGGTTCGATTCCCGGGTCGGACCAAATGTTTGTATGATCTACAAATATTTGTTTCGGAGTTTGGGTGGTTTCTATATATAATATGTATGTATTTACAAAAAATATATATGTATTTATATCAGTTGTTCTAGTACCCATAACACAAGCTCTGCTTAGCTTGGGACTAGACGGCGTTGTGTGTTAGATGTCCGAAATATTTATTTATTTATTGCATTTTTTTTATGTTTGAGCCTGCCAAAATGACTCTACTCTGACTGATAGAAAGCATAAGCAGAACCCAAGAGTGGTGGACACCATACATTGCGAATGGAGACAATGCAGCATGGTGACCCACATAATGGCGGCCTAGTGATGCCTCTGTATCACTGGGCCTCCGGTTATTTTCTTTGTGAGGGTAGTACCGCCCCGGTCGAGCCGGTCCAACCGCGCTGAAATCAGCGTGGCTCTACTACCTAGATAGCTAATATCTAGATAGATTTAATTATTTTGTATACATACACATAGTAAAGGTTTGTTAATTTTTTATTTAGGGTTCAGACGAGTAGACTTCAGTAACAGTGAGGCCTCTGATAAAAAAATCTCTCATAATCAAAATAAGCATTGCAATCTACTTCATTTATTACAGCGTGATTAAATAACTGGAACTAAATTCATTTCTCCTTAATTTAATCTCTTCTTAGCGCAGCTATAAGACTGGATATTTATATCTATACAGATATATAAAGCTGAAGAGTTTGTTTGTTTGAACGCGCTAATCTCAGGAACCACTGGTCCGATTCGAAGAATTATTTCAGTGTTAGATAGCCCATTTATTGAGGAAGGCTACAGGCTATATATCATCACGCTTAGATCAATAGGAGCGGAGTACCAATGAAGAATGTTACGAAAATAGGGGGAAATTATAGGATGGTCACACTATAGTAATTTTACCCTGATAACAATAATGTGATAAAATATTGAATGTTGCCAATTGCGAACAGATGTGAGTGAGTTAGCTTCAGGTTTGGTTTGAGTAATTATTGTTAAAATTACGCGAAACCCTTCAAGTCAAGAACAATATTAAGATAAATGGCTCCATAACGCAACTTTATGACGCGCGTAAATATACGAAGAATGCGGGTGACAACGTAATGCTTATAAATATATGGTACAAGCTTCATCGTAACGGAACCCGTTAGCGTAAAGTTATGAAGGGATCGGTTGTTTCATGCTACCAATTCATTATATTTTATAGCTTGCTGCATAAAAGCATTTGTGCCCTACTGTTAAAAGCTGTATTTGTTTCTAGTTTTAGCATTGATGTATGTAACTAACGAAAATCTATTAAAATAACTTCTATTCTAAGAAAGAATTTAAAAGTCAGTCTAGACTTTTAAATTCTTTGCTAAAGATCTGTTTTACCTTTACCGCAAGGGAATGGATCCCAAGAGAAGTATCACCTTTAAGAGTAAAAGCTTAACCGATAACTTTTTCAAATAAATGGCAAATAGAGGACCCTTCTCAAAAAAAAACTTAAACAAACTCTTACCCACCCACTTTAACCACCGAATAGTTAAATAACACTAAAATTATTATTCCATATGCTGATATCTTTAAGTAATATATGTTGTTACTACTTAGTAATATAATAGATAGTGAAATCGCAAATATTGAAATAATTAATTTTGAAGTCTAGAAAAAAGTATGTCAAAAAGCGTGTCTTATTTTTATGAACTATAATAAAAGTTGCATACATTTACTGACTTTCTACCGTTAATATGTTTGTTTTTGCCATTTTCTGCCATAATTACAACCATGGTGATGGATTAACAATATGAAATGTTACTACTCCTATTCCGGAGGGTACAGTAAAAGTCAGAACTCCAAAGATAAGGCAAACTTAAAATCTTCTTTCTAAAGAGAAGCTTATATTCAGATGTGAACTATTAAATGCTGATGATGATGGACAACAGTACGGCGATTAAATATTCACGCCATTCCCGAAGCGTGATATTGTGCGACATTATTCTATGACTAAAACTGAAATAGAATAATATCAGTAATACATTTTATCGTTAATTTTATCATTTTTATCATCATCATCATCAGTCCATTGCAGTCCATTGCTGGACATAAGTCTCGGCTAAGAAACACCACAGAGCCCGGTCTGTTGCTTTCTGCAGCCAGTCGCTACCAGCCCTCTTACGTAAGTCGTCCCACCATCTGGCCAGAGGGCATCACACACTACGTTTGTCAAGATACGGTCTCCACTCTAAAACAAAAAACTAAAACACAGGAATTAACCTTATTTATCTATATTATAAATAAGGTTAATTTCTGAGCCGTGCAAAATTAATTTGTAGGTAAACTCTAAAGTCTACCGTATATCATTATGTATGAATCTAAAAAAATATTGTTCACCGCATAACGTACGGTACTTGACAAATGTATTGGATAGTTTATCAAAGCCGTATTCAGAATTACCGCATAGCATTTATAGGTCATTATTTTTGTTTATAGAGCTTTTAGTTTCGTAATAAACTGCTTGAATTTAAAATGAACTAAATGTTTTAGTTTGAAAGTATAACAAAGCTAAGTATAAAGGAGGTTTAAAACTACATAATATAAATATTCTTTATGAAAGTACCAAAAGACTGTGTAATGAATCTATACCTACATTTTGGAGCGTTAGTTAGATATACCAGCTTTCTGTCAGTGCTAAATTTGTATTAAATAACATTTCTAAATTAACAACAACTAATTTTCGCTAACTGTGTCATTTATCTGGGACAAAAGGTATCCTAAGTACTCGTTTGTAACGAAGAAAGAAATATGTAAAATTTAATGATGAACTATTAGGACGGAAGTGTAACAACAAAACGAATCAATCCAGTAATAATATCATCAAATGAGTAAAAAATAATAAAACTCTGTTCAGTCATAAACTATAAAATATAAGATAATATTTCAACGCGAATCAGAACAATCATAAATTTCTGTGACCGTGAGTAATATGTTTGTTCAGATCCCTTTCTGTCAGGATAATTTTATTAACTGGTGGCAATGTGACAGTTTTCTCGTATAGAAATAAAAACGAATGGAAGTTTACATCTGTTTCGTGTGTAACATTCATATTTTTAGGTAGCTCATATTTTTATGAAGACAGTTGCGTTGTAAAATACGGACAATTTAGAAGTTCTGTATATACTTGAATGTGCTTGTGTATTTTCTTTTTGATAGTGAATGAGTTGGATTGGATGATAAAGGTTAGGAAATCACCTATACAATATTTGGAGCCACCGTAGGAGCTATTGGTTAGTAGTCCTGTTCGATCCCAGACTTAGCAGTTACGACGTAGATAATGGGTTCAATTCTTATACAAGCTACTATCTTGTGTGAGACCTGTATATTTGTAGAATGACAAGTAATTTTTCTGAGTTTGGGTATAATTGAGGGTAGGAGTGAAAAAATCCTTTCCAGCGGCTTCCTCAGCCGCAATAGTAGTAGATAGGAAAACGCGCGAATCTGTCGAGTGGTACCCCCTTAAACGTTTTGTATCTTATGTATGTTCGTGTCTCGGGTTTAAGGTCTAAGTCAAGTCCTTCGCGTCATTGTCACATTTGAGTATTGGTGTATTCGCATGTCCTGTACTCGCTTCGTCGCTGTGAACGTCCGGAATTGAACCAGATAATTATGACGATTAAGTAAGAAGTCTACTATACAAAAAGTTACACTCACATTTATTTACCTTCTACAAATTCGTCGACTCAAACCAAGAGTGCTGTTTTTGGTAAGAAACCTAATTTAATCTATAATACATATTTGTACTTGACTATAAAAGTAATATATAAGGTTAGTGGTTAAATCGACCTACTCTGGTTAAGGGCGTGTAGTTTACATGGTTTCTGACTGATTTCACTGTGAATCTACCCCTTTTTACCCCTCGCCTATAGATGTTTCACATCAAAAAAATTACTAGCTTCACATTTTTGATTAAATATAAATTATTCTATTGCTTTTTCCCGAGTGAGTGAAAAATGTGTTTGGTTAATTCCTTTCTTCTTCTTCAATGATGGCAAGGAGAGGCAGTCTCTTGAGTGTTAGGGAGTCCATGCAAACTGAGTTATACCGTTATAAAGATGAAATTCGATTAAGCTTTACTTGTTCGCGTTAGTAATATCCCACCTGTCAGTTTTAATATTTCGTTTGTGTCTGACAAAACCTTTGTGACAGTTTAAATGAAAAAATACTTTATTATTTTCTAGTCTGACGTCTGTCTTGCAGACGCTGTTACGTATTTTTATTTAAATAACACGTCTTTGTCTTCATTTTGAAATGTTTCTACAAATGTAATATTTTGATTAAATTGTACCATTCAAATTATAAGAAGTAATATTAGTGATAGTAGAGGCTATTTTTAACCGGCTTCAATTATAGAGGTGGTTATCAATTAGACTGTATTTTTTATATTAGTTACCTCATAACATTCTACTGGGTGAACCGATATTGATGATTTTTTTATTTGAAAGCTGGTCCTTTCCATTTAACCACAATTCAATTTGGTCCAGTTCTTGTAGTCGTTTCTTTTTTGTTCAAATTTGTGATTATTTTTTACTTAATCATTCCTTCCAAATTATCAAAGCAGTTACTAAATAACAATCGCTTAAAGTGAGAATTTTTAACCCAATTATGAATATAATACAAAGGCCTCAACCCATCAATAGCCTCTGACAGTATACAGGTAGACATAGGCTTCTGAGGCGGCTAGTGGCAGACTATTTAGAGGAGCGTACCATCGTGTGCGAGGACCGCAAAGGCGTCTTGAGATGGCGACCCATGTCGTGCGGTGTTCCGCAGGGGTCTGTCCTTGGACCACTCCTGTGGAACGTGGGGTATGACTGGGTCCTTCGAGAACGTCTGACCCCCGGGCTGAGCGTAATTTGTTACGCCGATGACACCTTGGTTACAGCCCGGGGTGAGAATTTCCAGTAGGCAGCGCGCCTGGCCACGAGCACTTCTGACAGCTTGGTCTGAAGCTGGTCGACGCTGCCACTGCCCTTGGGCGACTTTTGCCCAATTTGGGTGGAGCCAGCGTCGCAACAAGGCAGCTCTACGTGGGGGTTGTTCGGTCAATGATGCTGTATGGTGCACCGGTGTGGGTGGCAGCTCTGACCGCCCTGAACAAAGCGCGCCTCTGGCGGCCTCAGAGTCTATTGGTGGTCATAGCCATACGTGGTTACCGCATCGTGTCAACTGAGGCGGCATGCGCCTTTGCCGGCACTCCTCCGTGGGTTTTCGAGGTGGTAGTGCTCGCCAAAGTTTATCATTCATCAGTTAATTAGTCGATTCGATTCCGACATATACCTCGCCGCAAGCCCCCGTGGGGTGACGGCCCATAGGGGTTTCCATACGAAAAAAAAGGCCACTCCTTAGAAAGTTAGTAAGTTTTGGTCTACTATACCTCGTTGGACGGACGGGTTGGTACATTTTTTCTTTTTTTTTTCTTTTACAGAGATATTGTCCCGCATAGTTAGCGCCCTTAATCGCCTCTCATGTCGTACCCACGAGTTGAATAAGAGTAGTGACATTCTGTATTTTTAGTCCGTAACCACACTGGGAATTAATATAAACTTGACATATATGTACTATATACTATTTTCATTCATTAAGCTGAACACTATATCCCCAAAAACATTTTAAAAAATAAACACTATATATAGCTTTGCTTGTAATTAACCGTCATATAAATCATAATAGTTTCCAAACGTCACTAACATCTATTTTCTTAAACTGAGAATAATTTATTTTGGGAGTAGTTTAAATTCACAAATGTATAATGTTACAGTAATATTGAAAACAAAACATATCAACGTGAATATTTAATATTTATGAAGTCTCAAGAATATTTCAGAAGTTTGCAGTTAAATTATATCGCATAGCTGTTATTACTAGAATAGCTCAGGATTTGAATATCCATATTGTTAGAATAAATGTTCTACTTGTTAAGTAAACATACCACTAGGTAATCGTGAAAATTCATGAAATTTGAACAAATAAACCTGTTCTTGGGTAAATTTGTTTTTATGGTATAGGTGGCAAACAATCAGACCTATCACCCGAAAGGTGGTAAGCGATTACAGCCGCCCATGGACATCCGCAACACCAGAGGCATCATAAGTGCGTTGCCGACCTTTGGAGGATAGGTAAAGGAATGAGGGGAGGGGTTGGGGTATGGGCCTCCGGTATCCTCACTCACTCGGTGAAATAAAGCGAAAGCGCTATTTCATACCGGTATCCTGTGAGGCCGTGGTATCACCCCGCTCGAGCTGGCCCATTCATGCCGAAGCGTGGCTTTCTCAAGGAAACGGATGGATGGACGATTTCAAGAAAATGGCTGGCAGCGGATGAATGCAAGAGACTTGGGCAGTTGGCGCTCCTTGGGAGAGACCTTCGTTCACCAGTGAACGGCGATTAGTTAATATCTGTAAGTCAATGTATAGTTGTTTTATAATAGATGTTGGCTAATGTGTACTGGCACCATAGACCACATCCAGACAGTGCGACAGATTATACAGAAGACCGAAGAATATAATCAGCCCCTGTGTCTAGTATTCGTGGACGTTGAGAAGGCCTTTGACTCGATCGAGATCTGGTCTGTTCTGGAGTCCCTGCAGCGTTGTTAAGTGGACTGGTGATACATCCAAGTGCTGAGATATTTCTACAAAGCCGCCACTATGGCCGTCCAAGTACAGGATTAGCTAACAAGGTCCATACCATTGCATCGGGGAGTGAGGCAAGGGGATGTTATTTTCCCGAAATTATGCACAAATGGAATTGAGGATTTGTTCTAAAGGCTACACTGGAAAGGAGGTGGCATAGTGCATCCTACCCATCATGACATTAGGAGCCGAAACGTGGATACTTACGGCACGGCTGGTCCACAAGTTTAAAGTCGCTCAGCGTGCTATGGAAAGGGCCATGCTTGGTGTCTCTCTAAGGGATTGCATCAGAAATGAGGTGATCCGGCAGAGAACCAAGGTCATCAACATAGCCCATAGGATAAGCAAGCTAAAGTGGTAGTGGGCTGGCCATATTAGCTGCAGAGCTGATTACCGTTGGGAAAAAACAGGTTCTTGAGTGGAGACCGCATCTCGGCAAACGTAGTGTAGGACCTCCAAAAGCCAGATGGAGTGATGAACTGCGCAAGGCGGCATGAAATGAAATGAAATGAAATGAAAACTGGATGTGAGAAGCCCAAGATCGAACTAAGTGACGAACTAACCTTCATCATCATTACCAGCCTATCACAGTACACTGCTAGACACACCCAGAGGTCTGTGGATGGAGAGCTAATGGAAAGCCATTGCGCGTCACTTGGTACAATCCTCGACTTCTCGCATCCGGTATTAAAAGAAAACTCTTTTGAAAGAGTTCAATATTTAATCAATCATAGCGATCCGTCATTTTGCAAAATAATGATTTATGAACAAGTAAAGCCCTTTCCAATGATACCAAATACGGCATATTTATCTCAAATTTAGTTTTTAATGCAGTACTTTATAGCGGCTAGAGGGCGTCACATTCGATTCAGTGACACGTCATATAACCTCTAAGCAGCGGACAATCAAGGCACTTCTAACGATATCTCATTTATTTTATTCTGACTACTTTAGAAAGAATGAGGGAACAAATAAGCATACCATAGAAATATTACACTTATCGAATAAATACGGACAAAGCCACGAACAAATGCTAATAATATTTGTATTTTAGAAATTTACAAATAACGCTATTTCCAATGATACCAAACACGGCATATTTATCTCAAATTTATTTTTTTACACTGTACTTTATGTCGGTTAGAGGGCGCCACATTAGATTCAGTGACACGTCATATAGCCTAAAACCAGAAGACAATCATGACGCTTCTAGAGACACCTCATTTGTCCAAATCTAATGAGTAGTTAAGGAGCTAGGAGGGAACAAACGAACATACATACATACATAACCTGTCAAAATCATAACCCTCCTTTGGCTTTGCCGTAGTCGGGTAAAAATAGATAATCCCCTTACTATATATTCGACCATAAATATATGCAGATATACGGATTCTATGCAAATATAAATCAATGCTGCTCATTTTTCCTTACGATAAACCTTTCTCCAATACACACATGGCAAGTTGCTTAAGTTTTAATATAATTGTTGAAGTTTCGAAGTGAAACGGGACAACATCAAAGCATTCCATTTGTAAGTTGACCTCTTCGTCCACGTCAATGTTGCCATTTTAGGGTTGTTTTGAAATTAGTACTTAAACCTACATTTTAGGAAATAAATATCAAAAGTTTTATTCAGCCTAAACTGAAGTATTATAAATAAAAAAATGTTTCGAGTTTTAATTCAAGTTTATATTGACTTGACGTCAAAGAATTCAAGTAATTTCACAAATACGAGTTTTAACAACCAACGTGATGACGTAATAAAGACAGCTCGCAAAATGTTGCCTAAGAGGATACCACTAACGTACGTCTTACATTCTTCATTTAATCACTTTCTTAGATGAAACTTAATGATTGCCGAGGCCCAAACCGCAAAATAGAGAAAGTGTTCAGGTATACAAATAATAATATTAATAATATACTGCTATATTGTACTCCAGATTAATTACAACGATAACGCGACGACGGCGACGATCATCGCACGAATGCAATCTCTTACATGCAACCATGTACCTATAACAAAAAGTACAACAACAAAGATACAACCTAGAATTTTGAATTAGACTGTACGGATATTGAAGGTATTTTAAGCAGGCACTCTGGCCCCTTTTTACTGTACTGTGTGTAATAGATTCAATCATCACCTAGAACAAAATTTTGTGTAATCCAAAAATTGATATTCTGAATTTCTGGGCCCTGTGCCGAGAAGTTTAAGGGCATGTATCTTTTTCTACATTTATTCCGGTGCAAAATTAACATCGCTTTTTAACTACGAGTATATTTTATTTTGAAAAGTAGTTAAAGCATGAATAATATTTTTTACTTTAATGTCAAGAATGACGTTGCTATCTTATTATTAGTTTTAAATTTTGTATGATTTCTTTGGTAATAAACTATTATATTTATATACACTGTTAAATGTATCAAACTTAAGCAGTCACCATTGTTAACTTCACTACTAAATAGTGTTGACATTCAACTCTTGCAATGCAATGGAAAATTTGTAGAAAATAAAACGTTTATATAAAATGAATGGCTATTTATTTTTATACTTCTTGCCAAGTTTCTAAACAACAAACTTTAAAGTTGCTTTCAAACTCTCGTCCTCGTTTATGGCTCTTAAGTGTAACGATATCAAGAGAAAAGCACACAAGTGTACTGAATTGTACCAACTGTTTGCAATTTGAGAAAAAAGTTTTCATTTCTGACTGCTCTGACTGACGTTGGCGTGGGCGACTGCTGATAATGAGGTCTCGGGTTCGATAACTGGGTCGAACCAAATGTTTGTATGATCTACAAATATTTGTTTCGTAGTTTGGGTGTTTTCTATATAAAATATGTATGTATTTAAAAATATATATATATATGTATTTATATCCGTTGTCTAGTACCCATAACACAAGCTCTGCTTAGCTTGGGACTAGATGGCGTTGTGTTAGATGTCCGAAATATTTATTTATTATTTTTTTATTTATATTAAATAAGTGTATTTAAAAAAATATGATTATATTTTCTCGCACATAGTCGAACAGAATACTATATTTATTGTAAATTACTAGCTGCTCCGGCAACCGTTGTTTTGCCGTAAAAAAAACATTTAGGGGTGTGATGCCGTAGAATAGATGTTGGCCGATTCTCAGACCTACTGAATATGCATATAAAATTTCATAAAAATCGGTCAAGCCGTTTCGTAGGAGTATGATAACTAACACGGTGACACGAGAATTTTATATATAAGATTAGTCCTCAATTTCATGATAAAACTCAAGTAACAATCACCTTGCTGTATTGTCAAAGGATTCATATCGATTATTACATAACTATTAAGTTAGTATAAAGGTGTCGAATAAAACATCGTTAAGCGAGAACACCCCTACGTCAAAGTAATGTTCATTAGAAAAAGGACCTTAATATTAGTAAAGATAAATGACATTATTGCTGTCAATACAAATAATGGAATGAATGTTCTAGTTATCATGATCACTATTGTCTATACTCATTATCAGTCAAGATTTATCATTGCCATTCGTAGCCGATTATTGTCGAGTAACGCGCTAACTATGACCATTAATATTAAGTGTAGGGCGATTGAGCACGATAGCGACTATTAGGTAGCGTTCACATTTGATCCACCTGTAGAAAGATCTTGGTTTTATGAAGCTTTTCAGTAAACCCATTAAATTTTATTTTCAAATGGTCTAATACAATGGTTTTCTAGTCCAATTTGATACCGATTTCTCTGTCAGAGAAACTGCGATAATAATTTGAATTTGAATTGAAAATAGATTGTTTTTACGTACGAGGCCGCCAAAGCGACTTTACTCTGCCTGATGGAAAGTATGAACAGAATCGAAGTAGTAGTCACTGTATTCATTGCGAATGTAGATAATGCAACAATGCAGCATGTTGACCCATACCTACTATGCGGCCTATTATGATGCTTGGATCATTGAGCTTTCACACTCTCCAACAAAACCTGACAGTACGAATGCTGTCATTTTAGGTTGGTTTTCTTTGAAGGACACTTTTTACAGTGTCGTTTTGAAATCAGCATGGTTATATTTACTACCTTGGATACCAATCTATTGTTCTGTGTCTATTGCTTGTGGATTAAATTCCTACGCCCAGAAAAAAAAATTGTGTTATGAGCAACAGTTCATTATTCAAATTAAAGTACTAAACAGATATTTACTCGCATCGTTATTAACTTATTACTCAAACAATAACAAGATATAACAAAGTACAAAATATTATGTTTGAATGAAAACATAATATTGATAACAGATCAGACAGAATTATAAGTTCAAAGTTAATATTCTTGATTCAAGATTATTAGATCTCGGAGGTAGACAAACCAGAAGTACACATAATAAGAAAAGTTGTAACACAGCCTGAGGATATTAGATTATCTGGTCTTGTATTGTATCTTAGTAATATTAAAAGTAGTTATATTAAAAATATACTCGGACATCCTACTAATATTAGTGAACAGTAGTACCGGGGACGATCGTAATAAAAGTATCTTTCAAGTAAAGAGGGTAGACCGATATGTCTGCCAATAACAGCCCACCCGCAAGTTCTTCAGTTACTCCGTGATCATGGCGCTTGCAACAGCGCCGAAATATCGGATACTCACAAACAAAAAGGTACATGGTAGCAATCCCGCAGATTCCTATTTTAAGGTTACTGACCATGAAAGTTTAAAACAATATATAATATTATAAATACGAAAGTTTGTAAGGATGTGTGTGTGCTTGTTATTCTTTCACGCAAAAATCATTGAACGGATTTGGATGAAACTTTACAGTAATATAGCTATACATCAGAATAACACATAGGCTACGTCCGCACAGACTTGCGTAGTGCCTAGAGCCTTGTGGCTAGGGTTCTGGCTACTTGCCAGGATACACGGTGGCCGTACTGAAAGACCTTTCTTTTAAATACTGACGCAACTTTATTATTATGTCATATATATTTTTTTATTTATGGTTTACCAGTAGTTATTACACCTAAACATTAGTAAATACAAAACATACATAAAAGTTTTAATGTAAGTGTACAGCTCATTTAGGTAAATACTACATGCATAAATTGTATTAGAATTAGGAAAAAACACTTTGTATTTATAGAGGTTGTCCAAAAAGTTAAGAAAATAATTTACATAAAAATTAGGAACATCCCATTTAAAAGCAATAAAACCCACGGCCCACGGATAATATTACGGAGCACAGCTAGTTAAAATATACTCAGACGTTCTTCATGAGTTTCATAATGACAAATATACTCGTAAATGCTCTCAAATGCTAAAATATTTCAACCTATTATTAGTTCTTGACCTATTAACCTACTTGATATTTAAGTATTGCAGTTATCGATGTTTAAAATATATATCTGTTCCTTTTTGTTCCGTATCTGTAGATTTTAATTACGTGGACAAGAACTGATAGAGTATGCTTTAAACTTTAGTAGTTTTTACAGCGGTCGCCACGCACCGCCGACTTCATTTTCAGTATCCGATCGAGATGCATATCACCAGCTTTAAAAGCTATTGACTTGCAAAAGGATTTCCGACTTAGAAGCAACGACTTCTCCATTTGTAGTGGTCAACTTTGTTAAGCAGCTTCTTCTAAGAGATTGTACGAACACTTATGACCTCGATTCTGCTCGATCGCTCTTTGAATCGAAAGAGTGCTGAAGCACCGGAGGTCGTATCGTACAAGCTGCCGAATCTTTTGGTTTAGAGTTCGCTTTGCCGACGAAGTGACAGGTGGTTTTTTTTGCGTCGTTCTTTCATTAAGTCCTTTCGAAAACTTCAGTTATCTGGCTTTTTACTGATTAAATAATTTTCTTCCTCCTTTTTCTAACCATATTTTACGTTTGTTTTGGTTTCCACGGCCGCGTATCGACTTTCCAGATTTAACTATAATACATATTAATATTTTCGAACATCTGACTATGCAGTGCTTGTACTGTGGGTATTCGTCAACTGATTTAGATACATATTTACTATTTTTTGTAAATGCATGCATAATTATACATAGAAAACACCCAAATTCCGAAACAAACAACACCCAAATTCAGATCATACAAACATTTGGTTGAACGCAGGAATTGAACCCAAAACCACAAGCACAGCGGTTGCATACGCTACCGCTGCGCCACCGAGGCAGAGTAATATTAAAATAACCGCTTTTTACCGAATGCGTACATATACCGTTTCTGTTTTTTTTTTCAATTTTGGCTGTCTGTCCGCCTGTTTGTCTGTCTGTTTGTTCCAGCTAATCTCTGGAACGGTTGGACCGATTTTGACGGGATGTTCACTGATAGGTAGCTGGTGATATAAGAAGTAACTTCGGCTACTATTTTAGACTATCTTCGAAACAAGCAGAACCCCGCGGTGTTTCCCGAGGGTAACGCCGCGGGGTTCTGCTTGTTTCAACTAAAAGGCAACTAGAACTTTTCAAATCCTATCATGGCTTGGATCATAGTTGGTCGGAGCCTATATTTCGTATAACCTACACAGAGAGACCCTCGGACAAGTCGGTGATCACTACCGATATTAAGTCTATTGATCACTGAGACATCTCCAAATGTGTGCTTCCTATCCGTCATGATGAAATCGATCTCATTCTTGGTAATAGTGGCTTCTTCAGGACTTTGCTAAAAACTGAACTGAACCTGTAAGGTTCAGTTCAGTTTTTATTTGATTGGTGTTTATTTCTGTTCAAAGTAAGTGATAATCCAGAGCGAGAGTGTGTGCAATTCTTGGCTGGAAATGAGTCTATCAAATAATAAAATACCCATTTTTATATTCAACTTAGACACACAAAAAAAAAAAAAAAAAAACTCATATGTACGTAGCTCATACAAATTCTTCTACTGTGTTTATAATTGACCAAAACTATGTTATTATCTATGTTATTAATAATAAGAGTAATCTACCAAAGTCTTGACTTTTTTCAAAAGACACTTCTATTCTTAATTGAATTACAAACACATCATTGTATTTTCTTTTATTTCGGAACGAAAGCTTTTAGGTCACAAACCAATAAAACCTTACAAATTGGACTGAAGCTAGAATCTAAAAATGTACTTTACTTTTTTAAGGAGACTAGACTTTTAGTTGATGTCTATTTTAGTTGTTCTATTCTTATTTGTCTGTGACAAGGGTGAACGACGAGACCATTGATAGGACAGAAACCACACTATTATTTTCACGGGAATTATTGCGATCACTTCTTTAAAGGTATTACATACCTCTGATTTGCCTGACGTTTAGACCAGGTTGCACTGACCGGGGTTACAGGCTCACTGGCTCAGCGGTGCACGACCTCTGTCGTCAAATCCATAAAGTAGAAGATTCTTCATCCACTCGCACATTTTCGATATTATTGACATATTTGTTTCGTTGCGCTGAGATGCATATCTCGGTCTGATCCCGAAAATAAGGACTCTAGAGCCACACTAACACGCCAATACACCGAAGATCTGCCAGAAGTCAGCACTGACGAAATCGAGATGACTCTTGGACAGCCGAAAAATGGAAAAGCCCCTGGAGTAGACGGCGTTACTACAAAATTGTAACGTCGTCGAATCTTCTGTAACGTCAAATTCAATCCAGTGGTTGATGCCTGCATCGAGGGCATGTTTTGCAATTGCCGATTTGCTCGTCTGTCGGTTCCTTATAGCAGCGATATGTACTTTGACTTTTTCAGCAATAGTCCGCTTTGTTTGACCTATGTAGGAACTTCCGCAGCTGCAGTCTATTTTATAAACACCCGAAGTTTGTAGTAGCAATATATCGGAACGGAACGGAACGGAGTACGGAAGATTATTTTCCACAGAAATGACCAGTAGTAGTGTTAAGGGTTATTGTTGACGAATATATAATTATCCTTAAAGTCAGAAAATCAAAAACGAAAATCGTTCCAAAAAATAAAAGCCTTTTTAAGCGAATTGATAACCCTATAATGACAAGTAAATAAAATGTAATGTAATTTCCACAATTCCAGAGCACTGCTGCTCCAATCACTATATCACAAGATTTTTACACATTTATCTTAGCTGCGTACGGAGTAAATATCGTAGCCAGATTTCAATCAAAGATATTTTCCTCAATCCTGATAAAAGGCTCGTTAATGAAGTCTTTCACGGAGAAAAACTTTCGTAACTTTGAATTTATCTTTGGTGATCTGTAAGTAAAAATTTACACACATTCCTTTCAATCATTGAAGGGAATGTGTGTAAATTTGTACTTAAGTCAAGAAGACTTAGTAAGCTCTTGATTCCTCTGGTAACAAAAGCGACGGGTAGATTAATAATTTATTAAATGGAGTGTGTCAGTAATCATGCCAATGTCTAATAAACATAAGCAGCATGTATTCTTTTATGGGATTAATCCCTCCCACACGTCTTGCAGTTACTTCTGTGTTCTAGGACCAACAGCTCACCAAAGCATTGGGTTATGATATTCAGGAAATTCCCAAAACAAATGAAACTGTCTTGGAACCCGCAACAAAATTTAGCAGAAGAAGATTAGAGCAGTATTAATGTATTAATATTAATGTATTAAGGCAACATTAATGTATTGATACTTGAAGCAAAAATGTTGTACCTCTTTTTATAAAAAAAATATGCGAACGGAGAAGTATGAGATTTGACACAGTTAAAGTTTATATGAAAGAGGAGTGCATTAAGCTTAAAAATAAAAAATAAATAAATGAATGTATGGTCAAGTTGCAATCATTGGGCAACCACTGGTATATACATAATAGTTCATGTCTTGGTCAATCACTTTCGTGTTTAAAAAAGACTAAAGCTTCTCTAACAGACCTCTATAATACATTTTCTCGTTACCAGGACCCTTATCTTTACGTCACATACTCGAGAAAAGTCAAGGGTCTTTTTTCACAGTGAAAGCATTCGGAAGATATCAAATTTTTATGGTATTATTTTTCCTTAAATGTACAAGTGTGTTTTTGTCGTTCGTATTTTGCCCTTGTATTTATTTTATGGCGATTTACTCGCGTTATTTTATGCCTTGTAATACAGAACAGCTTGATTAATTGTTCCAGCCTTTCCTGGTTAAACTTACTTTTTGAAAATCTAATTTGTGAGTTTGTTTATTAAAAATATCCAAGTTTTGGTAAATTCTGTCTGTTTGTGCTCTTGTAGCAAACGATCAATCCGAGTAATTGATGATCAGTGACTGTTTCTGGCCATGATAATCTCGCTCTGGAAACACAAATACAAGTGTATTGGTGTCATTTATGTGACCTCTTCCAGGATTAAATTCCCCAAGATCAATTCAGTTGGGCAGAATTGTGTTAGGTATTATTTGCACAGTGGATGAAGAAGATGAAAATACTTTGCGAATCTTTAAATGACTTGGAATTCGAAAAGTATAAACAAAATAAACAATTTAACAGATATTTAAACCTCAGATTAAAATTATCTCTAAATTAGTATGAAACACGAAACTTAATTTTCTTACTTGTAAATGGATTTTTATAAAGTATAATTTGAGAAAGTATAATAAATTGTCTGTCTTCTTTAAAAAAAATTAAGAGGTGAGCGGGATCATCTCAATTTAGAATTAAGTTAACTTACCTATGATTTATTGGTTAATGACCCTGGCTAACATGCAAGTGGTTTTGCGGTTCACACTCAGGGGAAAATATATAATGAATACAGTTATTGATTTTCTTTTCGGGTGTAATTAAGTATATGATGTGTGTGTGTATGATTAATTATCACAGATAATAGTCTATTTTAAATGATTTCAAATGTTATGATAAATGAAAGAATAAGTACCGTGGGAAAGCCACGCTTCGGTATGAATGGGCCGGCTCGACCGGAGTGATACCACGGCCTCACAGAACGCTCTGTTTCACCAAGTGAATGAGGATACCGGAGGCCCATACCCCAACCCCTCCCCACATCCCTTTCCCCATCCCCCAAAGGTTGGCAGCACACTTGTGACGCCTCTGATGTTGCGGGTGTCCATGGGCGGCGGTAATCGCTTACTATCAGGTGATACGTCTACTCGTTTGCCCCGTATACCATAAAAAAAGTGAAAAATTGGTTGCCTGTAAAGTCGGTATACGGGCGAAAGTTTTACGTGACAACGACTTTGAGTGGTAAAATAATTTTAATGTGAATATTCATTGAAGAAGGAATAGTAACAATTTAAAACATTTATTTATACAAAGAATTATATTTAAAACATTAATTTATACAAAGAATCTCGCACTGAATTTCATATTAACAAAATTTTATTTTTACCTTTACACATACATACGTATTTATATACAAATATACATACAATAAACTTTTTATGTCTGTCTCTCTCGCTCTTAGGCGGGCTAACCATGCCCGAGTGGAAGGGACGCGTGCCTCTCACTCGCTCTCATTGTGAGCGCATAACGTGAGCGGAGCGTTACGCAGTTTCTTGAAGTGTCACCCGGCAAACCTTAGATAAAGAATAACACTAGATAGAGGATATTTGACCGGAACTTATAAACATGTTCTTTCTCCTTTTTACAAAATCAAAGTGTCATCTGCTTGAAAGTGAGAGGTATAGTGTCTCAAGTGGGTCAAAAACTATCGAATGTCGCCAGTTTGACTATAAAATTCTTAAAATTCTATTAATTGATATATCACTACATAGTGATGTACTTATAGTTTTTTGTCATATCGATAGAAAATTGCCAAGAGAGTACCAGTCGCCACAATAAACACAAAAAATGGTCTATTATATTTAGTTTCTTAAATACCATAATTCCTTTTTAATATAATTGGTAATATTAAAATTTCTTTATAAATATAATTTGTATTTATGTGTTTTTGACCGTCTCTATGTTTAATTTATTTTATGTATGTCTTGTAAAGTCTCTGGTGTTTGTATGTAACAAACTAAAAAAATATTATAGTATTGGTTATTTAAGTTGCTTATTGGCATGGTAGTTATGGCAGTTGGTTATTTAATTCTTTATAAAATGTGATCTATAGAAGAAAACAATAACATTTTACTTTTTGTATTATTAATTGGAAATAATAATATTTAAAATAAATCGGATATGACATTGGTAATGTGACCTGAGTTTTGAGCCACCCACAGTAAAGAAATGGAACGAGGGCAAATCGATCAATGGGTTCTTTTATGGTTAAGACGTAAATTAGCCTTGCAAACAGGCAGAACAACCTCTACCGGAGCAGCTAATTCCTAATAATCAATAGGCGACTAGACAATACCTAATATTGTTTAGCTTTTAAAATGTCATAATTTTTTATAAGAAACCTATAGCCTTATTGTGTACGTGAATTCGGCAAGGCAAAGAGTATGAACAACCGAACAATCACATGCGAGAGGAAAGATGCGATGTTGATATTGTCTGACTGTCTGACAGGTCGAATTTTCTTAAGCAATAAGGCTGCGAGTCTGCAGTTCCTATTTGTTTACAACTAAGGATCTATTATGTATTTAAATAAAACAACCAATATTTAGCAATTTAATTTGATTGATGATTGTTAAGTGCACAATTGTCGTAACCATGACTCATCAGTTGAGGGAACATTTCTGATCTAGTACATATCTCAAACACTACCGGTTCGGTTACAAACAAGATTCTTCGAAGTGACCAGAACATTTTCTTGTATACTGTGTAGGCTTCCATTTATGGTATTTTCTCACATTTTATTATCTTATATTATCCGTTTATTTTTTATTCCGTATGCATAGGAAACCTGTAAGCAAATAATAAAAAATACATATTATGACTTTAAAAGTAAAATTTCATTGACAAATAATGCATTGATTTTGGAAAATTCGGATATTGAGAAATTCTTTCTTTTGACATACTATTATAATATTCCGTAATTCTTAATGACTGAGACCGAAACAGAGTCTAATTAGGTATTATATATTTATTTTCTAAATCTAACCACCTCCATTGTTTTAATTTCATTAAACGTATTATAAGCGACAGCACAAATAATTCACATTGTGTTTTTGAAATCTTGTTTTCATTTCATTACTCGTTTTATAAACGGGCCCAGAAGTTACATGTGATTAAACTTTTACTCTATCGATAAAAGGTACGTCCCTCTGAAGTACATGTTATGTCAAAACATATCAATAATATTCTTTTTCAATTTTCATTTCTAAATCGGGAACTGTTATTTAATGTAGAAGCAGATGCGTCTATCTATTTATATCAGGACAACTATTTTCATTAACACTTCCTGCTTAAAATGCTTTTTAACAATTAAATACCAATGAATTGACTTACCAATAAAACGATTTTTTTGCATTATTTTCTTTCAAACACCAACTCTATTAGAGCTACCGGGCACAGTACATGCCATTATTGTTAGCAAAACGAAAACCACACTTATAATATAATATTATTCACCATTTGATAAAATATTTGACGAAATCGCAAACAAACGTGTTAACCAGCTTAGTGACAATCAAAATGACGGTTTTCAGCAAGTGGCGCGCGGGGTTTAAGACGTTCGGAAAAGCTATTGCTGTCTCTTTTTGTCACATGAGATATTTCCATAAAAAGTGTTGAGTACAAGATAGGCAACTATATTCAACTTAAGTTTGATCCATCTAGGGTATTCTTTATCTGAGCGGCAAACCAATTTATAAGACGTTGTCACGTCAAAAAGTTAAAATCTCCGCGTTAACGACTCCGAAAGAAAATAGGTTTAATATCTTCTGTATTTGCGAACAAATATTTGCTGGTGAGCGTAACCGGTATTGACCTCTTAGTGAGCGACGCTATGTGAAGTGGGACTATTGAATTTACATGGTTGAACAATTTTATTCGTCAACTTACTACACACAAACCTTTGCACAAAGTTTCCAGCATACATGCAAATTCAGATCTAAGGACTTGAAGTTGTATTATCTGCTATGACTCAGTTTAACCTCCTTAAAGATTCATTGTACATTTTGTTTTTTGAGGAAATAAAAATTCTGTTAAAACATTATAGATATAGGATAACATCTTATAAAATTTTTGATTTAGGTCCAAAGTCAATATACGAGTATAGGTATGGTAATTTAAATTGAAACGGAAACAAAATTGTAATACTAGCTGTGAATGCGTCACGGAAAAAAGTAGATTATGTCGTTCCTTAAGAACCAAAGTATTTCGACGATAAATTTTAAAAAACTTTGGCAAATAAAAAAAGAGTTACTTTTCAATTCATACTATTAGTGTGGATTTACAAAGTAGCGACATTCACCAAATCGATAGCAGGATCTATCAATCGAATTAAGAATCTTAAAGACATGTTTTAGACCAAATTAAAAAAAAAAAAACATAATTGTAGTAGAAATTATAAAAATATTAGAGTTTCATATTATATATATTAGTAGCATAACCACCGTCATAAGATTTTCGTAATTATTAAAGATACGGAACAAAATCAGGTGGCACAAGGTATGGTCATTGGCAACCCCCGCTGGCGACATTGAGTTACTCAATGTTTGAACAAGTTGCAGAGACCATGTTTGTTTGCGGAATGTAGAATGTGTAAGTGCAAGCTGTTAATTTCCAGTATTGTACCTTTCATTTACGAAACCTCTTGATTGGCTGTGGCAAACTCTAACCACCAGGTCCAAGAAAAAGAAAACTAAAGTTTGTAGTTTGCAAATGCTACAGAGAGCAGAAGAACATACTCCAGTACTTTGTTACAATAAATATTATTATTATTATTATTATTATATACTCCAGTAAAATGTTTTAACATAAAATAGCATATTTTTTTAAATTATTTTCATAGTCATTGGTACTTTGTAGTATTATAATATAATAATACTACAAAGAACGAACGTACATACTACAAAGTACCAATGACTATTAAAATAATTTAACTAATTATATTATAATACTACAAAGTACCAATGACTATTAAAATAATTAAAAAAATATGCTATTTTACGTTAAAACATTTTACTGGAGGTTGTTTGATTCAATAGAAAGGTAATCTCACTGATCTGAATTATGACAATAGCTGTTCACAGTCTGGCATAAATTCATTCGAATAAACTCCAGTGGAGTCTGTTGCTTTATTGTTCTTATGAATACAAAGCCGCGAGAGGACTTATTTGGTTCCTTGTTCTCTTAAAATTCTATCTTCAATACCGTATAAAATATTATTTATTTCTTATACAAATTGTAAATAAGTGCCTTAAGTAATTTTCTACATTAATATTAAACGTAACGTGTTGACACACTAAATATTCTTATTTTAGCGCATAACAACCAATTTTAAAGTTTAAGCTCACGTTATAATGATATTGATGGAAACATTTTGGTTATTTTTTACAAGCTTTTATTTAGTTTCACCTATCCCGATGTTTGTCGGTAATCAAATCTTGCAAGTTAAATTTGATCCACACACCGGTTACCAATTGAGCAGAAATTTGAAATATAATTTTAGTTCTGATGACAATGCATTTATATATAATCGGTTTTATTATTAACCAAAATGGCCGCCGTAACAAAATGGCGGCGTACGTATTTCTAAACAATATGAAAGGGCTTAAAGTGTTTTTATTATTAACAATCTTGGTTTTAAAAACGCTTTTTAAAGTAATAATTTGTTATAATTGTCGTGCAATAAGCAGTAATAATTTATAAAATTTAATCCATACAAAGTAAGAAGGTTAATTTAGAGAGCACACAAGAAAAAAAATAGGACACGTCGATTCAAGAGTTTAATCAATCTACTCTCTTAAATTGCAGGAAAACATTTGCCAAAAAAAAAACAGTTGCGTGTAGCTATATTTACATATTCACTCTCTCTAAGTGTTGGCAATTCTGTAACAGCTGTATATCTAAAGTGACGCTTGCCAAGCACAAGATAATAATGAAGGTTGTTTGTGTTGACATTGATGAAATATACATAGGTATGTCTGAAGCATCTCACTCGACGACTATATGTACATATACATCGGTGCGTATATCGAGGCGTGACTGCCGGTGATGTCTCAGTTACAGTTTTGCAGAGAAATATGATGAATAAAATGTATCTCAGTTTATAAATGGTTTTGAATTTTGTAGGAATCGTTTATTTTCATAAAGTTGAATCTCTTATTTGACAGACTCTATTAGGTAAAATATGTAGTATATATATATAACTATGCACAGCTTATATACAACAAAACATTTCAAATAAAAAAGTTAAATACTAAAACCCAACTACGACAAAAAACGACGCTGAAAAAGCGTGAAACAAGTTTCAAAAGCCATAGTCCTTTTAGTGTACATACATAGCCCATCAAAATCATAACCCTCCTCTGGCTTTGCCGTAATCGGGTAAAAAGGTACACCTTCACGTTAACAGTATTACATGAAAGTACCTGGATGATTTTTTAGGTACATTTTCCAAAAAATGAATTCTAGTTAAATCGATTCAAAACCTGCATACTAAATTTCATGAAAATTGTTACAGCCGTTTCAGAGATTAAGATTATCTATATTAATAACGCCGTCAAGAGGAACGGTACACTGGATAATAAAACATAAAAAAATATATTTCGAGTCGACAACATATATCCGCAAAATTCGGAGTATTTTGTTAAAAAACAGTACCTAGATGACAGAGCTTTGCTCGGTATTCTTTCTTTGGTAAATTTTATAGAAATGATTCTTAGTTAGATCGATTTTTCGCTCCCGAAAGCTAGAATATATATATACAAGAATTGCTCGTTTAAAGGTATAGATATATCTTTCAGTCGTTTCGCAAAGGTATTGTTTTGGACACTTTTTATAGGTACTTTTTAAGGGTACTCTGTGTTATGTATTTTTTCTTAAAATTCGAACCCGAAATTGGCCGATTGCCATAACATAACTATAGAAAAAATAATACTGGCCATAACCTTAAAAGTTTAAGTTCCTTTCGCATAAATACTAAAAACTACTAAAAACTATATTTCATTTTTTATTTTCAAAAATAGTAACTACCAAAGTAAAGGATATTACTTAGGGTTCATTCAGGTAATTCAGATACTAATAAAAATTTGTTATATCTTATGCACATTTGATTAATTTTAATTGAAAGAACCCATACTAAATATGCTGCTAAATACATACATATCTTAAAATTTTACTTACGAACAAGCTGTTTGAAATATACACCTATTTTTTGTAAGTGTTCCTAGTCAAGTCAAAGACTACGTTATGTTACTTTCTAGACAGTTAGCTTTTTAAGTTACTAGCTGACCCACGTAACCTCGTTTGCGTCTCCTATTGCCCATAGCGTGATAATTTTCCCCCGCTTTTGAAACATTTTTCATTGGTGCTCCGCTTATATTAATCTTAGCGTGATGATATATAGCCTATAGCCTTCCTCGATATGTGTACTATCCAACACTGAAAGCGTTTTTTAAATCAGACCAGCGGTTCCTGAGATTAGCGCGTTCAAACAAACAAACAAACTCTTCAGCTTTATATATTTGAATAGAAATAGAATTTTCTTTTGTGATTTGACTGAAACTGGTCTTACGTGGGTGAAGATCTATCGCTGAGCTTCACAAGGTTACTTTAACAATATTGTATTTTGGTGTGGTTGTGACCTTTACAAAGTGGTTTATTATATAGCAAAGACCCACTTTAGTAAATCTCCACATTTTATTTTTACGTTACGATTGTATGAAATTCTTTTTCGGTGTATATATCTCTTTGCCATTTATTTGAACACGCTTAGAGATTTTTATAAAATTACTTTTTTATTGGGCGTTATAATTTTCCAGAGAAGTTTTTTGTTGGTAAAATATTGTAGTTGTAATAAAAGTTGTATTGTTAACAGTGATGTCTATGTTGCCTTTTGTCTTTGAAATATTTATTTCAAAAAATAACAGTGGTCTAAATTAATTCTTATAACGTCAGTTATCTCCGCCTGGTCAGGCTACCAGTCTCAATAGAGAATAGCCGTGTCAATATCGGCTCGTGGAACGTCATGATTTAATTGTAAAATTTTTGCAAGCTCTTATCACAGGACAAAAGTGTTTAAAATAAAAACGTATAGCCTTAACCCCCTTCTGAGAGGAGACCCGAGCCCAGCAGTGGGACGTTGTGGGTTGTTGACGATAAAAATATTTATAACGTTCCGTTCGACTGCCTCGTTGGTCTAGCGGTTGGCGTGAGCGACTGCTGATCATGAGGTCTCGGGTTCGATTCCCGGGTCGGATCAAATGTTTGTATGATCTACAAATATTTGTTTCGGAGTTTGGGTGTGTTCTATCTATAATATGTATGTATTTACAAAAAAAAAGTATATATGTAATTGTATCAGTTGTCTAGTACCCCATAACACAAGCTCTGCTTATCTTGGGACTAGATGGCGTTGTGTTTAGATGTCCAAAATATTTATTTATTATTTATTATTTATTACAAGGAACCCTCATCATTTCATCCAAGACTTCATTAATGACGCTATTATGGACTTGGACACAGACATGTCAATCCATGCAACCCATACAATAGATTTAATGATAGAAAGGATATGAAGTACATATTTATCAAAGGAATTTAATTTAATATGAGATTTTTGATCTGTCCGTTTATTTCATTTTGACAGTAAGACACTTTCATTTAAACTCAATAATGATAGAGGAAATTATATTTGAACCAATTATTTTTAATATAACTTTGACTGTTAATTATAATGACATTTATAATATTAGAACAAATTTTTTGAATCACTAACTAAAAACCTTTAGAATAACTTAAAATGTTTACGTTTTTTACATAGTTTACCTTTTTTTCCATTTTAAAGTTAAAAAGAAATAGATTTGAAAAAAAGAAAGTTTAACTCTCTTAAATTTACTTGTAACAGATAATTGTAAATATCCGATAATCTGTATTCAAAATGACAGTAATAAAGTGTACTGCAGATCATCAGAGGTTTTAAAATTTATAATGCCAGGACATACTGTCAAATTCCTCGACCACTCTTCTGCAGACGCAGTTCGGTTGTGGAGCGTCCTACCAGTCGCAATGAGAGGTGCGCAAACATTGACTGTCTATAAGATACTGGTAAAGGAATATTACCCAGGAGACGACAATATCCCTTAGTTAACTTTTGCACACTCGGTTAGGTCAAGCTATGTATATGTTTTGAATATGTATGGACTATGTACCTACTACTATAAAGAGGTATGTTGTTAAAACAAGAAATCAGAGTATTTAATTTTAAAATACACGGTTTTAATCATTATCATGCTGGTTTTTTAATGTATGGGCCTGGCAAAGTGACTCTACTCTGCTGATGGAAAGCAATCACAAGTGACACACACCATCGCAATCCAGGCCTAGCTTCTGCTTCAGTATTGCTAAAGTTTCAAACTGACAACAAAAATGAAATGTAAAGCATTTAGCAAAATGCACCACACACTTGAATGCCCTAATGTGAAAAACATTAAAAGTGTCTTACTCCGATTTTTTTGCTTTTACTTAGAAGTATTCTTTTCAAGTCTTGCCACAAGGATTTCTGTAAGTTTACAAAATCTAGGCCACAACTGAATATTTGCGCGTTTCGTGTTTGGATTATTCTGCAGCCGTTTGGGATTGGCACTAAGCCTAGACTCTAGTGTAACTTGAGTCTCAAACACACAATCTATGTAATATAAGTTCAAAGGAAGAAAAGGATCTGAATTTTGATAGGAAATCTTTTTACAAATAACAAAACGTCTGCTAAATTAACTTTATATGTTAACAATGTGATGGACTCACATCGTTATTACACCGATATAGATATACGAGTATGACCTGGCATGGTAAATTTTATTCGAGTGTCATTCAAACTGGTTTTCAACTCAATAGAACCCTTTAATTTGACGCTTTCAGACGTAAAATTGTTGTTATTGAAACACCGATGTAAACTTGGTTTCAACTTTTTACTAGTTTTTAAAATTAATATTATTCGTTTTAATTCCTCATGCTGACTGTGTTACTCAAAACCACCATGACAGTCTTCCGGCCAAAACCTCCCAGCTCTCCTGTCACTTGACAACAGATAATTGATCTTATCTAATTCAAGGTCGCTTCATACGTGACAATGTCTTCAGTAATGTTCATAATAATGATTATGATTACCGCAAGTCATGGAATACAGGAAAATTGTCCCATAAACAATTGGTACATAAACTTTCTAATCTAATTTGAAACACTCAAACCACTAAGAACAGAGACAGTTTGTGAACATTTGTTTTGTATCCTACATTAATCCAATGTATTCACTGAAGTTATTTAAGATGGTCCCATTTCAAACTAAAGTTCTGTATTACTACCAAATCCTCTTCATTTATAAATTCTCTATTACATTACTCAGCGTTTGTCGTGAGTTACTGTTTAATTAAATGAATAAGAAAATATGAATATATAATCCGAGCATCAAATGAATAATTTAAATTCTTCACAGCGTCAGACAGAGAATTGTTTATTACACAAATAAGTGACGTAGTTCTAAATTAAGATTAATACTCAAATAAGAAGTTTGTTTGCAAATGAGAAATTAATATCATCATGATGCTGTTACTTCATATTTTGTTTAATATTCTTATTAATTACTACTTCATAAAGTTGATTGTTAATTACTGCCTTCATTTTTATGTAGGGAGCGTATAATTTAAGTGAATGATTTACTGATGATTAACAATAGTTAGGGCCAATTTCACTACTTCTTGATGAAGTCATTGACATGCTATTTTGAACTTATCTGCCAGATAACTACAGATTTCGATTTTACTATTCACGGATATAGACAAATGTATCAGAGTACAATACAAATATAAACAATTTTATCTATTTAATACTATTATATGGCATAAATAGTAAACTACATAATTCAATAAGTAACTGGGTTTTAGCGAGAGCCTCTAGTTACCTTGCAACTGGATCTACAAAATCTAGTATCTTTTTTACAAAAAACACATTTAACTTCTGTGATTGAATGGAGGGTAGTTCAGTATTTATGTACTGAACTTACTTATAGCACAGATTATCTAATAGCTTATAGACCATTCTATAATAGTAACTAGAAAACGGTGAAATTATTAATATTAAAATAAATAAAAACAAATCAATATCATTAAATTTACAAAAAGATTTATTTCACTTTTCGTCTAATATATGCTATTCCAAAGGATATATCAATTAAAGGACTACAATTACATTAACACAATTGAAGCCGACATATTTTGTAAATTTCTTTTTTGTTATAAGAATAGTTTAGTTGAAATAAATGAAACGATTCTTTTTTTTTATCTGATAATTTTGTTCCACATACTCAATTGCGTAATACAAACCGAAGTGTGAAATCCCTTCCAAAACCAATAGCATACTATCGCAATATGATTGTCCGTTGAACCGTCATAGCTCAACTTACACATGATTTATTTTGCGATGTTACACATATCAGTAACAATAACGGTTATGAAGCCATATTCCTTAGATATTGCTTATGTGTCTCAGTTATAACAATAGCAATATAACGTCATCCCTGATCGGTATATTCATGCAGCCATCCATCAAGGTTATAACGAGATTTGAGATTTCCTTACGATGTTTGCGAAGTGTTTCACTGCAAACGCTGAAATCAAACCTTTTTGATCTTTGAAGTGGGAACTTCAACAGGCAGATGTAGAGTAGATTTATGTAATCGTAATTGATTTCGTCACGTGACATACAGCCAGCTGTAAATATGTACATATTATATATACATATATACTCACTTGTATGCCTGAATCCAGTACATATAACACAGTTTGACATGTAATGCTCACCACGTTTGTATCTTATTAATACGCGTCTTTAGACGATGAAAAGAACCATATAGAAAACGGAGGCCGTTGACTCATCTTGAAGCACTAAGGCTTTGGCTTGCAAAAGTTGAGCCAGCGACCAGAGCAATTTGATGTTAGCAGATTTTGGTGCAACAGGTGTAGATGGTTATGCAGGAGCAACAGCAGCCACCGTAGCAACTTCCACAGCATCCAGCGCAACGGGCTTTTGTCGAAAATTGATAGGACCTTTTAGAAAGATACAGGGACAATTACATTCAGCACTATGCCGTCACTTGTAAGTTGTCCAATTGAGTACTAGTAAAAGGGAGGGGGTAGCAACCCTGAATTATCTGTTTCGTCACATGATTTTTGTACGGCGTTGCAGAATAATGGAATAAAAGAGGTATTTAAGTTGTATGGAACGGATGCCGGCCAAACCAAATGACCAAATTGATCGAGAGAATTGCCAGGAAATAAAAAAAACAACTTTGTGGCGTACTATTTCGATTTCAATAAGCTTAATGACGATTATAGACGGATAAGCGTTCATAAAAGTCATTATAAGCGAACGTTATGAACTAATTTTAAAACCTTTTTTTGTTCGCACTGCCCCACATTCATGAATAAACTAGTTTCAACCTTAGAGCTTTGAGGATCCCTCTTTTTGTTCCATAAGAATCCACGCCTTCCTAATTGAGAACAGAGACACAAAAAAGGGTTTAGTGATGTTTCTATAGCGAATAAGGCCCCAAATGAATACGATGCATTTGTACACATGTCTACTAAGAGATAGCGTCGAAACAATTTTGTGAAAGTAGGAAAACGTTAAGGATTTTTATGTAATTAGTTGTAACAACAACTTTTACTGTATATACAACTGATTTACAAACGAAACTATGTATAAATAGATGATTCAAATTGTAATTTAGTTTTTGGATGTAATGGATGTATTTTAGATACTATGTATTCAACCATTACTTTTGGGGTATAAATAAAATTAAATTCATTTGTGTTTGGAAATTATAAAAACTTTAAAGAGGGAGATTTGGATTTAGAGAATGAAAGTTACAAACAAAAACCAAATACATCATCAGGAAATACATCGGTACCAATTATGCTGATATAAAAATGGGCCTCCGGCATCCTCAATCAGTCGGTGAAACACAGCGCAAGCGGTTTTCTGTAAGGCCATAGTATTACTCCGGTCCGGCCGGCCCATTCATGCCGAAGCGTGGCTCTCCTATGGTAAGTGTATCAATTAAAATTACAGTCATTGTTTATGATCATCAATTGATTTATATGTATGAAATAAATGCTCTAGAAAGTTCAGGGCATATTTAGGTTAACTGATATAATTATGATTAAATCTAAATTAGTTTTTAGGATTGTAGCATAAGCATAGGAAAGCCTTGCAATACATTTTTGTCACTTATACTATTATTATAAAGCTGAAGAATTTGTTTGTTTGCACTCGCTAATCTCAGGAACCGCTTTTCTGATTTGAACAATTCTTGCAGTGTTTGAATAGTACATTTATCGAGGAAGGCTATATATCGTCACGCTAAAACCAATAAGAGCGGAGCACCAAAGGAGAATGATTAAAAACGGGGGAAAATAATCATGCTACGAGCAATAGGAGACGCAAACGAGGTTGCGTGGGTCAGCTAGTTAAATTATAAAAGTTCATATTAATATTCTGAACTTTACACCGTGAATATCACTTATTACAGTAAATGAATTTTACAACTTCATATTGCGGGTTTTTCGCTTACATTATTCAAAAGTAAGTACTCTTACACAGAAATAAATTTTAGGCAACCGGAAATTAAAACTATAAACAGCAATTAAAATATGGTGCAAAGTATTTCCGCTGAAGTTTGAACGCGGTTACGATGTTTTTTTTTTAATTTTTTATAGTAAAAGCTTTTTGAACGTACGAAACTTTCTTAAAAACATGAATAAAAAGACAAACAGGTGTTAGATACTTACATTTGACTTAGTTTTTTAGCGCTAATGATACTATAATTAAGTCAAATAAAATAACAGCCCAGCCCAGCCTCGTCTTGACGTACTTAATGTTCATTTATTAAGATTACAATTTGCCTGCAAATTAATATTGTCAACCCAATACTAATACCCAATTCTATCTTTAAGAAAATCTAAATTACAAAAATACTGCTGATTATCTCTAATTGAATTTAATAATAAAGCAAATTATATGAAACTTAAGGAAAAAGAAACACAAAGCAGTTATGAGCACTGCCGACAGAAGTAAAAACTTAAGAGACAGTTGTTATTCATATACATACGAGTATTAACAAAAAAATTAAAAATCTCAAAAAAAACTTGTATCAAAAGTGAAATAGTTTATCAGTCTTTTCCACAACTTACTTTAGTGAAGATTTATTTTCGACTTTAAGTACTGGAGACCTCATAAAAAATGTCGAAAATTGATAGGACCTTTTAGTCATTTGATGTGGACGGCATCCGTTCCATACAACTTTAATACCTCTTCTAATCCATTATTCTGCAACGCTGTACAAAAATCATGTGACAAAACAGATAATTCAGGGTTGCTACCCCCTCACTTTTACTAGTACTCAATTGGACAACTTACAAGTGACGGCATAGTGCTGAATGTAATTGTCCCTGTATCTTTCTAAAAGGTCCTATCAAGTTTCGACAAAGGCCCGTAGTCTAATACACCTCTTATTTTATATAACAGAGGTTTTCCCAATTCATATAAGGGCATTTAAAAAAAAATTAGTAAACGCGGGCAAACGAGCTGACGTATCACCTGATGGTAAGCGATTACCGCCGGCCATGGACATTTGTAACACCAGCGGCGTCACACGTGCGTTAATATATTTATTCTTGAAAAAAAACCGCATACAAAGATTTCCGAAAATTTGCTTGCCACATTCGGGAACTAATATCTGTAAAAATTACACTCTGTACTTTTATTGCATCGATCGTTAGGGTCAATTATAAGAATGAAATCTCCCTAACACACTTGATAAATCAAATGAGAGGAAAACCAGTGAAATATAATATATGTAGGTATATATACCCTATTTGCGAGTTCGATGTAGTCGGAAAGCTTGATAAAGTACTGACAATCTAGACTTGTAGAGAAATTTATCTCGCGTTGTCTCTTGTGGGTGGATAAATTGTAATATATCACCTACTACATTTTAATATTCAGTAAAACTCAGTGTATTAAAAAATACCTGTTTTTACTCGTAATTATTCAGAATAGGCATATTAAGTCGTAATATTTTGAGCGTCGACATAAATTTAAAAGCACATTTTATGCACTGCCGACCGTGTCTGATGGATAAAAATTTTATGTAGTGTGTATAAGTGCTGCGATAAGTATAATCCATCAAAGTTGTATAGTACTTGAGCCCTGTATATAAAGTGTTTATAATTATATGCTCTGGAAACGTATTAATATTATAGTATGCTTACTTTTTACTGTCATTTATGCTTGAAACTGTAGTAGAAAAAGAAAGCTAGCATACAGGCATGCACAAATTTTCTCTCATATGCATACATATACATACGTACGTGTTTACGGACGCACGAATGCATGTACGCACGCACACGAATAAATATTAGAACTTAGTACTCCCAATCATTACGTATTCTCATGAATTATTTTCTATAAATTCTTATGAAACTTATAACTCTTGCTTTTTGGAATTCATATTTACTATTTAAAACTTAAAAAAAAAGTATTTAATAATACATCTTGCTTAATACAAGGAACCTTTGAAGTTGTTAAGAGAACACAGTTTAGGAAAGAATATTCTGCCAATAACTTCAAACAATGTATTCAGTAGATACAAGGTATTCGGATACGTCACAAAGAAGTACATAATTCAACAAAGTAGTGTCAGGACGAGAGCAATCGTTTTATGACAAATGTGTTTCTAAACGTAACTGATGCGTATGTATGAGCACTATCGATTGCTTGTAGTTTCTCGAACCTCGAGAGATTTATGGATGAGATACGGCCTTCGTGAATGCTTTGCCAAATGTGTATAATATGGCAATTCTGTTTTTTAGAGTTGCGTTAAGCTTGTAGGATCGTAAACTTGCACCCACTTGGGTGTGTTTTGTGTGACTAAGAACATATTCGATGGAGTAGGTGGTTCACTATAAGGATATATTTAAACCTGTTAGATAATATTTTGACTTAGTAAAAAATGTGCAAGATTTATTTTAATTATAAATTCATCATATAGGGTCACCATGCCGCAATGTGTTTATTCGCACTGAGAATGGTGACCACCACTCTTGGAATCTGCTCATGCTTTCCAGCAGGCAGAGCAGAGTCATTTTGGCGCAGCTAAAATATATAAAAAAAAGAAAAAGAAATTGTGAGATGTGCAGTACTTTCTGCAAAAATCATTAAAAAAATCCTATACAGCGTGGGGTAACTAATAATATTCTCAGAAGGCAATGTAGGTACACATTAAAGTATATAAATAATTTTACTATATATATCGGGTGGCACCGAAATCTATTGTAAAATCGGTGAAGGTAAGCGCTGATCGTCAACCTTAAGGGATTAAGTTAGGTAGTTATGTTTATCTACAAACGTATCTAATTACTGTAAATAAAAACTAAATGGACATGAATTCATTTATACACAAATCGATTCAATAATATTAATGGGTTACACAAAGAGTGACATAGGCATATGATATAAATGTAAACACAAATACTATTGTATATTTTAATTTATTTATGTACTATAAATCATAAATTAAATAATATAAAACTATTATAAGTCAGGAGTGACCATGTTACAATTAAGAGGTGTGGACGGAGCGAGATGTGAAGAGAAACTGTCCCCTGTTTCCGATCGCGCCGCTTTAAATAGATACCGACCCCGCTACGTTACTAATAATTTTATTATTCGGATACGCTCATTCCGACATATACAATACCAGTAGATAAACATGACATATAATTTAACCTATTTAATAAATGATCTCTCATAAAGACTGATTACTAATTAATTATCGATTTTACTCAATTTAAGCGGTAACTGATGAAAATTTTTTGTACCCGTTCGATACTTGATAATTTAGCTATTTGTTTTAAAATCGTTGTTACAGGGCACTTTACTCCTTAAAAAAGGGCCACCGTTTAAGCTTGAGGTTAACAGAAAAACGTACACGAGTTATATGAAAACAAATGGTAACACTTTTCTCTGAAATAAGTAGTGTTTTAAATTGTACAAATTGTAAGCTATTATTGTGAGTTGGTATTTAAGGTTATTGTGATTTTATACGACGGGTGATTCAATTTTACAGAAATGTAGACCCTAAAGCTGCAATGGATATTAACACCGAAAATTGAGTAAGCACTTTTAAACACTGTTATTTTTAATCTAAACACCAAGAAGTAACGCTTTGAATTTTAAAAGTAGGTAGGTAGTAATCTGTTATAAATACAAATTCTGGTCTTACTAGCCTTATTGACGTGACAACGTCTAATGAATGGAAGAACGCGAGCTGCATGCACGAAAAAGGATGACTCAATGTCCCGTTATGCTCATTGTTACGTTTATTGTCACATTACGCTCATTGTTTGTTATGACGTTATCACGTTATACTATCGTCCGTGAACCGACTTTATAGACAACCAACTTTTTTTTCCAAGATTATTTAGGTTCGGCTACTACTTCAACTCTATTTCCCTGAAAATATACTCGTATTTAAGTTTTCATAACAACCGGACGTGCTTTCCGACCCACGGGCGTAAAATACCACCATCGTCCGTACCCTGGGCTGCTGTTAAGAATCTTTCGCAAGGAAAACCCAGCAACCGCTCGAAGAGGTTTCGGGTTCGATTCCAGTAACGGTTCTTGATAGGCAGTCGCACACGCTAGCCGCTAGAATAACTAGGTAGTCAGCAACTTTGGTAAAATATTGTTCAAGCACAAAAAGATAAAAACAAAAGAGCATTTTGGGTTCAGCCCGAATTCACTTGTTGAACAAATTTTCATTATTGCTAGCTTACTATATACTTACATGTAAAAGTATAGCTCTCGGCTGTTCGCTTTTGGTTCAAATATATTAAAACATTGTTTGCCCTTACCGAACCGCTGTGGTGAATATTGAATGCCTTGAGTGCGAGCGAATTATTCCCAAAAACCAAGCCCCAGGTGAGGTTGACCTACCTTCATACAACAGTACTATGTGGAACAGAATTTCTCGCTAAAATCAATTTTAACTTTCATATTCAATGAGTTCTCAAGATGTGAGTGGTTAATAGTTATAATTTTATTATTTGATATTGATATAGGAAATATATTGGTGATAAATTTACACAATCCAGCTGTTTAACCAGCCTTGTACGTTAGAAAAAGAACCAAAAGGTGATAAGTCATTTAAATATTGACGAAGTAAAGGAGTAAAAATAAGTTATAATTTACTCCTTATGGCTTCAATCAATTCACATACATATTAAAATCACTTTTAATAATTTATAATATCGCATTGCTACTCCATGAGTTGAGCAACCAAACAATTTTATTCATTAAAGCTGTGAGAAATGTTCGAGCTATTAATAAAATTGCAATCAACTTGTTCAACATTAAGTCGTCACGACCGACCAGTAAATGGACCGCAACCGTAATCATTAACGCTCGCCGGGAAATGGAATCACATAGATTTCCAATTCCAAATTGTAGGAAGAAATAAAATGGTAATGATTCGACTTCAAACATTTCAATTTGGATTAAACCTCCATTAATACTTAGTATGTGAAACGAGATCGGTAATATTGCTTTTTAATAGTTATGTATAGGTAAATAAATGCACTCAAGTCTATGTAATCGACGAGGTAGACAGAGGTGTACTGTGAATGACTGATATAGTATCACAGTTGTTGCAATATTTCTTGGACAATTCAAAACTTCATTTGGTTGATATGAAGCTTTAATATACAGGAACTTTCTAATCTACATAGACATAAGCCGCATTAACATGATTCCAAAAAAAAAAATTAAAGCGATTAAGAAATAAAAAAGAAAATTTTTTAGCCTTGTAACCTTATATTTCTGATTCATTAACAAAATTAACATTGAGATAATAAGAAAACCAATATTAACTTAAGTGGATTCACCAGTATCGATAATCTATACTCTATACAAATAAATAAAATTGGAGTGTCTGTTTGTAATATTAAAATAACCGCTTTTTACTAAATGCATATGTATGTATACACGGAACATATACGAAAATTGTAGTTAAAAAAAATTTTGTCTGTCTGTCTGTCGGTCGGTCTGTCTGTCTGTCTGTTTGTTCCGGGTAATCTCTGGACCAGCTGGACGGATTTTGACGGGACTTTCACTGGCAGGTAGCTGATGATCCGGGGAGTAACCTAGGCTACTTTTTTTAGACTAACTTTGTCGCGCGGTGTTACTCGCGGTACAACAATAACCGCGGGTAACACCGCGGGGTTCAGCTAGTAATTAAATAAAATTAACTTGCTAACACGATAATCACAAACCTAAACAGTCTCTCACTACATTCCATACCGGCACATAACGCCAATCGGTACATCATCAAATTTGACAGGTCACGTCACAAATAAGTTATGTGTGCATGATGTATATGTTTTCCATTGGATTCGGCCTCAAACATCATTTAACCTGTCTACACTAATATTATAAATCTGAAGAGTTTGCTTGTTTGTTTGTTTGAACGCGCTAACCTCAGGAACCACTAGTCCAATTTGAAAAATTATTTCAGTGTTGGATGGTACATTTATCGAGGAAGGCTATAGGCTATATATCATCACGCTTAGACCAATAGGAGCGGAGCACCAATGGAACATGTTTCGAAAACGGGGGAAAATGATCGTTACATTAACAACTAGTAAAATATATAAATAGAATGAGGTTATAACTTTGTGTAGTGTTGCTTCATTACAATTTACAACAAACTTATATTAGTATAACACATTAAACGACAAACATTGTATAAGATTCATGATTCTATTTGAAATAGATATTCTTTAAGGGCTTAAGCTACCATTAATCAAATAATATATACAAAATGTCTAACGCTACTCGTATGTACAAGAAATGTTACTAAAATGTCATACGAAAGTAGAGAACCATTTAAAGATACTTATTCACCCTGTGATCAGCTGCAAGAAAGTCTGTGAAAAAAGGCAAGAAAAAGTATTTTATAATATTTTAGAACTGTTTATAGGAATCCCCTCGGGCCATCAGCTCACCGCAGTTTTCACTGGCACAGTTATTATTATATCATACTAAAAATTCTTAAAATGTTATTAGCCTGGTCTGAATAAAAAAAATTTAGAAACAATATACAAAATTAATACAAAATTTTGCAACTCTGTCAGGATGTTTAAGACACACGATGAGGTAACAAGCGGTGAGATGCTTGCGATGTAATCCAATCTCCTAACTGTATTGGGTTGGCATGGATCGATCAAAACTTGCTCAAGCCAGGTGAAAATTCATTAAGAGCTTATCTACTAAGTACATTGAGTTAAAATAAATAGATTGTAATACATTAAGAGTTCAAGTTTAGGGCTTTTGTCTAATCGTAATATTTATCATATTAAGGGGGTGCAGTGTAAAGTTATGTACGTGGAATATGTATTGGTTTCTTTGTTTTTTTTTTTTAAATATAAAGCTGCCTAAATGATTATAAGACCCGTAATGGAGGATTGGATCGAGAGGTTTCAAGGGGCCCTCTTATTCTGGGTGACGCAGGTGGTTACTAGATAAAACTGCTTCAAAGATCACCTGTGCTTAATACGAAAGGAGACAAAGTGTGAATGCCACCAGTGGGGAGGAAATTCTTTCGCTCAGTAAAATTATTACGGCCGTATCATGGACCGGGAACGTCCATAGTACGGACCGAGAACGCGTGGATCTCTTTCTCTATTTGTTGTAAAAGGGAAAAGGATTATTGCTACTTCATTCGTTTCATTGCTGTTATGTTTTTGGGTGGTGGCAAGGTGTATCTCTCTTGATGTAATAGACAAAAGAACACATGACGGTCCCATAAATTTCAGTACCTATCTTCGTCTATGGATACTTGTAACTACAGAGGCTGAGGCGAGAGTACACAATTTTTACCCGACTACGAAAAGGAAGGGTTATAGTTTCGGCAGTCTATGCGTGTTTATATATTGCATAGCGCTTTAAGTATTAAAGCGATTTTAATAAACGAGGTGTCCATAGATTAAGGATGTGATAATGGCCCAAATAACATAGACTAAATTTTTATTTTATGAAAAGTTTTACGTAGTTGGGTTTGATTTTTTAAACTTTTTCTTCTTTGAAGGTTAAAAGGCCCGGAAAATGTTACACTCGACGATTATCAAAGTGATGGAGATGAAAGTTTTGTCACGGTCACGTACGATGGAAGATAGTTGAAAAAACTCTTCTGTAAATGGTATTTACATTTCTAACAGAATTGCGTTTATTATTCCGTGTGTATTTTGGGGTTGTCAGAATAGATACAGGTATGACGCGGGTTCTTTAACAAAGAGTTAAATATCATGCTGCATACTAGCATAGTTGAATGTCTTTAAAAATACATTATATCATTGATTCTCAATATTTCTTTTGAAAATCATGGTCCTTTTAATTGTCAATAAAGTTTTGTTATGAAGCATTTGTAATAATATTTATCCTAATAAATTCTTGTAATTTTTTAAACATATTGGAGACTAATCTCTACCAAACGACCCCTTCTGTAATTCCTGTAGGTCTAGATCACAGACCTATTTTTCGGACATTTTTTAACACACAAAGCCATCTAGTCCCAAGCTAAGCAGAGCTTGTGTTATGGGTCCTAGACAACTGATGCAAATACATATATACTTTTTTTTGTAAATACATACATATTATACATAGAAAACACCCAAACTCCGAAACAAATATTTGTAGACCATACAAACATTTGGTCCGACCCGGGAATCGAACCTGAGACCTCATGACCAGCAGTCGCACACGACAACCGCGAGACCAACGAAGCCGTCGAACCTATGAACACATCAAGTAATGGCACTCTAATGTCCCATCCAGATTATCTTTTATTATGTAGAATCCAACAGTGGGGGCCACCATACTCACTGCAAATCATAGTAGCTATGGTTCTCCATGGCTATCCTATGCTAGGCTACCCGAGGAAACGTGAGTGCGAGAGTAAGGATGGTCGTGCCCCTTCGGATTCGCTCGCGTCGCCTTCGTTCCGCTTCGTGTAGGTTTTTCGGGCGCTATTGAAAGGACGTGAGACAATCAACAACACCTCCGCAAGAATAGGAATCACAAACACTTGTGCCCCTCCAGTCGCCGAGACTCGTGCCAAAAGTCTCTAGGAGGCGCTTCGCGATAATCTGGATAGGGTATAAAAGTTCTAATAAACATTTTGGAACACGCAACGAAATTAATCTGAAATATATTGGAGGAAATGACGGGATGAAAAGCCATTTTGAGCAAATATGTTTATATATACTGAAGTTTTCCAGATTGTCATATATAAAGAAAATATGTAACAAATTAAAGTGAGCACATAAACCCGACTTTCATATTTCTATTTTATGCAAAAATAATGAAAGAGAAAAAATGGTTGCAATGACAATGTCATAAAATCTGCTGAGCCCTAGATAGTTCCTTCCGCAACAGAAAACAAAAGGTTGGTTGACAATATGAAAAGACCCGCATGTATGTTTAGATTAAGCCAAGTGTAGCGCTATTCTTCTAACAGTTTTGCATCTTTTATCTATGTGTAGTATATATATACATACTAGCTGTCCCGGCAAACGTCGTTTTGCCATAACTACTAATAAATTAAAAATTAATTAAAAAAACATTGTCCAGCGGACAAAATTGTGAATCTAAACCATTCCCAGATCCCCTTGAACACACACAAAAAATTTCATCAAAATCGGTCCAGTCGTTTGAGAGTAGTTCAGTGACATACACACTCACAGAAGAATTATATATATATAAAGATGATATGAACGATTTAGAACCATCTGGATTTTTTGCGAAACCTTTTTTTTAATGCAAAGAAGTATTAAACAGTTCTTACTATATCCATTATAGGTATTAAATAAAAGCCATAATTTAAAGTTATATCAGAGACACACTAAACATATATATGTGTAACCTATAGAAATTGCTGGTTCAAAGTTAAATAATATTATTTATTAAAAATAAATATTTCGGACATTTAACACACAACGCCATCTAGTCCCAATCTAAGCAGAGCTTGTGTTATGGGTACTAGACAACTGAAACAGAATCTATGTAATCATATTGTCACCAGAACTAAAGGCGTGTACCAAATTTCAGATCAATCTATCAACAAAAAAGGGGTCAAATTTCAATTACTAGATTTGATTCAAACAAAAAACCAAGTCAAGCTAAATAAAAACCGTTTAAGAACTTTATTTATTTTGTATAAGTGCAGATGAGCAAAATAGTAACTAACAACTTAAGTCTTGTAAGTCGGACACTCTTAGCAGAGGGGTTAATGTTGCGACTCGTTGTCGCCGCTTGGTTTCAGAACTGCTGCATGTCTTGCGGTGTCCCTGTATTTGTGCTGATTTTCCGCATTGCGAGTACATTTTACTAGAGTAGATCTAAGTATAAATTTTCTAGTGTTTTTTGGATTAGGGGGCAAGCGAGCATACGTATCACCTGATGGTAAGCGATTACCGTCGCTAAGGGACACCCGCAACACCAGTGCCTGTTCCAGTGTCACAAGTGCATTGCCGGCACGTAATAGCGAAGAATATCCGATGCAAAAGCAGATAAAACGGATAATACTGCGTGGCGCGGAGACTGTGCCTAAGGTTATTTACACAATAAAATTCCCAAAATAAACAACTCAATTTACCGTTTCTCCATTTACAAATCCATTCCGCTTTCAAAAGTGCTGTGACAATCGGTGGCAGTCACTCGGCTTGATTTGTGTTGAGTGCACTTGACAATGCAGTCGTGACGTTCTGATGAGTCGGTGCGGCACCTTTGTGCTGGTCTGTTTCACGCTCGAGCTAACTGTTATTCAGTTGTTAGATTTGCATCTGTTGTTTGTTAGTGCATTTGGAATAACATTGTAGTCGCTTTTGCTTTAGTTCACCGCTTAAATTAAGTAGCTAAATTGAAAAGCCATTTGATTTAAAACGTTATCGTCAGTGTGAACAGCTTTTAACAGTCTAGCCCTGCGCATGCGCTACATAAATGGTGCAGTATTATCCATCATCAGCCAATTGCATACCACTGCTGGACATAGGCCTCTCTAATTTCACGCCACTTGGTTTGATCTTCGGCTTCTCTCATCCAACTCCTACCAGCCGTCTTACGCAGATCACTACACCAGGCCTGTGGACGTCCTGCACTACGTCTGCCGAGACGCGGTCTCCACTCAAGGACCCGTAAACCCTAACGGTTATCAGTTCTGAAGTATAGATAGCAATAATTGAGATTTATTCAAACTTAAAGCAATACAAATAATTACGAAGTAAAGTTACCTGCTAGACGTGGCTGTCTAGGCTTGGCATCGCTCGGAAGTCTTTCAAGTTCTTAGATTTCCTCTACTATAATATGCATTTATTACATACTAGTTGTTGCCCGCGGCTCCGCCCACGTGTATCTCGGTTATCGTGGCAAATAGTAGTCTATGTGTTATTTTGTTATATAAGCTTTATTACTGTAAAGTTTCACCTAAATACGTTCAGTAGTTTGCGCGTGAAAGAGTAACAAACATACATCCATACTTATAAATCCATACTTTCGCGTTTATTATATTAGTAGGATATAAAACATTCTATTGAATCATTGTATCTTTTACTGAATACTGCATTAAAACTCATTAAATAGTTTAAAAGATCTAAGCTAATTTTATAATATGTAAAAAAACAACACATAAATTTTACTTATAAAACATTTAGATACGTAAATATGCGTATCATCCCGCGGCTTGATATGTGAGCTGAACAATTAAACTCAGGAATAAACAGGTAGCACGAAGTAGGCAATATGTTAGGGGATTAATGTATGTTGTTTGGAAACTTTTATAGAAGTTACGCACAATTAAATGGTGTGATAACGTATACAATTTTTAGAATTTTTATTTTACTATGAAATTCAGTCATAAGATAATAAACATAAGATATACTAAAAGAAAGCAGCTAAAATTTGTATTTTTGTAAAATGCAATACGAAGGGGAATAAGTATAATAGAAATCAAGGGGTCTGCGAAAACAGTTTGGATACGCTGCTACAAGTGGGCACTATAGTTTCCGAGTGATGAACTCGTAATTATTAATATTATTACATGCAAAAATATGTTTCCAGAGCCAGGGTTGACTGATAAAATTAAAAAAAAAATTGAAACCAAACACTTTCGATTACCAATTTGATCGATTCACTGAAATATTTTGAACAAAATATATCTTTTCTCAAGACATGTCAGTCCATAATATATTAAATTGATTTCTTAACACTTCGATTACCAATTGCTTGCTATCTATCTATACTATCGCTCTTACTTTCATATGCATTTAGTAAAAGCAACAATATCATGGGAGAGCCACGCTTTGGCATGAATGGGCCGGCTCAACCGGAGTGATACCACGGCCTCACAGAAAACAAGTGTGAAATAGTGCTTGCACTGTGTTTCATCGAGTGAGTCAGGATACCGGAGGCCCATAACACAAACCCCCTCTCCCTATCTCCCCTCCCTAACCCCCAAAGGCCGGCAACGCACTTGTGACGCCTCTGGTGTTTGCAGGAGTCCACGGGTGGCGTTAATCGTTAAAATTAATTTAAAAAACATTGTCCCAGTGACATACACACTCACAGAAGAATTATATATATAAAGATTTTTAAAAAACCTTTCATGCAATTAAATGCACGAATTTATTTGATAGTTCCATTTAAATGCACACACTAAGCTAAGTAACAAAATGTGCTGAAACCGTAACTCAGAAGTCAGAGCGTTGTATTCCCATCCAGCTTAATGACCAATCTTCCTAAACACCTGTAATTCCCAAAGGCCCCCAGAATTAAGGATGGTAATTTTCACACAGCTGCTGCTTTATTATAGACCTTACCACCTTTTAAATATGAGCTTATTTAAATTAAGATTTCAAGGTAACATGACAAGTTAATTATTTCTATTCAAATGTTGACACGAATTAGAAGCTAAAGAATCGATAATCACCTTATTTGTTGTTTAATCTATAACATTTGAATAGCGATGTCATTACTCTTGGTTAGTGATCCTGATGCAATATTAGAGGTCGTGAGTTCGAATCCCACCTAAGGCAAATGTTGGTGTGATGAACATGATCATTTGTTCAGTATGTGGTTGAAAGTTATTTATAACTAGCTGACCCGCTCAACTTCGTTTGCGTCTTTCCATTAGAATTTTTTTTTTTCAATTTTCTCAACATTTTCTGACGATACCCGGCTCCTTTTGGTCGTAGAGTGATGTTACATAGCCTAAAACCTTCTTCGCTAAATGGGCTATCCAACTTAAAAATAATTACCAAAATTGGTTCAGCTGTTCACGCGTGATGTCGTGACCAAGGCAAACAGAAATTCATTTGTATATATATTTATAACTAGCTGACCCACGCAACTTCGTTTGCGCTTTATATTGCCCGTAGCGTGAAAATTTCCCCCGTTTTTGAAACATTCTTCATTGTTGCTCAGCTCCTAATAGTAGTAGCGTGATGATATATACCCTATATCCTTCCTCGATAAATGGACTATCCAACACCAAAAGAATTTTTCAAATCGGACCAGTGGTTCCTGAGATTAGCGTGTTTAAACAAACAAACAAACAAACAAACAAACAATCAAACAAACTCTTCAGCTTTATATATTAGTATAGATATGCATATGTTTGGAAATATATAAGTATGTTTATCAGCAATCTAGTAAACATAGTACAGACTCTGCTTAGGTTGGAAACAGACAGCCGTGAATGAATTGTGCAAGACTTTTTCTACAGAGTATTGTCACAAAGAATTTAAAGGTTATTCGTTTTGCCTGAGACGTTTTAGAGGGTGCGGTAACTAATTTTCTAAACATTTTCGAGAATTTATAAATAATGGTGTTGTTACTGAGTTAAATATTTTTTTACGAGTTTACAAGTTATCTTCCTTTACTGTTTTTGTATAGGTATGTGTATTTAATTAATTTGTCATATTTTTCTGTAAAACACTTAAATGAAACCAAGTTTTTTTTTCTGGAAAACGGCAAACGAGCAGACTTTTCGCCTGATAGTAAGCGATTACCGCCGCCCATGGACGCCCACGTAACACTAGAGGTGTCACAAGTGCGTTGCCGGCCTTTGGGGAATGAGGAGGGGATAGGGTGAGGGGTTAGGTATGGACCTCCGGTATCCTCACTCACTCAGTGCAACACAGCGCAAGTGCAATTTCACACTAGTTTCCTGTGAGGCCGTGGTATGACTCCGGTCGAGCCGGCCCATTCATGTCGAAGCGTGACTCTCCCATGTAACTTAAGACCCATACAATATTAATCGAAAATGTTGCCTTAGTTTTGAACTTATGGGTCGATAGTTGCCTTACATAAACAATGTTCTATGTATTTCAAAATTAATTAAGTTTGTAACTGTTGGGGAATATTGGGGCTATTAGTTTCAATAGTAGGTACTCTTACAACTTATATTACAATATATTTAGGCTGGTTTCATGTTTTTTGAAATGCTTGAGGTTTAAAATTGCTAGAATTCGTCATTATTACATGATAGTACTATCAAGCAAATTTTTCCTGAGTGACTTTATTTTGATAAGGCGCCCACCTTTCATCTTACAAAAAATTTCGATTGTGGTAGCTAACAGGGGTAGCAGGGACAAAAAACTTTTAAGCGTAGGATCGGGATAACGTACCACGCAATTCGTAGGTCAATGTGGCTGTCAAATTATATAAATACTAGCTGTGGCCGCTACTTCGTACACGTGACATTTGGATTTTCAAGTTATTTTTAATTTTTCACCGTGTAAACCTTCCCTGGACTACGACTAATATTTCAAAACCAAAACCGGTGGTTCTCGAGTTTTAGCGAGACAAACGAACAGCAATCGATTTTTATATACAAGAAGATAATAACTAAGCAACTGTTAAAAAATCGGCTAGTAAGTATCATATTTGATGACATCGTTATCGATATAATATGTTGAAAGGGTCAAACCATACATTTTGTAGGACAAATCCAACTCGTGTTAGCTACCACAATCGAAGTTTTTTGTAAGGTGAAAAGCGGTACCTTTTTAAATGAAGTCACTCACTAAAAATTAGTTTGATCTTGATTGTAATAACTTGTAAAATTCACCACATTATTCAGCTTAACAAAAATATGCAAATCAAAACGTTGGTTAAAAAGTAAAAACCTGTTCTGTTATCTATGCATATTATTTCAACTGCTGGTAAATATAATAATCACGCTCACGATTATCCAACTGAAATAAATGTAAAGATCTTTGTACTATTTATCTATACAAATAAATAAAATTGGAGTGTCTGTTTGTAATATTAAAATAACAGCTTTTTAATCAATGCATATGTATGTATACACGATACATATAACAAAAATGTAGTTTAAAAAATTTTTGGCTGTCTGTCTGTTTGTTCCGGGTAATCTCTGGAACGGCTGGACGGATTTTGACGGGACTTTCACTGGCAGGTAGCTGATGATCCGGGGAGTAACTTAGGCTACTTTTTTAGACTAACTTTGTCCCGCGGCGTTACTCGCGGTACAACAATAACCGCGGGTAACACCGCGGGGTTCAGCTAGTAAGTATATAAACATCATAATCAAATCGTAAATTTTAAATATAGGATAGTCAAAAACGTTGAAAGCTGGATCACTTCTCTGAAGTCTGAATACTAGTAGCATCTATTTGAAAATGCAGAAAATTGAATTATCTTACTTGTGTGCTTATAAACTATCTCACAAGTAGTCATGAAGTTTCTTTAAGTATACGAAAAGTTAGAATTTGGTCGACCAACCTTTAGTTGGCAGTTTGGCAGACTTCCCGAATCTGAGACTTTCAAGACAAGGTTTTCAAAAGAAGACGAAAGTTTATCAGTTTATTGGAGATATTACTTTTTACATTAATATAATTAATTTAATAATTTAGGATGAGTAATTAGAAGCTCATATAACAGTAGAGGTATGAGTATCTGATTTGCAAATTTTGAATACAACATTCTTAGAAATCTATTATTATCATAATTTCATTATCCAACTTTTCATTTTTACTTCTAATATTAAAGTCACAAAGAAAAACCAGATTAGTTTGATTCAAAGCGATTTTCAATTACATTGCAAAGGTCAAATACTTTCAATTTTAACTTTGTCCTTTGTAATAACTCTATTGATTTTGAACAGCACTTTATAAAATACAAATTACATTATTTACTTTGTCCTTTGTAATAACTCTATTGATTTTGAACAGCACTTTATAAAATACAAATTACATTATTTATTTAAAAGAGACTATATTTTATTTTATAAATTACTGGCGACCAGTGTGAACTGTCGACTTCAGCCAGTGACAAAAGCCTTTTGAGAAATTTCCAAACTGGCTTGGTGTTAACGGTTATTTTTGAAGAGGGCTGAATATTTGATTTGCTACTATGTAAACGAGGTGGAAAAACGCAATTATTATTTATATTTATATTTAGAGACCAAGACAAGGTAGGCATGTTGCACCTTGTTGCATTAACTAATTATGATGGTAGTGTTTTCAAATACACCATAATACCACCAAATATATCCACATAAAATTGGATAAAAAAACAACACAATAACCCCTACTGTACGATCCTACAGATATATACCCCCTGAGTATACAATCAAACTAAAAAATGCGCGGCCTGCCCCCACTTCGGGATTACTGACAGAAGTGATAACTACAGACCTAAACCGAACCGAAAAGACCGTTCACCGTAAGGTGTCCCCTTTTTTTTTTTTTTTTTTTTTTTTTTTTTTTTTTTTTTTTAACGTGTGGAAACCCCCTCGGGCCGTCACCCCGCCGGGGTTTGCGGCGAGGCGGTGTGTCGGAATCGAACCGACTAAAACCACACGGTGTGCCACTCTGCGCCTGAGACGGAAGGGATCCGGGAACTGCTGTTATTAACACATCCGGACCCCTCCCAGCGCCTGCCCGCACTGAAGCGGGCACCGTCTGCTGGTAACCTCTCTAATTAGGCGACGTACGGCACACGCGTAACGTCGCCCCCTCGCGGGCGGCCACTAAAGCGGATGGTGGGGAAAACCCATCCCGACCATCCGCGGCCACACTCAGGGCGGCATGAGGCGCTGATAGGCGCGCCTCCGCCGCCCGGTTCGCCGGCGACGGATCGGGTCCGAGTGGATATCATCCTCCCGAGCCTTCTCCGCCGCCTCCTTCTGCGAAATTACGTCTTCGCAGAAGGCTGCGACCGCGGTAAAACTGCTGTCGCTACCGGCCATGGAGCATATGACCGCCGGTAGCGACAGATCTCCTCCGATTACTGCAGTGAGGGCCCGACGCTGCGACGCCCATGCGGGGCAAATCGCCAGCGTATGCTGGGCCGAGTCCTCACTGCAGTCGCAGTGGTGGCAGGCGGGACTCAATTCCCTCCTGGCGACCGAGTGCAGGTACTTTCCGAAGCATCCGTGCCCGGAAAGAACCTGCGTCAGTCGGAAGGAAAGGGTCCCGTGCTGCCGCCCTGCCCACTCGCGGATGACCGGCTGGAGAGCCTCCACGGCGGCAAAGCCAGCGCGTGGAGTCTCCAGCCGGAACGACCAGCGAGCCATCGTGGCTCGACGGGCGGCTTCACGCCACTCGCGTACCTCTTCGGGCGGAGGGCGAATGCCTCTCTCCGCCCGGAATTCAGCCACCCGTCGATAAACTTCGGCGAGCACTTCCGCCTCCAAATCCCACGGAGGTGTTCCGGCCAAGGCGCACGCCGCCTCGGTGGACACCGTGCGGTATCCGCGTATGGCTCTGACCGCCAATACCCTCTGAGGCCGCCAGAGGCGGGCCTTATTGAGGGCGGTCAGAGCCGCCACCCACACCGGTGCCCCATACAGCGCCATCGACCGGACCACCCCCGTGTAGAGGTGTCGCGTTGCGACGCTGGCTCCACCCAAATTGGGCAAAAGTCGCCCAAGGGCAGAGGCAGCGTCGACCAGCTTGGGACCAAGCTGTCGGAAGTGCTCGTCGAAGAGCCACCTACCGTCGAGGATCAGGCCCAGATACCTCATCTGGGCCCGAACCGGTACGAGGACCGAGTTGACGACTATGGAGGCGCCGGGGGGCGGCCCACGACGGGGCCCGTGGAACAATAGGGCCTCCGTCTTGTCCAGGGCCACCCGTAAGCCCAGCGCCTCGATGCGCCCGACCACCAGAGAAACACCAATGGTGGCCAGGCGCGCCGCCTCCTGGAAGTTCGCCCCCCGGGCTGTGACCAATGTGTCATCGGCGTAACAAATTACGCCCAGCCCGGAGGGGAGACGACCTCGTAGGACCCAGTCGTATCCCACGTTCCACAGGAGTGGTCCTAGGACAGACCCCTGCGGAACGCCGCACGACATGGGTCGCCGTCTCAAGGCGCCCTCTCGGTCCTCGTACACGACGGTACGCTCCTGCAAATAGTCTGCCACCAGCCGCCTCAGGTACTCTGGCACCCCATGGTATTGGAGTGCTTCCCTGATGCAGCTGAATGGCAGACTATTAAAGGCGTTGGCGATGTCCAGGGACACCGCCAACACCACGCCGCCACAGGTCACTGCCTCTTCGGTCACGGCCCTAAGGCGCATCACGGCATCGACCGTCGAACGCCCTTCTCGGAACCCGAATTGGGCGTCCGACAGGTCGGGGCCCACCTCGCTGAGGTGCCGGACGATGCGGGCAGAGAGTATCCTCTCAAACAACTTGCCCGCCTCGTCCAGCAAAACGATGGGCCTATAGGCCGCGACCAAATCGGCAGGCCGTCCCGGCTTCTTTAGAAGGACCAGCTTCCCGCATTTCCAGCACTCAGGGAAGCGTCCGGACGCCAGGCTAGCGTCCAACACTTCCCTGAGGCGGTCCGACATATGGTCGAGGGCTCGGGCCATCACTCGGGCTGGAACCCCGTCCGGCCCGGGGGCGGTGTTCTTGGAACGGATCCGCAGAACAGCCGCCCCAACCTCCGATTCCCTAACGGGCGGAATATCGCCCCCGTCGTCTCTGACCGGATAGGCCATCGACGGGGGAGCGTGCTCCGTCCGCTGCGGGAAAAGGCCCTCGACCACTTCCTGCAGGAAGCTGGGCTGGAGAGTCTCGGTAAGGGGGGGGCCCGCCGTGCGGAGCTTCTGCCGCACCGCACGATATGGGCGACCCCAGGGGTCACGGTCGAGACTCTCCAGCATCTCCTTTCTCTTTACGTCTTTGGCGCGGCCAATGGCCAGCTTCAGAGTTTTCCGCGTCTCGCGGTACTCCTCATGAAGCTGGTCCCCGCCACCGTCTCCGCGGTGACGTCGCCGGCTACGGGTGTAAGACCTCCGGGCACGAGTACAAGCCGCACGGAGGTCCGCCAACTCCTGGGACCACCAGTAGACCTCCTTCCGAGGAGGCCGACGACCTTGGATGCGGGGCATGGCCGTATCACAAACCTGCGTAATCGCATCGCGAAAACGGCCAGCCCCAACGTCCACGCCGACCTCCGCGGTCGGGGCCTGCGGAGACAGCCAAGAGTGAATAATGGCCGCCTCCTCTAGTAGGTCCCTATCGAGCTTGGCGACAGCCCACCGCGGAAAACGGGAAGAGCGCCGCGCCGTGTGACCCCTACTGGGGCCCTGGGACCGGGAGAGCTCGAATCGGATATAGAGATGATCCGAGAGCGTCTCGACCTCTTCCAGGACACACCAGTTCCTTACTCGTGCGGCAACAGCAGGGGTAGCGAACGAAAGGTCCACTATCGACCCCCCCTGCTGTCGCACGCACGTGTTGGTGGAGCCTCTGTTTAATAAACAGAGGCCCACCGAAGCCGCCCACTCCTCGACGGCCTCGCCCTTGGCGTCCGTCCCGGGGGACCCCCACGCAATGGATTTTGCGTTGAAGTCCCCCAGCACGAGAACGTGCCCAGACGCTAATCGCCGCATCGAGGTCTCCAAGCTGTTAAGGAACACCTCGAAGTCGCTCAGACTCCGGTTGGGGGAGAAGTAGACACCGTAAACGGTGATCCCCCCCCACTCGGCGGCAACATATCCAGAGCCCTTGTCTCTAAGCGACAAGGGCGGGGAATGAGCCGCCGCGGAACCGACGACTGCCACGGAGCCGTCCCGGTCACCCATCCAGTTTGGACGGGGAGGAACGTAGTAGGGCTCCGCGACTACGGCAACACCGATCGACCACTGCGCCATGGTTTGCAGGAAGAGATCCTGCGCCGCGGCGCAGTGGTTGAGGTTCGTCTGGACAAGAAGGTTGGAGACGTGGTCCATTACTGGACCGTCTCTACAACCTCCTCCATGGGCGTCGACGTGGACGCACGATTTACGTCGCAGGCAGCCTGGGTCGTTTGGCTAGCCCCCGACGTTTGCCGAGAAGCGCGGGGAGGCCTGCAGCCCCCCTGCCCCATCTGGTGATTGGCGGGCTTATTGCCCGCCGCACACACAGGGCAGTGAGGGGCGGCAGAGCAGTCTGCCGCCTTGTGCCCCGGTCGACCGCAGCGGAAACACAGTCCGCTGCAGTCAAAGCAGCTGTCACACTTGACGCGTGTGTGCCCCGACGCCAGGCATTTATAACACCTCATCGGTCTCGCCGCCAGGACTGTTATCCTGGCACTCACGAAACCGATGAGCAGTCTGCCGGCGTCGCCCAGCAGTTTGGCTGCCACTACTGGACAGCTGACCCACACAGCGCCAAGCCCTCCTGGACCGGGGCGGATGGTGCCGACCCTGATGCTGTCCGCATTGCATCCCGTCCTCTCTCCGATAGCAATGCGGACATCATCGATCGTGACGGAGTCATCCAGGCCTGATATGCGCAGCTCTGCGCACTTGGTAGGCCTGGAGATCTTCACACCATCCGTGGCTGCGAAGACTCCCCTCAACTTCTCGGCGAAGGTGTCCGCCGTCTTTGCGCCATCGGCCCCAGGGAACTCGAGAACCCGAGCTCCCGTCTGGGCGAGGCGCAAGCGGACCCCTGACGCTCCAAAATCTGGGGCGAGACTGTCCCGGGCCGTCTTAAAGACGGTTGCGTAGGACAGTCCGCCCCTTGCCGCCTCCGGTGACACCGTGACCACCACAGCCGCGGTCTTCGGCGGCTGCAGTTTCCGCTGCTTCTTCGGAGTGGCCCCTGCCACCGGTGACGACTGCGGGCCAGAGGCCGCCTTTTGGGCAGCCTTCTTGGCCCGCTTCTTGGCCTTCTTAGACCTCTTGGCCCCCCCGACTACCTGCCAACCCTCATTTGATGGGGCAGTAGATGTGGAGGGGCCCGGCAGAGGTGTTGGAGTGGGGAGCGGAGGATACTCCGCTCCTGCCCTCGCCGCCGTCTTGGGCCCCGTCTTCTTCGGCGCAGCCGTCTTGGCCTTTGTAATTCGCTGCTGCGTCTGTCGAGCAGCGGTAAGGCCCGGCGCCGTTGTCGCTGCCGCGTACGACACGCGACCCCCCACCACGGGGAGCGGGGACCGTAAGGTGTCCCCTGCCGTGATGTTGGCACTATGGCTTGTCATTCTTTCTTGTCTGGTTTGATAATAATGTAAAATAATAAATTTACATTATATTATACAATTTTTACATTATATTGTATAATAATTTAATATAATGTAAAATTATTATTTTACATTATATTAAATTATTATCCAACAAGACAAGAAAGAATGACAAGCAATAGTACCAACATCACGGCAGGGGACACCTTACGGTGAACGGACAGTAAGTAATTTGTGACTTGTATTGTATCGCGTTCGGTGACGGCAATGACGCGAGTTCCATAATTTAAGTTTACCTAAAATTGCTCAACGAGCCTTAAGAGGTTTTCAATTCAATGATACGTATTTCGTTGCTGAGTCGACTAGTATCAATTCCCGATTGTTTCATCATAATTCACAACTATGTACAAGTAAAACTAGCACATATAGTGAGAACATAACATTAGATTTCACGTGGCGGAGTTCGTTATATGTTGCTCTGAAATGTCCTCAGGAAATTAGTTCACAATGACTTGTGAAAACAACAGGCCTTGACATATGTAGCAGAGAAGTTATGTAAAACGACTTTAGGCAACCGCAGATATGTGGGTACAGTTGTTTAAGTAAATGTGTCTTTAGCACATGTATCGTACTTTATGTATATAAGTTGTTGAATTTTGTTTTAAAACAAAAGAAAAGCTGAAATTGAACATATATTATACCTAGTATAAATATTATAATAATGTAAATTCCTGTACAGCTTTACAAAAGCTTACCATGGGAACTACGAAAGTAGATGCGGCCACTTGATCAACATAATATTTGCTTCATCTGTGTTTAATAACCACATATTTATTATATAATATATGCAATATGGAAAAACAAGAAATATAATGCTCATAAGAAAAAGTATAAGTTATGAAAGGTTAATATTGCACTCAATCTATCTAAGACCATTAAACGAGTAATTCTCGTATATTTATTTAGTTAGAATTCATGTTTAAAAAATTTACCAAAACAAAATCATCGCAAAGCCCCATCATCCGGGTACTAATAAAAACGTTACAAATCTCCCACTCGGCAGTTTAAACAAATGAACCAGAACCTTTACTAATGTAACTAGGCAGCTAATAAATGCATTACAACATATTACAACAGATATTGATTATGAAGAACTATATATATACAAACAAATAAAATTGGAGTGTCTGTTTGTAATAATAACTAACCGCTTTTTACTAACTGAGTTCCCGTGGGAGAGCCACGCTTCGGCATGAATGGTCCGGCTCGATCGGAGTGATACCACGGCCTCACAGAAAACTGGTGTAAAATAACGCTTGAGCTGTGTCCCCTAGCCCCCCTTTCAACTCCCTCCTCATCCCCTAAAGGCCGGCAACGCACTTGTGACGCCTCTGGTGTTGCGGGTGTCCATGGGCGTCTGTAATCGATTACCATCAGGTGATACATATGCTCGTTTGTCCATTACCATAAAAAAAACTTAGGCTACTTTTTTTAGGCCAGCTTGACCCCGCGGCGTTAACCGGGATTACTGTTGTACAGCGGGTAACGCCGCGGGGCTTAGCTCGTAATAAAAAGTGTAGACTAGTGCGAATTTACTTCTTTTTTCTGTATTAAATGACCTGGTGAACTTAGCATCGCCATATTCTTTTCGTGAATATTTCCAAAATTGTTTTAGTAGAAATGTACGCCCGCCTCAGTTTCCCACAGATTGTGTACAGTGACGGACTTCGAAATATAACACTTCCAGTATTCTCTTAATTGTCGTCTATAGAAACCTTTTTCTGACAAAATAACAAACACATGAAATAAATAAATATTCAATTTCGTGCAGTCGATCAGAAGTTAGGTGCGTACATACATTCCGGTGATTCATCTATATCTATACAAATAAATAAAATTGGAGTGTCTGTTTGTAATATTAAAATAACCGCTTTTTACTAAATGCATATGTATGTATACACGGTACATATGCCAAAAATGTAGTTAAAAAATTTTTTGTCTGTCTGTCTGTCTGTCTGTCTGTCGGTCGGTCTGTCTGTCTGTCTGTCTGTCTGTTTGTTCCGGGTAATCTCTGGAACGGCTGGACGGATTTTGACGGGACTTTCACTGGCAGGTAGCTGATGATCCGGGGAGTAACTTAGGCTACTTTTTTAAGACTAACTTTGTCTCGCGACGTTACTCGCGGTACAACAATAGCCGCGGGTACCACCGCGGGGTTCAGCTAGTTTGTTATATAAACCTAGTATATACTAATAAATTGGTTCCTTATTCGTATTAGTAAATTAAATTCGATTGAAGTCGACCTCAGTCTTATGAACCAACAGGGATCGAGGGTTGTTAGATTTAGTCGATATCTGTTAATTACCGAAGGATCGTGACTTGGGACTATCAATTGACATGAATGCCCAAACCCAAATACATTCCGCTTAACAAATGAGATTTAGTTAGATCTTGGGTACGTACATTGAAATAGTGTAGATAATTAATTTATATTTGATTAGATGCAAAACTTGTTCTGTAACAGCATATAATAGTATATTGTCTAGTACCCATAAAACAAGCTCTGCTTAGGTTGGGACTAGATGGCGTTGTGTGTATGATGTCCGAAAAAAAAATATTTATTGTAATCTATAGATATAAAATAAAAGAAAGTCGTGTTAGTTACACTATTTATAATTCCCAAACCGATTTGACTGGAACCTGGAGGTAGCTTAGAACCAAGAGACGAACATAGGATATTATTTTATATTTTATTATATTTTTTTAACTTTGCTTCTTTTTTGCTTTGCTTTGTTTTTTTTTGTACCGCGGTAACACCGCGAGTCTCATTTGACAAACTTCCAGCTTTTATAAAATAACGAAGGTCTGGGGTTCCGAGCTCTTAGACCAAAAGTTAAACGAATAATATGAATAACTCTTACGATTATGGTTTACTAGCTGATGTATGTCGATAATCGCGGAAAATAGTAACCACTTGCCATTTGCCTATATTCTGATTTATAAGTTATATGACTGTAAAGTTTCATCCAAATCCGTCCAATAGTTTTTGCGTGAAAAAGTAACAAACATATACACTCACAAACTTTCGCCTTTATATGTTAGTCTAATAAGTCGAATTGAAAATATTGAAAATTATATAGTTATTAAATACAATCCTCTTGACTAATTTTTTAGCATCTAATCTGCTTCAGCCAATTTTCCTGATCAAAAGCATACATTTGAAAAAAAAAACGTGAAAATTGGTTTGCTAGTTTCGAAGTTCAACGTGACATGAGAATTATATACAATATATTAATCAAATTAAAACCATAACAGCGAATGTTACAAAGCGCTAAGTATCCAACCAGTATTATTACTGTTGCAGCTTGTTTTTAATAAAACTGTAAAAAATATAGATGTCAGGGACATCGAATCTAACAAAGTAGTACAGAAAGAATTGGCAAAACGATTAATCGATTATTTACGTGACAAGAAGACTAATCGTCCCACAGCACTATCATTGTAATTCAGCTTGACAGTCTTCGGGGATAAATAAAAGTTGATCAAGACGAGAAAGATATTTATCTCTATTCTCCATAGACCCTCCTTTTTTAAGTCTTGCCCCTTTTTCCAGCCCCTTTTTCCAATTTTAAATTTATTGTTATTGTTTAAGAGTTCTTTGTGGTTTAATTAAGGCTAATTAACCTATTGTAATTCTGGCCCGAGAGAATATCCAACATGAAATCCCGCTGCGATGAAATCCCGATCTACCAACAGATCAAACGGCGCAAATGGAGCCGGATAGGTCACACTAACTAGCTCCATTTGTATTCAACCATATTCCGAGGCAAGCCCTAGACTGGAATCCCCAAGGAACCAAACCTAGCGGCGGACAATCATCAATTAAGCGAATGTCATTGCCAAGACCTGGAGCGAAATCAAGCGAGATGCTTAAGTGGCGATACATCGTGGACGCCCTCTGCCCCAACTAACGTAGGACGTTAAGTCAAGTAAGTCAATCTAGTATAAATAAAATGTGTTCCCCGTAGCAAGGAGGTTTTGGTATTACTATACCAAGCTAGTCAGAAGGGTCTTGTTGTTTTTTATGTATGGCCCTGCCAAAATGGCTCTACTCTGCCTGATGGAAAGCATAAGCAGAATCCGAGGTTAATGGTCACCATACTCATTGCGAATGCGGACAATACAGCATGGTGACCCACGCTATGTTGGCCTAGTGAAACTTCTGCATCATTGGGCCTTCGTTCTTGCACTTATCAACGTGACATGACAACACGAACGCTGTCATTTTCCGGTGTTCTTCTGTGCCAAGGTAGTACCGCCCCTGTCAATCCGGCCCGTTTGTGCTGAAATCAGCGTGGTTCTATTATCTATAAAAAAAATATGTTTTTGTAACATAAGGTTTTCCCTAAAATTATTTCAGATTTTTGAGAGCTAATGAGACCAAACAACCTCCTCCTTTTTTGCAGTCAATTAAAAGAGTAATCATAATAAAATGAAAAAAACCTAACTGCAAAGTATCATTACGAAGGTACATGACATGTATGTACAATTGGGTGCCTGACGAAGTATCTTGGTTCCAGAATATATATATAGTCATTCTTAGTTTTGTGGAAAGTCAACAGTCATTCCTACATCCATTATCATTGGCCCCTACTATTCATATTCATTTGCACGGTTCTACTTATACTCGCATGATAGATATTATGTATGTATGCTGGATAACTTATAGAAAGTTAAATCAAATGGTTATAATCTCATGAGTATCTTGAGTAATTAACTACATTATGGTGTTAATTGTCTTGTTTGAAAACACTCTAAACTAAACCAAAAATTACAAAAAAACGCACTCCGGGAGTACAAGCAGAAGTGAAAATTTAAATATTAACGTTATTAAATTTAATTTCTTTTTAATATTTTAAACACGATGAATGATGCTAAACGAATCTGTACCTTGTTTTGACTTTACTATTCCTTGAGAACCGATAGCTACAGAAATGCTTATCTTTATATATATAATTCTTCTGTGAGTGTGTATGTCACTGAACTACTCTCAAACGACTGGACCGATTTTGATGAAATTTTTTGTGTGTGTTCAAGGGGATCTGGGAATGGTTTAGATTCACAATTTTGTCCGCTGGACAATGTTTTTTTAATTAATTTTTAATTTATTAGTAGTAATGGCAAAACGACGTTTGCCGGGACAGCTAGTTATGCTATAAAAATATAGGTTAATGCTATACAGTATAAACATGTTACCCAAGCAAAACCGGGTTTTCATCTAGTATTTTTCTTAAATAACTCACTAATTTTCTTTCACTATTTTCTCGTCACTTTTTTCATTAATAGATGCACTTTGTTCCATATTTTAAACAGTTGATATACACGAATTTTACAAGTATACAGACAGTCGAGCTATCAGCTGTCACCATACGTGCATATAGCATAGCAGGTTGTAGTACAAACACACACGCACACGGGTGCAAGCGCCCTGCGCTGCTTATATGAAACAGCAGGAGCAGGCATACATTTTCGCCACGCGGAAAAAAGAGAGGAGGATATTACTGCCCCTCTTACGCCACGCCTTCGTCTTACGAATATTCGATCAGGTCACTGACACCTGACGCAAGTTTAAAATTTTTACTCATCCTAAAAAGTGCACAACGCCGCTAAAGAAGTTTTCACTTTAAAAAAAAAATTGATCTATCAAACGTCTTTCTAATTGTTAAAGATTGACTGAAATCAGATATGTCATACTAAAAATAGACGTAAGAATAGGTTTAATAATTTCATAAACATCAAAGGTTTATTGGTAGAGTCGTATTAAATGCCTCATAGCTCGTAGCTTAGTTGTACTCGGTGATTAGAAACAATCACCGAGGGTAAGCAACGACAGCACGGTCAGCAACCTGGATGGTTGACTGCTAGAGGCATGTTACATGAGCGTCTCCGTGATTCGAAGGTCACGTTAAGCAGTCTGTCCCGACTGTTATCGTATGATAACCGTCGTGAAGCTTAGTTGGATACCTTTGGGCGTCTTAAAAAGCGTTGTGTTGCCAGTCTCAAATCGCGTGGGGACGTATGGCCTTAACCCTCTCTTGAGAGAAGACCCGAGCCCAGCAGTGGGATGTAATGGGCTGTTGATGATTGATGAAATGCCAATATTTTGCCGTATGTAATTAAAGGCCTTTCTTACGTAAAATCTTATTATGTTTTTATACATTATATTTATACCTTGACATAGAAGTAAATATCGTGTTTATAATGATAATGACATAACAGATCTTTGGCTTCGCTTAGTAACCTAACCGCGAAACCAACAACCAAAGAAAATAAAAACCTATTACTATTTATGACATACATTTTAGAAGTATCCTTGTCGAAAAAAGTACCTTCTAGACCTAGGACAGCTCAGTATCTAAATTTTACTCTTGTAACGATGTAAAATAATATTCGTTTCAAGCCACTTGAACGAATATCTTTGTGTTTGATGTGTTAGAACTAAATAATTGTTCATCTAAGTCAACTCAGTTCGTGGTCTATGAGGTAATTGGGTCTTATATCAACTTTGCATGATTAGCACTCAGAGCAGGAAGCTACTGTTCTAGTAATTAAACACAAACTTCCAAAGTTAGAACACCTAAGCACTTTTGAGATGATACATTGGTTAAGTTAGAAAGCATTGTGTATGGAAATTTATTACAAACGCTATTAAATAGCGTATTAAAGAGATACAGGTACCTAACCTCTATTAAACATCTATGATTTTTGTAAATGCTTCAAGCAAAAAGTGTCTAGGTTAACTTTAATCTATAATTTAAAAAATAATCGCCAAAATGTATATTACGTATAACTTCCCATCGGATGCACCAAATTAAATAATTCTTTTTTTATGTGTTCGTTATTGTTAGGAAAAGGTTAGTGTGCAAGAAAAATTAAAAGATATTGGGAAAAGTCTTTTTTTTTTCGCGATTGTACACTGTCTGTTTGAAGCTAACACAGATATGCTAATATGGTCAGCTAGTTTTTATATATTTAAGACTATTTTTATTGATCCTTATAATGACTGAAGAAAAATTGGTTATTAACCATAATTTGAGGAGAATTTTCAAATTGTAGTTAGATATATTTTTAAAGCTGTTTGTGGTTAAAAATGAGTGTTTTGAGCGAGCACTTCTGTCATTTTACAATATCTAATAATAATCTAATGTATGAAAAGTATTTCAGGTAGTGTTAGGCGGGAGACTACGAATCATCTATCGATAATAAATATTGTACTCCTATTATAGTAATAATAGCATCCACAAAGAGCTTACTGTGATTTCATTCAGTATCGTTGAAATATTATAAATAAACAATTTGATGTTTTATAAAATTTTAAAATATTGCAATGGGATTATAGCAGTAAGTTAAATATACAATTAATTTATTAACTTTATACAATGCTAGTGACCCGATCCGGTTTTGCACTGAATTCTTTTCTCTTTCTGAAGAAATTCTGGGATTTTCTTTGGTAGGTATAGGTTTACGCAGGCTAGATTTCTGCAAATCGATGTCTTTGAAGCTTCTATTTTGTACGAATATTATATTGTGATTTTCTTTGGTATAATATGCATGTATTACAAGAACAAAGCCTCCTATCTACTTAATCTTTTTTATGCTAAAACTGAATTGAAATTCGTTTAGTAGTTTAAAAGATATAAGCGAACAGACAGCGGAACTGACTTCATTTTATACTATGTAAAGAAGACGATCCTACAAATTCTTCAAAGCCTCTAATTTAATATTTGAAAATGTTAAACGTGGATCATGTCTGTGTTGTCAGGGAAGACCTGTCATTCGTAGGCCAGCATTTATGAAGAGGGTTAACAATGACTTGCTTTGTTTATAGACCTTGCCTCAAGTGTATTTGTCCCTATATAAAAGGTTACATTATATGTTAAATTCTTGTATCACACTTGATAACAGAAGTACAAATTAAGCTTTGAGTTTATATATATATAATTAAGCATTAACTTTTAGTATAGTGGAGCGTTTTTAAAACAAATCAATACCACACGCCCACTATGATTTGCAGCAGTGACCTTCGAACACAACGAGTTATGAAATCCGGAATGTCCCAAGAAAAATTAAATTGTCTTGGAACTCTCAACTAACTTTTATTAGAATAAAACTGGTGAAGTTAAAATATAGGTATGGTAAAGCTTTGATGTTTTTGGAAAGAAACCAAAATCGCGTATTCCATAAATTTAGGTCATTCCTAATTTTGCAATTATCGCATAATGATTCTTGGTAATTAGTTTTGAATCACATTTACTAAAAGATAAATTTCACCACAGCTACTACAAGATAGACATAAAACATTGATTTTATTTACTACTAGCTGAACCCCGCAGTGTTACCCGCGGTTGTTGTTATACCGCGCGAGTAACGCTGCGGGACACAGTTATTCTAAAAAAGTAGCCTAAGTTACTCCCTGGATCATCAGCTACCTGCACGTGAAAGTCCCGTCAAAATTGGTCTACCGGTTCCAGTGATTACCCGAAACAAACAGACAGATAGACAGACGGGCAAAACATTTTTTAACTACATTCTTGGTATATGTACCATGTATATATACATATGCATGTAGTTAAAAGCGGTTATTTTAATATTACAAACAGACACTCCAATTTTATTTATTTGTATAGACGATAGGATGCGAACATGGACCTGATTTAACAAAAGATTTTAACTTGTTTCTACCTTCGGAAACTCTGTAGCGAGTTTTTGTACCAGGTACAACGTGAAAAATAATTAGAACCATTTGTGGCTATGATAGTCAGGCCTAATATTCTTGTTGTACTAACAGCGTCATCCAGCTTACAGATAAGTACGTTACGAGAGGCTGTTCTCAAAGATTTGAAAGACTGTATTACCTTTGTTCACACTGGATATGTAGCGAGTATGAATGGTCTATTTCGTTCTAGTATCATATAACACTTCAGCAACTTAATACTCTGTAGAGACCTATGATATGTATGAATGTTGGAGCTAATGCTGTTTGAAAAAAAAGTAACGATCGCAGTACTTACTTTTATCTACTACTAATACTAGTAAGAAATGTATTTTTTTGACCGTTACTACGTTACTACGTTACCAGATATTTCCCCGGGTCGTTATATCATTGCTGTTGTTGGCAACGGTTTTTGGTATGTTATATTTTCAGGTTTAAAGAAAGAAGAATTTGAAGAAGATATAAATGTATTTATCGTTTGTCAGTATAACATTCGTGATCGATAAATCAAACTGAACTGCACAAACAAAAGATCACAAATAGAACAAGATTGCTAGATTGAACTGAAATATATCAGATTGACAAACAAAACAGATTGCCAAGATTGTTTTCCCCCTCTAATAAAATATACGATTGCTTTGTTCACATTTTGTTTTGAATATAGATAAGAAGAAACAAAATATAATAGCTCAAGACCATTAAGGTAATACTACGTACTACCACTGGCAATTACCATTAAATAATCATTTTGAAATATGATTCTATATAAATATAACATTATTGATACAGGAAATTTTGTTTGACATTTGTAAAACAAAACTGATTGATTTGAGAAATACCTGTCTAAAATAAAAGGTAAGGCTCTTGATCTTTATGCCTCTGTGAGATATACTACCTTCCTCCTGTTTTTTAAAACAACTACAAACAAATAACAACTCCCACATTAGGAATAAGCATCGTGTGTCACGGGAGACTTTACATACATACAAGAAACGGGCACAAAAAATAGACTTGGGACAGCAATTTGTCGATCACACAAAGCTTTGTTCTGCGTGTGATTTGAACCCACGACAGTTGGCGCAGTATCAAGAGGCGTGGCGACCGCTGAAACCACTTTTTTTTCTTTTTTTTTTCAACATGTGGAAACCCCCTCGGGCCGTCACCCCGCCGGGGTTTGCGGCGGGGCGGTGTGTATGAATCGAACCGTCTAAAACCACACGGTGTGCCACTCTGCGCCTAAAACGGGAGGGATCCGGGAACTGCTGTTATTAACACATCCGGACCGACCGCTGAAACCACTAGGCCAACCGTGCAGTCAAAGCAAAAGTTTTGATAAGATAAGCAAGTTACTTTAGTAATAGTTTGATTAATAAATGTGAACGTGTTACGTGAATAAAGAGTCTGATGTAAAATAAAAAAAGTTTTCTGACATTTTACCTTTGAAAGACCTATTTAAAAAAAATGATTTTATGCTGACTTCATTGAAAATTTACTAAAATAAATCCAAGTGACATTTCTGAAAAACGAAACAGAAAGACGAAGTTTAATGTCCTAAATCAAAAATACAGTAAATCAATTCTATACAGTTTCAAAATCTAATAAATGTTTAGAACGCAAGATGTTTGCTAAATAATTTTTTTGGTACAATAAGTATTTATACTTATTTTTAGTTCGGTTTATTTTTTTCTCTATTGCGTAAGAGGCGTCAAGAAAACTGACACAACAACACTTTTCCTCACTTTCTTCAAGAAGTTAAAACCGTATAAATTTAGTTCATAAACTCGGTGGCCCGTCAAGCTCTTTATGAACACATAAAGTATACTTAACACCGACACCCACTTGGAATATAAACTGCACCCTCTATCACACTTACTCAGCATTTGGTTGTTTTATTAAAATAAAAATTCATAAGGAATTTTCAAGATTTTTACTTTTATAACTCTACTGGACTCTAAGAGCTAGCTATAAAGCAACATCACTGATATTGATGACAATTTGAGAAGAACAGAAGCTCAGTTCGGTCAAAATTCAGTTCATTTATCCTGCAACTGACAATTATTTTTAGTAACATTTTAATTTATTATTAAAACTTAAATAACATTTCGATGTTATTACATTACAATCTACGTTGAATAATTGAAAGTAACTACAACAAGAAAAATATGTTTAAAAAGCTTTAATTTGAAAAATAAAATGGACCTAGTCCTTGTCACTCGGGTCATAATTACGAATCTATTGACATCTCATTCATTAAAATCGGTTTAGTCGTTTAGACGCTACGTTTGAACATACAAACATACATAGACTGCCAAACCTGTTTACCCCTACTTTATATATATTTTGTGGCAGCTGTGAGAGTTCACTTTTACCTAAGGATCCTCAGCATATCCCACGCATTATCATTTATGTTCAATTGGAGTAAATATAAAATTTTAACAAAAATAAAATCGACTTCAAGGTTTGACTCGATTTCTCTTGGATGCCATCATCAGATCTTAGTGTCGTACCACTATTGGGATATCTCCTTTCTATTAAAAAAAGAATCATCAAAATCGGTTCATAAACGACGAAGTTATCCGTGAAAACACATTAAAAAAAATGTATACGGTCGAATTGATAAACGTCCTCCTTTTTTCGAAGTCGGTTAAAAATTTGATTTAACCCAAACTCGGAAAAAAATTCAAATAAAAAAACAATATTTAAGGTAACTGTTTTTTTTGTCAGAACCTAGATTGAAAGTCAAAGAGTTGGGTCTCAAACAAAATTCCTAGAGCAGCGTTTGATTTTGTTCCGCTTTCTAAACTGGCTGCCTTTTTCACATACAGAATATTGAAGCAAAACTTGCCGGGTACTACGATAACATTTTCTATAAATACTAGCTACTGCTACAAGCATTACTCGCGTGAATAATTCTTCGTATTTCTAACTTTAAAAATGACTAACTTACAGAGTTTTTCGTGTTAATATGTTTAAATAACGTAGCTTTCTTTGGTAAAAAGTATCAAATTTAGGTAAATAGATTCCGATATTACCACCTTTACCTTTTTGATAATATTTTTATGGATAAAAGTGCTATTTTGAATGTGATCATATTTTTAAGCAATTTTATTTCTTTTATTACTTTCACTAAGAGATTAAATATTGTGTAAGTTTTCAACTAATTCCAATTTTACTATCTTTAAATTAACTTTCCTCCTTAACACTCTTCTTTCTATACATTAATATCATAAAATATAATTTTCATGCATAAAATATAAGTTCTGATAACTATAAAATGTATAGTTCTTAAAATTAAAAAATATATATGGCACTGGTACTCAGAGTTCAGCACAAAGTTTTAAATATATAGTTGAACTTTAAGGCATCGATGTCACCGTTTTCATTTAAGATTTTATTAAATACTCTAAAGGTATAGTATAGATAGGTGAGGAAGGTACGAAAAATAGAACCAAATGGTCACTGACAAACATCTTTCAAACAAAGGAACCATGAGCATTGTTTTTGTTTTAGTATTTTTAGTGTGGCTATTAGATAATTTAATAACTTCCTAACATAACAAAAGTAGAATTTTAGGTCATCATAATTTCATATCACGTTGCAGCAATAAATTAAGGGTACAACTTTTATTTTAAAAGTTATGCTATTTTCTCCGGCTGTGCCTCCGTTTTACTTCCGTAATGCTACCGGCCATCCCTGACGACGTAATAGCCTAATACATTATCATAAAACTACAAGGCCGATAAAATATTAAATATTATGTAAAAATACTAAATAAAGCTCTTTATATTAACAGAAGCTTACGCTAACAATACGTTTAGTATGTGTATATCGGAAACATTTTAATGGATCAATACGAAGTTGATTAAAATAAATACAGTTACAAATTCAACTGTATTTATTTAATCAACCTTGTTTAAATGAAAACAAAACCAGTTTTGAATGTGTATCATAAAATATATAATTATACTCAATTGTTTTTAAATCTCTTTTTAAGGATAAAGCAAGCAGCCTGACTGGGATTTGATAAGTATATGGATAGAAACGTCAGTTTTAAATATGCTCTACAGGCAGTGAACTGAGTTTCCTTTTCCAGAAGTAAAAAAAAAAGGATTTTGAAAAAAAGAAAATTCTTAACGTAGAAAACGTTAAACAGAGATTCTTAGATGTTTGTGTTTTATAGAAACTGGCTATTTTTAGCTTATAACAAAAGGATTTGAGGTTTTAGAGGGCCTTTTCTATACTAAACATATTTATAAATTAACTACTTTTAAGAGTTAACTCTGAAGAACTGAGAAATTATGATTTGGGTATTTACGACTGACTGAACTACGAATTTGGTGGTGAAAATTACAATTCTTAGCACGTTTTTGGCGTTGCGCCAGAACTTGTAAAAGGACTGTAGATAGCTGAATTACTAGAAAAGTTTGCAATTTGTATAAATACATTTTCTGGTATCTATAATATACTCTTTTTATAAATCTTTCAGAAGCAGAATATGTGTGGGTTATTCATGGGCATTAGCTTAAGAGTTGTATGTTAAACATCTGCTAATAAACAACATTATTTTACTATTTATATATTTAACTAGCTGAACCCCGCGGTGTTACCCGCGGCTATCGTTGTACCGCGAGTAACGCCGCGGGACAAAGTTAGTCTAAAAAAAGTAGCCTAAGTTACTCCCCGGATCATCAGCTACCTGTCAGTGAAAGTCCCGTCAAAATCCGTCCAGCCGTTCCAGAGATTACCCGGAACAAACAGACAGACAGACAGACAGACAGACAAAAATTTTTTTAACTACATTTTCGGTATATGTACCGTGTATACATACATATGCATTTAGTAAAAAGCGGTTATTTTAATATTACAAACAGACACTCCAATTTTATTTATTTGTATAGATACGTGTTTGTTAGTTAAATACTTAAAGAATTCCTCAGTTATTTAGCAAATACATATGTATAAGTTGACTAACACGGATTGGAATTACAACTGTAAACTCAAACAAATTAGTTTTATTCAAGTGCCCCATAAAGTTTAACTTTTACTTAATCCGTAAGGTGTCCCATTATGAGTTGCAAAAATGGTTGGGCTTAGGACGACTTTGATATTAACAGCAAAGCATTAGATTTGCATATGCTGGAGTAAGGTTTTAATTAGTATTTTAGACTAAGAAAACTAAAGTTACATCACGATGACTCACTCACTCAGTACATATTGATAATAATAATAATAATAAAATGCCAAGACCCTACACAATCGCGAGATATACAATCTTAGAGAATATTTCCTTCATACTGATGTGGGAGTGCATCGCAGTGTAGTTGCAGTGGATACCGGACTTACTCCGCTCGCTTTGGCTAAAGAGAATTGGCGCAAACCTGTAGTACTTAGTACTAATGATCGCAGGGAGGTATGGAAGGGCAAAGAACTTCATGGTCGATTTTATCGGGCCCTTAATGGGCCTGATATAGATTTTAAAGCATCTACATCCTGGCTACGGTATGGTGATCTCTTCGGAGAATCCGAAGGTTTTGTTTGTGCGATTATGGACGAAGTTATCATGACGAATAACTATCGGAAATATATCCTGAAGGATGGTACGGTTGACATCTGTCGGGCATGTCACCGTCCTGGAGAATCTATCAGGCATATTATTTCTGGTTGTTCTCGTCTTGCTAACGGCGAATATTTGCACAGGCACAACCAAGTAGCCAGGATTGTACATCAACAACTTGCCCTTAAATACCATCTTGTGAGTTCAGAGGTGCCATACTACAGATATGTGCCCGACCCAGTTCTCGAGAATGGTCGTGCTACGTTATATTGGGATCGATCTATTATCACAGACAGGAATATTGTTGCCAATAAGCCTGATATTGTGGTGATAGATCGATTGGAGCGCCGCGCAATGATTGTCGATATCGCCGTTCCTCATGACGAGAATCTCGTGAAAGTCGAAAAAGAAAAACAAATAAAATATTTGGATCTATCTCACGAGATTGTCGATATGTGGAATGTGGATTCGGCGATCATTGTTCCGATAGTCGTTTCTGCTCACGGATTGATAGCCAAGAGCCTCGACCAACACCTTAAGAGGCTCACGTTAGAGGGCTGGATCAAGGGTCTGATGCAGAAGGCAGTCCTCCTTGACACGGCACGTATAGTGAGGAGGTTCCTGTCTTTGGAGCCCTAACCACCGGTTTCTTGGTCCCTGTACCCGAAGTCGGTGGTCTACTATTTTTTATATTTTTAAATGTATTTGTTTTTTATATTTATATTTAAAAATGTAATTAATATGTATTTATAACTGTAATAAAGGAAATAATAATAATAATAATAATAAATTTATTTTTTTTGAAAATAAAACCTAATACATTCTGGAGAGGATTGTCGTAAGTAACTTACATTATTTACATTTAAGTTCACTCCACTGTGAACATTATACATTTTATTTACATAGGTTATTAGTAGTATGTTCCGTACCTTCCGAACTAGTGGATACTGTATCTCAGAAGGTAACAGTTCATCGGTGTTAGTAATATTCCAATTTACAAATACGTGGAGATAGTACATTTGTTACATAATTAAATCATCAGTTTAAAAATGTAAGTAAAGCATTAGTGAGTATTAGTAACAAATTTACACTTTTTAATTTAATATTACATTACAACCTACAGTGTCAAGTAAGGATTCGGTGGCGTCATAATTTAGGGATCCCAGGTAACTAAAAACAGCGCGTTTGCAGTCTCTTACTGTTAAATTAGGAAGATCTTGAATTTTTCTAGCAAGTCTATTATAAAGGAAAGGCCCAAGAAACAAAATAAATCTTTGCGCAAAAGCTGTTCTGCACAGCGGAGCCGAGAAAACTCTGTCTTTGCGCCGCTTAGTATTAAGAGATGCAACACCGCAGGAATTTTTGTGTTGGACTAGGTCCGTTTGTAGAATAAATAGTTGTCTTACGGTAAGAGTCCTAGAAATTTCGTACAGCTCTGCTGTTGGAAACATAAAAGGCTTAAAGTGCATTACTTTAAGTACAGCACGCTGTGCCCTTTCTAATTGTAGAAGAGTGGTTTTAGTGCAGCCGCCCCAACAAATAATACAGTATATGAGAATGGACTCACAAAGTGCTTGATAAATACATTTTAACTGTTGTGTCTGTCAAATATATCGCACTGTTCTGAATATAAAAATGAATTTCCTAATACGCGAAGAAAGGCTATGAACGTGTTCTTTAAAATTCAAATTACTGTCAAGCTGTATTCCTAAATATTTGATTGATGTTACCGAGCTGATTGTAGGGCAACTACACGATGTATTGGTTACTTGCAGGTTGTGGCTATTACAATAGTGTAATTTGATATTGTATTTGTTTGTTGCAGGTTGACCATCAGCTCTAATACTAAAATTTATGTAATTTGTCTTGGACAGATTGAGTGAGAGAAGGTTGTTTTCAAGCCATTTCGATACCAAATTAAGTCCCTTATTGGCACTCGAGTACGCATCCTCCCAAGTTTGTCCTTTAAAAAACAAAACAGTATCATCTGCATAAGTAGTAATATTACCATTTTCCAAATCTAAATTGCACAAATCATTAACGTAGGCAACAAAAAGGGTCGGAGCGAGGACACTGCCTTGTGGAACACCAAACGTTACACTTTCTTTAGTCGTGCTTTGATACTCGCCCACTTGTATTATTTGGGTTCTGTCCGTTAGGTAGTCAGTGAGGAGGTCTAGTGGTTTTCCACGGATTCCTATTTGGTTTAGCTTATTAATTAGTATGGGTATTGAAACAGTATCAAAAGCCTTTGATAAGTCTAGAAAGATACCCAAACACTTTTCCTTGGCATCTAGAGCTTTTGTAATATGTGACGTCAATGCAAGAATTGCCTCCTGTGTTGAAATGTTTCTACGAAAACCGAATTGATTTTTTGAAATTAGTGTTTTATTCTCTAGATAATTTCTTACTCTATTATTAATAGCCTTTTCAATTATTTTAGATAAGCCTGTCAGCAGCGAGATGGGTCTGTAATTTATTATGTTAGACTTGTCTCCTTTTTTAAATATTGGGATAATTTTGGAAATTTTTAAAGGTTCGAGAAAGGATCCGCTATCAAAACACGCATTGCATAAAGTTGATATAGGGTGTGCCAAAACATCGATTCCGATTTTATATATATTGACTGGAATTCCATCCCAGCCGGTACTAGAACTGTTTTTCAAAGACTTAATGATATCCTTAATCTCATTTTCGTCAGTTGGCAGCATGGCAAATGAGTGTAAAGGGCTCGGTAATTTATTGACTGCCTCCGCAAGATCGTGTTCATTACAATTGAGCCTATGAAGGATCACCTTTGCTAAGTTTGAGCCTACGCCAGCAAAATAATTGTTTATGTTATTTAGTGAATCTGTAGGGGTTTTTTCGAGGGTTAGTAATGCCGGTGTGTTACTTATGTTTTTTGGAAAGTTGCAGATGTCTTTTATTAAATTCCACTGTTTTTTTACATCGTGCTTATACTTTTGCATTTCGTTTCTGTAAAAATTGTGTTTTAAGTTTTTTATAATCCTGTTGCAAGTATTTCTATAGCGTAGATATGTAATTTTTAATATGACATTCCCCGGATCAGATTTTAGTTTTAAATGTAGTCTATCTCTATTATGTATACATCTAATTACTCCTGGAGTTATCCAAGGTTTAATTTTGCGTAATTTACGGTTGACCCTTAAAATGGAAGTATGTGTGCTAATTAATTCCTGTAAGTTATTGATAAATATGTTTATATTAACTTTTACGTCCTCGTCTGAAAGTAATTCATGCCAGTTGATTTTTGTAAGTGTTGTTCGAATAGCGGTATAGTTTATTTTTGTACAGAACTCTTTTTCTTGTATAATATGCTTAGGAGCTTTATTTAATGATAAAATTATGCAATTATGGTCAGTTATTGTAGAGTCAAGTATGGCAGTATTTACACGATCTGGGATTTTAGCAAAACTATGGTCTAGGCATGTATTTTCTCTAGTGGGTTCCTGATGGGTAGCAATAAGCTTATGTGATGCCAAAAGATCTAAATAGGTTGATGATTGATTATTCAATTTAGTTTCAGTAATATCTATGTTCATATCGCCCAACAGTAGAACTTGTGTATAATCTTTGAAATTAACTAATACATCGTTTAGAGATAACAGAAAGTTATCAATTTTGTGGAATGATGGAGGCCGGTAAATGCATATAACGGCTAGTTGCCTTCCACAGGTCACAGCTACACAATTGAATTCTACAGCATTTTCTGGTTCGAAAAACTTAAAATTGGCATAGGCATAGCTACTGTAGTTTTCCATAATTGGAGTATGGTAGCCTCTGGAGAGCCAAAACTCGGTAAATACAATTATATCCAGGTCAAAATTTAATTTAGTCCTGTAAGTAGTAAAGTTATCATAGTTGTGGTTTAGGCTTCGGATGTTCTGCATAATAATGTTGAAGCTTTTACTGGAGATATTCAATGATTTTTTACAGGTATCCGGCTCTTGTATGCGTAGCGTTTTAGGCATGTTACTGTTGTCTATTTCGTTAATCAAATTGTTTGTAGCCATTAGAATGATTACAATCTAATAATAGCTTATTAGATTGTAATCATTCTAATGGCTACAAACAATTTGATTTGATAATATGTACTGAGGCTGGTATTTTTTTTTATTGTTTGGCCCTGCCAAAATGACTCCACTCTGCCTTATGCTAAGCAGAATCTAAGAGTGGTGGTCACCATACTCATTGGGAACTCATGATTGGGCCTCCGGTCTCGCACACGAAACACGACAGCACGAACGCTGTCATTTTACATTGATTTTTTTGTGCATGGGTAGTACACACCACACCGTTCGAGCCGAACCATTCGAGCTGAAATCAGCGTGGCTCTACGACCTTGAGATCATCATCATCAACAACAACCTTTGATATTCTCTTACTAGAACAATGTCCAGCATTACACATACGGATAGGCAAAATAAAGGTTTGCTATATTGGTATTAAACAACGCTAGCTACAACGGCCAGGCGAGTTGCTATCATATAAGCTTGTTAATTTTATCTTCTAAATAGCTGGGTCCCGTGGTGTTACCCGCGGTTATTGTCGTACTGCGGGTAACGCCGCGGGATAAAGCTGGTTTTTTATAATAATAATAATAATAATAATTTATTTATTTGCTGAACAAAGGTGTACAATGGTGTTACATTTTTTATTTAAACATGTCCTCTCTGATCTACCTTAACGGCATGCAAAATTTTTTGAGGAATTACAGTCACTCAATTGGGAATACTTTAAATTATTACATTTACCATTACACGTTTCAGACAAATAAGAATAAATTGTCAATAGAAATTATCAAAGTCTCTAATAATAAATAATAGTAAAATGTCAATAAAATCAAAAATTGAACTCTACATATTTCAAACAAAGAAAAATAAAATGTCAGTAGAAATTATCAATGTCACCCTAAGAAAAATAATAAAAAATGTCAAAAATGTCAATCTATAATATGTATATAATAAGTTACAAACAAATTAATTTAATTAGGAAATTGCATCTAATAATCAGACAGAGTATTCTTATTTTTCCGAGAGAAAATCACTCACTGCATAGTAACATTTTTTTACCAAAAAGTCATGTAGGCGCTTCTTAAATAAATTAGTAGTTAATTTTTTTAATTCTTGAGGTATCTTATTATATATGACTGGTGCCATGCAGTAGATACTTTTATGCAATAAAGCTGTATTTGCTTTATGTATGCGAAGTCTATCACGTGTATTAGTCCTTCTATTTCGTGTTACAGTGTCTGAAAGAGTTTCAAATAACTCAGGATTTGATTTTATAAAAGTTGCTATCTCATATATGTATAGAGAGGGTAAAGTCAAGATTTCGTGTCTTACAAAATATGGTTTACAGCTATCTCTACTAATTAAATTGAACATGGCTCGAATGCATCTTTTTTGAGCTTTAAAAACTACACCTGTATCTGTGGAGTTGCCCCAAAATATTATACCATATCTTAGATATGACTCAGCAGTTCCATGATATGCTGTAAGCAGTGCATCAATATTTAATACTGGCGTAAGTCTAAATAAAGCATATGCTGAGCTACTGATTTTATTACATAAAGCTTCTACGTGTGTTTTCCAATTTAATCTATTATCAATAGTCAAGCCTAGAAACTTCGTTGTGGCAACCTCACAAACTTTAACATTTTTGTGGTTTATGTTCAAATTTTGTAACGTGGGTCCTCTTTGTGAGAATTGTATTAATTTAGTTTTAGATATATTTATTTTAAGGTTGTTATTGTCAAGCCAATCTATTATAGTCAATAATGCATTATTTATTTTACTTTCATATTGTCCTTCATTTGTACATTCTATAGTAACTGTACTATCATCCGCAAATAGTGTAATTTGATGATCAACTACTTTAGGCAGGTCATTTATATATAATATAAAAAGCAAAGGACCCAGGACAGTACCCTGACCCACGCCATACTTCACTGTTCGCGTATGAGATGTGTATATTTCTTCATATTTAGTTAAGTCATTTACGCGAGTAATTTCTACATATTGCTGGCGGTTAGTCAGATAGGATTTTATAAGATCTAGGACATTTCCTCGTATTCCGTATTGATCAAGCTTTGCGAGTAGAATTTCATGATCGACATAATCAAAAGCCTGAGTCATATCACAGAAAATAGCGCTCACTGGTATCTTACTATCTACTTTGGCCATTATTACATTTAAAAAGTCGTAAATTGCTCTATTAATACTTTTATTCCGTCTAAACCCTTTTTGCTCAGTAGCCAAGATATTATGTTTTTCTAAATAACTATAAATCTGATTAAGTATATATTTTTCAAAGACTTTAGAAAAAACAGGTGTCAGTGTAATGGGTCTATAGCATTCCATGAGTTCTCTGTTTTCCTTTTTGAAGAGCGGTTTTACTATTGATGTTTTTAGTCCCTTCGGGTAAGTGCCTGTTGTAATGCTCAAATTTATTATGTGACATAGATGTTTCGATATGCATTGACTTGCAGATTTAATAACCCTAGTCAAAACACCATCAAATCCCACACTATTGGTGTTTTTTAACGCTGATATTATATTCTCAATATCCGATGGAATACAAGGCGAAATGAACATAGATTTGTTTTGTCTGTCAATGTGTTTTGTTATTTTTGTACCATAGTTACTTATAGGCACAATTTTGTCTACGAAAAAATCACTAAAGGCATTGGCTATCTCCTGTGGACCTGTAACTATGGTGCCATCATTTGTTCTTAATTTAGAAAAAGTATTTAGAGATGAGTTCTGTTTGGCCTGGTTGATTATCTTCCAAGTGGTTTTCGACACATTTTTTGAGGTTTTGATACTATTTATTTTCTGAGATCGCTGTGTTAATCTAATTATACTGGTCTAAGAAAAGTAGCGTAACTTACTCCTTAGAATGTGAAAGTTCCGTCAAAATCGGTCCAGCCGTTCAAGAGATTACCCGGAAGAATCAGACAGACAAAAATTGTGAAAAATGTTATTTTGGCATATGTACCGTGTATACATACATGCATTTATTTAGTAAAAAGCGGTTATTTTAATATTACAAACAGACACACCAATTTTATTTTTTAGTTTAGATGTATAGAAGATGAATATAACTGTGAATTATGAATAGTAGTTACTTTTGATGACAAAACATCCACAGCGTGATATTGACTAGACACAGTAGACACGCACCAAAGTACTCGGAACCAGTAGCTAGATAAATCAAATCTATACAAATAAATAAAATTGGGGTGTCTGTTTGTTCCGGGTAATCTCTGGAACGGCTGGACTGATTTTGACGAGACTTTCACTGGTAGGTAGCTGATGATCCAATAAGTAACTTAAGCTACTTTTTTTGACTATCTTCGTCCCGCGGCGTTATTCGTGGTACAACAATAACTGTGGGTAACACCGCGGAGTTCAGCTAGTTATAAATAACAATGCAGTATGTAGGGTGATCAATTTATAAGCTTGTCAGCATACAATACATCGAACAATATATTCCCAGGCGTATTTGAATCGATAGGTATGCGTAACGAGATTGAGCAGAATATTGGTACTACTGTTGGTTGGGGATGGATATAAGTACATTTGAGAGAGATCATTAATAATGACATTTTCAAACCATAGTACCATGGCAAAAACATGATGAGATTGTCTATTCTTCTATATCTTCTATCCATCTATAGGATTACCGTCAATACCGGTTTTTAAATTATAATAGACTAGCTGAACCCCGCGGATGTTGTCGTACCGCGGGCAACGCGGTGGGACAAAGCTAGTCTAAACAGTTAGCTTAAATTACTTCTTAGATCATCAGCTATCTGCCAGTAAAAGTCCCGTCAAAATCGGTCTAGCTGTTCCAGAGATTACCCGAACCAAACAGACAGATAAAAAAATAAGATATTTTGGTACATGTACCGTGTATACTATTACAGACAGACACTTCAATTATATTGATTTGTATAGATTATAAGTAGGTATTATTCTATCAAAATTAAATAAACCACAGCATTCTTAATAGCAGCTCGGAGTATGGAAGATGGTGGTGTTTCGTGACCGTGCCTTGGAGAGCCACTCTTGTAATTGCTTACGATTAAGCAAGACATCGTGCCACTGTCGGTCACCCATCCAGGTACTGACCGCGCCGTCGCTGCTTACCCTTGGTGAATGTTTCTAATCACCAATCACTGGGCTATGACCGCCTCCACCGAACGACACCATGAGCGTCTCCGTAATTCGGAGGCACGTTAAGCAATCGGTCCCGGTTGTCATACGATAATAGTCGTGAAGCTTAGTTGGAGACCGTAGCCACAAGTAGTCTTGCCAGTCCCCAACCCGCACTCGGCCACCGTGGAGACGTATGGCCTCAACCCTCTCTTGAAAGGAGCCCCGTGACCAGCAGTGGTACATTATGGGTTGATTGAAGCAAGACATAGAATGACTCAAAATATTTAAGTCTTAAACTAAACCTTTAAGGGTACAATATGGGCAAATATTCACTAAACGATGTTTTAATCGAATCCGTGGATTGATAAATTAAAAGCTCTGATTTGTTTATATTTTATAGTGTGTCAGTTATCGAGCTCTCACTCGCTATTCCACATCCAACTGGAGTACATTTCTACATAGCATTTGATTTAGCTTCGACCGAGTATTTCACATGTCGTTGATTTTGAATAGCGCCAGTGCATCGACACATCCGAGTTGGGATTTCAGCTGCAATGTATTTACTTATGCACGAGTTAATAGTTCTCCTAGGTATTTGTAAACGCTAACTGTTTAGTACTTTGCTTTACATGTTTGTAAATTTAAAGCTTATGTAATTTGTAATCATGGTTAAATAGAGTTAAAGCAAGCAAGCAATTACAATGTAAATATTTACTTTCAGTGTTTTTTTAAAGACGACTCCCGCATTAGGAATGACACCTTTGTCGTGAGGTCACAAAGATCATCCAAACTTAGAACAACAATTGTGGATCACACAGAGAGCTTATGTACGGTTTGATATTCTAACTACTTACGTTTTTCTTTTAAATTGTGATTTAAAATGATATAATTGTACGCAGATTCTTTTTGTTATGTATGTCGTATGCCCTGAACTTAAAGACTAGCGACATATCAGTGGTTATATCATATCGGATCAACATGATCTCATTTTTAAAACAATCTATTTAAAAAAAAATCTCTTTAAAATTAATTTTCTTTGAAGTCAGCTAAGGAAATTAGCATACAAATAATGCTTCTTTTTATGAATTAAAAATGTTTTGTAATGCATTGTAAACATCAACACCAAAAGTTATGGCAAACAATTTACAAAACGCTATCGTTTTGATAAAAAAAACAACATTTATGATTTGGGACTAATCCCACCCACACGCCCACCGCTGTAACTCCTGTACACCAGGATCAACAGCAGTGACCCACGAACACACCGAGTTATGACACTCAGGAAGTCCCAGGAAAAAATATTAACTGTCTTGGAACCCGCAACGAAATTAATCAGAAGAAAAACAGGAGGAGTTGGAAATATGATAAGTCCACTTCCCTCCTTAGCAAAGCGGGAGACAAAATGAAGTCAAAATAGGCAGACACCTTTTTTTAAACCGGGAAGCACCACGGATAAAGTATTAGGGGTCCTAAGTGAGCTATATTTGATTACTATAGTATGTATGGCAGAATCGCCTAAACGCACGGAAATTCACCGCAGTTGACACAAGATCCCCATAGTATACCGCCCCAGATGTCATTTGTAAGCTATTTAGCATTGTGTTACGTTCATTGTACCAAAGACTACACTCCCAGAGAACATGATGAGCCGATTGTTCACAGCTAGTATCGGGTGTTGAGCATTGACACAATGGTGAATCGACTAATTTAAATGAGTGTAGTTTGCTCTTAAAGTTACCGTGGCCCGTAAGAAATTGAGCGACACAGTGATCCACCTCGAGCCATGTCCTCGACATCCGTTCGCGAACAGATGGAAAGAACTGGTAGAGGTGGCGCCCCTTAGATGATTCGTCCCATCGTTGTTGCCATTCATCCATTAGGTCGTCATAGACATTGGATTGCTGTTGAAACAATCTTATGATTTTATCGCGGTCTCGTACGCCCAAAAAATCGCATTCCATGTTTTGTTTTGTAGAATAGTACATGGCTGCACGTCTTTGCACCTCGAGATCGACCGGAAGAACACCCGCCAATACCGGTAATGCCTCAGTACTAACCGTCCTATATGCTTTGCATAAGAAGATTAATGCAAGTCGTTGGCCTTGTAGCAGTTTGCGACGGACAGCACCTACAGTCGCTCTATCGGCCCATACGGGAGCACCATAGCAAACAGCACCCAAATAAGTAGCTCCATATATGATTTTTAATGTATTAAATGAAAGACCCCATGTGGCAGTTGATATTCTCGTCAGAGCAAAGAAACTTTTTTTAGACTTTTCATTAACTGTTCTAATATGTTCGATAAATGAAAAATTTCTTTCTAAAACTAATCCCAAATAGCAAACCGAGGTTTTATTTTTAATAGTAACATTTTGAAATTTAATACACGGCGGTGATTTGAGGTTACCTTTCAGAAGTAGCTGGAAGGTTTTGTTTGGTGCAAAAGTCAAGCGATTACGTACACCCCATAGAGATACTAAGTTCAAACATCTATTAGCCAGACTCTCAAGCCCCGCTCTAGTATCAGATTCCACCAGTAATAAACCGTCGTCCGCATACGCGTTTAGAGTACATCCGGGTGGTATAGGTATTGTAAGAAAATCGTCGAAGCCTATATTCCACAAGTATGGACCTAGCACCGAGCCCTGAGGACACCCCATCGTAAGCGCCTTCGACACAGAATGATGCCCAAGTCTTAATTTTGTTGTGCCTTGTGTGAAGTATGAGGAGATTAGGGAATAAATATTTTTAAAGCATCCTCTTGATTTTAATTTTAGCAATAACATGGGCCACCACGCGTTGTCGAAGGCGCCAGATATATCTAAGAAGATACCTAAGACGTATTGAAACCTTGACTCGGTGACAGTTTTCCTTACAGATATGACCGCATCTGTTGTTGATTTTCCCAACGTAAATCCGAATTGTCTATCATGAAATTTAACTCCACCCGGTAGAAGTCGAGGCACTACAAGACGTTCTAAAAGCTTTCCTAGCGATGGCAACAGCGTTATAGGCCGATAGGACCCAGGATCGTCCGGCGGCTTATCGCCGTGTTTTGGTATTATACGAATATTACCGCACCGCCAAACACTAGGAAATACTCCTTCCGCAATGCAACGTTTAAAAACTGTTAAAATCGTATCACCCGAGAGTTTACAAGCTTCTTTTATCATTTTATTTGATATTTTATCGTCGCCCGAAGCCTTGTTTAGTGGTAATGACCTAACAATACCAAGAAATTCGTCTGAAGATGGTAAGTCAGACGTTGGAGACAATGGTGGTTCGATGGCCCACTGCCTAATTTGTCGGTGATAATCAGTGTCATCCTCCGGCCGATCGTCGGGCACAAGTGATTCTAAAAGATATTTTGCTGTTTCTTCTACTCCTGTAGTATAACTGTTATGAATTTTGATGTTCTGTACGTATGCAAGGTCGATAGATCTATTTGCCTTAAATTCATGATACAAAGGTGACCACGGACCCTCTCTATCGAGTTTATCTACAAGTTTGCGTATTAAATTTCCCTTTGATTTCTCCACTGCTGCCCTGTAGTGAGACCTAGCAACTCTAAGAGCAATGAGAGCATTATTGTAAATATCTCCTGTTACGTTACGCTTTTTAATGACATTTAGTTTTTTACGAGCTTTCCGATGGATTCTACGTAATTCGACCAATTTATAGTTCCACCAATCACATCTACGAGTGCTAGTGATAGATCCGCGGCCTATACAAACATCAGCACAATATGTGAAAGTGTCTGACAATATTTCTGCGCTTTCCTCAGCTGATAGACAACTGCGAGTGAAGTCTTTGGCATGTACTGCAAAGAGTGAACCAAATAAAGCCCAATTTGCCCCTTTAGTTTTATATCTAAAATTGTACGGAGTTATTAGTGGATGTTGTGCAACAATTGGTATGAATTCGTACACGATTAAGCGGTGATCACTACAGGATGCGTCCGGTAGGACACGCCATCCAGATATCGAGACGTCGCCGCGCGTAAGCGTCACGTCAATAGAAGACTCACCCATGGGGCTGCAAAAAGTTGGTGGTGCATCAGGGGTATTGTGAATGGTAAGATTCATTTCCGCAATAAAATCTTCAACCGCACAGCGCCGGGCCATGTCAGTTGAACGCAGCTTGCCATACCATAAAGTAGAAGATGCATTGACATCAGCGCCAATGATAATTTTGTGTCCCACGAGGGACCGCAAAACGAAACGTAAATGATGTAGATGAGGATCAATAGGATGTGAAAACTGAAAATAACAGCTCACTACATAAACCTTACAGGTGGAGGATGAAATCTCAGCAACGGCGCAGTGTGACGTCATAAGGTTACGCAAAGATGTTACCGTAAAAGTAGAACTTGCAACATATATCCCAGCCCGTGACCGGCCATCTAGTTGTACTACATTGTTCCGCAAGCGAGCGCTTTGATATTGTTCCTGTATAAGGACAATATCTAACTTTTGTTCCAAAACTAAATTGTCTAATTCTGACGTAGCTATTTTGTCATTATGAAGGTTTAACTGGCCTATTGAGATATTATCCATTATTAATTAAGTACTACAATTACTAAACTACTGCTGTAAAACTATTCAGTAATTAGTGTTTAGGATTAGCTGCTCTAATTTAAGTTTATATGTGGAGCAGTCCTGTGATCCACATCGATGGTCACATGGTTTTTTGTACCGGCTGCATTGTGCGCATTTCGGTTTAAAATCTGGTGTGTCCTTAATCGAACAAGCTCTTGTATCGTGGCTGCCGGCGCAATTGGCACAGGTAGGAGTTTTAATAGTGCAAAACTTTTGAACATGACCGAATTGTTGACAGTTTAAGCAACGAACTACTTCTAAGTCGTCTATAAACCTACAAGTGGCCCAGTCTATGTATAATTTATCTTTTGTGCTAGCTAAGTGTTTCCTAACTTCTGTCTCTAATTCTAAGCCTATCCATTGGCGTCCGTGTTCTAGTTTACGATGCCTGACAATTTTGGTTGATTTTAAAAAGTCGCTTTCAGTTAATTTTAATTCGTCCTTGATATTCTGACGATATAAAGCTGTTAGGAAAGTACGATCCTCCATAGAACTGGGTACGTCTTTTACAATTATACGGGGCCTTCGGCCTTTCGGCTTTTCTAAGCGTAAGCCTGCTGATTTAATGGCGTTTACTGATTCTAGTTTTTTAAGCTGCCTTTCATTTGCAACCCGCAACACGACGCCTGCCCTTGCGGTTTTTTTAACGCCTACAATTTGAAAACCTTCGTCACTGGGCTTAATAGCCTTCATGAGAGCCTGTTTTGTGGCCGACGAAGTTGCATAATCCGTTGAACGTTCCGTTGTAGGATACGCAATAACACACGGCCTAGATACGCGCGCCTCAGCGGACACCGGACACGGAGCCGAACCAGGCGGTAAGCGAAGCTTAAGCTTGTCCGCGTACGTAAATCCCGGCTGTTGAACCGCGATACCGCCCACCTGGCGCTCGAGATTCGCTAATTTCGTTTCATTGCTAGAAGATTTAATTGCCAACAATGAGACGATACCGGTAATCCGCTGGGTTATGTCCATAATTGCCGTCCTATTGCCCACATTCATTCGCGACCCTTGATCGTTTACTAATTCGTTAATTTTTGCCAAATATTCGGTTGCCTGAGACACCAACTCAATATAGTCAGACGCCCCACAACTATCATGACCACTAAGAGACGAAATACTCCCGCCCGAGTCCGAAGCCCTAATTCTTTCCGTTCTAATGTCCTTTGGCGATAAATTTGTTGGCGACATTCTACCAAACAATCCCCTACCGGTTGGTGTTGAAAATTCGTTTGTACCACCGGGATCCGGTAACTCGCCAACAACCGACATGGTCAAATAATGACACACCAGTTAGAAGAAAATCAATAAAATAGCTTCAAAATCAAAAAAGATGAAAAGTAAATAATACAAACAAAATATTATTCCTACCCACTTTAATAATATAATAAAATTACTTACCGATAGCCGTAATAAAGGAAACTAACACAGTATTTGTATTTAAAAGGGTAAAAACTTACAGATTATTTGTTAAAAAACACTATATACAACCTTAAACCGCCCACAAACCGGGAAACAGTCGCGAGAATACACAAAAAAACAATATTTAAATTATCACAACGCAACGTCACACGTTAACCGCTCGGTGCCGCGAAGGGAAGTAACATTTATGATTTGCAAGATTACTATGATCTGAATTCTACTATAGTATGTATGATGTACACGTATTAAGAGAGATCTCTAAGTCATCAACATCAACAACCCATAACGTCCCACTGCTGAGCTCGGGTTTCCTCTCAAGAGAGGGTTAAAGCCATACGTCCCCAATCTAGATCTCTAAGTATTACAAACATTCGATTAAAGGGAAAATAAAAAGGAAATAGTTTGGCCTACATTATTTTTCACGTACCATGTATGCTGTGATGTTTAACATTTAATATTACATGCAATTAACATGAAACTAATTATCTAAAAAAAATGTTATCAACTTCAATGAAAGGAGAGGGTTTCGTTAAGTTTATTTTGACGATGTGTATGTATTTAAATATGTTTATCAGCAATTTGGTTACCATAATACAGACTCTGCCTAGTCTGAATACAATGGTCATCTATAAGATATCACCAACTAATATTGTACATGTATTGAGTTCTCGTTGCATACTTTTTCTCCATTTTGAATACTATTCGTCAATCAGCTTGGCTGAATAAACTCGTGATAAGTGTTGTAATCAAAGTGTCTTCTGAAAATGTATGTACTCAGTTTCTTTATTCAGCAAGATTATGTCTATAACGTGGTGTATGATGCTGCAGTAAATTTGTAGTACTAAAGGCGTCTTTAAGTCTTCATAAGGATCATACTACCAAAGTTGACTGTTTCGCCTAATTTGAAATTATGCAAATTCTTGGTCTAAATAAGATCAATCTGTATGTAAAAATTAAGAATCAACATGATGTTGAAGAAAATTTCTTTTAACAAATATTATTTACGAAGAAAAGCTTTCTTCTTATTTTTCATTCAAAAAAATAATAAATTTAATCATTTTTAAATATTTATGGGTTGTGGAGATATGATAGCAGTCACGTAAAAACGAAGTTCATCTGCAACATAGCAGACTTACAGCCGACACCAGTTTATTTTGAAAAAAAAAGTTTTTAACATTTCAAATTACCTATTTTACTTTTCCATAAATGATTTTAAAGAATTTTATTGTCGTCAACAATAAATCACGACAAATGAAAAGTAATTTGAATGTATGTAAATGTCTATCCAACTCACAAGACTTAAGCATTCATTATTGTAAGTTAGATTGAACATTCATACTGAGGACGAAACGAAACTTAAACTAACAGTTACGAGTATTTTGACCGCAACCTTCAGCAAAAATACTTTCAAATTAACGTTGTCTCGGGCTTTTATTTAAGATTAGCTGCTTTCGAATGGAATTCAAATAGTGGAGCAAAATGCAAGATAATAGTCGTAGAAACTTTTTTGGCAAACCTTAACAGTAACCATTCAGAACTATCTATGAATTTTAACTGGAAAGTAAGTACAAGTTTTGAGTTTTACTTATTATATTATGAATGCTATAGATTGCTAGATCAGTCACAGTCATATCAGAGAATAATAATGAAAGTACATTTTAAAGAGAATTAGTTGCACTCAGACTTCTGGCCCGAAGAATATTCTTATTTCTGTCATATAATACCGATTTAAGCAGTTGTGGAACTAATACACGTTACTAATACAAGGTCAGGTATCATATAAATTACAGCAAGTAAAATAAACTTGGTGCTAACTCGTTGAGCACAAAATCCGTAGAAACAATAACAATTTCAAAAGTAAACCAAGTAACTTCTTCGACATAAGTTCCTACTTCTTAAATTCCCTTGTTTGTTACTCTAGCACCGAGGCTAACCGTTTAAATTACATACTAGCTGAATCCCGCGGTGTTACCCGCGGTTACTATCGTACCGGGAAAAGTTAGTCTAAAAAAGCCTAAATTACTCCTTATATCATCAGCTACCTAACAGTAAAAATCCCGTCCAAATCGGTCCAGCCATAGCCAAGATTAGCCGGAACGAACAGACAGACAAAAATTGAAAAATATTATTTTGGTTAATTATGTATGTACGTTACATATACCAAAATATTTTTTTTTACAATTTTATTGTTTAAAATACAAACATTTTAATATAATAAACAGGCACTCCATTTTTATTTATTTGTATAAATTCGGTGAAATATTACTCAAGTACTGAACAGTACGTTCAAGAAAGTTCAGATTACAAAATAGTTTACCCGAAGACTTCAGGTAGGAAATTATTAAGAACTCTCAGTTCTTTGTGCTTTGGACATCGTAATTTTCCACTGTACTTGACATTATGAAGTTTATTGCTTGTAGAACTATTATGACTACTGCAAGTATTTCAACTATAAAATAAACTTAAATAGAAGATTCAATGTCTAATGAGCAAAAACCTCTGAAACACGTTTCGGTATTTTGGAGTTTTTGTTTAGTTTGTTGAATTTATAAAATAACATATACACATGTGACATATACGAATATACATACATATATATGATAATGCGAATATTGACGCTGATTCACATGAGTATTTTGCTTTTCATTCTTATTGCGAGTTTCGTTATTTAAGAGTAAAAATATTATCATACACAAACCAAAACGTTAAAACTTTGCCTAACATGACTTAATATATAGAAAGAAAGTTGGCTTGAAAAAAAATTCGTCAGTGTGCAAACATTTCAATAAATTGGAAAAGTTTAAATAACCTAAACTTGAAACAGTTATTAATTTTATATGCTAATGTAAAGGTCTTGCTATTTGAGGGTAGCATTTACATGTTTTTTATAATATCCAGACTTTTGAAGAGTTTGTACATGAAATGAAATATTACGTATACCATTATTAAAATAACTGTCACAGATGTTGGTTCTGGTGTACAGGAGATACAGTGGTATATGGAGGAGATTAGTGACTAAAACCATTATTTAATTAGCAGTAATAACAGCTATTTAAAAGTATTTTTCCTTTTTCGCCCCGTTATTTCAACATTTTTATTAATACTGCACTCTCATTTGTTGCAGTGTAATGATGTATAGGCTATATTTTCAATAAATGAGACATCTAAAACTGAAAAAAAATTTCAAATCAGACCAATAATTCTTAATCTTGATTAGCGCGTTCAAACAAACAAACACAAAAACTCTTCAGTCTTATAATATTAGGAGGTAAAAATTACTGAGCCAAGTTTTGTTACTTTTTTACTCAAAGATATGCTGGTGATGGTACTTACTTGGGCGTATAAAATTTATTAATATTCATATCAAAACGAATGTGGCAATATTGGATTCAGTTTTCAATTCCTTCATAAAATGCAAAGCCAAATTGGTTTCGCCTTTTAAATGTTTTTCCAATGCATATGACGATTTATTTGATTTAATTTGGGCAAAAACACATAGCGTGAATTTAGGTATTGATAGCTTGATTTTTGTGAATTGATATTATTTCAAGACAGATAACTTTCATAATTGCCTACTTAAGTACGTATACTTCATTACTATTTATCAATTTTCCAAAACAAACAACAAAACAACAACCCCCCTCTTTACCCTAGATTTAAGAGAAGCATTCAAAAGGAAGCAACGCCATTGTGACTCGAGCTACAGATGATCCGGTAGAAAACCAAGGTCATCGACATAACCCACAGGATTAGCAATCCAAAGTAGCAGTGGGTTGGCTATATTCGCCGCAAAACCTGAAAACCTAATTACTATTAGGGTTAATGAGTTCTTGAGTGGAGACTGCGTCCTGGCAAACGTAGCGTAGGATGTCCACAGATCTGGTGGAATGATGATTTGCGCATGATGGCTGGAAAGAGCTGGATGCGAGAAGCCAAGAACCTAACCAAGAAATGAAATAGCGTGAAATTGGTGAGGCCTGTGTCAAGAAGTGACTGCGATAGGCTGATAATGATGATGGTGACTTGACTAGAACAAAGATATATAGTGATCATACATAAAGGTACATGTATAAAGCTACAAAAAACTTATAAATACGTGTCACAATACCACGACCACAAATACTGGAATGAAGGTAATATTTCTCGTAAGAGTGAGACAAAACCATTATGTGAACAAATAGATATATTACCTATAAAAAGGAGCCATTTATCAATTGCTTTGCACGTTATTGCACATATTCCTGTCTTGCCGGCGACGGTGGATAGTCATAAATAGAAAATTCCGATGTAAATGCCTGGCTTTCTAATTAAATATAGGATTTGCAAAAACAAGAGTATTATACGTAGAGTTTTCCGACTACTTTTGATATTCGGCTACGAATTACATAAAACATGACTGAGGAGGAGGCTGGCGTATCGATCTAGAGGATAGTGATTCTGACGCTATTCGACACATTAGTAGTTACTTAATAGTTTAAGCGTGCTACCGTGGGAGAGCTACGTATTGGCATGCATGGGCCGGCTCAACCAGGGCCTCACAGAAAAAAAATTGGCATAGAAATACTGAAGGTGACTTACTTGGCTGTTTAAACAATGGTACTCGCAGCAGCGGCTGGGAATGCGTGGATCCAAACCACCTTTTTCTGTCGCCGAAACTTAAACACTTCGGTGAAATACAGCGCAAGCGGTGTGAAACGGTGTTAATCGTTTACCATCAGGCGATACGTCTGCTCGATTGTCCCCTATTACATAAAAGAGCGCCTTTGCGATTCGAGAGATTAATTTTTGGTTTTAGTTCTAATCCAAACTAACATTATAAATACGCAAGTAACTCTGTCAGTATGTTTGTCTTTTACGCTTTCATGGTTAAGCCACTGTATGATTTTATAAAATCGTCTTAGAAATACTGTGATTCTTAAGAAAGTTCATAGACTACTATATACCGCGATAGCATACATGCGAACAGACCGGCGGGCAAAAGGTAGTAAAGTATAAGTCAGTTTTTTTTATCTCGGATTCACCAATTCTATACTACATAACCTAAATGGTCAGTAACAGACAAAGAGCTTCGGAATTCAAACCTTTTCATCACGCACAGGAAATTGGAGTTATTGGCTGGAAATTGGAATCATTGGCTGGAAATTCAAAAGGTCAGTCATGTTTTAATTTTCAATGCACGTCCATAGATATTTTTTTCGCCTTAGTTTTCATTTATACCTATTGAGTTAAAAATTGAGAACTCTTGTGCATCACCACTTTTTCTAATGAGATTTTTTCCATTTGAACCCAAATTATACTCGTTATTGGTTTAACTGGTTTTCAGCAAACCATAGAAAATTTATTTTGCTTATAGTTGAATTTTCAATATTGCCTCGTTGGTCTAGTGGTTAGCGTAAGCGACTGCAGATCAAGAGGTCTCGGTTCGATTCCCGGGTCGGACGCTGTTGGGTTTTTCTTAAAAGAAATTCTTAATAGCAGCCCAGAGTATGGAAGATGGCGGTGTTTCCCGCACGTGCTTTGGAGAGCACGTTAAGCCGTCGGTCCTGGTTGTCATGAACATCTAGAGCAGTTGTTATTGGAAAGTCAGTGCCCTCAAATATACTGAAAACTAGTTCAACCTTCGAATTCAGTTCACCCTCAGGGTTGCGGAGGTCCGATGCCAGTCACTCCGTGTAAAAACTGATATTCAGGTAAAACCGGTTGAACTAGTAGTCGACCCCAAATCTTGGGAATAATCAAAGCTAAGAAGAAGAGTTATAAGTACCTTGTATGTCTATTATGTTTTATTTATTTCGGCTGTTTGGGCTTTATTGTGATTATAGTGGATTATATAACTGGCGTGATATTCTTATTATTCTTATCATTAGCCTTGATTTCCTCAAATACCAGCAATGCAATTGTGACTCTTGAGACTCGCAGAGGTCCGTGAGCTATGGTAGTCGTTTACCATAGAGTGATACAAGTGAACCGGCGGCAACCTTCCTTTAAACAGCCAAGTAAGTTAACTTCAGTATTTTTATATCAAATTTATTAGATACTATGCAGGGGTTTAGTCGTGAAAGCGTAGCAGACAGAGTTACTTTTCAGTTTAGAATATTCAGTATGAATTCTCTCCTACATAAGATAAGCTTGTATAGTATGCCAAAATCTATGTTTTTAAGGAGAAACCTGTCTCCAGCTGTGGATTATAAGAGGCCGTTGATGTGAAAGTATTAATAAAATGTTCTTTTAATAACACTTATTGCGAAGAGATAACGGTGATTGTATTTAAATAATAAATTTCGCAGTATTTTTTTACTGATTTACGTTTTATGCTAAAGAATTGTGTATTTGTAAGCCTAATACCGAATGTAAGGTCATTCAGGTACTATATATAATACTAAATGTTAGTAAAAGTTTCATGCAAAAGCGATATTCCAGTACAATATATTTTGACTTAATTATGTCAAATCTGAAAAGCCTGTTCTAAAGCTGTGTGATGGATGCTTACTTATAAGCCCCCGGCTCTATCAAGGTTGTGACAGTACGTGATCGAGTACCACAGTATTACAAGCTCGTGAATATAACCCGCGATTTATATCTTTATTTATTTGGGTAATAGTTCAATAAACTAAGCATTAATATCGAAATAATGCCAGTTAAATTTAAACACTAAAATAAGTACATTCCTTAATATAGCCGGTAACATAATTCATTCATATTCTCTTTAAAGACTGTATAACCTTTTTATACGCTGTGTGTATAATATTTCAATTCCAAAAGTTTAAAATTGATTCACAATTGGAGGAGATGTCGTGTAAGAAATTAAAAAAAAAGAAAAAAAGATGGTATCTAATGTCATCTACGCGTGTAAACTAAATTCCTTTATGGTACCTGTGTAGAATATGAAGGGCCGGAAAATATGGCCACATATCATTATTCCAAATTTTCTAAAATGTTTAAGAACCTAAACGCGACCGTAAATTATCGTTGGTATCGCGTGTTTCCAAATGGCGTACCTGTCAATCTTCCCGCGCGCCCGCTAGTCAGCCAACGTCCATTAAAGTGAAAAACACTGTTGAGGTTATTAAAAAGTCTAGGAAGATAATGACACTGAAGAAACCATTTTGAATAAGTAGCCGACCCCAAATGATCTTGCAAACAATAAATACTAGGAAAATTATGAAGGCGATGATGATAAGAAATTATATATAGACACGACAAATTCAAGAAGTACATTTATTAGTATAAAACTATTAATTCAGAACTACTAATATACTACCAATTACATTTATCATTCAACCAACAGACAAGCCAATTTAGATAGAACACGTCCATGGGTAACCAAACATTTCGTCTATAAATTATTAGGGAGCGTTTTACAAACACACAAATTTCAATTACACCGCCAAATTGTAAAGCCGAATTTGTTTAACAACTCACAATGAATATTTGAGAGAATAAATAGCCCATTATTTCTTTGAGGGGTTTTATAAATAAGCTGTTTGTTCGTAGATATTACAGCTGTCGAATATTATTTTTTGAATCCTAACTGGTACTTTAATATGAATTTGAGTTTTTATGTATATTGAGATCAATAAATAATGGGGTATGAGGTAATCATTAACTTTTAGTTAAAAGTTCCATGTTTAAAACAACTTGAAGTTACAAGTTACGAAAAGGCTATCGCTTTAAGCTAAGAAAAAAATTACATTAGATTGAGAAGAGTTAAATGGTGGCAATGTATGGTATATCAAAACAAAAAGTTTCGATTTCTTGCAACTCCTATTTAAAAAAAAAGAGGATAGATTTTTTATTCTTTCTTGACATCCACACATTGAGACCCAAAAAATATAGCTAGAAATTCACAGCTACTTCTTTTTAGGCAATGTTGCATTTTACTATATTACATTACATAAACTTAAAATCAAATTGAAGTCTTAAAATGATTCTTGCAAAGTTTCTTTGGGGACTTGTAGCCAAAACCAAAGAGCTAGCACTTGTAAAGCTTTGTGTTGTTCGAAGATTGGAATCATTACAATTCATAACAAATTGCGATTGCTCTGCACTCAAAGTATTCCATAAACAAGAAAGAGGAGACTCTTAGATCGAGCGTTTAAATCCCTGTAACTTTATTGAGGTGTATAGTGTGTTTCGAGACACCTATGCATTATGCATCTTATCGCTTCAGGTCAGGCAATCTCAACTTAGACACTGTATTTACATATTGTAACTCCTTTCACGCGAACAGAGTGCCATTTGTAGTTACAGTTTAAGCTTCAAAAGTTTTAAGAAGTATTTGCATGTCAATTGTTAAATTATTTACACTCATGGAAAGCGTTCAACAGAAGTTAAATGTATTAAATATTTTGTGTCAAGGTTAAGTTGCATTCCACAAACGTACGTCAATGGTAAATTAACAAATGTATGGGAATTGTGTTAACTCATTGCTAAGTTACATGGTGAAAATAAAATATGAACCAATTATACAAGAGACCAGAAGCGATAATGACTGCATAAAGACAATCTACCCAAAACACTTGCAACTTGGCTATTCGGTCTGAGTAGAAAACACGAATCGAAAAGGTAAGTTTTCTCTGCGCCTCTGGATATTTTACGATTGTATTTGATCGTTAAACCGGATAGTAGACGGATAAATAATATTTACAACAGTCTGTTTCACAATCTTTTTGACCTTTGTCAAAAAAACATTAAATCTGTTAATCATCCCACATAATTCAATATTAATCATATAACAATGAGCTAAACTAAAACAAATAACGGTTTGGTTGTGATCATGTAACCAAATTATTTGCATTTATTTTCGATGCGTGGTTGAATACATTACATATTTAACTATATTAATTGTAATTGTGAAAACTTAATTCCATTACGTGCATTTACATTATTATATTTATAACTACATTTTTAAAGATTTAAAAGATTCCTGTTTAAGAAATTTATGCATCATAAACTTTACCGTCAGCCAAAACATCTGTTATTTTTTCTTCAATAAACGTTAACTGGGAAAGAATAAACAACAATCGTTGCCGGCCTTTGGGGGATGTAGAGAGGGATAGGGGGAGGGGTTGGGGTAGGGATCTCTGGTTTCTGATTCTTTTTTCTGTTCTTTTCTGTTACCCTGTGTGATTTGCCTTCTTAAGCCTAATAAGCTCTTGCTCAGCAGCTTGCCACGGGTTGAATAGGGTTAGTGCCACTTCGTATTTTATTTATCAAATAGTAAATGAGTTAGTTTAAAAAAAAGTAGCCTAAGTTACTCCTCATATCATTAGCTACCTATCAGTGAAAATCTAGTCAAAATCAGTCAAGCCGTTCCAGAGATCGAGTAATCTCTGCAACGGCTTGACTGATTGAACAAACAAGCAGACATACTTTTTTTTTAAATACATTTTTGGTATATGTACCGTGTATACATACATATGCATTAAGTAAAAAGCGGTTATTTTAATTTTACAAACAGACACTCTAATTTTATTTATTTGTATAGATTAACTGTTTCATTTTGTCTAATACTACATAATAACCAAACTATACCTAATTCAAATCGTAACAGACGAATAAATCAAAACTTTTAGGAGATGGCAGAAGCGCATCACCCCCGTGACAAAATACCGACCCCGACGTCATCGCAGTTGACGCAACTTGCAAATTATACTATTAACGTCAATGTTCTAGAACTGCATCGAAAAATCGTAATACTTGAATGTTCTCGGTACAATCAAGTAAAAAGATGAATTGTTGTGTTTTATCTTGTACAAATAACTCAGATAGACGTTCTGGTACCATGAGTGGCATCATATTTCTTTTATAAGTAATTTTATAGCTATTTTTTTTTAAAGTTCTAGAAAAATCTCTTAGTGTTTTATTGAAATGTTATATATATTTACTCGCCACTAGATGGCAAAACTTTGTGTTACTGGAAATAAAAATACAATGTTACGTTGACCTGAATATTAATAAAACATACCATAAGAAGATACAGAAATGAGTTCTACATTCTTACCTAATGATTTTTTATACATCATGGTATTCTTTATTGTATTTTTCTTAATTATATTGTGAACAGACTGACATCTATCGGCATCTATTCTAAAATAAAAAGACAGGGTCGTATTTAGAATCCAAATATTTTATCAAGTTACGACTATGATATTAATCTTGCATTGAAATTTGTTACTTCAAATATTGAAAAAAAAAGAAATTTTACTTATGCTGATGATTAGACGGAGTTTTTTTAAATTCATTAAAATAATACAATGTACCAGTATACAGGTAATGTTCTAAATTTTCATCTAAAGATAGTATTGAAGAGCAATGGATCAAAAAAATAATAGGCAAAACTGGACTCCTACAAAATACACCAATATTTGTTCTTCCCGTTGTGATTCGAAACGATAGTGATTCATTTGAAGGAAAAATCATAAAAAAACGAAAAAGTAACTTATTATCTAAACCCAAATTAGGCAAGATTAAAAGTGATTAGATGTGGATATTAGAGACAACATTGGTATGACCATTCAATTCAGATTTAGATTAGTTGATTTTCTAAGATTGGCGTTATTTAAGCTTAGTGAAATCTAAAATATAAAATTCTCGTGTCACAGTTTTCGTTGCCATACTCCTCCGAAACGGCTTGACCGATTCTCAGTGAGCATATTGAGTAGGTCTGAGAATCGGCCAACATCTATTTTTCATCCCCCTAAATGGTAAGAGTCACCCATCCTTAAATTTTTTTTATGACAAAACGACGTTTGCCGGGGCAGCTAGTAAAATATAAATTTATTTATTTTTTAAATAAAATGATTTGCACTACATATATTAAATTTTGTTTTACATAATCCACGTGTAAACCAAACATATTGAACAATATTTTATTTCGGGTTATTTATTAGAAAAAAAAGATCACTTTTGCAAAATTATTTACGTTATTAATGATGTTTTTTGTTCAAGATGCTTACAAAATTGTCCTTGAAAAAACTACTCCTTGAAATTCTGAGTACGTCCACACTAGTGTCAGCTAGCTAAACTACATAGCAATATACTCGTACAACGATGCAAGTAGTTTTGCTATTGTCTGGTAGATGGAAAAGTGTAAACTAACACCCCCTCACCCCCGCAAATTGTCACGCATTGCTTCATACAAAAATCTCATTAGGGCATCTCCTCTTTGTATTTGCTCCGTGTTTTTACCTAATACCTGAGGTAAACATGTACGAGTATTTATGAGAGTAGTTATAATTAAAACCATATTCCGGTATAAAAGCACCACAAAATTGTATAAAAATTAAGGTGGTTTACAGCATGTAATGTAGAATTATTTTCCGGGTGAGACACCATTTTATTAAAACGATTTTGGCTTTTTCCATCAGCTCCTTTGTGTGTCACGACTGGTTGTAAAACTTGTACAAAGCAGATTATTAAAAATGTGACGACGAAAATTGAAAAAGTTAAATGTTCGTTAGAAGAAAGGGTGTTTTTTGTTATGTTTGGCCCTGCCAAAATGGCTCTACTCAGCCTGACGGAAAGCATATGCAGAATCCGAGAGTGGTGGTCACCATACGGTGAATGCTGCAACAATGCAGCATGGCGACCCACACCATGGCGGGCTAACGATGCTTCTGCATCATTGGGCCTCCGGTCTCGCACTCACCAACGAAACACGACTGCATAATTACTGTCATTATACGTTGATTTACTGTGCGAGGGTAGTGCCGCCCCGGTCGAGCCGGCCCGTTCGTGCTGAAGTCTGCGTGGCTCTACTACCTTGTGTTTATCTAAAATGGAACAAATATTTATTTTGTATCACATTCCCCTAATGAATGTGTCCCCTAATAGATGTTATATTGATGTAGTGTTTAGTGACCCTGATTGTCGCAGTGCCCGGGTTCGATTTCCATCTAAGACAAGTAACTGTGTGATGAGTTGAGGAAAATTATCATTTGTTCTATGCCTTGGTGTAATTTATTTATTTCATGTATGTATTGAGATGTATTAGTATATTTATCAACAGCCTGAACATCATCAGTACAACCTCTGCCTTGTTTGAGATTAGACATATGTGTGTGTCATGTAATGAATAAATAAATAAATATTTCGGACATCTAACACACAACAATATTGTTTTTATAATTATTATTAATATATAAGCTGACCCAGCGAACGTCGAATATTTTCATATCTGTCTTAGCTTCCCACAGGCAATGTACAGTCACGGACAAAGTGAATTTGCTCTTTTGTCTTTTAATTTTTTATGTATGCAAACCTTGTCCTTACAATAACAAGTATATAAAAAAGAATTATTTAATTAACAGCCGATCGGAAGTTATAAGTGTACATACATTTCCACAATTCATTTTATTTATATTAATAGCCTAGCTTCAGCTACGCTATTACAGACAATAAGCACGGGTGACACCGCGGGATTCATCCCGCGGTGTATAACCCGTGCTTATTGTCGTACCGCGGGTGAAGCCGGAGGGTGAAGCTAGTCTAAAAAAAGTAGCCTAAGTTACTCCCTGTATGATCAGCTACCTATCAGTGAAAGTCTCGTTGAAATCGGTCCAGATGTTCCAGAGATTACCCGGAACAGACAGACAGACATACATAATTTTTTTAGCCACATTTTTAGTATATGTACCGTGTATACATACATATGCATTTATTAAAAAGCGGTCATATTAAAATTAAAAAAATAATTTATAGTTGTAATATAAAGAAAATTTATACACACAAAGATGGTTAAACTTAAAGTTAATTTATAAAATACATTACTAAGTTCAATTTCGGCTAAAAAGGCAACAGTAATAAAGTACTCAAGTAAATATAATATATTCAAGTGCAAAAAAAAACAAATATCGTGAAGAGAACTGGGTCACAATATTATTGCTCTCATTTACATAAATATGACGGCATATAAACAAAATAACAGGTCAATGCTGTTTCTATGCTTAGGCGGAAACTGGAAGGCAAATACAAGCATTTGCGACAAAGTATTCGCTTCCGAAGCATTACTGTTATTAATCTATACAAATAAATAAAATTGGAGTGTCTGTTTGTAATATTAAAATAACCGCTTTTTACTTAATGCATATGTATGTATACACGGTACATATACTAAAAATGTATTTAAAAAAATTTTTGTCTGTCTGTCGGTCTGTCTGTCTGTCTGTCTGTTTGTTCCGGGTAATCTCTGGAACGGCTGGACCGATTTTGACGGGACTTTCACTTGAAGGTAGCTGATGATCCAGGGAGTAACTTAGGCTACTTTTTTTTAGACAAACTTTGTCCCGCGGCGTTACTCGCGGTACTACAATAACCGCGGGTAACACCGCGGGGCTCAGCTAGTGTATGATAGAAATGTTTTCTCGGTGCGAATAGAGTAACCTCTAAACTGGGTTACTATATATTATCGTTTTTGCTCCGGGTAACATATTAGTTTTTACCTCAAATTCATATCTATCCTGTACTCTTGATAGTGTGTAATTGGTACTACATATATTAACGTCAACCTACCTTTGTAAAAGTAGATAAGACGTAAGAAAAAGGCGTACATGCGTTAGAATATATTACATTACTAGCTGGTGTTACAATTGATTTGATTTACTAAATTATTCTACACAGTTAAATATTACTTAGATTACAATGGGCTGACCTAAAAAGGAATAAAACTTTTATTACTTGCAAATTATTTTATTATTATACTATACGATATTTATTATTACTTATAAAACAATTATTTTTACTCGACACACTCATTGTCATAGAAACTAATAATAAATGGCTTGTATTAAATAAATAATATAGTAATAATAGTAACATAGATTTTGTATATATGACTTTGTTATTATTCTAAAATCATACACTGAATTTATACCAAACTAACAATTATACAGAAAAATATATGGAGGCCGAGGCGCTACCCGTACAAAGAAAAAAAGGAAGTGTTGCATTATATGTCTTTGTCAAGTAAGATTAACATCGTCGGCCATAATAAATTTATTCCACCTTGTTTGTGTGTGATGAATGTAAGTTAGTATATTTATTTATTGCTTTAGACTTTGTAAACTTGAGTACCATTTAAATTATGTTTTAAACCTACGTGCTCAGTTAAAGTATTATTTATCAATACCTTTTGCGGCAAATAACAGTAGAGATAAGTGACCAGAAGGCCGGTATTCGTCTCACACAGAGAGTTAGGCCATGTTCAGATGACGAGCGCATGTGTACTCCTAGAACGAAATTACATGTAGTTGAAAACGCGCGTTGAGCGGCCTAGTGTTGCTATTTAACACGGCAATGCTACCAGTCATTTATACATTTTCTTTAAACAAAAAGTATTAATAGGGTTTTATTTGTAATTCTTCACTTAAATGTTTAAAAAGCAGTATCTAATGCTACAAAGCCAGTCGATTTTAGAACGTTCCAGTACATTTTCTGAGGGTTAGTGTGCTTATGCACACACATGCATACACAAAGAGTCGTTGGCTCAGACAATGTTATAGAAGAGGTAACGCGTCAACAGCGCTTGTCTCCCACCGCTGAGCCGCCGTCTCACCACCGCTGGGAACACTAAAAAGGACGTGTGCTGGGAACACTAAAAAAGGACGTGCGCTGCGAACAATCTCTCTCTCCGCTCGGTGATTGCGCCGGCAACATTGTCTGGGGCTCGGCTACTAACGCCGGAGCCCAGCGCCGCTTCTCTGCCTGGTGGTCTACACTTCCAGCCCTCTTTACCTCGCCAGTCCTGCTGATATAAGTACTAACCTTATCTATCTAACCTTACTCGGAAGGACAAACGCTGATCGAAGCTCTCAGAACCCACTCCCTGACTAACTATCTGTGTCTCATTTGTGCTCATTTACTGTAAGTAAATTGTAGCTTGCTTTATTTAAAATAAATAGTGTGAAGATTAATTTATCTTTTATCCAACCTCACGGCTTTACCACCATCATCTCATGGCTCTTAAAGCATAACACATAATAGGCAGTAGTTCCACGCTGATTTCAGCACGAACGGGCCGGCTCGACCAGGGCGGTACTACCCTCGCACAGAAAATCAACGTAAAATGACAGCGATCGTGCTGGCGTGTTTCGTTGGTGAGAGCGAGGCCAAAGGCCCAATACATTAAAAATAAAAAAAAAACGTTCCAAAGTTTTTTTAAGAAATGTTTAGTCACATTTAGTTTCTTGACCTAGTACAAACTGACGTCGCTTTCGCTGTATGTTTGTTAAGTAAGATCTTTTAAACTATTCGACGGACTTTGATGCAGTTTTTAGCAGCGGTCAGAGTGGTTCAGAGGACTGTTTATATGTGTAACAAATGCATAATAAAATTGACGAAATCCAGTCACTTAAAAGGCTTCCGTGTGAAACTAGACAAGGTCGGTAGCTTATTAGAAACATAGAGTAATGAATATAAATAAATAAATAAATAAATATTTCGGACACTTAACACACAACGTCATCTAGTCCCAAACTAAGCAGAGCTTGTATTATGGGTACTAGACCACTGATATAAATACTTATATACTTTTTTTTTTGTAAATACATACATATTATACATAGAAAACACCCAAACTCCGAAACAAATATTTGCAGATCATACAAACATTTGGTCCGACCCAGGAATCGAACCCGAGACCTCAAGAACAGCAGTCGCGTACGCTACCACTGCGCCACCGAGGCAGTTGGAAATGGCAGTCTTTAAAAACAAAAAAAAATAACAATATTAAAATTTTTAAAGACATTTCATGTTTAAAAAAAACTGTTTTTTTTAATAATAATGAAATTTATACCCGAAGATAATACCTATTTATTTTTATGCGTAAGTACTTTTATTTTTGGAAATTAAATACTTCATTTTAAGTATAACTCACAATGAATTTTGTGTGTTATTCCTAGAAGGATATATTAGAAAATAATGGAAGATATATGTGAAGAGTCGACACTTCAAACGGGCTTTCAGCTTTAGCTCACCGATGTGTGAATCGACGATAATGGTCGAAGATGTGGTTTTCTTCACTCGATTGAATATAGGGCACTTGGACTCATTTAAGTAGAGATTTTAAAATGTATGTGTAATGTAAATGGGTGTGCGATTAGGTCGGACCAAATAATGAGTGCGTAAATACGCCTTTATACGCAATAGTTAAGATAAAGAAAATGCGATGCAGGGCGGGAATAATATAATAATGCGACTTTAATGGAATGTATATTTATTTTTATTTATTTTATTTAACTATCTTTATTGTATACACAAATTACACAGTTACATAGTATGTGTATCAATTGGCGGTCTTATCGCTCACGGCGATTTCTTCCAGACAACCATACGCAGACATTATGTGTTAGAATTTATGGTAGCTTTACACACAGGTAACAAATTATAACAAAAATATATAAAAATATCAGTAGGGATCCTTAAACAAATGTTATACACTATTCATACCAAACACACATACTTATACCTACACAAATACATATATACAATATAAAATCAAACCAAAAGTATTTACAGGAATAAGTAGTAATCCTTTACCAGCTTTTTAAACATAGTCAAGGTTTTCGCTCGTCGGATATTATCAGGCAAGTTGTTCCAGAGCCTTACCGCCTGCACAGTAAAAGACTTGGCTGCAAACTGAGTAGAATGTGTTGGCATTTTTAGCTTTAAATTCTCCGATGACCTCAGATCTCTGCAATGTGTATTTTTTAAGAACTGAAAACGTTCTTTGAGATAAGGTGGTGTATGAGGATGAAACAGAACACTGTATAAAAGAGTAAGAATATGCAGATTCCGGCGAAAGCGTATTGGTAGCCACTTGAGCTTGGAACGAAACTCTGAGATATGATCATATTTACGTAATCCAAATATGAATCTAATGCATAAGTTTTGAAGTCGCTCAAGTTTGTTCAATTGGTCTTCGGTGAGATCCAGATAGCTGACATCGCCATAGTCAAGGATGGGGAGCAGAAGTGATTGTGCGAGCGCAACTTTAGTAGTAGTTGGAAGGAAATTCCGTAGTCTTCGCAGTGATCCCGCTGCAGCAAATAGTTTACGACTAACTTCTCCGATCTGAGAGTTCCAGGATAGGTACTTATCCATACAGATCCCCAAGTTTTTCACCTTATCACTATATGGAACAACTGTCCCGCTGCAACACACAAGTGGTATCTGCTGAAAGTTAATTTTGCAGTGCAGCCTGGAACTACCTACTATCATAACTTGAGTTTTAATTGGGTTTATATTTAGTCCATACTCCCTACTCCAGTTGCAAATTTGCATTAAGTCTTGATTAATAACGTCCACTGCTTGTGTTAAATTATCTGGCGTAGCTTGTGAATAAATTTGGAGATCATCTGCATAAAGATGGCAGGTAGAAAGTAATTGGTTTGTGATTGAGTTTATAAAAACTGCAAAAAGTAAAGGGGATAGCACGCCGCCCTGAGGTACACCTGCAGATGTTGTGCGCCAAGAGGAGTAAACATTTTCAATACAAGCACGCTGCTGGCGACCATACAGGTAACTACGAAACCAGTCAATTGCCGATGGAGATATGTTAAGAGAGCACAGTATGCCCAACAAAACATCGAAATCAACGGTGTTGAACGCGTTGCTAAAGTCTAGCAAAGCCATGACTGTTAGCTTTCCCTCATCCATCCCCGACCTAATGTCATCCGTAATATGGACTAGAGCTGTGGTAGTGCTGTGGCCTGGACGAAAACCTGATTGGAATGAATTAAGGAAACAGTTTTTTGAAAGAAATGAGCTCATTTGTGTATAAATAAGCCGCTCGAGGACTTTGGAGAAGAAAGGAAGGATAGATATGGGACGATAATCTGAAATGGAGGACGGATTGCATTTCTTGGGGAGAGGAATAATTTTAGCCATTTTCCATGCAGATGGAAAACTGTTGATGGATATAGAGTAATTGAGAATATGGCAAATTATAGGAAGGATTTCTTCGAGGATAGGAAGAACCATATTACGGCTGACACTGTCGTTTCCGACGGCATTAGAGGTTATTGACATTATGCTCTTCTTTACATCACATGCAGCAAATTGACTGAAAAAGAATGGAGAACAGTTAGGGATCGGCAAAGAAGAAAGATAATTCAATGTCGCGATTTTGGTAGTTCCTCCGTAACTGGAAGAAGCAGAAAAGTGTGAGTTCAAGGAATCAATATCAACATCTTTTGAAGTATTATTAGGACGTGACTTGCCAATCCCCAACGACTTAAGAAATTTCCAGACTTTAGCTGGGTTACCATCTTCAACAGATTTGTGGATATGTCGGCGCTGTGCATTCCTACACATCTTATTGCAGAGATTCCTAATAAGCACGTATTTTTCCCTGTTTAATTCTGTCGGGTGTTTTTTATAATTAGTTTGCGCCCTTGCTTTCTTTTTCTGTACCTCCTTTATGTCTTCAGTAAGCCAAGGTGCAGGAAGATGTTTTACCTTTATTAATCGCATCGGCGCATGTTTATCGTACAGGCATATCAAGTTATTAGTGAAGAAATCAACTTTATCATCGAGGCATTGAGAGTTAAAGAGAGGACTCCAGTCGATGTTTTCAGCATCTCTACGAAGGTTTTCGATATTCATATTACGAAAGTTACGCTGCGAGATGATTTTAGATTTAGGTTTAGGAGTACGAATGAGATAGGAAAGAAAAAGGAGATCGTGATAGGAAAATGAGTCTGCAGAGCACTGGCCATGTTTGGCAACGTGCTCTACAGAGGATACAAGGATAAGGTCTAGGAGAGATGAGTTGCGATTTGGCAGATTGTGTGTTGGATTTAGTGGAAGAATGGAAAGATTACTAGATTCAATAATGGATCGAAGGGTGACGGAACGAGAATCATTTTTTAGTAAACAGGTATTAAAGTCACCCATGACTATAGTATGACTGTACGAGGGGGTTAGGTTTTCTAAAAGTACTTCGAGCGAAGAAAAATAATCTACTCGTAAGGAGGGACTGTAAAATACACCGAGAAGTAGTTTTGTGTTATGGAGACAGATTTCGACGAATAAATGCTCGCCAGCATTTGTGGGTGGGGGCTGAGGTGACATATCTACTATGAAGAAAGGGATGTGAGATCGGATGTACATGGCAACTCCACCACCACGTCCACAGATGCGATCATTCCTTACCAACTGAAAGCCTGGTAGTGAATACGATACCGTGGAGAGGCATGGCTTTAGCCACGATTCTGATACAAGGATTGCATGGACATTCGTACAGTCGAAGGTTGTCAGCATATCAGAGAAATGAGCCGGAATACTTTGCGCGTTGATATGAACGACATTGAAATTCCTGGGAACATCGGAGAAATTGTTCGAAAGTGTATCCGCTAGCGAAGGAATACTTACGAAACTTGCATCATCACTAGATGCTGAGATATATTCATCAGCATCACTCTGAGTGACGGATGACGTCATCAATATGAAACAATATAAATACTTAGAAAAATATAAAATGTAATTTTTACTTAAACTAAAACTTAAACAAAATGTGCTACTAAAACTAATTCAAGTTATCTATCTGCCGGTTGCATGCCATTAAAGTAATTAAATTGACAAAAGTTATAAGTTTCTGTAAATAACAAAACTAATCACCGGAATGCGTTCCAAAACAAACAATCCAACAAAAAAAATAAAATAATAAATGCCTAACATAAACTATAACTAAAAATACATTAAAAATAAAGACTGTTATCCAAGAATATAAAATAGTAATATTAAGCCAAAAGACTAGTATCCAAAGTATGTGAATGCAACACAACGATTAAAGGACGTAAACTGGAACGCATAACGCAATCATCTGCACGTCATGTGACAGCACCTATTTTGATTGACAGAATACAAGATTATTGAACACCAACCAACAATTTTATTATGAGAAAGAAAAGAATTTGATTGGATAGGGTAAATAAATAAACTATTGTATGGCAGATGTAAATATCGCGCAATCGTATAATGTGCAGCTATGGCACTCAGAAAGCAAAGTGCCTATCATGCGACATGATGAACCAAACAAATACAAAAAACGCACTTTAAAACAACACTTTAGAGACGATAAACAGTGTTCTCGATTTATTTTTTAGCTGCACGCCTGGTTTTATTAACTGTAGGTTTGGCAGCTACTGCTACTGGCTTCACTACATCGTCGTCAATGGCCTCGAGTTCACCAAGCGTTGTTATACGATACTTTATATCATTAGGGCCTGTAACGTGAATAATACCTTCCCTAGTCCAGCATCTGGCTATGCCAAACTTTTCGCGTGCAGACATAAAGACCTCGTGCCTCTGTTTGGTTAAAAACTCTGATATTGTGATTCCCGTACCCTTTAAATTCGTTTTAGAGAACCATACAGAGTCTCTAGTAGTCACTTCTTGAAATTTTAAAAGTATAGGCCTGGGCTTACCAGATATTGACAGCCGACCCAGCCTTCGAATTCTCTTTATACTATGAGTACTGAAACCGCTCACCTTACATTGTTCGCTAAAGATTTTAGTAGCCACTTTTGCAACTTCTTCATTTTTTTCCTCTGGTACCCCATGTAGCAGTAGCATCTTTCGTCTGCTACGAGTCTCCATATTGTCTGCAGACTGTGCTAATATTTGGACCTGCTGTTGAAGGTCATGAAGAGCCTGGAATACAAACTTTTTGAAGGCTGCGAACTCTGCTTCAAGATTGGTGGCTGATGTGGATGAGCTGGTTCCTCTCTGTATCTTGTCTCTTGACTCAAATTCAGCCATACGGGAGTTGAACAGGATATTCATGTCGGTGATGGATTTTAGTAGAGACTCCATATTATTATTAATAGTTGAAAAAAAAATTTTTAAAATAAAAGATATGAAAAAAGGATGATAAAACTTGTAATGTAGGGATTACTAACACTTGCACCAGCAGACAGTTGTACTAGTAGGACAAATAAGTCATGAGTATTATAAAATTAATGGTATAAACAATTTTAATTATAATTTTAAATGGAGCTTAAACTTTTCTATGTGCACTTGACAACTACCCACATATAACTTTTGCGATATAATTTATGCGAGGTTTAAAAAAAATGGCTGACACAGTATCTACTAGTACTGTATCTGCGACGCGTATTTAAACTGACTGATTGACCGCGACACAGGAATGATGAACTGCCCTTAGGAAACAGGAGAATATGGACAGACAGTTCGTTTAATAGGTAAGGGACTAACCTCGCTGTGGTGCCCTTCACGCGTTGATGCCGGCGGCCGACGCGAGGGGCTGCTTGACGATTCACCAAGGCCTGTCACTGTTCTTAACTACACTTTTTTGACACAGGAAAAAATTTAATAGTTCACATGGGAAAATGCGGTTCCTAATCACGTCACATCAGTCTTTTGCGAGCGCGAACTGTCTCAACGACGGTTGAGGCGAAGAACGAACACTTTGTTAATTATGCGGAATGCGGGCGCGCATCGACTACCCTCAACGACGGTCTGTTTTGAACTGTCACTTGCATTTGACAATTGACGAAACGATGCGGCGGTCTTTCTTGGTAGTTCATTCCATCTTGCTCAAGGTTTGCGGAAATAGGAAATGTGGATAGGACGCGTTCATCAGTCAGTCAGCGCGACAATTAAACAAATGAAAATATGGCGCGTCCAGTAAATATAATTTGTTTTTATACATATTAAAATAATCTGATTATGTTCAGAATTACTTGGGAGTTAGGGTTGAAATTATTAGCATAATTACTTAAACTGTGGCTTTTCTAAATGACCCTTTGTAAACTTATTATACTGTCCTAAGTAGTAAGGGAATATCAGAATTATTTAAGAAGCTAGAGGTACAAGAAGGCTTACTTTTTTCGACAAGTACCATTTACTGCTCTGTACCAAACAACTCAAAAAACATTATAAACACGCTATTAAAAAATTGATTTCATCAAGCAATCAAATTATGATTATGATTTGTAAAAAATTTAAATGTTTTTTTTTTTGGTGTAGCGACATTTTTTGTCCTCTTCGACAAAAAATATTACAGTAAGTTACCTACTTGAGTATTAATGCTAAGCAGCAAAAAAAGGAAAATTCAAAACAAGAAAATGAAATAAAAGATGAAAAATGAAACTACAACAGACCACGATATTAGCGTATATTTGAAATAATGAGTAGAGCACTCACAAATACAAATTAGGAAGTTTTATTTATGTGCTGCATTTAATTTTTTTTATATTTTCCTGTTTGAATTTTCAAGATACAACAAAATTATTCATCAAATAAAAACGATTCCTTGATGTTTCCAATAAAGTCAGCGTTTCATAAAAATAATATTTCAACAGAAATAGTGTTTCTGCAGAAATGACATTGGTTTCCTTGTTGCTGTATGTATTGTAAATTTATGGGCCATCATCCTCCAATCTCTTGCAGCTATATTGAGTAAAAATGTTATTTTTGGATGTAATGAACCAAGTTTAGGGATATATGGAATTTCGCTTTGTAGTTGACTTTCGAGTTCAATAATTTGCGATAGAACTGGACGCTAAAATAAAATACACATCCGCACTACATTCCCTCATATATTTTATATGTATATTGAATAGTTATCACATTCGAGATAATTTTCTCACTTTTATTTCATGGTTTTATAAATAGTCATATAATAACTACTAACAGTCATTAATGTCGTAGACGTTCTTTCCTGAATATATTATTGTACTATTACTCCCCAGTTATTATAACGAATAATAAAGGCTAGGAAGATGAAAATAAGAAATAGTCCACGATGATAGTAAAAACTGTACAGTTATTAATTTTTACAAGGTAAGCACATTATCAATTATAATGCCAAATGCAGAAAAATGAGTGGGGACTACTCATATCACATACCTTTTCATACCTTTTCTAGTAAATATTTAGTTTTTTTTTTTAAAGTTTATTAAAAAAAAACAAAAACAAACGTTTAAAGAAAAAGGAACTCGGTACCCTCCAAACCAATGCTGTAAATATTTAATAGGTGTTGTACAAAAGATATTACAGAGCAGCCTACCTAGTAAGCACACTGTAATCCTTAATGAGATTTAAGATATAAATGAGATACAGTTAAGAAGTTAGGAATTCGGTCTTGAAACATTGTAACAGTGACTTTATTCCAAATGTTATGGGTTTCGCCGAGTTCACATGTAAGTAATTTTTATACATTCCTTGGCTCCCGCACTTTTTTCTGCATTATTGTCCATAATATTACATTTGTTTAATTATGAGACGATTGTCAAGAATATGTATGGAAAATGTCAAAGTTTACACCTAACCGGTTTCGCCTTATGGCATCATCAAAGTTTCGAAATATAACAAAAAAATACCAGTCGGCTAACTAGGCGCCTGAATGCCAATATCAAGTAAGTCTTGACCTTTGCTACATTTTACAGTGATTTTACTTAGTAGACTTAGTAGAGTAGAGTTTACTGGTCCTTAAACTAAGGTAACTAAGGTACTAGTATTTTTGACTGATTGACTGCCTTGTTGGTCTCGCGGTTGGCGTGTGCCACTGCTGATCATGAGGTCTCGGGTTCCCGGGTCGGACCAAATGTTTGTATGATCTACAAATGTTTGTTTCGGAGTTTGGGTGTTTTCTATGTATAATATGTATGTATTTACAAAAAAAAAAGTATATGTGTATTTGTATCACTTGTCTAGTCCCATAACACAAGCTCTGCTTAGCTTGGGATTAGATGGCGTTGTGTGTTAGATGTTCGAAATATTTATCATTATTTATATATTATTACAAGTAAACTTAGAAATAAAAAGTGTGAAGTGTAGAATAAAATGGGTTTTAACAAATATAATATATTTGGGATAAAAACATAAACATTTCAACTTTCGTACTCAAATTATCTTTTAGGATAGGTACCTACGTAAGAAATCTTAGCTTCAGGAAAATTCAACTATCTCATGACGTACAATGTTAAATTACGTGAAACTGTTTAAGCCATACATAGAAGAGCCTAGGGCATTATGAAATATGAAGAGCTTAAATTTCAGTAACAAAATAATTCAAATAAAAAAATAATTTTCAAATATTAGGAAACATGAAAATATGTAGTACACATGATACAAAAAAATATTAAAGCTATTTTAGTTTTAAATCATTAAATTACATAACATATGTCATAATAAATAACTAGTGTTTTTACCTAGTTTCATTCAAATCACCGTCAACTACTGAACGAAGGGGCTAACCCAACGAGTGACGACTATCCCAATCGTAGGCTTAGTTCACTTAGTTAATTAATTTGATATTCCTAGATTAAAGCAAATACTTTTATTCTAGATGAAGTGCTTTATAAATAAATATTTCGGACATCTAACACACAACGCCATCTAGTCCCAAACTAAGCAGAGCTTGAGTTATGGGTACAAGACAACTGATATAAATACTTATATACTTTTTTTGTTAATACATACATATTATACATAGAAAATACCCAAACTCCGAAACAAATATTTGCAGATCATACAAACATTTGGTCCGACCCGGGAATCGAACACGAGACCTCATAACAGCAGTCGCGTACGCTACCACGGCGCCACCGCAGTCAAAAGTTTTCTATCGTCTTTGTCCTCTATGTATTTCAAAACTATTCATATAATTTCATGATAATCTGTTTAAGTTCTTATCGCTTATGGTATTTACGACCACAGATTTCTTTTTGTAAAAATACATATTTTATTGAATCTATCCTACTACCACACTACTGAGTGCGTACTTAGCGTCGTATTTCTGACCACGGCTCCACCCGCGTATATGTCGGTTATCGCTGCAAATATTAGTCTATGTGTTATTCTGATGAATAAGCTATATTACTGTAAAGTTTCATCTAAATTAATTCAGTAGTTTTTGCGTGAAGAAGTAACAACATACATAGTCACAAACTTTCGCCTTTATATATTAGTGTGATAGTGTGATAATATTATCTATGATGAGGTGTTTCTTTTTTTTCACCACTTCATTTTATTCTTTTCAAAATTATCGACTGATGTTCTACTCAGAACCTTTTATAGTACTTGTGCGATAGTCACGTTCTTCCTAATGTTCGTACGAAAATGGTAACATTATTACGTCATAATGGTTTTTGTAGTGACAGAAAACTCTGAGAATTTGTATTCTTTTATGTTGCCGTATTTTCTTTTCGCTCAGCTTTAAATGTCGATTTATTTGGTGGCGCAGTAGTAGCGTATGCGACTGCTCTCTGGTTTGATTCCCGGGTCGGACCAAATGTTTGTATGATCTGAAAACATTTGTTTCGTGGTTTGGGTGTTTTTTATCAGTAATATGTACAAAAAAAAGTAATTATGTATTCATATCAGTTGTCTAGTACTCATAATACAAGCTCTTCTTAGTTTGGGACTAGATGGCGTTGTGTGTTGGATGTCCGAAATATTTATTAATTTGTTTTTTAACCAGTAGGTACGTATTCGAATAGTAGCAGACCGAGCTCTAGTGTGTCCCTTTGGAGAAGCCGATGTCCAGCAGTGGACTTTAACGGCTTGATGAAGTATTAGAAAAGCGATTGTATTGTTGGATTATGAAAGAATAATCAGTAATGTGATATACGATATCTCTTTCTGTATTTTACCGTGGGAGAGCCATGCTTCGGCATGAATGGGCCGGCTCGACCGGAGTGATACCACGACCTTACAGAAAACCGGTGTGAAATAGTGCTTACGCTGTGTTTCACCGAGTGGGTGAAGATACCGGAGACCCATAACCCAAACCCTGTCCCCCTATCTCCCCTTCTTATCCCACAAAGGCCAGCAACGCACTTGTGACGCCTCTGGTGTTTGCAGGTGTCCATGGGCAGCGGTAATCGCTTACCACCAGACGTTACGTCTGCGCATTTGCCCGCTTATTCCATAAAAAAAGGTAGAAGAAGCGATATATAGCTTATTAACTTTTTAAAAGTAGCTACTAACTTACTTTTCAAAAGCTTATATAACTTTGAGGTTCGAGTTTTCTTTCTGCTCCATAACTTTATTATTGGATGGAAAATATGATTATGAAAACTTGATTGCTGACAGGTTGGCCTTTATTAACTGTAGTTATCGCTATATTACCAAATGAAGATATTTTTTGATTGACATACAAAAAATTCAGAAAATTTTAATTTCTTTTTAAATATTACACAGTCTGAATAAAGCATACGTATACAAATTTGCAATATTCCTTAATAACTTATTAAATTACTAATAGAGACTGATGAGAAAATAAGTGCAAAGAAGTCCTAAAATTTATGGCGCTTAAGTCGCCCTTGTAACTTAATAACATCAATAAATACAGCGTCAATACTTAGATTAAGACGTAGCAAATGTTTTTTACATCCCAAGAATTATGAGAGATTTTTCATCTCGTTCATTTCAATAAGACTTGGAAGGGGAAATATGAGACTATATCGAGATATGCAAATAACTTGTTTATAAAAGGTATCTAAAGGTTTTATTGACTCCTAGCGTTTTATTAGATGTGATGAAATGAAAAGTCAATAAAACCAAAATAAGCTTTGTTGCTAATGTCTATTATGGATGGTTCTACTGAGGTTATTCTGTATTTAAAGTTAATATTTCAAATACACTTGTGGGGAAACGGGTGTCATGTGCCACCAACACAAAGTGAGGATCCTCCGACCAGGCGAGGTGATCATGCCTGGCGGGCCACTGCCCAACGGTTGATGTTGGGATGTTGTATATATGCTAATCAACGCGAAAACTTCTATTGCGCGATTTAGGATTGGTAATTACTCCATGTTGTGCATTACTTCGCAGTTCAGTGTATCTGCGGTAGATCATATGTTTTTGTTGCCGCTATACGTGGAGTTCGCCACACACTTTATGAATATTAATAACAGTGTACAAAATGCTACAATAAAATGAAATTGATAAAACAAATTATTTTTCATTCAACCTTCAGACTAAGATGCGTGTAATTTATTAGAATATTTAAAAGTTTATTCGTTAACTGTTCAAACTATAAGTTTTAACGTTTATTGTAATTAATTTAACACTTTTACTACTATAATACGTTTCAGTTTTTGACAAATTTATGTTCAAGATTTATTATAGTCTACATTTTCATAAAAAAGAAAAAATATGTTAAATTTTACATAAAGTAAATGCGTAAACACCGCCAAGACTCGTAAACAATAAAAGCCTGTCAACATTAATGGTTAATAATTTTAATGATATTTTATCATAGCCCCTCTTCATATTTGAAATTTCATAACATTGTCGTTGAATGTTTTATGAAAATGTGTTCCATTTGCGAATTCGTGCTTATTAGTAACTGTCAACATAAGTCTAGCTCGCATTACCTTCTGTGGGAATTGGTCTTAATTTAAATTTGTTCTGTTACGCGATAATTAATTGTTTTTAACCCCCGACGCAAAGCGAGAGGTGTTATAAGTTTGACGTCGATGTCTGTCTGCCTGTGTGTGTGGGTGTCTGTGGCATCGTAGCTCTCAAACGGATAGACGATTACAATGCGTTTTATTCATTTGAAAGCCAGTTTCTTTGCAGTGTAGTGTAGTTCTTAGCTATGTTTGGTTAATATCAGTTCCGCAATTTAAGAGTATCAGCTCTTTTCCAAAATGATGTATGGCATTTTTGGCGGATGATAACTCGATTAGTGCTTGCGTTAGGGTTTTTTTTAATTTTGGCTTATCAGCATATGCAATACTCAAAATGATTTCTCAGAAAACAACTAATGTTACCGAGTGGTGACGGTGATAAAATATCACCACTCCTATGCACCCCATGGGTGTCGTAAGAGATTAATAGCACTTTAAAGCGAAAGAAAATAAATCCTATTCCAACCTGTCTGACTCGTGTGATTTTGTATAATAAAACCTTCTTTCTAACCATAGGCCTATATCCAGTAGCAGACTATTGATAGTCCGAGAGCTGGTACCAATTTATGGGTAGGTATTTGAGGCAAGCTGAAAACTTGTCACAGACCTCTCCTATTTTAAATTATACCCCAACACGGAACTGGAGACCTGGCTGGTGAGTAGCGGGGCTAAATCAACACCTGAGTTTTTGAAAATATTTCAAAAATATGTTTGAGGCACTATGCAATTTTTTAATGTTGTAGTTTAATGTTTAAAGAATAAAAAAATAAAGAAGCCAGACGACTTGGTCGGCGCTTTAACATTGCCAGCCACGTGCAAAAATGTTTCGCAAAATCTAAAAAAATCTATTTGAGGCAACTTTAAATTTTACAGACAGGAGGCCCAAGCCTACGTCATCATCGCTATCGCTGGTTCTCAAACTTTATAGTTTTGGCGATATTTTATAACCTACTAATTTAGTCAATATCTATTGTCATTAACTGAACGATTTGGGTTATTAGTATCTAAAGGTCATGTGAAAAATAAAAAAAATGGGAATCTCTGCTAAAAACGAAAAAAAAATGTAAAAAAAAAACTTAAATATTTGTCATTAGTGTAAAAATATTGGTTTTTCTCAACAAATCATCAGACATTTTTTTAGAAAATTAATTCTGCTACAAACCATAAGACACTTTTATTTGAAAATTATTTTTTCAATAACGTTTGTTTAAATTTTTTAAAGGATTCATATTTTCAAACCTGTTGTAGATACCCTCATTGACAGCTGCTTTTGACTTTGCCACCGCTTTCCTTGCATCCTTTTTTGCTTTGTTGGTAACTTTCAATCTTTCTTTCGATTTTTGGCATTTTTTAAATCTTTCTTTCTAGATACTTTCTTCTCGTTGCTCCACCAGCTCGGATCCTTGCTAGGTACTAATTTGCCTCTGCTGATTCACAAACACTCCCTATCCGTTATCCCTACTCCGCGCCTGTGGTTACCTTCTTGTAATCATTCCATATCCCGATTAGCATATATCCCAACATCAACAGTTAGACGGTGGCCCACCAGGAATGATCACGTCGGCTGGTCGGAGGATCCTCCCTTTGTGTTGGAGGGACATGACACCAGCTCCCCCACTGTGTGATTCACTAATTGTTGTTTTGGGTCTGGAAGTTCTTTGTGTCTATTTTATGTATATACAGTCCCCTGTGACACAGGATTTATTTCTAGTTCGGGAGTTGTCTTTTTAAATAAAGTAAAGAAAAGAAGAGGGTTGTGAATACTTGTAAATAAATAGATCTATTGCTCGTTGTTGAAAGGACAACAGTAAATATCCAGAGCAATAGCTCTGTTTCTTGTTGTATTAACTGTTCTGTCCTCTAATTACCTAACGAACTGTCGTCAATTTAAATGACGTAAACTTTTTCTTTTAATTAAGATACGGGTTAAACTCACTTCAGATATGAGTGAATAAAGAAGTTTTTAATAGCTCTTTTCAAACACCAACTTGCTTAAGTATTCATATTTAATGGCTTACTCGAGTAAAACAAGCTTCAAGATTAAATTGATATTTTAAATTTCGAGACACAGTTGAATAGAGTTTAAACTTTATGTAAATGCTCTCACTTTTATTTTAATAATTAAAAACATAAATTGCCATGTAATTTTAAAAGTTAATTTTAGATTTGAAAGTCGAGAAATATTTCGAAGGACGAGCTTTAAGTACTTTCAGTGTGTTCATTATTATACACTAGCTGAACCCCGCGGTGTTACCCGCAGTTATTGTTGTACCGCGAGTAACGCCACGGGACAAAGTTAGTATAAAAAAGTAGCCTAAGTTACTCCCTGGATCATCAGCTACCTGCCAGTGAAAGTCCCGTCAAAATCCGTCCAGCCGTTCCAGAGATTACCCGGAACAAACAGACAGACAGACAGACCGACAGACAGACAGACAGACAAAATTTTTTTTAACTACATTTTTGCTATATGTACCTTGTATACATACATATGCATTTAGTAAAAAGCGGTTATTTTAATATTACAAACAGACACTCCAATTTTATTTATTTGTATAGATTTACACACTAATTTACAAATAAATAGAACTGTTAATCGTTTATAAAACATCGATAATAAATTATTATTAAAGCTACACGAACGAGTATTATTTATATTGGTAAATAATTTTCGTTCGTGTAGCTTCACAAATAAAGCAGGCAAAAACCAAGCTTAAAATTATTACACAAATTTATTATTATTGATACGCTTGTTTAATAAAATATGCCAGAATTTACCACCACCGTGTGAACATAATACACAGAAGCGTTCGAGTAAAACCTGTTATCTTAAGCCTCTTTGACAATACGTGCGGACGTTCAAAGAGGATTACATTATAAAATGTTAAAATATGTAATGTTTCGTTCAATAAAAATGACGACTTGGTAAATATACAGATTTGTTTGCCCGAATCACGGTAATATTGATTTAGTGAAATCATACTCAAACCATGTATTTTACTGTTATTTTAATTTTGCTATACTAACTTTTAAACTTTCGCGTTCCACGATATATTAACAATTATTTCAAGTCAGCCTGTGACCACGGCCAGTGCAACCTGGTCAAAATGTCAGGCAAATCAGAGGTATGTAATACCTTTTAATAAGTGATCGCGTTAATTCCCGTAAAAATAATTGTTAATTTTAATTTTGGTTTATTACCCAACGATTGTATCACTGTGTATTTGCGCTGTGTTAAAGATACTTTATTATAGAATTTACAAGTGTTGTCATGAGTTGGGCAAATTTTTTTTGAGGGCAGAGGTATCTGAAGAAATAATTGTTCTCTGGCCACCCGTGATTTGTTTGAATATCAAATAATATCCTGGCTAAAACTTATAAGTTGATGCAAGGACACATTCAACACAATAATTATGATCTTATTTTCGCAAAGTTTTGCAGTTACAGATTGTCCTGTAATTAGCTTAGCTTATACGCTTATACTACCTCCCAAATTAAGCAGATACTTGTGTTTTGGTTGAAATCCCGTTGTTTTCTAAATATTAGTTGTGAAGATAGATCTATGTCTATTAAAAGCTGTTGAAGATGGTGATGACGTATTAAAACTTTAAAACCACATTGATTTAACAAAAATTCCTTTCCCAGAGACATTCTTATTTTTCTACATAATTCGGAAAATAAAACCAAGAAAGAAATTAATCAACCAACTTTTTGTTCCGATACTTGTTTTTTCTATAAGCTATTTGGTATTAAAAGGGTTTACTTTAAATGTTACTTTGATGTTGACAAATCGAAATTCTCTTAAGCTATTTATTTTCTTTATAATCCAACAACGTTGAGGGAGTCTATTGAAATAAACTCAGTAAAAATCGTTGATCTTATTACTTGAATGAATTTTTCGAAACTGGAATACTGGATTCGGTAACAATTTAAAAAGTAATTGGTTTGATATAAGAATAATAAGATAGTATTACGATATTGGTTTCATTAGAATTAAAAATGTTATTTATTTAAAAGTTACAAACATAAGTATTCGTATTGTGCGTACTAATTTCGCTTAGATTATCTTTTCTTTTCGTTAATTATATTATCTTTCTCTCAGTCTTTCTTCAGTAAGGTATGTGTCCCATTATTTACTTAAGCGTCATGAAACGTATATATTCATATTGTCCTTGTTCTATCCGTTGCAGTGAAAAAACAAAAATGATAATAATTTCAATATTGTTTTTTGAGCTGAAGCCGCGTTGAGCACTTTTTGGCAGGAGAAAATCTTAGAAGTTCGCGTCATCGACATGCTGCATCACAAAACTTCTTTGGCCGTGTTTGTCGTCACCGACATGCTAATGTTTTATGTTGATAATTATAATTTTAATTTAAAAATAATGAAATTCCTAATTGAAGTTTCCTTCTTTAGCCGCGTTTAGCACATTTTGGTAGGGGAAAATCTTATGGGTTTGCGTCACCGACATGCTAATGTTTGTTGTCGATAATTAATTTTAATTTAAACATTATGAAATTTCAAATTTTAGACATTTCGTTTTACAAATAACATTCTAAGTTATAAGTTTTCACTTGCAGTCCTTATGAATGCCATTTTTTTTAGTCTAAAACGGTTATCAAGTCCTATTGTGATAAGCTTTAATATTTTAAACGATTGATAAAAATACTTATAGTCTCTACTACATTTTCAATATAATGAAAACAACAAAATACATACGCATACAATGCAGACCTGCTGTCAAAGTAAATAAGAAAGGATATCGACCGCTTCATAAGGTTTTTAGCTCTAAAAGTTGTAAATCTTTAAACTGTTAGAAAGTTTAGTTTGCTTTGTAAGTTTAAATTGTATTAGAAGTATTTTAGTTTCATTTTACAAATCAGCATCTAAATTTTGTGGGAAACTTTTCTACATAAATTTATATAACAAAGGGTTTAGAAGCGATTCTATCGCTGATACCGCATAATATTTAAATTGAACACGTAACTTTAATGGTGACTGAAAACCAGAATTGAATATAAAAGAGGCAACCTTTGATATTAGGGTTTACTATGATGATACTACTGGTGATTTGGATGATCGCTCAGACCTCTTTGAGTTAAGTCTGTCATAAGTTTAATGACATATCTTATTATTATTACCCGACTACGGCAAAGCCAAAGGAGGGTTATGATTTTGACAGGCTATGTATGTATGTATGTTCATTTGTTCCCTCGTAGCTCCTTAACTACTCATTAGAACTGGACAAATGAGGTGTCGTTAGAAGCGTCATAATTGTCTGCTGGTTATAGGCTATATGATATGTTACTGAATCTAATATGGCGCCCTCTAGCCGACATAAAGTACTGTATTAAAAAAATATTTTTGAATAAATATGTCGTGTTTGGTATCATTAGAAAGCGCGTTACTTGTACATTTCAAATATATATATATGACTAGCATTTTCTCGTGACTTTGTCCGTATTTATTCGATAATTATGATATTTCTATGGTACCTATTTAAAATATACTTTGCAAAGAAATTAATAGTATAGAGACACCAAAACATTATAACAAAAAAAAGTAAAAACTAAAACCCAACTACAACAGAAAACGACGCTGAAAAATCATGAAACAAGTTTACAGTACACTACATGGAATACAGCTTTTTTAATGTACCTTAGTCCATAACACTTTAAGGACGCGTGACTACGGCTTTTGAAACTTGTTTCATGAATCTTTAGCGTCGTTTTCTGTCGTAGTTGGGTTTTAGTTTTTACTTTTTTTTATTTCTTCAATTCTTATTATTTAATCTTTACATTACATCACCATTGGCAACTATTAATAATTGAAGGTATTTATTACACGCTAAATGGATTAGAAGACGATTGTTACCAGTTCACAAAAATTAAGAATGATAGATCCTCAATTATCATTGGTAACATTAATCGTTTAATTGTGGAAGGGGCATGTATCATTTACGTTAATGAGGTCTATTTTCATCTTCCTCGTATTAACTGACTGACTGAGTTTGCCCTCAGGGTTCATGAGGTTTGTCGCTCCGTGATGAAACTGTTCCCATCCAAAACATAAATGTAAAAAAGGAGAGCCAAGTTCAATACAAGAATTATGCTTGGCTGTGGGCTTCGCCGCAAAAAGAATGGAGATCTAAATGAGTGCCAAGTTCTATGCAAAATCGAAATATGTATTTATAGGAACAAAATACCATTATGAACAAGTATTAAACTCTATTTCTTTGCTTTATTGAATACATATAACAATTGCTGTTATTTTAAAATGTGAGATCTTAAAGTAGGTTAGATTAGCCTTGGTCAGTTTTCATTACATCAGTCGTTTTATGAAATTATTCAACATATATGTATATATTTTTTTTAATCCTGATACAAACTGGCCAAGTCAAATCTAACTTATTTTAAGATCTCACAATTTCACCAAGTGGTTCGTGAAATATTACATTCGGCGCTGGCTAGCCAGTTCCTTTGCTTGAACTTGGCTTGACACGCTACCGCGTTTCTAGATATTTACGAAAACTAGGCTGAACTAGTGCCGACCCGAATAAATCTTGTGGATAATAATGGCTAGAAAGATGAAGATGATGCTTCTGAAGAAAGCCGATACTGGACTCTTGGCTGTATACTTAAGAGTAAACGTCTATAAACAGTGATGTAAACACTGTTTTCAGCTATTTAAATCAAACACCAAATGCAACTAATAAGTAAACTAAAAGCTGTTTAACCTTTTTGGATATGACATTCAACCCGTCCATAAATTAGTGTAATTCCAACTAAATTACAGTGGGAGAGACGCGCTTCAACATGCATAGTCGCACTCCCCCAGCCCTCTCCACATCCCCCAAAAGCTGGCAACGCACTTGTGACGCCTCTGCTGTAGTAGGTATCACTGGGCGGCGGAAATCGCTTACCATCAGGCGATACATCTGCTCGTTTGACCCCCTATTCCATAAAAAAAAAGCAATGCTGTATTTGAGGTCTCGGGTTCAAATCCCGTGTCCGATCAAATGTTTGTATGATCTGCAAATATTTGTTTTTACGGAGTTTGGATGTTTTCTATGTAAAATATGTATGGTTTTGCAAAAAAATAATGATAAAATTTTCTTCACCCTTTTAAATTTCATTTAAATTATTTCGTGAACGAAAAATTTTGTCTAAGTAAGTGTAAAAAATATTGTAAGATGTAGCTATTATAATATTTTATGTTAAGGAACTTCGTTCCTATCTGTGTCCCACGACACCACACGGCTTTTTTTTAATAATTAAATAAGTTTAATTATTAAAAAAAGCCGTGTGGTGTCGTAGGTAAGCCTAATTAAACCTTTACTCTGCCTGATGGAAAGGATGAGCAGAATCCAAGAGTAGTGGTCACCATTTTCATTGCTAGTGCAGAAAATGCAACAATACAGCATTGTAATCCACACTATGGCGGCCTATTAAGATGCTTCTATATTATTGGGCCTCCGGTCTCGCACTCAGCAATATAAGACGGCAGCAGGAATACTATCATTTTAGGTTGATCTTCTGTGAGAAAGTAGTACCGCCTCGGTCAAGCCGGTCTGATACTGAAATCAGCCTGCCTGAACTAACTTTTGCTTCTGGCTGATTAACGATGACATTCTAATTTACGCATATAATATATAATACAGATTCCTTTCTTCTTAAAACTTTCATTCAATCATAGAAGCACAATAAATTAGTAAAAAAATATAGCAGTTTCTTCACTGAATGATGTACAGCTGCTGGCACAAAACAGAACATTAGCTGTGATTAATAGTGTTTTGGTGTTCGTGATACAAATATTACACACCTAAAAGACCCTAAGTGATTACAATGTAGTAGTATACTTAGTACTACTTTTATATTTATTATCACTAAGGGAGTCTCTTTGTTGATACAACAAGTAGAGATTAGTTTCACTTCACTTTTTATAGCTTGACACTTTTGTTTTTTTTATGATAAATTGGACTGAGTGCGAAAGAAAATTATTGATTGGACCCTCTTTTGCAAACTAAATTAAAAGAAAATATAAAGTTATTTGTAATAAAAACTTTACCGTGACTTTATGTAATTAATTATCTTCATCTTTACATAGTATACAAGTACAATTTTAACAAAAATAAAACCGACTTCAAGGTTCGACTCGATTTCTCTTGGATACAATAATCAGATATTAATGTCCTTATCATGGTACCACCATCGGGACATCTCCTTTTCATTAAAAAAAATCATCAAAATCGGTTCATAAACGACGAAGCTATCCGCGAATACACATAAAAAAAAAATATATATACGGTCGAAATGAGAAACCTTCTCCTTTTTTTGAAGTCGGTTAAAAATGAAGTCGCTTCCGCTGTCTGTTCGCTTAGATCTTTTAAACTGGTCAAAGGATTTTAACTCAGTTTTCAGCCACAAATAGAGTGTCTCAAGAGGAAGGTAATATGTGTAATGCATGCATATTATAGTAGAGGATATACGAAAATGTTAAAGAATCGTTTGAAGACTTGTATAGTATAAAACCAACTTGGCTGCCTCGTTGGTCTCGCGGTTGGCGTGTGCGACTGCTGATCATGAGGTATCGGGTTCGATTCCCGGGTCGGACCAAGCGTTTGTATGATCTACAAATATTTGTTTCGGAGTTTGGGTGTTTTCTATGTATAATATGTATGCATTTACAAAAAAAAATGTATATATATATTTGTATCAGTTATCTAGTACCCATAACACAAGCTCTGCTTAGCTTGGGACTAGATGGCGTTGTGTGTTAGATGTCCGAAATATTTATTATTTATTTATTATTTAATTAATTTTAGGCATCTGGTTGTTATATATGTATCTGTAAGCTTTTTCTGCGTATCTTCTAGAATTTTACAAGTTACAATGAATACGTTGTGATACTCAAAAGGCATAAGAGCGCCTTTGAGTGAACTCTTTCTCTTTCACTCTCAGATGTTTCTCTGGTAAAACCAAACACACTACAAAATGTGCTATAAAATCAAATAAATAACATTTATGTTGCTGATTTTCATTTTTCTAAACATTTTTCATTGATGCTCCGCTCCTAATAGTCTTAGCGTGATGATATATATCCTATAACCTTCCTCGATAAATGTACTATCCAACACTGAATTTTTTTTCAAATCGGATCAGCGTTTCCTGAGATTAGCGCGTTCAATTAAATAAACAAACTCTTCAGCTTTATATATTAGTATAGATTCAATGTACCGTGTTCATAAAATAAATAAACAGTTTCTGAGTTCGAATGATGTGTAATAAAGTCATTTTATCTAGTAACATCATTAACTTTAAATACCCATTCTATATTACGAGTGAAGTAGCAAGTAATAACAGTGCGTTCTTGTGCTTACACAACATCTCGCGAAAGTTTTAACGGTCTTTTGTACCATCATCATTATCCATCATCATCTATATAATGTATGTACATTTAACAATTCTGCATTTAAATATATAAAAGAAAATAATAGTAATATTTAAAGATCTAATAGGATTTCTATAGAATTAATGGACAATGATGATTATAACTTGAGTTCGAAACACAATTAAAAAACAAAACACGTACGAAACATAGCTGAAAAGTTATAAAATTGTGGTTAAGAACTAAAGATATTAATAAATTAATTGGGTGTGTCTGCTCTTGTAAAAATGAGCCCATAATAACTTTATAAAAAATATATATTACGTATATTTATATTTACACGAGTGTTTTTGTAAGGGTGGGTATTGGCATGTTATAATTACTTTATCGTAAACAGATAAAGTTCTAACCTAATGGTAAGAGTAGACGTAAGATCAAATTATGCTAAGGTATCCACAATCCCATTATTAAGTCGTAAACAACTACAGATTTACCAAACAGAGAATTTTACGTCACGTTTTTGATATTTGTGAGATAAAATACGAGGAATTAGGAGCAACTCTTTCGATCCCAATTGTTAACGTAAAGAAATATTCACAAAAATCTTTCATTCCGAGTTTTTTGTAAGGAGACAATTCAAAGATAAAACATGTCCCAAAGGATTTGACTAAGCAATGAATACGTTATTTTCAAAGAGATGCCGTTTAGGAGTATAATTATTATAAAAATATACTTCCTACGTGTACATTTAAGTATGTTTTTTTTTATTTGAATTTATAGTAGTTACAATGTTCTTTGTTACGAAAAGTATTAATTGTGTTTTAATCAGTCTGTTTTAGTTAATGCCAGGCCTCCTCAATGCTTGCCAACTAGAGATATCTGATTACTTTTTTTCATCTATACATCTGTACAAATAAATAAAATTGGAGTGTCTCTATGTAATATTAAAATAAACGCGTTTTACTAAATGCACACAGTATATTTCATGCCCGTAATGAAAAAGTTAAATACTTAATAGCATTAGAATCATATCATAGCGGAGAATATAAGATAAAGAAAATATATAATTATAGTATAAGACTTATAAAGAAGGGAAACTTAGAGCAGTTAAAAGTAAATAATTATTATGGGGAAAGGACTTGGAAGTATGTAGTACTTAATAAAGTATGTAATAAATATCAAATACTGAGAGAGGATAGAAGAATAAAATGTAAATTTAAACTTACACTAAGACTAAAAGAAATGTTTTGATAAGGGAATAGATTAAAACGTGTACTGATTTAGGAAGCATGTACCCGAAAATAGTGAGGTTTTACAAACTTTATTGTTTATTTCTTAGTTTTTTTTTAGTTAGTATGTGTTGTAGTAATAGTTTAAAAAGTAGCATTAAAGTATTGAGTTTATTATTATATTGAGCAGACACCTACAAACTGTTTGAACAGTTTGGCGAATAGAGACACTGTAAAAAATGTAAAGATTAAAAAAAACATATACCAAAATAACATTTTATTAAATTTTTTGTCTGTCTGGCTGTCCATTTGTCTGTCTGTTTTTTCCGGCTAATCTCTGGAACGGCTGGACCAATATTGACGGGACTTTCACTGGCAGATACCTGATGGTACAAGAAGTAAATTAGGATACTTTTTTTAACTGCGGCGTTACCTGTGGTTCATGTTATATCGCGGGGATCAGCTAGTATACACTATGTCCATTAATTATACCTAGACTATTGCTTATAATAACTGATATTATTAGAGAGAATTATGCAGTCGAGATCATTACATTTGCACTGCTATAGAATACATATTTTTTTTAATTTTGTTTTTTTTTTGTTGTCAGTATTTAACGTTATCCCGTCGAGATCACTACACTTGCACTGCTATAGAATAAAATAAATTAAATTTAACGGTATTAAGGTATTCAACCATTAAGTATTTACTGAACCATTATCGGTACAGTCGTAACGTCAGTAAAAGGGTCAGTCTAATCGATATTGACAAAATTAAAACAAAAGCCCATTACACGATCTCTCCAGGAACCCATTGTCATAATGGCATGACATTATAAACAATGGTTATTTGAAACCTTCTTGTATTTTTCAATTACTCGTAAAGGTCCTTTAAAATTAGAAATTGTCAAGATTGTTTACTTTAATTAAAGTGAAAACGATTTTTGAAGACATGGAAGTTATTTGTTGGTAGCTTTTAGAAATTACTTTCATTAATGGCATTTTAACGAAAGGTTAGAAATTATTTTGGTGTTAATAATTATTTTATTATTATAGTCAATCTATTGCAGCCCACTGCTAGAAATATTTCCGATTTCACGCCACTTGGTTCGATTCTTGGCTGGTCGCATTTGGCTTCGGCCAGCAATCTTGCGTCTATCATCTCTCCTCCTGACCTGCGGATGTCCTTCACTACGTTAATAATTATTTAAATATACCGAAATATATACCCATATGAGTATACGTATACTCGTTAATATGACCTTACAGTATACCGGTACTATTCATCCACATTTGGAAAGTGAGGGGTATTAAAAGTTACACAAACACACTTAACTACATTTATGTCCATGGGCGCCCAAAAGTCAGATTTTACCAAGTGACACAACTGTTTATATGCCCTCTAATCTATAAATAACTATATACTTATTTAAATTTTATTATAATTAAATCGGTAGAAAAAGTGAAAGCACTTTTCCTACCGATATTAAATAAAACTGTGCCTCAATAGTATCTGATTGAAATAGAGAGACTCTTTTTTGGAATATTTAGGTATTCAAAAGTCATGAGAGGAGGAACCTAGCTACAAGTAAGTGCAAAAAGAAGTAAGAAGTAAATAATTCTAAAACAATAGACTAAAAACTTAAAACGCCCATTGCAAATTCGCACTTATGGTCTATCTTCAAATTCTCCATTAAATTTCGGAGATTTTGGAAAAATAAATAGCCAATCAGCGCTATCTATGAAAATAAGCTTTAAGTAGAAAGTAGGTACTGTTATGTTATTATGTTGGCCCAATGTTGAGTTTGATAATAGATTTCTGCAAGATTTTTGTTAATCTTGCCAATGAAACGAATTTCAGCCTTTTGTGGCTTTAGATTGACATTTTGGAGATTTGAATATGTTTTTTTTATTTTAAACTCTAAAATTTAACAATTACAGCACAATATTGCTTAAATGAACATTCAGTTACGAAGCTAGAAATGTTTACTACTCGTTGCCAAGCGGTGTTTTATTTAAATGTTGAATGCTGCGGTGCGGTTTGTATCTTATCCCCTGAATATTTATCAGCGGGGTACTTTTAAATGTGTACTTGCCAAAAATGTAAGTGTTGGTTTTATGCTATACACACAGCGTTTTTACGGTTTTTAAGTTTGTCAAATACAGTTTCGTTATTTTTCTTAGAACTATTACACGATTTTATTCTTTTATGACACTGTTGAATAAACTATCATCAGAAATTATTTTTCACAATGAGCGTAGTCTCTAACAGTAATTCCAGATAAATATAGATGTTACTTTGTACTATATATATTTAGAATTTATAGTCACATAGATATTTATGGGCTTCATGCCTATGTAGGTTTATAAGAACAATTTTAGTTCACTTGCATGAGATACGATGTCTTATAAGACAAGTAACATTTGGTGTCATCCATTGACGAAGCACGCATATCTTAATTGTATAACAAAACATAAATACACAAGTACAACATAATATATACAGATGTGAAGTAATTAGAAACAATATAATACAAAAAAATAAAAAATAAAAAACAAATAGAGCAATAAACAAAATGTATCTATATTAAGTACAAATTATTACATCGTTTTGTTAAAAAATAATAATAATAACAATAAATATTTTCGGACATCTAACACACAAAGCCATCTAGTTCCAAGCTAAGCAGAGGTTGTGTAATGGGTACTAGACAACTGATACAAATACATCTATACTTTTTTTGTAAATACATACATACTATACATAGAAAACACCCAAAATCTACAAACATTTGGTCCGACCCGGGAATCGAACCCGGGACCTCATGATCAGCAGTCACACACGCCAACCGCGAGAGCAACGAGGCAGTAAATGGAACAAAAACAGTAGTAGCTCTAGGTCAGCTAGTGGTAAAGTTGAAATGAAGAGAGGTGATTAATTCAGGGCTCACGATTTATATCTACTTATAGTTACTGTAAAATAAAAACAAACACAAAGCAGTCATGAGGACTGCCGACAGAAGTGAAAACTCAAAATTATAAACAAACTGTTGTTTAAGTTCACCTGAAATGAACCTCTTTGCTCTTTAAGGCGGGCCTGACATAAATCTTTTTAAATAAAATGCCCTGTTATAAACTTACGTTATAATCTTTTTAAATAAAATGTACTGTATACAGTATAAACAAATTATCCGGGCAAGGCCAGTTTTCATCTAGTATTTTTATATAGTAGGTACTCACTCACTTTCTTTCACCATTTTTTTGTTACTTTTTTCATTAATAGATGCACTTTCTTCAATTGCCATATTTTAAACACTCGATACACACGAATTTTACAAGTATACAGAAGGTCGAGGCATCAGTTGTTACCATCCGTACACACGCACACTCGCGCAAGCACTAGACTCTGCGGCGCCATCTTACGGTGACGTATCCTGACGCGCGTTTCTGACGCGAGTTTAACATTTTTGACCTATCCCAAAGTAATTTTGCTGAAGTGTACAACGTCGTTAAAGTAGTTTCCAATTCAATAAAAATAAATATTACCGCGATTAAATCCCGCCTCTGCTAATCTGAACTTTTATTATTCAATTTCAAGTCAGTTATATGTGATAATAGGCAGTTCAATAAATCTTTAGGGTGTTAGATTAAGTTAACTGAAAAGATGGATTCAATTTTCCCTCCTTGACTTCGAGAAATTTTGCTTTAGAACTCTGTATATTAATTAAATTAGTATCTTATTAATCTAGCGTAATTTTTGCCACTACTTTGGAAATTCGGTTAATTAATATAAGGTAACGTGATTATCTTATAGTTTCAGTTAGTCATAAATTAATGTTTTTGAACATCAAATCAAAATAGCAGAATTTAGGGTTCAAATTCTTGTTATTAAAACATAAATTAGTTTGTTATAAAATAAAAATTTTAAATTTGCTAGAAGTGTTTGAAAATTGTAACAGACAGTTGATGAATGGACAGATGGAATGAAGGAACGTTCAGACTGATTTTGTTTTTCAGAACATATGGGCCAGCCAACCATAGTCTTACCACGGCTTTACAGAATTTCATTTTTTACTGAGTGAAGGAGGTTACTGCACCCTCGAACATCGAGGGAAGACACTCAAAGGCTAACAATGCACTCGTGTCAACAAATTCAGCCGATACTATATTTTAATAAACATTCAAACTGATAAAAATAAGTTACTAACATAAGCTTTGCCGACGTGGGACGCAACTGGCACTCGACATAGTTCTGTTACGCGTCAGTCAGCAACATATAGAAATTATTTCGCAGTTTCATTTGTCTAAGCATCTGCTGAGTCACTTAGTACTTCTTTTGTTGCGTAATTACTCTACACTTTTTTATCCACTTTATTTTTCAGCGATACTTACTCACCCTGTCCATAAAATAGTAAATAGCGCAATATCGAAACCCGATACTTAAAAAAATGGAGAAGACGTTATGTAAAATCTCTAATTCATGTAAGATCGAACACAAATAATTCTTGATTTACATTAAAAAATAGAACTAAGTTGCCTTACAAAAATCAAATTGACACAAAATGGAAACAAATTTACTTTTTTATTTATATCCGCTGAATAATTTATGAGATTGTTTGACGTCAACAGAGAATTTTGCTAGTTCATGCGTTTATGAAATATATGCGCATGAATGCATTTCAGTCAGTTCAGTAAATTTCAAACCAATATGAATTGAATGAAAATTCGCAGCGAAATAGATATATCTGCGATAGTGATTTGAATGCGAATAGCGAATTAGTTGGCATATTTTTTTCAAATGATCTGACCCTTTGAATTGACCTTTGTGTTGACTTTACTGAAATATCATAAATCTATTAAATTTAAGCTTAGTGCGATTTTTTATGGGATGTTTATTAGCATGGTTAAAAAATGTTAAGGTATCGTCAGGACACGTGCCCTGATCGAATATTCGTAAGACGGAGGCATAGCGTAAGAAAGGAAGTAATATCCCCCTCTCTTTCTACCGCGCGACGAAAATATAGGCCTGCTCTTGTTGTTTCGTATAAGTGATCCAGGGCACTTGCGCAAGTGTGCGTGTGTGTTTATACTATAGCCTGCTACACGAATGCACGGATGGTGACAGCTGATGGCTTTGAATACCCCGTATACATATGAAATTCATGTAAATCAAGTGTTTAAAATATGGAAACTCAACAAAGTGCATCTTATTAATGAAAAAAGTGACGAAGAAATAGTGAAAGAAAATGAGTGAGCACTTTACAAAAATATTAGATGAAAACCCGGCTTCGCTCGGGTAATTTGTTTATATTGTATAGCATTAACCTATATTTTTATAACATCACAATAAGCATTTCTGTAGTCATCGGTTCTCAAGGAATATTAAAGGTATAGCTAGATATATATTCGTATTCGTTCATTGTATTAAATAAATATAAGAATTAAAAAAAAAAAAACAAAAAGGCACAATGTTAATGCAATCCGTTTTTTTTGGGCCTGCCTAAATGACTCTACTCAGCCTGATGAAGAGCATAAGTAGAATCCAAGAGTGATGGTCATCATACTCATTGCGGATGCAGACAATGCAACAATGCAGCATGGTGATACACATCATGGCGGCTTAATGATGCTTCTGCATCGTTGGGCCACTTGTCTCACACTCACACGAAACACGTCACAACGTGCGAGGATAGTACCGTCCCGGTCGAGCCGGCCCGTACGTGCTGAAATCAGCGTGGCTCTGCTACCTGTAATTTTTATTATTACATATTTTTATAATAACTTTTACTAGTCATTTTGTGAGAAGCGATATCTAAAGTTATCGCCTTTAATGTCGTTTCTGTTAATAACCGTTGTAGTTTTAATGTGACAATATTATTATATAGATACTTAAAATTGTCTCTAAACATACGATTTAATATTTTTGTGGAAGAAAATAAAGACATTCAAATACTTAATTTTTACAATTTTCAAGTTTCTAGTCGTTTTAAGTAAACTTTATAGCAATAGGTAGAACATGTCGTAAATAACTCATCTTTTCTATAATTTGCCACGGACCGAATTATTTTGTCGTTTAATAAAAAAGAATTGATTCGGTTTCACAGTTAAACACCATAATATAACACGCCATACCTTCCTTTACTTATTATATAGATCAGTTTACATTAAATTGTTGGCTGAAGAGATTTGCCCTTTTCATCTGTTGTGAACCGTGAACACTGTCCAAAGTAAATAACACGCGAGGAGTCTCATTTCATTACGATACCAGACAGTAAATTGGCTAAATTAGCTTGGACTTTTGAATCAGCTATCATTAATTCTTTTACACTTTAATACGTATTTACTTACTGAACTTAAGAAAAATATTTCACCTTTTTCCTTAGTTGGTTTTAAAACGCATTTTTTAAGTTAGCAATCTCCAATTAATGCTATGACTGATACTTTATGTAATTACATTTCGGACAAAATTTATAAAACCCTTTAGCTTAGGTTATTTTATATTATATACTTAGGTAATGTACAGTGAAGGTGTTTGCCAAACTTTATCAACAATATAACATTCATCTCCTTAATATACGTTAATCCATCCTCAAAATACAGGTGCTACGTAGATTAGTAGCAAGCGAAGTAGGCTCTTCGCAGCAGACTACGAATGGCCTACACAAGAGCTACGTCAGTTACGCTGTCTCAGTAGATACATTAACGAGTAGTTCACATTACGTAAGTTTTTTTTTGTAAAATAACTGTCTTTTAAGACGTTTAAAATGTACTTAATATCTCTGTCAGTATTTTTGTTCACTGAGCTAAAAATCGGTTGTGCAGCTAAGTAGCAAGAAACGTAACTAATGAACTAAGTCATGCTCGCAGCATTGTTTTAGAATAGTAAGTTATCAAAGCGAGCAGTTAAAAAAATATTCTGAAACAAGGTAAGCTATTTTTTATTAAACGCCGATATATTTTACATTAATATAACAGTTTTAATGATTATTGTGACTATTTTGTTTCACATGATGTATATTATAATAAAAAACAAAAATTTAATTTCGTCAATTATTTACAGATATTAATTTAATCACTGAATATTTATGTTTGTACTCATTAACAAACACGGATGTTTATTCCCAAAGGTGAAAAGTAAAGACGTATTAAACACCTACATTTTGTTGCTTAACAATATTTAATTCCACTCACGTCATAAAAGGCAAATCTATTACCGTCATACTTTAGGGATTTGAAGAAACAATTAGGAGCTTTTGGAAAGGCAAAAGTGATAAAAAAGGAAGGCAATAGCATAAGAGAGAGACATCAATATTTGTGAAATGTGGGCTGTAATGATAATAACAATACATATTTCATATAGGACTGTTTGTACACAAACAAACCAAATTTGGACCTGCAAACAAACTACTGATAAACATCGTCCTCATTTTTAAACTAACTTTAAAAAAAGGAGAAGGTTTCGACTGTATTTTTGTTTATGTTTGTTACCTCATAACTTTTGACAGGGTGATTTGGTTCAGTTCTTGAAGTCGTTTTTTTTGTTAAAATTTGTGATCATTTTATTAGAAACAACTCTCGCATTAAAATCAAGTAAAAAGCCTGTGTCGCGGGGAACGTTAAAAACATACATGAAACAGAAACAAATAACACCCAGACGCTGAACAGCAATTTATGGATCACAGAAAGTGTTGTCTTATGTGGGATTTGAATCCACAACACTTGGCGCAGTAAAAATCAGAGTGGTGACCGCTTAAATCACGAGGCTAATCATGCAGTTAAACCATTATTTGTTTTAGGGAAATCGAACTTATAACCTTTAGCGTAGCAGTCATTAGTTATATTTATACTTAAGAACACCTTATTTCTCGTCTGATTTAAGAAGATAATATAGGTATGATATCAGTAACAATAAAAAAAAATAAAAAAAATAAGTATTTTACGTAAAACAGAACACGTTAGTTAAAGGGAACTTCCATAAATAATGTATTGACATAAGGATACGCTGTCTCATAATATATGAATTTGTACGCACTGTAACGTTTTATCGTGTAAATATATAAGTTGTATAGTAACAGTATTATAGTTAGAAATTCACATTATTATTTCAATATAAACATGGAAGGAGACAGGTTGAAAAAAGGGGTTTAACATTGGTTAAACAAACAAAATAAAATGTATCTAACTTACTTAATAAATATCTATCTATCTATCTAATAAACAACTAGCCAAGCAACTGATCGACGCTCCTCGTGACCAGAAGGCCGGCCTTTTTCTAGCACAGAGAATTAGCATTGCCATTCCACGTGGCAATGCTGCCAGTCTTTTGGGAACATTACCAGAAGACGATGATAAGGAAGAATTTTTTGACGCTTGTATGTAAATTTTGTTGTTTCCTTTTTTTATTATTATTTCCTAGTATTTTAACTTAATTTTAAGATAATATATTATATTTTAAATCTATCTATCTAATTATCTAATAACTTTAATATAATTATTTCGGTAATAGCTCAAACAATTTTCATAAAATTTTCCCTTCAGGGGGTTCCGAGGGTGATAAATCCATCTTGCTAGAAGTCATGTTTACAAAACTTACCAAAACAAAAGCTCGGTGGTCGTATTACTATATACAATAAGCAGGCAAGATACATCCTAATCATAATCACAATAATATCATAAAGGTGAAAGTAAGTTTGTTTGTTACGCTTTCACGCGAAAACTACTTAACCGATCATCGAGAAACCTTGTACGCATGTTCTTGGAGGTATTAGAAGTAACATAGGATACAAAGGACTTTTTATTAAATGGCTCGCATAAGGCCACGGGCGAAAGCTAGTTTTAATGTATTTACAACTATCTGAACCCCGCGGTATTACCCGCGGTTATTGCTGTACCGTTTGTAAACGCTTCGGGGCGAAGCTAATCTAAAAATCTCCTCGTTTCATCAGACACACCTCTCAGTGAAAGTTCTGTCAAAATCGGTCATTCTAGAAATCAGCTGAAATAAACTAACAGACAAAACTTAAAAAAAATGTTGTTTTGGTGTATGTACCGTGTATACATACGCATTTAGTAAATACTGGTTATTTTAATATTACAAATAGACACTCAAATTTTATTTATTTCTATAGATATGACAATAACAGTTTCACGAATGTTCGAACCAACGAATTTTATGAATTCAATTTGAAAATAGGTACATCGATGTAATTCAGTGTGCACGGCGTAACGGGTCCAGCCATTGCAAAGGAAATGTTAAATGGAACAGAAAGAAAATCAGACATTTTCCTGTTACCCGATGTCGAAAATTAAATTGAAGGCCAAATATAATTGAATTATGGAGAACTTACAACAAAAGACTACACTTCCTTTTATTGTTTGTTTCTTTAGCATCGTTAAGCTGCTATTACGATTAACCAACAGATGTTCTCTTCAACAGATATAATTATTATTTTTAAAACGATAATTCTCCTATAGTTCCATTAGGTACACATCCTGTGTTGCAGTGTACTTTACAAACATACATGAAATAGAATCAAAGAACCCCAGATTCAGACAGATCACACAAAGAGTTGTCCCATATGCGGACTCTTTGCTGTGTGTTCGAACCCCACAATATTCAGTACAGTAGAAAACGGTTAGGCGACCGCTTAAATCACTAGGCTATCCGTGCAATCAATCAAAAGCCAAAAATGAAAGAAAATAATCAGAATCCAAAAACACAAGTCTGACTTACCAAATAGAATTATAACTGAGCCATTCACCTTATATGATGCCTGCTATTTTTTTTATTTTTTTTTATGTATGGCCTGCCCATATGACTCTACTCTGCCTGATAGAAATCATAAGCAGAATCCAAAAGTGGTGTAATAAATAATAGTGGAATAGTGACCCTATTCTCATTGCAAATGCGGACAATGCAACAATGCAGACGGCGACCCACATTATGGCGGCCTAGTGATGCTTCTACATCTTTTGGCCTCCGGTCTTGCACTCTCCAACAAAACACGACAGCACAATCGTTGTCTTTATACGTTGATTTTCTATGCAAGGGTAGTACCGCGGTCGAGCCGGTCCGTTCGTGCTGAAATCAGCGTGGATCTACTACCTACTACTATATTTAAATACATACGACAAAGTTGGTTTACTAAAATGTTTTCAAAAAAAGTGAGATTGCATCTCTGGTGGTCATCTGACCTATCACGATGCATTTTAAATCTTTTGTATGCTCTATACTTTTAAAATCTTTCCTAGCAACGGAGATTGACCAGAGGGTGTCAAGTGGACACAACTGCACTCGACTAATCATTTTAAAAATCCAAAGTCCATAAAAAAGTTAGACTGCATATATCGAGCTTTATAGTTAAAGTCGAAACTATTCCGTTCGCAAAGGTCAAAGAAATTACGCATACGAACATAATACGTTTATAAAGAATCCCATCAGCCTATGACCCACTGCTGTAAAAAATGAATTTGACAAGAGTGTGATATTAATAAAAATATCCATTAAAAGCTGCTGGTGATAATGATGACAAAAGAGAATGTTTTGATATCGACGTATATGCACCACATTGATGAAAAGCCGTCTACCGTGGGAGAGCCACGCTTCGGCATGAATGGGCCGGCTCGACCGGAGTAACACTTCGGCCTCACAGAAAACCGGTGTGAAATAGTGCTTGCGCTGTGTTTCACCGAGTGAGTGAGGATACCGGAGGCCCATAACTCAAACCCCCTCCCCCCATCTCTCCTTCCTATCTCCCAAAGGCCGGCAACGCACTTGTGACGTCTCCGCTAACCATCAGGTATACCATAAGAAAAGTAATAATTTTGTTTATTTTTCGATTATCGACAGTTCTCTAACAATCCCTATGATAATCGTTTCGTCAAATAGGCTTACGAAAACAAGGTGGGCCCCAAGAGCAATAACGGTTGAGCCGCGCTGTCTCGTCAATAGAAACATTATGATTGATGAATTTAAATAACGAATGGCGATACTTGCAGGTATCGATGGAGAATTTGTCGTTTGATTATAATTGATTACCGTTAGCATGACTTCGATATTTATTGATCCAAAAAAGTTTTTAATGTGTACTTAGGTGCACTAACCCATGCCCCGGTGTCATTCCTATCAAAGTATTTTTTCGTTTCTTGAAAATCTATATTGTTTTCTGTATACAATTTGAACAACCAACATTTTGGTAACGTGTACGCAAAACTTAAAATAAAAGATTTTTATACCGAATGCTTTAGCTTTTAGTTATAAATTAATTGACATGTTTACCATAATTGAAAAAACGAATTTGAAACTTTAGAAAAAATATTTCTTGATATACTATCTTTTACCCTCGTCTCCACCCGCGTGGATATAGGTTATCACAGTAATTAATTATCTCCATGCTTAATTTCATTGAAATCGGTGCAGTGTTTTATTGAAATTCAGCCGTAAAAGCGTAACAGACAGACAGATAGACAAAGTGAAATAAAATAAAATTTATACAAAAGTGATAGAAATAGATAAAATACCAGATTGGCTAAAAGTAGTGCTAACTACCTAAACTGTAATTAATAGTTAAAAAAAACAAATAACTAAGCCTAATTTTCAAAAACACATTCATTTAGTTTTGGCTACCAAAAATTTGTTACTAATTAAAAATACTGGCATTACCAGGCCTTACTAAATATCCGTGTTAAGTTTTAATTATTTCAAATGTCACAAGCATTTTCCAAAAGTTTACAAGATTTGGCTGCAGTCCAACTTACACAGTCACATGAAATAACACTCGTTAACCTAACTCAGCACTTTCTCTTTGTACTAAATGTTGGCGATATTCGCATGCTAATATTAATTCCAAAGGTCGTTACACTTAGTGAAGAGTTTTATTCAAAGGATTACTTTATTCAGACCTTTATTAGCCTAACATGTTAATTTTTTCCAGTTAAATTAGTAACGGTGTTTTATTGAGATGAATGGACAAGATGAGTCTTTTTGGGCAAGTGTTTAGTGACACTGACTACTAAGTGAATGATCGTAGGCCCGATTTCCAACCAGCCTCTATAAGAAAGTAAACATTCCACGTGATAATATTGATGCAAAGTCACGCGGTCAAAACAAAATACCACGGCCTCACAGTAAACCAGTGTGAAACAGCGTTTGCGCACTGTTTAACCGAGTGAATGAGGATACCGCAGGACCATACGCCTACCCCTCTTCCCATCCCCCTACCCATCCCCCAAAGTCCGCCAATGCACTTGTGACGCCTCTGGTGTTGCGGTAATCGCTTACCATCAGGCGATAGGCCTGCTCGTTGGCCCCCAAATTTCTAAAAGTACCTATAAATATTTGAAAACCAAATGTCATTTTTTAGATAGAAAAAGATAAGACATCAAATGTTTTACAGCTAGGAACAGTTTGTGTTGAAAAGTTAAATTACCGTGTTGAGTATCTTCCGTTATTTATTATTTACTATTTGTTGCCCGCGGCTCCGCCCGCGTGTATGTTATCAGTTCAGTATTCGGTTATCGCGGCAAATAGTAGCCTATGTGTGATTCTGATGTATAAGCTATATTACTGTAAAGTTACATCCAAATCCCTTCAGTAGTTTTTGCGTGTAAGAGTAACAAACATCCATCCATACTTACAAGTTTTCGCGTTTATAATATTAGCAGGATGTTTATCAAGGTCTAAACTTCCCTGAAGTTCTTCAGGTCCAGCTATTCTCGAGTTTTAGCGAGATAAACGAACAGCAATTCATATATATGTATATGTACAGATTATTACAGATTTTATATGATACAAAAGTATTTTTTAATTGATAATGCACCCAAATAGAGTACAATATCAAGATCAAGCAGCACGCAAATATAAAAATCCAGCGGCACTTCCTTTGATAAACTTCATTTTGATATAATTTGCAAAAACAATGTCAGAGAGACTGTACTATAATAAGAGCATCTGCAAAAGGAAGTTTCTTTTGAATTGTAAATGTGTGTTTGTAAAGTACGAAACCTCTCAAGTTTTAAACTTTGTGGAAGAAACCCCAACCGAGGATAAGCTTGGCATTGGTAGAAGGCAGCCACGGGCAATGCCAAACAATTACTTAGAAAGTATTGAAATTTCCCCTGAAGGTTCAGAGTCTAGAACTGTTTGTAAATTTGAAATGGTCCATAATTCCTTTAAAACTTTTGTGCACTCATAACAAAACTTTAATATCAAGGTACTTATGCAGCTTTTTTTTCTGATCATAGTAATTTATTTTAAGGAGCACAAACAATGCTTCATGTTACATATCAGGTTTTAATGTAGTACATACATGAGTAATAATATGTGTTCATAGTTTCTGGTATTACGTATTAGCTACCAAGAGTGATACAACTATTTTTGAAAAAAAAAGCGTTAACAACTTACACTTTAATCAAATACTAAGCACAATAATACTCTAAGATATTTTAATTAATAAAAAATATTTCTCTTATATTTAAACCAAGGACTATAGGACTTAAATCAAGGTAGCAAGAGCCAAGCTGATTTCAGCACAAACGTGTCGGCTCGACCAAAGTGACTCTTAACGGTGGCAAGCATGAACAGAATCCAAGAGTGGTGGCCACCACTCTTTTCGAATGCAGGCAATGCAGAATGGTCATAAATTTAATTGTAAAATGATTTTAAAGTATTTTTTAAGTTAAAAAAAAATATGATTTTAAGTCTTCTTGGCTATCACGATTATAAAACATTTGTATAAACTATTAGTGCGGTATAATTATTTCTAAAACAGTACATCAAAATAGTATAGTAATACCTCTTTCAAATATGTAGCAAATCACTGCTTAACCCAGATAGAGAAGATAAACATTTCCTGCAGGAAGTCATGACAGTTCGCTAGTTACACAATAAATATAGCGTCTTCAGGAAGGTGCAGTGCGGGTGAACTATGACCCTATTATTTCACTACCCAATCTGGCCATCATTTTTCCTTATATAATGGCCCTACTTTTTCAAGACTACGCAAGACTAAATAATACATCAAAAGGAGTATGAAGGCGAGTTTCCATCGAAATTGTTGGCAATTTCAGTGTGTCTAACTGTTCAGAAAATCGACAACTTTTGTTTCCATTATGTCTACACCGTGTCGCCAACAATTTGAAAAACATTCCAACTAAGCTGCTCTACAAAGCCAATAAATATCTACAAGAAGCGTATTCTTTGAATGTTTACCGCCAAAAACAGAAACACGGTTCCTAACAGTTGTTGACAATTTTTGTTCGGTTTACGAATCCATTTTAGGTACATCCATCCATTGTATCCAGCTTAGTACTGTAATGATGAACTATAATTATTTTACACTCACTATGAATGAAAAATCTTACAAGTAATACGCAAAAATAAAACGCGATTTAATTAAGAACTAATTTGTGATTTAGTAGCTGCGAGGACGAAACATTCCATTGCATTTACACAAAATATATACGTATTAATCCCTCTAGCTTAATACAGTCTGAATTTGTTTGTACTATACATGATATTAAATACAATTCGATTGTTTTATATAAAATACTTTAGGGATAAATTTATAATGAAATATAAACTTACATATTGTTCATTTATTATATTTGTAATATTCTATGTAACAGCATTAATTTATCGTATTCAATGTCACCAAAATTAAATGAATTTTACTTTATTGTTAGGAGTTTTTGCTAATTGTTATTAAGTTAATATTTACTGTTAAAAGTGGATACATCATTGAATTTAAAATACAACAATAGTTATTAACAAGTATACACGAATAATAATAATATATACACGAAAAATTTATATACTTCTACCACTTGGCGCTATGCACTCTCAAAAGCGTTTTTTTCTTTAGTTGCCAATTAATACGTATAGTATTTAAGCCACACAATATTGTGCTATTAAAAATTTATTTCAACTCCTCTTATTTTTACAAACCTTGATTATGTCCACAGAAGACGCGCTCAAAGCGAATGGCCACATAAAAATAAATTCGTCCCTCGACTCGACTTTATTGCTCTACTACTGTGAATCAACCCAACCGTCTCTGTAAATATACTCAACAAGATCCTTTCTCAAAACGAAATCAAACAAATGACTAATATTTTCTCAGTTAACAGTATAACACGTTTACTCCGGCAGTTTGCTACACATAAAGTCAGAACAAAAGGTTCCTATAAAAGAAAGGTCAAACAATCCTATTTGTAAGTGTTGCCGTTGACGAGATGATACTATTTATTTGCAGTAAATACTACACACATTTCATTTATTTTTATTGACAAAAATTTTTTTAGGGATGTTTGTCGAAGTAGCCACTTTAGGAAAAAACTGATTAACTGGTCGACTAGTCATTTACATTTATTGATATTTCCATGAATAGAAAGATTAGGCAGAAGCGTATGAAAATGCCCATATTCGTACAGTAATTTTATTAACTCTTAGGTGGTAAGTTTTTTGCCGTCTCGTAGACTTTAGAGACGTTTATGCTCAGACTGTTTGAGAAGTATATTCGTCTACAGCGAAGCCTAATTGACCTACTAGTCCAAGATGGTTTTAGTGCTCGACCGACCGTCGATGCGAACCATCAGTACCTGACAATACGCAACCGACCGTCAGCAATTCGTACGTTCAGTGCTTTCTTTCAGTGTTTTATTTATTTAAGCCTAATGCACATTTTGTACATAGGCGGACTTAATGTAAAACGTTTGATGCTTATAAAGTGCGATATTTAAAACATGGTACAGGTTTCGTTGTTTTGTAAGAAAGATGTGTCAAAATTTTATTAAAAACCACCTAAAAACATTACCGACTGCTATTTTAACGATTTTTTTTTTATATTTTATGGATAACATTTGATACTGGAAGGAAACATAATATTATTACTATGTTTTATTCACTTTCATTCGTTTATAATTATTTTACGGAAAATAAGCTTAAGATAATTTTAATTACGATGATCCTCAACTATGAATCCGCCAAATATCTCTCATTTAGACCGAAAGGTTAACTGGTATAAATTACAGATCGTAGAAAATTCACAAGAATTTTACAAAGATGCATTAAAGAAAAGACTAATATAATCGGTATTATATAAATGTGGATGTTTTCCACTATTAATCGTCAGCAATATCTTGATACCTGAAATTTATTAATATTGGCGGCAGCGGATTAGGGTTATGCTTAAGGAATGCCACTGTAAATTAAGTTAAGATGCTATAAATAGACAAATATAGAACTTGCGTCAGTGCGAACTTCTTGAAAGGTTTCTCTAGAGTGCTATCATTTTAACAGGTGTAATTTGCATTCAGATCGAACAAGGTTAGTACAGTCAATGTCTAGCTTGTACTTGATCTGTATAACAGACACTAAAATTTAAAGAATTCTATTTGGTAATCTTCATTTATCACTTAAATTTTAACCTTCCAATGCACGTCGTGGACGTTGGATGTACGTGACTGCTTTTCCAGTTTGAGCACTAGTAGCTCATTTGGGACAAGTTCATACTAATGTGTTTTACTACGTGCAAGGACGTGTTCTGGCACATAATAAAGAACCCTCGTCGTTTAATAGTATCCAGTAAGTATAGATTCACTTTTTAAAAATAAAATTACAATATTTACTAGCTGTGGTTGTTCTACAAACAATCAAGTTTAATCTAGTTCCAAGCCAAGCAGAGCTTGTGTTATGGGTACTAGACAACAGATATAAATAAACATACTTTTTTTTTGTAAATACTTATATATCATACATATAAGAAACAACCAAACTCCGCAACAGCAGGTCATACAAACATTTGATCCAATTCGGTAATCGTATCCGAGACCTCAACCATAGCAGTCGCATATGCAACCACTGCGCCACCTAGGCAGTCAAAAGAGAAATTGCCTTTTATGTTAAAACACTAACAACTATAGTAGTTTCTAAAAAGTAGATTAAAATATTGTTTAACTAAAAGAACTGTCACATAATAGTAGAGTATAAAATCGGATTGAGGTTTCTAAACACTGATCAAAGAAAAACTACTTACAATATGCGGATAACATATAACATAACATTTTGCCTTAAGCTTTCAAAGCTCCGTTTACTGATACAAATATTAAATCAAAGTGCTTAATCATGCTTTTAATTACTCAATGTTATACTTGACAAGAGTTTTGACAGATGATTAGTTAAATTTTCCGTTAATCATCCTTTCATAATCAGTGCTAAATATGAGTCAATTGACGTTTAAATTAACATCATAATTTTCAATAACTTGTTAATTTAATACGTAAACTTGGTAGGTACTTGGCATTTAGTATTTCGTATACAATACGCAAGAAGTAGAAGATTTTTCTGTAATCACGTTGCTACATACATTTAATAATATTTTTCTAAAAAGTTTTACTGTATAATATACTAACTAATATTATAAATACGAAAGTTTGTAAGGATGGATGGATGTTTGGATGGATGTTTGTTACTCTTTCACGCAAAAACTACTGAACGGATTTGGATGAAACTTTACAGTAATATAGCTTATACATCAGAATAACACATAGGCTACTATTTGCCGCGATAACCGACATATACGCGGGCGGAGCCGCGGGCAACAACTAGTATACTTATAAAATATAATCTATCTGAATGTATATATTAAAAAGAAAAATGATTTACTTATCTATAGATGCGCGTATGAATTGCCGTTAATGACTATTACAGGTAAGAGTATTTATATTAACATTACTTCTAAATAGTCTCATTCTTATACACATATTTTTGTTTGAATGATAATGAACTTTGGATAATTTTAAATAGTATCAGTAATTTGAGACCTGTTATAGTTAACTTGCTCCGCGCGTTTTGGGTTAGTTAGACGCTCCAAAATCAGGCATACGTTATTATACAGCTGATAAATGTATTAATAATATGTAATAATTCTACAATTATAACCGCACCGAGCGTAAACTTTTTAGCTCAGTAGGCAGAATATCATTAAACCAATATGCCAGTAAAATATGAAAATCTCAAAATTTCATGACACGAAAACATTTAATATTAGAAAATTTATGATTTTAATCAGTCGCACTTTTGAGTATACTGTTTCACTGTTATAGTATACAAAATATTAAATATAGCTATTTAATCATTATATATAATTTAGAATGTGGTAAGAATAACATTAACTAGCCTTTATTCTTGTTATTCTTACCACATTCTGAAATATACACAAGTTTAGTTTAACTATTCCAATTTGTTGATTCATTTCAATATATATTAGCTTACGCTTACATATTTTTATTATATATGTCAATCTTCTTTCAATGTTTCTTTTACCAATCAATCTATGAATAGAAACGCAAACAATGTATCAGCCATACCAAGAATTTTAAGTTATTACGTGGGAGAATCGGGCTTCGGCACAAATGGACGTCTCGATCTTAGTAATACCTCTAGCTTCAAAGCAAGCTGAAATTAACCAATTATTTCATTGCATTTTATCGAGTGACCTTTTCACCAGCTGGGCGCAAGATAAGGTACCGACTTTCCTTTTTCTTCTGTAGTCAGAGGAATTCCTTGCCTTGATTATAGGAGGAAGAATACTTAGGACGGCAACGCATTTGTGACGTTTGATTTTCTGGTATTTATGGGCGGTGGTAGATAGTTACTTCCAGATTATTTACGTTTGAATTTTTATTTCTATATGCTTAAAGGAAATCATAAAAAATATCAGTCTTATTTGCTTGCAAATACGCAAGCGGCAACAACTAATACTTTATAATCTAATTTTTAATCGGAACAATTTAAACTTCCGACAAGTAGCCTATGTGTTTTTCTGATATATAAGCTATATTACTGTAAAGTTTCATCCAAATCCGTCCAGTAGTTTTTGCGTGAAAGAGTAACAAACATCCATCCATCTATCCATACTTACATACGTTCGCGTTTATAATATTAGTAGATTTTGATTAATTTCGAACTACAACCTTCTACCAGCTGGTGCTGGTGTGATCACCAAATGCAATGCTATGGTTAGCATTGCACTCGGTGATTGCATAAGATAAGCAGCACAAGTCTCAGCCAGTCAGCAACCTCGGTCTCATCAGGCACCACACGGCGCACCAGCAGACTCTCCAGCTTAGTAACCTTTACGGCCTCATCAGCGTCTAGGAACAGTGTACTGTTCCTAGACGCTGAGACTTTCACATACAGTACAACTGAAATATACGACAGCGCACTCTGTCGCAGATACACCGAACTATGGTTAAATGTACATATACAACATCCCGACATCAACAGTTGAGCAGTAGCCCGCAGTAGGGACATAATACCCGTTCCCCCACATATGTCAATGTCAATCTGTTTATGTATATATGTATGTTTGTGTATGTATATATGTTATTAATAATTGGTGTATGCAGGGCCGGATTTAAACTTAATGCCGCCCCTGGGCACCGGATAAAAACCCGCCTTAAGGCGGGTTTTTATCCGGCATTTTACTTAAACTTATAGTTCACATATTTTATTTGTCAAAATTAAATAACTAATTTGTTGAAGAAACTATATTTATTACATGTTACATATTCCAAAAACATAAACAAATATTTGTTTCTTTTCTAACAATTATAATTTTAGCACTAAAGGTGAGTCTTAATTATATTAAATCAATTTTATAGCAGGCAAATTCGTCTGACTTTTTGAATTGAGAATTGTTTGATTAAATCTTCGCAATCTAAACGTTGAAGTACGTCGGATTCGATGCATAGAATAGCTAAGCTATTGCGCCTATTAGCAGTCATTTTAGAACGTAAGTAGTTTTCAACTCTCTTCAAACATGAAAACGAGCGTTCTGTACAGTTTGTTACAACAGCTAATGTCATAAATATTCGATAGGCGATGTCCACGTTTGGAAAATGAGTACAGGTCATTTGCATGCAACAATTTCAAAAGATCGGAAAGCGAATTCTGTTCCATAATTTTTTCAATGCAATAATTTCCTTTTGCGTATTAGCAACAATTTTGATCAATTGTTTATAATTTAACAATGAAGTATGTTTCATCCACTTTATAATATTATAATACTTTATCATATTATAGTGTAGATGAAACATAGAAGAGTTTGTTTGTTTGTTTGAAGCGCTAATCTCAGGAACCGCTGATCCGATTTAAAAAAATCTTACAGGTGGATAGTGCATTTATCGAGGAAGGCTATAGGCTATATATCATCACGCTAAGACCAATAGGAGCGGAGCACCAATAAAGAATGTGTTAAAAACAGGGGATAATTATCATGCTACGGGCAATAGGAGATGCAAACGGTGTTACGTGGGTCTGCTAGTAAATCATAAATCAATAAGGTAAAATATTTTTTATGATCATGAATGACAATGGCCATATTAGCCGCAGAAGTGATTACCGTTGGGGTAAACGGGTTCTTGAGTAGAGACCGCGTCTCGGCAAACATAGTGCAGGACGTCCACAAGAAAGGTGGAGTGATATCTGCGCAAGACAGCTGGCAGGAGCTGAATGCGAGACGCCGAGGATCGAACCAAGTGGCGGGCAATTGGAGAGGCCTATGTCCAGCTGTGGACTGCGATAGGCTGAAGATGATGATGATCATGAATGAACAATACTGCTATAAGCGTCATTGTCATAAATAAATTAAATTAAAGAAAGAGTTGTTTTACTTCTTAATATTATTTTTGAAAATTTTTGGCACCAATTTTGAAAATAGCTTGCCGCTTAAGATGTTCAAAGTTTTAGCCAAACCAATGACCCTTTCGTGTATCCAAAGATATTTTTTTTGTTCTTCACAGTTAAAAGGTCTATCCATTTTTGTTTAGGTTTTTATCTACAGTAAGGAACTTATGCCTGCCCGTTTTATTTGCCCACATAGGTACTGCACAACACTGCGGCATTTTAGAAAACAATATTTGTATAAGAATGTTTATAAAAATAAATAAACCAAAATAATTTAGAAAAAAAACAAATATCGTACTTGACAGTTCATTGGACCTGACGCCAAAGTGCCGCCATCTGGAGTAGACCATTCAAAAAAACCACAAAACCCCCACATATAATCGATTAATTGAATTTCTTGAATTATCAATTAAACATAAAATTATTAATTAACGGAATTAATTAATTATAATATATTGAGCAATCTTGGTTAGCTAAACAATGTTTTTCACTTACCAAAGTTTGCCGCCCTAAAAAATTTGCCGCCCTGGGCACGTGCCCCGACTGCCCCTATTGTAAATCCACCGCTGGGTGTATGTATAATAGTAGTAATAGTTTTGAGTAAGTTATAAACTTTGCACATTTTAACTGACTTCATAAGAAGGTAACCTCTATGCACCTTCCTTATAAGATTCCTACACCACCCGAAGGTTGACTGGAAGAGAATGCCTTGGGCATTAAGTCCGCCAATGTACATATTTAGTGCATAAAGTTAATAAATAAAAATAAATAAATAAATATGTATAACAAAATAATAAGAAGTTAATGTCTGTAGATGAAAGATATTAAAGAAAAATAACGAAAGGGGTATTGAAACCAGATGCAAAACTCATAACAACAGTTTTTAGAGTTTTTGTTTTGTTTATCCGTTTGTTTGTTTTTGTGCACACTACTCTCAGATATGGCTTATTTGATTTAGATGCGGTTTCCTTTCATGTGTTATAGTCACAACTTTAATACAAATAAAAGATAGACCAGGTACAAATATTGGGCGTATGATCTTTTGTTTTGTCTGAACGCAATTTCATGTTTGATTTTTATTCGTTTAGGAATAAATGAGACCTTTGACGCTTCTATCTCAAAGACAATGACAGTTTTATACATAAAGTTAAAAATACTGTTAACCATATTTATAAAAATCAATTGCTGTTCGGTTGTCGCGCTAAAACTTGAGAATGGCTAGATTGCTTTTGGAATTTTTGATTTTGAAATATTTGTGGAAGTTCAATGAAGGTTTAAACGGTGAGAGATATATAATTAATAAGTAACGGAAAATACTAAACCCGACAATTTAATTTTCCAAAACAAGCTGTTCATAGCTATGAAACATCATTCATATGAACAATTGTGCCTTGGTCTCGCGGTTGGCGTGTGCGACTGCTGATCGTGAGGTCTCGATTCGATTGGGTTCGATTCCCGGGTCGGACCAAATGTTTGTATGATCTACAAATATTTGCTTCGGAGTTTGGGTGTTTTCTATGTATAATATGTATGTATTGACAAAAAAAGTATATATGTATTTGTATCAGTTGTCTAGTACCCAAAACACAAGCTCTGCTTAGCTTGGGACTAGATGATGTTGTGTGATAGATGTCCGAAATATTTATTTATTTATTTATAGGTTCATTTAGAAATTGGTCATTTACACAAATAGATATAGGTGATACGAAGTTCACAGAGTCATCTAGTTAGGTATAAAATTATAAAAGTCTAAATTATTATATTTTAACACGAAACCTATCTGCGAATAGTGGCATTACAGAAATGTATTACAAAGACATACGTTAAGCGTTGTAAAATGAAAAGAAAATATTTTTTTTACTTCAAATAGATTGAGTCGGCAGTAACGTCTCAATTTGATGTTTAATGATCGGAGTAATTAGCCCGTCGCATATTTCGAAACTTAGTTCGGAATGTTAAACTAATTTGTTCTGGGCTTACTCACTTAAATAACCCCTCTGAACTCATAAGCTTTAAGGACGAGTTTCTCTAAAATAAACCTTAGTAAAATTCAGAAGAGGTTTCTTTTCAGGTAGCTGAATTAAAGTTCAACGTTTTTCAAAATATCTTTAACTAAAATTGAGATGATATGGTAAATTTAAAAATATTTTTTACCAAGGTCCCGGTTGTTACGAACATTATTGGGAAGTCAGTGTCCTAAAATATATTAACAACTAATTCAATCGTCGAACCCATTTCACCCCCAGAGTTGCGGCAGTCTGATCCGTCGACGATTAATGTGCTCTTTGAGCTAATGCTATTTTTATATATATGAGTTTAGATAACGACTATTTTAAGTGTGACCTATCTAATTTTAGTCCATCTTTGATATGTATAACATCGTTTGATAAAAAAAAATCATTTTGATTGATTTTACTTACAACATTACGGTTTAAGAACGTTTATTTCTCAAAAGAATACATTATTCGCTTATATGAGAACTTAAAACTATTACTGGTAATTTACAATGTCTCTCTAAAGAGCGTACTTAGCATTAAAATAAAGCTAAACAATTAAAAATACACATACAAAATTGATGTTAACAAAATCAATAAATGAAGGTAGATGTGTGTGATAATTTTATAAACTGCCCGTTGCACAACTCCGCATCAACCGATCGTCGAAGTAGTGATAACCGTAGGTATTGCACCAAGCGTAGCGTGTATAGTCATTACTAGATGAGACTATGATAAGTTGTAAAATTTATTTACTAATGTAAACATTTTTTTTTTGATTTTTTTTTATTCGTATGAACATTGCGTTTACTTAAGAGAGAAAAATAGTTTTTAGTTTATAATAAATGTTATGTTCTTGGCTTCTAGGTCAAAATTATGATTTGCCTGGGTCATATATATATCGACACATGGTCATCATTAGTCGGTTCTGGGTTCATTGCGGCCGCCGAGCTAACGTGGGTAAGTGGGCGAGGAGAAGTAAAACCATGTATTGTAAATGATTACATTGCAACAATTTTTATTATAACAAAATATGGACAGAATTACAATCAGCAATATAATTAGAATACGACGCTCCACCGAACACGTCTTATTTCTTCTGCTAAGAGAGCCCGGAGTTGCGTCAAGAGTCAAGAAACGTCAACCCGTCCTTGTCAAAATGTTAGCTGCCAGTCTTCACGTTTCTTGTCACTCTTAAAATATCGAAGCGCCGTCATATATATATATGGTGATATCAATAAATATTTGTTTACTTGTTAGAAATACTATAGTACTTCTAAGACGGATTTTTTTTTTTCAAAATTTACTATTTCATCTTCGCTCTGTGGAAAACTGATATTCAGATAAAACCAGTTGAACTAGGAGAGCCGACCCCAATATATTTTGGGAATAATAAAGGCTAGGAAGAATACAAACAAAGTTAGCATTTTGGAAAGACGTTCACTAAAAAAAGAGAATAGAAGATAACTTTATAGAAATTTAAGTTTATTGACTCAACAAAAGAATTAACACCACTATAATTTTTGTCTAGTCTAGTTGCGTAATAAGAATTTTTACAGTAATTCTTTAATACTTTTTAACTTAATATATTAAAAATCGGTAACCTATAAAAGGGAACGATTCAGTTTACCGGTTAACGAACCTTTACCAATGAGACCACAGGTCGTAAATAACAAAGTGAAAGGTAATTTTGAGAGCTGTTGACGGTTTTATAGATTTGGGCTTACGGCGGTTGCACTGAGGTACTAAGGCATATTTGATTGCTTTAACGGGTGACAATGTAAAATCAACGTTCTTCTCTTACATTTAAGTGCTTTTTATTTTTAAATAACGTAATTAGATAGTAGAATTAACGCCTAAAGTAACGCTAGATTTAGGCGTCCTAGCTAACCTTTTAGCTTCGGTAAAAAGTTTATGGTACGCTATTTATAAAAATTATTTCTTCGCACATTTTATTGCCATACATCTCCAAAAGTTAATACAATTTGACCTCCTTCTGTTTGTCCGATCGCCAAACAGAGGAAAAACATTTTTATGACTCAACTTTATTGTACGAGGAACAAATTTATCACGAAATGTAATTTTAGATGTTTTATGATTTATCTTATACAAAGATAATAAAGTTCATGAAACAACAATAAATAAAAATAAAACATACTTATATAGTTTTCAACTACGACTGTGACGCCCTGAAAACGATGGCCTAGAAAATTAAAACGGGTCTTCATTTCTCTATCAATATTATTTAATTTTGTATGTTAATTTAATACAAAAAAACCACGTGAACCAAATGAAATTACTCCTAAATACCAAAATAATTATTTAAACGTTAGATTCTGAACAAGTATCAAGAAATAGTTTTAAAACCGTGGGAGAGTATAAATGGGCCAGTTCGACCTGAGTGATACCACGGCCTCACAGAAAACCGGTGTAAAGCAGCACCTGCGCTGTGTTTCAATGAGTGAGTGAGGATACCGGAGGCCCATATCCCAAAGGCTGCGATGCACTTGTGACGCCTCTGTTGTTGCGGTGTCCATGGGTGGCGGTATTCGCTTACCATCAGGCGATACGTCTGCTCGTTTTCCCTACTTTTTGCATAGAAATAAACTGTAACTCCACTGAGTATAACCCTTAACCTTCCTTTTGACTTCGCCGATGTCGGGTAAAAATAAAACGAAACAAACTCACTCCGCTTAATTAAATATTATAGAAAATATAGAACCATAAAAATTTACTTCACATGCATGATGGAACATCCCATCGCCAGTGTCAGTGTTAAGAATTATATTTATATATATTTGTCTTTGGAACTTATTGTTGTTAAGAATCATTTTTTATTCAAATTTCTATCTCTATATCTTCTAAAGATACTAATGTAATGAAATGACTGCCTCGGTGGCACTGTGGTAGCGTACGACAACTGCTGTGCATGAGGTCTAGGGTTCGAATCCTGGGTCGGACTAAATGGTTGTATGATCTGCAAATATTTGTTTCGGAGTTTGGGTGTTTTCTATGTATAATACGTATGTAAATTCATATTATATGTATATATTTACAAAAAAAGTATTTATGTATTCATTTTAGTTGTCTAGTACCCATAATACAAGCTCTGCTTAGTTTGGGACTAGATGACGTTGTGTAAAAAAAAATACTCACATGTACATAGATCTCAAACTCCGAAAGCACTATTTACAAATCATACAAACAATTGGTCCGATCAGGAAATCGAACCCGAGACCTCAAGCACAGCAGTCGCATATACTACCACTGCGCCACCGAGACAGCTTTTTTTAAAATATTTATTAAAACTATTATTAACTAATATTATTTCTTCTATACGTTTGTTTGTCACCTAACTCCTCTTATACAGCTAGACCAACTATGAAGAAATTTGGTTTGTATATTTCAATAGGTACCTGAATGCTTTGAAAGCACAATTGGACCCATCAGGTTTAGGTATTCTAGTAGTTGTCTATACTTATAATAAAACTGTAGAGGGGTCAATTCTGTACATTGAATATATATTAAAAAATATTATTGGGGGATGAATGGTTATCGATACTGATGCCAAAAATGTAATCAGTAAGTTTTTTGTCTGTCTGTCTGTCTGTCTGTCTGTCTGTCTGTCTGTCTGTATGTGCACGCATGGATCAAAAACTACTGAAGGGATTTTAACCAAACTTGGTACGATTATAGTCCATACTCCTGGGCAGGTTATAGGCTATATAACATAACGCTAAGATGCATAGGAGCTGAGCAGTGACGATAAATTTGAAGCAAGTCGGATGAAAATTTTCGCTTTCGAGCTCTTATCCTCGCATACGTTGATCATACACCAAAAATATGTATTACAAAGATGATGGTCTTCAAAAGATCTACAAAAAAGTCCTCAATAGTATATTTCTATCTTTTAGCTATATACTTATAATAAAACTGTAGAGGGGTCAATTCTGTACATTGAATATATATTAAAAAATATTATTGGAGGATGAATGGTTATCGATACTGATGCCAAAAATGTAATCAGTAAGTTTTTTGTCTGTCTGTCTGTCTGTCTGTCTGTCTGTCTGTCTGTCTGTCTGTCTGTATGTGCACGCATGGATCAAAAACTACTGAAGGGATTTTAACCAAACTTGGTACGATTATAGTCCATACTCCTGGGCAGGTTATAGGCTATATAACATAACGCTAAGATGCATAGGAGCTGAGCAGTGACGATAAATTTGAAGCAAGTCGGATGAAAATTTTCGCTTTCGAGCTCTTATCCTCGCATACGTTGATCATACACCAAAAATATGTATTACAAAGATGATGGTCTTCAAAAGATCTACAAAAAAGTCCTCAATAGTATATTTCTATCTTTTATAAATTAGCCACAATAACGTGTTTAAGCGTTAGGCATTTCTTCAAGGTGTATTAAATACTTAAATATATTGTATTTCACATGGATATATCCTTATCACTATACACTTTAATATCTTTTTTAATAAAATATAGAATTATAAAATTATAATTAATAAACACACAAGATAAAGATGAAATAAAACTGCCAAATCTCGCCGCACCAGTATAAGTACGACATTACGGTTGATTTTTCTTTAACACGCGAAACGGCCATCCGCTGAATCTACAAAAAGGCGGGAGCGCTCACGCCGCTCACGCGGTGACTTCACTCGAATTGTCACTGTTAATGCGAACGAACGTGGCTCTTATTGACTGGGAATAAGCGCGTTTTAGATTTAAAAAATACATAAGACGTAGTTTTTATTAGATATCAGTTTAAAGTAGGTATTAGATAATAATATAATTAGTTTGTTTAGTGTTTTTGTTTGTTTCTCCTTCTTTTCTTTATATTTATAGTTGTAAAATTAATAAGTATAATTTCAAATAAGTAAATTTATGCAATGACAATTAATAAATCTCATCTTCAGACTTCCCGTGTTGCTGGAGTAGATCTTAGTCTCAGATGTTTTTCACGTGGGCAGTTTATGTCGCATGCCTGCCTGGTCAAAGTACAGAATATTGCTTTATTCATCGGGTGGTGAAACGACTACTTACCGAATCAAATTTTTTGCAGAATTTCTACTGTATTATGATTAATTATGAATTTAAATTTAAGATAAAGTTCAAGCTTGACAACCAAAAACGATATTTCTGTAATGGCGCTGGTCACATGAGACGCATGACGTCACACTCTAGCCACAACAAAACAAAACAGCGCGGTTTAAGTTAATTTTATCAGTTTTCTCCAATTTTATATTAATTAAAATGTCGAATAAATGGTTTGTAGTGCCACAGTGAACAAATCTATACATCTATAGGTACAAATAAATAAAATTGGAGTGTCTCTTTGTAATATCAAAATAACCGCTTTTTACTAAATGCATATGTATGTATACACGGTACATATACCAAAAATGTAGTTAAAAAATTTTTTGTCAGTCTGTCTGTGTGTCTGTTTGTTCCGGGTATTCTCTGGAACGGCTGGACCGATTTTGACAGGACTTTCACTGGCAGGTAGCTGATGATCCAGGGAGTAACTTAGGCCACTTTATTTAGACTAACTTTGTCCCGCGGCGTTACGAAATGTATGTATGCGCGTAACTTTCGATCGGCTACACCAAATTTTTTTTTTTATGTGTTATTCTTAGGACAAGGTTTGTGTACAAGAAAAAATAAAAAATAAAGGAAAAAGTTTTTTTGTCCGTGACTACACCTTACTCATGGGTAACGAAAGAAAAATATGGTGGTACGAAGTTCGTCGGGTCAGATAACATCTTTAAATACCACGCTTTGTACTATTTCAAAATGTAACCTAAAAGCATTGAGATATACCTACCTACATAAAGTAAATTAGATTTTACAAAAATAATGAATGAATTTTTTCCAGAGGTTATTACAGAAACAACTTATGCAAGTGCAACATAGCTGCTTTAACATTTTTCAGTTCTGCAGCATAGTTATCAATGTTATTATTATGTACTAGCTGAACCCCGCGGTGTTACCCGCAGTTATTGTTGTACCACGAGTAACGCCGCGGGATAAAGTTAGTCTAAAAAAGTAGCCAAGTTACTTCCTGGATCATCAGCTACCTGCCAGTGAAAGTTCCGTCAAAATCCGTCCAGCCGTTCCAGAGATTACCCGGAAGAAGCAAACAGACAGACAAAAACATTTTTAACTACATTTTTGGTATATGTACTGTGTATATATATACATAGGCATTTAGTAAAAAGCGGTTATTTTAATATTCAAACACACTCCAATTTTATTTATTTGTATAGATAGAAAAGTGCAACCATAAAAGCGTCTATCTTATGTAGGTTGATGTTATCGGCACGCACAAAATTTGGTTCCTTTTTGTTTCGAACCACTTATTAAATAGTTTATTAAAAAAAGTCCTGCAGAAATAGCTCACAGATCGATTATTACCACTCCGAAAAAATAAAACGCAAACAATATTCAATAGAGGAATCTTTCGTTTATTAGCATGTGACCTCACCAGAGTTGCAACCAATCACAAGACGTTTATGTCGAAAACAAAATTTCAAAAAAATTGTTAGTTTTATTTCGTGCCATCTGCGAGAAACTTAAATTATTTTGTTTGATTTATAGTGAAATATGTCTTTTTAGACTATTATCTTAAAGGATGACCCCAATCCATAGTTTATTTCCCTTTCCTCTTTAAACGCGTGCAGTTTTTGGTGAGTCTGTGAGTCTATGCTTTGCGATGACGATAAACAAGACATAAGGTCAGACGTTGCGCACCGCAGGCATAGACGAACTGTTTCAGCAACGGAAAGCTCTATGTGGCTCTGTCGAGGATGAGCGACAATGCTTATATGTTCGTATATTGTTCCAATGGCATTACACATAACCATGTATAGCTCTTTAAATAAAGGTAACACTGTCATAATATGTGGACATATCAGTGAGATTGCACGCAAAAACTACTGAACGGATTTGAATGACACTACAGGAATTTAACTTATACATCAGAATAACACATAGACTACTATTTGCCACGATAACCGACATACACGCGGGCGGAGCCGCGGGCAGGAGCTAGTTCTTAATATTTTATTAATTCTTTAATTAAAACATCACATAAAAATTTGCATCGATAAGGTTATATCACAGCTACGGGATCAGAAATCTAAAATAACTGCAAGCGATAACGTTTACAATTATCATCTCATTAAGCAATGAAAATGTTCTGACCCAATTCCGCCTCCGCCTTTGTTCTTTGGTCTGGCAATGTAATTACTTGTTTTATCTACAAGTATTAAGAAGCTATACCCCTTAATCGGTGCTCAGTAAATGTTAATTGGTCTACCTGAATTCGCTCAAAAAAAAGTACAAACTGTTCAATTATATATATTCTTTACCCTTGCAGATTAGTTTAACATTAACAATTATTTTTACGGGAATTAAGGCGATCACTTATTAAAAGGTATTACATATATCTGATTTGCCTGACGTTTCGACCAGGTTGCCCTGGCCGTGGTCACAGGCTGACTGCTCCCGAGGTTAATTCCCGTAAAAATAATTGTTAATATATCATGGAACTCGAAAGTTTAAAAGTTAGTATAGTTTTACATTGTTAGTCGTATTTTATAATCAAAGTTTAAGGTACTTTCTTACAATTATTTAACTTGAATAGTGCAAGGTTGTGAATTATTTAAAACAAATATATTTATATATAAGCTTGCTCTACCAGGTGGAAACGACGATTCATTTGAAACCGATGCCAAGTCTTTTTTGCTGTTAGTGGGGTCTTACCCTTCCTCCCCGTGCCCAATACTGAGTTACTTATAGTAACGCACACGCAATTCACGATACCCTCGAGAAATGTTATAGTCACTTATAAAGCTGCACCGTCCCTAAAAGACAATATTCGATCAAAATATTTTGAAAATCTTTCCCTATTAGAAAGGTATGTTCTTCGGAGTGCATATAGGCTGAGATTACCATAACTGTTCATATCAGTCCTTAACTTTTTTCTACAATATTATAAACCGATTTTACGTAAATTCTAAATTTAAGTAACGTGGAAAGCTTATTTCAGTCACGAACATCATCAGCGTTTAGCTAACGTGACTTCGTTTATTGGTTATTCACTGACCTTAATCGGTAGAATTCGAGCACAATTTGATTGATCGTCAGAAATTAAAGCCTCATACTAGTGGGTTTGTAAACCGCTGGAGTACTTTTTGAGTGTTTTATTAAGATTCCTGATGAAATGTACTGGTTTTCATAATAATTGGCTCACGTTTCTTGAATGTCTAGAAGTATTAACTGTGCAGATTTATGTAAAATATTAAATGTTAAAGTAATCGATTGAATCTGTTAAGCAAATTCATTCATTTATAAATGTTTGAGTAAAGAGAAATCAGATAAAACATAATTAAATAATACTAATCAATTATGAAATTCTAAACTAACTATTTTATATTAAAAGGAACGGACTCAACTTCAATTATTCTAAAATATTAATAAAAAAGTTAATGGGTTTTCTTTTCTAAGTATTTAGTTTCTATCTGTAGATACTTGTTAATGACGTATTGTTGCTATTTATTAACCTATTTTAAGTATATTGCTGTAAGTTTCAAAAATTAAAAAAAAAATAGAAAGCAAACCAAGTTGGATTCTTAGCTTTACTAACTTTTAAACTTTCGCGTCTCATGATATATTAACAATTATTTTTACGGGAATTAACACGATAACTTATTAAAAGGTATTACATATCTCTGATATGCCTGACATTTCGACCAGGTTGATCGCGTTAATTCCCGTAAAATAATTGTTAATTTTATCAGCTTTAATTCGAAATATTTCTGTTATATAACTATGACAAAAACTCGATCAAAGTGGCGGGAAATAGGAGAGGCCTATGTCCAGCAATGGAATACATGGGTTGATGATGATAATTAATTCTGGTATTTTTTTTTAGACTTTACATGAAAGGAGGAGGTTATCAATTCGACTGTATTTTTTTTTATATTTTTTGCCTCATAACTTTCGACTGGGTGAACCGATTTTGATGATTTTTTTATTCGTCTATTTCAATTTGATCCAGTTTCGGTTTTTTCTTTATGTTGAAATTTGTGATTATGTTTCATCCATCGATCCTAATAGGTCCTTGTCCTACAAAAGGAATCATAACAGGTTATAAAATAAATGGAAGTAAATTACAACCGCTATCACATTTCTAACACGAAGTTTTATATCAAAAATGTCGCGACGCTCTCTTCATAAACATAAATCGTTATAAGGAAAACATAAATAATCCGACTTTATGAAATAATTCTCGTTAAGAGTTAAGATATTTTAGTAACGAAACATAAATTACAGTTTCTTTTTATTAAAAACAGATTAGTTGTTTATCCAACTTCGCCTAATCTGGTAAAAAAGGGCAATTAAGGGTCAGAGACAGGGTGATACATACTTCTTCTGGCGGACAACTAGTACAGTACCCTAGCAGAAGCAGGCTTGGGGAAAACTAACGAGAACATCAGGGTTCCCACACAGTTTGGGCTATTTACGAACATGTAGGTGGCCCAAGGTACGTCGGGGTTCCAGGGTTTTCTTGCTAGGGTTAATTACCCTAGTAAGAAAACCCTGGAACCCCATTTTCTATACTAATATATAAAGTTTAAGAGTTTGTTTGTTTGTTTGAACATGCTAATATCAGGAACCGCTGTTCCGATTTGAAAAATTCTTTCAGTGTTAGATAGCTCATTTATCGAGGAAGGCTATAGGCTATATATCATCACGTTAAAACTTACAGGAGTGGAGCAACAATGAATAATCTAACAAAAACGGGGGAAAATTATCACGCTACGGGCAATAGGAGATGCAAACGAGGTTGCGTGGGTCGGCTAGTAGTTATATAAGTTTTTAAATAAAATTTATAAGATAATGTTTAGATATAAGTGTCTTTATAAATAATAAAAGATTTGTATTGTGTAATAAATAAATGTGTAAGTTTGTATGTGTCTATGAGTTACCCACATCACTTCCCTCCAGAGACCATGTCTACGGGCGATAATAATCCGGGAACCTCACACGGCGTCCCGAACGGGTTGTAACTGGTTTTGGAATTATGTTTTCCGTATTTAAAATATTTTCGGAAAAATTACTTTTATAATTTTGTCAGACTAGAATAATAATTTTATCAGACAATGTATAAGGTGCTCTATAGACACTGTAACAATTTAATTTTTATTTTTAAGGTTTTGTCATTTCGTTCTAAAACTTCGTATGGGCCATTATAGACCGGCTAGAAGGTGCCACATAAAGTGTCATCTGTGATAAAAATGTGACCAGTACTAGCCCGGTCTTTATAAATGAAAATAGATTTGTTTTGTGTAAGTTAATAAATGTGTAAGTTTGTATGTGTCCATGAGTTACCCACATGCGGTTAAATTGCTATTTATGAACTATGCTTAAAATCTTAAATTTTATTAAAGTGAAATATGCTTTGTTTATTCAACATTATATTATTAAAACCAAAAGCTAAAAAAAAAACGAAACGAAAGCTACGAAAAAAACGAGTCAATTTAGTATGTAATGTAAACCAAAATGTAAGTTAGTAACTTAGCGAACGAATTGAATGACGTAAATAAACCTAACTATATTTATATTTTTAACTTCATGGTATTATGCTGAGATCCACATAATACTTAAATATCAAATATAAGTCTTATAAATATAAGCATATTGCTGTAAACATATTCAGAGCTTAAATGTGATATAAGCATAAAAAATTCAATGTATTATTCACCAACCCTCTCTGTGCCAATCTCCATCTTGTAGCATCTGTGATCGCTTGTCTCGTATACAGTGGGCTTAAAATCTTCGTAGAGATTTTTTCTTTATGCATTTTTAAGTAGGTGTACTGAACTTGATGTATTCCAAATTACAAAGGTAAAAATTATTAACAAAATACTTGTAACAATATGCGATTTTATTAAACTCGTTTCCACTATAACAGAATGTCTCTAATAATAACTAGTCTTATATTAATAATTATTTTTACGGGAATTAACGCAATCACTTATTAAAAGGTATAGTCGAGTACCAGTATTAGTACCAGTCAGCCTGTGACCACGGCCAGTGCAACCTGGTCGAAACGTCACGTCACGTCACCTTTTAATAAGTGATCGCGTTAATTCCCGTGAACATAATTGTTGATATATCATAGAACGCGAAAATTTAAAGTTAGTAATAACTAGTATTATTCAAAGACATTTGACTGCCTCGTTGGTCTCGCGGTTGGCGTGTGCGACTGCTGATCATGAGGTCTCGGGTTCGATTCCCGGGTCGGACCAAATGTTTGTATGATCTACAAATATTTGTTTTGGAGTTTGGGTGCTTTGTATGTATAATATGTATGTATTTACAAAAAAAAAAAAGTATAATATGTCTAGTATCCATAACACAAGCTCTGCTTAGCTTGGGACTAGACGGCCTTGTGTGGTAGATGTCGGAAATATTTATTTAAAATATTACTCCTAGTGTGGGTCACTATTTAGCATTGTCTGTATTGGGTTATACTTATTCTTTCCATCAGGCAGAGTAGAGTTAATTTAACAACCCAAAAAAAAACGTTTAACATTTATTTAAAGATTTTTAAACAAGATGTATTTTGTGCATATACAGTTACTTAATACTAATCATATTTATTATAGTATTCGTAAGCAGCAGATTGGCAAATTCAAGTAGGTAAAGTCATTCAAATAATCTCACAACCTCAAAAACGTATTCAGGTTATCAAGCTCAGCTTGACACGACTTACGAATCTACAGGAGACTGCAATAAATTGCTCTAGTGACGCAAAAGTAACAATATTATGTCTAACGAATAATATCAAAGGGACTACCTAATTATCTTTTTTAGTCGTTTGAGAAATAAGAGGAGCATAACACAGAGCAGGAGATAGCTGGGCTCAGTTGAATTTATAATATTGAAAATAAAATATTACGAATTCGGTCTTCTCCAGTTCCTTATTCGTTCACATATTAATTTTGATCATTGTAAATCAGTATCTCTTTCTTAGCAAAGCTCATATAGTTAAAAAAAGTAGGTCACTCCGTTAATCAAACTGTGAACTAGGCATATAAATCAAAAAGTTAGGACAGCTGATGTTGACAGCTTCCTTCTTACTTGGCTTATAATAAATGCGAATTGAAAGACTCACGTCTTTTATTGAAACTATGAGTAATAGATTGTAAGTCAAATAGAATAATATAACAGGCTATACCGTTTCAGATTTATTTCTATAAATTAATTATGAGTCAAGAAATGTTAACAATAGTCTACTAGACTTCCACTCGGGGCAATGAATCCAGGTCACGTAAAGTAAATCTTGGATGCTAAGGATGCTTTTCTTAGTAAAATATTTATCTACACGACAATTATTCAAATTTCTACTTAGATGATGGTAATATTTTTATTTGCATAACATTTATTTATATAAAAGTAAATTTCGGCCCTCTAAGCGTGATCAGGTAGGTTTTATTGTCTTTCTTACCAAAGACCGTCTTAATCATAATCGATCAGTTTGAGATTTGGGTTGTTTGCTTAACCAATGTGTACAATTAATATTTAAATCTTCAAAGTTGATGGGACACAACAAGACCAGTGCCGTCTTTACCATAAGGGCACTCGGGGCACGGGCCCAGGGCCTCCATTCTCAAGGGGGCCCCGAGGAACCAACATTTTTTTGTCATATATATTATTATGTTCTCGTTATAAATTTTCGAACATATAACACTCTTTCACAAAAAAAAACGGGTAGTAGGTACATTAAAATAAGAAATAATAAACATAATTGCTAGGCTTTCAATTTTTATATTTTTTTCGGTTGAAAAATGAAAGCGTACAAAGTTGTGACTCTTTCACCTTTGTCACGATCGTTAAATCCTAAATTCTATATGTTCTCTGCCTTTAGCGCTTTGCCTGAATTTAGTCATCTTATTTCAGTTAGTTCAGTTCAGTTTTTAATGAATTTAGTCAAATGTAATCTGCAGTTAGCAAACTAGCGTCTTCAGAAGCTAGGATGGTTTGTGACTAACTGAATCATTTAGAAACCTAATTAGAAAGGTGTAATCGCATTTAGTTCCTAACCTTAATCGCCACGCAACTGCCCGTGCGTGAGGACGTATACTTTTGTTTGGTACTCACTCATCTTCTTATTTATGTGCCAGACGTTTATAAATAGTCCGTGTTTCAGGGATATTTTTGTCAGCAAGGGCTAGAAAATTAAAGAACTGAATTATGAAAAATTTTGATACGAGTTTTCAGTTGATGCAAGAAATCTTAATATTACTACCAATCTTTCTTTTGCACTTATAATGTCTCGTAGTTCTTGCTTTTGAATAAACGGTATCACAAGATTTAATAACATGTCAAACGATCTCGAATCTAGTTGTTTTTCGTATTTTAATTCGTAGATTATTTCTGGCACCAGTAGCACACGTCGCCATAGTCGATTGCACAAGCGTTGATTTAGTTTTTACCCGGAGTTTTTTAAAAGGTATAATGTCCTCAGGATGTTGGTAACCCTCTGACATACGTATATAACTTGATCACGCCAGGTAAAACTGCAGTCGAGATGCAAGCCTAGGTCTTTTACGTTGAACAAATAGGGATAGTGGTACAATTTAAGATTCTCTTCGGTAACATCTCGAGATCGACTGTGTTCATCGAATGGCGGCTGCCGATTACTTTAGCTTGGCATTTTGTCGGATTAACCGATAATCCAAACTCCTTTGACTAGTTTTCGATAGAAGATCTGTGTTTATCTTGTCGATTGCTGTTGCTATATCTTCAACGTTGGCATGAGCGTACAGTTGCCGATCGTCGGGTGCATTACTGCATTACCCTGTGGGGGACCTACCAACCAACGCTGCAATAACATGTACTATACATGTTATTGCAGAGTTGGTTGGTAGGTCGTCGGTTGGTCATCTCGGTCAATTATTAAGAACTTTATGACCCCATCGGCTTTCATTTTTGCCGCCCACTAACCCTTAATTTAGTTATTTTCTTACACAATTTATAATATTAATAAAAATAACATTTAATTAGTGATATAGCATAATTCTATATACATAAAGCACATAATCGCATCGTGGAATATTTAATGATTTAAAGATTTTTGAACTACTACAATTAAGCGAATCATAAAGCGCATATTGCATTTGGCTGAACTTAGTCTTCGAAATTCAGAAGCAACTTAAAAGCAAGTTAGGAGCTTCTGATCTGACTGTCCTTTTTTAGTTACTAAATCAGTTAAATCTGCAAATATTTGTTTCGGAGCTTTGGTCTTTTCTATTTATAATTAATGTGTATTTACAAAAAAAGTTTAGTTATTATATATTTATATCAGTTGTCCAGTACACATAGTATTAGATCTGCTTAGTTTGGCACTAGATGTCGCTATGTCCGAAAAATAATTGTTAATGCATCATCTATTCTTTTGTATTGTACTAATGTTTTATTTTGGTGACGTGAAGGAGGTCTGAAATAACGTCATTCCTTAACAATTATTTTTACGGGAATTAACGCGATCACTTATCAAAAGGTATTACATACCTCTGATTTGCCTAATCAAAGCGGCAGGCCAAAAACCGAGGCAAATCAGAGGTATGTAATACCTTTTAATAAGTGATCGCGTTAATTCCCGTAAAAATAATTGTTAATATATCATGGAACGCGAAAGTTTAAAAGTTAGTATAACGTCATTCCTATTCGTACTCACATTTGTTATACTTCTAGTATACACCGATTTGCCCTGCTCGGGCAACGCAGCGTCGGGCCTTCACTGCAGTCATCGGACGAGATCTCTTGCTACCGGCCGTCATTCACTCTACGGCCGATAGCAACAGCAGTTTTATTTACCGCGGTCGCAACCTTCTGCGAAGAGGCAAATTCGCAGAGAGAGGCGGCGTAGAAGGCCCGGGAGGACAACCTCCACTCGGAACTAATCCGCCGCCGGCAAACCGGGCTGCGGATTAGTTTCGAGTGGGCCCGATAGGCGCGCCTATCAGCTTTTCATGCCGCTCTGAGTGTGGTCGCGGATGGTCGGGACGGATTTTCCCCTCCATCCGATTTACACAGCGCTTTAGTGGCCAACTGCAAGGAGGCGACGACGGACGCGTGTGCTATACGTCGCCTAAATTAAGAGTTAACACCTGACGGTGCCCGCTTCAGTGCGGGCAATCGCTGACAAGGGTCCGGATGTGTTAATAACAGCAGTTCCCGGATCCCTCCCGTCTCAGCCGTAGAGTGGCACACCGTGTGGTTTTAGTCGGTCTGATTCCGACACACCGCCCCACCGCACAACCTGGTGGAGTGACAGCCCGTGGATGTTTCACTTCCACACACCACACCCAAATTTACTACTTGTATACTGCTGCTGCTGTAAAAAAGCCCACAGGTGTGAAACCAAAAAAATCAGCAACTGTAAAACGGAATGGAAACTAATTGCAGTTGACATTGCGAGCGGAACGAGAAAACCCGATACTTTTGGCGCTCAAATGGTTTTGATAAAGATGCACTAGTTTGGCTGAGAGCCCGACACTTATGCATAGAAAAGCCCCCAAACCCAAAGGGTCCGTACAAGGTGATTAACCGGATTAACGACGTGACCCACAGGATTCAGTGACAATCGAGTTCAAAGTAGTGCATATCCACCACCTGTCTAAATATGGCGTGGTAACAATAGCGATGTGATCTTACGAAAAATGAACATTCCAGAAAAAGACTTGTCAATCGGTTTAGCCGAGAAAGTTCTAGTTGGATTGATGAGGCACAGAATATATACAGCGTGAGGCACACATAGCGTCGAATATAGACTAATTGTTGTTGGTTGGCTTGTTTACATTCAACAGCGTTTTTTCTGAACTGGGCGTTTCGAGATGCTGTTGAACTTTCCCAAATGATCTAGTAATAGTTTAATCTAGTATGAGAAGGCAGTTTAGTTCGAGCTACAGAGAGACAAATATCTGAGAGATATTAGTAATTAACAGAGCGATCTCAGTATTCATTAAGGACTATTAGTCTGAGTTGTTCTGTGTTTTTAAGAATGTTTATATAATAAAGTCTCTTTTACATGTTAGAAGGCTTAAATCTCAAATTCGTCGAACCTGAACACGTAATAATAAATAGATATTTTTGTTTAACGTAGAACCTGAAAGAAACCACTACTGTTATTTTAACCAAAAAACTAACAGCATACACGATTACTCATAATAAAAATTATCACAGGAGAAAAAAGGTTGGCATAATACACTTTCTTTAATTTCCGAAAGGGCCCCATATTCTTATGTGCCCAGGGGCCCCAGCTTAGGTAAAGACGGCCCTGAACAAGACATCTTGACTTAGATTCATTAGTCTCAAATGCTATAGCTCAGATAGTATATAGATAGTTTTTTAAGTTAATATCTGCCAAAATGTCTCTACTTCTTCTTCCAACTGGTTCTGGTTCGAGTCTTCCTTCCTGTGCATCTCACTAGACCGCCAAGGCGGTCTAGTGAGATGCTTTTTCACTCTAGTACAAGGGAAACACGTGTGCTGGTAGTAAATTTCATGTCTTTAGTATTTGACTATATTACGTTTTATAACTGAACAATAAACTCGTATAAAACTTTATAGCTCACTATTAAAACATTGCTTATAATGAACACAAAAACGAACCATAAAAACAGATCGTTTTAATTTCAACTAAATTATGTAAGCAATAATTGAAAGCTGTAATAGAATAAAGATTACTAGTCACAAACAAGGTAATGAATATTACTGATATCTCATGTCATTATTTACAAAACCCTTATCACTTTACCTGAAGTGATATAATTATAATTAACAGCAATTGTTCGATACCGACTCCATTAATATATGCTCTAAGGTAAATGTAACTTGTTAAATGTCAAAATTGTCAATGTTTAGAAATAGTTATCACGTGTGTTGGCCCCGGCTGGCCTATTAATTATTAAAAGTTCCTCCCAGAGCTTGTTCGACAATTATAATAATTTGCTTTGGGAGTGTTGCTTAAGTGTTGGTGGTTTGTGTGCCTGCGGGGGCGCATCAACATTATAAAAGTAAAATGACCTTGAACTATGATCTCGGATGGTCATAGCGCGCCAGTATAAAAATAATTGAAAAGGTTTACCTTCAGTGTGAATTGCTTCGGCCATTGATTTAATAAGCTTTAATTGTATAAACGCAATGTAATGTGCTCAGTATGTATATTAGTACTACTCAATAACTTAAACAGCTTAAATTTTAAGTCTTAGTTGAGTCTTTTAAGATTTGGTTGAAAATTAAATTGATTTAACTGGCACGTAAAGAATGAAAATCTAGGTGATACAAAATAAAATTGTCTTATTCCAAGTTGCTTCGTCGGTTTTACACCCATCTGCCTCAGAGATCAAGCTTTATTTCAAGGCCTGTAGTATGTAGTAGTAAGTATATAGAATTAATGGCCGATAGACAGTACATTTATTAGATAGATAAAAGCTATTAATATTACTAAATACAATATCCTTACTACATTTTGTCAGTCAAACAAATCTTTGAAGATGAACTTCAAGCAGTTCATAGCTACAATTGAGGAGATATTCTTAACAGTTCTAGTCGTATTGTCTATCAGCGGCCTACCGATAAAACATTTTAACAAATTGCCCTTATATTATTTGAAGTAAAGGAATCTAGGGCAAGTCCGGAATAAATGTTTAATATATTCAAGAGAAGCCACTGAGTCAACGAGCCAACTGGTACTACAAAGTTTAGTAATTTATGGTTTGAATACGTGCGGTACCGGAGAGGTTCCGGCTTGTTTTTTTCATTGGTTCGTTTTCATTTATTCCAGTCTTAAATAAAAAAAAATCATAATTTTGATGTTTTACATCTAGCTGGCTAGATGTAAAACTATATAATTATCAAAATGTATACTAATGAATCTAAACCTTTTGTTTTGCCTGTGCGTAAAACCTCTGGCTACCACCTATTGTTGGTTAAGTCGGACTTAAACCGACCAAAAACTGCACGCCGTCGCAGATACTAGTAACTGGGGAACCAGATGTACAGTACCTCAGGCCATTTACTGTTTGCAGATGACCCCCTCCTAACCGGGAACCCTGATGATCCCAGAGCGCGCGTTCTCCGTTGAATAAATCTAGATCTCAAGACATATTTATTTTAGCTGTTAAATAATGTTTGTGTTGTTTTGTTTTTATGTTTAAAAGTAAAATCTTTTTCATGTTTCTCTAATAAAATCTACTTAGTTCTTACTTTACTCGATAATCAAGTTGTTGACTAGAAAATATTGTGCTTTTTGATTGACTGAATCTGTATTAAAAGAGAAGGGTATAAACTCTAAGCACAACAACTATTATGTTCATCTGTTAGGTTCCTAATTATCTATTAAAACATAAAATATCTATTACCAATTCACACAAGTACGTCTTATATGTATGATCAAGAAATATAAGTAGATTTCCAAACACATAAACATAAATATGCTTTTACAATATAGCGACTTGGTCTTTAAAAAACATTGGAGAATGGAGCAAAAATTTTATTGATAACTTTGTACAACTTGATACGCATTACATGCATGCATGAATACATTATTCTTATTTTTTATAAATTTACATGGCATTTGTATACTATATATTATTTTAAAGAATATGCGTGCTCTAGTATTGTAATTTATATGTATAATGATAAGCTGTTATTGTAGCCTATGGAAGCTTACGACACAAGAGCTGTCACATTGTAAAATGTGTAAATACAGATAAAAAGTTTTTGTTTACAAACAATAATACAATACAATAATAACAATCTTTAAATAGTGTAAAATGAAATCGCTTCCACTGTGTTTGCTAAGATCTTTTAAAGTACTGAACAATTTTTTATGCAGTTTTCAGAAATGGATAGAATGATTTAACAGGAAGGTTTATAATGTGTAATACGTGCGTATTATAGTAGGAAAAACCGAGAATTTTAATTTAAACCGTGTGAAGCCGAACTGGGTCGCTAGTAAAATATATAAGTGTAGGTATCGGGGAATAGAATTTGAATAATAGTATAACTTTATTAATAACTTTTTCCCTATATTAGAGTGATCATTACGATACACATTTTTCTCCGAAGGAACAAAAGGGTACTTCTGGTCTAAGCCATCGTCTTAAGTTCTTAACAAGCACTGGTGGGCGTGAAGTATCCTAAAATAAGTAAACACAAACAAAAATAGTTTCACGCTCTAACGGTTATAGAATCACTACAAAGTTGTAACCCTCACTCCAGTCAGCGATGGGGCGGCTTGAAAATCTATTCTGTTTGTCTCTTTAATACAACAATCCTTTGAAGCCTTCACTCTTTGATCTGATCCAAAAATAACATTTTGTGCAATTTTATGTGGAAGTATATTTGTTTACAGTTATATGTTTAAATTTAATGTTCTCTCTGGCTTTTATTATTTCTAAGATTATTTTGGGGTGGGCTACTAATTCAATCGGTTTTACCAGAATATCAGTTTTTCCACGCAGCCTTTGGCAGCGGACCTCCGCTACCTTGAGGCCGAACTGAATTTGGTAGTTAAACTAGTTGTCAGTATATTTGAGGGAATTGACTTCCCATTAGGGTTTTTCTTAGATATTCTAGGCAACTAGATTATGTGCTCTCTGTAACACGAGCGTGAAACACTGCCACACTGATATATGTACTAAACTGTTAAAACACCTTACATCAGTAATTTTAACGGTAACTAGACTGCTAACAAGTAATTTAAGGTAATAATTTAATGAATGAAAGGGAATCACACTGGGCATTTAATCAATTTTAACCAACTTGCAAACGGATGAATCAAACACATTACCATCATACTGCAATACACAAGTAGTTGGAATCAATCATTACAAAAGCAACAAGCATATATACTCATTGGATTCATTGTTTTTATTCCTTATTACAACATTGTAATCTTTTTTCATCGAATAGATGTTAGATAAATATTTATTTGATAGTAAGCCCTTACCATGATACAATACCATTTTCTAACAATGTAACATAAAGGATGGCTGACCAGGTATTCATTAATTATACCTGTACCCAAACTTCACCAGTCCATTCTCTGTGACAAACAACTTTCCCATATAGTTTTAGTAAGATAAATATCAACAATAACTTCGACTACACTACGATTCCAGCAGTACCCAGCGGTAAAAGAAGTTCTGTGAGTTACTTCTAACTATAATTTTACCATAGTGATAGATTTGATATAGTTTCACTATCAATTTCATCGGAAAGTCATTTTGTAGCAATATTGAAAATACGTATTGTATTTGCCTTTTTACAAAGTTTAAAACTCTAGCATCTTAACAGTTTTCATCAGAAACTTAAAGGTGACGAAATAGTTACTGTAATTTTATTGATAACAAACAACAAAGAGCTTTTGATGAAACTTTTCGTATTCATCAAAATCCTTTGAAAGGAACAGTTATTGAAACTATTTGGACGTATTCCAGAAGACTGAGTTACAGAAATTTTAGAAGGGGTTGAGATTTTAGTCATAAAACTGTTTGCTTGATTACGTGTGTTTACAATTGATACTTAGGTATTTATTTCTATGAAAATTTATGTATCGCACGCATATTTCTCTAAATATTATGAATCTATGTTGCGTTAGCTCGTATCGAGACGTATGAGTGCCTCGGTGGCGCAGTGGTAGTATCAGCGACTGCTGTGCTGTGCAGTGCTGTGCAAAAGTTTGCATAAACGACAAATATTTGTTTTGGAGTTTGGTTTAAAACTAGATGGCGTTGTGTATGAAATGTCTGAAATATTAATTTATGTATATTAATACCACAGACAGGTTGATAGTGAAATGCCATTATATTTGGTACAACTGTATATCGCTAGTAAATAAGTGAATTGAAGTAGAGTAGCCCGTCAATATTGATATGACTATAGAAACCATAGCCATTAGAAACCAAATATTAAAAAGAAAAACAAATGAATAACATGCAATACCTTATAAGCCTGAGAAGGTATTGCACGTTATTCATTTGTTTTTCTTTGCTTCTAATTTTAGATAGATAGATAGATAGATAGAAACTCTTTATTTGTACACCGTTTTACATATTTTCAAGAGAGTATATAAGGTGATCAATATAATAATGTAATGTACAAAGGGCGGCCTTATTGCTGAAAGCAATTTCTTCCAGGCATCTAATTTTAATCTTTATCTTTCCTTCTAAGCATAGACCTTTTCTTATTTTAACAAAGACTTAACCATGATGTGTATAATAAGGTTTTATGATTGTATGGATGGTTTAAGTAGTTAAGTTGCTGTTTTCAACTACACGTTACAACTATTGTGGGTTGAAATCAAACATTGAACAACACTTTGTAGGATCCACAAATCGTTGCTTTGAGACTGGGTGTTCTTTGTGACAGTTTCATATATATTTGTAAAGACCACGGCACTATGTGTGCCGGGGACTGTACCTAGTCTTTTTATAAGAAAGGAATTATTTTTTAGTTTCGCTGTGTTCTATTCTGCGCTAAGATGTTGAGAGTTCAAATTGCACAGGGAACAACATTTTGTATAATCCACAAATTGTTGTTCTGAGTCTGGGTGTTATTTGTGTTCGTTTCATCTATGTTTGTAAAGCACCTGTGGCGTAGGATATAATTTAATGTAAATATACTTAACTGTAATACCACACCTAAGAGAAACCCATCAGTCTCCTTTTCTTGTATTGCGCAATTTGTATTAGATATTATTTTTAGATTTTGTTTTCGCTTGTGCATGACAGGGGTTAGACGATCGAACCGTCCACCAACGTTATTTAACCGTCAAGGGTAAAGTAAACGTGACTTACATTATTTGTACTTTATATAGTGGATCAGACATACTTATCTATTTTGAAACCATTTTAGTAAAAAGAGTATGATAAAATTGTATTATGATGATTGTGTTAGTGGCGAATGGGATATTCCATCCAATTATAGCACCAGCAGCAAACACATTTTTGTTTTATACTTTTTCGACTGAATGAAATTTTAACAATTATTTTTACGGGAATTAACGCGATCACTTATTATCATGGAACGCGAAAGTTTAAAAGTTAGTGAATGAAATTTTAATAAATTAATATTCCTACGTTTTTTAAATGTTTTAAATAATATTACTGTACTGTTGTTTTATAAATTTTTAGGTGCTTTAATATGGTTTATTACACTATTTTCACCAGGATGATATCACCCGGGCGAATGTAGTAGATATTTCGGTGTCATCACCTCACCTTGGAAGATTTTTACATTTATTTTGTTCCCATCGAGTAAAATTGATCAGTAATTAAAAGCTCATTATTTTATGTAAAATAAAGTAAATTTCTTCTAAACATGAATAATTAACCACTGATCATAAAATATGAGTTACTAGTTGTTGCCAACGGCTCCGCCCGCGTAAATGTATCTCGGCAAATAGTAGCCTATGTGTTATTCTAATGTATAAGCAATATTACTGTAAAGTTTCATCCCAATCCATTCAGTAGTTTTTGCGTGAAAAGTAGCAAACATCTATCCATCCATCCATACTTACAAACTTTCACGTGTATAATATTTGTAGGACTTATATTATATTACATTTATCAAAAAATATTTTCCTAAAGTCTTTTTATTAAAAAATATGCCCTATACCTGGAAGGGACAACCCACATGGTTCGTACTATGTACGAAAATTTTATTACCCCGAACAGAGGTTAGTTGTAACATTAGTGAAATAAATGGGTCCCACATCTCTTTCATTGAAAGTTTTAACATCTTTCTCCTGGGAATTTGAAAATATAGAACATTAAAGGAATTTGTAGGTTTATAAATATTCTTAGAGTTAAGTTATTAATTAGACTCGTTTTATTAAGACTTTTGAGCTCACATAAAACTAATAAAGTTGTGAAATAAGGCAATACTAATAATAACTATACTTACAGATACAAAATCCCTCAGAGTGGCACGTAATGGGAGAGGTCTTTGTCCAGTCCGAGTCGGGAATCAAATCCGAAACCTAAAGCACAAACGCATAAGTCGCAAATGCTACCACTGCATCATCTACACAATTAAACTTGCCTCTCATTACTTAATTTACTATTTTGTTGAAAAAGGAAAAGACATTTAAAGAAGTAACGGTGTTAATCGCATTCATTTGCATAAGCGTGGCCTTGCATAAGTACGTGGGAACGCGAGAACAATCTGAACGTAGCTCGATTTGTAGCGTGATTCGTGGCTTATATTAAATTTAACTTTCAGAATGAAATGCATATTTAACTTTGAGGTGAAATTTATTTGAACACATTGTACTTATGTGCGTTTGTGCATATGGTACAAGTGATAAAGCTCTCCATGTGTGTATGTGTATTTATTATTGATAAATACTGGCAGGTACATACCTTTTTAAATAGAGATTTAGAATGAGATTCATACTATGTTTATAACAGGATTTTTTTAGATTGGTTAATTTACTAAAATCTTATATTTAAAAATCAATTTCTGTTCGTTTGTCTCGCTAGAACTCGAAAACGGTTGGGCCGATTTGGCTGATTTTGGTTTTAAAATGTTTGTCGTAGTCCAGAGAAGGTTTCAACGATAAAAGATTGAAAATAACTTGAAAATCTAAATGTCACTTGTACGAAGTAGCGGTCACAGCTATTAATTAAATAATTTAATAAACAAACTCTTACACGTATTTATAGTATTAGTTTTTTTTTCGTAGATTATGGGACAAACGAGCAGACGTATCGCCTAATGGACACTCGCAACACCAGAGGCATCACAAGTGCGTTGCCGGCCTTTGGAATCTTTGGAATGGGAAAGGGGGGGATGGAGGGAGGTTTCACACCGGTTTTCAGTGAGGACGTGGGATATGCCGAAGTGTGGCTCTCCCACGGTCTTGATCAACAACCCCAAACTTCGAAGAAGAATTACCTTCGATTCTTTTAAAGAACTCTTGTAACAGCAATCTCTTAAAGACTAAAAAAAAAAACTAAAGACTAAGACTAGTTCAAACAGATTATTGAAATTCTCTATCATTATTGTATAGAACTTCTGAAGGAATAGCCCAAATAAGAACCGGATCCATTGAATTTGGTAGCCATAAGATAATGTAAGTTTGTGTGTAATAGAATTTCTTCAGCATTGGGTGACTCATAAACGTTACAGAACTTTCTGATTGCTGCGGCTTGAGATAGATGTGTAATTACTCTTACCGTTTTGGGATTTTGTCAGCGAGGAATTATTGTTGTTTCTTACAATGAGGCCAAATAGTTCTTGTTTTATACAAACACTCGAGTGATAGAATATTTCATTAACTTTACTACGTGCGAGAAGTGAGACTATTCGCTTTATTTCAACGTTATAGTTGTTGTGATCTTTGATGACTATTATATATTGAAATAAAATTAAAACTATGTTACGAATTTTAGATCTTCTTACGTCTTTTGGAAACTGAGAATTAAAGTTTTCTATAGTTTCTTTGTATATGTATAGGTAATTTAAACCGGAGCGATCGCTTACGTCTAATTCACGTAACGTCTAGTAGGTTCAGTTGGTCTAATTCCTCGAACAGTTAGCCAAAGAAACAAACACTGCATCTTTATAATGCCAGTATAAAATTTACTTCGTGAAAAAAGTACTCAAACACTCGCAGTGCCGATGGAGATAAGCAAAAGTATATGGAAGACACTTATGCAATTATGCCCATTATATAACTAACTTTTATAGGTTCAATCTATGAGAACTTGCGAGTAAAACAATAGGTACTTTTGGTAGATAAAAAGAGAAGGATATCCAGATAGACAAAAAAGTACAAACCATATCTCAAGTTTGTCAGAATCATAGATCTGTGCTCGTAAAATATTCATATAGGTAATTGTTTTATCCTTCTAAGATAAACAGAACACAATTTCTGCATTCGTGAATAACCATCGTATCTTTTGATCTGCCGCGTGGTACCGTTAAAACACTAACTTTCTAAATGCTGTTCGGAAAAGTTAAGAGTTCATATAATATTCCCTTAGATATCTTTGCTAAAGTCAAGACGGTACTCAATGTATGGTAGATCGTACAGTCTGCCTTAAAATTAGGTACCCGTGTTCGCATCAAAGTACAATAAATGTTGTTAATTTTTTGCAGCTTTTAAAGGAATATACATTAATAGTTACAAAAAGAATATTAAATAAATAGCTTTTGCACGTGGCTTTGCTCACCTGATTTACCCCCTTAGGTAAATTTCTTTCTTAGTGCTCACTTACGTTATATAAAGAACCTACATACAAAATTTCTAGGTTCAGCGGTTTGGGCTATGCGTTGATCTCTCTTTACTCTATGTCAGTCACCTTCCTCTTTAATATACATAGATTACTAGTTCAGACACGGTATTATTAATTGGGTATGGTTGACTAGGTATTTCATAAGTTTTACAAAAGTAAAACTTCTAAAGTATAGTTTTCTTTATTACTACGTACTTGAACCGCAGTGCGTATTTCACTTCAACGCATTTTTGCATGTCTTATATTAACGAAACAGAAATATTAAAAAGTAATGGTTAGGTAAACGGTGTTTCTAGCACGAGGATTTCCATAAAACATTACCGGTAATCCCAAAAGGCACCCGTGCCTGTACAATGAAGTACTGTTAAACCTTTTTTGTGGTCCTCTGTTAAAATTATAACGCTGGCAATAAATATGAGGGTGTAGCCAAAGACTGAAAATTGCGCTGCAAAATTCCGACTTTAGTTTGGTATAAATGTGTGTAAGAAAAGTTGTCTTTTCGGCTTTTTATGATGCAGTGCTATAGAAATTGTAAGAATAGTAATAAAACTTTTTGAGATGATGATGTCTTCTAAATGATTGTCACGTCCCGTCTGAGCTGAGCGTGCAAGCGAGCGCGGAACAAGCGATAGACGTTCATGCAAGAACAGCCTAGGAGTTCGGCATGTGACTTATATTTTTCTTCATTGTTTTCTTATGACGTCAATATGTAAAATTATCGTCCGTAAATCGATCTTACAGACAACCATTTGTTTTATTTTAAATGGTTTTATTGAAAATGAAGATAAGTAATGACGCAAATAATGTAATAAAAAGAACAAAATAACTTATCAAGTTCCAGGCATCAGTCATCACACCACTTTCAACATCATACAACTATGATCAGATGCAAAAGTAACATCGTTATGAGCGGAATTTATCGAACCCATAGATTTTATTTTTGCATCAGATTACAAGAAACGGTAGGAACGATTATCTTATATTCAGTTTTTTAACCAAACATAATATTCTAATGTAAAATTCACGTTTAATATAATTATGATACTGTTAGCGTTCCCTACAGTTAATTAAAATTATTAAAAGAATTAAACGACGTGAACTATTTAATTTTATTATTATCCCAATTCTCAAAAACAATATCGATCATGAAGTTGGTAATTTACATGAAAAAGTAGGCAACACTATGCCGGCGGCCATTGAGCAATGAGATGTGAGATCGAATTGAGACAGTTAGTTACTTTGATTATTGTAAAATCGTAGATATTGATTAAAGCATTTCAGGAAATTGCATACTGTGTATAATTTGACCTGACTTCCTTATAGTCAGAAGTGGTAAGAACTAAAAGTGTTGGAGAAAATCTTCAGGTATGTTTCTTAACATTTTTATTTTGCTAAAATAGCTCATTGCAATGCCGTAGATTATTTGCATTTTCAATTGTGTTGCTGTAGCATAAGCGCGTTTGAAATTGGAATAACAACACGACACGACTTGTTTACAATGTTAGAAGGATTGCAGTTTAAGGAATATGACCAGGTGAACGCCTTGCAAAGCGCGTGGGTAATTTTATAAGCAAAATCAAAAGTAGGTCACGAGCGTGTTGATCTGTTTACGTCCATAATGCGTAATGTTATTTTATCAAAAACAAACTATCAGAATAATGGTGTATGTATAGTTATGTTTGTCTGTTGAAAAGTGTTTAATTATATATAACATAATTGCATAATAGTACCAGAACATGTTAACATAAATTTGTGAAAGTATTTATGACATTATTGTGTGGGTATGTTGTAAAAATACCTAAAAGTACACCTAATGTGGATATTACCTAAATAATAATAAAAAAAAAAAAACAATAATAAGAATATGTACGCTTTCTATTACTTACTATACATTGTTTCATGTTGAATCATTAAACGTAGAATAATTTTAAGAGTGACCTCATATGAAATTTTGTGATTGTCTATTGCTAATGGTTATTTTCAAAGCCTAGGTGAATATAGTACCTAACCACCTACCCACTACATGTTTGAAGTCAAATAAGTACTATATTCCATCAAAATGAAGTACCAGCCGCAATGTATGTGTCCTGTCTACTTGATCTGATTACCCACCAAGTGCAATATGGGTAACGTACAAAAGTATTAATACTGTTTACTTTTCTGTTTCTCTTTCGTCCCTTACTAATACCTACCGCATTCTACTAACCTTCACCACGTACGAATTACGCTATTGTTGCAAATATAGTCACCACCTTAAAACAAAGTTCTACAAAATGTCGTCAGGTGATAGGTCGAATTATACACCACCTCTAGGGCTCCATAAGCCTAACAGATTATCACGAAATTCTAAACGGACTTCGGCACTTAGATGTAACAAGCGCTCTAAGACAAGGCGTTATAAGCGACAAGGAAGATGTGATACTTACCGTGCTCGTAGCAAGTCTCCTCGCAGCACAGCGTCTTTCTCTTCATCTGTATCCTCATTTCGGCGTCGTAGAAGTAGCGATACAAGATTAGGGAGTCGTTATTCATATTTTAGCTCCAGAACAACTAGACACAAAGCTCGTTCTGCTAGACGCCATAAGTATCACGATGACGATCGTGAAATAGTGACAACAGCAGGTATGCTGATTCCGATCGCCGACACCGATATAAGCGAAAACGGGATTCATCTTATTCGTCGGATAATTCACCCATATCGAGAATTCGTTCACACCGGAAAAGAAGACGGTCCACTAGCTACCAAGAGGATAACTTTCTGAAAAGATTTTCCAGAATAGTTAACGGCAATCGTTTCGAAGGTTTCGCATAATGTGATCCCAGAATTCGACCCAGACACACATTCTCAGACTGCAGTGGATTGGATTCGTAAGGTGAACGAAATAACTAGAATATATGGGTGGACTGAGAGAAAGGTCATATACCATGCTATACCAAAACTAACGGGCCAAGTGAAGAAGTGGTACCAGGGTAGAAGTACAATCGATTTAAGCTGGAAGCAGGCAAGGAAATATTATAAAAACTTTTCCTTACGATCGCAACTACGCGGATCGTCTAACAGAAATGCTGAGTAGGAGAAGTAGGAGGTAGGAGGATTTTCACGAGAAGGCTAGGTTAGTGAAAATGTGTGACATCAGGGGGAGTAATGCCCTAGATTGCATAATAAGTGGTATTTTTGACAACGGCATACGGCTAAATGCTCAAGGAGCTAGTCTTAATAAGACATCAGATTTATTAAAATACCTACGTCGTATATCAAACAGACGCAATCTTATATCGAGATCTACAAGGGATACCAAGCCATACCGTTCAAAACTGAATCACAAAATCCTAAAGGTTTTCATGCTATCCGCAACAATATCATAAATAAATTTACACCCTCGAACGTCAGAGGAAGGACTCGTTTCAACTTCCAATGTTATAATTGCAGTGAAAACGGCCATACGGCCCGTAACTGTACTAAATCATTAAATAGGTGCGATAAATGTTCACGGTTGGGACATATGACACAAAATTGTGAGCTGATAGGTTCTCGACCAAAGACTGAGTTACCACAAGACACTACTCAAAATATCAATTCTACACAAAACGTTCTACAAATCACAACCAACGAACAATTAAACAGAACTGACTCCCAACACACAGCTAGCGCTACTTTGGGAGTCAGGGCTGCACAGTGTCTTGTAATCCATTTTTGGTACAATAAACATTTATTATTATTATTCTCTTTATTAAAATTGTTTTAACATATTATTTACATTTCTAAATATACATATAAAACAAATACATTTAAAAATATAAAAAATAGTAGACCACCGACTTCGGGTACAGGGACCAAGAAACCGGTGGTTAGGGCTCCAAAGACAGGAACCTCCTCACAATACGAGCCGTGTCAAGAGGGACTGCTTTCTGCATCAGACCCTTGATCCAGCCATCTAACGTGAGCCTCTTAAGGTGTTGGTCGAGGCTCTTGGCAATTAGTCCGTGAGCAGATACAACTATCGGAACAATGATCGCTGAATCCACATTCCACATATCGACAATCTCGTGAGATAAATCCAAATGTTTTATTTGTTTTTCTTTTTCGACTTTCGCGAGATTCTCGTCATGAGGAACGGCAATATCGACAATCATTGCGCGGCGCTCCAATCGATCTATTACCACAATATCAGGCTTATTGGCAACAATAGTCCTGTCTGTAATAATAGATCGATCCCAACATAACGTAGCACGACCATTCTCGAGAAATGGGTCGGGCACATACTGGTAGTATGGCACCTCTGAACTCACAAGTTTGTATTTAAGGGCAAGCTGTTGATGTACTATCCTGGCTACTTGATTGTGCCTGTGCAAATATTCGCCGTTAGCAGGACGAGAACAACCAGAAATAATATGCCTGATAGATTCTCCAGGACGGTGACATGCCCGACAAATGTCGACCGTACCATCCTTCAGGATATATTTCCGATAGTTATTCGTCATGATGACTTCGTCCATAATCGCACAGACAAAACCTTTGGTTTCTCCAAAGAGATCACCATACCGTAGCCAGGACGTAGATGTTTTAAAATCTATATCAGGCCCATTTAGGGCCCGATAAAAGCGACCATGAAGTTCGATATTATTTCATTATTATTATTATTATTATAGCACTAATAACATGTCGATGTATGGTTGGCAATCTGTCACAAAACCCTATTTTACTCACCAATTTAAAACTGTTATCGCGAGCGGTAAAACTGAATAATCAAGACCTGTTTACAACACAAGGTATAGCTTTGGATGTAAATTCTATTAATCTTAGTAACAAGCCTCATATTACTTGAATAGAACCGATTCGATAAAGGAACCTATTATTCTAGATATGTTAAATATCGGCCCCAAAGTAACTGATACGAAAAAAACCCGCCTGTTAGATCTCTTGAACAAATACAGAGACTGCTTTGCATTCAATATGCCAGAGCTTGGATTGACTCACCTAACGGAGATGACATTGCGCCTAAGCGACGAGACGCCTGTCATTTATAGGCCGTATAGACTTCCTTTTAGTGAGCGCGCAAAGGTTCGAGAAATTGTAGGCGAACTACTCGCTAACAATATTATAAGAGAATCACAGTCAGCTTACGCTAGCCCTATAGTTCTAGTTCGAAAAAAGAACAATGAATACAGGCTTTGCGTTGATTACCGGGCAGAAAGAAAATAAATGCTGTTTCTGACTTTCCAAAACCAACAAATGTACACCGAGTTCGTCCATTTGTTGGGTTGGCCATTATTTTCTACGTTTTGTCTTCAACTTTGTCTCTATAGCAAGACCGTTAACCCAACTGACCAAAGCCGAAGCTCGTTGGCATTAGGGTGACGAACATGATAATGCATTTGAGCAGATAAAGTCCAAATAGGTGGTTAGACCTGTACTGGCCTTGTACAATCCAGAGTACACCACCGAGGTTAATTGCGATGCCAGTAAGTTAGGAATTGGAGGCATCTTACTTTAAAGACCTAATGAAGAATTTCCGTTTAGACCAGTCGCTTATTTCAGCCGCCAAACAACGCGTGAAGAACCGTTTTGGCACTCTTATGAGCTTGAAACCATGGCGGTGGTACTTGAAGAAATTTAGGGTTTATTTAATTGGTCTGGATTTTAGATAGATAGATAGAAAACTCTATATTTGTACACCGTTTTACATATTTTCAAGAGAGTACTTAAGGTGATCAATATAATAATGTAATGTACAAAGGGCGGCCTTATTGCCAAAAGCAATTTCTTCCAGGCAACCTTAGGATGGATTAAAAATATATCGGAGACACAGTAGTTGACGGTGCAATTAATTGTAAAGAATTATTTTAATTGTACACATATATCCATTTATACATACATGCATATAAAATATCTAGCATCATACATACATTACAAATATAACCATATATGACATACGTCGCAAACATATTAAAATAAACTAATTACCATAATCATTTAATTTAAAGTTATAACGGACTGTAATGCATTGCGCACCACCTTAGTAAAGAGAGATTTAATACCTAAAATTGTAAGATGGTGGCTTATGCTGTAGGAGTATAACTTTAGCATCGCGTATCGCCCAGGGCATAACATGCAACATGTAGATGCTTTGAGCAGAAATCCTGTCTCACCACCAAATGTCTCAGAAGAAGTAGATGTTTTGAATATCACAACTCACGATTGGCTTTATACAGTACAAATGACGGATCCGCGGATAAAACATATTAAAACCATTTTGGAGACTAGCGAAGAGGATTTAAAAGACATATCTAATAACTACGTATTACGTGATGGTAAAATATATAGGCGTGTAGGATCTAAATTAAAATGGGTGGTACCCAATTCAGCTCGATCGAAGATATGTTAGCTTAATCATGACGAAGCGGGTCATTTCTCAACCGAGAAAACGGTTGAGAAGATTGGAGCCGATTATTGGTTCCCAAAAATGAACCGGTTTGTCAAAAAGTATGTAAATTCATGTAAAATAAATATAATTATAGAAGTATAAAAAAAAAAAAAAAAAAAAAATATATATATATATAGGAGAAAGGATTATAGAAAGACAGAGGAAGATGAAAGAACACTTTGACAAAACCAGGGCACCAACTAAGACGTTTCAAGAAGGTGATCTTGTGATGATCCCCAATAACAATCCAAACAGGGATATGAGCAAAAAGTTAGCTGCAAAGTTCAAAGGCCCATTTAAAGTAACAGCAGTGTCAGAGAAGGATAGATATGAAGTCTCTAGCATAACGGGAATCTCCCAAAGATAGTATAAGAACATTTTTACAGCTGATCAATTAAAATCGTGGATTAATTTAAGTTTATCGCCAGTAGTTAGCAACAAAATTGACTGTAGCGATTCGGATTCGCTAGATGAATAGCACACAATATTATTATTATATTAAAACTAGTATCGGTATATCCTCCTATAGTATTATATAAGTATACATTGTATCATAATATATTCTTAATTGTTAAATATGGAATTATCATGGAAATGGCCGGAAGCTCATATCCAATTCTCATATCATTTACAGTTTAGATTTGTGTCGACACCGGAGAGTCGGCAATGTCGGGACTGTCGGAGAGGCAGCATTGGAGAGGACAAGCTGCTGTTTGACCGTGGCTCTCGGGTGGCTAAACGGCAATGATTGAAAAGTAATGGCTCTCGGGTGGCCTACTATGCAATGAAGAGTGAAATGTAGTGGCTCTCGGGTGGCCTACTGTATACGAACAGTGTTATGATCCAGGAGACTAGCAGACCGTGGCTTTCGGATGGCTAAACGGGAGCATTGTCCAACTTGTGAAAATACAATAATTTTGAAGTATCAACTGGTTCTCGGATGAACCATATAAGAAGATATTTTATGTAATCGTTAATTGTATAAGCAAATTTTAATGTATAGTTTATAAAATTATGTCGATAAAAGATGTAATTAGCTATCTATTACATAAAAAGTACCTACCTATGTCAGTTCAAAAAAAAAAAAAAGTTTTATTTTTTTCTGAATTATTAATTTTATATAATGTAGTAATTGCTAATTTAACAAAAAAAATTGTTAAAGTTTGTGTTTTTCTAATCATTGGTATGAGGTCATACCCTGTACAATAGAATGGCCGAGCTAAATTTAGGAATAGGGACATTCCTGTTGCAGAATGGCCGTCTGTTAGCGTTCCCTACAGTTAATTAAAATTATTAAAAGAATTAAACGACGTGAACTATTTAATTTTATTATTATCCCAATTCTCAAAAACAATATCGATCATGAAGTTGGTAATTTACATGAAAAAGTAGGCAACACTATGCCGGCGGCCATTGAGCAATGAGATGTGAGATCGAATTGAGACAGTTAGTTACTTTGATTATTGTAAAATCGTAGATATTGATTAAAGCATTTCAGGAAATTGCATACTGTGTATAATTTGACCTGACTTCCTTATAGATACCTAGACGAAATACTTTGTTACGTCACTAATGCATACAAAGTCTTAAAAAAAATATTATTACCACAAAAACAAATAGTTATAAAGTGTCCATTTTAACACATACTTTAATTTAAAAACGTGTTTGTATGAGTACTCAGATTAAAACTTCTAATTAGATGAGTTATCACACTCGAACATTTAACGACTACCCACAATTATATAGGAGACAATTAGCCGAGACAAAATTAATCAGAGATTTTACTGTTCTCCGACCCAACGTTTATTAATACTAAATTTGAATTCGGAACCCCGAAATAGAGACGTCCCAAGTAATTAATCTTAAATGAATTTAACTTCTCCCAATCGGATATTGGTTGGGTTTGATCTACTTCCGCCTTTTTATGGCTCATCGTACAATATTAATCGTTTTAATCCACAGTCTGCGAAGGTCTGGGTACCATTTATGTAATTAATTTCAGAATTTACTTTCAAGTGAACAATATTTACTGCAAGTTGTCACAGCATTTTCACAATTAATATAATGGTATGGAATAATATATAAGTTTAGTAGTTGTTAACTACAGTTAAAAAAAATAGAACTCAGCTATATAAAAAAAAAAAAAAATTACGAGTATATAGCCTATGTCACCCGAGTCATTATTACGTATATATTGACACTACGTTCCTTAAAATCGTTTCAGTAGTTTAGGAATATACAAACGTACAAAGAAATTATTACCCATCATTTTAACTTTGCCATATTCGGGTAACAGTTGGCAATGTAAATACATTTTATTTAATTTGTAAAGACAGATATTGAATAAAAATGACTATCTATTCGATTTTTGACCATATAATGTGGCACTATATAATAATAACGCAAAACCATGGAACCACACTATTTTACATTATTTCAGTTGTAATTACAGATAATTTATTATACTGCAATTATTACTGTTCATATTTGAGATATTTAATAGAATCTTGGTATATTTTGGGTAATAATTTAAAAAAAGGAGAATCTTAGCTAGACCGATAAATCGGCCTCGAAACACACACTTAACTTCGTAAAAATCATTGGAGCCATTGCTAACATTCAGACTATACATATACGAGAATTGCTTGTTTAAGGTATTAGAATTTGAGACATTTAACATGAAATATAAAACGCAACAAGTAATTAAGAAAGCATTTTCCCCGTGGGAGAGCCATTCTTCGGCTCGACCGGAGTGAAACAACGGCCTCACAGAAAACCGGTGTGAAATAGCGCTTGCGCTGTGTTTCACTGAGTGAGTGAGGATACTGGAGGCCCATATCCCAACCCGTCCCCACATTCTTTTCCCCAAAGGTCGGCAACGCACTTGTGACGCCTCTGGTGATGCGGGTGTCATGCATCATCATTCACACACATATATCATACACATAACATGAGGTGATACGTCTGCTCGTTTGTCCCCTTTACCATAGAAAAAAGACTTCCTATAAATGAAATAAGAAGTGGACTTATCATATTTCCAACTCCTGTTTTTTTTCTTCTGATTAATTTCGTTGCGGGTTCTAAGACAGTTAATTTTCTTCCTGGGACTTCCCGAGTGTCATAACTCGGTGTGTTCGTGGGTCACTGATGTTGATCCTGGTGTACAGGAGTTACAGTGGTGGGAATGTGGGCGGGATTAGGCCGAAAAAAAACGAAATAAGAAACAATAAATATTTTAAACAGAATATCATAATAAATGTGAATTTTAATACAATTTTATCGATATTTATGTAAGCAAAAACACACTTGTATGTAAACTTTTTTTTTTTTAAATTTTCTGTTGCTTTAGTTTATTAAGGTAAAAGAAAACTGAAATGATTGAATACTCTCTTCTACGTATTCATAAAAATAGGATAAACACATTTTGTATTAACATTTGCATATCAAAAGGTTTGGAACAACAAAGGATACCAGACGTTAGTAAAATGCCCTTTATATGTATTCTAAGCTTAAAAGGTTTCAGATTTAAATATAGCAATAATTTTTTAAGTGAGTGTCTTTTCCTCTCATGGTGATAAAAATGATGATCATTGAAGTATTTTACCATTGATACCATAAAATGATTATCAGACATTTCCTACCTCTACGGAAGCTAGCGACTAAGCTTGTTTAGTAGGTTAGTTGAAGGCCACCTACGACACGGTCTTTGCAACTTTTTAGCACCACCCAGGGGACACGTGTAGGGTTGTGGTTAGGTACCTCCTACAGACGCGAACAACTTTGCCCCCTGTATAAGTATAAAATATAACTTCTTCAAAAAAACTTGTAAGTTGCTTATTTGCCTTATGAAATTTAATTGCACACCAATTTTCATGCTTGTGTGTTAGTAAAAAAATAAAATCTTAAGAACAATGTTTCACATCTCCACTACTAGCTGTGATAGAAAGTTACCTTAAGCTTTCTATTTTTATGATAGTACCACTTGTGGGAGCATGCTACCTTATGTAAAGTAATTAGTATATACTTGACTGCATTGAATGTTTTACAATTAATTATAAACTTAAACAATAGTTGGCGAACGTAAATAAATCATTAACTGTCTGTACTCTGCAAAGAAATAATTTGGTAACTAACTTTATTTGGAGAACCACCTTTAGCGGCGAAAATATCTCAGAGTAATAGCTACAAAAGCCGTCTTGTGACCTGTTCTTATAAGATAACTCCAGAAACGAGAGTGACTTTGGTTGAGAGAAAAGAGTGTTCTCTGTAAAGAACAGGGAAAAAAAGGTCACATTGATACATTATTAAGATTTATAACATATTAAATATCCATTATAGAATTTAACTCACCCTGTTTAGTCCAATCACCAGGCGTTGCACTCTCCGTGGAAACCCTTGCTAACTATACGGCCCATAGATATAGAGAGACAATCGCAAACCTATCACACCTGGTGAGAAGACCACAATGTGATGCCGACGCTACTTTGACGTAATTTAACAAAACACTCGTGGTTAATATAGTAATTTTACTCACAAAAGCGGTGGCCAACCAAAATCTCACAGAAGCCAAATTACTCGTCTTATTCTTATATTAAAGCTCTCAAACATATGGTGCACAACCAACTAAAGTCATACCGGGAGCTCCTTTATTGTGTTGAGAGGGCCCCTCAGGCACCAAAGCTCAAAACAGAAAACTTTTCTAGTGACATCTATTATCCGGGTTACATGATAGCTACAACTGTCAAATTTGACAGACCCTAGTGCTGACATTACAACATGATATTTAGTAGCAAAACCGATCGTAGGATCGGTATCGAACACACTTTATGACATTGTACCAAGGGTACTAATGACGTATGGTGAAATCAGTCAGGATTTAAGTGAAATAAAATAGTGGAATAAGTAGTACGGTCAACCTAGCGGGTTTAGCGGTAGAAACGCAGTAAATCCCGCATCGGACAACACTTTGTGTGATCCAAAAATTGTTGTTCATAGTCTGGGTGTTCCCTGTGTCCGTTTCCTGTGTGATTATATTTATAAAGTCTCTTGCACAGGATGTATATTCTCAATGCGGGAGTTTCATTTACAAAAAAGAAAGACAATGTATGTAACTAACAAGTTCTACGAAGTGCCGACACTAGAGAATATAAATTATATGTACAATAGGTAGGGAGTATAAACGTACTTGAATACAATATCACGTATTCAAGTACGTGTATACTCGTATATCATGTAGCAATATGACATCTGAAGATTTAGTGCTAGTATTAAGCATTAATCCAGTTACGTCTGTCTGTACTTATATAGTTGATGTCTCTTAGACTAAACCACAGGGCACCGAGTGACCGCATTAAGAGACGCCTTCGTTAGTAAATTACAAACTACTGATGTTCCGTTCGCTTTCTACCTCTACTTTGTATAATTTTTTCAGAATTTTCCTTCAAATGAAATAATTAGTGAACTTGGTACTTCTGGGGAATTAAAAAGAGAAAAATTCGGCAATCTATTTAAAGTTAACAGCGACGAAAACAAAAATAGTTACTGCAGGTATGTCCATACACAGGATTTAGTCTAGTCGGCTATTATTATGTTATTTACATTATAACAAATTGTGAACACACACACTGCTACCAAATTGTTGCTCCAATTAGAAAAAAGTGAAATTTTTATTTTTGTGTGTGTTAGGATAGAAACAACTTTTCAAATAAACTCACGAAACAATAAATTGAAATACCAACTCAGGAAATTGAAACAAACCATAACTTTCAACTTTATTAACAATAACCAATTAATATTCAGTTTACTACTGAACAAAAATCATGTATATATTACTTAACGGCATACGAACCTCTGTTACAAGAAAAAGATTTTTGAAAACCCTTGCGTGTGAAATAATTCGTTCTTAAACCGGTTTCAGAATTTATGAGGTAAAACCGTGATATATTTTACGAGTGTAAGGCATTCCCTTTTAAGCAGAAAGTAATAAAATTATTATAATATTAAGCTCATAAATCTGGGCTATATTTAATGCTTGTAATGTATGCTCGTCCAATTTCAGGTTTTCTATGAATTTAATTAAGTTATTGTGAATACACCACTGGTTTTCACCTAACACATTTAGTACTAGTAGTGGTCAACGATGGAGTTTGAGGTTATTAGGTATTTCGTAAGTAATTCCAGTTTGTATGAAACTCACATAATATTTCTAAGTACAATATATATAAGTAAAATTTTTACAAAATAAAAAAAACCGACATCAAGAACGATCAAATCGATCGATTGCATCCAAGAGAAATCGAGTCAAACCTTGAATTTGGTTTCAATTTTGTTAAAAATTTATTTCGTCTCATTACAATTTATGAGATTTCCACACCATTTTGTTTTTGAAGGAACTTTTATATTTTGATACTGGCTACACTGAACATTTGCTTTTTATAAATTAAGTATTTACAATTGAAATATGCAACTTCAAAAATTTACAATCATGATTTTGCTCTCTTAATTATATTTTTTTATTGGCATTGATTTAAATGTGCTCCACTTAAATAGTATACATTGTAAAAAAGTTGCTCATAACTGATCATCCAGGGTATAAATCCAAACCAAACCTCAGGTTTGTCAATCACGGCGTAAAATTACGCATAGACAAGTCGCCAACATTAACCAAATATAAAAAAACTGGCCAAGTGCAAGTTGGACTCGCGCACGAATAGTTCCGTACCACTATCTAACTAACAAAAAAGAGCAAATAAATCACGTTTGTTGCATGGGCTCCCATACAACATCATCAGCCTATCGCAGTCCGCTGCTGGAAATACGTGATTTATTTAAAATATTTATATAAGTCTGTTTTTTAGTATTAGTTATTATAGCAGCAACAGAAATACATCATCTCTGAAAATTTCAACTGATTAACTGCCACAGTTCATGAGATACAGCCTGGTGGCAGACGGACGGATAGACGGACAGTGAAGTCTTAGTATAGTAATAGAGTCCCGTTTTACTCTTAGGGTACGGAACCCTAAAAAGACAATAATAAATATGAAAGAAAAGTTTTAACTTCAATAGCTACAGTTGCGAATTGAATTTGATCAAAATAATTCGAGTGACGGGCGTAAATTGAGCGTTTATAGTCCATTTTCTGGTCGCTTGTGGCGACTTGTAGAACGGTTGATTTCAGTAAAAATGTTGCATAATTTATGTGGTTTTCTAATGAATTCGTTCGAATGTGTTCAATCATTTATTCTCTTTAAAACTGCCCAATCTATAAAGTTAGAGAAAACTTGAATAAAGTTACAGCATCGTATATTTTTAGGGTTCCGTAGGCAAATGGTAAAAACGAAACCCTTATGGATTTGTCATGTCTGTCTGTCTACCTGTCCGTTCGTATGTTGCAGTCACTTTTTTCCGAAACTATAAGAACTATAATGTTGAAACTTGGTAAGTAAAAAATACTTCACACAAAAATAGAAAAAAAACAAAACATTTTGGGAGTTCCCCATACTCCGAACTAAAACTCAAAAATACTATTTTCATTAAAGCCATACGTGTGGTGTATCTATGGATAGGTCTTCAAAAATAATAATGAGGTCTCTACTAACATTTATTTCTAACCTGAATAGTTTGCGCGATAGACACTTCCAAAGTGGTAAAACGTTCCCCCCCCATGGTTTTTCTTTATTACGTCATAAATCTTAAACCGCAATTTACCTTTCATTCAATTAAAACAAATATAAAAAAAAAAATGCTGCTAGGGAACCCTTCATGGGCGAGTCTGACTCGTACTTATTTTAAACCTATGTTATTGTTATGAAAACAAAATTTCCAATTTCTCGGTAATGTTTAGCATTATGTTACTTTATTTTCGACTCGATTAGAAGAAAGTTATATTATAAAGCATTTGTTAATCAAATGCTAGATAGGCCAACGGGGTTGCAAAAACATTTTTTATTTTCAGATGTAAATAAAATTCAAACTTCTGTTGAAAATGAAGAATATTTTCAACCATAAATAATAAATACCAGGAAAGCAATGGTTTTGTATAATAACATAATTTCACCGAAACAGTGCTGTTCTATAAAATAAAAAAAAAACTGAATACAAATTCCGTTAACTGAAAATTCTAAAGAATTTGTTGTTTTGATATTCTGATTTTTCAGAAACAATCATAAAACATATTATTATTCATAATTCTGATCATCTTTCAGAGTTTGGCGTAGAATTTTTTGGGACACCGTAAGGTACAAGCATATCGACAATTAAGTACTGTGAAATAATTTGAATGCTATATGTATTTGTAATGTATCAAATGCAGAATTCACTGTTTTGTTATGTTAGAGTTGGTGTTTGAATATAGTGTATAGGTACAGCAGTTCTAGGGAAAAATGTATACCTTACGAGATCTATTGACATGCTTTGCAAAAACAACTAATTAAGTTTAAATATTTTTCTGAAGTTGTACGAAAATGTAAATAGTTTTGTAATTTTTATTTATATTTTAATTTATTTATTATTAGGCGTACATTAATTTACACGCCACTGAGTAACTGGATCCCAGGTGGCGGGTGGTATTCTTCTTCCTCGTCATCACTCTACTTCTGAACGTATTATTCATTTATTTTATATTAAACTCTTATTCTGAGTCATGTCAAATGGGGTTCCAGCATCTTTAAATATCCTGATCGCAAAAAAGCCGTTACCAGTACGTCAAACTACTTCAGGCAGTTAGTTTGATTCTTCTATGATACTTTGTAGTTTCAACCATTATAACATCCTAGTCATTTAAAAGTCACGACTGTACACCACAATGAACATCTAAAGTAATCAACTGAAGAAGGTTTTACCGGTCGACCCCTGTCAAAGATAAGCCGTAGTAAAAAACTGCAACTGAAAACTATCCGTACCATAGACATAAACAAAATAAAAGTATTTTCGTCAAATGTCCAGTTTAGTTTTTATTTTAGTTGTCAGACCACTAACGAGATTCTCTTTTAACACAAAATAAATAAAAAAAATGAGTAGAAAGATACTTTGTAAACTGAAAAAGAATTTTATATTGCGAATTGTAATTTATCTCACTGGTTTTTAATATTTTATGTTCCATGATATATGTACTTAGTTATGTAGTGATTATAAAGCAAGATAGTTTTTTTAGAATAGAACTGGTTTACCCAGGACACTGCAAGTCAAGTGCAATGGACTCAATATATTACCTAGAAAAAAGTCGCTGAGAACTCCGGCAAAACATTCCCGCCAAGGACCTTGGTCATTTTCTGGTTTAAATGATTGTCTGGCATTGCGTACCTATATTCCTGACAGAGCAGTATCTAAACAAAGCCTGTAAAATTCGGTTGTGTATTTTATGATCAATCGTAAATTAGACACTACACTACAATTAGCTTTACTCACTGTTGAGTAAACTTATCTGAAATTACATTTTAAAAGAAAAATATGTTCCACTTTATTTTACAAAGCAGCTATCTTACTATATTTACGTTAATACTGTCCAGAAGTTCCACAACAAGGTTCTGTATTACAAATTGAGTGCCAAGTAACGAGCGAAGTTCATTAATAGGTAAAACATTCTCCAGAAGCTGCTTATCTAGAGCTCGCAGTTTCGCTCAGCAACAGTACTGGACATCGTAAATAAGCCTCCTTGTACAAACTTTCACTTGGGAACATCCAAAATTTAGGTAATGACGAACTTGGTTACACATCGTTCCTTTGGTTGTTCCTCTAATATTATTAAATAAAGCTTTTGACCGTCTAAAAAAGACATATGGAAAAAGCTAAACTGAAAACGACTAGATTGATTTAACTGTTTTAAACAATTTTAATAAGTACAACAATTTTTAGTATGATACTAAAAAAAAGTCAAAAGTATGTAGTGAAATTAACAGCCATGGAACTAACATATATCTACCAGCTGACCCGGCAAACGTTGCTTTGCCATAAAGTAAAGAAAATATTTACCGTATCATTTAGCGGCATGGAATATAGATGTTGGCCGATTCTCAGACCTGCACTATATGCACTCAAAATTTCGTAAAAATCGATCCAGCTATTTCGTAGGAGTTTGGTAAAAGTTTGGAAAGAGGGTAGACCGATATGTCTACCAATAACAGCCCACCCGCAAGTTCTTCAGTTACTCCGTGATCATGGCGCTTGCAACAGCGCCGAAATATCGGATACTCACAAACAAAAAGGTACATGGTAGCAATCCCGCAGATTCCTATTTTAATGTTACTGACCATGAAAGTTTAAAACAAGGTATACTAAAATCGTTACTATAAAGAATCTTTATTTGAGTAATTGACTGATTAATTTATACTTTATTTTGTGCTTTACTTTATTAAATGATTATATTCATATTTACTTGTTATTAGCAAAGCGTAGACACATATCAATCTCACTGTGACTATGTTTGTTTTACCGGGCCATTTCAGTACTTAGCCTCGTGATTGGGCCATTGTACGTGAGTTTGTCATCTTCCTACTCCTACCATCCTAGATCATCCCAGAAGCTCACCAGCCTTTTCAGGTCACTACATGCTTCCGGGAATGATGTTGATTGGAGGATATCCACCCGTTGATCTGCCACACTTCTACATCCCAGTCTCACTGTGACTAATACCGACATGATTGCAAATGCATCCAGCGCTTTTGTCCGCGTGCTATAAAATAGACCTGTTTCCATATTTCGCCACATTCATGACAGTGGACATTCAATGAATATTATTTCAACTAAGTTGATTCAACTGCGACTTGAAGCTGACTGACTGTTCCATGTCAGCCTGTGACCACGGCCAGCGCAACCTGCTTGAAGCGTCAGGCAAATCAGAGTAATACCTTTTAATAAGTGATCGCGTTAATTCTCGTAAAAATAATTGTTAATATATTTTTAATTCTATTCATTTTTTAAATCAATTAAGTACTACTGGATACTGAGTGATTGAGAACTGAGGTTGTTTCGTTCTTTCTTCTCATGGCTAGTCCAGTTTGAAACATATATTAAAAATAATTTTATTTCATTTCACAAACATCTATCAAAAAGTATAGAAAAAATTTACTTACTATCTATTTATCTATGGAATTTTTGCAACAGTATTTTTAATGACTATGTCGTTAAGTCAAATAAATTTTGTATTTTGCTGGGATGTTTATAATTTGAGCCCTTTTGTATAATAAATTATTAATTTAAAAACATTTTAAATGGATAAAGTAAGTACGTAAGAAACAAAATAATGCGAAAAAACAAAAAGAAATTTACGGAATGCAGTTTAGCAACTTAAAGGACTTAACGTCAAATAGAGCATAAAACTTAAAAATCCAAGAAGGAATGAAACAGTACGAAAAACAACTATAGCGTTGTAAGATAAACTCGCAGCTCAGAAGGCAGCTTAGATCTAAGCCGACTGTTCTGTGTTTCGGGAACAAATACTTGTTTAAAGTAAAATGGGTCGAGTGTTAAGTAATATCTTGTTCCGTAGCCGGACATTCGAATTATAGAGCTGTTTAAAACCTTTAAAGATAAAAGATGAGCTCTTTAACGTTTAGAAATAAAAAAATAAGTTTTGAAACGAGTCGGAAATTAATTACAAGTCAACTAATATTGGTGTGGTATTTTATTCAGAAATACAATGAAAGCAGTACCTTACAAAACCATCGGCAGAATTAACTTCCTCGTGATTATCTTCTACCTACTGTTATTATCGGTATATATATGCGTATGTATTTATATAAGTAAGTATATTTATAAGGTTATGTGTATAATATGTGTAAGTTTATGTATGTGTTATGTATACATTTTTGTTCGTTCAATATATTGTTTAGTTTTTACTCTTATACAATTTTCAACCAAAATGCACCTACTTTCTGTTTTGACTTCATCACCCCTCTGCATCTGGTTGATTGGTAGGAAATGCCGTAGGCATTAAGTCCACCACAAGTAAATAAATAAAAAAACATTTCATATTAAAAGAGATGTATTTTTTTTAATTTAAACGGTTTTAATGAAAATAATGCACTAAAAGCTAAAAATAATTCGGTAGTTCAAAGGTTCCAGTCATCACACCCATCACATCAGACAAAAAAAAAATTAGTTGACTGGATATAAACACGGACCCAACGGGATATGTGTCAATTAGTTTACTAAAAACAAATAAAAACAATAAAATCAAATAATACAATAAAATGTTTATGCTCTAATTTGAGCCGGTTAATTTTTTGATGTGTAAAATGCCTCGGCCAATTATTTAAAAACAATACGAATTTTTTCAGATTAGGAATTCAAATAAAATGAAAGGAGCAAAAATTTTTTGATCGATGCCACCGGTTGACGATCCCTGTTCTGCTGAACCTATATAGCCAGTACAATAAGGGAGGGTGGGAGGTCAATTTTATGTATTTCTATTGGTCGGATCTAAACAAATGAGGTATCGCTACATAGGTCTAGATGGGACCCATCTAAATATGTATAATTTATAATTTCAAAAATTAGGGTTACCGAGTTATTCGACAAAATCCTCCTAAATTTTGAAAATGTGCCAAAAATTCAGTTTAAATATGATTTTTTTTAAATTTCTATTTACAGGATCTATACAAATATGGTGTCGTTAGAGGGGTCTAAGCAAGTTCTATCTAAATTTGTAAAATTTGTGGTTTCCAAAATAAGGGTTCTCAGGTTATTCGACGAAAACCTTCGAAATTTTCAAGAAATACCAAAATTTCAAAATGAATTGTAAAAAAATTCTAACTTTTAATTGCCGGATCTATATAAAAGAGATGTCGTTAGATAGGTCTTGGTAAGAGCTATCTAAATATGCAAAGAAATCAAATATGGAACGAAGGGTTATCGAATAATTCGACAAAAACCTCAGAAAGTTTTAAAATCTAAAAATTCTAGAATTCTAAGTCCAAAAATTTTTTTTTTATCTATTTGACTGGTTTTAAACTTCCCACGGGTCGCAGGAGTGTCTACAGGGACGATTGCAAAAAACAACAATGGACATCAAAGTATACTTAATAAAAAAAAATCGTATGGCTTGTATTATTAAGATACTATTTCTAGTACAAGTAAATCGAAATGTTTGCTGAACTTTACACAAAGGAAACACAAGTCATAAAATAACTATTCTCATTTCCGAATGCATAGATGTATTTCATAATAAAGTGCCGTCCATGTCATAAGGAAATTCTCGAAGGTTTACGTGGTACAGTCGGATATTCAATAATATTGATTTTTGTTAGTGATATTTGTTGCTATAACCGGAATAAAATAACCTATATATAAGTGTACAAAGTTTCTAAGCAAAATTCCACAAATGGCAAAAACACTTTTTTGACTGTCAAAACTGCTCACGAATAATTTGTACTCAATCTATTATTTCAATGCTCACCATTTTATAAAACTAAACATAATTATTAAACATTTCAAAAGTGTATACTACGTGTATATATATTTAAAAATGATTGATATTCTATTCTCGTAGTAAAACCTCACAGTTCAACGTTTATTTTACGCTTATTGTCTCTGAATGCTAATAAAGCTCTCCTACATATGAATAGTATTTTACAGCCATACGGACCTTCCCACACGATATGTTACTGGATAAACTTGAATAAATTAAAATAATAAAACGGCTCCTCCACATCTTCAAAATGTAATACAAATATTCTTGAGTTTTCACCACACCGTTGAAAGATAAAATCTTTTCACTGTAATAAGTTTTAGACGTTACTGTATAGTAATGATTTGTAAAAAATACTCTAATAATAATATCTATACTGGCTATAATAAATAAATAAATATAAATAAATAAATATTTCGGACATCTATCACACAACGCCATCTAGTCCCTAGCTAAGCAGAGCTTGTGTTATGGGTACTAGACAACTGATACAAATACATATATACTTTTTTGTAAATACATACATATTATACATAGAAAACACCCAAACTCCGAAACAAATATTTGTAGATCATACAAACATTTGGTTCGACCCGGGAATCGAACCCGAGACCTCATGATCAGAAGACACAAAAGACAACTGCCACACTAAGAATGAAATCGAAAGAATGCGAAGGATTTTATAAATATGTGTACCTGAAACGAACACAAACGATATCCCGACATAATGTCATGTTTGTGGATCATTCAAAGTATTGTACCTAATGGAGTATGAACCAACAACAGTCAGTGCAGTAGAACCATCATCCGTATAGACTAGACTAAAGATACAAAGTGTTTATAATGAATAAGAAGAATATTTTAGAAGGTTTCAAACGTTCATAAATATAGGGAATAAAACATGAACTGTTTTTGAAGACTAAATCCAGTTCGTAAATGTTAAACCACTAGTGAAGGGTATGCTAAAAGAAGACTTATCGCTTAACTCACGTACTCAATTGTTCTGTACAAAGTCCTTGGGTAGCTTTAGTGCTTTAAAATATAATCATACTTGCTTGTACATCGAAATGTTATATTCATTTTACAATTTACTTGCATATTTAAAGCTTAGGTAGCTTCGTATCCTTGTGTAAACATCACAGTTTCTTGTGCTGAAGCTTATTGGTTGAAAGCGCTAATCTCATGAAGTACTAGTCTAATTTGAAAAGAGGTTTCAATTTTAAATAGCCCAGTTATTGAAAAAGGCTGCATACCATCACGAACGGACTGCTTTAGCGGTTAAAGTTACACAAAATCAATGTATGAATACATCGTTACCTTTAAAAGTTCTAAAAAAAAGCCTACGACTGCATAAAATATGTCTATCTTTTAAGGGTGACTTAGTATACCACTTGCTATGGTAAACAAATTTGTTCGCACTGTTTTTAGGATACGCAGACGAGGTTACAGGGGTCAGTAAATATGTATACAATGTAATTCTAGAATAGATGTACTAATTCACAACTACAATAATAATTTGAACATTCAATAAAATTTGAACGGAATGAGCGAAACGGTGATGGTAATTATTGTTATATCCCCAAGCATTTAAATTTTACATTAAAGGCTTTAATACTGGCAGGAAAACACACAGTAATGGAATATAAACTTTGTTTTGTTAACGCCGAGAGTTACTATTGCATAATGCATGTTTCGAGATACTTCCAGCTTACCTTGAGGGGTCTAAGTAGATAGTTTCCTTTGAATAAGCTATCAACTTAACTGACGAGGGACTGACGGACAGAATGTTTTTGAGTATGTTTTAAATATTGTTGTTTAGTAGTCTTACTATTAGTGCAATAACTTATTAAATATAGTTCTCATATGAAGTTGTTGCTGACTATGAATTCTGCAACTTTCTAGCCATTTTTTTTTATATATTCTATTTAATATCACGCTTAGACCAATGAGAGCCGAGTATGACTGAAAGGAGAATCAGATGAAGTTACGTGGATCAGGTATTATTGCATAAAAGCAATGCAGTGTAATCATTTATTAAACCATATTTATGCGGACTTTAAATTATCTTTCGTGATTCAAGTAAACAGGATTGAAAGAGATTGAAAGGCGAACGAAAATTGAGGAATAATTCCAAATTTCATTACGCAATTCATGGTTTATTTTATTGCAGTTTTTAAAAGTAATAATTGATATGTTTATTGTTTTTATTAATTATCATTTTTTTTAAATTGATTAATACATTACTATCATAGCCTTTAGTAGTCTACTGCTTTACGTAAACCTCTCCTTAGAATAAACGTTTTGGTCTTAAGGTTGGGATATAGATTTTATTTTAAGTTTTAATTTTATTTACAATGCTCTTACGCTGAGTATTTTGCTCCCTTAGTTGGTTCTTACAACACAATTGTGATGAATAGAGAGAGAGACACTTAGTTTTCTTAATTGTCACCACACACACCACACACAAGTTTTTGCGTATCTACAGATATACCTATTAAAAATATAATATGCCCATTCCTGATACAATTAATTTACAAGTCATGTGATTATCCAGTCTTTATATATGTAATCGTGTCGTTTGTGAATTGGATTTGGCGTTGAACAGACACTTGTTTTGACAAGGGTTCGAAAACGGTTTATGATTGTCCATTAGTCCATTACGTGTTATGTTTAGAAGGCAGAATTTTTTGATAGGACCTATTTGTTTATATAATGTAACAAAATAAATATTGTTCAAGACAACATACATATGTAGGTATACTGACGCAGGTTAAGAGTGTATTTACGTAACATATTTATTGATATAATAATTTCTAGACATCTATTTAATCGATACAAAACGTTCGTTCGTGGCTAGCTTCTCGTATTTAAGTTCTGCCAGCCATCTCCCGCAAATCTGCTGTGTTTCATCGAGAGAGTTAGGATACCGGAAGCCCACACTCCAGCCCCTCATCGATATCTATCAACGCCGGCAACGCACTTGCAACGCCTATGGTGTTGCGGGTGTTCATGGGCGGCGATAATAGCTTACCATCAGGTGATACGTCTGCTTGTTTGCCCCCTGTTCCATAAAAAAGTCGTCACTCCGCCTGCCGTACCGATAACCACTTAACCTACATACGACTAGAAATGAGGGTAGCTAACTATCACAGATACAACGAATTTGATGTCGTACTTATTTAACAAGAATTTAAAAAGTTATCAACGGCCCAATATATTGGTACAAGTAAACTATCAATTGTCTGTTTCTTTTTATTTGGCATTTTATAAAAGAAAATAACTTATTGAATTGAACTACTTACGAGTAACAGACTCCTTTCAATCAGTATAAAGTTGACCTTGTTCTAAAACTTTAATTTCAAGTTAAATAAAACGTAAGAGCTCATTAATTTAATTATAATTAATTATTACTAAGTACTTGTAATCAATACAACTAAATAAAATTGGAGTGTTTGTTTGTAATATTAAAATAACCGCTTTTTACTAAATGCATGTGTATGTATACACGGTACCAAATATACCAAAAAAAAATTTGTGTCTGTCTGTCTGTTTGTTCCGGGTAATCTCTAGAATGGCTGGACGGATTTTGACGGGTTTTTCACTGGGAAGTAGCTGATGATCCAGGGAATAACGAAAGCTACTTTTTTTTAGACTAACTTTGTCCCGCTGCGGTACAACAATAACAGTCAGAAATAAGTGTAATATGATTAAGAAAAAAAAATATTGCCTGGTGATCTTTCATTAGCTTTTGTCTTAATAAAAAGAACCAATTATCACAATGAAAAAATAAACAAAGCATATAAAATCAAATTATTTCTACTAAAGTAATATTATATTCTTTCTACGAAAACTGTAAGCAAATTACGCAACGCCAGATAAATCATTTGTCGAATAAACCCGCAAAGCCGGCTACATACCTTATTGTTGCGGCGTACGGAATAGTTTACGGTATCTATCGAAAGTTATTCCTTTCATCAAATATGTGTTACAATACGATCTTTGAACTTTTATATGATTTATATTTCTCTGTTATAAGTCTGAACAAAATTGAATTTGTATTTCGCCAGAGCGCACACGAAACATTTGAAATTTATAAGACACTTTATGTCTACGTTTGAAAACGTTATACGGTTAATTTTTGTATGTAGGATGATTTTTCAACGGTTTATAAAATACATTACGTGGAAAATTTATTTCTATCAGAAGAGGATCTAGACAAAACAAGAAAATCGTATTACAATGTGTTGAATAAAATAAACGTTTAAATAATTATCTTGATATATAAAACACGCAAAGAAGATAGTAGATGCCGCCCAAAAAGCTGACACAGCTTTGACCATTGCAAGACACAATGTCTCTATAGGCAGCGGTTTTCTCATAAGTTAGGTGACCGTTTGTTTTTATCTCTATATCATAAAATAAATCTGTAATTTATTAACAACTGATTCATTGGTCACGTCACAAAGCAAAGGTCCTAATACAAAAACTGTCTGTCTCCCGTCTAACGTTGTTGAGGCTTCATCGCAAAAAAGGGCACCTACAATAACGTTAAGAGTTATTGTCTGCATGCCTTCGTACTCTGTGTACATCATTTAATTTCGCGTGTAATGGGTCCCAACAATATTGTCATCTTACCTCAAAAATTACTTTACTTGTAGTCTTGGAGTACTGTTAATTTGAGATTTATTTCATAAAAATTACCTGAAGTCCTCTCGATCCTACACAAACGTTAAAAGATAAAACTCTATATACAATAAATGTACTTGAGAATACAGAAACAAGAGGATGTATATTGATACACATTCATTATATGCAGGAAGTGGAAATTCTGAGCAAAATGTTTTCTCTTTATACGGTAGATAAACAATAATCAACTTGTGAGCGACTCATCGGAAGCTGAATAAATGATATGGGAATAATGAAGTAGGTTGCAGTGAACCGGTAATTTGATTAAGTAATGAATTTGCGGAATTGTTTATTTATCCGAAAAGAAAAACAGGATAAAACATGTCATATATCTCTGTATTTCTATTTCATAGACTACAACATTTGACACGTAGAGCTAATCAGTTTTATTAATATGTCAAATATATGAATCTTTGCAGATACTGCGAAGAATTCTTTCATGCTATGATAGGTATACATAAAGAGCAATTGTATAAACATCAATTTTTAACTGTTCACCCCTGGGCTTTAACTTAGGACTATTCTAAGTAAGGAGGTTACAGGGGCGGTTCCAGCCTGGAATTTTGGGGAGGGTCACTAATAATTAATTTAAGTCGAGTAAATGAGACTTTATTGCACAATATTCAATATTATTGCACATATTAGAAACAAATCGATATGTATTGTTTTTATTGGAAGTCTATTGAGATGACAGTTTTTGAATATTTGAGACGTGTGGGACAATCTCTTAATGAATACTTAGAGGACATAGCTCGGTGGTGTTGGGGGGAGGGGCGGGGGGGGGGGGGGTGAGGGAGGCCATGAAGGGTGTGTGTGGAACTTCGGACAAATCAGTCTATCATCCGCGGCGGCCTAACTCGGCTGTCAAGAGGAGCTCCAGAAACACATCAGCGGCATCTAGAGTACTCACTGCCGTACCTCACAAATGAGGCACATCCCAGGGTAGTTAGATTCAACCCCGTGTCAGGAGGTCGCTTTTGAATCGGCCCTTTCCCGATCACGCTCTGCGGACTCCTTCTGATGCATTACGTCTCCACAGAAGCAGCCCTCGGCCTCCCATCCCTCCCTACTTGCCAGTATTGCCGCGATCAATACTGGTGACAGGTTTCGACAGATCTGTCCGCATTGTGTCGTAACCACACGTCCGATTCTGTTCAGATATTCACCGAAGCAACGGTACCCGGTGAGCATCTGATTGAGTTGGTAGGTGACACAGTCAGTTCCCTCTATCGAAGCTTGGCGTTGTTGGCGCGTTGGCTGGCACAAACCTGGGCGAGCAGCAGATGATGTGGCGCTCCTGCTACCACTCGTACTCGGAGGATTAGCCGCCCGAAATACTCTTCCAAGCTTTACCGACTGTCCCGGATGAGCCTAGGTACTTTATGTACTACCTCATGTGGCCTACAGTGTCATCCACCCGGAGGCATGAGCTGGATGGTTCTTGGCGCTTACATAAGCCATGGAGACACCACCTTCAGGCTCAACTCACGAGTCTTATACACAACACAAGCCACTCCTTGCTCGGCGAGCAGAAGCACCTCCCCGAAGCGTTACCCTCTAGCCTGTATTATTGTATCGTCTACATAGCAGGCGGGCCAGAGGCAGACTGTTGCTAAGGTCCGTATCGTATGCGAGGTTCCATAACAATGGGCCCAATACAGATCCCTGGGGAACCGCACAACACACCTCTCTTCGATTTGCCTTTCCGTTCACATCGACAAACTTCACTGCCTTGTCACGCAGATAGGCCTCTATGATAGCATGCAGGTGAGGAGGCTAATATTCAAGGGCCGCCCTGATAGCGCGCCAGGGAAGGCGTTAACTAAAGCGTTAACGATATCAAGGCTAACTGTCAACACGACCATCTCGATCACAGGTGCCCACTGATACGGTCAGAGATAACTCTTTCAAAGAGTTTCTCCATTTCGTTCAGGCAAGTTGGAACGCAAAGATAACATCTGCACCTTACTTTTTGAGGTGCTCCTCCAGTCCCGCTTCTTTTCAGTCGAGGGGGGAGATATCGAGGCCGAAACACTGAGTGAAAATTTGCCTCAGTTTGTCTCCCAGCACCGACCTGGAATACCATCAGGTCCAGGAGCGGTGTTGCGGGAAGCCAGTCTCCATACGGCTCGATCTAGCTCTCCCTCCAATGTCTCACATACGTCGGACTAGAGTTGCCGTTCCAATTGCGGTCGGAGGGATTGGGGGATAGTCCTTAGAAATAGCGTGTCTGTCTAGCACTTTTCCTAGAAACTCTGGTCCAGACTAGTTGTGTATCTGAGTCTGAGTCTTTATGGTCAAGCAAGCCTGAATCACGAGTCTTGGAAGGCAAAGTTTTCACATTTTGTTACAGTTGTTATTTATAGGTGGTAAACAATTCCTATCCTTTGATTCTTATGTCTATTGAACAATTATGGAAACTAAGGAAAAAAATAAGGTTAAAAAAAATTACATGTGTACGATTTTGGGGGGGGTCGTGTCCCCTGTGACCCCCCCCTTGGAACCGCGCCTGGGAGGTTATGGCCACTATTCCTATGTCATATATTATTAAATCAATAGAATGTATACATAGATAAGACCGACCAGCTAGGTCAGCAGATTACATATATCGTCGTTTAAAGACACGGCTTATCTCATCGAGAGTAAGACGTGATTAAATGCATTGTAACGAGTCATTTTAGTATATATATAATGAACTGTTAGTGAATAAGAAAACATACGCCACCATGTTCAAATTCAAATTCAAATTCGCGCCGGTCACCTTTAGTCCCCTCTTATCATACCCAAGCGATGAATAGAAAACATAACTACCTCTGTGGCGCAGTGGTTTCTTAAGCGATTGTTGTGCTTAAGGTCTCGGGTTCGATTCCCAAGTCAGACCAAATATTTGTATGATCTGCAAATATTTGTTTCGGAGTTTAGGTGTTTTCTATGTATAATACGTATGTGTTTACAAAATCTTTATATATATAATTCTTCTGTGAGTGTGTATGTCACTGAACTACTCTCAAACGACTGGACCGATTTTGATGAAATTTTTTGTGTGTGTTCAAGGGGATCTGGGAATGGTTTAGATTCACAATTTTGTCCGCTGGACAATGTTTTTTTAATTAATTTTTAATTTATTAGTAGTTATGGCAAAACGACGTTTGCTGGGACAGCTAGTATTATATATAATACGTATGTGTTTACACAAGCTCTGCTTAGCTTGGGACTAGATGGCGTTGTGTATATAGAATGAACGCAGTGTCATAAACAAATTAATATTTCGGACTAGATGTCCGAAATATAGTATGACACTGCGTATTCTTAATCCATCACCAAACGGTGATCACTGTTTACTAAGTAAATTAATATTTTTTATAATTTCTGTAATTACAGATAAATTGGCGAATCTTGGAGAATCACACGCAAAAAGTAATAATCCATACTCAGCTGAAAATAAAGATTTTTTTACAAACTTGTAACTTCTTAGTTTTACAAAAAAGATACTCAAATTGTCATACTGAAAAAAAAGCTTTAATAAGTATCTATATTTCAGGCATCAGTTTCAAGAAACTTTGTAACTATCATCTAATAAATCCTTTATCGACACTTTCAAGTGTTCCTACTCATTATTAATCATAATCGGTATTCATCAATCACATTATTTTCGACAGCCGAGACGGGGCGACAAAATTGTTAACGATTAGTGTTTAACCTAAACGGTACTTAATAATTTCCTATCTATACTAATATATAAAGCTGAAGAGTTTGTTTGTTTGTTTGTTTGAACACGCTAATCTCAGGAACCGCTGGTCCGATTTGAAAAATTATTTTAGTGTTAGAAAGCCCGTTTATCGAGGAAGGCTATAGGCTATATATCATCACGCTAGGATCAATAGGAGCGGAGCACCAATGAAAAATGTTTCGAAAACGGGGGAAAATTATCACTCTACGGGCAATAGAAGACGCAAACGTGGTTGCGTGGGTCGGCTAGTAAATATATAAAGCTGAAGAGTTTGTTTGTTTGAACACGCTAATCTCAGGAACCGTTGGTCCGAAAGGCGCAAACGAGGTTGCGTGGGTCAGCTAGTTTCCTATATTTTCATGGAGACAGTTCACTTTTAACATAGTTTTTAGACCCACTGGCACTTGTTCGGAATTTTTAATGTATTGTATATATATACAATACATTAAAAATGCTTGCACATGTGCTTGACATATAAGTTTTAAAAAAGTGACAGTTTTTTTTTGTTTGAGCTGCCAAAATGGCTGCACCGCAAAAGCAGAATCCAAGAGCGCAACAAGGACAGTGCAGCATGATCACCAGCACTAGTGAGAGGCTTATTTCACGCTCTGCTTAAAGGAATTTCTTATCGCACTACTACTTAACGTAATAAACAAAGATTATACATAAACACTGTATTTTATTTGCTAAAATTAATATTAAAAAAGTTGACTTCATTATTATTAAAAAGTTAGATTATTCAAAAGTCTATCGTCTTTGTTTTGCGAATAGATTTTTACTATGGCGAAGCCAAAAGGAAGGGTAATAGTTTCGGCTGTCTCTATATGTTTGTATATTCAAACGTAGTGACTAAACTACTAATCGATTTAAAGGAATGAGATGTCAATAGATTTGTAATAATGATCCTGCGGACGTAGGTTACATAAATTACAATAAAAAGTTCTTACGTAGTCGGGTTATACTTTTATTTGCACAGACGAAAGTTGATATGTCACTGTTACAAACTTCGTCCTTTGAAACGATTCTATTTCTAGTCTATTTCTATGATAATTATTATATTACATTCCTATAAAAGCGTCGACCGTCCTCGTAATATTGATTACGTTTTTTATAGAAAACCCAAGCTCTCTAATAGGAAACTATCTTTACGAAGGGTACGGAAACCGGGTACCTGTAAATGGACAAAGAATTTTCGGGTCAAGAAAATCCCGAAGCAGCTCTTTTTACTAAGGGTTTTGCCTAACGAAGTTGATATATAAACTAGTTGTTGCCCGCGGCTTCGCCCGCGTGGATATCGTTTATCACGGTAAATAGTAACTATGTGTTATTCTGATGTATAAGCTATATTACTGTAAAGTTTCATCCAAATCCGGTAAGTAGTTTTTGTATGAAAGAGTAACAAACATTCACCCATACTAACAAACTTTTGTGTTTATAATATTAGTAGGATATACTCGTGTTTGTGTATACAAATTAGTACCGCAGTAAAGTAACGCAAGTCTGTCGTGCCCGACAAGGTATATAATTATTTCCTTTTACACTTTTATAACATCGATGTATATATATTGTATATTATGAAGTGTGTAGAGCACCACGGTAGGAAATATAGAGCTATTATAGATATAGTGGGGAAGACATACGGTTAAGTAAGCGGAAACGTCCAACGATTAGAAAGAAAGAGAAGATCGCGGTACCCCGTATGTCTTTCTCTACTGCCGTATGCAGTAAATAACTGATAATGGTAATCCAATCACAACAATTAACTGTCGAATCGTTTTGCTGAGCGCGAGTAGAGAGAGACAGATGGGTACCGCGATTGTCTCTCTTTTTCTAACCGAGGGACGGCTGGAGGCCTGGCTCCCTACTATATCTTTAATACCTCTATGGTAGGAAGTAGCCATTCGCAGGCGTTCCCGTCTGCCAATGTATAAGCCCAAATGGCCCTACGCATTACACTGCTATGGGACAGAATGTATTGTACATATTTATTAAATAGTGAAAGTTTGTTTTTAATTGCTATATGTGAATTTGTATAGACAAGCGGTTTGCTTTTGCATGAGTCTAAAATGTGTACGTTTTGTAAAGGGAAAAACACTATAAGTAATCCTCTGCGGTCCGCCGGCTTGTGTCGCTCTATGATGAACTGCAATAATTCAATTGAAATCGTTTTCATTCGCGCAATGATGCGAAAATGGTTTAGTTATTTATAAAAGTATATTCAACAGGTAAATAACAAAACATGATGAATATAAGAACAACAATACAATAAGAATAGCTATTGTTTCGTTAAAATATTAACTATTATAAAGCTGTATCTGCAATTTTAATGCTTCGTTTTGTTGGTTATTTTTGGTTTTACCTTTTGTTTATGGCTGTGAATAGTATTTGGTACAGATTCAGATACTGGTTAGATTAGAATAAAGTTAAATAAGCAAATATACAATGTGCATAGATAGCTACAAAGGTCACGGCCTTCTGCATAATACACTGCATGTTAATAAAATATATTTTAGAAGTGGTGAAATATACGATATGATAAGTATTATAATGATAAAATCAACTAATATAAAAAAAGGGAAAGTTTGTAAGGTCAAGTAATATTTAAATCTACTAAGCCGATTTTTAAATTATTTTACCAATAGAAAACCACATTATGTGTGAGAGTGATAGTCTATGTTTAATCCGTCCGCCAGCGCTACGTTCCTTTGTAGTGGAAGGAAACCTTGTAGATAGGCTTATACGGCAAATAGATATAAGATAAACAGTCGTAAACCGATCACTGGTGAACGCAGGTCAACTAGAAGCATTACACCTCATTCAATATAATATAAAGAAATTACTCACGGATGGAGTAGTTGAGATTTCTTCAATCTTTGCTGCGGCTGTACCCCATGTCGATATCACGTAGATCATATCACACACCAGCATCCGTTTACAATTCAAAACACTCCTACGAAGGCCGGGGAAGATTTTCGAATCTTTCCTCAACAACGCGAGCATAATCACTTCGTGAGGTACCGCAAGATAATTAAATTAACTTTATACAATCAAAGCTTATCAAACTAATGACCGAAACAATTCACACTGAAGCCTTTCTATAGATTTCTATCTATGTCTCGAATCACGAGTTGTCGCTACGACTACTGAAACAAGTACCAAAGTGACAACAAACACTCGATAAATATATTAATTAGCCAAACCAATCCCCAAGGCCGTATCAAATAACCAACGAGGGGGCCGAATAAACCAAAATTCACAATTCCTTTTAGTAATTTTCCCGACGCCATGACACCGTCCGTACCATAGATATAGAATACCATAGATTGGCTATGAGGAAAAGAGACAATACGAGTTTACGTGTGTTAGAACGCGACAGTTAAACGAGACCAAACACCGATACGCTATGAGCCTGTATCGGCCTAGCGCCCGTCGAAGTCGAAACATTATTGTTGTTATTTTTTCAGAATCTTGAGTATTTTGTTGTAGTTTATTATTTATTAAGCGTGTTTTATCATGGTGACTTGTGCAGTACCTGGATGTAACGCTTCCAAGAATGAAAAGCCACAAAATCTTTCATTTCACATGTAAGTAAACAATGCCATATTTGCCTCTAAATAAGCTTTGTTTCAATGCGATATCGTATATTTTATAAAACAAGCAGTAGAGAATATAATCTTGTTTAGTTTTATATATTATTATATATTATATATTATTATAAATTAAGATGCTTTGGCATCGTATAAAACGAATTATTAAATACGTGAATTTATGTTGTTTCAAACCTCACATACATAGAAGTTTGAAATGACAATGTCGATAAAAATATAGATAATAAAAAATATATATACAAGTCACAGTGATTATAAATTAGTTTTTTTATACTGACTATTTGGTATTTTAATTATGTTTATTAATATGGTTAGAGATTTGCGAGGAAAATGGTTAAAAATGGTGAACAAACCGGATTGGGTCCTAAAAAACATTCAACCATTTGTAGCAGCCATTTTAAAGAAAACTGTTTTGTAAACAGAAGTGCACGAAAAATAAATCAGTACCCACACTATTATCCATCTCAAGATATAATAGAAATAAGCTCAAAATGTGAACGAGTTTTCCGAACTTCAGCAACATTCAATGAACAAATATTTTTTCAAAAAAATGTTGCTAAATGCCTTATTCTATGTCGAAAGTATTTCAGGAAAATTTCAGAAATTTTAGGATAGGATTTAAGATGATTCGCCAAACCTCCTAAATCTTAAATATATATTAATTAAACTGATTATAGAAATATATGTGTCTATTAGAACTAAATATGAGGCAAAGTTGGGTAATGCAATAAAGGAAAATTTGAGACATTTCTATAATAAATTAATATTGTTCGGAGGAAAATGAATTCCTATGCATGCTTACAGTGCTGTTTTTGATTAAATATTGTTTGTGGTTAAATAATTATGTTTCTAAAACAATGAGCAATGTTGCGTAATATTATTATCACTTAATTAACACATTAAACATTGAAACAGTTATCCCTTGTTTTTGTGCATTCACTAAAAATTCTATCAATAAGGATTTGTTTTTTTTAAATTTGGAATTTTCTTGTACTTATTCGCACTGAATGCCTGTGGATTTATTTGTACCAGCTGGTACAGGTTATCGAAAAAAATAAGTTTGCATGGCACCTCACTAGCACATTACACGCACATGCACCTTTGACGCACACCATTGCATTTCTTTTTTGGTCTCGCTTATTGAAATGCACAACCAATCTATGGTATTCTACATATCTAAATATATATATATATATGGTGATATTTCCGAACGCACTCAAGAGTTCTATCTACCGAGTGACATAAATTTCAACTTTTTCTTAACTTAGAATGTCACCACAAATTACATTTACCTTAGAGCATATAATAATAGAGGTGACATTTCCTAAGAATATGCTCTATAGCTCTATAGTTCTAATTACAAATACCAAATAGGCGATTTGATATCGAACATTTTTATTAACAAACTAGCTGAACCCCGCGGTGTTACCCGCGGTTATTGTTGTACCGCGAGTAACGCCGCGCGACAAAGTTAGTCTAAAAAAAGTAGCCTAAGTTACTCCCCGGATCATCAGCTACCTGCCAGTGAAAGTCCCGTCAAAATCCGTCCAGCCGTTCCAGAGATTACCCGGAACAAACAGACAGACAGACAGACAGACAAAAAAATTTTTAACTGCATTTTTGTTATATGTATCGTGTATACATACATATGCATTGATTAAAAAGCTGTTATTTTAATGTTACAAACAGACACTCCAATTTTATTTATTTGTATAGATTAACAATATTAAGTCGAAAAAGGATTACAGTGATATCCAAAATAACCAGGGCGGAGCCACGGGCAAGAGCTAGTTATCAATATCTTAAGGGCCTATCTAGTTTAACATGACTTCTACAAATTGGCACTGCATCTGTAAATAGATTGGCAAACATAGCGCTTGTTTGATTTAAATAAATAAATATTTCGGACATCTAACACACAACGCCATCTAGTTCTAAACTAAGTAGAGCTTGTATTATGGGTACTAGACAACTGATATGAATACTTAAATACTTTTTTTTTTGTAAATACACACATATTATACATAGAAAACACCCAAAATCCGAAATCTTATATAAATCAAAGCAATATACTTTACACGGTGAAAAGGCAATAGAAAGATACAAGAAAATAATAAAACATCCATAAAGAGTATGAGTACAAATATCAAAGCTTATCGTGGTCCCGATATAAAGGTTTTTTGTTGTCATACCAAAGATAGCGCTAAATTAATTACGTCACCTTTATATCCGTTGGCAAGTAATTATCCTTTGTGCGTCTTGATTGCCTTAATTAAAAATATAAATAATTGTTCTGATTTTCTCTCACCTTTCTTTTATTAATTGTATCTATTTTTAGTGATAAGCCAATTAGCCGATAAGCCAATCATTCATCGGAGTTTGCTGCTAAACGTAAGTCTCTCCAATTGATTCTATCTGAGATATCTTATCACTTTTCTAAAGAGAGGCATATGTTCAGCCATGACATATTATAAAGTGTTAATGATAAAGATAGATAAGAAGTTTTTTTTAAGTAAACCTTTATCCAAATTTTATGACTTGATGTGATCTTATTGCCTAAAGGATTTATCAATCGACGTAATGAAAATTAAAACAGGGGTTTACTCTGATCTTATTTTTGATATCTATTGATAGTCTTTTAGAGCATTATTGGTAACACCGGTAAACAGGGATGTAAAATTATACGCTATGTCGAAGGAATATTTATCCACCTCTGAACAGCACTCACTTAAACTTCTTCAAAATTCCTACTCCAAACTTACACAAATGGAGGTAATCTGAAATAGTTCATGTAAAAAAATAAGTAACTACAAAAAAGAAACTGTCGTGAACTGATGTAATCAGAGAAAAAGGCTACAAAGGTACCCATTATTAAAATATACATAAGTAAATTACAAGTACATATGTTAGAGAGAGGTCGGAGAAACTGCCCCAAGCATATTAGCTTAGGATAAACTCGGCCCGAAGCATGAACAGTTTAATTGTTTCACCAACCGCTTCATGTAAAATGAAATACTAAGACTTGGAAATTAATTATAATAATGAAACAGGTACTGTGTATTGGAATGAAAGTAATACAACGTGTGCTTTGTAATTTAAAGTGTTTAATTAAGATCGGTAAAGTGCAAAATTAATGGACTATAATTAATTTAGTTGTGGTGTGATGTGGGTGTTTCATACGGCGTCAGCTGCCCCTTTGGGATATGTGTGATTAAGTGCAATTGCTTTGAGTCTTTAACTGTACTGTATTTGTGTTGTTTTATTTTTTTTATATATCACATAGGTATGTATGTTAAAAAACTGAAAATAAATTCCAAGGTATGCCTATTTAACGCGGGAAATGCTATTCGCACCATTCCCTTCTAAACCAGCCTACCCACTGAACCCCCTGGTGGCCTACTTAAGTAACCGAGAGAAGCTGCTACTGTAGCCTCCCTGCCTCACTTCACAAATTTAGGATCATTCCAAGATGACCAAGGTCACCCCAGGGGCAGGGTACTATTGCACAGCGCCCCTCCCTTGACTTGACTTTTGACTCGAACTTGCGGGCTGGGTTTCCGCAACTCGACGTCTTTGTTGCGCCTATTTTGCGTAATGGATCGGCACTATTTGTACCAACCCAGTTCCCCCGGGTAGCCTAGCCTTTTGCGTTGCCGACGTCTGCTTGAAGTGAGCTCGGCGATCCGAGGTGTCTCGCCCGGTATTCTGCCACCAGTGCCCCTCCCTAGACGACATCCCCGGGCCGCACCGAGTCCGTAAACAGTTTAATACCTACGCAGTTTTAACGTAATGACTCACCATTATTATAAAATCATTTTTTAATGCAAATTAATAAAGAGGTGAAATATGATAATTCACTACAATAGGATATACTCGTATTATTTTCTACTATGTTTTTTCATAATAAATAAACATTTTTAAAAGTGTTAAATATAATTTTGTTATCTTTTAAAAAAATTTCAATCAGTCAATGAGAAAATAAATTTTGTTATTTTTATTTCGGAATTACTTCATAGTAGGTAAATAATTTTCAAACTTTTCTTTTCTAAGCGCTTTTCAGAAATTTCGATCGCACGATTAGCTGACAGTTTTATAAGCCTAACCTCGTGGTTAGGCTTATAAGACTGTCAGTGTCAGGACGCAATTAGGTAGACCATAAAACCCACAGTGAGATATAAGCATTGTCACGTATTTAGAGCATAAATTACATCTTGTGGGACATATGCAACGTGGCTGCTGTGCTTGAGGTCTCGGGTTCGGTTCCCGGGAGTTTCGGAGTTTCGGTGTTTTCTATGTATAATATGTATGTATTTACAAAAAAAAGTATATATGTACTAATATCAGTTGTCTAGTACCCATAATACAAGCTCTGCTTATTTTGGAATTGGACGGTGTTGTGTGTTAGATGTCCAAAATTATTTAATTATATTATTAATTGTGAACTACTGATGTAACTGAAATATCGTCGCTAACTAAGAGTATAGGGGTTTTAGTCCATCTGTTGTTTATTTAATTATAGTTCTAAAAAAAATTACTAATAACAGCTGTAAATTGTATGTATTTTTGGTCTTGAATTCAATAGTGATAATAATCTTTATTAACATTCCACTTTTAACATAATTGTGTATCGATGTTAGCCGCACTAGGCTTTATAAGAACTAATAATGGTAGGTACAAACAAATTTGTTGTTCAAAACAAAATGGTTTATCAATGCATTATAATAATATATGTTTATCTTGTCTCATTAGACGATCACTTATTCGATAACCTCTAGCCTATTTACAGATTGATTAGATTCTCGAGGGTCGAATGAAACGAAACGATCAAGTGAAGAACACAGCGGATTCTGCGTGATTTATCCGCGCGGTTAAATAATAGTCGCCGTTAATTGCATGGGTGAACGTTAGTGGCGTTTTCTCTCCACCTCGTTAACTTGTCACTGTCGTACAGTATGAGCTTTATATAAACGATCGAATTTTCTGTACCTTAAAATGTCTTTAGTATTTTCAAGGTTTTTTTAAAATTATCTATACTAATATCTATTTACATATCTTTATTGTGTACATAAAATAAATCAATAGACAAGAGAAGTTACAAAATATGTAAATGTAACAATCGCCGGTCTTATCGCTCACGGCGATTTCCTCCAGACAACCATAATACGGACATCAGGTGTTTTGTATGTGTTAGTTCGAAAGTACTTCTGTCTATCTATTACGCTGCACCGATTTCAGTGAAATTTGCTGTGGGGATACTCTTCTTCTTCTTCATAAGAAGAGATATTAGGCTACTCTTAACCGTGATAACCGAATCCGATCACCACAAAGAACAGATAACAGTGTCCAACACACAATATTTTTCCTGGATTATAATCAAACTACATATAACTTAGCAGTATGGGTTGCTACTTCTATGCAGCAGGTCTGCGAGAATCATGTTTTTATTTTATTTTTTCCAATAATATTTTTTTTTGAAAACAATGTTCTAGAATATTTTTATTTACCCATTTTTTCTCATTCGAGTGCTTTTATTGCATGTTAGAGGTTACTACAGTGCAATGATAAGGCCACCAAAAAGCTGCATTATATTGCATTATTTTAACTCTTCATAAATGTTTTGGCTTTCATAAAAAGGCTTCACATTTTTTTAAAATATAAAGCACCTAAAACTGTTCTGAATTTCTTAAAGTGCCTTTACTTTATATTATTAACATAATATACTATATCTCTTATATTAACGTAGTGTACTCTTTAATACCATGACGCTTCTGCGATGCATACTTGCAAATATTAAAACTGCACTTAAAAACGAATTTTATTTTTAAGAGCTTTAAGGTTCAGATTTAGTAGTGCTTGGGCTATTTTTAAAGACTGTTTGTTTTTAAAGACTTCCTTTGTCGTAAACCACGAAGTACTAAAGATGTCTAAAGAGAACTGATATTTTGTTTTATTTTATGGCATAATAAATACTAGAGGTCGTGGACCATTTATGCCTGCTTTCAAACTTGCATTAAGTTAAATAAAAATTTAACTTCACCATTTGAGCGATCTTTCAAATTTAAGGACTCCTTTAAAAAACCTTAAATCTACACTTATATAACGAAATTGAAGCGTTTGTTTTTTTTAAGTTAAACGTGATAGCTCCGGAAAGTACTGGGCCAATTTAAATTATTATTTCAGTGTTAGATAACCAAATACAATAAAATATTTATCAATTTTCTAGATGGCATACAATATTAAAAACCTTTAAAACCTATTATCCGATTGCGTAAAAGCTTGTGCAAAAATTTATGCCTATGACACCTAGGCTGTTATAACGAATCTATTAAAACATCGATTATTAAAGTCAGTTCAATAGTTTAAGCAGTAGGGCTTTAGGTTTTTTGGCTACACCTTAGTAACCAACAATCGCTTCAATGAAGCCGTATTAATTTTAAACTCATTCTGTTAATATTTCACAATATACATAAATTTACTTAAATAACTTATGTTAGCTGAAAATTAAGACAAAAACTAATTAAAAGTTATAAAGTTGCAAATATTTATATTTCAAGAGTAATTTCAGCTAAACTTAAAGCGCAATTTTGGAGGGAAATTAAAATTCTGCAAAATCCACTCTGAGTGATTCTTTAGATTAGAAATTTGATACATTCATTTTCATTTCAAAATATTTAGCATGTGAATATTAATTATTTATCATTCTACGTCATAATTAATTTAATTCAAATTTAGCGTTCAGTATTTAAGTGGCTTGACTTGGCTTTAAATAACAACCATACTTCCATAGTTACAAGATTATTCACATGTGTTTTACTAAAACGCTATGATTAATGTTATGTCCAAACCTAAATATCTTAGGAAGTAAATTGGCAGGGAGCCATTGGTACTAGACTGTTATTTATCGAGCGTGTCACCAGGTTTTTGTCAGATTTAAGAAAAGTATTCCTGCGTCATATATTGTTAAATTAATAGAATTTATACATAGCTAAGCCTCACCAGCTATATCAGCATATTTTAGAAATGAATATATTACGATCACGTAGTATTTAGACATTCTTTATCTCGTTGAGACGTGATTATATGCATTGTATCGATAGATTTTAGTGTATATAATGTAGCTGTAAGTTGGTATAACAAGCCACACGTTACCATGTAACATTAGAGTATTATGGAGCCGTGGCTCCAGCATAATAAATACTGCTCACATTATTATTCATCGCCGTTGTTATTCTTCGTACTTATAAGTTCGCTATAAATAGCCGCAATATTTTAAGTTACATCTGTGTAAAATATCTTGGTTTTCTTTTGGACAGACGATTGACCTAGAAAAACCACATAAAGGCAAATAAAGACTTAGTCAAATACAAGTTTAAAAGTCTATATTGGATAATAACTTAACCCTCTCTCTGGACAACAAGTTTCTAATCTACAACTCCATTCTAAAACCCATATGGACCTACGGGATTTAGCTATGGGGGGTGTTCAGCAGCAAGGGTGCCGCTATGTACTTCCAAAGGGTGCAAAACAACATCCTAAGGAGTGTTGTAAATACTCCATGGTTTACAAGGAATGATGAGATACACAAGTATATTAACATTGCAATAGTTGCCTCAGAAATAGAGCGATATCAGAATAATTAATTTGCTCGCTAAGTTAATTTGTTAAAATTGAAACCGTTTCTTATAAATAAATATTCCAACATTTGCATTGATTGCAATATTACCTGCGAAGTGGAAGAAAAAAATACAAAGAAATATTTTTTATAATACTGTCTAAATATTATATTTGGCCACATAATTCTAGATATAAGCAAATTGTAATAAGCAAAACAAATACGCCGTGAAATCGCTGTATTCTGTGCGCAGTCGAGTAATAAATCACAAAACTTTCTAACTCAACAGGAATCAGTGACATTTTGGGAACAAATTGTACATTTATTCCCTATGTGTGTTATTATCTTGAAGAACTGAAATCGAATACGGCAGCGTGTAGGAATACAGAAGGAGTAACATTAATTTGAATAAAACTTTACAAGTTCTATTAAACAATGTTTTTATGAACTTAGAATTTAAATAATGACATTGACAACTTTCTATTATCACCCACACAAATATCAAAAGTTTGGTCAAAAAAAACTTTGGTCCGAATTCCCATAAAAGCATATAACAGATAGTTAAAATATTTTTACTATGTTTCAGTCTCAGGTAGGAATAGATTAAACTTTTTTTTTCAGAAACGACCCTTAGAATATTCCAGTGTCGCTAAGGACTTTATAAACATACATGAAATATACACAAAGATAATCCAGACTTAGAACAAACTTTGTGCATCGTACATTGTTTTTCCAAGTGGGATCCAACAACTCTCTATCTCATCCGTGCACACACACACACACACACACACAAAGAATTCACTTGCATTTTAAGATGTTAACAATTTAATTTACATAATTCAAAGTAATTCCAATACCCTATCAAGTAATCGGATGACATGGGTTAAACAATAATTTATTCATTTCCCGGTCATGTCCCTTAGGAAATGTGGTGGCAGTAAATTTCTTACTTAAAAAGGAAATGAACTTCCTGCAAGGGTCTTTGCAGACCCTTGTGGATAACCGTCAATATAAATAAATATTGTACTGAGTTAATCCTACCCATATCAAAACTCACAGAAGATCGACCTAAAAAGATAGCATTTGTGATCCTACCCAATGATGAATAAGCATCTTAATAGCCTGCCATAGTGTGGGTCAAAATGTTGCATTGCCTGCATTCATAATAAGTACGGTGACGATTACTCTTGCATTCTGCTCATGCTTTCCATCAGGCAGATTAAATTCAGTTTGGCAGAGTAGGCTAAAATAAATAACGAAACTAAGTTCTTCTTACTGACCATAGTATTCTGCAAAGCAAAGCTGTGTATTATTATGTGTTTACAGATGAATTTTCTTGGTGCCTTCAGATACTTTTTGAAACTGCTCTGAAAATGAAAAGGAATTATTTGTCATTTATCAATTGTTTCGTCACACTTTTTTGATGGTTAACTAATCCCCCGAAGTGTTGCCCCGTCTCAAATTAAGGTATCTCAATCAATCGTAGGAATTTTTAGTCATTTGGAGTCTGTCACTGTTTGCTGCCAATCGAAAAACATAAAGCAATTGCGAAATCAATCATAAAAACGTGCTAGAGGTTGATTTTAAGGATTCGGTGCCAAAGGCAAAAAACGGAACCCTTATAAATTCGTCGTGTCTGTCTGTCTGTCCGTCCATATGTCACAACCACTTTTTTTCCGAAACTATAAGAATTATACTGTTGAAACTTGGTAAGTAGATGTAATCTGTGAACCGCATTAAGATGTTTCACACAAAAATAAAAAAAGACAATAAATTTTCCCCATACTTAGTTTACTACTTCACTTTACTAACTTTTTCATTAAACCCATACGCATGGGGTATCTATGGATTGGTCTTCAAAAATGATATTGTGGTTTCTAATAAAAAAAAATTCTAAAGTGGTAAAATGTCCCCCCCCTCCCTGAAACTTTTAAAATAAGAGAATTGTGAAACTAAAAAAATATATGATGTCCATTACTATGCAAACTTCCACCGAAAATTGATTTGAACGAGATCTAGTAAGCAGTTTTTTAATACGTCATAAATCTTAAATCGCAATTTATCGATCAAAGTAACAATGAATTACAAGAACTGTTACACTATGTTACTTGCTGCTACGGAACCCTTCATGTGCGAGTCCGACTCGCACTTGGCCGCTTTTTTTGACCGTAAATCACAATTTTTACTAGATATCTAGTTTATTTTTTTAATAGGCTTAGTTCGCAAATATGATAATTTAAAGCACTTCCCTCTCACAAAGCACGAAAATTTTATAAAAATATTTTGTTATTGTAATATTTTCATAGTTAATATCACATTTTTAACCCATGTCAATTCCACATCATAATGGTTCTATTAAGATTTCATTATTTTAATAGTGTAAAAGAAAGTAACTACTCTCTAAAATATAAACCATGCGAGCATTTCATTTTCTGTTTTTAAACGAGAGGAAATTGTAAAATATTTTTCTTACTATGTCCATTGGTACCTCTGCTCACCCCACCCACCTATACAACCGGAAATGATGTTCACGAGGCCTAATGATGCAACTGTCTGTAGCATTTGGCTAGTTATCGCACTTGAGCCCATTATGAATAAAATGTATCTGAATATTCTCTTATATGATGTCTTATATATGAGGATGCCTCATCATAAATAAGACATCATATAAGAAAAAGATAATTCTAGTAATACGACGAAATGAAATTTAACCCTGGGTAATATGTTTTTTTTTTGAGATTATATTAACTATTCTCAAGACAAAGTTACTTGAGAAAAAATCTCTCCTTATATCTTGACAAACTTTCGATGTTTCTACACTATAATACTATCTTATTCATTATATTATTGGGGTTTTACTTAAACGTATAAAATACCGAGACAACTGACTACATTGCACTATTCGTTGATGAATTACGACAACAAGGTCACCGCCTCTCCAGAGACTATCCATTCCATTTGTACATGCACGTCAGGAGATTACAACTGAGATGGATATTCCCAGGTGCTAGTAGAGAAGTGAACACATTCTGTTATGATTAAAGGTTGTCGTGTTATGCGAAATTAAAACACCTTTTTTCGCGTATTTTGAAAAAAATATTTTATTGTTAAGTATGCTTTTTTGGAAAAACATCAGAAATTTGCATTTGTGTTAATATTCCGAATGTGCAAACGACATTCTAGGCGTAATGAAGTAAATAGAAGTAGGCAAACGCCCTACAGTAAATTTTCTGACTAAAAAAACAATGCAGAGTTAAGACGTTTATACCTAGAAACGGTTTATACGTAGAAAACTACGTATAAACCGGTGTGAAATACACTTGCGCTGTGTTTCACCGAGTGAGTGAGGATACTGGAGGCCCATGCGGGCGGCGGTAATCGCTTAGCATCAGGTGATACGTCTGCTCGTTTGCCCCCTACACCATAAAAAAAGTATAATATGTATGTTACAATATGTGTTATATATATACGTATGTTGTATTTACAAAAAAAGTATATATTTATTTATATCAGTTGTCTAGTACCCTTACTCAATCTCTGCTTAACTTGGGACTAGACGGCGCGGCGTTTTGTGTTATATGTCGGAAATATTTATTTATTTATTTTTATTTATTTATAGTAAAGGTTATGGTTAATGCAGAGTTACAATTGTTCGAAACAGTAATCTTTAGATGTTTTCCCTGAACCTCCTTTTTTAGCGAGTAAAAGAACAATCACTAGAATTGGAATACATCATATTCCTACGTCATCTATATATATAAAAGAAAGTCGTGTTAGTTACACCACTTATAACTCAAGAACGGCTGAACCGATTTGGCTGAAACTTGGTGGGGAGGTAGCTTAGAACCAGGAGACGGACATAGGATACTTTTTATCCCGTTCGACAGCGTTCCCGTGTGACTTGACATGAAACGTCATTCACTATAAAACAAAAAAGAATCAGACTTGGAATAACAAAATGACAGCTATGTAATTGACGTATAATGACAGCTATGTAATGACGTATAGATGACAATTTGATATTTGTAAGAAATCAATATTGAAACTATTTCTATTAAATAAATAATTAACAATTATAATGTAATGATAGTGCCATTGCCAATTCGTATAAACAGTGAAGTGAACTATAAAACTCGGTATGGTTGAAAATTTGAGTTTTGAAATAAATTTTTAGGTGAATTGAAGTGAAGTGAAGTTTAATTAATAATGCCGCGAGCAAGACGGTCGAATATTTCCCGACAAAGCCGTAATGCAAGAAGAATACGAAATACTGCAAATGAAAGGACTGAAGAAGAACAAGAAATTGCACGTGAACAGCGCCGCGATAGTATTGCTCGACTTCGTGCTTCCCAATCACGAGAGCAAAGTGAAGCAGCCCGTGAAACAGCTCGGTTGGCAATGCGGAATCGTCGAGCGAACAACAGAGGTCAACAAATAGATAATTTGCGACGCAGAACAAGATATTTATCAAGTGCTGATTTGAATCGAGCTGCGTTTCGATACGATTGCAGCAATGATTACAGCTTGCATCAAAGCGTTTACATTGGGCAAATGGACGTTGTTTGTGAGTATTGTGGTGCATTAAAGTTTTCCGGAGAAACGGCTGGATTATGCTGCCTTAATGGTAAATTGAAATTGCCGTTGTTGACTCCGCCACATGAGCCATTGTATTCATTGCTTTGTGGCGAAACACAAGAATCACGCCACTTTCTTGCAAACACTCAAAAATACAATGGTTGTTTCCAAATGACATCATTCGGAGCAGATATTATCGAAGAACGAGGATTTAATCCGACATTTAAGGTATTTATTTTTGTACTTACATAGAATGTAGTTAAAGAATAACTTACTTTATCTATTGGTTTGTATTATATTTGCTAATTCTGAACTCTACTCTCCCACCCAAAAATGTTTTCTAATTCTGAACTCTACTCTCCCACCGAAAAAAGTTTTTATAACCCAGTTAATACGGTCTGGTTTTTATTTTGTATATTCAAGGACAGATTCACCATCGAATTGGATCATTACTACCTTTCGAAGATACACAGAATAAATTTTTACAAATATATTTCATGGGCAACATGGAAGAACAACTTGATCGACGCCTAGGGATCAATGCAGGAATGAAGCGAGCAATTCTTCAAGACTTGCAGTGTCTGCTTCATGAACATCATGCGTTGGTCAGGTTGTTTAAGAGTGCTTTAGAGCGCATGCCAAATGATGACTATAAAGTTGTCATCAAAGCAGATAAACGACCATCTGGAACACACGAACGCACATTTAATGCTCCAACATTGGACGAAGTTGCCATCCTGATTGTTGGTGAACAATTGGAAAAACGCGATATTGTGCTTACACGTCGCGATTCTGGGCAACTGCAACAAATATCTGAAACTCATCGATCATATGACGCATTGCAATACCCGCTGATGTTTTGGCAAGGAGAAGATGGATATTATTTTAATATTAAAATGATAAATCCATTGAATGGTGAGTATCAGTATCATAATTTATTTCATTTATTTGTGAAAGACACTGATTTAAAATAATGCTTATTAAAAAAATAGTTAATGTCAGTATTGTTTGCCTTTGAAATGGTTAATTATCAAATTTTTAATTTCAGGTGAAGAAACTACAAAGAAAGTTAGCTCAATGAATTATTACGCATATCGTTTGATGATTCGTCAAAATGCTGACAACTATTTGCTTCGGTTTCGTCGATTGTTTCAGCAGTATTGCGTTGACATGTATGTAAAAATAGAAACGGAACGTTTAACATTCATTAGGTTGAACCAAGCCAAACTGCGTTCTGAGGAGTACATCCATTTACGTGATGCAGTTAGTACTGAAGGAAATGCAGCTAATATTGGTCGATTAACTATTCTGCCGGCGACGTACATTGGTAGTCCACGTCATATGCATGAATATGCACAAGATGCAATGACATATGTTCGTCATTACGGTCGGCCAGATCTCTTTATTACTTTTACCTGTAATCCAAAATGGATAGAAATTACTCAATTGCTGCTTCCCGGACAAACATCAAGTGATAGACACGACATCACAGCACGTATATTCAGGCAAAAAATTCGGTCCCTGATGAACTTTATTGTTAAGCAACGCGTCTTTGGAGATACTCGATGCTGGATGTATTCAATCGAATGGCAAAAGCGAGGCCTGCCGCACGCACACATTCTTATTTGGTTAGTGGAAAGAATTCAGCCTGACCAAATAGATGATATCATATGTGCTGAGATTCCTGATCACGAAGTCGATCCAGACCTACATGATGTTGTTACTACTAATATGATTCATGGACCCTGTGGTGCCATCAATCCCCAATCACCTTGCATGGTCGATGGAAAGTGCTCTAAACGATATCCACGGAAATTAACGGCGGAGACTGTCACTGGCAACGATGGTTATCCGCTGTATCGGCGTCGATCACCAGATGACAACGGTCGAACTGTCACAACGAAACAACAAATCACAAGGCCAATCCTTAAAAGTTTGTGGTTTAAATCTAGAACATTCATGTTTTTCCCATGGTCAATTATACGTGGCATGTTCACGGGTCGGAAGACCATCTGCGTTGTTTGTTTTTGCGCCTGATAATAATACAAAAAATGTCGTGTATCACAAGGTACTTAAGTGAAGAGCAACCTACCTATTAAGTGAACCTAACCTAAAATACAGAAATAATAATGAATGACTAATTTAGGTATTTAATTTTTTTGTATTTTTTCCAATAAAAAAAACACAATCTGCTTATTTATTGCCATTAACGCGGAACAAAGTTCGCCGGGTCAGCTAGTATATTATAAAATCAATAGAATGTATAAATTCCATTTAATATAGATAAGACTACTAGCTAGGTAGATTATTTTTCACGTAGTAAAAAGACACGGTTTATCTCGTCGAGAATAAGACGTGATTAAATGCAATGTATCGATAGATTCTAGTAAATAAATAAGGAACTGTTAGTGAGTAAGAAACAGACGCCACCATGTAACAATTAGAGTATTATGGAGCCGTAGCTCCGGCATAATTAATACTGCTCCCAAAGTATTCATCGCCGTTATTATTCCTGCACTACGAAGTTCGCCATACATAACAATATCTAATTAAATACAAGTCCTCAACAGATATTTTATTGTTTTAATATTGGATTTTATTTCTGCATACATAAATAATCCTATTATAGATTTATAGATTCAATATTTAATTTCTAAAACCCGTTACACTGACTTCTAGTGGAATTAAGCATGAATCTAAAACATTAAGTTACATGTCACATGATAACACACCCTAAATTCACAAAATCGGTGATTTACATAGATACAAAATATAGATATAAAAAAATAGACAGACAAAGATAAATGTACCTATTTCTAGATATCTATATATTTTAGTCACGAAATATTTCAAATCCAAAGGTAAACTGCATTTTATTAACTCTTTGCGGTTGCATGTCGCCTCTAATGAAATGAAAGTACCTACACCTGTGTTTTAAAATTGTTATATTATTTTAATCACAGATGTTTGTGCAAAATTACAATATTATTTTATACGACAAGAATAAATTTAAAGAGCGAACGACTGTATCCAAACTAGCATTTACTTGTAATGGAAAAAGATATTCTTTGCTTTGTCATTTTTGACATTATGTGGAAAAGTGATAATAGGAGATTTGCAAATCCATACTTAATAGATGGGGTAAAGAGCTTGAAGGTGGAAGGTGCTAGAGGTTCTTTGACAACCATAAATTTATTACGATATAACAGTGGTCCTAACTTAAGCATGCCAGCAAAACGCACATTTTCAAATAACATGAGAATCAGTTATATAATTTCGGATTTCATCGTTAGCAACAATGTGACACGAGAATAATATTTATAATAGATTTAAAATCTTCATTCGCTATTGTGATACTAAAAAAAATGGTAAAGTAAGATCTTCTAAGCTCTTGAAATCTCCGATATCGTCAATCCTTAGAACGATATTCAAAGCTTCTCCGTAGTCTAAGCACTGAATTCAAGATGCATTATTCACTGTCCCCATCTGTGCCGATGTCTATCTTGTGCCTATCTGTCTAGCTAAACTCCTGTTTACGAAGTAAGATGGAATACCTCGTTGGACATTTCTTATTCTAGTTTCGCAAACTCTATGTAGATGGAGTTTCCCAAACTGGAACAAGAAATGTCTGGACGTTTTTATCGAAAGTGCATCGGGTTTTATCTACTGCAAAATGAAATAGATTGTCCATTAGATGGAATGAAAATTGATTTACAGATATTTTTACTTTAAATAAAGTGTTATAGATGAGTAAATTTTAAAGGTAATCTCCGTTAATAGCAAATGGTTAGTAACAGGAAATAATTGTACTTGATGCTACATTAATTTCTGTCTGTCATAACTGTAACTCTATTATATTCTCTATCTAAATATAAACAAAAATACATTGATAAATATAATAATTGTGTGAGTATACACTATACAGATGTAAAATAACTTCACGTAATTATTTAACAAATGGCATCCCAACAATAATTTTAAGTGAAACTAAATTAGTTACAGTTGCAGTAAAGTAACTTATACTACACCTGGGATCGTGTGTAGTTACGCTACTTTACTTCTGTAATTTTACATGACAATTGCGGAATCTAAAAAAGATCTACTTTGAGAAAGAATTTTGAGATATAATTGCTAAATATAGTAAAGAAAACGATGACTCATCATCATTATCATGAGCTTTTTATGGCCTACTACGAAAGGAAGTTTTATGTGTAAAATAAAACTCAAACTAACTCATTTCAATTTTATTTTACTCATGTAACAATTTCTCAAAGATATATCTAACGAATGCTTAATATTGCTTAAATATACTTTAATTGATTTAAGTACTACCAGCGATCGCTTATCAATATACCATAATTTATTTAATTCGCATTTTTAGCTTTCTGCACCCTTCGTTAGCATAATAATAAAAAGGAGTATAAAGTTTTTGCTTCAGTCAGTCAAACAGTCGCAAAAAGCGATACAATATAAGAGAACATAAAGAAAAAAGTGTCTTTTTATAGGTAAAGCTACAAGTATTTCAGCATTGAAGTGAAATGCTTCTACACCTGTGACTGAACATAGCCTAACGATCCCTCGGCAGTATAGAGATACCGACTTAATGAAAATTCCTTTCGGACATCGAATTCATGTTCTCGATAAGATTAGGTTCACCTTGACTGTAATTAAAGTGCTGTACGCTGTTCATCGTAATTACTGCTTCATGACTAAACATTATATTAACTGTAATATGTAATAATAAATTCAGTGTAATAAATTTTGTAATAATTATGACTTATACAAAGTAGTCCAACGACCTGAAACATAGGGTCTGTTGTTGTGGGGGGCCTTCGAGGAGGCTAATGTCCAGTGTGAACGTAGGTATTTCGGCTGAGATGATGATAAAAACATAAAAAAAATATATATGATAATTTAACTTTAATGAAATGAAAATAATTAAAACGACACTATTAAATGTAATTAACAGGAACTACATGGAGTTTATTTCAGTCATAGTTTAAAATTTTATTTAGTACCAATTTTTGCCTGCGACTCTGACCGCGTGTATGTTGTTCATCACGGTATGGAGTAGCCTGTAATTCCTCAAGAATAAAAACGTTGCAGATAGACAGGGTTACTTTAGAATTTAAAATAACAGCATGGATTAGTATAGATTATATTATTTATAGAAAATGGCCTGCCCGTAAAAAACACAAAGATAAAAAAAGGTCTTTAGTCTAGACACATAATTTTAGAGTATTTATGGTAGTATTATGATAATTTGACTTTGATTTTAAACAATAAATATGTAGAATGAAATTCTAATTTGTATGTAAACTACCGTAAAATGATCCCTTTTGCTTAAAATTAAAACATAAATTAAATTTTTCATAACAAAGCTCTTAAAAACATTATAACTTCTGTTTATCTGTTTTTCTTAGTGGGATAATGTGAGAAATTATTTCAAGAAAAGCACAAAGTTAACTGAAGTAAAACTTAATATTTTTCTCATGAATAAATGATTTCTGAAGCGTCAACACTATCTGGGTTCTAAAGTCAGATAAAACTCAGAGCGGATCTCATCTAAAGCGCAATAAAACTTAAAATATTTTAAGACTGTTTCTGTGGTATCGCTGAATTTGAATTGATTGTGATTCATTTAGTCTGTTCTATTAAATAAAGATTATACTGCTATTTTGCTGATACTGATGTCACTATATTAGCATTAGGCCTTCGTTATACATCATCATCACCAGTTTTTTTTAACAGTCCATTACTTGACATAGATAGACCTCTCGTTAGAAAGGAGATTTTGGCCTAGTATGACCAGACGGGTTGATATAAGGTTTGTTTTAAATGGTCCGGATGTGTTAATAACAGCAGTTCCCGAATCCCTCCCATCTCAGGTGCAAACCAACTAAAACCACACGGTGGCACACCGTGTGGTTTTAGTTGGTTCGATTCTGACACACCGCCCCGCCGCAAACCCCGGCGGGGCGACGGCCCGAGGGGGTCTCCACAGGTAAAAAAAAAGTGTTATTTTTAAGTACCTATTTCTTGGCTTTACGGTGATTGAGGCCTGCGTAGTTTGTCTTTAGTCGGGTCTTACGATACCCACGAGAAGTATTCACCCCTATTGGGGTGGACAGAATCCGTATTCTTAATGCACCATCACACAGACAACCTACTGTAGTTCTATCTAAATGTAACCGTTGAACTTCTAAAGCCTGTTACAAATTGATAAAGAATTAAGGACGTAGTTCACTCAACATCACTCTTACCATGGGAAACCCATGCTTTGTTTACATTTCCAACTGATTGTCCATGGTTATTGTATCCCAATACTTTTGCGCTCTTTCCAGGGGGACCTGGGTTATAAATGTCCTGGAGAAGCAGTAGTCACTGACCATCAGTTGGACCATGACAAAACCACCAGGACCATTAAATGAGGTGAAACGTCAGCTTATTTATATACGCGACCTTCCTTCATATTTTTTAAAATTGAATCCTATATTTGAAATCTGTATTTCTACAAATTCAGGTATTGTATAGTAATCTATCATTTAGATGTTATATGTATTTGACATACAAAAAATCTGAAACAAGTCTTCCAAACTACTTATGCTAGTGACAATATAAAAATATCAATCGTAGATTTATTCACAGAATTCGATACAAAATGCAAACATGTCCTTTGTTCGTTATAAGACACCATATTTTTCCCTAAGAGATCATAGCAATTTAAGATGTATTTTTTCTGTAAGAATCTTCAAAGACGTTTGATTTGGTTTCATTGTTTAGGCATTCTAAGCTGAGCCAAGATATTTATTATGTTATCAAGATTCCATAATACTAACCAAGTCCGGTTATCTAGTACATTTGACGAAGAAACTGCTTCATCCTAGTTTTGTCTGCTCACTTCGACTGAGCCGGCCAATATGAGTGTCAAAGAATTTATCTCGTAATCACTGATGCGTCGCCAGACGTGTGAACAGTCGCCGAGCGCTCGCGCTGAAACCCATTGATCCATGCCACAAAAACCGAAAACCAACGGATTAGTGAAGGACGCGTCTGCAGACGTTAAATACCTACCACAGACTATCAAATCACCTCCTCTACACATCACCGATGACATCTACGGACACATCTGTCTACGTGTATAATCTTAACAAATGTCAAAACTTGTGATGATATCGTCTATTTTCTTTTTGTTTTTACAGTCCTTGTTCTTTTGATGAAATGGCAACCAGCCGGATTTCTTGGATCAGCTATTTCTGCCAATGTTAAGTGTTAATAGTTCAAATCATAAGTCTTCAAGTCTTTAAATCTTCGTCGTGATGAAATTAATGTAAAAAAATATATAAAATAAAAAAACTATCTCCTACAGTCCTTAAAATATAGCTTAATCTCCGTGACAGATGACTACAAAACGGACGAAGTAACTTTAAACAAGCGTCATGTTCATTCATTGTGAAGTGTGTATACATTCTTTGTGATCTAGTTTTGTCAACATAAATTTCAATATTGACACCTAAAATATACCTCACTGATTGTTAAAAGGCACTAGTGACAATTGGCAAGTTTTTTTTTGTTTTTTCGGAAGACGGTCCCCATTTCATCTCATCCACATTCTTTTATATTTTATATCATTAATTTCATCACGACGAAGACTAAATGACTTTAAGACTTATGATTTGAAGACTATAAACACTTGACATTGGCAGAAATAGCTGATCTGAGAGATCTGGCTGGTTGCCATTTCATCAAAGAAGAAGAAGAAGAAGAAGACAATTGGCAAATATATGAAACCATATGTTAAGGATTTTAGAGTATAATAAAAAAAATATGTTACTCAATAAACTCCTTATAACAAAAAATAATCCAAATTTTAACATGAGTTGTACAACAGGAAATAATTTTTTATCTTTAATGTACAAGCCCTTTCAGCTGCTATAAAGAAAAACTATGTCACCGTAGGGACTCGTGTTGGTAAAATGGAGATCCCAAAAAAGGGCTTATCGAGTTTCATAAACACTGAACAATAGTTGACGTAGATTAAATGAAAAATCTTGCTGCGAGATTGATTATAATCAAAGTTATATATATGGCCAAGCCTTAATTAAGTATCATTACTGTCAGCAACAGACATTTTCAATTACATTCAAAAGGTTTGAGATGAGAGATTTTAAAGCAACAAAATTCTTCAAGATCGTTTCATATAAACATCTACCAATTAATCGCTTGCTTGGTGTTGCATTACTAACAAGTTTAAGAGTGTGCAACTGTTCTTAGGTAAAATACTGCTGTTCACATATGGAACGTTTTAATTGAAACAAATGTTGTACCTATGTAAAAAGATATGCGACATACATTAGACATATGTACATAGGTTACATTAAAGGTACATGTATTATGGAATTTCTATAGTTATTTATAACTAGAGACAGGATGACATGCAACATAAAAACTTGTTATATGCGAAAATTGTCAAAATTTGCAAAACTGGGTAATTTGAGGAATGAAAAAAGAAGAAAACCTAACTTTAATTTTGTTTATTACAAAATCAGCATACAATTAGTAAAATATCTTTTGATAGGCGATATAGGTACAGTAACATTACATGACATAAAAATTACTTAATATTGTTGTACACGTAAACAATCAAGTATTGTTCAAACTATTCAGTGGCAAGGTTGTGTCTTCGATCATTTCTTTGAAACAAAGACATACACAGCTACTGACCGAAATCCATCCATCCATGATGCGAATCCGATCAGTCACAATTATTACTCAATAACACTCATATTTTATACTTGTTTTATAACCATTAAATTTTTCTGGATTACTTTTATCGCATTTCGGAATGTAGGGTAAATGTATTGCACTCGCAAAAAATTTAAAATTTACTAATAATACGCATCATAATTAGATATTAGGTAAAATATGCTATTACCGCTAAGAATGGCTTAAATATGCAAATGCATATAATTCGGTCCCTAGATATATAACACTTCTAGCTCTATCACACTTTACACTAATATTATAAAGGGGAAAGTAAGTTTTTTGGTACGCTTTCATGGGAAAACTACATAACCGATCATTATTAAATTTTGTACACATATTCTTGAAGGTATTGGAAGTAACATAAAATACTTTTTTATTAAAAGCAAACGAAGTCAAGGGCAAAGCTGGTATTCTATATTTTTTTTACATTTTCGTTAAGGCACGAGGAAGGTTGTTATGGAGAGAAAAAAAGTAAAACTGACACTTTTTTTATTCGACTGCGACAGGTTAATAACTTATGATAGAATAAGGGCAGCTAGTAGTAAATGAAAATAGAAGAATATCTGTTGACACCTTCAGCATGACATCTAGAAAGCAATGAATACATACACATAATTATTATTATAGGTATACGGTTCCAATTTAAACTTGCAGTCCAAATATTTTAATGTTATAATTGTTACCATCTTGACTTATTACTCTTTTACAAACTACACCGTGTTATTCAATTTTATAATAAAATACCTTCGTGTCCGATTGATATAAATTATATTTAGATCTAAACTAGCTGAGTCCCGCGGTGTTACCTGCGGTACTACTGTAACCCCGGGTAAAGCAGCGCAGCGAAGTTAGTCTGAAAAAGAAGTAGCTCCTTATATCATCAGTTATTGGCCAGTGAAAGTCCCGTCAAAATCGGTCCAGCCGTTCCCTGAGATTAGCCGGAATAAACGGACAGACAGACAAAAATTGTAAGAAATATAATTTTGTATGCGGTTATTTTAATATTGAGAATGGACATTACAACTTTATCTATTTGTATAGATGTCTTAATGACAACATTGTGTAAATGTGTTGATACAGTCCGTACTTTCGAAGATGTTAGAAATTTTCGTAGGGATTAGTAATTTCTAATATAATAAAAATTATAAGCCGATAATTGACCGAAAATTTTCTTACTAAAAATTTTCTAGAAGTTCTAAAAATCGATTCACTAACAACTATTTGTTTTCCTTTTTAGATTTCCTTTAATCTTTTATATACTTGAGGTAAACCAGCGGTGGTATAAAATTACTTCAGCGTATAAACACCTCGAACATATATCGTTTTTATGAACACGTAAAATATCCTCTACCGTTCGTAAGCGTGTGGTTCTTGACAAATGTACTGCGTACTTTATTACGTGTGCTCATTTAGAATTACTGAACCCTATTTATGAGCTCCTGTTTCTTTTATTGCACTTTTTATACATACATGAATTAATTTGCATTTTCATGCATACATGGTAATACCTCGTTATTTGGTTGTGATCAAACTATTATCGTCCACTTCTGAACAAATTTCTACCCCCAAAATAGGACATCCGTTGGGTAATCCATAATTTGAATCAAGCATTTTTAATTGGTCGAAGTTTCAACTATCTTGTTTTACAAAGGAACACCTCTTAGAGTGTTGTATGATAACTTTAGTTTCGCATCTATTTATTTTTCATGTATATTTATCTATAGCGAGAATATAATCCAGATTCTAGTATATGTCCTCACCTGTTCGCCTCTACAATAGCAAAACATACGAATACATTGACGGTTGATGGCAGATAGATATAAATGAATAGAAAAATAGATTCGAAACTAAAGTACGTAAACTAGCATTAACATGTCTAGATCGAATAGCATGCTACAAATGATACAGGCTGCCTCACTATGGCGGTAGAAACATATTATACTCTCACGCTTTTTACCTCTGAAGCCTTAGATTGAAGGAAATTAAAATATCTACACTTTGTCGACTATAATTTCAAAGTCAAATACTAAAAGTATTTGCATATATGAATATTATATGTGTTATATTATAATATTATTACCTGTAGTATTTTACTTGACTTGATGCGTAGACTTGTATGTCACATTATCGTATTTGGAGTGTCCCAGAATTCTTGGAATGGCTCAGACTCCGATAGCCTCATTTCCTTGAAAAGCAATGAAAGAAACATTTAAGAGGATTTGTTGAGACTGGACTGGGTTTTGGACTATTGTATCACTCAGCTCGAATAAGGCAGGTTAAGAATATACTATCACTAATACCACCCCTATTCATCCCATGGATATCTTAAAGGCGATTTATGGATCAAACTACACAGAACAACATCACTAAAAGGGGAAAAAACTTGAAGCCAACCTTATATCAACCATTCAGCGTGAAATAGTAGCCTAAAACGTCCTTTCTAATAAGAAGCATTGTAGTATTGTTCAGCGATATACTATTAAATACTGTTTGTAGTTGGTAGATGACATATGGCCGCTTTATTGTAATCGTTGTTACAGTACGTAATATTGGCATTTCGAGCTTGTAATTATACTAAACTAGCTGACCCGGTAAACTTCGTACCGCCATGTTTACATATCTGTTTCGGCTTCCCGTTGTATAAAAAAAAAGACTTTTCCCGCTATCTTTTAATTTTTCTTGTACACAAACCTTACCCTAACAATAACAAATACGTAAAAAAAAGGAACTATTTAATTTAGTGCAGCTGATTGAAAGTTATGCGTGTACAAACATACATTTCGTCGATTCATATATATATATAGATATGCAATAATCTTAAAATAAATGTGTGAACAACCTTGTACACTATTCTAACCTGACCCATTCAAGCTTAATAGCATGTTTATATTGCAAATTCTACTTCACCGCAACATACAAACATCTCAAATGTTCCATCAAGGCATCAATATCAATTTTCGGTTATGAGAAGCCAGCACCACCTATAACTTTGGTAATATTATACTCAGGATCTTTTAAGACGACGCTGCTACGGAAACAAGCTTTCGTATAAACTATCGCGCGTCATTGTTTTTGATGGTTAAATTATCTGAAAACGATAGGACTTTGAAAAATCGTTTACCATTACTTCTTCTGTGTACTGCAGTTGAGGAGCAGTTAAGAAATAGATGATTTAATAGAAAAGGCTTTAAAACAGAGTAAAGATACTATTATTGTACAAGAAAAAGTTAATTATTCCTATTTCAGTAAAATGTAGTCAACCTTGACCAGTATTTAGGTATGTAATTTAATTTTTGAAAAGCTATATTAGATAACTACTCCGATGATTACTGATACGAGTTAGAAAAGACACCCATAATAATTTTCCGTTAAACTTCAGGCAATATTCTTTTTAGGACAGGTCATTAATCTTCCGAAGTTTAAATCCTGCTTAACTAAATTGACGTCTAAATTTAAATTGAAGGGTTTTTCTTAAAATTTCAGTGAAGTAGGTTTTATCGTTTTTTTGGAATCCGTAGTTTCGTTAAAAGAAATTGCTGTTCTAGATGAATTTCATTAACACTTGTAGAAAACTAGTTTGGGATGTTCTCGTTGACTCTGTTTAAATAATAATTATTTTGTTCCACGTGAGAAGTATCGGTTCTCCTGGCAACCGTCTGTTCCAGCTATTTATTGCAAACATTGTCTAATGCATCCCTATTCTTCTCTGATCAATTTTTCTTTGTCAATGAACTCCTATATCACAGGAGTATACATGTTAATAAAGTCATAAACTTCCATCTTCTTTGTATGTTTGTGCGCCTCTACTGTGCCTGATGGAAATCATAAGCAGAATCCAAGAGTGGTGGTCACCATACTCATTGCGGATGCAACAAGGTAGCATGGTGACCCACACTATGGCGGCACTCACGACAAGGTCTCGCACTTACTAACGGAACATGATAGCACGAACTCTTGAATTTTACGTTGCTCTTTTGTGCGAGAGTAGTACGGCTCCGAGATCCGGCCCGTTCGCGCTGAAATCAGTGTGGCCCTGTTACTTGGCAAATAAACTTACTTATTTATTTGTAAAAATAAATATATTATAGAAAAAATACACCCAGATACAGAAAAAAAAACCACAACCTTTGAATTACCAGTCAGTACTGCTATCTATTAACCAAGAGGATATTCTATTTGTGTAGGCATAAGTGTACATAACATGTGTTATTTCTATTCCATAGATGTAGCCAGTTTCAAGGCGTATATGTGTTTTTATTGGTAGTTACTTAGATTATGCCTCATAATAAACCAATAACATCTTATTGGTCGCAACGTTTAGTAATATAGAGATGTAATCGTTTAATGAAAGTCCTTTATTACTCCGCACTGCAGAATACTAATTATATCCTTCCGAAGGTAAAGGCAATAATATCTTTTAGCTATTTCCAGCAAATTTAATTACGTACTCATTTCTTATATTGAACCTATTTTATTTCTATTAATTCGCTCTATATTGCTCTGGGTAAATACTGTACGATTCCAAGTTTGCTTTTGTTCTCAGAGCCAGCTATACGATAATGTCTCTTGAAATGTTTTCTAGTTTCTATTAGGTCTAGATTTCTATTATAGTTCTGGTTCATTGAATATATTTATCACAGCAAAACTATATTTTTGGTTTTCAATAACTTAAGGATCAATAATTAGAGTCAACTGCAGAAGGTATGTTACGTTAAAGAGGAGGAAAGCTTGAGACATCAGCGTTGTTCAGTATACCAAAATTTCCTTTCTAAGGAGAGGCATATGATTTCCAGCAGTAGACTTTGCTTAGCTTACAAATGACGTAGTATACATTATAGTAATCAAATATAGCTCACTTAGAATCCATAATATTTTATCCGTGGTGCTGCCCGGTTAGAAAAGGGTATCTGTCTATTTTGACTTCATTTTGTGTCCCGGTTTGCTAAGGAGGGAAATCGACTTATTTTATTTCCAATTCCTTTTACAATTGCAGTTACCGCTATTTTAATAAACGACACTTTTACAGACATACATGAAACGGGCACAAAAACACTTGAGACTCAGAACAACAATTTGTAGATCACACAAAGTGATGTTCCATGTGGGACTTGAACCCATAACACTTGGCGCAGTAGGAATCGGCGGCGTGACGTCGCGACCACTTTTAAACCACTAGGCCAATCCTGCAATCTATAGTAAATTCAATAGGATGAGATAACGATTTAGTATTTAATACCAATAAAGAGTAAATATTTTATACCTAAATAACTTCTTTTAGAATTGAAAATGTGCTAATAGAAATAAAAATGTTAGCACAAGAAATTGAAGTAGTTTATTTTATGAACAATGTTTTGGTGAGCAAACACAAAAGAAACACTCAATGAAAATCAACTTTTCAAGCTCAGTATTATCGAATCAGTTGTATTTTTCTTTTCAGGGGTATTCGAAAGTTGAATGCCAGTACAGATTAACGTAAAAGTCAAACCAAGAAATAAAGTTAGCCGACGCCGGTAAAACTTAAGTTCGTACTCTTTGTATGTTTGAAGTACTTCTTCTTGGAACGGTTATAGTTATTTACAGGTATATATCTAAAATAGCCGCACAACAATAGATCAAGTACTTTTGTTAAATTTGTATGGAATGAAAATTAGGAAATCATATTATTTAGAAGTTCTTCGACATATTGATAGGTAAAAATGTTTTCTTATTTCAGTTAGCTGAGGACCAAATGATGTATGTTTGTTTGTGTAAAAAAAGAGTTATTATTATCCAAAAATGAGTATGAACGAGGTATCCTTTATTGATAATTATAATAATAAATGTCGTTTGGGATTTATTACATTTTTAGTCATAGCAGAAAAATATATAACAGCGTACAAAAGTTATCACAAAGCCTTTGTATATATTGGGTATTATTTGTATAGTCGTGTTATTTAGGTTTTTACCTCATTCGTAGATAGAAAGAACAAACATTTACTTTGTTTGAGAACAGAACCACGTATACTTTTCGACTTTTACCGTAAGTTACGGCTGTTCTGGGGGAAAAAGATAACCCTCGAAAATATGTGTATGTTTTCAAGAGGTAATCTTTAAAAAGTAATACCTAAGCTATTTTTCTTTGAATTTTTTTTTGTATTATAAATTTTATTATTTAAGCAGGTTACTTTACGATGTAGGGATAAACAAATAGATGTGTCACTTTGCAGAAAGTAACTACAGCTGCACGTGTTCTTGAGCGACTGCAGCCGTTCATAATCCGTCCGTTTTTAAAGTAGCAGATTTAAATGGGAGTATTTTTTCTTGAACCCACATGTATGCAAAAGCAGCCATTCATTTATCCTATAAATTGGTTGTCCGATATAAAACTTTTACTGTTGTCCACGTTGAAGGATAGCGCAAAGTTGCGGAGTATAAGTTCGAACAATTCCTCGAAGAACCAATAATTTGCGGTGGCACTAAAGTTCATGTATTTAATGTAAAGCAGCTCTGTGTTCCCAGCACTAACACTACATCACATCTAAGGTCATTAGAAGCTTACACTACTGCTCTGTTTAATAACCATTGCCGTTGTATTTGCAGTAATTTATGCTCATCCTTCCCAAGTGTTAGAATAATTCATTTACAATAAATCTTTGACCGTATTTGAAGATAGACCTCATACCTAAATGGAATATATAAACTTTTTCAAATTTCTTAAGGTATTTCAATAATAGTAATAAGAATCCCGTAAGAGAGATATTTTAATGTTTTGACTTAGTACTATCCCAAAACATTCATTACCCTAACAGTTAGGGTCTAACTTATTTATTCTTTCATAATTAACCCTACAAGATTTTATGACCGGCAGTCAGACTATCAATTTGATATGTCATCTATACAAATGTGTAAAATTGGAGTGTCAGTTTGTAATATTAGAATAACATTTTTTTAATAAATGCATATGTATGTTTACACCATATACCAAAATAACATTTTTTACAATTTTGTCTGCCTCTCTGTCTTTTTGTTCCGGGTAATCTCTGGAGCGGCAGGACCGATTTGGACAGGACTTTCACTGCCACATAGCTAATGATCTAAGGAGTAACTTAGGCTACTTTTTTTTGACTAGCTTTGTCCCGCGGTACGACAATAACCGCGGGTAACGCCGCGGGGTTCCGCTAGTAGAAAATAAAAACAATGTAAGGAATTATATAATTAGGAGAATAAATATGCATCAGTTATTGGTACCTAATATTCTAGTACACTACTATAAAACTCTACAAGGCATAGAGCTTAAAAATTAGTTAAACGTTAAGTATGTTTTCCACCAGTTAGTTTGTTGAATACAATAAAAGTAAATACATCCGATAAGATGCATCAAGGGTAGAAAGTCTGTATCTCAAATCCAAACATCTTGTCAAAAATAAGACGTTTATTTTTCCGAATACGATCGATGCAGACCCAGTCACTGTAAAATTCGTGAATGTGACCTTCAAAATAACTTCTAATCTACAGAAAACTAACTAGAGTATTAGAGAGTATTAAGTTAGGCATTATCTAAGACTTCAAGTATAATAGCTGTACTAGTAAAACATTTTGTACGAAGCAGTTGCTTCCTACACACTGTTATTCAAAACTAATATTAAACTTCGGCAGCTCATTGACTGTAAGTTTAAGCTAACGTGTAGAAGCAATTTATTAGTTCTAAATTACACAAACCAACTAAGTATGCTGATGAATTTAGAAGTACAGATTTGCTGACTTAGAGAATTATATGACTACCATTTGCGAATGGAACGTATACTACGTTCATTAATAAGCATATGTAAGAAGATACAGATATAAAAAGATGATATCAGTGGTAACTAATGTACTGAAATATTTACAAGATATTTTTTTATGACCAGAATAACCAGTTATATATTAATAACACAGTTGCATTTTATAAAAAAATAGCTTTCATGTGATACATCATGGCTTGAATAGTCTCACTTTCTCTGGAAACTTTCTCCCGTAAAATTTTGATTTTTCGTTATTGCTTGGGCCGTTGACATACATGCACATATTATACAAAATAGCGTTATTTTGGTTTTATCAAACTCTTGAATGTACTAGAACACGGGATCGTATATCAAGTTTAAGCAAGAGACACAGGTGTATTTTCTAAATCGAATCCAATATTCGGGAACATTGACGCCAGCGAGACTTTTGAGATGACGGAGAAATTGCGAGGGCTTTCGATCTCCAAGCTCCTCGTGCATTAACAGCTGTTTCAGCTTCTCCTTAGACGCTATCAGACGCTTAATCAGCTCGTCTTTCAATTTTGTATATTTGTCTGTGGCTGGTGGACTAATAATGAGGTCTTTTATTTCCCTTGCAAATTGGGTATCCAACTGACTAATAACGTAGTGGAACTTTGTGGTGTCACTGCTGATGCCAGATATGGTGAATTGACCCTCCACCTGTCAAAACCAAACTTCAGGTTCTTCCGGTCAAAATGGTGGTAAACGTGTGCCAACTTTCAAAATTATCGATATTTTTTATCGACTCGCCCTCATCCCTAGTGTTTGACCTTTCTGTCGTCAAGGACATTGTAAATCCGAGTGCATCTTGGAATTCCTTCTCCATGGTTCTAATACGGGGTCACCAATGTGGTACTGGAGTAGTAACCACTCAACTTGTGTGTAGCAGGTATAAAATAAAAAATTCAACTCACGGTCAATCTGTATTATTGTCCAACACTCACAAGTACACAATAGAAGGTGCAGGAAAGGAAATGTATATAAATAAGCACAAGCATAGCACAATACGGTTTAAAGCAGGATGATAGATATAGTCAGAGAATTGTACACCAGATAACATAAAGTATATAAGCGGTATATAAGAGCTAGCACTAGTACATAAACTTAGTTAAGCAAGCGTGCGTTCTGCGTCAATAACAAGTTACGACTGTTTGCCGGCCGGCGCATGCGCAGGCCCTAAGATCGTGCGATGCGCGTCTAGTATTTATTATTATGTATAGAAGACATAGTGCACCCCAGCTGTCGATAGTTGACATCGGTATTTTGATCACAATTTAATATTGAATATTTTATTTTAGAAAAGTAAATATGTAAGTATAGGTAGTAAGTAGATTATAATGAAATAGTGTGTATAGATATATGTAAGTGTAAATATATAAATAGTTATAACATTTAGATTTAAGTTAATATAAAGTTTATTATATAATTCTATAGTAAAATATAGTGAGTGTTCAGTATATGTGTAGTAGGTAGCCTACAAAACCATGGGTAAGCAATGTAATCGTGTAATTAAAAACATATAATATCTAGATATACATTACAGACTATTCTTTTACATCGTCAATACGTTATCGTTTAATTAATATAAATATAAGTTACGAATTAAATGGAATTAATAGAGAATCTGCTTTTACGAAATGGTATAAATCAATAAATTTTTCACAGACAACTTTCCACATTTCTGATTACATTTGATTATATACCTACGAGTGATCAAAGTGATTTTCTTATTCGTATATAGGGACAATATGCGGAGTGCTTGTGATAAAGTGTGCAGTTTATTCGAAATGTGTCACATGTTCGTACGTGCTCGAGTATTCTTATGTCTTCATAAAAAAGAATTATGATTGGCTGACGTGTTTATAGACAAGAAGTTCCGACACTAAACAGAATTATGTGACGGAAAATCTTGTGAAATTAGACTAAGTTAGATAGAGTATTACAGAGTTTAGAATTTATAAAGACGGTCTTAATTTACAATGTAGTAGTATCTGACTATGGAATGGAAGCCTCTTCTAAAGCACTAACTACCTCGATCTTAGTCAGTTTTAGTCTTACATACTGTATAATTACAGCCGCTGAGTTATCTACATACATGCGTATTAGTTGCACATTTCACCCATGGTTAAAGTTTAGCTTTTAGCACTAATGATCACAAAGCGGACTGTTTCATTTTTCTCCGTAGCGATGGTCTCTCACCACACGCGTTGTCGTTGAGTAAGGTCTTATAAGTATTCATGTGAATCGGAATTAGGTGGAGTTTCAAGTGACTTTCTGCAGTTTCCCCAGTTTGTGTTTACTCTAATGCAAACATGCCTACTATTGGGATGTCGCACCCCTACATGAATCGTAATTAGTATGTAGAATGTAACGTAACTAGAGTCTGTCATGGAAACTCACTTCCTTTATGTCAACATCGGTGCTAAGAAACGCTGTGATCTTTACCTGTCTATTTCAATTGTGTGTACTGGAATAAACCATGTCAATCCTGAAGGTGTCTTTAACTGAAGCCTTAAACTACAACACCTATGAGCACACTTACATATTGACATACGTTTGTATGTGTAAATAAGTAATATAGTGATGTGAACAAGCTTTCAATCTGTTCTGAAAAAAAAATATTATTCAGATAACTCAGGCAATCAGAAGTCGGTAAATTATAATAAAATTTCTCTTGACTTGTAAATTAACAAGATAAATTTTAAAATTCAATTCACTAATAGCAATAGTTTTGAAATCGGTACATAAATAACAGATTTTTTAGAAAACGAACAAAAAAGTCAACCGAATTGAAAACCATCCTCCTTTTAAAAGGAGTAAAGTCTCAACGGCGAATCAATATATTGAGCAAATATAATTTATCTAAATCAAATACAAAAATATCGGATTGACGATAACATTTCCACTCCCGGCCTAATTTATCGCATTTCCGATTTGATATTTTCTCAATTTATCTACGCAATGAAACCTTAAGAAGTCATCATACTTTTTATTATAAGACAAATCGCTCTTCGCATTTCTATTTGACAATCCTAATATATTTTAGATTTGTGAGTAATTCTGCTCTTACTTTAGAAAAATAAGTTCCGATATCCCAAGTATGTTCTTGATTAACTACGAGTATTTTGGTTGATGGTAATAAAATAGATATTCAATTTTGACGGAACTAAGATGGGTACTTTGGAAGAACAAAGCATTTACTTATGAGTTAACAGCACATGCTATGCATTAGCCTTTAAGAGTCCATTTCTGGTCATAGACGTCTCCTTAGCAAAGAGATTATGGCGTACTTGGTATACCACGCTTGCCAAACAGGTCGGCAAAGGGTCCTCTTTGTGTTTTTCCTCTTTACATTGATGTTATTCTGCATAGGTTGCTCTTTCAGTTGGCACTTATGACACTTGTGGGATGAGTAGACGTTCTGACCCTTTGAATTCTTAATCTATACCACACTTAGATAATCAGTAATAAGCTTAAAATGTTTTTTTATAAGTTGATCAATTATTAAATCACACATCCAAAATCAAATACTATCTCTACACTCAATCTGTCGGCTTTGAACTAGTACCAACCATCATTTGGCTCGTCAGTGTGACAGCATGCAGTCACAGTAAACCGGTCTAAATGGAACAAATGTTTGTATGATCTACAAATATTTGTGTCGGAGTTTGGGTGTTTTCTATGTATATTATTATGTATTTACAAAAATATTTAAATATGGATTTATATCAGTTGTTTAGTACCCATAACACAAGCTCTGCTTGGCATGGGACTATATGGCATTGTGTGTTAAATGTCGGAAATATTTTAAAGTCACATTTTTTTTTTTTTTACTTTTTGTTTTCCACTTCTATGTTTACTGTAATTGTGACTAAATTCATAGTACTCCATTCACCTCATTTTCGTAAAACGGTATGCAAAGTTTTTACTTCATTTATTAATAGATAGATAAGTACCTAATTTCTTAGTTGTAAAATCTATAAGACTGTACATAGTATGTTATATTAACTATTTAGGAAACATTGCACTCTGTACTACAGTAATAATTCATCTGTACAGTTACTTCGCCATTATAGTCGTCGGCAAGCATTAAGTCTGGCTGGATTATTTATATTGTAGCAGTCTTTGAATTTTGCGGTCTGCAATAATGCAGCAATTGTGTTGTGTTCAAGTGAAAGATACTCGTGTGGAGTAAGTGACCCAATATTAGTTTAAAAAACCGGACCATTTAAAAGAAAATCTATCTAATAGAAACTAATGGCATTTGCTCCGTCAAGTTTTCAAACCGTAACTATCTAATTATATGTTCGGTTACCCTTTTCACTTTCCATTAGCAGAGAAGCGATGTATATCACTTCGAAATGGTTCATGAGGTCACGTATTTTGCGATACTCAAATGTTTACAGAAATACTTTTGTCTAATTACATACTTCATGAACATTGTCAATATAAAACATGATGATTTAGCAGTCGGTTCTTTTTTTGAAGTCTCAAAAAAGGACCTCGTCCGATTTTCAATTAGGGTTTTTTTATATTTGTTATCTCAAAGCTTCATCGTTTATAAAAATATTTGAAAGCTTTATTTTTTAATTTTATTTTAGTTACGGTTAAAATTCTACCGAATGATTCAGTGTATTATTATTCTTCTACATGTAGGCATATTCAAGTCGATGATATATATGCGTCACAAGTTTAAAATTTGTATATAATCATCATCAGCCTATCGCAGTCCACTGCTGGTCATAGGCCTCTCCAATTTCACGCCACTTGGTTCAATCTTCGTATATACATAGTACATTTCTTTTTATTCCAATCTTACTTAAGTTGAGGTCTTTGTGTGCTGGTTACACAGGAATATTTCGGGTAAAATACCTTTCAGTAGCTATTCTTGGTAATTAAATACAATATTTTGTAAGAATAAAGAGTTATTACGAATAGACAGACAGCACAGTTGTCCACGCCGCTTTCAACTGCGCCAAGTGCTGTAAGTTCGAATCCTACAGGGGACAAAGGGAAATTTGTGTGATCTACAAATTGTTGTTCTAAGTCTGGGAGTTCTTTGTGTCCGTTTCATGAATGTTCGTAAAGTCCCGCGAGACACAGGATAAATATTCCTTATCAGTGAGTTGTTATAATTAAAATTAATGGAAAAAGAAATGAGCTTAATAAATTCAGGCTAGGACACAGTTTACAATGCATCCGTTTAGTCTCACACCTCCTGTATGTAATATGGATATACAATACTAAAGTGAAATCACTTTAGTATTGTATATCCTTATTAAATACGTAATAAAGTACATCCCTACCCTTGTCTCTTTAATAACATCTATTTGGCCTTGCGTTGTTATTTGAAGCTTCATTTCATTTTAAGAGCGGTTCAGTCTCTTTTGCTATTACATAACGCGAAAGTTTGTAAGTAAGGATGGATGGATGTTTGTTACTCTTTCACGCAAAAACTACTAAACGGATTTGGATGAAACTTAACAGTAATATAGGTTATACGTCAGAATAACACAGGCTGTTTGTCGCGATAACCAACACACACGCGGGCGGCAACTAGTTTTATTCCATATGTGCGTTTTCAGTGGTGATTAGTAAATTAAGTTAAACATGGACTCATTTGATTCGTATGAATGAGGCAACAGACTGCACTTAAAAGAGTACTTACTTAAATTAATCACAGATCACGAGGTGTTTATTCTAATTTTATTCTGTATCTTCTATACTAATATATAAAGCTGAAGAGTTTGTTTGTTTGTTTGTTTATTTGTTTGAACACGCTAATCTCAGGAACCGCTGGTCCGATTTGAAAAATTCTTTCGGTGTTGGATAGTCCATTTATCGAGGAAGGCTATAGGGTATATATCATCACGCTACTACTAATAGGAGCGGAGCAACAACGAAAAATGTTTAAAAAACGGGGGAAATTTTCACGCTACGGGCAATATAAGGCGCAAACGAGGTTGCGTGGGTCAGCTAGTATAAGATATATTGATAACATGTTATTTAACATTGCCACAAAAGTTACTTACTATAATGTTCATTAGTAAAACTTTTTCGGCCATAGTCAACTATCAAAAGTAGTAAGTAAAGTACATATCAACACTTATACAAAGTTTTACCGCCTGTTTTCGTAACAAGAATTAACTAAGATGTTGGAATATCTTAGGCAACACTTCACCTGCCCCATTTCATTAGAAAAATTACCTTACACAAAAAGAAAAATGTTTTCTCTTTTGTATTATATATACTAGTAACTTTTACGTATTGAGTACTTGTGTCTTACGTGTGGTATTAAATAATACGAGTAGCTATATGGTATAATTGAAATAAGTAGAAACTTCTACAGAACACACAAAGTTTATCATTAATACGTAATACGATTACGTCGTAAACATTCATCATCACCATCAACAAAGACTGTTACTGTGTGTGACTAGTCCACTGTTGAACATAGGCCTCTGCTTAGAAAGAAAGTTTTGGCCCAATATACCAGAGTTTGTTGTTTGGCTCGGATGACCATCTGTTCTCATTTATTATTAAGATAGAGGTTAGCGTGTGTGACTGCCGATCAGGTCTCGGGTCCTATTCCCGGGTCGGACCCAAAATGTTATTGGAGTTTTCTTACAAAAAACTCAACAACAGCCGGGGTATGAAAGTTTAGCGATGCTCCATGCCTCGGAGAACAGGTTAAGCCATCGGTCCCGGTTGTCATGAACATCTATCAATCGTTACTGGGAAGTCGGGGCCCTCAAATATACTGACAAATAAATAACCTTGGAAGGCCCGAGCGACCCGTTGAAAAACTGATATTCAGGTAAAACCGTTAGATCTAATGGCCGACCGCAAATAGTTGGGAATAATAAAGGCTAGGAAGAAGATAGAATTATAATAATTCTTAGACATTTGGATTTCATAATTTCATTATTACTGATTAAAGGTTTATAATAAATCTTAAAATTTATCTCTCTTTGGCTTACCTTAGCGACATGCAAAAAGTGCGAGTTGGACTCGCCCATGAAGGGTTCCGTAGCAGCAAGTAACATAATATAATTTTTCTTTTATTTTTATATTTGTGATGATTGAATGAAAGGTGAATTGCGTTTTACGAATTATGACGTGTTAAAAAAACTACTTACTATACTCTGATCGATCTAAGAAAGTGATTATGAGAGTTGACGTTTAGTGCTGGGGTGTCTTTAAGCCATAGTGAAAATATTCAATAACGATTACAAATGAACGATCATCAATATAATATATGAAGCATCGTTACTCGTTTTAAAATAGGAATAATTTCTTCTCTTATTTTTAAGAATTATATTACACTAGCCGACGCAACCTCATTTGCGTCTCCTATTGCCCATAGCGTGATCATGCGTGATCATTTTCCCCTATATTTGTAACATTCTTCATTGGTGCGCCGGTCCAGTAAGTGTTAGCGTGATGATATATAGCTTATAGCCTTCCTCGATAAATGGGCTATCTAACATTGATATAATTTTTCAAATCGCACCAGTAGTTGCTGAGATTAGCGCGTTCAAATAAACAAACAAACTTAGTTTGTTTGTTTTTAATTTATATATAAGTTTATAATACATCATGTAAATCTAAACTAATATATTAGTTTAGATATACATGTTGTATTTCACAAATATAGCTAAGAATAGCGGGTGTATTTCTCAAATTGAGCTAAAATTAGACACAATTATGGCTACGTATTGGATTCCGGAATAGAAATTGATTTGGTATATGTCTATATATAACATCGCCCTGCAAAAGATAAAAAAGAAAATAACTTACTTTTCGATCATTGTATGTTCTAAATTGTGTTTAGTGTCGATACTAATTCTTACCCAAACGTTTTTCATTTGGCCTCAAACTAACTCCAAAAAATGATGAAAAAATAGGTATTTAATTTTAGAAATAATTCAATGGCGTATAATGCTGAAACAGATAAGAATGATACCTACTTTTGGATAAAATATTATTTAAATTGTCCTTCATCCTGAAAGCGTTTTCTATTTCTGTGTGAAAATCTTAATGCAATCTGAATGTTATTAGACTTAAAAAAAAAAAAATTTACAACACCTACATTAGATTTAACTTTTCTATTACTTTGAGTTAAATTTGTGCAATTTAAAAACATTTATTTTTGGACGATGGTACCTGTATTTTCGGAATACCGTCGATTAATTACTTCACTTCCGGTGTTGTGACGAGATAACAAAAGAACCAATTAACGTCGCAGTGAGTGCCTCACGAAACACGTGATCGACAGATTTTGATGATGACTCCGTGGGTGGTGTTCAAGTTAGGAAAATTACTGCGAAAAGGAATAATCTGACATCATTCGCTCAGCTAAAATGGTTATTATATTTATTTATTTATATACATATTATATTTATGTAATATATATATTTAGTATCTCGGAGCAGTCTGTTTACCATAGCAAAGGCTTTGGTTATTTTGAGATCAGACAGTTGAGTGTGAGTTTTGTGAGATTATTAATGCTTTTCGTTTCCGCGCGTAGTAGAGAGTGAAATATTTATTTCATTTAAATGCCAGTAATGGTTGATAACGCAACATTTTTTCTAAATTTATTTCAAAAATAAGTATATGTGAAAGTGATTGTATTCTTACAATAAAAGATGGAAACAGTGTTTTTATTTCAAAATTCAAGGTTATGTAACTCATCCAAATAGTATTTCTTGATATTCAAAAAAGTACCTGGAACTTTACTCGGTATTTTTTTTTTGGTAAATTTCCTAAAAATGAATCCTAGCTAGATCGAATTATCGCCCCCAAAACCACCTATTAAATTAACCTATTAAACATAGCATTTTAAATTTCATAAAAATTCTTGAAGCCGTTTCTGAGATTCAATTTACAGAATTGCTCGTATAATGGTATTAGATCCAAAGCTATTTGTTTAGTTTATCATTATCAATAGCCTTTAATAATATAAGAAAGAATAAAATGTTACTTCAGTTTAAATAATTATTTAATTCATTATCTAGATCCCTTTTTGCTACATATTTTATAAAAAAAAATTGAATATAGTAAAATAAAAAAAGACCGACTTTCAAAAACATTCAACGAAAAAAACACTAAAAGCGTAAAATAAAATAAGTGCAAATTTAACTAGCTTGCGCGCGTGGAAGATGATTACATGTATTTAACTAAAAACTGTGTAAGTATATATGAATAATACATTCATATTTTTTATCGCATTTATTTTCAATCAGTAGCCAATAAGGACTTTCATACAAACTATTGATCCTTATTTTAACCCCTATAGGTGTAGAATTTCTATAAATGGTGATATAAGTTTATTTGTAAATAAAAACCTGAAGACGAAGTTTCAGACTACTAACTTAAAAAATGATGGGTTTTCAGACTCACCTATGTACGAAATGTCAAACCCTATTTCATACTAGTAGTTTCACGTTTCTAACTTAAAAATTACAAACTTTCATACAATCTTTCAACCTCTACTTTACCCTCTTAGGGGTAGAAAATCAAGAAATGCTGAAATACATATACATATACTCATTTATAGACAGTAGCTCAAAGATAAAGTTTCATGTTCCTAACTTACAAAAATGACGGTCTTTCTTACAAACTTTCAACCCCTATTTCACCCCCTTAGGGATAGAAATTCCGAAATTGCTTCATTAGTAGGTGTCTATTCAATAAAACAATACTACTCACCAAATTTCATAGCGCTAACTTTAATAGTTTATACTCAGCGATGATGAATCAGTCTATCAATCGGTCAGTCAGTCAAGACACGTTATTTATACGTCTAAGAGTATATACGTATGAAATTGAAATAATCATCCTCCAACTCCTAACAATTGAGGAGTTGTACTTTCCATCATCAGCTCACCTAAATAACTTGAAAGAATATGAGTACCGGTAACATACCTACATACATATGACATTTAAAGATTTATCTTCCAACTCCTAGCCGTTAAGGAGTTGTACGTTCCATCATCAGCTCGTCACCAAGAAATGATGACTACCAAGTGTAAATACTGCAATAGCTTTAGAAAATATATGAAAAACATAGTACGTGCTTAACAAATTTGAGGGTTTTCTTCGATTTCCTTGTGATCCCATCACCAGATCCTGATATAGTGGCAATGGGACCACATAGGGAATTTTTAAAATCGGTCCACAATTGACGGAGTAATCAGTGTACCTACATACATAAAAAAAGAACCAATCAAATTGAGAACCTTCTCCTTTTGGAAGTCGGTTAAAAATCGCCAGACGCAAATACCAGTGTAACTTCAGAAAATATTCGAAAAACATAGTACGTGCCTTAAAATGAGGGTTGATCACCTCGGAAGATACCCTTTTGAATGCAAGAAGAGTTTTCAAAATCGGTCCACAATTGACGGAGTAATCGAACATGCAAAAGTAATACAGATGAACATAGAACCTCCTCCTTTTTGGAAGTCGGTTGATAAAATAAGTATAACTAAACGCCATTTACTAGTATAGTCTCATATTTCCTTTTAGGTAGGTATATATAAAAGTCAATTGCTGTTTGTTTGTCTCGCTAAAACTCGAGAATGACTGGGCTGATTTAGACGAGTTTGGTTTTGGTTTGTCGCAGTCCAGAGAAGGTTTAAACGGTGAACAATTAAAAATAATTAGAAAATCCAAAAGTCACGTGTGCGAAGTAGCGGGCTCAGTTGGCATTACATAACAAAATAAGAAAATTTAAATACATGCAATTTTATATTTAAGTGAACTCATAAAATATTTCTGAACGCAGATAAACAGGAGGAGGAAGACAGGAGGTTTCCAGTACTTCCTGCACCCTGTTTCCGCTTCCCTTTTTTAATCTCCCTACAAGAATTAACGACATTCACATCAGATACCTATAATTTCATGACGTGAATATGTAAGCAAAGCAACTTCACTACTCAGACTTGGCAGTGATGGTGGCGCAGATGGTTCGATTCCGGGTCAGACCAAATGTTTGTATGATCTACATATATTTGTTTTGGAGTTTGGGTGTTTTCTATATATAATTTAAGTGTTTCTATGTAAAAACAAACAAACAAAAAGTATTGAAGTATTCTATCAGTCAATCTAGCCGCTAGGCCGCGCGGTACATTAACTCCCCGGCCAGTTGTATGATCTTAAAATATATCTCTGTTTTATTAATTTCATTTGTTTTTTTTGTTTTTTAAATGCTATAATTAGGTAGTAGGTCCTATTATGTTGTACTATGTGTATATAACCAGAAAAAAGAACTTAGATGAGTTAACATATTTTTTGCATTTTTTTTCATTAAACCTATTCCGTGTCATGGTCTCAATGCAACCCTCCAGTCTTTGGGAGCAGTGTTTTTGCACCCTGTATATTATTTAAATTAATTAAATTATTGGAGTGTAGTGGGTTTTGGGATTTTGACGGGACTTTCACTGTCAGGTAACCGATGATTCAGGGAGTAACTTAGGCTACTTTTTTTAGACTAGCTTTGTCCCGCGACGTTACCCGGAGTTGTTTTTGTGGACTTATCATATTTCCAACACCTCCTGTTTTTTATTTTGATTAATTTTGTTGCGGGTTCCAAGACAGTTATTTTTTCCTGGGACTTCCCGAGTGTCATAACTTGGTGTGTTCGTGGGTCACTGCTGTTGATCCTGGTGTACAGGAATTACAGTGGTGTGGCGGCAGTGGTGGCGTGTGGGCGGAATAGTCCCACATAAAAAAAAAATTGTTGTTGTTATACCGCGGTTAACACCGCAAGTCTTAGCTAGTACCTATATAAAATTCTCGAGTCGCTGTGTTGTTACCAAACTCCTTTGAAACAACTGGATCGATTTTTATAAATATTTGTGTAACATTCTATTTTTCAAATTCCTAAATGTTATTGTAAACGATAAGGGTAGCCCACCACTGCATATTTTTTTAATTTTATGGCAAAACAGCCGTTTGCCGGTTCAGCTATTTATCTCATGAAAATACTTATTATAAATTATCATTGTAAGTTAAATTAAAATAAAACTGCATTGTTTTAGTAATAACTATAGTAATTTAAAGTTTTCCTTGTCGTAATAATACCACTATATCTATTATTCTAAAACAAACATTCAGTTTAACGTAAACATCCTATTACAACTTTAATACAAAACTTCTCCCATTTATTCCTGGTGTAGGCACAAACGTGTAACAACTTCCTCAATAGCCCGCTTGTTACTCTTGATTTGTACGTAATAGTTAAATAGTTCAGTGGTATTGTTTAGAGAAAAGTTTTTTGGTAATGTTTAGGGATAAAAGGAATGTTTTGTTAAATAATCTCATTGTTTTATGTTTGTACATAACCTTAATTAAAAAGAACAGTAACAATATTTACATACAAGCGTCAAAAAACACATCTTCGCCGACTGGTAGCGTTCCCAAAAGACTGGCAGCATTACCACGTTGAATGGCAATGCTGATTCTCTGTGCTAGAAAAAGGCCGGCCTTCTGGTCGCGAGAAGCGTCATACAGTTGCTTATCTTTATGTATTATTTTTAAGTTGTTGGTATAAAGTATACTCACGCTCTTTACTTGACTCTGTTTCATTTGAGATAGATTTCGGTCTTTAGGGTAGTTTTTTTAAGAGAAGGATGGAGAAAAAAAAATCCATTGAAGTGGTCTGACCTGCAGTGGACTGTCATAGAGTGATGGTGATGAAACGGTAGGTGACTTAACAGCTTAAATATTTATCACATGGCATATGCTTGCAGTAACGGTGTAGGATATGACAACGACACGTAAACACACACATATACAACCAATAATTAGAACATAATATGTATCTAACTAAGTAAATCATTGAGCTTTATATTACCCGGTTTTTGTATAACTGAATGTAAACATATCTAGGGGGAGACCTGGTGTCCTGAAACACAAGTATCTAGCTTAGCTTAGGCCCCAGTGTTCCACAATATTACAAAAAAATTAATGCTATGCATGTATATTTTAAATGTAATTGACTGCCTCGTTGGTCTTGCGGTTGGCGTATGCGACTGCTGACAGTGAGGTCTCGGGTTCGATTCCCGGGTCGGATCAAATTTTTGTATGATCTACAAATATTTGTTTCGCAGTTTGGGTGTTTTCTATGTATAATATGTATGTATTTACAAAAAAAAAGTATATATGTATTTGTATCAGTTGTCTAGTACCCATAACACAAGCTCTGCTTAGCTTGGGACTAGATGGCGTTGTGTGATAGATGTCCGAAATATTTATTTATTATTATATTTCATTATTATATTATATGGGTTTTCTACGTAAAGACTAAGATAAAGTTATATGCTAGAGAGAATCGCAACTTATTTCTAGGATTAAGAAGTATTATAGGGCAGCGGTTCTTATATTCATTCAAACTGTATAATTCAACGTCAGTAAATAATTGAATTAAGTTGAAGCGAATTTAAAGTAACTGCATTAAAACAGGCTGATTGCATTCGGAAACCGCGATGTAATTAACAGTTCCGTCTTATTTGGTGTGCGGAGAATGAAATTTCGTTTAGAAAATTACCTTGCGACCGTCGACCAAGAAAAGTACATCATAATTTTAAATATATTATGAAGTTATTTTCCGGGAGGAAGTTCATAAGGAAAATTTTATAATAAATCCAATTATTTCGTGTCTCAGGATTTTTCGAATAAATTAGATCCGTTTGAGCGGAAAAGTCATTTCATTTCCTTTTTATCCTTTTTTGTATAATACTGTGGATAAATGGCAACGCATATCTTGTTCGGAGATGTTATTGTTGTTAATAAATTTTATAAACGACAGTACGAGATATATTACGCAATACAATTTTTTTGCATGTCTATTAGACTACCAGAATTTTCGTAGTCAGTTTGTTTTCTTTGTATTAGTTCGTTGACAGAGTAGAACAGAACTGTTGAAAACTATCGATGAACAGAACAACTCAGTCTTTGAAAATTTAACATTACCATAAAAAAGTTAAAAAATCTATGAAAAAAAAACAATTGACACCTCAATAATTAAACGTTTCAGTGAGGCTGTAAAGTGGAACATACAACAATACATTGAGTGCCAAAATTATTACACATTCTTTTTGCTTAACCGTAGCCGGGTGAAAAAACTTGAAACTCTTGCTGAAATACAAATTCTAGTATTGTACCGATAGTTAACTGGTTAGCTAAAACAACCATCTTGTCAGTTGGCTATCTATTTTAAAATTATCACAGCAAGGATGCCATGATAGATAGCTCTAGTATTGTTTATTTTTTTTCAGGACTGCCAAAATGATTCTACTCTGCCTGATGGAAAGCATAAGCAAAATCCAAGAGTGGTGGTCACCAGTCTCATTACGAATGACAAGGCAACAATGCAGCAGCTATGGCAGCCTAGTGATGCTTCTGCATCATTGGGCCTCCGGTCTCGCACTCACCAACGAAACACGATAACACGAACGCTGTCATTTTACGTTGATCTTCTGTGCGAGGGTACTACCGCCCCGGTCGAGCCGGCCCGTTCGTACTGAAATCAGTGTGGCTCTACTACCTTTGAATTATTAAATTGATTTAGTAGTGTTGTTCTTATAATATTTTACAAGGAACGATGATTATTAAAATAATGAAAGTTTCACAAATATTTGTATAATTTGTAAAGTAAATACAAAAATATGTTACATTGATATAATTTTTGCACAAACTGTGTTGTTCTTATAATTTTAACAAGGAACGATGACTATTAAAGTAATGAAAGTTTCCTAAATATTTGTTAAATTTGTAAAGTAACATAATATTTTACGACATCATAAATATACTTTCAAACTAGGCTAACTCCTGTAACTCCTACGAAGACTGTTCTCGAGTGATTTACTTGTTCCTGAAAGCAAATTACGCTCATGAGGGCGGCGTTTTAACGACACAATAGAACAATATTTATGTTACAAAAACTTATAAATAAAATGGAAATAGTTTTAATATTATACATGTCTACAGCTAGAAACTGTTTTTAAATTTTTTTAACTTATTTGTAAAAAATCCGTAATGTAATGTAATAATGTAAAAATCGTTAAAATAAAATTTTATGACTTAGGTTGTGAATACAGTAATGTATTTAAAACAAAAGACTAAAATTTAAAAAAAAAAAAAAACTTTTTTTGAGCCCCGCCAACACCGCCATCTTCCATACTCCGGGATTCTATCAACAATTTCTTGTAAGAAAAACCCAACAACAGTCCGACCCAGGAATCGAACCCGAGGCTTCTTGATCTGCAGTCGCTTACGCCAACCACTAGACCAACGAGGCAGTCATACCACCAGTCTACAACTACTACTTATTACCAGTCTAGTCAACTAAGTAGCTATGCTTATTTTGTAGTCAGACATCCGTATTTAGGATGTGTGTGTTAAATATGTCTGAAATTATTAGGCAAAAGATCACATCTTTTAAGGTCAAATAATTTCCGATTGTTCATTACAAAGAAAATGAAAAATGATAAAATAAAAGTAGACAGCAATTTCGTTGCCATTCTAAGGCAAAAAAAAATTGATTTCAAATAACACATTTTCAAATTAGGTAAAATATTTCTTTTTCAATCATTTTGAACCCAATTCAAACAGAGTTCATCATTTCTCATTTGATGTTTTGGCTATAAAAAACAAAACTCATTATCTTTTGGTCGACGAAAGGTCTAGTCAGTATTATTCCTTTAATTGTTTGGTCTAAAGACAGCCTCAAGCCTCTATTTTTAACAAAAAAGAACATTATTTTGTGACAGTAACACATTGAAGCAGATGTGAGAAAATACATTTAAACTGGCAATATACCTACTGTGAAATATGAGGGTTGCGTTGAAGACTGTCTCAATTAATCTCAGGTTTCTGGTTTTATATAAAAGGCTTCTCGCATCCAGCTGGCAGGAGCTAGATGCGAGAAGTCGAGGATCGAACTAAGTGGCGTGCAATTGGAGAGGCCTATGTCCAGCAGTGGACTGCAATAGGCTGATGATGATGATGATGATGAATATTGAACTTACAAGTGATTTTATAATCTAATAGATTAATTATCTGGCTTTAAAAGAAACAGTTGTATGAACGTTCGTTATTTCGGAAGAACATAAACAAGGCATGTACAAAAGCATGTGTAAAGCTCAAGAACGGTCAAGATGGAAGTTCGTCATAAATGGCTTCTATCTCATCCAAGGAACAAATGATCTGAAATCAATAGAAAGAGCATAAACGACATACGCCAAGAATTAATGTCATTAGCATTATCTTTTATCCGTAGCAGCTATTGTGTGTTCCTATAATTACATCTATACTAATATATAAAGCTGAAGAGTTTGTTTGTTTCTTTGTTTGTTTGAACGCGCTAATCTCAGGAACCACTGGTCCGATTTGAAAAATTCTTTTAGTGTTAGATAGCCCACTTATTGAGAAAGGCTATAGGTTATATATCATCACGCTAAGGCTAATAGGAGCGGAGCACCAATGAACAATATTTCTAAAACAAGGGGAAAATTTTCACGCTACGGGCAACAGAAGACGCAAACGAGGTTGCGTGGGTCAGCAAGTATCTTAATAAGTTGTTAAAACTTTGGAGGAGACCTATATTAAAGATTCGATGCCTTTTAGCTGAGTTGATAATGATGATAGCACGATCACTACATAAAGTATAGTTTTAATAGTGGAAGTATCGCAGACAATGAGGCATTTGCTGATATGCCTTGAGAGCTCAGAATCATGCATGCTGAGGATCTACATCAAGCAAGCCCAAACGCCATTAGTGTCAAAGGGCACAAAAATGGACACCGAAGTAATACTAAGGCTCGACACGCCGACAATATAAGACAATGTTAAGCAAATTTTTTTATTGATTTCACCAATTTGTTAAAAGAAGTATAATACCTTATAAATTACTTTACCGTACCTAATTAATTTCTGATCTACATTAATTAAATATACAAGACACGAAATCCTACAAGCAAAACGATGGCCTCATCTTAAAGATTTTTTTCCCAATCACCGAATTGAATGAAAAATTTAAATTCATTTACGAAATAATAACAGGCGAGGCGCTTCTTGTAACTTGATAATATTAACGAAGTCAATATTATTTTCTGCCCACGAAACGAAACGTTGCCTTGTTCTTTATGTTTTATTCATTTCACCACAAGACAATTTTATCGTAATATTTTCTTACAAAACCTACAATAACATTGATTGCTTTTGGGAAACGAAATACCTATAATTGAAGTTGATGTCGACCTTTCTTCTAATGTTAGTTCAAACTAGAGTCAGCCAGACAGAAATTGAAGACAATAAAACTTTGAATCTTGGTATTTGTGAAAAGATCTGAAATTTTTTTACATTCATATTTTTAAAACAAATCAATCACAAAACAAGAATAGTGTATACCGTTGTACTTATTAACTGTTTGTTATAATTTCGTTTTGTTTAGTAGTAAAAAATATCAAAATGGTATATTTTGTTACAAATCTTGTAATTCTAAATTACCTACCCAGCCCATGTGTTTATAAAAAAATAATTGAATCTCCTGCTTCATTCATGTTTACAAGCAATGAAAAGTCTGCAGTGGTGTGTCCTTGAATAGTTACAAAGCTTTGATAGTTTGAGCGACGAATATTTATGAACTGCATTAGGAAAGAGTAGTTGCTACTGTAGCAATTTTATAAATATAGGTTTTTGACCCGTAGCTCCATAAAACAAAAAGGTACGTTCATAAAATTAGTGTATTTGCACTTCATACTTTTAAAAACATTTGTGTTTAATAAATCTATATTTTGAAAAACGTTTTTTGGGAATAAAATTTATTAATTAATAGTCCGATTGAGTGACTTTTTTCATTTCGTAGTTGCGACTTATTACCATTTAATGCTAAGTCGGGCATATGGATGCGACCTTAACCTCCTCGATCTACTGTAATTTCAGTTCCATTTGATAATTACGGTATCCGTAACTGAAGACGCTAAGTACAATCTAATAAACGCGTCCTGAACCAATGTTGATACTTTTCCTTTGTTTCGCCAAATGTCTTTGATATCTTTTTTTACTTTAGACACATTTTCTTTCAAAGCAGTCGAGAGCCATTGAGTCCTTTAATTTGCTAAAAAATCGGTACAAAATGGCCTTAGAAGAGTCTTTGTTAAGGGGTTGAAGGGTCTTTGTACAAATACAATTTGAAGTCTTTCAAACGGTTTCCGGGTTTTCAAGCCACATCTGAAGTTGTTCAATATTTGCACGCGGAATTGAACGTTATTATCAGTATCTCTTTAATTAAATTTACTTCTAATTTAATTGTGGTAGAACTCTTTGTTTTGCAAATTTTATATCATTAATTGTGAAGAGTTAAAATTTTATGTAAAATTGTATTTTCCAGAGTTCAATCATAAAACTCTCTTATTCGCAAAATTGTTTTGAGTAACCATTAAATATTTTGACTTAAAACAATAGATTTCATTTAATTGATTACTCAACCTAAATGGTGAAAGTGGTTAAAAATTATAAGTTTATTCAAACTACTTTTTGCAATCTTCTTTATTATTATTTCTTTATAGATATATTATTTCCATAAGTAACCTGGTAAATTTAACTTTTAATATCTATATGCGTAAGTCAATTTTATAATATTTTTAGGTCGTTTTCTGAGCATTGTATTAACTACCTAAAATGCTGCTTTGAAAAACCAACACACTTATACAAGTAAATACACCAAATCCGTATTCCCGTTGAAATCAAATAATAGCAATAGATAATGTAGAAACACATAAGTTTACCCTACTTTATAAACTACTTATAAATTAAGTATAAACTTTTCCTTCGAATTTAAACTACAATAGCACGTTAAATATTTCAAAAACTAATTTTTATCTGAGTGAAGCGATTCTAGATTTCACTCCATATAACCTGCAGAATTAAACTCGATGCTATGGACAAATTCTGTTTATTGCCCTTGCAAACCTGTCAGCGGAAGGACTTTTTCATCTATAGCATCAGAAGTAATCATCATTTAAAGCTCGGAAATTCACGAGCTTCTTTATGGGTATCCAAGTGCTGGAAGAACTCCAACATAGCCTAAAAAGAAATTAACTGAACTATCTGAACCTCTGATAACTAAACTACCTCTTATGACAATGTCATGATCAATGAGTCAAGGTCAGAACAGGTTTGTTGTTGCTACTGCATTTCCTAAGTAGGATTGTTTTTCCTTAAAACTCTACTCTATCAATTTCTTGCATGCACGTAGGTTCATAGTTCAGCAGAATAACTTTGGTTGCCAAGAACAGTCATGTCTATGAAATATACATTGTAATATCGCAAGTATATATAAACAAATCAGAAAATTAATTCAACCAAGCAGCAGCTACGATTTTGTCCACATGAAAGACTACATCTAATCTATCTGTTATGGAATTTCTACATTCAATTAATAATATATTTATGGTTTCTTTTAACAAAACTTCATAATTTGTTACCTAATGTTAATCTTCGTTCTCAATGACAACAATTTAATCTCAATGGTCAAGACAAAATTTTGGATTTAATTCGTTTTGCTATACATACAAGGCTTTGTATAGGGTTTCTTTTACCCTTTTTAATTTTGGTAGCAAAAATTCTTTATCTGAGCTGTACTAGACTTGAATGTTTTTGTCATTCTTTTTGATACAAAGTAAATGTTTTGAAATGAGTTTTGGAATATTTCCAGCAGAATTATATTTCAGTAACCTTACTTTTGTTAAACATTGCGTATTTTATTTTTTTAAGAACTCACACAGTCGCTCATTATCAACATTTTTTTGATTTTAAAATAATCAAGTACAATTTTAACAAAAATAAAACCGACTTCAAGCTTCGACTCGATTTCTCTTAGATGCCATCATCAAATATTAATGTCCTTATCATTGAACTTATCATGGTACCACCGTTGGGACATCTCCTTTCAATTAAAAAACTAATCATCCAAATCGGTTCATAAACGACGAAGTTATACGCAAACACACATATAAAAAAAAAATACGTTCGAATTGAGAAACCTCCTCCTTTTTTTGAAGTCGGTTAAAAAATACTATCCACCTACAAAAATGTATTTCTTTGTTAATGATTATTAAACAAGTGCTCTTATTTCAGTAGAGAAAAAAATATTTTGTATATAATTTTATTAACTGCTATAAATCCATAATAAAAAAGCTGATTGGATACTAAAATAACACGGTGAAAAAGAAAACTGTTATCGTATATTCATTCTGTAACCTGAAAAACGGTTGCTAGACGATCTCAATAATTTTTTTTCATAGTAAATTGTAATCAATTTTCTGTTATAGTTTACGTTATTAAAATTATGTTTGCGTTATTATTAAAAAATATACGTAAGCCTAGTATAATATAGGTTATTACTATATTATTTTCTTGCCTAAATTCTACAAATATTTGTGAAAAATTTGAAAATGAATGAATGAATGTTATCAGAATATATTTAATCTTAAAATATTTTTATTTTATCTTAAATCTCTATGCACTCGTGTACATCCAAGGGCTTAATGTCCAAGGCATTCTCTATCAGCCGACATTGAACTGAAATAAATCTAGTTGGGGACTGCAAGCAGTAGCTCAAGCAGATCAGGATTTAGCAATATTGTAGGTTAGGATTTCTTTATCGATTTAACAGTTTAGGATCGAATGTGAAGAAAATCATAAGTAAGCCTTATTCAAACAAACTGGTGTTGAAAAGACTGCATTAAATTGAATAATTAACTTAATTTTGAGGAGAAAATAAACTTCGCTGGTGTTATATTTATGAATATTAAACATTTCCATCGCATTTTGTGTTAATCATTAATCAACAAATTTAAGATAAATTAAATTTGGAGTTTAATGAGCTGAGATGTTTTGTAACAAAGTTTAAAAGTGTTTGAGATAATCTGAGAGTAATTTATTAATATTCTCTCATCAGGAATCCTTGCCTTGAATTTTCTTATCAAAAATTTTATAAAAAATGTGGCTTGTACTTCAAATGCTGTTAATGAATAGATTTAAGGTAAGCAAAATTACTATTTTTTGCTTTGTTTCTTCAAAAATAATATCCTAGATACAACATCCCTAATTTTTATAATTATCTAGTTTTTGTTCTGGCATCATTTTTTATAAATGCGAATTTCGGAGGAAAAAAGTTTGTTGAATTGAATTTTTATTGTCCCTTTGCAAGTAGACAATCTCTGTAGTATCGTAAACAGAAAGTAAATTTCTATTAGTCTTTTGTTCAAGAAATCTGTATAAAGGAAAGCCTGCTGGTCATTTAAAAATTCGCAAACAATTTTGTTGACTGAAATTAATTACATTTGCAATTCTGTGGAAAACCTTAACATTTGCGTGTGTTTGTTATCTAATTTAATAAGAATTAATAAAATAAAAGGCAAAAAAAACGGCATCATAAATAAAACTACAATCTTATTTTTTTAGCGGAAAAGTCATTTCATTTCCTTTTTATCCTTTTTTGTATAATACTTTGGATAAATGGCAACGCATATCTTGTTCGGGGGATATGTTATTGTTGTTAATAAATATTATAAACGACAGTACGAGATATATTACGCAATAGTATTTGCATGTCTATTAGACTACCAGAACTTTCGTAGTAAGTTTGTTTTCTCTGTATTAGTTCGTTATCAGTGTAGAAGAAAAAGAACTGTTTAAAGCCTGTTGAAAACTATCGATGAACAAAAAAACTCAGTCTTTGAAAATTTAACATTAACAATAAAAAAGTTTAAAAATCTATGAGAAAAAAACAATTGACACCTCAATAATTAAACGGTTCAGTAAAGCTCTAAAGTGGAACATACAAACATACATCGAGTGCCAAAATTATTACCCATTCTTTTTGCTTAACCGTATTCGAGTGAAAAAACTTTAAACTCTTGCTGAAATACTAATTCTAGTATTGTACCGATAGTTAACTGGTTGGCTAAAACAACTATCTGGTCAGTTGGCTATCTATTTTAAAATTATCACAGCAAGGATGCCACGGTAGATGGCTCTAGTATTGTTTATTTTTTTTTCAGGACTGCCAAAATGACTCTACTCTGCCTGATGGAAAGCATAAGCAAAATCCAAGAGTGGTGATCACATACAGATAAAGCAACAATGCAGCATGGTGACCCACACCATGACGGCTTAGTGATGCTTCCGCATCATTGGGCCTCCGGTCTCGCACTCACCAACGAAACACGACAGCATGATCGCTGTCATTTTACGTTGATTTTCTGTGCGAGGGTAGTACCGCCCCGGTCGAGCCGGCCCGTTCGTGCTGAAATCAGCGTGGCTCTACTACCTTGAAAAGAAAGAAAAACCCAACAACAGTCCGAACCAGGAATCGAACCCGAGGCCTCTTGATCTGCAGTCGCTTACGCCAACCACTAGACCAACGAGGCAGTCATACCACCAGTCTACTACTACTACTTATTACCAGTCTAGTCAACTAAGTAGCTATGCTTATTTTGTAGTCAGACATCCGTATTTAAATTATTAGGCAAAAAATCACATCTTTTAAGGTCAAATAATTTCCGATTGTTCATTACAAAGAAAATGAAAAATGATAAAATAAAAGTAGACAGCAATTTCGTTGCCATTCTAAGGCAAAAAAATCAAATTGATTTCAAATAACACATTTTCAAATTAGGTAAAATATTTCTTTTTCAATCATTTTGAACCCAATTCAAACAGAGTTCATCATTTCTCATTTGATGTTTTGACTACAAAAAACAAAACTCATTTTCTTTTGGTCGACGAAAGGTCTAGTCAGTATTATTCCTTTAATTGTTTGGTCTAAAGACAGCCTCAAGCCTCTATTTTTAACAAAAAAGAACATTATTTTGTGACAGTAACACATTGGAGCAGATGTGAGAAAATACATTTAAACTGGCAATATACCTACTGTGAAATATGAGGGTTGCGTTGAAGACTGTCTCAATTAATCTCAGGTTTCTGGTTTTTGGAGTTTATTGGAGTTTACTCCTTAAGAATCGATTTTCATATATAAGGCGCCCGGTATGAGAAAAATATGAGAGGTAAAATCTATTGATGAATGACCTCGTTACTTTTTTGGTGCGCACGTACCAAGAGCTAGTTAGCCACTATGAAGTAACAACAAGACATAATATGCACACAACCAAACATGCAGGGAGATCCATTTACAGTAACTGTTGTGTACTGTACATTAAGCAGAGAATGTATGACAGAAAAAAATCATATCACAAACTACATTACTAAAATACTCCATTAATTAATTTTCACTTAGCGGTCATTGGGAAGATTTTTATATATGACAGGTCGTGTTATTTAGTCACTTTGAAGTAATTTCAACATGTTTTACATGTCACGTATTAAAGATGTGAACTTAATTCAGTTCGTGTACAAAAGAAGTATTCCAAATGTATCCCTAAAACTGAATATATGTTATATATATTCTTGTAGAAGGTATAAGGGAAGGGTTTGTTAAAAAGGACACACGGCCAGGAGCAGCCGGCGCCGAGGACGAGGCCCCTGTGAGTGGGCGAGTGCGCGGCGGCAGAGCGACGCGACGGGGCTCAACACGCACTCGGCCAGCTCCGCGGTGTACTAGAGCACCCGTAATCGGCGAGCGCGGGTCAAAGGTTAAACGGTGATGTGTTCTCTCTGCCTACCCAAGACAGGAAGGTACATCTGTATGTCCTACAGTGTTGTAGTTCACAAAGCCACCTCTAAGTCAATTTTGAAGAGTAATTACTTCCACTGTACTACTCACTCGTTGTCGCTCTCCTATAATAGTACCTAATATCAAATATATGTATTTTTATTGGAGTTTACTCCTTAAGAATCGATTTTCATATATAAGGCACCCGGTATGAGAAAAATATGAGAGGTAAAATCTACTGATGAATGACCTCGTATAAGAAACAAAGATGAGGTCGTGGTTGGAGAATGCCGGTGCTTCCAAATTGACTATTGTGAAAAGTTTAATGTAAAATATTTCGCCGATTAGTTATAATAAATGTATATAAAATGAATAAATATATATTTATGTATGTATATTATTTTCATTAATTTGTTAATTTACCCTTTCATATGGTATTAATCTTATTTTCAGTTGGATAAACTCTTTTTGCGTATGTTTGGACAATCGTACTTAAGGAGTAAACTCCAGTCGTGCGTCGGAGCTGACACACACAATTTTTTTTAAGAAGTAGAAGCAAATAAACAAACGGGTAGCCTTAAAACCGTTTGTGATTATCGCCTCAAATGTGTCTATAACTCCAGATACACCAACAGTAAGGCCGTGGATGCCTTTTAGGTATATCAGGGGTTAGCTCCTAGTAACTTTAACGACTCAGTGAAAGTCACCGAAAGACTCGCTTAGCATCCTATTTTAAACCATGGTTTTACTACCGTCCATCCAACCCATAGGTACAGAAGCATAGCTTATTGCACTTTAATAGATATTTTATATCGAAGTTATTAATGTTTTTAGCTAAAACTTTTATTTAATTAGCAATTACGCCTTTGAAATTATAGTCTATACTAATATATAAAGCTGAAGAGTTTGTTTGTTTGTTTGTTTGTTTGTTTGTTTGTTTGTTTGTTTGTTTGAACACGCTAATCTCAGGAACCCCTGGTCCGATTTGAAAAATTCTTTCGGTGTTGGATAGTCCATTTATCGAGGAAGGCTATAGGGTATATATCATCACGCTACTACTAATAGGAGCGGAGCAACAATGAAGAATGTTTCAAAAACGGGGGAAATTTTCACGCTACGGGCAATATAAGGCGCAAACGAAGTTGCGTGGGTCAGCTAGTTAGGTATAAAAGGCTTCTCGCATCCAGCTGGCAGGAGCTAGATGCGAGAAGTCGAGGATCGAACTAAGTGGCGTGTCCAGCAGTGTGGCTATGTCCAGCAGTGGACTGCAATAGGCTGATGATGATGATGATGATGAATATTGAACTTACAAGTGATTTTATAATCTAATAGATTAATTATCTGGCTTTAAAAGAAACAGTTGTATGAACGTTCGTTATTTCGGAAGAACATAAACAAGGCATGTACAAAAGCATGTGTAAAGCTCAAGAACGGTCAAGATGGAAGTTCGTCATAAATGGCTTCTATCTCATCCAAGGAACAAATGATCTGAAATCAATAGAAAGAGCATAAACGACATACGCCAAGAATTAATGTCATTAGCATTATCTTTTATCCGTAGTAGCTATTGTGTGTTCCTATAATTACATCTATACTAATATATAAAGCTGAAGAGTTTGTTTGTTTCTTTGTTTGTTTGAACGCGCTAATCTCAGGAACCACTGGTCCGATTTGAAAAATTATTTTAGTGTTAGATAGCCCACTTATTGAGAAAGGCTATAGGTTATATATCATCACGCTAAGGCCAATAGGAGCGGAGCACCAATGAACAATATTTCTAAAATAAGGGGAAAATTTTCACGCTACGGGCAACAGAAGACGCAAACGAGGTTGCGTGGGTCAAGTTGTTAAAACTTTGGAGGAGACCTATATTAAAGATTCGATGCCTTTTAGCTGAGTTGATAATGATGATAGCACGATCACTACATAAAGTATAGTTTTAATAGTGGAAGTATCGCAGACAATGAGGCATTTGCTGACATGCCTTGAGAGCTCAGAATCATGCATGCTGAGGATCTACATCAAGCAAGCCCAAAAGCCATTAGTGTCAAAGGGCACAAAAATGGACACCGAAGTAATACTAAGGCCCGACACGCCGACAATATAAGACAATGTTAAGCAAATTTTTTTATTGATTTCACCAATTTGTTAAAAGAAGTACCTAATTAATTTCTGATCTACATTAATTAAATATACAAGACACGAAATCCTACAAACAAAGCGATGGTCTCGTCTTAAAGATTTTTTTCCCAATCACCGAATTGAATGAAAAATTTAAATTCATTTACGAAATAATAACAGGCGAGGCGCTTCTTGTAACTTGATAATATTAACGAAGTCAATATTATTTTCTGCCCACGAAACGAAACGTTGCCTTGTTCTTTATGTTTTATTCATTTCACCACAAGACAATTTTATCGTAATATTTTCTTACAAAACCTACAATAACATTGATTGCTTTTGGGAAACGAAATACCTATAATTGAAGTTGATGTCGACCTTTCTTCTAATGTTAGTTCAAACTAGAGTCAGCCAGACAGAAATTGAAGACAATAAAACTTTGAATCTTGGTATTTGTGAAAAGATCTGAAATTTTTTTACATTCATATTTTTAAAACAAATCAATCAAAAAACAAGAATAGTGTATACCGTTGTACATATTACTTATTGGTTATAATTTAGTTTTGTTTAGGAGTAAAAATTATCAAAATGGAATATTTTGTTAGAAATCTTGTAATACTAAATTACCTACATAGCTCATGTATTTACAAAAAATGAATTGATTTTTTACATCTCCTGCCTCATTCATGTTTACAAGCAATCGTCAAAAAGAAAACAAAAGCGAATGAACAGTTACTGAATATCATTGCATGTCCGGAAAAGTCTGAAGTTGAGTATCCTTTAATAGTTACAAAGCTTTGATAATTTGAGCGACGAATATTTATGAACTGCGTTAGGAAAGAGTAGTTGCTACTGTAGCAATTTTATAAATATAGTTTTTTGACCCGTAGCTCCATAAAACAAAAAGGTACGTTCATAAAACTAGTGTATTTGCACTTCATACTTTTAAAAACATTTGTGTTTAATAAATCTATATTTTGGAGATCGTTTTTTGGGAATAAAATTTATTAATTAATAGTCCGATTGAGTGACTTTTTTCATTTCGTAGTTGCGACTTATTACCATTTAATGCTAAGTCGGGCATATGGATGCGACCTTAACCTCCTCGATCTACTGTAATTTCAGTTCCATTTGATAATTACGGTATCCGTAACTGAAGACGCTAAGTACAATCTAATAAACGCGTCCTGAACCAATGTTGATACTTTTCCTTTGTTTCGCCAAATGTCTTTGATATCTTTTTTTACTTTAGACACATTTTCTTTCAAAGCAGTCGAGAGCCATTGAGTCCTTTAATTTGCTAAAAAATCGGTACAAAATGGCCTTAGAAGAGTCTTTGTTAAGGGGTTGAAGGGTCTTTGTACAAATACAATTTGAAGTCTTTCAAACGGTTTCCGGGTTTTCAAGCCACATCTGAAGTTGTTCAATATTTGCACGCGGAATTGAACGTTATTATCAGTATCTCTTTAATTAAATTTACTTCTAATTTAATTGTGGTAGAACTCTTTGTTTTGCAAATTTTATATCATTAATTGTGAAGAGTTAAAATTTTATGTAAAATTGTATTTTCCAGAGTTCAATCATAAAACTCTCTTATTCGCAAAATTGTTTTGAGTAACCATTAAATATTTTGACTTAAAACAATAGATTTCATTTAATTGATTACTCAACCTAAATGGTGAAAGTGGTTAAAAATTATAAGTTTATTCAAACTACTTTTTGCAATCTTCTTTATTATTATTTCTTTATAGATATATTATTTCCATAAGTAACCTGGTAAATTTAACTTTTAATATCTATATGCGTAAGTCAATTTTATAATATTTTTAGGTCGTTTTCTGAGCATTGTATTAACTACCTAAAATGCTGCTTTGAAAAACCAACACACTTATACAAGTAAATACACCAAATCCGTATTCCCGTTGAAATCAAATAATAGCAATAGATAATGTAGAAACACATAAGTTTACCCTACTTTATAAACTACTTATAAATTAAGTATAAACTTTTCCTTCGAATTTAAACTACAATAGCACGTTAAATATTTCAAAAACTAATTTTTATCTGAGTGAAGCGATTCTAGATTTCACTCCATATAACCTGCAGAATTAAACTCGATGCTATGGACAAATTCTGTTTATTGCCCTTGCAAACCTGTCAGCGGAAGGACTTTTTCATCTATAGCATCAGAAGTAATCATCATTTAAAGCTCGGAAATTCACGAGCTTCTTTATGGGTATCCAAGTGCTGGAAGAACTCCAACATAGCCTAAAAAGAAATTAACTGAACTATCTGAACCTCTGATAACTAAACTACCTCTTATGACAATGTCATGATCAATGAGTCAAGGTCAGAACAGGTTTGTTGTTGCTACTGCATTTCCTAAGTAGGATTGTTTTTCCTTAAAACTCTACTCTATCAATTTCTTGCATGCACGTAGGTTCATAGTTCAGCAGAATAACTTTGGTTGCCAAGAACAGTCATGTCTATGAAATATACATTGTAATATCGCAAGTATATATAAACAAATCAGAAAATTAATTCAACCAAGCAGCAGCTACGATTTTGTCCACATGAAAGACTACATCTAATCTATCTGTTATGGAATTTCTACATTCAATTAATAATATATTTATGGTTTCTTTTAACAAAACTTCATAATTTGTTACCTAATGTTAATCTTCGTTCTCAATGACAACAATTTAATCTCAATGGTCAAGACAAAATTTTGGATTTAATTCGTTTTGCTATACATACAAGGCTTTGTATAGGGTTTCTTTTACCCTTTTTAATTTTGGTAGCAAAAATTCTTTATCTGAGCTGTACTAGACTTGAATGTTTTTGTCATTCTTTTTGATACAAAGTAAATGTTTTGAAATGAGTTTTGGAATATTTCCAGCAGAATTATATTTCAGTAACCTTACTTTTGTTAAACATTGCGTATTTTATTTTTTTAAGAACTCACACAGTCGCTCATTATCAACATTTTTTTGATTTTAAAATAATCAAGTACAATTTTAACAAAAATAAAACCGACTTCAAGCTTCGACTCGATTTCTCTTAGATGCCATCATCAAATATTAATGTCCTTATCATTGAACTTATCATGGTACCACCGTTGGGACATCTCCTTTCAATTAAAAAACTAATCATCCAAATCGGTTCATAAACGACGAAGTTATACGCAAACACACATATAAAAAAAAAATACGTTCGAATTGAGAAACCTCCTCCTTTTTTTGAAGTCGGTTAAAAAATACTATCCACCTACAAAAATGTATTTCTTTGTTAATGATTATTAAACAAGTGCTCTTATTTCAGTAGAGAAAAAAATATTTTGTATATAATTTTATTAACTGCTATAAATCCATAATAAAAAAGCTGATTGGATACTAAAATAACACGGTGAAAAAGAAAACTGTTATCGTATATTCATTCTGTAACCTGAAAAACGGTTGCTAGACGATCTCAATAATTTTTTTTCATAGTAAATTGTAATCAATTTTCTGTTATAGTTTACGTTATTAAAATTATGTTTGCGTTATTATTAAAAAATATACGTAAGCCTAGTATAATATAGGTTATTACTATATTATTTTCTTGCCTAAATTCTACAAATATTTGTGAAAAATTTGAAAATGAATGAATGAATGTTATCAGAATATATTTAATCTTAAAATATTTTTATTTTATCTTAAATCTCTATGCACTCGTGTACATCCAAGGGCTTAATGTCCAAGGCATTCTCTATCAGCCGACATTGAACTGAAATAAATCTAGTTGGGGACTGCAAGCAGTAGCTCAAGCAGATCAGGATTTAGCAATATTGTAGGTTAGGATTTCTTTATCGATTTAACAGTTTAGGATCGAATGTGAAGAAAATCATAAGTAAGCCTTATTCAAACAAACTGGTGTTGAAAAGACTGCATTAAATTGAATAATTAACTTAATTTTGAGGAGAAAATAAACTTCGCTGGTGTTATATTTATGAATATTAAACATTTCCATCGCATTTTGTGTTAATCATTAATCAACAAATTTAAGATAAATTAAATTTGGAGTTTAATGAGCTGAGATGTTTTGTAACAAAGTTTAAAAGTGTTTGAGATAATCTGAGAGTAATTTATTAATATTCTCTCATCAGGAATCCTTGCCTTGAATTTTCTTATCAAAAATTTTATAAAAAATGTGGCTTGTACTTCAAATGCTGTTAATGAATAGATTTAAGGTAAGCAAAATTACTATTTTTTGCTTTGTTTCTTCAAAAATAATATCCTAGATACAACATCCCTAATTTTTATAATTATCTAGTTTTTGTTCTGGCATCATTTTTTATAAATGCGAATTTCGGAGGAAAAAAGTTTGTTGAATTGAATTTTTATTGTCCCTTTGCAAGTAGACAATCTCTGTAGTATCGTAAACAGAAAGTAAATTTCTATTAGTCTTTTGTTCAAGAAATCTGTATAAAGGAAAGCCTGCTGGTCATTTAAAAATTCGCAAACAATTTTGTTGACTGAAATTAATTACATTTGCAATTCTGTGGAAAACCTTAACATTTGCGTGTGTTTGTTATCTAATTTAATAAGAATTAATAAAATAAAAGGCAAAAAAAACGGCATCATAAATAAAACTACAATCTTATTTTTTTAGCGGAAAAGTCATTTCATTTCCTTTTTATCCTTTTTTGTATAATACTTTGGATAAATGGCAACGCATATCTTGTTCGGGGGATATGTTATTGTTGTTAATAAATATTATAAACGACAGTACGAGATATATTACGCAATAGTATTTGCATGTCTATTAGACTACCAGAACTTTCGTAGTAAGTTTGTTTTCTCTGTATTAGTTCGTTATCAGTGTAGAAGAAAAAGAACTGTTTAAAGCCTGTTGAAAACTATCGATGAACAAAAAAACTCAGTCTTTGAAAATTTAACATTAACAATAAAAAAGTTTAAAAATCTATGAGAAAAAAACAATTGACACCTCAATAATTAAACGGTTCAGTAAAGCTCTAAAGTGGAACATACAAACATACATCGAGTGCCAAAATTATTACCCATTCTTTTTGCTTAACCGTATTCGAGTGAAAAAACTTTAAACTCTTGCTGAAATACTAATTCTAGTATTGTACCGATAGTTAACTGGTTGGCTAAAACAACTATCTGGTCAGTTGGCTATCTATTTTAAAATTATCACAGCAAGGATGCCACGGTAGATGGCTCTAGTATTGTTTATTTTTTTTTCAGGACTGCCAAAATGACTCTACTCTGCCTGATGGAAAGCATAAGCAAAATCCAAGAGTGGTGATCACATACAGATAAAGCAACAATGCAGCATGGTGACCCACACCATGACGGCTTAGTGATGCTTCCGCATCATTGGGCCTCCGGTCTCGCACTCACCAACGAAACACGACAGCATGATCGCTGTCATTTTACGTTGATTTTCTGTGCGAGGGTAGTACCGCCCCGGTCGAGCCGGCCCGTTCGTGCTGAAATCAGCGTGGCTCTACTACCTTGAAAAGAAAGAAAAACCCAACAACAGTCCGAACCAGGAATCGAACCCGAGGCCTCTTGATCTGCAGTCGCTTACGCCAACCACTAGACCAACGAGGCAGTCATACCACCAGTCTACTACTACTACTTATTACCAGTCTAGTCAACTAAGTAGCTATGCTTATTTTGTAGTCAGACATCCGTATTTAAATTATTAGGCAAAAAATCACATCTTTTAAGGTCAAATAATTTCCGATTGTTCATTACAAAGAAAATGAAAAATGATAAAATAAAAGTAGACAGCAATTTCGTTGCCATTCTAAGGCAAAAAAATCAAATTGATTTCAAATAACACATTTTCAAATTAGGTAAAATATTTCTTTTTCAATCATTTTGAACCCAATTCAAACAGAGTTCATCATTTCTCATTTGATGTTTTGACTACAAAAAACAAAACTCATTTTCTTTTGGTCGACGAAAGGTCTAGTCAGTATTATTCCTTTAATTGTTTGGTCTAAAGACAGCCTCAAGCCTCTATTATTAACAAAAAAGAACATTATTTTGTGACAGTAACACATTGGAGCAGATGTGAGAAAATACATTTAAACTGGCAATATACCTACTGTGAAATATGAGGGTTGCGTTGAAGACTGTCTCAATTAATCTCAGGTTTCTGGTTTTTGGAGTTTATTGGAGTTTACTCCTTAAGAATCGATTTTCATATATAAGGCGCCCGGTATGAGAAAAATATGAGAGGTAAAATCTATTGATGAATGACCTCGTTACTTTTTTGGTGCGCACGTACCAAGAGCTAGTTAGCCACTATGAAGTAACAACAAGACATAATATGCACACAACCAAACATGCAGGGAGATCCATTTACAGTAACTGTTGTGTACTGTACATTAAGCAGAGAATGTATGACAGAAAAAAATCATATCACAAACTACATTACTAAAATACTCCATTAATTAATTTTCACTTAGCGGTCATTGGGAAGATTTTTATATATGACAGGTCGTGTTATTTAGTCACTTTGAAGTAATTTCAACATGTTTTACATGTCACGTATTAAAGATGTGAACTTAATTCAGTTCGTGTACAAAAGAAGTATTCCAAATGTATCCCTAAAACTGAATATATGTTATATATATTCTTGTAGAAGGTATAAGGGAAGGGTTTGTTAAAAAGGACACACGGCCAGGAGCAGCCGGCGCCGAGGACGAGGCCCCTGTGAGTGGGCGAGTGCGCGGCGGCAGAGCGACGCGACGGGGCTCAACACGCACTCGGCCAGCTCCGCGGTGTACTAGAGCACCCGTAATCGGCGAGCGCGGGTCAAAGGTTAAACGGTGATGTGTTCTCTCTGCCTACCCAAGACAGGAAGGTACATCTGTATGTCCTACAGTGTTGTAGTTCACAAAGCCACCTCTAAGTCAATTTTGAAGAGTAATTACTTCCACTGTACTACTCACTCGTTGTCGCTCTCCTATAATAGTACCTAATATCAAATATATGTATTTTTATTGGAGTTTACTCCTTAAGAATCGATTTTCATATATAAGGCACCCGGTATGAGAAAAATATGAGAGGTAAAATCTACTGATGAATGACCTCGTATAAGAAACAAAGATGAGGTCGTGGTTGGAGAATGCCGGTGCTTCCAAATTGACTATTGTGAAAAGTTTAATGTAAAATATTTCGCCGATTAGTTATAATAAATGTATATAAAATGAATAAATATATATTTATGTATGTATATTATTTTCATTAATTTGTTAATTTACCCTTTCATATGGTATTAATCTTATTTTCAGTTGGATAAACTCTTTTTGCGTATGTTTGGACAATCGTACTTAAGGAGTAAACTCCAGTCGTGCGTCGGAGCTGACACACACAATTTTTTTTAAGAAGTAGAAGCAAATAAACAAACGGGTAGCCTTAAAACCGTTTGTGATTATCGCCTCAAATGTGTCTATAACTCCAGATACACCAACAGTAAGGCCGTGGATGCCTTTTAGGTATATCAGGGGTTAGCTCCTAGTAACTTTAACGACTCAGTGAAAGTCACCGAAAGACTCGCTTAGCATCCTATTTTAAACCATGGTTTTACTACCGTCCATCCAACCCATAGGTACAGAAGCATAGCTTATTGCACTTTAATAGATATTTTATATCGAAGTTATTAATGTTTTTAGCTAAAACTTTTATTTAATTAGCAATTACGCCTTTGAAATTATAGTCTATACTAATATATAAAGCTGAAGAGTTTGTTTGTTTGTTTGTTTGTTTGTTTGTTTGTTTGTTTGTTTGTTTGAACACGCTAATCTCAGGAACCCCTGGTCCGATTTGAAAAATTCTTTCGGTGTTGGATAGTCCATTTATCGAGGAAGGCTATAGGGTATATATCATCACGCTACTACTAATAGGAGCGGAGCAACAATGAAGAATGTTTCAAAAACGGGGGAAATTTTCACGCTACGGGCAATATAAGGCGCAAACGAAGTTGCGTGGGTCAGCTAGTTAGGTATAAAAGGCTTCTCGCATCCAGCTGGCAGGAGCTAGATGCGAGAAGTCGAGGATCGAACTAAGTGGCGTGTCCAGCAGTGTGGCTATGTCCAGCAGTGGACTGCAATAGGCTGATGATGATGATGATGATGAATATTGAACTTACAAGTGATTTTATAATCTAATAGATTAATTATCTGGCTTTAAAAGAAACAGTTGTATGAACGTTCGTTATTTCGGAAGAACATAAACAAGGCATGTACAAAAGCATGTGTAAAGCTCAAGAACGGTCAAGATGGAAGTTCGTCATAAATGGCTTCTATCTCATCCAAGGAACAAATGATCTGAAATCAATAGAAAGAGCATAAACGACATACGCCAAGAATTAATGTCATTAGCATTATCTTTTATCCGTAGTAGCTATTGTGTGTTCCTATAATTACATCTATACTAATATATAAAGCTGAAGAGTTTGTTTGTTTCTTTGTTTGTTTGAACGCGCTAATCTCAGGAACCACTGGTCCGATTTGAAAAATTATTTTAGTGTTAGATAGCCCACTTATTGAGAAAGGCTATAGGTTATATATCATCACGCTAAGGCCAATAGGAGCGGAGCACCAATGAACAATATTTCTAAAATAAGGGGAAAATTTTCACGCTACGGGCAACAGAAGACGCAAACGAGGTTGCGTGGGTCAAGTTGTTAAAACTTTGGAGGAGACCTATATTAAAGATTCGATGCCTTTTAGCTGAGTTGATAATGATGATAGCACGATCACTACATAAAGTATAGTTTTAATAGTGGAAGTATCGCAGACAATGAGGCATTTGCTGACATGCCTTGAGAGCTCAGAATCATGCATGCTGAGGATCTACATCAAGCAAGCCCAAAAGCCATTAGTGTCAAAGGGCACAAAAATGGACACCGAAGTAATACTAAGGCCCGACACGCCGACAATATAAGACAATGTTAAGCAAATTTTTTTATTGATTTCACCAATTTGTTAAAAGAAGTACCTAATTAATTTCTGATCTACATTAATTAAATATACAAGACACGAAATCCTACAAACAAAGCGATGGTCTCGTCTTAAAGATTTTTTTCCCAATCACCGAATTGAATGAAAAATTTAAATTCATTTACGAAATAATAACAGGCGAGGCGCTTCTTGTAACTTGATAATATTAACGAAGTCAATATTATTTTCTGCCCACGAAACGAAACGTTGCCTTGTTCTTTATGTTTTATTCATTTCACCACAAGACAATTTTATCGTAATATTTTCTTACAAAACCTACAATAACATTGATTGCTTTTGGGAAACGAAATACCTATAATTGAAGTTGATGTCGACCTTTCTTCTAATGTTAGTTCAAACTAGAGTCAGCCAGACAGAAATTGAAGACAATAAAACTTTGATTCTTGGTATTTGTGAAAAGATCTGAAATTTTTTTACATTCATATTTTTAAAACAAATCAATCAAAAAACAAGAATAGTGTATACCGTTGTACATATTACTTATTGGTTATAATTTAGTTTTGTTTAGGAGTAAAAATTATCAAAATGGAATATTTTGTTAGAAATCTTGTAATACTAAATTACCTACATAGCTCATGTATTTACAAAAAATGAATTGATTTTTTACATCTCCTGCCTCATTCATGTTTACAAGCAATCGTCAAAAAGAAAACAAAAGCGAATGAACAGTTACTGAATATCATTGCATGTCCGGAAAAGTCTGAAGTTGAGTATCCTTTAATAGTTACAAAGCTTTGATAATTTGAGCGACGAATATTTATGAACTGCGTTAGGAAAGAGTAGTTGCTACTGTAGCAATTTTATAAATATAGTTTTTTGACCCGTAGCTCCATAAAACAAAAAGGTACGTTCATAAAACTAGTGTATTTGCACTTCATACTTTTAAAAACATTTGTGTTTAATAAATCTATATTTTGGAGATCGTTTTTTGGGAATAACATTTATTAATTAATAGTCCGATTGAGTAACTTTATTCATTTCGTAGTTGCGACTTATTACCATTTAATGCTAAGTCGGGCATGTGGATGCGACCTTAACCTCCTCGATCTACTGTAATTTCGGTTCCATTTGATAATTACGGTAGCCGTAACTGAAGACGCTAAGTACAATCTAATAAACGCGTTCTGAACCAATGTTGATACTTTTCCTTTGTTTCGCCAAATGTCTTTGATATCTTTTTTTACTTTAGACACATTTTCTTTCAAAGCAGTCGAGAGGCATTGAGTCCTTTAATTTGCTAAAAAATCGGTACAAAATGGCCTTAGAAGAGTCTTTGTTAAGGGGTTGAAGGGTCTTTGTACAAATACAATTTGAAGTCTTTCAAACGGTTTCCGGGTTTTCAAGCCACATCTGAAGTTGTTCAATATTTGCACGCGGAATTGAACGTTATTATCAGTATCTCTTTAATAAAATTTACTTCTAATTTAATTGTGGTAGAACTCTTTGTTTTGCAAATTTTATATCATTAATTGTGAAGAGTTTAAATTTTAAGTAAAATTGTATTTTCCAGAGTTCAATCATAAAACTCTCTTATTCTCAAAATTGTTTTGAGTAACCATTAAATGTTTTGGTTTAAAACAATAAATTTCATGTAATTGATTACTCAACGTAAATGGTGAATGTGAATAAAAAAATATGAGTTTATTAAAACTACTTATTGCAGTTTTTTTTATTATTATTTCTTTATAGATATACTAGCTGACCCGGCAAACGTTGTTATCCCATAAAAATAAAAAAAATTGGGGTGGGTCCCCAAATCCCTAAACCGTTATAATTTAGGGATATGGAAAAACAGATGTTGGCCGATTCTGAGACCTACCTGATATGCACACAAAATTTGATAAAAATTGATCTAGCCGTTTCGGAAGAGCTTGGAACAAACACCGTGACACGAAAATTTTATATATTAGACTAGCTGCACCGGCAAACGTTGTTCTGCATACCCTAACTTTGTTTTTATGATTTGATATGATTTATGATATGAAAAATAGATAGTAGCCGATTCTTAGACCTACTGAATGTGCATATAAAATTACATAAAAATCGGTCAAGCCGTTTCGGAGGAGTATGGTAACTAACATTGTGACACGAGAATTTTATTTATTAGATTATTTCCATTATTAACCAAATAAATTTAACTTTTAATATCTATACGTGTAAGTCAATTTTATAATATTTTCATATCGTTTTCTGAGCATTGTATTAACTACCTACAATGCTGCTTTGAAAAACTAAGACACTTATACAAGTAAATACACCAAATCCGTATTCCCGTTGAAATCAAATAATAGCACTAGAGAATGTAGGAACACATAAGTTTACCCAACTGTATAAACTACTTATAAATTAAGTATAAACTTTTCCTTCAAATTTAAACTACAATAGCACGTTAAATATTTCAAAAACTAATTTTTATCTGAGCGAAGCGATTCTAGATTTCACTCCATATAACCTGCAGAAATATAAAATGGACAAATTCTGTTTATTGCCCTTGCAAACCTTTCAGCGCAAGGAATTTTTCATCTATAGCATCAGAAGTAATCATCATTTAAAGTTCGGAAATTCAGGAGCTTCTTTATGGCTTTCCAAGTGCTGGAAGAACTCCAACATAACCTAAAAAGAAATTAACTGAACTATCTGAACCTCTGATAGCTAAACTACCTCTTATGACAATGTCATGGTCAATGAGTCAAGGTCAGAACCCGTTTCTCGTTGCTACTGTCTCAATTATTTCTACTATTTCCTAAATAGGATTGTCTTTCCTTAAAACTTTTCTCTATCAATTTCTTGCATGCACGTAGGTTCATAATTAAGCAGAATAACTTTGGTTGCCAAGAACAGGCATGTCTATGAAATATACATTGTAATATCGCAAGTATATATAAACAAATCAGAAAATTAATTCAACCAAGCAGCAGCTACGAATTTGTCCACATGAAAGACTACATCTCATCTATCTGTTATGGAATTTCTACATTCAATTAATAATATATTTATGGTTTCGTTTAACAAAACTTCATAATTTGTTACCTAATGTTAATCTTCGTTCTCAATGACAACAATTTAATCTCAATGGTCAAGACAAAATTTAGGATTTAATTCGTTTTGCTATACGTACAAGGCTTTGTATATGGTTTCTTTTACCCTTTTTAATTTTGGTAGCAAAAATTCTTTATCTGAGCTGTACTAGACTTGAATGTTTTTGTCATTCTTTTTGATACAAAGTAAATGTTTTGAAATGAGTTTTGGAATATTTTCCAGCAGAATTATATTTCAGTAACCTTACTTTTGTTAAACATTGCGTATTTTATTTTTTTAAGAACTCACACAGTCGCTCATTATCAACATTTTATTGATTTTAAAATAATCAAGTACAATTTTAACAAAAATAAAACCGACTTCAAGCTTCGACTCGATTTCTCTTAGATGCCATCATCAAATATTAATGTCCTTATCATTGAACTTATCATGGTACCACCGTTGGGACATCTCCTTTCAATTAAAAAACTAATCATCCAAATCGGTTCATAAACGACGAAGTTATACGCAAACACACATATAAAAAAAAAATACGTTCGAATTGAGAAACCTCCTCCTTTTTTTGAAGTCGGTTAAAAAATACTATCCACCTACAAAAATGTATTTCTTTGTTAATGATTATTAAACAAGTGCTCTTATTTCAGTAGAGAAAAAAATATTTTGTATATAATTTTATTAACTGCTATAAATCCATAATAAAAAAGCTGATTGGATACTAAAATAACACGGTGAAAAAGAAAACTGTTATCGTATATTCATTCTGTAACCTGAAAAACAGTTGCTAGACGATCTCAATAAATTTTTTTCATAGTAAATTGTAATCAATTTTCTGTTATAGTTTACGTTATTAAAATTATGTTTGCGTTATTATTAAAAAATATACGTAAGCCTAGTATAATATAGGTTATTACTATATTATTTTCTTGCCTAAATTCTACAAATATTTGTGAAAAATTTGAAAATGAATGAATGAATGTTATCAGAATATATTTAATCTTAAAATATTTTTATTTTATCTTAAATCTCTATGCACTCGTGTACATCGAAGGGCTTAATGTCCAAGGCATTCTCTATCAGCCGACATTGAACTGAAATAAATCTAGTTGGGGACTGCAAGCAGTAGCTCAAGCAGATCAGGATTTAGCAATATTGTAGGTTAGGATTTCTTTATCGATTTAACAGTTTAGGATCGAATGTGAAGAAAATCATAAGTAAGCCTTATTCAAACAAACTGGTGTTGAAAAGACTGCATTAAATTGAATAATTAACTTAATTTTGAGGAGAAAATAAACTTCGCTGGTGTTATATTTATGAATATTAAACATTTCCATCGCATTTTGTGTTAATCATTAATCAACAAATTTAAGATAAATTAAATTTGGAGTTTAATGAGCTGAGATGTTTTGTAACAAAGTTTAAAAGTGTTTGAGATAATCTGAGAGTAATTTATTAATATTCTCTCATCAGGAATCCTTGCCTTGAATTTTCTTATCAAAAATTTTATAAAAAATGTGGCTTGTACTTCAAATGCTGTTAATGAATAGATTTAAGGTAAGCAAAATTACTATTTTTTGCTTTGTTTCTTCAAAAATAATATCCTAGATACAACATCCCTAATTTTTATAATTATCTAGTTTTTGTTCTGGCATCATTTTTTATAAATGCGAATTTCGGAGGAAAAAAGTTTGTTGAATTGAATTTTTATTGTCCCTTTGCAAGTAGACAATCTCTGTAGTATCGTAAACAGAAAGTAAATTTCTATTAGTCTTTTGTTCAAGAAATCTGTATAAAGGAAAGCCTGCTGGTCATTTAAAAATTCGCAAACAATTTTGTTGACTGAAATTAATTACATTTGCAATTCTGTGGAAAACCTTAACATTTGCGTGTGTTTGTTATCTAATTTAATAAGAATTAATAAAATAAAAGGCAAAAAAACGGCATCATAAATAAAACTACAATCTTATTTTTTTACTATTAGTCTGTGAACTTTAAAGAACATAAAAATGATTAGATTAATAAAACCCAACTACGACAAAAAACGACGTTGAAAAAGCATGAAACAAGTTTCAAAAGCCGTAGTCACGCGTTGTTAAAGTGTCATGGACTATGGTTCATTACTAAGTTTCAAAAACCGTAGCCCATGTAGTATAATGTACCATAGTTCATAACACTTTAACAACGCGTGACTACGGCTTTTGAAACTTGTTTCATGCTTTTTCAACGTCGTTTTTTGTCGTAGTTGGGTTTTAGTTTTTACTTTTTTTTATTTAAAATGTTTTGGTGCCTCTATAATATTAATTTATTTGCATAGTATATTTTAAATAGGTACTATAAAAATTTCACAATTATCGAATAAATACAGACAAAGTCAAGAGAAAATGCTTATAATATATATATATTTTTGAGATGTACAAGTAACGCCCTTTCGTATAATACTAAACACGGCATATTTCTCTCAAATTTATTTTTTGAAACAGTATTTTACGTCGGCTAGAGGGCGCCACATAAGATTAAATGACACGTCGTATAGCTTATAACCAGCGGACAATTAAGACGCTTCTAAAGATACCTCATTTGTCTTATTCTGACTAGTAGGTTAGATAGGAGGGAACAAACGAGCATACCATAGAAATTCCACATTTATCGAATAAATACGGACAAAGTCACGAGAAAATGCTAATAATATATATATTTTTGAAATGTACAAGAAACGACCTTTCCAATGATACCAAACACGATATATTTATCTAAAATTTATTTTTTAATGCAGTACATTATGTTGGCTAGAGGGCGCCACATTAAATTCAGTGACATTTCATATAGCCTATAACCAGAAGACGATCATGACGCTTCTAACTGTTATGTTGGAAGGTAGATGTAAAATATATACAAGTATATTGCGTTAGTTACTAATAAACCAGTTTGTCGCTATCCACCGCCTTTTATTGACGCTCCATTGGCGACGAGGATAATTATTGGAAATAGACTCGCGCGTGTGTGTGTGTTACATTTTTTTTTTCTATCATTCTGTCAGTGTTGTTTATTTTTATTGTTATTCGCAAAGTAATAGTTTGCGTAATAATGCCTATTGGTAAGCTGGAACCGTTCGACCTTAACTCGAAGCAGTGGCCTGCGTATATACGTCGCGTTAATCAATTCATTTTATTAAATGAAGTGAAAGACGAGTTAAAAGTTTCACTGTTAATAACAGTAGTGGGTGAAGCGACTTATGCGCTAATGTGTGACTTGTGTGCGCCGAGTTTCCCTGAAAATAAAAAGTTCGAGGATCTAGTCAAATTGGTGACGGAACATCTGGAACCCCAGAGGTCCGAAGTTGCAGAGCGGCATATATTTAGGTTGCGAAGGCAACGCGCGGGTGAGCCGCTCACCGAATATCTACAAGCGCTAAAACATCTCGCAACTACCTGCAACTTTGGCAAATGTGGCAAATGTTCGACTCTCGAAGAAAATTTGAGAGATCAATTTGTATCCGGCCTAACGAATGACGCGATGCGATCGCGAATATTTGCGGAGAAGAATATCGAGTATAAAGCGGCGGTGGAGCTGGCGTTGGCACTTGAGGCGGCGGAGAAGCATGCCGAGGTGAGCGCCTCCACCGGGATGGCGGCGGTGGTGACGGACTCAACTGGCGCGGCAGGCGAGGCGCTGCACTACGCCCGCGGGCAGCGCGGCGTAGTTGCGGGCGCGTGCGGGGCGGGCGCGGGGCAAAGCGGTGTGCGCGCAGTGACGCGAGCTGGTGGAGCGGGCTCGGCGGCCGGCGGCGGCTACAGGCCGTGCTGGCGATGCGGCAAGCCACACCAGGCGGATAAATGCAGATTTAAAAATTATTCTTGTGATCAGTGCGGAAAAAAGGGCCATTTAAAGTTAGTGTGCAAGAGTGTGCGGTCTAATGAGTTGAATGGACATAATTATGTGAATGACAGTGAGGAAGACTTGTTCAACATGGGTAGTATGAACTCTTCAGGTAACGATCCATACTTTATTGAATTGATAGTCGATACTATCCCGTTGCAGTGTGAAGTGGATACGGGAAGCCGCATTTCAGCCATAAGTAGAAATATGTACCTACAAAACTTTTCTTATAAACCTATTATTGCGGATACTTTATTGTTACGTAGTTATTGCGGGTCTAGGATTGAATCGCTGGGATACATTGAGGTTGATGTTGCGTTTGGCGATACGGTAGTCAAGGCGTTACGTTTGTACGTTATTAAAGGAGGGGCTCGGCCCCTACTAGGAAGAGAATGGTTACGGGCTTTAAGTATAAAACAAATCAACCTCAATGAGATCACTGATGACATCTTTGTAAACAACTTATGTAAAGAGTTTCCGGAGGTGTTTTGTGAAAAGCTGGGCACTTGTAAACGCCTCATATCTTTGGAATTAAGTGATCGGCACTCGCCTATATATGTGCGTGCACGTCCTGTCCCACTGGCACTGCGCGAACGGGTTGAACGTGAGTTGACCCGGCTTGAAACGGACGGCACTATTTATCGGGTCGATTATTCTGACTACGGTACGCCCATTGTACCGGTTGTAAAAAAAAATGGGGATATCCGGATCTGTGGGGACTATAAAATAACTATTAATCCTAAATTAAAACGAGATTATTATCCCCTACCGCGTATTGAAGAGTTATTTTCGACGTTAAGTGGGGGTAAGAAATTTTCGAAAATTGATCTTACACACGCATATGAACAATGTCTTTTAACTCCAGATTCCCAAAAATACACCGCGATCACTACTCACGTAGGTACATTTGCATATAAACGTACACCATATGGATTATCATGTATACCGGAAAAATTTCAGAAAATGATGGAGGAGACCTTAAGAGGAGTACCAGGGTGTGTCGTATTCTTGGACGATATCTGTGTGACAGGGTTTGATGATCGGGACCACCTATTCAATTTAAGGGCAGTTTTACAGCGACTTCGGGACGCAGGGCTAACGGTAAAATTTAATAAATGTAGGTTTCTACAGGATAGTGTTAAATATGTTGGATTTGTTATCAATAAAGAAGGATTAAAGCCAGACCCTGACAAACTACAGGCTATATCTAGTGTACGGACACCAGAGAACACGGTACAACTCAGAAGTTTCTTAGGGATGCTGAACTACTACGGTCGTTTTATTAAAAATTTAAGTACTTTGTTGCACCCCTTACACAATTTATTAAGACGAGACGAGGAGTGGAAGTGGGATGTTAAATGTGAAAAGGCATTTAAGCAAGCAAAGCTCGCACTCCTTAGTTCACAAGTTCTAGCGCACTACGAGGAGGGACGACACCTGGTGCTGTCAGTGGACAGCAGCGCGTACGGATTAGGGGCCGTGCTGGCACACAGATACGAGGACGGCAGTGAGCGGCCCGTCAGCTGCGTATCGCGTACGCTTAACGCCGCAGAACGCAACTACAGCCAGCTTGACAAGGAGGCGCTGGCAATATTGTTCGGCGTAACTAAGCACCACCAATATCTGTTTGGAAGAAAATTTACGCTGCGTACCGACCACCAACCCTTGACACACATTTTTGGAGACAAAGGTGGTATCCCACAGACGGCAGCAAGTCGCCTGCAACGCTGGGCGGCAAGACTAGCTGCATACGATTTTAGCATTAAGTACATTCGTTCAGTAGACAATGGGCCGGCTGATGCATTGTCACGTCTACCGTTGAATCATGAGGGTCGCAGCGAAGAAGCAAAGGATTATTTAAATCTCGTTGAGGACACTTTTCCAGTTTCGTTTAAGGAAATCGCGCGGGAAGTTGAGAAGGATACAGTTCTACACAAAATAAAAGGTTACATTCTGTTTGGTTGGCCTGTCGCGCCTAGCCGCGAAGAAGAGAAGCCCTACTTTACCAGAAAGCAAGAGATGTCACTAGACCAGGGTTGTGTAATGTATAGATATCGCATCGTGGTACCACCAACCTTACAAAGGGCAGTACTAAATGAAATTCATGAAAGCCACTTAGGGATAAATAAAATGAAAGCCCTATCAAGGAACTATGTATATTGGCCGAACCTAGATCAAGACATTGAAGACATAGCTCGTGTGTGTCAAGCGTGCAAGATGGTGCGCGACGCACCCCCACGGGCACAGTTACACCCATGGGAATTTCCACTACATCCGTGGCAGCGTGTACATGCCGATTTTGGGGAATCTGGGGGCGTTCGATATCTAATTTTAGTAGATGCCCATTCTAAATGGATAGAGGCGTTACAGATGCGCGGTACTGACACTCGAAAGACAATAAATGCTTTTAGAAGCATATTTGCAAGATTTGGGTTGCCGTCACAACTAGTGACTGATAACGGACCACCGTTCTCATCCCGGGAATTTAAAGAGTTCTGCAGTAAAAATTGTATAAAACATACCACCTCTGCTCCGTATAGACCCCAATCAAATGGGGCTGCAGAAAATGCAGTAAAAATTGTCAAAAAGGCAATTAAAAGAGCGCAATACGAAGGTGATGACATTACAGCGGCTTTAAACAAGTTTCTTATGAAGTATCGCAACTGTCCGCATGCCACCACAGGCGTCTGTCCGGCAGTGGCGCTACAGGGGCGGCGGTTGCGCAGTCGGCTCGACGCACTGCGACCGGACGTAGGCGCGGTAGTGCGTGCCGCGCAAGAGCGCCAGGTGCGGAACGGACCGCAGGCTGTTAGAGACTTTGAAATAGGTGAGCCGGTGCTAACACGAGACTACTCAGTAAGGGGAGAGAAGTGGGCTACGGGAACGGTGGTTCAAAAGACGGGGCCCGTGTCGTATAACATCGAAGTAGGGACCGGCGCACCGTGGCACAGACATGTCGACCAGTTAATTAAGAGCACTAATAAAAACAGGTTTTCTTTATCGCGTGCGAGTATAGCCACTACAGTGGGACCGGACGAGCCGCTAAGCATCGATGAGAATAGGGATGTGAGGGACGTGGTAGAAGCCGCAACAGGCGGTGGCGGGTCGACGGCTCCGCCGGTTCCACAGGGTTCCGAAAGGGCTCTCGATCAGCCAGAGCGGGCCCCGGCGGCGTCGTTGTCATCGCCGCCGCTGGCCGCGTCAGCCCGAGCTTTGCGAGCTTTTAATAGGGCAAAACGTACTTTAATAGATTTTATTGAATAGCATAGTACCTGTAGTTATTAAGTATTAAGTAATAATGAGTTATGCATGTTAAGTTTTCAATTATGTTAGTAAATTAAGAAGGGAGAAGATGTTATGTTGGAAGGTAGATGTAAAATATATACAAGTATATTGCGTTAGTTACTAATAAACCAGTTTGTCGCTATCCACCGCCTTTTATTGACGCTCCACTAACGACACCTCATTTGTCAAGTTCTAATGAGTAGTTAAGGAGCTATGAGGGAACAAATGAACATACATACATACATACATACATACATACATACATACATAGCCTGTCAAAATCATAACCCTCCTTTGGCTTTGCCGTAGTCGGGTAATAAATAAAATATCGATAAACTCCTTTATTATTTAGAGATATTTTATTATTATTTTAAAACTTTAAGAAAGTAGAGAAAATTGTACATAAAATGACAATATCTGATAAGTAAAGAGGCAGAGGGAAATTAATATCAAATGTGAATTGAAGCTATTTTTTTCATAGAAAAATTGACAATGCAAGTCCACAGCCCACACATACTTACACACAGTGTAAGTAAATAGACTTCAAAGTGCTTTGATTTGAACACATCATGAAGGGATTGCGTTGCCCTGAGATCGACCGACACAAATATTTGTCGCCGGGGTTTATCAGCCTTATCCTTTGGGGACTGTTTGATTTTTATGGCTAGTTTCTTTGATCTTTTGACAGGTCAAAGGTTTTGTTGCGACCTTTATGAATCATTGTACTTTAACAATTATTGATTTACCACCGTTTTCAATAAACTATCTCGCAACTAGAGTTAGGTTATTGAAAATTAACTGAATTTACTTTTAAAGCTGTTTTTATTTTTTTGACAGCTAAAATTTGTCAAGAAAAGAAAAAAAACTGCATATCTATCATATCAAATCAATCAATCAAATTGTTTTAACTTAAATACACTTGAATTCGCACAGTAATTCCGTCGAAATACGTAATTTTTAGTCCTGACACAATTCCCGTTTTGAACACTGGCACGTTTATGTACCACACAAAAAAGCGATAGGCAATAAGGAAAAAAAGTAGGTATCTCTATCTTTCTTTAACACACTAGAAAATGGTATAATTATCTCACTCGCTCGTGGTAACGCTTTTAGCGTGTAAAGTCCATATCATACTTTAAATTTGTAAGTCTAAGATTGATGCACCCGCTCGTCCGCCGTTCGTCACCCGGTCGTCGCCCGCTCTCCGCTCCGCCCAGTCTATACATGTGAACGCTGCCGTTCAGCTCCCGCTGAGTTCGTGTACGCGGCCTAAGTGGCGTGCAATTGGAAAGGCTTATATCCAGCAGCAATAAACGAATACACTACGTTACATCTGTTTACATCATTGACTCAGTTAGAAAAATTGTCTAAGACCCTAAAACTGCGTAGCATTAGTAACTTTTCTATGAAATAGCCGTAATTTTAAATTCTTTCTAGAATTTTCATATACAGCGCCTAGATTCGCTGAATAATTTATCAGCTACACTCATGCCAACTACGTGTTTTGCAAGGTCACACGCTATTACATGACTTACAAATAATAATATTACTCGAATATCAACATAAGAAAGGATTCTGAAATATCTAGGTTTATTTTGTGGCAGTGTAAGTACCTACGGTTTTATTTATGTACTAGCTTTCACCCGCGGCTTTGCTCGCAATAAAAAGTGTTGTTTGTTACTTTTAATACCTCCAAGAATATGTGTACAAAGTTTCATGATGATCAGTTAAGTAGTTTTCGCGTGAAATCGTAACAAAAAAACTTACATTAATTTTTATATTATTAGTATGATTAAGATATATTAGACCAGTACACAATTACAATGTATATTAAGAAACTTATATATAGTGGTACACACCTCAAACCACTAAACTTTTACATATTATATTAACGAATACATCTTAATATTATTCACTAGCTGTTGCCCGCGGTTTCGCCCGCGTATATATCGGTTATCACGGCAAATAGTAGCCTATGAGTTATTCTGATGTATAAGCTTATCACTGTAAAGTTTCATCCAAATCCGTCTTGTAGTTTTTGCGTAAGAGTAACAAACGTCCAAACATCCTCACAAACTTTCGCATTTATAATATTAGTAGGATTTAATCATCATCGTCTTGATGTATACTAATATTATGAATTGTAAAGCAACTCTGTCGGTTACGCTTTCACTATTTGACTGCCTCGTTGGTCTAGCGGTTGGCGTGAGCGACTGCTGATCATGAGGTCTCGGGTTCGATTCCCGGGTCGGACCAAATGTTTGTATGATCTATAAATATTTGTTTCAGAGTTTGGGTGTGTTCAATCTATAATATGTAAGTATTTACAAAAAAAAAAGTATATATGTATTTGTATCAGCTGTCTAGTACCCCATAACACAAGCTATGCTTATCTTGGGACTAGATGGCGTTGTGTGCTTAGTTGTCCAAAATATTTATTTATTTATTTATATTAAAAGCTGCACCATTATATTATAATTTGGTATAGAAATACTTTTATATTTATGACAAACATAGTCTTCTCTTTATCGTGATAACTAATATATTCGCATGCGAAGCGAGCAGGTAAAACTTAGTTAACTATAAATAAAAAGCCGTATTCACTTTGATATTTGCGAGTGCAGGTGATAAGTGAATGAGGGTGTCTAGTCTGAAAAGATGAAGAGACCTACTATATATAATAGACATATTTGTATTATAATACTAACGTAGTGGAGACCGCGTCTTGGCAAACGTAGTGTGTGCCGCCCTCTGGCCGAATGACGGGACGACTTACTTAAGAGGGCTGGCAGCGACTGGATGCAGAAAGCAACAGAACGGGCTCTGTGGTGTTTTTTGGGAGAGGATAACGATGATGATGATGAAGACTAACGAGTTCGTATGTTTTGAAAAACACACGAATCTCAGAAACTACTGATTCTTAAATAAAAACTATTTGACTGTACAGCAACATTACTACTAATTGGAGCAGAGTATCAATTAAAATTTTACAAAATCGATGAATGTTTATACAGACGCATATAAAATTGTGCGGATCTGATAGTTTTTCATTTCTTGGTTAAGTCATTCTATTACTAATGAAAAAGGGATGTTTTAATTAGTCCGAAATAAATCATTTGAATTTGAAAAAACTACTCTGTACCAAGGAATTAAATAGATAGATTTTAACATTTTACTAATGGCACGCAGTATGTTACCCGCGGCTTTTGTTGCTTTTGAATCAGATATTGTTTATTATTTCCTTCCTATTTTCTAATAACACTTTTAAAAAAAGTTGCATAAGTTACACCGTATAACATTTTTTTTTTCATTTATATATAAAGCAAATTCTGTGCCACGTCTTGTGAGTGTCTCTATTAAGTTGATTTATTTAGAACGTTTTTGTGTTACAAATCTTTAGCTCTCAGCCTAACTTCGATGTATAATGTTTACAGAAAGAGGCCAAACTAAATAATGTATTAGAACAATTTGGACAGCGAACTCCTAATACATCAAGTGGAACCTACTTCTTCTGTAGATTGACTTTGGAAAAGAGAATAAATTCAGAATTGCGAAGTGAAAGATCCGAAACGTAGAATTTTCTATGGAGGAATTAATCATAAAGGCTTTTTAATTTTATTTTTAAATTGTCTTTTGCAATATTTAGACTATTCTAATTTATAATAAAAGATAATGAATCCTGTACTGGTACAGGAAATTGGAATACTATACTGAAAATTGATCGAATTATTCGATGTTATCTTAATAAATAACAATAATTTGCCAAATGTGTTACTAAGAGTTAAACTCAGGAATCACTGGACCAATTCTGTTACTTTTTTAGGATTTTCATAGGGGCACAAGGAAGATTTTATAGAGAGAAAAAAATTGCGAGGAAATTTGTAAAAACCACTCTTTTCCCTTACAAGAGTAAATTAAAACATCTGTCGATAATACCAAGAGGACGACCGTTTGTCGAGGCAGCTCGTATAGAAATAAAGACACTTCTAAATATCGCAAAGATGCGTAAATGTCCCCAAGGTGGACGATAAATCAGGAACAAATGTTGGCGGTGAGAGTTTTAATTAAAACACCTTTGGGGAATTGTCGAAGATAACAGCCTGGCTTTATGGAGCCGTGATTTTACCCAACTTTTAGTTAGTAAATAAACTGTAATGCCAAACAGTTTTGAATTTTTGTAACACTATGAATGTATTCTTATATAGACAGCCTTAAGAGGGATTACAAAAATACCTAAGGTAGTAGATAAGTTAAGGGTTGGGGTATGGGCCTCCGGTATTCTCACTCATACGATGAAACACAGCGCAGGCACTGTTTCACACCGGTTTTCTGATAGGCCATGGTATCACTCCGGTCGAGCCGGCCCATGCATGCCGAAACGTGGCTCTCCTACGGTAACGGTATTTATCAAATATTTATTGACGAGTATCAGTAAATATTATTTAAAGTATAATAAAGCATCAAAAAACTGACATGATGTTATAAAACGGATTTATAAGCTCAAACAAAGTAGCATTACGTAAAATATATGTATTTAAAAAAGGAAAATGTATTCATACATGTTATTTCAATAAATATCTCAACATAAGTTTGCAAGATAGTAAAAGATAGTTCTTGAATATGTTTTTATTTTCTTTCATATGTTTCTTATTATTACAATGTTAACTTAGTTGTATTCTGGTCCACAAGTTCCCGACAGAACATAATATATTATGTATGTAACTTTTCCATGTTATTTATTCATAAGATGTTAAGAAAATAAAATTGTAAAGGATTCACAATGGAAATAGTGTTAAGTTTATCTGTTTCGTTTTTTTTAAGTTTAATAAAATATACAAAAAGTCGAGGATAGAAAGCGATATCCTCCGAAGACTGATGGTGACGGGAAAGGTAGAGGGAACAGACTTGGAGACCGTAGGCTGCCCTATACACTGCTCAAGATAAGAAAAGGTGGCAAGCTATCACAGAATGGCTCTAAATAGAGGTTACGACCCTTAGATTTGGGGACAACGACACAAGAAGGAGAAGGATACAAAAAAGTATTTCGGCAAGCAAATGATGTCTGCACTGCTAAAATGGAGACAGAGTATTACCAAACAAATTCTAAATAAGTTGTAAGTATGCCAGTATTACAGTCTACAGTATACAGTCCTATTTTAAGTCAATTCTGTTTTGTTTTACTTTATACTGATGAACCTCATCCTAAAGCTTATTATTTATACAAGCTTATACATCTATCTACACAAATAAATAAAATAGGAGTGTCTGTTTGTAAAATTAAAATAACCGCTTTTTATTAAATGCATATGTATGATACACGGTATATATACCAAAATAACTTTTTTTTTTTAATTTCGTCTGTCTGTTTTGTCAGTCTGTTTATTCCGGCTAGTCTCTGGAACGGCTGGACCGATTTTGACGGGACTTACACAGGCAGATAGCTGATGATATAAGGAGTAACTTAGGCAAAAAACAAAAAACAAAATTAGCCAAAAAAAATTTTTTTTTTACACTAGCTTTGCCCCATGGCGTCACCCGTGGTTGTTGTTGTACTGCGGGGCTCAGCTAGTTATAATTATATTTCGTTAAAATTAGTTTAAATTATTGCCTTATTCCATTTTTTACCTTATTACAATATGCATTATCTATATAATGAATAGTATTAAAAGTAGCAGAGCTTCAAACAACAGAGTCTAGTGATATAACATTTCAAACAGTGCTAGATAACAGAAAACCTTTTTAGGTTGCCCGACGTTTCGATAGAATTGCACCGATCGTGGTCACAGGGGGTAAAAAACAAATGAAACCATTTTTATGAAGCTAAACTAGACCCATGTCAAACCAAGTGTCTGTTCAACGCCCAATCGCAAAAGACAAACGAAGCGATCACACACAACGGCTGGATCAAACGTGACCCGAGAATTTATGATGGAATAAAACTCCTGGAAGTGACGACATATTTGATTGAATATTATTTATTCATAGAAAGTAATAAGGGAAATGGAATATAGTGTAGTCATAACCTTATGCTGATCCTGTATCTTAAAAATATCTGTATTCAGTTGAAAATAATCTAATGGTATCAATCAATCTCAAACGATCCGTAATATTTGACAAATCTGCAACATTTAGTTGCTTTGATTTGATTTTTTTTTTTTTTTATGTTTGACCCTGCCATGTTGACTCTACTCTGCCTGATGGAAAGCATAAGCAGAATCCAAGAGTGATGGTCACCATACTGCGAACGCAGACAATGCAACAATGCAGCATGGTGACCCACACCATGGCGGGCTAGTGATGCTTTAGCATCATTGGGCCTCCGGTCTCGCACTCACCAACGAAACACGACAGCATGATCGCTGTCATTTTACGTTGATTTTCTGTGCGAGGGTAGTACCGCCTCGGTCGAGCCGTCCCGTTCGTGCTGAAATCAGCGTGGCTCTACTACCTTGAGAGTTCTCTCTTGTAAGCTACTAAGGGCTGTGCGCATGATACTTTTTGACACTCATTCTATAAATATTTTAAGTTTCTGTTATATCGATGATGATAAAGAGTAATATATTTATGTCGGTAGTTGTTGTCGTTTTATTTTTCCAAAGAAAATACACATTTTTTACTAAATTTTATTAACGTTTAACGAAACAATATATATATATATATATACACATACATATGTATTTTGTTTCGTTAATTTTAGAAACAGCCAAATCATAATTACATAGCAAGTAAACACAAAAACGTGTTGACATGATGTTATTCTGAAGTACTGAACACAAAACTAAGCAAAATTATCAATTGACTGCTATTATAGCTCGTATGTTATTATAAGTTTATGTAATCAAATTAATTTTATCCCTCATCACACAGATTGTTCTGTAGCAATAAATCATCTATCGAACAATAAATCAATTAATCGAGCCAGTTCATCGTCTGGGTTAACCAAATAACTCATAATTCTTGACCAAAACTTATTTTTCTAATCAAAAGGAGCATATTAGGTAAATGATTTATGTATATTTATCTTATAAGTTGGCATAAAATTGAATCGAAATATTTTTTTGGTTACCCTAAAAGACCTAAACGAACTTTCTTTAAATAATTTGAGTATTTCAGTATGTACAGAATCGTTTTAAAAGTTTTCAGAAGTTTGGTCCGTCGAGCTATTGCAACTTTTTAAGAAAGCTCATTTTTTAAATTATAATTTAAAAATGCTTTAGATTATTTCATGTATAAATATATTATATACTAGCTGAACCCCGCGGTGTTACCCGCGGTTATTGTTGTGCCGCGAGTAAAGCCGCGGGACAAAGTTAGTCTAAAAAAAGTAGCCTAAGTTACTCCCCGGATCATCAGCTACCTGCCAGTGAAAGTCCCGTCAAAATCCGTCCAGCCGTTCCAGAGATTACCCGGAACAAACAGACAGACAGACAGAGAGACAAAATTTTTTTTAACCACATTTTTGGTATATGTATCGTGTATACATACATATGCATTGATTAAAAGCTGTTATTTTAATAGTACAAACAGACACTCCAATTTTATTTATTTGTAAAGATAAAAATATCAGGAAAAACTGAATCAATATTTTGAGTTGAAATGTAACGATTTGAGTTCACTAGGTCGTAGGTTGGTACTTGAAAATATTATAATATTATTATTTTAAGTTCCCATTATAAAATGGACCATAAAACCGTTTTTGAAAAGATTTACGTTTATTATACGGGTTTCGTTGAGAATAAAAATTTTTTTTTGTGGATAGTCTGAATGACCTCTGCGATAAATTTGAAATTGACAATAAACAAGTTACAACATCAAAAAATATTTTTTCAGGACTTACAAATAACCAATAATCAAGAATAATAGTTACAATATAGTATTTTTACCATTTTTAGCACAACAATTTTGAAGTCAAAAAAATATCCGATAGATATAAAGTACTAGGTCCCTCATCAATCTAATCTAATCTAAAATCGAAGGGCGTGGCCCAACCTCAATAAATATGTAAATTATCGTTCTGTGATGTCGCACGATTATAGTGACGACCCCTGAATTTAGTTTAATCTGATCGAGGCCCTAGATTGATGAGGAGGCTTGTGGGACGACTGCCACCTAATGCCTATCTACCTAATTACTTTAAGCTTGAATAAGAATAAAATTTACTTTTAAATGAGGAACTCTGCCTGAGTTTAAAATGATCGTTCAAATTCAAATGATGTCGCGTACTGGACAGTTGATATAACAAGCGTTATTTCTCTTTTTGCCTCTTTCAAATTAGTAGCACATGGTATAGTGCCACATGCAAATATTAATAATAGTTCTTACGTAAGATTGACTGTAGGCAGAGCTGATAAGCAGACTATCGATAACGTTTTTATAATATTTGTAAATACATTTATTTTACAGGTATTTAAGCTTCCTACGCATAATGACGACGAAGTCCAGAATGCACACTCACTATTGCACTGGTCCACAAATTTAAAGTGGCTCAGCGTGCGATTGAGCCTGCGATGCCGGGTGTTTCTCTGTCCGACAGATTTCGGAATGAAGTTTTTCGGAATAGAATAATATAGAATAACTGACATCGCACGGACAATCAGTACGCTGAATTGAAAATGGGCCGTTCATGTACCCAGACGATTTTTTTTTTCAAATCATTTAAATCTATAAAGTTACATTCATTGTTGTACTTTGTTCCTTTGTTACTAACTAGGATTGATCAAGTTACACTTATTATTCAAGAGCTCTTGGATTATAATAGATTATTCAATTATTCCTCTTACGAACCGCATAAGCTCCTTATTTCCCTTCAGATCCAATAAGTTGAGTAAATCTATTAAGATGCAATGTTTTAAATTAATTAGATATTTTTTAACGCTACAAGGCGCAAAAATAGTGACTATTTACATTGTATAAAAATAATGTTTATCATAAAAAGAGGTTTATAATAATTTAAAAGACTAAACACAAGTGCAGATACTGAAACTTTTTATATAAATCAATATAAAAAACAAATACACGAAAGCATTTTTCTGTAAAGTAAAAGATTTGAACCCCAGTACAGTTTGCCAGGAAATTGAAAGTAATAGGTGGAAATTGGCAAACCTACAGCAGACTTGCGCTTTAATTTGTACTGTCGGTAGTTGCATAGAAATAGATTTATTTACCAACCCCCTTATAGAAAATTCAAGCAGTTTTTAGTTCTATTGATTAACTAGTTTTATCCTCTCCTACTTTCTACATGTTAAATTTGAAACAGACACTCCAAGTTAAGACTATGTACCCACATACTACTTAGTAATTGTGTATGTACTTGATTGCTATATAATTTGCATTGTAAGAGAACTTAATTATTTTTATAAAGGCGAAAGTTTGTGAGAATATATATGGATGTTTGGTCTCTTTCTGCCAAAAACTACTGAACAAGTTTGGATGAAACTTTACAGTAACTTAGTTTATATCAGAAGTTATCCCGCCACCTGGCCACAGTGCGTCCAACACATATAATATGGTCAAACACTTTTTCATCCATAATTATTAATCTACTCAAAACAGAAGTATAGTTAAAAATGTGTTTCTTGCAATATCTCAATATGAATATTTCAAGAAATTAACCTTTTTCACAAGCAAGGAAAATTTCTTACTTGTGGAAAGGTGAAGTTGTGTATGTTTATCTTCTACTGCAGACACCCTATGTACTCTTTTCAAACTGTTTACCTTTTAGAAAACTTTCCAGTGAACTGTTTCTCGAATGTAGTAAATATATGACCGGCTGCTCAATTTCAAATGTCAAAAGCAACAAAGCCAAAATCTGCGTTATTCCCAATGATCTTACAAGCTCGAAATACTTACGTAAATATTTTATTATTACTGTATAGATATCGTTTTTTAGAAGCGTACCTTTAATCATACTAAAATAACAGAGTCTACAACCAAGATAATTAAGGTTGCTATGATGTTAACATATACTCAATTTGCCCGTGATGTCAGATTTTAGCACGTTCGTCCGAGCAATAAAACACCACATCAACTCCACAAAGCCTATCTCGTTATATTATCTTCTGAAGCGTATAATGGAGAGCAATTATTACAAAAGCCGTGCTTTAATATCTAACTACACGGCGAATGAGGCATGATAACTATAATTATATTACTATGTAGTTTATTAGTGAAAGTAAATATGTTGAAATTTCTATGTACTTTAATTTATTTGTGTCCTTTTTTGGTACCCTTATTTTAATTTATGTTTATGCAATTTTCTTTTCTTTTTATAAGGTTATCATCGATATTACAATTTTTTGGCAAGTTAGTTTCTAAATGTATATGAAACATACCTCTGTATTTAGTTATAAGTTTACGTTGAAAGATTTTATTAGTCCATTCCATTACTGAGTAATTCAATTTCGATCTGTGTAAATTGCTTTAAGTAGGTAGGTAAGTGTAGTTAAATGTATAATATTTTTAAAACTGTGGCTATTATTGTTATTACATATTAATGAATTTTAATATTAATGATACATAGGCAGATGGATAATAGGGTGATCCTATTGTGCTAAAAATAATGACGAGCAGTTCATGATTCAAGATTATTTTGTTTCCTCTTGTGTTATGTTATAAAATGAGATAAAAATTTTTGATCCTCTATTTACCAATCGATGTCTGATTTTACAAAAAAACATATTTTGTTCTATAACATTGACGATTTATTTTAAATACATAATTAAAATCCTATTCCCACAGCGCCCACTAGCGCTGTTTTACATTTAAATTATAAGAGCTCTTGTTGATGTTTTGCATTTTATTTGAGAGTATAAATGCCAATTATTGCGGTGGAAGGGTTTTACAAACGGCTATGTCCAATTTGTCTGGAAAGTGAGCCAATTCAAGAGGAATATATTTTCAGTTGTTAAAATAAGTTTTCAAAACTAGTCAATCCCACAGGCCCGTATTTTTATGACAAATAAAACCTTTTTAAAAACAAACAGTGTACCGTAATAGGCTCACACTAGATTATTTCGTATCTACTTCTTAGGATGATGTAGGCGTATTGAAGTTGATGTTTTTTTTTAAGTTAAGCATTAAGCGATATTGTAATAGGGAAGTAGGGCAGTAGCAATGCAAAAAGAAATATATTCCTCCCGACAGAATGGATTTAAAAAGTTGCTTCGTTCATCACAACGACACAGTCTGCTATCTTTTGAAATGTGCGTCATTCGTTTTCATTCTGCGTCAGCTGAAATACATCGAGCATTTTATTTGGCACAGGTTTTATATTAATACTTTATGTGCCACTTGTTTTACGCAATAGAGAATGGAATATGTACAAATGAGATGTTGAAATGTATGTTGAATAACATTTGAATCTTTTGTTTCGCGTCTTTTGTTTTAAATCATACTGGAAATTGAGATGGATTTTTTGCAGGCAAGATAAATTTTTATTTTGCGTCTTTTATTATACTACGTTTATTACGAATACTATTTAAAACATTGTCTCTTTAATTCTACACATTACTACGGACTATTTAGTATATAAAACAAGACTAAACAATATAGACCTAGCGACTAAAAGATTTTTTCAATACACACTAGTAGTCTCTAAGCTATTAGCGCTTTCAACCAAAGACTGAAATAAACTTCAGATTTATAAACTTTTATTCACCTTTTATTTGTCGTATTTTTAACCGACTTCAAAAAAAGGAGGATGTTTCTCAATTCGACAGTATATATATATTTTTTTTATTTGTTCGCCGATAACTTCGTCGTTTATGAACCGATTTTGATGATTCTTTTTTAATGGAAAGAACATGTCGCAACGGTGCTATCATGATAAGGTCATTAATATCTGATGATGGCATCCAAGAGAAATCGAGTCGAACCTTGAAGTCGGTTTTATTTTTTGTTAAAATTGTATTTGTTACATTTTAATGCGATATTTGTACCACAAAATATCATAAATGCATTTGCATCCCTCACAATATAAAAAATACCCAATGCTATGCAAACTGAAGAAAATGTAGAACTCTTATAATAAGTTCTTTTAACTCGTGAAGAACCTTCAAACGCATCAAAACCGTGTGCATCGCTTGAGGCGATGACGGCGCGGCGTCGCGTCTACGTGGCACAGATCAAAGTTACTCTATTCCAACAGCTTTAATAGCTTTTTCTATGTTGGACTTTAAAGGAACTGGTTTTGTTATTGTTGATAAATTTTTCGTTTATGTCTTGTAAAGGCTTTCAAAGTTTGTGTTTAAAGAATTTTATTTCTCATAAGAACATAGTTTGTTCACTTATAATGAGATACATAGTAATGTTTCAAATATATTTCTAAAACTGTTCCAATAAAACTTTTAGGGAATAAAACTTTACTTAATAAATTGGAAAGCCTCAAACATTATTATTTAATTGATATTAGTAATGGTAAAAATACAATACTGCAAAATAATCGTCACTTCTCTATATAAATGAAAATCGCCCAAGTGCGAGTCGGATTTGCGTTATTTTATCATATCGCTTTTCACTATTCCAGTATTTATTTTGAAATTCAATATGCAACTTAACAGATTGTGAATATTTTAATCATCTACTTGTTGCCGTTATTAACAGAAAGCAAAAAACGGCAAAATCATATATCACGTTTGTTGTATGGGAGCTCCATGTATTTTTTTTCTGTTTTATTATTTTTTGTTGTTGTTTTATATTACTTCAGGTACGAAGTAATATAAAACCACTTAACCCTTAAAATAGTTTCATTCCTATCTCGATTAATTACGAAACAAATAAGGGATGCCAAAAAAGGCTCTTTTTAAAGGAACAGAAAAGCTCGTACATCATAAATATATTTGGTAACACCACCTGTCGATGATGACAGGAACACTGTTAGTTTGTTAAAAGTTCCCCTAGGTGAGGCTGTCGGCAGCCATTTCTACCCGCATCCTTGATCATTATTCCCGCACCGCACGCACACCGCAAGAAAAAAAATGTCAAGTTGTTCGCGAAGTGACGCCCGGATGCCTTGCTCACCGCTCGTCGAGTTCTACACCAGTTGTGGACTCCGCCACCGCGTCTTATATAGACAATAGACCTTTTATTCTACATCGAACACGCGTCGCCATCGTGATTCACAAGCCACACCATGGTACGAGGAGCCAGGCCGCCTGATCAGGCCGCCAGGTCTGGACTGCAGCTCAAGATCACCAAAGGTAAGCGTGCTTCCATATTCTCCTACCCACCTAACCTATCCGGCAGCCGCAAAGTACTCAGCCTACATAGTTTTCAGGCAGTGCATAGTCACTGAAGTTATACTCGCTCCCGCCTTATGTGTTAGCGCTCACTAATTCTTTGGCCAAGCCAGTTGGCGCTACCAATATTATTAGGTCTTTACCTATGAAATTGCCGTTTTGTAAGCAATAAGTGAAAGTACTTATTTTTTCAAACTTTTTTATTTCTGTTATTCGAAGTAATCACCCATGCAATCGACGCATATTTTCCAACGCATTAGCAGTTTATTGATGCCCTTCTTGTAAAAATCAGCTGGACGGGAGGCAACAAACCCTTCAAAGGCATTTTGTACTGCCTCTCAGGAATTGAATTTTTTACCCACTGTCAAAATTTTGGAAAAAGTAATAGTCATAGTAAACATTAACAGTAACAGTAAACAATTTAAGTGGCACGATCCCAGAAATAAAGTTTACATCTATCGCTGACAGATAAATTCACTTTAATTAAAGTAATACTGTGGTAGAAAACTTCGCAATTAAAACTAATTGAGACTGAAATCCTTTTGTTTCACAATACTTTTGCAACTCGGCGGTAGACTGACTTCATTAAGACATGAAAAGTGAAGTATTTTTTGTAATTAATTAATTTTGATTTTGTTTTAGACTTCTCTTTTACGTGTTGTATTATTTTAACATATTTAAGCTATACTTACGATTACACTGAGTAAACTTAGTAATGAAAGGTGGATACTAAATCTCAAAGTTACTATAGTATATTGATCCCCATAGTCGTATATAGTTTCTGGTAGTCAAGGAAGTCCTTAATTGCTATACCTACTTATAATAATAACATATACGGTTTCCGATCGTGGACTAGGCAGAATCTCTATAGTATCTGGTCTATACAAATAAATTAAATAGAAGTGCCTGCTTGTAATTTCAAATTATTATTTTTTTACTAAATGGATTAAGAAAGTCTATCTGTCTGTTTGTTTCGACTAATTTCTGAAACGGATAGACCTATTTTAAAGGAACTTTCACTGGTAGATAACTGATGATATAAGGCGTAACTTAGGCTATTTGAGACTAGCTGGACCATGCGGTGTTACCCGGGATTGTTGGTGTAAAGTTACAACAACAACCTTGAATGACACCGCGAGAAACAGTTAGTTCATAATAAAGTTTAATTACACCGAATCATTATTTTCACTTTACAATTACTTGTCTGGGTTGAGAGTTGTACTTTTAGCTTACATATAAGGATCACTAATCACTTGACGAACAGGCCCATTAAAAATAAACCTACTTGGATGACCTTTGCTTTTTCTAACAATGAATCCTAGCTAGATCGATTTATCGCACCCGAAATTTATTTAGGTAGAATATAGATTACAACTTTAGCCTTACACGAATCCATTAAAAATAATAATAACATCAAACATCTCATACTGAGCCATCTGATTCATATTGTTACAAGTGCGGCCGGATCCATAGTAATCAGATAACTAATAATTATAATCATTCTTACATATTTCTATAAACAGACATCATCATCATCGTATTGCAGTCCACATACAAACATACAGATTAGATCAAGCGACCTATTTGCTAGTTGGCTCGTTGTTTTTTCGGCATAATCCGCCCAGATACCACCAACTGGTGGTAATAGGGACTAATCCCGCACACACCCATCACTGTAACTCCTTTACACCTACGAACACAACGAATTATGACACTCGGGAAGTCCCAGGAAAAATTCAACTGTCTTGTAACCCGCAATGAAATTAATGAGAAGAAACACTGGAGGAGTTTGAAATATAATATCTCCACTTCCCTCCTTAGCAAAGCGGAATACAAAATGAAGTCAAAATAGGCAGAAAGCACCACGGATAAAATATCACGGGTCCTAAGTGATTATAGCGCTGGTGGTTATATCGAACCCATCAAAACAATACGCCGTTTCGGGTACTAGAAACCGGAGAACAAGGTGCAGCATAGCAAGGGAATATACCTGGAGTTGTACCTCAGGCCATAAAGCTTGTAAATGGCCACCTCCTGTGTGAGAACATAAGAAATCTATTTCAATTTTGGTATCGCAATTTCTGACAATAATGTGTCCCTTTTTATTTTGTTGTTTACCCCATATTCATTATTCCTACATGTCAGCATTCAGTCACGTTGATACATGTCCCCCTAAAACACGAACAACAAACAATACCAGTACACGTTCGCATTAAAATTCGAGCGTGTACTGTTAGCGTTATGCAAATCGTATGTTCTGCATGTAACGCGATAGCAATTATTGCTAGCTAATGTAATTTTGATTGCGTTGGTGCGATTATTGGATAGTATTTTGTTAAGCCATGCATATTTTCTATATCTAATATATCCCTATCTATTTCATTTATTTTCTCATCTCTCAGACTACTCAGTATCCAGATGTCGACATGTCTTATACCGATTTGAGTGCATTTTTATATTTTATCTAATTCTTCTAAATATCTATATCATATCTATGTAAAATTTTAATACTTGCTTTATTATTGCTCCCTGTACGTAGTAGGAAAACTGTAAGTGCAGTGAGCAGTTGATTAAATAACCAAAAGAAACCAAGAGAAGTAGTACTTTAAAGGGTTCGGATGTCAGAATAGCAGTTGTTCTCGAATTCTTCCTAAAGTACACCACTCAACGAACCCCAGTAACGGCCCAAGGTGATTTCTATTACGTCAAAAGGTGTATATAAAATTGATTATAACTTTTTATACCTCCAAAACTACAATAAAACACAAAGGTCCTTGTTTAAAATATGTATTATATTATGTCGTTTGAATATCACTTTCATGCAAAATCGTGGTGAATAATATTATTCCGAGTAATTCGAATGTTATCTATTGATAACATTCGAATTTTGATAACATTGACTTAAATAGTTAACTATTTAAGTTAGAATCATCTCTAAATAATTAATCCACTACGATCGGAGCGCGGTGGATCCACACCGCGTTCCGATCGCGCGCGGCGCTTGCTCGTTCCAGCTATTTGGATTGTCCAGAGTGGACCCAGCTATTTATATATCGAAATCAAATATTGATTGGGATAGTTGGATAATTGATAACTTTCAGTTCTTGAAATATTGAAGTTATTATCAACTAGCCGTTGCCTGCGAATCCGCCCGCGTATATGTTGGCTATCGCGGCAAATAGTAGCCTCTGTGTTATCCAGATATATCAGCTATATCACTGTAAAGTTTCATCCAAGTCCGTCTAGTACTTTTACGTGAAGAAGTACTCACTCACAAACTTTCGCCTTTATATATTAGTGTGATTTGTATTGCATTTTTGTAGAATATATATATCTATCGTATGCTGTGGGTATGTTTAATCTTTCTTTTAGAAGGCATGGATGAAATACATTTAACGTTCTCTTTTTTCACTCTTATAACAAAACTAGCTGAACCACGCAATCTGGTTTGCGTCTCCTTTTACCCGTAGCTTGACAGTTTTTCCCGTTTTTGAAAACAATTCACAAACTCGTCAGCTTAATATATTAGTATAGAAGATAGAACCTGAGTGTCTAAAATAAGGAAATTGAAGAAATTTTAAAAATAATTGTCATTCCAATTCATATTTCTAATGTATATTTTTTATTGATAAAAATCAATTGGACATTCCCCAATTCCCATATATTTTTGTGTGAATGGGTCGCCATATTTTGTTGTTACCAATACCAATAAAACGATGCGTTCTGTCTCATTTATGACCATTTTATACGCTTTCGATATTGATGTATCAGCAAATTGCTCGGATTATTATTGTTTTATAGCAGTTTGGACACCATAAAATTATGGTTGACTAAGTATTATTTTATGATACAAATGGACGTCATACCTTAATAGGATAGTTCTTATATGTTTGTATATTGTATGTATGTTTGTAATGTTAAAATAACCGCTTTTTTATATATGCATATGTATGTATACACGAAACATGTACACAAATAACATTTTTTTAAATTTTTGTCTGTCTGTCTGTCTGAATTTATATACCTAACCTAAGCACTAATTTTTCTTTGGACATTTGAAGTAACTCGTCTTAACTTTGCTACACAAACGAGCTATTTATCAGAAAGCGAACACGAAGCTTAATTTTGCCTTATAGTAGGTTACGCATGTATGGTAATTATCTCGGATTAACGGCAAACAAAGGTTAATCCGCTGTAATTGTGATTATTGTTAACATCTAATACACCATTTATAATTGTAAGCACAATTCTGAATAATTTACACTCTGTGATATTGTTAGTCAAGCAAGCAATTATAGGAATAATTCAAGTTAAAGATTCTACTACATATATTTGCTCCACAACCAATATATTGGACAACCATTTCTTGGATATGACTGCAGTTGTTCCACATTGAGAGTTCTTAGGTTTTTCATTGAACAATACCCATTGTATTTTTGTGGTGAGTAACAACAAAGGCTGGGAGTGAATGCCTGACCAAGGGCTCTTTTCTCAGATATCTTACATTCAGGAGTAGATGTCAATATGAAGCATAAGTGTGCAATTTCTTATATGTACAAGTGAAATGGTAGTAAATGCATATTGCACTGAAAACAATTCGAAAAACATACAGATTTTTCAATAGAAAATAATTACTTCGATTTTTCCTGAAGTGAAAACTTGTACAAACTCTATTATGAACCCGTTTTCCCAGAGCGATGTAGTAGGACCAAAACATTCCCAGACCTATGTTTGACAGTGGCCTAATAAAGGTTGTTGATGATAATGATATTGATATAATTTTAGGAAAAGTAAAATTAAATTGCTCGCAAATCTGTTAGGTATCTCACTATTTAAGCACAATAAATGCAAAATGGATTCCCATTTGAAATCAGCTGTTTCTTTATATCGTTCCCAACTAAAGTGAGCTGTTTTATACATTGTAGTTTCAATAGACAAGTCGTTGAATTACTTTACCCTGGGAGTGTTAACTCATCAATCACATAAGAACTAGAATTCTTTCTTAAGGTTCTAATATAGTTAGTGTCCTATGACTTTAATATTATACTCTAATATTAGTGTTGAAGATTAAACTATATGTGCTACTAAAACGACTAGTCATAGTAAACATTGTGGTCGGTTGTCATCAGTGCAGCGCCCACAGGGTGTAGTTCATTTGTAGTTCATTACAGTAACAATAGAACAGACCTTGTCGTCAATGTGACGCACTCGTTGTACTGTATTGCTTTTAATGTTACGTCACTAGTTTGTTTTTATTTAAAGTACCCATTTCCTGTAGTTTATTTGCGTGTGTGGTCTTCAATCATAAAGTACTTACGTCACTTCTGTCTCTTCTAATTATTTAATTTCAGTCACGTTTTATCTTCTTAGACTTACGGAATCCCTTATCATAATTGTAATACCCTGTCTATGTTTTTTAGGATTGTAAAAACTCCCATATAGAGAAAAACATAAACATACTACCTTGCCATCTAACAAAGATACACTGAACCGAACGAGTGACCGCTGAGCCTGGGACATCATCTCGTCCTAAAGGAGCTACTAATGGATTTAGACTTCTCTAAGGCTACACAAAAACAACCAGTGCTAAGCTGTCCTCATCCAAAGGCTTCTAACGAAAATCATGTGTAATCCTGAATGATATATAGTGATATGACTATTGTTTACACCGATTAGTAGTTTATACAACTTGCCAACACTAACCTTTAAGCTATGGGCCGCCAAATATAATTACTTCGCCTTTGTATTGAAGGGACATAAATCCAGTTTTTCCACATCTCAATTCATTATTCTTGTACCTTTCTTTAATTTACTTAAATCAACTGCACAGTAGTACTATTCTTACTGTTCTTGTAGTTCTAATGATTTCAATCATTGCAGAAAATAACTCATCATGTTTTGGTGTCTGTAACGTAATAAAACTGTGCATAAAATAAAATTATGTTATGGTATTTTATCTGTAGTAAAAAGTTTTTTTTTTTTTTTTTATGTTTGACCCTGCCAAAATGATTCTACTCTGCCTGATGGAAAGCATGAGTAGAATCCAAGAGTGTCATTGGGCCTCCGGTCTCGCACTCACCAACGAAACACGACAGCATGATCGCTGTCATTTTACGTTGATATTCTGTGCGAGGGTAGTACCGCCCCGGTCGAGCCGGCCCGTTCGTGCTGAAATCAGCGTGGCTCTACTACCTTGAGATACTATTATAATTATCATTATCACTCTTAAAATAGAAAATTGTGACCAAAAGATACCACCAAACCTAAAACTAACAAGGTACCTGTGTACATAATATAATTATGTACAATACGCCTCAGCTAAATATTCTAAATCGACGCTCACTCTAAGATGATGCTCAAGGATATCCCTTACATAATTTACCGTAAATACCTTCTGTAATCTATAAATACTTTATAAGTACGTCATAGGTATTTATTGGTTCATAAACGACCCAATTCATTGATGCCTTAAAACAACTGCTCAAAATGTAATCACACTAATTTATAAAGGTGAAAGCTTGTGAGTGTGAATGTTTGTTACTTCTTCACGCACAAAGTACTGAACGGATTTGGATGAAACTTTACAGTTATATAGCTTATACATCAGAAAAACATATAGGCTACTATTTGCCGCGATAACCGATATACACGCGGGAAACAACTAGTTTATAATAAAACTGTAGTGTGTAACTTTGACCAACTGTTCATATTTAACAAAGTGAAAAGGTTATTACCTTTAGTAGGAGTTCCTAATTGTTAAAGTATAACTTAACTTGAAGTACCGAATTATTAATGAATATATAAAATTTTCGTCATACCGATATTTTGCCATTGTAAAATTAATTACAACTTTTGGTTTCTAATATCTTACAATCCCATCCCAATCTCACTTTCATAGATTACAATTCCAACATTGAAAGTATTATAGAATTTCATTGTTTTATAATTTAAAAAGTCGGGAGCTCACTGTTTGTGTTTTGTGTGTGTCACTAATTTTTGACGGATATGGCATTAGTCCTATCTTGGTTTTTAGGCACATGTCGTTTATTAACTTTACATCTTTATCATCTGTTTATTAATATCACTGTTCATTTTACCTAAGTCAGTTCTTTCGGTAACAAAGAATCGGCTATACCTACATATACATTAAATATAAGACCCTACTTTTTGCGTAGGAACAAAGGCATACAAATACAAAATACTAGCCGACCCACGCAACTTCGTTTGCGCCTCCGTTGCCGTATTGCCCGTAGCGTAGCGATATTTTTCCCCCGTTTTTGTAACATTCTTCATTGGTGCTCCGCTCCTGTAGGTCTTAGCGTGATGATATATAGCCTATAGCCTTTCTCGATAAATGGGCTACCTAACGCTGAAAGAATTTTTGAAATCAGACCAATAGTTCCTGAGATTAGCACGCTCAAACAAACTCTACAGCTTTATATATTAGTATAGATTAAGTTTTTATACCAAAGCCCAACTAAATACTGGACCTTAGTCTCTGGTATTTATTGAACAATACACCTTTACAAAAATGTGAATATGAATTTCTGTTTTCAAATGCAATTACATTATTGCCAACCAACGCACCAGAGTAATTAGAATTTATTTTTAATTCCCGACGCAAAAAGAGGGGTGTTATAAGTTTGACGTCGATGTCTGTCTGTATGTCTGTGTTTGTGTGTGTATGTCTGTGTCTGTGTGTGTATGTCTGTGCCATCGTAGCTCTAGAACGGATGGACCGACTTCGATGCTGTTTCTTTCATTTGAAAGCCAGTTTCCTTGCGGTGGGTCTTAGCTATATTTGTTTGATATTGGCCTAGCAGTGTAAGAGTATCAGTTCTTTTAAAAAATGATGTAAGGCATTTTCATCGTATGATCTCTTGATTATGGGCTCCATTAATTTGTTCATTTATTTTGTTTTTTTTTTTAATATAAGCAAGTGATTTTAAGTATTACCGACCTGAACCTGCTAAAGTTATCTTTAAAATCAAAGTGCTTATATTTCAATTAGGAATTTTAGCCACTTTCGGAACGTGACATGAATGATTCTAGTAGCGCAATTCCAAAATGTCATTCCTATAGAGAAAAACCGGCAAGAAACTTCATGATTGATGATAAATGAGCAAAAACTTGAAAATCGTAGTACGTACCTACATTTAATAATAGTTACGGAAAATAGGTTTACAAATACTCAGTAGCGTATTTATACGCTCAAATAATTTCACTTATCTCGTTTACTAGTGTTTACCATTAGTTGTTGCGCAAAGGGACTCTTAATGTATTATGCATGACTACACATCTTTAAATAACTATGAAGTCCGAAAATACTTAACAGAGCAAAAGCCTCAGGCTGTTCCGTTTATTTATTAACATTAACGTAATGAATTTGTACACCACTTGAACCTATTATGCCCTAAGTGGATACATACGGGTGTTAATTAATATTTCAGATGCTTATCCTTTGAGTAAGTACACGTGTGGTCATGTGTGCTCTCAGCGGAGTCTCTGAGTTATTACGGTTATTACACATCACCCCTTGTGATATACCACAGCTTTGTCATCAACTATTTAGGGAAATTAACTGACTATTAACAGACAGATACATAGAGAGAGGCAGAGAGACAAAAGGTCCAGAAAGTCGTACGTATGAGAGACATGCTCCTGTCTCTCAAAAAAACAGGTGTTACATAAATTTTTCGATGCTTTTCACCGTATAGATGCGGTTATTGAAGCCGAATCCGCTCTTAGTCTCATTTCTGATTAGAGGATTCGAATGCCTGTGTTTTGGTGTCCATTGCAAACTATAAGTTGACCCGTCAGCTCGATTAGACTCCTAAGCCATAAGGAACCTTTCCTAAAAAAAATATGTAGAATGGTTAGTGATCCTAACTGGTAAGATAGAAATCATAGATGTAAAAACCCGGGCAATATAACTATATAATGAGCATGATAGTTTCTTCTGTGTTGAGTATAAAATGTTATCATAGTTACTACGGCACCGACTCCGCTTAGCTTGAAATCTGACTATGGATGAAGTTATTGTTATTATGTGATAGAGAATGAATAGTGAATGTGGGATTAATGGCTACTTTTGGAGTTAGCTTTAAAGGGATATTTATAAAACTGTTAGTTGTAATACTGCCACGGCTAGCTGGCCTGGTTGTACTAATGAGAAATTGTGAGACAACAAACGATAACATTTGAAAAATTTAATCTTTGAAGCAGGTTTTACACCGTGTCAAAAGCTGAGCTCAATTGTTTCAGGGCTTTTGAGTTTTTGGAGCGTACACGTACAACGTACATATATGTACGTCTACTGCTGAACGAAAGCCTCTTCGAAACCAACCATCCCGGCCTTAGGCAAAAATGGATTGGTGTTATTACTTAAGTTATCTTTTATCTCATGATTAGAATTTCATTCGATTAATCCATTAATAATAATAAAACACAAAACTTGTTCAATATATCATGTAAATATACTATGTTTCATGCGTTGAAATTCAAATTTTGAACTAGCTAGGGCATCTCCATTCAATTATACTGAAACTAAATCCCGTCTCATCGAGTATATGAACTTCAAGATTACGGGTGGCAGATTTCCATTAACTCGATATCTAGTTATTGTCAAAGGATCGAAATTTGAGTTGAATTGCTTGATTCTTTGCCAGACGACTTTATTTTCTAAACTTGCATTTTGTGGCAAATTAAATATTATTATAAGTTAAAATAATATGTAACAAGGTAATAAAAACAATTAAAGTAATGTAAAAGTGCCTCGGTGGCGTAGTGGTAGCGTATGCGACTGCTGTGCTTGAGGTCGCGGGTTCGATTCCTGGGTCGGACCAAATGTTTGTATGATCTGCAAATATTTGTTTCAGAGTTTTGATGTTTTCCATGTATAATATGTAGGTATTTATTTACAAAAACCTATATATATATATATATATATATATATGTGTATTTATATCAGTTGCCTAGTAGCCATAACACAAGCTCTGCTTAGCTCGGGACTAGATGGCGTTGTGTGTTAAAGAAAAAAAAGGCATTTTATAAATTAACTAGCGGTGCATACAACACACATTATAAACTTTCCTTTTGAATCATTTTATGCATTGCATCAAAATCAGTTGAGTACTTTAATTACGTCCGATATGTTTTATTTAAAGAAGATCGATGATGCTAATGACTGATGATTTAGAGTTCATTCAAACAAAGAACTGTGCAACGACTAAGCATCGTTTTATTAGTTCACTATTAATCAAACAAATATTTATGAAATACCGTGTATATGATTTATTTATAACAATTTTTTCGTGTTTATTGGAGCACACATTGCATTAACTTAATAATTTTATTAATTTAGAAGATAAAATGTTTAAGAAAATTTTAAATTAAAGGCATGTAAAAATTGTTACAAAATTAGTCATAACTCTCTAATAGAACATTATCCAACACAGGTAAACGTCGGCTGATATAATGTACCTTTGCATAGCCACCACCATTTAATTTCTTCCCCATTTGGCAAGAAGATAAATGAGTCCAAATTATAAAAAGTAAGGCATACATAAATCTATACTATCATAAGCGAGAAGTGATAAAATTTTAAGTACTTTGTTTATGGGCGATAATATTAATCACCGTACCATCCTATTCAGAAGAAACTAGGAATTTCCTTACTGAATCATTGTTTGAGTAGCCTTACATACGTTTTACAATATAGGAAGCAATAAAGCAGACGAATTAACCGTAAAGTAAATACATATCTCCGTGCTTTATATCGCCTAGAAAACTTCCTTCTCACTAAAATCAAAACTACGCATTAAGCTGTCTTTATTTGTTCCCTTAGTCGACTATAACCACTGTGCTATCTTGACTAGAATGCAGACTTTCTCAATAAAGTAGATAGTCTCAATAACTGTATTCTATACAAGTACACCATGTATGTAGTTTACATTCCCAGTTGCTACTTATTCGTCAGCATTATGCTGACTAAAATGCTTCTTAAATACCCCCTAAAAACGATAACTTTATTCACTCTTCCTTCTATGTGCAGTCTGTTCTTTTCTGGAATGCACTCCCCGCCACAATCAGGATGTCTTATATTAAAGACTCATCTCGCACTATATACTCTGGTATAGTATTTAATATATCAAGTAATATGTAACGACATATTCTGGTTCCATTTGAATTGTTAAATTTTGGCAAGATATCTATCTGAAGATAACATAAGTTCAACCAACATAGTTTGTACTACACTTCAATCCCATCTTAATATGTTATTGATAAAACAGAAACATATATTATAATAATTTAATATTAACAGATATATGTTAACTTTATTATATACTTTCTCCACAATTAAAATGACCACTAGGAATATTTGTATGTCACTCACGTTGTGCTAATTGAATTGTCGGTGACGAAAGCGTAATCAGGAAACCAGGGAGGTACTCGGAGTGTGTGGCAAACATTTAGCGATATTAGGAGCGTTAATTACGTTACTGTCAGGAACAAACGCACGCGAACACCGTGTACTAACTAGCAGTTTACGTATCAAACTAAATTTAGCCTGATATGTAAACTACTAGTACAGGATGTATTCAGAATAACACTGAAGTCTGTTAATATTAGTGCTTTGCTAATCTCTAGAACTAAGAAATTGGAAAAAAAAATTCATTAGAAGATAAGGGACTCTATGATGTGGTTGACACAATGACACCAGGCTTATTATTTTTGTAACATATTACCGTTTATTTGCTTCATTTTAGCATTAGTTGTTCAATTTAAGGGCTTGTATTGTTTTCATATTATACGGGTATTCTATTATTACTATATTCTTTACGAGTATCTATAAAACACAGTTTAATAATTACAAAAAAAACAATATGTTCAAATGAAATACAAGTACAATTTTAACAAAAATAACACCCATTTCAAGGTTATCATGGTACCATCGATAGGATATCTCCTTTGCATTAAAAAAAAGAATCATCTAAATCGGTTAATAAACGACGAAGTTATCCGCGAACACACATAAAAAAAATATATATACGGTCGAGTTGAGAAACCTCCTTCTTTTTTTGAAGTCGGTTAAAAAATGTACGATAACCTTTCTTCTTTTATCATTGTAACTATAAAGTAAAATTTCCTAAAAGCGCTAATACTAAAATAAATTGCAAAGACTTTCTATTCCATTATCATTTACATTTTCTAAAGTTGAACTAAAGTCCATTAATTACTATAACTACGACTAAATTTTTTATAGGTTGATATTAATTTGAATTGTTTTAAATTTAAACGAACTTTACACTAAAATTATAAAGTTCGTTTAACTTGGGTGCACAGGGTCGCTTCTCATCGATTTTCTTTTTACATTAACTATTGTAATTGTGCAATTAATTACCTTACTGAAATGTACTTTTATCCAATATGAAGATCAATTAATTATCTTTATTAATATTTAAATCTTATTCATATTTCTATGATTTTTCTATAAATTATGTATGTATTATGTATGTATAAAAAAAGAAATATGTGTCTGATTTGGTTACGTGAGTACAACGGCAATTATGTAAAATGTGGCTTAATATGTATGTGTTCTATCTATAATATGTATGTATTTACAAAAGCTCTGCTTATCTTGGGACTAGATGGCGTTGTGTGTTTAGATGTCCGAAATATTATTATTATTATTATTATATGCCTTTTTCTTGTGCTTCGGCATATAAAGCCGTCGGTCCTGCCCCCCTAGCCAAGTTACAAGCGTTCGTTTTTCTGCAATCGTTAATGAATCGCGTTCTCGTGTGTCATTGGCTAATATTTTGTTTTGATCACGTGACTTGTTTCCATTTAGAAACTCTTAGCCAAGTTGACGTTTGTTCGTAGTGATGGAATGGAAAGTGATCGTTTCTACAAATTCGATGCCAAACTCCATACAAAAGTTAGCAAAAGCTAGCCAAGTTACACTTTTGACAAACGCAAACGAAACGATATCCATGCGTTTGAACGTTCATTAAGCGATCAAAAATATTTGGTGATATCGCTTTAGAAATGGCGTCGGTATGATAGATATATAGTCTAAAAGGACCACCAAGAACTATTTTATGTGCTTTACATAATTTTGGACATTTAAAATGCATACTTTAAATATGTTGTGGTGCGCTCGTAATGAGGAAGTACGGCTTAGAGGTGGAAAAAGACATATTAATCGTCAGTGCAACGAGACAATCCGCGAAATGCCGGAAACTTTATTTGTGGAGCTATTTTGGCTAGACAAGTCGTCTTTCGAAGCCCTTTGTCAAGAACTCCAAAACAAGACATCGCTAAAGGGAACCAACGAGATTCCCTTAAAAGTTAAGGTAAGTTAATAATCTGTCTTTTTTGTACTATTGACTATTTTAACTTTTCCTTAATGTTTGTGTATTTATAGGTTTTGAGGCATGCTCTTGCTCTTTGATGCTCTTAGTTTCCTAGCCACAGGATCCTATCAGCGAATTATTGGTGTCCTTCAGCATTGCCCAACGGACAGCTTGTTGGAGCATCAGACAAGTTGTTGATGCTTTGAGAAACCCTGCTGTCGTTGCAAAATGGCTTAGGTTTCCAATAACACAACAAGAGAAAACAGCTATAAAACAAGAGTGTATACCTACTTAACAAACAAACTAACTATATTTAATTGAATATGTACCATGTGTTAAACATAGTTTTATTTTACAAGGTTCCAAAGAAGATTTGGCTTTCCTTATGTAATTGGTTGCATAAATTGTACGCATGTAGCTTTGGTAAAGCCTATTACTGAAGAGCATGTATATTTCAATAGAAAAGGGTATCATTCACTGAAAGTTCAAATGGTAGATTTATTCTTATTTTTATTTATAGAACAGCATGTATGAGACTATTATGTCACTTATTAATGTTGATTTGGTTTTCAGATTTGTGATAGTAATATGCTGATTATAAATGTGAATCCAAAGTTCGGTGGAGCTACACATGATTCACATATATGGTCTTCTAGTAGAGCTGAATCATTTATGAGTGAACTTCATCAAAATAGTGAACAATTATGGCTGTTAGGTTGTTGTGGAACAATAAAAATATTTACTATTATTTTTATGTATCAGCCTTATAAAGTGACTCTACTCAGCCTGATGGAAAGCATACACACAATCCTAGAGCAGTGGTCATTATACTCGTTGCAAATGCAGACAATGCAACAACTCAGCATGGCATCATTTTCGAACCGGCCCATTCATACTAAAATCAGCATGGCTCTATTACCTTAAAGTTCAGTAGTTTTCCTGTGGGTAACTAATTTTTAAACTATTTTTTTCAGGTGACTCTGGATATTCACAACATCCTTGGCTAATGACACCTATTCTCAATGTAGTTCAAGGTTCTAGGGAAGAACTTTATACTGTAAAGTATGTGTGAGCCCGTAACTGCATTGAGGACTGTTTTGGATTACTCAAAGCACAGTGGAGATGTTTTCTCAGAGACAGGTTTCTTCATCATCATGCCTATGTAGCTAGCAATATTATAGCTGCATGTTGTGTATTACACAATTTAGCGTTACAAGCTGGCATACCACTACCACAACCACTTTCTGCTACACATGACAATGAAGACAATATAAATTTGCAAGATCCCATACCTGCTATGAATATGCCTAATCAAAGTGAAGTCATCGAAGGAAGAGCCATGCCAAATTCTTTATTAAATAGATTAAAATAACGTTAATTGTTAATGGCTTTGTTATTAAACATTGTCTTTCTTATGTGGGTTATTTTCCCCTGTGATATAGATTTTTTTTTGTGTTGGATAGAAAGAAGAGACTATAAAGATTTTATTTGAATTTTTTTTTATTATAAATAATACTTTTTTTATTTTCTATAAATATATTTGATAATGTACTCAGATGTTAAAACAATCATTAAAAGGCTTTATTATTACAGTGTTTGTTTATTTACCTAGTAGAAACATTACAAAACAATGTATAAATTATGTCATTGACAAAAAATTTATATTACCACTATTTTTAATGTAGGTGAAGGAAAAGATTAGTAACCCGCAAATATCATTACATTAAACAGTTTATGATGATGATGATGGTCTCAACTGAGGTAAAATTTCTAAAATTTTTTCTGAAATATCATTGAAACAATTTGTAATTATATTCTGTTTATTTAAAATTCTGTTATACAGTGCATTTCAAATTATAATAATTTGTAATGTATCTATCCTTCGCTTCAATTGTCTACTATGTTATTCGTCTCCTTTCCAGTTTCCTCACATCCAGGATTTTTGCCAGTCTGCCTTTAGTTACAGCCGGTGAGTTTCTATGGTCGTGAACTTGCTTGACGTCACTGGCGCTCCCCTTTGAGATGCGAGGGTTGTGCATGGAACTTCTCCAGAGGGAGTGGGGCTGATGTTGCTGAAAAAAACAATTATATTATAATTAATTAAACTATGAGTTCCTCCCTGCTATTAAATTTTTTGTGATAATCGGTCCACTCATTCTGTAGATTAGTCACAACAAAGAGACTATAAGTAAACATAATCTGGGACAGAGTATGGACAGTGTGGTTGTACAGTCCTACTTCAACAGTCAAACCCGTTAAGGCCAACACCCTCTCTTCTAGAGCAGTAAGCATTTGCCTGCTGCTAGGACCATCACCAGTCCAGTCCTCACCGCTTATTGCTAGGGCTTTTTTTTGGTTTCAAACTTTTAGTTTGCCCACACATATTAGAACATATCTATCTATTAAGCATTCATTACTAGAATAATATCTCCTTTCACAGGAGAGGCTTATGTCCAACAGTAGACTATTAAAAGCTGTCGAAGATGAGTCAATGAAAATATGTGACTCATTCTGTCAATTTTAAAATGAATTTTATCAACATTATATATTACATAGGTATCATGTAATTAATTTATAGATAGTACACAGAAGTTATAGATGTTTGATAGATTAATTTTTATCATCATCATCATCATCAGCCTATCGCAGTCCACTGCTGGACATAGGCCTCTCCAATTGCGCGCCACTTGGTTCGATCCTCATTAATTTTTATAGTGTGTGTCTATGAAGAAAGTTGTTGTATGTGCTTTGTCTTTTAGAAAACTAAATGTCATAATAGGAAACCATTACATTATATTTTTAATATTAAATAGGCAATAATTATTGCATGTTTGTCGCTTATCATGTCACTATTTGTTTCATACTTTCTGGAGATGAAGTGAGATACTTTTAAACAACAAAGAATAACTAATAATTTACATACCTTTCCATGAATTCCAATAAGACGAGGACTTGTTCTGTCTGGCTCTATCTATAAATTCATTATGTAAGAGGTATCACGTCATTTATTATAAGTTAATCCTTAAGCAGGATCTTCATGTTTCCAAGTCACAATAATGTTAAAACGACATTTCGCACTGTGATATTATAATAAACCATTTACAAATAGATTGTTCTTTATTTTATATACATTTTATCACTTTATAATTCAGCCAACTAAAATCGACAATAAAAATTGTTGATGAACAATGTCAACGTTACCATGACTACCTACTTTGACGTTTCTTAGATGGATAGACCATAGACTATATTTTAGGTTTTTTCCACGTAAATTGTAGAACGAGCGATCGAACCATTTGTGTCAACTTGGCTACCAAGTTATCGTTTTCTAAAATTACTTGAGAAAGAGCGTTAACGATTGCAGAAAAACGAACGCTTGTAACTTGGCTAGGGGGGCTGCGCCTGATCTCTCCCCGGTCGTGTTGAATGACTATTCCGGACTATGAGAGTGAGGGAATAGAGAGTGCATCTATGTTTGCGCACACACTTGTGCACTGGAATATCTCCTGCGTAGTTGACTGGTCTCCGTTGAAACTGGCCGACGCAGCCGGCTAGGAGAACATCACCTATCCTATTGGGAGTGTATGAGTGTGTAACTCAATCGGTGTCTATGGAATATAATATATGAATTCACGCAGAACACAATATGTTTAATGCATAAAGATCGCAAGAAAAGTTGTAATTTTGTCACAAAACTATAAGTATACAAAAATACAGCATGATGCTGTGACACACATAGACACAGAGTTGCCAAAATTGTATTAAAATATGATTTACTAGTTGTTGCCCGCGGCTCCGCCCGCATATATGTCGGTTATCGCGGCAAATAGTAGCCTATGTGTTATTTTGATGTATAAGCTATATTACTGTAAAGTTTCATCCAAATCCGTTCAGTACCTTTTGCGTGAAAGAGTAACAAACATCCATCCAAACATCCATCCATCCTTACAAACTTTCGCATTTATATTTATATTGGTAGGATTTAAACTTGACTAAAAGTTTGACAACAGCAAATAAATTTCAGTATAAAATCAAATTTAGATATCTATCAGCCTGACCTAGTTCTCTTTGTAAGTGCAATCATCTTCGGCATAAGGTGCTGAGACGACCGGTCGTAAGAGCTAAGCTAAAGGATACCGCAAATGTCGTGTGCGAGTGTGGAGTGCTCGAAGAGGCCGGAATCGTGTACTTGTATGACCCTCTGCATAATTAAAGAGGCCTCTAATACAGGTACGAGATGTCAACTAGCAAAATTTGAATTTATTAGCGTAAATTATTTACTGAATATGGTTTACGGTTGTTTGAATCAAACCACTTAAATCTTAAAATTAATGTATTAAAAACAAATATTGTTCAAATATAGTCGCCTTTGATATGAAAACACGAGCACGTAACTTTGTTATATGTTATGTTTAACTCCTAATTGAGTTATATTTTCTTTCGTAAACTATCCCATTACCTTATTTCCATACATTACTCGCTGAGCCGGCAAACATTGTTATGCATACAAAAAAATTTCGTGTGGGTCACCTTTATCATTTAGGGGTATGGAAAATAGATGATGGCCTATTCTCAGACGTACCCAATATGCTCACTTAATTTCATAAATATCGGTCCCGTCGTTTAGGAGGAGTTTGGTGATAAATATCGGGACATGATATATATTAGATGTCCGAAATATTTATTATTATTTTTATTATATATATTTTTATATATTAAATTTTGAAATTTCACAACTAGTCAATTTTTTTCTTCTACTCTAGATTTTTCTGTGACAAAGTAAGAAAATATCATGATAAATTCACTTTTATCGAAACAATATGCAGACTATTAATAATTATAATAGAGAAGCCATACCCCACTTGGCAGAAACTTCCATTATGTTATACCTCAGTAAGCATTTTATTCAGAAACTAGAGTTCGCCCACGACTTCGCTCGCATTTAATAAAAAGTATTCTATGTTACTTCTAATACCTCCAAGAACCTGTGTACAACGTTTCATGATGATCGGTTAAGTAGTTTTTGCGTGAAAGCGTAGCAAATAAATTTACATTCACATTTTTAATAATAAGGATAAATTAGGTACGCAACTCCACGAGATTTTCCCGATGCAATTAATTTATTAAACATTCATATTACTTATTGATATTAAATTGAAACATCTGAATTTAATGGAGTGTCATCGGTGTTGTAGGTATAGTATATAGCGTATGCCAATACTATTGAATATGAATAAGGATTTAATCCCTGCTACTTCACCACACAACGATCATTGAAATAAAGTGTGTTTGGATTATCATCGTCACATTATACAGTGGTTTCACTGTAAATATCTCATTAAAATAGTAACGTGTTCATATTTCTAGTTAAATAATAACTAAGCCATTTTTTTCTTAAATAAAAATCGTAGAAATATAATACTTGAATTGGCAACTAAACGTATCATCTTATTTCAACTCTACAACAAACTGAATTAGATCGTAGAATATGAGTAATTCTAATATTCTGTTCAATATTGTCATTTGATTCAAGATTGAAACAGGTTTATGAGTTATTCATATCCACATAAAGCATGTTATGCATACGGATCGAAATACAAACATGGCATATAGTTCACCTGAAACTCAGTGAGGAAACTTATAAGATCAATGACAAATATACATATGTACATATACATATGCATTCTCACGCTCACGCCTATGTCCCTGCGGGGTATGTGGAACAAGAAGCGTATTTAAATACACACCAACATTTAAAGACTGCCTCGCGGTGATGCCGTGTTGCTTTTGTAACTGCTGTGCTTAAGGAGAATCTTGGGAAGAATTCCTGTGTGAAAGAAAATGTATACCTATAATATATGTAATTATTTGATTTGGAATTTAGATTATTTTTATGCATGTATATACATAAAAAACTGTGTCTGGGTCTGCTTAGTTTAGAATTAAACCATTTAAGAAATGCGCGTACTCCTTAAAAGGCTGGCAACGCACTAGTGACGCCTCTAGTGGTGTCCATGGGCGGCGGTTATCGCTTACTTACATAGCGTTGCATGTCAGATGTCCGAAATACTTAATAATTGACGTCATCAGGTGTCTCCACGGGGAAGGAGGGAGTGCTCTGCTATATAATCGGCTACACCCGCCAGTCTTAATGTGACCGAGGGGTTAACTGGAAAGTTTGCGGGATATCATTCAGAGTCAAGCTCACTGACTGATAGTCTAAGATGAGGTGATCGTCAAGGACGTCAGGATATTCAGCCGCGTCAATGCCTCGGGAGATGGTCAAATCTATGACATCCGTACGGGTATTGCGTTGAAACCTCTGGTTCTAGCACCTGGTACTCGTTTCGATCTGCATCGTCTAGAAGGCGGCAGCCTTCCAAGCATATGGAGTTGGAGTTCATGGAAGGGTACAGCAATAAAATTTCATTTTATTTTAATATATTTAACCATTTTACACAACGAAAAATAAAAATAATCAAGAAATGGATTACTTAAAGTAAATTCATGAATCGCTGTGACCAATTTCTTTATATTCAGTTAATTTAATTTCCTCCAAGAGAACAATTTTTGTTTCATTGTGTATATTACAAACTAGATTTACGCTGTTATTTTTCTGAAAAAAACTAGTTTATTACTTTTTACAGCGAGAAATATTTTCTTTGATTAGATTGGTAATTCACCTGGCCGGTATAGTTGCTTAGGAACGTATTTAATATAATAAACAAATGATGACGCAGAAGGTTATTTTTGACTCGGAACGTAGTGTAGGACATCCACAGGTCACGTCAAAATAACGGGTAGGAACTGGATGCGAGAAGTCGGGGATCGAACCCGCGTTAATTTGGATAAACCTATATCTCGCAGTAAACTACGATATACTGATGATGATGATGATTTGTTATGATGCTTTTTTTACAAGTAAAAGAAGTATAGTTATAGTGTAAACACAAAGCAAGCAACCTTCCTGTCTGAACTAACAAAACCAATTTTCTCGACTATGTAGAATAGCCTCCAAACTAACAATACTGATGTAGAAGCAGGCAGTTTGCCAAATTGTTATGTTAACTTATTTTGTACACGCTATCCTGCAAACGAAATTTAGCTACTAGGACGTGTTAGTAATTTGCTAGTTAAGGCTTACTATTTTTTTGTCACAATTCTAAGAAACTAAGTAGCGAAAAAGAAGTAAAGAAATAAAGAAACAACATATAAGGCAATTGTAGGTAATAATTTATTGAGTTTGTAAGAATTAGTCAGTTTAAAAATTAGAATATCCACATCCACGTTTTTTCCAATAAGTAGTAGTTATAAGTTCTTTAAAATTGCATACATTAGCTATCGAGCTTTGAAAACCAATACCTACCGATTAACTTCTAGAATCAGGGAGGAAGAAGGGATTAAGCATTCCGTGACTAACTTACTGAGTGATCAACAACGAACGACTTGTGAAAGATTCTGTGAGGCCATGGATCGATCACAGTGTTACTCCGACTGAGCCCGCCCATATCGTGTGCCTGAGCATGATTGCTTCATATTCTATATATGTATACTCGTATACTTCAATTATTAGTACGTGGATGTACATAATTAATTAGTGTTCCCACACGCACCATAATGGTAATGGAGACCGCAGAGAGGCATAGAAGACTGCGGCAAATGATCTACACACGACAGTTGACATGAATTTGCTTAAATAAGAGCGTTGACATAAGGGTTCGTCTCAAACACCACAAAAAAAAGATTTCAAAAAGGTTATGGTGACCATACGAGTCGTATAAAAGTACTCGTCATCCAAACAGAGTTGTAACTCATATTTTGATATAATGTTTAACGTTGAGCTTAATTTTCTAGTGGTTTCCTTGAAATCGCAAATTGTCACGTTGAAATCACACTCTCATGTAAATTTTGTACGGAAACCAATGATCTCAAAGTGCTCCTCAATGTCCGTTACCTAAACAGTGAATTATTTAGTCCTCGAAATACATACCAAACAGCTCCGAATTACAGAGTTGAATTTTGAATTTGAGAAAGGGAATACTACAAGCCCAGTTCAATGAGGCAGACAACCCGTCGAGGAGCGACCACAACATTGATACAAGTTTATTGACCGCAAGAACACAAATACAAGGTAATGGATCGCATTTACAACTCAACTGTATTGTGAATTAATATTTAAGCATTTCTTTTTTTTATTTTGAGGCCATATTAACATATCAGATAAAGGCACATCGTCGTCATTAAATTGTAATACTGCAAAAGTGATTTTGCAAAATTACATATACCATAGCATTACCCGCGTAAAAAAAAGGTCCAATGAATGAACTTACTACAACTTCATGAGTTTTAACCGGTTTTACGTCACCTATACCAGGATCACATGTTAGTAACTTCCCGCAGTTTCTAAGTATACACAAACTTATAGATCGTTTGCAAATCTTATGCAAACTTCCTTTGATTTGTCTACATACAAGGGCAGCCAAGTATCGTATTTCTGGAATTACCGAATATATGATACTCGTCAATATTTTTCGAAAATCACTTGCACACAATGTCGTCGTTTTCTTACACATTTTTTTATTTCTATATATTTTTATTTCATTTGTTATTAATAGGGTGTAGGAGCAAATTTAACGTAGTGATTGAATATTTGTTACTGGAGTATTGATATCGAACTCTAGTTGATAACTTTAATTACATATTTGGCCATGCTCCAAATCGTATATTTCTTCACAGATAAACGCCATTAACCTGATTCTTATTCCCTTTGTGAGCTGAATTTAGACATAGTAAAGAGTATTCGTAACAAAATTGACATATTAAGTAAGTTAGAGAAAAGTAAAAAATAAGACAAAACAATTTTTATGGATGTGCTGCCAAAGTGACTCTGCTTTCTCTGATAGAAAGCCTAAACAGAAACTAAAAGTGGTGATCATCATACTCATTGCGAATACAGACAATGCTACAAGGCAACATGGTGACCCATACCTTGGCGGCCTAGTGATGCTTTTACGACAGCACGAACGCTGTCATTTTACATTGATTTTCTGTGTGAAGGTAGTACCGCCCCGGTCGAGCCAGACCGTTCGTGCTGTAATCAGCTTGGCTCTACTACCTTGAGATAAATCATTTATAAAGAAAGAAGATCTCTAATTTCTTCTTGACTAAGCTCTCAAGGATAGAGATGGTGAACAGTATTTATCTTAATAACTTTAATAAAATCCAGACAGTAAGCTACCCGCGTTTTACGTCATATTGTGAACAAAGAGTAGTCTGCGATTAATGACGACTTTATTGCTACTTGGTACTTACACTGTTGGATACTAATTGAATTAAATAATAGTCTGTGAAATTTCTACTTATTTTGTCTTCTATTTTAATAAGTATTTTATTTGCAACGAAATATTAATCAATTAAAAATATCATTTAATCTATACAAATAAATAAAATTGGAGTGTCTGTTTGTGATATTAAAATAACAGCTTCTTACGAAATGCATGTGTATATGTATACATGGTACATATTCTAAAATAACATTTATTACAATTTTTGTCTGTCTGTTTGTTTCGGCTGATTTCTGAAACGGCTAGACATATTTTGAAGGGACTTTCATTGATAAGTAACTTATAGGTAGCTGAAGACACTGTAAATGTAGAAATAAACATGTCATAGGATACTTTTACAAAATCATGTAGGTTAGTTTTAAAAAGAGAACATAAATGGGGTAAGACAAATGGAGCAAGTGCTAAAGCTGCACTATTTTTATTAGGCCTGGTTCACCCACTTATATCTTTGCCTACTTTCATTGGGCAGTTAAAGCTACCGTCTCCATAAGATGGTGGCTTTAACTACTCAATGAAAAGAATAAGTTGATTTTTCTCTATGAATATACGAGTACGGCACTCATACATTATTGAAATTATTTGAGTAGTTATATCTAAAAAACGGTCGCTGTTAGGAAACAAAAGTATTTAGTTTTTTGTTTTACGGAATCAAGAAATTCTACCTACTACCTACCAGTGAAAGTCCAGTCAAATTCAGTCCAGTGATTCCCGACTTATAAAGAAAACTTACTTTTAATATTTTCCATTTTATTAAACAACTTGCAAGCAACAATCCTGAGAATAAAACTACATATAATTCATAAAAATGAAGTGGTCTAAACTGTCTTTATTTTTATTGATCACACAATAATAACCAACATGTCAAAACTAAACCAATATTTTATGTTAGTATCGGCCAATAATAAATCGTATTCGTGTTTGTTTTATTTGCCTATGAAGGTCGCTATTAATCTTCCAATGTTTGACTACAAAAGTGGACCCATTAATTTAAGCAAAATATTTGACGGTCGTATCACTGAAAAACATACCTTATTATGTAGTCATGTTGACATCAATTTAAATGTTAAACCATTGAAGAATCAATATAGGATGTTTTTTCTAAGTGTGGGCCTCCCAAAATGTCTTTACTCCGCCTGGTAAAAAGCAAAAGCAGAATCCAACAGTTGTGGTTACCACATTCATTGCAATTGTAGACAATGCAGCATGGTGACTCACGCCATGGCGGCCTTGTGATGCTTTCGCATCGTTGAGCCTCCGGCCTCACTCTCACCAACGAAACATGCTGAACGCTGTCATTTTACATTGATCTTCTGTGCGAGGGTAATACCGCCCCGGTCGAGCCGGCCCGTTCGTGGATGTGTTATTTTGCTCTTTCATCCCTTATTTACATCAATCGTTTTCTTATTTTCGTTGTCCATTTTCAAAATGTTATTATTTATTAACATTTGTCTTTTTCATTTTACTCAAGATTTTAATTGACACACAAAATGTCACGTTCTTATTACAAAACAGTTTTATTTAGGTATGCTGTTTTAGTTCTAGTTCTTGAAAAGTTGAATTTAAGACGGCTCAATTTTACAACCCAAAAGTGCCCTTAAAAGGAAATTATTTATCTACTAGAGAAGTGAATAGTGTAGCTCAGTTTCAATTTATTTATTTTATTCGCGCCCTGGGAGACAGTGACGGGAACATTGGGATTCCTTCAAAGGAGGGGGCCATCTAAAAACTGTAGGTGGCCCGAGGTACGTCGGGGTTCCAGGGTTTTCCTTTTTAGGGTGCACGTGGTTCCCTGGCATCTAGTATCCGAGACGGCATGTGGTATTAGTCGGTTCGAGTCCGACATGCCACCAGGAGGTGGTATCCGAGGGGATTTCCGCACTGAAAAAAAGGCGGACTTAAAGCCATTGGGCATTCTCCACCACATCCTTTCAGTGATGTTAAAATATGTGGCGGTAGCTATTGTTATACGATGATATATGACGGAGTGCATTTTATAGTTTTGCTTAGGTAGAAATTTCACATATAGTTTGAAAAAGTTTTACTAAAATTCATTATTAAAACGTTATATTCAAATAAAGTTATTCAGGTTTATTTTAATATTTAAAAAATCAGGAAAACCAGTGCGATAGTAAAACTCTTGAACAGGTGACACTATCAATTTTATATGCCGTAATGGCAAGTAATTAGGTACTTTATATTTAATTATATAATTATTACATAAAACTCAAACTACTAGGATAGTTTCACTCACTTACTTTGTGAATAAAATAAAACAGAAACAGCCAGAACTTTGTGCCGCTAAGCTTTAATTTCCCAGTTTACTTAATGAACAATTTGCAGCACCGTTGTCCTCGTTCTCTTGAAGTTTCTTAAAGCACCCCATTATTAAAGACTCGAGCAGTGAACGTTGTCAGTAAGAGTTATTTGCTCAGTCAATTAGATAACTTACCGATACAGCAATACACAAGATAAAATTACGACACGAAGTTGTCTTAATTTTATCTCGTATTGCTGTATACAATTACAATTAATATAGATGTGTATAATTTTTATTCTGTTTTTTATTTCACAAAATCACTCAAATGAGTTGCTAAGTTACATGCAAAAGATATTAAAAATATCTCCTAAATAGTGCTACATTGTGTTTAAATTTTTTGTGCCTCTAACGGTAATTTGAACGATCTATTGTGAATATAAAAAATGACGTATTTTTATCCTGTTAATACGTAAGACCACGACATTTTGTTGTAAAGCTGTTCAAAATAAATGAAAGGAGAGATTCTCAAATGGACTGTTTCGTTTTATGAGAATTTTATAGGTTTTCGATACTTCCAAGTTGCTATCTAGGATCGCGTTGACGATCTTTTGTCAAAAAATAAGCTAAATCATGTAGGTAAAAAATAAACACTGATGTTTTTTCTACCTACACGCTTAACTTTATTTTAGTATGTAATTCCCTGACCTTTAGCAAAACCATTTAGACATGTTATTCGATATTAGAAATATTCTTATTTCTTTAAGTTAGGTCTGATGCTAAACATCCTTAATAATGCATTATTTTCCAGATTTAAAACGAACAAAACGTCAGAGTAAATAAGTCGAATAGATCTACGGTAAGATATTATGCAAGTACTTCGATGGCAAGCAGCATAAAGACTGCATTATCCCGAAGATGCCTTTCGTGCTCTTATGTGAATATCCTCTAATAGCATAAAACCATGAATGTTCGTGAATCAATTACTGGCTTAAATTAATAATGTAAAGTAAGCGAAATTATCAGAATTAACTATCGGATCACCTGATGAAAATTGATTTCTGCCGCCCAATGAGACCTGTTAGGTTTATTATGTCCATCATTATCTCAAATACTGATTTATCCTACTTCTATTTGGTATCTTGAAGTTTTAGCTCTATTGTCTTTTTATGTCGCTATGTCTAAATTACCTCATGAAATATTGTCTAGTCAGTTAATCACACCGTGTCATATAATATTATGTCTACTAGTCAAAGATCTTATATCAGTAAAATATATTGTGAAATGTTGAAGATGGTAAACCAAGAAACGGCTAAAATCGATCTATACAGTTTAAAACGCAGAAGTGTAAGCGTGCAAATCGCAATATTATTTCGTGTGAACCAATGCTAATACTAAATAGCCGTTATTTTTGCAACCATGACAACAACATTATATTATTTTAAACATACGAAATCTTAATAATATAAGAAAATTTAACTTAAGGGAAATATTTGTCTTATCTCGGGTCTATTTTAATATATTAACGAAATAAGTTATGTATTTACCTACTAGCTACGCCTGCGTTATGAAACCTTGCATATTTAGGCAGCGTACAAGATTTAAGAAAAAAACAAATTTGAATTTTGTCAGTATTGTTTTTTGTCTTAAAGATATATCTTTTTAAATTAGGGTGTAGATTAGGCAAAACAGTTAAAACATTTAAAAGGTTACAATACTTTCTACTTCGCGACGTTTTGAACAAGTTATCCCGACCGTAACCAACCTCTTGTTTATCGAAATAATTTTATCTAAGTATTTCAGGTATTTCTGTCTTGGATTGCGTGTCGAGTTTCGGAAATATACTTATTGGAAAACTACGATTCATACATAATATTATAAACGCGAAAGTTTGTAAGTATGTATGGATGGATTGATTTATTTATTTATTTCTTCATTGTACACACATAATAAATACATAACAAAGAATGAGTTACAAAGTAGAAAATGTAACAATTGGCGGTCTTATCGCTCCCGGTGATTTCTTCCAGACAACCTTAGTATGGATATTGGGTGTTTATGATCTTAAGGCAGTTTATACACTAGTAACACACCTCGTTATTTCACTGAAAATAGGCGTATCAATTGCACTCTAATGCAGTCATATATTGTTGATAGAATACAATAGAAAAATGAACATTTAATCTTAACAAATAATCTGTACTCAACACTCAATCATTTTATTCTTATGCTACTTTGCTCTTGTTCGCGAACTTAGATTGCGTCCGCATACTTCATCGTTCCACCATTCTTTTTCCCTTTGTGCAGCCAACAATGGACATTGTGGCCTTTGATATGATAATTTCCCTGCCAGCGGAACGCTTTAATGTCTTTATTCACGCTTTCTGAAGCAGCTTTTATGCCTTACAAATCATTTAGGCCGATTCTAAAACTGTAGTTTCAGCTAAAGTTTTCAGTTGACCTATATCTTTATGAATAAAATAAAACAATTGTCTTATAGAATCATCGAGCTTCGTGTTGATCTATTAATAGCAGAAAATACTTCTAAAAATCCATTGGCATTATACTAAACATCCAAAAGACCCCGTGAAAAGACCAAACACGCTCCTAAATCCTATGACTCTTTAGTGAAAAAGTCAGTTATCAAATTTTGTTTGAAGATCGTATCGGACCGAAAATATCCTAGAAGATAACATTTCCACTGAAAAGTTGTGGAAGGCACAAAGTTTCTTGTAAAGCGCACAATGTTGGTATTGGTATAAAACGTAAATATTTGTCAATTATTTCTTTTCTTTTACCAAATTTACTTTATTTTACTGTGTTAGCTGGCATAAGCCCAGTATGTGGACGTTTCCAATGAAAGACCAGTTATGTAAACTCTTTCGGCGTTCAATACAACGTCATCCGGTGCCCTCTTTCTTTAAGTAAGTTAATATGCAGTGTCTTTATATTAATTGAATTTAATGGAAATATTCCTTGCGGGTTATTTTTTTAAACTATTTGTTATCTTATTGGAGTTTATCCCTTGAGAAACGATTTCCATATTTAGTCAGCGGCATGAACATTTGATGAACAGTACGAGGCTTAACAAAAAGTAGGGCATTACGCTGCAGCGCTTTATTATTAGTTTTGTCGTCTAACAAACTATGTAATCAAATAGCGCTAGAAGGCTTACTTTTTAAGGATAGTTTTCTCGCGATTAAAATGACGATCAAAAGCGCCGAGAATTAAATAGCACTTACGCGTTTTGTTCAATGTACTATAAAGGCTTGCGCACATTAGGGCGGGCCGCAACGCCCCGCACTGGTGGATCGGTTTCCAGGCGTATTTTTGGGGCGATGTTATGCGTTGCAATGCGGCCTGCCTCAGTATGCGTTGGAAGGTACAACAGGTTGACGTGGGGAGGGGTTGGGGTGTGGGCCTCCGGTATCCTCACTCACTCGGTGAAACACAACGGTTTTCTGTGTGGCCGTGGTAACTCTTCATCGAACAGCAGATTGAATAAAAACAGATCTTCGTCAGAAATAGCTATCGCGTATGACTGTCAACGGCTAACTGATTCAAATATTGTGTTGCGGTACGTAATTTTGCAATGCGATGCGCTGAGACCTGGCGTAGCTATGGTATGCGCGAACCTTTAGTGTACAACGTAGAAAAGCGAAGAAACTTGTGGCGCCTACAGTGTGGTAAACTCTAGTCTTATATCAGAGCTGACTTTTATTTAAAATCAATGAGTGCAATGAGCGCCATTAACATAGATATTAAAATTCTATTTTGAGTTACAAATTCATAAGTTAACCTGAAGTACTAATGTACAAGGTAATCCCTACTATGAGTGCCATTAATATGGATATCCAAATTCAATTTCGACCTATAATTTCATAAGTTAACCTGAAGTACTAATGTAGAAGGTAATAAAAGTAATTATTTCGTACATCTAACACACAAGGCCATCTAGTCACAAACTAAGCAGAGTTTGTGGTATGGGCACTAGACAACTGATATAAATACATGTATATTTTTTGTAACTACGTACATATCTCTAAATGTCAAAATTACGAGCAATGGCTTAAGATCTCTCGGATATTCAAGAATACGTAAATAAAAAAATTGTGTGTGTCAGCTCCGACGCACGACTGGAGTTTACTCTTTAATTACGATTGTCTAAACATACGCAAAAAGAGTTTATCCAACTGAAAATAAGATTAATACCATATGAATTGATATGCAAATAAATTACCCACAACACAATAGATTAAACACTTTGTTTACAATCACTCAATCGCTTTTCAAAATTTGACGTTTCTAAATGCAAAGTGACATTTGATGCGGCGAGTTGCGTTCAGAAACATACAACATTTGTGCTATGTTTATGTTCACACAACCAATGTTTTTGTTTTAATGTTTTTTCTCAGTTTTTAATGTTCTAGTTTGTATTAATTACGTGTAGTGTTGGCTGGTGGGTGGTGCAGAGAAGCATGCCATTATAGTAATTTTTTTATAATTCAAAATATCACTAACATAATTTTAATTTAGTTTATATATTTATATTTTTTACATATACCATTGTATATATTTTACATTCACCGCTAGTAAGATGATTACCCCTAATTATCACTCTGATAATTCTGCTTATGAGTCTGCTATATCTTCTGACGAAGACAGTTTTGATTCCTTAACTGAGACATTGGGTGAACGCCTACGGTGTAAATTCAGCAACCAATCGAAGCATCTGCTTAATGTATGTCACCTTAATGCACAGAGCCTGCCCAGTCACTTTGGCGACTTGGCGGAGGCTTTCAACGACACCAACGTACATGCCATCCTGATATCAGAGAGTTGGCTCAAGCCAAATCTTCTTTCTACCTACTACCCCCTCACAGACTACATTCTTGTACGAAATGATCGTGTCGGTAGGAGGGGTGGCGGAGTTGCAATATATATACACTGTTCCCTTCCCTTTAAAATTCTAGCTTCTTCCCCTGCCGGCTCCACCACCGCTGAATTTCTATTTCTTGAGGTCTCTGTGAGGGGAACCAAAATGGTTCTGGGGGCTGTTTATTGTCCTCCTTCGATTGATTACTTCTCCAGTCTGGAAGCAGTACTGGAATCTTTAGGGTCTGCATACGCTCATCACGTCATTATGGGAGATTTTAAAACAGACCTAACCCGCCGTACCTCACGTTCCTGTAAACTCCTTCAGATTGTGGAGTCTGCCGACATGAAGATCTTACCACTACAGCCAACTCATCATAATAGCCTTGGGCTGGACACTTGGTTGGATCTGATTTTAACATCGGCCCCAACATTCCGCCGGAAGCACCGGCATTCTCCAACCACGACCTCATCTTTGTTTCTTATACGAGGTCATTCATCAGTAGATTTTACCTCTCATATTTTTCTCATACTGGGCGCCTTATATATGACAATCGATTCTTAAGGAGTAAACTCCAATAAAAATACATATATTTGATATTAGGTACTATTATAGGAGAGCGACAACGAGTGAGTAGTACAGTGGAAGTAATTACTCTTCAAAATTAACTTAGAGGTGGCTTTGTGAACTACAAAACTGTAAGACATACAGATGTACCTTCCTGTCTTGGGTAGGCAGAGAGAACACATCACCGTTTAACCTTTGACCCGCGCTCGCCGATTACGGGTGCTCTAGTACACCGCGGAGCTGGCCGAGTGCGTGTTGGGCCCCGTCGCGTCGCTCTGCCGCCGCGCACTCGCCAACTCACAGGGGCCTCGTTCTCGGCGCCGGCTGCTCCTGGCCGTGTGTCCTTTTTTACAAACCCTTCCCTTATACCTTCTACAAGAATATATATTCAGTTTTAGGGATACATTTGGAATACTTCTTTTGTACACGAACTGAACTCGTTCTCGGCGCCGGCTGCTCCTGGCCGTGTATCCTTTTTAACAAACCCTTCCCTTATACCTTCTACAAGAATATATATTCAGTTTTAGGGATACATTTGGAATACTTCTTTTGTTCACGAACTAAATTAGTTTCACATCTTTAATACGTGACATGTAAAACACGTTGAAATTACTTCAAAGTGACTAAAGAACATGACCTGTCATATATAAAAATCTTCCCAATGACCGCTAAGTGAAAATTAATTAATGGAGTATTTTAGTAATGTAGTTTGTGATATGATTTTTTTTCTGTCACACATTCTCTGCTTAATGTACAGTAACTGTAAATGGATCTCCCTGCGTGTTTGAGTGTGTGCATATTATGTCTTGTTGTTACTTCATAGTAGCTATAGTTAGCTACTATGAAGTAACTTTTGTTTAAAGTTCTAAATGCTCGCCAACTTTATATCAAAAATATTGTTTTGAGACAACATACCCGAAAAAAACGTACTAATGTATCTAATAGAAGGGCAAATTATGTTATATTTGACGTACCTGCATGTAATACTAGTTTTGCTCAGAATTTTTTTCATTTCTTAGGTCCACTATTGTATAATCGAATTAGCAAAATAAAGTGTCTAAAAGACATGTCAAAATTTGGCTGTAAGGGAGCACTGGATGAGTTTCTGAGTAGTTTGGATTATGAACGAACTGAACATTTTATACAAATTCAAAAATAATGTATGTAATTTATTTATATAATCGTTATGTAGTATATAGTAATTTTATTATAGATTATAATTATTTGTTTATTTTGTTATATGTGGTTTAATTATGTAATTACGTTAATATGATATCTATCAAAAATGAATAGATACATAATATGTCATAGATTGTATACACATATATTACCTAGTAATGGAAATGAAGTGATCTGTTATCAAATGCTAAATAAAAGCATTATGTATCTTACTCTAAAATGTATCCCATTGTTTGTCTATTTTTCTTGCCTATACTACATGTTTACGTTAAACTATAACTTGTTATAGGAATCTTTTGTTCAATACAATGTTCCATTTCATAAACTTTGTCACTAAAAAATGTGTCTTTAAGCTAATACATACAGCTGTTATTTGTGAAACGAGAATCTTACCTTGCCGTAACACAGTCTCGACTAGCACGGAAGGTAAAGAAACTTTTTTCTTTGTATACCGTCAATTGACACTTGGACGTTCTTTTTTAACAATTTATATTCGTTTTGAATTCTAACTGTAGCTCATTTAGTTGTAAAATTGTAAATAGTAATGTTAGTGGTTTTGTCGTTATAGCTCACAGATATGTTTCGATTATATGTCAGGCTATTGGTTAGTTCCGTATTTCCATGTATCCTCACATCATAGTTTTTACCTAAAAACTTATACTTTAGTATTCTAGTAGTATTTCCGAAATATTTGTTTGAGAAACATTTATTTAGCTTTTAATGCTACATAATTAATATATTATAATTAATGTTAATACCACGAACCTGTGGGTGGTGGCGATAGAACTGCTCAAGTTAATTTCAATCACTAATTGTTGGGTTTTTAGTTTAACCTTTCATGTGTGTATAACTTAATGTAAATTTAAGAAATTATATTTGCAAATTGCTATACGTTTATATGTATTTCGGTACGGTTAAAATGTTTGAGTTTCTTACTGTGTTAATTGTTTTATACTTGTAAGCTACTTGTAAGAAATAAAAAAAATAAAAATAAAACCACCATCACCTCATGGCTCCTACAACCACTACGTGACAAAAATGTGCATACATGATTGGGTGCACTTTTTTGGTGCGCACGTACCAAGAGCTAGTGCTCTTGGTACGTGCGCACCAAAAAAGTAACGAGGTCATTCATCAGTAGATTTTACCTCTCATATTTTTCTCATACCGGGCGCCTTATATATGAAAATCGATTCTTAAGGAGTAAACTCCAAAAAAATAAAAATAAAACCACCATCACCTCATGGCTCCTACAACCACTACGTGACAAAAATGTGCATACATGATTGGGTGCACTTTTTTGGTGCGCACGTACCAAGAGCTAGTGCTCTTGGTACGTGCGCACCAAAAAAGTAACGAGGTCATTCATCAGTAGATTTTACCTCTCATATTTTTCTCATACCGGGCGCCTTATATATGAAAATCGATTCTTAAGGAGTAAACTCCAAAAAAAAACTGACATCTAACACACAACGCCATCTAGTACCAAGCTAGTCTTAAGTTCGGCTTTCTTGTATTATGGGCACTACACAACTGATGTAAATACATTTATCCTTTTTTTTTCTAAAAACTTACATAGAAAACACCCAAACTCCGAAATAAATATTTGCAAATCATACAAATATTTGGTCCGACTCAGGAATCGAACCCGAGACCTCGAGTACAGTAGTCATACGCTACCACTTGCATCACAGAGATAGTCTAATATACATATACCAGTACACTCGGCTACGCTCTTGCCGTCTCCTCGCTGCGCCGCGAGTGCGAACGTTTACGGCACAATACGCTCCCACTAGTCAGGCAGTTAGACTGCTTAACTCCCTGATTGCTCAGTATCCAGATGTTGATTTATTCTTTACCAAATTAAGTACATTTGTTTCATGTTGTATGATTTTTTTAAATGATAGGTTTTAATTTTGACAGGCCTGTTGCTCTAGTCTGACTGACAAGCGCCTCAGGTCGTGGGTTCGGTTCCCACCCATGACTAGCCTTTATGTGATAAACATAATGGATAGTTCAACGTCTGGGTCTAATTTACCTAAAATATGTATGTGTTTGGAAATGTCTGGTTGCCTTGGTGCAGGCTTTGCCTGGTTTGGGACGGACGACTATAAATTATTACCATATTTGTAACACCAATGTTATAATGGCTCGCTACACGTGTTGGGTAACTGTGAGTGTAGTGAGCAGTTGATATAAATAAATAAATATAAGTGTAATAGAATTTAAGCTAAATAAATAACATGAACTGACTAGTAATCCAGATACTAAGAACAAAGCAGGTTATCGCACGTTGAGGGTCGATTATCGAGGCTCAACACTGTATATTGAACTAGCTTGAGGCCATTCGTATTATTCCTAAGTTGTCCAGCAGAAAGAGATTAAGACTCATTATAAATAAAAAAATTGTGTGTGTCAGCTCCGACGCACGACTGGAGTTTACTCTTTAATTACGATTGTCTAAACATACGCAAAAAGAGTTTATCCAACTGAAAATAAGATTAATACCATATGAATTGATATGCAAATAAATTACCCACAACACAATAGATTAAACACTTTGTTTACAATCACTCAATCGCTTTTCAAAATTTGACGTTTCTAAATGCAAAGTGACATTTGATGCGGCGAGTTGCGTTCAGAAACATACAACATTTGTGCTATGTTTATGTTCACACAACCAATGTTTTTGTTTTAATGTTTTTTCTCAGTTTTTAATGTTCTAGTTTGTATTAATTACGTGTAGTGTTGGCTGGTGGGTGGTGCAGAGAAGCATGCCATTATAGTAATTTTTTTATAATTCAAAATATCACTAACATAATTTTAATTTAGTTTATATATTTATATTTTTTACATATACCATTGTATATATTTTACATTCACCGCTAGTAAGATGATTACCCCTAATTATCACTCTGATAATTCTGCTTATGAGTCTGCTATATCTTCTGACGAAGACAGTTTTGATTCCTTAACTGAGACATTGGGTGAACGCCTACGGTGTAAATTCAGCAACCAATCGAAGCATCTGCTTAATGTATGTCACCTTAATGCACAGAGCCTGCCCAGTCACTTTGGCGACTTGGCGGAGGCTTTCAACGACACCAACGTACATGCCATCCTGATATCAGAGAGTTGGCTCAAGCCAAATCTTCTTTCTACCTACTACCCCCTCACAGACTACATTCTTGTACGAAATGATCGTGTCGGTAGGAGGGGTGGCGGAGTTGCAATATATATACACTGTTCCCTTCCCTTTAAAATTCTAGCTTCTTCCCCTGCCGGCTCCACCACCGCTGAATTTCTATTTCTTGAGGTCTCTGTGAGGGGAACCAAAATGGTTCTGGGGGCTGTTTATTGTCCTCCTTCGATTGATTACTTCTCCAGTCTGGAAGCAGTACTGGAATCTTTAGGGTCTGCATACGCTCATCACGTCATTATGGGAGATTTTAAAACAGACCTAACCCGCCGTACCTCACGTTCCTGTAAACTCCTTCAGATTGTGGAGTCTGCCGACATGAAGATCTTACCACTACAGCCAACTCATCATAATAGCCTTGGGCTGGACACTTGGTTGGATCTGATTTTAACATCGGCCCCAACATTCCGCCGGAAGCACCGGCATTCTCCAACCACGACCTCATCTTTGTTTCTTATACGAGGTCATTCATCAGTAGATTTTACCTCTCATATTTTTCTCATACTGGGCGCCTTATATATGACAATCGATTCTTAAGGAGTAAACTCCAATAAAAATACATATATTTGATATTAGGTACTATTATAGGAGAGCGACAACGAGTGAGTAGTACAGTGGAAGTAATTACTCTTCAAAATTAACTTAGAGGTGGCTTTGTGAACTACAAAACTGTAAGACATACAGATGTACCTTCCTGTCTTGGGTAGGCAGAGAGAACACATCACCGTTTAACCTTTGACCCGCGCTCGCCGATTACGGGTGCTCTAGTACACCGCGGAGCTGGCCGAGTGCGTGTTGGGCCCCGTCGCGTCGCTCTGCCGCCGCGCACTCGCCAACTCACAGGGGCCTCGTTCTCGGCGCCGGCTGCTCCTGGCCGTGTGTCCTTTTTTACAAACCCTTCCCTTATACCTTCTACAAGAATATATATTCAGTTTTAGGGATACATTTGGAATACTTCTTTTGTACACGAACTGAACTCGTTCTCGGCGCCGGCTGCTCCTGGCCGTGTATCCTTTTTAACAAACCCTTCCCTTATACCTTCTACAAGAATATATATTCAGTTTTAGGGATACATTTGGAATACTTCTTTTGTTCACGAACTAAATTAGTTTCACATCTTTAATACGTGACATGTAAAACACGTTGAAATTACTTCAAAGTGACTAAAGAACATGACCTGTCATATATAAAAATCTTCCCAATGACCGCTAAGTGAAAATTAATTAATGGAGTATTTTAGTAATGTAGTTTGTGATATGATTTTTTTTCTGTCACACATTCTCTGCTTAATGTACAGTAACTGTAAATGGATCTCCCTGCGTGTTTGAGTGTGTGCATATTATGTCTTGTTGTTACTTCATAGTAGCTATAGTTAGCTACTATGAAGTAACTTTTGTTTAAAGTTCTAAATGCTCGCCAACTTTATATCAAAAATATTGTTTTGAGACAACATACCCGAAAAAAACGTACTAATGTATCTAATAGAAGGGCAAATTATGTTATATTTGACGTACCTGCATGTAATACTAGTTTTGCTCAGAATTTTTTTCATTTCTTAGGTCCACTATTGTATAATCGAATTAGCAAAATAAAGTGTCTAAAAGACATGTCAAAATTTGGCTGTAAGGGAGCACTGGATGAGTTTCTGAGTAGTTTGGATTATGAACGAACTGAACATTTTATACAAATTCAAAAATAATGTATGTAATTTATTTATATAATCGTTATGTAGTATATAGTAATTTTATTATAGATTATAATTATTTGTTTATTTTGTTATATGTGGTTTAATTATGTAATTACGTTAATATGATATCTATCAAAAATGAATAGATACATAATATGTCATAGATTGTATACACATATATTACCTAGTAATGGAAATGAAGTGATCTGTTATCAAATGCTAAATAAAAGCATTATGTATCTTACTCTAAAATGTATCCCATTGTTTGTCTATTTTTCTTGCCTATACTACATGTTTACGTTAAACTATAACTTGTTATAGGAATCTTTTGTTCAATACAATGTTCCATTTCATAAACTTTGTCACTAAAAAATGTGTCTTTAAGCTAATACATACAGCTGTTATTTGTGAAACGAGAATCTTACCTTGCCGTAACACAGTCTCGACTAGCACGGAAGGTAAAGAAACTTTTTTCTTTGTATACCGTCAATTGACACTTGGACGTTCTTTTTTAACAATTTATATTCGTTTTGAATTCTAACTGTAGCTCATTTAGTTGTAAAATTGTAAATAGTAATGTTAGTGGTTTTGTCGTTATAGCTCACAGATATGTTTCGATTATATGTCAGGCTATTGGTTAGTTCCGTATTTCCATGTATCCTCACATCATAGTTTTTACCTAAAAACTTATACTTTAGTATTCTAGTAGTATTTCCGAAATATTTGTTTGAGAAACATTTATTTAGCTTTTAATGCTACATAATTAATATATTATAATTAATGTTAATACCACGAACCTGTGGGTGGTGGCGATAGAACTGCTCAAGTTAATTTCAATCACTAATTGTTGGGTTTTTAGTTTAACCTTTCATGTGTGTATAACTTAATGTAAATTTAAGAAATTATATTTGCAAATTGCTATACGTTTATATGTATTTCGGTACGGTTAAAATGTTTGAGTTTCTTACTGTGTTAATTGTTTTATACTTGTAAGCTACTTGTAAGAAATAAAAAAAATAAAAATAAAACCACCATCACCTCATGGCTCCTACAACCACTACGTGACAAAAATGTGCATACATGATTGGGTGCACTTTTTTGGTGCGCACGTACCAAGAGCTAGTGCTCTTGGTACGTGCGCACCAAAAAAGTAACGAGGTCATTCATCAGTAGATTTTACCTCTCATATTTTTCTCATACCGGGCGCCTTATATATGAAAATCGATTCTTAAGGAGTAAACTCCAAAAAAATAAAAATAAAACCACCATCACCTCATGGCTCCTACAACCACTACGTGACAAAAATGTGCATACATGATTGGGTGCACTTTTTTGGTGCGCACGTACCAAGAGCTAGTGCTCTTGGTACGTGCGCACCAAAAAAGTAACGAGGTCATTCATCAGTAGATTTTACCTCTCATATTTTTCTCATACCGGGCGCCTTATATATGAAAATCGATTCTTAAGGAGTAAACTCCAATAATATATATATGTCGGAGAACGAGTAGTTTTCTTAAGTTTTAATTTGAATTCGTGTTTATTTCAATCGATTATTCGAAACGTCAAACTGTGCATCGAGAAACATGGCAGTTTGGACGGAATCTGTGGACGGTGTATGCAAAAGAAGGCGCACTGATTATTTGTTATTAACGATGTGATTATTACGTCTTAGTTTACTTACAGCTTGATTTAATAATGTTGGTTTAGTTTTAGTCGATTCTGTAAGCAATATTAAATTAAATGTTACTAAAATGTGTGCGGGTAACACCGAATACAGTGGTAGGTGTCACCACTAGTTAAGCAAGCAGCCGGTATAAAAGAGAGCGGCCGCACGAGTTGCGGGACTACTAACCTTTTGGCTCTTAATCTAACTACCCACCGTTTCGTATTGAAGTAAAATAGAATCAACAGATCAGTTTAGTACGGGCATTGTACGAGGAAAGACAAGCTGTAAATAAGCTAAGTACATAGTCTTCTTAATTGTTGTAATTGACTATTGATAGTTTGTAACTAATAAGTTAAGATGTAACTTTCAAAAGAGTGGCCATGAGTTTCTTTGCCGGTTTCTTCTCATAAGGCCCTACGCATTTGGAAACTGGAGGTTATGGGTCGTCACGGACGTTCAGTGGATTTTGGTGTTCTCACCTAATTCACTTTGACAATGTTGTGCCGATCTATGATTTTAACTGTAGCTTCATTGATTCAATAAACTATTGGAATTCTATACTGTCTTTGGCTGTGCAAATAAACCCAACCTACCAACTTGTGTAATAATGAAGATTGATTACTAGACTAGACTAGACTTGATTAAAAGCGATTTCTATTGCTTTAAAATCATGAGTGCCACTTGACAAAATATCCAAGTGACGTCGGCGAAGCTGACGTCACCATTTCTCAATAACCGCTTCGACCGATCTCCACACTGTGACTCCGACATCAGAAGTGGGATTACCTGTGAATTACCCTAGGGATTACCTGTGATACCCCTATGGATTACCTGTGAATTACCCCTGTGGACTACCCCTAGAGATTACCTGTGAATTACCCTATGGATTACCCCCATGAACTACCCCTATGGATTACCCATAACGGATCAGGAACAAAATACAGGGCAGATTGTTATTATTTTATTTTCGTTTACCCTACGTTAAAAAAATCTTTTCGATACGTAATTAATTTGTGCTATACGAGAACCGCCAACTAGTGAGAGAACTACTCCAAATGTAAAAGTGAAGTGATGTGTGAAAAATACAAGCGCTCAGTTGTGGCAAAATCAAAGGGTTACTTAATCTAGTAAATATTAGGACAATTTTAATCGTGATAATATTGCTAACACATATTCTGAGATTTCAGATACTACCTCGCCTGACAGTTGAAGGAAACCAAAGCGCAGAAGACGATTACTTGAACCTTGAAAAGTGTGGTGTCATAGATGCAGTTCCAATATGAATGCCAAGGCAAACGATTTACAAACCGAGTAACCAGTGAATGTCAGCTCCATCCAACCAGCTATAGTTCAGCTCTAAGAAAGATTTGGTGAGAAGTTTTCATTTTGTTTCAAATGCTCTTTAATAAGACAAATTCTGTCAGATAGATTTCTGGGCCAACGACAATATAGTGCAGTAATATTATTGAGGGTAGGTAACGCCCGCCCTTTATTGTAACATAATATTGTGTGGTCCACGAATTGTTGCCCTGAGTCTGGGTGTACTTTGTGTACGTTTGTAGGGTCCCCCGTGACATAGGATGTTTGTTCCTGGTAAGGGAGTTGTTTTTTTAATAAAACAATAAATTCTGTCAAGAAATCCGGGTTGAAGAAATGCACTGAATAGCATTTCCTGTAGTAGGTACACTATTACTGTATTTCAAACGACATAATTATTTAAAGAAAAGAATGAAAATCTGCTTGCTTTACGCTTTTCAGTTGTAATTTTCGAAAAGTTCTTAAAATAATAAGGTCGTTTCTATTGGTGCCTACATTCTCTTATAAAATGAGGATCGCAATCAAATGACATTAGATCCACAGTATAAAGGTCCTTACGTGGTCACCGAAATACTAGAGGGAGACCGCGAATTCGCTCCCCACACATATTTTCTAACCACATATTTTCTACCAACCATTGATCATCTACACTCGCAGTAATCAAAGTGAATGCAGACCGTCAGATACCCACTAGTGAAGTCCCTATTGATATGTCCGATGAACATGATGTAGAAAACAATGATCCTTGAATAGTTTATTAGATTAATCGAAGTCTTTATTTTGTTCGTGAACAATTATCTGGAATGTATTTTGTGACGTTTAACCAGACCATTGTTAATTGTTGATAGAGATAGGATTACACTCTTTAAGTTTATTTTAATTAATAAACAAAGTGATTTACACGGGATGTAGTGTTGGTAACCTGGTTTCACTACCTCCTTAGATCTCGCTGGTCATTTGTAGCCGTAGCTCGTGCAGTACTTATCTGTAGAGAGTGCGCGGTGCGCATCTGGCTATGCGAATGTTAGTCGCTGGTTAAGTGACAATAAAAAGATCTCGATCTCTGGTTAAGAGTTGAGCAAAAAGCCGCTGGTGAAGTGGTTATACGCAGTTGCTGGTTAAGCGACAAAGTCAAAACGTCTTAACGCTGTTACTGGCTGTTTAAACAGAGGTGCTGAACCTGGGTTAACAATCATTATTGTTTGTACTAAGATTTGTGATTATGCTGGTAGAGATATAAATGAGTATGGTCAGAACCTTATCGTGATACTGACGTGAATAGAAACATCAAATTTAAAATCATGAAGGCAAAATAATTTGTTATAATTGAAATTGGTTTCTATGAATCTTTAATTTGGTCAGGAATAGCCGAGAGGACGGATTCACTGTCCAGATGATTCCTCAATTAACAAACACGTAGACGTGTAAGTCTTATCAGAATGCCTGTGGGCCCGGCCGAATAAATTGAGCTACTGTGGTTGCTTTTTTTCTTTGTTTACAGATGACTCACACGAGGACGTGTGATGAATCAGGATGGCCGTGTCGGAGAACGAGTAGTTTTCTTAAGTTTTAATTTGAATTCGTGTTTATTTCAATCGATTATTCGAAACGTCAAACTGTGCATCGAGAAACATGGCAGTTTGGACGGAATCTGTGGACGGTGTATGCAAAAGAAGGCGCACTGATTATTTGTTATTAACGATGTGATTATTACGTCTTAGTTTACTTACAGCTTGATTTAATAATGTTGGTTTAGTTTTAGTCGATTCTGTAAGCAATATTAAATTAAATGTTACTAAAATGTGTGCGGGTAACACCGAATACAGTGGTAGGTGTCACCACTAGTTAAGCAAGCAGCCGGTATAAAAGAGAGCGGCCGCACGAGTTGCGGGACTACTAACCTTTTGGCTCTTAATCTAACTACCCACCGTTTCGTATTGAAGTAAAATAGAATCAACAGATCAGTTTAGTACGGGCATTGTACGAGGAAAGACAAGCTGTAAATAAGCTAAGTACATAGTCTTCTTAATTGTTGTAATTGACTATTGATAGTTTGTAACTAATAAGTTAAGATGTAACTTTCAAAAGAGTGGCCATGAGTTTCTTTGCCGGTTTCTTCTCATAAGGCCCTACGCATTTGGAAACTGGAGGTTATGGGTCGTCACGGACGTTCAGTGGATTTTGGTGTTCTCACCTAATTCACTTTGACAATGTTGTGCCGATCTATGATTTTAACTGTAGCTTCATTGATTCAATAAACTATTGGAATTCTATACTGTCTTTGGCTGTGCAAATAAACCCAACCTACCAACTTGTGTAATAATGAAGATTGATTACTAGACTAGACTAGACTTGATTAAAAGCGATTTCTATTGCTTTAAAATCATGAGTGCCACTTGACAAAATATCCAAGTGACGTCGGCGAAGCTGACGTCACCATTTCTCAATAACCGCTTCGACCGATCTCCACACTGTGACTCCGACATATATATTTGAAAAGGAGTAAAAGATCTTGAAGTAAACGAGAGATCCCTTTTTCGACGTAAAACCAACGCCGTTTTGGCAGAATCTCTCAACCTTCGCCTCTCCCTGATCCGGGAGGAGAAGGCTCAAAGAACTGCAAAATGTCCATTGCCAACAATAGTTACTTCCTAGAATATGATCAGTCTGCTTGTTAGGTTTCCTTTGCCTCGATGAATATTAATTACACTTGAAGAAGTTCATTTTAATCTTTCCAAGTAAATAAAATCAGAATCTGTTTGTAATTTCAAGTTAAGAGTTTTGCACCAAATGAATATAGAAGTATATACGACTCTTTCGTCAATATATCACTTTAAAAAAAATGTCTGTCCGTTTATTTGTTCCGACTAATCTCTGGAACGGGTGGACCGACCTCGACAAGAATTTCACTGGCAGATAGTTGATCTTATAATTAGTTATCCTACTTTTATTATTTTGGAGAAAAAAAAATGGGGTATACGTAAACAAAATTAAAAGAAATGAAATATGCAACAAAATGTGATTCAAACGCAACAAAACCTGCGGATAAATAATATCAAATAGTTATATTTACCTATATAATACTGTTTACATTTATATTCAAATGATGCGATTACTAACAGAAATCATTTCATTTGTTAAATACAAAGATCGTATATAGTAATATCTATTTTATACCTTTTAACGAACATTTCTTATATGTATATAATCAGAATTTTGGTAACGGAGACTTCTACCGTGGGAGAGCCACGCTTCGGCATGAATAGGCCGTCTCGACCGGAGTGATACCACGGCCTCACAGAATACAGTTTCACAGAGAGAGTGAGGATACCGGAGGCCCATACCCTAACTCCTCCCCACATCCCCTTCCCCATCCCCCAAAGGTCGGCAACGCATTTGTGACGCCTCTGGTGTCTATGGGAGGCGGTAATCGCTTACCATCAGTTGATACGTGCTCTGCTCGTGTGCCATCCATTAGTAAGGGGTGATAAATCGATCTAACTGGGATTCGTTTTTATTTTTTAGAAACTTTACCAAAAACATAAATACCAAGAGCAAAGCTCGGTCATTCAGGTGCTGTTATTGTAATTTAACTTAAAATTTTATATAATGCTGATTACAACCATTATGTTTAGTGCTAACAGTAAAATTACTCCGTAACGGAAATTCACGTGACCAATTTTCTAGCAGCGTGGATAACATTTGATATTCAGTTGCGTTGATTATACTTAATTCAGATTATTAGGTAATAGTTAAGAATGAACCGATATTATAATAGTGGAACACATAATGGTAGGTAGTGTAGCAAATTGCTAATTCACAGGGAAGGTTAATGGATATAGTGCCTGGATGATCACAATGGTAGCGAATGCTACTACTATGCTTATTTTCCCAGGACCGATGGAAATATTTGCGTGATCTCCAAAAAATAGTTTAAGAGTTTTGGGTGTTTTTATGTATTTACTTGCAAAAAAAGTACACATTATATCAGTTATTTTGTACAATGGTACAAGCGCTGCTTAGTTTGGGACTAGATAGCGTTGTGGGCCAAATGTCTATAATATTGTTTTTATTTATGGATGTTGTATAGATAGATTGATTTCAATGACGGGCATGACTGAAGCGATAGCGTATCATATGTGATTTAAGAAGTCATTTAACTACTTTCTGCTCATCCCTATCGAAAACTAATGTTAAATTTCTTCATTGTTTATTGCCTGCTGAGAGAAGTTCCCTAATTTTGGGGCACACTGAGATTTTTTTAAATGTAATAGGGGGCAAACGACCAGACGTATCACCTGATGGTAAGCGATACCGCCGACCATGGACACCCGCAACACAAAGGCGTCACAATTGCGTTGCCGGCCTTTGGGGGATGGGGAAAGGAATGTGAGGGACATGGGCCTCCGGTATCCTCACTCACTCGGTGAAACCCGGCGCAAGTGCTATGTCACACCGTATTTCTGTGAGGCCGTGGCATCACTCCGACCGAGTATTTGATTTGTACAGCTTATGTTATCTGACCTATTATTGAGAATCTAATGACACTTCATTCATTAAAATCATTAGTTCATGAACTACGCTCAAACATACAAAAGATTGCACAAACTATCCCTTTGGCTTTGCCGTAGTCAGGTAAAAAGATAAATGTTGAAGAAAAAATATATAAATTTGCTGTATACTGTTAATACGCACCGAAATATCCGTATTAATATGCAAATAGAGAATATGTTGTCTATTTATTGTGGTTTTTATAGAGTTTCAACTCATTACGTAAATTGATAGGGAGACCAATTATTTTATTACTTCCAATTACAGTGTTAATTGCGTATATTGCTCAATTATCAAGTTAAAATTAACTTCGATGTAATACAATTCATTATCGGCTTTATGAACACACATAAATGGAGCCCAAGTAGAATCCACATCCTGATTGAGGTGTGTACCGAGTCAATTAGATTTGTTATGTTGTTCAATAGCAAATAATTATGTGTTGTTAATCGATGTCATTGTTTCGGTAGGTTTGTCGGTTTTCCCAGTAAATGGAATATTAAATTGCTGTAATATTAAAATAAATAAGTAATTAGATATGGAATGTCAGCGAGCCTATTAGGCTAGTAGTCGTCTAACTAATGAGTGAGTCATTAGGAATGTCTATGCTGACAGATAAGGTCATCTTTCACCCTAGCAGAAGCAAGCCTGGGTGGGAGGTGCGCGCGCTTCACAGCACTCGCGAAGCATCTTTTTGAGGACAGGAACGAATACAACGTGGGATTTCACACAGGAGGGGGCCATCTACAAAACGTAATACAGTATGTTACGAGTAGTACTTTCGTTTTTAGTAGGATGCTAAGATTGTACTTCAAGAAAATGTCCGGTACTTATATCATACTAGCTGAACCCCGCGGTGTTACCCGCGGTTATTGTTGTACCGCGAGTAACGCCGCGGGACAAAGTTAGTCTAAAAAAGTAGCCTAAGTTACTCCCCGGATCAACAGCTACCTGCCAGTGAAAGTCCCGTCAAAATCCGTCCAGCCATTCCAGAGATTACCCGGAACAAACAGAGAGACAGACAAACAGACAGACAGACAGACAGACAAAAAAAATTTTAACTACATTTTTGGTGTATGTATCGTGTATACATACATATGCATTTAGTAAAAAGCGGTTATTTTAATATTACAAACAGACACTCCAATTTTATTTATTTGTATAGATTCAGTAAGTAATAATACGTTAATGGATTTTCAAATTTCTAAATTATCAAAACCAATTACCAACAGCTCATATATCAGCAGCTACTTGAAACAAATAGTTTAAAGTTGGTAGAATAAAAGAAAATTGTTGAACTTCTGATGATAAAATTCTAACAGTTTTCAGTATTGAATGTTCACTCAAGCAATTACTGTGAGCCTTACGGTATTTTAAAGAAATATTAACTTGAATACGGAAGAGCTTTTAGCTGTATTTTTATTAAATCCCTGTTCATTGTTATGAGCAGTAAAAGACCTCTGAATTTTAATGTTTGGGGATAATCTATTTCACCAATGAATAGATCTTTTTCTGTTTTATTTTAAAACTAGCTGAACCCCGCAGTGTTACCCGCGGTTATTTTTGTACCGCGAGTAACGCCGCGGGACAAAGTTAGTCTAAAAAAAGTAGCCTAAGTTACTCCCCGCATCATCAGCTACCTGCCAGTGAAAGTCCCGTCAAAATCCGTCCAGCCGTTCCAGAGATTACCCGGAACAAACAGACAGACAGACAGACAGACCGACAGACAGACAGACAGACAGACAAAAATTTTTTTAACTACATTTTTGGTATGTATATCGTGTATACATACATATGCTTTGATTAAAAAGCTGTTACTTTAATATTACAAACAGACACTCCAATTTTATTTATTTGTATGTATAGACTAGCTGAACCCCGCAGTGTTACCCGCGGTTATTGATGTACCGCGAGTAACGCCGCGGGACAAAGTTAGTCTAAAAAAAGTAGCCTAAGTTACTCCCCGGATCATCAGCTACCTGCCAGTGAAAGTCCCGTCAAAATCCGTCCAGCCGTTCCAGAGATTACCCGGAACAAACAGACAGACAGACAGACAGACCGACAGACAGACAGACAGACAAAAATTTTTTTAACTACATTTTTGGTATGTATATCGTGTATACATACATATGCTTTGATTAAAAAGCTGTTACTTTAATATTACAAACAGACACTTCAATTTTATTTATTTGTATAGATGATACTCCCTCACTAGGAATATTCCTGGGGCGTGGGTACTTTACAGACATAAATATACTGGAGGCATAGAACACATACACTCAGAACATTAATTTGCGGATCACTTAAAGTATTATTTTGTTTATTCTTAAAAAAACATGCTTTCAGAGCATGGTTTTTGACTTGTACAATTTTTATAAATGGATTTTATTGAAGACTCAGAATTTCTGTTCAGGCAATCAAGGACACCAATTAGTAACTTTATTACATTCTTCAATCACAAATAGCTGGTGATGGTACTCCAGCTACTACTGCCTAAGCCAGGCATTCTTTAACATCCAATTCCTAGACGTCCATAATTCTTTTACACTATCTAAAAAACTCTTAAGTTCTTAAACCTAGCGCTTAAGTTTTAAAGCAATTACTATGCTAACTCTGTGCCATTTAAAGTCTAGCTATCTTCAGTTATTTAGTACACTACAGAAGCGATTTAGTGCCTTAATCTAAAGCACTTAGATTTGTAGTTTGTTTAAACGATTTTAACTGTAACTCGTTTGAGTAAACGTACAGATGAACTAACTGATGTAATAACTTCAGTACCTTCATACTTTTGCTCAAAACCCTTTCTAACAAAATATGAAGGTCCAACCTTATTTACATAACTGATTAATTTTTCACTTTTGTCATTAAGATAATAATTTTAATGACCACATCGCTTACAAAGGACACCAGCTGTGCAAAGATAATTATATTATGCGTCCTGTGTCCTGTACACGCGCTATCAGAGGTCATTTTATGTGACATACATACATTTACCATACGTAAAGCTTTATTATTTTTTATTGTACTTCAAACCACTGTTTTTTTGTTGCATCGGAATTGGATTTTGTTCACTATTTCAATCTTATTTTTGTAAGCTTTTTTTCTACATTTCCGTCTTTTATTAACTGATAGTAAATTTATTTTTGCATTTGGTTTGATGTAGCTCTCAGGTGGTCCCATAGCCAACATGAAAATAGGATTCATAAGAAACCTAGGACAACCCTCAAATTTTATAGGCACGTGTTATGTGTTTTATTAATTTTCTAAAACTACTCAAATATTTGTGTCTGGTAGTCGTCATTTTATGTTAATAAGCCGATTTCAAAGATGCAACTTCGATTTGATGCAATGGCTAGGAGTTGGATAATGATTCTTTTGTACTCTATGCTCGGTTTTAATCGAATCAAGTCTAACCCAGATCCTATCAGTATAGGATCTAAAAAAATCTATAAGTAACTGTACTCGCTTAGATTTTTTATTATTTTTATGTAGTCAATGTCAATGTTGATCAATTACCGACTTAAAAAAAGAGACCACTGTGGTTTGTTTCGACATTTCTTTCCAGAGTGAGTCCACCTCTTGAGTTATTCACATCAGAAGGAGGAACATTTAAAGGTGATTGTTTCCTTAGATTGCTTCTCGCGTCTTATATGGAATAGTTGACCTTACTACTTACCTACGATTATTAGCACTAACAATAAAATAATAACACATCGTTAAGAAAAAAAACAGACTCCAAAAACAACAAAGTTTAAAATTACCTACCTGTAAATACTAAATAACGTAAATAAATTGGGTTTGTCTAAATCTGTTTGAATTCGTTGCCTTCTCAAAAATAATAGGAAAGATACAAAAAAGAATGTAAATATATGTTTTTATAATACGTAAACAATAGCGGGAGTGGACGTACGTCACTTATCTATTGATCTAATGAGCTTGGCATCAACTTACCATACCTTACCTTACTTAGTAATAAAAGGCAACCAAACGAAAGCCACTTGGTGTTTCTAGGCAGGGTTTTGGTTTGATATTTTTTTTGGAGACGAGTAAAAGTTTTCATCATCCCAGCCTTTATTATTCCCAAGATTTGGGATCGGCTACTACTTCAACCGGTTTTACCTGAATATCAGTTTTTACACGGAGCAACTGGCATCGGACCTCCGCAGCCCTGAGGCTGAACTGAATTCTAAAATTGAACTAGTTGTCAGTATATTTGAGGGCACTGACCTACTAATAACGATTGCCGTAGATGTTCATGACAACCGGCACCCGGGGGCTTAACGTGCTCTCCGAGGCACGGGTGGGAAACACTGCCATCTTCCATACTCCGGGCTGCTAATAGGAATTTATTTAAGAAAAACCCAACAGCAGTCCGACCCGCATTGATCAGCAGTTGCTTACGCTAACCACTAGACCAACAAGGCAGAGAGCAGAGGAGACGAGTATTTTTTTTAATGTTTTCTATTTTCTAAACAATATTTTAAAATTGATAAAATAAAAAGATATATCTATATTGATATATTTATAGCTTCAAGGGATCTCAAAATTTTAATCATCATATTAAATTGATACTCTACGAGTTCCTAAGAAAAGAAAGCTTATAGATAACGAGACAGACGTAAAATAATAATATATTATTTAAATAAATACATTTTGTAGTTTATATGTTGTTTAGGTTCATTTATTGTTAAATCTTCCAGGCAAAAGTAAAGACTACAAGAGAAAGCCGGGCGTTCTGATGCACCTACTTAATATTACTACAATAATAGGTTATACACATCACTCATTTTAAACCATTTTGATAATTCAACACAAAACAACAAACCATTAAGTATGTTGAATATAGAGAAACTATTATCATTACCAGTTGTTTGAACATCCCATACTAATTTAACTTATAATGAGAATACAAATGGAAACGTGCACCACTATATAAATATATTGTATTGTAAATGTTTGTTGGCCCCAAGTCATTTGTAAAGAGAAGATGAGGATTAAGAAGGCTGTTGAGCCATTTATCATTCATGTTTGTTTATCCAACAACATCTATCAGTATTCCTCTGAAATCTTGAAAAGCAATCTCTTGTAAGATTACTTTTTTGTAATATTTGTAACCCCCTTGGGAGGATTTCAAAGTCTCACATCATTACATCACTAGTTTTTATAATTTTCTCCTAGATATAGACCTCGTTTTTAACTGACTGCAAAAAAGGAGGAGGTTCCCAAGTCGACTGTATATTTTTTTGTGATTTCGCGGATAACTTTGTCGTTTATGAAACCATTTTGATGATTCTTTTTTTAATGGAAAGGAGATATCCCAACGGTAGTATCATGACATTAAGATCTAATGATGGCATCCAAGAGAAATCGAGACGAACCGTGAAGTCGGTTTTATTTTTGTCAAAATTTTATAGAAAGCCTGTTTTCACCTACTATAGCATGCTGCTCAGTGAGGTTTGTTCTAGAGTTTGTCATGCTATTTTCCAACAAAGTTTGTTCTCTTAGTTGAGTCTTATGACACCGAGGGATGCATAGCGATAGTGACGCTCCATTTTCCTAATCGAAACTCAAAATCTTTTAAATCCAATTTTATCCTTACTTGATAATTTTAACAACGTAATTTAGATAACTGCTTCGGTGGCGCAGTGGTAGCGTACGCGACTGCAGTGCTTGAGGTCTCGTGTTCGATTCCCGAGTCGGACCAAACGTTTGTATGATCTGCAAATATTTGTTTCGGAGTTTAGGTGTTTTCTATGTATAAGATGTATGGATTTACAAAAAAACTGTATATATGTATTTGTATCAGTTTTCTAGTACCCATAACACAAGCTCTGCTTAGCTTGGGACTAGATGGCGTTGTGTGTTAGATGTCCGAAATATTTATTTATTTTTTTAGGTAATAATTGACTTCGATGAACAGCAGTTTTTTTATAATTAAATTTTATGAGTAGTTAGCCACCGAAAGACTTTCCAGTAAACTGAGTTCAGCCTGCTACAATTAATTGCAGCAAACGGTTGTTAATGATTTAATTCGTAAATTTAAATTCTGCAGAGCATAATTTGTGATCGCTTTTATAGTTTATAAACTATTTATAGATTCATGAATAGGTAAATAGATTCCAGGTTGTTTTGTTGCTACTGTTAAAATGCAATTTATTCATATTTGGAGTAAACAACAAATTTGTGAGCAAAAGATTTGTATTTTTGTTATCTAAATATTGATACGTAAAGAAATCTCGATGTCGGCTGTCCCTACTTGAACAATGACCCGTGGACTGGCAGTAAAGTCATTTCGGCACAAAAAGGTATAATTTAGTTTTTTTTTTTTTGTATATCTAGCTGACTGCATGTATGGCGTAGTGTTTAAGCGGTCACTTCGCTTCTACTGAGCTGAATGTTCAAATCTCACATGGGACAGCTTTTTGTATGATCCATTATCTGTTTTTCCGAGTCTGGGTGTTCTTTGTGTAGGTTTTATGTAGGTGTGTTTGTAAAGTCCCCGTTAAACAGAAATTTTTCTATCGAAGTAAAACTTTTTGAAAGACAAAAAGTTCTAATTCGACAACCATTCCTGTTTTGATGTCTGTCTTGAACTACTATTGTAATTACCCTTATTTCAAATACTAAATCATACATATTTAGCGTAAACATTAATAAATAAATTAACATTAAAGTACTTTTAAAATAACGAGATTTACATCGTGAAAGTTTGCCGTCAAACATTTTAATCTAAATAAAAGCAAGGTATCATCTGTTAAGAACATTATCATACGGTTGTCCTTAACAAGATTAAGAGAAATCGTTTTTGTAGATTAAGTTCCAAAATTTCTAGATAGTTAAACCAACCAACCAAAAATATTTTGAAAACAGCCATTAATATCAACTTTCAGAAACCTGTTTCTTAGAGAAATAGTCACCAACTAGTGAAAAATTTTACGTCAATTTCAAAGTTGTCAATCCCAGCTTATAATGATACTATTCGACGTTAAACCTGACTAATCCATATATTGATACGTGAAGCAAAAACTTATGAAAATGGCACACTTAAAGTATACATGGAGGAGAAATGCAGAAAGCTTAAAAATAAATGAATTGTGGTTTAATTTCGACCACTGAACGACCTCTAGTAAAAATAAATAGAACAGGGTGAGAACAGAATTAGAAGTTATATTTATCATCTCGCTTTAAATCAATCTGTGCAACTGATTTCGTAAAAAGGGACGGAAGGGTGTAGTAAGTAGCAGCAAAAGTTTTCGCTATTTAAGTAATGCGCTAACATTGGCAATGCTACATGTATGTGCGACATAATGTAAAGTATTCCTACGTCATGTATTGTTAAATCAATAGAATTTATATACAGATAAGACCGACCAGCTAGGTCAGCAGATTACAGATGTTATCGATCACGTAGTATTAGGACACGGCTTATCTCGTTGAGAATAAGACGTGATTAAATGCATTGCGACAATAGATTTTAGGATATATAATGTCGCTGTAATTTGGTTTGGAAGACACACGTTATTCATGTAACATTAGAGTATTATGGAGCTGTGGCAATAAATACTACTCCCATCGTTAGTCACCGCCGTTGTTATCTTCGTACCAATAAGTTCGCTACATGTAGTACATACTATCTATACAGTTATGCTTATATTTAATTTTAAATGAAAACTTTAAAGTCTAAAAATTTTAATCCTGGATGTAAAATTACTTGCTTCCTTTCTTTGTTGATCGCTCATCCTCTTACTTTAATACTGAAATCGCTGATTGCAATAAAATTGCTTCCACTTTTTCTTGAGCTCTGAAACTAATATTTGATATTAATCTATTATTAAACTTAGCATTATGAAGAGAGAAAACTTTGAGTTCTTATTAACTTCATGGATGAAATATCGGCGTACTAGTTCATTTGCAGAATAAAAACTAAAGCTCAGGACAAACTTGTTCGGTTTTTTCTATATTTAAATTATTTTATGGAAAATTCATTAATAATAAAAATAGATAATTGTTTACCTCCTACACAAGCAGTTATATAATAAATCTTTTAACGAGCTAATTTAGCTTGCTGCATGTGTAATTACATGGTTGCACCACAAGATTTAGTTACAAATTGTGCAAAAAAATATATAAACTAATATTAAACATATGATCAGTACGAGCTAAGTTGTGCTATATGTTTATGAGTGAGACCCTTAAAATAACGATATTCTCTTTTCAAAATCTAAACTTAATTAAAGTAGATAATTTATGTACAATAACTTAAGTATAATTTAATAATGGGCAAAATAATTAAGTTTGAAATATTACTCCGCCAAAGTATCTTTAATCTGCCTGATAGAAATATGAAAAGTTTCCAAGAGTAGTCATAAAACTCATTGCGAATGCAGACATAGCAACAAGGGAGCAAGTGGCCCACACCATGGCGGACGCAGTCTAGTGATGCTTCTGCATCATTGGGCCTCCGGCCTCGCACACACCAACGGAACACGTCAACACGAATGCTGTCATTTTAGAGTGAGAGGGTAGTATTTTATAGAAAGCATTGATTTAATTATTCGACTGCCTCGTTGGTCTAGCGGTTGGCGTGTGCGACTGCTGATCATGAGGTCTCGGGTTCGATTCCCGGGTCGAACCAAATGTTTGTATGATCTACAAATATTTGTTTCGGAGTTTGAGTGTTTTCTATGTATAATATGTATGTATTTTACAAAAAAAAAGAAGTATTTATATCAGTTGTCTCGTACCCATAACACAAGCTCTGCTTAGCTTGGGACTAGATGGCGTTGTGTGTTAGATGTCCGAAATATTTATTTATTATTTATTAATTAGTCATTTTAAAATGTAATAAATACTAATGTTCCTTAATATTGATCTAACTAAATACCCATAAATAATTAAAAGTATAATAGTTCTAATTACAAACTATAATAACAGTAGTTTTTAGATGAACACCACTGACTCTACTAATATTTAACTGATTTCAACAATGAGAAGTTTTTTACTATTTATGACGTCACTAATGAGAATGTTCTCTAAGTACTCAAGTTTATGCTTGCATGTTTGAACATACACAATTTAACATTAACGCTAATTGTAATTCAATGTAGGTATTTGCTTTGACTACAATCACTTGGAAGATTATTACATTATGTCAAGTAACTGTTATCTTAAATATGTCTAGCTTATGCCTACAATTACGTACATGTGCTGGTTTATTTGACTTATAAGATTTTTTTTTTTTCACTCGTATCATATTCTATGAAAATGTAACTTTTACTCTAAAATATTTTTAAATGATACCTACTTGATTGATGCGGCAGAAACTGGCGCAATCAACTTGGCTTAAAACTAAGTTACATATGTATGTCAGAGGGTTACACAGTAATGGTTAGAAATGTAAGAATTTTCAAGGTTATCAACAGCTGGACATGAGCCTGTCCCTAGGCTATTTATTTTTATTTATGTATATGTATGGCCCTTCCAAAATTACTCTGCCTGATGGAAAGCATGAGCAGAATCTAAGGCGGTCACCATAATTATTGCGAATGCAGACAATGCAACAATTCAGCTTGGTGACCCACACCATGGCGGCCTTGTGATGATTCTGCATCATTGGGCCTCCGGTTTTGTACTCACCAACGAAAGAAAGTACGAACGTTATCATTTTACGTTGATCTTATGTACGAGGGTACTACCGTCCCGGTCGAGCCGGCCCGTTTGTGCTGAGTTCTGCGTGGCTCTACTATCTTAGCTTCTATTTGCAGTACTGTTTTCCTCCTTAGGTGGTTTGTACGTCACATACAAGGGTGGTCTATAGTACTCCGTATTTTTAATGCATCAACACACTCTATTCGTCCAGAAAATATTATCGACTACTATTAGAAAATATTAGCTAGTAAGCCTTCTTCTTATTTAACACTTTAGCTAATTCAGAACCACAATCTCGAAACGGAAAGCTTAAATCACTTTGTTTCCGAAGGCTAATCTTGATTTACTTAAATATTTATAACTCCGTCGAAAGGAGCAAGAAATTTCTAGACCCGCGTAACAAATTATAATATTCATACAGTAGAACAGCGAACTGTCTGGGTTAGTATTTTTATAATACTTCAGACTATTTTTTTATTTTATAAAACCTTGAAAACTGCTACAAGTGCCTACTTATGTTAGGTATTTACGTAGGATGTTCACGTAAAGTTATAGAAATATAAATATGTTAGAAGAGCTCTCGAAACTATTTAATTCCGTTATTCGTACGGGCACTATACCGGAGACATGGAGTGGCAGCGTGGTAGTGCTTTTTTCCAAAAAATGAGACATAACCCTACTGGAGAACTACCCCCCAATACTAATGCCTTGGAAAACTTCTTCAAGAGGCTTGATTGGAATGGACAGGGAATCAATATCAATGATCGATTCATGTCTTTATGGGCCTCCGGTATCCTCACTCACTCGGTGAAACACAGCGCAAGCGCTATTTCACACCGGTTTTATGTGAGGCCGTGGTATCACTCCGGTCGAGCCGGCCCATTCATGCCGAAGCGTGGCCCTCCCACGGTATTTTGGGTGTTTTGTATGTGCCAGTACCCATTGCACAAGCTCTGCTAGATTGGGACTAGATGGGTTGTGTGATAAAAAAAAGGTATCGCACTTCTTACTTATGAAGATTGTTAGCTAGCCCCTTATATCTAAAAAATAGAACATATCTAGCATAACAATTACATGAAATTCTTAGAACGAATAACAATAAAAACATCACACGTCTTACATATGACCGTCTGATCTATACAAATAAATAAAATTGGAGTGTCTGTTTGTAATATTAAACAACCGCTTTTTACTAAATGGATATGTATGTATACACGGTACATATACCAAAAATGTAGTTTTTTTTTTGTCTGTCTGTCTGTTTGTTCCGGGTAATCTCTGGAACGGCTGGACCGATTTTAACGGGACTTTGCAGGTAGCTGGTGATCCAGGGAGTAACTTAGGCTACTTTTTCAGACTAACTCTGTCCCGCGGCGTTACTCGCGCAACATTATAAAGTGGATTAAGACAAAAACCGTGGGTAGCAACGCGGGATTCAGCTAGTCTGAAATAAAGCAGAACCTGCACTATAGTATCAATTCAGTTGAACATACTTATTTAAATAATTTATTAACATTTAACGACTATGTGGCTAAAATGATAAAACTTAAAATTAAGTTCCATTTTGAACGCAGAAGCTGAATGTAAATCCAAGCTTTGCTATATCTAATTCAATAGGAGTCCTGTATTTAACTAGTGTAAAAAGTTCAGAGAAATAAACGGAACTAGCGAGTATGGAATCTCCAAATCACTTAGGTACACAACATACATGAGAACGCTCTGGGGATTGAAGCAAGCTTTTGAATATCCATCAAAACCTCGAGTGAATTGCTTAAATTGAGTTTGGATAGTACAATGCTTTTCAAAAGTTATTATGTGGTACTATAAAAGTTTCCTGTAGATTTTACAGAAGGAAAACTCGGGTTTTATGAAGCTTGTTTTTATAAAGTTTTCATTTTTTTTAAAACAAGGAAACTTATTATTCCGTTTTAAGTATAAGATAACATTTTTTATCACATTTTGTCGAAAATGGCTGCAAATAGACTAATACCTTGTAACGTACATACACACGCAAGTTAAGGAATTACTACTATTAAATCGATGTATAGAAATGTATTACATACTCTGTATTAACAAAAGAGAATAAAACCAATAATGTAATCTTTAGAGCCATTTCAAAAATCATCTGTAATTCCTAAAATAAACAATCAATGTTTACAATAATTTCAAAATAATCAAATGAAAAACGGTGCTACAATTCAAACTTAAAAGCACTTGAACTAAACAGTTGTTACTTGTTGGCTCAAGTGATGAATAAACAGACACCGGAGTTGCATCGTAATGCCTCATCTGAATGTCGCAACGGGATCGTCAACAGCACTCAACACTTATCAAGAAGATGAGTGAACTTTTGTTGACTGTCGCAGTTTGGAAGTGAAATGTTCCGTGATATATATCTCTCGAGTTCAGTTTAAACTAGTTTTCTTATAGGTTACTATATTATGTAATAAAGTTTTTCTTCTTGATATATTTCATGTAGCTTTAATTTAAGAATATTTTTATTCATGTGGATTCGTATCTATACGTGAAAAGCATTATTTTCATAAAAAAGAGCAGAAAAAATGATTAGTTCTTCTTGCATGTATTCATCATCTTCTGGTTAATTATTCCCAAGATTTGAAGTCGGCTACTGGTTCAACCGGTTTTACCTGAATATCAGTTTTACACAGAGCGACTGGCATCGGACCGCGGACAACCGGGACCGACGGCTTAACGTGCTCTCCGAAGCACGAGCGGGAAACACTGCCATCTTCCATACTCCGGGCTGCTATTAAAAAAATATTTTAAGAAAATTCCAATAGCAGTCTGACCCGGGGCTCGAACCCGAGTCCTCTTGACCAGTAGTCGCTTACGCTAACCACTAGGCCAACGAGGCAGTTGTATGTATTAATAATTATAAGTAGAAAATTTATATAAAACTAATTGTTTTATACATTTAAATCAGTTTTTTAATGTTTTTCCAATCATTTTATTTTTGCACTTTTTACGTGCAAGGTATTCTGTGGTTATGTTTTATAACTTTTGTCAGACCACCATTTTTTGTTACTACCCATAACATTCCTGAAGCTTCTTACACATAAGTTAAATCTTTAAAAAAGCTAAAACTAAAACAAATCAAATGCAAAATTGCAAAACTTAACGTTGCTGCATCAACATTGCCTTAATGATGGTTTGAATAATAGCTTTCTGTGTAATTGGAAACGATACACCATTCCACAAACGTTTGCTAGAAGACAAGTAAACATTACTGTGATGATGTCATTTAAATTTTGTATTGTTACGATACAAACTGTCTCTAACTGTTCTATCTTCGAGGCGTTGTTTCAATATATTCTTGTACTACAATGTTTTGGTACATTCTGGTACAAATCATCTTAATTGCGGTAAACAGTGAGTAAATTAAAATCTCTACCGTTGCTATGAGGAAGTCACATCTGTATCTTACACGACATTATGTTCAAAAATTAATTACGGTCCAAGTATTGAAATGGAATTATAAAAGGAGTTTTGCTATGTCGAATTTTAAATAACCTTGGAAGTTTTTTTAGGGACCACTAGCTTTTGCCCAAGGCTCCGCTCTCGTGTATGTTAGTCATCGCGGTAAAAAGTAGCTTATGTAGTCAAGACCTCAAGAACCAAATTATAGCAGACGGACAAAGTTATTTTCGAATTCATAATAGAAATATGGATTCCACATTAAAGTGTAGTTTGTCTGATAACTATAATGGCTCTTTTCTGACCGCCTCACGAACGAGCAAGAACTTTTAATGAGGGTTGTGTTTTTCATCAGCAGTAACTGAAATTTATTTAAATAGTACGAGTAATAAGTAATTTCGAATCCCCTTTCTGAATAGTATTTAGTTAAACTTTTTGATAATAAGAGTTCATTAAACATTACACCGAAATATTTGAAGGGATTTCAATATGTCAATATAGTTATGCAGATAACCTGTTCATTAGTATATTTTAGTGTTATTATTTAAATGCAATAATTTCTAGAACTCCTAGTCAATTGTCAATAACTTTCTTGTTTTCATTAAATATTTTGGTACAGGTAATTAACTATTAATTAAAATAAAGACGTTGCAACAGCACAGTAAATTGTACTAAAAACTACTCTGTAAATTTTGAACTGTGAACAAAAGGAAACAACTATTGGGATATTTATTATATCGATAAAATACAATAAAAATTGTACAATTTTACTTATTATTATACTTACTTATTATTATAAATTAAAGTTTCGATGAACGGACTAATAAATTTGACATGTTCCCAACACACCTAATATCAACAAATCAGCACAACTAACAAACATAAAAGGAGGTAGGGCATATCAGCACCTTTGAAAACTCCATATTGTGATTCTGAGAAAAGTTTACTTGTTATAGACGTCGGGTTCCATCTTGACAGCCGTGATCAGCAGTCGCACACGCCAACCGTGAGACCAACGCTCGCGGGTGGCGTGTGCGACTGCTGATCATGAGGTCTCGGGTTCGAACCCGGGTCGGACCAAACGTTTGTATGATCTACAAACATTTGTATCAGAGTATAGGTGTTTTCTATGTATAATATGTATTTAGAAAAAAAAAGTATATATGTATTTGTATCAGTTGTCTAGTATCCATAACACAAGCTCTGCTTAGCTTGGGACTAGATGGCTTTGTGTGTTAGATGTCTGAAATATTTATTTATTAGTTTATTATTTATTTATCTATGCTAAGGAGCTAAAATATTTTTTTTTATAAATTACCTGCCAAGGTGACTCTGCTCAGCCTGATAAGCCTGGTAAGCTCAAGCAAAATCCAACAGTGGGGGTCACCATACTCACTGCGAAAGCGGACAATGCGGTATGGCGTCCCACACTATGGCGGCCTAGTGAGTTGCTTTTACACGCCCCGTTTAAAGGTCCCGGGATCATAGTGGGAGGGAAACACGTGCGCTGGTAGTGAGTTCAAGTTTTTAACTGCTCGGTACAAGAAGGAAAAACCAAACCGTTTGGTTTGAGAGCCTATTTCTTCAACTCTAAGGCGGTGACTTCCAAGGTCAGCACGTGTTGTTCTGCTATAATATAGTTGTTATCTATGACGCCTGGCATTAAAGGAATATAACAGTCAAACAAATATAGTATCATATTATAAGGCAACTAGCTGCCCCGGCAAACGTCGTTTTGCCATAAAAGTTTTTCAAGGATGGGTGACCCTTACCCTTTAGGGGGATGAAAAATAGATGTTGACCGATTCTCAGACCTACTCAATATGCTCACAAAGTTTCATGAGAATCGGTCAAGCCGTTTCGGAGGAGTATGGCAACCAAAACTGTGACACGAGAATTATAAATATTAGATATATAGCAATATAATGTTACAAAACAAAAGCTGTCAGAAAAAAAGCACTATTATAGCTCAGGGTTTTCGTGAATTAAATGTGTATCAGAATGTTTGGTGACTATGCGGGTTGGGTACAGACACGTCTCACTATTTGTTAAATTTTAGCATACTCCCTCTTACAACACTGCTTTAGTTTAGCTACGTTTCTAAACATGAAAAAGAAAGCTTTCAAGATAGTGGGCCAGACTGAAATTGGCACGAACGGCTCGACCGGGACGGTACTAACCTCTAACAGAAAACCAACCTAAAATAACAGCATTAGTTTTTTTTTTGGTGAGTGCGAGACCGGAGGCCCAAAAATGCAGGAACATCTCAATAGACTAGCATATTTGTAGTGTGGGTCACCACATAGTTACATTATCTGCATTCATAATGAGTATGGTACCACTACTCTTAGATTCTGCTCATACCTTGCATCAGGTAGAGTAGAGTCAATATGGCAGGCTCAAACATTTATAAAAAAAATCAATAAAAAGGATTTACTTCCCACTTATTCCGAAAAAACAAAAGAAAAGCAAAATACCTTCTGCTGTTATGTTCTTGTTTCCCGTTAATCTAAACTATTTCAAAACTGTAACAGTTGTATATTAATACCTAGTATTATAATTAGAAAATGTCGAAGTGCCTATACAATTTATAAAGTGGATTAAGATAGTTTGCCAATTCTGAAGGGCTTATGGGGTTATGGCGGTACGTGTTAGTGGATTGGATTCGCAGTAATTGTGTTGTAAGTTCGAAAACTCACTATTTGAATAGAAAAGGCATTAGGTCTGTACTATTTGTACTTCTATTGAATTGAAGGTCAGTCAAACCTACAATCCTGATATTTAAGCCACGAAACACTTCAAGTAAAAACATCAAAGTAGGCAGCTTCAATTAAGTCTTTGCAGTAGTGTGAACACGAGCGCGAAATATTTAAAGTAGTTGAATTACAAAATTAGCAAGGATTATGCGCAAACGCAATATAATAAATAAATAAATAAATAAATAAAATAAAAAGCCTTTTTATTTCCTGTAAATTCACAATACTGCATATATTAGTACCGGTCTTATTCTATGTTATTAGATACAATAGATATAGAGACTTCGTTCTTACTTAACTTATACTAATACTCTTAAGGAAAAAACTATAACCTAAAATCTATATAACGTTAATATCTATGTATTTAAAAAAATATGTAAAAATCCTATTTATGACTATTTTGGCTACATATATTTACTTATACTAATCTAGTTTATTAAATTAATCTACAGGAAACCCAGAATGGGTAAAGGCCTCCTCCAGTGATGCCCATTTGACTCTGTCTTGTGCTGTTTGTCTCCAGTTTGGACCAGCTATTTTTTTAATATCATCCTCCCATCTTGTGAGAGGTCTTCCTCGTGCTCTTTTGCCTAGCGGGCCTTTCCAGAATGTCACTTTTTTGGTCTACCTAGGATCAGTTTGCCGCGCAACATGTCCTGCCCACTTCCATTTCAATTTTTGTGCATAACTCACAGCGTTTGTTGCTTTAGTTATTTTACTTATATTTGTGTGTCGTATTTTGTCAATCTTTTTTATTTTCAGCATGCTACGCTCGAGTCCTCTCTGACATACGCTGATCTTCTTTTTTGTGTCGGTAGTAAATTTCCATGTTTGACATCCATATGTCAAACACGGTAAGAGACTTGAGTTCAGGACTTTTGTTTTAATAGCTTGTGGCATATTACTTTTGAAGACTTCCTTGAGACTCCAGTATTTGTTCCATGTTAATTGGATTCTTCTTTCCAGTTCTATGTTCTTGTTTTTTCTATCGAAACTAATCACTTTTCCCAGATAAACATATTTATCCACGTACTCTAGAGGCGTGCTATTGACTATTACTGGTCTTTCCAAGCTGTTTGTCATCGTCTTAGTCTTTGTTATATTCATTTCCAGTCCTACTTTAACACTAGCTAAGTGTAGGGTGTCTACCATGATCTGTAGCTGGGAGAATGTCTCTGAAAATAACACTAAGTCATCAGCAAATCTTAGGTGATTTAAATAAGTGTTCTGAATGAAGAGTCCCTGTTTTTTCCAGTCTAGCTTGTTTATGATCGATTCGAGGACAGCTATAAATAAAATTGGAGACAGTGGATCACCTTGTCTAACACCCCTTTCTATTGGAAAGCTAGGGCCTAAAGTTTCTAGTTTAATTTTGGCGTTATTGTGGTTATATATTGATTTGATGATTTTTATATATGTTTCCTCTAGTCCTTGTTCCTTCAAACTTTTCCAGATGCTTGAATGTGTTACCGTGTCAAAAGCTTTTTTATAGTCAATGAACGCCATATAGAGTGTTCTTTGGTTTTCTTGATACTTTTCTATAATTAATTCAAGTGTGTGGATGTGATCAACCGTTGAGAAACCCTTCCTGAATCCTGCTTGCTCAACCGGTTGCATTATTTCTAGTATACTACTAATCCTTGTGTTTATAATTGAAGTGAATAATTTGTATAGACTCGGTAGAAGACTAATTGGTCGATAGTTTTCGATGTCCTTCGGGTCGCCTTTTTTATATATTAGTATAATATTTGATTCAGACCATTGTGACGGTGTTTTAGAGTTTTGCAGGATCTTATTAAACAGTTCAGCTAATGGTGAAACCAGAATCGCTTGTGCTTTTATCAATGCTTCGTTGTTAATGTTATCAGAACCAGGGCTCTTTTCTGGTTTCAGTTTCTTTATTGCTAGTATTATTTCTGGTTCTTCTATTGATTTAACGTTTCGTTCTTTTGTATTATCTAATTCGTTCTCTATATTTGTAGTTGTTCTGTTTTTGTCGCTGTATAGTTTTCGGTAAAATTCTGTTGCGGTAGTAATAATATCAGCTCTAGTATTGAGTTCCATATCTTGTTTCCTCAGTCCTTCTATCCACGTTGTATTTGTTCGAAGTTTTTTGTAGGCTTTATTCGTACTGCCAGTTCTTTGAATATATTCTTTTATTATGTCTTGTCTATGTTTGGCGTAATCTGCTTTTATGTATTTGTTAACTACTTTATACAGTGCGGATAGTTCATTTTTCTCGCTTCGGGTTTTGTTTTTAGTTCTCTGTAATTGTTTCCTTCTTTCTAATAGTTTTATGGTACCTGATGATAGTATTTTATGTAGTTTGTTTTTTACCCCCTTTGGGCGGGCTTGTCTTAAACTAAAAGTGATAGCCTTTTCTATTCTATCATAGCACTCTTGTATTGAGGTGTTTTCTGAGTTTATTGTAGCTACAGACAACTGTGATATTAGGGTTTCATTGTAATTGTTTATTTCATCTTCGCTCTTAAGTGAACTAAATTGACTATTTGTGAATTTAGTTCTAGATATTTTTTGTTTGGTTAGTGTTATTGTTGATCTAATTATTCTATGGTCCGACTGGTAGTTTAGATTCATCGTCTCTATGTTTTGGAATATTTGTGGTTGGTTTGAAAGTATATAATCTATTTCATTTTTATATTGTCCGTTTGGGGATCGCCAGGTCCATCTTCGATTTGGTTTTTTTTTAAAACATGTGTTTATGATTGTAAGCTTGTGTTGAAGCGCAAATTCTACAAGTCTCTGTCCTCTTTCGTTCCTTTCTCCATAACCGTGTTGCTTAGTAGCTAAATATTCTTCCAATTTGGGAGTTCCTATCTTAGCGTTAAAGTCTCCCATTAATATAGTAGTTTTATGTGCTGTGTCCAAGGCTTTATCGATTGTATTGTAGAATTCATCAATTTCATACTCACTTGCTGATTCCGTTGGTGCATAAACTTGTATCAGAGATGCCATATGACCCTGTATGTTTATGTTTAATATTGCGACCCTCTCTGTTATTCCAATAAAACTTGTTATGTTATTTCTAAGGGACTTATTTATAATAAAACCAACCCCGTATTTGCCAAGAGTTTGTCCTATATAGCACAGTATAAAGTTTTCATATTCCTCTATTTTGTTTCCATGTCTTCTCATTTCCGAAATTCCAATTATATCATATTTAATTTTTTCCAAAGCCACTTCTAGTTCTAATAAGCGCTCATGTGTCGAGAGAGTCCTAACATTGTACGTTGCAATCTTAAGTTTACGTTCATGTGAGGAAACGTTGTTTTCTGTTGATGTGCTCATTGGAGGGTTATGGTCGTATTCTTCCACGGTGACCAACCGGGTTGGAAGATCTAATCTAGTATTTTTATTCATTTGTTCATTTGTAACATCTGCGTGAGAGGAGGGGCGTGATTGCTATGTATTCTTACTTTTGCCTTCTTTACTATTGTTAGTTTCTGTTACGTTTTTATTAACCAAGTGGTTAGGCATGCTAGCTTTTAAAACTTCCTCCGAAATACTCTTTGACCTAGTGACTATATTACCAAATAGTTGTTTCTTTTTATTATTTTTATTAGTCTGAGTGTACTTGACTTGATTATAAAACTTGTTGTTGTCTGGTGATAGTTGAAGTTTCCTTTTACTGTGATTTTTTGTTATAATAATTTTATCATATCTGAGTATAGCTGTATTTCCTTTTTGTCTCTCTAGTTTTAATTGTTCCTGAAGTTCTTTCCTTTTTTCTATTACATATTTAGGATAGTCTTCTTTCATGTAATATTGTGTATTTTTTAGGGCTTCTTTTTGTTTCAATATATTTATTTTTAGTCCTAGGGTTGAGAAAGTTACTACAGTTGGACGTGGTCTCTCTCCTTTCTTTCCTAGTCTTTTAACCTCCTGAATGTCACTGTAGGTCAGTTTAATGGAGAGATATTGTTGTATCCAATCAATCACTTTCAATTCTAAGATATCATATGATGAATATGTATCCTCTTCGATACCGAAAAAAACAATGTTTCTTTTCCTTGCTTGTTTTTCTAAGAAGTAGATCCTTTTTTCTTGATCTTCCACTAGCGCCTTAAGATTTTCATGTTTTTCCTCCAATGCAAAAAACTTTTCTTCTAGCATTTTGTTGATATTTTGTGTAACTTGTTCCGTTACATTTTGCCCACTTTCTTGTATCGTTATTTTTTGTTTATCTAAATCTTTTTGAATTTGTTTGAGTGTGTTTATTATTTCTGCTAATGCTTGCGGTGTTACACTCATTTTATTTTTCTTTTGTTTTGATACTTGTGTTGGCCTCTAGCGGTGGATTTGTGCACTAACTTGCCCTTTAACCTAATTTTTGTCTTCATAGATTGATCAAATGTAAATCATTCGACCTGTAACGCCATCTGTTGGTGTGTTTTGGAACTAGTTTTACCTGATTTCAAATGAAATAAAAATGTTGTTGCTAAAGTGACCTGTTTGTTAATGAATTTATGACAATCCTTTACAATGGTAAAATGGTTAAGTTATTTTCATTTATGTAGTCTTGCTAAAGGAATTTGCATGTGATTTATTTCCATCGAGGGTAGGTACTGTAGGTGTTCACAATCTTTTCCTTTTCTTTTTTGTATAGTGGATTTGTCTTCACTACGTTTCCAGCTTTTATCTAATTGGACGAATAGTTAAGACAGTGCACTTTAAATTTATCCTTCTATAAGCGCGGAAAATGTTTATCAAAACTGTAACACTGGTAACTGAATCTCGGTTTAGTTTTATTGAGTTTTTATAATTGTTTGGAACTATATAACACTGACTTCATTGCACCTCTTGAGTCACTTTGTTTTAAATCACTTTTATCACTTTTTGTATCTTTAATCACTGTTTTAATATTTATTTTTTGTGTTAAATTGTGGAGTTGAAGTTAGTCGCAGCACAGTGGCGCCTCCTCTCGCAATATACAAAATCTTAAAGGTTTCCATATTTTTTTGGTAAATATTATTAATAAAAAAGCCACTTATTCCCAAAATTTAAATAACAAAAGGAAAATAATCATACATAGGATCGCTATTTAACTTGATGTGCACAGTTTCAATAACAGTAACTGTTTACAATGGCTATTCATAATCCATAATCAATTGACTTTATACATAAATACATATATACATATTCTTTTTTTCTTTTTTGTAAATACATACATATTATACACAGAAAACACCCAAAGTCTGAAACAAACATTTGCAGATCATACAAACACTTGGTCCGACCCAGGAATCGAACCCGAGACCTCAAGCACAGCAGTTGCAGACGCTACCACTGCACCACCGAGGCAGTTACTAAATAAATAAATAATAATAATAAATATTTCAGACATCTAACACACAACGCCATCTAGACCCAAACTAAGCAGAGCTTGTATTATGAGTACTAGACAACTGATATAATCTATACTAATATATAAAGCTGAAGAGTTTGTTTGTTTGTTTGTTTGTTTGAACACGCTAATCTCAGGAACCGCTGGTCCGATTTGAAAAATTCTTTCAGTGTTAGAAAGCCCATTTATCGAGGAAGGCTATAGGCTATATATCATCACGCTAGGACCAATAGGAGCGGAGCACCAATGAAAAATGTTTCGAAAACGGGTGAAAATATCACGCTACGGGCAATAGAAGACGCTAACGAGGTTGCGTGGGTCGGCTAGTTACTTTTATACTTTTTTTTTGTAAATACATACATATTATAGGTAAGAAACACCCAAACTCCGAAACAAGTATTTGCAGATCAAACAAACATTTGATCCGACCCGGAAATCGAACCCGAGATCACAGCAGTCGCGTACGCTACCACTGCGCCACCAATATGTATTTACAAATCGAAATTATTGAAAATAGTATTCATTTATGTTCATGCATTACAATGTCAAAAAATCTATACTATCTATACTAATATATAAAGCTGAAGAGTTTGTTTGTTTGTTTGTTTGAACACGCTAATCTCAGGAACCGCTGGTTCGATTTGAAAAATTCTTTCAGTGTTAGATAGCCCATTTATCGAGGAAGGCTATAAGTTAAATATCATCACGCTAACACCAATAGGAGCGGAGCATCAATGAAAAATGTTTCAAAAACGGGGGAAAATTATCACGCTACGGTCAATAACAGATGTAAACGAAGTTGCGTGGGTCAGCTAGTCTATACTAATATATAAAGCTGAAGAGTTTGTTTGTTTGTTTGAACACGCTAATCTCAGGAAACGCTGGTCCGATTTGAAAAATTCTTTCGGTGTTGGATAGTCCATTTATCGAGGAAGGCTATAGGGTATATATCTTCACGCTACTACTAATAGGAGCGGAGCAACAATGAAGAATGTTTCAAAAACGGGGGAAATTTTCACGCTATGGGCAATATTAGGCGCAAACGAGGTTGCGTGGGTCAGCTAGTCTATTTATAAATTACGATCACTTATCAAACACTATGAAACAATGGAATTAAATAGAGGATCTAAATAAGTTAGGAAGCAAAAAATACATCACCTTTTTAATAATCTTATCTCGAACTAGCCGACCCACGCAACCCCGCTTTAGGAACATTCTTCATTGTTGTTTCGCTACTGTTGGTCTTAGCGTGATGATATATAGCCTATAGCCTTCCTCCATAAACGGGCTATCTAACACTGAAAGAATTTTTCAAAGCGGACCAGCGGTTCCTGAGATTAGCGTGTTCAAACAAACAAACACACAAACAGCTTTATATATTAGCATAGATAAGTCCCGCTATAAAAAAAAACTCATATGCAAAAGTAGGTACTATTTACATATAGTAAAAGAAAATAATTATAATATTGATCTTTCTTCTATTGTACACGCGACATATTTAAACGTATAGATTTTATTACCTTGAATGATATACTTACAATAAATAGATTTAAAATTACTTTAGATACTTAGTTAACTCATTAAATTATTATTGCTCTTCTGATTATTTTGCTTTTAGAAAATAATTTGTGTACTTTACTGTAATAATTTAATTTGCTTTAGTAAAAGAACCCTATTTTAATCAAATGTTCGCCTTAAAATTTTCTAACCACTTTGCGGGTAGTTTGCCTATTTTAGAAGGATCAAAGTAAAGTTAAGGCATTCTTTACCACATTTTCCAAATTCAATTTAGTAGGTATATCCAAAAGTTCTATATTGAAGTTATAATAGAAGAGTAAGTTTTTTGTTTAAGATCTAGAAAGTATTGAAAATAGCAATAGTTTAATGCTATGATCTTGGGTTGAAAATCTGTTAAAAAGGACAATGTCAGGTTTGTATGGAACTTTTATACCGCCTTGCTTATTGCATGGTAGGGATTGTTTTTTTATTTATTTTGCTGGTTATTTCATCGGAAATAAAATTTCATTTTCTTTTACACGCGTGACTCTATCTCGCTTGTAGAGTCAACGCAGAGATTCCGCCAATGTCAAGTGTTTCGAAAGACACGTTCAGAAATTGATTGGCCGGTGGTGATTATAATTCTAAGACATATTTCATTTCCACTTTCTCATAATATTGCTGTAAAAATATGAAAAACAATAAATAGAGACGACACAAGTATTTAATTTTTATATTACAATGAAGTACATGGATCACAAATGAGTTGTCAGTGTTGTAAACGAGATGGCATAATTTTATATTTTTGGAATCAAAATAATTCGTTTACGATTTTCTTGAACCGTTAATAAAATATTGCTCTTCTACTAAATACATCAGTAGCTCATTCAAGAAATATGTCATCAATATTTTAAAATAACATAAATAATTTTTACAATGTGACATAACGCCACCTGGTTAACAAACTAAGTAGATTTTAAGCATGACATGCTGAGAAAACGAAGAAATGCGTTTTGTAGTTACAGTTTAACAACTTTTTGAGCCGGATTCATACTTTTAGTAAAGTACTAAAAGTATATATCACTTTGTAAACGGTATAAATCTCACCACCATCCATTACATATTGCTAGCGGAATACGATCTGCAATACTCCTTTAGTGCTAAACTATTCATTTTAGAAAACTGTTTCAAAAATTACGAGTTTGCATTTTTCTATCACCTAACCAAGTCAAGCAAAATTTATTTTAATAAGTAATTTTTATGCGTTTTTAAAAGATGAGAAGCCATAATCCTTAAAGTCAACCATAAATAACTGAATTAGTTTCTATTTATTTTCTATTTCTTTATTATTTCTAAATAAACACAGAAATAAATAGATCACTCGTAGACATAGAACAAATGAACGATCATTTTCGGCATTTTTTTGTGGAATATGCAAATGTGGGGGGAAATGAGCAGTCGTATCACCTGATGGTAAGCGATTACCGCCGCCCATGGACTCCAGGCGCAACACCAGAGGCGTCACAAGTGCTTTGCCGGCCTGTGGGGGATGTGAGGGAGGGGTTGGGGTATGGGCCTCCAGTATCCTCACTCACTTGGTGAAATACAGCGCAAGGGCTATTTCACTACGGTTTTCGGTGAAGTCGTGGTATTACTCCGGTCGAGCCGTCGAGACGACAAAGCGTGGCCCTCCCACGGTAAATGGGAATTAAACCTTTACAGCAGTCAATGTGAGTTACCATTAGATAATAAGTTCGTTAACTCATAACATCATAACTTTTTTCTTATACATCGTAAATTGTAAAGTTACTACTGCTTTATTACTTTCGTCTTCAGTTTGTTTATGTTTAAAACATCGAAACACCCTTTAAATGTAACAATAAAATTAATTACTGTCCTTTGTTTTACATAAGTTCCAAAAAGTTTTGGGCTTTCTTTTAAGTGCTGAAAGTGTTTTTCCGTGTATATGTTCACCTGTAAAACATTAAAACTGAGTGTAATTCTTTCATTTAATTTATAATTTTTCTAAAAATGAATCCTAGCTAGATCAATTTATCACCCTCAGAACCCTGTGACGACTTCTACAAACATCGCAATAAGAAAACATATGACAGCGCTATCTACCGAAGATACAATGAACGGAGTAACGTACAACACAACTAATACTGAATCGCGCATAGAAGTTCTCACGCCGATATCTGTATATATGTTTATTTGTTTACTTTTAGAAGTTCTGTAGACAATTCTGTTTAACAATGTAATGTTTAAAGTTAAAAAAATGTAAATGTTAGAAGTTTATTGTGTAATTACCTACATAAAAAAAAAAAATTAACTGTTCTTTGCACTTTTTGAAAACTATAATGTATAAGTGGATAACTGTAATTGGTCATATGCTAGTAAATATTATATAAGTAACTGACTGTAAAATACTGTTGTTATCCTGAATAAATAACCAACCTTAACTAGTCCCCCCCTTTGTGTTGGATTCGTTAAAAGATTTAAAAATTTCGTTGGCGCTGTTTCCGAGATTTAGATTATGTACATAAAACATGAGCTAAAAGTAAAACCAATACAAAAACTTATAGTAAAAAATAAACTTATAGTAAACGTTTTTGTATTGGTTATACTTTTAACGTCTAAAAATAAATCACTCGAATGCTTACTATTTACATGTTTTTTTTTTTATATTATACAAGACTTTAATGTTAGGTGTACACTCACCTGGTTCCCTGGCATCTAGTAGCCGAGACGGCGTGTGGTCTTAGTCGATTCAAATCCGACATGCCATCAGGAGGTGGTATCCGAGAAAAAAAAGGTGTAGTTACACTACTTTCCAACTTTCTTATTATAACAAAAAGGTTTATTATAGTGTGACGTTCAATCCTAATTATTTATCTTACCAATATATAATAGACTACAGATTTGAAAATAATTTAAATAAATAAAAAGATAAAAGCTAAATATTATTTCATTTATCATGCAGCATTCCGCAGTAACAGAAGAATATTCATAAATTAGTTTCAATAAGCTATAAAAATAACTACAAAGCCTGCTTGCCAAGACAAGTAACATACGACCCACTACAAGTCTTATTATCTCATGTTTTTGGACAGTTGCCAAAGTAAAAGCCTGTCACTAAGTGGTTTCCTTAAGATCCTACTACACATATCTCATAGAACTTATCGAAGTTATGTTCAATTTCTATAGTAGACCTTACAGAGAATATTTTTAGTTTATTTGTGTGAGAATTATGAGCCGTGCAGGTAGTAGAGCCACGCTGATTTCAGCACGAATGGGCCGGCTCGACCGGGGCGGTACTACCCTCACACAGAAGATCAGCGTAAAATGACAGCGTTTATGCTGTTGTGTTTCGTTGGTGAGCGTGAGACCGGAGGCCCAATAATGCAGAAGCATCACTAAGCCGCCATTGTATGGGTCACCATGCTGCATTGTTGCATTGTCTGTACGAGCAATGAGTATGGTGACTACCATTCTTTTCTCGCCAAACAAAATAGTAATTTTGGAAGGAAGAATATAAAACTAAAGCAATTACCTAAACAGAGGTCATTATATTTCACCGGCTTTTGCCCACAGCTCCGCCCACGCGTGCCGGTTTTCGCAGCAAATATTAGCCTATACGTCCTTCCTTAGGGATGAAACTCTCTTTAGGCGAAATATTATTGAAAGCGGTGCACCGGTTTACACGTAAAATAGTAACATAAATACATACATACTTACTTTCAAATTTATAATATTAGTATGGGTTAACAAATTAAACATATGAATTCATTACTGGCAATGATATTTCTATTTCCAACCTTGTTATTTAGTACTAATATTGTAGCGTTGCAAATACTTCAAATTGAAGAGCAAAAACGTCCAAGTTACGTAATAAGATGCTGGAAATAAAATCTCTTTGTTAATTTAATATAACAATTTCTAAGAAAAGCAAACTCAGACCTAATAGAAACTAAAACCTCAAGGCTTAATTTTGCATAAATAAAACATTTCGAACGAAACGAAGTTCGCTTACACAACCAAAACGTGTTAGCATAAGGAACATAGGTTACAAAATATTCTTAGTTACCAATCGCTTGTGAAAATAGATATCTTCTCATGTATTCTAATATTGTAAGGAACTTTAGTGAAAATACCTTCGGGCAAACCTTACGTAAGATATCTTCTTGTTATGTAAATTTACTGTCTATACTGAGTGATGTAGGAGTACATGTTTTACATAAGTAAGTACATCCACAGATTACATAAGTAAGTAACTTAATCTATATGAAATTAATAAATAAAAAATATTGATAACAAGTTGGTTATTCATAAATAAACAAACATATAGTTGAAGTTAATAAAAGCATGATAAAAAATAGGTGTGTTAGACTCCACGCACGATTGGAGTGGCGTGGCGACACCAGCTCTGGTTTGGCTACATCCGTCCTCCTCGGGCGTACTTTGACTCCGTCCACTTGGTTCCCCTATTAAGGTCCCCTGGGGGATCTAAGTGGAATTTTCGTCCAGACTGATCTTCTAGGGGATCTTTTTGGATTTCGATTCCATTTTGATCACCCAGGAGTTTTTGTCAACACCAATAAATTTTAATTCTCAATGAGATTAATATGGATATTATATATATATATATATATATATATATATGACAAAAAATCCCCATATTTTCAGTTCGATTACAATTGCTTGGCGCTGCATTCACTTTTCATTATCATCGTCAATCACTCATCATCATCGTCCAACCTTTCGGCAACTTTATTTAGATTTAGTCTTAAAAATCCGTAGAGCGTATTAAAAAATAAATTTAAAAGTCTGATAATAAGGATTGCCCCTTAATTCTTCGGTCGGTAGTATTTGATGGAAAATTGTCGATGGTTGCATATTATATAATACCACTAGGCTTCGTCAGTTATGGAGTAATTGGAGTATGAATTGACCAACCAATTCAAAGTGATTAACTTAGAAACCGTTAATATAGAAAAAAATATGAAGTATTACTCATTGACTGCCTCGTTGGTCTCGCGGTTGGCGTGAGCGACTGCTGATCATGAGGTCTCGGGTTCGATTCCCGGGTCGGACCAAATGTTTGTATGATCTACAAAAATTTGTTTCAGAGTTTGGGTGTGTTCTATCTATAATATTTATGTATGTATTTACGAAAAAAAAGTATATATGTATTTGTATCAGTTGTCTATTACCCCATAACACAAGCTCTGCTTATCTTGGGACTAGATGGCGTAGTGTGTTTAGATGTCCGAAAAGTTTATTATTATTTTATTATTATTACGAAGAACTTCACTGAATTTTTAATTAATTTTATAAAATAAATCTGTACTACAACCTCACCGCATACTAACGTAACGAACTTAATAATGCAGAAGCATCACTAGCTCACCATGCTGTATTGTTGCGTAGTCTGCATTCGCAGTATGGTGAACATCTCTCTTGGATTCTGCTTTCTGCTTCTGCTAGAGTAGAATCATTTTGGCAGGGCAAAACATAAAAAAAACCTGGCTAAACTATACTATGTCCATTAAGTCTGTCCATATAAATTCACCTGGGTATCATAGTTGATAAGGAGATCGGTGTGAAATAACCACCTCTAAGTGTAAGAGAGACGTGACTTGACGGACTTTAAATGTTCTAATCTCATCTGTTAGTACATTGATTTTCAAAAGTCTTATAGGGTCCAAATCGAACTGCCGGAAACACACTTAAAATTTTTTATTTATATTGAATAACGTCTTTGACCTTGTTTTAGTTTAGCTTATATCCTTCATCAAGAATAAAAGAATCTTACTGTGAAATGTTATTGGAATCAGTGGAGTACGGTTTAGCCGTGATGCGTAACTGACAGACAGACAGACAGAGAGAGCTACTTCCGAATTTATAATGTTGCTAGGCTTTGCCCGAGGCTCCGCCTGTGTGTATATCGGTGGTCGCGGTTTTACATTGGAGATCCTTCCTCAAAAATCAAAGGATCTCCATTGTAAATATCTCCCAATTGAAATCAGTCCAAATCGGACTGCCCGAAACACACTTTAATTATTGAAATGTATATTTTATATAATAACTACTTTTTGACCGCGTTTTAATTTAACCGATATCCTTTCTCAAGAATAAAAGTATAAACACCGAACTGTGAGATATGTGAGACTCTTGATGATGTCTTACAGTTGCTGACGGAATGTGTCAAGTATCGAGGACAAAGAAAGGCGTTGGTACGTAAATATGATTTAAATAGTTATCATATTGCTACGTTTATTAACATTTTAGGTAATTCAATTTCAAATACTGTAATTGACTTATTTACGCATCAAAAGCTTTGACCTGAAATTAAATAGAATGTTATATAGGATAAGGTACGATGAGCCTAATATATTACTACAGAATTAAGGTCTCTAAATTCATAAACATCAAAAAAATGTATACTCTCGATTGTCGGCACTTGATGGAACTTGTTGTAATAACGGTTCATAACCTTTGAGAATCCCATAAGGCGAAACCGGTCAGGTGTAAAATAAAATAAAATAGTGGAATAAGTACAAGCGAGTTTTATTCTAGAATATATTAAAAAAATATTTTCATGTAAAATTTTATTGAATTCGGCTCAGCAATTCACAGTCGGATAGACAGACAGAGTTACTTTTGAATCTACAATTTTATTTTGTTTTTAGACATACAGTAAAATATTCCAAGTAGAAAGATAATTAGCAGCAAACATTACATTGAATTAATGAAATAAGACTCACTCCTGTGTTAACTTTGACGCTTTGTCACGAAAATGTTCGCCCTTGAGAAATCTTATACCGTCTCAAAATCTTTATGAAGCATCTCTTGTCTCGTTACTTAAAAATTGTTTAATTTCCAGACAATTATTCTTCGTTTACTAGAATTACTTCAAGAAAATTAAAGTTGGTTTCGAGAAGTAATTTAAAGCTTGTATTGTTCAAGTCTACGAGATATTGTTTATTTTAGGATATTAATTCAGTACGACCTTCAAACCTTCAATAAAAGAGCGTACGTCTTAAAAGGCTGGCGAAGCACTTGTGACGCCTTTGGTGTTGTGGGTGTTCATGGGCGGCGGTATATACCATATAGTTTTTTTTTCTTTCTGCACAATTGAATTTGAAACTTGTAATATTAATTACAAATACGAATTATGTTTAATTTTTTACCGACTTCAAAAAGGGAGAGGTTTGTGTGTGTGTGTGTGTTCGCGAATAACTTCGTCGCTTACGAACCGATGTTGATGACTTTTTTTTAATGGAAAGAAGATATCCTAACTGTGGTAGTGGTGATAAGGACACTAAGATCTGATAATGGCATTCAAGAGAAATCGAGTCGAACCTTAAAGTCGGTTTTATTATTGTTAAAATTTTACTTGTCTTATTATGCGATCTAAATTGGACTAAGTTAAGTTTATATCAGAAAAAATTCTAAATCTTATATCTGTGCAAATTTCACATTTTGACAATTCAAAATGTGAAATTTGCACAGATATAACTGAAGTTAGAAATCAATATTTCTAACTTCAGTTCAGCAAAAATGTTTGAAAAAACTTATATTTTCGTAAACATTAAAATATTTTATGGTTAAAATGGCATATGGCTGTGCTGTGTGTAGTGACAGTTTAAGAATACGGAGTGTCACTACCCTTATTGATCCTGTGTCATAAGAGGCGAGTAAGGGACAAACTAGGCACGCTATCATGGTCTAAGAAAACAAGGTCTTGCATTCCGAGAGCGGCTTAATGTGACGTCACTATCCAGTTACCACGTGATAGCAAATTAACACGAAATGAACCAACCAGGACTAGCGATAGCGATGATGATGTCACGTCGATCGTCGGAATGCCATACCTGGCGTAGTATGTTTTTATACTATGCGCTAGGTAAGATCACTGCAAAGAGAAGGAAAGCTTAATACAAACTCTATACCAATCCGTTTGGCCAGCGTACTATAGGAGACTAAAACCTCCTTTGTAAAGAGTGGCCTATATCCAGCTGTGGGCCTATGTCCAAATGAAATATGGCATCCTAGTTACTTATAAGAAACCTCTTATGACTTATGAACGATTTCTACGTAATGTTTACTATAAGTTGTTAAGATAAATAGCTGTCTATTTAACAAAATTCTGAGAATTAATGCATTTTGAGAATAAACTGAGTAATGCCTACTAAACGAGAATGCTTTGAAATTGAGTAATATTGGAAATTGAAATATATTCCTAATCACAAGTTTCAGTCCTTTAAGCTTTTAGTTTACTTAGAGATTCGTATTAAATTCTGAGAATCAACTTCAACCGTCACATCTTCAATGTTGGTTTAGCAATTATTCTGTCATTCCTAAATCTTGTAGCAAAAGCAGTAATAGTCGAGTTGAAAGCAGATTGAGATCAATCAAAAACAAATTTTTATTACAAAGTTAATATCGTTTGAGTAAATATTCATACCAGATGGCGGGACAATTTGCAAAGAGTGGCTGGCAGCGACTGGATGCGGAAAGCAACAGACCGGGCTCTGTGGTGTTCCTTGGGAGAGGCCTACGTCCAGCAGTGGACTGCAACGGGCTGATGATGATGATGATGATGATGAAATATTCACACAAATATTACTACTAAACTAAGTAAGTCCTTTGCGAAACATTTAGCAAAGTAGTTAAAATAATATGTTAGAAAAAGCGGATAAATACCTGACAATAGGTTTGTGTGGTCGACCATATTTTAGAATAAGTGCTATGCTGCAATCGAAACTCGGTTTGGAAATGCACTATCCAACCATACGTGTGATAAACCAATATAAGGATTTTTTTGGTTCGGATGTAGCTAATATCAGCGTGTCGTGTATTATTTAAGCAACTATTATTGATACTGTTTTGTTTGTTGGAAAAGAGAATACAACTGTGAACAGTCGACCCGAATCCACATTTATATGCAACACACTTACATAGGGAACGTTTTTGACGTTTGCCACTCAGGAAATCCCAACAAATAAATAATAAATAAATAAATATTTGGGACATCTAACACACAACGCCATCTAGTCCCAAACTAAGCAGAGCTTGTATTATGGGTACTAGACAACTGATATGAATTCTTATATACTTTTTTTTTTGTAAATACATACACAAACATATTATACATAGAAACACCCAAACTCCGAAACAAATATTTGCAGATCATACAAACATTTGGTATGACCCGGGAATCGAACCCGAGACCTCAAGAACAACAGTCGCGTACGCTAGCACTGCGGCCACCGAGGCAGTTAATAAAAAATGAAACTACCTTGAAACATGCAACGAAATAAATCCGAAGAAAACCAAGGGAGTTGGAAATATAATATATAGTTCAGTCTTACGGGTTGGTGGCCAGGTTATTCTTTGCACAATCATCCTTTGTACAGAACAGAACGAGGGTCACCTAAGATTTCTTCGCATTTCATTTCAGAAGTCCCAGTGTGAGTTTATTTCACATCAACTCATTGATGAAGTTCGAGCCAATTACGATACCGATTAAAGTCACCGTAAAGATCGAGGTCTTAGATATGAAATACACTCACAGTAGACCCTTAGATTAAACTATAATTATGATGATCACCACGTTTCGCTAACTTTAAGTTATTAAACATAAATTCTAACTACGGTATAAATATTTTTGAATATACAAATTATAGCCAAAAAAACCACCAAAATTTAAATTGGAAATGAAAGCTCAGAACAGCAATAATCTGTATACTAAATCATTAAAACATTTTTTTTATGAATAAATATTATTTTAAATATCATACATATGTAACTAAAGTATCTACCTCCTTCCTAAGGATCGTCTGAACTATTAAAGGCTATTAATGTAATATGAGGTATGATGCAGCTATTAAGCCACTGTACATATGGTAATAGAACAACATTACCGCAGTTATGGAAAGTATTATTGCTTTTGTTTTAATAGTATGACATCAGTTTGCACTAATGGGCTATGTTTATTTTCCGGTAATTATGCAAAATTACCGACGCCATTTTCAAATTAACATAAACATTCACAGGACTACGTCATTGGTATCGGTACTCTATATTCTGCTATAATTGCAAAAATGCCAAACATTTTGCTACATTTTCATGATAAAGTCATCTTCCTAGCCTTTATTATTCCCAAGATTATTTGGGATCGGCTACTAGTTCTATCGGTTTTACCTGAATATCAGTTTTTACTCAGAGCGACTATCATCAGAATTCCGCAACCATGAGGGTGAACTGAATTCGGTTGCGAACCAACCGAATTCCCGAAACCGAGTGGAGGTTCAACTAATTCTCAGTATATTTGAGGGCACTGACTTCCCAATAACAATTGCCATTGTGCATGACAGACCGACGGCTTAACGTGCTCTCCGAGGCACGGGCAAGAAAAACCGCCATCTTCCATACTCCAGGCTGCTATTGACAATGTCTTGTAAGAAAAACCAATAGCACTCTGACCCGGGAATCTGCAGTCGCTTTCGCTAACCATTAGAGTAACAAAATGTTTAATATTAGTTCCAGTACTTATATACAAAAACTTTGTCGGATTCTTCATACAAAATTTTAACAAAAAATAAATAAATATTATATTCTGGGATCTTCTGAACAAATTTTACAAGATATTACTATTCAGCTATTTGATATCATTTTGATGAGGCCTACCTTTCACCTTACAAAATTTTCGATTGTGTTAGCTAAGAGGGCTAGCAGGGAAAAAAAGCTTTTGAGCGTAAGACCGGGATAACAAAAAACTTTTGAGCGCAGGGCCGGGATAACATACAACGCAATTTGTAGTGTGTATGTTATTTGTAGTGATTTTATTTCACCCTAAAAATATGCATATATATATAGTATATTGCTCATTGAAAGCGTTTGGAGATGATGACGCTAGATCCATGATTTTTGTTCACCCAAAAAATACACACATATATATAGTATATTGCTCATTGGAAGCGTTTGGAGATGATGACGCTTCTTCTTCTCCCTTCCCTGGTCCCATTATGTGGGGTCGGGTCTCCTCACTTGTCTGCGCCAAGTCCTTCTGTCTTGGGTTGTCGGTTCTAGCAACTGGGCTTTCTTGAGGTCTCTTTCTATATTTGACCACCAGGTCATTGGCGGGCGGCCTCTGCCTCTTTTATCTTCCGGGAGACCAAGAGCGATCTGCACCACGTGGTTTTCAGTGCGTCTTTTCACATGTCCATACCAGCGAAGGCGGCCTTCTTCTATTTTTTGGGTGATTGGTGCGACTTTAAAGCTCCCACGTATATATTCATTTCGAACTCTGTCTAGTCTTGTAACACCAGCTGCCCATCTAAGCATTTTCATTTCGTTGGTATGTACTTTTTGTTCATGCGTCTTTTTTGCTGTCCAGCATTCGGTCCCATACAAAAGTGCCGGGCGGACCGCTGTTTTATAGACTTTACCTTTCGTTCTTATAGGAATGCGTGGATCACATAATACACCTGAGAGCGTCCGCCACTTCTGCCAAGCGACGTTCACTCTGTGGGTCACATCTGCATCGATGTTTGCATCTGAGGTGAGCATGGAGCCCAAGTACTTAAAGGATTTCACTGCGGGGATAGGCTCCGACCCAACGCACATGACTTCCGGTTCACCATTTCCACCAAAGGGACACCTGAGATATTCAGTCTTACTTCTGCTAACTCTGAGGCCATATCGTTCCAAGGAGTACGTCCACATACTTAATTTGTCCTGCAGATGTTTTGCAGTCTCCGCAGCAAGAACAATATCATCTGCGTAAAGCATGGTCCACGGTAAAGGAGACGGTATACCTCTGATCAGATAGTCCATTACCAAGTTGAACAATAGAGGACTGAGTGCAGATCCCTGATGGACACCTACTTTGACCTCAAAAGTCTCACTCAGACCCGCCATGGTTTTAACTCTTGTGCCGACGTTATTGTACATATCCTTGATTAGATCGATATAATACTCCGGCACATTTTGCGTGCGTAGAGCTCCCCATAACAGCTTCCGAGGTACCCGGTCAAAAGCTTTTTCAAGATCAATGAATGCCAGGTGAAGGTCTTTATTGTTAATCCTATGTTTTTCCATCAAGATTCTGATTGCTTGTATAGCGTCTGTGGCAGATCTGGATGCCGTAAATCCAAATTGATTCGGCGAAACTGTCGTTATAAGTCTAAGGCGTTTATCTATGATTCTCTCCCATATTTTTAACGTATGTGAGGTCAATTTTATGCCTCTGTAGTTTTCGCACATCGCCACATCACCCTTGCTTTTGTAGAATGGGAGTAGATAGCTTTGTCGCCACGAATTAGGGATACTTTTGGTGGCTAGTATAATATTAAACAGCTTAGTTAGCCAGACTTCACCGATCGGTCCTAGAGATTTCCATAGATCTGATGGGATCTCATCAGGGCCCATAGCTTTCCGGTTTTTCATGTTGGCTATCGCATCTTTAGTTTCTACCAATTCCACTTTGGGTATAGGGCCATATATGGGATCGGATGGTGCTGGATCTTGATTAGGGAATTCCTCATTGAGAAGCTCTTTGTAATATTCAAACCATCTGTCCATGATTTGTGTGTTATCAGTTATTAATATTTGATCTTTGCTTTTTATATATTTATTAGTTTTTATGTCTACTGTGGCCATGTGTCTAGATTTAGCAAGTTTGAGTACTTCGTCAGCGGTTTTAGCATTTTCCAACCTACTGTAAAAGGCCTGATTGCTATCTGCTCTCTCCTGTGCTACACATATCTTTGCATCTTTTTTCGCCTTTTTATATAGATCTTTGTCTTGGTCTTGTTGGGAGCGTTGCCATTTCTTAAATAGGGTTTTTTTATTACTAAGCGCCTCCTTCACCTTATCAGTCCACCAACTCGGGTCTTTTTCATTTCTGATAGGACCTTTGGACACTCCCAGCATTTCTGCCGCAGCTTTCCTGCACCGATCCTCAAATTCAGACCACATATCCTCAGAATGTTCGTAGTTAACCTGCAAATCAGCCTCAAGATATTTTCCAACAGCCGCTGATAGCAGCTCGCCCTTGGGGCTGCCCAAGGCTTTCCATTTAGTCCTTGGGGTTCGGTCCACCAGAGTTTTTACAGGCACAGGTAGGGCGTATACGGCGACAAGAATACGATGTTGTGATGTAAGTGACTCGCCAGGGATTACCTTACAATCTTTGAACTTCTGCTTCACAGCTAAGTCTGAAATAATAAAATCGATTTGTGAGACTCGACCTGCACACTTATATGTGATCAAATGCTCCGATTTTTTCTGGAAGTTGGTATTTATCAGAGATAGCGTATGTCTCGTTGCGAAATCCAAAATTTCTTCTCCCTGTTTATTTACTTCCCCGAATCCAAACCCACCATGCACCGGCCCATGTGTATCGGTTTTGGACCCCACATGCCCATTCAGGTCTCCTCCTATTATCTTATACTCGTTTGATGGTATGCCGAGGATTAGGTCGTCCATGTCTTCCCAGAATTCAGTTTTCTCCATTTCTGAGCAGCCGGTCTGTGGGGCATAAGCCGATATAATGTTGGTGATTTGTTGGTTATCCAAAGCCAGTTTCACAGCTATTAGACGATCGCTCTTCCTGTTGATATTTATAATGCGAGTTTTAAAATTCTTATCTAAGACTATGGCCACTCCATTTCTTTTATTATCGGAGCCGTAATATATCACCTGGTAGTCATGTCCTATATTTCTGGACTTTGAGCCTTTCCACTTAGTTTCTTGCAGGCAGCATATGTTGATGTGCCTTTTGTGTAGTATTTTACTTAATTCTTGGCTTCTTCCCGTGAGCGACCCCAAGTTCCATGTTGCGAGTCGTACTTTGTTTATATACAAATGCGAATGAGTGTTATTCTTGTCAATAGGTTCGTCGCTTCGAGGGTACGCCCTAATATTATTCGCATTCTGGATATTACTATTCGCATTTGCGTCGCTTCCGGGGTACGCCCTAGTATTATTGCCCTTTCGAATTCTTGTGCCGTTCATGAGGAGATTGTTTATATTGGCTATGTGTTTAACGGCCGGTTGCCACCTGACGCCAAGGCAGTAACTCTTCTGAAGAGCTCGAAAGCCGCCGTTGGACCAAAGTCTCATCCGCCGCCATTTCCACTACACCGCCCTGCCTGGCAGTGTTGCTCCAGTGTAACCTGTAACCTCCGTATGCAAGGGCAGCTTAGCACTGGGTTTTGCTCCTACTGTCTGCTCTGCCGTACCGATAAGTGTTATCTCCGCCTTTGCAGCCGTTGAAGACTTCCCGTAACCCTGGGCACGGGACTACGTTATACCCCGTAGCACTGGGTCCCTGTCTAAACTTCGCCACACAATCATCTCGGCCTACTGAGTTGAAAGGTGCCCACCCCCGCGACTAGGACGCGCCAGACAGGAATTGCCCAAGTGAGAGATAGAGAAGGTGGCTCTATTTCCCCAGGGGCCGGGTTAATGACAGTGTTTGAAGCCACTGTCACTGGAGATGATGACGCTAGTTCCATGATTTTTGTTCACCCAAAAAATACACAAATATACATAGTATATTGCTCAATGAAAGCGTTTGGAGATGATGACGCAAGTTCCATGATTTTTATTCATTCAAAAAGTGCTCATCGTGCCTAAAAAGATTTTACTTCAAAAATATTACATTCGCTTATATCCAAACCTAATCTAAAATTTCACCAACAACATCCTCGTAAATGTATCTCAGTAAAATAAAACTTGGCACATTTTCATACAAACAATAGAAACATCTCTAGTTATTTTTATGATGTGAGGTAATAATGTATTCACTCGCAACTTCAGCGAGTCACGGTGGAGAAGAGTTAATAACGTGCACATCACTATAATTATTCAAAGTAACGAGCCTGTCATCGTACTGCTGTAATGAGAAAATGTTTTGTTGACTCTTTGTACAGTTAGAAAAAAAAACGACTACGCTTTCATTCTTTTACTTACTGTGACGAACACAAAAAACTAAAAACCCGCCTATATTTCATTTCATATATTTGACGTCACTTCGTACTGCTGACAATGCATACGCACTTACAAATCTATGTCGTGGATGCATAGGTATTAAAAAGAAAAAAGTACGTTTATTTATTAAAAAAAAATCTTGTACCTGGAAATCATTTAAATATACCTATAATTGAATCAACTTTATTGTTTACCAGTTAATACAAATTATATGTTACATATGATTTATATTAACTATGAACTTGAAAAGCCACGCTTCGGTATGAATGGCCCGGCTCGACCGGAGTGATACCAGGGCCTACAGAAAACCGGTGTGAAATAGCGCTTGCGCTGTGTTCACCGAGTGAGTGAGGATACCGGAGGCCCATACCGCATCCTTTTCCGCATCCCGCAAAGGTCGGCAACGCACTTGTGATGCCTCTAGTGTTGCGGATGTCCATGGGCAACGGTAATCGCTTACCATCGTGGTGATACGTCTGCACGTTTGCTCGGGGGCAAACCATAAAAAAAAATACAGCAAAAATAATGGCCAGGTACGAATGGTGGCCTTACCGCTAAAAAGCATTTTTTTTCTTGGGTACCTTTGGATGGCAAAGTCATCTGTAGAAAGACGAATTCTTAAATAATGAAATTTTAATTTAGCATAAGAAGTTAGCATCGTTCAACTAAGTTCGATATAACTGAAATAGACCAAAATATCGGTATTTTAAGTTAAATTTGCATGGCTTCAAGGCACCCTTAATTGAAATGTCATAATAACAATCTGATTCGCTGATGAGTGTGAAAAATGAAAGATACTGGAACGGTATTTAGTTTAGTGCAATTAAAATCTAGAAAAACCTCTCTTGCTCATACTTTTTTTTCAGTGGTGTGATATTTCTGAAACAAATTCATGGAGCAAGTTTGTTTGACAAGAGTCATCGAAGCCAACCGCTTTCTGAATACTGATGTGGGCCTATGTCGAAAATAATGAAGACGTGTTTGTCAAGGCTTTCACTAGTTACACTTTGTATTAGTTTTGAATTTCGCGTGGGGCTTTGTTTTAATATCACTTCGAAAGTCAGACACAGGGCGTGACTATTCATAATTTCATTTTTTTATACTTAAGAGGTCAAACGTGCAGATTTACGGGTCACCTGATACAAAGCGAATACATTTCCAGCTGCCTGTTATGCAAGTAGATGGTTAGGCAAGTAATAAATAAGGTCATTCGATTATGCTTTTATTTTGTCGATATTTGAAATGAAAAAAAAACTATATAGGTACGATGATTTATTTAGAAGAGCATCATAACACATCAAGGTGGATCCTTTCTTTTGTGGTCATGTTCTGATAGGTAAGTTCTTCAGGGACATTCAATGGAACTCTTCAATAAATGACCGAAATTCGGTCATCGTTGCTACGATCCTACTAATATTATAAACGCGAAAGTTTGTAAGTAAGGATAGATGTTTGTTACTCTTTCACACAAAAACTATTGAACGGATTTGGATGAAACTTTAAAGTAATATAGCTTATACATCAGAATAACACAAAGGCTACTAGTTACATGTATATTACTATCTATTATTTACATAATCACAAAATATAACATCATGCCTATATCCTCTGAAGGCACGCAGACGTATTCAGTCTAGTGGTACATTAATAAATCTATGGGCGGTGTTACGTTTCATCGTTTGTCTTATTTTTACTGCAGCACTATCTTATATAAGTAGCGAATTTAGTAGGAGATCCCTGAAAATAAAGAACCGCAAATGTTAAACAAAATATTCTAAAACTAAAAGTGCACTAAAATGTAAAAACGTTATTACATATTCTTGTGTATATACTTATTCACACGCAATACAACAATCTAATAAGGAATGTATGTAATATCAAAAAACGTCAATGTTACTAGTTCCTTCAATGTTCATTGAACTTGAAACAGTATTGAATGACCAATTTAGGGTACCAGCACAGAAACCACTCTAGTCTGCCTACTATGACTCGAGATAAATTCCTTAGACATAGTTACATCGAATCGTTAGCGTTACATCGCTATTGCCAGACCAATGATCTGAAATAACTTCGCACGAGCCACTAGTTCCTCTACAATCTCAAGCCTTACAGACATCGAATAGAATGTACTTTGAAATGTCATAGATACATATATCGATAAGAAAGTAAAAATTAATTGTTCGATTGGTTTTATATCTATTGTTTGATAGTTTTTTTTTTCTAAATTGTACACTTTTTATACCCGACTATAGAGAAACTAAAAGGAAGGGTAATATTTTTGGCAGTCTTTGTATGTTTGTATATTCCACCGTAACGCCGAAACCTCTGAACTGAGTTTAATTCGTGAGATGTCCATAAATTCGTAAAAAATCCCCAGTGGCATAGGCCATAGTAAATTTACATAATTTTCAATCAACTCGACTAGAGTTATAGTTTTTAACCGACTTAAAAAAGGAGGTGGATATCAATTCAACTCTTTTTTTATATTTGTTACATAACTTTCGTCTGGGTAAACCGATTTTGATGATTCTTTTTTTATTTGAAAGGTGGTGCTTCCCGTGTGGTTCCATTTCAATTTGGTTTAGATTGAAGTCGGGATTTTTTTTTTAAATTTGTGATTTTTTTAAGTTTTTTTTTTTCATAAACAACTATTACATAAAGAAGCACCATTCTTAAATACGAGGTTTATGTTTGATGGTAATATAATTATTTCAGGTTTAATTTAAGTACCGTATAATATAAAAGTCCAAGTACGGGTATCTCCCTATGAGAAAAATAAAATCAATCAAGTTAAATTTTCCCACAAATAGATTGCGATTGTATTCAGCAAAAGAATTAAGGATAGTTAACATCACGCTTAGACCAATAAGTTGCCGAGCATAATCTGCAGACGTAGTTTCATTAGTCAGCCAGTATATATAAAATTCTCGTGTCACAGTTTTCGTTGCCATACTCCTCTGAAACGGCTAGACCGATTCTCATGAAACTTTTTTGAGCATATTGAGTAGGTCTGAGAATCGGTCATCCCCCTAAATGGTAAGGGTCACCCATCCTTAAAAAAAAATTATGGCAAAACGACGTTTGCCGGGGCAGCTAGTAAAGTATAAATATCTAGAATTTTATCTTATCTACGAGCATCTTCTACTTTGCTTCCTAAAATCTATCATTAATAAAACCACTAACCAAGGTGAATATCGTACAAAAAGGATACTGTTAAAATCCAATTATAAAGTACGCTAGCCTGCGCTAAAACGCTGAGCAATTTACTAAACAAGAAATATGCCGTAATTTATGAGTTCTAGTCATCATTAGCGAGACCTCATTAGGCGCACTGATGAACAAAATCAAGAGATTACCTACTGAGATAGCTGTTGGCAGATATTTTAAAAAATTGAAGGATGAAAATGCTGATTAAAGTTACGAATGAGACAGGTAACGACTTATTTTATGCTTTCGTTGACAAGAAAATGCTTTTAGGGGCAACAGTTGAGTAGATAATGAAGAAATAATAACATAAAGGTTCATTGCGCGAGTTATAACATCGCGGCATAATTTTATTTTGGTTGAAGTTCAAAGATTATTTATTGTTCTTTAGTTCCTAAAAACATAGTTTTATACGATAATCAATGGTGATGACATATGATACTGTTATTGACTACAAAAGATATTACAGGATTGACATTTTGGCTTAATTTAGAGTGCTGATTAAATTTCTACGCCCTGAAAGGAGTTTTTGTTTCTTCAATTCAAGATTTTCCTCTTACCAACCAGACTTACCATAATAGTTTTTTTTTCTTTCTACGTAATTGACTTTGAAAGTTGTAATGTTATGTATAAATACGTTTTTTTTTGATTTTGTATTTAAGCTGCTTTCTAGAGTGTTTAATTTAAATAAAGGTACTGTAATTCCCATTCAAAAAATTATTTTGAACCTCTGTTATATCTATCTATCTATACTACAATATATCAAAAACTCATAATGTCCCACTGTTGGGCTCGGGTCTCCTCTCAGGAGAGGGTTAAGACCATACGTTCCCAAGTGCGGGTTGGGGACTGGCAAGACAACATTATGGCTATGTAATCTTGCCGTTGGATGTTTTTAAGCCGCCCAAAGGCCTCCAACTAAGATTTACGACTGTTCCTCCTCATCATCATTATCATCATACTATGATAACTACAATATAGTGCAATTAAATTATTTTATTACTTTTTAGGTCACTTTATTCGTGTATTGCCTTTGGTCCACCTGAGTAGTACACCCGGGTGTACCACGGGAAATGATTATTTCCCATAGTACACTCGAGTGTACCACGGGAAATTAGCTGCACTTTTCAGTTAATAGTCAATTATAATACTTATACTTTCTTAGTCTCGAAATATAATATGCATAACTCTTCATTTGTTTTGTAACGTGTTTTTTTAGAACATAACATTAAAATAATCTTTTCCATCTCTATCTTTTTAAAATTAGCCAAAAACTAGGTTCCTTCACGTCAATAAATAAACATAGATATAAACAGCTTTAAAATACGTGGAACATAGACTCGCGGTTCTCTTGTGAAAGGTGAAATTCTACTGACACAGAACTAGTTCCGGCAGACAATGGACAGCCGCATAGCCTGATAAAGAATATTGAGAGAGAAATTGTTTTCTATCGAGAACATAAGCTATTTGTAAAATAGTATTATACAAAACATGTACTATTTTTAGAAAGACACCTCCTGCATTTGTAAAATATTATCACTTGTCGAGGGGGACAATAACACTTTAACTTATTACAGCTTTTTGGAATCATAACGATGTAACTGTTTATGATTACAGAACAAATTTTTTATATTAAAAAAAAAACACAGCAATGTTGTTTTGCTATAAAAACGTGCATCTAAGGCATTAACATTAAAATAAGTTTCTAGATTATCATGAACTCCCGAAATTTTGAAACATTTCTTTACATAATTAGACAAAAACAAGTCAAACTGATATAAACAGTCTCAAGATACGTAGAGCATAGACTCGTGTCGTGGCTCTCTTGTGAAAGGTTTAATTCTACTCCGAACTTGTTCCGGCAGACAATGGACAGCCGCACAACCTGATAAATAATATTGAGAGAGAAATTCTTTTCTATCGGGAACATAAGCTATTTGTAAAAGAGTATTATACAAAACACGTACTATTTTTAGAAAAGACACCTCCATGGCCTTAATCCTCTCCTGAGAGGAGACCCTGAGAGTAGGACATTTTGGGTTATTTATATTGTAGTGTATAACAAAGGTTTAATAGAATTTTTTGAATGGGAATTTCAGTATCTTTATTTAATATACATAATATACATACATACATTATTTTTTTAAAACAGCTCTGCATTAAGACTGTAGTATTAATTTTCGCAGTGATGTACATGAACACCCAAACTCAGATCTATAAAATCACACAAAGAACGTCGGGCTTGAACCACAGTGCTAGGTCAAGTGAAGCAAGCTTATTGTTTTGCTTAATACAGAATGGGGCTTGCAAAAACAGTTGCTTATCTACAAGTATATAAACTTTTGTACTATAAATAATACATTTATTTTGATGCTGTTTCTTATTTATTTCGGGAAGATCATTATCGGATAGTGTAGGTGGTACGTTTTTCTTGCCATTAAGACTTTAGGACGTTACTTTGTTTTGTAGAAGCTTTCTCTGTTCTTTGAGTTAATTGCTGTTATTTTTACATAGCTCATGTTTATTTTGAAAGATGATCCTCAGAACTTATAATCATAGCCAACAATAAAATGCGATACTAACAAATATTTTTATTCTAATAAAAACTTTGTTTTTTTTTACATTTTTTATTAAATTCTTGGGTAGTTAACGAGATGAATAAAGACACTTTTCTAAATAAATGGAAAATGAAATTGTATTTAAAAAATATATATCCGTATATTAAAATGCGATAAACTACTTAAAAATTAAAATGCTACTCTTGTGAAAGCCGCGTACATAGTAAAATAAGAACAGAATTTTATTTATCGAACTTTACATTGCTTTTAATTAATTTTTATTCATGTTTTGTAACAGATATCATAATTGTCTATCATGTTTGCTGTTCGTATTAATACGGTACAATATTTCAAGGAATAATAAATAAAATAAAATTACTGTGAACCGAATCAAACGTACTATATAAAATTTACGTTCGTGAGAAATTTTAGAGTAATAATAAAACAGAACACACAACACAAATTGACTCAAATTGTACTAATCTTGTCTCAAGAAATTACTTTCGTAGAATGAAACACAAAATACAATAGATAGTGAAATATATAATCATTTTATGACACATCAAGCTACTAAAATACGCAAACAAATATATTAATACAAAACGGGCTGGTTTGTCATTACTGTAAAGAACGTCTGTCACATAACGAATTCCTCATTGAACCACTCTCATAGACTCAAATCTTCAACCTTATTACTGATTGTATTTTGTTTGTTTGTGCATAAATTTTTTGGACATTTTAATAAATAAAATTCAGGTGGAAACAGCTTGCATACTGTTTACCTTTCATGTAATACTAACACTATTGTACCTGAATTCTGAATTTTAAAAAGAGTGGCCATGAGTTTCTTTTCCAATATTCTTCTCATAAGGCTCGATGCAATTTGAGAACTGGAAGTTATGGATCGACTCATGCAGGCATTAAATTTTGATATTTTCACCTTATTTACCTTGACAAAACAGCACATGCTGTGGCGTCTGTTTGAGTCGATCTATGATTTTAAGCGGTAGCTTCAATTTAACGTTCATAAATGTCACTTAGTGTCTTAATTGAATAAATGATTTTGAATTTGAAAGCAAGAAAGAAACAAACTTTACCAAACTGAGAAGGGTTTGATAACAATAGTGAAATGCGCTCGTTAGCTCTAAACCAAGAAGAGGACTGTAGGAGGTAAATCAGCTTATATTTATTAGCAGGGTCTGTGTTTGTTTGCCGGCTTAACTTATTATGGGTATAAACCAAACTAGATAACCCCACAATTACGTCAATACATTCTCACCTCTTGGGGCATTTTATACATGTTAGTGTATTGTTCGCAGTGATTTGTGTTGATTGAAATGACCTTCTACGTCTATTGTTTGCAAAGGATTGTACATGAAAAGGCTTACTGCGAAGGTTGGCCGATCGTTAATCTCATACCCACTTCTCTCGATAACAGAACACACTCCAGGGACTATGTGAAAGTGTCGGCACGGCACTCATTTATACTTGTTTATAGCTACATATTTTGGTCCTACGATTTAATGTTATAAATAAGCCTTTCGCTCAGAGAAATCAAGGCGGTTCTTACGAAATACTGATATTTATTTTTCTAACTATTCCCTGGTCAAATGACGTAACACTAGGCTAAATAGCATAAAAAACATAATTTACGGACCAAGCTTATTTCTTGGAAATTTGAGTGTTATATTCCTAATAAAGTTTATAAAGTTTTTTATATGGTTTATTTAGAAACCAAAAAATAACAAGAGACACTAGAATATGGTTGATAATGGCTGCTATAGTAAAAACTGTGTTGCAGCCACTAACGCCCACATCAGGAAAACAAAAACAAGTACTTAGTTTAGTAGTTACATAAACATTAAGATCTTAAACTTGCTTGCTGTATATAACACTAAATCTATATAATCTATATAATCTTATCTATACAAATATATAAAACTGGAGTGTATGTTTGTAATATTAAAATGACAGCTTTTTACTTAATGCGTATGTATGTATACACGGTACACATACCAAAAATGTAGTTAGTCGGTCTGTCTGTTTGTCTGCCTGTTTGTTCCGGGTAATCTCTGGAACGGCTGGACGGATTTTGACGGGACTTTCACTGGCAGGTAGCTGATGATTCAGAGAGTAACATAGGCTACTTTAGCCTAACTTTGTCCCGCGGCGTTACTCGCGGTACAACAGTAACCGCGGGTAACACCGCGGGGTTCAGCTAGTTATTCATAAGATTATTTAGGCGTAACTAAGTTATGGTAAACTTTTCACGTCAGGAGTCACAATTGACTGCAAGGTTGTCCTAGTGGTTTAGTTGGTAGGTCCGGATATGTTAATAACAGCAGTTCCCAGATCCCTCCCGTCGCAGGCGCAGAGTGGCACACCGTGTGGTTTTAGTCGGTTCGATTCCTACAGACCGCCCCGCCACAAACTCCGGCGGGGTGACGGCACGAGGGGGTTTCAATACGTTAAAAAAAAAGTGGTTTAATTGGTCGCCACGCCGCTTTCTACTGCGCCAAGTGTGGTAGGTTAAAATCCAACATGGGACAGCACTTTGTGTGATCCACATATTGTTTTTGTGAGCATGGGTGTTCTGTGTCCGTTTCATGCATGTTTGTAAAGCCCCCGCGACGCAGGATGTATATTCCTAATGCTAGAGTTGGCTTTTTCCATAAAAAAAAACAAACACATTTTTAAGTATTATTTTTTACCGCGGGAGTCATACGCTGGCACAAAAAATTAAATTAGGGCGGCAACACACTTGTAACTCTTTAGCTGCATAAATGTGTCCATGAGCAGCAGTCAGTAGTCACTTTTCATCAAACGCATCACGTTTGTTTGAAACCCCCTTTTTATATGGCGTAGAGCGGTCACTGCGCCGCGTTCCACTGCACGGAGTGGTTAAACACCATATTATTATGCGACCACACTATGTATGATCCACACACAGCCTGTTGTTCTGTTCTGAGTATTTGTGACCGTCGTTTTTATATTTGTAAAGTTCCATGCAACACAGCAATATTCCTAATCAGATTTGTATTTTTAAAAGATATCTAATCTTTTTAAAAAAGGCAAATTAATAACAAAGAATATGAAAAATCTACAAGATTAAGCAAAATTATCTAGATTGTCATTATACTGTAATGCTATACCTGTTTCTTGAAAAGAAAAAAAAATGCTGAAATATTTTTTTATGAAAATACCGAGACAATTTCGTCGTTGACTCGACAATAAGACCCTGATTGCCTGCGTCGTTGAGTTTTTGTAAGGCACGATCTTATATTAAAGAAGGTTTGTAAATTAGCAGTAAACCACTTTTGTTTTTTCCTTAAAATATTTACACCAGAATATATATTTACAGCTTTATATATTTTCTAGAGAACTTGCTTTAACAAAAGAAAACTATTCATTTCTTTTTATGTTGTTGAAGAACAAAGACTGTAAACATTCTCCATAGACTACTTGATATTGCATGAAGTAAAGCAGTCATCTTTGAAACAACTCATTTCAACTCTAAACTTCAGAATTTGTTGTTGACCTCTTCAAGTCTTTTAATCTAAACTAAATGGTTTTCTAATTTGGCATAGGTTGCAGAGTCACGTTGATTTTAGCACGAATAGGCTGGCTCGACTGGGACTTTACTACCTTCTCACAGAAGACCAATAAAAAATGATAGCATTCATGCTGCGACGTTTCCTTGCTGAGTGTAAGATCGGAGGCCCAATGATACAGAAGCATCTTAATAAGTCATCATATGACCACTACGCCAGGATTATGTTCATGTTTTCCGTCAGGCACAGTAGAGTCACTTTGAGAGACTCATATTCTTATATATAAAAATCAATTGCTGTTCGTTTGTCTCGCTAAAACTCGATAACGGCTGTGTCGATTTAGCTGACTTTGGTTTTGAAATGTTTGTCGTAGTCCAGGGAATATTTAAACGGTGAAAAAAAGATAAGGCACAGTTACACCAGTTCCTGATAAATATTGTCGCATAAACCAAAGACTTGCGAAACCGAAATCTGTCGTTTGTCTGGCTTATAAGTTCAGAATAATCTATGAGGACTGTATCAGCGATTGGATAGAGTAAATAGATTTCTTTTGATCATCATCATTACACTTTTCATCATCTCCTTCATCTGAGTTCATAACTTCTATCAGTTGAGAGATAAGAGATCTCTGTTAAATTATCATTAAGAACTATCGTCATCTGTTCTGTGTTTGCATTGCGCCTGCAACTTTTAGAACCCTACATTCACAATGCAAACACAAGTTTCTAACTCATAAATATTACGTTATCTGTAAAACAACATTCTATTGCAGTTATTACCTCATTGTCATCATCATCTCATTCAAAAGGCTGTTATACACTCTATATTATTATTAGTAGTAATGAGTTTATCATAAATCCCTACGAAACACATTAGACGAGATTGAACTACAAAACTAGAAAAAGTTATTGTCTGTTTGTAATTTCAAATTAATTACGGTGTTGTTGTACCTTTAGTTGTTGTAATACCTTGATGTAACCGTACAACAATACTGAGGAGCTCAGTTAGTAATAACGTAAGTCTATAGGAAAATAGATTTCTACATTTAATTAATGCATTAACCGTTATTACTGCGAATGTTACTTGGTGTATTATATCAATGTACTACACAATTCGAGTTCATTGACTGACTTGACTTAAAGTCCTATGTCCCCTAGATGGGGCAGAGGGCACCCACACACACACATCGCCATCCCGTTCTGCCTTGAGCGTCTTGCTTTATTTTGCTCCAGGCCTTGCCGAAGGCCATCGGCAAGACTTGGAGCGAGTTCGTTAACAACCTACATAATTCATTTATCACTTTAAAATCACTGTTCCAATAGTCGACCAACTGCAGGTAAATAACATTTCAAATAAAAAACTTTTATTCATATATCACAGTTTATTTCTTATTTTTAATACAAACATTCTTAATATCATATCTGGAAATGTGGAAAAATATAATCTAACTTATTACGCACTGTCAACTCCATATACAAGAAAAAGTTAAAAAACTGACTAAGTGTTTTTTTTATCAAATTTATAATATATGGCCTATGTGATTCGAGACATTATTATAAATCTATTGACACCACATTCAATAAAATCGGTTCAACATTAGGTTTACAGTAGAACATACATAGCTGCCAAAACTATTACCTTTCGTTTTAGATAATATGTCCTAGAGACCTCATGCCTCTCTCATTAGTTTGTCAAACGAGTTACCTTAAACTAAATTTATTCATGAACCAGTCTTTCTCAGCCATATAATCAGTAAACGAACACCAATCCCTACTATTAATACGCTTTTCTACACACCTAAAATATTTAAATCGTACATAGAACAAACTTGACAAACACACGAAAACACTTGGAATATTTATGATCCTGGAAGTTTTAAGATAGGAGTCACCTGAACTTATTAAGATATAAAATTGTAGTCTGATGTCAGGCAACATAAGAAGTATAAGTAAGTATATAAAACAAAGAACAATATAAGAAGAACTTCATAAATCAATCATTTTATTTAACAAATTAAAAATTTAACCAAATTAAAAAGTCAACAAACATCTCAATACCTAAGTTAACAGTGCGTGTCTACTCTTAATGGATACAATCTTATTAAATTTATTCTACTATATACAGATGACTTAATTTTAATTTTGGCATATTGCTCCCCTGTTTTAATTTTATTTACATTTAATACTAAGTGGGTGCTTCTTCGATTTGGTTAGGTTTATGATTACTTTGTGTTCTATTAAGCAGAAAATCCAGGTCGTTAGATATTTTGTGCAACATTTTATCTGTTTGCTGATTATCGTAAGCTTTGTTCCATTCTCGGTTGATGTGTTCTATGTGAGGTTTGTCACTGTCATCCCTGATTGTCTCCATGGACGGCAGTGATGTGCTTGACGTAAATCCACGCGAGGTTTTCTTGAGGCAGCTCTTTATTGGCGGTGAAATTATCTTTGACACATCTGGGTTGGACTGTACGCAGATTGTACATGTTTCCTAAAAAAACATGACAAATGCATATGTATGATAGCAAACGCTGAGTCAGTTTTACTAAATATTATATTAATGTAAAATGTGTTTGCACTAGTAACTTTAAAGTAATCTATAATTTTTTTACTGTGTAAGTTTTTAATAATCATACCTTGGGTGTATCGAAACGCTTGAGAGAATATGTTTCGAGGCATGGCATTGTTGGTACTGGTTTGTGCAGGTTATTGGGTTCTAAACAAACTGTTGCCATGTAACCATTCGCCGAGCATCCTGCGTTCCCCACGTTTGTCGGTATCAGATCACATACAGCATGGGTATGTGCGTTGTGTCGTGGGAATCCGTATACCGAAGGCTTGTATTCCACGCAGCGGACGATGTCTGCTCGACAGTCGGGATTAGACTGTCTTCTCTCAATAGGTGTGGGGCGCCAGTATCTCGCAGAGGATGAGACCGGTGATGAGCCAGACTCTAATACGACGATTCCTCCTCGACTTTCAACCTCGCCACTTTGTTTTATGTAAACTGAAAAAGAAGCCCACGTTTTACTTGCTGCACGGTTTTACATTTCATCTTGAATAATTGATATCAGTGAAAAGATGTACCATTTTACATCAATAAAAATTAGATATTAGCTCTTTTTTCTTGTGTAATAAACAGCATCCAATCTAAGTAAACAATACAATTCATAATAAATATGGAAGATGAGAAACATACGACTTATAGAAGTATCTCCGGCGGGTGAGTCATTCCATTCCGTGTTGTCTTGCAGCGTAACTACACTTCGCATCGCACGAAGGCACTGTTCGTCGTGAATTACGTAACAAACCAACATTGCAACACCCTGTATTAATAAGAAAAAGCAATTATTAACAGAACTTTAACCCAGGCTTTAATAAGATAATAGTTAAAATATACTGGAAATAATAGATAAAAGACGGCGTAAAAATATGTGTGAAGTTTTATGTGTTCAATAACAATGTGATCTTTCAATGATATTCTACTCTCCTTATTCAAACACACAGTATTGTCCTGAACACCTTTTATATAATGAAATATAAAAAAATATTTTGATGAAGTTTGCATACTAACATTTGCGAGTGCAGCGACTGAAAGCGTGAGAACATATGCGACTTGTTTGTCACCGGGTTGTGCGTAAGTAACTCCTGCCATCTGCACCGCTGTTGACGTCAGGAGCACGGCAAGAGTGTGATGTACCACTCGACTTCTAAAATTCAAAATAAATAGTTACTAAATGAATAGTGTATAATACACGCCCATTACTGCAACTGCTGTACACCAGAATCAAAAGCAGTGACCAACGAACACACCGAGTTATGACACTCGGAAAGTCTCAGGAAAAGTTAAGCTGTCTTGGAACCCCCAAAGAAATTAATCAGAAGAAAAGTGGAGGAGGTGGAAATATAATAAGTCCATTTGCCTCCTTAGCAAAGCGGGAGACAAAATAAAGCCAAAATAGGCAGTCATACGTAGTAAATGAATAGTGTACTGTTTACACTACTAATCATCAAAATGACCCATTTACCTTCCACTTAACACTCACGCACCCTATGCGCACACACGCATTTAGGTACACTAAAACACATACACACTTGAAACAATTTCTAATTTTAACGATTAATATGTGAAAAAATCACCACTAGCCTATTGAAACAAAAACTACTTACCTCTTTCTTATGTAAACCCTCCTGTCTGGCGGTATCTTATGAGTAACGTGACATAATGTTCTGCGAGCACATAAAGCCAGCGCTAACGTAAGTGTAATTAGTAAAAGTATACCGCCAGCAAAAATACTGCTGGCCGCTGATCCCACTTGTAAAGGAGAGCCACCCCACAACCGCGCCGATAAGCAGCACAACACACACACACCTGTTACACAATACAATCACCTGTAAGTTACCAGAATTATTAAACAGTCACAATTAATTCTTGATAAAAGTTACTGACCGGCTAATAATCCTACTGAATGTCTTCGTTGTGTGGTTCCTGCCAGCTCGGCATGTAGTAGTAAAGGTTGGGCGCAAAGAGCTGCACTGGCTGCACACCAACACGTTGCCACAACCCACTCCAATGCCGGTGGGGATGGCGCCTGGTAACATGATATCATAGTAAAGCAAAATATTTTAACATTCCATTTAATACGTATTATAAATGCAAATATGAGTTAGTTTATAACGCTTTAAAACATTTGGCTTTTAGTCTAAATCTATAATAAATACCTACTTAATTTAATTCTACATACATATTTCCCAAACTTGTCCACTACCACAACTTTTGTGATAATTTAATACTAGAATCATCGATAGCACCCACGGACACACATTATGGAAGTTCCAAAAAAATTTAAACTATTTTGGAACCGGCAACAAAATAAATTGGAAGTTATAAGTAATAAAGTGTTATTGTGTGATGAATGATCTGTTGTCTGTAACTATACCTATTGAGCAAAAATAAAAATAAAAATTAAATAAAATTTACTTCCTCAAGGGTAAACAAGGAGGCACTGCCTAAAAAACATCATGGGTCCAAAATCAAATACAGCCCGTTTACTATTACTATAATTGTAACGGTAGAATTGTCCAAACGCATGGAAAATCACTCTAGTTGACACAATATCTCCATAGTATACCATCCGTAATTTTACATACCTCTGAAGCGTGACAGTGAAATAGCGCGAACACGGCGGCAGCATGTCCCGCGGCAGTGCACGCTGTAAGTAAGCAGTGCGTGATGTCACGCCGGCGAGCTGCACTCGGCGCCAAACTCAGTAGCTGCAGCGCGCACGCACACACACACATAGCACCGCTCACACTAAGACAAATGACGACTATACCGCGAAGCTCCTCCTCGCTGTCTGTCTGGATGACACAAGTAATATTACAGATATGGTTATTTACACATTAATTACAATGGTAACAATAAAAGTGTATCGTTAACGTGGTACAAATGAGCTACCTCAACCGGAATGATACCAAGGTCACTGATGACCTATACTGAGTAATTTTTCCAAGTGAGTAAGCTTACTAGAGCTTAAAAATGGTTTTTGCAACAAATTATTCATGTAAAAAATGAAACGATTGAAACGATTTTATTCCCTGACCTTAACATATAATTTTCGAGTATTTGGCCAAATTTTACTTTAAAATGATGATTATAACTTTTTATACCATGATTCTACTTATAAATTATTTTATATTCTATTCTTAGTAAAAATATCGCAAAAATTTCTTCCCATCAGAGAAATACGGCCCTGAACTTTTAAAAAAATGGAATACTCACGTGCGTATGACTCGTTCTAGTGAGTAGTGCCACAGTACCGGGAGTACGACATCGACATGTTGCACGTGAAACTCCCGACACGCGGACATCGCACTCTGACACGCTCCACGTTTTTGACGAATCCTCTGAGCGCACTCCACACACCAACTTCGATGCTGATGAATTTCATTCATTGGTGAGAAAAATAAATAAAAAGAATAAAGTCAGTGTGGTGGTAGATAAAGAACATGGACTGTCACCACCTCTATTTATTTTACAAATGGCGTAAAAACCGACTAAGCTACGCAGGAAAACAGCACAGTAAAGAGAAGGAAACATGAAACCAGAGAGGTTTTGCATTCTGAAAGCAGCTCGATGTGACGTCACTATCCAGTTACCACGTGATAGCAACATAACACGAAATGAATCAACCAGGATTAGCGATATCGATAATGATGTTACGTTGTTCGTCGGAATGCCATACCTGGCGTAGTATGTTGTTATACTATGCGCAATATAACATCACTGCAAAGAGAAGAAAAACTTAAAACAAACTCTATACCAAACCGTCTTCTGGTACCCTCGTGGTATAGTAGGCTAAAACCTCTCCTACTCTCTAAGGAGAGGCCTATTTCAAACTAGTTAACTATTAAAAGATGTTGATGATGCCGGAAAAATCTAAATAATCTGACAATAGACTTGTCTTCAATTCCATAAATGGAACTAAAATTTGTCTGCAAAATATGTAAAGAAGTGGAAGTAAACTCCTTAGATGTCATAGATGTCAACATACATAAGTATGCATGAATTTAAAAAGGTGTTCTACTATGTATCTATTATAAGTACCTGATCCACTCTTTATAACTTACCATCCGTGCTATAATTTTTGGAATGCTCGAAAACCAATGTAGTGGTGTGCTGTAAGGGGTGGTCAGGTGTCACACCACTAATGTAAATCTGTACCTGCTGCGAGCAGACCGCATAATGCACTTCTACACCTGAACTGTTACAACAAAAAGACAGCTATAAGCAGTTTAATTAATTTGAAATATTCGTGTTAAACATTAAAAAATATGACTTATTTGTATAAACAAAGATTCTGAAAACAAATCTGTTGACAATATTTTCTTTCTATTATAATATTATTTTCATAAAAACTGAAATCAAAGTATTCTATTTCCAATTTCTTATTAATTAAAATGATTATTTTATTTATAAAATGACAAGAAACTTAGCTTACTTGTAATCCGTGAATGTTCTAAGAGAAGGTAGTCTGGATTCTAAATTATAATACTGTATGATAACCATTGTAAAATTTTCTGCAGCAGGCGCTAACTCCACATGTGCAGACATCACATGCCACTCGTTATTACTTTGTTCAATCGGAATACGCCGCATCTCCAAATGTAAACCAGACTCACTCTTCACGTTAAAAGAATGCAAGTGAACATCTAATTTATTCTTCATGCTTGCTGTAGTTGCTATTGCGTTCTGGACTTCATTAATTTTCTAAAACATAAGTTTTACTATCACTTATACAAATTTACCTCCAAAAAACTATACCAATAAATGTTTAATTACCTGCTCATCTAAAAAAGCGTCGGGTTGTGTAAGTAGATGGTCAAATATGTTTAACAGTTGAACAGCGCTCTGATGTCTATCAGCGCGTTGTGTTCCACTAGATTTTAAATATTCAAGCATATTTTTAGCATGAAGTAAAGGCGTAACGCCTGATCCACCAGATGTTGGGAGACCACGCAGTACTGAAAAGTACTGACGGGATACCTCTGATACGTTCCTCCATGAGTATCCATAGGAGATAAGCACGAACTGGAAAATTAAATCGCTATTTAATTCAGGTAAATTTTCACTCAAATATTATTAACACATAAAATAAAAAAGTAACCTGCTCATAAATGTCTTTCAAAGAATCAGAGATGCAACTAGAAAAATTTGGTGACATCCATTTGACACCATGTTGTCCCGTCTTTGGTTCACAATACCTGTGAACATAAACTATTATTTAAACTTAAACAATTCACCATAAAACAATACATTTTCTTCTAAAAACGAGAATTTATTAAACATTGCAGAATCAGGAAGATTGTAATTGCTTTAATGTGAAACTATTACGATCTTTTGATTCTGCAAGATTTAGTCCCTGTTTCACCGTTTACAGTTAACTTCCAGATATCTCTTATGACAGATGGTTTGACAGAATTTATTTGGAATTTGGTGAAACTGGGCCTTCGTTGATCGATCGATCAAGCGACGATCACCTGGTAATTTCACCACTATAGCCAAGAGGACAAGAACTCGATGCATATGCTCCGGGAGCTGTTCTGCTCCAACGTACGCCAGCCGCTGTATCACACTGACACGCTTCGTCATGACTGCCCAGTGCCCATACCCACACACCTGCAGAATTAGTACCGGCTGCTGATGATACTTGACATCGATATTCACTTGATTTCTATAACCAATTGATAAATTTACTTTAATCAATAGTTCATATTATTATCACGAAATTTAATCACGACAAACACTTGCCTGTATATTATAAAGTTTAAGAACGCTGCCAGCGGGATATAAATCTTCCCAGACATGTTTATCTGGTTGCATAGGCAGTAAGCTTTTCCCACGCGACCAACTAAAGCCCAATACGCCGTGTGCCCGACCTGCACCCGCCAGACATGTCATGCTAACGTTGTCTCCCTAATCATTACAAAAGAAAGCATTTTTAAAAACTTAGAAATATACTACTAGTACACATTTCAGTAGACTCAGTTAAATCTTATAATTTTTAATCGATGTACCTAAATTTGCACCTTATTGCATTGATTTATAAGTCTGAATATACTATTTTACAAGTTCAAAGATGTTTATAGTTCACCTTGTAAACAGTGAGAGTAGATGGCACTAGTCTTATAGTCGGTGGTGTGATTACGGTGAGTGTCAGTGCTTGACATCTTCTCCTTCCAGCATCGTCAGCAGCGCAAGACCATGCTCCACCGTCTACTTGTCGGGCGGACGACACTCCAAGTACTGATAAACGACGACCTAATGCATCTTCTGATACTGTACGCGTCCAAATGTCTCTGTGAATTAAGAGCCTTCTAGAACATATATTTAAGTACTAGAACATAATCTAAGCAAAGGGCTTATAATCTCCTACTAATCTGCGTTAAATGAATACAATTGCTAAGAATATTTGAAGTATTTTTTTTTCATAAACATAAATTTCCCGCCAACTCATGTCATTAAAAACCAAATAGAAAAAAATCGCCCTAACACAGTGTTTATAACAAAAAGCATTCTTTCATTGAAAGGAAAACAGTAAATCGATTAGATACAACGGCCTAGATGTGCCATTTAAAAACTAACTGAAGTTAAAAAATACCTACGTATGTTAGATTATGTGGTACCTTAAAGTACCACACAAAGTATCATACGTTACGTTCATATTTGTTTTTCATTACAGTTTTCAACTTGGGAACTCATAACGTACTTATTGTAAGTCTCTTAATTTATGTAAAAAAAATCCATGACGTTAATAACAAGTGTACTTCAGAGCTGTTATATTACAAAACTTTTATAATTACCTCGTGGTGCCGTTAAAGTTGATCTTTATACCATCCTTGTACCACGTGAAGACGATGTTCGGAGATCCGTACGCCATGCAGGTTAGTATAAACTCTAAGCCCTCCCATACTTCTGGGCGTTGGTTTATTTCTAGAGACTGCAAAAAAAGAAACATAAAATAAACATTATTACATGAAGTTTAAAACCAATAATTAGTTGATGTTATTCTGGTTTAAACTAATTTAACTTGTTTGTTTTTGCGACACAATCTGCTACCATAGTTTCTGTTACCTTTTTCTTTTTAAATAAATAACAAGTAACAATTTAACACTAGTGTTAAGTTAGTTACTAATAAAAATTATATAAAGACATTTCGCTCTGCAAAGTGAAGTTCCAACATTGTAAAATTAAAAAAAAAATACAGAAATACGGAATAGCGATTTTGATTAAATGCTAGATGTCCAGCTAAATTTTATTTTAAATAGTACTTCGAAAGAAATTATAAGTTTTATGTAACATTTTTTATCTTACATTTGAAAGTGTTAACAAAAATTGATCGTTCAACGGATTAAAATCCTTAATTGAGTGGCTTACGCTATGTTGACTTTGTAGAGTTGCTTACGCAGTGACACTATGGATTAGCTAAATCCTTTTCGGATTCTTGATAAGTAGCCTGTGATGTTTCTTTATCGTAGGGTTTAAAACCGCAGAACTCGCATACACACTGAGAACTTCATTGATGGAATACAATATTTTTTAACTAACGTGTAAACTAAGTGCTGGTTGCATTTCGAAGTATAATGTGTCTGGCAGCAGTCGTAGTGTATTTGTTCGAGCACGTGCAGCCACAAGTCGTGCCATTGCAGTACGCAGCGAACCCGCTGCACGACGGGTTGCCCATATACGTACAAACACGGTACGCGCACTACCATCTCGAGGTGAACTGTAAAAAAGATTCACACAGAATGATATAACTTTTCTTAGAGTTAGTTAGATAGTGAATAGAAGCAAATAAATGTTGAATAAAGGAATAATGGAATGGTAGAGAGGAAAAGAGTACATTTATACTAATATTATAAAGCTGAAGAGTTTGTTTGTTTGAACGCGCTAATCTTAGGAACCGCTTATCCGATTTGAAAAATTATTTCAGTGTTGGATAGTACATTTATCGAGAAACGCTACCATACCATATGTTGAATACTGGGCGTCTTGGGTAGCCAATTGAAACAGCGACAAATTCCAAATATTCAGTTGTATTTGATTTAAATGATGCAGTTACAATTAGTCGTAAAATAGTTAATAAAGGGTAGACAATAGTCTAATGTACCGTGTGTGCTTGTACACATATTATATTGCAATGAGTTGATTGAGAGAGAGAGAATTGCTTTAACGCTTATCATCATTCTAAGATCAATAGGACCGGAGCACCAATGAAGAATGTTTTAGAAACGGGGGAAAATTATCACTCTACGGGCAACAGGAGACGCAAACGAGGTTGCGTGGGTCAGCTAGTTTAATATATAGATAAAAAAAAACCCAAACGTGACTTAATATTAAGAGCAGAATGTATAATGAAAGTCTAGATCAGAGGTACCACCTCTTTTGATATTTTAAATTGTCTCTTACCTTATGTTTAATAGTTCTATTTCGTCTTCTAATGTTATATTCAAAGCTATCAAATAGCTTGTAAGCTGAAAAGACACGATCATTTAGTCAATTGTTTGAAAAAAGCAATATAAATATCATATTAAAATATTTGTAAATACTTGCTTGCGTAATAACTTCTTGGGAAATATTAACATTTTTCTGATCAACTACTTGCAGTCTTGTGTCGAAACGGGCTGTCGCTGTTAAACACAATATTATTTTATTTATTTTTCCTTATCAAGTATAGTTTGAACATTTGCTATAGAACTTACTGAAGTCACTATCTTTGGGATTGCAGTCACAAAATATTCCATCTTTACAATTCTCTGCACATTCTTCTATTCCACATTCTGCAAAAGAATATAACCTGGTTATAAATTAAAATTACCAATTAAATTACGATAATTGTGTTAATTAATTTTAGAATCTCACTTCAGACCACCATTTTATTAAATAATTTACTAACATAACTTTAAGTGATATAATATCAAACAATTCATGAATTAATAATGTAGCCTATAATAAAAAATGTTTTTGAAGACAAATATATATTTTTGAAAATTTAACACACACCGCCATTAATACTAGTCCCAAATTAAGCAGAGCATGTACTAGGATACGAGACAACTGATATTAATACATATATACTTTTTTGCAAATAGAAAACACCCAAACTCCGAAAAAAATATTTGCCGATCACACAAACATTTTGGTCCGACTAGGGAATCGAACCCGAGACCTCAAGCATAGCAGTCCCATGCCACTGCACCACTGAGCCAGTCAGTTGGAGAATAGACTTTCTATAAAAATAAATATATTTCTAAACTACGTTTAGGATAAGATTCGCAAAATGTACAGTCATAATTTAATATCAAGCCCCAAGAATATTTGTAAATAGTAAGATTATATTAGTAGTATTAGTATTAGTTAGATTATATATAGAAATCTAATTCTAAACAAACAACGTTCATTGTTGAAAGAGACACTCTAAGTCACGAATATAAAAGGTTTTGCTTATATTTTAGAATAACAATTTACTTTGAAACGAAAATGTCAAGTTCATTTGAATGTCTAAACAATTAACTGAGCTCACAATAGCTGAAACTAAAACAATTTACAAAACACCTTTTAAATGTTTATTATACGAAGTAAATGAATAATTTATAAAATTGTTTATAAATTATATTGTAACGTTATTGCTTTAGTAACTTTTGTTCCAACGTATGCCTATTGGCCGATATAAGACGAAACTATAACTAGGAAAGGTTTAAAAAAGTATAACCGTACTGCGTACAAACTTTTGATAAAACTTGTAATGTCTTTACATCCGGACCATTATTACAAATCTATCTACCCCTAAAACCGGTTCAGTTGTTTAGGAGATACCGACGAACAAATCAACATAAATAAGGTAAGGTAAAATAAGGTTCCGTAGGTAAGCACCATACGGCCAATAAGTGAAGAAATCAATACATTAATTACTTTTCTGGATTTTAAGCTACGTTTATCTTTGACTGCCTCGGTGGCGCAGTGGTAGCGTACGCGACTGGTGTTCTTGAGGTCTCGAGTTCGATTCCCGGGTCGGATCAAATGTTTGTATGATCTGCCAATATTTGTTTCGGAGTTTGGGTGTTTTCTATCTATAATATATATGTATTTACAAAAAAATAAAGTATATATAGTTGTCTAGTACCCATAATACAAGCTCTGCTTAGTTTGGGACTAGATGGCGTTGTGTGTTAGATGTCCGAAAAAATATGTATTTATCTCCCTTGGTACACCCGGGTGTACTACGGAAAATTTTTTTTTTTCTTGTATAAGTTCACTTGGGTAGACCACGGGCAAACATTGTTTGATATTATCATTAAAATTAGTGATGATTGCTTTGCGAAAATAATACGAAAACATGATCGCTAGCTTATGTGTAAAATGAACGGTATAATCTTAAGTGTTCAAGTATTTTATATCTTCTAGTTCATTAAATATTTTTGATAACTTACCAGGTTGTGCTATCTGTGCCTCGCATAGATCTCCAGTATACCCTGGTGCACAGATGCAACTAACAGCTGCAGGTCCCATCTGTCTGCCGGTAGGGTACAATAACATATTTATAGCAAAAAAAATTATCAATAGATTAAAGTAAAAAAATATTAAATTATTGTGAAATATTGGAATAGAAATAATATTAAGTTATTTGTATAAAGATCACGATTTATAACTACAATTATATTAACTAAACATAAATTATTGATTTGCTGATCAAACAAATGCTTGATATTGTATTGTTATTATAAAGTTAAATTGTATAATAACCTCGTAATCTCAGACACGGCCGTCTGAGTCCATTCTAGATAGAGCCAGCATCATGGTAACCACCAGACTTTTACCATAGATGGATAGAGATATACATACATGTATATTACCACAATAGAACAAATATTAGGTCTTTACCTATGATATTGCCGTTTTGTATGCAATAAGTGAAAGTACTTATTTTTTCAAACTTTTTTATTTCTGTTATACGAAGTAATCACCCATGTAATCCACGCATCTTTGCCAACGCATTGGCATTTTATTGATGCCCTTCTTGTAAAAATCAGCTGGAGGGGAGGCAACGAACTCTTCACAGGCATTTTGTACTGCCTCTCGGGAATTGAATTTTTTACCCACTAAAAATGCGTCGATTGCATGGGTGATTACTTCGAATAACAGAAATAAAAAAGTTTGAAAAAATAAGTACTTTCACTTATTGCATACAAAACGGCAACAATATTTCCATAACTTACCTGCAAGTGCCACCGTTTTTGCACATGTTAGAGGTCCTAGGGCAGAGCGGGCCCACTCCACAATCTGGACCGGAGTAACCCTCGAAACAGGAGCAGTAGAACTCTCTGAGTTGAAAAAAATATACAATTATTATAAATTTCATTCTTTATAAACAAACTTATTAACTTCAAGTCTATTATTGGACTGACGGACCTCTCCTCAGAAGGGAGGGCTTGGCCTACTAAATCACGTGAGCCATCACGTAATTCAAAGTTTCTTTCTCTTTGTATTGTTGTTCAGCATTGCTCCCTAAGTTGGCTTTTGTCACCTAGGAGATAAAAGGGCTGAAATTCTATGAAATCAATGAATATGTAGTAAATTATTTCTTACTGATAATTCTGGTTGGCGTAACAGTGTCCCAGTAATCGACATTCGATAGCACTGCATGAAGACGGCCCAGGTAAATCTGCTGGCCCTCGCACCGCGTACGTCATGTTGAACCCAAAAACTGACAAGAGACCCAATGCCCTCAATTGTGACCCTTCCAGTCTATTTAAGTTCAGCTCTACTACAAGCACTGGACTTTGGACCTGGAAATAAGAATCACTTTTAAAAAACAGACACTTTTAAAATTTTATTTTAAAAGTAATGAGTCTAGTTTTAAGTTCTAGATCTTTGCTTACATTGAATCCTGAAGTTTATCTAATATATAAAATTCTCGTGTCACAGTTTTAGTTGCCAAACTCCTCCGAAACGGCTTGACCGATTCTCATGAAATTTTGTGAGCATATTGAATAGGTCTGAGAATCGAACAATATCTATTTTTCATCCCCCTAAATGGTAAGGGTCACCCATCCTTAAAAAAAAATATGACAAAACGACGTTTGCCGGGACAGCTAGTATACTTATATAAGTCTTGTTTCAATATATCAATAGTTCCTATTAAAATGTTGAAGTAGAAGTAGAACAGTTTAAATATTGTTTTAAAGATGGTAGGAGGGAGTTTGCGACTTCGGCCGTGTATATGTCGGTTGTCGTGGTAAAGAGTAAGAGGCCGTGTATATGTCCTTCCTCAAGAATCAAAGTATCTCCATGCCAATTTTTATTAAAATTGGCGCAGCGATTTAGCCTTGAAAGCATAACAGACAGACCGAGTTACATTCAAATTTACGATATTAGTATAAACTTAAACTTTTGTAAGATTCAGTAAAAAAGTTTGCACTTCAACGCTTAGCGCTTTAAATATCAAAGGAGTAACTTGTGTGGAACACGAGTGTTAAAAAGATAGTTCGAATAGTACGTGATCAGTTTTTTAAAGTTACTCACTATTTCTACGAGTAAAGTATTTGTATTTCATGTAAAATTTGCTTAAAAAATACCCGCGTTTCAAAGGGGAATATTTTCTATACTAATATTAAATGTATGTAAAATATGGCATTGATAAATTCTATATTAATCAAAAAATAGCTTGAGACTCATTTGAGATATAAACAAAAACCAGTATCTAGTGACGACGCATATGTCATGTTTCCTGTTTTCAAGTTCTATCAATAGTTGTCAAAATACACATTACTACTAGCTTTTGCCCGCGGCTCCACCCGCATCTATACCGGTCATCGCAGTAAATAGTAGCCTATGCATTATTGTGATGTATAAATTATATGGTAATATTGGTATTTGTATTACATTAAACACACTACAGCTTCTTTCAGTAGCTTCCTTCAGAGCTTGTTTCAGTTTAACTATGGGGATTGTGAAATGAGCTAGCTTTTCATTTAACGCTTATACAGTTAAGTTCAAGTGTTGGTCAAAAATTTTTTGTTTTGTTTCTTTGGTGGACTTCGTTCTCATTCAAATCTCATAGAAATAAAAAGATATTGTAAACGTTATTATTTTTTTTCTAAAAGGAGTTACAATGGAGTTTCTAGCCAGATTCTTCTCCATGAAGTGTAGGCTGCACTTGGAACTGGTGACCAGAATCACTCGATTTTTAAATATTGACTATTCATAAGTGCCTGTAAGATAAGTGCCTATTTGAATTAAATCTTTTGACTTTGACTTAAGTTTCTTTGAACCGATGACAGTGCAGTAAGCCCACTGCGAAGTGGGTGTTAGATGTGTTATCGTATAAGCATACGCGATGTGATGTGCATGCACCAATATAGCAAGTGTGTATACTAGTGCACAATAAAGATGGCTCGTCTGTTTTAGTTGTTTTATAGTACTACTAGTTGTTGCCTGCGGCTCCGCCCGCGTATATGTCAGTTATCGCGGCAAATAGTAGCCTATGTGTTATTCTGATGTATAAGCTCTATTATTGTAAAGTTTCATCCAAATCCGTTCAGTAGTTTTTGCGTGAAAGAGTAACAAATATCCATCCAAACATCCTTACAAACTTTCGCATTTATAATATTAGTAGGACTAGGATATTAAAATTAAGCGTCTAAATTAATATCCCGAAATGATTAAAATCTGCATAGTCATACTCGTACATAATACGTAGAGCTGCTTATCTAACCGAAATTGCAGTGTCGGTTTGAAATTTCAAATTAACAGCTTTTCACTAAATGTATATTAAAGTATATACGGTACTTAAATCAAAAGCATAATTTAAAAAAAAGAACTGTCTTTTTATTAGCGGCTAGACTGAATTTGAATGGACTTTCACTGACAAGTAGCTTATGATATAAGCAGTAACTAAGGCTATTTTCAACAGACTTCAAAAGAAGGAGAAGGTTTCTCAATTCGACCGATTTTTTTTATGTGTGTTCGCCCATAACTTCGTCTTTTATGAACCGATTTTGATGATTCTTTTTTTTAATGGAAACAATATGTCCCAACGGTGGTACCATGATAAGGACATTAATATCTGATGATGGCATCCAAGAGAAATCCAGTCGAACCTTGAAGTCAGTTTTATTTTTGTTAAAATTGTACTTGTTAGACTAGCTTCGCTCCGGGATATAACCCGTGGTTGTTGTTGTACAGGTTCAACAAGAACTGTAAGAAACATCACGGGTCTCATCTAGTTATGAATATGTAGAGCTGCTTACAGCCTACATTAATTAAGGCGGTTGACATTTAGTCTTAACTTTTCTAAGTAGGAGCGTAATAAGTGCTCCAAAAGCTTATGTAAATGTTGATGTGTCAACATAAGGATCCGTATGTTAATTTCGTTTGCGAATTTAAGACGTCTTACCAAAGGTTTTCTTAGTGGCAAAGACAAAGGAATATCGTTCGAAGTAATTTAAAGACCTTAATTAGATGCATGTTAAAGATCTAAAACTTTATTTACAATTTCTAACCGTGCAAAATTGATCAATTATATTATTAATAATTCTTAATAAGTCTTCGACCAGTGCGTCCTGCCCGTTATGACCTACGCTGCCGAGACGTGGACACTCACAGCAGGATTGGTCCACAAGTTTAAAGTCACTCAGCGTGCGATTGAGCGAGCTATGCTTGGGGTTTCTCTGAAGGACCGAATTCAAAATGAAGATATCCGGAAGATAACCAAAGTAACCGACATAGCTCGCATCTGTAAACTGAAGCGGCAGTGGGCCGGTCATGTATGTCGAAGGACCGATAACCGATGGAGCAGACGAGTCCTAGAGTGGAGACCGCGGACTGGCAAGCGAAGTGTGGGACGCCCTCCAGCTCGCTGGACCGATGACCTGAGAAGGATAGCCTAGCAGCTGGATGCGAAAGGCAGAGGACCGAGAGAAATGGCGCGCCATGAAGGAGGCTTATGTCCAGCAGTGGACGTCAGTGGGCTGAAGTGATGATTATTATTAACCCTCATAGTAAGAACATTTGGTAAAGTTGAATAACTTTTCAAGAATACTAGTAATTAAACTGTATTATTACAAGTAACACGATAAGAAATTAGCAGTTTCAGTATTAGGCACTAGCTAATAAACTCCCTCAAAGACTATAATAATTATATGAACTTATTTCCTAGATAAAACAATCTTCAGTTTCACAAGACTTGAATAGAGTCACACATGTCAGATAACCAAATATGAGCAACTTTTATCTGTTAAAAAGTGTTACATCCAACTAATATTATAAACGCGAAAGTTTGTAAGTATGGATGGATGGCCGTTTGTTACTCTTTCACGCAAAAACTACTGAACGGATTTGGATGAAAACTTACAGTTATATAGCTTATACATCAGAATAACACATAGGATACTATTTGTCGCGATAACCGACATCCACGCGGGCGGAGCCGTGGGCAATAACTAGTGTAAAATAATCGTCTGAAACTATTTTAGGAGGTAATGAAACTGGCCCTTATACTTGTCATAGACAAATAAGTTTCAAAATATAATACAGAACTAAAAACCATATTCACAGATTGTTGTTCTGAGTCTGGGTGTTCTTTGCGTCCGTTTCACGTATGTTTGGAAGTTCCCCCGCGATACAGAATGTACTATACATTCCTAATGGAGGAGTTGTCCTTAAAAAGTTTTTAAATTCGATCTCAGTTGTATTCATTAAAACAAGTTATAAAGAATAAGTATACCACCAAGTTTGGCTACTAGCTTCTAAGGAAAATGATTTTATAGCTGTTAATTGCATGCAGTCTACTGAGAAACCAATAAATTGAACTCTTGTGAGAATAAATCCGTTTAAGAATTCCACAGGTGGGAAAGGTCATTGAAATAACAGTCGATTTAATTTTTAAACGTTTCCTAGATCCTGCTAGTAATTTTCCGCATGACAGGTTTATTTTTAAGTACTTTAAATATAAGATAATATATTATATAATAAGAACTATAAAAAGTATATAGGATTTATGTTATGTTAAATGAATTCAAATTCATTTTATAAAATAACAAAATCAACTATGGTACGGTTTTCCAATTGTGACCAAATATTGATTATTCAAGTCAAATATAATAATAATATATCACTTTATTGTACACCAGATGGAGGCCTTATCGCCACTAGGCAATCTCTTACAGGCAACCATGGGATGGAAAGAGAAACGTGGAAAGTTAAGGGTAGTGCCTGGTGTATTAAAAGTTGATAGGAAAAAGAAATATATATATGCATATTACATTATATAACTAAATAGTAACACCTAGTGTGGATGATTAAATAATTATATAAAAATATTAATAAATAGCCATAATATTAATTAATAGATAATCCATACTAAGGGACTCAAGTGGAGTTTTGTAACCCAATTATTAACAGGGTCAATTACATGTCGTTGAAGTCTCCCAGGTAATATTCCTTCACCAGTCTGTTAAAAGGAATCAATGTCTGCGCACATCTTATCGTTACTCGTAGGGCGTTCCACAACCTAACTGCTTGGACAGTGAAGGAGTGGTCGAGGAATTTTGTAGTATGACCTGGCAGTTTTAATCTCAGGTTCTCCGACGATCTTAACAATCGGAGTTGTGTGTCATGCAGAAAGGTGAACTGTAATGATTTAAGGTAACGTGGAGTAAGAGGATTGAATAGAATATTATAAAGATGAGAAATTCGGCGAAGGCGGATGGGTAACCATTTAAACTGCTTGCGATAATCGGAGACATGATCATATTTGCGTAATCCAAATATAAATCTTATACAGAGGTTTTAGAGTCTCTCAAGCTTATTCAATTGGTCTTCATTGAGATCTAGATAACTGGCATCAGCATAATCGAGGATGGGAAAAAGGAGGGATTGTGTAAGAGCAATCTTGGTTGATAAAAGCGGTAAATTGCGTAATCTGCGCAAAGACCCTGTAGCAGCAAACATTTTGCGACTCAGCTTGAGGACTCAAGGTTAAGGTACTATTGATGTAAATCCCCAAGTCCTTCACCTTGTGACTGTACGGTATCAGTGTGCCACTGCAGGTGATTCGAGGTATTCCCGTCCAATCAATTTCGGAGATCGTTCGCTAGCCTCCAATAACTATTACCTGAGCCTTGGATGGACTTATTTTCAGACCGTAGATGCTGCACAACTTACATACTTTATCCAGATTAGCATTAGTGGTGTTAATATGATCAGACAGATTGTTCAGTGTTGCCCTGGTATAAATTTGGAGATCATCTACGTATAGGTGGTAGGAAGAAGACAGATTATTAGTGATGGTCCTTATCTATACTAATATATAAAGCTGAAGAGTTTGTTTGTTTGTTTGAACGTGCTAATCTCATTCTTCTTCATCATCATCATTCTTTATTGGTGCTCCGCTTCTATAGGTCTAATGTGATAATATATATAGCCTATAGCCTTCCTCGATAAATGGGCTATCTAACACTGAAAGAATTTTTCAAATCGGACCTGTAGTTCTTGAATTAGCGCGTTCAAATAAACAAACTCTTAAGCTTTATATATTAGTTTATGGGAAAAAATATATGTTAATATAATTGATAAGAGCTGTTTGTTTCACCTTTCAAGATAATATTATATGAGAGGCACAGTCTCTTACACTTTTTACGATTAAATTTTAGTAAGTCATAGGTAGAAGAAAAGTAATTTGAATTTTATTCAATAAAGTATGGTAGCACCTGCCGGAATTTTTATTCAGTCATATTGCTCTTCTATTGAATAAACCTGAGTCATATTTTTTTCGAGGTATTTAATTTGGAAATACCGAGAGATCTGCCTACGCGAACATCGAATATATAAATAAAAAATCTGATGTACTTATGTACCTTTGTCAGGAGCTTATTGGTAATTATTATTGGATATATTGGAGATTATTATTGGAATATAACAATCAAATATATATTTACTAGTTATATAGATCAAATAAATTGCGAAGATACATTTCCAAACCTCCCAACATAAGATAATTTCTGAATATGTTAGGATAGCTTGATGAACCCAATGTTTTGACCTTTTATTTCAAACTATACAATAAATAATTGAGACGCTCACTAATATACAAAATTTCCTTTATTAACGAATAATCATAATCACATCACTTCAGCAGTTTTTAACAGTCCACTACAGGACATAGGAGCTGTCTATAAATTATGCAATTCTTAGCATAATCAAAGTTTACCATGGTTCAAACTTTCTAGCACCAATACAAATTAGTTACAAAAAAAGAAAAAGTATTTTTCAAGTTCAACTTAGACCTTTTAACTAGGCAAATATTATGTAATAGAAGGTTTGGAAAGGATACTACAGAATACTTGTTTTATAACCTTGGAACGAATGGATTCTTGTATAAATAAGAACCTAAGAAAGTTAATTATATTAATTATGAGTGTTCGCCTAGGGTGCACTCATATCAAAACTTAGTATAATTTATACTCTCGATTATCCGCACTTGGTAGAACTTGTTAAGGTACATTCTAGAATTAAACTCACTTTTACTTATTCCCTTGTAACATTTGATAATGCCATAGGTCGAAACAGGTTAGAGGATCGTATAGTGGAATAAGTACAAGCGAGTTTAATTCTAGAATGAGATATAGTGTGAAATAGTGGAATATAGGATATTTATTTATTTCTTATTTTTTTTAATTCTCATGCTAAATAGAAAGCTCTATTTAGCATGAGAATTAAAAAAAAATTGTTGTCTTAATAATACTAGGCAACTACTATAAATACACAAACTCCGAAACAAAAATTTGCAGGTCATACAAACATTTGGTCTGACCCGGGAATCGAAACCAAGACTTGAGGTCTCGGTTTGCACTGTAGTTACTTACGCTACCACTTGCGCCACCGTGACAGTCATCTATCAAATAGATTAGTATCTCCATCTAGTAGTTAAGATAAAGCATAAGAAACAATCACACAACTAATTAGTTGAATTTCGCTATTGTAACATTAGTAAATTGTAACAAAAAACTATAGAACAGAAGAAAATATTTTTATACTTCCGAAAGCACGACATCTTTCATAGCTGGTTTTACATTCCTATTAAATTAATTACAGGTATTTCTATCTTATTTCTACTTAATACTCATATACAATAGAACAAAACTACTAGTTTTGTATCATCGACATTATTAAATTTGTACAATACGCTATTATTAAATGTATGTCACACTAGAACGAGAATTGCGGATAGTTATTCAAGTAGAAGGGATCGTGACCAACTTTGCTCATACAAACTTAACATGTCCTTACATGTTGGCTGCGTTCCAAACATTAACTAAGGTATTAGTAGATCGAGGATAGCGGTAAAAATTAAACTGCAAAGGACATCTCAATTGCAGAAAATTTATTTGACTTTTAAGTTTTCAACCTTATGAGAAAAAAGAAGATTTCATTCTGTCATTTGGAATCGTCGAAATATCTGTTGACAAAAACAAATGAATGAATGTATATGATAAATAAATATATGATGAAAAAATATTGCGACAAAATAAATTCGTAAGACTTGTTGTGATATCAAATAGATTAAGTACATGCTAATAAACAAGAAAAAGTTTATAAAAGTATAATCCAACTACGTAAATTTTTTGGATAAAATATATGTACCCTATGTCACACGGGCCATTTTTATTAATCTATCGACACCTTTATTATCATTATAATCGGTTCAGTAGTTTAGGCACTACGGTGGAACATAAAAACATACATAGACTTCCAAAACTTCCTTTCCTTCCTTTCAGCTTCGACGTAATGTGTTAAAAATTATGTAAGTTTTCTAATAACTTATTCCCCTTTATGATGACGGTGCCAAAGAAAGTTTGTTTGTTACACTGTCATACCTTAACCACCCCATTAATATTAAATATAATGATATACCTACTGTGCGACTTCGTGGGACATTAGTGCCAGTTACGTTTCCTTTATCCACATTACCCAGTATTTATTGAGATAACTCGCCTAACACCGTTTGTAGTTGCAGTAAAACCTGCAAATTTAACAGTCGTCTTCTTTAATTCTGCCTGTCTTTAACTGCACGGAGAGTGTAGTGGGTTAAGCGGCCACCACGGCCCGCCCTCAGCTGCGCTAGGTGTTTTGTGTTCAAACCCCACATAAGACAAAAATTAATGTGAGCCACAAATTTTTATTCTGTTTCGAAGTGTTCTCTGTGTCAGTTTCTTGCATGATGCCACTCTTTTTTATTCATTCACTAGCTGCCCAAGCAAACGTCGTTTTGCCATAATTTTTTTTTAAGGATGGGTGACCCTTACCATTTAGGGGGATGAAAAATAGATGTTGGCCGATTCTCAGACCTACTCAATATGCTCACAAAGTTTCATGAGAATCGGTCAAGCCGTTTCGGAGGAGTATGGCAACGAAAACTGTGACATGAGAATTTTATATATTAGATTTTAATTTTATGCTGTTGCCGAACGGAGGTCTTAATACCTTATACATATTCTCCCAATGGACATTTGACTGCCTTGGTGGAGCAGTGGTAGCGTATGCGACTGCTATGCATGAGGTCTAGGTTTCAATTGCCGGCTCGTACTAAATAATTGTATGATCTGCAAATTTTTCAAGGTAGTAGAGCTACGCTGATTGTAGCACGAACGAGCCGGCTCGACCGGGGTGGAGTACCAACCCGGTCGGGCCGGCGGGTAGTTACCCGCGCACAGAAAATCAACGTAAAATGACAGCGTACGTACTCTCGTGTTTCGTTGGTGAGTGCGAGACCGGAGGCCCAATGATGGAGAAGCATCACTAGAAGGGCATCCAAATTCCCTTACAAATTTTCTTTTGATTTCAAATCTAATAAATCGCCTGAAAAGAGACAATGTGCTATTCTAGTAAAGGGTTTTGAGGCACTGGCTCAAACTACCCAAAACGTTCTCTCTCCGTTTAACACATCTGCTCATTGAGTATATATTTATTAGGCCTGATTGCAGATTACAAATATATATATTTATATATATATATATTCATATCAGTTGCCTAGTACCCATAGCACAAAACATGAACAAAATTACTTGCCAAGCTACACAAGTTATTGGCAAGATACGTTCGTTGACAGATAAACATCTACACAACTATATTTAAGTTAAATACAAATCGAAACATCCGATTTTTTGATGAAAAGTGTATTATATCAATGCGTCAACTACAACGCGCCAATAGACCTCACTGGAAGTAATTTCACCTTTCACCTTTTTTTCAATTTCACCTTCAACTTCAAGTTTAGAATGTTCTTACCTACATATTTTAGATTTTCTTTGTAAAATTTTTATTGGTATTGTCAAATATTTTTGGAACTACATAATCAGTCATCATATCTCCGTAATAATTCTATTTTTTTTTGGCAGTTTTCCTTGTCGCACATTTCTAGTGTTGTATGGGTTATCAATTTCTTCTACAGTATAATAGTGGTCGATGATTGTTAGAAAATTAACTGTAAAATCTACTAACAATATTTTGCATAAAACATTAGAGTAATTTGTAGTTATTATTGCACATGGCTTTAATACTTTTATCTATATATATCTATATATGCTATCAGGTTGCTGCGGTGGTTGCTGCAGTGGTTGCGGCTGCCCTTGTATAACGATATACACGTGTTGCACGAAGATTTACTAGTGTTGGCAGCATCGCGCATCTGTACCGAATACCATGGCTTTATCGGCGCAGATGTACGCGTCAAAGTCAAAGTTCGCTATATAATCTTTGATCACAACACTGGAACTTAACATACTATACTATATGAGTTTGCTAAAGTTAGATTCGTATAGCCAGTATAGCCTATTTCAGCGATTATACTTTGTTTTCAACGTTACTTTTTTATCTTGTTTCTGTGTCAGGATAGTATAATTTAGCCGGTAGGTCAGGATAGTACCTTACTCTACCTACTTGCAGGGAAGAGAACTACTCTTCCCAGTTAGTAAAGGATTAAGACAGCTATTAAGGTTGTTATTTGATACAACAAAAACCAAATTCAGTTAGCGTTGCTCTACTGTTTTTCAGTGCCGTCTTATGGATAAATATACATGCGTTTTATATCAGTCGATCACTTAATATAGCAAGTCACAGCACTGAATGACATTGCGTGCAACTTTTATAAACTACTACAAATAAACATAGGAGTACAAATCGATACTACAAGCAATTTTTTTTTTTATTCATTTAAATAAGAAAAACAGTATACATTAATAAACATAAAACACCCATAAAACCCTTATAGGTTTATCTTGGGTGTGAGTGTACATTCCTCAGTTCATTTATTTGATACAAACCAAATATTTGTTTAATAATATCTACACGCATGGTATAAACGAGTAATCAGATACATATAAGATTATAAAAAAATTGTTGGTAGCACTACAAGAATTAATAGGTGCAGGGTAGGTAGGCGTAAAACTATTTCTAGCGTTTGACCGGTATAGTTGTTTATGTTCGATGAGGGAATATGTTCCTCAGAGTCTATACAGGTGATTGTTAGCTATTACGTTTTTTTTTTTTATAGTATATCCCGTTTTATTATGGTTTATGTTAGATGATTAATATATAGATTTATGTTAGATTACCGTTTGCTTTAGGTAAGTAGATATTTTTGACTATTGATTTTAAGTTATGAATTTATTTTATTTCTTGTTTCCACTGGTATTTCATTGATAAACACATTTTGTGATAGTACAGCTCTTTTCTTTTATTGTTTGTATTTTAATAACAACGATAAAAGTATGTGTCTAAAAATACGACCAGTACGATGGTAAAATCAGAATCAAAATTTAACAAAGGAAAATAATTAATGTTTCAATGCCTTTTTGTTAGTCCTTGAGAGCAAAAACAATATAGAATTCAGTGAATAAAAGGCCAAATTCGATAAATTTTCTTTATTTTTCTTTGTCTCATTTCTGTTTATCTAATTTTAACTGAATTTTGTTTTTATTGTATCAAATAACAACCTAAATAGCAACGAGTAATAGGTACCTACTCACATCCTTCACTACCTGGGAAGAGTAGTTCTCTTCCCTGCAAGTTAAGGTACTATCCTGACCCACCGGCTAAATTATACTATCCTAACACAGAAACAAAATAAAAAAGTAACGTTGAAAACAAAATATAATCGCTGAAATAGGCTATACTGGCTATACGAATCTAACTTTAGCAAACTCATATAGTATGTTAAGTTCCAGTATTGTGATCAAAGAGTATATAGCGAACTTTAACTTTATATTCCTCATTACTTTCGGTCTCCTTCATACTATACGAATAGCCATAGCCATCATCAAACCCGTCTGATAAGCAGTTGGTCGCCGCGACGACGTGGCAACAACGAAACACGATAGCACGAATTCTGTCATTTTAGGTAGGTCTTCTATGAGGGGGAAGCCCGCCCGTTTGTGTCGAACTCAGCTTGGTTCTACTATCTTGAGTTATCTTATTTCTACTCAGTTACTCATCAAATAACTATGTAAGATAAATCGAATATACATATTTATTATTTCTGAAATCAGCAAAAGAAATCCTACAACATTTTACGCTTTATAAATTTCGTATGCGAAAGACTTGTCAATATTTCGATTTCTCAAATAATTTATTATTCATCGTGTGCTCTTCTATCGGGCGGACTTTTCACCCCAAGTAGAAATTGATGATATAACATTAAAAGTATGTTGCTAGGATCGGAAACTTATTTCAGTGAAGATAATAAAAGTCATATTGAGAAAATAAGAAAACCATTTTCGATAGAGATTTAGTTGAAGGTCTTGGTCATCCGGGATATTTATTTCTATACGTTGGTAGTTTGAGCACAGGTATATGACTGTCGATTGAAGCAATGCCTTTTTCCTTAACTCTCCTTCTTCATTACATTTCTCTTTACACAAGTTTCATTTCCTTAATTCACAAATTGGCTGTAATAGGCAGGAAACGTCAGTATGCGACTTCCAATCCCTGTGGGTGTTTAGGTATAAGTAAGAAAGTATGATGCATGTATATGTTATTATTTGTCATCTGTAGGAATTGAATCCATGACCTTTTAGTAGTGAGAGTCACTAACCACTAGAACAATGGGCCCTTCAAAGTGCTCTATAATTTAATTTTCTGTAGTTATCTATTAAATTACGTAGGTATATATGTTCCGATAAATTTCGAGTTGTTTGTATCTTGTTCTTTGTTTTAGAAAGGATATATTCCTCTTAAGCTGAGAATGTGAAGAAATATTTAACTTAGTATAACGTATCATCCCTTGTGAGAGATCACTCTTTTGACATGTAAATGTTACACTTGCATAAACGTCGCTATGTCGACAATACCTTTAGGTGCATGAATATATATTAATATTACATTTATACACATGAATGACTACGAAGTAGGGACTAGTGTTCACATAATAGACTCCACTCAAAACAAACTGTGCAATTTCTCTGAATATTGATATTCGCGAATGTTTAAAAACAGCACTATTGAAAGAAAGATTTAAATGAGTTAAAAATAAAATTTCACCGACTGAGGTAACCGAAATCTCTCTTCTGTGTGGGAACCACTCATCCATACCAGTAATATCATAAATTCGAAAGTACCTTACTATGTCTGTCTGTTACGCTTTCACGACTAAACCGCTGCACCAATTCCAATGAAATTTGATATAAAGATACTTTGATTCTTGAAAGAGGATATAGACTACCCTTTACCGCAATGACTAACCTATACGCGGGCAGAGCCATGGGTAAAAACTTGTTAGAAAATTAAATATCTTTATATATATAATTCTTCTGTGAGTGTGTATGTCACTGAACTTCTCTCAAACGACTGGACCGATTTTGATGAAATTTTTTGTGTGTTCAAGGGGATCTGGGAATGGTTTAGATTCACAATTTTGTCCGCTGGACAATGTTTTTTTAATTAATTTTTAATTTATTAGTAGTTATGGCAAAACGACGTTTGCCGGGATAGCTAGTATTCATATATAATTCATAGCTACTGTTTTAGGAATACTGCTGTATATTCTTATTGAAAAATCTGATGTAATCATCGACGTAATTAATAAACATAAAGAGACCGATTTTCGAGGGATAACGCATAGATCATGAAAAAAGGTATTAATATTATCGGCTACCAATATTTATCTTTATTCAACATCTCAACTAAGATAAACGGTACTTAAATATACAGTTACTTTAATATAAATCTGGTAAATAATTGGACAAGACTAACTAAATTCTGATAAGCCAACGCGGCCAACATTAAGTGCGGCAAAATTAAAGCTGAATTGTTAAACCCTTAAATTTCAGGCACTTTAAAATCTTTTCGGAGTTTAAAATTGGACAGTACTTCTAGCAGAATAAATAGCTTTCGGTGGTGAAATTAAATCTGTAATTAAAGGATTATTCAGCGAAGTGTGGTTGAAGTGGGTATTGTTTTGGCACATAAAATATTCAGGAAAGAAAAGCTTTCGTAGATACTGTTCCGAAACAACAAATCATAAAATGTACCCCAATTGTTCATTTTAAATCTGTAACTGAAATTGGATTCAACCATTTGATGAAAGTTTCAAATTCAATTAAATTTTTAAGCTGATGCTATAAATATTTTAAAATGTTTATCGGAATAATAGCACGCTTTAATATATTTTCTCTGGTTTCACGGTCTAAGGAATAAGTGGTAATATGTTGCCACGTAAAATAATGGAACTACTCTTCTGAACACGTATCTTAAACGAAATCTAATATCGTATCTTATCGTTGATAAGATATAGTAAAATGCATTGAAAAGGACATGTTTCAATGGGTTGGCAACTAAGAGAGGATGGATGATACTTACAAAAGGAATTTGCAGAGCGAATGTATGTAAAAGTGTCTAAAAAGAGCCATTTCAAAAGCACCAGGAATTGACAATGAAATGAAATGAAATGAAATCATTTATTCTTCAATGAGGTTGTATAAACACTTTTGCAAGTTAATCTTTTTTTGAGCAGATGAGTTCGGCCTTTCCTAACTGGACTAGCCCTGAGAAGAAAGGACGAAACAAACTCAGGGACCAACGTCTCTTTTAAAATCCAGAAAATTTTCATAAATGCAAAAGAGATTATTTCAATAAAAAAAGCGATAATTACAATTTGAGTTACAATTATAATAATCAGAAAAGTTTATAAATTAAAAAAAAATGTCAGCTATAGCAATAGTTTAAGATGAATTTATTTCAAAGTATAAATTATCGTCACATTAAAATAAATTTAAACATTCAAAATAAACAGCATGTGCAGAATGGGCAGCGCAATCCCAGGCAGTTTTATCATCAAGATATTCTGCTATAGTATAATACCCCTTTGCGGATACTTTTGATTTAATGGTATTCTTAAATTTCCTAATACGAGCATTTATGTAGCGACTGATAAATGTAAAAGAAGCAAAAAAGCTGTGTCAGGACCGTATTAAATGGAGATCAATTGTCTTTGCCTACCCCAAATACTTCAAGCTAATAGGCGTGACTCTATGTATGCTTGTCTTCTATATCTATACTTATAATAAAACTGTAGAGAGGTCAATTCTGTACATTGAATATATTTTAAAAATTAATATTGGGGGATGAATGGTTATCGATACTGATGCCAAAAATGTAATCAGTAAGTTTTTTGTCTGTCTGTCTGTCTGTCTGTCTGTCTGTCTGTCTGTCTGTCTGTCTGTCTGTCTGTATGTGCACGCATGGGTCAAAAACTACTGAAGGGATTTTAACCAAACTTTGTACGATTGTAGTCCATACTCTTGGGCAGGTTATAGGCTATATAACATAACGCTAAGATGCATAGGAGCTGAGCAGTGACGATAAATTTGAAGCAAGTCGGATGTAAATTTTCGCTTTCGAGCTCTTATCCTCGCATACGTTGATCATACACCAAAAATATGTACTACAAAAATGATGGTCTTCAAAAGATCTACAAAAAAGTCCTAAATAGTATATTTCTATCTTTTATAAATTAGCCACAATAACGTGTTTAAGTGTTAGGCATTTCTTCAAGGTGTATTAAATACTTCAATATGTTGTATTTCACATGGATATATCCTTATCACTATACACTTTAATATCTTTTTAAAATAAAATACAGAATTATAAAATTATAATTAATAAACACACAAGATATAGATGAAATAAAACTTCAAAATCTCGCCGCACCAGTATAAGTACGACATTACGGTTGATTTTTGTTTAACACGCGAAGCGGCGGGAAAAAGGCGGGAGCGCTCACGCGCTGACTCCACTCGAATTGTCACTGTTAATGCGAACGAACGTGGTTCTTATTGACTCTTCTCGGAATAAGCGCGCTTTAGATTTAAAAAATACATAGATACGTAGTTTTTAGATATCAGTTTAAAGTAGGTATTAGATAATAATATAATTAGTTTGTTTAGTGTTTTTTTCTCCTTCTTTTCTTTATATTTATAGTTGTAAAATTAATAAGTATAATTTCAAATAAGTAAATTTATGCAATGACAATAAATAAATCGCATCATCAGACTTTCCGCGTTGCTGGAGTAGATCTTAGTCTCAGATGTTTTTCACATGGGCAGTTGTACGTCGCTTTTTCCTGGGTCAGTAGTTCCACAAATCTTTATGCATACGTACCGGAAGCGTCCACTTTGAATAAATGTAATTAAATAGATTTTAAAGGCAGCGTCATATTTATCTATTAAATTGTAGTTTAATAGTCTATAGTTACAAAAAAAACATTATTGTAAAAGGAGATCCACGCGGACGAAGTCGCGGGCACAGCTTTATACAATAAGATATTATGTCGCATGTCTGGTCAAAGTACAGAATATTGCTTCTCAAGGTAGTAGAGCCACGCTGATTTCAGCACGAACGGGCCGGCTCGACCGGGGCGGTACTACCCTCGCACAGAAAATCAACGTAAAGTGACAGCGATCATGCTGTCGTGTTTCGTTGGTGAGTGCGAGACCGGAGGCCCAATGATGCAGAAGCATCACTAGCCCGCCATGGTGTGGGTCGCCATGCTGCATTGTTGCATTGTCTGCATTCGCAGTATGGTGAACACCACTCTTGGATTCTACTCATGCTTTCCATCAGGCAGAGTAGAGTCATTTTGGCAGGGCCAAACATAAAAAAAAAAAAAAAAAAAAAAAACATAGCTGCTTTAACATTTTTCAGTTCTGCAGCATAGTTATCAGTGTTATTATTATGTACTAGCTGAACGCCGCGGTGTTACCCGCAGTTATTGTTGTACCACAGGTAACGCCGCGGGACAAAGTTAGTCTAAAAAAAGTAGCCCAAGTTACTTCCTGGATCATCAGCTACCTGCCAGTGAAAGTTCCGTCAAAATCCGTCCAGCCGTTCCAGAGATTACCCGGAAGAAACAAACAGACAGACCAAAATATTTTTAACTATATTTTTGGTATATGTACCGTGTATATATATACATAGGCATATAGTAAAAATCGGTTATTTTAATATTGCAAACACACTCCAATTTTATTTATTTGTATAGATAGAAAAGTGCAAACATAAAAGCGTCTATCTTATGTAGGTTGCTGTTATCGGCACGCACAAAATTTGGTTCCTTTTTTTTCGAACCACTTATTAAATAGTTTATTAAAAAAAAGTACTGCAGAATTAGCTCACAGATCGATTATTACCACTCCGAAAACATAAAACGCAAACAATATTCAATAGAGGAATCTTTCGTTTATTAGCATGTGACGTCACCAGAGTTGCAACCAATCACAAGGCGTTTATGTCGCAGACAAAATTTCAAAAAAATTGATAGTTTTATTTCCTGCAATCTGCGAGAAACTTAAATTATTTTGTTTGATTTATGTTATATGTCTTTTTAGACTATTATCTTAAAGGATGACCACAATCCATAGTTTATTTCGCTTTCCGCTTTAAACGCGTGCAGTGTCTGGTGAGTATGTGAGTCTATGCTTTGCGATGACGATAAACAAGACATAAGGTCAGACGTTGCGCACCGCAGGCATAGACCTCACCACAAACTGTTTCAGCAACGGAAAGCTCTATGTGGCTCTGTCGAGGGTGAGCGATGCTGCTAATATGTTCGTATATTGTTCCAATGGCATTACACATAACATAGTATACAGTGAAGCTCTTTAAATAAAGGTAACGCTGTCACAATATGTGGACATATCAGTGAAATAGCATGCTTATACAGGGTTAGGGAATACATACATATAAAAAGAAATACTCATAACTATTACCGTGAGTTCGAGCCCTGAAATCGGGAGAAAAAAAACCGCTACTACATAATAAGAGTTTATTGACGGGATGCGTAAGTATAAAAAAAATGATTTTTTAACCCAATTTCGGTTAGCATGAACTTTCCTTTTATACATTTTTTGACATTTTGTTGCAATCTTGCTCAGTATTAATTCATGGGCATCTACGAAAAAACGTTAAAGTATTGGCATACTTTGAGATTTATCTGATATCTGATTTATATATTTATATGTATATTACGAGAGAGCCTCGGGAAAGAGACAACGTTTAACACATGAAATAATAAAGACTCGCACGAAGCACTTTGTTTCAGTATTTTATACGCACAATGAAGAAACTACATACCTGATTTTCTGTCTTCTGAGAAATACAAGAAAGTCTTGCAAAGTGCAACGAATCATAGCGTTGCTTAATCCTACTAATATTATAAATGTGAAAGTTTGTAAGGATGTATGGTTGGATAGATGGATGGATGTTTGTTACTCTTTCACGCAAAAACTACTGAACGGATTTGAATTACACTACAGTAATTTAACATAAACTTCAGAATAGCACATAGGCTACAAATAATAAAGATAGTGTGTGAATTCTCTAAAATATGACGATAAGTGTCAAGTAGGTAGTAGAAAAAATCTACCATCTGTGAGCTATACTGGCGTGCGCCGCCAAAATCGCTAAAGTTTTACATATGTAATGTTCGATGGAAATGTTTATCTTAAAAGCCGTTATAGTTAAAATGTGTAAGCCATTAAAGCCAACATAGTGAACCATAACTACAATAAAAATTAATGATTTATTTCAAATGCACAGTTGGTCTGGTAGTAATAAGTTGATTCCTAAATGAAAATGGACACATTTATCGCTTCTGGTATTTAAAGTAGATAAAATATATCTTTTGCGCTACATCATTTGGACAAATAAATATTTATACAAATAAATACATACAAATAAAGACAAATAAATAAATATTAAAATTAATAGTTGCGATAATGACAAACCGACTGCGTGATATTACGATGGCGCATGGCGGTTGGCGCGGGGAATAGGTTGCTCATCGCTGAGTGCGCGACCCGAACGCGGGTAGGTAGGTTGACGCGTGAGGGCAGACGACGATGTTGGTTGTGTCCGTTTTGCGAATTTTCAAGGCATTTACAATTAGCTAAAAACGCATTTTACTTAAAGTAATATAGGACTAAGGTTAAGTATTGACAGTTTTTTTTAGAAGATACACGTGCAAAATTCCACGTACAAACTTCGTTTTTATTTTAATTACATTACATAGGTTGTAGTTAGGTAAGTTGTCAGTGTCAGGCTGTTATATTTTTCAAATGCGACTAGCACCAAATATATTATATGTTAAATTATTAAATAATATTTGTTTAACCGTTTTTATCATCAATTACACGAACATTATAAAGGTGAAAGTTTGTAAGTGTGTATGTTAGTTACTCTTTCACGCAAAAACTACTAAACGGATTTGGATGAAACTTTACAGTGAAATAGCTTATACATCAGAATAACACATAGACTACTATTTGCCACGATAACCGACATACACGCGGGCGGAGCCGCGGGCGGCAGCTAGTATGTAATATCTTATCTAAGTTTTGTTAATAGTAATGTTTATTACAAATAGCTAATCCATTAATTAAAGGATACACAAAATAAAATTGCTCAGAAACCTCGACTCAAGATCAAATTTGATACATAGAATTGTCATTTTTTTTTTATTTTTAAATATAATCTATACTAATATATAAAGCTGAAGAGTTTGTTTGTTTGAACAAGCTAATCTCAGGAAGCGCTGGTCCGATTTAAAAAATTCTTTCAGAGTTAGATAGCCCATTTATCGAGGAAGGCTATAGGTTATATATTATCACGCTAAGACCTACAGGAGCGGAGCAACAATGAAGAATATTACAAAAACGGGGGAAAATGATCACGCTACGGGCAATAGGAGACGCAAACGAGGTTGCGTGGGTCGGCTAGTTAATTATAAACCAAAAAAATACACTTTGAAAACGACGATTAATTTCATAATGTCTCTATTTCTTTAGGAACTTAGTGGCCACAAAAAAATTACAGGTTAAAATTATAAAACTTTCTTTTAACGAGGGTTAAATATTTAATTTCGTTTTACTATGTTGTTTTAATTTAAACAACGCTTAAAAAGTATCAATATAGCAATAAAACTAACAATCATTATGTAAACAGAATATTAAAATGGATGGGCATTTAAATTTTCGTCTTTCATCTTATTATTCTTTTTTTGCATTTTAAAAACATGTTTAAAATATAAAAAAATAGTAGACCACCGACTTTGGGTACAGGGACCAAGAAACTGGTGGTTAGGACTCCAAAGATAGAAACCTCCTCAATAAAAGTGCCGTGTCAAGTAGGACTGCCTTCTGTATTAGACCCTTGATCCAGCCATCTAATCTCAGCCTCTTAAGATGTTGGTCGAGGCTATTGGCTATCAATCCGTGAGCAGATACGACTATCGGAACAATGACCGAATCTACATTCCACAAATCGACAATCTCGTAAGATAAATCCAATTTTTTTTTTCTTTTTCTAATCTATACTAATATATAAAGCTGAAGAGTTTGTTTGTTTGTTTGAACACGCTAATCTCAGGAACCGCTGGTCCGATTTGAAAAATTCTTTCGGTGTTGGATAGTCCATTTATCGAGGAAGGCTATAGGGTATATACCCTAAAAATTTCCCCCGTAGGAGGAGAGGAGCAACAATGAAGAATGTTTCAAAAAACGGGGGAAATTTTCACGTAACGGGCAATATAAGGCGCAAACGAGGTTGCGTGGATCAGCTAGTAACAAATAAAATATTTGGAAAGGTAATATATTATTATTACAAGCTAAAATTGTAGGAATTTGTCGCATTTGGTATTCCCATCCAGCTACTGAAAGATGTAATTCATTGCTCCAATCACGTCTTTTGTGTGGAGTAGTAGGCATACATTCAAGTCAATTATACCCCAATAAATCAGTTCTGCGGTAGAAAGACGAGGGTTTGTAAAATGTAGTACGGATGCTAGCTCCGTAACAAGCCAAGAATGTAAGGCTGATAAATCTACTGGTATAGTCGAACTTTTAGAGAAATATATCTTCTTTTTATCTTTCTCGTAATTATTTGTGACTATAAACTTCTATAATAGGCAGTTTTGTATAGAAATAAAAACTGAAATATAACTGTAATTATAATAATAATAATAATATTTTCTTGAATATTTTCTTCATACTGATGTGGGAGTGCATCGCAGTGGATACCGGACTCACTCCGCTCGCTCTGGCTAAAGAGAATTGGCGCAAACCTGTAGTACTTGGTACTAATGAACGCAGGGAGGTATGGAAGGGCAAAGAACTTCATGGACGGTTTTATCGGGCCCTTAACGGGTCCGATATAGACTTTAAAGCCTCAACCTCCTGGCTACGGTACGGTGACCTCTTCGGAGAAACCGAAGGTTTTGTTTGTGCGATTATGGACGAAGTTATCATGACGAATAACTATCGGAAATATATCCTGAAAGATGGTACGGTTGACATATGTCGGGCATGTCACCGTCCCAGGGAATCTATTAGGCATATTATTTCTGGTTGTTCTCGTCTTGCTAACGGCGAATATTTGCACAGGCACAATCAAGTAGCCAGGATAGTACATCAACAGCTTGCCCTTAAATACAAACTTGTGAGTTCAGAGGTGCATACTACAGGTATGTGCCCGACCCAGTTCTCGAGAATGGTCGTGCTACGTTATATTGGGATCGATCTGTTATCACAGACAGGACTATTGTTGCCAATAAACCTGATATTGTGGTGATAGATCGATCAGAGCGCCGCGCAATGATTGTCGACATCGCCGTTCCTCATGACGAGAATCTCGTGAAAGTTGAAAAAGAAAAACAAATAAAATATTTGGACTTATCTCACGAGATTGTCGAGATGTGGGATGTAGATTCGGTGATCATTGTTCCGATAGTTGTATCTGTTCACGGATTGATAGCCAAGAGCCTCGACCAACACCTTAAGAGGCTCACGTTGGACGGTTGGATCAAGGGTCTGATGCAGCAGAAGGCAGTCCTCCTAGACACGGCACGTATAGTGAGGAGGTTCCTGTCTCTGGAGCCCTAACCACCGGTTTCTTGGTCCCTGTACCCGAAGTCGGTGGTCTACTATTTTTTATATTTTTAAATGTATTTTTTTTTAATTTGTATATTTAAAAATGTAATCAATATGTTATATATGTAAAATAAAGAGAATAATAATAAATATTTCAGACATCTATTACACAACGCCATCTAGTCCCAAGCTAAGCAGAGCTTGTGTTATGGGTACTAGACAACTGATACAAATACATATATACTTTTTTTTTGTAAATACATACATATTATACATAGAAAACACCCAAACTCCGAAACAAATATTTGTAGATCATACAAACATTTGGTCCGACCCGGGAATCGAACCCAAGACCTCACGATCAGCAGTCGCAAACGCCAACCGCGAGACCAACGAGGCATCAATTCTAATATTGAAGAGGTACTTACCTAGTTTATTGAACTATCTCTGCTATAGAAATACGGGGTAAAATATTTTAATCTACGAAATATTTTAAGACGTTTCAAGACTGCTTTCAGTTTTGAATTTCGTCAAAGTTATTCCATGCGGAATTAAATCCGTCGAAACAAGATCTGTAAATTTACCAGCTAACAGAGAATTATTATGAGTCAGATTCTTATATACTTCATTGATATTCCAATTAAGTAAGCAAGAATTATAATCATTGAAGCAAAATTAAGTATATTATCTTTGAAGATTTTCCATTTCGATAAAATAGAACGAGGGCTAATATTGACATCTTCTCAACATCTAAATGCTATAGAAGATAGATTTTAATGAAAATACTAAGACCCCAACAAATAATAAAACTCTTAGCATTTAAAACGGTCCTATATGAATTAAAAACTATCAAATCAGGAAATGTGAATCCTCGGAAATGTTATCATTTGTGTTAAGCTAATTGCAAATTCTAATAGATATTGCATTTACTACTTTTAAGGAATGAATTTTGCGCATAGCAGATAAATATAAGAGGTAATTCTATTAACGATTCAAAAGCACCAAAGCTGATTTTAAATGCATCTACATCAATTATCTATACAACTAAATAAAATTGGAGTGTCTGTTTGCAATATTAAAATAACCGCTTTTTACTAAATGCATATGTATGTATACACGGTACATATACCAAAACCGTAGTTAAAAAAAATTTTGTCTGTCTGTCTGTCTGTCTGTCTGTTTGTTCCGGGTAATCTCTGGAACGGCTGGACGGATTTTGACGGGACTTTCACTGGCAGGTAGCTGATGATCCGGGGAGTAACTTAGGCTACTTTTTTTAGACTAACTTTGTCCCACGGCGTTACTCGCGATACAATAATAACCGCGGGTAACACCGCGGGGTTCAGCTAGTTTAACAATAAACTGAACAATAGAGGCAAACTATACGCACATAATTCTCTCTATTTATTCTACTACTACAGAACTCTCTTTCATTTTCCTTCTTAAAAAGCCATCTCCCGCATTAGGAATCAATCCTTTGTTGCGGCGGACTTAACAAACACACATGAAACAGATACAAAGATCACCCAGACTCAGAACCACAATTTGTGAATATCACACAAAGTGTTGTCCTATGTAGGATTTGAACCCAGAACACTCAGCCCAGTAGAAAGCGGCGTGGTGACCGCTTTAATCACTAGGCCCTCCGTGCAGTCACTCTAAAACTAAGTACCGTTTTACGGCATCAAATAAATATTCAAGTTATTAACCTTGAGCTCATGCCACAGCATTATGTAAATTTAACGCCACTTGACACCGAGCAGGAAGTGCGTCTAAACCTTAATGCCTTCCCGAAAAACGGTATATATATTTTTACACTTTTATTCAGTACTAGCTGAACCCCGCGGTGTTACCCGCGGTTATTGTTGTACCGCGAGTAACGCCGCGCGACAAAGTTAGTCTAAAAAAAGTAGCCTTAGTTACTCCCCGGATCATCAGCTACCTACCAGTGAAAGTCCCGTCAAAATTGGTGCAGCCGTTCCAGAGATTACCCGGAACAAACAGACAGACAGACAGACAAAAATTTTTTTAACTACATTTTTGGCATATGTACCGTGTATACATACATATGCATTTAGTAAAAATCGGTTATTTTAATATTACAAACAGACACTCCAATTTTATTTATTTGTATAGACTAGCTGAACCCCGCGGTGTTACCCGCGGTTAATATTGTATCGCGAGTAACGCCGTGGGACAAAGTTAGTCTAAAAAAAGTAGCCTAAGTTACTCCCTGGATCATCAGCTACCTGCCAGTGAAAGGCCCGTCAAAATCCGTCCAGCCGTTCCAGAGATTACCCGGAACAAACAGACAGACAGACAGACAGACAAAAAAAATTTAACTACATTTTTGGTATATGTATCGTGTATACATACATATGCATTGATTAAAAAGCGGTTATTTTAATATTACAAACAGACACTCCAATTTTATTTATTTTTATAGACAAGTTTTTACCCGTGACTCCGTGTGTATCTCGATTATCGCTGTAAAGAACAACCTGCGTCCTTTCTCAAAACTCAAATTATTACCTCCATGCCAAATTTCATTGAAATCGGTGCAGCGACTTAGCTGTGAAAGTGTAATAGACAAACAGTCTGACAGAGTTACTTTCAAATTTGTAATATAAGCATGGATGCACAGTATTAACTTAAGAGTTCAAGTCAAAGACTAAAAGGACGATAATGGATCATTATATTTAAAGGCAATTCATAAAAAGTTTCACGCTGCAAATTGCTATAAGATTTATCACGGTGCCGCATAAATGTTCCTAGTATCAATCTTTACAATCGATTTATTCGATAGAATTAGATATCCGCTAATTACAGTACGTCTTAAGCATTCGGATCATATTCTGAATAAATTCACAAGAATAATATTCGCCCTTACATACGCTCAACGAAATTGTGGTCTACCTATAACCAAATCTAATCTGAATTGAACACCTTTATTTTCAATTACAAAGTTAATAGACCCTTCAACTTTGAATTTCTAATCATTATCATAATGTATTTATTATCCTAATATAAACTAAGCATTACCGTCATCAACTTTTAAATGGCTCGAAATTTCTTTCGCTTCTCCCTTAATAGCCGATTTCGGTAAAATTACGCAAATAATATTGAGAATTTTCAACAAAGTCAGCTTTAATCTTAAATAAACAACCATTAGGAATAATTGAAAACTGAAAAAGTTCTAAGTAACCATTTTCTCCAATGTAATACTATTATGTATATTAATGCGTTTCAACTGAAAAGTCAATTTACCATAGTACTATGTTAATCGAGTCAACCCTATTTTCTTTTTGCAATGTTATAAAACTTTATTATACAGTAGGAACCTCAATACTGCTGAGTATTGAAATTTTACTGCTTTTATTCTTCAGTATTGGCTTCATAAAAGTATTTCTCATGGAGATTCTTAAAGTTGCAAAAAAAGTTTGAAAACTATACGGATTTAATTTAGCTACGTAAAATTTAAATAGATTGTCATCCGGATTATTATAACGAATATATGACTGCCTCGTTGGTCTCGCGGTTGGCATGTGCGATTGCTGATTATGATGTCTTGGGTTCGATTCCCAGGTCGGACCAAATGTTTGTATGATCTACAAATATTTTCGGAGTTTGGGTGTTTTCTATAAACTATATATGTATTAACAAATATTTTTACGGGAATTAACGCGATCACTTATTAAAAGGTATCACATACCTCTGATTTGCCTGACGTTTCAACGACGGAGGGCGTGCGCCGCTGAGCCAGTCAGCCTGTGACCACGGCCAGTGCAACCTGGTCGAAACGTCAGGCAAATCAGAGGTATGTGATACCTTTTAATAAGTGATCGCGTTAATTCCCGTAAAAATATTTGTTAATATCATGGAACGCGAAAGTTTAAAAGTAAGTATATATGTATTTACAAAAAAAAGCATATATGTATTTGTATCAGTTGTTTAATACCCATAACACAAGCTCTGCTTAGCTTAGCCTAGGTGGCGTTGTGTGTTAGATGTCCGAAAATATTTATGTATTTATACATATTGACATCATCACCATCACCACCACACTCACACACCGTCATTTAATAAAATAGGTTCAGTAGTTTAGGCGCTACGATGGATCATACCAAAAGGATTATCCTTCATTTAAACTTCGCTATAGCGGGGTAAAAATTTGAAATTACGTTTAGTTCGTCCTATATCCTCTGACGCCCACCGAGTCACTAAATATTTTAGAGAGACAATACTTTGTCAATTGTCGATTTTTTCATCAAGGCTACAAATCCCGGAGCTTCAAAATTTTGCTGTGATAAAAAACATAAGATGGAAGACCAACGCCCATGACCTCGTCGTTTATTCATGCGTCAGTAGAAAAATTGGTCGAATGAGCGTCCCTTGTTGATCTAAAAAATAAGGTTTCATCGAAAAATAACACGCTTCGTTTATTTGCTTAAACAAATGTTGTATCATTAATAACGTTTTATGAGGAAGGCAAATGGAATACAAAACTTGGGTACAAAATATAAAAAAAGATGTAAAACGCGTAATATAGGTCTGCAGTGATTTTGTTGCCGCCGAAACTATAACTATAAACATACATAGAGTAATGAATTTCCCAGAGGTGAAGGCAGAGAAATTGAAATCCACTTAATACGTTAGTTCTTTATTTGCAATAAATATTATTATAACCAAAGCTAAAATAAGATATTACGTACCTACATACATAATACATAAGTCACACCTGTTCGTGAGCGATCGCCGTATTTGCTAGAAGGGAGGGCAAAGAGAATTGTTTCTCCACTTACTACGGTCCTGATCTACCTCTTTTGCTTTGTTCACATTCGTCAATCGCTACATCTGTAGTCGTCAGTTCCTAGTGCTTTTCAAATGGACATTTTTCAAAAGATTACCATTTTGAAATGTAAATTTGAAAAAGGTAGTTAACGTCGCCGACCTTTTCCTACACTTCTTCACATATTAGCTCTATAAATTTCTTTCGTGAGTCTTCTATCTTTCACCCACCTTAATTTGGCAAACCATATAAGCAATATATTTTTTAATCCTCTTGAACTATAACTTATTCTTAGGGTACTTGGATTACAACTTACATGCTTATTTATGCTAGTCTACAAAACACAAAAAAAAGATAATTAAAAAAAAATAATTACAAAATGTGACAGGAAGGTTCCAAGGCAGCTTTAAGTACCTGCACTGACTAAAATCAAGTCATTCATCAAATAGTGAGAGCTGCCAACCAATAAATTAGTATTTTTTTGAGATGGTTTTTTTATGGTATAAGGGACAAACGAGGAGACGTATCACCTGAAGGTAAACGATTACCGCCGCCCTTAGACACCCGCAACACCAGAGGCGTCACAAGTGCGTTGCCGACCTTTGGGGGATGGGGAAAGGGATGAGGGAATGGGTTGGGGTATGGGCCTCCGGTATCCTCACTCGCTCAGTGAAACACAGCGCAAGCGCTATTTCACATCGGTTTTCTGTGAGGCCATGGTATCACTATGGTCAAGCCGATCCTTTCATGCCGAAGTATGGCATTCCCCACGGTGGTGATTACTTCCTAAAATTGCTTGTTTTAAATAGTGTCAATAAAAGCGTTTTTTGATTCCGGTTTTGTTTTCAGTTCCTGTTTTTTACATTCTTTACTTTTTTATTACACATTTACAAAATATAATAGAAAAGTAAAGTATTGAACAGTAGGCTTAATATTTTCTCAACGTTTTGTTCCATTAAGCTTTCAACCTCTTTAAAGTCAGCTTAAAAAAGTGTAAGCCATATGAGAAGGCTTTAGGCTAACCCGAATAAGAGGTTTTCGCATTACTGGAATTGTACGTTGTCGGAATCAAAATTTAAGGCCGATTCGACACGAGAATTTTTTCGGGTCTTGAGTAGAGACCTACATAAGAACACCTACATAAATTACCTAGAATAGCCACGTATTGTTAATACATCTAAAGCTTGCTTTGGAAAATCTCTTGGGATTTTTATACGGATAAAGAAATAAACTCACCTAAAATACCTTTACCTTAAAAATACCTATCCGATTCACACAAAATTTCGTACCAACTTTCTCTACTGCTAAACTGCTGCTCTCTACTGCTTGATATTTTAGTTGTTGTTAATATTTGTTTTGGTAAATTAATAAGTATAAGAGTCAACCTACGACCACAGAAAATTCAAACTGATCGAAATGACGTGACTATCTAAGATCATTAGCGCTTTAATTCCTAATACTAGTTTTGATTGGACGATAGTTTTAAAAGTAGTATTCGTACAAGTGTATAGACTTCTGCAATACTTGAAAGTTTAAGCTGTGCTATAAGAGGATTATTGCTGATCTACAGACAAAAATAAGTAATGTAGTTTAATTGACCGTTACAAAACGGAAATCAACGCTAACTTTTTATCTTGGCATTATTAATATTATTTAAGATTAATTTGGCGGCTATCCAATACGTATTATACTATTTTCTAGCGTTCTGCCATTAATCATAGTAAGTGAGAAATGCAACATCTAGTGAAATGTGTGACTAATGATACAACTCACTGAGAAGATCTGTATGACATACGAGCATATTACATTGCCAATATTTTTTAAGACGCATTTCGCTAGTACATTTTCATATAACTTTTTTTTTTTAAACTCTTTCATGTTCAATATAAAATAAGTAATAATAAATTCTTGTCTCTCTTACCCAGACTGATAACCTTAGGGAAAAGAGAACCCGCATACAACCTAAATAAATGAACGTTTTGCAGAGGTTTGTGTGACGAATCACTGAAGGGTCACCCTTTATCTAAAAGAAAGGCCCCAAGTTTCGAGACGTCGTATTATTATAAGCTATTTGGTGAACAAATGTAACACTGGAGATTCGATGTTATTTCCGTTTCAGGAAATATGTTGCTCGAGTTCCGATTGAAATGTTTCGTATAAATTGCCTATATACTCGTAATCTATACTAATATATAAAGCTGAAGAGTTTGTTTGTTTGTTTGCTTGTTTGTTTGTTTGAACACGCTAATCTCAGGAACCGCTGGTCCGATTTGAAAAATTCTTTCGGTGTTGGATAGTCCATTTATCGAGAAAGGCTATAGGGTATATATCATCACGCTACTACTAATAGGAGCGGAGCAACAATGAAGAATGTTTCAAAAACGGGTAAAATTTTCACGATACGGGCAATATAAGGCGCAAACGAGGTTGCGTGGGTCAGCTAGTTTTAGATAAAGGTAGATGTATGTGTTTTTACATCGCTTATTAAAATATTCGGTTCTCATTCCAAATGCAAATAAAATCGGAAACTCTTGTGCGTAGTACAAACAGTTGGTACGTCAACCTAATAATTTATTAACTGTTTACAATTCAATATCGATCAACGGTCGTATCGGGTACCTTTAATTTCTGTTTATGAAAAAAAGTAGAATTAGAACATGGAATGTAGAAAGTTCAGTAGAAAAGTATTATATAAAATGTAATTTTCAGGTATTATTTTATTGCTTTACAAATCGATTCTAAATAAACGATATTACAATAAAAATAGGTACAAGGTAAGCGTTAGAACTTATAATGTATATATGTTAAGTCATGGAAATTCATATAAGTATGAACGTCAGTGGGAAACCGTTAGGAATAAATAGTTTCCTAGTTTCTGAAAATAACAAGTTAGTAAATAACATGCTGGACTTCCGTTGTTCATTGAATTGTTTTTTGAAACAGTAATATATTACTTTATAAACCAAATATATTGTTTACTCTACTAAACATCGTTTTGTCTAATGTTCTGAAGTATGTGTTATTTTTTTCAAGCAAACTTAGTACCCCTTTTTAGGAAAATTTTGCAAACGGAGGTTTATTAAATTTAAGTTATAAGTTTGACCGCCTCGGTGAGCGCATTAGACTGATAGGTAGTACCCATAACACCAGCTCTGCTTAGTGTGGGACTAGTGCGATGTGTGTCAGGTGTCCAAAAACATTTCTTAATTATTTATATGGAGGAGTCTTGCAGAAAGCTAAATAAATTGAAATAAATGAAATTTAGTCAAATTTTGACCACTGGACTACTACATTAAATTAAAAAAAATCAAATTTACAAACCGCGTCACTATTTGTCGAAACGAAATATGACGTTAATGGTCACTTCATCGAAATTATCGGCGTTCAAATTTTAACTGTGTTATTAGTGATTGTGAGAAAAAGTAACTTCATCCATGATTTTTATAGTAATTAAAAGTGTAAATAAGTATGAAGTAACTGATACACTGTGAAGTAAATAAACACGTTATGACAATGACGTCATTGGGCGTGTCAAAAGCGCGCGCAAAATGGCGACGTTTGAATAGCTCAAATTAATTCAGGGTTTTAAATTTCACTTTCAAAATTAGTTTAACTAATTTCCAGCCTATTTATATTTTTTTACGTTATAGACGTACATGATAGGATTAAGAAATAAAAAAAAAATGCATATTCCCTATTGTATAGAGAGAATTGACGAGAAGAACACTTGCATCATCACTAAAGAGGCGGTGAAGGTGAGTAGGTACTGAGAAAGTATCCTCACTCACTCGGTGAAACACAGAGTAAGCACTATTTCGCACCGGTTTCGACGCGGGACGAAGCAAGTCTAAAAAAAGTAGCCTTAGTTTCTCCTTATATCGTTAGCTACCTATCAGTGAAAGTCTCATCAAAATCAGTTCAGCCGTTCCAGAGATTAGCCGGAACAAACAGACAGACAGACAGAAATTGTAAAAAATATTTTGGTATATGTACCGTTTAACGATGCATATTCATTTAGTAAAACCGGTTTTTTTATGTTACAAACAGACCTTCCAATTTTATTTATTTGTATAGATTTGCATAGATTCTCGTCCACCGCACTAATCACATTTGACAAACTTTTGATTAAAGAGTTTTATTGCATGAATTTATTTCAAACTAGCTTTGACCTGCTGCTCCGCCTGCGTACATTATATCTGTTATCGCAGTAAAGTGATATAACTTTTGAAGATTACCACAATACATAAAAGTAAACGGCATCCAAATCAGTTAAGCTCCTTCTGAGATTAGCTGCTACACAGATAAACGGGTAAAAATCCTCAAAACTGTTTTTTGAGTTATGTTACTTTAATAAAGACCCCCTTCGTTATTTTTTCTTAAATATCTTTCATGTACAAAAATCGACCCCTTAACATTTCAATAAATTTTATTTTAATGGCAACAATGAGGACTTAATACACACAGTACACATATGTTTTAGTTTGTCGGTAACCCTCGTCACCGCGGTCCCTTGCCAATAAATTGACAACTATATTGAGGTACCCAAAGACTTAAGAGCAAAAGTACTAGTAAATTAATTGTTTAAATAACAATATCTATGTAATTTGGGTGGTTAATTTTTACCCGACTGCGGAAGAATGAGGGTTATGTTTTTCGAGTGTATGTAAATATGTAAATGTATTTATATTTCTTTGGCACGCCCTAGAGCCTAAACGGCTTGTCGTATTTATATGTTAGTGATGTCAATTGATTCGTCTTGGTTGTCAGAGTGACACTGGGTTAATTAAATTAAAAAAAAACCGTTTTTACAGTTTCTATCACCCACGAAACTCCCTGCATACCAAATTTAATGAAAATCATTGGAGCCGTTTTCGAGATTCAGATTATATACAATACAAAAATCGTTTAATTACGACTCCCACACATAACTGCGATGCAATGCGGCGTCGCACAATGCAAATCAGATCGGAAATTCTTGCAGTGCATTCGTGCGAGCTTGCAGATATTTGCGATGCGAAGCGGATTCGCAGTTATGTGTGGAAGCCCTTACATTTAACGGACTATAGTTTTTTAAATTCGAGTATTTCTTTCATGCATTATTTTTGTGAAACTTTTACCGTTTAAGCAGTTTTTTCCGTTTTTGCAACATTTTTTTATTGAGTCTATGCTTCTTTTGGATGTAACGTGACAATATATAGTCATAACATAGTTGATAGCTGCAATATCTAACACAAAAATATTTTTATCAAATCAGAATATTAGTTCCTAAGATTAGCGGGTCCAGCTCAACAAACGAATTCTTCGGCTCTAAATATTAGTAAATCCATACTAAACTGAAGAACTAAACAGTAATGTATGATCCGACTTGAAGAGTTCTTTATTTCATTAAATATGTTTTATTTCTCACTCAGTTCAAAGCAACCCGTTTTAACTATTTTATTAGTTGGTAAAATATTTTAATTACAATTGCACATAGGAGTTGGCAAATTAGCCTTGTCCGCTTAGCTTCTAATTATAAGTCTCACAATACTGCAGTGCACGTTGCCAACAATGTGAATACTATTATTCTGCAGGAAGTAAATGGCAAAAGGTATATTTTTAGAACCATCCCTGTAAGTTACGAACAGCTCATTGTCAATGAGAACTATATTGTAAGCCAAGTCGATATCGAGGTTAGATAACGCCCACTGTTAAATAATCCAGGACACAGAGATGTCGTAACCGTCTTACAATGTCTCCTTTGTTACTGCTATTCTTATTACGAGACTTATTGGCGACGATAGTAGCCTTGGTATCAGCAGATCATTTGTGGGAAGTAGCAACGCCCTTCTTGAATATGTAAGTAACAGTATGAAGCTAGTATTTGATTACATTAAGTGTCTAACATCATTGTTAACTGTGTGTGTGCGACTTAATTTTTTACCGTAAAAGGACCGATTTCAAGAATTAGACCAAAGTCAAATGGGACCACGTGGGTAGCACCATCTGTTAAATAAAAAAAGGAATCAGCAAAATCGGTTAACAAAGTCGAAAGTTCTGAGGTAACAAACATAAAAAAATACAGTCAAATTAAGAACCTCCTGCTTTTTTGAAGTCGGTAAAAAAAACATATGTAGCTACTGGCGCCCATCAACATCTGCAACTTAAAAGTCATAGGTACATTGGGGTCTTTTCAATTCAAGTCCACTTTTCTAATTCTAGAGCAGGAGGAGGATTCTCCAAAATTAAGAAAGGGAGCGGAGTTTTAATCTTTCAGTAACCTCACTAACTCGATTTAGCACAACAAACGTTTTCAGACAACTTTGATTAACCAAGCTTTCTGACTATCCATATAAGTTTACTCACCTTACTTTTAGCTGCTCTGTAACTAATTATTAACACCCTAATCGCATTGTCTAAAAGTACTATATCTAATAGCGTACTAGCGTAAAGTCGTCATAGAATATTCAGGGAAAATTGCGGCGAGAGTCAGCGTTACATTTTATATGGACACAAATGGCAAATTGTCCGCTTCAGTTGGTATCGTTCGATGCGGTTAAATGGAACGTTTATATAGAGTACTCACTGTTAGTATGGTATAACTTTAGGATAGAAAAGAAAGTTTGGTGATATAATAATAGTGATTGTGTAACGTGATTGATATTATCCTATATATCATAGGCAGGCCAATTCGTAATATGACAAAATACTCGATACCATCTGAGGTACGCGAGGAAATTTTCATCGTGCCGTAAGATTTCTCATGCCGATTGGTATTTGTACAACTTTCGAACTACCGTTGATCACCTTGCCTGGTCGGAGAAATAGCAGCCCTTTTATTCCACAGTAGGTAGAGTGTTATATTCGATATTAACAAATATTTTGTTTTCTAAGCAGCCAATATTAGGACAGGACGATGTATATTGAGATCGTATATCTACATGATTTAGTATTCAATGCAACTACACACAGACAAAAGTATCGTGCAACTATACAAAGCCCACGATTTTAACCGTCTCTAGTCTCGGCCTTTAGTCTGCATAGATAAATAATTAACATATATAGATTATTATAAATAAAGTTGGAGTGTATGTTTGTAATATTAAAATAACCGGTTTTTAATAAATGCATATGTATAAATAAACACAGTACATACCAAAATAACATTTTTTACAATTTTTGTCTGTCTCGCTGTCCATCTGCCTATATGTCTGTTTGTTCCGGCTAGTCTATGGAACGTCTGGACCGATTTAGACGGGACTTTCACTGATAGGTAGCTGATGATACAAGGAGTAATTTAGGTAACTTTTTGGGGTTCCGTGCTAAAGGCAAAAAACGGAATCCTTATAGGTTCGTCATGTCTGTCTGCCTGTCTGTCTGTCTGTCTGTCTGTCCGTATATCACAGGCACTTTTTTCCGAATCTATAAGAACTATAATATTGAAACGAACGTTGGTTTGAACGAGATATAGTAAGTAGTTTTTTTTTAAAACATCAACATCAAAGCTATAACGAACTACGAGAACTGTTGTATTATGTTACTAGCTGCTACGGAACCCTTCATGTGCGAGTCCGACTCGCACTTGGCTGCTTTTTTAGGCTAGCTTCGTCCCACGGCGTTACCCGTTGTACGGCAATAACCGCGGGTATCACCGCGGGGTTTAGCTACTTAGAAAATAAGAAGAACATAATACAATTTGGTAAAAAGAACCCTTCGAACTCTAACGTGGTAAAAGAAACAGGTAGCAAAAGAAGTAGTACTTTATTTTTTTCTTATATTACAATTTACAAAATATAGTAAGTATTTTTAACTACATTTTTATTGCATTTAGCGGCCAACTGATAGGTCTTTTTGCTCGACCCTTGTCACCGACGAACGGTTTCAACGAAGTTCAACGAAGGCACGTTTTGGTTTGTATTTCAGGTTCAATCTAATTTGTGAGATTTTAGTACTCTGGATTCTTAGGATTTTTTTCTTTTAAATTAAGTTTATTTACCTTAATGTAAGTTACTTTCTTACTTCATTTTGTAGAATCGAATTTCACATTACCGAGCAAATAGAAAGATCTCATGAATTCTGAGGATTACTTGTGCTGTAGTAAAGACAGGAGTCAACTCGTTAAAGAACAAGCTTTATTAACTACTTTATTATGCAGTAATAATTGTAATTTATAACTGATTTCATATTTTAATGTATTTCGTTAATAAGTAATGTAGGAATGGCTATGATGTTTCTCTAATATAACTAGATAACATACAAAATACATCAATTTCTTCAAACAAGATTTTCTACAATGTTATAGTGCCATCTAGTTCACGCATATTCAATCAACGGTGAACGGTGAAAGGCCGCGGGGTCGTGAGAAAACCATGGCTTCGACACATTTGGCCAGAAGCATGGCCTGGTCATGTTTTGATAATGCCAAATATAAATGCAATAATTAAAAAAAAATGCATGTGCATATGAACGGGAACTTTTTTCAAATCGAGACAAAAGAAGTCCGAGAATTCGGAAATATCAGGGGATTATTTAATTTAGTTCGTGTAAAATTTATTGCGTAGAAATTTCTTTGTTTTGAAGCGACCCCGTATAGCATCCGTGGTTTGTATTTTATAACCTGAAGTTATAGCATTTTAAGGATTATTTTATGCAGAATAGATCAAAATTATAAACTGTAAAATAAAACTCAAGTTTGATGTGTAATCAAAATTAAAGGGTTTTTGGCGGCAAAAAGTATCGTAAAAAAATGTTTTCAAAAAACATCGAGTGTGGTATCAAAATAAATAAGTTTTAATGGTGATTACATTCATAATCATATATATGTACTAATAAACTAGCTGACCCGGCGAACTTCCCACCGCCGTATTTACATTTCTGTCTCAGTTTTGACTGATGACTTTTCCCGTTATCTATGATTTTTTCTTATACACAAACCTTATCCTAACAATAACGAATACATAAAAAAAGAATTATTTAGTTTATTGCAGCCGATCGTAAGTTATGCGCGTACATATATTTCAGATATTTTTATAGATAGATAATTTAACTTGTTTTAATAAATAAATAATAAAATAAGGCACACAAATGCGGTGTGTAATAATTTTCTCAATAGCTTCCTTCGTTTCAAGTCATACTTAGAAAAGAATTGGAGTACAAGACTTTATAGTAACTCACAATGCGCTGGAGGAGCTTTTGAAGATAAAATACAATTCCTATTCGCACCACGTTTTTGGCATTGAGCTCGCACTTGCTAGCCTTAGCTGTTAGAATTTTCTAAAGAAACGAACAATTTTGTAAATCTTACTTGTGGTACTAATATAATCTCCAGTATAATTTTCGAATGTTCTGATCAATCAACAAATTTTTATTAGTTCAGGCTTCCTTTTGCATATTAATTATTGTAAGAGGCAAAACAAGATTTTAGATTACTGAAAGTTATTATTTGGTTCTATTAAATTCTTTATTATAAAATGATTTCAGTTATGTAACTAAAATAATTTTCATATCAAATTTCAATACTGCGGCTTCATATCGCTATTACTCTTCATACAGTTTAGTTTGGCTGAAAGGGTTTACGAAAATCTATCTAGGTATATATACAATTGTAGTATATTACAGTTACAGTATATAGGTATTATAAAGTAAATAAAATTTAAGTGTATGTTTGTAATATCAAATTAAGAGCTTTTCACTAAATACATATAAAAGTATATATGATACTTACATCAAAGAACAATCAATTTTCAAAATTTTCGGTTGTCTGTATGTTCCAGCTAAATTCCGGAACAACTTTACCGATTTTGACGAGACTTTCACTGACATGTAACTAATGATGCAAGCTGTAACTAAGGCTACTTTTATTTTAGTCTGGCTTTACCCTGCGGTTTTAACCGCGATTGTTTTGTAAAGGTACAATAACACTGTACTATAATCAAAAACAATACGCTACATATTACCTACATTACATTTGAAGTTTTTTTTTTTTTTTTTTTTTATGTTTGACCCTGCCATAATGACTCTACTCTGCCTGATGGAAAGCATAAGCAGAATCCAAGAGTGATGGTCACCATACTGCGAACGCAGACAATGCAACAATGCTGCATGGTGACCCACACCATGGCGGGCTAGTGATGCTTTCGCATCATTGGGCCTCCGGTCTCGCACTCACCAACGAAACACGACAGCATGATCGCTGTCATTTTACGTTGATTTTCTGTGCGAGGGTAGTACCGCCCCGGTCGAGCCGGCCCGTTCGTGCTGAAATCAGCGTGGCTCTACTACCTTGAGTTTGTTGAGTTTACATTTGAAGTCTACTCAATTTGAAATACTGCCTTATAAAAACACTTATACTATTCACATGAATCCGCAAATTGACTAAATAAAAATGCCTAAGCAGTCTACGGCATCAATTCAAATATTTGAATGAGATGTCAATTGATTTAAAAAAAATAAAAAATAGAAATAAATATATCTCTATAAACTACCTTGATCGAAATTTTACTTCGTATGTGAGTACCAATATAGTAAAAGCGTTATTAAGTGCTACGTTTCGTCCGCATTCAGCGACACACAACACATAGGGGAACATTCCCACAGTGCATATTTGATTTACCCTCCGCAGAGCGCTTCACGCGTCGCTGTTTTTGAAAAGCTTCAGCCTATCGTTTCAGCCGCGATTCAATTTTAGTTTCGAAACCGATAGAATGTTTAAAAATAAACTGGCAACTTATATGTCGCACTATTTTTTTTAGCTAAGCCTTTTAGCTATGCTAAAATGGATCTTTCCGTTTCTATTCTCAGCTCTATTGGTTTTGATACAACATTATCATTTTCTTTTAATGCTTAAGCGCAAAAGCGCTTTTAGATTTGATTGGTAGGTACTTCGTAAAAACCTCCTGAATAATATTTAGAAACACGGGCATAGTCACAGTGGACATTAAACTGTTTTATACAAAACAAAACTCTAATAAAACAAAACTCTAATTAATAAAATAAATGGCTGCGGTTGATTGGATTTAAATAAAATAATATTTGTATGTGCTTGATAGATGTTGAAAGAACTTTGTTTAATAAAAATAAACATCAATGGTTTGTATTGTTTAAGTTTCATTTTACCGTTCGAAAAGGCAATCTACTGTAATTAAATAAAGAACGCTTGAAGGTATTCTTTTTTCTGGACTAGAGCTAAGTGAGACACTTTTTTTAAATTTAGATAAAAGTGCTTTAGATCTAGATTTGATGAATGTTGAATATTACAATCTAGATATTGACAATTCCACAAATTTGGAATGAAATACACACAAAAATACATTAATCCTTTTTTTAAGGAGTTCTCATTTCCTTAAAATTGTTTTGATTGCAAAATACTAAATGAAATTGTTGAAATATGTCACAAAATATTAAGGAAAATGGTTAAGGTAGTAGCATATATCCTTACAAGTATATCCTTTTAAGATATTCATCAGATGAAGACAAAGAATGCAAAACGTCGTGTAATATTGTGGTCCCGTCTCTCTTTAACCCTTTTTCTTTCGTTCCTCTGTGGAACTCTCAATTCTATTGAGTAACGATCGCTTTATCCTGAATCTTGGAAAGTATCGGTCTTTATACAAACAATTTGAATAACAACGTAATACCTACATATGTTAATTTGATTTATTTTTATCGGTTTGTTTTCTTAAAGGATACAAAATTTTACTTTACTTTACCATTTTTCAATTACTGCCATTTCGACCTACACAGGTATGCGAACCTGACAATCACGTACCTACTATTGTTTAGATAACTTAAGTTACTTTTGTAAACGTTTTGCTCACAATACCATTAACTATTATAAAACAAAGTCCTTCACCGCGTCTGTCTGTCTGTTAGCGATAAACTCAAAAGCTACTGCACAGATTTGATGCGGCTTTTACCAATATATACAGTTATTCTTGAGGAAAGTTTTCGTACATAATAATTTGTAATTTTTTTGAGTATATTATTATTGGCGATATTTGTTGAAGACGGGTTTTCATCTTGTAGTTTTATAAAGTACTCACTCATTTTCTTTCACTATTTTTTCGTTCCTTTTTACATTAATGGATGCACTTTGTTCAATTGCCATATTTTAAAGACTTGAGATAATAATGACTTGTAAAATTTGTACCGGGGATACCGGACTATATGGGTTTTTAATTATAGTTGGAGAAACACGAATATGACATTCAAAATGTCTCGCTCTGCCTCTCTTTCTAATATGCATTGCTATTTCTGTATTATAACTAAAATTATGTCAAAATTAAAGTCAAAGTCGAAATCCATTCTAAAACCATATGTAACCTTTTGAATGACATTGTGAAAATGTTCACTGTTTAACCTCGTTCATACTATTTCTTTCTATGATTCAAGTAAATACACCGCCAGGTAATAAACAATGGCGCTAATTACGTTTTTTCGTCACTCACCTGAACTAAACTTAAATTCCCTCAATTCAACTTATTTTAGTATCTAAGTCACGATTCCCAAAATGCATTTCAATGACATCGACTATTGTATGTGACATATTAATTTTAATCAATCTTCGGTGTTAAGGTTGTCTGATAAAACAAAATTTACATTTTACTTATTTTTAGTTTAGAGAGTTTTCAAACTACAAAATTAGAACCAAATTGAAATCCGCTCTCAAAAAAAACATGTACCTAAACGTTTTGTTATCCATATTAGAGACAAAATTAACAACCATTTTACTAATAGTACCTAGCGTATTTAGTAACAGATACTAAATTAGTAAAATAGACCGTTTTTATTGTTAGACAGTCTTAACTTCAATTAATTTTCTATTTTATCTAATTCCGTTAACTCATTCAGAGTTTTTGTATGGTATCAAAATTGAAGTACATACCTGAAGCCATTTTATTCTTGTAATATTCTCCTCCGTAACAGTCAAAGCTCTTCGTTCCTCCAGTTTGTAGGATTCATCATAATAGGTATACTCTGTAAATGTTAGCCCACTAGTTGTAAACTGTTGGGTGAAATATATCGATATAGTTCCATTGACTATGTCGTGTTCTATTATCCATTTGCATTTGATAGGGACCGGGAAAGCGTTGGGAAAGTGTGGTGTCTGTATGACTCCTACTGGCCCCCTGAGGCGTCCTCCACAAGTCTGTGGCCCTTGGTGCTCTTTATTGCCGTCGTGGGCAAATACTTTTGATGTGATGGTGATGAGTGTGATGTATAGTAGACGTTGGACCTTTAGCCTGAAACAAAAGAAAAGATTTATGAGTAAAATATGGAATTTGGAGTTTGAAGAAGAAAGAGACTCCTTAATTTAACAAATGGTAACTGGATGACCGAGCTTTGTACGGTATCTTTTTTTGGTAATTTTTCTAAGAATGATTCCTAGCTAGATCGATTTATCGCCCCCGACATCCCCAGCACACTAAATTTTATGAAAATCGTTGGGGCCGTTTCCGAAATTCAAATTATATATACAACTAGCTGACCCACGCAACCTCGTTTGCGTATCCTATTGCCCGTAGCGTGATAATTTTACCCCGTTTTTTGAAACATTCTCGATTGGTGCTCCACTCCTATTGGTCTTAGCGTGATGATATATAGCATATAGCCTATAGCATATAGCCTTTCTCAATAAATGTACTATCCAACACTGAAAGATTTTTTTTAAATCGGGCCAGCGGTTCCTGAGATAAGCGCGTTCAAACAAACAAAGTCTTCAGCTTTATATGGTAGTATAGATATATATACAACAATTACTTGTTTAAAGCTAATTCTTTAATAAAATTTAGGTTTTGTGATGCAAAAGTGCATCATATTGTGAAAAAAATTGTAACTTTTTCATAGCTTTGTAATTAACACATTTCAAAGAACTGATATATGTTTATGTATGTCAAGATTTACTTGGATTCACAATACAAAAGTGGAAAACGAAAGCTTTTGAAACAAAACCACCGCCATTATTCTTTTGTAAAAACTTATTGCAGTGAACAAACAATTGGGTAAAGTCATTTGTTAGAAGTCCCTCCTCACTTACTGTCCTGCGTGTGATTGATGCTCATACTTAACGTTTTTGTACAAATAAACGGACAAACTGATCTTATAGAACGTCAATATGCTTGAACCAACTTTAATAGGGAAGAGTTTTTCAATTCAACAGAATTTCTATTAGTAATCTTAAACAAAGTATTAGCCAATGATACACGAGAATTTGTTTGCCGACTTGCAGAAAGAACACTTGCAACTTGGCCAGGGGTTATCTTTGCCATTTTTTTGCCGATTTGCAGAAAGAACACTTGCAACTTGGCCAGGGGGTTATCTTTGCCATTTGTTTGCCGGTTCTGTTTTATTAATAGGATTGGTATTTCTCAAGATTAATGCCTAATAATACCATCGTACATCACATACACACGGCGTGTGTACCCAAACTAGGGAGAGATAATATCATGGTGATCTGACCGTTGATAAGGTTCTTAAATATTACTAAATCTAAACATAATATAGACAAATAACACCCAAATTATTGTCATACAATATACATACGTCCTGACCTCATCACCAAAGTGGTTTTTCGCATCGATTTTCTTTTACAACCGCTAACGCCTTTATTCTCTTGTATTATTGGCTAATATTTTGTTATTATCACTGACTGACTTAGCGTTAAAAGACGTCATTTTCATATATTTATTCGTTTTCTATTTACTTTTACGTTTGTAGAATGCAACTTTTCTAGGGGGGCGGGATCGGAACCGAAAGAACGACCTCTGACTTTGCAGTCAGGACACTAAGCACTAGCCTAATAAGACGATTAAAATATTTTATTTTTTTATTTTAATAAGACAATTCCTGTATTAGGACTATAGTGTGTCGGGGGTGTGAAACGGACACAAATTATACCCAGACTCAGAACAGTAATTTGTGAATCACACAGTGTTATTCCATGTAGGATTTGGACCCACAACACTTGACGCAGTGGAGAGCGGCGCGCGTGGCGACAGCTTAAACCACTTTTTTTTTTAACGTGTGGAAACCCCCTCGGTCCGTCACTCCGCCGGGGTTTGCGGCGGGGCGGTGTGTCGGAATCGAACCGACTAAAACCACACGGTGTGCCACTCTGCGCCTGAGACGGGAGGGATCCGGGAACTGCTGTTATTAACACATCCGGACCAACAGCTTAAACCACTAGGTTAACCGTGCGATAACCAACATACATGCGGGCGGAGCCGCGGGCAACAACTAGTAAGCTATATTACTTTAAAGTTTCATCCAAATCCGTTCGGTAGTTTTTGCGTGAACGAGTAACAAACATCCATCCATCCATCTATCCACTTTCGCGTTTATAATATTAGTACAGATATTCAATTTTTAAGGGTGGAAAATAAGTTGAATTATGACTGCCTTGGCAAATATTTGTTTCGTAGTTTTCTATCTTACTTTTTACTAATATTATAAACGCGAAAGTTTGTTAGTATGGGTGTATTTTTGTTACTCCTTCACGCAAAAAAACTTCTGAACGGATTTGGATGAAACTTTACAGTAATATGGCTTTAAGAAAAACACAGACTACTATTTTCCGCGATAACCGACATACACGCGGGCGGAACCGCGGGCAACAACTAGTGTATAATATGTATTTCCATTTACAAAAAAGTACACATATATTAATATCAGTTGACTAATATAACAACTACAACAATAGCATAGTTTAAGGGTTAGTGGCGTAATGTATTAGATGTTCGAAATTTTATTATTATTGTGACTCACTTAGAGAGTGCCAATATTTGAATTGTAACATAAAAGAACATGTTTTATTAAGAAATGAATCACTGTAATTTAAAATGTAGACAATAGAAAATACCCTTATTCATATGCAGAGTCCGTTTAATGGTAACATTTTACTATGGGTAGATTAGTTGTAAACAAACATTATAGTCGCTCCGAGGCCAACAAACGAGTCCACGGTAGTTTTACAACTTTCGTACATTTGTGTTAGAACGTGCAGTGTTTTGGTAAATCTTATTTGGCCAGATATTATTTTACAAATATAGCAAGTCACTGAATATATATTGATTCGTTTCTGATTTCATTTGTTTTTGTTGTCATTTCTCGAATGCAAGTTCATTAAACTTTAAACAATTCACATGTTGTGCATAAGTCAATGACTTCTCATTACATATACTCGTAATATAGATATGGTGACATTTTAACTTTCAAATGACATATAATTAATTTCAGCATTCATAGAACTAATATCACTACAATAGAATTTATTATGAACTGATATTTATTGTAATGTTTGTATGTATTAACAATCTTACGTAAGAACATTTTGCATTTTTTACAGTGCTATATACTTTGTAACCGGCCCTAATACTATTTGTGATAATTTTTTTAACTATTTAGGCACCGCGCTGTTACGCGTGGCTCAGTACCTTTACAAATGCGGGTTACATCGCGGGGCGAAGCTAGTCTAAAAAAAAAGGTAGCCTAAGTTACTCCTTATAACATCAGCTGACACAGCCAGTGAAAGTCCCGTCAAAATCGGTCCCGCCTAGACAGATAGATAGAAAATTGGAAAAAAAAATAGTATTTTGTTATATGTACCGTGTATACATACATACACGTTTAGTAAAAAGCGGTTATTAACCGACTTCCAAAAGGAGGAGGTTCTCAATGTGATTGGTATTTCTATTTTTAATATTACAAACAGACACTTTAATTTAATTTATTTGTATAGATGATGATAGGACACTTGCTATTTTTTAAAGATTTCAGGAGCTAAGAAGTAGGTGCACCTCTGCGATTTTAAAATGACAACGTCATTAAATGTACTTAAAAGCATCGAATTCGAATCTTAGAGGTGGGAATACACTATGGTTTTGCCACTATTTTCTAGAAATTATGAAAATCATATCAATCTGGAAATATCACAGGTGACAGTTTATTCCACGGATTTTTAACGACTGGTATAAAATGAACTGCGCTTACTATCTACTAACTATAAGATCTAAATATAGAAAGAAAGTAAGTGATAGCTCAAAGCACGGACACTCTCGAAATGGGAGCATGCGCCGTCGATATTGACCTTTATCTCGATTTCTCCACGATTTCCCACATGGCCTACATTGTTTCCTGCCAGACTATTTGGCCTAAATTTACTATATTATAGCTTTTTTTGTTAATCGAGACATTGATTACGATTGTTTTCATTTACTACATCAATAAAAACAAATGTAAAACGTGTCTTAACATAAATTACGAATTTGTCTGCACATCTCTTTTTTTGGATGGTGAAATATTTACCTTTTTATATATATATAGCATTCAATATATTATATATAAATTTCACTTTCATAAGAAAATTTCGTCAACTGTTACTAGTTTAAGCAATGTATCAATGAATCTTGTATCGAGCAGTTAGACTAACTTAAGAAGTTCGAGGACTTTCTAAAGACTTAGTATCATCTCTGTATATTTTAAGGAAGCAACGGCTGGCTTTAGATCCACAGGACAGGCAATCGAATTCAACAAAAAACAACAATTTTGGGCGGATATCCGATATCCGGATGAACTGAAGCTGTTCATTGTGCCTCTATGGTTTTTATCTTCATCAAGTCCGGTAGCTAAAAAATAAATTTATTTCGAAATGGGACACCCGAAGATATGGAAAAAAAAAGAAAATTTTAATTTGCGTTTCTTTACATCTATACATATGTAAAAATTAATCGCCGAAATGTATTTACGTATGTATGCACCAAATTAAATAATTGTTATTTTTATGTGTTCGTTTTTGTTAGGACAAGATTATTGTACAAGAAAAATTAACAGATAACGAGAAAAGTCCATTTTTTTTGGCCCCGACTGTACATTGTCTGTGGGAAGCCGAGACAGATATGTAAATATGGCGGTACGAAGTTCACCGGGTCAGCTAGTATTTTATAAAGTCTGAAGTCGAAGCGTTCAAAAAACTTTATTAAATAAAAAATCAAATAAGATCTTAATATTTATGTAACTACTAAACTAAGTACTTGTTTTTGTTTTCCTGAGGTGGGCTTTAGTGGCTGCAACACAGTTTTTACTATAGCAGCCAACATCAACCATATTCTATTGTCTTTTGTTATTTTTTGGTTTCAAAATAAACTTTACTTTACTTTAAACTTTACTTTTCTTTAAACTTTACTTTACTTTAAACTTTACTTTTCTTTAAACTTTACTTTACTTTAAACTTTACTTTACTTTAAATAAACTCATAACAAATTGGTTTTATTAGTTAATTGTAATAAATTGCTGGAGAGAGACCCAATAGAATTAGCAAACATAAACAGCTCCTTTGTCTCATAACTCAATTAAAACTACTCGTATTGTGTAATTTATGTAGGTTTATATTTAATCAAAACTGTATTCAATTATGTGCAGCAAAGGCATAGGTAAAAACAATTGTATTTATATACATATAACTTTGTATTTGTACGTAACAATGACCGGAATATATTATTTTTAAATTTTCATTGATTTTTTTTTCTGATTCTAGACGAAGTTTCGAAAGCGGTTGTATTAAAATAAATAAATATTTCGGACATCTAACATACAACGCCATCTAGTCCCAAGCTAAGCAGAGCTTGTGTTATGGGTGGTCTAGTCCCAAGCTAAGCAGAGCTTTTTTTTTGTAAATACATACATATTATACATAGAAAACACCCAAACTCCGAAACAAATATTTGTGGATCATACAAACATTTGGTCCGACCCGGGAATCGAACCTGAGACCTCATGTTTAGCAGTCGCACACGCCAACCGCGAGACCAACAAGGCAGTCGAAATGACTACAGCTTAGAATATATGGTTGAACGGTTATGGATTTGAACCACATCGGTAGTGCAAATAATATAGGTAATAGCAAGATAAAATTAGTAAAGGGTTTAATAAAATAGCGCTTCCTTTAACGTTCTGAGACAAGGGATTAGACCACGCGCTCAAAGGTGGAAACCGTAAGATACAAGCGGCTTCGTGAGGCAACGAAGAACAGGCCATGCATGACTTGAATTAATTTAGAGCCACGGAGAACCAAAAACAGCCAATTAATATTGTGTTGAACTCACGAAATTAATTTTTAATAAGGCAGCATATAAAGTAACGCGGCTTAAAAGCCGCGGCGGACTTATTATCTCCTCTTTTTACAAGTAATTTAATTAAAAGCATATTTACTCAAAATTTTATAAATTCTTAAATGTAATAAGACTTAATATCTTAATTACTTAATAAACGATTTTTGAATCGTGAAAAATAAAACCTAATATTATTTAACTTTTAAATTATAATTACTTTTAAGCCATGATTTATTTTAGAATTATTATAAATTCGTAAATTCAACAGTGGTTTGCTTGCATTACAGTTTTTAAGTTAAAATGTTAATGTTTAAATTACATTACTAGGAATCCATGAATTGTTATACATGTTTTTAAACAAAAGCAGTCTGTTACCGTGGGTGCCCGAATTATTAGAGACAGTGTCGAGATTTTTGCATTTTCTAGTTTAATTAGATTTCTGTAACAAGTGATTAGTTGTAGGCCTTTTATATCTATACTAATATATAAAGCTGAAGAGTTTGTTTGTTTGTTTGAACGCGCTAATCTCAGGAACCGCTGGTCCGATTTGAAAAATTCCAATACTCACTCAGTCACTCACCTTCCTGGGTGACTGTCTGACTTTTAAATATTTATATAGACTAACTACTACTACTAACTACTTCTATATAGACTAACTAAACCCTCAAAAGCATGGCTATGGCATGTTACGGTTGCTTCTGATTCTACAAAAGAACCTAACTGACGCGAACTTTTTATGAAGCAAACACAATTAGGGATACTTTTTTCAATATAAATTTGCAACGTGTAAAGAATAATAACAATCAATATGAAGCACCTAGGATACGCAGAACGCAAAGTATTGACGATTGAAGTCGAAAACTGCGAGTAACTGCCAATAAAAAAGGTTTATGATGCTCAGACGCTGAATATTTGATACTTTTACCATGTTCGCATTCGAAATCACACGAGTGCTTAACAAAATTATTCTATTCTCCTAAGGCCTCAAAAACAGAACGCTAATAAAAAGTTTGAGCAAAAAAGATAGGTACCTTCTAATAGAGGTGTGATTGTGCGCCTGTTTTAATTTAATCTATGAAATGGCTCAACTCGAATATTTAATCCGCAAATTAAAATAGACACAGTATAAATAGACAATCTATACAAATAAATAAAATTGGAGTGTCTGTTTGTAATATTAAAATAACCGCTTTTTACTAAATGCATATGTATGTATACACGGTACATATATCAAAAATGTATCTAAATTTTTTTTGTTTGCCTGTCTGTCTGTCGGTCTGTCTGTCTGTCTGTTTGTTCCGGGTAATCTCTGGAACGGCTGGACGGATTTTGACGGGACTTTCACTGGCAGGTAGCTGATGATCCAGGGAATAACTTAGGCTACTTTTTTTTAACTAACTTTATCCCGTGGCGTTATTCGCGGTACGACGATAACCGCGGGTAACACCGTGGGGTTCAGCTAGTAATAAATATATACGGCATATAGAATACTTAATATTCTTGTAATGGTATCTCGTGTTTTAGTGCATTGCGAGAAACGCTGTCAGTTTTGTTTAAGAAACTATAATCTGACTACGCAGAAACTTTAATAGTATAATGTAACCTATGTCCTTATATTGGAGAGGCCTATGTCCAGCAGTGGACTGCGACAGGCTGATGATGATGATGATGATGATGAACCTATGTCACTCGAGCCATTATTACAAATATATTATCACCTCATCCATTAAAATTGGTTCAGTAGATAAGGCACTATGGTGTAACATACAAATATAAATAGACTGTGAAAACTATTACCCTTCTTTTTTGCTTCGTCGTATTCAGGTGAAGACAAAATATCGATATTTTGGGAGAAAAATAATAATAAACACAATAAACAAAATTTTGAAGTTATCGACGCGTGAGTATCATTGTCCCTTGTTCCTTCATCATGGAAATACATTTTCTAATGTATTTCCTAATAAATTTTTATCGAATGACGTAAAAATTCAGTATGATGTTATAATTTAAGAACGTGGACAGACGTTGACACATGATGAAACACTTCTACCGGGCGGCGCTTCATAATAAACATATCTTTAATACATGAGAAGAAACAGGTCTCAACATCTTTAAATCAATGTTTTATTTAAACTTAAAATGCCGTGTGAAAATAAAACACTATATCTACATTTTAAAGTCATCAAATTATACTTCAGATGTCAGACGACCACACATTATTGAGAATATTGAATGGACATTTGAAACGTACGTCTTCTGAGTACATTTTAATTTGAAACGTACGTGTTCTGAGTGTTTTTTTAAAGACAACTCCCGCAATAGGAATAAACATCCTGTGTCGCGGGGCGCTTTCACAAACATACATGAAACGGACACAAATAACAGTTATTTACAGTTTTCATAATTTTTCGTGATTACACATATTGTTAAATTTATTGTTATACTAGCTGAACCCCGCGGTGTTACCCTCGGTTATCGTCGTACCGCGGTTAACGCCGCGGGACAAAGTTAGTCTAAAAAAGTAGCCTAAGTACTCCCTGTATCATCAGCTACCTGCCAGTGAAAGTCCTGTCAAAATCCGTCCAGCCGTTCCAGAGATTACTCGGAACAAACAGACAGACAGACAGATAGACTGACAGACCGACAGACAAAAAAATTTTTAAATACGTTTTTTGGTATATGTACCGTGTAACATATGCATTTAGAAAAAAGCGGTTATTTTAATATTACAAACAGACACTCCAATTTTATTTATTTGTATAGATTCGAAAGTAACTCTGTCTCTCCACTTTCTGGGCTAAACCGCTGTACCGATTTCAATGAAATATACAGCAATATGGCATGGAGGCACATTGATTCTTGAGGAAGGACATAGGTTACCGCATGACTGATATACTCACGTCCGGAAATTAGGAGAAAAGTGAAATAAAAACAGAATTGAAACAGTTCATGGTACGGTTCATGGTCTTTTGATCTTTGATGTAGATGAGAGAGAAAAAAACTCAGAAATGTATGTTTTCCGAAAAACAATAATATATAATTGACTCACTCAAAGGTTAGTTGATCTTAATCAAACGTAATGTTTGAGAAAGACGAGTTTCCGTTCTTATAATAAATTTTATCATATTTTCCTCAATTGGTAAATTTTACTGAATGCCCGTGGCGTCTGTGTGTTCATCGCTTTAGCTGTGCTAATCAAATTGTCGACGGCAGAGAGTAATCAAGAAGGCTATGAAGATAAGTCGGGAGTGCGAGGCAGACATTACGTGGTATTAAAAGCCTTCATTACGCCTCCGTCTGGCTCGTACGACTTGTAGACTGCTGAATGAAAACATGAAGAAGAGCTATATTTAGACAACACTCTGCACCTCTCAAAATTTATAAATTTTCCCGGTTTTTGCAACATTGTTCATTGATGCGCGACTCCTATTGGTCTTAACGTAACATTTTCTCGTCTATTACCTCCCTCGATAAATGGGCTATCCAATACTAAAAGAATTGGCGAAATTTGTCTACCATTTCACGCGTGATCCCATGACCAAAGGAAATAGGGATTCATTTTTATATGTATACTAGCTGACCCGTGCAAATTCATCTGCGTCTCTCCAAAATAAATATTCCTATCCTATTTCCCCAACATTTTCAATTTTCAGTCGATACCCGGCTCCTGTTGGTCGTTGCGTGATGTTATATAGCTTTAAACCTTCCTCGCTAAATGGGCTAACCAACAAAAAAAGAATTAACAAAATATATTCAGCCTTTCACGCGTGGTGTCGTGACCAAGGCAAATAGGGATTCATATATATATATATATATAGATAGAATTCATTTTGACTTTTCTGCTTTCGAAATTCAATATTTTGATCATTATCTGTACATTATTGCTTAGTACTAGGGTTAAAGGGTGCCTAAGTTTTCCTGTTTCCATTCGTTTGGACGTTCTTTACTCATTTTCACAACCCGTCTTTCTTAACTATCTTTCCTTTTAATTTACTCTCAATTTTCTCATCTTTTTCTTTAAGTGTCTGGATGTATCAGAAGACACAGGCAAGATTTTACCATTTTGTCAACGGAACCTTGAAAATTATTCAACTCGTATCATTATATTGCAATACAGCAACACTCAATTACTCTTTTAAAATGCAAGCCTTAAAATGGGTCTTAAAAATTGTGGACTGTTAGCGGTAACAGACTTTTTGTATAAAATGCAATTTAAAACTGAAAGCACTTAAAATATGGAAAAGCTGTTCATCGACTCTGAAGTACGCTGTACTGTAACTGAATAAATTATAAGAGCATTTAGTTTCCGTTACGTCGTACCACGTAAGGCATTAAACTCAATTTGACGTATTTACTTTTAAGAGCTTAGACAGACTTTGACTTTTTGTAATTTACTGAGATTCTAAATGCCAAACAAGTTTTTACTACGAGTAAAACTAATATCAACTTTTGTTTTTACATGAGTTTATTGGCGACTTATAAATGGTTGTTTTGTTAGGTAACTAGTTAATGTAGGTTTGGGTTTTTATATTTACGATGCTGTGTGATCGAATTCAAGAAAATATCTTAAAAAGTTTGCCACTTTGAAAGTTTGATATCTTGGAACTCTGATAACGTATAGGAAAGAAAAATTGCAATGTATTTATTCTCTTTTCAATTCAATTCAATTCAATTATTCTAATTTGAAACAGCAAAGAAATTTCACAAACAAATATCGCCAAATAATCTAAAAATACGAAGCTCCTTGTTTGTCCACAAAACATGAACGTTGATTACGTAAATTGCATTGACGGTTCATACAAGAAATCGTTAAAGCGAAACTTGGACTAAGAATAGCCAGCAGCTTGAAAGTAACTGCTTTGAGCGAATACTTTTAACTCCAACTGCGTTTTATTTAGAGACGTAGTTGCATTCTAAGTTAAGTTCTTTTAATTAAAACTAGAATACGGAGACGAAGTGGAATACTGTATTTATTTTCTTCGATTTCCAAACTAAATAGGTTGAGTTAGTCTATAAAAAAAATTCGCTGATGGAAATCAACATTTTCAAGTAGAGTTAATTTTGTATGCTACTGCTATATATAGGTAACATATACATGTAAAGTCTGATCTCTCCCCGGTCATGTTGGTCAACCTCCAATCGGATTATGAGCGTGAGGAAACAAAGAGCACTCTTGTATTTGCGCACACACTTGTACACTATAATTTCTCCTTCGTACTTGACTGGTCTCCGTTGAGACTACTTAATATAAATCGGCTAGGAGAACATCACCATTATCAACATGTAACCAATATTTACTTAGATTTTTACGTAAGTAACCGTTTATACTATACAACTTTAAAGTATTTTATGTTAAATATTTTTATTTAAACGTGAAACAATACAACCGGTGATATATTTAACTCTTCAGCCGTTGAAATGTCTTTTGTGGATTGGTATAAAAGATATAAAATATTATAATCAATATAAAACAGTTTGGTTACTTTTATTTCGCTATTAGACAACTCTTTCATTTACCGACTATTAACGGGTTTCAATGCAATCAAAAGTAAAAAAAATCTCTGACAATAGCTGATTGTTGGCACTTTGCACTAATATAATGTCTCGCTCGCTCGTTGAATTACAGTCAATTGCAGTTAACTAATCATTAAAGTATGCAATCTATATTGACAACATACTGAAATGATCACAATATCAGTGCCAAGGCCATGGAAATCAGACATAATTGACATAAAGCGCATATCGCACCGCAGGCACATGACCGTCATGCACCGATACGATTGAACATTTGTTGTTATTGCCACTTCTGTACTGCATTCGCATCTGTACTGAGCGATATCATGGAGGATTCGATTCGGCAAAATGGTCTAGTCTCAAAATAGTTAGAAATGTATGTTGGCTAAATACGCAGTATTAATGTGTGTGAAATGTTATCCGAATTTATAATTAGGAGTAAAGAGTTCACAAACTTTACCAAAGATTTTCTTTTATATTAATATCAAAAAAAGTTGTTTTTCTAGTAATTATTTATTTATCTTTATTTTAGCACGGCACAAACTATGGATATAACAATACGTTCTAGAGTAAAATAGTTTAAAACTAGTTTTAGGTTTACTTTAGGTTCGTTCGTTCACAGGTTTCAACAAAACTGTGGAATGAACTGTCGCCTGCGGTACTCCTAAACCAATATTATCTCTCTTAATAGTACTCTTAATAGTATAATTATTATTTTTTATCACAATAAACCATACTTATACTTATTTTACCAATAATATATGGTGGTACTCAGGTGTTTAAATGGGGATACCATGTTGTCTGCGGATCTGAGGAAATGCTATGTCAAAGCGTATAGGTGACCTTCAGCGTCAATGCTTGACGCCACCGCCGTATTGAACATTGGTTCTATGGTAAGAGCCTTTGGCTTTAATCGTGAATGATATTATTATCAGCTATTAACGTTAAAACACCAAAAATTTACAAATATTTTTTTTTTTAAAAGTATAAGCCATAATGTCGGTAGTCTTATAAAATCCTTCCCATTTTATTCAGATTTCGGTTAACTTCGCATTTTCAAAAATCCTAAAAGCCAACTTAGAGTTCATGCTGATCCAAAAGATTGCCTAATGTCCGGGGCCATAACTATGAGAAAAGAAATTTCCATAATACTGGCAAATACAGTCCCTCAATTGCTTTTTATTATACCCTTATGGTTCGTGGAGAGGACCAACCGAAGTTTGGAATAAAATTGAGTCACGTCGCGCATTTTAGCCTGATTTGTGTAGATATGTGCGTGGGACTTGAATGCCGTTAATGCTTTTTGGGGAATGTGTTTTACAACTTCCATCTTTACGCGTATAAAGTTCGTTTTATGTTGCGTAATCACATACGGAATTATTGGTATTATTAGCATGTTACGATAGTAAATTTAAAGCTAAAATGTTGACATCGAGTTTCCTTTCCCCCTATTCTATGGTAACTAGTGGAAGAAGGACCAGCACTATGTCCGCAAGAATATTGTTATTGTATATAACGATGCAGATTAATGGCCACCGTAAGGCACCAACATTGCAATAACCAGTTTGATCAGATTTGGAACATGCATTAACAAGAAAAAAATTGATCGTTAAGCAAAGATTTGAAATATTCCATGTTATCGTATTTACAATGTTTCTCAGTTAGTAAGTTAATAGTAATTTGACTTGTTAAATAATATATAATATCCTATTGGCACGTGTATGTAAATATCACATAAACAAAACAAAGTCGTGATTGTGAATAATTTAACACCTCTGTTGCAACATACTAAGTAGTGTAAAGTTTATTGTTGGGATCAAATTCTATTCTATAAGGATATATATTATTTATTATCTTACTAAAGAAAATTCCCGCCTTAAGAGTATTCTTGGGTTGTGGGAGACTTTACAAACTCATATGAAATGGATACATAGAACATCCAGACTAGAACAACAATTTAATTGATATATTACGCACATCATAGTGTTGTCCCGTGTGGGGTTTAACCCTAACACTCAGCGCAGTAAAAAGCGGAGAGATAACTTCTCAAACCACTGTGTCTTTCGTATAGTCAAAGCATGTTACTTCTATTGGCGAAAATGTTGCACAATATAAATAATAAACCCCCTTTTTTACCGTTGGTAAAGAGACAGACAAAATAAAGTTTACTTTAACGTAAGCATTCACGTTACGGTATACCTGACAGGTTAGTCTGTACAGTTGAATTTTACAGGTTAAACGGAGCGTGTATGTTGCAAAACTGTGCAGGTATGTCCTCTACTCAACTCAAGCTTACCTGACGGATGTAACTGTGCAGGCAAATCTGTCAGGTACATGCTACCGTGTATGGTTAGCTTTACACTTGTCTTATCATATCAAAGCTTTTTCAATTTGAAATTTAGGGTAAATGAGACGTGTCAACTGATAGTAATTGAATAACACCGGTCATGGACACCTGCGACTCTGCCTTTTATAAGAAAGATACCCTTGGGTTTCAATAACCATTCCAATGCTTTGACGCATTCTCTTGCTGACAGAAACGAAAGGATTATTTAAGACATGCGTTATGTAAAACCGTGGAATCAGTCCAATAAAGTTGGCTATACTTCCAAATCATCACTCTTTCACTATATTGATTCCTACGCTTCGATCGTAATTTTATTACTAAAAGATTTTTATTTCATAGCTACTCAGCAAGATAACCTAAACAGGCACAGAAAATATATCTATGTGACGTAACGTTATTTGTTTTATTCCTATATTGTAATTAAAAATATGTTTAAAAGAATTAATAAAAGCGGCCAAGTGCGCCATCGTCGTCATGAAGGGGTAACGCAGCAAGTAATACAAAATTAAAGTTTTTTTATTTTTAAATGAGTTGATTAAATTGCGGCTTATGATTTATGACGTATTAAAAAAACTACTTAAACCAATCGTTTCTCGTTTAAACCAATTTTTGGTAGAAGTTTGCATGGCAATGTACATCATCTATTTTTTTAGTTTTATCATTCTCTTATTTTACAGGGTTCTATACATATTTTACCACTATGGGAGTGTCTCTCGCGCAAACTCAGTTCAATTCAGTTTAGAAAAAACTGATATTAGAATATTTTTTGAAGACCGAAGGTTTTTGCCATTTGTCTAAGGAACCCTAAAAACTCTTCATTTCATTTCAACATCACATTATTTGTCATAATATACTTAGAACTGAGTTTCTTTACTCTACGTATTCATCACATAAATTATTACCTTATTAACCGACTTAAAGAATGGAATAGAAACAGGGTCCTTGCCACCGGATTATTTCATAATAAATTCTGGGACTTACACCTCGGTTTTACTGCTATATTGTATATCCTCATTATGTACGTAATGAAGTATACTCCAACCCTTGTTTCCTTAATAATATCTGCGAGGCCTTATGTTTTAATCTGTACGTACGTTTTGTTTTAATTAAATCCAAAATGAGCATAATTCTGGTATGAAGCTTTTGTATTCACGACAGTAATAATGCACGTTTGTGCAAATATTGAAAAGGTATTTTTGTCAATGCATCAATTATAAAAGTAACTATACAAGGTGTCCCAGAATTCAACGTCAAGCCGAAACGGGGTGACAGGATTGATTGTAACCAACATGAGAAAAATCAAAAAAAAAAAGCTATCCCATGCAGTTTCAAAATTATGGGCATTTAAAAAAACCTAGAATTTGCTCAAACTGTGACCATTTTTCGGTTATTGTGGTTAATTCTTATTATTTTTATTCAAATAAGCTTTGGAACCGTAACCCTAAATAACATGTCTAGAATCACAGTCAAAAAAAATTACACAATTGCCCAACAAAAGGAAACTTGTTCCTAGAATTAAGACTATTTGTTAAACTATGAATTTTAAATTTGTAAAACTTGTCGTATGTATCTACGTTAAGTGCCAGAAAACACTTGTATTCTTATTAACTCCAACTGAAATTTATGTACCCAAGTTCGACATCCTAGCTATTTAGCTGTCATGCTCCCGCAGCCTTATTTAACATTGAAGTCTACATTTTGTTTATTTATTTATAACTTTAAGCAATTTTGTACATCGGCGGACTTAATGTCCAGGACATTCTCTACTAGTCATTCTTCGGTTGGTGTAGAAATATTGTGAGGTAGTCTTAATTTCAATTAAACAATAAATTACAGTTGAAAATACAAGAACCAAAATTAAAGTCTTTGCATTTTTTCCTTTACGATAGTAGTATTGAAACTTGGCTGCAATAAATGTTGATTGTGCGAACGGTCAAGTCTGTGTTTAATTCCGAGCCTAGGTAATTGCCTCCCGGTTGCGGGTAGTCATAAAATGTGGGGTGTAATTTATGAGCCATGAGTTAACGCATCTGTAGATAGTTCTAGACTTCTATCCCTGATATATGTACATTTTCATTGCTGATTATCCGAGCTCTGGTCAGAATATAAATTATGTAGATTGCGAGTTTCGTTACTATTTTACCTACCTATATTATTTACTGTATTTGTTGTAATAAATTGAAACCCAATATAAAATTGGAACTAAATTTCTCAAAACTTATTATTGAAATCTTATTTTAAAAAGTCAAAACAATCATGGTCAATGTAATAATTATTTATTTTATCATAATATAAATACGCCTGTTGTGGCCACTTCCTCATAAAGTGAAATAAGTAAACATAGTACAGTGCCATCTAACGATAACACGCCGAATTAAAGTAGTAATTACTAATCCTGTATCGCATTGAGTGACTCTTCCGCCGGTTACTTTAGACACACTCTTCCAACACAAGCCGCTGGGTTGCGGTCTACCATGCAAGATTACCACCCCTGCTTGGAGTCCCTTTATGTTGGAGGGACATAACACCCTTTTTCTACAATATACTGATTAATTTCTATAGATAATTTTTAGACTGCTCCGTCTGCTAATCAAGAAGTCTTAGGTTTGATTCTCACAAGAAATTTTTAATAACAGCACTGTGTACGGCAGTTTCGCGACGCCCGTGACTCGGAAAGCACGTTAAGCTCTCGGTCCCGGTTGTCATGAACATCTATAGCAATCGGTATTGGGAAGTCCACAGAACAAAAGAATAATAGTTAGAAATGGTGTCGAGCAGCAAGTGCAAGGTACACTGTGTCGCCTAAACGCACACATTAACGATTAATAATATTATACACACATAAAGAACAATATCCTAATTCGTCCAAATGATGCTACGAATGTAAGTTCTAAAAGCCACTTACAATGTTACTAAATACAACCTTATACCTTTCAACTAAGGTAGGGTTTCACTTGCATATTTGTGTTCGTGGGAGGTTTCGTCGAAAACCTTAGGGATTGACATTTGTCGAATATAATATAATTATATTACAATAATTTTTAAATTAATATTTATTTGGCTGATACTCAGATGTCCTTTCATTCTACTTTATAATTATTTTGTTGCAAAACATTGCAACTCCCTTATCTACCTAAAACAAATTATATACTTTGTGTATTTAGGTATATTTCAGAAACTTTAAATGAATAAAAGCGGCTAAGTGCGAGTCCGACTCGTCCATGAAGGGTTCCAGAGCAAGTAACATAATGTAATTTTTATTTTATTTTTATTCTAGCAGACCCACAATTTTCCCCCCATTTTTGTAACATTCTTCATTGCTGCTCCGCTCCTTTTGGTCTTGTCGTAATGATATATAATTATCTAACATTGAAAGATGTTTTCAAATAGGATCAACGGTTCCTGAGATTAGAAACAAACAAACAAACTCTTCATCTTTATATATTAGTATAGATTGGTATTGATTGAATAAAAGGTAAATTGCAGTTTACGATTTATACCGTATTAAAAACAACTACTTAATAGATTTCATTCAAAACAAATTTTGGGGGAAGTTTGTGTTGTAATGTAAATCATATATATTTGATTAGTTTTATCATTCTCTTATTTTAGAAGTTACAATTTTACCACTTTGGAGGTGTCTCTCTCGTAAACTATTCAGTTTAGATAAAATAGGTATTAGAAACCTCAATATCACTTTTGAAGACCTATCCATAGATACACGTATGGGTTTAAAGAATTATATTTTTTTTAATTTCATATTCGTTTGAGTCTAAGTATGGGAACCACAATTTTTTTATTTTTTTTCTATTTTTGTGTGAAAATCTTAATGTGGTTCACAGAATACATCTTCTTACCAATTTAGTTCTTAATGTTTCGGAGAAAAGTGGCTGTGACATACGGACGGATGGACAGACAGACCGACATGACGAATATAAAGGGTTCCGTCTTTTGCCTTTGGCACGGAACCCTAAAAAACGACTATGCATTTTACTGCGGTAGAACAATGCTTGATTTCACAAATTGTTGTTCCGAGTCTTAGTGTACTTTACCGTATACTGTTATTTAATCAAAAGTACTTACACACTATCTTTTGTACAATCAAATCTGTTTATTGGTCTGGTGGCTATAAAATTTTGGTATATGACATATTTATAAACTTTTTATTAAGTAAAACATTTAATTTCAAATATACCTCCAAAATAAGTTTAATAAAAATTTTGCGCTTAAACAAAATCGTATATTATTTTAAAACCATAGTACAATATAAATCGGATACTAAACGTAAAATCACTGTAAAAACCAATATCATCGATAACGATATCGATTAAATTTGTCTACGTCCCTATGGCAAAGAATTGTAAAAATTACTTTTACTAAATATTATCATGCCAAATGTTTTAAAACATTCCCGCAGAAAATGTAGTTCATTGCTTGCTCTCTTTGCAACTATGCACATCATAGTTTAATTTAATACGTAATGTATAATTATTTTAATAGATAAGAATATAACGGTATGTATGTGTATTACATAATACTTTTTAGATTTTTGTTAATATCGCTTAAAAACGAAAGTTTTTAGACTCATTGATGATACGATATGTTTCTTTTGAGTAAATTGTAGTCCTTGCTTCGTTTTCAGCGCGTAATTATCGGACAGTTCGGCATAGCAATAATTTTTTACGCAGCTACGTTCCCGACGAAAGTAATACGTGTATTAAAGCGTTCAGTTGATGCCAGCAGAGACATTAGTGATATCGGTGCTTAACTGCGGCGCGCCTGACCCGCCTACATCGCATTTCTACCTTTAATTTTCCTCTTCTGTGGGGAAGTACGTGGCCTCAAATATATTGGACAACTTTTTCAAATTTCGAATTCAGTTCGTCCTCAGGGTTGCGGAGGTCCGGTACCAGTCGCTCCGTGGAAAGCTGATATTCAAGTAAAACCGGTTACAGTAACAGCCAACCCTAAATAGTCTTGGGAATGATAAACACTAGGAAGAAGACTTTAGAAATTTCTCTAGTAAAACATTTACGATGTGTTAAGGAACACCGATGCATTTTATTACATCTGTCTGTTCTATGACAAGATAAAAATGTTTTATGTACGAGATTTAAGAGCGTACGAGCCCTAAAAAATTGACCGTCATTGAATTCTTTTCTATTGCTAACTTTGAAAAATAGTTTTTCAATTCAGTTATTTTTATGTTTATTACCGGAAATTACGCTATTTATTGTTCCTATATGTAGTAGTCTAAATATAGGGAGCATAAAGACTTACTTAATAACTTTAAACGAGCAATTCTTGTATATACATATATATAATAAATAATCGGAATCTTGCAAACGGCTACAACGATTTTCATGAAATTTAGTATACTGGTGGTCGCAACTCGAGCGAACTATATTAAACTGCGCTGTCATCGGTGAAGAAAAAATAGAACCAGGGCGTACCAATAGAGGGCGCCATTAAACTTATTTTAATAAAAATATCGAGCAAAGCTCTGTCGTCCAGGTACTTTTATTTATATGAGCCTGCCAAAGTGGTCTCAGCCTGATGGAAAGCATGAGCAGAATTCAAGAGTAGAAGTCACCAAACACATTGTGAATGCAGACAATGCAATTAACACTGTTTAACTATAATACCAAGTTACAAATTTTTCAATGTACCTCAAATTCTATTTACCAATGTAAAAACTTCTTAAAATAGAATAAAAACAAACAATCGTGAAATGTTTATTTGACAAATTTACAATGAAAAGCTGTAAAATGGATAACGATCATAATTAACAACTTGACAACAAAAACAGATACTTCCATTTTTGTAGCTTTATTATATAAAAGATAATTGTTTACGAGCTGTTTTATTAGTATTAAAACCATTAACAATCAGAATTCAACAATATTTGTACCTACTACAAACAATGATTTTTAATTGATTAGTTACTGATTGTGACAAAAATGGATAATTCTAAATTATCTATTCTAACCTAGGCTATTGAAAATTTGAAAAGTTGGCTCTATGATTTCTTTTACGTAATATTTTGTTTTAAAAATTCTTGAGTATTGTGGAGTAAATAAAACAAGCTTACAAAGTCAACTTAAGTCGTGAAAAATGCAAGAATTATTTCGCTTAAATAAATTGTGACGCACTTTCGTAAAATACTTACGCGGAGAAAGAGAATAATTGTTAAGAAAATGTTTGCTCAGCCGCGCGTCTCCGTGAAGTATTTCGAGTATAATGAAGTACTTATTTTTAAGGAAAGCAAGCAAGACGATCAGAAACAAAGGAGCTGTTGTTTATTATTATTAGTAATTGATATGTAAATAAGGAATAATGAACAAATTATAATAATCAAGAGTATACCTCCCCCTCGAGATCTCGACGTCCAGTATTCAGCGAACCGTTCGAGTCAAATGATGTCTGTTCAACAAAGGAGAGGTGGCTACATTTAGCAAGTCTAGTGATTCTTAATTATAAAAGAATTCAAAAAATTGAAAAGGTGAAACGTAAAAAGAGGTACTGGGTTAAATATTGGTTAGAATGCCGTTCTGATTACAGCCACATAAGCTTGATTAAAGAGCTATGTCCCGAACAATTATTTAAGGATGCCTGAATATACTATAAAATAGGTTCTACAACAGTTTTTACGTTGATCGTCAACGACGGACTGAAGCTCGATTCGCGCCACTCGTACAGACGATTGCGTCAAACTCGACACCTCACTTCGAGTAAGTTTTTTTTCGAAGAAAATTACTTTTATTTAATTCCATCGAGCCGGCTTGATGTGAGCCTCCGAGTTGTGAGTTTTGCGGTCCACACGTTAATTTTTACTCGTCTGGAGTAAAACTGTCGAGTAATACCGCATGTGAGTACGGCCCATTAGAGGGTAAAAACTCGGCAAAGTTTTAAATATCTATTACGGAAACATTTTACAAACATTTTCCGATCCACCACAATCTTAGCCTCTCGCCTTAAAACTTTGAAGATATTTTATGTATAAATACATATATGTTATATTATGTATTATTTAAATGTTACAATATTTATATCATTCTCTGTATATAAAAGCAATATTAAATAAATAATTTGTAAAAAATCATTTTAAAATTTTTGCTCACCTACCATATTTAGCTCTGCATCGCCCTAAGGTAGATTGGCAGAAAATGTCTATGACATGAAGTCCGCCTTTGCAACATCTGTGCATAATGTTTAAATAAAATAAATATCTCGTATTCTAACTCGAATTTTTTTTTACATAATCCTTCTAATTTCGTGTTATTACAGAAGTAATCAAAACGCTACAAGTTGCATTATTTCTAATGCGATTAAAATTATTACGCTTGATTTACAACGATCTTAAATATCTCTTTGTCTTAAATCTACCGTGACACTTCTTGTGCTATATTTGTACTTGTGTGTAATCCGTATCCCAAGCTATTTATCACGAATTTGGCAAGGAAGTCGTCTGAAGTAGACTAAATTTAATCTGGTGAGTTTAACAACCGTGCTAAATATTGGTTTCTTGTGCTGCAGATAGTCATACTGGCAGATGTGCAGGAATGTTTCATTTTAACTGCAACAAAACCTGCAAAACAACTGAGTCTGAGAGCTACGGTTTCTTGAAATGTTTATTTAGTTTGCAATTCTCGGTCATGGTTTAAGTAAATGTTTTAACTCGGTTTGAGCTTAATTCTGCGTGAAAGCGTAAATAAGTTATTTATACTGAAAATGTCAGGTGTGTTAGAACTGAAGATGAAGATAGACGATTGACCATCTACCAATACTACAGATATTTCAAGCTTCACTTTAAATCGCATGGGTAGGTTTTCAATTCTTCTAGCAGATTGAAGAGGCTAATTTTTGCAGATGCTGAGCATAAGCATGATCTCCACCGAAATCTATATATACTGCCGACTATTTTCTCTTGCTATTATATCTGTCGAAACTGCACGCTGGTTAAGAATCAATTACTAAAAATGGCTGTAGGATTGTAAATGAAATTATCAAGAAAGTATAGAAGAGTACTTAGTGTTCAGGTTTTTTTAAAGTTGCCTTGACATGTAGGTGAACTACATAAAACCGGTTCCTTCCAGCTTTCATAATTAGATAGTAGATAAATGAGTGAGTATTATTATAGTGAGTAGTTGTGAAGGATGATCTTACCATGCATACTGATCATTTGTAATATAATTATCATTTATAATAATCTTGAATATACTTAACTATCATTAATCAGTAGTAGTATTTGTTTTATTGTGAGCACAACATTCAGTTACATTAAAAAAGAGTCCAATTAAAAATACACAACAACGGTTTCGCTTAAAACTTTAAAATGTATAACAAAATAATAATGACACTTGGAGCGTCATGATGAGGTAACGAATGTTCAATTAAAGAATACATGGTGAATTCAATGTTTTTTTCTATGTTTGGTCCTGCCATAATGAATCGACTCTGCCTGGTGAAAAGCATAAGCAGAATCCAAGAATGGTGGTCACCATACTCATTGTGAATGCAACAATGCAATATTGTGACCCACACTATGGCGGCTTAGTGATGTTTCTGCATCATTGGGCCTCCGGTCTCGCACTCACCAACGAAACACGACAACACGAATGCTGTCAGTTTACGCTGATCTTCTGTGCAAGTGTAGGACTACCCCGGTTGAGCCGACCCGTTCATGCTGAAATCAGCGTGGCTCTACTACCTATAAAATTCAAGATCAATGACCTCATCTAACAAATGTGGACGGGAAACAAAGCATATTTTCTGTATCATATTCCATCATGATAATCAACAGTTTATTGCAATCCACTGCTGGACAAAGGCTGGCGTCTCCCATTGGATTCAGCACCTGCCAGTATGTTCCATATATTTTAAAATTGGTTCTAGTTATGCATCTAGATGAAAAACCCTTGTGAAACCCATATTACTACCAAGATAGATAGATAGATAGATAGGAAACTCTTTTTTTGTACACCGTTTTACATATTTTCAAGAGAGTACATAAGGTGATCAATATAATAATGTAATGTACAAAGGGCGGCCTTATTGCCAAAAGCAATTTCTTCCAGGCAACCTTAGGATGGATTAAAATTGTATCGGAGAGATAGTAGTTGACGGTGCAATTAATTGTAAAGAATTATTTTAATTGTACACATATATCCATTTATACATACATGCACATAAAATATCTAGCATCATACATACATTACACATATAACCATATATGACATACGTCGCAAACATATTTAAATACACTAATTACCAAGTTTAATTTATTAAATAAAACATAGCCATATCTGTTCAACAAAAAGATGCCAATTCAATGACAAATAATTAGCCTCTCATACATTTCACTCAACTATTTAAGCACATTCTTATGATACTGTCAATAAGACAGAAACATCCATCACAGTTTCCTCCAATGTCGTAAGATCCTTTATTTGTGTGTATGTAAACCTCAAAACCGTACAAGTCGTGTAATCCCAAACTGTAACTGTAAACACTACAAAACATTCTACTGTTTGTGTGGTGGCATAAAACGTAAACTATTTGTCCTTTATGTAAGGGACGGTGATAATTGCTGGCAGACAATATCCAAGTCCCATACAGCAATTAGGCGACTCGTGCTAAAGCCGCAGTAATCCAAAACTCCTGAAATATTTAAGAGTCCCACAATGTCACGCAATATTGAACCTTATACTTCAAATAAGGACCAACATTCTCTTACGATCTACGGGAAAAGTTACATCACTTAGTCTTAACTAAGAATATCTACAACATAAAACCAAATGATGTCATTTAAGTATCTTCTCTTAGAAAACACTTCTGGTCAAACGCAGTGACTTACTTTATTTACAAAATGTATTTACTTAAATGTTAAATAAAGACATGATTAACAGTAGCTTATAATGTCGCGTATTAACATTACAAAAACTAATAAGCTCAATTAAAATTTTAATGGTAGCGAGTCTAATTTTATCTCTACAAAATACGAAATTCTCATAATTTTAAAAGATATTTTTATTTGTTCATGCCAAATACTCAAATTATTTAAAATTCAAGCAATATTTACATTAAATTTATTAAAAAAACCTTCAAGAAAGTAAATATTACTTTTATGAATGGCACAATTACAAAACAGTTTCGAAGTTACATTGTTTTTATTTATCCACCAAACAAGTTTACCTATTTAACGGAGTCCCCATTTTGCAATTAAAACGAATGCTAATGCATGCCTAATGATCATTCGGCGACTACTAGTAGTGCTTTTATTAGCTAGTTTTAACAAGTACTAGATATCTTACCCACTGACCCATTTGTTCCAATTAATAATTCACAAGGCTTTTTTTATGGATATCTTGTCTCAGAGTGGGCTGTGGGCTAGAGCTTCAATTGATATTTTATTGGACGAATGAGACAAATTGCCAATTTCGCCTGCTCTTTTTTTATTTATGATGTAATACTGTTATTGACTGTCAATCGGTTTTTCTTTATTAAATGTGTCTGTAAACTTGTGGCGTTACTTTTATCGAGGTGACCTGCCCAACTTCGTCTGCGTCTCTAAAATCGGAGAATTTAAAACTTGAAGTGCCAAAACATTCCACCCGGTTTTCAGATAAATCCTTTGCTGTGCAAGCAGTAAGACTCTGGAATAATTTGCCCGAAACAATCCGTCGCGCCAAAACCTTACCTGTGTTTAAAAAGCTAGTGCAGGATTATTATCTGTCATTATAATAATTTGTTAAATATTGTTTAAATTTTAGTCTATGTATGTATGTATTCGTATTTTATATGTGTGATGTGATTAGATGTTTATTTGTGTGTGAATGCTATAATTTTCGAACTTTAATGATTTTATCTTTGTTTGCTATAAAATTTTAAATCTGTGCACCCTACTATTCTACCTTAAATTTTTTCATTGTTTAATTATCCATGTAAAGGTTGTCTGTAAGAGATCGCCATGAGCGATAAGACCGCCAATTGTCACGTTCGTATGTTGTTATTCTCTTTTTTTATGTCTATTATGTGTGTACAATAAAGATAAAATAAATAAATAAAAAATAAAATGTTTTTTTTTTCTTGTATTATTTTGCATTGATACCCGGTTTCTGTTGATTATATTGTGTTGTTACGTATGCGCTAAAGTATTTTTTTTATTCAATGAGAGTAGTGGTCACTATACCTATTGCGAAAGCAGACAATGCAACAATACAGAATGGTGACCCACACCATGGCGGGCTAGTGATGCTTTTGCACAGCACGAATGCTGTCATTTAAGGTTGATTTTCTGTGCGAGGGTAGTAATAAAATTAATAATACTTTTCAGTTATTTCAGCCTTGAATTTGCACTACTAAAGTGTTTCTATGAAAAACTTAACAGTCATTCAACCTTCTTATCTTACGTATAGTAATTGAAGACACGTGTAGTATTATATTACAGATAACTCATCATGACTATACATAGTCTGTATTTAACGTAACCAACAGTACTCGTAAATATTTATAATACGTTTGTGCAGTAGTAGTATGCAAGTATAAATAAATATAAACTTTAAGATGCGAATGTTATTGGACTGCGCGGAGGATGATATTGTTCTCCTAGCCAATTTCAGCAACAGCGCCGGCGGCCAGACTCGACGGAGACCAGCCAACTGCGCAGGAGATATTATAGTGCACATGTGTGTGCGCAAACACAAGTGCACTTTCTGCTCCCTCACTCTCATAATTCGATGGGACGGTTGTCCGAGACGACCTGGGAGAGATCAGGCGCAGGACCAACGGCTTTATGTGCTCTAGGCACGGGGGCTAAGCCCCAACTTCCAAGTTCCGAGCTTGTTAGGCATTTCTATAATCAGAAAAACACCGTGTAAGAGCCATGCTTCGGCGTGAATGGGCTGGCTCGAACGGAGTGATACCACAGAAAATTGATAGAATGAGGATACCGGAGGCTCATACCCCAACCCATCCCCACATCCCTTTCCCCATTCCCCAAAGGTCGGCAACGCACCTGTAACGCCTCTGGTGTTGCGGGTATCCATGGGCGGCGGTATGTAATAAAAATTAATTTTAATGTAATAAACAGTCATTATATTTTATACAAAACAATTTCATTATTTCACATCTACCAGGCGTCCCGTGACGACTCACTTTTTTTTTGTCGTAATTAGGAACTCATTGGCGATAATATTATCAAAAAGGTTACAATACATTCTATATCCCCGACGTTTGAAACGGGGTTTACCGCTCGTGTTCATGGGTAAAGACGGGGTAAAAACAAGTAAAGTTTTAAGCTTATTCGTTACTCACTACATATTTAGGTTTAATGAAAGTTGAAAAAATATATGAGACAACAGCAATTATTTAAATTACCTTACCTTACCGTCATTAGACCTTTCATTAAAGCTCGCAGGTTTCAAACGTGTCTGACCCCTCATTAATACAAGGATATCACCAATTTCAGGGGTATAAATTTGAGGTCACAACCACCTGCCCTTTTATATTGATGTAACTATTTTAAAATGTCCAAACTAATAAATGATCATGGAAGTCGGTTCGATATTTTAGGAGTTCATCGTGAACAGCAACGTGACACAAAAATTTTAAGCGAATAATTATTAAATACCTCATTAAAATTAAATTACTATTGAAATATGTCCACAGCCATAATTAAAAAAAAAAATATATATATATACGGTCGAATTGAGAAACCTCCTCCTTTTTTTGAAGTCGGTTAATAAACAAATTTGATTAATAGTTAACGTATTAGCTAATACCACTCTACTTTATACTACTGAACCCAAATAGATTGTTATTTGAGTACATGACATTTGAATGTGCCATTGTATATTAAGTAGAGTGTAGTTTAGTATATAATAGAAGTAATCGAATGTAGAAATATATGTATGTAAATTTGTACGAATATAATTATGTCTATGGAAAACGATAGTCGCTTACCTTCAGGCATTTAAGGCAGGGCGCCCTCACAGTTATTTCACATAAAAACAGCAATTTCATAGGTAAGAACCTAATGTGATTTTATACTACAAGCTTTTATTTTATTTATTATTAATCAAACCTTACAAGTTAAATTGCATCCACTTCCCGATTGAGCTGAAATTTGAAATGCACCTTTAATTCTCATGACATGCAATTATATTAGGTCTTTACCTATGAAATTGCCGTTTTGTAGGCAATAAGTGAAAGTACTTATTTTTTAAAACTTTTTTATTTCTGTTATTCGAAGTAATCACCCATGCAATCGACGCATCTTTGCCATGTGCAAGCTTGCACATCTGCAACTAGCTTTGGTCAATTTTATTATATTATTTATTATTATATATAATCGGAATTATTATTAATCCAAAGTGGCCGCCGTAACAAAATAGCGACGTACATATTTCTGGGTTAGGCCAATATGGGTATTAAATGAAAGGGCTTAAAGTAATTTTTTTATTAACAAGTAATAAAAGCTAGTTTAAAAAGCTTTTTAAATTAATAACTTGCTTTACATTGGTTAATAGTATGCAAACGATTCTGGCGGCGCCCATGCCCTCAGGTGAACTGCCTGCGAGTTTACCCCTTATCTAGTAATAAAACATGCTTTTACAGTTTATTGGCTACTCTATGCCACTGTCCCAATGGCACCTCTATTGAAACGACGGAGATACAGGTACGTGATCTTAGCCTTTTCCACCTATTGCAGACTCAGTATTTTTCCCCCATCCGAGACTTACTGTTTAGTTTCCCTAACCTTTTTTTTCTTACCCCATTTCACTTTGGTTCTTTGTCCTGTCTAAAAATCCTTAGGTTCTCAAGAAGAGTTGACGTCACGACGTCATTAGCCATGGTCAGCCACCATAAAAGAAACAAATGCAATAATACACATAACCTTATCTATGCAAATAAATAAAATTGGAGTGTCTGTTTTTAATATTAAAATAACGGCTTTTTAATAAATACATATGTATGTATACACGGTACATGTACCGAAACAACATGTTTTCAATTTTTGTCTGTCTGCCGGTCTGTCTGCCTGTTTGTTCCAGGTAATCCCTGGAACGGCTGAACCGATTTTGACGGGACATTCACTGGCAGATAGCTGATGATCCGAGGAGTAACTGTGGCTACTTTTCCTACACTAGCTTCGCCCCGCAGCGGTACGACAAAAACCGCTGGTAACACCGGGTTCAGCTAGTCCCAAATATAACTGGGAAAATGGCGAGAAAAATAATGATTGTGATGACTATAATACCCTGTTTCGTCTTACTCAAGTTGATTTCTTTCTGTAAGCCATTATCATAAAAATAAATCCAGTTACAAGAAGTGATTTCAGGATCATGTTTATTGGGAAAATATCAATACATTGCATTACATTAAAGACACTACCAGTTTTAGGAAAGCAAATAATCGCTAATCTCATTCATTGTCATCATTGTAAGTCATCATCAGATGTTTAAAATATTAATTTGTTATCGGTCCTTGATAAGTATACCAAATTTTGAGTTAATCCGACGTTTCGAAGGGGGTCAAAATCATGTTCAGGTTTGCGTAACATACATACGAATAGAGCTAATATAAGCGTGTTAATAATAAACGTGGTACACTTATTGTTATTCATTACGAAGAACGTTACATTATTTTTTCAATAAAGGTTTATCATAAAATAACGTTTTTCCTTAACGTTTATACATAATTGTATGTAACAGAATTTTTTTATCCTATACTACAAGTCGCTTCACAGCTCTTACGCTACTTTCTATCACACCTTTGGGACCCATGTTAGGAAAATAACATGCATTACAGGGTCGCTTACGGCTGTATCGAGCTTATGTCTTATAAGAAACAGAACAATCGACTATTCTCATAGAATTATTCTTTATAATATTTGAGGCCGTATGTTTTAGGTTGTTTCTGTTATGATTCTTAATGTTCTTACATAGGTTGTCTGATTAAGAGGGTACTTCTTAAATTAAGTGACTTTTTTGTGCATGTGGCTACTCGGAAATTTTGCAGGTCGTCACGAATTTTCACATCTATACAAATAAATACAATTGAAGTGTCTGTTTGTAATTTCAAATTAACGGTACTTACATCAAAGAAACTAATATATTTTCAAAAATTACGGACAGGACCTTTCCTAGACCGATTTTGCCTATAAGAAAAACTTATTACTTAAACTATCTTCGCCTTGGTGCTACTTACAGTTTTTGCTTTACCGCGGGTGACGCGGGGCTCAGCTAGTAACCTATAAAATTGCTCAATAAAATATTCTGTACAACAAATAAAGAATTATTCAATCCTAACGTACAGTAAATAATAAACAAACATTAAAGTCTTCAGCTTTATTACATTTTATATTTATTACCCATTATTTTATATTATCTTATTACCACTATAAATAAATACGAAAGTTTGTATGAAAGTTTATTACTATGAGTCATAAACTAACATGACTGAACGACTCTAGTGAAACCGATTCAACTATGTTTTGTCAAAGAACAATCGATTGACAAAATCGAGATAAAGCTAGTCACATAATTACAGTCCGAGTCGTCACCTCAACTAGGTTGGTGGTAGATCTTTACGTGGAACGTTTGCTAACAGACCTCCACAACCCAAGTACCCTAGGGGATATCGAAGTTCTGTAGATGACTGTTGTCCGCCTTTATAGGGCTTCAACTATGCATAACGATTGCCACAGACGCTTGTGTGGCGGTGTTGGTTTGATTTACCCGAGCTGTTTTCGCACTTAGTCTCTTGATTGAGCCATTGTACGTGGGTTTCGTTATCTTTCTTACTCAAACTATCCCAGGTTATCCCAGAAGCTTAGCAACCCCTCAGGTCGCTACATATTATCGGGGGTTATGTTGATTGGAGGATATCTGCCCGTTGATCTACCACACTCCTACATTCTGTGAGAACGTGTTGCGGCGTTTCTTCTACACCCCCTGCACCTGCAGCCTGGTGACGGACGGACAGCAAAGTCTTAGTAATAGGGTCCCGTTTCACCCTTTCGACACGGACTCCTAAAAACGTGTTAAAACTAAAGTGGTTAATTTTTCACAAAAATAATGTGAGAATGACTTGTTCCTTTTAGAAGCTCTAAAAAAGTCCGGGACAGCAGGTGTCTACCTTTTAAGGTTGGCTTGCTATAACCTTTTTTACAGTTAAAAAATTTGTTTACGCTGTCCTAATATACGCTTCGGGAAAACGGAGTAGATGAGGTTGCGTGGATCCGATAGTTATACTATAGAAAAATCAGCAAGTTGTAATATAATACAATTACTGCATAATACTTAACGAGCGCGAGCATGAAAATTATTTAACTATTACTGTTTAATGGCACACTTCGCATATAACGCACATGTTTTAGTAGATCAGAATAAATTATCTACTAAAACAGTTCTAAACAATTTCAATTCCATTGTGTAAATTAATTTGCAAACAAGTTTTAGATTGAACAACTCCATTTGGATGTATTGGTTAATTAATTTGAATAGAATCGTACAACATGAATGTATCACAAAGCTATTGATGACTAAATGATCCATATTGTTCACATACACGTATTTCTTATAAAATAATATTACACAACTGAATTGTAAATCTACACAAATAATCAAAATTAAAGTGTGTGTTTATAATGTCAAATTAAGACTCGCATGACTTCCTTTACGTCTCTCAAAAGTTCAGACAGAGAAAATTGAGAATAAGTTTTCTTAATTTTCTCCGTTTTTGCAACACTTTTCAATGATACTTAGCTCCTATCCACTCCGGCCGTGGATAGTACAGTATCCAAAAAAATATGCCGTCGGCCGTACTATACAAAACGACACGTAAATAATGGCATCTACAATGAAAATGTGAAATTAATTGAACTTTTTGCTTGACGAAATTGATTTTCTATGAAATATTTCCATTTTTTATTTTTATCCTACTAGTTTAAAGTTACGTCATGGAGATTGAGAAACCTAAGCGAGTTCGAGGTAGACCGATGGGGACTATTAAAAATGGCCTAAAGAGGGATTGCAACCCGAAATGACACAGTTGCGCCTGGAGTGGAAAGTGGAGCGAAGGAAGACTAGGAGGGCCGACCCCAAAAAACATGGGAAATAACGGCACGGACGAAGAAGAAGATATAGCCTTCTTCGATAAGAGGGCTATCTCACTGTAAAATATATTTTCAATTGTTCAATCAGCTGAAATAAATATTTTCAGAGATCTAAACAAAATGTCCGAAAATATCTATTATTTAATTTTCAATTCAAATTCCTAAGATTAGCGTGTTTAACGAAACAAACTCTTCAGCTTGATAATATTAAGTAATTTTTAAATGAGGGTTGTCATTGTATCTATTATTGTACCTTATGTTGATACTAGGTATACCATATCTGCGGACTAGGACTAGCAATTACCAAGTTCAGTCACAGGTATGCTACTCGCTCAAGCCATCGCTTACATTCCGATGTATCCATTAATACAAACTGTATTTGTAGTACTACTAAATCGTAAGTAACAGACAGTCTCAATGCTATGAAATAAATAAATAATCTACATAAATCGCCAAATATGTTGCTAAGCGAAAAACTCGAGAGTCGCTAGACTAATTCGTATTTTTTAATATTTACGTTAAGGCACTTAAGGTTCTTATGAAGAGAAAAAAATGTAATATTGCGAGGTCTTTTCTTCTTTCTCATCTTTACCCATTCCCATCGATTCGAATGTCAACAGAACCAAGTCTGCCGGGGCTGCTAATTCAGAAAAAAGTTACTACTCCCATTAACTGCCTCGGTGGCGCAAGTCGTATCGTAAGCGACTGCTGTGCTTGAGGTCTCGAGTTCGATTCCCAGGTCGGACCAAATATTTGTATGATCTGCAAATGTTTGTTTCAGAGTTTGGGTATTTTTTATATAAATAATATGTAATAAAATGTATATATTTACAAAAAAGAAGCATGTATATGTATATATATAAATATTTATATCAGTTGTCTAGTATCCATAATACAAGCTTTGATTAGCTTGGGACTTTATGTATTAGATGTGTGAAAATATTTATTATTATTATTATTTACTAGCCGACCCGGCGAACTTCGTGTCACCATATTTACATATCTGTGTCAGCTTCCCGTCGCGGACAAAAAACTTAAGTTTTCCTGATATCTTTCCATTTTTCTTGTATACGAACCTTGTTCCAACAATAACGAACACGTGAAAAAATTATTATTTAATTTGGTGCAGCCGATCGGAAGTTATATGCGAACATACATACATTTATGCGATTCATTTATATATGTAGATTATAAGTTATACTTAGGAATAGTAGTCGATCAATTATATTTAATTAAGCCTTAGTGCATAATGCTGTTTAAGAGGTTTCTTTAATGGAGACGAGAGAGAATATATTCCCATTGTTATACATTTCCTGAAAATCAATAATATATAATTGACTCACACAGAGATCATAGTCGATCTCAATCAAGCGTAATGTTTGAAGCGAGACGAGTTTTCCTTCTTATTTTATCACATTTTCCTCAATGGGTACAATTTACTGAATGCTTGTCGCGTCTGTGTGTTCGTCACTTTAGCTGTGCTAATCAAATTGTCGACGGCAGAAAGTAATCAGGGAGGCTATGAAGATAAGTCTGGAGTGCGAAACAAACATTACGTGGTATTAGACGTTTTCATTACGCCTTCGTTTGGCTCATATGACAAGACTGCCAAATGAACATATCGAGAAGAGCAATATTTAGAGAATATTACTGATTCATCGATTCATTTGAATCGCTAATAACTTAATTGCGTCTATAATTAAAATGTTTTTAGTATCATCTGTATGTTATTGCATAATGCTAGCGTTAGGGGGTTCGAACTTTAGTTTACAGGTTAATCTCAGGACAGATTATACCCTCCAAACAGTTCGTTTTGTACAATAACCCTTGCCCCACCCATTCCCTTTCTTTCTGCAAAGTATTTGGACTTGAATTAGTTTAATGATGTACAATGCTACAATCAAGGTCATTGCATCTAAATGGTAATGAGTACGGGCAGGCAAATAACGCAGCAATAAGGGGAAGATGTGATAGCTGTATTTGATATAACGTCATTTACATAAACAAGCGTATATAAAAGGTATATGTTGGTTTTCTATTGAAGTATAAGTTTTAACTTTATTGAGATTGCAGTAAGTATAAGATATACGTATAATATAATGTATAAAAGTAACTTACAACGCTGTATTTAAACGTTATCAACCATTTTTGTAATCATTTCATGAAATCTATACTAATATATAAAGCTGAAGAGTTTGTTTGTTTGAACGCGCTAATCTCAGGAACCTCTGGTCCGATTTAAAAAATTCGTTCAGTGTAGATAGCCCATTCATCGAGGAAGGCTATAGGCTATAATATATCATCACTTACAGTACCGGACTGGACCTACACAGACTTACAGGACCGGAGCACCAATGAAGAAAGTTACAAAAACGGGAAAAATTGACACGCTACGGGCAATTGGAGACGCAAACAAGGTTGCGTGGGTCGGCTAGTACATATATATATATTCTAATTCTCGGAAAAGGCTCCAACAATATGTATTTATTTGTTTGGACAACCAGTTGCTGTTACATTAAATGTTATGAATATAAGAAACAGTAAATTCACTAAACTAAACTGCACTACACTAAAAACAAATGCATAACATTTTAAGTTGTCACAACATGCACCAATAGAAACGAGTGAAAATAAAAAATAATATATAAATAGATAAAAACGAAATAAAACAACTACCTAAAAGAAAGTAACAAATATAAAAATAAGAAATTCAAACATATTTATGTAGGGATATTGTAAGGACTGTACTGCATGGTACTGTATTTAGTAAATTTAATCCACATTCATGTCGATAGATGGCGTTGTAATAATTAGAGCCTAATTCGCGCTGTTAAGACTCTCCGTCGTTTGGTGTTATTCATCCAATTGACGTAGATCATTCCACGAACAACAAGTAAGTAAGCGACGAAATTCTACACCCACCAGAACGATTTTTCAGTCACATAAATCTGTTACAATTTTTATTCAAGTTCTACATAAACCTACACCATATCTACTAATCACTTATGGGAATATCGATCTCGAGATAGACATCTGCAGACAACCACACGTAATATTATCCTTACAAGCTTGGAGAGGTGCCAAAATTGTAGGCCAAATACGGTACTTAAAATTTATTACTTATTCCTATTCTTCTTACGAGTTTAATTTAAGTCAAAAGTTACTTTATGAACGAAAATGCGAAGAAACGTAATTAAGAACATCTTGCTTCCAACACAAAGTCAATATAACGTCTTTATTTGATGTGTGCGAATGTTACTTATGAATAGATTTAATTAAAAGTAGGTTTAATAATAAAAGAAACTAAACAAATAAATAAAATTGGAGTGTCTGTTAAAATAGCCACTTTTTACTCATGTACAACCATTTTTGTCTGTCTGTCTGTCTGTCTATTTGTTCCGGTTAATCTCTGGAATAGCTGGACCGATTTTGACGGGAATTTCACTGATAGATAGCTAATAATGTGAAGAGTAACTTACTAGAAGACTAAGTAGATTGGCTTCACCACGCGGCGTTACCCGCGGTACGATAATAACCGCGGGTAATACCGTGGGGTTCAGCAAGTCACAAGTATATGTTTAATACTAGCTGAGTCCCGCGGTGTTACCCGTGGTTCAATTTATAGCAGTACAGTCGTCAACGTCAACCTCTTATGTAATATGTCACTATTTTTATGTGGTAGGAATTTAAGAGAAATGTAAGGCGTAAGCATGGCCACAGAATGTTTGCATTGCCAGGCTGTAGTTTCTTTGTTAGACTAGTATAATACTGATGTCATGAGAGTAATGTCAGAGTGGGGTCTTTGAGCTTCGATTTACTAAAGTGTTGGCAAACACTTGAGGCACTTAACATCGGAGTGACACATTGTGTAAGTTATATATTGTGTTGAGTATACCTTACGTTACGATACGTCCCGTTTTGAACGGGACTGTCTTGTATTATAGTTAGTCTCTGACAAAAGCGTTAGGATACAAAATAATTTATATCCACCCTACATATGTGCACTTTTTTTGTGCGGAAATCCCCTCGGATACAACCGACTGGTGGCTATGTCGAACTCGAACCGACTAAAACCGTTTGTTCTAATAAACAAATCGTGAACGACTAGTAAATCCCGCCACAGGTTCTTGTTTTCTGCTGCTGCAGCTGAAAACATTCAACTTTATTGGGAAACACGTGGGAATCACAGGAATAAGAAATCAAATATGCTTCTCTGATAAGTATTAAAGTAGTGGAGGATTAATAGTCCTTATGTTTAAAAAATTGAAAAAAAAATAACAATATAAAAAACCGACTTCAAGAACGACCAAATCGATCGATTTCTCTTGGATGCCATCATCAGATCCTAGTGTCCTTATTGTGGTACCACTGTTGGGATATCTCCTTTCCATTAAAAAAGTAATCATCAAGATAGGTTCATAAACGACGAAGTTATCCGTCTTCCTTTTTTGAATTCGGTTAATAAAGGGAAACTCGATAAATAATGGGTAATATGTAATTTACTATGAGTATTCTTTCTTTTTCCTTTATGTATTCCAAGCATTCATGGTGAAGAAGTTGCATCTGAACTAGAGGAGGGTGGACTTCAGCTTTTTACAACATCCTTCAATAAAAAAAGGGTTTATTCGGTAATATAAAATGGAATAAATTTATGAAACCCACAATATACTACTTTATTGTTTAGCATTATCAGATGGGCAAGGTGTTATTAGTATAACGAGTTGCTTTTACACGTTTGCTAAATAAAAATAAAAATGTAGACTGTATTAATTATACTTCTAAGCAATACACAATAACATTTATAAAATTTTAAAGCTTTAAAAATCTTAAACTCATGAAACATACATTCACATCATGACACTGACTACTTTTGATCTTAAAGAAAGGAATGAGAAGACAAAAATGTATCTTTTACTGACCGCAAATTGACAACTACACAAGTGCTACAGTTATATAATACCACTAGCTGACCCGGCCAACTTCGTACCGCCATATTTACATATCTGTCTCAGCTTCCCACAGGCAGTGTACAGTCAACAGGACAAAAAAACCAATATTTACTTTTCCGTTATCTTTTCATTTTTCTTGCACACAAAACTTGTCCAAACAATAACGAACACATAAAAAATATTATTTAATTTAGTGCAGCCGATCGGCAGTTATGCGCGTACATACATTTCGGCGATTCATTTTCATATATATAGATTATTGGTTGTATACACACAAGTTTATATGTGGGTCGCACAGACCCCTCATAGACCCTGCGAACATAAAGTTTACGACTGTTGGAGTGTGTCCAGACTCCAGACACACATCTCTTGCCAAATGCTTACACGGTTCGCTTGTCATAAAACGTCGAAACGATGTAAGAAATACAGTTAGGAGAAAATTACGTAGGCAGTGAGAAAAAAATCGCGAGACTTTCTACCAAGATCAATGTACCGCGATGTTATAATGTTGTTAGTTGCGTGGTCAGTGCCGATGAAACTTATAAACGTTGTTTTTATTGAAGACTAGCTGAACCCCGCGGTGTTACCCGCGGTTAATGTTGTACCGCGAGTAACGCCGCGGGACAAAGTTAGTCTAAAAAAAGTAGCCTAAGTTACTCCCCGGATCATCAGCTACCTGCCAGTGAAAGTCCCGTCAAAATCCGTCCAGCCGTTCCAGAGATTACCCGGAACAAACAGACAGACAGACAGACAGACAGACAGACAGACAGACAGACAGACAGACAGACAAAAAATTTTTTAGCCACAGTTTTGGTATATGTACCGTGTATACATACATATGCAATTAGTAAAAAGCGGTTATTTTAATATTACAAACAGACACTCCAATTTTATTTATTTGTATAGAAGTGATTATGATAATAAAAATTTCGTTTTCTTTTTTTTTTTTTTTTATGTTTGACCCTGCCAAAATGACTCTACTCTGCCTGATGGAAAGCATGTGTAGAATCCAAGAGTGGTGGTCACCATACTGCGAATGCAGACACACCATGGCGGGCTAGTGATGCTTCTGCATCATTGGGCCTCCGGTCTCGCACTCACCAACGAAACACGACAGCATGATCGCTGACATTTTACGTTGATTTTCTGTGCGAGGGTAGTACCGCCCCGGTCGAGCCGGCCCGTTCGTGCTGAAATCAGCGTGGCTCTACTACCTTGATACCTACCTTGATTCTTTTTAAATACAACTCACGCCCCGGCAATATTCTTGTGTCGCGTTGGAGTTTATGTACTTGCATCGAATGGACACAAATAACGATAAACACAGACTCAGGACAATAATTTATGGATCACACAGTGTTTGTCTCATGTTTGAACCTACGTCACGATACCTAGAAAGTTGCAAAGTGACCGCTTATGCCACTACACCATCAGTGCAATCTAAATCCTACAACTCTTACCATTACCATTCTACACGGACATACGTAAATTTATCTTTATATATATAATTCTTCTGTGAGTGTGTATGTCACTGAACTACTCTCAAACGACTGGACCGATTTTGATGAAAGTTTTTGTATGTGTTCAAGGGGATCTGGGAATGGTTTAGATTTACAATATTGTCCGCTGGACAATGTTTTTTTAATTAATTTTTAATTTATTAGTAGTTATGGCAAAACGACGTTTGCCGGGACAGCTAGTATATATATATATAAATATATATATATATGCAAGATTTAAATAAACGTGACGTTAACTGTTTAATGACAGCCCTTAGTGGGTTCCTTGCTGCTTAAAGCGCAAGCAATTAAAATAAGAAATATAATTTTGTTTTAAGCAATATATTAATGATTTTTTTTTCCAGTAATGGATGCAAAATTACAAAAAAAAATAATGAGAAGTCTTCTACTTGCCATATGCCAATGCCATATACGTCCATAAACATTCTTACCTGCAAAAAAAAATAGATTACCATTAATATAACTGACAGTTTGTATTGGCACAAAGAGAGTAAATGAAGGCCTCGTTCTCGTTAGTCTAGTTCAGGATTCAAAGTTTAGGGGCGCACGACGGAAATTGAGGGTATTGGCTGGAAATTGGAAACCTACAGCAGGCCAGCTGTGTTTTCATTTCCACTCGAATTTGTAAAAGAAATTTTCTTCTTATTTCTTTTTATAAAGTAATTGGTTTAAGCGCTGGTACGAATAGTTTAATATTACTTTATTGTATTTGAAACCGAATTATATCTTGTTTTATTGACCATTCATTCTATAATTTGAATCCTATGTCTCAAGGATTTAATAGCAGATTCAGAGCAATTGTTTAATAGCAGATTCAAACTTGTCTTGAAATTTATATAAAAGCAGATTGAAGAATAATACATTCATAAAGAGTTTAAAAAGCCTTTTTCAGTTTTACAATTAAACATCAACACAAGAAAATAAATTACTTTTGAAAAAGCTGAAGAGCTTTTTATATAAAGATGCAAAACTTCAAGACAAAAAACATTTAATGAAAATTTATGGGAAATAATTTCTTCATCACATCATTAATATTTTATTACTTTTCAGTTAAATAAACATTCCTTATTTATGATTTTACTCTTATCTATTTTTGACCCATTTGACTTACCTACTCATTTTGCTCCCATTCACATATTAAACTGAAGAAGTCAATGAAAAATAGTCATGAACACACGCTATAGATAACGAATACACGATTATCATTATTTTAAATGTTTCGCTGGAAATGGAACAAAGTTTTATCAGTTCTTCGCATGATTAAACTGTGTTTTTTCAATGTTTTAACTGATGTGAATGAATTTTGTGTCTATGTATTCTGTTTGAACTAACAGCACCAAGGTATACATATATAAGCGATGTATGCTGTGTTAACCATGTACATATAGCTTCATATAGCATTGGATGATTTATATTGAGACAGCCACGTACGTTTATTTACGAGTGTCCATTTTATTGCACAACGACCTTTTACCCGCGGTTACACCGGCATCTATGTGGTTGTCGCGGTAATAGTAGCTTATGTCTTCAGGAATACATATCTCTACACCAAATTTCATCGAAATGGTTACAGCGGTTTAGTAATAAAAACGTAACTGACACTGAGACGGACTTTCGAATTTCTAATATTTTTGTTTTTATGTATGGTCTTGCCGAAATGACTCTACTCTGCCTGATGGAAAGCATAAGCAGAATCAAGAGTAGAGGTCACCATACTCATTGGCAATGCAGACAATGCAACAATGCAGCATGGTGACCCACACTATGGCGGCCTAGTGTTGCTTCTGCATCATTGGGCCTCCGGTCTGTCGCACTGTCATTTTATGTGATATTCTATGCGAGGGTAGTACCGCCCCGGTCGAGCCGGCCCGTTTGTACTGTAATCAGCGTGGCTCTACTACCTTGAATATTAGTATTGATAGCCCTTCTATCTCCTAGTTACCTTTAACTACTATTCAAAAGCACTATTGTAACAGTAAAAGAATTGTAATTCACTCACACACACACACCTTAATTATTATATCATCAAATTTGACTTTTTATACGTTTCAACTAACATGGCCAGAAATAGTATTATGTGTAAATTTAGAGACATTTTTGTTCAAAGGCAGTCGCATCCGACTGATAACGCGAGAACTCAAGAGGGTAGACCGATTTATCCGCTCATAAAATCCACCCGTGTCACTTGCTTTTCCAAATGGCTCTGGTAATGGTGTCGAAAAATCAGAAACGATTTAAAATATGGTAAGATTTTTATAAATTCTAATCACATGCGAGTCTAAGACAAATTTTCGTTAGACGTGAGATGTTATCAATGAAACTTAAAATAGAGTGGAGAGGGAGACTCGATTATTTAAACTCCCATTTAATAATAATAAATGTTTCGGACATCTAACACACAACGCCATCTAGTCCCAAACTAAGCAGATCTGCATTATGGGTACTAGACAAGTGATATAAATACATGTATACTTTTTTTTAAATTACATACATATTACATATTGAAAAGACCCAAACTCCAAAACTAATATTTGCAGATCATACAAACATTTGATCCAACCCGGGAATCAAACCCGAGACCTCGAGAACGGCAGTCGCATACTCTACCACTGCGCCACCGAGGCTGTCTCGACAGGCAGGTTTATCATCATCTATTGTATGTCCACTCCTGGATATAAGCCTATCTCATTTCACGCCACTCTGTGACGACTTCCATATACAACACAAAACAGAAACACACTACTGCGCCATCTACCGAAGATATGTCGAACTACGAAGTAACGAACGCAACGAAGAAACTACCAATCCTGAATCGCTCAATAGAAGTTTTCGCGCCGTTTAGCATAAACAACTCCCCAACATCAACCGCTAGGCCGTGGCCCGCAACTCTAATCGATTTTGGGGTACTGCCGTCCACTACTGATTGTAGGACTCCCTCAAGGAAGATAAATATCTTCAAGTCTAATCTATATTTTTGTATTTGGATGAAACTTTACAGTAATGTAGCTTATACATCAGAATAACACTTAGGCTACTACTTGCCACGATAACCGACATACACGCGGGTGGAGCCGCGGGCAACAGCCAATAATAAATAAAATAATGTTCATTTCAGACAGGTGGTATCCACAACCTGTTGGCAAAAACTAAAAAAATATATGAAAAAAATTCTTATCTTAGTAGCAACTGAAACTATGGTATGATATTCTTATTTACTTAGATCTAGGTACATCTTTATAAATATTTATTTTGATTGATAACGTTTAATTGTTTCGTTATTTTAATTAAACTGTATTCACGCGAAGTTAAGAATATATTTACAAAGAACTATTTTTACTTCAATTCAATCTCCTGTATTTTCAATTATGCGAATACCTAACGGCAACTATTAATACGGTTGTAACAATGCAGTTATTATGCATGGAGTTATTAGACTGCCTCGTTGGTCTAGCGGTTGGCGTGAGCGACTGCTGATCATGAGGTCTCGGGTTCGATTCCCGGGTCGGACCAAATGTTTGTATGATCTACAAATATTTGTTTCGGAGTTTGGGTGTGTTCTATCTATAATATGTATGTATTTACAAAAAAAAAGTATATATGTATTTGTATCAGTTGTCTAGTACCCCATAACACAAGCTCTGCTTATCTTGGGACTAGATGGCGTTGTGTGTTTAGATGTCCGAAATATTTATTTATTTATTTATAGTTATTGCTCTCTCTGGTTTCTCAGAAATGTACTCTATACAACTCGCACTTTATTTGACTTTGTACGTTTTGAGATAACTGATTTACCGACTAGTTAAACATCCCAACTATTATTATATAATTATACATTTATTATAATAATAATATCCACTTAAGAGATGACCTCCTACTAAATATATAACACTAGCTGACCAACGCAACCTCGTTTACGTCTCCTATTGTCCGTAACATAATAATTTTCTCCTGTTTTTGTTACATTCTTCTTTGCTGCTCCGCTGCAATTGGTAAAGCGTGATGATATATAGCCTTCCTCGATAAATGGGCTGTCTAACACTAAAATAATGTTTCAAGTAAACAAACAAACAAACTTCAAACTTCTTCAACTTTATATATTAGTATAGATTCCTAAACATTTATTTGACTGTTATTACATACATTCAATTGACGTTACTCATTGAATTTCAAAAACCTTTAGCTTCGAATATTTTAATTACTTGACAGGAGCAAACATTACCCGACCCATGATATGTAACGTTCCTTATTTCCTTACACGTTGTTTGTATGGTATATTACACATAATATTGGTAATTCCTTAGAGTCGTAAATTTTAATACATGAAAACGCGTAACAATAATTTACCACAATCCTAAATGTCATCAACATATTATTGTTGAACAAGATATACTTGAATACAATTTACTTTGAATGTCGTGGCCTACTTTGAATCTAATACCTTTTAACGAGAAATTCTTGAATGTTTATATCTATACTATAATATCTCTACTAAAATATAAAGCTGAAGAGTTTGTTTGTTTGAACGCGCTAATCTCAGGAACTACTGGTCCGATTTGAAAAATTATTTCAGTGTTAGATAGCCCATTTATCGAGGCAGGTTATAGGCTATATATCATCATGCTAAGACCTACACGCGCTGAGCACCAATGAAGAATGTTACAAAAACGGGGGAAAATTTTCCCGCTACGGACAATTGGAGACGCAAACGAGGTTGAGTGGGTCGGCTAGTACATATATATAATCTGAATCTCGGAAACGGCTCCAACGGGTTTCCGGGGCGGTAAATTGATCTAGCTAGGACTCATTTAAAAAAAAGTCATCCAGATACTTTACTTAACAATGCAACATGTATAGAAAACAAGATGAAAACCTACAGTTTTATATGCATAAAGTTTTATATATTAAAAAAAAAACTTTTATGCAAAAAGTATAAGTTTTTTCTTAGTTTCTAACGCCGTAACTGTTTAACGGGTCATTATAAAATTTATGCAAAACTTCACATTGATCAATCGAGCAGTTGAACCGTAAAACATGATACTCTTACATAAGAGAACAATAACACTGAAGACAAAAGCTGAGGCCCCGGGGGAGAACCACGCTTTGGCATGAATGGGCCGACTCGACCGGAGTGACACCACGGCCTTTCAGAAAACCGGTGTGAAACAGCGCTTGCGCTGTGTTTCACCGAGTGAGTGAGGATACCGGTAGCCCATTCCAACTGCCAACCCCTCCCTGGATCCTCTTCCCCATCCCCCAAAGGCGGACAACTTGTGACGCCTCTGATGTTGCGGGTGTCCATGGCAGCGGTAATCGCTTACCATCAGGCGATACGTCTGCTCTTTTGCCCCCTTTCTAAATAAATATAAAAAAAAGGAACGAACGAAGCGAAGAAAGAACAAAAACCCTGGAGATAATATAACTACATCTTAATAATTATTGCAATAGCAATCGCAATAGAATTCATAACAACTTCGCTCCTGTAGGTATATTTAGAAAAGAATCCGACGGGGAATCTGAATTGTATGTTGACTTGTTAGCAGCAAATGTGCGCTAATGAAGTTCATATTAATAGCTGTTGGAGAAACACAAGACTCAATGGACCAGGCATTTGTTTCGCTAAACTGTTTCATCATAACAGTATGACATCATGTAAAGGCAATCTCATTGATTGTTTAACGTAATTTTCATGTTACTAATTTTATAATGACGTTAGGTTGAATGAACTCATTCACGCAAAAATGGTCCGATGAACCAATATGGTTGAAAGGGACATAGATAAAATATTGTCTACAACATCACCTAGGCCCTTTTTTTTTAAATATAAAGTATTGAAAGCAAGATTCATCAACAACCGCGGGTAATACTAAGGGTGCTACTAGCAGAAAATAAATATTAAAATCTCTTTGGCTGTGTAATCTATCGTGAATCTTTATTAGAAGAACAGTCTGCTCTAATTATCAAGATATTAAATATCTCCGCTAATAACTAAGATATTTATAATTCATAAAATATTTACATGTAATGAGTGAAATATGAAATATCACATCTACGAATCGGCGAGATTGAGGCGAGATGTTTGAATTGTGCAAATAAAATGTAAATTAATAGCATTTATAAGACAACTTTATTACTTTGAGTTGGTAACTTTAATATAAACACATGGAGCAAAACATGGCTGGGCATTTATAAATGACTAATCATAAGTATGGTAATTTGTATATAGTATAGTGTAGTGTAGTAGTGTAGTATAGTATAGAATATGGTATTATGTTTATAACTATAGTAGTTCTAGTGGCAATAGGTCTAATAGTAAGCGACTGAAAAAACGTATGGCAAACTCCATGAATGTTATTAATTTGTATCTCCAACTCTCTTGCCAACTATGTATATAATATCAACTTTGAAAAAGTAAAAGTACACTTTCTGGCGACTACAGCACAGTTCACACTAGAACGGTCGTCAATGTATTCTCTTAACCCGGTTAATAAATTTCTAACTAAATAAAATGTACTTAGATTAAAAGAACTGTTAAAACCAAATGATGAAATAAAAAGTATTAAAAAAACAAAAATTTCAGCCAATGAATTACGTAAGGAAAGCATAGTATTGATGGTTTATAAATAACGTACCACTTGTCGATGTAAAGTATAAAATAATCAAAATTTAGTAAAATTTTACAACAATATTTAGATAAATCGAATTAAATAGAAAATTTTATATACGCAAAATAAATATATATCAAAACGAATCAATGAAAAATGCCACAAAATAAAACGCATCAATAATGCAGCAAAATAGTTATTTGTTATACAAGAGTGTGTGAGCGGGGGAAAACATCTACCTACTTATGATTGTCTCAATAAAACTTAACTATTAATTATAAAGTCAGAAACGAAATGTAATTTTCTAACAATTAATATCTTAATATTTATTAACAGGACAACGGATATTTGTATTGTATTATTCTAAAACAAGTCTAACCGGTTGACATCCGCTATTACATTTAAACTTACTCACGTTATTTTATTACATTAAAATAACGTGAAGTTAATCACAGTAATTCTAATTATTTAATTAAGGATTTATCATGTCACTAGCCGACCCACGCAACCTCGTTTGCGCCTCATATTGCCCGTAGCGTGAAAATTTCCCCCGTTTTTGAAACATTCTTCATTGTTGCTCCGCTCCTATTAGTAGTAGCGTGATGATATATACCCTATAGCCTTCCTCGATAAATGGACTATCCAACACCGAAAGAATTTTTCAAATCGGACCAGTGGTTCCTGAGATTAGCGTGTTCAAACAAACAAACAAACAAACAAACAAACAAACAAACAAACAAACTCTTCAGCTTTATATATTAGTATAGATTAGAATAAGGCGTAACGCATTTAATTGTTTTGGAAAGTTAATACGAAACCAATAATATCCGGTATACACCGACTACCGTCATTATATTTCATGTGCGTTGGTTTCGTAATGGCGAGAATAAATGAAGAGATCAGGCTAGTTTGAGCATTGTACGAGGAAGGACAAACTGTGAATAAGTTAAGTACATAGGCTCCGTAATTGTTGTTATTGATTATTAAACTTTTGTAAGTAATAAGTTAAGATGTAACTTTTAAAAGAGTGGCCATGAGTTTCTTTGCCAGTATTCTTCTCATAAGGTCCTACGCATTTTGGAAACTGGAAGTTATGGATCGACACGAACGGGCAGTGGATTTTAGTGTTTTCACCTAATTCAGCTTGACCATGTAGTGTCGATCTATGATTTTAAGAGTAGCTTCAATTTAACGTCATTAAATACATGATTCAAGTTTGAACCTAAGTTATGTTGTTTTAATTAATCCTAGTGTACCGACGGGTATGATAATGAATTGATTGAGAACGGTCTAAATCATGTATTAATGAGTTGAGGAGTGACGTCAGCGAAGCTGATGTCACTCTTTCTAAAAATCATATCTCCCTTTAAAATCTAACAAGTGCAAAGTTGGTTTTTAACCGCGTGCTCAATTTTGATGACATGAGCAAGCGAAGGATTCTGATATTGAGTTTGATTGATTTAAAAACTAGAATCCTGAGCGTCAGCGAGGGAATCAAAAGAGCACAAGGTGAAAAATGTTTGCACTCGAGTGCAACACGTAACTTTTCATTCCACCTCAGCGAGGAAATTGTGAAAAGAAAATGGCGCGGGGAAAGCAAATCAAAAAAAGTATACCAAGAATTTTCCGAGTCTGAGTTCTTAACAAATTAAAAAAGATCGCATGCTAAATTCGGCACCATGGAGTTAAAAGTAAATAGGTTTAATGACGTTTTGAACTCACAACCTTAGTGCACGCGATGTTCTAAATTCAATTTTACTTTATCCTCTAGCGCATAAAAACTAATTTTACACTCAGATATCGAAGAGCAAAAATACTCTTTCCATGATGGTGGGATGAAAAAACTATTGATGGTGTTGTATAATAAACAAGTGATAAACAAAGTAAAGAAGCGATACTACTCCTCCACATTATTACAGCAACCGATATGATGAATATCGTAACATCATATCTCCAACCTTTATGATAATAAACCTGTTAGCACTTCGAACAAAGCGTTTGTGTTATAATTTTTTCTCTGATGTTTCCTTGGATAAGGTGTTGCTTTTTGCCACTAATATTACAGCGATTTATTCTCTGTGTGTTTAATGGATATAGCTTGCAGACATTTATACCTAGATTTATATATAAAAGTAGGTATTACAGAGTGCTAATCTCCATATTATCTACTAGCTTTTGCCCGCGGCTTCGCTCGCGCAGAATAGATATTGCAATGCATTCGAATAAATAGTGCAACTTTACTTTTAGTCAATATGTATGATTAAAGCAAATCTACAAGTAATCAGTAATTCATTTTGTATTTTATGTGCTTAGTGTTTGATTTTTTAAATATACCACGGCCTCACAAAAAATCGGTGTGAAACAGTGCTTGCGCTGTGTTTCACTTGTGATGCCTCTGGTGTTGCGAGTGTCCATGGGCGACGGCAATCGCTTGCCATCTGGCGATACGTCTGCTCATTTGCCCCCTATTCCATAAAAAGAAAAAATAAACCTTTTTTTTTGTAATGCGGATATATTTATATATACCAAAGCGGACTTCACTGGAAATTAAAATCTTTTAAATTCGTATGGTAAGTAGTTGGGTATCATAGGGATTCGGGGTATAAAGATCGTCTCTCCCCTAGCGCACCCAGTCAATATGGTAGCTTCTAATACGTTCCGATGTAAGAATTTGATTTGAAGCCTGGTTCCATTACAGAGTTTTGGCGGTTTAAATACCTTAACTGTCTACTTTTAATTTAAGTTTGTGATATGGAAGACCAGATGGTTTTAGAGAGTTTAAGAATTCAACTGGGTAATGGACGGCATTATCTGGGTTCATTACAGAATCTATCGAATTGTAAACCATTTCACTTCCTTGAAAATAATTCAAAAGGAGCTTTACTACCATGGCTTGGTCATTTCTAGGGGTGAGAATCGCGCGCTCACACCACCATTCCGCAAATTTATCCTAAAGGTGAGCAACATCTGGATAAATACTATCTAAAAGTACAACTACTTTGTGCACGATTCTACACAATTTATCTGGGATGGTAATCAAACCACCTTTTAAAGGCAAATCTCCGTTCCCAATTTTAAATAAAAGATAAGCAAATTCACCAGCAGATGCGGCACCTCTCAGATGTACTCTCATATTTTTAGTTTAACCTTAACGCAACCTCGTTTTAAGTTTATTACACTCACTAAGGGCCATAAGTGAGATCTTTTAAGGCACGCTTTGACCTCGTCAGCACGAGTACCTTTAGGAATAACTGGTAATGGTTGGCGAAAATCACATGCTAATACACTGTTACTCCACCAATAATTTTTTGTTTGTCCATTAAGTCTTGTAAAGTCCTATTTAAAGCTTCTATGCCACCCTTATGAACCATCGTGCACTCATCTCAGACAATTATTTTTGTTATTTTTAACTCATGGGCAAGATCGCTCTGTTTCGATATATTACACATGGGGGTTTCTACATTTGTTAAATTAAGAGGCAGTTTAAAGGCAGCATGTGCAGTCTGACCTCCTTCTAGAAGCGTAGCCACTATTCCAGACGATGCGACGGTTAGAGCAGTGCCACGAGTACATCTCACTTTTACTAAAATTAAATTTAGGAGATAAATCTTGCCATTGCCACCTGGAGCGTCGAGAAATAAAATGTTTCCTTCGCCTGATTCTATTCTTTATTCTATTCTTTCTATCACTCTGTTGTAAATTAACTTGTGTTCATCAGTTAGAGAAGCCTGATTGGTTGCGGTAAGTCATACTCCTTTAGAGCGCGTCCACTTAAGGCGACAACTGTCTCCTCAATTACTGAGAGACACTTATTGAAAACTTCATCAATGTACTGGTTTACATTACTTCCTGTCTGTTTTTGAACTTTTCACATGAAGTCTTCTGACAGATTTCCTTTAAATTGTTCCCAAAGACTTAGCGGATCCAAAACTTGGCAGAATGCTAGCATAACAACAAATAGCTCAGTATTGTAAATAGAGACCGACAAAGGGTAGCTTATTTCAGGGCTAAATGCCAGTGTTGGTCATTTTCCAGTAAGCCCAATGCCATGCATGCTGATTGAAAGGTAAGATATGTCACACCATTAACGGTCTTCAATTCGTCAAATGAAATTGGACCGCGAACTACTTGCAAAAGCATACGGAGATGGTAGCATTCGGTTTTGTTTGGGTTAAAAGTGTATATTCTGCCCAAAACATATTCTTTTTTAATACCTGCCCACCCTTCAATATTAATTCCTCTTTTCTTTGCACAAATTTCTGATTATCCCACGCACAGTATGCAGGTACTTCAATATATAATAGTGCCTTTGACATAGTTCAAAAAATGAAAGTAAAGTTGTTTTAGAGGACTCAATATTCTGTTAGTGAGATTTTATTCATTGAAATACGTTCTTTGACCGTTTTCTAGATGAACCGCAAGATGAAACACGGGAGGAAAACGCTCATGAATTGGAATATATTAGTTATTCTGTGACGATACACAAAATCAAAAAATATTTTTTTTATATCGAGATAATATATTTATTGGTTAAGATGGATGTCAGAAATTATTATATTACTATATGTATTAGGGTAGGTACACCCTTTGCTTTGCGTACTTCCATACAAATTTCATCGCCTGTTTCACGCCTTTAAGGAGTAAAATTTTCTAAAACTAATAAACGTATTAATTTGTTCTTATCAAGCACGAAAATAAGTCTAAAATTTCATGTATAACTTCCTAACCAAGTAAACGTCATATAATCTTTTAATCGCTATTTTAACGCTTCAGGGGTCGAAGTTTTAAAAATTCTAAAATACGAAGTTCGTTACTTGTACCCTACTATACATTTACAACATTTTTAGCAAATTCATCAAAGGAATAAAAAGTTTCATACAAACTTTCATCCCCTAATTTACCCCTTTAGGGACGATATTTTGAAAAGTACTAAAATACGTATTTCATTACTTTAACTCCACTATATTTTCACAAAATGTTAAGCAAATTCATTAAAGGCATAAAAAGTTTCATATAAACTTTCATCCCCTAATTTACCCCCTTAGGGATGATATTTTGAAAAACACTAAAACACGTATTTCATTACTTTAACCCCACTACATTTTCACAAAATTTTAAGAAAATTCATCAAAGAAATAAAAAATTTCATACAAACTTTCATCCCCTAATTTACCCCCTTAGGGACGATATTTCGAAAAATACTAAGATAAATATTTCATTACTTTAACCCCACTATATTTTCACAAAATTTTAAGCAAATTCATCTGTGGAATAAAAAGTTTCATACAAACTTTCATCTCCTGATTTACCCCCTTAGGGGTGGAATTTCAAAAATTCCTTTCTTAGTGCTCACTTACGTTTCATAACGAACCTACATGCAAAATTTTAGGATTCTGCGTTCAGCGGATTGGGCTGTGCGTTGATCTCTGGGTATGTCAGTCAGTCACCTTACTCTTTTATATATATAGATTCAAATGAAATATCTCTACCTGACTGATTTAACAACGCAGATCTTAAACCGAAAGGATTACAAATTTACGATCATTTTGGATTAGATAAATGTTTTTATGTTTTACACATAGACGTGGAGAATATTAAAAGCATCATCTGCCAAAATTAGAGAGAGGATTTATGGAAAGTTCACCTAGAAAGGATGAGAATTTGTATGAAAGTTCGTCTTTTTCAAGAAACTCAAAATAAGACCACCATGTGAACAAATTCGTGAACAATAGCTAGTTTCGACTTTCTTGACTTTTTTAGCAGCAAATTAAGCATCCAAGTTAGAAAGTTCATTCGATGTCACCGTCATTAAAGGTCGGTTAGTTACCGTATCAGTAAGATTTCATGATATTCTTGTACGGAGACACATTCCGATTTACAATGGCATCTTATTTGCGGCCAATGATAAAAGACACGAACTAAAACTTTCACGTAATAATGAAATTACAAGGATACAAGACAATGCCGACGGGTAGCAAGATTAACATCACAAAGAACTTAAACAGTTCATATTTAATACAAAATATACCTTGAAACTATATCGTATTTCTGATTTCTGTATCCAATTTCGTAACAAATTAACAAATCAAGTTGACATTGAAGTGCGCGATGTGTTAAAGACAAGGTTAATTTCGTTTGTTCATTAGCACTGACGATTAGACAGCTACAGTCGAGGCGTGACATAACATTGTTTTAAGAAAATTAGTTCAGTAAACTTGATATAATATACCGCGATCAGTTATTCTTGATACTTTCTAAAAGTATGTAAATGTTTAACGTTAATTATTATGATAATTTCTTTTACTAGATAGATTCTTCTTAAAGCAAAAAATAGTTAATCAAAGTATTTGGAACAGGCTTACGGGATTATGGGCTTATACGATAATAATTCGGCCAACAGTTGGTTACAATCATATTGGTCAATAAATGGATCGCCGTAAAAGGCTCTTGGTATTTTTAACAAAGGCCGGATGAAGAAAGTAGGTTTTCTTGATATGGCATAAACATTCTACTTGTTTATTTCCATTCTCTAGTGATTTATTTTATTTATCAATTAACAGTGGCATGCGAAGGGCTGTGATGACGATTAAAAACATATGTTAGTATTAAAGTTTAAAATTACTTACTTCGTTTGTAAATATGTAATAATAAAATATATGAACAAAAGTATCAGAACCAGCTTTAAAGATTGGTGACAGTCGTTGACATTGCCTTGCAAACAAATCTAATTAACATTATTGGTTCTGTCATATGTAAAAGTAATCCCAGAAGATTCAGAAATATTCTTAATGATTTATAGTTTTGTAGTTAATAAAGTTGTCAAGTAGTAAAATAAAACATGAACTGTTTTAAAAGCTATCGTTGCTAAATTTGTTTGTTTTTTTTCACAGATTGATTGGCAGAAAAAGTTTCAACTCATTTTGTACCAGACCCTGTGAGATTTCTGTGAGAAGGCTGTAACAAGCGAAAAGGATTTGATGATTAAGGGGAACCCTCTTATTATCGTCCTCCTAACTAATGTCTTTGTCCTTCAACGAGTGGCTGCTTCGACACTTCGCTTCAGTTTTGGCTCTTAATGACGGTCGAAAGAGTGTATGGCCAGTTGAGTATTCTGGAAAAATCTTACCGAATTTTCCTTGAATTTTTGTGAATAAAGTTTTCTTAGTTAATATTAAAAGATCAGACTTGTCTATCAACTATAGTGTAGTTACTAATTCGCTAATAATTTTATAAAAAAAATGCAAAATGTATTAAATTAATAAATAATAAAACCTGTGCTTGTTGAAATTACGGGCTATTAACACCATATCTGTTACATCCCTTTTTTTCTTTAACTCCTACATGAATGTACAGTGTTTCACTATCTTAAACTACGTTTTTTCTGTGTAATTACACAGAAGGCTGGTTATTTATGTAACAGGTTCTGACCTAGTTTGGAAACCAGTCTCCCAATAAGCAAATGTATATTGTATAATTAATATTAATATGGGAGAAAAAAAATAAAAATATTATTGCTAATTGGGTAACTATGAGAAACTGAGTTGTTTTCTTGTGTCTTCGTCTAAAGGCCTGTATTCACTTTGCTTAGTGCAAGTGCAAGTGCAGGTGATCAATGATTGGTAGAAAATATGTGTGGACAGCGAATTCGCGGTAATTAAGTGCGGTGTAATCAAAGTGAATACGGCCCTTAATATCTGTTAAAATAACTCAAAATTATTATAATACTGATAGTCCACGATTTTAGTTAATTGTTTGGACAGAAAACACACTAACCTATTATATGTTTATTGGCTAGTTACCAACTCCTACCCGCCATAACGTTACCTACACGAGGCGAGGCGTGTTTAGACCACATTTTCATAAAAAATAAATCAGTATCGGTAGGAATGGTCTGTCGTGCTGCCATTACAGATCACGACATTTGTCTAGCGACCATGACCTGCGAGTCATCAAATAGTTTACCACTTCGCACCAAATTAAAGACTAACGCAATAGGAGTTATTAACGAACTGGAGACGGCAGATTGGGCAAACATCTATGGTACTGCCGACCCAGACGTAGCAGCAAGTGAATTCAATAAAATTCTTGAAATATCCATGCAAAATAACTCTAAAACTATTACTGTTAGTCGTTCCCAGAGCTCTATAAAGCCCTGGATTACGCCAGGATTAATGCAATGCCAGAGAATACGAGACAAACTTCATCTTGAGAGCAAGAACAAGCCAAATGACGTCATTTGTCAAATTACATACAAAAGATATCGCAATTTCCTTACTAACCTACAAAAACGTATCAAAGTCAATTATGAGACCCAATTATTAAATAGTAGTATTGAGTCCGGCAATTCGAAAAATCTATGGAAATCAATTAAACAGATCTGTAACATGTCACACAATCTTACATCACCTATAGAACTAACAAAAAATCATTCTATTCCCGTTACGTCGCTTAATATTTGCAACCAATACTTTTCAAATATTGGAAGAAAGTTAGCAGATGATATTATAAATAAACTGAATGTTTCAGAAATCTCCCTTGCCTCAGCTTACACTTCTTCTAATGCAACAACTAAAGGCAATAGAATAGAATAGAATAGAATATACTTTATTGTACACCAATTACAAATTGTTACACTTATAAAATTCAAGAAGATGTGTACAATGGGCGGCCTTATTGCCAAAAGCAATCTCTTCCAGGCAACCTTTGGATGGATATATTGACTGTAGAAAGAAATAAACGGAGTAAAGGGTAGTGTAGGTGTTTTCAAGCTATGATGGTGTTCAACTATAAAATACATACATAAACATACATACATACATACACATATACACAAACGCATACATAATACAAATAAACACAATACATATCCATAAATAGACAGCATTTAGTCATGTACAGCCACTGAGATTAGGATTATGTCTCCAAGTAATGATCTTTAACCATATTTCTAAATGCCATCAGTGTTTGGGCCCGTCTAATGGATATCGGTAAGGAGTTCCATAATCTGACGGCATGTACCGTAAAAGATTTATCGTAGAACGTGGTAGAATGACTAGGTACCATTAGCTCCAAAGTTACCGACGACCTTAAGGATCTCAGATGTGTGTCACCGAGGAATACAAAACGTTCCTTTAAGTAAGGTGGAGTAGAGGGATTGAATAAAATACTATAAAGTATAGAAAGAATATGAGAATTCCGTCGAAGTCGAATTGGGAGCCACTTGAGCAATTTGCGAAATTCAGACACATGATCATATTTGCGTAGGCCAAATATAAATCTAATACAAAAATTTTGAAGGCGCTCAAGTTTATCAAGCTGCTCCTCAGTGATATCGAGATAACTGACATCAGCGTAATCGAGTATAGGAAGGAGCAAGGATTCCGCTAACGCAATTTTAGTAACTGTGGGTAGAAAGTTGCGAAGTCTTCGCAGTGAACCCGCCGATGCAAATACTTTTCTACTAACCTCACGTATTTGGGGACCCCAAGACAACGTACTATCGATCAGAATTCCTAGGTTATTGACGCATGTACTGATGGGAAGTATAACGTCATTAAATTTAATGTCTGGTAAATCAGTCCAATTGATCTTAGCGTGCATTCTGGAACTACCCACAACAATAACTTTAGTCTTAGATGGATTAACAATCAGACCATACTGTTTGCTCCATTTACACACCCGCTCTAAATCAGAGTTCATAGTTGCAAAAGCTTCCGACAACTTATTCAATGGTGCTTGCGTATAGATTTGAAGATCATCTGCGTAAAGGTGGTAGGATGAGAGTAATGTTTTAGAGATAGAATTTATAAATATCGTAAAGAGTAAAGGAGATAAAACGCCACCCTGCGGTACTCCAGCAGACGTATTACACCACGAAGAAAATGATTCCTCAATGCGTACACGTTGCCTTCGCCCTAACAGGTAACTACGAAACCAGTCAACCACCGTTGGAGATATGTTAATAGAGTGTAAAATGCCCAGCAAGATATCGAAATCTACCGTGTTAAACGCATTGCTGAAGTCCAGCAGGGAAAGTATAGTCAGTTTTCCGTGCTCCATACCCAACCTGATATCGTCAGTGACATTAACCAGCGCGCTTACCGTGCTGTGACCTATACGGAAGCCCGATTGATAGGGATTGAGGAGCTGGTTCTTCATTAGGTAAGAAGTTAGTTGTAAGTGGACGAGGCGTTCTAAGACTTTTGACATAAAGGACAGTACAGAAATGGGACGATAGTCGGAGAAGGATGAGGGATTGGATTTTTTCGGTATAGGAATAATATGAGCGTCTTTCCAAGTATCAGGAAAAACACTATTAGCAAGGGAGTGATCTAGAATGTGACATAAAATGGGAAGGATTTCATCGATAATAGGTTGGATCATGTTTCGACTGACGCAGTCACTTCCAACAGCATTGGAAGTTATGGACATTATACACTTCTTAACATCACAAGCAGTAATTTGATGAAAAAAGAACGGGGAAAAGTCAGGAGTTGGAAGTGATGAAAGATATTGTAAGGTATTATCTTTACAGGTTTGACTGTAATTAGACGAAGTAGAGAAATGCAAATTTAGCGAATCAATATTGGTTGTTTTAGGAATCATATTTACTTGTGATTTTCCAACTCCTAGTGTTCTAAGAAATTTCCATACTTTCGATGGGTCACCGTTCTCGACCGAAGTGTGAATGTGTTGGCGTTGTGCTTTCCTACATGCCTTACTGCAGAGATTTCGTATGGCTATATATCTATCCCTATTGCTTGTCGTTGGGCGAATTTTGAACCTGTTCTTGGCTATGGACTTCCTCGATATAAGTGTTCTTATTTCAGCAGTAAGCCAAGGTGCGGGTAGATGCTTAATCTTAATAACACGGACCGGTGCATGTACATCGTAAAGACAAGTCAGCTTACTGTTTAATATATCCACCTTCTCATCAATGCAGTCTGTGGATAATAGAGAACTCCAATCGATTATGCTGGCATCTTGGCGAAGTTTAACGAGATCCATGTCACTAAAATTGCGCTGCTTTAGGATTTTGGCCTTAGGTTTAGGGGGACGCAGTTTGTACGAGAGAAATATCAAGTCATGGTATGAAAAGTCATCCGCTGAGTATTGGCCATGCTTAGCGACTAAGTGAGCCGAGGAAACTAGAATGAGATCAAGAAGAGAAGGAGTAGAGTTAGGAAAATTATGAGTGGCATTTGATGGCAGGATAGATAAGTTACATGACTCGATGGTACTGGTGAAGCAGGAAGAACGGGAGTCTGTTTTGAGCAAACATGTATTAAAATCTCCCATTATGATAGTTTGACTGTAAGCAGGTGTAAAACGCTCGAGGAGCCTCTCAAAAGAAGAAAAAAAGTTTATCCGTGAAGAAGGAGAGTAATATACCCCAAGAAGGAGTTTGTTATGAGATAACTCTATCTCTAAAAATAGATGCTCCCCAGCATTTGGTGGAGACGGCTGAGCTGACTGATCCACTACACGATACGTGATTGTTTCACGCAGGTATATGGCAACCCCACCACCCGCACCCTTAGCACGATCATTCCTGATAAGATTATAATTAGGTAGCGAGTAAGATGTTGAAGGGAGACATGGCTTAAGCCATGACTCGGAGACAAGAATGGCATGAATATTCTTACAGTCAAAATTGGTCAGCATCTCTGGGAAATGGGCTGGAATACTCTGGGCGTTTATGTGGACTACATTAAAATTCTTAGGTACGTCGGAAAACTGTGACTCCAAAATTTCAGATAATGACGGAATAGTAACAAAACTACAGTTGCGACTATTTGCCGACTCAAAGCATCGCTGTCAGTATTTATACTTGACATAATAATATAATAATTTATTAAAATTTATAAGCAATAAATATTATATATGTAAAACAAAATATGATAAACAGTATTAGAATATTATATCTATATAATAAGAAAATAAAATAAAATGAGCACGTATGCATTTACCATCCGCCGGCTGCGCTACTCATATTACAGTAAAAACGTGAATACATGCATACATGATAAATTTTACAATTAAAACATACTACTAAGTAAATATGTTTAAAGAATTAGATCACAGAAGACAAAGAAAAGCATTTAACATTGATTCACCACCAGTCACAATAGCAGTAAGAGGACATGCACTAAATGGGAAAGTAAAAACATTACAAACGCAAACCAACCAAATTATAATACAAAAGAATAATGAAAAAAATAAAATAAAAAAAAAACAAAAGATTTCTGAACGAAAGTTCGTGACAACACTGACAGCAGAAATGTCAAACGTCAAGACAGCCTTACTTTTATCGTGTGTCACAAATAATAAAAAAGTACTGAATCGTAGAAAATGCGGTATATCGAAAAATTACATTAATTAGGTATCGTGAGAAAAATTGATACGAATATACTGACTATTTAGTCAGCAAATACGTTATCGGATATCTATGAAAACTGCGTATGATGACTTGAATGGTGCAACAAACAGAACTATAACCTGTGCAGGGATGTTATTTCTTGGTTGCCGCACGTCTAGATTTAGTGACAGGTTTTTCAGCTGGCATCTCCTTTGGTTTGTCGGGAGCAATCCGATTTAGATCTCCTAAAGATCCCACGCGATGTCGTGTTCCATTTGCGTCAATAACATAAACTTGGCCCTCCCGAGTCCAGCACTTGGAAACACCACACCTCTCCCGTGCTGCCATGAATAGTTCATGCCTAGCACGAGTGACGAACTCGGAAAGGGTCACACCGGTCCCTTTCAGCTTGGTTTTTGTAAACCAAATTTTATCTCGGGTGGTCACAGACTGGAATTTTACTAAAATTGGCCTAGGCTTATTTGCGCTTGCAGCTCTCCCTAGTCTGTGGGATCGGCGGATATCAGCGGTTGTTAAATCAGTGATCTTAAGTTTATCCTTCACAAGACTCACCAGTGTTTGTGAAGTAACCTCGGACTTGTCATCTGGAATACCATGTACCAGCAGCATTTTTCTACGGCTACGCATCTCAATGTTGTCCACCTCCCGAGTTAAGAACTCAATTTGAGCACGAAATGCATTGACAGTGTCCATAACAAACATTTTAAATGTTGTGAAATCTGCTGCTATTGCGCTAATATTTGGAGAGGTACCTGTGTTACTGCTACTCTTCTGCAGCTCAATCTCGAAGTTTGCCATTCTCTCCTCTATCCCAGACATGACTACAGAAAAGGATTCCTTGAGATTATCCATGTTTGAAGATGAATGTTTATATGAAGTGCACAAATCACAGTTGCTGATATTTATGAGAGGAGATAACACACAGCCGGCAGGTGGCCTATACGTACATATATAAATTCATATAGGTACGTCTAAAATTACAGTTTTACTATTTAATTTTATTTAAATATGAGAGATCACTTTAAATGTGTGCTACTAGTTAGAACTACCCTCTAAGAGGCAATTCCTTTTTCGTTACTCCAACTGACCCTCAGGAAGTTATGAAACTTATTGACGACCTTAAAGATGACAGCTCCCCGGGCTTAGACGCTTTCTCTCCCAGATTAATAAAAGGAACTAAAAAACATATTATTGGCCCACTTACGCACATTTTTAACCTCAGCCTAAACACTGGTATCTTTCCTCAATGCTGGAAAACTGCCGTTGTCACTCCTATACATAAAGACGGCGACAGATCATCTCCTAGTAACTACAGACCGATTTCTCTTTTAAGCATATTCTCTAAGCTCCTGGAAAAAATTGTAAACAAAAGGCTAACCGACTTTCTCGAAAACAATAAGTTACTCTCCGACAAACAATTTGGCTTCAGACGCAAAAAATCTACAGAAGATGCTGTAGTCACTTTAGCGAACGCGGTTTCTAAGTCTTTGGACAGCAAAGAATATTGCTTAGGAGTTTTCCTTGATTTATCAAAGGCTTTCGATACTGTGTCCACCCCTATCTTGCTCCGTAAATTAGAAACAATGGGTATACGAGGTATTGCACTGGATTGGTTTCGCAGTTACTTATCAAATCGTTATCAGTGCGTTAGGGTGGGATCCACAATTAGTGACCAGTGCTGCGTTGAGGTTGGTGTCCCCCAGGGGAGCATACTGGGCCCCACACTCTTCAGCATATATATAAACGACATTCTCAACATACCAATGGAAAACGCGGAAGTCTTGTGTTACGCTGATGACACCGTGATTATTTTTCGCAATACATCGTGGTTAAGAGCAATAGCATCCGCTGAACAAGGAATGACTCTCATTGCAAAATGGCTCGACCCAAATCTTCTAACCCTCAATTTAAAAAAGACAAACTTCATCGCGTTCCACAAGACACTTGCATCAAAACTCCCAGTAGGACACACGCTGGCAATTCATTCCTGCGCCCCTGAAGATCGCTCCAACTGTGTTTGCGGTGCCATAGGACGCACAGACTCTGTTCGATATCTAGGAGTCATTTTGGACGAACGCTTGACATACGGAAACCACATAATACAATTGTCCAGTAGAATTAGAAAAACTATTTATATTTTAAAATCCCTTCGTAACAGCCTAGACAAAAACAATCTCATTAGGGTCTACAAAGCACTGACACAATCGCTACTTTTCTACTGCATTCTTGCTTGGGGTGGTGCTGCTAAAACCAAAATGATACATCTAGAAAGAGCCCAACGAGCAGTTTTAAAAGTGATGCTACGAAAATCTTTCAGATTCCCAACAAACGACCTGTACAAAGAATGTAAAGTACTAAGAGTACGTCAAATCTTTATTTTGAAAATAATAAAATCTATGCATGAGGAAATTTTAAATACTTCTACTTTAATCAGTCTAAACCAGCGCCGCGTATATCAAACTCCACTTCCAAACATTAATACCACCTTCATTAAAAGACAGCCTATCTACCTCCGCCCTAAGGTGTACAACAAAGTTTGTCAATTACACACACATATTATTAGGTTATCAACGAGAGAAGCAAAGCGACTGGTCACAGATTGGCTGCTGAATCTTTCTTATGATGAAACGGAACTGATTCTTCCAAATCTTAGGCAATAACGGCAAAACATAACACACTCACAAACACACACGCATACACTGACACACACGCAAACTCGCATCCAAACATATCCACTCTTACACACGAAAACACTCTCAACACAATGAACACAGTTATCCCACATAACTAAAGTGGTATTATTATTTTAACTTCTTTTTTATTTTTTTATTAGTCTTAATTTGTCTGTTCTGAATTTATATTGTTTTTATATTATTTTCTATTACAACCAAATTCTGTCCTTGTCTTAGTGATGATATGGTGCTAATTTCTGATTAATTCTAACTACAAACAATTTTCAGTCTTTTGAACATCACAAATTTTTTAGTTTCATTTCTGGTTTTGTTTGGAGAGATCTTGGAACATCGGAATTCGCACCAATCATTATTGAATGATCTGCTCTTGGTTGCCGCGACACAAGCCTTGAGCTTAGTGCGGAAACCGCCGATAAGTTTAAATTGTAAATTGTTTCTGTACAAATAAATAAATAAATAAATAAATAAATAAATAAATAAATATATATTTTCTTCTAAAGTTAGCAATTAAAAAGAAGGCCTTATGGTATTTACCATTTCTGAGCGTAGTACTGATCTAATATACCATGCAATTTGTAGAACAATGTGTCTGTTAAGTTATATAAATATTAGTAGCAATAATAAAAAAAACAACTAGATAATACATATTGTTGGCACATGTTGGAAATAGGAGATTCTTTGCTCAAACGATACATTTAATGTGACATTTTTTTTTTAATAATATTGATATGTTTTAAGAATCTACAAGTTCACATATTTTATCCCTGCTACCTCTGTTAGCTACCACAATCGAGAATTTTTGAAAGAGAGAAAGTTATGCGTCTCATCAAAACGAAGCTACTCACGAAAAATTAGATTGATATTAGACTAGCTGAACCCCGCGGTGTTACCCGCGGTTATTGTTGTACCGCGAGTAACGCCGCGCGACAAAGTTAGACTAAAAAAAGTAGCCTTAGTTACTCCCCGGATCATCAGCTACCTGCCAGTGAAAGTCCCGTCAAAATCCGTCCAGCCGTTCCAGAGGGTAATCTCTGAACAAACAGACAGACAGACAGACAAAAAAAAATTTAACTACATTTTTGGTATATGTATCGTGTATACATACATATGCATTGATTAAAAAGCTGTTATTTTAATATTACAAACAGACACTCCAATTTTATTTATTTGTATAGATAGAGAATAGATAAATCGTAGAAATACTATGATAATCACGTTTATATTTTCAAAACACTAATAGACACAAATATCAATAGACAGCTAACTTTCTGTATACATCCGTCAGTATATTTAGAACTGTTATTCTGTTTTCACAGTCGTAAAATTAAGTTTTTTTTTTCTCTTACAAATTTTTGGGTAACTTACTGAATCTACATAAAAACAAAACGTTTACTAGTCTATCTATAATTTAACAATATATTTTTATCAGATTATTGCACCTAAATATATGAATATCATTCACATATTGTACATGCAGTTTTAATTGGTCATAATACGGTAAAGTGGCACGTCATCTCCTCGTTAATTATATGTATTTACGTAACTAGAACACGATGTTCTGTTTCAATTCAAGTTATCAAGGTAGTAGAGCCACGCTGAATTCAGCACGAACGGGCCGGCTCGACCGGGGCGGTACTACCTTCGCACAGAAAATCAACGTAAAATGACAGCGATCATGCTGTCGTGTTTCGTTGGTGAGTGCGAGACCGGAGGCCTCGCACTTAATTATTATGTTTTTTTAAACGGGCAATTCTTAACCTGGATGAAAACTAGTTTCTTATTATGTTATTCTCAACAGCTTATTACTGTTCTGCAACTAGGCGTAAATTTCGTTCTCAAAGTTTGGTTAGCTTAATAGCTGGCTTTTCCTTGCTCCTCAACTTTGACGTTCCTGTTAAAATCATATTTAGTTGCCAACTTTGTTTTTATTCGCTAACACAACTAAGTTACACGCTAAACTTGACATTACGAGAAGTATTACTACACTGTGTAAATAAAGTAATTATAAATTATGTGTGTATAGTTATAAGTTTTACAAAGCTTATGTTAAAATTTTTATTAAAACATGAACATTACAGGTATTTGGTACTATTATTATAAAAATTTAAAATGATCACCACTAAATCCAACATACAGGCGGTGGGGGTCGTGTACGCCTGGTCTTTGTGGTGACAGACCAATAATACATTCCTATTCATTCAATGGCTGTTATAAGAGATGACTAAGGAAGCAAACTACGCAGGACTGCAAAAAGAATAAAAACTTGAGAGAAATCCTACACTAACCCGTATTGCCAGCGTAGTACAGTAAGCCAATACCTCTTTGCCGAGGAGAGACCTTTTTTGGGGAACTAATCCCGCTCTCAAGCCCCCCACTGTAACTTCTGTGCATCGAGAGCAACAGCAGTGACTAACTAGTAATGAGAGCCTAGGTCTGTTAGAGGACTATTAAATGCTGTTACTCGTAATGATGAACAAACAGTTGCATCTATACGTTATATCTTAATAAACACACCCGATTGTAATATGAGAGGAACATATGTTATGTATGCATGAGAACAAAACACGTTGTCTGTAATTTATAAGGTACCGTTTGCAAACATACAAATTTCAATTATAAATCTGAAATTGTGAAGGTGTATTTATTTAGCAACTTTGTGTGATAAATGTTTCAGAGAATAAATACGGTATTATTTCCTCGTTGTTTAATTTGTGTAAGACAAATAATATTGTTCTAAATTTTGAGTATTTAATTTCTAACAACAATGAGTTACCGTTTCGAATGATGTCTTATAATTTCAATCAACTTACTCGTCAAATGACGAAATAGACTTGCCGCGCCGTGCCGTCGCAAATTTTGGTAAAATGGATTTTCGTAAAACCTGTTTAATCTAGCAGTTATCACGATCTGCACTGCTAAGCTATAGGTACCTAATGGGTTCGATTCCCACTTAGGATAAATAATTGTGTGATAAGTATGACGTTTCGTTCTGTGATTAACTGTAATTTATTTATAAACTTATGTAAGCGTTTAGAAATATATATGTAAGTATGTTTAGGATTTGAAACAAAAAGCTGCTAGCTGCCAGTCTTTTAGCTACGCATTATTATTACGAAAATAGTTAAGTTTCTTGTTTGTTGTACGCTTTCACAACTCCACTACCCAACCGAACATCTTGATATACATGCGCATACAGTTTATCTATAAAGTCATGACATTAAATGACGGTACTTCTATTATGCATGTAGCAATCCTATATATTCTGACCAAAATGAGTTTGATACTAGCAGTAAAATAAGTAAGTACATTATAAAGACATGTTGCTGTTTTATATACAGCAGGTAGGCAGGTACCAATGCTTATGAAAAGTTCTAACAAGCTTTTTAATTGAATCAGAATAAAATCGTAATTTATTTCCGGGTGGAATATGCTGATACCTGATGGCCGTTAGCGTTTTCTTCGTGATCAAGCCTAGCCTGTCAAACGTTTGTATAGCTACCTATCTATACAAATAAAAAAAATTGGAGTGTCTGTTTGTAATATTAAAAAACTGCATATGTATGTATACATGGTACACATACCAAAATACCATTTTTTTTTAATTTTTGTCTGTCTGTCGGTCTGTCTGTCTGTCTGTCTGTTTGTTCCAGCTAATCTCTGGAACAGCTGAAAACATGTAAAAGACAAAAAAATACCTCTTTTAGTACTGTGTAAAAGAATTGTATTTTTTGGCACAGAGCACGAAAATTAAAATCATCCATTTCTTTCTTTGGTCGGCCTGGTTTGGTTTGCCTGTGTTCCTAGGAGTTTCTAACTTTCCATCATTCTTAAAACCTTCGTTGACTATCCGCCTAACCGTACTCTCTGATTTTCCTGAAAAAACGTTAAAACGTTATTGCTATGTATCTCATTATAAGTGAACTATGTTCTTATGAAAAATATTTTTTTAAACACAAAAGTAAAAAAAACACTAATTGACATGAAACAATTCATTTAAATTCAAAATTCTTAAGTATCAAAAATGATGGTCGTACTACAATTCTACTTACAATGACAATCTAACCTCAAATGTGTAATGTAAACAATGCCTTTTTTGGATTACAAACAAATAATAATAGGGTTACATACCCGTCATAGAAGCTGTTCGCCCATAAACATCATCCAAATCCCACAAGATTTGTCCAGCTTCGTACAAACTGTACGGTGTCACACCGTATAAATTTACATCATCATATCAGATATATCATCACGCTACGGCTAAAACGACAGGAGTATCACTGAATATTTTTACAAAAGCGGGTGATTTTTTGAACTGGAACCTTCTTTAGCGACGTTGTGCACTTTGGCAAAATTTATTTTGGGATGCGTAAAAAGTGTTAAACTCGCTCAGGACACGTGACCGGACCTAAGACACCGGCGCAGGGCGCTTGCGCGAGTGTGCATGGTGACAGCTGATGGTTCGACTGTCTAATATAACATGACGGGTAATCCTACTATCCTACTAATATTATAAATGCGAAAGTTTGTAAGGATGGATGGATGTTTGGATGTTTGTTACTCTTTCACGCAAAAACTACTGAACGGATTTGGATAAAACTTTACAGTAATATAGCTTATACATCAGAATAACACATAGGCTACTATTTGCCGCGATAACCGACATATACGCGGGCGGAGCCGCGGGCCACAACTAGTATGTTTATACAGTAAAGCCTTAACCTATATTTTTGTAAGATCACAATACTTCTTTTCATCGCACTTTTTATATAAAGACCAAAGAGCTTATTTCAGGTGAGCTTGAACAACTGTTTGTTTATAGTTTTGAGTTTTCACTTCTGTCGGCAGTCCTCATGACTACATTGTGTTTTTATTATTTTCTTTTGAGTGCTTCCGTAACGTGCGCTGAGTAAGTGGTGGAAGATTCGCGATAATAAAGTATAAGAGAATTGTACCCCTTGAAAAGTTAAAAAAAAAATCCGCGTCAGCATATTGTGTTTATCCTTTATTACCTTTTTTATTGTAATCAAATTTTTGCCGCGGTATAACATCACGCTTCGGGCAAAAGAAGACACAGACGAGTCTGCGTGGGTCAGCTAGTCCTACATATCATAAACGCGAAAGTTTGTAAGTATGGATGAATGGATGTTTGTTACTCTTTCACGCAAAAACTACTGGACGGATTTGGATGAAACATTACAGTAATATAGTTTATACATCAGAATAACACATAGACTATTATTTGCCGCGATAACCGTCATATACGCAGGCAGAACCTCGGACAATAACAAGTTCATAATAGAATTGTTATAATAATAATTATTTTTACGGGAATTAACGCGATCACTTATTTAAAGGTATTACATACCCCTGATTTGCCTGACGTTTCGACCAGGTTGCCCTGGCTGTGGTCACAGGCTGACTGGCTCAGCGGTGCAACGCCCTCCATTGTCGAATTCGAAGGCTCTTCAGTTAAAGGTTAGAATAAAAATCTTGTTTCCAAAAGGATACCCAAATTTATTCACAAAATGTACGTGCATACTATCAGGGCTTCGGCTACTAACAAGTTTAAAATCAACAAGCATTTAAGGTCAATATGGGTAGTGCACTAAAGGGCACCTGCAATAAGATATATTGGCCACAGCAAACTTCACAACTAATAATAGTCGTCTTAAATTTAACACTAATTTATATTGTTGGCGAGCATCCAAATCGATTTGCGTGCTGACACTAGACACTGTTTACTAAACATTTTTATAAATAATAAGTACTATTCAACAATGAACACGTGTGTTTACGATGTGGTAGTAATTTATGAATTCGATACTGCGATCTGTATTAAGAAGATACATATAAAATAACTTACATTATCAAACTAACGACGACAAAGTGTCGACAAATAACGATAATAATTGAAATTAACGCTCATGGTTATAACTCAGTTTGAAACTTCGCAGTCTAAATTTAATTTCACAACTACAGCGAAGCTAAAAGGAAGGGTTATATTTTTGAAAGTCTAATATGTTTGTATGTTCCACGGTAGTGCCTAAACTACTGAAGCGATTTTGATAAATGAGTTTTCAATAAATTTGTAGTAATGGCTTTGGTGGCATAGGCTATTTATATTCATTAAAAGTTTTTACGTGGTTGGGTTACTGTTTATTAAACTTTTTCGGGTTTATTATTAATTCTCTTTCTCTAAACACTCTACATCAAAATGGAGATAGTGGTTTTCTATACTAAACCTTCAATAGGTATACCATATTTGTGTTTGTCTTATTTCTTCTCCAGTTCTTCGATTTAACGAAGTTATATTCAAGAGCCTTTAATGTCTAATTTAGCGCCAGTGAGTACGGTTAACATAACTCAAAATTTTAAGGTTACAAACATTTAATATTAACAGGAGTTATACTTTTGAAACAAAAATATCTTAATTTGATAAATATTGTATACATCTAACCCGGTATCTTATGAACAGAAGTTTGAAAAAGTAAATGGTCCTTAGAGCATTGAACGTCAAAACCGAACTATAAACAGCCAGTTGCATTACAGGCGTACCGTAATTTAAATTGTGCATCGTATACAAGATTACGTGGCCTGAATCTAGAAGATACATTACGCATGGGCAACTAATTGAGCTGCAGTATACGAGTACGTACGCGTTTAGAACCGACATTTGCATAACGATCTGCGCTGCTGAAACGATAACTTGATCGGCGAAGTTCGATCCAAAATCAACTCAGATTTTCCAGCTTGACCTTAACTGATCTGAATGCCTTTTCAGAGAACTTGATGGACATTCTACAGTAACGGAAACTCAGTAAACAGATCTAAATACTATCCAAAGCTACTATGTAAGCATGAATTGGTTGTTATGTTTAATACTTATTTTTACTCTTTATTTTTACTCATGTTCGGTCAGTTGTAATTGATTATTTTTAATGACTCTAATTATAAGTGGCATGGCGAAAAAGTTCTAAAATATGTATCATACAAAATGGTTTCAATATTCTAAGTTTTTACATGCGCTACTTCATATTTATCTACACAAAATGCCTTCACTACACATGTACTAAATGGTTTACGGTACGATACCAATAGTCTTATCAATTACTCCAGGTAAAAGATTTAGGAGATAGGTGATGCCATAATCTAGACGAGGAGGTTAACAACCCATAGACTAATCCTAAACCCTTCAACATAGTATTATTATTATCACAGACAAACTATAACCGTCACACGAGACGACTTACGTTCCTTACGCTATATAAATTGCATAAGTTATCACATTAATACACAATAACCGTCTAATGGTGCACTAACATAAATCTAAACTTGTCTAATAATAACTGCTTAATGTAAGCCGAACTAGATTTTCATTAAGCATTAAAATAAATCACTATTCTACATACTATATGTCGTGATCAAGTTAACGATCTTTACTTTTTACTAGCTGAACCCCGTGGCGTTACCCGCGGTTATTGTTGTACCGTGAGTAACCTCGCTGTACAAAGTTAGTTTTAAAAAAAATAGCCTAAGCTACTCCCTGGATCATCAGCTACCTGCCAGTGAAAGTCCCGTCAAAATCGTTCCAGCCTTTCCAGAGATTACCCGGAACAAACAGACAGACAGATATTTTTTTTTAACTATACTTTTGGTACATGTACCGTGTATACATTAAAATAATTGCTTTTTACTAAATGCATATGTATGTACCTATGCATTTAGTAAAAAGCAGTTATGTTAATATTACAAACAGACTCTTCAATTTTATTTATTTGTATAGATAGATTATATTATAATTGTTTTTGTTAATTAATCAGAAACCTTGATAAGATTAATAATAATAGTTAGAAAACTGAGAAGATTAAGTAATTTGGTTTATATCCGATTTCCAAAAGAAGTAGGTTCTCAACTGGATTGGTCTTTTTTTATGTATGTAGTAGTATTAATGTATGTATGTAGTAGTAGTATATTTTTATGTATGTAGTAATGTAGGTAGTAGAGCCACGCTGATTTCAGCACGAACAGGCCGGCTCGACCGAGGCAGTACTACCCTCGCACAGAAAATCAACGTAAAATGACAGCGTTCGTGCTGAGTCCCAAGGATGCGAAAGCATCACAAGGCCGCCATGGTGTGGGTCACCATGCTGCATTGTTGCATTGTCTGCATTCGCAATGAGTATGGTGACCACCACTTGGATTCTGCTTTTGCTTTCCACCAGGCGGAGTAGAGTCATATTGGCAGGTCCTTACATAAAAAAGTACATATACTGATTACTCCGTCAATTGTGGACCAATATTGAAAATTATTTTTATACTTGTAAATCTTTATATAAATAGGTGAAGCAAAAACTTTATATCTCTTTACATGTAAATTAAACGACCGGCGGAGCATAAAATTGTTTTAAATGTGTTTACATATTTAATATTGTAAAAATGAGCGCACAGTGTTCGCCAACTGCAGTTTGGCGAAATTATTTAATATGTACCTAAATGTATCACATATGTTATAAATAAATTTTAAAAAAAAATATCACTGTTAAAGTTTATATGGAGGAAGGGTGCAGAAAACTAAAAAACTACTTTCTTTCATGGAATAGCGGGCATACAAGCAGACGTATCACCTAATGTCACAAGTGCGTTGCCGCCCTTTGAGGAATGAGGAGGTGGTGGGGAGGGAGCTGGAGGTAGGGTTTGGTGTATTGGCCTCCAGTATCCTCACTCACTCGGTGAAACAAAGCGCAAGCGCTATTGCACACCAGTTTTCTGTGAGGCCGTGGTATCACTCCGGTTGAGCCAGCCCATTCTTGCCGAAGCGTGGCTCTCCCACTTAAATGAATTGTGGTCAAATTTCGACCGCTGGACGATCACATACATAACTAAACTAGTATACATAACTATATAACTATATAACATAACTAGTTATATATAATTACCTCACACTTCTCGCGCACGGCAGTTTGATCCCGAACAAGATAGAACCTGTGCTATGGTTAACAGTCCGCTGAGAAACACTATTATCATGCACCATATACATATATACTTAGAAATACATAAATATTTTAGATAAATTACACCTAGTCACGTCATATATGATAGTTCATGTCAGAAGCAATTGTCATGGGTAGGAATCGAATGCAGTCAGGATCACTGGATAAGTATGCCAAATTTCAAGTTAATCAGACGTTTTGAAGGGGGTCTAAATCACGTTCAAAGTATCCATTACATACATACGAATAAAACTAATAAAAGCGTATTAAAAACGAACAACATTGTCGTATGATAATAAAGATGTAATAACATGTCTGTTACTATAAACAGACCATAAAATACAAAATTAATAAACCGACAATAAATACCCTTTGGTAACTAAACCAAATGCCAAATATTTTATCCTCCGTACAATTATTACATTATTAATAGTAATATAAATGTACTTGAAATAACCGGTTATGACCGTAGTGGCCTCAATACTGGTATGTAACGAACAAAATTCGCACATTTATTAATGCCACTTATAACCTAATATTCTGTGTGGACACGTTATCTGTGGCCTAACTAGCGTTCAATTCGGAACATGTGACATTCTAGACAGTCAATTAAGCATGTTGTGATATGTTCAAACAAAATTGCAATTTTATAATTCGAAAGAGTAACTGTAATTGAGTAACAACAGACTTGCGTCCTTGCAAAGTTCAATCAACTCAACGCAAGAATAAAAGAGCAAAAAGTCAAGAAATAGTCGCTATTGTGCCGAAATTCAGCTATTCACGAATAATAGGTTGGAATTTACATTTATTTTACTAACTTAGTTTGTAAAAACTCTGAGCAAATGAGGGCATTACCTGAGTAAAATAGCAAATCATTAAATCATCGAATTATTCTTTCAATAATATATGTATATGGGTGATCGTAAGTATGTGTAGGTATGTACTATTTTTCCTTAACATAATAAAATTATATCTACTAACTGTAATTCATTTATACATATACGTTGATCGTTGAGCCTCGTTGTGAGCGGACGCATGTTCGTTTGCTTTTCGAAATTATTGTGAATTTGCTAACTGTAATTTGTGATTGGTGGACATCCGAAAATCGGTGGCTCCCGTTTCTTCTTGTGTGTTTCTTATGCAAGACTCCTCCCAGTGGGCGGTGGAGGCGAGATACCGCATTATTGTTGTGTCATTGGGTGTACCTGGCTGAATTTAGCAACATTGAAAAAGTGCGACGACAGACAGGATTTGAACGCATACCCTCCGAAACGTAAGTTGAAGACTCAACGGTTGCGCCATCGAGACAGTGACACTGCGTCGCAAAATCAGCCTATACTATCTATTCAGGCTGATGGCGATATCTCGGTTCACGTTTCAAAACTAGTCACAATCGTTCAAACTATTAATAAGTCAAGGTAACTTAGAATATTGACATCAGTGCACTGGGTAGTTCCGGTACATAAAACATAGATGGCGCCTACAGTCCAGTATTGTGCGGGTTGTCAGGAAGCAATCGGCAACGGACTATGTTTGAAGTGTTGTAAATGTTACAAAATATACGACCTCACATGCGCGAATATATCTCCGAAGCAATTCAAGTCTATGAGTGAGGGTCAGAAAGGTAGGTGGATATGCTGTGAATGTAAGAGTAGGCAACCAAAAACGGTAAACCTCAACACTCCAGTTCGCAACCTTAAGGAGGATCATACTAACTTACCGGGTGGCGAGGAACAGCACTCGCACTCTGACTTGGGAAATGTCACCCTTAGGAGGAAGCAAAGTGAGAGCAATTTAAAATCAGATCCTGTCCTGATGACACCCAGCCCACCTCGGGATGTTGATGTTTCGCTTGTGGCGGCGGTTGGTGAGCGTGTCCGGAAATTTATCCTACTGGAGTTACCTGGGATGATCTCCGGCGTCATGAAGGCCGAACTGTCCTCTATAAAGGAAGATTTACAGGACTTTCGAAAATCTATTAGCTTCATTAGTTCGGGCTATGATGAAATGAAGACCTTGGTCGATACGCTAGTCAGCGACAATATAATGCTGTTAAAGGAGAATAATACCCTTAAATCTACTGTGTCAGAGCTCTCGGGGCGTTTGGGTAGTCTGGCGCAACACTTGCGCGAGGAAAACATAGAAATACATGGTGTGCCCGAGCACCACAATGAAAATCTACCTAATCTCGTGGAGCAATGTTCTCGTGTGGTTGGTGGCGACTTCAAGGTGGATGACATTGTAAAATGCGCCCGTGTCGCTAAGCTAAACAAAGAAAGCAAACTGCCACGTACCATCATAGTCAAATTTAAAAGCACAAGAAAGCGAGATGAGTTTTATTCCGCGGTATATAGATATAATAAGGCAAACCCTAGTAACAAACTTAACACCTCTCTATTAGGAATTGGCGGCGAAAAAAAACCTATTTATGTGTCGGAGCATCTCTCTCCTGCTAACAAGGTTTTGCATGCAGCAGCACGGCAGAGGGCTAGGGAACTGGGGTATAAGTTTGTCTGGGTCAAGAATGGACGTATATATGTTAGAAAGGCAGTGGACTCTCCGTATATACTGATAAAGGACAGAGACAGTCTTGGTCTCATTTGTTGAATGCATATGTGAAGTTTAGTGCTAGTACTATTGACTTTTGTTCAAATTAATACTATCATAAATGTACCTATCAGTTTACTATCAAAATGTAAGAGGTGTGAAGACCAAGATTATTGATATTTATAACACAATATTATGTAATAACTATGATATTATCTGTTTTACTGAGACTTGGTTGGACGAGACTGTGCTGTCTTCTGAACTGTTTGATGATAGATATTGTGTGGTGCGTAGGGATCGTGATGGTAAATTTCGTTCGAGATATAGAAAGGACCATGGTGGAGGAGTGCTGATCGCTTATTCAAAGGGACTCCAGGTTCTTTTTAAGCAGGATTGGGAATCTGAATATTTGGAAGATATTTGGATACAGGTCAAGCTGAACCAATCGCTAACTGTTAGTTTTTGTGTTGCTTACCTTCCTGAATATCTGCCTCTAGGAGTTTTTGGTGAGTTTCAAAAAAACTGTAATGAGAGACTTTGCAATTCGTCTAAACACTTTACTTGCATTGTGGGTGACTTTAATCTGGGTAATATAACATGGTCATCAGAAACAGGTTGTCCTATGGGGTGTAATGGCGAAAAGTCTAAGTTGCTCTTGGATTTTTTTGATTCAAATCCTATACGACAACTGAATTGTATTTTAAACCAAAATGATCGTCTCCTTGACTTAGTCATAACTGATGGACCGGATGCGATTACTGTCACCCCTGCTGTGCCTGTTAGCCGGCTGGACATTCACCACCCTCCATTTGAAATGTCACTTCGAACCGGTACCGGCGCACTTTTGAAACACGTGCCAATTGAAAGGTTGTGTTTTCATAAAACTGACTTTGATAAGTGTAAGCTAGAGTTGGGACTAATAGATTGGGAATTGAGTGCTGAGAGGATGAGTTGTGATGAATTCGTGCAGTTTTTTTACAATAGTCTCTATTCAATTATAGAGAAGTATACTCCGAAAGTAAAGATATCGAATAGTAGCTATCCCGTGTGGTTCTCTAGGAGTCTTATAAAATTATTAACTTTAAAGTACAAAACTCACTCCAGATTCAAGCACCACGGTAATCCTAGAGATTACGACTTGTTTTCGTTGCTTAGAGCTAGGGCAAAGATACTTGCTGATCAATGTTTTAAAGCATACATTGAGCGCACTGAAGAGAACCTTGATCTTAATATAAAAGCTTTTTGGCGCTACACTAAAAGCAAACGCATAACTAATAGTGTGCCCAGCAGTATGCACTTTGGTAAAAGGGTCGGCAATACGGGCGCGGACGTTGTTAATCTATTCGCTGATTGCTTCTCTTCAGTTTACAGCCCCGGCACATCAGGTATCTATTGCCCGGACTTTCAACCGTCTAACTTTTCGATTACTAAGCTAGATATAGACAAACGAGACCTATTAAATAAGCTCCGACAAATTGATGTATCTAAGGGTAGTGGTTTTGACGGCATACCCCCAATTTTCATACGCATGTGTGCGAGTGCCTTGGTGACTCCGCTGCATATAATCTTTAATAAATCATTGCAGGAAGGCACGTTCCCAGAGCTATGGAAAATATCAAAGGTAACACCGATATACAAGTCAGGAGATAAGAGTGATGTATCCAATTACCGTCCTATCTGCGTTCTTAATTGTGTTGCAAAAATTTTTGAAGGCTACATTTACAACTATTTATATAATCACTTCAGGCATATATTGAGTCCAAAACAGCATGGGTTTGTTACAGGTAGATCTACCACCTCCAATCTTCTCTACTACACTAATTATATCTGCGAGTCCTTTAACGGTAGGGATCAGGTCGACTCTATTTATACTGATTTTTCTAAAGCTTTTGATCGCGTTAATCACTCTGTTCTGCTTTTGAAGGCCCACCATATGGGGATCCATGGTAATTTGTACAGATGGCTCTCTTCTTATTTACTTAATCGCTCACAGTTGGTCACACTCAGCGGATATAACTCTGTACCGTATTTAACGACATCAGGGGTGCCCCAGGGCTCTAATTTAGGCCCGCTTCTGTTTCTGATATTTGTCAACGATCTACTGAATATAATTCAAAGTGAATGTTTAGCTTATGCTGATGACATTAAGATATTTAAACGAATTTCCACACATAGTGATTGTGAACTCCTTCAGGCAGACGTTGATACCATCGTAAAATGGTGTGGTACAAATCATATGACATTAAATGTTAAAAAGTGTCAAGTAATAACTTTCACCAAAAAGAAAAATATTCATAAGTATGACTATCATATCGATTGCACTAATTTAGACAGAGTTACGGAGGTGCGAGACCTGGGAGTCATATTTGACTGTTTTTTAAGTTTTAGATCGCACTATGACTATATTTGCAGCAAAGCTAACCGTATGCTCTCATTTATACTTCGCACCGCACGACCATTTAAAAATACAAGATCTGTGATACTCTTATATTACTTTCTGGTAAGAAGTATTGTACAATATTGTTCACCCGTGTGGTCTCCAATTTATAATATTCATACAGACCGGATAGAAGCGGTACAGAGGAGATTCGTGAGGGCTCTCTGCTCGAGATGTGGTCTAAGACGCAAAATATCGGAGTATGTTGATCGATTGCAAAAATTTTCTTTAAGATCTTTGGCAAATAGAAGATGGATGAGCGACCTGTGCACCTTACACAAAATTGTACATTGTAGAATCGATAGTAATCTCGTGGAAAAGATTGAAATTAAAATACCAACACGATCTGTACGTATACCACAATTATTTAGTGTTCCTCCCAGTAATAATAATGTTTCACATAATAACCCACTAAACAGAATGTGCAGGAACTATAATACCGTGTGCTCACAGTTCGATATCTTTCACGAAAGTCTCAATGCCTTCAGATCTTCTCTCAATTGTTATAGCAAGCCTTAATTTTAATGCATATCCTAGTTTTATATAAATATTTAGTTTGTAACGGAATACCTAATTATAGTTAGTTTTTGTTTTTATTTTTATGCCAAAACGAAGCACTGTCTACTGTCAAAGTTGTGTACAGTTGTAACTGGATTGCAGGTTTACTATTATGTACTGTTAAGACTGCTCTTTGTATTTTTTCGATCTGCTATCTGTATCTGTACCTATTAAATAAAATAAAATAAAATAAATAAAATATACGTCGTGGAACGTGGGAGATTTATTCAACCTTATAATAGTCAACATAAATCATTTGTCCCACAAGAAACGACGCTTGACATTTTAAATGCCAAAGGTATTTATATTCCTAGTTTGAAGTTTGTTTCGTTTAATTTGTTAATTTGCAGTAATATGATCATGAGTTTCTAGACTTAGGTTTTAAGTCTGATTTGCCTGCGTATAAGTTAGAAAGTAAGTTTTATTGAGATAGGTTTTATACGAAATAAGCTAAAGGTAACTGTATATGCTGACAACAACAAACAACGTCTCAAAATCAAAATGCTTTTATTTCAAGTAGGCTTTTTCAGGCACTTTCGAAACGTTACGTTCACAGAACAAAGAGTGTGGTTACGTTAATGACTCTAGTTGCGTTGCGTCTAGTATTACAAATAAGTGATCAAAGTATCATTAATATTTCCTTTTTTGTACGTGTCATATATGCATAATACAATACAATATACCTACTTAAGAACATTCTGAAAATATTTTTAACTTTATTTATATACAAATATTTACACACCCACACCCGAGATTTTAAAGACTAGCCTTTAGAAATACAACTCCCATAAACGCATAGATAGGTATTCATTTATTTGTAATCAAAAGCCTGAAGACAAATTTTCAGGCTACTAAATTAAAAAAATGATGAACTTCCAGACTAATAAAAAAAAATATTCGAAATGTTAACACCTGATTCGCCCCTCAGGGTTAGAATATCATTTATGTAATTTCCTACCGAGGGTTTAACTGGTTCCCCGGCTTCTAGTAGTTTTTATCTAGTGCGGTTTTTAGTCGGCTCGAGTCCGACCAGTTGTTGGTATACGAGGGAATATCCAACAACTCTTAAATACGTATCTACGCATTTTTTATTATTAGCCCAAAAATAAAGTTTCATGATTCTAACTGAAAAGAGACGGACGTCCATTAAAATTTTCAACCCCTATTTCACCCTCTAAGGAATAGAATATTGGCAAAGGCTTAAATACATATCCATTATTTTTTATCAGTAGCCCAAAAATAAAGTTTCATGTATCTAACTTCAAAAATGACGGACTTCCAGACTAACCTCGATACGAAATGTCAGCCCCTATTTCACCCCTTCGGGGTAGAATATAAAAATAAATTTAAACATTCTAAATAAACAGCATGTGCAGAATAGGCAGCTCAAACCCAGGCGGTTTTATCATCAAGATATTCTGCTATGGTATAATACCTCTTGGACACGTCGACACCTTTTGTCGAAATAAATTGTCACATTGGCCTATAACATACAATACTACTTTCCTAGAATAATATTAGAGGCGTTGATGTGTCTACTACTCGTACTATCCCTGAAATATTGCAGAAACAATTCAAACATTGTAACAGCAAAATACAAATAACAAGTGACTAAAGCGAGTGACGTCATCTGAGTTCTGTCATCAAGTCCGTTTTTAAGAGCAAATGTAAACTGTCAGGTTCAAAGTGATTTTTTTGGCATAAAATGTTTTTTTTTTGGAACGAAGTTCCTTATGAGGCGTTGCAGAGGGGTACCCTAGCCGGCAAAAAGGGTCTGTAACGTAAGATTACAGCCTCGGTGTCGCAATCGTAGTGTATGCGAATGCTGTGTGTTTTGTGCTTTAACATATATCAAACCCTTGTCATGGAACGAATATAGTAACAGGCACACCTTAATGGTGTAACCTCAATACTATACAAAGTAAAGACTATAAATATCTTTGCCAGAGCTCCTAAATAGATCAAGCCCATTAGATTTAGTTGACACCGAGTCAGTTTGTAACGCTTTCTCATAATAATATGTCTTTTATCAAACATTTTGATTTTTCTCCATTTACCATTGAAATGGAGAAAAATCATTGTTATTCATGGAAACGTCCTTTATGCTACAAAATAAATCTATTATATCTGAATACTTACTATTATAATTGAAAGTTTAATTACTGAATGTCGGTGAATTTTCAATTTGAATTATATTAAATAATGTTATGAAGAAAAATTATTCGCGAATAATATTCGAGACGTATCTACGCACACAAACACAGACATGGAAATTTCTGGTCGACATCCTGAGCCACGAAATAATGAACCTTATTTCTATGTTACATTTAATTCGCCTATGGTGACTGATCCCGAATGTTCGACAAGATTCCAGAAAACGGTAGTAACAATAATAATGGATATAAATAGAATGTCTTACGGGCCGCAGTTCAGTTCAGTTTAAGCTATAGTGCGATAAACATCCAAGTGATTTAAGCGATCAACCTAGTGACCTCGGCGACCATTAAGGATTGTTATTAGGATTCGGAGTTATATTGTTATTTTAATAGTGCTTAACTGAAGTCTCTTTAACAAGTCAGAAGGTATATTTCTCAAACAAATCGAACTCTAACACGTAACAATAACATAAAATAACATTGCGTAATTGATATAATATTCATCACCAATACGAATTCATTCTTCAAAATTGTGATTTATGCATAATTTGATCATTATTTGTTGTTATAATTTAATTAATCTTCGATATTTTTGCGAAAAACGAACCACGCAAAGCAATGCATATTGTATAAACTGTGTCGAGAAAAGGCAGCTTTTCTTATTTTCGAAAGAAATTAAAGGAAGCAGGCTTAGAAATATTCCAAATCTTAAAAGATTATGGCTTTAAGATCTTAATCTAAGCTCTAAACCCCGTTTTTAATCTAGAGCTGAATTGTATGGTTCTTTTTCTAAGTACAGTTTGTGTAAATTAATTACATTTTTGTTGGAACCAAATCAGGATCCTTGAGAAACATATCTATGCCGATTGCCAGTGCAGCGACTTCTACATATAGCGCAACAAAACATAATACAGCACCATCTACTGCGGCTACACCGAACTAAGGAGTAACGAACTACGGAACAACTACTAAACCTGCATCACGATATAGAAATATCCAACATACAAACAACTTTTCAGAACTATTTTAGTATCGTTATAAATATTTATTTTTCGGACATCTAAACACACAACGCCATCTAGTCCCAAGATAAGCAGAGCTTGTGTTATGGGGTACTAGACAACTGATACAAATACATATATACTTTTTTTTTGTAAATACATACATATTAAAGATAGAACACACCCAAACTCCGAAACAAATATTTGTAGATCATACAAACATTTGGTCCGACCCGGGAATCGAACCCGAGACCTCATGATCAGCAGTCGCTCACGCCAACCGCGAGACCAACGAGGCAGTCAAGGAACCTTTATACTCTTTCACGATATCCCAGAGATGTCCTTGCACTACCTTTGAACAAGTTCGATATATTCAACCCAAGAACACGATTGATTAGACAAGAATTGAACAGTTCAGTGCAATTCTACAGTAAGTACAATGTCTTTACACTGAAAAGTTGTTGCTAAGGCACTTTTAAACGTTAGAAATCTAGGGTTCTTGTGACCCCACTACGGAAAAGTCAAAAGGAAGGGTATTAGGTTTGGTACTCTGTGTGTATTTATGTCTTTGCCAGTGTAGCGCCTAAACTACTGATGCTGTTTGGTCTCAATAAATTCATAATAATGGCTCACATAACATCCCATTGATGTTGTACCGCGAGTAACGCCGCGGAACAAAGTTAGTCTAAAAAAGAAGTCTAAGTTACTCCCTGGATCATCAGCTACCTGCCAGTGAAAGTCCTGTCGAAATCGGTAGAGCTGTTCCAGAGATTACCCGGAACAGACAGACATACAGACAGACAGACAAAAAAAAATTAACGACATTTTTGGTATATGTACCATGTATACATAACTATGCATTTAGTAAAAAGCGGTTATTTTAATATTACAAACAGACACTCCAATTTTATTTATTTGTATAGATAATTTGTCGGGTTACAGTTTTTTAAACTATTTCTTGTTATTAGTCTGCCGCTAAGATTGTGCTATATTTTTGAGATAAGGTAGAGATATTTCACACGTTTTGCTTTTACATGCGGGTTTACTATGTAAATGTACACCGTGTAATTGTTCCCAGACGATACACCCATTACTGTTAATTTAAAACATAATAAAGCATTAGTGAAAACACTGAAAACCATACTTATGACAAGAATAAAAGTCGACTCGACGTCCATTGAGTTAACTTTATGCGAGAAAATTAAGCAATTTTCTCTTATTAAGTTATACTCGTTTAAAACTTGGTTTGAAAATTTGGTAACCTGAAATAATAGAAGAATACAATGTAATAAATGAATTAATAATGTCAAATTTATGTAAATGAACATCGTTAAAACGAGAAAATTACTTGCATAAATTTTGAATGAATAAATAAATTAATATTTCTTACATCTAACACACAACGCCATCTATCCCAAGCTAAGCAGAACTTGTGTTATGGGTACTAGACAACTGATATAAATACATATATACTTTTTTTTGTAAATGCATACATACTAAACATAAAAAAACACCCAAACTCCGAAACCAATATTTGTAGGTACCAATATACAAACATTTGGTTCGACCCGGGAATCGAACCCGAGACCTCATGATCAGCAGTCACACACGCCAACAGCTAGACCAACGAGGCAGTAGAATTCTTAAATCTGAATACTTTAGTCTTAATTTTGGCTACTCTGTACAAATTCATCCGCGACTCCACTATCGCAAATATTACTCTTCTTACTACTACTAAGAGTACTACTACTCAAAAATGATTAATTGCCATGTTAACTAAATAAATAATAAAGAAGTTGACCCATTAATGTAGAAGCATCTTAATAGGCCTCTCATTAGTGGGAGTCACTATGTTGCACAGTTGCCTAGCCTGCATTCGCAATGAGTATGGCGGTCACTACTCTTATATTCTACCTATGTTTTCCATTAGTTACAGTCATTCCACCAGGTTCACATATAAAAATAGTGCTGTGTAATATAAAACCAACTAATCATCGAATTTATCATATTAGTAAGAAGGAAGCTGAATACACATCTATCACATAAATCATTCATATCAAATCACCTAGCAGTTTCCTGAAACTAAGCATTAAATATTCACCAACGACTTTCAAGCGACATTTGAACGACACTATTACACTTATATAAAAAATACATAACATAGTTCCTAAGATATGTATACGTTATGGAGGCAACAAGTTACTGCAAGTTACCTTGAACACCTACGTACTATAGCAAATCTAAGTACATTCTCCCAACACGACCGTTCACGCAAACACCTTTTTATGTAAATATTTATCAAGAAATATACCTGCATAATGCAATATCGATGCAGTAAATTACTAGAAAATATGTTATGATCTATCCTTGCTATCTCTTCTTGATACTTTTCTGACTGATAAGTTTATTACTTATTTATCTACAGGAAATGAAAGGATTAAGGGAAAAATATATTTTTCTAATTTTATATATATTTAAATAAAAAGCCTCGGTGGCGCAGTGTTTGCGACTGCTGTGCTTGAGGTTTCGGGTTCGATTCCCGGGTCAGACGATATATTTGTATGATCAGAAAACTATGTTTCGAGGTTTGGATGTTTTCCGCGTTTAATATGTATATTTTTTTATGGAATTGTTTTTGGAGTTTAAAGTCTAAAAACCTTAAGTCTTCAAGTCTTTATGTCTTCGTCGTGATGAAATTAATGATAAAATATAAAAAATGTGGATGATATGAAATGGGGACCGTCTTTCGAATTAACAAAAAACGATCTCCAGCAAAAACTCTGCTTAATTTGAAGCTAGATGACGTTGTGTATCAGATGTCTGGAATATTTACAAAAAAATATATAAAACGGTCGAGGTCGTATTTGTCTTTAACTAAAAATTTTTAAGCTCCATTTCCTCTAAGAAAAAATATTTGTATTAAGCTGTTGTTGGGATTTTTATGAATAATACGTCGGCACTTGGATTAAAAAATAAGCAAATGTATCTGTAACTCTAAATCTAAGGATCTCTTAAGTCTAAATCACGATGAAAAAAAAGTACTTAGGTTCTCAAGATTATGCTAAAGAGACTCTACTCTGACTGATGTATTATCCAAGACTAGTGGTCACCATCACATCCATAGTCTTTAGAAGTCCACTGCTGGGCATATCCCTCTCCTGAGAAAGGCGCTTTTGATCACCGTACTCATTCCACTCAGACAATGTAACATCATGACTATTTGTGACCCACTGTAGATTGACCTATTGACATACTTCTGCATCTTTAGACCTCCGATCTCGCACTCACCAAATAAACACCACAACACGATTTGTGGTCTAAAGGCTTTCAGATAATGTTCAATAGTTTAACAAAAGTACGCTAAAGCCACGCTAAGCTTAACTAACTTGAATAATTTTAGAAGTTGGTAATACACAAACTTTTACCGCAAATATCATATCGACCGCAGATAAGCCAAACTACAGTGGACTGAACAAATACGAATTCTGATTTCACCACAAAACATATAGGGATTTGTTCTAATCAAATTGTTAATGCTATTTGCTTTTAGTTTCAATACGTTACGTGATACGTTGACAATACGAAATTTCACAGACTCTATTATATAGTACAGTTCTGAAATGTTTTTTGTTATAATTTATTTATATAAGTCATAATTTTTAAATAAGTCATCTTTCATCAAATTGAAAGCAATTAAATATTATGTGTTATATATAGCAGTTAGTAACGATACTACAAATAAACAAAGAATAAATAATTGTACAAAATGCCTTTGAAGTGTTTGTTGCCTCCTGTCCAGCTGATTTTTACAAGAAGGGCATCAATAAACTGCCAATGCGTTGGCAAAGATGCTTCGATTGCATGGGTGATTACTTCGAATAACAGAAATAAAAAAGTTTGAAAAATAAGTACTTTCACTTATTGCATACAACACGGCAATTTCATAGGTAAAGACCTATTATAAAGAAACCTAATACCCTCTTATTCCCTCAGGTGTCACGTCACTTTGACATAAGCATAGCTTGAGTATCACGTGGTTTGTGGGATAATTCCATTATTATTATTAATAATTCCCGACTCCCGGCCAGTGACCGGCCAGTGGCTGGCCGGTGACACAATAGACCATGTTTTAATACGGCCAATGAAAGGCCGTGGACACCTTAGGGGTTAAAGAAGATCAATCTAAAATGACATATGTGTATGACAGCATTCGTGCTATCGGGTTTCGTTCGTGAGTGGTAGACTGTAGGCCTAGTGATACAAAAGTATCTCAATAGGCCGACATAGTGTTGGTCACCATGATGCATTGATGCATTGTCTGCATTCGCAACGAGCATGGTGACTAATACTCTTGGATTCTGCCCATACTAACCTTAGGCAGAGCAATGTCACTTGACAGGCGCATATATTTATAAAAAAATATTTCAAAACATAGTTACAACTGCAATTAGCATGCCATACAACTCATATAGAAAAGTTTGTAACGAACATGAATATTTTGCTTTGTGAAAACGTGCAAGAAATTAGCGAAATTCTAGTTTAAATGGGGACATATACATTTATAAATATACACAAATTGAAATATATAGGTACTCCTACACGATACACGACTGTCGTGAAAGTCAGGGTGACCTAGTGACGTAAATACAAAAAGATAAAAATAAATCTACAATTCCATGAAGTTATTATGATTCCAAATGTCAATTAGGGATTTTTGGAACCTACTAAAATCTAGTAAGAATGTGTCTTTCTTGAGGAATCAAACATTATTAACCGATTACGGCGAAGTCAAAAGGAAGAGTAATGTTTTGTTTGTGTATGTTTTGTATGTAGGTATTAGGTAGTAGAGCCACGCTGATTTCAGCATGAATGGGCCGGCTCGACCGGGGCGGTACTACCCTCGCATAGAAAATCAACGTAAAATGACAGCATTCGTGCTGTCGTGTTTCGTTGGTGAGTGCGAGACCGGAGGCCCAACGATGCAGAAGCATCACTAGCCCGCCATGGTGTGGGTCACCATGCTGCATTGTCTGCATCCGCAATGAGTATGGTTTCCATCAGGCAGAGTAGAGTCATTTTGGCAGGCCAAAAAAAAAATAAAAAAAATGTTCAATCGTAGTATCTAAACTACTGAACTGACTTTAAAAAATTAGATGGCCATCCAAAAGATTCGTTATAACGACCTGAATACCATAGTCTTTACGTTTGTCAAAAGTTTTACGTAGTCAGATTATAGTTTTTTAAATTATATTGTTTTGAAAATAATGATAACAGTAATATTTCTAACGTAATTGGGTTTTAGTAAAAAAAATTCGTGAATATTTCGTAGAGATCATTATTACTCTGTAATATTATTTTTGAATTAAGAATTTGTAAAAATTTGTTTACTAGCTTTTATAAGTATTATAAAATAATGAAGAAAACAAAAAGTAAAAAGAAGTACAGCAGTGACATTAACTCATAAATTTCCGGATCCGGTTTTCCTTATATCAACATTTAAAGGCCACTATAATAATAAGGTGGAGCATGATATAATATATAAATGCAGTTATTTTAAAGTTTACGTACGTTTTTACTTAAGTTATGATGATTCATACTTCCTGAATTGCATTACACAGATTCCTACACATGACTCAAAGTCAAAGAATGCTCAAAGGTTCCAAAGGTTCTAGTTTACCAGAATAAAATTACATTTTAGTCGTTGATTATGTTTGCTAGAAGACGACCTTAATTAATATTGGGTATAATAAAGGCTAGAAAGATGATGTTGTTGATTATTGTTTGCTGATAATTTCTGACGATACTAAATTTCACAGACTCTGTTTGACGTAATTTACCTCTACAAAGTATACCAGCGACGTCGTTGGTATTTTGAACTAGTTGTACCCTGTCAATCTTTATTGTAGTGCGTTGTGGTTGCAAATAATAAAAATTTTAACAAAAAAAAACTGACTTGAAGAACTGGACCAAATTGAAATGGGACCACATGGAAAGCACTATCTTTCAAATAAAAAAAAGAATCATTAAAATAGGTTTACACAGTCGAAAGTTCTGAGGTAACAAACATAAAAAAATACAATGGAATTGAGAACTTCCTCCTTTTTTGAAGTCAGTTAAAAATAGATGAAATACTTTCATAAAATGTGTTACTGTGTCATTTCAGCACAATTGGCACAGTATAAATAATAAATAATAATAATAAATATTTCGGACATCTAACACACAACGCCATCTAGTCCCAAACTAAGCAGAGCTTGTATTATGGGTACTAGACAACTGATATGAATACTTATTTACTTTTTTTTTGTAAATACATACATATTATACATAGAACACACCCAAACTCCGAAACAACGAGTATTTGAATCGTATCAAACCAACTAAACATTTAATAAAAGAGATATGGATATAAAGAATGTACATATGGATATAATTCTCTCTTTGCCTAGCCTTATCCCATTTCAATTGGGGTCGGCTCTCCTCGTCATTCTTCGCCAGACAGTTCTGTTCTGGGTCGTCAAGACATTAATTTGGGCTTTCTTTAGGTCGTTATTGATGACGGACATCCAAGTTAGGGATACTCCAATTATATCCATATGTTATGTACATATGGATATAATTGTTGTGTATAATTCGTTGTATGCTTATTCTATAACTGTAATGTGTCACATTTGAGCAGTTCACTATGCTACAGAATCTCAAATGGTTATTTTCCAAGTAAAGATAAACTATATAAATTCAGTGAGATTAACAAACTCAGACCTCACCCACAAGACCTACCATGTTGTTTTAAGTAAAATGATTACAAGAATTAGGGAAAATTATTCGCTTGACGTGACGTCAGCTTATCACAAGTTGACTGTTCTGAAGTTGTTATCACGCCTGTCACAATCCTTTCCCTGCGGAATGGACGGAGGATGGGAAAGGGGAACGGATCGCTGCAGAAGATTACTGACAAAACAAAAGAAAACACAACAAGCTACTTTAGAATAGAATAGAATAGAATAGAATAGAATAAACTTTATTGTACATTAAATAATATAGTTTACATAAAAAAAATAAAATAATACTTCAATTGACTGCCCATGTACAAATGGCGGCCTTATCGCTAACAAGCAATTTCTTCCAGGCAACCTTGGGATGGAAAAAAAAATTGTACTAGGAAAAAAATGAATTCATGGGTGGTAAATAATAAAAAGAATGTAAAAGAATTCAAGTGAAGATAAAAGTAACTAACACAAGAAATATCTATTATTATACATACTAATATAAATAAATACAAATACACAAATACAATATTTACATTTTCACTAGAAAAAATAAACAAATAAATAAAATGAAAATAGATACTTATATAGGCATTTAACAAATTAAGATGACAGGTAATGATCTCTGACCAGTATTTTAAAAATAGGTAACGATTTAGCACGTCTAATAGTTATTGGCAAAGCATTCCATTGTACTTGCAATAAACTAACGCTTAATTTTTATTAAAGGGGTCTCTTAATAGGTATTAAATATCTACATAAAAGTTTCAGATTACGATTACAAAAGATTAAAGCTGTTGTTGAAAAATCTAGACTTATTTTGGTGCCAAAGCCTCTGTGGCTTCTCCAAGGATAGGGTAGACGTAACGTTGATCCTGGGAGAGGATGAAATACCATGATCTGGGTTCTACGCAGAGTTCGCTTAAGACCATCCTTAATGGTGGTTTTTAGTGAAAACACCAACACAGTGTGAAATAGTGCTGTGTTTCACCGAGTGAGGATACCGGAGGTCCATAACCTAAACCCTCTCCCCCTATATCCCCTCCCCATCCCCTACAAGCCGGCAACGCACTTGTGACGCCTTTGGTGTTCCAGGTGTCCATGGGTACCATCAGGTGATACGTCTGCTCGTTTGCCAAAAAAAAAACAGAGGGGTCGCAGGAGCCAGGTACTCCTAGCTCCTACGTCCCCTCTTTTTTTTTTTAATTTAAATGGGCGAGGGGCCTGAGACCTGAAAGAATGTTCCACTCCATCAATAAAAAATTATACTCAAAATAAAATGTAGGTGTTGGCTAACTTGTTTGTAACTTCAGCTTTGTTTAAATAACACATTTAGATAAAAGATTGTTTGTGTTTGGGATTATACGCATACCTATCATTTGCAAAGCGAGGGGAAGTGTATGTATTTATCGATACTTAAACGATTTCCATTTTAAATGAAATCTACAATACAACTTAATTCCGAAGGGTTTAAAGGCAATTTCTACGTTGAAAACCTTGTTCTAATTAACGTTTCCATCTAATTAGGTAAGCACAAGAAAGGGTTAACTGAACGAACATTTTTTCACAAAATCACTGTACAAATTGTCCAACAAAGTTATTTTCAACGGAAGACTACTTTTCTAAAATAAATTTGACATTTCTATGTATTTTTCTTCTCAAAGTTATTCCTTTGTAGTCAACGTTTTGTTTCGAAATTAGAACAAACCAAACCATAATATAATTTTATTTTACGACGGAAATCACAAAAGTTTTCGTCCTTTTTAGGCATTTATTTGGGGCTAACATTAATGTTCGTTGCGTTTTTCACTTTCATGTATCGTATGTATCGTTAAGAAAAGCGAAATGATTGGTTATGCAGAATGCAAAAAGGGTGTACTTATATTTGACTGATAAAAGTATGAATTCAAATATAGTTAAGACTAGCTGAACCCCGCGGTGTTACTCGCGGTTATTGTCAGATAACACCGCGGGACAAAGCTAGCTTTAAAAAAGTAGCTTAAGTTACTCCTTAGATCATCAGATATCTGCCAGTGAAAGTCTCGTCAAAATTGATATAGCCGTTTCAGAGATTACCCGGAATAAACAGACAGACAGACAAAAACTGTAAAAATATTTTTTTGGTACGTGTATATATATATATACGTATATATAAGTATATCTATACATATATATGCATTTATTAAAAAGCGGTTATTTTAATTTTACAAACAGACACTCCAATTTTATTTATTTATATAGATTTATTTTCGAGGTAAATATGTATATCTAACGATTACTAAGTGTAAATATTTACATTTTAGTTTGCATGAAATAGGTACACTATTGTTTGCTCAAGCCTGTCACAAAGCCCGATAAAACACAAAATAATGCAGTAATATTATTTCATGTTATGCTGTTTACCATATTGTCACGACTGGAGCTCAATATATATTTTTTGTTATTCTCTTGTAGTAGAGTCTGTCTAGCTAGTCTGAGTCGCATAACAGAAGAGCCCCTCTAGCCAAGCGTTTATCTTTCTGCAATCGTTAACGCCTAAATTCTCGAATGCGACTGCCGATCTAGAGGTCTCGAGTTTGAATCCCGGTTCTGGCCAAAAGTGTTATTGAGTTTTTCTGATAAAGAAATACTTAATAACAGCTCGGAGTTTGGAAGTTGGGGTCAAAACCCTGGTGCCTCGGAGAGTACGTAAAACTGTCGGTTCTGCGTCTGAGATCTCCCCGATCATGTCGTTTAACCGTCTCATCATACTATGAGAGAGAAGGAACAGACAGTGCACCTGTGTTTGCACACACACTTGTGCACTGTAATATCTCCTGTGTAGTTGGCTGGTCTCCGTTTAGACTGGTCGCCGAGGCCGTTATCGGCTAGGAGAACACTATTATTATGCTGTATACGACCACTATAGAAACCTTTAACTATAACATATAGCAATATTGGATTGTGTAGTATTACATATAAAATATTAGCTGATACACGCAACTTCGTGTGTCTCTTTTCAATCGTCTAAGAGTGATGTTAACTATCCTATCCTAGGCACACCAACAAAACACATAAAAAACGTCAACATGTGTTACATGAATTGGGAGTTCATCGTGTGCAAAATATTTTGGACATTTAACACACAACGCCATCTAGTCCCGAACAAAGCAGATCTTGTATTATGAGTACTAGACAACTGATAGAAATACGCATATACCTTTTTTTGTAAATACATACATGTTATACATAAAATACAAATATTTGAAGATCATACAAACATTAATTCAGACCCGGGAATTGAACCCGAAACGTCGAGCACAGCAGTCGCCTACGCTATTATATATAAATAGATGTAATTAAGAACAACTTGCTAAAAACAACTACTTACAAGATAATATTATAATCTGGCGAATAAACTGATTCAACAATTCTTTCAAAGAAAACAGTCCGTATCATGATGAGAACTAGGTACACAATACTGTTGCGTAATAGAAGACTGCAAGCTTTTGAATACTTCTGTCAATGAGCGATTGTGTTTATAATAATACTAGCTGAACCCCGCGGTGTTACCCGCGGTTATTGTTGTACCGCGAGTAACGCCGTGGGACAAAGTTAGTCTAAAAAAAAGTAGTCTAAGTTACTCCCTGGATCATCAGCTACCTGCCAGTGCAAGTCCCGTCAAAATCGGTCCAGACGCTCCAGAGATTACCCGGAACAAAGAAACAGACAGACAGCCAAATTTTTTTAACTACATTTTTGGTATATGTACATACATATGCATTTAGTGAAAAGCAGTTATTTTAATATTACAAACAGACACTCCAATTTTATTTATTTGGGAGCACACAGAAAGCACCACTTATCAAATAAAATAGAATCATCAAAATCGGTTCACCGAGTTGAAAGCTCTGAGGTAGCAAACCTAAAAAAATACAGTCGAATTGAGAACCTCCTCCTTTTTTACGTCGTCATTATCATCAGCAGCCTTTGGAAGTTCTCTCTTTAGGAAGAAGGTTTTGGCCAACTACATATATTACGACGTCAAACAGGTTTTTATAAGGTTTTTATTTCAAGTTTTCCTGCTCTTTATAACGCTGTTGTCCTGCGTAGTTTGCTTCAGTCGGCTCTTACGACACCCACGGAACGAACGTGACTGTTAACATCAATTCGACTGCCTCGTTGGTCTCGCGGTTGGCGTGAGTGACTGCCGATCATGAGGTCTCGGGTTCGATTCCCGGGTCGGACCAAATGTTTGTATGATCTACAAATATTTGTTTCGGAGTTTGGGTGTGTTTTATCTATAGTATGTATGTATTTACAAAAAAAAAGTATCTATGTATTTGTATCAGTTGTCTAGTACCCATAACACAAGCTCTGCTTAGCTTGGGACTAGATGGCGTTGTGTGTTTAGATGTCCGAAATATTTATTTATATTTATACAAATAAATAAAATTGGAGTATCTGTTTGTAATTTGCAATATTAAAATAACCGCTTTTTAATAAATGCATATATATGTATACACGGTACATGTACCAAAAGCATCACAAGGCCGCCATGGTGTTGGTTACCATGCTGCATTGTTGCATTGTCTGCATTCGCAATGAGTATAGTGACCACCACTCTTGGATTCTGCTTTTGCTTTCCATCAGGCAGAGTAGAGTCATTTTGGCAGGCCCAAACATAAAAAAATAAACATTTTTGTCTGTCTATCTGTCAGTTTGTTCCAGGTAATCACTGGAACGGCAGGACCGATTTAAACGGGACTTTCACTGACAGATAGCTGATGATCTAAGGAGTAACTTAGACTACTTCTTATAGACCAGCTTTGTCCCGCGGCGTTACCCGCGGCACAACAATAACCGCGTGTAACACTGCGGGGTTCAGCTAATTACCAATAAAATTAATTCCTCAACACATAGATACGCACGCAATATACCTACGTAGTTTGTATGAAAAAAGATACTCAAATACTACCTATCCAGTGTGATATAACAGTCGTAAAGTTTGCGTGGGTACTCACAGTTGTGAATGCAGAATTTTATTGCTGCATAATACACACGCGTGGTTATTTTCGGCGTGTGTTTATATTTGTAAATAAATAGTTGTGACCTTGTGGGACACACATAGTAGTCGCCGTAAATTGTATATTTATACACTAGGGTTGCCAATTGTGCTTCAAAATTAATTATGAATCGTACCATACCAGTAACTGTAAGTGTTAATAACAAGAAATAAATAATTAAACGAAGCATTGAATGTCAAATGTGACAGATAGGAAGTCACAGATGTCGTAATATTTCAAAATGTTCAATTGTTTGTTTTTGTTTGAAGAGTCCGGTTTCATTGTTCCCACCTTTTCAGCTGCCACTGAATGAATTATTCGGTTATCTGTACCAGAGGCAATAGGAAAAATGAAACGGATTAATAAATTATTTACCTAAAGCTAAGTTTTGAAGTGGTAATAAACTTTGAATATTTAGACTTAAGTGCATTTTGATTATAGATGTTTTGTATATAAGACCAAATCTTATCGTTTTGGACAGAAATAAAATAATGTGTTGCTTTTGAAATAAATATTTATTTTCTTAATTTTAGTTTTTAGTTTAACATCTTATCAAAGATAACATCTACTTTAGTACACTATTGTAAAAACCTCACCTGAAAACAAAGAAACGACATTCAATGTTTACTTCTTCACTATTTCTAATTGTTTTATCACAAAATATATCTTAATAAAAGTTTACTTTTCGGTCATTTTCATATCACACCATTTCCATTACTCCTATCCTCTTGACAAACTATAGACTATCAAGTTTGACATTTATAAAGACACCAAATTCAAAATAAAAGAAGTTTCCTTTCTTTACATGTATATATATGTTTATCTTAATGATATGTACATAATGATCACTTTTTGTATAGTTTTTTAAGCCCATGAAGACTTTTTATAGAACAATTTACCAACCTATATGAATAACGTAAAACCGAGTTTAGAATATTTTACAAACTCAAATGTAAATAAATATTTAATATACAATATGTAATTAAACTTGTAAATTTTATTGCTACTTTAAACGTATTTTATAGTTTTTAGCGAATGATACTATGAACTTAGTAGTTAACAAATAATAATGACTACAATCCAAATTCCATTTAGGTTTCGGTTTCAGTAATAAATCAGTGTTTATAGCATTAAAAATACTACAAAAACTTATACAGTAGGTGATGGTAGGTACTAATAAAAATAAAAATTGAAACGCTTAATCTAATTGGTCGTTTATTGTTTTGAACTGATGCCCTGCTTAATTTAGTGAACGTTTTGAAAACAAAACAAACATAGGGTTAGAAACCCGCAGTCTCGTCGAGAAATTCCAAGACAATGCAAAGGACTAAGAGCTTTATCCTAAAGGATTACATTCATAAATAGCAACAGCATTAAACAGTTCACTATTCTGAACTTACTACCTTTTAACAATCGCAGATCAAATACTGGTTTCATCGAATGCAGCGCTCCTCACGGGTTGTTGACCTTAACAAGTAATCCCGTAAGGGAAAAGACACGAAGAAATGTGCGAAATGAATTGCCTACTTCTTACAAAAAAATACAATGTTTTTACTTTTTTTCTTGACTATAACTTTTTTCTTTTATTTTCATCGTACACGAACATGTACTTGTCTCTTAATGAATCATCTTAAAGTTGTTCGGGAACCATCTAACATATGATTGGTAGATAATGTCCATGTGGCAATATGTCCGCCTCGTACAGTTGTTGTACAGGAAATGTAAATAAAATTATCACAACACTCAAAACAAAATCGGTCATCCGAACGGATCGCACTCTGCGCTCGCTTCTTAAACGGGGTATATAAAGTGGTTTAGAAAGTAATCTTCTTTTTTTGTTGACAGACTGGACTATCAATTTGGATCTCCGTCTCCTAGTATGTGGTGTTAGGACTAAAACCCACCTCGAGACGGCCTGCCTGATCTAAGGAAGACCCCGTACCATGTACCAAGGAAGTCTGCCTCGTTGGTCTTGCGGTTGGCGTATGTAAAAGGTAGTAGTAGGTAAAAGTATATATGTATTTGTATCAGTTGTCTACCCATAACACAAGCTCTGCTTAGCTTGGGACTAGATGGCGTTGTGTGATAGATGTCCGAAATGTTTATTTATTTATTTAATTTCAGATCCCTCCAGGACCGACCGCGCATATCCAGGCTAAAGTTGTTTGTACACAGAATAGGAAAAGTACTTATGCCTAACACTTGAGATCATAAACAACTAACATATAATATGTTAAAGTTACTTAACAATTTTGCTCAAAATATCACCGATAAATATTACATAATAAGATTAAAGCAAAGTACAAATACGTGTCTGCAAATTTAATAACGGAGCTTGTAATTTTAGCTCTGAGAACTGTACAGAAAGTGAATGTGGGACATAAGATTTCCATAAGGCTTTTCTGAGAGGCTTTTTGTTCCTGGTGAGATAAAATTAGAAAATAGGGACACGTTTTTTCCTTGAGCACATAAGTTTATTTGCTACTAGGAGAAATCCACGCAGATTTTCTTAAAGTGTGTACTTTACTTAGTTTGTACCGTTAAATAAATAGTTTATAACTATATCTTTTAACAATAACATGATGCTTTCTGTTTAAAAATAGTTTCAAAGATGATGATGCTGAAGCATCTCAATTGGCCGTCATGGTGTGGCTTGCCATTCTGCACGGTTGCATTGTCTACATTCGCAATGAGTTTGGTGACCACTACTCTTAGATTCTGTTCATGCTTTTCATCAGACAGAATAGTCATCTTATATAAAAAACACCGAATCACCACAAATCAAAACTTTTACTTTATTACATACATACATTAATAATACTTATAAGTTCTTGATAGATCTCCTTTCGATTCATCTTTTCACCGTGGGTTCTTAATACTACTCATATTACCAATAAATATACCAAAGTATAATCAATTTTGTTAATATTCTTTAGCTACATTTATACAGATTCGCTTTAGCTCATTTCTAACTCTTTCGAATATTTCCCCGAAAAGTAATATGTAGGTACCTCTTGCGACCCGTGGAGACAGCGATATCGCTCCATCGACAATATTACATTGTCGGCTTGCCTGCGACGTTGAGCTTTTTTGAGAAACCTTAGCGTTAGATATATTAAATTGGGTTCGTAAATGAACACTCTAGCATCTCATTTCACAATCCGTATATTTGTACGAGCGCATAGTCATATGACTTTACGGCCTCCGGTTTGCAGAACAAAACTCTTAAAAAAAATTGTTAATAGAACCTAACTGTTTTGCAATGAGATAACTACAGTATTTTTTACCCGACTACGGCCAAGCCAAAAGAGGGTTATGATTTTGATAGGCTATGTATGTTTGTATCTATCTATGTATGTATGTATGTTCATCTGCTCCTTATCATAGCTCCTTAACTACTTATTAGAACTGGACAAATGAGATATCGTTAGAAGCGTCTTGATCGTCCGCTGGTTATAGGCTATATGCCGTATCACTGAAACCAATGTGGCGTCCTCTAGCCGACGTAAAGTACTGTATTAAAAAATAAATTTGAGGTAAATATGCCGTGTTTGGTATCATTCAATTCCGTTGGGCGAGCTTGGTTTAGTAGGCCTAACCTATCTGGCTAAAGAAGACTCTATATCCAGCAGTGGATTATTAAACGCTAAAATACAAGTTGTTAATTGTAAGCTATATCTTAGTAATTAGCTGTGCCCGCTACTTCGTACACGTGACATTTGAATTTTCAAATTAATATCAAATTTTTCACTGTTTAAACCTTCCCTGGACTACGACAAACATTTCAATTCCAAAATCAGCTAAATTGTCTCAGCCGTTCTCGAGTTTTAGCGAGACAAACGAACAGCAATTGATTTTTTATACATAAGAAGATAATGTGACATATAATAATGGTTTTTAGTGTTTTTACTCTATTTTAGAGTTCGGCATAACCACCCTACTGATGGATTGCATGCTAAGATATTTCCGCACCGAACAAAAAGAGACAGGTACCTATACAATGTCAATACAAAATAACAAGTGATTAGTGAAGTCTTTACTACAAGTACCTATTAGAAGTGTAAATAGAATTATAACAACTAGACTTTACAAGGTGGAGGTTTGTAATTTGTTATTTATCAGGTTTTTATTACATTCTTTTATTTACAATAGATAAGTATATTTTATGTCCACAAAACGCAGAAATATACCTATTTTGCTTTTTGCGAAATACTCAATAATAAAATTTTAATAAGTATAACATATTTAGCCTTCATAAAATTTTATGACAATTAAAACAAAATCAAGTATTTTTTTAAACGAATAATTCTAAAATTAAAAGTGAATTTTAGGACAAGCCCTTTTATGATTAATTATTAATTAGAAATTGATGCACATTACAAGTCATTAATATAATAATATGTTAATGGCTAATGAACGGGTAATTGGTAACAATCCTTCATAAATTATTTATTGGCATCATTATTTGGCGACTGTCCACACTTTGTACGACTATTCTTTAATACACTAATGTCTCAGACTACTTTACATTATTAACTAGTTATTGCCCGCGGCCCCGCGGTAATAGTAGCCTATGTGTTATTCTGATGTATAACCTATATTACTGTGAAGTTTCATCCAAATAGATCAGTAGTTTTTGCGTAAAAGAGTAACAAACATCCATCCATACTTACAAGGATTTATAATGTTAGTGGAATTATAGACAGCTTTCAAATAAAAAACAAGAATCCTTAAAATCTGTTCACCTAGTCGAAAGTTATGACGTAAAAAACATAAAAAAAACACAATCCCCCTCCCCATTCCAGAAGGGCGGGCAACGCACTTGTGACGCCTCTGGTGTTACGGTTGTCCATGGGCGGCGGTAATCGCTTACCATTAAGCAATACGTCTGCTCGTTTGCGCCCCAAGACTATAAAAAAAGAAAAAAAAACGCTCCAGTGAAACAACCAAATATACGTAGTCTGCCTTTTTGACTTAGCGGTAGTTGGGTAATAGAGGGACAAGTCTCACGAGAGAAATCAAATATGTCCTCATTTCAACATAGAAAAAATATATTACAGAATATATGTACCTTGTCAAACTTCGCTGTAGAGATATGAGAAACAAAATTACACAAAAATATGTATAATAATGTTTTAAGGAAGTTGTGAGTCCCGTCAAATATTAAGTTCCATCGATGCAGAATCAAGTTTTGAGCTTAAACAAAATCGTAGCGTACCAGCGAAATATTGTAGGTAATTATGTGGATTGATTGTTTTGTCTCGATATTTTTCTATTGGCTACAAGAAAAGATGAGGTTCTCAATCCGGTAGAATTTTTTGTTTGTTACAATAAGGCAAAAAAAATTGGATGATATAATATCATACTTCTCGTTTGGTACACTTTAAAATCAAATTTAAAAGAACAGAGTACAATACAATGGAAATGTAAGAAATAACACATTTTACTACAATTCATCATAAATATTCATGAACGACTGACTTTTAAAGTAATTAGTTTCAAATTCTGATGAAATCGTTCATAAAGCTCATTCAGTTTCTAGAACTCTACAGTCTTAGTTTGTCTTATATTTTACATCCATTAATTAGATTATCTTAAGCAGTGAAAACTATTTCTAAAACAGCTTTTAACGAAGATTTTGTGAATGGTAACTTAGGAGTGGGACTTCAAAAAGGATCTTTATCTCATTTTTGACCAGATCAATCAGGTATTCAATATCCGGCCAAAAATTGTTACATTATTTTAGATACCATTTGTAGTTATATTTTCTTGTATATTTTAGGATAAAGTAGGTCATTAATCATCATCATAGTCATCAAAATCCTTTCTGTTTGTTACCAATAATAACTCTTTACATACATAAAGAAAAATGTCGTCTACTTACAGATACCTACTTGCTACTCGAGAACAAGTTTTAAAACATAAATCTATATCTATACTAATATATAAAGCTGAAGAGCTTGTTTGTTTGTTTGTTTGTTTTTTGAACACGCTAATCTCAGGAACCACTGGTACACACGCTACGGGCAATATAAGGCGCAAACGAGGTTGCGTGGGTCAGCTAGTTTATAAATAAACATAATAGGAATATTCCTGTTCCTCCTTAGAGTTTTTCCATACTCCATACTTCCATACTTGGCATACACATATGTGAATGCCAAGAACCATGGAAAAACTTTTTTAAAAGCCCTAACGCCAGTCGCAACTATACTTTAAAATTCTCTATCTGTTTAACCTTTTTTACTTTATGTCAACATACATTCATTTTTATTGCAGTCCATATCTTTTTAATCCTTGATATTTACAGCAAGTACTTCGGAATTTTAATTCAAAACAAAAGAAAAACGGTGACACAAACTTTAAAGATTATTATTTGAATTTAGAATATATTCTCTATGAATGAAGAGTTTTATATGCCTATTGCGATATTCTGTAGTGGTTAAGTGTGTGTCTCTTAAAAGGAGGTTTTTGCCTACAATAGCACGTTAGCCAGACGCGTTGGTATGTGGTTTGGTTCAAGATTTCTTTCACTTTGCAGTGCTGTTACAGTCGGCTCGTGGTGACACACTGTATTCTAACTGGAGCAATAACTGGTCTTGCACTACTCAACAAACATCTTTTCACTATAAGGGTAACAGACAGCCCTCTATGCAGAGCATGCTTAGAGGATGAAAAAACAACCGCCCATGTCATCATAGCATGTCCTGGGGTGGCAGAATACCGGGCGAGACACTTTGGTTCGCCGAGGTCACTTGCAGTAGTCGTCACAACGTAAAGTGTCTGCTAGGCTTCCTGGAGGAACTGAGTTGGCATGTATAATGCCGACCCACCACGCAAAATAGGCGTATTAACTTTAATGCGACTACTTAGTCGAGTTGCGGAAACGTAGCCCGTGAGTTCAAGTTCACACTGTATTTTCAATCCGGCACTGTACTAACGAGGAGAAATAAATAAAAGTAAATAACTGAAATTAAAAAAATTAAAAATCTACAAGGGAAAAGGTCATATTACGCAATTACTATTACAAAATTAAGTAAATAAAACGGTACACAATTGCACTAATGATGCATCTATTTATTTACGTACACGTTTTACGTCTTACACGAGTTTAGTACGTCCTACTTTTACTACGTAGCGCTACAAGCTCGCTACAGTTATTATTATATCAGTTCAATGAAACATGATATACCCATGTATGTCTATGGTAAATAAACAGTTTAATAGTCTACGCATAAAATTGGTTATTGTAATCCCTTTCTCGTTTTACTTTGTAACGACTTTATCAAGTACTGTTATAGCCAGCATTGTGTATAAAACAAATCGTAAAATGTGTTGTATTCGAAATGATGGTGCATTGCTGTTATATCTGGTACAGTCAGTCAAGGACCCCATGCTATCATTAAATACGTAGTACGTTTTGCACATTGTGAACAAAGAGTATATGAAAGTATAAACCTATTTATTGTCATTAAAAGTAATTAGAACAATAAAGTTAAGAAGTTAAACTATGCATTTTGAGATTCAATGTTTTAAACATAGATATTTGGAATGAATAATAAATAAAATTTTATTGGAGGTTACAACCACAAGATCTGGCCTTAGGCTTTATATAATTCCTAAGACTAGATCTAGATAGACTTTTAATATGCGTGTTAAAAAATATATGTGTAAAGAAACACTATCTAAATTATTAAATAATGAACTAATACGAAGTCAATTTAGTTTAAACCAACTTATTGAATAAAACATTTACAATATTTTATTAATATAACTAATGTACGAAATACGTTCAAATATTTGTCACTTTCAAAAGAGCGAGCGTCTCTGAAAGTGTCAAACATTGGTGCTCTACATACAGAAAATCTACTGAATCGTGCCAAAACTTGAAATAATCCAACTGAAACTCACATTTTCATCTCCAATAAAATATATCTCCTCTCAAGCAAGGAGGCAGGATCACACAAATCGGAACCACTCACTTCAAACACCTCGGGTTACGCACAATAATCGACATCGCACCGTGCACTCGCGTTCACGAGAACAATCGACACAGAATTCTCGTCCACTCGCTACGGCAGATGCCGGGGTACTGAAGTTTTCTCAACATTTGAGGCTAGAGAAAAAGTAACCCAGTTTTTCCACCCTTACATATAAATATCGCCACTTAGCGCCCGTAACTGTTCGGTGACATTATAATTGTGTTCACCCTATAAGAGTGTCTTGTTAATTTAATTAACATCACTTATAGCTCATATGAAGAAACAAAATGCGACGACATAAGATATGATTTATTGCTATTGATAAAAAGGTATTTTTTCATGTCATGTCATGGTAACTATTTGAAAATAATTTTAATCAGTTACAAGAGTGGAAATTCATTAAACTTTATTGGTTTTACGCTATCACAAAAGGCTACAAATAGATCAAGGAAAGAATCCTACGTTGGGCTGTGGAACTCATAATAATAGGCTAAGACGCAGGTGCTGGTATAATTTAAAGATTTTTTTAAACACCTAAAACTCTTGAAAAAGTGAACATTAATAAAGTTGTGTATCGCACATATTAATATTTCAAACTAGCGTTTCGTGCACAGCTTCACCAGTGAAGATTTTATTTTTTATCAATTTCATACCGGTTTTCTTTGCAATTAAGAGTAATGCATGCGGTAGTAGTTAACACGCAAGTCATAATATCCTCCGCGTCGTCGCCTATCGGTAGCATTCCCAGAACGCTGGCAGTTTTGTCATGCAGAATAGTGTTGTTAATACTCTGTCCTAGAAAGAGACCCACCTTCTAGTCTTATTTCATTTATTAATATTAATCGGCAAATCAAATTTAAATTTACATAAAATAATTAACACTTCCTTTAACTGCCTGAGTGGTGCAGTGGTAGAGTGTGCGACTGCTTTGCACACGCTACCACTCACAACGGTCTCGGGTTCGATTCCCGGGTTGGACCAAAGTGTATATGATCAGCAAACATTTGTTTCAAAGTTTTGGTGTTTTCCATGAAAAAAATATAATAAGTATTTATAAAAAAAGGATATCCGTAATTATATGTTAGTAATTATAATACAAGCTCTGCTCTTTGGGACTAGATGGCGTTGTGTGAAAAAAAAATGAAATCATTTATTCTAGAAATAACCTACGAGAACACTTTTCTCAACCAGATTACATTTCTAATAATATAATAATGTTGCCTTTATTTCTCTCATCACAAAGGTATGCTCAATATAACAAGTACAGAAACAGTTCTTCGTAAGAGACTGGTGTATGTGGTAGGAAAAACCTGTGTTAGCGTGATTAGTTGGCTTTTTCTAACTGTACTAGCCCTGAGAAGAAATGACGACTTTAATCCAGGGTTATCATTATTTGCTTTGTTAATTTATTGGACCCGTCTCACAAACTGTATATAGGTAATTTAGAGTTAATGATAACCGAATCCATTCCCAGAAGTGAGGAGAAATAAGCAACTTAAAACATTCGGTTAGTTACTATCAATGTTCTTATTAACCGAATTAAAAAAAGGAGGAGGTTATCAATTCGACGGTTTTTTTTATGTTTGTAACCTCATACTTTTTGATTGGGTGAACCGATATTGATGATTCTTTTTTTATTTGAAAGCTGGTGCTTCCCGAGTGGTCCCATTTCAATTTGGTTCAGTTCTTGAAGTTTTTTTTCTTCTTTTTTTTTATTTATCATTAGTAGTAATTTAAGTCGGCCGTTCTTTCATTCGAAGATAACATAAGAAAAAAAAACTTGCGCTGTATTTGAGACCACTGATTGATGAAGAATCTCGCTAAACATGCGATAACGAAAGATAAATAACACTACTATTACTGCTTACTTCTTAGAAGGGCTTTATAGGTGACGAGGAATTGAGCAGGCAACAAATTGCAATGCTTTACATTTTTCAAGTTATAACTATGCATACATTTTAAGGTAAATGCAGTGTAACTGCGATATGGGGGAACGACAATTTAAAGAAAGTAACCAGCAGCAGATGGATACCGACTGCCCAAGACCGGAATAGACGGTGCTCCTTGGGGTAGCGTTTAGTATTGGGTAATGGTTTGAATACAACTTTATGGTGGACTACCCTATCAATAAAAAAAAACACAATTATTACTTTAATCAAAAAACAAATGTTAGAATGTCCAGTTTTTTGACATTGACCCAAAAAAAACGTGCATATTAAAGCATTTACTTTTTTTTGATACTTTTTTTTTTATATTTCGGACATTTAACACACAACGCCATCTATTCCCAAACTAAGCGGAGCTTGTTTTATGAATACTAGACAACTGATATAGATACATTTTTTTGTAAATACATACATATCAAACATAGAAAATACCCAAACTCCAAAATAAATATTTGCAGATCATACAAACAGTTGGTCCGACCCGGGAATCGAACCCGGGACCTCAAGCACAGCAGTTGCATACGCTACCACTGCGCCACCGTGGCAGTCAAGAATATCGTCACTTTACTTCAATACAGGTTTCTAAGATACTCTGTACTAAATGTATGCGTTGGAAAACTGATATTCTCAGACAATGCACATACTATACCTAAACATTATAGATTCATAGATGCTATTCAGATTATGGTACACGACAATCCCACGAGATGGTTTCTATAAGTCTTCTAACTGCAGAAAGCATTATTTACGTTACACGAATACCGACTCAACAATAGCCGATTAGAAAACATTGCAGTGTTACTACTGTACTAGTAATGATTCGTTTCAAACGTGTGAAGGTCATGCTTAGACACGAATAGCATTGTTTTGCACTAGGTAGTAGGTACTAATCCCTAGTGCAGTTATAATATCCTTAAATACCAACTTGCAGGTCATTCCTTTAAACTGACACTCTTGAAACCTTTTTAGATTACTGGATTATTCATCTGTGATGCGTTTTTGAGAACAATAAAACCTCTGCACTTGAAAACCTAATCATTAATTAAGACGACACAATTGTGCAAACAGTCTACATTTTCTCTGGAGAGCTTCTCTGTTTCCTTACACGTTAAACGTGATTAATCATTTAGAGTGGATTTATAGGCAAATACTTGTTTTAAAAGTTTGGTGATTTAGTTGTGAAAATAAGTAGATCTATCATAAATTAGACGTGTGAGAGAATTCAGGGGAAAACAAGATTCGGTTTAATGATAGATAAGAAAGTCATTAGATCTCGTGTAGATTCTACATCTACAAGCACTAACTTCACAAACTAATTTTTATACTTTAGTCAAAATAGGCAGCAACATACTAACAAGCCTAACAACACTAATATAGATCAGATAATAAAAAAATATATCAACACTACCACATTGTATAGTATCTAAGTAGGTAGGTAATTAACTGAGCAAAAAATGAATGGAGTTTCAATTATTATTGCAAAACATAATGTTTTTATAACTATAACTTCACATATGTTACACTCAGCCCTCTGTTCGGAACCAGACTACTGATAAAGATGCCGTTATATTTTGCTTAGAACATATATATGACCATGTTTACATTACATACTATTTTCTTGGTGAAAATCAAAACAAGCCAAAGCGGGCGCTACCTGGTCAAAATGACAGAGATTTCAAAATTACTTAATTTTTATTGTGAGCGCGTTGATTCCCGTGAACGTAATTATAAAACATCGAATTTCGATTAAAAAGTAAACTACACCCAGACCAACAACATGCTTAACACACAATAGTTGCTGTGGGTGGGTATCGAGCCCACAGCCTCTGACTTAGTAGTCAAGATTTCTAAGTACTAGAGTAAATTACTGTTAAGAACTATAGTATATATTTATATGTGGCACATAGTTACGTATCTTTCATTCATTAGGAAGATAATATCTTATGGAAGCAGAAAGATTCAGCCATTCAAACACTTTTCTTTAGATTCGAGACAATTATCCCTTTTCCATTATTTTCTCAAGATATTCGATAATCTGACGGCCATCTCGAGCCCATTAATCTGTCACGTTTTAATTAATGATTTGTCTTTGTCGATGTGGAATTCTCAAAAAAACGTGCACATTAAAGCAACTGACTCAAATACTGTTTATTTCCTGATAGTTTTTTTTGTTTTTTTTTTTAATAAATATTTCGGACATTTAACACACAACGCCATCTAGTCCCAAGCTAAGCAGAGCTCGTGTTATGGGTACCAGAAAACTCATATAAATAAATATATACTTTTTTTTATATATACATACATATTATACATAAAACAAACATTTGATCCGACCCAGGAATCGAATCCGAGACCTCAAGCACAGCAGTCGCATACGCTACCACTGCGCCACCGAGGCAGCCACACCACATGTGTGGTTATTATTATTTCCGAAGTTTAATGTACCGTAAAATGAGTTTAGTCTAGTTAAACAGTACAGATTACTCGTTCCTTAGGTCATTTTTATAACACATGAAGAAAACGAATTGGTTGGTAAAATAACTACTGTTATGGCCTAAGAGGCCATAACTCTCAGGCTAAGAATAAATTCTGTATCGCGGGGGACTTAAAACATACATGATATCGGTAAATGTCATCCGTGCAGTCATTTTTTTTTTATTTTGAATGTAAAGTCACTTGAAATATACAAATGTGTTTCCATTCACACGGTGAAAAAACTGAAAGATATTCTTAACGCCAGTTTCCCTTGAAATCTTGGTGTCATTTCGGTCAAGTAGTGTAGAGATATGTACATGGTACATAATAAGTATAAATAAAAGAAACACAAAGCAGTCATGAGGACTGCCGATAGAAGTGAAAACTCAAAACTATAAACAAACAGCTGTTTAAGCTCACCCAAAATAAACCTCTTTGCTCTTTAAATAAAATGGGCTATAAAAAAAGGAAAAAAATGCTAATTGTGATGTTATAAAAATATAGGTTAATACTATACATAGAGTTATTATTTATAGAGTAGGCAAGCCAGGCCTCCAGCTGTCACTCGGTAAGAAAGAGAGAGACAATCTCGGTACCTATGTCTCGCTCTACTCTCGCATTCCGAGAGCGACATAGTATCACGTCACGTCAGTTGAGAAAGACAGATGGGATACCGCGATCTTCTATCTCTTTCTAACCGTTGGACATTTCCACTTACATAAAGCTGTATGTCTATCTCACTCCATCCATAATAACTATGATACTATCTATACTAATATATAAAGCTGAAGAGTTTGTTTGTTTGTTTGTTTGAACACGCTAATCTCAGGAACCGCTGGTCCGATTTGAAAAATTCTTTCGGTGTTGGATAGTCCATTTATCGAGGAAGGCTATAGGGTATATATCATCACGCTACTACTAATAGGGGCGGAGCAACAATGAAGAATGTTTCAAAAACGGGGGAAATTTTCACGCTACGGGCAATATAAGGCGCAAACGAGGTTGCGTGGGTCAGCTAGTACAGTATAAACATATAACCAGTCATGTCTTATTAGACAGTCGACCCATCAGCTGTCACCATCCGTGCATGCGCGTAGCAGGCTGAAAAGTATAAATGTTTTATATAGACGACTGCTTATATATATATAGCTTGCGCGAGTGTTTGTAACACTCGCGCAAGCGCCATGCGCTGCCGTCTTACGATCTGGTCACATGTCCTGACGCGAGTTTAACATTTTCTACCCATCCCCAAATATTGTTCTTTTGTGCGTAGTATTCTCGAGTTTTGCTCTTAAGTGTGACACCTGTGCGGTACCAAGTCTATATTAATAGACTGGAATCTATTCAATGTAGGTTTCTGACATTCCTCGAGTATAAATGTAACTCCAGCGATCCACTGTACGAAAAGAGATATCAGAGACACCATATACTTCCTTTAATTAATAGGCAGAACATAGCGGATATTGTGTGTTTAGTCAAAATACGAAAATAAATAGCTCTAAGTCAATTAGATTCACCCCATCTACTTTCCAAAATTGAGTTACGTGTGCCAAACTTGACTTTAAGGCAACCAATTTATCTGTCAATCCCTATATGCTCAACAAATTATAGACAAATCGATTTTAATAAGATCTGCCAACGAATTAAATGCACTGATTGACTTCCCGAATTTTGACTTATTCACAACCAAACCTAACAAGTTCAAAGATGTCTTATAGCACTCGTGGTTTAATGGTTTTACGACGGGTTGTGCACTCTCAAAAATTTTTTTTTTTTTAAATTAATCAAGTTTATGACATCCCTAAATTAAGCTTTAGACATTTATATATGAACACGATTAAATACAGATTAGATAGACAATACGGTTCCCGGCAAACGGCATCCCACGATTATGAGTTGTATTATAAAATCAACTAAGTGCACTTTATTCTAGCTAAAAAAATCACTTTGCTGTGACGACTATCTCGTCGTGGATTACATGACCTTCTATACCGGTACGATTACATTGCCATCTAGTTCTGTATATAATGCCAATCGAATAACAAATATCAGGGCAGTAAGGTAACTAGATAAAATGTTGCTCTGGGGAATATCATGACCTTTTAACAAAAAAATTAAAAATACGTTAGTGAAATACGTTATTGTTGTGCCGCGAGTAACGCCGCGGGACAAAGTTAGTAGAAAAAGAATAGCCCAAGTTACTTCCTGGATCATTAGCTACCTGCTAGTGAAAGTCCTGTCAAAATCCGTTCAGCCGTTCCAGAGATTACCCGGAACAAACAGACAGACAGACAAAAAATTTTTTAACTACATTTTTGGTATATGTATCGTGTATACATACATATGCATTAATTAAAAAGTTGTTATTTTAATATTACAAACAGACACTCCAATTTTATTTATTTGTGTAGCTGAAACATGTTTGATTTAAAAATGACTTCCACAATAACTTCCACCTCCAACTAAACTGTGCAAGGTATTCCATCTTACGAAATTTTCCTTTCATATTGAACATCCATTTTTCTCATCAAATGCATGAAGTTTCTGGTTACCAAAGTGTAAACGTATATTACACCTCTGCTTATCTCTTTAAGGATAAATGAGTGAGTATATGAACTAACTCGTTACATATAGTTGCTAATTTCATAAAGACAATAGAGTAGTTGACACATTACTCAAATTAGTTACTTTTTATCATCAGTGGAAACGATAATTTTGTATGAAAAATTTACTAAATTCAAACTTCACTTCACGTTACTGTTTTAGACTACTCAATTGAGCAAATTTACTTACATTTATTTGTGAATTAAATATGTACTAGGAATTAATCTATAGAAATAAATAATAATAATAATAATAATAATAATAATTTTTTTTTTTTTTTTTTTTTTTTTTTTTTTATATTTGTGCTGCCAAAATGACTCTGCCCTGCCTGATGGAAAGCACAAGCTGAATCTAAGAGTGGTGGTCACCATCCTCACTGCGAATATGGACAGTGCAGCATGGTGTCCAGCACTATGGCGGCCTAGTGAGATGCTTTTTCACGCCCCGCTTGAAGGACCCGGGATCATAGTATGATGGGAACACTTATTGCATAAACTTAACCATACAAAAGGGGTTTGCACAGCTATTCAAATTACATTATCAAAGTATATTAGTTAGTATGGCAGACAATAAAATCAGACCCCTAATCCTCAAACTAGGATTTCCTGTATTTTGAGAAATTAGTGGCTCCGCTTAGTAACATGTGCAATATAAATGAACTTAATTTGTACAATTCGAACTGAAATATTAATACTATGGTTATAATGGGCGATATAATAGTATGAAAAACATATGTGTATCCGTATATGTGTATGTGGGTGTGTGTGTGTGTTTGTGTGTGTGGGTGTGTGTTTGTGCGGGCGTGTGTGTATGTATGTGTGTATAGGAAAGTCAGTATGTTTGTCTCTGAGTTAGTATTTCTATGTCTTTTTTGGCAAATTACAAAAGGCTCTCTGTGTCGTGATAATCAAGTGAGTGTAGCCATTGTTCAATTTTAAGTTTGATTTTATATTTAATCTGGGATTGAAGGCTTAGGATATTATGTAGTTTGTTGTAGATATTTGCACTTTGATACTCGAGGTTTCTCCTACCAAAGGCTGTTCTGAAGTTTGAAATAGTGCACGGGGGTTTGGGTCTTCTTACGATATTTTTAGAAATTACATTATCTGCTGCTTGCACGGTTTTGTGACGGCGGAGACAAATTCTTAACATGTAAAGTTGCCTAACGGTAAGACATGCTGCGTCCTTATATAGTTGATTGGTAGGGTATCTGTAGGGTTTCCGAAAAATGACTTTAAGGATCGCTCTCTGAGCACGCTCTATGTCTATGAACTTAGTCTTAGGAGATCCTCCCCAGATCGGGATACAGTACGTTTTTAGAATAGGCAGGTCTGCAGAGTTACGGAGCTTTTTGAAAACATATATTAACTTTCTAACCTTTGCAGTCAAAGTTTGTATGTGTTCGTACCAGTTTAAGCAGTGATTAAGGGTAACACCCAAATACTTTGTGGATAAGGCTCTAGTTAAGGAGGGACATGAACATGTGAGACTATTGCTAGGGCATGTGTGAGCTTTTATTGTGACGGATTCTTCGGTAGGCTGGCTAGATGAATTTATCGCAAAGGTAATGTAGCACGTTTTTTCAACATTTAGTGTCAATAGATTATGTGCCAGCCAACTGCCTGTGAGGGCAATGGCTCGTTCAGCAGAGATTATAGTTTCAGACCAGGTCTTACCATAAACTAAAATGGCAGTATCATCAGCATACGAAAAGATATGAGAGCTTGGCAACGACATATTGCAAAGCTCATTGAGGTAAATAGTAAAAAGAGTAGGGCCCAAGATGCTCCCCTGAGGGACCCCACAACGAACCGAAACTTCATTACTGATATCTGATCCAATGCGAACACATTGAGTGCGGTCCCTCAAGTAGTCTGTGTAAATTTTAAGGACATCTCCTCTGACACCCGACAGTTCAAGCTTTTTAATTAGAATCGGTACAGAAATCGTATCAAAGGCCTTGGAGAGGTCAAGAAATATTCCAAGGCATTTTTGTTTATCGTCTATCTTTCGAACTGCCAGTCTCGTAAATGATGCAACTGCATCCTCAGTAGACAAGCCCTTTCTGAACCCAAACTGATTTTTTGAAATTATGTTATTTTCCTCCAGAAAGCCTGTAAGATAATTATCGAGTACTCTCTCCAAGACCTTTGATAGAGCTGGAAGTATAGATATGGGTCTATAATTACCCACTTCACCTTTACAACCCTTTTTGTAGATCGGTATTACTACCGATCTCTTCAAAGCCTTGGGGAAAGTTCCAGATCTCAATGCCAGATTGCATATGTGGGTTATTACTGGTACTAAATACAGTCTAGCAGATTTTAAAACACTAGCCTGAATGCCATCCCACCCCACAGATGCATCCGCACGGAGGTTATTAATAACATTGTTTATCTCTGCTTCGTCAACTTCAAATAAGCCCATGGATTTCAAAGGAGATAAATTTATAGAAGAATTTGGTTTTGGTCTATGCGTTGGTTTTATTTTACTGGCTAGTTCGTTACCAATGTTAGCAAAGTAGTTATTGATATGATTAATAGCTGCGTTTTTATTTTCATATGCATTTAATAGGTCCACTGCATTGGAACGTGTGACGGCAGTGTCAATAACCGTTTTTATCACTTCCCACATTTTTTTAGGGTTTTTGTTGTATTTAGCAAATTCAGATCGTTCATAATTACATTTCAGCGCTTTTAGTAGATTGTTACAGAAGTTGCGATAGCGCTTATAGGTGATTTCTAAAATAGTATTATCCGGTTGTTTTTTAAGCTTAAGGTGCATGTTGTCACGATTACGAACACATCTTAATAAGCCAGGTGTTATCCATGGTTTTAATATTCGAGCTTTTCGAGAAACGTCAACGGTTTTACTGTGTGATTCAATAACAGATCTGAGAGTATATGTGAATAAATCAGTAGCTTCATTTACATCATCCATAGAGAGAATGTTAGAGAAATTTGTCTTTTCAATATCATTAATAATGGCACTCATATCCATACGGTTGATTTTATTGTTTAATCTGGGGAATGTGCGAGTTAGACTGAGGCTTAACAGAACATGATAATGATCAGTGATAGAGGATTCAATTACTAATGTTACAGCAGTGTTGTGGGTTTTAAGTAATACATGATCTAAACAGTTGTTTAATCTAGTGGGAAGCTGATGAGCTGGCAAGAGACCGTGTAAAGCTGCAAGATTTAGGTAATCGTTGGCGCGGCTGTCTGGACTGTTTATTTTAATATCTATGTTTAGGTCACCCATCAATATAATGTTATTATAAGAAGATAGTTCCGATAAAGTATGATTGAAGCTATCAAGGAAGTTATCTATATTCTTGTACGAGGGTGGTCTGTATATAGCTATAATTACATTATTGTTGTCTATCCTACAGAGAAGGCAATTAGAGTCTTGAAATGAAGGTTCATACACTTCGTATCGTTTGAGACCATTCTTAACGTACATCACTATCCCCTCATTTTGGGTGAGCAGCCTATTCGTTGCAAAGCTCGTATATCCATCTAATAAAGGCAAAGTTGAAGTTTTAGATAACCAGCATTCCGTTAGAATGAGTATGTCACAGCTAAATTTGAGAGAGCACAATAGTATTTTAAATTCATCAAAGTTCTTATTGATGCTTCGTATGTTAAGGTGTATAACTTTGAGTGACTTATTCAGTGAATTAAGGAGCAGTCTACAATCTTGTGTCCTACAAATATGCGATTTAGATGTGGATAGGTTATCCAAATCAATAGTGTTAGCCATTTGACAAAAAAATAGTCATCACATAACTATAGCACAAGCAATTCACCGGAAAGCAAAATACTATTATTGATATATTTGTGTTATCTAGTAATTTTAAAATAGATACATATAAACTCATTGTAATTCTTATGAGACTATACTTGTGTATTGTGTATTTTTGTTTTGTATGTGATTGGTAAATATACTGTCTAATAGACTTGAGTTCATTGGTATGTGAGTAGTTGGTGAAGGTGATTGTAAGATATACGTATGTATGTGTGTAAATGTGTATATAATATAAGTTTTTATTTGTATTGGTAAAAAATATTTCACAATAAAGTAACAACTGCTTAGACGAACTTAAAGCTAGTCAAATTTTTTTCTGTAAGTCGATAAGACACTGCTCGGATTTTATGAGAATCTGGTTAGCTCCATCCTCCTTTCTGATAAAAATATTACCGTTAGTTGTCCAGCTATATACATAGTTATATTGCTTGGCAAATTCACGAGCTTGAAAAAACAGCTTTTTCAGTGTAGGCGGAAGATACTCGGAGACAAAGATGGGATGCTTGTCGCCTTGAATGCCGATGTGAGTCGTATTTAACTTTTCGGACTTAACAAGTTTTTTATTAAAATTTCTTATTTCTGATAGATAGTGGCTTTTAGTATGTACCTGGGTAAATTCGGCCACAATTGTTCTTCCAGCACCCGACTTTCCTGGTAAACGTCTAATGTCCCTTATGTCAGCAGTCGAGATATTCATTTTTATGGCTTTGCCGATGTTGGAAATCACGGAGATTAGATCGGTGTATGATTCCTTCTCTTTCGGTGGTATATTACGTATCTCTATGCTAGAACAACGCGAGCCAAGCTGTATATCTTTTAATTTAATTTCCAAGTTTTTATTGTAATCTAATAGCTGGAGGCGCTCCCTTTCCAAACCATTTATTTTACTCTTGAGTTCTTCGTGCTGTTGATTCACGAAACTAATAGATTTTTCAATCTCACGGTGTGACTTTAAAATATCTGCGTTTTGTATCTTGATTTCATTTACTTCGGATGATAATGTGTTCAGAATGGTGTTTTGGTTTTCGATGATTCTCATTAAATTATTATCGTGGGATTCCTGGCACTTTTTTAGTATATCCATTATATTAGCAGTTAATTCTTTTTTGAAGTTTGCTAAATCGCATTTCTCCGGTGAAAGTTCACTACGAGGCCGCTTGCTTCTCGGTAGCACATTGACCGCGTCACTGCCATGCAATTGGTCTGAGACGGCTTGCGTTAAATCCGGTTCAGATTGTGTTTGTGGAACCTTTGAAGAAGGGGCGCTGGGTGGTGAGCGCTGAACGCGTGGCATTATTATGTATTCTGATTCTTACCACTGCAGTGATAAGATTTAAAATATTACGTACCGTTGTTAAGTGTCCATATAAACGACAGTATGCCGTAGCCGATAGCGTATGTCGATGTTCCGTAGCAACCGTAGCTCTTACGTCACTTTGTAGCAGTATCGGTTTAATTGTTATTAGTTATTTCGCAATAACCTCGTAGCGTATTGTGGCTTGGTAAGAAGCGCACTCGGCCGCGAATCTAGCGGTCCGGGATCGAGTCGGAGCGGACGGGGCAGCCGTCGGGGTGGTTGTGGCTCACAAAGTTACTACTATCTCACTCGGTAACCGCCCAAAGGGTGGAGTCAAGCCACCAAACAACACTTAGTGTGACAAGGAATTTTATCAAGCAGTTTGCACCAATCACAAATTTGTAAAATGAATTTCGAAAAGCACTCTGCAACAACAAAACACACGTCCGATCACTGACACGCACCGCGCGAGAGCTTGGAGTGTCTGTTTGTAATATTAAAATGACCGCTTTTTACTTAATGCATATGTATGTATACACGATACATATACCAAAAATGGAGTAAAAAAATGTTTTGTCTGTCTGTCTGTCTGTCTGTTTGTTCCGGGTAATCTTCAAAAATTCAAGGTAGTAGAGCCACGCTGATTTCAGCACGAACGGGCCGGCTCGACCGGGGCGGTACTACCCTCGCACAGAAAATCAACGTAAAATGACATCGATCATGCTGTCGTGTTTCGTTGGTGAGTGCGAGACCGGAGGCCCAATGATGCAGAAGCATCACTAGCCCGCCATGGTGTGGGTCACCATGCTGCATTGTTGCATTGTCTGCATTCGCAGTATGGTGTTCACCACTCTTGGATTCTACTCATGCTTTCCATCAGGCAGAGTAGAGTCATTTTGGCAGGGTCAAACATTAAAAAAAAAAAAAAAAAAAATATGTATGTAGACACGATACATATACCAAAAATGTAGTTAAAATTTTTTTTGTCTGTCTGTCTGTCTGTCTGTTTGTTGTGGATAATCTCTGGAACGGCTGGACGGATTTTGACGGGACTTTCACTGATCCGGGGAGTAACTTAGGCTACTTTTTATAGACTAACTTTGTCCCGCGGCGTTACTCGCGGTACAACATTAACCGCGGGTAACACCGCGGGGTTCAGCTAGTCATTTATAAAAACAATATTTACAAACAAGTTGCAGCAAGTAAAAAAGCTGCTCTGCATCATCGCCTAAAGAATCGAATCGAATACGACAAAATACTTGGTGTCGACATATCGAGCGAAGTCCAGTTTCGTGGCCATTTGGAGGGTAAGGCCAAATTGGCCTGGAAGAAGCTTGGTGTGCTCAACAGATCGAGACAGTATTTCATCCCTCTGGACCGCATTCAACGGAGAGCGATTCGAATCGTCGACTGCCAAGAACTTTCAATTCGGATAGACTCTTTGGCGCTGCATAGAGATGTGGCTTCGCTGTGCATTTTCTACCGCATTTACCATAGGTAGTGCTCCGAGGAATTGTTCGGACTGATTCCTGCCGCCTCTTTCCGCCACCGTCCTACGCAACAGAAATTTCATCTACATCATCTCGATGGCTGGCAGTCCATAACTGTGCGCTTTTCCAGGACCTCTCTGCCTCGCACAACAAAGCTGTGGAATGAACTGTCGCCTGCGGTATTTTCCGAACCAATACGACCTTCAAACCTTCAAGAAAAGAGCGTATTCCTTCTTAAAAGGCCGGCAACGCAATTGTGACGCCTCTGGTGTTGCTGGAGTTCATCTGCTCCTTTGCGTTCTATTTTAAAAAAAAACCTTATTGTTAATTTGAAAGATTGTCACGAACCCCTATAAATAACCTATTTATTTCTAAAACGGTTAATTTCCTACCCTTGTCACATACGTGCAGTGCTTTAAAATTTTTTTTACAAATAAGAAGACTAGCTGTGTCCGCTACTTCGACTACGACAAATATTTCAAAACCAAAATCAGCTAAATTGGCCTAGCCGTTCTCGAGTTTTAAAGAGACAAACGAACAGCAATTGATTTTTATATATAAGATAACTCAAGTATAAATAACAAAGTTGAAAGTAATAACCAAAAAGAATTACTTATATGTAACTCGAATTAAACCAGCGAAGTAAAGGAAATTGAAGAGGAAAAGCGAACTAATGTGATCAAGCTGGTACCCGCTTACCGGATAGAAACATATTAGAACGCTTGTAATAGAATGATATTAATCAAGGAGTGATTGATTCATTCAGACAGTAGGTCATTGACTCACTCACTTGTCATCGGAGACTTTGCGATTGAACATTATGGAGGAACTTGTGTAAAATACTTTAAGAATTTTAATCCGAATAAAACATAAAATATACTACGAATAAACAGTGTTTTAATAGAAATATTACACGCTAACTGTATGTACATAGTTTCATATATTATATATATTGCAATTTCCGACATCCAATATTTCGACATTGAGGAAACTCAACATTGGCTTATTTTTCAAACACGAGTTCCTTTCAGATTCCATGGAAAGATCTGAAGGATTTAACGGTCTAATAATTTGTGTCTACTGAACCATTATATTGTATGTTTATAGAAGAAACTATTGTGCGTTAACTGTAATAAATTGCAATTCTTTTAGTTCAAATATTTGATCATTTTTTACGATTACCCTTGTACTTATGTGTTTTGTTTTTTTGATTTTATTAAATGAAATTATGTCTAAGGTTTTCAGCTACATACAAACTATACTTATGAAATTCTCACGTTGTTTACAATTATCTCCGAAACTGTCTTATTTTTAGGTTTTTTTGTTTGTGTTTTGCTAACGTCAACATCATGCTTCGATCAATAGGAGCTGATTGGAAAGAGACACAGCCAATTTTGCGTGGTTCAGCTAATTTACCTATATATTTAGCTATGATTCTCTTTGAAGTAATAACTTTTATGAACAAATATGTCTTTAATACCGAATTGCAGTAATGATAAAGAAACAAAAAGGTTTCATCCATCTTTTTGTTCGTTATTTTAGACTGATGTGTTCCATTTTTCTATCACAAACCTTTCATGTAACACAAAATAATAGTGTTGCAATTTGTGAAGACCGACAGCTATAATAACATATCGTTTGTACAAGGTCACATCGAAACAAATTGGATGATAGCCTATCAAACCGTTCCAATAATATCTTAGAATATTGAGTGTGAAATTTTATGATGAACCTCAGAGCTAAACGTCTGACGACGATGGATTTCATGCGGTTAAACCCCAAATTGATACTGAATTGGATATCAATTTGAGGTTCCAATAGTTCCAAGTTATACAAATAGCAAGGGTTATTTACACTTAATAGGTGGGGTTAATAACAAGAAGAATTTATAGTAAATTATTTGGAGAAAGTTTAAAAAAACTTTAAAATAAAAATTTTAAATACTTAAAACAGACACTCCAATTTTATTTATTTGTAAAGATTGTACAACGTTAGACTTAAAGCCCAGGACATTCTCTACCAGTAAATTTTTAGGTCGAAATCTTGAAAGATACAGAGGTTACGCCGTTCACCCAACTTGTTATCTAACAGCCAACTCTAGCATAATAGGCACTCATTAGAAACTTTTGGTGTGTTTGATGTGTATATTAATGTAATAAAGAGAATGATTACAAGTGTGTCGATAGTATACGCTTGTTTGTTTGAATCGGAACCTATACCACTCATCAATAACATTATGAAATAATATGAAGAACTGTAACAGTAAGCCGGACATAAATCTAGTTAAGGGCTTTAGTGCAGCAAATGGATCCGGTCTTCGGTAAACCGATCACGTGTACGTCGGGTCAGGGGCCATGAACGTCCGTTCGACATCATTACCAAACCACTTAAATCCTGCCAGAACATTACTAAAACATCTCACATACACATGACTCGAAGTTATCCAACTGGACACTAATGGACCTTAGACATAAATTTGGAATCGACAGTTTTGTCCGCGTTCATCATAATTATTTTGATATAGTGACTGGTAAAAGTTGTAGGTTCTTTTTCGAATTTTGCTCTGAGGGAAACTCAAAACGCTTACTCTAAACTTAAAGAGAAATGAAATTCCACACTTCTGACGCAGTGTGAATCAAAGGTAATTCGGATTTTCGAATTCGAAAACCATTTTGTATTCATAAACATTTTTTAATACCTTAAAAGCCACCGATAATTTCCAGCAGTCTTAGTGCCGATTTCACTATCTCCGGTTAACCTATTCGTCAATAAAATTGTCAGTTTTCTGACAGTTGTTGTATTAGTTTGACAGTTCTTATTTGACAAATAGGCTATTCGGGACTTTAATAACAGGTGGTGAAACCGGCCCTTAAATTATTTGTCCTATGTGGAATGTAAATAAATAACCTTTTTTTGTAAATATATATATATACATATATATATATATATAATATAGAAAACACCCAAACCTTGGAACAAATAACTGCAGATCATACAAACATTTAATTTGACTCGACTCGACTTCGACTCGGGATCGAACTCAAGACCTCATGCACAGTAGTCGCATATGCTGCCACTGCGCCATCAAGGCAGTCAAATATAATATGAACGCGACTGCTGTGTAAAACCTAATACGGTAGATATGTAAGATAGTTTGGTTTATTCCCAATGGTTCCATGGAGCCAGTCTAACATATTTTTTTTAAGATAAACGGTTTTGTTCCATTATTTTCATGTAATTCTAAATCTAAACATTTTTTTAATTAGTTAGCTTGTTAGCTGTTTAAAGGTTCGTGTAAAACGATAATGTAACTTATTAAATTGAGACTTTTGTGATATACATGTACCTGTTCTAAATAAATAAAAATAAAATTATTTGGCAAAGAAAAAGAGATCAGGCTAAGATTTGTGATACTTTGTGATGTGTAATAAATTGATCAAACAAAATTGCCGATGTGGTATTGAGCATCCCGTAATTTCACCAAAGCTCCTGCTTAATATAAGCAAAACACGTACTTCGGAGGCCGCACTAGTGTTCTATACTGTACGGTAGCGGTTGAACGACCCGGACCGGCTTCAAGCTTCGAGAACCAGTCCGTTTTTTGTAGACCACAATATTGTTAACGAATAAATCAATCTTTGTACTAAAAAAAAAACTTCGTTTAAAAAAACCGACTACAAAAATTAAAAAGTATGAAATAACTTAATATTTTTTTAATTAAATACATCTGATATGCAAACCTTTAATATTGATGAAACACTATTATTTGCATGTGCTACCTATTCATAGGTTTGAAGTCGGTGCCAAGCCGCATGTAATAGTAGGTACCACACTCGCTATATTTAGTACTAGTTATTGCCTGCTGCTCCGCCCGCGTATATGTCGATTATCGCAGTGAATAGTAGCCTGTGTGTTGTTCTGATGTATAAACTATGTTATTGTAAAGTTTCATGGAAATCCGTTCTGTAGTTTTTGCGTGAAAGAGTAACAAACATCCATCCATACTTACAAACTTTCGCGCTTATAATATTACGAGTAGTACAGATTTTTCAAGACGACGTCAACCCGCGCGTGTCTGCCCGCTTGAATTGTTGTGTTCTACACGAAGAGCTGCTGGAATAGCTGTTCTTCGGGTAGAACAAAGCTCAAGGTCAGGCCATGTTTATTTATTAAAAAAAAAAAAACAATAAACTTGAGAACTTTTGGAAGTCGGTTAAAAATAGATAAGATCTAAGCAAGATAACCTGAAGTTCACGTTAAATGTTAGAAATATAAAGTAGTATTTTAACTCAGCTCTATCCACTCAACAATTTCCTTCTTAAAATCAAACGCAATTTATTATTTATGAATTCGTGCCCCTGAACTTTTAAAGTTTATCTCTATTTGCTGTTTCACTTCGTTTATTAAATCTAAAATACCTGAAGGAAGTTTCAGAATGTTTGAGAAAGAATTCTTGTTTAAATTGTGTGAATTTCGGTTTAACATCGATTAGAAAGGTTCTGAACATCATGTGGATTTGCAGAATCTTTTGAATCGATAGTATGTCATCGATAATCGCTAATTGCAGTTGTGTTCCTAGATCAGGGTCATCCATAGGCTCAAGAAGAGATACAAAGGCATTGCCACTATTTAATTGCCCTCGAGAATTAGTGTTGGGTGAAGCGGCAAAGTTACCGCTGAAACTACTAGGCCAAGACATAATATCTAATGAAAGTATAGACAGACAAGTATTTTAGGACAGATCTCGTACCTTTTAAAAAAACCACGATCGTGGGGGTTAAATACCAGTACCTGGATGAGAGTGGTATTTGTTCTTTTAATGATATAGTATATTACATAAAGAATGTATTTGGAAAAAGTATATCACATCTCATCACATCATCACATCACATTAATCTATAAAGACTTGACTGCCTCGGTGGCGCAATGGTAGTGTACGCGACTTCTGTTCTTAAGGTCTCGGGTTCGATTCCCGTGTCGGATCAATTGTTTGTATGATATGCAAATATTTATTTCGGAGTTTGGGTGTTTTCTATCTATAATATGCATGTATTTACAAAAAAAAAGTATTAAAGTAATTATATCAGTTGTCTAATACCTATAATACAAGCTCTGCTTAGTTTGGGACTAGATGACGTTGTGTGTTAGATGTCCGAAATATTTATTATTTAAAGGCGAAAGTTTGTGAGTGTGATGTTTGTAACTTCTTCACGCAAAAACTACTGGACAGATTTGGATAAAACCAAACAGTAATATAGCTTATATATCTATCCAAATAACTGTTCTCTATTATAAATTACTTTCCTGCATCTTTAACAAACCATTTTAATTAGACTATGCATTAACCCTATATAGCATTCTCGTAAAATCTAGTTTTCAGTTATTCGTAATACCGTCAAGAATTTTTCTCGCTCTGTTACGGATTAATTAAAATTGTTGAGTAGGTACTTCAAATTCTTCTTTTCTTAATTAAGTTGCGAGTTTGTGGTTTTAAGGAAAGGTGTTTGCGAGAGGTAAGACGATGTATTTAGTTGTTTTAGTATTACATTTTGTTCATACTATCGATTGTCGGCGCTTGGTGGAGCTTATAAAACACAATTTTGAAAATTAAACTCGCTTGTATTTTATTCCTATTTAATTAACATGTTCGAGAATTCCATGGGGTGAAACCGGTCAGGTCACTTTTAATTAAAAGCGAAATAAAAGTACAAGTGAGATGTCTCTTTCGTACTGACTAGTGACGTGCCTGGCGTGATTCTTGTAAAAAACTGGAACTGATGATTTAAATCGCTCTTCTACATTTGTAGTTCACATATTTCGTACCTGTAAGTTGAATTATAATAATATATAAGGATGAGCCGCATTTTGTTTCTAGTATCTAGAGCTATGATTGGCATTTCTCTAAGGGATCGTATAAGAAATGATGTGATATAGCAGAGAACAAACGTCATCAACATAGCCCATAGGATTAGAAAGTTGAAGTGACAGTAGTCCAGCTATATTACTTGTAGAACAGGTAATGGTAGGGGTGAAGGTATTCCTGAATGAACACCGCGTCTCGTTAAACAGTGTAGGATGTCCACAGGTCACGTGCAGTGATGATTTGTGCAAGATGTCTCGCAGATCGAACTAAGTGGTGTGCTATTGGAGGGGCCTATGATGATAAGAGTTTCTACCAGTTGACGTAAGTGCACAACTGGACACTAAAGTAAATAGAATATCATTATCGTTGAGAACTGCATACATATAATGCACTAATGTAGTGTTTTTTAGATAAAATTTAATACAATGTTTATTTATTTATTTGTTTATTATGGACCTCCGACAAGGAATACACTTTAAATGCTAGTTTTATTACAAATAATAAATCTCATGTCTAGTGCTTCCTCAATTATGGGAGATCACAGCATGATCATTATCAAATTGCAACAAATACAAAAATTGCAAAAATTACAAAAATTACAAAACCAAAAATCACTGCAAGGGAAAGCAATTGATTGCGCAAAATAATAATAATAATAATAAATAATAAATATTTCGGACATCTAACACACAACGCCATCTAGTCCCAAGCTAAGCAGAGCTTGTGTTATGGGTACTAGACAACTGATATAGATACATATTATACTTTTTTTTTATAAAGAAACAAAAAAATCACAAAACAAACACACACTATACCCACAAATATTTATTTTATTTTAATTTTAATTTTAATTGTGTAATGTTATTTAAATAGTAGCATTATAAAGATATAAAAGTGCAGTGTGTTTGTCACAGCTATGGTCACACAATGGTTGGTAAATGACGCCGAAAATTCATATTTATTTGCAGGGCTCTGTTATGGCATGTAATTAAATTCCGGCCAATGTAAAGAAAAATGTAACAAGGTTGGTTTAAACATATTTCCTTTGGGTTTCGGCCAGTGCAAATTTTTAGCTAGCCATTAAAAAAACAACTTGATCAATTAACTGTTATCTTGTAGGTACATTGTGTGTTAAAATTAATAGCAACAAAATAGTCTAATATTAGGAACCAACTACAGTATCTTTAACGGGTTCAAAAAACAAGAGTTTCGAATATGTTATATTCACATACACTAGGCAGTCAAGTCGTTGATTAGATTTTATCTTCGTTGCCGTTTTCTTGTAATGGTTTATGTTCTGTTTTATATTTATGTGATGAAATTATTGATGATACATAAAGCAAATCATCAGACTCCTAGACTTCTATACCATAAACAGTCCGCATGCATCCGCCACAAGCCTTTTGGCCGAAAACTTTAATTGAATGATTTTTTTTTATTTTTGGGTGCACTAAAATATTTTTTTCATGCACCTAAAGAAGAATCAGGTGGTAGAATTCGTAAGATACACATAGAAATATAGAAGCTGTAATATTAAAAATGTGTCGTAAAATTTTACCTAAAATGATTGAATTTTTTTTTTTTTTTTTTTTTTTTTATGTTTGGCCCTGCCAAAATGACTATCCTCTGCCTGATGGAAAGCATAAGCAGAATCCAAGAGTGGTGGTCACCATACGGCGAATGCAGACAATGCAACAATGCAGTATGGTGACCCTCACTATGGCGGGCTAGTGATGCTTCTGCATCATTGGGCCTCCGGTCTCGCACTCACCAACGAAACACGACAGCATGATTGCTGTCATTTTACGTTGATTTTCTGTGCGAGGGTAGTACCGCCCCGGTCGAGCCGACCCATTCGTGCTGAAATCAGCGTGGCTCTACTACCTACGAGAGTTTGAATCAAAAGTTTGTTACGGATTTTTTAATCGTTTAATTATTCTCTTGATACTTATTACTTTTTGATAATGATGTTTGAAGAACGTGTCTTTTATTCTGTTGTAACGGCTATAAATTTTCTTTTCAAATGTTTTCCCCCTTCTCTTATTTGCAAAAAAAAAATATTCACAATATCTCCAACTCACTTCTTATAAAATAAGGTTCTATTAATCTATATACAGGTACAATCGAAACATTAATCAAAACAGAGTCATTAGAACAAGATAGTTTTCTTTTTCAATAAATACCCCTGAATCATGCTATCATAATAAAATTACATTGAATTGTAAAAAAAACGTAATCACTCATGTACCCCTTCTAATCGTTAGCGAAAACAAACAACTATTAATCACAGCTATTTTGATGGTACTTCGCTGAAATACGACGTTAAAGGGACCAGAAAAAATACACAAACAAGAAAAACTTTAAAAAAGTTTAACCCGGCTACTGAAAAACTTTTGATATTTTTTTATAGCCTATGTTATCCGGGCAAGTACTACGATACTATTGATACCTGATTAATTAAAATCAGTTCAGTAGTTTAGACGCTACGGTGAAACATACAACCATACATGGACTGCCACTGCCATAACTAATAACCTTTCTTTTAGCTTCGCCGTAGTCGGGTAAATATTTATATTTCACACTAGTCTTTCACAGCTAAAATAAAAACAATATTGTGGAACTACTACTTTCTTGAATCGCACACGAATTTGCTGACAGTAGTTTTTCTTTTAAATGTTGTCATTTTGATATTTGTGGTAACTTGTAATTGGGCATCACTCAATGTTATTCCTTTTATTTAAGGAATAACTCCTTAAATTGTAAAATAAAATAAATTTTATGACTTGTATTTTGTGGCATCTAAGCATTATTTGAACAAAAATTTCTCGTTATGGAAAGAAAGTTAAAACTAAAAGCCAACTACGACAAAAAACGACGCTGAAAAAGCATGAAACGCAAAAGCCGTAGTCACGCGTTCTTAAAGTGTTACGGACTATGGTACATAACTAAGTTTTAAAAGCCGTAGTCCATGTCCCTATGACCACCGGACAATCAAGACACTTCTAGCGATATCACATTTGTTTTATTGACTAGTAGCTTAGAAAGAAGGAGAAAACAAACAAGCATGCCATAGAAATACCACAATTAATCTATCTATACTTATAAAATAGTAAGTCCTGACTGACTGATTCATCATCGCCGAGCGTAAACTATGATAGTTAGGGCTATGAAATTTGGTGAGTAGGATCGTTGTATTGAGTAAGCACTCACTAAGAAAGGAATTTTGAAATTTCTACCCCTAAGGGGGTGAAATAGGGGTTGAAAGTTTGTATGGAAGTTTGTCATTTTTAAAGTTAGAAACCTGAAACTTTACTCTTGGGCTGCTGATTAAAAATGAGTAAATACGTATTTCAGCGTTTCTGAATATTCTACTCCTAAGGGGTGAAATAGGGGTTGACATTTCGCATATAAGTTAGTCTGGAAGTCCCTCATTTTTGAACATGAAACTTTGTTTTTAGGCTACTGATTAAAAATAAAGAATTACGTATTTAAGCGTTTCTGAATAATCTACCCCTAAGGGGTGAAATAGGGGTTGAAAGTTTGTATGGAAGTTCGTCATTTTTTAAGTTTGAAACATGTAACTTTATTCATATGCTAAGGACTAAAATCAGTTAATACGTATTTAAGCGTTTCTTGGTATTCTACCCTTAAGGGGGTGAAATAGGGGTTGAAAGTTTGTATGGAAGTTCGGCATTTTTTAAGTAATAAGCATGAAACTTTATTTTTGGGCTACTGATTAAAAATGAGTAGATACCTATTTAAGCGTTTATGAATATTCTAGCCTTAAGGGTTGAAATAGGGGTTGGCATTTCGCATATAGGTTAGTCTGGAACTCTGTCATTTTTGAAGTTCGAGACATGAAACTTTGTGTTCGGGCTACTGACTAAAAATGAGTTAATACGTATTTAAGCGTTTCTTGATATTCTACCCCTAAGGGGTGAAATAGGGGTTAAAAGTTTATATGGAAGTTCGCCATTTTTTAAGTTAGAAACATGTCACTTTATTCACGTGCTAGGGACTAAAAATGAGTTAATACGTATTTAAGCGTTTCTTGGTATTCTACCCCTAAGGGGGTGAAATAGGGGTTAAAAGTTTGTATGGAAGTTCGTCATTTTTTAAGTAAGAAGCATGAAACTTTATTTTTGGGCTACTGTTTAAAAAGTAGTAGATACCTATTTAAGCGTTTATGAATATTCTACTCCTAATGGGTGAAATAGGGGATGAATTTTTATTTATGAAAATCCGTCCTATTTAACTTAGAAACCTGAAACTTTACTTTTGGGATACTGATTAAAAATGTGTAGATATCTATTTAAGCGTTTCTGCATATCTTACCCTCAAAGGGTAAAATAGGGGTTGACATTTCGTACATAGGTTAGTCTGGAAGTCCGTCATTTTTAAAATTCGAAACATGAAACGTTATTTATGTGTTACTGATTTTAAAAAAGTAGAGACCTATTGAAGCGTTATTGGATAGTCTACCCCTAAGGGGGTGAAATAGGGATTGAAAGTTTGTATGGAAGTTCGTCATTTTTTAAGTTAGAAACATTAAAACATATTTTTGGGCTACTGATTAAAATGAGTAGACACCTGTGAAAGCGTTTCTAGATATTCTACCCTTAAGAGGTGAAATAGGGGTTGACATTTCGCATATAGGTTAGTCTGGAAATCCGTTATTTGTGAAGTTTGAAACATTAAACTTTGTTTTTTGGGCTACTGAATAATAATGAGTAGATATGTATTTAAGCGTTTCTGGATATTTTACCCCTAAGGAGGTGAAATAGGGGTTGCAAGATTGCATGGAAGTCTGTCATTTTTTGAGTTAGAAACATAAAATATTATCTTTGGGTTACTAATTAAAAACGAGAAAATACATATTTAAGCATTTCTGGATTTCTACCCCTAAGGGGAGAAATAGGCATTGGCATGTCCCCAATGTATCCCTACGTTGTCGTCGTGGTGGGGCTTGCGTGGGTCGATGATCTCTGGGGCTATGCCGGTAGAGTCACTCATGCCGGATAGGCCCAGAAGGAGACTCCAGACTAAATGGGATACCAGACGGAGTCTGTCGAGACTGCCGAGATGGGCACTCCAAACGTCTCTCTGCTTTAGCAGAAAGCGTATTGGAGTGCGACTAGAGGGCGAGCTCGGTGAGCACTCACCCTGCCTCCGAGCGGGCAACATAGGAGTTAGTCCTGTGTTGCCCTCGCCGCTACAACGTAATCCCAGTAGGTACGTCGAGTTAGGTCAGTGTCTGACTCGACTGGGACCGTGGGTCTTGGCTTAACCGCCCGGACCGCGAGGAAGAAAACCTCTATAAAAAATTACCCCCAATCCCGTGTTCTGGTGTGTGACCAGGGGATGCATGGCTGATGGGTAGTTCAGTCGCTAGCACACCCCCAGCCAGGGACCTGCGGACCCCTCGGTTGGGCACAAATTTACGCTTGCCCGGGTATTGGGGATCTCTGCCCGGGTGGACTTTTAGTTCTCCCCTACTCGTGGGTTTAATTATGGCAAATGAAAATAAAAATATAACAGAATACGATCGGATTTATCAAACGACTACAGGCATGCACAAAGGAAATGAGAAGAGGAATACGAAGGTGGGGAGGAATGCCAAGGGGCAGTTTCTTAAGGCGGACGTCCATTCGTCCTCTGAGGAAATTGCTTCGACTGGAGCGCCTGCAACGGTGGGGCTCCCAGAAGTCGATCTGGCTGCTGGGAGCCGAAGACAATCGGAACGCGTGCGTTCCAGATCCGCGTTGAATGTCGCGGGTAGCAGTTCCGGTGCAAAGACGGACGCACCGGAACCTATGGATACGGAGGCGGACCGCCGTAAGCGCGGTCGCCCCCAGGGTTGCGAGAGCGACATCTCTCAGGAGATGTTGCCTCCGCCTAAGGTCGCGAGCAGTCATAGGGGGCGATCGCGAACTCCGGTGTCGGCTCCCTCGGGTTCCGTCTTCTGCAAGGCGGAATCCTACAGACGGGCTCGGGCGGACGGGGAACTCCAGGCGGAAGAGGAAATTGCCGGTCTCCTCCTCACAATCGGGGCGCCGGTGGAGGGGGACTCAGTGCCCCAAACACCGTGCTCCCTGCAGGAGAGGGCGCATGCTGCGGTGGCCATCATAAACAAGGTGGCCACCAAGTCGGTAAACCTAAAGGGCCCTTTTGTAAGGGCCCTAAAGGACTCCTCTTCTGCCGTTGCCGAGATCGTGGAGACCCTGGCTGGCGACGTGGCTCGCCTGCAGGCGGCAAACGACCGCTTGACGGAGCAGGTGGCCGGGCTCGGCGCCCAATTTGCCGTTTTTCGGGCGGAGCGCTCTGGGCGAGGGGCCCCTGTCCCGACTGCGTCCCAGCCGGCCCCGGCCCCGGCCCCGTCTACATCCCGGCCGGCCCCGACTGCGCCCCAACCAGCCCCGTCTGCATCCCAGACGGCCCCGTCTTTGTCCCGGCCGGCCCCGTCTGCGTCCAGACCAGCCCCGTCTGCGTCCCGGCCGGCTCCGTCTGCCTCCCAGCCGGCCCTGTCTACGTCCCAGCCGGCCCCTACCATCCCCGGGGTACCGGACGCCGTCCTGCAGCTGATGCTGCAGCAGATCCTCACCTCGGTGGGGAATCTGGTGGACGGTCGTCTGGCCGGCCTGGAGGCGAGGCTGCCTCCCGAACCTATTCTTCGGCCGCCTCTTGCGGCGCCGAGGCCGAAAGTCGCGTCGGCACCGACCCCGCTCCCCGTGGTGGGGGGTCGCGTGTCGTACGCGGCAGCGACGACGGCGCCGGGCCCTACCGCTGCTCGACAGACGCAGCAGCGGATGACAAAGGCCAAGACGGCTGCGCCGAAGAAGACGGGGCCCAAGACGGCGGCGAGGGCAGGAGCGGAGTATCCTCCGCTCCCCACTCCAACACCTCTGCCAGGCCCCCCCACATCTACTGCCCCATCAAATGATGGTTGGCAGCTAGTAGGGGGGGCTAAGTCGAAAAAGTCCCGACAGCGGGCCAATAAGGCTGCCCGAAAGGCGGCCTCTGGCCCGCAGTCGTCACCGGTGGCAGGGGCCACCCCAAAGAAGCCGCGGAAGTTGCAGCCGCCTAAAACCGCGGCTGTGGTGGTCACGGTGTCACCGGAGGCGGCAAGCGGCGGACTGTCCTACGCGGCCGTCTTTAAGACGGCCCGGGACAGTCTCGCCCCAGATTTTGGAGCGTCAGGTGTCCGCCTGCGCCTAGCCCAGACGGGAGCTCGAGTCCTCGAGTTCCCTGGGGCCGATGGCGCAAAGACGGCGGACACCTTCGCCGAGAGGCTGAGGGAGGTCTTCTCCGCCACGGATGGTGTGAGGATCTCCAGGCCCACGAAATGCGCAGAGCTGCGCATTTCGGGCCTGGACGACTCCGTCACTGTGGATGATGTCCGCGTTGCCGTCAGAGAGAAGACGCAGTGCAGCGCGGACAACATCCGGGTCGGCACCATCCGCCCCGGTCCAGGAGGGCTTAGCGCCGTGTGGGTGAGCTGTCCCGTGGCGTCGGCCAAAAGTTTGGGCGACGCCGGCAGGATCCTCGTCGGTTTCGTGAGTGCCAGAGTTACTGTGCTGACCGCGAGACCGATGAGGTGCTACAAGTGCCTTGCCGCGGGACACACTCGCACCAAGTGCGCAAGCTGCTTCGACTGCAGCGGACTATGTTTCCGCTGCGGTCGACCGGGGCACAAGGCGGCAGAGTGCTCTGCCGCCCCTCACTGCCCTATGTGTGCGGCGGGCAAAAAGCCCGCCAATCACCAGATGGGGCAGGGGGGCTGCAGGCCTCCCCAAGCTTCTCGGCAGACGTCGGGGGCTAGCCTGGCGACCCAGGCTGCCTCCGACAATGTTCGTGCGTCGACGTCGTCGCCCATGGAGGAGGTTGTAGAGACGATCCAGTAATGGACCACGTCTCCAACCTCCTTGTCCAGACGAACCTGAACCATTGCGCCGCGGCGCAGGATCTCTTCCTGCAAACCATGGCGCAGTGGTCGATCGGTGTTGCCGTAGTCGCGGAGCCCTACTACGTTCCTCCCCGTCCAAACTGGATGGGTGACTGGGACGGCTCCGTGGCAGTCGTCGGTTCCGCGGCGGCTCATTCCCCGCCCTTGTCGCTTCGAGACAAGGGCTCTGGATATGTTGCCGCCGAGTGGGGGGGGGTCACCGTTTACGGTATATACTTCTCCCCCAACCGGAGTTTGAGCGACTTCGAGGTCTTCCTTAACAGCTTGGAGACCTCGATGCGGCGATTAGCGTCTGGGCACGTTCTCGTGCTGGGGGACTTCAACGCAAAATCCATTGCGTGGGGGTCCCCCGGGACGGACGCCAAGGGCGAAGCCGTCGAGGAGTGGGCGGCTTCGGTGGGCCTCTGTTTGCTGAACAGAGGTGCCACCAACACGTGCGTGCGACGGCAGGGGGGGTCGATAGTGGACCTTTCGTTCGCTACCCCTGCTGTCGCCGCACGAGTAAGGAACTGGTGTGTCCTGGAAGAGGTCGAGACGCTCTCGGATCATCTCTACATCCGATTTGAGCTCTCCCGGTCCCAGGGCCCCAGTAGGGGTCACACGGCGCGGCATACATCCCGCTTTCCGCGGTGGGCTGTCGCCAAGCTCGATAGGGACCTACTAGAGGAGGCGGCCATTATTCACTCTTGGCTGTCTCCGCAGGCCCCGACCGGGGAGGTCGGCGTGGACGTGGGGGCTGGCCGTTTTCGCGATGCGCTTGCGCAGATTTGCGATACGGCCATGCCCCGCATCCGGACTCGTCGGCCTCCTCGGAAGGAGGTCTACTGGTGGTCCCGGGAGTTGGCGGACCTCCGTGCGGCGTGCACCCGTGCCCGGAGGTCCTACACCCGCAGCCGGCGACGTCACCGTGGAGACGGTGGCGGGGACCAGCTTCATGAGGAGTACCGCGAGACGCGGAAAACTCTGAAGCTGGCCATTTGCCGCGCCAAGGAGGAGAAGAGAAAGGAGATGCTGGAGAGTCTCGACCGTGACCCCTGGGGTCGCCCATATCGTGCGGTGCGACAGAAGCTCCGCACGGCGGGCCCCCCCCTTACCGAGACTCTCCAGCCCAGCTTCCTGCAGGAAGTGGTCGAGGGCCTTTTCCCGCAGCGGGCGGAGCACACACCCCCGTCGATGGCCTATGCGGTCGGAGACGACGGGGGTCGAGAGGACGACGTGCCGCCCGTTAGGGAATCGGAGGTTGGGGCGGCTGTTCTGCGAATCCGTTCAAAGAACACCGCCCCCGGGCCGGACGGGGTTCCAGCCCGAGTGATGGCCCGAGCCCTCGACCATATGTCGGACCGCCTCAGGGAAGTGTTGGACGCTAGCCTGGCGTCCGGACGCTTCCCTGAGTGCTGGAAATGCGGGAAGCTGGTCCTGCTTCAGAAGCCGGGACGGCCTGCCGATTCGGTCGCGGCCTATAGGCCCATCGTGTTGCTGGACGAGGCGGGTAAACTTTTTGAGAGAATACTCTCTGCCCGCATCGTCCAGCACCTCTGCGAGGTGGGGCCCGACCTGTCGGACGCCCAATTCGGATTCCGAGAGGGGCGTTCGACGGTCGATGCCGTGATGCGCCTTAGGGCCGTGACCGAAGAGGCAGTGAGCTGTGGCGGCGTGGTGTTGGCGGTGTCTTTGGACATCGCCAACGCCTTTAATAGTCTGCCATTCAGCTGCATCGGGGAAGCACTCCAATACCACGGAGTGCCAGAGTACCTGAGGCGGCTGGTGGCAGACTATTTGCAGGAGCGTACCGTCGTGTACGAGGATCGAGATGGCGCCTTGAGACGGCGACCCATGTCGTGCGGCGTTCCGCAGGGGTCTGTCCTTGGACCACTCCTGTGGAACGTGGGATACGACTGGGTCCTAAGAGGTCGTCTCCCCCCCGGGCTGGGCGTAATTTGTTACGCCGATGACACGCTTGTCACAGCCCGGGGGGCGAACTTCCAGGAGGCGGCGCGCCTGGCCACCATTGGTGTTTCTCTGGTGGTCGGGCGCATCGAGGCGCTGGGCTTACGGGTGGCCCTGGACAAGACGGAGGCCCTATTGTTCCATGGGCCCCGTCGTGGGCCGCCCCCCGGCGCCTCCATAGTGGTCAACTCGGTCCTCGTACCGGTTCGGGCCCAGATGAGGTATCTGGGCCTGATCCTCGACGGTAGGTGGCTCTTCGACGAGCACTTCCGACAGCTTGGTCCCAAGCTGGTCGACGCTGCCTCTGCCCTTGGGCGACTTTTGCCCAACTTGGGTGGAGCCAGCGTCGCAACGCGACTCCTCTACACGGGGGTGGTCCGGTCGATGGCGCTGTATGGGGCACCGGTGTGGGTGGCGGCTCTGACTGCCCTCAATAAGGCCCGCCTCTGGCGGCCTCAGAGGGTATTGGCGGTCAGAGCCATCCGCGGATACCGCACGGTGTCCACCGAGGCGGCGTGCGCCTTGGCCGGAACACCTCCGTGGGATTTGGAGGCGGAAGTGCTCGCCGAAGTTTATCGACGGGTGGCTGAATTCCGGGCGGAGAGAGGCATTCGCCCTCCGCCCGAAGAGGTACGCGAGTGGCGTGAAGCCGCCCGTCGAGCCACGATGGCTCGCTGGTCGTTCCGGCTGGAGACTCCACGCGCTGGCTTTGCCGCCGTGGAGGCTCTCCAGCCGGTCATCCTCGAGTGGGCAGGGCGGCAGCACGGGACCCTTTCCTTCCGACTGACGCAGGTTCTTTCCGGGCACGGATGCTTCGGAAAGTACCTGCACTCGGTCGCCAGGAGGGAACTGAGTCCCGCCTGCCACCACTGCGACTGCAGTGAGGACTCGGCCCAGCATACGCTGGCGATTTGCCCCGCTTGGGCGTCGCAGCGCCGGGCCCTCACTGCAGTCATCGGAGGAGATCTCTCGCTACCGGCCGTCATACGATCCATGGCCGGTAGCGACAGTAGTTTTACCGCGGTCGCAGCCTTCTGCGAAGACGTAATTTCGCAGAAGGAGGCGGCGGAGAAGGCCCGGGAGGATGATATCCACTCGGACCCGATCCGTCGCCGGCGAACCGGGCGGCGGAGGCGCGCCTATCAGCGCCTCATGCCGCCCTGAGTGTGGCCGCGGATGGTCGGGATGGGTTTTCCCCACCATCCGCTTTAGTGGCCGCCCGCGAGGGGGCGACGTTACGCGTGTGCCGTACGTCGCCTAATTAGAGAGTGTACCAGCAGACGGTGCCCGCTTCAGTGCGGGCAGGCGCTGGGAGGGGTCCGGATGTGTTAATAACAGCAGTTCCCGGATCCCTCCCGTCTCAGGCGCAGAGTGGCACACCGTGTGGTTTTAGTCGGTTCGATTCCGACACACCGCCCCGCCGCAAACCCCGGCGGGGTGACGGCCCGAGGGGGTTTCCACACGTTAAAAAAAAAAAAAAAAAAAAAAGGGGTTGGCATTTCGCATATAGGTTAGTCTGGAACTCTGTCATTTTTGAAGTTCGAGACATGAAACTTTGTGTTCGGGCTACTGACTAAAAATGAGTTAATACGTATTTAAGCGTTTCTTGATATTCTACCCCTAAGGGGTGAAATAGGGGTTAAAAGTTTATATGGAAGTTCGCCATTTTTTAAGTTAGAAACATGTCACTTTATTCACGTGCTAGGGACTAAAAATGAGTTAATACGTATTTAAGCGTTTCTTGGTATTCTACCCCTAAGGGGGTGAAATAGGGGTTAAAAGTTTGTATGGAAGTTCGTCATTTTTTAAGTAAGAAGCATGAAACTTTATTTTTGGGCTACTGTTTAAAAAGTAGTAGATACCTATTTAAGCGTTTATGAATATTCTACTCCTAATGGGTGAAATAGGGGATGAATTTTTATTTATGAAAATCCGTCCTATTTAACTTAGAAACCTGAAACTTTACTTTTGGGATACTGATTAAAAATGTGTAGATATCTATTTAAGCGTTTCTGCATATCTTACCCTCAAAGGGTAAAATAGGGGTTGACATTTCGTACATAGGTTAGTCTGGAAGTCCGTCATTTTTAAAATTCGAAACATGAAACGTTATTTATGTGTTACTGATTTTAAAAAAGTAGAGACCTATTGAAGCGTTATTGGATAGTCTACCCCTAAGGGGGTGAAATAGGGATTGAAAGTTTGTATGGAAGTTCGTCATTTTTTAAGTTAGAAACATTAAAACATATTTTTGGGCTACTGATTAAAATGAGTAGACACCTGTGAAAGCGTTTCTAGATATTCTACCCTTAAGAGGTGAAATAGGGGTTGACATTTCGCATATAGGTTAGTCTGGAAATCCGTTATTTGTGAAGTTTGAAACATTAAACTTTGTTTTTTGGGCTACTGAATAATAATGAGTAGATATGTATTTAAGCGTTTCTGGATATTTTACCCCTAAGGAGGTGAAATAGGGGTTGCAAGATTGCATGGAAGTCTGTCATTTTTTGAGTTAGAAACATAAAATATTATCTTTGGGTTACTAATTAAAAACGAGAAAATACATATTTAAGCATTTCTGGATTTCTACCCCTAAGGGGAGAAATAGGCATTGGCATGTCATATATTGGTTAGCTTTGAAGTCCGTCACTTTTTAATTTAGCAGCCTAAAAACTGTCGTCTATATGTTTATGATTACAAATAGATGAATACTTATATCAGCATTTATGTTAATTCTGTTCCTAAAGGGGATGATATATGGGTCGAATGTTTGTATGAAAGTTCTTTTGAATGGAATATTGATCAAAAATAAATAAATAAGTTTAAAAACATGAATAAATTACTGATACATACTTTAACACAGTTTTAATTAAATACATATAATCAACTTCCACGCGAGCAAAGCCGCGGGCAACAGCTAGTTATAAATAAAAAAAAAAAATACGGACAAAGTCACGAGCAAATGCTAATAATATATGTATTTTTGAAGTGTATAAGTAACGCCCTTTAATGATACTTAACTTAAAACTTATTTTATTTTTTTTTCACGCTCCGCATTAGATTCAGTGACACGTCATATAGCCTATAACCAGCAGACAATCATGACGCTTCGAACGACACCTCATTTGTCCAGTTCTAATAAGTAGTTAAGGAGCTATGAGGGAACAAATTAACATACATACATACATGACCTGTCAAAATCATAACCCTCCTTTGGCTTTGCCGTAGTCGGGTAATAAAAGACACATGAGCACACAAGTCACCAGTCGTTAAGTACTGACGCCCATGAATCCTTGCAACATTAGAGTCAGTCAGTCAGAATGTCTTCAGTCGGTCTTCTGTACGGACATGGTAACACTCATGAGTTTAAACTTGATTTGAATTGAAAACCTTCAAAGAAAAAGAATAAAACTCATATCATCTCTGTTGGAGAAAAACTTTTCTAATTTTTGAAAAAGGAAATAGTTTTTTTATGTACTTATAATAAATAGAGACCTAAAACTCTTTATGAATAAGTTATTTATTTCAACACATAATATAACGAATTTCTGCCTGTTAGAAGCTTTCTCGTAAAAGAAACTGAAAATATGCGTATTTTACGTGATCATAATTCACTTTCCCCCTTTTGGAAAAATTATATACAATCTCTTTATATCTGCCAAATGCTTACGTCTTGTCCTAAGAGGATAAAGCACTTTATATTAATGGCCGAATAAGATTTGAAATTTCATAGAAACTCGAACTTTAACTCTATTAAAACTGAGTTTGAAAGCAAACAGTCCAAAGAATTATTTGGAAAATTAGTTTACCTCTGATGTTTGCACACAATAATAAACTTATTGACTCTTATTTTAAGGTTTAGTGTTGTTTCACAAACTCAACTAGTGTAGAGATTTAGTTTCCAGCCGGAGCCGTAGAGGCGTGGGCGTCCTAATTGAGTGCTAAGTCCAAACTGTCCAACTAACAGCGATGTTTCTATAGTTTCACAGTCCTTCGCACAAACTTACACTTCACGTTATAAAATTATGAGTTTCATAACTTTTTATGTACTGTTTTGACTTAATATTTTATATCTATAACAAATTTTGTCTGCGGCTCCGTGGCCATATTCGACAGTAGGTATGTTTGTCTGTTCGTTACGCTCTCATGCCTAAACCACTGCACCGATTTCAATGAAATTTGGTATAGAGATACTTTGATTTTTGAGAAATTACATATTTATCCTACCTTTTACCGCGATAACTGAAATACACCCGGGCGGAGCCGTGACAAAAGTATATAGTTTAAAAAATTGTGAAAAAACGGCTATCATAAAACTAATAATAGGGGGCAGCATGCTTACCTGCAATGGCACTAAGGTCTAAACAAACTTAATATGAATTTATACTCTTCTATTGAGTATAACAAGACATTTGAAATAATAGAAATTGACCAATAAGCAATCGCTATTATTAATAACTCGCTGAACCCCGCGGTGTTACCCATGGTTATTGTTGTACCGCAAGTAACGCCGGGGGGCAAAGTTAGTCTAAAAAAGTAGCCTTAGTTACTCCCTGGATCACCAGCTACCTGCCAGTGAAAGTCCCGTCAAATCCGTGCAGCCGTTCCAGAGATTACCCGGAACAAACAGACAGACAAAAAATTTTTTAACTACGGTTTTGGTATATGTACCGTGTATACATACATATGCACTTAGTAAAAAGCGGTTATTTTAATATTACAAACAGACACTCCAATTTTATTTAGTTGTATAGAAGATGTACGCGTACATAACCTATATCTATATTATTGTAAAAGATTAATATTTTCCTCTCCTATGAGAAGAGATTGTGGCCTACTATAACGCTGGTGAGATAGGTTGCTTGTGGATTTGTTTCAAGATTGCCTTCTTTTTTCAGTCATGTTGTCCTTCATAGTTTGTTCCATTAGTCACCTTTTACGACACCCAATGAATGAATATGGGGTGGCACTGTGCATTCCTAAGCCGTCACCACATTGACGACATATTTTCGGTATTTTGTTTCAATTATGTATACACTAGCATTTGCACGCGGCTTTACTCACACAGACTTTCATACCCTGATTTACCCCTTTAGGTGTAGAATTTCGAAAATTCCTTTCTTGGTGCTCACTTACGTTATAAAAAGAACCTAACTGAAAATGTCAGGAATCTAGGTTCAGCGGTTTGGGCTGTGCGTTGATCTCTGGGTATATCAGTCAGTCAGTCACCTTCCCCTTTTATATATATACTAGCTGAAACCCGCGGTGTTACCCGCGGTTAATGTTATACCGCGAGTAACGCCGCGGGACAGAGTTAGTCTAAAAAAAGTAGCCTAAGTTACTCCCCGGATCATCAGCTACCTACCAGTGAAAGTCCCGTCAAAATCCGTCCAGCCGTTCCAGAGATTACCCGGAACAAACAGACAGACAGACAGGCAAAATTTTTTTTAACTACATTTTTGGTATATGTATCATGTATACATACATATGCACTGATTAAAAAGCTGTTATTTTAATATTACAAACAGACACTCCAATTTTATTTATTTGTATAGATATATCACCTTCCTCTTTTATATTTTATATATAAACATTAAACATACGCCTCTAATTATTTAAATTTTGACGCATAAGCAGTCTATTTGTAGGAAGTTTAAACACATAAATATTTTTTTGAGGCTTCACCATTTTGTGCGTGCGTGACTGTGCGTAACGATAATGATGAATTTTTACGGCTCACGTAATTGCACGTATTTACCGAGTTGTTTGACGTATGCTGCTATTATTCTGCTTCTATGAGTCGTGATAATACATAACGTCCTTCATTACACGTGCTTCGTTAAAATATTTCAAATTACCGTCGATTAGCACGTTCAATTTACTTTTCAACTTTATTCTATAGCAAATACTTAATAAAAAAATATTGTAAAAAAACAACTACGGGTAACACTGTCAACAGATTAGCTGACACAAAGAAACAAAAAGACAAAAGTTATTAAAATGATTTTTTTGATGTTAGTACCGTTTATACTTTAATATGCATTAAGTGAAAAGCTGTTAATTTGAAATTACAAACAGATACTTCATATTTGTTTATATAGATCGCAAATTAAGTGTAAGTTAAAGAGGTTTACCTTCAATCACTTTCGTAACATTTAATTTACAACTTACATACGCTTTTTAGAGCAAGTTAATCTTAAAGGCGGTTTTCCCTTATCAGGATATGTCTTAAAGAAACTGGAGCTCACGATGTCGTGTCCTCGCTGTCAATAGACATGACTTGACCCAGTAAACTAGCGACATTCAAATCGTGGCTCGTTTAGAACCGAGACTCACCTCAAAGCATACCGCTATAAAAGTTTTATGAAACGACTGAAGGAAGAAACGCGTCTCTTTTAAAATCACCTCAATGTAGATACTGGAGGCCTCAATTCATTACATAGTTTGTGTATGATATTCGACTTTAATCCCCGTGTATATGAAGTCCAAAATCGAATGTTTGAGGTTTTAGAGTCAGATTTTATTATGTTGATGTGCTCTAGCAGAGATGAAAAGCGTCACTCTTTCGAAGTAGATTGTGAATAATTTTAGTGAAATAATTGCGGACAACGCACCGCAGCTGAATCGTATTATTTATTATAATGTACTTCCACATTTTCACGAAATTTTTTCAGGCGAAATAACAAGTCTGTTTCATAATTACACAGGTCAGTTATTTTGCTAACGTGGAAACAAAACAGACTCAGAAAAAGATATAATAGTCCGGGATCACCGGTACAAATTTTACAAGTTATTACTATCGAGCAAATTTTTCGTGAGTGGCTTCATTTTTTGAGGGGCTCACCTTTCACTTTACAAAAATTTTTAATTGTGGGAGAGCCACGCTTCGGCATGAATGGGCCCTCTCGACCGGAGTGATACTACGGCCTCACAGAAAACCGGTGTGAAATACTGCTTGCGCTATATTTCACCGAGTGAGTGAGGATACCGGAGGCCCACAACCCAAACCCACTTCCCCTATCTCCCCTCCCTATCCCCAAAGACCGGCAACGCAATTGTGACGCCTCTGGTGTTTGCAGGTGTCCATGGGCGGCGGTAATCGCTTACCATCAGGCGATACATCTGCTCGTTTGCCCGCCTATTTCATAAAAAAAAAAGTTGTGGTAGCTGACAGGAGTAGCAGAGACAAAAAACTTTTCGGGATTCGTACCACGCAATTTGTAGGACAATGTAGCTGTTAAATTTTAACCATATATTAACTAAGCAGCTGTTATAAAATCAGCTGGTTAGTATTATTTTTAAAGACCTCGTTATCAATATATATTATGTTGGAAAGATCAAACCATACATTTTGTAAGACAAATATTTTTTTCCAAAAAGTAACAATGTTATTTTATATTTATATAATTAAACAGCCGGTAAGCGACTGCTGTCAATCAAATCAAAAGGTCTCGGGTTCGAATCCCGGGTCGGACTGATGTTGGGTTTTCCTTACAAGAAATTCTTAATAACAGCCCGGAGTTCAAGGCAAACAGACACTTAAATTTTATTTATTTGTACATATTTAATTATTTGCAAGACCTGCACAGTTTTAATAAAGTTAACTAAGCAATGATCGATGCTTTTTTAAAATGTTGATTTAAATATCTCAAAGCTACTTATGGTACCTACTGCTGTGATTTTTAAGTACTAGACTGCGATAGTAACCAGATTTCACAGTAGTAACTCTTTCCTTTTCACTGTGAAAGCGTCTATTTCGAATCAGAATGAAATGCTATCACTCAGCTTATACAGGTAAAAGTTTAAAAGCGTTTTTTTTTTGTAAAACTTACGTCAGTAATAACGTTGTTATTGTGGCGGTTACACAACATAATATTTATTTTATTTATTTATTTATCTTTATTGTATACATAAAATGACAGAAAAAAATACATAACAAAAGATGATTAACAAAGGTGTATGTAACAATTGGCGGTCTTATCGATTTCTTCCAGACAACCTTAGTATTTATATTGGGTTTTTGTGATTTGAGGCAGTTTATACACCAGTAACACAATTACGTGAATATTCAAACAATAAATAAATTTATAAAAAGAGATGCATACGTTCACATACACATATACATACATAAATACATACACATATACATATACACACACATTACGTATAATAGTTATTTGTTATACAAGAGAAGAGTCCAAAGTTGCTTTTTAACCGCGTGCTTAATTTTGATGACCGAGCAAGCGAGTGATCTAAAAATTAGGATCTTGAGCGTTAGCGAGGGAATCAAAAGAGCACAAGGTGAAAAAACTTTGCGCTCGAGTGCAACACGTAACTTTTCATTTCACCTCAGCGAGGAAATGACTAAATGACGTGAAAAGAAAATGGCGCGGGCAAAGCAAATCAAAAAAAAGTACACCAAGAAGGTTCCGTTTCTGAGTTTTTAACAAATTAAAAAAAGATTGTATGATAACTTCAGCACCATAGAAGTAGAAGTAAATAGGTTTACGGCCGTTTTCAATAACCTATCTCCAGTTAAGGATAGATCGCTATCTCGGATTTGCAGCTTGATCTTATCTATCCATAACTTGCGTTTCACAATCGAGGATAAGTGCTATCTATCTCTTACCAACGAAGGATAGCTTGTTCCCTCTTGATACGTTTAGTGTTCTGCTGCGCAAATCTTTAATGTTAAAAACAAATATTACCTATTTAATTTTTTTATTAAAAGTACTTGTTGTATGTATTTTTTTTAAAGATATTAAGGTGAATCAACATCAACTTGATTTTTTTTATTTGTTTACCGCATTCAATAATGAAATAAAACGTTTTGACATGAGCATGTGACATTGGAATTGACGTTTGTTAGTACGATAAGCGTAAAATAAATATTACGTATTTTGTTTTTCGAAAGATCAGAAACATTATCAAACATCAAATACAATATATACGATATACAATACTGAAACTATATATATTACAACACCTATAGTCAATAAATTAATGTTTACATGCCAAGCTCTGAGATCGTCATGTCTTTTGTGTCCAGTCCATGCTATGTATTAAAAATATTATCACCAATTCATTAATGGGTCAATTCAATAATCTGAAGGGAAAAGAGCAGCAAATAACTTTGATTACTTTTAACAGCCAAGCGGAAACATGTAAGGAATGGAAAAGGAAAAGTGTAAGGCCCGCACAATGAGGGAAAATGATCTGACAGAGTTTTTATTGGTTAAGAAAAAGAGAAATAGAATTAGAAAATAGAAAACTAGAATTAGAAAATTAAGAAAAGGAATTAAATATTGCTAAACTCTAGTTAGAATCAGAAAAAGCCAGATCAAAAAAGGATTTAAATTAATTATCATTTTATCATTACATTATATTGTGATCATAGTGATATATTGATATATATAGTGATATAGTGATTAGTTACATTGTATTGTGATCTCAAATTTGTGAAAAGAAATAAAAAATACATAAAATATAAATAATTATTGTTTATTTTACACATTAAAGTAATTATTTATTAACAATAGCCGTTCTGACATGTTTAAAGTTGGAGAATTGTCATAAATAATTACATTTTCCTTCTGGGTTGTTTCTGAAATTGATATTTCAGGCTCTATCTCGGCCAAATTCATGTTCCTGGCAATATTATGTAACACAGCAGCGGCAATTATAATGGTTTGCATATTTTCTAAATTAAGCCTCATTTTTAAGGATAGCATGGGGAATCTTCTTTTCCAAACTCCAATACATCTGCAATTACAGTAGGTATTAATAGTGTATTTAAACCATTTACCCTGCTTATAGTATTAAGTATACAAAACAAACCTCTCTATAGTATTTCTTGTTTTAATGTGAGCTTCATTATAACATTGCTCTGATGGAATATTTGGGTTGAGTAGGGGTGTCAACAGATAGGGTAAGCATCACATCACCAAGCAGCCAGCTATTTCCAAGTCCACCTTGTTCACAATAATCTGCAAGTTTAATGTTATATATTAGTTGTTTAAGCAATAGGAACGGGGTACTTATTTTTTTTTTATTTCTTTTCTAAAACGGATTACTAGCAACTGAAATGACTAGTATACCCGTTAACCACTCCAACTAAGCTAAATTACTTGTTAGGAGTGGGTTCAAGTCGGTAGTGTACTTACTGGTCAGGATTTGAACCCACAATCTTTTTTTCGCAAGTCCAATTTCGCAAAACTTATTATTCACAGAATAAACAACTAAATAAGTGACCTTTTAAATTAGAGTGGTTGAATATAGTGGTATCATGAGTGGATCGTGGTCATCGGGCAACAACATTCAGAAACACTAATGAACAATTACACACAACTTGTACATTGATAGAGAATGTTCCTTTCCTGTTTCTAAATTCTTCTCTAATTTGAGTCTGTAAATAATACGAAAACAGTATTAATATGTATGTACAAATAGTATGAAAACATAAAAAAAATAAGTTAGACCAGAACCTAAATAGAAGTATGAGATAGTTCAATATGAGATGAGGTACTTACTTGGTGATATTAATATAAGGGTGCCATCTATGACACCATGTATTCTGGGTAATCACGCAATATTATAAACCTCTTGTCGAGTGTGATTTTGTAACACAACAAAGTTTGGGCACAATCTTGCTATGGCTCTAGACACATCAAAGACAATATGACTAGCAGATGCCATAGATACTCCGATGAAATCTGCAACATACATAGTACCCAATGCATAAAATTTTAGAGCCAAAAGTATCTGATGGAGATTGGATATGCCATGATTTCTGTAAAAATAAGACCTTTGTTAAAACTTGATATTCGCATGGCAATACTAGTACCATTATGAGCCTACACTTGAGCCAAACTCAATGAAGGAAATATAATACAATTGCTCGTAATTGTCAAATTATAGAAAAGTTTAATGTGTTGTTTATAAATTTATATCAAATTTGACTGAAGTATAAAGTTGAGACTTAAAACGATAACTGAAAACTTACCTCTTGGATTTTACACTTGAATATGTTTTTATCATATTTGTTGACTGATTCACACCAATTTTATTTAGTCTAAAATCTATATACAAATTCGTAGTCATTTAATTTAGTCATATAATTTACACTATGCTTATATTCCTTCTGTAAAGGTATGTTTTCTTCAGTATCACTGTCACTGCTTTCATCATAATCCATAATAATTCCAAATAATTCCATGTCGCTATCATCACTGCTAAAACCTTCCTTTATTTTATATTTGCTTGGAAAGTTAATTATTTTCGAAATTCTATCTGGCCCGGTGGCGCGTAACTAGCCGATGTTGACAGATAAGCAAATGACGTTACTGTAGTTAGCTACGCCTATCGGAGAGTAACTCGAAACTTATATTGAAATACAAGTTAGTCCGATTACTATGCGAGTTCCTATCTCTAGTAACCTATCCGTCCTCCCAAAGATAGATAGACAACGTCGATAGGAAATTCTATCTGCCGGTAGGTTATTGAAACGTAAGTAAGAGTAAAAAGATAGATTTGTTTAACTGTAGTAAGGAGAACTGAAGATAGATAGGTTATTGAAAACGGCCGTTAATGATGTTTTGTATTCACAAACTATAAGTGCACATGACGTTCTAAATTCAATTTACTTTATCCTCTAGCGAATAAAAACGGCTTTTACACTCATATATTGAAGGGTAAAAATACTCTTTCCGAGATGGTGGGATGAAAATAAAAATTACTTGGTAATCGTCACCTCCATACTGGAAAATATGCAGAGGTTATTCAGTATTAGTCAGTAGGTACAAAGTAACAATTGTAAATTACTTAAGTATCTCATAATATTAGATTATATAGCCTATAGCCTTCCTAGATTAATGGGCTATCTAACAATGGAAGAATTTTTCAAATCAGACCAGCGGTTCCTGAGATTAGCGCGTTCAAACAGATAAACAAACTCTTCAGCTTTATATATTAGTATAGATTAACAGTCTTATGCTGGACGCAGGCTTCTGTTTTGAAACAAGGTTTTAGCCTACTAAACCACCCTGGCCAGACAGTTTCGTGGGCATATTTCGAAGCATGTTAAAAACTAATCAATCCTACCAGAAACATCATCATCACCATCGATCAGAACCATATTAAAATGCTCTACACCAATACTAATCATATATTCATTATTCACCATTCAACGTATACCTACACGTTCACAGATTTTGAAGACATCTCTCCAAATACAGATCAAAATGAATTCAAACGGTTACAAGTTCTATGAAAATATTCCGTACTACGCACACATATCGGTTCCAATTTGCGCGCCTGACACTTTGCGGACATATGACAAAAACTACTGATGAGACTTGTACATTTGCACATCATTATTTCAATAACACGGTGGCTTTAAAGTGGGACATTCAAGTTTACCACGAACAAATCATTAGTGTCACATGAAATGTTTTGAACTAAGGGCACCATTACGGTGTGTGTTGATTTTGCCTTTATTTTTCTATAATATTTTTTTAAGGTAGTAGTGGCTAAGTGGTAATGCATATTTACGTAAGCTAAGCAATCAGAGCTAGGTCAGTGTATAGATGGGTGACCATGCTTAACACCATAGATTATAATGTATATGCTTAACACACTGAGCCCTCTCAGTGAGCACGTTAAACCGACGCGGACAGTTCCGTAACAGAAACTCTAAAAGTCTACAAACGGAAACCGTTTGTGGACTTTTAGAGTATATAATTTTGATATGGATTAGTAGGTATGTACTTGAGTTTTGAAGGTCTAATAGCAATCACTCCGCGTAAAAATAGAAGTTAAGAAGTATGATAATAGACTTAAAACTAAAACCCAACGAAACAAGGTTCGGAGGAAATTGTTTATGGGATAGGCTTATTCTTACCAAAACTACATCTAAAACAATTGAAAAAACAAGACACACAAGGAAAAACTACATACATTGAATAATTTCTATTGTATACCATTTTTTAAGTAGCTAAGTATAGAGGTCACTTCAAACTGAAATATGCTTTACAAATAAATAAAAACTTCGTTAAAAAAACCGACTTCAAAAACTAAAAAGAATAAAATAACTTGATAAAGATTTAACTAAATACACCTTTTGTGCAAAGCTTTAATGTTGATGAAACACTATTATTTGTATGTGCTTCCTACTCATAGGTTTGAAGTCGGTGCCAAGCCAAATGTAATAGTAGGTACCGCACTCGCTATATTTAGTATGTTTCGAGACGACCACCAATGTCGTCAGCCCGCGCGTGTCTGCCCGCTTCGGTTGTTTTGTTCTACACGAAGAGCAGTTATCCCGCTCAAGGTCTAAAACTTCTCACTGGTTCTGGTACTGGTTCTCGATATAAAACTTTCCATACAATATTCTCACCCTTTCGATAAGAATAGCATTGCATAGTATTACCATCTAGTCACACCATGTATTAAAATATAATACCCAATTTAATGGTAAGTATAATGTATGCGTAGTTTGTGTCGTGTCTTACATTTTACATCTAATATGGTACGAATGTTCCTCTAACACGGAACGTTACGCCTGACTAATTTGATTTAGCAATGTTAGCATATTACTGATTTAATTTAAGAAAATGTCTATTATTTGCAGAATATAATAAAACGATGATAACACAAGTATACCTATGTATGTAAATTGAATCGTTGCACATAAAGACGTTGAAAAGAAGGGCGTTGGTTGCTATAAAATGTGTTGTAATCATCTTTTGAATAAAAATAACTAATGCTCAAGTAACATAGACTTTAACCAGCAGTTTCACCCTCTTTAAGATTTCAAAATTCACAATTTTACAAAAGCAGCGTAAACATAACAGCTAAGAGCATCGCAAAAAAAATGCATAATCATTTGTTGTCCATTAACACCGTTACACAAGCAAGATTAAAGAATAAATTGAACTAAAATTAATTTGCACATAATAGCATGTTTTAACACTGGGGTGCACTTCATACCTTTGTGTTACCGACTATAATACCCGGGGAAATGATGCAAAGTGCGGCAAATGTTTTGATTAGATTCCTAGGGAATGTATGAAAGAGTTTGTAACCCTTCTGTTAGTAGCCGAGTTGGCGCGGAAAGCCTGACCGTCAAACAATACATCATCATCGATAGCATTTAACAGTCCACTTCTGGACATAAGTCTCTAAAGAAAAAGGAAGTGTTGACCTCTACACCCTGCCAGACGAGTTGGTAATGGGTTTTTTTCAAGTTTTTCTTGTCCTTACAATGCTGTGGTCCATAATTTAATATTATTTGTATTACCGCACCGTATCGTCACGCTTTTGTCTAAGAATTGCAACACGATATTGAAGTATGTCCCTACATTACATATCTCAATTGGTATTTTACTAGCTTTCGTCAGCGGCGTTGCTCGCATTTAATAAAATGTATCCTATGTTACTTCTAATATATGTACGTACGTATGTTAGAATGTGTACAAATTTTCATGATGAACGGTTATGTAGTTTTCGCGTGAAAGCGTAACAAACAAACTTACATTTACATCTATATATATATAAATGAATCGCCAAAATGTAACTTCCGATCCGCTTCACCAAATTAAAAAAACTTTTTTAATGTATTCTTTATTGTTAGGACAAGGTTTATGTACAAGAAAAATAAAAATAACAGGAATGGTTTATTTTTTTCTTGTCTGCAACTGTACACTGGCTGTGGGAAGCTGAGACAGATATGTAAATATGGTGGTACGAAGTTCGCCGGGTCAGCTCGTTTATAATATTAGTATGATATGATACAGAATAATAATAATATCTGTTCACAGTTTATATAGCCAAGAGCCTCGAACAACACCTTACGAGGCTCACGTTAAAAGGCTGGATCAAGGGTCTGATACAAAAGAAAAGAGCGTAGTCCTTCTTAAAAGGCAGGCAACGCACTTGTGACGCCTCTAGTGTTGCGGCTGTCCATGGGCAGCGGTAATCGCTTACCATCAGGCGAAACGTCTGCTCGTTTGCCCCCTATTTCATAAAAAAAGGCAGTCCTTGACACGGCATGTATTGTGAGGAGGTTCCTGTCTTTAGAGTCCTAACCACTGGTTTCTTGGTACCCGATGTGGGTGGTCTACTATTTTTTTATGTTTTTAAATGTATTTTGATATATGGGTACATATTTAAAAAAAATGTAATTAATATTTATTGAATCTATACTAATATATAAAGCCATAGAGTTTGTTTGAACGCGCTAATCTCGGGAAACGCTGGTCCGATTTGAACAATTCTTAGTGTTGGAAAGTACATTTATGGAGAAAGGCTATAGGCTATATTTCATCACGCTAAGGAGCGGAGCAACAGTGGAGAATGTTTCAAAAACGGGGTAAAATTATTACGCTACGGGCAATAGGAGACGCAAACAAGGTTGCGTGGGTCAGCTAGTAAATAATAATAATGGAAGTCACTATAATGTACATGTAATTAAAAAACAAACAAAATTTTGGTAGCTATATTAATTTATTTAAAACTAAATATGTATATTTTTGGTGCTTCTAATTATCCCACTTTTTAGATATATCGATGTACTCGCCGTCAGGAGACTCGTAATTCTTGATCGGTGGCGTGGCTACCGTCCCGCGGATTTCGTATGGAATCAACGACATATCGGGCTGTGAACAATAAATTATTTATCATCAAATTATTTTTATTAAGTCCTCAGGATAGTCTTTAGGTGCGGCGTCGATCCTGAAAGGGACCTGAAATAACACGGTCCGGGTCCTCTTCAGAGCAGGGCACTTGAGACGGCCCGACGGCCGATCGAATCACCACACATCTGACTCCTTAATCTAAGTTCTAAGAGATGGCTTAAGTTTACGTGCAAAAGTACAGTGTACTTTGTACATACAGGCGACTATTTAATTTTATACACACAGACGCAAACAAACATTTTTAAATGTCTCTTTAATACAGCACAATTTTATTTATTTGTATGGATTTCATGTTCTTTATCAATAAGTTTTTCTCTCCTCTCTTTACTCATAAGGCTTACCAAAAACAATTCAACTTACGTAACAAATACTTACCATAATGGCCTCGTTATATAGATCCTCAGACTCCTCAAGCAGCTTTTCAAGTGCCCTCCGTTGTGCTGCCATGATTCTGTCAATTTGCGCGACATTGGCCATGTACTCCTCACGTTTGTACCGCGCCCAGTCTTTTTGAAGTAATGCACGAGCTTCTATCACTTCTGCTGACAGTTTAGGTTGAGGTCGCTTTCTTTTACTGTAATCAAAAATGTAAGTTATTCCAGGCTCTATGTGGTTTAAAGTAAAAAAAAAACATAATTGTGTGATGTTCATAAAAAAATTTCTGTGTGTGGGTGTAATTTATCTATGATGTTTATGTAGACGTATATTAGCATGTTTATCAACAGTCTTGGTATTATAACTATTATGTGTAAATATTATCACAACAAAATCTTATTTAAGCCATCCAGAACTCAAGTGTTGTTAATTTTCTTAAAAATGTATGTGCTTTTTTCAAATAATTTTGAAATTATTTCAAGCTATAAGCCGGTTGTCATGAACATCTCTGGCAATCGTTATTGAGAAGTCAGTGCCCTCAAATCTACTGACAACTAGTTCAACCTTCGAATTCAGTTCACCCTCAGGGTTGCGGAAGTCCGATGCCAATTGCTCAGTGTCAAAACTGATATTCAGGTGAGACCGGTTAAACTATTTTAAATCTTGGGAATAATACAGGCTAGGAAGATGATTCAAGCTATTTTAAAATTTACTTAATTTCAAATACAGATATTTTGATACACCGTAACAAGCACAGATCATGAATAAAATAATGACATCAACAATCAAATTTTTTTTAATAAACCTTTGAATTATAAAAGTTAACACCATAGAGAGGAATCTATGGCATTTAAAAAAGGTTTTTTTGTTTGTAGGTACAGGGGAAATAGTGAGTTTTGTATTCTGTTAGCAATAAATAAAAATTACTTACTTGAAATTGTCTAACAGTTCAAGCGGTACTTCCATTTCATCAATAGGCTTCAACTGTCGGGCATTTTTCTCCAGCCTCCGGATTTGCTTTTCTAATTTCTTACGACGCCTCTCCTCACGGGCTTTAACAATGGCCGGGTCGACCTTCTTCTTCTTTTTCATTGGCTCGGCCCTGAAATAATGTCAGAATAAAAATCACAAGATTATTTTTTTTTTAACTCCATCTTTTTATATTATTTTCAAATTTCATATGTATTACCATCTGGTTTTCATATTTCTAGAAGCAATATTTAGGACAAACAGATATCAAAGGAAACCATATAATGTAAAATTGAAGTCGAATTTTGTTTAAACAATATTATTCTTAGTACGAAACCTCAAGCTAGTTGGTTCAGAATAAGTAATAGAATTGATTACAATACTTTTTAAACCATGTTAAATTCTATCCCACTATGTAAAAATTTAAAAATTCAAAATTCATTTATTGGTGTGATTTTTGGTACATTTTACATGAGATCTTAATCCTACTAATATTATAAATGCGAAAGTTTGTAAGGATGGATGGATGTTTGTTACTCTTTCACGCAAAAACTACTGAACGGATTTGGATGAAACTTTACAGTAATATAGCTTATAAATCAGAATAACACATACACATAACTAACTATAATTAAAATGATAATAATAAAATGCCAAAATTAATAAATATCAATGTCAAATTTCTTACAATTTATCATTAAGGAATTCGTCAATAGTATAATAACATTTTTCCAATAATAGATGTCTTAATTTATGTTTGAATTGAATAATATTTAAATCATTAATCCCATTTGGTAATTTATTATATATTTCGAATGCATAGTTCATGTCTATATTCCTGTTTAATCATTTTATAACGATGTTCAGATGCTTTTATGAACAGATGCATGTTTTTTTTTAGCAAACAAAGCAATCTCAAATATGTACAAGCAAGATAAAGGCATTATTTCGGTCGGTAAAGCTCTAATGCATTTTTTTTGCGCCTTGAACACCATGTCCTTATTGCAGGAGTTACCCCAAAACATGACTCCGTAGCATAGTAAATAAATAAGTGGAAAGCATAAAGAAGTTTTTTATTTTGTTTTTCTTTTTTATTTTATTCTCATAATAATATTTATATACTAATTAAGAATAAATTTGTAAAATAGTAGCAACAGTGCTTGTTGTTTAAAAGTTATATTTTTAGTGCTTCCCTTACCAAAGTTGGTCTGTAATTTTAAACTGCAAAGACGCCGTCGCAGAGACATTTCTACTTATAACTGATGATGCAGTTGTAGGCACTATTGATAATCTGTAATAATAGTTTGAAAATGTTATTTTTTTGGAAAATTTTCATTCCATTTACACTCCCTTGAAATTTAAGGTTATGTTGACATAAAAAGTTACTTTTTAAAGGCAACGCAAAAAACACATACCGTGTAAATTGTCTTAGCAAAGACAAATTAAACATGCTTGTTATCCTACAATATAAACCAAGTTCAAATAAAAATTATAATTCTCGCAATTGGTAATGAACGTCGAACTGACACTGATGACACTGACAGTACAGTGTTTGACATTTATGGTTGACAGTTGACTCCAATTTAATCTTAGAGCATATATATCTACAAGGGCAGCCGAATGTTTCCCGCTAAATCAGTCATGCAAATCAGAAGCTTGCGTGAGAGAGACAGACACTGCCCAAACTCAGTCTCTCTCTACTCCGATCACGCTTTCCGCCTGTTTGGCTGCCTCTCTAGATATATATGCTCTAATACAGATTTCTTATGGATTGTGGAACTTTTGATATATATTTTTTTTTTTATGAAAACTACGTATGCTATTTTTGACGTTATTTCTGAAAACTAATCGTGTTTATTCGTTCTTTCTAGTATTTTTTTTGCCGGTGTTAAAACATCGAAAGCAAAGAGCAAAAACAAGAACAAGAAGCCTAAAATCGATCAAAGTGGGTGCAATGATAAAATATTTAAATATATATATATACATATTCAATGCAGTCTTCGGCAATAGATAGAGTAATTCCAGAGGAAGGTTTATAAATACAACTAGCTTTCACCCACGGCTGTGCTCGCATTTAATAGCAGTAGTAGTAGTAGCAGTAATAGGAAGTAACATAGGATTATGTTACTTCTATACCTCCAAGAATATGTGTACAAAGTTCCAGGATGATTGATTAAGTAGTTGTCGCGTGAAAGCGTTAAAACAAACTAACTTTCATATTTATAATGTTAGTGTGGTACATGCATATTACAGTAGGTAGATGAAACCCGAAAATTTTAAAGACTTCCTTGAATCGGTTCATAAATAAAATTACATCTTTTAAAATAAGTCGTCTTCGGATAATCGGTCAGTACACCGCTGTAAGTCCGACGACCTAAGAATCAGTTTCATTTAATGTTCCTTTATTCAAAAGTGAATGCCTTTGTAATGTGTAATGCCAAAAGACACTGCTATTGTTAGAAATTTATTAATATCTTTACAAAGCAATAATACCAAGAGAATTTATCACTGATCATTTTTAAAAAGATTGTCGCATTCCGGCATCCTTTAAATGCTTTAGAAATACTTACTATGGATTTATATTTTACCTTTGGGTATATCAGTTATGATGTTCAGAAAAAAGTTGCTTGCTTAAGTACCTAAGTATGCATACTTATTATAAAATTACGTCAAATCACTTTGTTGGTTTAAGATCATCTTAGGATGATTTTCAAACAATCATCATTACTTAGGATAATAATATTCGTTATTTTGTTTAGTAATGTCCTTGTAATGGAAACTATTCATACAAATTACAACTATAATGGCACAGTAACAGAGAGCTTGATGGTCTAAGTCTTCTATAGAATCTCTACAATCCTTAAGTACGATTACGCCACACAGTAATTAATCAAGTTTAAAGTCACTCAGCGTGCAATGAAAAGGGCTATACTAAGCGTTTCTCTAAAAGAAGGCATCAAGAGATCCAGCAGAGAACCAATATCATCGACATAACCCACAGGATTAGCAAGTTGAAGAGGCAGTGTGCTAACCATAGCTTGCAGCTGACATTAGCTGCAGAACCGATAACCGTCGCGGTAAACGGGTTCATGAGTGGCACAGAACAAATGAATATACTCTACTTTTCTGTGATGAGTGGACACCGCGTCTCGGTAAAAGTGTTGTATGACGTCCACAGGACAGATAGATTTATGATTTGCACAAGATGGTTAGCAAGAGCTAGATGCGAGAAACCGAGGATCGTCCAGCAACGGACTAAGATAGGCATCAGCCTCAGATGATAATAAAATAACCAATGCAAAGATTTTGAACAAGTGACCAAATCTGCTTGTGACTTTATATATTTAAGCATTTAGGTAAGTACCTACCAAAGTAACTAGGTACGTACTACTAGTACCTACAGATAAATTGAGCCAGCTCTTGCTGCTGATCGTAGAGAGATAATTATTACTAATAAGGGACAGATAGTTCACTAAGAGCGCTCTTGTGCGAAAGCGATGTAGATAGACAACACTCGTTGGTATTGATTAACTATATTACACGTTTTATGACTTACATCGAAACTAGAAGTAATGTTTAAATCTATAAAATAGAGTCATATATTTTTATGTGTATCAAGTAATAGGTGGCTTTACCTGAACTTTCTTCTAGAGTTTACTGGTTGTTGTCTTCTAGATAAACAGGAACTCTATATTGCTTCGTTCGTTACTTATTTTTAAACAAAATGCCTGTTTGAATTATTATTACTACAGTTCAATCGCTTATTCACTTATTCAAATGGACAAGTACAGATGGTACCTATTTGTTAATGCTGTAATGGTCGTGGTGCATTTCCAGCAGTTGAATTGTAAAAGCTAAGGTTAATAAACTCATAATTGAAATCTTGTTTAACAGATCATTACCTCTACAAAGGTTCATTAACTGTAAAGTGGCTATTGATGGTGAAAAAAACTGCATAAGTAGTTGAACAGTTTTTTTTTTCAACTTATACTCTGAGATTTGTCTAGTGATCCAGTTATTTTTACAAATGCGAGAAGAATTTTTAGTAAATTAAACGTAATTTGGTTCGCACATGACACATCGTGTATCGATAAGGTAGATAGATAGATAAGTACTCGTCATTACGGACCAAAAGAGTATTACACAATCTAGAAATAAATTGTTCTGAAAAATGAGTACAATGGGCAGACTGATCGCAGTCTGCGATCTCTTACTGAAAACTGGAATGGACCATACTGTATAGCTACTTAGGTATATCATGTCATATCACGTTGTTATGCTTCGATATTTTCACCGTTAGATTGTTCGATGGTGAGATACAAATGGTGTAGTAAACATACGCCTAAAATTTGTTGTTAAGAATTGTAAGTATTTCAAAAGTAGTAATATTTTAATATCTAAAATTGCTTTCATTATTTTAATTACATTTATCTATATCAATACAAATAAATAAAATTGGAGTATCTGTTTGTAATATTAAAATAACCACTTTTTGATAAATGCATTCGAGTATGTATGTATAGGTACACGATACAAGTACCAAAATAACATTTTTTCAATTTTTGTTTGTCTGTTCCGGGTAATCTCTATAACGTCTTGACCGACAAAGCTACTTTTATACTAGCTTTGTACGACAATAACCGCGGGTAACACTGCGGGGCTCAGCCAGTTTTATCTACATAAATCATTCGTGTACCTACTCTCGGATTTAAATATAGAGTGATACCATCCCATTCATTTTTGTAACGATGTTCCTTATAACGCGTTGCGAAAGGGGGCTAGACGGAAAAAGTGTCGGCGGATAGAGAGAAGATCGCGGTACCCCATCTGTCTTTCTCTATTAACGTATGCGCAGTAAAGGACCCTTATTATGACAATAATAAATTCAAATCAAATTAAATCTATATGTCGGAGAACGAGTAGTTTTCTTAAGTTTTAATTTGAATTCGTGTTTATTTCAATCGATTATTCGAAACGTCAAACTGTGCATCGAGAAACATGGCAGTTTGGGTGAAATCTGTGGACGGTGTATGTAAAGCAAGAAACTGATTATTTGTTGTTAACGATGTGATTATTACGTCTTAGTTTACTTACAGCTTGATTTAATAATGTTGGTTTAGTTTTAGTCGATTCTGTAAGCAATATTAAATGTTACTAAAATGTGTGCGGGTAACACCGAATACAGTGGTAGGTGTCACCACTAGACTAGCCGGTATAAAAGAGAGCGGCCGCACGAGTTGCGGGACTACTAACCTTTTGGCTCTTAATCTAACTACCCACCGTTTCGTATTGAAGTAAAATAGAATCAACAGATCAGTTGAGTACGGGCATTGTACCAGGAAGGACAAGCTGTAAATAAGCTAAGTACATAGGCTTCTTAATTATTGTAATTAACTGTCAAACGTTTGTAACTAATAAGTTAAGATGTAACTTTCAAAAGAGTGGCCATGAGTTTCTTTGCCAGTATTCTTCTCATAAGGCCCTACGCATTTGGAAACTGGAGGTTATGGGTCGTCACGGACGTTCAGTGGATTTTGGTCCTAATTCACTTTGACAATGTTGTGCCGATCTATGATTTTAACTGTAGCTTCATTGATTCAATAAACTATTGGAATTCTATATTGTCTTTGGCTGTGCAAATAAACCCTACCTACCAACTTGTGTAATAATGAAGATTGATTACTAGACTAGACTTGATTAAGAGCAATTTCTATTGCTTTGGATCATGAGTGCCACTTGACAAAATATGCAAGTGACGTCGGCGAAGCTGACGTCACCATTTCTTAAAAACCGCTTCGACCAATCGCCACACTGTGACTACGACGACATCAGAAGTGGGATTACCTGTGAATTGCCCTATGGATTACCCCTGTGGACTACCTCTAGAGATTACCTGTGATACCCCTAGAGATTACCTGTGAATTACCTTATGGATTACCTGTGAATTACCCCTGTGGACTACCCCTAGAGATTACCTATGGATTACCTGTGAATTACCCTTATGGATTACCCCCCATGAACTACCCCTATGGATTATCCCTATAGATAACCCATAACGGATCAGGAACAAAATACAGGGCAGACTGTTATTATTTTATTTTACGTTTACCCTACGTTAAAAAAAATATCTTCGATACGGAATAAATTTGTGCTATACGAAAACCGCCAACTAGTGAGAGAACTGCTCCGACTGTAAAAGTGAAGTGATGTGTGAAAAATACAAGCGCTGTCAAAGCTGTGGCAAAATCATGTTTACGTAATCTAGTAAAGATTAGGACAATGTTAGCCGTGACAATATTGCTAACACATATTCTGAGATTTCAGATACTACCTCGCCTGACAGTTGAAGGAAACCAAAGCGCAGAAGACGATTACTTGAACCTTGAAAAGTGTGGTGTCATAGATGCAGTTCCAATATGAATGCCAAGGCATGCGATTTACAAACCGAGTAACCAGTGAATGTCAGCTCCAAGAAAGATTTGGTGAGAAGTTTTCATTTTGTTTCAAATGCTCTTTAATAAGACAAATTCTGTGAGATAGATTTCTGGGCCAACGACAATATGGTGCAGTAATGTTATTGAGGGTAGGTAACGCCCGCCCTTATTGTAACATAGTATTGTGTGGTCCACAAATTCTTGCCCTTAGTCTGGGTGATTTTTGTGTACGTTTTATATCCTTTTGTGAGGTCCCCCGTGACACAGGATGTTTATTCCTAATGGGAGAGTTGTCTTTTTAATAAAACAAGAAAAACAAGAAATTCTGTCAAGATATCCGGGTTGAAGAAATGCACTGAATAGTATTTCCTGTAGTAGGTACACGATTACTGTATTTCAAACGACATAATTATTTAAAGAAAAGAATGAAAATCTGCTTGCTTTACGCTTTTCAGTTGTAATTTTTGAAAAGTTTTTAAAAATAGTAAGGTCGTTTCTATTGGTGCCTACGTTCTCTTATAAAATGAGGATCGCAATGAAATGAAATTAGACTCAAAGTATTAAGGTCCTTACGTGGTCGCCGAAATATTAGCACACATATTTTCTACCCACACATATTTTCTACCCACACATATTTTCTACCAACCATTGATCATCTACACTCGCGATAATCAAAGTGAATACAGACCGCCAGATACCCACTAGTGAAGTCCCTATTGATATGTCCAATGAACATGATGTAGAAAACAATGATCCTTGAATAGTTTATTAAATTAATCGAAGTCTTTATTTTGTTCGTGAACAATTATTTGGAATGTATTTTGTGACGTTTTAAGTTTATTTTAATTAATAAACAAAGTTATTTAGTTACAAGGGATGTAGTGTTGGTAACCTGGTGTCACTACCTCCTTAGGTCTCGCTGGTCATTTGTAGCCGTAGCTCGTGCAGTACTTATCTGTAGAGAGTGCGCGGTGCGCATCTGGCTATGCGAATGTTAGTCGCTGGTTAAGTGACAATAAAAAGATCTCGATCTCTGGTTAAGAGTTGAGCAAAAAGCCGCTGGTTAAGTGGTTATACGCAGTTACTGGTTAAGCGACGACGTCTTAACGCTGTTACTGGTGATTTAGACAGAGGTGCTGAACCTAGGTTAACAATCATTATTGTTTGTACTAAGATTTATGTCATTATGCTGGTAGAGATATAAATGAGCATGGTCAGAACCTTATCGTGATACTGACGTGAATAGAAACATCAAATTTAAAATCATGAAGGCAAAATAATTTGTTTTGATTGAAATTGGTTTCTATGAATCTTTAATTTGGTCAGGAATAGCCGAGAGGACGGATTCACTGTCCAGATGATTCCTCAGTTAACAAACACGTAGACGTGTAAGTCTTATCAGAATGCCTGTGGGCCAGGCCGAATAAATTAAGCTACTGTGGTTGCTTTTTTCTTTGTTTACAGATGACTCACACGAGGACGTGTGATGCATCAGGATGGCCGTGTCGGAGAACGAGTAGTTTTCTTAAGTTTTAATTTGAATTCGTGTTTATTTCAATCGATTATTCGAAACGTCAAACTGTGCATCGAGAAACATGGCAGTTTGGGTGAAATCTGTGGACGGTGTATGTAAAGCAAGAAACTGATTATTTGTTGTTAACGATGTGATTATTACGTCTTAGTTTACTTACAGCTTGATTTAATAATGTTGGTTTAGTTTTAGTCGATTCTGTAAGCAATATTAAATGTTACTAAAATGTGTGCGGGTAACACCGAATACAGTGGTAGGTGTCACCACTAGACTAGCCGGTATAAAAGAGAGCGGCCGCACGAGTTGCGGGACTACTAACCTTTTGGCTCTTAATCTAACTACCCACCGTTTCGTATTGAAGTAAAATAGAATCAACAGATCAGTTGAGTACGGGCATTGTACCAGGAAGGACAAGCTGTAAATAAGCTAAGTACATAGGCTTCTTAATTATTGTAATTAACTGTCAAACGTTTGTAACTAATAAGTTAAGATGTAACTTTCAAAAGAGTGGCCATGAGTTTCTTTGCCAGTATTCTTCTCATAAGGCCCTACGCATTTGGAAACTGGAGGTTATGGGTCGTCACGGACGTTCAGTGGATTTTGGTGTTCTCACCTAATTCACTTTGACAATGTTGTGCCGATCTATGATTTTAACTGTAGCTTCATTGATTCAATAAACTATTGGAATTCTATATTGTCTTTGGCTGTGCAAATAAACCCTACCTACCAACTTGTGTAATAATGAAGATTGATTACTAGACTAGACTTGATTAAGAGCAATTTCTATTGCTTTGGATCATGAGTGCCACTTGACAAAATATGCAAGTGACGTCGGCGAAGCTGACGTCACCATTTCTTAAAAACCGCTTCGACCAATCGCCACACTGTGACTACGACGACATATATATATAAAAGAGGAAGGTGGCTGACTGACATACCTAGAGATCAAAGCACAGTCCAAACCGCTGAACCTAGAATCCTGAAATTTTGCATGCAGGTTCGTTATATAACGTAAGTGAGCACTAAGAAATAAATTTTAAAAATTCCACCCCTAAGGGGGTAAATCAGGGGGTGAAAGTCTGCGTGAGCGAAGCTGCGTGTAAAAGCTAGGTCCTTATCAAGTTGTTATAGGTTACATAGGTTTTTATAGATACCGCGATCGTCTCTCTCTTTCTAACTGAGGGACTTCTTTAGGCCTGACTCCCCTGCTGTATCTATAATACCTCTATGCACTTTTTGCTATATTAACATTGAGTTGGCGTCATAGTGCTGGATAGTCAACGTTAAATTTAACTAACTGATTGCCAACGTCCATACCATGTTGAATACACCGGTTCTCGTCCGATCACCGAAGTTAAGCAACATCGGGCGCGGTTAGTACTTGGATGGGTGACCGCCTGGGAATATCACGTGATGTTGGCTTTTTGCAGTTATTTACAAAAAATATATTGTTTTATAGTAAATTTTGTACAGTTTAATTATTTCTCAAATAATTTCAGTATTTTATGCGCATTTTTATTAGTAGAAGCATATCAAACAAAAACAAAAAAAACTTCGTTCCATCCGGATGTCTCTTGACATCTCGCAAGTTTTTTTTCATGTATGGCCTGCCAAAATGACTACTCTGCTTGATGGAAAGCATAAGCAGAGTCCAAGAGTGGTGTTTACCATACTCATTACTCGTACAGACAATGCAACAATGCAGCATGGTGACCCACACTATGGCGGCCTAGTGATGCTTCTGCATCATTGGGCCTCCGGTCTCACACTCACCAACGAAACACGACAGCACGATCGCTGTCATTTTACGCTGATCTTCTGTGCGAGGGTAGTACCGCCCTGGTCGAGCCGGCCCGTTCGTGCTGAAATCTGCATGGCTCTACTACATGGAAATGCATGTTCCGTGGGTATCTTAAGAGCCGATCAAGTGAGAAAACTATGAATAACAGCAGAACTGCAAAAAGAAACTAACCCTAAACCTACCCGTCTGAATAGCGTAGTATAGTTGGCCAAAACCTTTTTTCTAAGGTGAGATTAATGTCAAATAAAATATTACTAAAAGCTTCTGGTAACAGTGGTGATTTATTCACATCATGACCTACCAATACTTAAAAGAATGAAGCTAATACACTTATAGTTTCTCTCATTATGGAGCCCACTACCCGTAATGGGTACTTTTTCTTTGTTAGTATCCTTATTGAAAGAATTTGTATTCAAAACGAACCACTGAGGAACATAATTGGCAATAACGGCCTCTCATGGACATAATACTTTTAACATGGAAACTAACAAATTGTCAAGCAACATACTGCGGGGTTCCGCATATAAAATAAATATAGAAACCATAAAACCAGTCCATAAACCTGATCTATAATAACATAATGACGTATAAGATTCATAATCCGAACGTAGAAATGAAAGTATCACACCTACTCAACAAAAAGTTTTGGAGTCTTAAGGTAAAAAATAATCTAATGTTGGTATGTTACTTGCGTTCATTCAACAGTGAAACATAAAATACAACCACGGAACTGATTTCCAAGGAACCTTAACAGACGTAAATCGTCTCATTAAAGCAAACAAAACTGATAGTTAGCCCCATCCTCAGATGTTGTACGTTCGACATCATTCTCCATCAAGGACCGACGGCATTGACATGTGTGAACTGTGAGTTTTCGACATTCATTTATTTATCACGTGGTTAAACGTGATGCGAGTCAGACGAAAATATGGATACCAATACATCTGACGTTAATGCAAACGTTACATTAGACCAAGTGATTGATTACTTCAATTTGAATATTTCTGAAGTGAACCAAAGTGAAGTGGCCCAAATACATTTGTTTGATTTGTATGAAGCTTACAGAACAATTGAAAGGGAACAGTTGATGGTGTACAAATCTGTTGCGTATGTTATAGGGACGCTTATTATTTTGAGTAATTTAACTGTTGTTATATCCAGTGGCCTAATTCTTAGAAAGGGTAAGTCGCTTATTTGTTAAAATCAAAACGCATTCTTACAAATAGCTACATACTACACACTCACCTATTTATATATATATATATATAAATAGGTGAGTGTGTAGTATGTATGTAATAAAATATTATTTTAACTCGATTTCTTTATAATATCTAGTGTCCAACAGGCAACAATCTCTTCTCTATGATTGCTTAGTTATTTCGTTATCCCTGAAGCGACTACTTGCTTCTTGGTACAGTACCGTAGAGTTAAAAAATAATATACTTCGCTTTGATGAAATGGCAACCAGCCGGATCTCTCGGATCAGATATTTCTGCCAATGTCAAGCGTTTATAGTCTTCAAATCATAAGTCTTCAAGTCTTCGTCGTGATAAAATTAATATTAAAAAATGTATAAAATATGGAAGAGATGAAAGGACCTTTCGAAAAAGAAATATTTCGATTTCATTTTTGTATGTTAGTAACTATGTTAGACATTTGACAGAGGGTACATTTTTTTAAAGTAAATTAGGCGTAACTTAGCAAATTTTATGTTGCTCCTACTTCAAATCTGCTTTGTACTTATGTAAATTCATTCATCTCGTGAATTGTTGAAACGTAAGATTCTGCTACTGTCCGAGTATTTACTTTTGACAAACATGAGTCAATGAAGGTTTGGCAAACATCGAACCGGTTGTAGAGTTACCAATTATATAAGTATAATACTCGATACAATTTTAGAATAGACATAAGTTCAATACAAACACTTCCAACCATGACTACATTTTAAATATTTTTGGTTGATGTAACAAAACTACGCAGTTTGTTTTTATTATATTTATTTTTTATTATGCATTAAGAATACGAGGTGTCAACTAAGGACTAAAGGAACAAAAGCAATGCAAACTTAACGTAAACCCTATATCTTCATATCATAAACCAAAAACTTCACTTCTTATGAAAATCGTATATCCAGTTGTTGATGTGATTCCTTTCCATGTTGACCCATTGAATTAGGGCGGGTAATATTTAAGATCGAAGTATACAAATAAATTTAACATACAGCATGCAAGAGATTGACTAATGAGCGCGTTGTGTTAGATGGTATTTGATGGCATTTGAGAGGTCAAATATTGCTCACCACCTGCGATTAACGCAATACCTACATCTAATTCTTTTTCGCAACGTCTTACGGTGCTTTAAGCAGTTACCGCAAATTTTACGTAAAAAGAAAGAGAAAGGAAAGGAAACAATTCGAAAAAGTCCTATATCCGGCAGTGGACTGAAATATGCATATTGAACCCAAATATAACTAACAACTTTAATGTGTAACCCCTGCAAAAAAACCATCTTAACTGTCTTTGAACGATATTATGTCCACTGTAATAAACAGTAGTTCGATGTGTGTGTGACTAAAATTAGAACATTTTAACATATTTATTTTTAAGTATAAGTTATAAACTTACCAGTTGTCATGTTGTATTTTCCATGGAATTTACACAACAAACATAAATATTGCGCCATTAAGTATACGTCGACTGTTTATTCAATAAATAAACAAGCTTTACGATACAAAACCTTCAGTGGATCATGATTTATTTATATTTTTATGTATTTCCAAAACCAATTATGATCTTAGAAATGATTCTAGAAAATGGTAACTCCTAATTGTTAACCGACTTCAAAAAAACGAGGAGTTTTCTCAATTCGACCATATATATATATATATATATATAGATATCTCTTTTCGGCCCTTGTTGATCTGACGCGACGTGGCGTCAGTTAATTGTTGATCTATTGGCGATTGTTGATCAGCAACAGGTTTTGTTGATCTAATGTGTATTCCGGCGAACTAATGTGGCTCCGCTCTGGATCAACAATTGCAACCCCTCTGCTGGCAGAATTACGAACTATTTACATCATTTTTATACAAATCCACACCAGCTATTGTTGATCCGATTCAAACGAACCAATCAGAGACCAACTTCTCCACGATTGGGTCTTTTCTATGATAGACTGTTTCCACTTTGTTTCACAATTAATTAACGAATTAATGCGTAACGTATTGCCTAAGGACCCTTCAAACAAAAAAGGTACGGAATCAGATATATTTAGGTACTATTTAACTTTACCAAAAGTAAAAAAATGGTTGATACGTATTTAAGCCTTTCTGGATAGTCTACCCTTAAGAGGCTGAAATAGGGGTTTAAAGATTGTATGAAAGTTTGTAATTTTTTTAGTTAGAACATAATTCTTTATCTTTGGGGTACTGATTAAAAATGACTAGATACGTATTTCAGCGTGTCTGGATATCCTACCCCTTAAGGGGTGAGATAGGGATTTAAAGATTATATGGAAATTTGACATTTTTTAAGTTAGAACATGAAACTTTATCTTTGGGCTACTGATTAGAAATTACATGATACGCATTTAAGCGTTTCTGGATATTCTACCCCTAAGGGGGTGAGATAGGGGGTTAAAGATTGTATGGAAGTTTGTCATTTTTTAAGTTAGAACATGAAACTTTATCTTTGGGCTATTGATTAAAATAACTGGATACGTATTTAAGTGTTTCAGGATATTCTACCCCTAAGGGCGTGAAATAGGGGTTGAAAGTTTGTATGTTGTTGTAAGTACGTCCTTCTTTAAGTTAAAAAGAGGTAACTTTATTTCACGGCTGCTGATTAAAAATTAGTGGTGACATATTTAACCGTTTCTGGATATTCTACCTCTAAGGGCGTGAAACAGGAGTTGAACATTTATATATATATATATATATTGTCCTCTACTCGCCAATTGTTGATCAGGCCGAGATTGCAATAATTGTTGATCCACCTTTTCGGTACTATTTCTAAGGAAGTGTCCAGTGTATAGTCTTATAGGCGTAATATAGTATTATAAGGTTTGCAACGCTGTGCTTAAGTTTACAGCAAAATCTCTATCTCGACTGACTCGGCAATTGCAGCTCTAATAACCGTAATCTTTTTCATATATGATACTTTGTTGATCACTTTTTTCATACTTGATGATACTTTGTTGATCAATATACACAACGTTTGATTAACATATAACTAATATTTTAAAACGGCGTGGTATACACCAAGTAGTTTTAGAGCAGAATTTTAATATTCATTCTGGTTGACATTTTTTTTAAACGTGGAAGCACTTTCGCGTTGTAAATCTCTTAAAACTACCTACTTGAAAAAGTTTTTTTTAACTGTTTCGTTGGTCTAGTAAATAAAGTTTCATTTGTATACCTTAAAAAATTTACTTTCACACAAACTTTCGATCTTTTTATTACCCCTTTAGGAGAGGAATTCCCATCAATGCTCATTCCCATAAATACTGTGATATCAGTATTTATTTATTTGTAATCAAAAGTCTACTTCGACACTAACCTATATACGAAATGTGAACCCCTATCACCCCTTAGGGGTAGAATCTCCGGAAACTCTTAAATACGTTTTAACTTATTTTTAATCAGTAGCTTTCATGTTCCCAACTTAAAATGACGGACTTACATACAAATTTCAACCCCTATTTCACCCCATTTGGGGCAGAATACGCTTAAATACGTATCTAATAATTTTTAATCAGTAGCTTTAAGATAAATATTCATGTTTCTAACTTAAAAATAACGGACTATCGTACAAACTTTCAGACCCTATTTCACCCTCTTAGGAGTAGAAATTCCAAAATTCCTATTTCTATATATGGTACTAGCTGACCCACGCAACCTCGTTTGCGCCTTATATTGCCCGTAGCGTGAAAATTTCCCCCGTTTTTGAAACATTCTTCATTGTTGCTCCGCTCCTATTAGTAGTAGCGTGATGATATATAGCCTTCCTCGATAAATGGACTATCCTACACCGAAAGAATTTTTCAAATCGGACCAGCGGTTCCTGAGATTAGCGTGTTCAAACAAACAAACAAACAAACTCTTCAGCTTTATATATTAGTATAGATTTAAAGAATCAGCCTCATACTCCAAAAGAATACAAGTTAAGGTCTATACGTACGTGTTATATTAAAATAATCTTCTAATTCCTAACTGTTGAAGAGTTTAACCTTTTACCAACAGTTCACCTAAATAACTTGAAACTACACAACTAAAGGTCTATAGATGCATATGAAATCGAAGCATTATCTTCCATCTCCTAACCGTTGAGGAGTTATACCTTTCATTATCAGCTTATCTAAATAATTTGAAAGAATACGACTAAAGGTAACATACATACATATGATATTCAAAGATTTATCCTCCAACTCCTAACCGTTAAGGAGCTGTACCTTACATCATCAGCTCATGATCATAAAATGATGACTACCAGAATGATGATGAATGAAAATATCGGTGTAACTATAGAAAATACACTAATAACATAGTACAGTAGTAGGTTCGAACACAAAAATAATTTTCAAAATTGGTGATATAGTTTCAAGAGTTAGGACTTGTTCATTGGAAATTTCCTTGTTTTTCAAGATCTACTTTCAACAATTCCTTAAATATTAGTAATTTAGAAGTTTTTAACGAAAAACTAAATACCTTTTTTCCCCTTTCTTATTTTATTAATAACAATCGCATTTTTTATGCGCTAATAAATCCTTAAAAACATTTTTCTAGACGTCATGACACTCATTACGAATCGAATGAGCTATCGCACATTATTTTTAGGAGCTTTATTATAACAATAATATACCTGTTCCTTTCTACCGAGGTTGCTGCTCCGGCCCCCGCGTTTTAAAATGCTAGTGTACGCGGCATATGTTGATCAAAACGTTGTGTATATTGATCAACAAAACATCATCAAGTATCATAAAGTTGACCGTTATCAGAGCTACAATTGCCGTGTAAAGTGGAGGACAATATATATATATATATATATATATATGGCAACCAAGAGAAATCGAGTGAAACCTTGAAGTCGGTTTAATTTTTGTTAAAATTTTACTTGTACTACTCAGAGGATTAGTTACAAAGATAGAGTTGTTATAAAGTATAAGGTAGTTTGTAAAAAACCCGAATCAACACGATTCTTGGTAACCTAACAAGTGTTCAGCGAGGCGAACTAATATGTACTGGCATGTATAATAAGTAGGTGTGTACCCGTAAATAAGTTGTCATTTTGACATTGACTAACTGTAAAAAATATCAAAACAAGAACAGATTACGGAGATCGTTTTTTATTTTGCCGAAAGACGGTCCTCATTTCATCCCATCCACATTTTTATATTATTTTAACATTAATTTCATCACGAGACTTGAAGGCTCGAAGACTTATGATTTGAAGACTTTAAATATTTCAAATTGGCAGATATAGCTGATCAGCTGGTTGCCATGTCATCAAAAAAAGAACAGATCACATGAATGTACAGACACATGACAAATACGTTGTGATGCACGATGAAACTCTCTGTCACAAAAACTGCTAAAAAATACTAATATACAAGAAAATGTTGAACCAATTTAGAATATTATATAGATAGATAGAAAACTCTTTATTTGTACACCGTTACAAGAGAATACATATAATATCCAATATAAAACGTACAAAAGCCTGCCTTATTGGCCAGCAAAAAGCAATCTTTTCCAGCCAGGATCAAAATGTTTCGGAGAGACAGTAATAGTGGATGGTGCAAAAATAATAATATTATATATAAATAAAGTAAATAAATATTTCGCACATTAACACACAACGCCCTCTAGTTAAGCAGAGCTTCTGTTATGGATACTAGACAACTGATACAAATACATATACACTTTTTAAAAAAATACAAACATATACATAAAAACACACCAACTCCGAAACAAATACATAAGATAACCACCGATGCAGTCAAATAAATATATTAATGTTAATCATGGTTAAGTGTATAAGATATTTTTAAATTTATCAACTCTAATGTTATGTTAGTTCAAATAAAGTCGCATATATTTAACCTAAGTAATTACTATTGAATGCTTTTGAATTTCAGATCTTCCTGTAACGGTTTATCGATTTGTATATATCGTAGACTTTGTACCGTTCCACTAACAAAACAGATAATACAGTTAAGCTGTGATTAAATAAGCTATAGTTAAAATCTGTATTCAAGATCACGTCACTAGTGTAACGGATTCTCAATAACGTATGCATTTAAAGCTTTTAAAAAAAATATACATAAAACAATACTCTCTCAATAACATTCTGTAAATTCACCATTAATTCTAAGTCTAGGAGTTCTAGGATCTATGATCAGGGTGAAGGGTCTTTAAAATTTTGGCTTGGTAATAGGTACGGGGAGGAAATGGTGAACACTTTTTAACCGACTTCAAAAAAAGGAGGAGGTTTCTCAATTCGACCGTATATATTTTATTCTTTTTTTTATGTGTGTTTAATCGAGTCAAACCTTGAAGTCGGTTTCATTTTTGTTAAAATTGTACTTGTTTTTACCCGTCTGTGAAAGAATAAGGGTTGTGTTTTTCGAGTGTATGTACGTATATTTCTTTGGCATGCAGAGCCTAAACGACTTGTCGCATTTTTATATGAATGGTGTCAATAGATTCGTCTTAGTCGTGAGAGTTACACTGGGTACATCAAAATTAAAATAAAAAGCAAAATAAAAAAAAGTTTAAAATACCTGAATTCAATAAAGATGGCAGATATTGACACAGTCAGATTTTTTTAAAATAATTTTACTTGTTAATCATTCGATTTGCATTAAGTGTTTCTACGATATCTATACTAATATATAAAGCTGAAGAGTTTGTTTGTTTGTTTGTTTGTTTGTTTGAACACGCTAATCTCAGGAACCACTGGTCCGATTTGAAAAATTCTTTCGGTGTTGGATAGTCCATTTATCGAGGAAGGCTATAGGGTATATATCATCACGCTACTACTAATAGGAGCGGAGCAACAATGAAGAATGTTTCAAAAACGGGGGAAATTTTCACGCTACGGGCAATATAAGGCGCAAACGAGGTTGCGTGGGTCGGCTAGTTAAATATAGACGCAAAAACTAGTGAAGTCTAGCATACACTACTGAGAGTCACAGAAGGGGTTTCTTCAAGGTATATATCCTTTTCATTCCATTTAACGATCTAAACAAAAAGTTGACTTTTAATACATATACTCACTTTAATCCTCAAAATAACACAAATCACTTACAAGAAGAAATAAAATACAAATCACAAAAGATAATAATCAAAATCCGTTGGCCGATATAGTACAGATACTTCTTTATAAGTAAGTTATCTATTCTAATATAAGTTTGTAGCCGGGCAAACATAAAGGAAGGTTTACATGCAGTAATTCATTCAGCATTTAATTATCCATAAACAACTAGTAAAATCGTCTTGAAATGTGTCGAGATTTAAATACATGTAATAGCGGCAAAATATATTTTTTCAACAAAAGCAACATGTTATAATGTAACAGCTACCTCATATAGGTATGTCTATGATATATTATATCATAATTTTTTTGCGACAAGTAAATATAACGATCAAGTAGGTACTTACTTGGTAATCAAACAATGACAAAGCATGAATCATTTTGAAGATTGTTAGTTAAAATATATTTATGTTAAAACTAGCTGAACCCCGCGGTGCTACCCGCGGTTATTGATGTACCACGAGTAAGGCCGCGGGACGAAGTAAGTCTAAAAAAAGTAGCCTAAGTTACTCCCTGGATCATCAGCTACATGCCAATGAAAGTCCCGTCAAAATCGGTCCAGCCGTTCCAGAGATTACCCGAAACAAACAGACGGACAGACAGATAGACAATTTTTTTAAACTACATTTTTGGTATATGTATCGTGTATACGTACATATGCATTTATTATTATCATAGTAAAAAGCGGTTAATATTACAAACAGACACTCCAATTTTATTTGTTTGTATAGATGTACAGATTTTACCATAGTAGCTATAATATTTAACGAAGTGACTTGTGAAATTCCTATTCCGGCATGTAATTAGGCTTAAACAAAGTATATGAGAATTATAAGTCTTGTCAGTGTACCGAATAATCTCATCATCCTGCGAGCCTTTCCCTAAACAAAGAGTTAAAGGTAGTAGCTATAGTATTTAAAGAAGTGACTTTGTCATTCTAATTCTGGATATAATTAGGCTTAAACAAAGTTGATGAGAACTGCTGGTCTTGTCAAATGTACCGAATAATCTCATCATTCTGCGAGCATATTCCTAAACTAGAATGATGTCGTGTTCACTATTTTACAACACGTCTGAAATTCTGACTGACTGATGTCAGACTTCCGCAAAAGAAGTACTTACTTAGTAATATCAAAGTACTGTAGATAAACTGTTATTAAACTTCCACAAAACAAGTGCTTGGTAATATCAAAATATTGTGGATAGACTGTTATTAAACTTCCACAAAACAAGTGCTTATTAGATCAAAGTAGGTACCTACTGCAGATAGAAAGTTGTTAGACTTTTTATGGTACTACCTGTAACGATTGCCAAAAATGTTCGTAGGACAACCGCGTATCCGGGACCGACGCTTCTTTATGCTCTTAATATTTTAAAGACCTTAACAGATGATCGGAAAACACCTTACAGTGCTTTGCGCTCGGCGCTGCAGACAAGCGCACAACGTATCGCACGGTCAACTTTACAAAATTTAGAGTTTTATCTCATTGGTATCACTGAAAAATTATAAGTAACGCGATTTATATTTCGTTTTTCGATTTAAGTTAAACATTGTGTACAGGATCTGAGAGACTAATTAATATTATCTTGGGGACAACACCTTTTTTTTTGTGCGGAAGTCCCCTCGGATACCACCAACTGGTGTTTATGTCGGACTCGAACCGACTAAAAACTGCACACCGTCTCGGGTACTAGAAGCCGGGGAACCAGGTGCACCCTCGAAAGGAAATCCCTGGAACCCCGACGTACCTCAGGCCACCAACTATTTGTAGACGGCCCCTCCTGTGTAGGAATCCTTACACTTTTATTCTGTTCAAGTACGAGCACTTAATAGAACTCGCGCTGCCACCCTTGCCTGCCTCTGCTAGGGTGACTGTTAGACTCACCTGACACCCACAGGTTTAGCGCCTATGGAGGACGAAAATCGTTTTGCGATCTCCGGTGTCTGAGTTGTCTGTGGTACCTGGCCCTTTCCGGGGCCTGGCGGACAGGGAGAGTTCAAAATCTCTCCCAGTCCCGCTTCGCCATCTCCTTCGCAAGCATAACTTGCTCGCAGAAAGAGACAGCAGACAACATGGCCGCAATCATGTTACCGAGCGATAGAAGCGGCTGAGAGAGCGGCCACTAACATGGCCACCACGAAATCGCTCCTCGGCTCGTCCCACGCCGGATATTCTGCTAGCGTGTGGAACGCCGTGTCCACGGTTCTGCCCATCGCAGTGGTGGCACTCAGACGTTGGTTCTTTGCGGATCAGACACAGGGGATCTCTGAAACATTCTTTTCCAGTGATCACCTGCGTCAGCCGGTAAGAGAGGCTCCCGTGATGCCTCTCGAGCCAATTCTCCATAACAGGTCTTACCGCCGCAATTATGGCGTGTCCATGGGGACAACACTTATAAAAACAAAATATTTGTTAAGCAATACAATAGGAGTTCAGCTGCTTGAATATTTGATATCGTAATTTTGCTGGTGGTGCACTCTAGTATGAGTTGAAACTACTTATTATAATGCAACCGAGTTTTTCCATATTCGATCGTCTGTTAAAGCCTTCAGTTAAGACCTTTAGGCTAATTTGGATACGATTGCCTATCCTTGCAATGTGCTTACCTATTCGGTTACTACTTTGACAGGGGTCTGGTTCACAAGAACTGTCGTTTGAAAATTAACAACAAGTTTAAAATTAGTGACCTAAACAATAGTTAAAAGTAAATGTGTTTCACTTTTTGTATACTGTACACTAATTTGCTTGATGCTGACAAGTTGATTGCAGAGTGGTCACTGTAAACTTATACCAGAACTAGCTGAACCCCGCGGTGTTACCCGTGGCTATTGTTGTACCGCGAGTAGCGCCACGGAACAAAGTTAGTCTAAAAAAAGTAACCTAAGTTACTCCCCGGATCATCAGCTACCTGCCAGTGAAAGTCGAAAGTCCCGTCAAAATCCGTCCAGCCGTTCCAGAGATTACCCGGAACAAACAGACAGACAGGCGGACAGACAGACAGACAGACAGACAGACAAAAATGTTTTTAACTACATTTTTGTTATATGTACCGTGTATAAATACATATGCATTTAGTAAAAAGCGGTTATTTTAATATTACAAACAGACACTCCAATTTTATTTATTTGAATAGATGAAACTTTAAGCAACTCCCAATTATTTATTTTGTATTATTTTTTTATATTTTGTTGTTAATCTCAAATCTGGTAGGATCTTTTTTAACATGGTAGTGTTCATAATTTATTAGTTGACAAAAGAAAAGGTAGACCAATTTGGAGTTATTTTGTCTGTCCGTTTTTCGCGCTTTCACGACTAGACCACTGTACCAATTTCAAAGAAATTCGTCATAGAGACACTTTGTTTACGTTTGATTCTTGAGAAAGGATATAGGCTACTCTTTATTGCGAATACCGACATACAGCCGGGCGGAGCCGTGGCCGTATATTAAAAAAATAATAGCATATCAAGTGTATAAAGATTACTATACCTTTTCGCTTACGCTGTAAGTTACGCTAAACTAAAAAAACATTTTTCGCATGATTAACCAATTACGTTTACGATTACCGATTACGTTTTCTATGGGCAAAATTTTATGGACAAACGAGTTAATAAGTCACCTAATCAAAAACTAATACCACCGTCCATAGGCCCCTAAAACTCAAGAGTGACGATTGCGTTACCAATTTCTGTAGAGTCTTAAATGTTATCTACTTTTCAGGTCAGCAGCCGAAAAGTACTTATCTTTTGCTTGGAAATGTTTCTCTTGCGGACACAATCATTGGCATCGGTCTCATTTTTGGCGTCACTGTAGACAACTCTGTCAGTTCTAACCGCTTATGTATATTTCAAATGGGTAAGTAATAAATGGATATTAAATATAGGGGAATAACAATAAGGGAAAAAACTCTAAACTCGTGGTAGACTTTTGGTCAGGCCAACTTATTTGCACCAAAACATCGCTCTCTCTTAATTAGGTAATTGGATCTAGCTATTCAAAAACTGATGTGAATCTAAATAATGAGGTAATAATGGCTAATTGAATGTTTTATAGAATTGGCCTGACTGGCCTACAATTTAAAAAAAAGCTGCCATACGGACAGACATGTGACAATCTATAAAGATTCGTCATGTCATTTTTGTCATTTTTGTGTGAAAATCTTATATGGTTTACAGAATACGTCTACTTACCAAGTTTCAACAGTAAACTTAGTTTTTATAGTTTTGGAAAAAAGTGGCTGTGACTTACGGACGGACAGACAGACGGACATGACGATTCCATAAGGGTTCTGTTTTTTGTTATTTGGCTACGGAAACCTAAAAAAACAGAAACGTAAAGACTGCCGACATCGACAGTAATAAGTATAATTTCTTGGAAACTATTATTTAGTTGTGTACGCCACAGTATTGTTACTAAAGGCTTAATAGTTAATAAGTCATTTAAATGGAATCCTAAAACCGGTTTAGAAGCGAAGTTTTTAATAGTTTTTATTGACCGTTTCAACTTACCGTTAATAACTATAAAAAAATTTGCCGAACTGTACTATAACGTTAATGGGTAGTCACCATGTGATTTGTGCATTCTAAACATAGCACATTGTTTTGAATCTCCTTGAATATCCATCATAAGGGATTCCAGAAATCTGTACAAACTTACTACATTAATATCTCAGCAAGTTCAATTGTTGGATTCATAGATAAATATACCATTTATTTTTGTAGGCTCAAATCTTTACACATCTCACACATGGCAATCTGGTCCTAGACTAGGCAGAGCCTGTACTATAACAATCTAAGTACTAATAGACAATACAAGTGTATACATACATTCGCATTTATTAAAAAGCAGTAATTTTAATATTACAAACAGATACTCCAATTGTATTATTTGCATAGATTAATTGATCGGTTAAAGGTATTAGGAATGAATGTCTATTAGTACTTAGATTGTTATAGTACAGTTAGTTAAAACGGTTAGCTATTAAAAACTTCGCTTCTAGTAACATTGTTTGTACAGATAAAAACCGGTTTTAGGATTCGATTTGCACTAGTAGATAGCTAACCGCGGGTCACAACGCGGGGTTCAGCTATATAGTATACTAGCTGAACCCCGCGGTGTTACCCGCGGTTATTGTTGTTCCGCGAGTAACGCCGCGCGACAAAGTTAGTCTAAAAAAACAGACGACAGGAAGAAACAGACAGACAGACAGCTGATGATCCGGGGAGTAACTTAGGCTACTTTTTTTAAGACTAACTTTGTCCTGCGGCGTTACTCGCGGTACAACAATAGCCGTGAGTAGCACCGCGGGGTTCAGCTAGTAGACTATAATAGTCTGAATCTTGGAAACGGCTTCAACGATTTTTATTAAATTTAGTATGCAGGAGGTTTCATAGGCGATAAATCGATCTAGTTAGGATTCTATGAGGATCATTTTGAGAAAATAACCTTTAAAAACATCGAGTAAGGATCAGTCATCCAGGTACTAAGTAGTACAGTCTTTTCAATCATGCTCGATTTCTATTGGTTTAAGCGTGAAGTTAACACATGTTCTAAAAAATGTTATAAAATCAGTTAGAAAGTTTCAAAGTTCATCGTGAGAAACAACATGCCACGAAAATCATACGAATATTTAACAGATATTTAGTGAGTGTACTATAAGAAACTTAAATATTTTGTTACTTTTCTGGACTTCCTAGTCGTTACCCAACTATTTAACAACAAAGACACTGAAATAAAATAAGTATTTACAACGACTAAAAACATAAATCGTAGGCTAAATTCAGCTTTTACGTTCCCTTTAAGGCGAACAACAAAATTATTAATAACTATATTACTATTATTTTTATCATCAACAGGTATGCTGGTTTGTCCAGCGATGGTGTCCATTTTTAGCGTGGGCTTAATCGCTGTAGACAGATACATCTACATTCTACACGGGCTATACTATCAACGGTGGTTTAACACTACCAGAGTAAGAATAGGCATATTGATCATATGGATGATTGGTAAGACACGTTTGGATACATATTCTCATTAATATGTTAATAAAACTTGTGTATTACCTAGAAAAGTTGAATAACCTATATGTTTATTTAGTATTTGTGAATAAAACTCTCAAAGATGGCTATTACCTATATGTTGTGAGCTACACCTATAAATGTTTTGTCTCCAAAGATACTGTTTATAGTCAGATCAACTGCGACATATAATTATTAAAAAAATATTGCAATTTTAAAAGCTACAATTTGTCCGTGAATTAACCAGTAGTAGATAATAATAACTACATGTTTGTGTTAACACTTATTACAGGTATAACACTTGGATTCATGCCAGCGACTGGATGGGTTAATACAGAACTGTTCCCCACTCGTTGTTACTACGTTGCGCTATTTCCTGGCTCCTTAATTCTACTCAATTCATTCCTCAGCATCATACCTATCGCATTGGTAGCTGTCCTTTACACCAAAATCCTCGTTGAAGCTTTGAAGACTGTAAAAACTTTAAATACTGGAGCTAAAAATACGAGTACAAATACACAAACTCCAGATAACTCAAAATTAAGAATGTACCGCGGTTCTAAAAATGATTCAGCTATTACTACACAATCAGTGAAAATCCCCAGAATAACTTGTTCCCCCAAATTACCTAGAAGTTCGTCATTTCATGTTAGCAGGAAACCTGAAGGAGAAAATGTTATCAAGCCAGCAGTATCTTGTCAATTTGGCAATTACAACGATCTCGTTGAAAAAGAAGTTACTTTACGAAACAATAGCGATACCACGATAGACAGTAGAGAAAAAACTTCTTATGGTTCTGTGATCAGTGTGTGTACTATAGAATCACACATTTCTGACAGTAAAATAGCTGAATTAAAAAATGCTAAATTCAGTAACAACGTTAAAAAGATTTGCAACATTAATAAAGTTATCCGTAGGCCAAATGAACCAAATAAATGGAGGGCTATTACGATTGTAATGCTAACATCTGGAAGTATCATAATCACATGGACGCCTTTTTTTATAGCCTTAATATTTTTTGTATTTTGTGAGGATAAAATGACAAACGAGAGATGTTTGTATATTAGGCATCTACTCGGTGGTCCATTCCCGACATTAGCATTTTTAAATAGTATCTTAAATCCTCTTATATATGCCTGGTGGCATAAGGGATTCCAGAAATCTGTACAAACTTACTACAGAAAATATCTTAGCAAGTTCAATTGTTGGATTCATAGATGAATGTGACATTTATTTTTGTAAGTTTTACCAAAAGTAAATGTAACATTCCTCTATAACATTCATTGGTAAGACTTACGTTATGTATAAAACTGTAAATTGATCAGAAAAGTATGTATGAAATTATTACTGGAAGATATAATAGATAGAAAGATCCTTGATTAGGGAATCCTATCAAGGAACAAATATCACTTCTAAAGTTTGGTTTGCACTTTTCTGGTCGTATTTTAATACTTTAATTGTACCCATGACAAAAATGATACTCTTCAAGTTTCTTCCCACTGAGATATTAATTTATTTTACTGAAGTATTACACTAGTATAGACTGTTCTAACATGGTCTCTCTTAATTGTGTTCGACATTTTGTGAGATCGAATTTCTACCTCCGAGTTTTTATTGTTCTAGCTAGAATGTGTATGAATGTGGTAAATGTCGCTATAAATGTTTTTTTCACTCGTTCAGGCTGAGTGAGTAAAATTTTATTATAAGCTTTGTATTTCGTGTTTAACCGAGATTGGAAATACAATTTTATTTTATTATACGTTCTATAGTTCTGATGAAATTATATCCTGAAGATTTGTAACTATTGGTAATCAATACTTTACGAAAACTAACATGCTCATGCTTTGTAACAAGTTTTACAAAGACGCGGTTTCTAAAACTAGAAGATTGATGCATTGAAATGTGTAAGTTTTTCCTTCTTCTTTATGCGCTTGCTTATAGTAGTAAACTGTTCTTTCTATCTCATATTTATCTTATAACAAATAAGATATAAAACAAGAAGTGAAATTATTTTTAAATGCTTAAAATTAACATGTGTGTAACTAGCACTGAATGAAATGATGGCTTACAAATGGAAGTAAATAGTTGTGTAACAAACGAAGTGTTGTGCATTAATGCAAATTATTTATTTATTAGGTAGACTTATATGTTATTATTGTTAAATATGTTTGTGTTATATGTGATTAGGTTTAGTACAAAACCACTTCTATTTAAAAGCTACATAAATAATTATGTTTCGAACAGGTATATTTATATCAATGTTGCCAGCGATGGGATGGACTGGTCGCAGCTTCAGAAACTTCAGATGCTGGTACATCGCAGTCTTTCCTTCCGCACTACTTCTCATTCTATCCATCGTTGTCCTCTCTGTCATTATCATGGTCTGCCTCTTATATATCCTCATCCTACGTAGAGCTGTTAAAACAGCTGATAAAATCAAAGAATTTAGAGATAACAGTTACAGCAACAAAGGATTCTCGGATGATAATAATTCTTCATCAACTGTTGCGTCTATTCCTGACAAACTTTCTGACAATATAAAGATGAATAAGATGGAAAAAGAAATGCAAAGAAGTAACTGTACCATGGAAAAAAAGAAATCTGGATGTTGTTGGATAACATCAGCAAACCATCTGAGCAAGTTGAAAGCGGTAAAAACTGTGCTTATAGTTACTTTATGTTTTTTGGGTACGTGGGCTCCTTACTTCGTATCTGTAATCATGTATGTAAAATGTGATATCATGAAAAATGGCTATGAATGTGTTCCTTTAGAAATGTTAACGTTAGGACCATTGTATTTGTTAGGTTGTTGCAACAGTTTGTGCGATCCATTGATTTACGCGTGGCGTCATTCAGGTTTTAAAAGAAGTTTAAAGAGACTATTTAAAAAGTATGTACGTAAACTCGAAATGTGATGTTCGATAAATAAGATTTAATTGTTAAAACGAGATTATATATTTAAACTTTGATTTATGTGGTTTTATTATATCCAATAATTATATTATTACTATTTCTATGGAATAGGGGGCAAACAAGCAGACGTATCGCCTGATGGTAAGCGACTACCGCTGCCCATGGACAACTGCAACACCAGAGGCGTCACAAGTGCGTTGCCGGCCTTTGGGGGAGGGGTTGGTTTCACTCGGAGAAACACAGCGCAAGCGCTGTTTCACACCGGTTTTCTGTGAGGCCGAGGTACCACTCTGGTCGAGCCGGCGCATGATACCGAAGCGTGGCTCTCCCTATAGCCAATATTTGGTATCGACTGCCGCCAGAAATATCGCTGTAGGCAAAACATTTGACAGCAGTTCCGTATTTCAGCAGTATATCTCACCCTAACTTTTTTTATGTATGACCCTGCCAAAATGATTCTACACTGCCTGATGGAAAGCCTGAGCAGAATCCAAGCGTGGTGGTCACCATACTCATTGCGAATGCAGACAATACAGCGTGATGCTTCAGCATCATTGGACCTCCGGTCTCGCACTCACCAACGAAACACGACACCACGAACTCTGTCATTTTACGATGATCTTCTGTGCGAGGGTACTACCGCGCCGGTTGAGTCGGCCCGTTCGTTCCGAAATCAGCGTGGTTCTTATGCCTCATAGCTCGTTTTTTGTCTTCTTTTTTTACTATTTGATAAAGATTACATTTTCGAGGATTTGGCATCAAATCAAGCGGATTACCACCTGCAAAAAGAAATACCTGAAACGAAATAGTGTATACCGATTTCAAAAGAAAGGATAATAAATGATGATCATGATGACAAGCTCTTTCAAACAACATTTGTTTTTTAACTATAGTTCACTATTTAAGCATTTAAAATTATGAACTCATCTCAAGTGCATCTTAGGAACAACGAGTATGTTAACAGCAAAACGTTGTTTTTTTATCTGTATTTAATTCGTAAATGTGTGTATTTAGTTCGTTTAAATGTATTAAAGTGTAACTTGAAACATTTATTGTTAACTAATTTTGTAACTTGTTGTAACTCAAATTGTATACTAGACACTAATGTAGTCCTAGCTTGGTAATCTTCTTATACCTACATATATGTAAATATCAATAATTTTTTTGGAACGAAGTTCCTAATGCGGCTTTGCGGAGGGGTACCTTAGCCGGCAATATATGTATATATACTAGCTGTCCCGGCAAACGTCGTTTTGCCATAAAAACATTTTAAGGATGGATCACCCTTACCATTTAGGGGGATGAAAAATAGATGTTGGCCGATTCTCATAGATACCGGATAAGCACAAAAAAATTCATCAAAATCGGTCAAGCCGTTTCGGAGGAGTATGGCAACGAAAACTGTGAAACGAGAATTTTATATATTAGATACTAGCAGACCCACGCAACCTCGTTTGCGTCTTCTATTGCCCGTAGAGTGATAATTTTCCCCCGTTTTTGTAACATTCTTCTTTGATGCTCCGCTCCTATTGACCTTAGATTAATGATATAGCCCATAGCCTTCCTCGATAAATGTACTATCCAACACTGAAAGAATTTTTCAAATCGGACAGCGGTTCCTGAGATTAGCGCGTTCAAACAAACAAACAAGCTCTTCAGCTTTATATATTAATAAAGATATACGGTCGAATTGAGAACCTCCTCCTTTTTTAAAGTCGTTTAAAAAGCATAAGATTTTTATGTTTAGTCTAATTATGATGCCTATACAGTGTCTAATATATAGTTTACGTGATGACTGTTATTATTATTGCAATTTCTTATATATTTAACTCTATTGTAAATAAAATAAAGGTTAAAATAATTTTGTACAGTAGTTCTTTTTTTATTTTTGTGGATAAAAAAATCATTATACAAAATGTATACCCAAATAATTATTTTCTTTATACCTCGAATAAATGTTTTTGTACTAACGAACTTCATTCCTATCTGGTGTCCCACAACATCACACGGTTTTTTTTTATGAACCTATTGTTTCCCACTACTGGGCAAAGGCCTCCCCTGCAACAAGCCACTTCTCTCTATCAAAGACCAGTTACGGCCAGTCTATGCGATAGGCACCAAGATCGTCGCGTCATCTTTTACCGGGTCTGCCTCGTCGTCAGCGTTCACTTTTTTTCACAGCTTTTTATTAGGGCTAAAGGCAAAAAATGGAACCCTTATAGATTCGTGTGTCTGTCTGTCCATCCGTATGTCACAGCTCCTTTTTTCCGAATCTATAAGAACTATACTGTTGAAACTTGTTAAGTAGATGTATTCTGTGAACCGCATGAAGATTTTCACACAAAAATAAAAAAAAAACAATAAATTGTAGGGGTCCCCATACTTAGAACTGAATCTCAAAAATTTTTTTAACAAACCCATACGTGTGGGATATCTATGGACAGGATTTCAAAAATGAAATTGAGGTTTCTAATATCATTTTTTTCTGAACTTAATAGTTTGCGCGAGAGACACTTCCAAAGTGGTAAAATGTGTCCCCCACCCTGCTGTAACTTCTAAAATAAGAGAATGATAAAACTAAAAAAATAAATGATGTGCATCACCATGCAAACTTCCACCGAAAATTTGTTTGAACGAGATCTAGTAAGTAGTTTTTTTTAATACGTCATAAATTGTAAACCGCAATTTACCTTTCATTCAATCAACACAAATATAAAAAAAAGTATATTATTAAATATATTATTGCTTGCTGCTACGGAACCCTTCATGGGAGAGTCCGACTCGCACTTGGCCGCTTTTTATAAATGCCTATGAAAGTACTTACAACAAAAAATCATTTTCGTAAATTATTGTCTATGTGCTTGTTCCGAAATCTTTTTCTTATACTGGCAGATAGAGCTGATGATGATTCACTCCTCAGATAAAGAATACCCTGAGATTCACTCGATATTCGGCGCAGCTAGTTCCATATATGTCACTCTTATGTGCCACATATTTTAATAGTTAAAGGAGTATTTTATGTGTAAACTATTTTTGTACTGGCAAAGTATCTTCTTCGCTTAATAGACATATTTATTTCACATTATCACCTAAATGCATTTATCGATGATAATCGTCATTTAATTTACAATAGCATCGATAAATATTTAATTATAGTTCATTCGGACTTTCATCAATAACTCATATTTGGCCCTAATAGAGAATTAAACATTAATTTGAATATCAATTACAGAATATTTGACAAATACTAGATCTTACTGTTTGCCAATTTTCGACAGTAATTCTTTCATTTTCATTGTTTTGTTTAATTTCATTAACCAGTATAAATTGATCTATCATTGCATACGCACATCGGTACATTACAGATCAATATCTTACTATGCATAACCACTACCATGTTATAATGAGGTTGTCACTGCACCAGCAGATAGGCACCAAAAGAATTAATTTCGAAATTAAGCAAATAATTGTATATACTTTAGGTACCAAAAGTCGGAATGAAGACTAAACTTAGGAATGACTATTGAAATTAGTAATAGATAATTAATTACGCCATATTGGCATATAATATACTAGCTGACCCACGCAACCTCGTTTGCGCCTTATATTGTCCGTAGCGTGAAAATTTCCCCCGTTTTTGAAACATTCTTCATTGTTGCTCCGCTCCTATTAGTAGTAGCGTGATTATATATACCCTATATCCTTCCTCGATAAATGGACTATCCAACACCGAAATATTTTTTCAAATCGGACCAGCGGTTCCTGAGATTAGCGTGTTCAAACAAACAAACAAACAAACTCTTCAGCTTTATATATTAAGTATAGAAGTATAGATGTTATGCATTATAATCACTGGACAGGAAGGATAGTGTTTTATGTGTCCAAATTGCCTGTAAGTTGTACTGACTCCTAAATCGACTCAGACTCCAAATACCATTTTTTTTTTTTTTTTTTTTTTTTTTTTTTAACGTGTGGAAACCCCCTCGGGCCGTCACCCCGCCGGGGTTTGCGGCGGAGCGGTGTGTCGGAATCGAACCGACTAAAACCACACGGTGTGCCACTCTGCGCCTGAGACGGGAGGGATCCGGGAACTGCTGTTATTAACACATCCGGACCCCTCCCAGCGCCTGCCCGCACTGAAGCGGGCACCGTCTGCTGTTAAAAAACTCTCAATTTAGGCGACGTACGGCACACGCGTGACGTCGCCCCCTCGCGGGTGACCACTAAAGCGGATGGAGGGGAAAACCCGTCCCCACCATCCGCGGCCACACTCAGGGCGGCATGAGGCGCTGGTATGCGCGCCTCCGCCGCCCGGTTCGCCGGCGGCGGATCGGGTCCGAGTGGATATCATCCTCCCGGGCCTTCTCCGCCGCCTCCTTCTGCGAAATTACGTCTTCGCAGAAGGCTGCGACCGCGGTAAAACTGCTGTCGCTACCGGCCATGGAGCGAACGACGGCCGGTAGCGAGAGATCTCCTCCGATGACTGCAGTGAGGGCCCGACGCTGCGACGTCCATGCGGGGCAGATCGCCAGCGTGTGCTGGGCCGAGTCCTCACTGCAGTCGCAGTGGTGGCAGGCGGGACTCAGTTCCCTCCTGGCGACCGAGTGCAGGTACTTTCCGAAGCATCCGTGTCCGGAAAGAACCTGCGTCAGTCGGAAGGAAAGGGTCCCGTGCTGCCGCCCTGCCCACTCGAGGATGACCGGCTGGAGAGCCTCCACGGCGGCAAAGCCAGCGCGTGGAGTCTCCAGCCGGAACGACCAGCGAGCCATCGTGGCTCGACGGGCGGCTTCACGCCACTCGCGTACCTCTTCGGGCGGAGGGCGAATGCCTCTCTCCGCCCGGAATTCAGCCACCCGTCGATAAACTTCGGCGAGCACTTCCGCCTCCAAATCCCACGGAGGTGTTCCGGCCAAGGCGCACGCCGCCTCGGTGGACACCGTGCGGTATCCGCGGATGGCTCTGACCGCCAATACCCTCTGAGGCCGCCAGAGGCGGGCCTTATTGAGGGCAGTCAGAGCCGCCACCCACACCGGTGCCCCATACAGCGCCATCGACCGGACCACCCCCGTGTAGAGGAGTCGCGTTGCGACGCTGGCTCCACCCAAGTTGGGCAAAAGTCGACCAAGGGCAGAGGCAGCGTCGACCAGCTTCGGACCAAGCTGTCGGAAGTGCTCGTCGAAGAGCCACCTACCGTGGAGGATCAGGCCCAGATACCTCATCTGGGCCCGAACCGGTACGAGGACCGAGTTGACCACTATGGAGGCGCCGGGGGGCGGCCCACGACGGGGCCCATGAAATAACAGGGCCTCCGTCTTGTCCAGGGCCACCCGTAAGCCCAGCGCCTCGATGCGCCCGACCACCAGAGAGACACCAATGGTGGCCAGGCGCGCCGCCTCCTGGAAGTTCGCCCCCCGGGCCGTGACCAATGTGTCATCGGCGTAACAAATTACGCCCAGCCCGGGGGGGAGACGACCTCGTAGGACCCAGTCGTATCCCACGTTCCACAGGAGTGGTCCAAGGACAGACCCCTGCGGAACGCCGCATGACATGGGTCGCCGTCTCAAGGCGCCCTCTCGATCCTCGTACACGACGGTACGCTCCTCCAAATAGTCTGCCACTAGCCGCCTCAGGTACTCTGGCACCCCGTGGTATTGGAGTGCTTCCCTGATGCAGCTGAATGGCAGACTATTGAAGGCGTTGGCGATGTCCAGAGACACCGCCAACACCACGCCGCCACAGCTCACTGCCTCTTCGGTCACGGCCCTAAGGCGCATCACGGCATCGACCGTCGAACGCCCCTCTCGGAATCCGAATTGGGCGTCCGACAGGTCGGGCCCCACCTCGCAGAGGTGCCGGACGATGCGGGCAGAGAGTATCCTCTCAAACAACTTGCCCGCCTCGTCCAGCAACACGATGGGCCTATAGGCCGCGACCGAATCGACAGGCCGTCCCGGTTTCCTCAATAGGACCAGCTTCCCGCATTTCCAGCACTCAGGGAAGCGTCCGGACGCCAGGCTAGCGTCCAACACCTCCCTGAGGCGGTCCGACATATGGTCGAGGGCTCGGGCCAGAACTCGGGCTGGAACCCCGTCCGGCCCGGGGGCGGTGTTTTTGGAACGAATCCGCAGAACAGCCGCCCCAACCTCCGATTCCCTAACGGGCGGCACGTCGTCCTCTCGACCCCCGTCGTCTCTGACCGCATAGGCCATCGACGGGGGTGTGTGCTCCGCCCGCTGCGGGAAAAGTCCCTCGACCACTTCCTGCAGGAAGCTGGGCTGGAGAGTCTCGGTAAGGGGGGGGGCCCGCCGTGCGGAGCTTCTGTCGCACCGCACGATATGGGCGACCCCAGGGGTCACGGTCGAGACTCTCTAGCATCTCCTTTTTCTTCACCTCTTTGGCGCGGCAAATGGCCAGCTTCAGAGTTTTCCGCGCTTCGCGGTACTCCTCATGAAGCTGGTCCCCGCCACCGTCTCCGCGGTGACGTCGCCGGCTGCGGGTGTAAGACCTCCGGGCACGAGTACAAGCCGCACGGAGGTCCGCCAACTCCTGGGACCACCAGTAGACCTCCTTCCGAGGAGGCCGACGACCCTGGACGCGGGGCATGGCCGTATCACAAATCTGCGTAATCGCATCGCGAAAACGGCCAGCCCCCACGTCCACGTCGACCTGCTCGGTCGGGGCCTGCGGAGACAGCCAAGATTGGACAATGGCCGCCTCCTCTAGTAGGTCCCTGTCGAGCTTGGCGACAGCCCACCGCGGAAAGCGGGATGTATGCCGCGCCGTGTGACCCCTACTGGGGCCCTGGGACCGGGAGAGCTCGAATCGGATATAGAGATGATCCGAGAGCGTCTCGACCTCTTCCAGGACACACCAGTTCCTTACTCGTGCGGCGACAGCAGGGGTAGCGAACGAAAGGTCCACTATCGACCCCCCCTGCCGTCGCACGCACGTGTTGGTGGCGCCTCTATTCAGCAAACAGAGGCCCACCGACGCCGCCCACTCCTCTACGGCTTCGCCCTTGGCGTCCGTCCCGGGGGACCCCCACGCAATGGACTTTGCGTTGAAGTCCCCCAGCACGAGGACGTGCCCAGACGCTAAACGCCGCATCGAGGTCTCCAAGCTGTTAAGAAAGACCTCGAAGTCGCTCAAACTCCGGTTGGGGGAGAAGTAAACACCGTAAACGGTGATCCCCCCCCACTCGGCGGCAACATATCCAGAGCCCTTGTCCCTAAGCGACAAGGGCGGGGAATGAGCCGCCCCGGAGCCGATGACTGCCACGGAGCCGTCCCAGTCACCCATCCAGTTTGGACGGGGAGGAACGTAATAGGGCTCCGCGACTACGGCAACACCGATCGACCACTGCGCCATGGTTTGCAGGAAGAGATCCTGCGCCGCGGCGCAGTGGTTCAGGTTCGTCTGGACCAGGAGGCTGGAGACTTGATCCATTACTGGATCGTCGTCTCTACAGCCTCCTCCATGGGCGTCGACGCGGACGCAATTGCTACGCCGGAGGCAGCCTGGGTCGACTGGCTATCCCCCGACGTCTGCCGAGAAGCGCGGGAAGGCTTGCAGCCCCCCTGCCCCATCTGGTGATTGGCGGGCTTATTGCCCGCCGCACACACGGGGCAGTGAGGGGCAGCTGAGCATTCCGCCGCCTTGTGCCCCGGTCGACCACAGCGGAAACACAATCCGCTGCAGTCAAAGCAGCTTTGACACTTGGCACGTGTGTGGCCCGCCGACAGACATTTGAAACACCTCATCGGCCTCGCCGCCAGGACTGTTATCCTGGCGCTTACGAAGCCGATGAGCAGCCTGCCGGCATCACCCAGCACTTTGGCTGCCGTCACTGGGCAGCTGAGCCACACCGCACCAAGGCCCCCTGGACCGGGGCGGATGGTGCCGACCCTGATGCTTTCCGCGGTGCAGTTCGTCTTCTCCCGAACCGCAGCGCGGACATCCTCGGCCGTCACGGAATCGTCCAGGCCTGATATGCGCAGTTCTGCGCACTTCACAGGCCTGGCGATCCCGACACCATCCGTGGCTGCGAAAATGCCCCGCAGCTTCTCGGCAAATGCGTCCGCTGTCTTGGCGCCTTCAGCCCCGGGGAACTCGAGTACTCGAGCTCCCGTCTGGGCGAGGCGCAGCTTGACTCCTGCCGTCCCAAAATCAGCGGCGAGACTATCCCGGGCCTTTTTGAAGACGGCCGCATAGGATAGTCCACCGCTTGCCGCCTCCGGCGACACGGTGACCACTACAGCCGCGGTTTTAGGCGGCTGCAACTTCCGCGGCTTTTTCTTTTGAACCGCTGTCACCGGTGCCGACGGCGGGGCAGAGGCCGCCTTTTGGGCAGCCTTCTTTGCCCGCTTTCGGGACTTCTTTGACCCCCCGACTACCTGCCAACCCTCATTGGAGGGGGCAGAAGTAGAGGGGCCAGGTGCAGTCGTTGGAGTGGGGAGCGGAGGAAACTCCGCTCCAGCCCTTGTCGCCATCTTTGGCCTCGGTTTTGAGGCAGCCGCCTTGGGCTTAGCCCCCTGTTGCGGCTTGTGGGCCGCTGCAGGAGCCGGGCCCGACGTCGCCGAGGCATAAGTCACCCGACCACCCATCACAGGGAGCGGGGTTGGCGCCGAGGCGACCTTAGGCCTCGGGGCCGCGAGCGGCGGCCGCAGGATGGGGGCCGGAGGCAGCCTCGCCTCTAGGCCGGCCAGTCTACCGTCCACTAAGTTCCCCACCGCCGTGAGGATCTGCTGCACGAGGGCGTCAGATACCCCAGGGACAGTGGGGACCGGCTGCACTGCAGACGGGGTCAACCGTGACGTGGACGGGGCCGGTCGCGACGCCGACGGGGCTGGCCGCGGTGCCGATGGGGCCGGCCGCGACGCAGACGGAGCCGGTGCCGCTCGCTCCGGGCGCTCCGCCCGAAATTCAGCAAACTGAGCACTAAGCTCAGCCACCTGCCCCGTCAATGCGTCGTTAGCCGCCTGGAGGCGAGCCACGTCCCCTATCAGTGACTCGACGACTCCACCCAGTGCGGAGGAAGAGTCCTTAAGGGCCCTTACAAAAGTGCCCTTAAGGTTCACAGACTTGGCGGCTACCTTATTAATTATGGCAACCGCCGCCTGTGCCCTCTCCTGCAGGGAAGCCGGTGTTTGGGGCACTGAAACCCCATCCCCCGGCTCCCCGATCTGCAGAAGGAGACCAGAGATCTCCTCCTCCGCAAGGATCTCGCCGTCCGCCCTTGCTCGCCTATACGATTCCGCCTTGCTAAAGGCGGAACCTGACGGGACCGACACCGGCGTGCGCAAGCGACCCCTATGGCTGCTCGCGATTTTAGGGGGCAACATTTCTCCAGTGTCGCTGTCCCCGTCTTTGGAGCGTACGCGTTTGCGATTTTCGCTCGCGTTCAGGTCCATGGGCTCCAATGCATCGGCATTGGAGCTACCACCCGCACCATCCGATGAGTGGCTGGACCTTGAACGCGTACGCTCCGAGGTTCTTCGGCTCCCAGCAGTCCGACTGACTACTGGGAGCCCCGCCAAAATAGGCGTCCCGGACGCGGACTCCTCCTCGGTAGACGAGTCGTCCGCCCTCCGGAACTGCCCCTTGGCGTTCCTCCTTCCCTTCCTCTTATTCGACTTCGCCATATCAATTATCACTTTATCGTCATGTCCATTATCGTTGCCAGTTTTCGTTTGAGTTTGGGTTTGGTTTTTGGTTTTTTCTACTATGTGCTCCATACAAGTCCCACGAGTATGGGGGAAATAAAAGGTCCGTCCGGGCGGAGGCCCCTGCACCCGGATAAGCCTATATACTGTGGAGGTCGGCCGGTATCCACAGGTTTTAACGACTTGACTGTCGGGTGTTATAGACTATCCTTGTCATGGGCCGGCCAATTAAGGCAAGCCCTCCGGTCAACAGGTTCTCAACGTACCCTCCTGGAGCCACCAGTCAGGTCGCTGCTGAGCCCCTGTTGGTTACGGAACGCGACAGGGTGGCTAACCCTGTCTCACCGACGGTGGCACTAGTGCCTGCCAGCCCCTGCGCGGGCAGTGGGCCGACCCGTCCTTCGATCCCTGACACCGTCTCTTCCCATGTCCCCTCTGCAAAACAGAGGGGTACTGGGAGCGACGGCGAGCCCTGAAAAGGGCTGTTAGGGATCCCCTCGCCAGCCTGGAATTCGGCTGTGTTTCCCTTAGTCGCCTCTTACGACACCCACGGGATGAGATGGGGTGGGGCTATTCTATGCCGGCCCCACACGGCCAAGTCAGACTCCAAATACCAGCGTCAAGATAGACAAGATCTACTCAAGGATGGTATGTATGCTTCTGCTGATCAAGCATGCCACCTCCGGCTAATTCGCCGCTTCTATTATAGTACCTACTAGCTGTTGCCCGCGGCTTTGCTCGCGTGGAAGTTGATTTTATGTATTTAATTAAAACTGTATAAAAGTATGTATCAGTAATTTATTCATATTTCTGAACGTATTTATTTATTTTTGATCAATAGCCCATTTAAAAGAACTATCATACAAACATTAGACCCATATTTCATGCCTTTTAGGAACAGAATTCGCATTAATGCTGATAATGCATAAAGTTACATGGAGTACCATGTAAATTTAAAAAATAACGGACTTCCATACAAACTTTCAACCCCTATTTCACCCCTTTAGGGGTAAAATATCCAGAACCGCTTAAATACGTCTTTACATTTTTTTAATCAGTAGTACATGAATAAAGTTTAATGGTTCTAACTTAAAAAATGACAAACTTCCATACAAACTTTCAACCCCTATTTCACCCCTTAGGGGTAGAATATCCAGAAACGCTTTAATACTTATTTACTCACTTTTAATCAGTAGCCCAAAAATAAAGTTTCATGTTTGCTACTTCAAAAATAACGAACTTCCATACAAACTTTCAACCCCTATTTCACCCCCTTAGGGGTAGAATATCCAGAAACGCTTAAATACGTATCCACTCACTTTTAATCAGTAGCCCAAAAATAAAGTTTCATGTTTGCTACTTCAAAACTAGCGAACTTCCATACAAACTTTCAACCCCTATTTCACCCCTTAGGGGTAGACTATCCAGAAACTCTTAAATACGTAGCCGCTCACTTTTAATCAGTAGCCCAAAAATAAAGTTTCATGTTTGTAACTTCAAAAATGGCGAACTTACTTACAAACTTTCAACCCCTTTTTCATCCCCTTAGGGGTACAATATCCAGAAACGCTTAAATAGGTGTCTACTCATTTTTAATTAGTAGCCCAAAAATAAAGTTTCCTGTATCTAACTTAAAAAATTACGAACTTCCATACAAACTTTCAAACCCTATTTCACCCCCTTAGGGGTAGAATACCCAGAAACGCTCAAATACGTCTCTACTCTTTTTAAATCAGTAACACATAAATAAACTTTCATGTTTCGAACTTCAAACATTACGGACTTCCAGACTAACCCATATACGAAATGTCAACCCCTATTTCACCCCTGAGGAGTAGAATATCCAGAAACGCTTTAATACGTATTTACTCTTTTTTAATCATAAGCACATGAGTAAAGTTACATGTTACTAACTTAAAAAATAACGAACTTCCATACAAACTTTCAACCCCTATTTCACCCCTTAGGGGTAGAATATTCAGAAACGCTGAAATACGTATTTACTCATTTTTAATTAGTAGCCCAAAAACAAAGTTTCATGTTTGCTACTTCAAACATAACGAACTTGCATTCAAACTTTCAACCCCTATTTCATCCCTTTAGGGGTAGAATATCAAGAAATGCTTAAATACGTATTAACTCTATTTTAGACAGTATCCCAAAAACAAAGTTTCATGTTTGTAACTTCAAAAATGGCGGACTTCCAGACTAATCTATATGTGAAATGTCAACCCCTATTTCACCCCCTTAGGGGTAGAATATCCAGAAACGCTTTAATACGCATTTACTCTTTTTTAATCATTAGCACATGAGTAAAGTTACATGTTACTAACTTAAGAAATAACGAACTTCCATACAAACTTTCAACCCCTATTTCACCCCTTAGGGGTAGAATATTCAGAAACGCTGAAATACGTATTTACTCATTTTTAATTAGTAGCCCAAAAATAAAGTTTCATGCTTCTAACTTAAAAAATGTCGTACTTCCAGACTAACCTATACGCGAAATGTCAACCCCTATTTCACCCCTTAGGGGTAGAATATTCAAAAACGCTGAAATACATGTTTAATCATTATTAATCAGTAGCCCAAAAATAAAGTTTCAGGTCTCTAACTTAAAAAATGACGGACTTCCATACAAACTTTCAACCCTTATTTCACCCCTTTAGGGGTAGAAATTCCAAAATTCCTTTCTTAGTGGGTGTCTACTCAATAAAAGGATCCTACTCACCAAATTTCATAGTCGGAACTATCATAGTTTACGCTCGGCGATGATGAATCAGTCAGTCAGTCAGTCAGTCAGTCAGTCAGTCAGTCAGAACTTACTATTTTATAAGTATAGATTTACAATAACTAAACTGAACCGTCTACAAATTTTTTAACCAGAGCGATAGAGGAATCATCCTTTTACTTAATACGTTACGTTGCAGCTTACCTTAAATCATCCTGACTTAAAGACGACCACCGGTTTCCCGAGATCTTCACAGATTTAAAGTCCTACTAAGCGTACCCATACTTTTAATACTTCTCACTAATTTAAAATAGACATGATTACGAAAATATTTGGGAGATCATTGTGGCTACGGGGAACAAAACCTCTAAATAGCTAAATAGATAATATAATCAAAAGGGCTCTACCAAAAAAGACAAGCAGGTCTATTCAGAGGTTAATGAGAGTTAGTAAAACTCAGAAACTGCTTCTGAGGTTTTTTTTATATAGTATTTGGGGCAAACGAGCGGACGTATCACCTGATGGTAAGCAATTTCCGCCGCCCATGGACACCCGCATCACCAGAGGCGTCACAAGTGCGATGCCGACCTTTGGGGGCTGGGGAAGGGATGTGGGGAGGGATTGGGGTATGGGTCTTCGGTACCCTCACTCCCTCGGTGAAACACAGCGCAAGTGCTATTTCACACCGGGTTTTGTGAGGCCGTGGTATCACTCCGGTCGAGCTGGCCCATTCATGCCGAAGCGTGGCTCTTCCTTCTGTGTACAGCAAGAAAACAATAGGATTATGCCGGTAATTTTGCTCACCGCCAATTTTTAATCAGCCATATATTAGTGCTAGATTAGTTACAACAGCAGATAACAATAAACTTATTGAGGAGGGATAAACAATTGTAAATTATTAAGTGATCATATCCAGATAAGGACAAGATAAGTTATCGTAAGGATCATCTCTAATCTGTCTAGTGTATAAGATTACCGAATTTGAATACAGACGAACATTGATGGTTTCAAAATGGCTCGGTTGTTTATGTGTGTGGTAGTCTGTTTGATCTCCGCCGTCCTCGGAGATCAACATGACAAATATGAAGGGTAAGTTTTATTTTTCAAGTTTTTTTCTTTGTTGTGCCTACCTACTACAGTGCGTGTAGTTTTTTTTTCTGTTTTGCCTTGCCAAATTGACTCTACTCTGCCTGATGGAAAGCATAAGCAGAATCCAAGAGTGGTGGTCACCATACTGCGAATGCAGACAATGCAGCATGGTGACCCACACTATGGCGGGCTAGTGATGCTTCTGCATCATTGGGCCTCCGGTCTCGCACCCACCAATGAAACACGACAGCATGATCGCTGTCATTTTACGTTGATTTTCTGTGCGAGGGTAGTAACACCCCGGTGGAGCCAGCCCGTTCGTGCTGATATCATCGTGGCTCTACTACCTTGATATTTGTATGTTCGGTGATCGTAATTTTGACTGAATTGTAATAATGCAGTAAAGTAAAAGAAATATCTTTTGCCATAAAAGGGTGGTGACTTTAAAATGGCCGTAGGTGAAGAAAGGTAGAACAGGACTGCATTCGCAATGAGTATGGTCACCACACTAGCAGACAGAATTGAGTTACTTTTGCAGGGCTGTATTTATAAAAAATAATGAATGTACATACATAAAAGAGTTTATGAACCTCCAAGATAATGTACTTTTACCTGGATGTTTTGACTTTTCGCTTAGGATGTCAGATACTTTTTGGGTTAGGACAAATAAGATTTTTTATAAAACACCTTAAGAGTTGCAATGTTCCTATAAACTATAGCTAGGTTAGTTGCGATCCTAAATTGGTCACTCTAATGTGCCTTAATCATAATAAAGTGCTGAGCTGATTTAGTGCACAATTAATGAAGATATCGTAAGTAACGTACAAGTTTCTTTATAGACAAATGTAGAAGTAATTGAAATTTGCGTCTATTTTCTGTTAACTATTGTTATTTATTTCACACAAATAATATTACTATGTGGAAATTTACAGGCACCAGTTGTACCGTGTATCTGGTACCCAGGAACAAATAACGGAATTAGAAGGCCATTTAGATTTATTATCGTTGACACCAGCAATACGCTCCTCTTCTGGAAAACTGGAAGCTCTGCTAAGACTCTCTCCGAAAGAAAAACCACAATGGCTGGAACATTTCGAAAACAATGACATGCCCTACAAAATGGTGGCTGACAATTTAGCAGCGTGAGTATTTTTAAAAATAGTTTTTTTATTAATTGACTACTAGCTGAACTTTCACTCGCAGGTAGCTGATGATCCAGGGAGTAACTTAGGCTACTTTAACACCGCGGTTACCCGCGGTTATTGTTGTACTGCTACCTGCGAGTGAAAGTCCCGTCAAAATCCGTCCAGCCATTCCAGAGATTACCCGGAACAAACAGACTACAATTTTGATATATATAAACAAATGCATTGATTAAAAATCTGTTATTTTAATATTACAAACAGACAATCTAATTTTATTTATTTGAATAGATTTTCTATTTATTGAGTAATATCTGTATACCTACTCTTCTTCCTGGCCTTCAGTAATCCCAAGATTATTTGGAAGATTACATACCTACCCTTTAATACTATCTTAAAATAATATAGAAATTAGTTTAATGAATTAAATGAATGATATCTTTAAATTTTTTAGTGTAATCTCATTTCAGAAGTCCACAAAATATTTGTGATTACTTCAGTTATACTAAATAGAGCTAAATATGTTTACTGTATTACCTGATTATTGAATGTTCATAGTGCGAGTGTACCTTTAATATTCAGTACTAATAATTAAATTGTTATTTAGTTACTCCAATACACGAAATAGTTTCGAAACCATTTCATATCTAAAATAAATGGATTAACATACAAAGATATACCTACTGAGTTCTAGATTACAATATGCATTTCGTCATCGATGTCACTTAAGGTACTTATAGCACACATTACTAGCACACGACTTTATCACCGAAGGAGTAAACAGAAGCGTATTAAATAAACACAGTTTATAAATATGGAAAATCAGGAAAATATTGAAAGAATATTAGAACGGGATAGCAATAGAGAAAACGGGACATTGCTTAAAGCAGGTCTGAACTAGCAATTGTCAGAAAGTTCGAGATGTTTAAGCCTTAGTAGACCTTTCTTCGCAATATAAAATAATAAAGTAAACAAGTAAAATTTTAACAAAAATAAAACCGACTTCAAGGTTTGACTAGATTTCTCTTAGATGCCATCATTAGATCTTAGTGTCCTTATCATGAGACCGCCCCGCCGTTGGGATAACTCCTTTCCATTAAAAAAAAGAATCATCAAAATCGATTCATAAACGATGAAGTTATCCGAGAACACACAAAAGAGAACCTCCTCCTTTTTTGAAGTCGATTAAAAACATACTTTAGAAAACTAAAAACACGATTACAAAAGTTGATTAGAAATAAATAAACACACACTGTATGCACAAGCATACAGATGCACTAATAAAATCGTGTTAAAAAACTAAGATTGATCCGCAAAGAGAAATTTAAGTTAATATATACTAAGAATTATGCAATTCCAGATAATCCTGTTCTTGTATAACGTGGTTACATTTCTGCGTTTTAGAATCCTGCGTCAAGAAGAAAATGACATTCAAAGAGCCAGATCACAGCAAAGCAGAAACATAAAGTCGGCACCATGGGACTATTACTACAGTTACAACGAGGTGAGTAAATTTAGGCGTATCTTTTTAAAATACAGTTAGTGTCAGGTTTAAAAGGTCCGATTAGGTACAATAACTTATCCTATTTACTCTAAGCTAAGAAATGAACCTTGATACAAATGCTTTTGCTAGTATATATTTGAAACAATTAACATAATATTGATTTTAGATAACGTCTAATTACTTCAAACAATGGCACATAGTATATATTTCGTTAGTCAAATAAAGGGTTATACGAATACCTACCTAATAAAATATGATGGAATCAATTGACAAACAAGGTGAACTTCTTTGCCTTTTTACCCGACTACGGCAAAGCCAAAGGAGGGTTATGATTTTGACAGGCTATGTATGTATGTATGTATGTATGTATGTATGTATGTTCATTTGTTCCCTCCTAGCTCCTTAATTAATAATAATATTTAAGTCAACACTTTTACGCCCTTCACTTTAGAATAAGTTTTTTTTTTGTAAATTACAGATTAATGAATACATAGACGAGCTAGGTGCTTTATATCCGGACCTCGTAACCGTCATCAACGCAGATCTCAGTTACGAAGGCCGACAGATTAAATACGTGAAGATATCCACAACCCGCTTCGAGAACCTTCAGAAGCCTGTAATTGTTATCGATGCTATGGTCCACGCCAGAGAATGGGTCACTACCCCTGTCGCCCTATATATCATTAATCAGCTTGTCGTAGATATCGTGGACCGACAATTGACTGAAGGCTTCGATTGGGTTATCATTCCTCTAGCAAACCCTGATGGATACGAATACACCATGGTGGAGGTAAAATTTGCTTTATTTCCTTAAAAGATTATAGACAATTTTAAAATTGATGCCATGACCTCCTTGTTGAACCTGCCTATAATTGGTAATATTGCCGTAGGAACTCATACATTCTTTAATCTGTATTCATAACAAGTAGTTCAAACGTGACGTTGGTTTCACTAAAGATATGCAATGAAATAATTGAGGAAAGTTAAACTTGGACGTAATTATCAAAAGTCAAAGCCACGAGAAATCTTAGCAACACAATATTTTGTCAATAAGTCTCCGTTGTATATATTTTTAAGGCAAACGACCAACCAGATCATCTGCTGGTAAATGACTACTACCAAAATTTCAGTGCTTTGAAACCAATCAATTAACTTATAGGATTTGCCACTTTCTACATATTAAATATGACTTTGCAAAATTATATACATACATAGAGTTACACTTATTTCCCAGAGAGATACGGTCCGGACCTAGACGAAGTGAAAAGAGGTGTGGCACAATTTTTACAATACTAACAGTCTCTAAGCTAAGTTCTTTTACAAAACTTTCAAAACAAGCATTTAAATGTTTACAGGACCGCATGTGGCGAAAAACTCGATCAAGGAATCACGCATTATCTGATGAATGTCCTGGAGTGGATGGAAATCGCAACTTTGACCATTACTTTGGTACCTCGGCATCCAGTAGTAATCCATGCTCAATTATATACGAGGGACCTTCTCCTTTCTCCGAGTCAGAGACTAGAGTGATTAGGGACGTGGTACTTGCTAATCTCGAGAGAACTGCCCTCTACATCTCTCTTCACAGCTATGGAAATATGTTCTTGTATGCTTGGGGTAACAATGGTAAGAAACGTGTTAAATTTACTTTAGACATATGTTACATTAACAAATAAAATCTGGTGTAGCCACTTCCATGGACACTGTTCACCGCTAGTAGGTTTGTTTTTCAAACGAAAAACTGATAATTACCACATAACTTCTAGTCCAAATTCATAACTAAAATTTCTGTGTTCTCTTTCAGGCACCTTACCTTCTAATGGTATAGCCCTCCACCTTACTGGTATCCAAATGGCCACTGCTATTGACGCACTAGCAAGACCAGAAGCCCCACGATATGTAGTGGGCAACGCCGCTCAAGTCCTCTACTACACTACAGGCACATCAAGAGACTGGACTCGATCCGTTGGTATACCTCTTACGTATACCCTGGAGCTGCCCGGCTATGATTACGGTTTTCTTGTTCCTCCTTCGTACACCAAGCAAATCATCACTGAAACTTGGGCTGGTATCGCCGCAGGAGCTAAATATATTCTTCGCTATTATTAAATGATTGGAAAGGTGTAACCCACTGTCATTTTCAATAAAGTACTAAGTTTATGTTTGTATCATTTTATATTTTCGAGTTTTTTTAACCATGTGCTGTATTTCAACCTTGAAGCTATCATCGAATAATCAACGGTTATTTACTATTATCCGAAAACAAAAGCAATTCAAGAAATGAATAGTCATTAAGTAAGAATAATTTTATGTATGTTTATACCTTTTTTTCAAAAATTTACAGTCAGCCAATATTATATCTATCAATGTTTTACTGAGGAAGATACTTATCACCTTCCATAGTTTATAGATTTTCTATAGGCTATTTGGTTTGGTTTGTGTTAACTAGGATAGAGTTAAATGAGTAATTACTTGGCTCGGTTTCACACATTCCTAGAACCATACAATACATCGATTTCAAACTGTTGACTTAACAAGTTAACGTGCAGACATTCATTAAAGAGGACTTGGAAGACGATACAGAAGGTCAACATCATCTTTTTGATAAAGATGATCGTTAAAAATATTGTGCTGGGTCTTTTCGTTACGCTAGCTATATTGCAAGTATCGTACGAGATCAGATTCGTGAGAAGAATTCAAGCAATTGGACCTCCGTATTACAAAATATTAATGTATTTGGGACACTGCAAAAGTAAGATATTTTTTTGATTTTCGCTGCTTTTACACATACAAATATTTTTTCTTCTAAAGTGGGGTTTATCCACGATTTGCTCCGTGGGTTTATCTATCTATACAACTAAATAAAATTGGAGTGTCTGTTTGTAATATTAAAATAACCGCTTTTTACTAAATGCATATGTATGTATACACGGTACATATACCAAAACTGTAGTTAAAAAATTTTTGTGTGTCTGTCTGTCTGTCTGTTTGTTCCGGGTAATCTCTGGAACGTCTGGACGGATTTTGACGGGACTTTCACTGGCATGTAGCTGATGATCCGGGGAGTAACTTAGGCTACTTTTTTTAGACTAACTTTGTCGCGCGGCGTTACTCGCGGTACAACAATAACCGCGGGTAACGCCGCGGGGTTCAGCTAGTTCGCGATAAAATTACTCAGTCTGTAACTACGAGTGGTACCTATAAACGTTCGAATCGTTGGGAAGTAGAAAGTATCGATAAAAACTATTTGTAAGAAATTTATTTGTTCATACTGATAGTTTAGATGTACTTTCGTACTTGTACTTTTTACGATCTTTATTTGTCTACTATTTTAATAAGAGTAGTATCAGAAATACAAATATCAGCCGATGCCGTAGGTAACCTTCTTCCCAACTAGTGTTGCTTCTTCAGCTAAAATAATACTGTCATAATAGTTTTACATCAATGACAAAGACTAGAAAATTTAGTTATTTATGTTTATTATATATTGAACTCAAAATAAACAGCAACAATTACGGACAATATCTGGGTGCATGGTTAGTTCAAAATAAAAGTAGTCTAAGTTACAAATTATGTCCTTTACTAGTTGACAAAGCAAACACCGTTTTGTCATAAAAAAAATTAGGGATGGGTCATTCTTATCACTTACGAGTACGAAAAATAGATATATTAACAATTATATTTACAGGAATTAACGCGATCGCGAAGACCTACCCGATATGCACCCAAAATTTCATGAGAATCGGTCCAGCCCTCTCAGAGAAATTTGGTATCAAACACCGCGACACGAGAATTTTATATATTAGACTAGCTGTTGCCCGCGGCTTTGCTCGCGTGGAAGTTGATTATGTGTACTTATTTAAAACTGTATAAAAGTATGTATCAGTAATTTATTCATGTTTTTGAACGTATTTATTTATTTTTGATCAATAGCCCATTTAAAAGAAGTTTCATACAAACATTCGACCCATATTTCATCCCCTTTAGGAACAGAATTCGCATAAATGCTAAAAATGCATGTAGTTTCATGATACTAATTAAAAAAATAACGAACTTCCATTCAAACTTTCAACCCCTATTTCACCCCTTAGGGGTAGAATATCCAGAAATGCTTACATACGTATCTATTCATTTTTAATCAGTAGCCCAAAAACAAAGTTTCATGTTTGTAACTTCAAAAATGGCGACATTACGTACAAACTTTCAACCCCTAGTTCACCCCCTTAGGGGTAATATCCAGAAACGCTTAAATACGTGTCTTCTCATTTGAAATCAGTAGCTGAAAAATAAAGTTTCATGCTTCTAACTTAAAAAATGACGAACTTCCATTCAAACTTTCAACCCCTATTTCATCCCCTCAGGGGTAAAATATCCAAAATATGTGTTTTCTCATTTGTAATCAGTAGCACATAAATAAAGTTTCATGCTTCTAACTTAAAATATAACGAACTTCCATAGAACATTTCAACCCGTATTTCACCCCCTTAGGGGTAGAATATCCAGAAACGTATAAATACATATCTACTCTTTTTTAATCAGTAGTACTTGAATAAAGTTTCATGGTTCTAACTTAAAAAATGACAAACTTCCATACAAACTTTCAACCCCTATTTCACCCCTTAGGGGTAGAATATCCAGAAACGCTTAAATACGTATCTACTCATTTTTAATCAGTAGCCCAAAAACAAAGTTTCATGTTTGTAACTTCAAAAATGGCGAAATTACGTGCAAACTTTCAACCCATTTTTCATCCCCTTAGGGGTAGAATATCCAAAAACGCTTAAATACGTGTCTTCTCATTTGAAATCAGTAGCCTAAATATAAAGTTTCATGTTTCTTACTTCAAAAATTACGGACTTCCAGACTAACCCATATAAGAAATGTCAACCCCTATTTCACCCCTTAGGGGTAGAATATCAGTAAACACCTAAATACGTATCTACTCACTTTTAACCAGTAGCCAAAAAAAAAAGTTCCATGCTTCTAACTTAAAAAATGACAAACTTTCATAAAAACTTTCAACCCCTATTTCACCCCTTTAGGGGTAGAATATCCAGAAAGGCTTAAATACGTATCTACTCATTTTTAATCAGCAGCTGAAAAACAAAGTTTCATGTTTCGAACTTCAAAAATGTCGGACTTCCAGACTAACCTATATGCGAAATGTCAACCCTTATTTCACCCTTTAGGGGTAGAATATCCAAAAACGCTGAAATACGTGTTTATTCATTTTTAATCAGCAGCCCAAAAGTAAAGATTCAGGTTTCTAACTTAAAAAATGACGGACTTCCATACAAACTTTCAACCCCTGTTTCACCCCCTTAGGGGTAGAAATTCCAAAATTCCTTTCTTAGTGGGTGTCTACTCAATAAAACGATCCTACTCACCAAATTTCATAGCCCTAACTATCATAGTTTACGCTCGGCGATGATGAATCAGTCAGTCAGTCAGTCAGTCAGTCAGTCAGGACTTACTATTTTATAAGTATAGATATTACAGCCTGTGAAATTCCCGTCAAAATCGGTCTAGCCGTTCTAGAGATTAGCTGGTATGGACATATAGGCAAATATTTAAAAAATTGATTTGTATTTTAAGTAATTTCATAAGCATTTAGTAAAAGCTGTTAAATTGAAATTACAAACAGACACTCAAATTGATTTAATTGTATAACTATTTTCAATAGCTGTATAAAAAGATCTTATAAGATCACTGGCGACTTACGAATAGAATAAAGTAATGCTGAATAAGTGCTTCAAATATCGAGCAGTTTATTTTGAAGATTGTGAATCAGGAATAACATTTGTTGTATTGAAATTGCTTACAGGAAGTAGATTGTATTCTGAAAAGAAAATATGGGGGAAAGTCCCGATGAATAGAGTATTAGACATTTACTACAAGGGTGGCGATAGTAAGTATAACTAAAAATGAATAATAGAAGTATACTATAAAAAATATGGTATTTTTAATGTTTTGTATTAAATATATGTTATGATAAGCATGTACATTTAAAAAAATGCATGTCAGAACAAACTGACGAAATATGTGATTCCTTTTTATATTTCTTTACGACTTTTGTATCGTATATCTGCAAATAAAATTTCATTTCATAAAACCGTTTAAAAAATTAAACATTTGAAAATGTACAAAGTGCACTTATTCCCTTCTAAATGTTTTTTTCTCTATTACTAGTCATGGTAAATCAATTTATTAAGAATACCCAAAGTACAGTTGTGCTCAGTGACGAATCACTTATTGTACTGTTGTACAAATACTTATTCTAAATCATTCAAACATTATGAACATTATTGCTGGACAAAGGCCTCTCTTTAGAAGTGTCTATTGGGCCACCCATATCACGCTATCTAGACAGGTTGGTTAAGAGTTTGTTTCAAGGTTTTCTTCTCTTTGCAGTGAGGTTATACTGCATAGTTTGCTTTCAGTCGTCTCTTACGACACCGATGAATATGTGTGATGAATCTCCGTATTCTTAATTCACCACCACATGAACCTAAATTTATATACTTACTACCCATTACAAACAACTTGAAAATCCAAATGTCACGTGTACAAAGTAGCGGGACTTTGTTTACGTGTCATTTGGATTTTCAAGTTGTTTTTAATTTTTCATCTTTTAAACATTCCCTGGACTACCACATTCATTTCAAAACCAAAATTACCTAAATCAGCCTAGCCGTTCTAGAGTTTTAGCGAGACAAATGAACAGCAATTGATTTTTAACCGACTTCAAAAAAAAGGGAGGAGGTTTCTCAATTCGACCGTATATATATATTTTTTGCTTTTTTTTCTTTTTTTTTTATGTTCGCGAATAACTTCGTCGTTTATGAACAGATTTTGATGATTCTTTTTTTAATGGAAAGGAGATGTCCCAACGGTGGTACCATGGTAAAGACATTAATATCTGATGATGGCATCTTAGAGAAATCGAGTCGAACCTTGAAGTCGGTTTTATTTTTGTTAAAATTGTACTTGTTATATAAAAAGAAGATATAAGATTTCATATTTATCTTATCCTATCCGTTAACTCTAGTTAAAAGCCATGTCTCAACGTGTTACCTTTTTATTTCAGGAATCTACACAGTGTCAAGAGTAGAAATCCATCTTATAGTTAACGACACCAATACCATTGCATTTTCTGAAGATGGTGTGGGTGGCGTCGAATTTTTTGCCGCCTTATATTTACCCATGAACACCGGCTTTGTACTTTATAGACTTGTTATTTACACTTGTTCTAAAATACAATCTCGCCATCATTCTTATAAAGAGGAACCCGAACTATACCTGCCTTTTATCAAATTGAACACTTAAAGGTAGACATTTTATGTACAAGTTAGTATCAATACTTTTTATATCACGTGTATATAAGCAAATAATAAAATTCTCTTTCAATAAGTTACAATCTTTTTCATCTTTTTTTTCCTTACGTCAGTCAAGTCAGAATATAAGGCTCGCCGTCTATTGTATGAATGGGATCAATTTATATTGTCCCAAGATTAACGCCAGGTTCAAATAAAAAAATCTTCCGTGGGAGAGCCACGCTTCGGCATGAATGCCCATTCATGCCGAAGCGTGGCTCGGCTCGACCGGAGTGATACCACGTCCTCAAAGAAAACCGGTGTGAAATAGCGCTTGTGCTGTGTTTCACCGAGTGAGTGAGGATACCGGAGGCCCATACCCTAACCCCCACCCACATTCCTTTCCCCATCCCCCAAAGGTCGCCAACGCACTTGTGACGCCTCTGGTGTTGTGGGTGTCTATGGGCGGCGGTAATCGCTTCCCATCAGATGATACGTCTGCTCGTTTGCCACCTATACTATAAAAAAAAAACAGTTTTTAGTCTCTAGATTGGGATTTTTTGTAATCATAAAATACATAAAATAGAGTTATTTACGAACTAATGCATCGGGCTACACGGCTTTCCTGGCACATACGCACTCTCTTATCGAAAGTTTTCATGACCATTTTAAATAAATCTGGCTGAATTTCGTTGATGCAGCGTTGAATTTCCTCCTGTAATACACGGGTGGTTGTGGATTTGTTAACCTTTGACTTCTCATAAACCCATTAAAAGAAATCTATGAAGAATGTTATAACAAGATCTATGTGGCCAATTCTGGACATCGAAATAAGAGTGTATGCGAGTAATTAAACACATCTCGTCATAAATCTATATACAATCCACCTGAGGGAGAAAGACCTATGTTATCGTGTCGCAATTTTAACAGTTGTGACATTTTCAAAAATGTATTTAGAAATAGCGAAAACTTTATTGCCTTCACTGTATAATTTTATGTAAGTAAGACATCTTTTTGTCTGTACTTGGTTTGGGACTAAAGGTTGGTCAAAGCTAGACTATTTCTAGCGCCCAAAGAGGTCATAATACAAAATCTCTTTTTGCAAACATCACGTTTTAGCACCGACAGCGTCGATGTGAGGAGCGTGCAAAAAGTCACAGATTATTATCTACATCAATTCGACTTGTATCCATGTCAGTGAGAGAACAATAAAATTGCCGTGACAATCCCTAATTCTATTCTATGCTATTCTTTATCTGAGCTTAAGTGAACAAACACCCTTACTTTTTACATCAACTTTATGTCAACATCCTTTTTTTGACAAACATGACATAAAATTCTTTAAATCGATCGTTATACACAAAATTCTTAAATAAAATACTCCCTCCATTGCGTAGAAACTCCCGAAATGTTCTTTTCACTGCCATGGAACATCCCGAAATCTGAGACCATTAAACTTAAATCATGCAGGAATCTCATAGAGCACTATATAGGTAATTTCTTGGAGAAATTAACATTGGAGCAACTGAGTGTAAATTTATACAACGGTACTGGCACGGTTTCTGATGTTACTCTTGATTGTGATGTGAGTGGGTACTATTTATTTGCGTTTGTGTCTAAAACTGCTTACGTACAACAGAACCAGAAATATTTAGTTAAATACCCAGGACTATCTATCATATAAAATAACATATTATATTCACATACTATAGTGTCCATGTTAAGGCTGTTCTGATGATATCTACTAACTTAACTAGAGCAGAACAACAAACCTCACAGGTACCAGTAACTGTCTGAACTGAATAATAATGAAACACAAAACGTGCAAGTACCTACCTAGGATAGATTTTTGATTTACTGGGGATTTTGACCAGCTGAGACCGGTCTTTTGTTGATAGTCCACTTGAAAGTCGTTAGTAGTCGTTATTAGTGTTAGAGTTTGCTTAGTATCAACAAAGAGTGTACTTGAAATTGTAATACATTGGACGTCAAAGATGATAGACAATTGTAAAGTCAAGCTACAGCCAAAAACAGGTATCAATGAAATATGCTTTGTGAATCATCATTATCCTGAAGAACAGCCTTTAACAATTCACTGCTGGCAATTTAAAATTTTAGGCACTGAACAAATTAGGAGACGAACGGAATTGGCCACTAGAAATAGTAGATGGTCATATGCAAGATATAACTGTCAAAGTACCATGGTCTAACGTGTTTAAAGATGATTCCATATTAAAAGTCGATGGTCTATCACTTACATTACAGCCAAGAACACGAACTGAACCAGGTACTGTTTAACTGCTTTTTAACACATTTAGTTTTTGAATCACAATGAGTGACTAGGTATTTTTTGAAGTCAACTCTGTCAACTGATCGTAAATTAGAATCTCAGAGGGTTCACTCAAGGAGAAAATAATAAAAGACGGCCCCAAATCCTAAAATATATTCCTTTAAATTGGTCTAGAATTTGCTGGGTACCTAATTGTATTGAAATAAGTCAATCTGAACTAGTGCGCTAAGAGCTAGAACCAATGACAAGATATTCGGAGACAAGGAAGATAGAATTCTAGATCGTAATCTGTTCCGTATCACAAATTTCTTTTACAACAAAAACTTAGCGTTACGATTCTCGACAAATCCATAATCAGGTTACAGTCATTAGATGTAGTAAACTGATATTGTAATTAGCTTTTATTGACAGATTCCTGCTTTTATAGTACTTATTATTTACTGTTATAATTTAAAGTGAAATCGTTCCTGAAGTGGATCGTAGTCAATTGGCCAAAATTGTCATCAAAGCAATTGTTCACTTTTAACAAACAGGCATATGGATTCCAAAGGCACGTAGAACAAGAAGAAAAAATGTTTGCTAATAGCATTGAAGCAAGTAAGATATCTGCAAACCTTATTATGCTGTATTGCAGGTTCAGGGAACTTTCAGGACGAACTGAAGCTTTTATTTATATTGAATACAATATCGTAGCTAGGCAAAATAACTTTAAAATTATTGAGCTGTTTATGCTCAAGTTACATAGCAATGGTGAGAGTATAAGGCTCTCTCGTCACTACGAGAGAAATAACAGAAACCTATTCTATGCCATGGTACATCCTTATCCTCCAACGGCTTTGAATCACAAACCAATGGCCTAAAACAATTCATTGCCAGCAATGACTTGACGTATGAAATAAAATAACATTGATATAATATCTTACACATAATCATTTCAGTTCTTAAACGACTTAAAGTAAAATTGGAAAACACTAAGATCAGAATAGAACATTTACCTCAACATATAAACAGAGGTTTCGCGTTGGAATTTTATATAAAGAGGTATGAACATAGGTACAAAATCAGATAACTTTATTCTGTTTAATAATACATTATTATGTATAAAAATTCAATAATGACTTTTGCAGTATCGACTGCTGCGACGAGGCTGAACCTGACTTTACACCGAGTGGGACAGATTTGGAAGTATCAAAAACTTGCGTATTAGATACTTACACAAAAAAGAAAATAAAGATAGAAGGTGTCACATTATATACAGACGAATTCTATACAAACCGAAACTCTTTAAAAAACCGTTATGACAATTTGCAAACACCGCAAAGATTTAGGGTAAATTACAACTTAAATAAAAACATAAAAAATTGTGCTTTAAATGAAATGAAAAACGATATTCTCAGAACGAAACAAGAATCAGTCAAGAACGTAAATTTAACATTTAATAACGTTGACGATATCGACAGTGCGAAATCAAACCCACTGGGCCCTATCATGTTTGCTATCTTAAAAGGGCAACAAGAATTGACGCTATCGGTAAATAAATCGGGTCAAATGGGGGGAGTATCCATTGCAGCAGAAACAACAGGCCCACTTGAAATAGTAATATCACAGAAGCAGTTAGATGCAGTGATTGATCTACTTACTTGTTTCAAAACAACGCGGTCACGGGAGTCCAGGTAACTCCATATTTTCTTCATTAGGTAATGTTTTCTGAAAAAAAAGATCATTTAGTATTCTAATTTTATAAAGCACTAAAACAATTCCTGTTCCTCATTCATTCTAAATTCAGTTAATATAATATGTAGGTAGTGAAATTCATCATCTATAGACAAACCCTTTAGAATTTTTTGTGAACCATTTATTGTATTGACATAAAGATACAACTCATTCCCATTTAAATGAATCTTGTTTATTTTAAACTATCCGTATGTAACCAATCTGACTAAGACTCTCGGCTGCAGAATAAACGCCCTTTAATACTCAATCTTCTGCTACTTACGAGTCAAACTAGTAAAAATAATCAGAAGATTTTTCATTATTTATTAGACCTAAATTACATTTACATTTAAAATATGAATTTAGCAAATATAATCTAGCTTTTAAGGAAAGGCCTATGTCCATCAGAGGCAGATAAAGGCTGTTGATTGATTGATAGAATATCGTAGTAGTAGATTAGTTTATCGTATCGAAATGTCACTGTTTTTTTTTTAACTTAAACTTGCAATTGAGATTGAGTCAAAGTCAAGCCTGATTATTATTGTTATTTGTCACAGGAAAATCAGTGACGGGCTGGATTCTTTAAACAAAATTCTGTGTTGTCTCGATTAGTAATTCCCGATGGTTTAAAATGTATTGACATAAATGCGAATAAAAGATAATATGAAGAGGAGTTTAACGATATTTTAACCCCAAACACTAAAAGGTCAAGAAAACTCATAATTATTAACTTGTAATATTTTAAGACATGGAATAGAAAATTCCTTCATCAAAGTAAGCCTACTTTCAACCGTTAATTTCAACTGGGGTGAAAATAGGGGTCATCAGAAACAGAAATATATCCCACAATATTTTTTTTTTAATTAAAAGATCTACATAAATACTAAGTATTACTAAGTATTATTTTAATACCGTGGGAGAGCCACGCTTCGGCATGAATGGGCTGGCTGACCCGAGTGATACCAGTGATACCACTGCCTTACAGTAAACCGATGTGAAATAGCGCTTGCGCTGTGTTTCACCGAATGAGTGAGGATACCGGAGGCCATATCCCAACCCCTCCCCACATCCCTTTCCCCATCCCCAATAGTCGGCAACGCACTTGTGGGGGCTCTGGTGTTGCGGATGTCCATGGGCGACGATAATCGCTTACCACTAGGTGATACGCCTGCACGTTTTTCCCATATACCATGAAAAAAAAATACCAAGGTATCGTACACTGCAAGACAGGAAAAGCATTGACTATGAACTGCAGACTGAACGACTACGACATACGAAATTGTTTGAAGAATTTGATTGTTAACGAGTGATTGAAGATTTGTTTTTTTTCTTACAGTGTATAAGAAATACAACTTGCTGCAAAACACTCAAATGTACTACCACTACAAGTCTGGCTTCTACAGACACATAATTACGAAATTTTATAAAGAAAATTTCAAAACAATTTATCGTAACATAAAGATAATCCTAAGACAAAACGAAACGAGCTTAATTTAAATATTTAATCAAGCGATTCAACTATAATTTAAATATAAGATATTGAAATAAAAATATATTTTAGCCTGTAAGTTTTTTCAATTCCATTTTAAATTAATAAGATCTGAAATTAAGAATGCATATGATTAACCTTCGGAAGTCAAGGCTTATTTTATCTACATAAATAGGAATTAGGGTGGTACGTCACCCCACAATTTTAAACTTGAAATACCTTAGTTAAAAATAAATTAAAAAATGCCACATATTTTGCGGGTGTCCGTGGGCGGCCGTAATCGCTTACGCTTACTTATTTATTGCTTAAAAAAATATCTTTGCGGTGTTCGGAATATGCGGGCAAATGGCATTTTACACAACTAGTTTTAACTTTTTTGCCTTGTTTTCTTTGACCCAATGCACATTATAATTCCTTCTGCAATGAGGGTTCACCTCCAGATGCCTTTGGTTCATATTTAGAATTTCTTATATAGTGGTTCTTAATTCTCGCGGAGAATTCGTAGTCAACACCAATTATAAAGCCATTTGTTTTAAATAATCTATACTAATATTATAAAGCTGAAGAGTTTGTTTGTTCGTTTGTTTGAACGCGCTAATCTCAGGAACTACTGGTCCGATTTGAAAAATTCTTTCAGTGTTAGTTAGCCCATTATGACGAATACGCTAAGGTATAGGTAAGGTATAGGCTATATATCATCACGCTAAGACCAACAGGAGCAGAGCACCAATGAAGAATGTTACAAAAGCGGGGGAAAATTATCACGCTACGGACAATAGGAGACGCAAACGAGGTTGCATGGGTAGGCTAGTTACTTACAAGCTTGTTAGAAGGTGTCTTCGGTCGTCGTCGTCACTGCTTGTATCATTGGAAATTTCATCCTCTGCTTTTGATTGCACAGAAACATTGTTTTCAATTTCGAATACCCTGCTATGTTCCGAACTGCGCTCGTCATCGTCAGAACTAACGTCAGCAATGCCTAGCAAATAGTTTTCTAGCCATATTAAGCTAAAAAAGCAAAACATTTAAATTTATTTTACCACGACTCGCTGATACAAAAATTTGAGAATAGACTTTTCTTCAGTACAGGGGTGATGCGTCACCCTGGTTGCCTTTCGAAGGTTAAGATGAATTTCCTCCTCCTTCCTTCATGGATGTCCTTCGCCCATTAGAGAGTAGTAAAGGGTTAGTCGGGGTCTTACCATCTAAAAACCACCCGGTGTTCGTTACCAATGACCGGAAAAGCGAGAATCGAATTTTTTTTTTTTTTTTTTTTTTTTATTTCGGACATCTGAACACACAACGCCATCTAGTCCCAAGATAAGCAGAGCTTGTGTTATGGGTACTAGACAACTGATACAAATACATATATACTTTTTTTTTTTTGTAAATACATACATATTACAGATAGAACACACCCAAACTCCGAAACAAATATTTGTAGATCATACAAACATTTGGTCCGACCCGGGAATCGAACCCGAGACCTCATGATCAGCAGTCGCACACGCCAACCGCGAGACCAACGAGGCAAAAATATGTAACAAGTAACCGGCGTGGTTGTTATTTCAGTAAAATGTTATTTTTTAACCATGATTTTAATTATTTTTTATTTGTCTTATGTGCTTTTTATATTTCAAGTTTTTTTCAAGACTTATTTCAAGATAGTTTTTTTCGTATTTTATCCTCTCGAAAAGGTATACGGAGGCGAATTATTATGACATGCCGACTATAATTGTTTGATGCGTTCCTCGTAGTTCAATTAAAAATCGGTGCAAAAAAATATCGATAATCTGTGAACAATAAAAAAACACAACAATCCGCACATTACGAAAATAAATCGTTTGCGATTTCAAATTGGAGATGCGAAATCGTATGTATATTCTGTATGTAAATAAATCATAGTGCGCGAAGGAACTATTGTCGTTTGCAATATTATTTAGCACTTTAAAAATCGCAACGCCTTACTTAAACTAGTCTAAATTGAACTATTTACAGATAGCGCTGTGCCTGTGCGTTAGAGTGAGAGAGGAGGAGGCTGCCTGCCGCGGCCGCATGCATGAGAAAAACAGAAGCCAAGAAGACTGGCGCCGTAACGCGTTACGTAACGAAGCGGTTTACCACATAAGAAGTTATCACTCTACACACACTGTATATAAATGGTATATATAGTATATAATGTTGTCTTTGGGTTGGGAAAGTAATTTTGATGAATACCTTCAATTTCTTCTAGCAATAAACAACTTTAGTGAAATACATACATATAGACTGAGTATATAGGTACCTACCTATCCACTGTGAATGTATTCTTCTTTGTGTCAAAATAAACATTTTTATTTCATGTATGTAAATACGATTGCATAAAATATTATCAATACCTTATTACTTCATACTACACATCACCCAATCAGTTTCCATGACCGATTTGGTGGGAAATACATCAACCAATCAGAAGCTTGCGTGAGAGAGACAGACTCTTACTAAACTTAGTCTCTATCTCTCTCTACTCCGATCACACTTTCCGCCCGTTCAGCTGCCTCTCCATATGTATATGCTCTAAGTGCTTTCCGCTCGATCAGATTCAGCAGCCACTCTATATTTATATGCTCTAATCTCTAAAGGCTGCCATAGACGTTCAAGTAATTAGATTAAATAGGCTGGTTCAAACAATTTGATCAAATTGGCATGAGATTCCAAGCGACCACACACCTTCCAACAGACTTGAAGCGGCGTCAGTTCAATATCAAAGCGGGGAAGAGTAGTTGGGCTTCTTTAAAAATGTCTACAGACGACACTAGTTTGAAGACCCATAAAAGGATGGACGAGGACTGTATGGATGGTGGTGTAAAAAACGGAATTACGCTTATCTCTGTTATGATAATCTTTATTTTTTATGGTCCAAAAACAGGATTCATTTTGATATATTTTATGAATTCTTTTAATATATCGCGATTCGACATTATGCAATGCAAACACATCCGCACAGGAACACTTCCGCAACATCAACTGAGCGCTCGCAACATAACACTCAAATTAATCAAACAGTTTGATCAAACTGGTGGATCAAATAAAAATACGAAAATTCCAATGTCTTCATGCCGTTTGATTAATCATTAAATTGTATCAAAATTTCCCACAGACATTCATGCTAATTGGATGAAACTGTTTGAACCAGCCTATTTGATAAAATTTTTTGAACATCAATGGCGGCCATTAGATACACATAGATAAATTGAATTGATTGAATTGAATGTTCAGTTGACAGTTGCGTGAGTGTAACGAAACGTTATGTTTATTTACGTTCGGGAGGTAATCGCACGCAAATCACAATAGTCATTACGCACAAATATAAAAATTCTCAGTGTGATGCTCTTTAAAAAGTTATAAAAATGTTGTGGTATCTACCATGGTCTGAAAGCATTAAAAAACGAGCCTGCAGGTATTTACTGCAACGTTATCTCGGCAATTTCCTCGAAGAGAAACTGACTTTAGATCAGCTGAGTGTAGATCTATACAATGGCACTGGAACGGTCTGCGATGTTAGCCTTGACTGCGATGTGAGTTTATTATTATATATCGCTCTATTTCTTTTTAAATTGTCTTCCTTTTTTATTAGTTAAATAGGCGGTAACTAGCAAACATGTGCTTTTACTTTGCTAATACAATATGCGCAATACAAAACAACACGTGTTATTTATGAATAACAAACAAAGAACACCTTAGGTCGTTAACGTTTTTCGTCACTTTATTCCAAATTCTTATCAATGCAAGTACAAAATTTATAAAATATTTATCATGAATCATTTTGAATATGAAAATTAGTAACATTGAACATCAAATCAATTTTTGTATTCGAAAATACTTCATCATGCCTCATTTGAATAAAAATGGATGGTAGTTTTAAGTTAAGGTAATTCAAGTAAAAGAAATAATTTAGTTTATATTTAAATTGAACACTTTACTTTTTTCTATTAATACCCACTAATAACTATTTACAAACAAGCTGACTGAAACATTGACTTCACGCCTACATATGGGCTTAAAAAATGCTTGAGACTCAACTTCCATAAAAAAAAACTAGTAGCACTGATGAGCTACTTTGGCTATCAATCTTCAAAGACAAGAACATGGAAACATCTGTACAATGTAAATAAATAAAATTGGAGTGTCTGTTTGTAATATTTAACTAACTATTTTTTACTAAATGCTTAATTAAGTATGTATACACTGACATATACCAAAATAACATTTTTTACAATTTTTGTCTGTCTGTTTGTTCCGGTTAACGGCTAATCTCTGGAACGATTGGACAGATTTTGACGGAAATTTCTCTGATAGGTAGCTCATGTTATAAGGAATAACTTAGGCTACTTTTTTTTTTAACTACTTTCGCCTAGCGGTACGACAATAATCGTGGGTAACGCTGCGGGGTTAAGTTAGTCCTAAATACAGTTATCAAAAGAAATTTTGTAGGTACTTTATTAGTTTTTACTTTACTAAATGTTAGAGATTGCTGCAAACTAACCAGTATCTTTACAGGCTATAGTGCGTCCAATCGTTTATTTAACTTTTGACAGATCACGCACATAAAGTTTTGTAATAATTTTTGATCAATGTACTAGAGGGAATACTGTACTTCATGGACGGGCTCCGCCCACTTAGAGATGTGTCATTCATAATGAATGACCACAGACTATAAAAACGGGTTTGAAATAAATCGATTATCGATTATATTAATAAAACATACAATAACATTATTGTGATTATATTTTATATCAAATCACACGGTCTCTAAACTTGAGTCACTGATATAAGAGGCCCATTATTACAGCTCTCCTTTTCAAAGTATTCACGAAGTCGCAAGACAAACTCTCTTGTTTGTCCTTTGAGCACCTTAATTTTTGGCATTTTGACAGTAACGAAGGGAGGGACGATACGCTCAACTCAACCAAACGTGAGAATTCACAAATAAATCAATACGGAGGAATAAAAATACTCAACTCGACGTATGAAAATGTGAATTATGACTAACTACAAAATGTCCGCTACGCGTCCGGTGTTGCGGTTTAATAATCGATAAAATTACGAAATTATCGGTAAAACAATGAGTGTGTTAATCGATTAAAACTTCTTCATGTACAAAATCGATCGATAAAAGAAATCGAATTGGTAACGGGTCAGGGTATCACTATTTGATTAGTTATTAGAGCTGTCAAAAGTTAAATAAACGATTGGAAACACTATAATTAAGGCCTTCACAATGGTCATCTATGCCCAAAACAAATTAAAAAAAACAATTCAAAATGGCCACCTCTTGCACCAATACACATTTTACCTGTATGGTGTTTTCTAATACCCACATTCCACATTACTATTAATTGAGCATCATTTTATTTGTAAATTTATATAAATAGTTATTTACTGTATTAATTATTTTATTACAGAAAATAAAATAATGACTTCTTAAAGTAAATTTAACTTTATACAATTTGTTAACTTGAGAGTCCAATAACAGCTTTATACAAAATTTATGAGTTACCCTTTTAAAAAAAAAAATTTGGAAATAATTATATACAAATAAAACCTAAAACAAAAGAATAAAAAAACATGAAATATTGACTTGACTTTCACCATATCACAGTATGAAGGCTGTGAAATGTGATATGTTATCAAAATAAATTTTGTAGGTAGTTTATCAGTCTTTACTTTACTAAATGTTAGAGATTGCTGGAAACAAACCAGTAACTTTACAGATTAACTACAGCCTTCACAATGGTCATCTACGCTCAAAATCAAATAAAAAAAAAAAACAGTTCAAAATGGCCACCTCTTCACCAATACATATTTTACCTGAAAGGTTGTAATATAAAAAAATAAAAAATATAGTAAATTGTGTTGTGAACTAATAAATTAATGAAAGATAAATGAATGAAAACTAAAATGTGTCTTTGCTACCACTGGAAGTTAACCAACAAACAAACAAACAAAAAAACCTGATCTGTCACCAGAATTAAAACTAATAAAAAATTGAACAAATTAAGATCTCGGGCGCCAGGTGCAGATCTGATCTGATATTACTCCCAATGGTAACTTACAGATCACTTAAAAAATAACAAACTAATGCCGTGGATAACTCGGCCAACATTGAACCCTTAATCTAGGGCGGGGAGTACTGACTAATGAACAATTAGTTTAAAAGCAGATTTATTAACCCGTAGTGTCTGAAGGGTAAGGTCTTACAGGTGGATATACTATGCTAAGAGTATCGCTACACTGGTTACTGTTTCTGTTGTCATTGCAATCCTTTAAGTTAAAATTCTACGTTACATGAGCCAGACAGGAGATGTCTGGCTGTCCTTCTCTTTGGCTTCTTCACACGTGGATGTTAAGGCAGCCTCTTGCTTCTATGGCTATTATACTAATGCCATAGGTAGGTTCATGGTTAATTTAATGTAAGTGGGGAGCAACTTTACACAACAAACCTTTGTAAAAATAGGTTATAAAAAATGTAATGTTCTAATGAGGATAATACTAATATCCCAGAAAAATTCCAGTATAAAAATATAAGAAAAAAAGAAAAGTAAAAAAAGAAATAAAGAAAAAGAAACAAAGAAACCCCGCGCTTCTTGCTAAAACAAAGATAATTCACTGGTTAATTACTTTATCACTTTGGTTATCAATCCCATTCTCATCGTAAATGATTCAGTACTCACCAGGGTTTCTTTTAGTAACAATATTTCAAAAATCCTTCAAAGTTCCAACAATCGCAAATAACAAAATAACGTGTTACATCCTTAGAAAATCCAACGAATCCATTGGCGAATCTTTCGATGTTATGTTCTGTAAGTGAAATCACCAATTTACATCTCAATTCGCTTCAAAATACCAAACATTCTTGTCGAACGTGGCAGCTATATCTCACTTACCAGAAAATGTCGAAATAACCATTAATTCACGATAACTAACAGCGGGGCATCTTCCGCCGCATTTATCTGGCCATGGACCGTGGTGATTAGCCAAATTAAGAACGATTCCACAAGAACCAACAAATTGTTAAAATATGTCAACCACTCTCTCTCAGTGTTCGACCGGAAAAAGGAATGACAAACTAGTAGAGTGTTCCCAGCCACAAAATTACCTCAGAGCGCCATCGGAAGGGACAACTCTTAAATAAATCGATTAGTCTACCAAATTTCCATAGCTTATGTCAAACTGGTGTGACATCTGTCAAAACTAAACTCACAACAAGGAAATGGTATCAAAACGAATAGGTTATAATTTCTAGTGTATAAGTCGATACTACGACGTTACATTACATACCAACCCAAAAAAAAAGATTAAAAGAAAGGACTCTTTCTTTTAAGCTGCAAAGTAATAACCAAACAGAACTCTCAAAAAATAAACATTGGGAACATCTAAAATTTCGACTCAGACTCTACAAAAAGAACCCTAAACAAATCTCTACAAAAACTCTATAAATGACTAATAGAACAATATCAAACTTTACTAAAGCAAATATCAGTTAGGAATGTAATTCCAACAAAGACAGCAATAACCAAGTAGTGCGGCTGAACACCTTCGTCACCGACTCTAATAGAATAATAACAACTTTAGAAAATAAATCTTAAACAAAATTCCATTAGGAATTGAATATCTAACAAAGATAACAATATCCAAGAAGTGCGGTTGGACACCTACGTCACCGACTCTAATAGAATAATATTAACTTTAGAAAATAAACTTTAAACAAACATCCATTAGGAATTGAATATCTAACAAAGATAACAATATCCAAGAAGTACGGTTGGACACCTTCGTCACCGACTCTAATAGAATAATATTAACTTTAGAAAATAAATCTTAAACAAATATCCATTAGGAATTGAATATCTAACAAAGATAACAATATCCAAGAAGTACGGTTGGACACCTTCGTCACCGACTCTAATAGAATAATGTATAAAAAGATTTGTGTATTGTGATCGGCTCAACACCACCGAACTACCGGGCACAATGCAACAAAAGGCAAACAAAATGTTCCACACTTTGAAAGAGTGTGAACACAAAAAATTGTGTATTGTGATCGGCTCAACACCACCGAACTACCGGGCACAATACAACAAAAGGCAAACAAAATGTTCCACACTTTGAAAGAGTGTGAACACAAAAAAATTGTGTATTGTGATCGGCTCAACACCACCGAACTACCGGGCACAATACAACAATTACAAATATCCTACTTAAATAGAGCTTAAATATAACCTATCCAAACACTGAAACAACACAAATTTGCGGAACCGCGTAAAGGTCCGTCTTGATGTAAATATATAAAGTTTTCTATATAATCTGAGGGTAGTCACCATGTCGACCTGTTTCTGCAATAATTAATTAACATCCCTTAGGACCCACAACATCCGACATGACGACGCCTGACAGTAGCTATCTTGCGATAGCTTCCACCACAAATAAACATAATACTAATGTAGCTATAAGCCAATAAAATACGTCACCACCTAAACAAACTGTTCCACCCAAACAAAGGTCACACATAACCTTTCTAAACTCTGAAACAACAAAATTTTGCGGAACCACGTAAAAGTCCGTCTTGATGTAAATATATAAAGTTTTCTATATAATCTAAGGGTAGTCACCATGTCGACCTGTTTCTGCAATAATTAATTAACATCCCTTAGGACCCACAACATCCGACATGACGACGCCTGACAGTAGCTATCTTGCGATAGCTTCCACCACAAATAAACATAATACTAAAGTTTTAAGCTAATAAAATACGTCCCCCTAATAGATAACCCTAAAGAAAATGTTGTTGGTGTTCATCCTTCTACCTACATACCCCTTAGTCGCCTTCTACGACATCCACGGGAAGAAATGGGGATGAGCTATTCTCAACCGGCCCAACACGGCTAATCCAGCTGGTGATGTTGCTGTTCTACCATCTTCTTCATATCTCTTAGTCGCCTTCTACGACACCCACGGAAAGAATGGGGATGAGCTATTCTCCACCGGCCCAACACGGCTAATTCCAACAACAAAAAATAATAATAGTGGGGACATAGGGTGAATAGGGAAATAGTGAAATTTTAATACTTAATAATATCTTTAATGTGATAACGACCAATGGTGTTCTTCGTAAGGTCCTGTAAAAGGTAAACGTTATTTGAAATCTTCTCCCGAACCCTACATTTAACAAATTTAGGTGCAAGCTTGGCCGAAAAATATGCTGGAGCATTAGACTGAACAAAACTTCTCCTCCAAACAATATCATCAACATCAAAAGAAATGGTCTTCCTACCGATATTATAATAATGCGCATTACGCTTATACGCTTTTAACAAATGTGACTGAACTTTAACAAAAATATCACTAAGGGTTTTAAGAGAAAGGGCATATGAATTTCTTTCTCCCAATTCAAGCTGGTTTAAATTATTTAAAGAATTACTAAAACGGTGTAGGGAAGCGTCCAAAATTAATTCCCTACCAAACATGAGAAAATTAGGTGTAAAATCTGTTGCCAGATTTACACTACCATTTAAAGCTAATTGAATATGAGAAACAAATTTAGACCAAGTACGTTGATCTTCTTTAACAAAACATGAAATACAAGTCTCTATCGTCTTATTATATCTCTCTACTGGGTTATTTTGAGGAGTATACAACGTGTTATAAAATATTTTTGTAATGTTATAACCCTTCATGAAATCTACAAAATGCTTGGAAGTGAACTGAGTACCATTGTCACAAACTATAATTTTAGGGCAACCAAATTTAAGAAATATTTCCTTTTCGAAGACTCTACAAATAGACAAAGATGTTGCCTTAACCATTGGGAAAATCCAGCAAAATTTGGTGAAAACATCTACAACTGAAAGAATATATTTATGTCCGGAATAACTTTTAGGCAAAATCCCAATTATATCAACTGAGAGCATGACCATAGGGCGGTCCACTTTTTTAGGGTTAATCATAATGCCAAAAGGTGGGGAGGTGCTGTGTTTATAGGCTCTACAAATGTCACAAGATTTAATGTATTGTTGAACATCACTAAACATGCCGTTCCAAAAATAATGTTGTTTTAATTTCTTAATAGTTTTATGAATCCCAAGGTGACCAGAATTAATATCATCATGATTTAATCTTATAGTATCAAGAATGTGTTCCTTAGGAATAACAATTTTCCAATTTAATCTACTATTCGGGCTAAATTTATTCTTACAAAATCTGTATAATGTATTGTCCTCAACTCTAAAATTTTTATATCTAGAAGGAAACTTTTGACAACTAACAAATATTTTTCTATACCAAGGATCAACAATATCATCATCGGGTGTGACAACCTGTATAGCAGAAACCAGAATTGTAGACGCCTCGATTCGAGACAAAGCATCCGGAACTAAATGTAAAGAACCCTTTCTGTGAACAATATGAAAAGTAAACTGAGCAATTCTAGCCGCCCATCTTGCTAGACGCCCACTGGGGTTGTTTAATTTTAAAAGCCATTTTAGACAAGCGTGATCAGTAACAACGGCAAACTCCATTCCCTCAATATAAGGTCGAAAGTGTTCTATTGAATCCAAAATTGCCAATAATTCACGTTCAGTGGTACTGTAGTTTCGTTGACACTTATTCAGCGATCTGGAATAAAACGCGACAGGATGTTGCTCTCCATCCTCGTCATCCTGGCTCAAAACACTACCAATTCCAACTGAACTAGCATCACAATGTAAAAAGAAAGGTTTAGCAAAATCGGGGCAACGCAACACCGGAGAAGTCATTAAGGCCTCCTTAAGATTTCGAAAAGCATCCTCCGCATCATTGTTCCAAACAAGTGATTTTTTAGAATTTTTACTACCAGCTGTCAACTTAGTAAGTGGCGAAGCAATATCAGCGAATTTACAAATGAATCTACGATAATAAGAACACATCCCAAGGAAACTTCTGAGCTGCTTAACCGTTTCAGGTCGTGGGAATCCTCCAATAGTTTCTAATTTAGATGGATCAGTGTGTAAACCTTTACTATCCACAATATAACCAAGGTATCTGAGCCTGTCTTTACAGAACTCACATTTCTTTAAATTAACAGTTAAACCAGCATCTTTAAGTATCTTATAAATTTTGTTTAAATAGTCTATATGATCCACAAAATGGTTATTTACTAATATCAAATCATCTAAGTAACAAAAGAGTACGCTATCAAATTCAGGACCAAAAAGTTTATCTACTAATCTCTGCAGTTCCGCAGGAGCGTTGGTTAATCCGAAAGGCATTCTAACGAACTGGAATAAACCCTTACCCGGTACTACAAAAGCAGTCTTCTCCCGAGAAGATTCCTCAAGTGCAATCTGAAGAAAAGCTTTAGAAAGGTCAATAGTTGTAATATAACGAGCGCCTCGGAGGCTATCTAATATTCTAGAAGGATACGGAAGTGGATAAGAGTCTCTAATCGTCATTGAATTTAAACGTCGTGAATCTAAACATAATCTAGCACTACCGTCTTTCTTTTCGACGGCTAAAACAGGAGAACACCAAGGAGATTTAGAGGGTTCAATAATACCCTCCCGGAGCAAAACCTCGACCTCGCCAAAAAGTTCCCTCTGCTTAGCAGGACTCAAAGGCCAATATCTTTGTTTAAAAGGTTCACCAGTAACATTAATTTTATGTTGGACAAGATGAGTGAGGCCCAATCCTTTCCTCTCATATGAAATGTCTTCAAAAAGCGAGACTGTTCTATCAAGTTCTAATTTCTCTGAAGGAGTAAGTTCGGCGGCACTAGTAACTGTACACACTCGAGTTTTATTTTCACTAATAAAGGTTATATTTTTCCACAAATCTTTAGCAAGATCAAATTTAAGCCAAAAATCAAATCCCAAAATAATTGGAATGTTAAATGAAGGTATTATAATGAATCTAATATTTTTAGTTAATTTATCACAAGTAACCGGCAAATTTATAGCTCCAATAACCCTTGAAGCTGTCCCATCCGCAGTATAAGCTGAATTAGAAGTATAACTAGGCACTTGTTCAATTTTAAAACCTAATTTAAGAAAATGGTGGTGACTATCAGAACCAAGAATACAACTATTTGAACCGCTATCCAATAAACCCGAAAATTTATCCTTACCAATTGAAAATTCTAAATAAGGTCTTGAATCATTATTTTTAACAAATAAAACAGGCGCAGCCTTATAATTTCTAAAAAAAGTTTTTAAATACCCTAACCAGTCTGAAAATTCCTTTTTGCAAGTAGCTTTATCAGGGGGTTTAGTGCGACTAACAAATTTTTTTAACATCGAGCCATCCCAAGTTTTCTCCGAAACCGGATCTCGATGGGGCCTAGTCAGTTTTTTGACTCCTGAGAGTTTTGCTGGGTCGAATTGCACACATCACAAAACTTTGTGATAACTCCCAACTTCTTGCACCTGAAACAAATCATACCCTGAATTGAAAGACAATTTTTATAAGTGTGTCCGATTGACTTACACTTCAAACAAGTAATTTTAGTATCATCTGACCTAACAGCGTTAGACTCTACTTTTAAAATATCAAAAGGTTGGGAAAAATCTTTAAGAGACTCCCGGTTAACAAAAACTTCCAACTCCTTACCCAAACCCACAAAATCATCAAGCGTAGAAATCTGTCTACCAAAAACATAAGGACCATAAATTGGCAACATGTTGTGCTTAATTATAGCTATGATCACCGACTCTGGAATAGGGGTGCCAAGGTGACCAGTAATATCAATAAGTTCTGAAATGAAATCCGGAAGTGACTCACCAGGCTTCTGTTTGCGGGTACGAAGGTCATGCCCCATAAGGTAATCATAATCAGGCCTATCAAAACGTTTGAGTAAAGCAACCCTAAGCTCATTCCACGAAGAGATGTTTTTACGAGTAACACGGAACCATTTGACTGCGATACCTGCAAGAAGATCAGGGAACGAAGCGACCAACACAAATTCATTGAAGTTCCTAGACAAGAAGTACTCCTCAACCCGAGCAATAAATTCTCTAACACAGGTAGTACCGTCAAAAACAATCTTGCTTTTAGTCAAATCAGGCGGCCTCGAAGTGGAAATAGGCAAGTTCCTCCTAATGTGCTCGTTCATGGTGCTGAACAAAGGCAATCCTGGTGCCTGAGCAGTAGAACAATGAACATCCGACGAATCCGGTATGCGATTAATCTCCGCTGGCAAACGGTGGACATTGAACTCCCTTGTCCATAATGAAAACCGACGATAACCACAAAACTCTAAAATAGAAGTCAAAGTTAAGTATTCAAAGCAAACTCAAATCCAAATTTAACCAAAAGTGAAATGTTATGAAACGATAATTTTAAATTTATTTCAAAGCAAAATGATAAAAAAAGGTTAATTTTTCAAAGCAAAGTCAATCCCGAGTTCATTCAGAAGTGAATGTTCTAAAAGGATAAGTTTTAATTTATTTATAAGCAAAATGATAAGAGAAGTTAATTTTTTTTAAGCAATGTCAATCTCGAGCTCGTTCAAAAGTGAATGTTGTGAAAAGATAGGTTTTAATTTATTTATAAGCAAAATGATAAGAAAAGTCAAGCTGTTCAAAGCAAAGCCAAATTCAAGTGCATTCAAAAGTGAAGCCTTGTGAAGAGTTAAGTTTAAATTTATTTAAAAGTGAAATTATAGCAAATGTTAAGTTTTAATATAAATGTCAAATTTTTTAAATTATAAAGAATCTGTAGATTGCAATAACCACTCACAATTATTGTAAAAGCTAGGTAATATAAAGTTAAGCTAGGCTGAGTTAAGTACAATTTTCAAAAAGTTTAAATATAATATTTCCAATACTAATGTTTATCAAAGTGAAGCATTATTTTAAAGATGCACAATATCAAGCTATGATTGACAATAGTCAAAGCAAAAGCTTTGCCGAGTAGACTTTATATAAACACATCCAAAAGTATTAAATTGCAAAACACAATGTTGAAGTAATTTATACCCTTAATAGAGAATACAATAAGCAGTAGAATAACCTTAATTATTGTTGTTTTGTTAAAGCAAAAATAAACATTGTGTGTAAAAGTCACAATGCTGTAAAACAATTGTTGCAAAATTGCAAATAAAACCGTACTTAATGTTAACAATTAATAATAAGCACAAATAAAACACAAACAGAATAATGTTTAAAAAAAATAGGATGCAATAACAACAGTATCCAATTTAACCTTCAGAAACTACTTCAGTCCCTGTGCGCTGGCGACAAATTGTAATATAAAAAAATAAAAAAATTTAATTGTGTTGTGAACTAATAAATTAATGAAAGATAAATGAATGAAAACTAAAATGTGTCTTTGCTACCACTGGAAGTTAACCAACAAACAAACAAACAAAAAAACCTGATCTGTCACCAGAATTAAAACTAATAAAAAATTGAACAAATTAAGATCTCGGGCGCCAGGTGCAGATCTGATCTGATATTACTCCCAATGGTAACTTACAGATCACTTAAAAAATAACAAACTAATGCCGTGGATAACTCGGCCAACATTGAACCCTTAATCTAGGGCGGGGAGTACTGACTAATGAACAATTAGTTTAAAAGCAGATTTATTAACCCGTAGTGTCTGAAGGGTAAGGTCTTACAGGTGGATATACTATGCTAAGAGTATCGCTACACTGGTTACTGTTTCTGTTGTCATTGCAATCCTTTAAGTTAAAATTCTACGTTACATGAGCCAGACAGGAGATGTCTGGCTGTCCTTCTCTTTGGCTTCTTCACACGTGGATGTTAAGGCAGCCTCTTGCTTCTATGGCTATTATACTAATGCCATAGGTAGGTTCATGGTTAATTTAATGTAAGTGGGGAGCAACTTTACACAACAAACCTTTGTAAAAATAGGTTATAAAAAATGTAATGTTCTAATGAGGATAATACTAATATCCCAGAAAAATTCCAGTATAAAAATATAAGAAAAAAAGAAAAGTAAAAAAAGAAATAAAGAAAAAGAAACAAAGAAACCCCGCGCTTCTTGCTAAAACAAAGATAATTCACTGGTTAATTACTTTATCACTTTGGTTATCAATCCCATTCTCATCGTAAATGATTCAGTACTCACCAGGGTTTCTTTTAGTAACAATATTTCAAAAATCCTTCAAAGTTCCAACAATCGCAAATAACAAAATAACGTGTTACATCCTTAGAAAATCCAACGAATCCATTGGCGAATCTTTCGATGTTATGTTCTGTAAGTGAAATCACCAATTTACATCTCAATTCGCTTCAAAATACCAAACATTCTTGTCGAACGTGGCAGCTATATCTCACTTACCAGAAAATGTCGAAATAACCATTAATTCACGATAACTAACAGCGGGGCATCTTCCGCCGCATTTATCTGGCCATGGACCGTGGTGATTAGCCAAATTAAGAACGATTCCACAAGAACCAACAAATTGTTAAAATATGTCAACCACTCTCTCTCAGTGTTCGACCGGAAAAAGGAATGACAAACTAGTAGAGTGTTCCCAGCCACAAAATTACCTCAGAGCGCCATCGGAAGGGACAACTCTTAAATAAATCGATTAGTCTACCAAATTTCCATAGCTTATGTCAAACTGGTGTGACATCTGTCAAAACTAAACTCACAACAAGGAAATGGTATCAAAACGAATAGGTTATAATTTCTAGTGTATAAGTCGATACTACGACGTTACAAGGTGTTTTCTAATACCCACATTCCACATTACTATTAATTGAGCACAAATTGATATCATTTATTTGTAAATTTATCGTAATAGTTATTTACTGTATTAATTATTTTATTACAGTAAATAGAATAATGACTTCTTAAAGTAAATGTAACTTTATACAATTTGTAAACTTGAGAGTCCAATAACAGCTCTATACAAACTTTTTAAGAAAAAATATTTGGAGATAATTAAATACAAATAAAACCTAAAACAAAACAATAAAAAACATGAAATATTTACTTGACTTTTACTATACTACAGTATGAAAGCTGTGAAATGTTTGTATATTAAACTCTTTAAAAGTTAGGATATTCTTCATGGTAAACCTTGTCTAAGGAGAACAGCCTCTAATAAATCTCTTCTACAAATAACCCTCTCATTAGAAAAGAGATCCATTCTTATGGAAACATTCATGACTAAATGTATAGAAATAAATAAAACTAATTGCAGAGGATCGAACCAAGCAGTGAGAAATTGGAGAGGCCTATGTCCAGCAATGGACTGCAATAGGCTTATGATGATGTATCTGTTTGTAATTCCAAATTAGCAGCAGCAGTTAAATCAACAATTTTTTTTTAAATTTATCTGCATCTTTTCCAACTAATCTCTGAAATTGTTCCAACTAATCAATGGAACGGCTTTTACTGTCAGCTAACTGATGATAAAAGGAGTTATATAGGCTACTTTTTAGACTAGTTGCCAATGAACTCCTTTTCTCAAGACTGAATCAAATTGATAAAATTTTTAATGTTGGTAATTGTTTTGAAAAAAAAAATTATAGTAATTTTGGTAAATTTCACCAAAATTGAATACCTTAAACTATGGAATGGAATATCTAACAAACATCAATGTAAAATGTTTAATTAACTATTTACCGGTAATACCAATGACAATTGTAATATTGGCACAAGATTAACGCAAGGTGACAGTTGGTAGATGATATTATTCTGAAAATAAATAAAGTGACCTGCAACTTCATTTACATTTTTCAAAAAGTTCTTTGTTTTTTTTTTTAATGTTTGGGCCTGCCAAAATGGCTCTACTCTGCCTCATGGAAAGCATGAGCAGAATCCAAGAGTGGTGGTCACCATACTGCGAATGCAGACAATGCAACAATGCAGATTAGTGACCCACACCATGGCGGGCTAGTGATGCTTCTGCATCATCGGGCCTCCGGTCTCGCACTCACCAACGAAACACGACAGCATGATCGCTGTCATTTTACGATGATCTTCTGTGCGAAGGTAGTACCGCCCTGGTCGAGCCGGCCCATTGGTGCTGAAATCAGCGTGGCTCTACTACCTTTTTTATTTATCCTCTCCATTATTGTGGCACTTGGTGGCACTTATTAAAATATGTTCTTAGAATTAAACTCCCTTCTATTCCAGTTTCTAATAAACTTAACCTGACCAGCTTTGCCCCATGTCCCTATCAGTAACTTTTGATAAATGGCGTAATCATAAAAGTGAGTTTAATTTCAAGAATGAAAGGTGCTTGGTTCCTACTTGTAGTTGAATGATGTTATTTATATAAATGTATATCTATAGCCTTCCTTGATAAATGGTCTACAACACAATTGTTATTTTATATTCAATTGGAGCAAATAAACACTGCAACTTTATAAAATTAGTATAGATAAAAAAATAAGTACATTGACAAGGAGTACAATGTGTCTTATATATAGAATTGTATAGAATAAATATTTACTAACTTATTTAGTTCATATTAACACACTACCAGTTAATAGACTACTAACAGACCCGCGCAACCTCATTTGCGTCTCCTATTGCCCATAGCGTGATATTTTTCCCCCGTTTTTGAAACATTTTTCATTGGTGCTCTGCTCCTATGAGTCTTAGCGTGATGATATATAGCCTATAGCCTTCCTCGATAAATGTACTATCCAACACTGAAAGAATTTTTCAAATCGGACCAGCGGTTCCTGAGATTAGCGTGTTATTATTAGCGTGTATATTAGTACTAGCTGAACCCCGCGGTGTTACCCGCGGTGAATGTTGCACCGCGAGTAACGCCGCGGGACAAAGTTAGTCTATATAAAGTAGCCTAAGTTACTCCCTGGATCATCAGCTACCTGCCAGTGAAAGTCCCGTCAAAATCCGTCCAGCCGTTCCAGAGATTACTCGGAACAAACAGACAGACAGACAGACCGACAGACAGACAGACAAAAATTTTTTTAGCTACATTTTTGGTATATGTACCGTGTATACATACATATGCACTCAGTAAAAAGTGGTTATTTTAATATTACAAACAGACACTCCAATTTTATTTATTTGTATAGATAGATGCAAATTTTGCAGAACATGACATTTGTTAGACTTTTCACAAATTTAACTACATGGGTAGCGTGGGTTCAAATGTTACATGGGACAACACTGTGCAAGCCAAATTTTTGTTTTCAACAATGTGTCTGGGTAATCTGTGTCCTTTTCATATATATATATATATACTAGCCGACCCACGCAACCTCGTTTGCGCCTTATATTGCCCTTAGCGTGAAAATTTTCCCCGTTTTTGCAACATTCTTTATTGTTGCTCAGCTCCTATTAGTAGTAGCATGATGATATATACCCTATAGCCTTCCTCGATAAATGGACTATCCAACACCGAACGAATTTTTCAAATCGGACCAGCGGTTCCTGAGATTAGCGTGTTCAAACAAACAAACAAACTCTTCAGCTTTATATATTAGTATAGATATGTTTGTAAAGTCCCCGTCCACAAAGGATTAATTCGTAATTCGTAATTATTATTAATAAAGAAATAACTCCAATTGTACACACTCGGTACTTTCGAATTTAGAATATTAATATGGACTAATTTTTTAGGCACTCAATGAACTGGGAGACACACAGAACTGGCCACTGGAGATAATAGATGGTTACATGAAAGAAATCACAGTCACAATTCCCTGGTCTACCATCTTCAAAGATGACTCAGTTGTCAAAGTTAATGGCCTTTCAATTACTGTACAACCCAAGGTACAGTCTGAGTCAGGTAAGTTCACTTTTAATTTTGTATCCATGTACTGGAGCTTCAAACGTGGTAGGCCTTTGAAATCACAAGATCCTATTTTGGCTTTGAAATTTTGGCTATGAAATTGTTACATTTAACACATTATTATATAATGTGCATGCACCATAGATGTAATTTTAACCCATAAGCACATATTTCTCGTTTTCTCTGCATCAAGCAATAGTTAACTGTCTGACTGACAATACACTAAATGTGTGTGAAATAAATACATTGATGTTTCATGTCTTTTTTTTTATGGAATACGCGGGCAAACGAGCAGACGTATCGCCTAATGGTAAGCGATTACCGCCGCCCATGGAGACCTGCAAACATCAGAGGCGTCACAAGTGCGTTGCCGGCCTTTGGGGGATAGGGAGGGGAGACAGGGGGAGGGGGTTTGGGTTATGGGCCTCCGTATCCTCACTCACTCGGTGAAACACAGCGCAAGCACTATTTCAGACCGGTTTTCTGTGAGGCCGTGGTATCACTCGAAGCGTGGCTCTCCCACAAACAGTGTTGAAAACTTCAAAATAAAATTAATCTTAGCTGATCCATAAACCACAATATTATGAGTTGAATATGCGTTTTTATGAGTTTTTATATCCATTTCCATTTGCCACAGTACTTTATAATTCAATAGCTTCTACCCGTGGTGCTACCAGCAGTTTGTATTGTAAAGTTACAACAACAACCGAAAGTAACACGGCGGGGCCCAGTTAGTTATACATATAAAGCTGCCTCTCGAATCACTATTCTATTGTTGAAAACTGCATTAATTCGTTACTATATTAAGATTACTTCATTTTATACTTTGTTGAGATCATAACTTTTTTTTTGTAGTACCCTCAATGCTGGAATCAATGTGGTCATCCATGTCTTCGTCCATGCAGCTGGCAGCAGAGTGCCTCAGAGAAGAGGACGGTCCACAAGAATCCAACCCTGTGGAGGGTATAGAAATGTTTGCACACGCCATCGATTCAAGTAAGTTTACTTTTTTTTGTTATTAACTTCATTTCTTGGATTTTCTCTATTATAATATCAGTTTTTAAATTGGTGACACAGCATTAAAATACATTACGTGCTTCGAAAGATCTATGCGAACAAGAACAACTTTACTAGAACAAGAACTAGAAAAATTGTTTACCGTATAAAGATTATATCTATACAAATAAATAAAATTGGAGTGTCTGTTTGTAACATTAAAATAACCGTTTTTTAATTAATGCATATGTATATATACACGGTACACATACCAAAAATGTGGTTAAAAAAATTTTTGTCTGTCTGTCTGTCTGTCTGTCTATTTGTTCCGGGTAATCTCTGGAATGGCTGGACGGATTTTGACGGGACTTTCACTGGCAGGTAGCTAATGATCCGGGGAGTAACTTAGGCTACTTTTTTTAGGCTAACTTTGTCGCGCGGCGTTACTCGCGGTACAACAATAACCGCGGGTAACACCGCGGGGTTCAGCTAGTTGTTTATAAAAACATACTCTCACATCTTTTGTTCCTGAAGGAGTAGACATACATATATTAACCGCGCACATTATATCCACTATGTTTTTCCCATTTACGTAAGCCTATTGAAGTAAACCAAGCACATATGTTTTCTAATACTTATATATTCTAAGATCATGCTCATCACATAATTTTTATCCTGTATGGGATCGAACCAACAACCTCTGGCTTAGTCAGGATCGCTAACCACTAGACCCACCAAGCTAGTCTTTTTATATTAGTACAAAAAAAGTGAAAATATACGTAATTTATTTGAGCAGTAGGCCTTTACATTTCTAAATCTAAAGACCCTTTGATGTACCACTTCATTAAACCTGACATAGAGTCAGCGCCAACGGACGAGACGATATACTGTCGAAAAGGCTAAAGTTCTTCAGAATATAATTGTATTCAATGCAACGAAATAAAATGACATCGAGCAACATTTGGTTTTAATTCGTTGCATAAAATAGTTGTATTCTGAAGAACTTTAGGTTAAATTTAAATTGTCACTGAATTGGTCTCTTCGCCGCCACTACGTCCGTCTGCGCTGACCCTTATTTTCGAAAGACATTTTTAAAAAAAAGAAGTAAAAACTAAAACCCAACTACGACAAAAAACGACGCTGAAAAAGTATGAAACAAGTTTCAAAAGCCGTAGTCACGCGTTGTTAAAGTGATGTGGACTATGGTACATTAATAAGTTTCAAAAGCCGTAGTCCATGTAGTGTAATGTACCATATGGTACATATCACTTTAACAACGCGTGACTACGACTTTTGAAACTTGTTTCATACTTTTTCAGCGTCGTTTTTTGTCGTAGTTGGGTTTTAGTTTTTACTTTTTTTTTTTTAAATGTTTTGGTGCCTCTATAATACTAATTTCTTTGCAAAGTATATTTTAAATGGATACCACAGAAATTTCACAATTATCGAATAAATACGGACAAAGTCACGAGAAAATGCTAATAATATATATATTTTTGAAATCTACAAGTAACGCCCTTTCGTATGATACCAAACACGGCATATTTCTCTCATATTTATTTTTTAATACACTACTTTACGTCGGCTAGAGGGCGCCACATTAGATTCAGTGACACGTCATATAGCCTATTATTAGCGGGCAATCAAGATGCTTCTAACGATACCTTATTTGTCTTATTCTGACTAGTTTAGAAAGAATGAGGGAACAAATAAGTATACCATAGAAATATCACACTTATCGAATAAATACGGACAAAGTCACAAACAAATGCTAATAATATATGTATTTTTGAAATGTACAAGAAACGCCCTTTCCAATGATACCAAACACGACATATTTATCTCAAATATTTTTTTTAATACAGTACTTTATGTCGGCTAGAGGGCGCCACATTAGATTCAGTGACACGTCATATAGCCTATAACCAGAAGACGATCACGACGCTTCTAGAGACACCTCATTTGTCCAAATCTAATGAGTAGTTAAGGAACTAGGAGGGAACAAATGAACATACATACATACATACATACATAGCCTGTCAAAATCATAACCCTCCTTTGGCTTTGCCGTAGTCGGGTAAAAAGAAATATTGGTGACTCAAAATTTATTAAACCCCGTAAATAAATGACTTTATAACCTTTAATAAAAAAAATAGGCATAATATTATTCTTACAACTATACAAAATATGTATTTATACAATTGTACCCTTTGTTTGAACATGAATAAGCATATTTTTCATTTTATTATGTGATTAAGTGGTATGTTAAAATATCAGTTTAACTAATTATCAGTATTTAACGGCTCTAAAAACCTGAGATTCTTGGACATTATTTAGATTCTATTTCTGTTTAATATTACGATTAACAAAATATCGTCATCATACCATCTTGACACTTCACCCTACAGCAATCAGCTGCCATAGCCAAGTAGACATTCTACAACCTTAAACGTTATTAGAAAACCCACAAATGTATGGTAATGACGTCTCCCAACGGTAACTCACCACCACCGGTGGTGTTAACTTTCAGTACTTTTTTAGAGAGAGTACTAAATAAACCTATTTTAATTGACCGCCAAACTGACGGAAACTGGAGGAACGCGGGGAAATTAGTATGAAATGGGGTAATTGCTTAAATAATTTGCCACGTATTATAGTCTGGGATACCTGGAATAAATTTTACAAGTTATTAATGTGGCGACAGCGCTGTCCCGAAATTACTTACAAGCAAATTTTTCATGAGTGTCTTCATTTTGATAAGGGGCGGTGATACTTTTTAAACGTAGGACCGGACGTACCTCGCAATTTGGAAGAGTAGTAGTAGAGCCACGCTGATTTCAGCACGAACGGGTCGGCTAGACCAGGGCGGTATTACCCTCGCACAGAAAATCAACGAAAATGACAGCGATCGTGCTGTTGTGTTTCGTTGGTAAGTGCGTGACCGGAGGCCCAAGAATGCAGAAGCATCACTACCCCACCATAGTGTGGGTCGCCATGCTGAATTGTTGCACCGAAGTATGGTCATCACCACTCTTGGATTCTGCTTATGCTTTCCGTCAGGCAGAGTAGAGTCATTTTGGCAGAACCAGAAAAAAAAAGGACAATGTGGCTTTTAAAAATATTAATGTTAACTAACATCACTTATCACAAATTACTTATTGGGAAAAAATATGTGTTCTACAAAATGAATGGTTTGATCCTTCCAGTTAATATTTATATTATTTAATAGCCACATTGTCCTATAAATTGCGTGGTACGTTATGCCGGTCATAAGCTCAAAAGTTTTTTGTCCCTGCTAGCCCTGTTAGCTACCACAATCGAAAATTTTTGTCAGATGAAAAGTGGGCTCCTCTTCAAAATGAAGCCACTCACGAAAAATTTGCTTGATAGTAATAACTTGTTGTTCCGGATCCCGGACTATTAATATTTTTTTTTTTGAAAATAATTTGTTTATGAACCAAGAATATATTTTACAATTTACATAACAAAATTAGTAGAAAATAATGATTACAGGGTTATTGTTGCTATGATATTTTAAAGAAAGATAGAGTTTTAACGCTATCAGCCGTGCTAGTATGAACTACAAGACGGTTGCAGAATATGTACATTAACATTTAACATTCTGATATTACAGTTCTAAGCCGAGTAAAAGTGAAATTTGAAAACACAAAAATAAGAATAGAACATGTGCCTATTAATGGAGAGCGAGGCATCGCACTGGAGGTCCACATTGACAAGTGAGTATATTTATACTTCCTTAAGCTGTGACCTTTATTTAACACTCGATTAGAATAATCTCTACGTAACTAATTATTAACCTTGGAATTTATCGCATAACTGTCTGGGATACAGTTCATTGATGTATAAAAAACTTGAAAACTGTAAATACCTAAAGTAGCATAAGTTTATAATAGAAGAAGAAACTAATTTGTGGCTTAAATTCCAATCCTTTTTTAAAACATACTTTCAAGGCTTTGTATATTTTTTTTATTAGAATAATGTATAAGGCATATACAAAGGCATTGGTGTTAGTAATATGAACATTATTGGGACAGAAATAAAGATCAAAATGATTTAGGCATACTTTAAATTATTGTTGTTCTAGTCATTTTGTATTCTTGATCCGTGTGGGTGCAAATTAAGAATACAGAGTGTCGCCACACCTTTGCATCCTATGGGTATCGTAAGAGGCGACTAAAAGAGAAAAAAACACATCACCTATGGTCCAGCAGTGGACTATTGTTAATACAAGTTGTTAATGATAATGAGTCCCACTTACGCAACAACTTTCCTTTTATCTCCCTAATCGACGAGTCATTTAAAAACCACTTTAACTAATTTGCTCTTCATTGACGAGTTTTGATTGAAGTGTCTGTTGAGAGATAAAGTGATGTCGATATCTATTACCAGTTTCATAGATAAGATACACACGGACTCTTTATTGCTTCCGTGTGGTGATGACAATCAATTACAGAGTATCATCAGCCATACTTATCTCATAGTTTCTTAAGAGCTGACTAAAGGAGAAAACCACGAAGAATAACATCAATAAATTAATAATAAGCATAGGGAAGAAAAACTTAAAATAAATTCTATATCAACCTATCTGGCCTTCATGGTGTAGTAAGCCAAAACCTTTCAAATAAAAGACCTGTATCCAGTAGTCTGTTAGAGTTAATGATAATTGATAACTCTTTATTCATTCTATCTTCTTCTTTCTCACAAATTCGACTGCCTCGGAGGCTTAGTAGTAGCGTATGCGACTGCTGTGCTTGAGGTTTCGGATTCGATTCCCGGGTTGAACCAAATGTTTGTATGATCTGCAAATATTTTTTTCATAGCTTGGGTGTTTTTTACAAAAAAAAAGTATGTTTGTATTCATATAAGTTGTCTAGTACCAATAACACAAGCTCTGCTTAGCTTGCGACTAGATCGCGTTGTGTGTTAGATGTCCGAAATATTTATTATTATTATATTCTTCTAGAATCGATTACTTTGATGAGGCGGGCTCAGAACCAAAACCTGAAGTAACTGACCCAGAGAAAACAAAATCGTACATAGTAGCCACCTACACTAACAAAAAAATAAAATTCGAAGGGGTCACCTTATACACAGATGAATTTCCATCCAAATTGCGCACGATGGCCCGAAGCCTCATCATGGAAAAATCCATGTCATCGCAAGGAGGTAAAACTGACAGCCAAGTCGAAACTCCTGACATGAACTATCAGAGTACAATATCCGACGTATTCTATGAAACCAAAAGTGTTATTTCAAATATAGAACCAGATCCAGTCAAAGAGGTTATTCCTGAGGTCAAAGGTCAGACAGAATCCAGGGAATTGACACCTGATGAAAAAGCGAATCAGCCGGATCCAATACTGTTTGCTAAAATAACTGGCGAACAAGAAATGGCACTTAAGTTAAAACACACCGATGAAGTTGAAGGTCCTAAAGTTGAAGTGAAGATGGTGTTCGGTTCTTGTATTATATTTATAACACCAAGGCAGCTACATACCTTGACCGAACTCGTCGATGCTCTGAAACAGCCGCAGTTTGAAGACACAAGGTAAGTTACTGTTATTAATTTCACGGTTTGTTGACTACATAATCTCACTGTAAGATCTTTTATGAGTTAAATCAAATGTATTTTTTTTTTTAAAGAGGTGAATTAGGAATATACGTCCTTTGTCGCGGGGAACTTTACAAACATACATGAAACGGACACAAAAAACTCCCAGATTTAGAACAACAAAAAAACACAGAAATTGTTACGTTTACTTTATCTCAATTTACAGCAATTTACCTTTATTCTTTATCTTATTTAAAAACGTTTACGTTTCTAAAATTAAAGTTAAATAGCTTTTTTTTTAAGAAGCATTTCAAAATCAGTCACTTTCAAAAGGTTTCTTTAATGCACGGTTCCAAAATGTCATTCTTATGGAGAAGAACCGACAAGAAACTCATAAGTTACTCTTTAAAACAACAGATTTAAAATTTTTGTGCACATTATTATTTATGTATGCATTACAATGTTAAAGAGCATAATTAGTACCTAATTTTCTATACAAATAAATAAAATTGGAGTGTCTGTTTGGAATATTAAAAAAACTTTTTTTTTTAATATTGTCTGTCTGTTTGTTCCGGGTAATCTCTGGAACGGCTGGACCGATTTTGACAGGACTTTCACTGGCAGATAGCTGATGATCTGAGGAGTAACTTAGGCTCCGTTTTTTAGACTAGCTTCATCCCGCGGCGTTACACGCGGTACGACTATAATCGCGGGTAACTGCGGGGCTCAGCTAATAAAATATAAAAGCCATTCTAGAATCATGGATGAGAAGAATTAATAAATAAATTTCTAAAAAGATTGTCATCAGACAGATAACTAACTGGCTAATAAAAGGAATCATCCAATACTTTTGTAATGTAACACGTTGTACCGACCGCAGATAAAGAACCATGCCACGGCCGGCTGAACTAATGTAATACGATATAACTTAGCTGTATGCAAAACGTAGTAGGTTGGGTCAATGAACAAGTTTTATTATAATCAGATATTATCTACTGCCTCCGTATTTACTCTGAAATTGTAAAATAAGGTTTTTTCTGAAAATTCGATTAACGAGCTATTTTATTAGTTGTATGTGTGGATGTAGACAATAAAACAATAATATTTTTCATTGTTAATCTATACAAATAAATAAAATTGGAGTGTCTGTTTGTAATATTAAAATAACCGCTTTTTACTAAATGCATATGAATGTATACACGGTACATATACCAATAATGCAGTTAAAAAATTTGTCTGTCTGTCTGTTTGTTCCGGGTAATCTCTGGAACGGCTGGACGGATTTTGACGGGACTTTCACTGGCAGGTAGCTAATGATCCAGGGAGTAACTTAGGCTACTTTTTTTAGACTAACTTCGTCCCGCGGTGTTACTCGCGGTACGACGATAACCGCGGGTAACACCGCGGGGTTCAGCTAGGGTTAACAATATACCTTTTTACAGCAATTTACCAATGCGGCCGTCCAGTCTGAGCATGCATTGTAAACCAATGAAGCCGGCTGACTACCAACTAGTAGAGGCTCAGCTGTTAGGCAACTTCGAGAGACAAAGTTCTAAACTAACCAAAAACCATGGGTGGTCTGCACCTAATTACGGTAAGACCCTTTAAGTTTTTTCAATAGGAAATCCATAAATCTATAATATTTCGTAGGTTATTTTAAAATTACAAATTAAAACCGAACACTGGATAAATAATCGTGTTATTATGGTGTCTGAACCGATTAAATCATATATTTTTATTAATATGCTACCTGAAACAGACAGACTTGTGCGGTAGTCAATAATAATAAAAAAATTGTCAACAGAGGATAGTGACGCTGAAAGTGAGAAGTTTCTACCAATGACGTCACAAGGAGTACAAATGTCCGACAGTTACTCAACGTCAGTCAGCTCGATGAGTGCCAGTATGACTTCAAGCGTCTATGTACCATCTTCAGCACCCAAGATTAAAAGAAATAAAAAAGGTAAAATAACAAAAAAAGCCCTGCATTGTGTCTTAGATATACGAAACATTCTATATCCCGTTTCGAACGGGTTATACCGCTAGTGGTCACTATATGTATATATATATATATATATAATGTTTCGGAACCTTTTAAATAATTTTTATCGAGCATAAGTTTTTATGAAATTTCTTTTAATCCCTGCAAACATCTGATCATAATTATTAGCCTATCGCAGTCCACTACTTCAACGAACGCCTAGGTTAGGTATATTTAAAGACTTATTAATTGGTAGTGTTATTAATCCTAAGGATGTGCCTCAGAAATTCTATAAACTACTATTATCTACTATAAATGGTAGTATCGGTTATATATGGTAGAAAAAAAAAAGGGGTCTACAATTAAATATTTGTTATTTTTCTTTCAGTTCCTCGCATTGATGGTGACCCTACCGCAGAGTCGTCACACTTTAGTTTGAGGGTTGCCTCTGTTGCGTGTGTTTTAGTACATAAGGTAAATTTATTCATACTATATAAAAACATTCCATCTGAACAAAATTGTGTAGAGACGAATTATTTATAAATAACAGTATTTAGGTAAATGTCACACAAACACAGAACAATGATAGTAATAGGAATAACAAAATACATTAAAAATATAAATAAGTAGACTGGGTACTGTGACCAAGAAACCGGTGGTTAGGTTCTAGTTAAGGTCCTACGACAATAATCTCCTCAGTATACGGGCCGTGTCAAGGAGGACTGCCTTTTGCATTAGACTCTTATGTCAAGTCTTCTAATTCAGTTTTCTTTTTTACTTTACTATCAGTGACTTGTTAAATAGGTTTGGAGTTTTTCAAAGCATCCCACACAATTTTCCTTAACACCTTTTACTGAATGGTGTATGTGTGTGCGTTTGTGTGTGTACTCGCGTGTATTTGCATGTGTGTTTTTGTGTGTACTACGTATTATTATTGTTTTTTTTAGTATTGCGTGTTTTTTTTGTTACAAATATTTTTGAAGTTTGTTTTGGTTTCATGTTTTTTTTTAAATTTCTCTTGCAGAATATTCTAATCCCCAAAAGTATTGGGTCCGACTACATATCGCCGGCGACTATCGAGAAAATGCACGCGGCGTCAAATCAATTCTTCAAAAATTTGGAACCATACTCTCTCATTGATGACTTCAGCGCAGTCAATGAAATCCTTGACAGGACTACTGAAAAAAACCATTTGAGGTTAGTAATATTAGTTTTATTAACTCATAAACAAGTTCTCTACAACGAATGGAGTACATCATAACAAGGCAAACCGTTAAGTCAATTTTTTTGCTACTTATTTTTTGGGGTAACTTATTACATCATAACAAGGCAAACCATTATGCCAAATTTTTTTTTTGCTACTTATCTATTTTGGTAAATTATGTCAAGCCGTGGACGTGTTTTAACTGAAATGATTGATTAATGATATGTTTGAATAAATATATCTCTTGCAATTATAATCTTTTATTTTTAAATGATCAATTTAAATATTTTTCTTATAATATAACAACTATACACTTAACTATTATAATTAAGAGTAGTATGGTTACGTCAGGGTACCAAGGATTTTCTTGTCAGGAAACACCTCTAGGGTTCTGTAACTACGGTTCGAGCCGACATTGAAATTATATAAAAAAACTGACTTCCAAAAAGCATCCAACGAAAACTCCCTGCCAAAAAACACAAAAAGCATAAAATAAACTGGCTCTTTAAAAATTGCTATGTCTTCTTGTCTATACCTAATTCTTAGTTCATTTAAATAGTAGTATTATTATGTGTGCTAGGTAGCTAAAACCCGTTTGAAGTCGGTGCCAAGCCAAATGTAATAGTAGGTACCCGGGAATCGAACCCAAAACCTCAATGTTGCTACCAATTCAGTTATTGTCATCACTAAAATTTGTTGTTGGATTATATACTATAATTTTATTTTCATTCATTCATCTACTGGATTATGATTCAAGTCTTCAAGCTTTATTTTAAAACAAATGATTACTTTCAGAATTCTAACGTCAGAGATTTCGGTTGACGGTAGCGAGAAAGTTACGACACATGGCAGTCAGAAAGTGGTCGAAGCGTCCGTCCGACACTTGCTCGTGCGCGAGTGCTTGTACTACAGCGAGGACGACTCGAACCATCTAGAACCGCATGGATTTGATCTGATACGATTCGAGACCAAAGGTAAATAGGATAAATATTATCACCTATCTATTTGTATAAAATTTGTTTTTTATACTTAAAAAACGCAAAACGTTTTGCTCCAATTGAGCTGAAATTTTGACACGATATACAACCCACTTCAAATATTGTCTTTATATATATACATATATATGTATGGTTTCATCATTGCAATTACAATGTTATAGCGCAGCGTTACATGGTATAGCTAGTTATATAAGACTAAGATTTTAAGAATTGATGCTACATAGTATAATACAATGTGTATACACATACATATGTGTAGAAAGAGAAAAAATGTTAATTATGTTATTGAGGTAGCTTAGACAAAAATAAGTCTGAACGTGTTAATTTTATTTCATATAATAGCTAAATCAATTTTGTAATTCAGTTCAAAGTATTTTAAATCTGTTTTTTGACACCATGACACACCGCCACATTATTACGTCATACGGCTGTGTAAACTAAATAATCGCATTTATTTACACAGCTAACTGACATCATAAGCACAGAGCAATATAAAGTTCATCAGTGTCAAACTAAAGATGGTAAATATTTCTATTGTAACAGGGGATGAAGTTCCTAGTCAACAGTCACGAGCGAACTTGCAAGTGAGCTTTAAACAGTCTTCGAAGTACGCCCGCACGTCGAGCGAGAAGAAACTAGTATATCCTACCACCGATATTGTGTAAGTGCCTTATATATGTATGAATATTAAATGATATCAGATATATTTTATACTCTCGATTGTCGGTACTTGATGCAACTTGTTGAAATACATTCTAGAATTAAACTCACTTGTGCTTATTCCACTATTTTAACTAACTTTAATCCTGAACGGTTTCGCCCTGGCATGTATGGTAGGTAACCTTTGATAATGCTATGAAAATTTGATAGTGATAATGATATCTGTTAATACATATTTTAAAGTAAATTGTTTAATTTGCATCAGTGTTGAAGAAATTGAAAACATTTTGTTTTTGCTAGCCATTTCATTTTATGTTGATCATCAGTGAGTGTCTCTACTACTTTCAAATAACGTAAGACTTTGTTGTATTTCAGTGTAAAATGCATGCCATTCCAATTAGACGTGGAGCTCACTGTGATAGATCGCATGTCGGCTACGTTCTTCGGCGGTCCTCCTGCGCAAACACAGTTGGCCAGCGCTCCCGTCTCTACGCAGAACCACCTCAACATCAGCGTGCACTGTCCCAACCTCAGCACTGTGCTTAGGTAAGTACAAAGTCAAATAATTGTTATTTCAATTAGGCCTATGCAGACACTTTCGAAACGTTACATTAGTGACTGGTTGCTAGATTTTAATATGTCATTCCTACGGAAAAGAACTGTCTAGAAATTACATAAGTTACGATTATAAAAAAAGACACAATTTACAATTTTCGTGTACATTATTATTTATGTACGCAACGACAACGTTTACAAATTTTGTAACTTATTTCAAAAATTTAAAAAAAAATATCTAATATCATAGAAACCTCGCCAACTCATCATTTAGGTTCCAAGAAATTATAATTTCATACTAAAGCTTTAAACTTGATAGGCCAGATTGATTAATGCGTCACCATTTTTTTAATGCGAATGGCCTATCTTCAACCATTTTTTACAGTTTTAACAATATTCACGACCATCTAGTAGTTTTTATAATAAAGTTTATTTTTATTAAATGTGCCTGCTACTTAAATAATCATATTTTTTTCAATTATAGTCAAATTCACCCTTAGATTTAACACCTGTATATACTGTTTAAGAAATTACAAATAAATTTATTTCTTTCTACTTCTTATCAGTGAAAAAGAGACAGCTATATGTGTTATCCTTTTTCTCTCAGATTCCCAGTAGCGGATCTCCGCGAGGGAGTGAACCACGAGTTGCGTGAAGTGCGCCCCGACTACCTGATGTTCAAGTTTGAGAACGCGACGCTGAGCTCGCAGCAGACGCCCAGCTTGCGTCCGCTGCCGACCGCTGTCAGCGTACGATCTACTGTCCTCGACTTGTATTATTATGTAAGTTACAACTTATTCTGTACATTAGTATTATTATAATACATGGGAAAAGACACAATCCCGGACTAGGAAACCTCGTTTAGGTTTTTACAAATAACTGAATAAAAAACCTTGGATTTCTAATCTCACAAGACTATATGTATATCTATACAAATAAATAAATCTGGAGTGTCTGTTCGTAAAATTAAAATAACCGCTTTTTACTGAATGCATAAAAGTACATATACAACACGATACATATACCAAAATAACATGTTTTACCATTTTTGTCTGTCTGTCTGTTTCGGCTAGTCTCTGAAACGGCTGGACCGATTTTAAAGGGACTTTCACTGGCAGATAACTGATGATATATGGAATAACTGAGGCTATTTTTTTAGACCAGCTTTGCCCCGCGACGTCTCTCGCTGTTGTAGTTGTACCGCAGCTCTCAGCTCTCATAGTTTACGATAAATTCTTAATTATTCTACCAATATACTTGTGAACTAAAAGAACAGTTCAGTGCCCTCAGCTGACATTGACAATAGAAATAATAAACTATGAAATTCACAGGAAAACGACACATTCCCCGGCACGCACATAGCTCGTAGCACGATGGACCTCAACGTGCCTGAAGATAACATATTGAATGGAAACGAGAGGACTACTGCGTTGCCTACGTGAGTAATAATAATAAAACCAACGATCTTCAAAATATAGCTCTCTCATCTATACTAATATATAAAGCTGAAGAGTTTGTTTGTTTGAACACGCTAATCTCAGGAACCGCTGGTCCGATTTGATAAATTCTTTCAGTGTTAGATAGCCCATTTATCGAGAAAGGCTATAGGGTATATATCGTCACGCTAATACTAATAGGAGCAGGGCAACAATGAAGAATGTTTCAAAAACGGGGGAAATTTTCACGCTACGGGCAATATAAGGCGCAAACGAGGTTGCGTAGGTAGCTAGTATGAAAAAAAAGCATTTTTATCAGAGTAAATGGAAAATACAACATTATATATAATGTTGAATACATGTTACATACGAATAGGGAATGAATATTTCTGGCATTTCATTAAAATGTTATTTTATGTGAACGAATGTTTTTTCCGTAGGATAACGATTACATTCAAGCCTAGTTCGAGCTCGAAAGGCCCGTTCGACAACTTGTCTGACGACTCGTCGAACTTCGATCTCGCCGTGGCCAATCCCATGACCACGTCTATGTATATGGTGAAGAATCTCACTACGGACCAGCCGAGTCCGTTTAGCAGCAAGAAGCAAGCGCGTCAAACAGTCAATAATCACGGTACTTCTCAACAAGGTGAGATTACATAAATGTTTATTTATTTTGTTTTGGAAAACCAACAGCCACAAAAGAAAATAGTTGTTAATAACAGTAAACAACAAATGAACAAAACGTCTGGACGGTTAACCGACACGATCAAGAGGTCTTGGGTTCGAATCCTGGGCCAAAAGTGTGTTTTTTTATTCTATTAATACTTAATAACAGCTCGGAGTTTACCACATAGAAGGCTATAAAAATATATGTGGGTGAAACTAATATATATCTCTATAAAAGTCATGGTTGTAAAAATATATGGCTCCTTTGAGATAGCTTTTTAACCGACTTCAAAAAAAGAGGAGGTTCTCAATTCGATCGTATTTTTTTTTTTATGTATGATATGATAACTTCGTCGTTTATGAAACGATTTCGATGATTATTTTTTAATGGAAAGGAGATATCCCAACGGTGGTATCATGATAAGGCCACTACGATCTAATGATGGCATCCAAGAGAAATCGATTCGAATATTGAAGTCGGTTTTATTTTTGTTAAAATTTTACTTATATTTAAACATTAGTTTAAACACTTCCATCGAATTTAGCACAGCACTTACTGCACTTTCGATTCATGTAAGATTTTATATATATATACTATACAACTTCTTAGAAGCATTTAATAGTGGTACAAAGAATTACACACACATACCTTACACATTACATTCGCATTTTGACAGCTTAATAATTTTAAATTACAATTTGTATCGATTTAATTGGTGTATATGGTTACAACAGATCATGAAGAGGCGATAATAATGCCCGGTAACAAGGAAGAGATGTCGGAGTTCACATCCAGTGCCATAGAACTGTCACGTGTTCATCTGGAGTTCATGCTGCCTATACTCAGCTTACAACTAGAGTAAGTTAATCTATCTATGGATGACTAAATGTAAAATTGTAAAATCATTGCAAAAAAACAAACGCGTACCAACCCGTCTAGTGTGGTATTCCAAACTAAAACCTCCTTCTTAAGGATAGGCATGTCCAGCACTGAACTAGTGACTTGTGATGTGATGTGAAGAATGTCTTAATAATTATTATATAAAAACTAGCTGAAGCGCAAACGTAGTTTTGCCATAAAAAAAAAATAGGGATGAGTCACCCTTATAATTTCGGAGTATGAAAAATTGATGTTGGCCAATTCTCAGAATGAATATGCATATAAAATTTCATAAAAATCGGACTAGCCGTTTCGGAGGAGTATTAGATGAAAAAGAAGCGAAGAACCAGAAAGTATTATAAACTTGAACCACTTCACGTATTATAGCATTCTTATTTAAATTGCAGATCCAAACAATTATATGAAATAATATATAACCGAATCAATTCGGATCTATTGCTGTGGGAGCCGCATATTATCCAAGAATATGACATCAGTTCTGCCTCTGACCCCATCAATCCTGTCTTCGGCGCTTTCAAGGGTTATGGTGAGTTCAGAATTAGATCTTCAGATGCTTTTATACTGTATATTTTTACTATGTACTTTATCCGTGTGGTGCATTAAGATACGGAGTATCACTACCTCTACTCATCTCATGGGTATGGTAAGAGGCTACTAATAAATAAAACAAACTTTTTTTTAACAAACCAACCCATCTGATGAACCTAGTATACTAGGCCAAAAGCTCTTTTCTAAACCCACCTATGTACTATTCAATGGATATTAAAGATATGATGATTATTTCAAATGTATAATTTACTAGTTGTTGACCGCGGCTCCGCCCGCGTATATGTCGGTTATCGCGGCAAATAGAAGCCTATGTGTTATTCTGATGTATAAGCTATATTACTGTAAAGTTTCATCCAAATCCGTTCAGCAGTTTTTGCGTGAAAGAGTAACAAACATCCATCCAAACATCCATCCATTCTTACAAACTTTCGCATTTATAATATTAGTAGGATTAGTTATTAGAAAAAATCTTGTTAACTAAACTTTTTTAGAAAAAACATTCTCCATCATTTTATTTTCTAGATTCGGACAATGACAGCACATCATCGGAAGACGAGAACAATATGTATTTTTCCAGTTATGGCAATAAACTGCGCAAAGACCCGGGGTCCAGCAAACATGCTTCGGAGACAAGTGATATGCACAATTTCTGCCTCACACTGAAAGTTGGGAAGGGAATCTTGACTGTTTTTACCCCTGTTAGGGTGAGTAAACATTGAACTAAACAGTTTTTATTTCTAGTGAAGATACAGTATGTATCTAAATAGGGAACATTAACTTTCACAGTGAAATTAATAATTAAATTAAAATCCAACTTAATATATTCTTTAGTTTTAATGTTCCTGAGGCTGCTATAATAAACATATTTCTAAATATGTATATTGATACGTTAGGCAAAAAGTTTGTACCCGTTTTTACAAAAAACATGTAAACGGACGTGTGTGTATACTTAAAACTAACAAAAAAAAAGATTAAATGACTTATGGTCGAATTTCAACCAACCACTAGTGTAAATAAATCGCTGCCAGACTGTTTCTTTCTAACCGACTTCAAAAAAAGGAGGAGGTTTCTCAATTCGACCATATATATATATATATTGGGACTAATCCCACCCACACGCCCACCGCTGTAACTCCTGTACACCAGGATCAACAGCAGTGACCCACGAACACACCGAGTTATGACACTCGGGAAGTCCCAGGAAAAAATATTAACTGTCTTGGAACCCGCAACGAAATTAATCAGAAGAAAAACAGGAGGAGTTGGTATATATATATATATATTTATGTGTGTTCGGGCATAACTTCGTCGTTTATGAACCGATTCCGATAATTCTTTTTTTAATGGAAAGGAGACGTCCCAACGGTGGTACCATGATAAGGACATTAATATCTGATGATGGCATCCTAGAGAAATCGAGTCGAACCTTGAATTCGGTTTCATTTTTGTTAAAATAGTACTTGTTCATATATGAATCTGCCGAAGTAACTACTCGTATGATGGGAAGCATGAGTGAAAGCTAAGTGTAGTGGTCACATTACTCATTGTAAATGCAGACAATACAGCACAAACCCACACTATGGCGGCCAATTGAGATGCTTGTGCATTGCAATCGTGCTCAACCTACAATTATTTATCCCGAATGGGAATCAAACCATCCTCGCATCTCATCAGCCAAGGTCATCTTTCAATCAATGGCTTTTCATGATTCAAAGAAGTGACGCATATAATTTATAATGTACACTCTATTACAGGACAGCAATAAACGTGTGGTGCCAGGTCAGATGGGTGAACTGGTGCTAGAAGCGCACAGCTTGTCTTTATGTCAAGTCAGCGGCCTCAATGGAAAGTCCAAAACGGCACAGCTTTGTTTGCGATCCAAGAAAACTATCCTGTATCATGAAGGTAAGTTTACTTTTACTAGCATTTCCCGGAAAATAAATTATAGCATTATCTTAATTATTTCCAATATTATACACTGAATTTTAAGTATACCACAAAACATAAGAAAAAACCGCATCCAAATAATTTAAGTCAGTTCTAAGATTAACGACGACTACACAGACTAACAGGTATAAAACTGCTGTTTTGAGTTCTGGTACATATATAAAAACCCCTTCATTAGTTTTTCTTCAATGCTTTTCACATGACTAGATAATGTGATAGATTGTAACAGGTCGAAATCTGTACATACAGATTTCTAGCTGTTCCATCTATTATATACTAGCTTTCCCCTTCACTCGCATTTAATAAAAAGTATCCTATGTAAATAACTAATACCTACAAGAATATGTGTAGATTTTCGCGTGAAATCGTAACAAACTTACATTCACATTTATAATATTACTAGCTGACCCGGCAAACGTTGTTTTGCCATAAAAATATAAAATAAATTAGGAGACCCTTATCACTTAGGGATATGAAAAATATAATGGATATATTATTAAGGATAATATATATTGGCCGATTCTCAGACCTACCCGATATGCACACGAAATTTAATAATAATCGATCCAGCTGTTTCGGAGGAGTTTGGTAACAAACATCGTGACACGATAATTTTATATATTAGAAGATTAAGGATTATTCTAAATTGACGTTGTTGCTCACGATTATCTTTGAAACTATCTAACCGACTTTCACGTTTTCTTATAAATGTGTTTTTTGCTGGCGTGCCTAAAATAGGATAGTTAACATCATCAGCATGATTGAAAAGAGAAGCAGACAAAGTAGCATTGGTCAACTAGCTTTATCTATCTATCTATCTATATTATTTATAAATATATAAATAAATGACCGAAATGTATGTACGCGCATAACTTCCGATCGGCTGCACCAAATTAAATAGTTTTGGTTATTGTTGGGCCACGGTTTGTGTACAAGAAAAAATAAAAGGTAATGGGGTTTTTTTTTATCTCCGACTGTACACTATCTGTGGGAAACAGATACCGATATGTAAATATATGGTGGTACGAAGTTCGCCAGGTCAGCTAGTTATATGTATAGATTTTAAGTGTAATAGTAGTATTTTTGTCATTACCCATTTCTGTATTTTCTTGCAGCTTTATTGACTATTCCTTCCGAGAAACCTCCACTGAGGCAGTATGGGTGGGTTCTACCCTCACACCTCAAGAGCACCATCTACCCCTCAAGGAAAGGAGTTGTCATTAAGGATCGGCTGGAGGACAACGACATGTTCACACTAGCTCTCAAGGTGGTCCCGGATCCTGAGACGCATAATCTGAAGGTAGGCTTTTATTAACTGTTAATTTTTTTGTTCAACACGGTAGAATAAAGCGTTCTGTCATTCTGTCATAGGTAGAAATTGGCCTAGACGTTACACTGCTATGACACAATATATTTGTGTGCGTGAAATTCTAAATATTTTCATTGTTATGTGTAAGTTCGTGGTGACAGACGTTTGTTTTTGTATGTGAGTCTAAAATATATCTGTTTTATTATTGGAAAAAGATGCTATGGCTACTACCCTAAGTTCGATGACCCGTGTTGCTCTATGTACAAGAACTAGTTAGATCAGGTTACTAACAGTCTTCACTTCCAGAGCGGAAGCTTTATACCTTGACACATATGCAGTGATGCCGTAACATCGCAGAAAACAATGGTTTAGCTTTGATTTGTTGCTTTTACAAGAAAATTGTTTAAGGACTTCAGTTATGATGAGACTGAGAATACGCTTACCGATACATATATATAGGTACACGCACTACACACGCACGCACGCGCGTGAGCACGTACAAAATTTTGCTAACTATTGTCTCTAAAACAAGGTTTCTTTTTTTTTAAGTTGCTAATTTTGTGAAATATGGTCTGTATTTATAATTATGAGAGGAAATTCCTTGGCTTCCATATGACAAGTTTTTACTTAGTGTGGGGCCAAGAAACACAGATACCATGTAATCTTTTCTGTGCGAATAAAACGTTTCTGATTTTGATTTTCACCGATTGATTGAGGTTAACGAAGGTGAAACCAAAAATCCGGTGGGAGAAGGACTTATTCGTGCTAAAGATGCGTTGTTATTTTACGTATGTCTACTTTCTGTCTGGGTGCTATCGCTTTAAGAATACGAAGTGACCAGCCCTATTCATTCTATGAGTGCCGTAAAAGCCAACAAAAAGAGCTAATTACTCGGTACAATGTCACTGCAAAGAGAAAGAAAACCCAATATACCAATCTAATACAGTAGGTCAAAACCTCATTTTTAACCGACTTCCAAAAAGGAGGAGGTTCTATGTTCCACTGTATGTATTTTTTTTTCAAAGAGAATCCCTTGTCCTGCTTTGGACTGTTAAACACTGTCAGTGACAATGAATGTCAGTTTATTTGTTTTCATTTTGTAGTCGATCTGCATAGCGTTGGGAATAGAGCAAGCGACGCTCCGCTACAGAGGCGACAAGGGTATCGCGTGGCTCACACAGCTGATGGACGTGATCGACGTCATCGACTACCCCGTGCTGGGCTACACGCCTAGCACCGTGCTCTCCGAGCTGCACGTACACGTTATTGACTGTGCTGTCGATTATAGGTAACATTTACTTCTATTTATAACATTATATTCATTTTTGAAATGATTACTTTTTATGGGATCACATCCCTTTCCTCATCCCCCAAAGGTCGGCAACGCACTTGTGACGCCTTTGGTGTTGCAGGTGTCCATGGGCGGCGGTAATTGCTTACCATCAGGTGATACGTCTGCTCGTTTGCCACCTATACATTGACGGTGGTGTTCACTAACCATCATGTGTTCGTCATAATAAAAATTACTTGTATGTGTATACTCAATTATTTTCCATTTTTTCGCAGGCCCCTCTACCTACCGATACGGACAGTCCTTACACTAGGCCACTTCAGCGTATCAAGCAACGTAATCGCAGCAACCAACATCTCGTGCTTACGTTTCATTGCGCAAGAGTGTACGTTGTTCCTTATGCACTTGCACGGCACTAAGCCTGACAAGCCTGTGCCTCAAGACGATGATAAAGCACCCGATATTATAAGACATTACATCTGTGTTATCGACCTTGGACTGTTCGAGTTGTCGCTGAGAATGGCAGATAAAACTAAAAAGACAGTAAGTAAGCTAAGTTTTATTTGATTTGACGTCATCGTTCTAAAGAGTTGTACAGACATATAAATTCACAAAAGAGGTTCACCGTGTCGTCTTTTGTCTCGCTGTCCCTTTAGTTAAGACGCGAGTGTCTCGTTGGTTCTCTTTCTACAGTAGTGTGGATGACTGTATTGTAAATAAATACCGCTGTCTCCTTCATTAAAACGAATATTACAAAACATCTCGAAAAATATAATTATTACAGCTTTTCATTTCTATTACAAATTTTAATCCAATAAACATTTAAATATATTGCTCAATTGAGTAGCCTAAAACAGTGACGTCACAAGTTAGTTTTTAGTACATTTTTCATACATAGTTATCGTTTTGACAGATGATAAAAGTAACTGATTTGACTAAGGTGTCAACTACCCTATTGCTAACCTCTCATGTATTATTGTACAATGACAGATTGACTGATAGAATCCTTACTTTTTAAAAGAAATATTTGCAGATCTTACAAAAATGTGTCCGAATCCGGGATACGTAAAAGAATACCACCACTATACTCGGAGACAGTTTCCAAATAATAATTAATTAAATTAGTTTAACAGCCTACTATATTATATTTAATAACAATAAATAATTTATTATATTTAACAGCAATTGATGATGTGTTGTACACATCATCAATTTTGACGGTGACAGATACACATTGCGTAAAATTTAAAAAACCGTATGGTTATAGCAAATATAGTGACGCGGGACATATGCTGTTCAACCAATCAGAGCGCGAGATGCGATCCGTCGCGTATCATATCACAATCTGACGGTTTCACTTCGATAGATTATAATCTAACTAAAAATAATACGTTAACTTGTAAGTAGTATGTTACAGTTCATAATCTTTCGGCAGTTTACAATCATGCGAGGTTACAATCTAACAGTTTTGATAATCTGACGGTAACATATCCATCAGGTGTCGGAGGATACGCCGCTAGTGGAGCTGAGCGCGTCCAACAACTTGGTGAGCCTGCACACGTGCTGGGACTCGGCGTCGGCGCTGTGCCGCCTGCTCACGTACGCGGCGTGCGACGGCGACTCGCAGCCGCCCTACGACCGCTCCTCGCGGCACACCAGCATCTCCTCCGAACACCCGCTCACTGAACAACTCGTCGGTCAGTTTTAACACCCATACTAGTATTATAAACTAGCTAAGCTCCGCGATATTAACGCCGCCGCGCCTTGGGGCAAAGCTGGTCTAAAAAAGTTGCCTAAGTTACTATATGACCGTATCGTATTGTGGTTGTCTGGAAGACCGCCGATTGTTACATTTGCATATTTTGTAACTCGTCTTTTGTTTTCATTTGAAATTTAATTTGTTCTAAAAGATGTATATAAAGAAATACCTAAATATTAAATCATGCAAATTGTTTATAACAATTTCATTAGTAGTTAATTTGACATTAGATTCTGTTTGTTTTCCAAATAAAATATCAACAAACAGTACAAAACAGGACGGGTAAACAATAACGGACATGAAAATATAAATACATATATTGATGGATAATAATGATTGATTTTACAGGTCTAGATGATAGACCCATAGAAGAAATAAGAGAACTATCACCTAATGAAATACAGCAGGTCAACGATCTCATGGCTGAGGCAATGAAGGAAAACACGAGTACTTCAAGTAAGTATCAAAATAATGTCTTCTAAGTTAAAACGCGTAATTAATAAATATTTCGGACATCTAACACAACGCCATCTAGTCCCAAGCTAAGCAGAGTTTGTGTTATGGGTACTAGACAACTGATACAAATACATATATCCTGTTTTTTTTAAATACGTACATATTATACATAGAAAACACCCAAACTCCGAAACAAATATTTGTAGATCATACAAACATTTGGTCCGGGAACCGAACCCGATACCTCATGATCAGCAGTTGCACACGCCAACCGCGAGACCAACGTGTCAATTCATTCCTAAACCTTTTTCGACGCGATTTAATTTTTAATATTGTGGAACATTACATGTTTCCCACTGAACGTCAGTTAGTGAATTTGATTGGCAAAAATTTGCATAAAACTAAAATTTTAGATTTTTTTTAACTTCTGCTATGCTATGCTATGTAACTATGTTTATTTGGATCTAAACGGAGCTGCCTAATATGTCCTCAACTCTTGCTTTATAACAGCGGAGGAAGAAGACTTGAATATTTCAACAGAAAAAGATGGAGTGGAAATATTCTTCTTCCCCGACGAGTCCAACATGCCTCGAAAGAGACTTCCATCTGACATCTTCGAAGAGACAGAGTGGAAGGCGTCGGAGCCAATTGTTATACCTCCTATCATTGCCGACGAAGCTGAAGAAGCCAAGCCCACTCATGCACAGGTTGCAATGGACTTGGGTGAGCCGTCCTCGACGCCTAAGTCTACACCGAGGAAAAAAAGGAGATCGGTACGTTTTTCATTTCGTTATCTCTACGAGCGGTTGAAGAGAAATGTTTATATGTGGAACTAGCTGAACCCCTTTTTTTGGTATATGTACCGTGTATACATACATATGCATTTAGTAAAAAGCGGTTATTTTAATATTAGAAACAGACACTCCAATTTTATTTATTTGTATAGATATATGCATATATTAGTAGAGGATATCTAAGAATTTCAAGGACTAGCGTGCGAAGCGTTTTTTTCCAAGTTAAAATCTGAGCTTTAAGTTCCGTCTTATTAAATTTACTAGCTGTAGATCGCGGTTCCGCCCGCGTGTATGTAGGTTATCACGGCAAATAGTAGCCTATGTCTTATTCTGATGTATAAGCTATATCACTGTAAAGTTTCATCGAAGTGAAGAAGTAACAAACATACACACTCACAAACTTTCCTTTATATATTAACGCCTTTATATATTAGTGTGATATATCCTATGTCACCCGGGTTATTATAACAAATCTATTAACATTTCATTTATTAAAATCTGTTCAGTGTTTAGGAGCTATAGTGGAACCTACAAACATAAACTGCCAAAATCATTACTATTACATTTCTTGACTTCGCCTTAGTCGAGTAAAAACAGTTTTATAGCACTACTAGCTGACCCACGCAACTTCGTATGCGCCTTATATTGCCCGTAGCGTAAAAAATTCCCCCGTTTTTAAACATTCTTCATTGTTGCTCTGCTCCTATTAGTAGTAGCGTGATGATATATACCCTATAGCCTTCCTCGATAAATAGACTATCCAACACCGAAAGAATTTTTCAAATCGGACCAGTGGTTCCTGAGATTAGCGTGTTCAAACAAACAAACTCTTCAGCTTTATATATTAGTATAGATTTGACGTTGCCTTTACACTCTTTTAATGAATTCCTTAGGATTACCCGCGGTTTCCTTCACTTTATGTCAATTTTGTTAAATAATTATACTTTTTAAATAAGACTATCATATCCCATATAAATCCGTTTATCTGGTTTGATATGACTAACAAACAAACATTTAAAATATTACATTCATAATATTCATAGAAACGCTTAGCTTAGGAGTTAGAGTTTATGTCTACATAAGCTGAACCCCGCGGTTATTGTCGTACCGCGGGTTACGCCGTGGGGCAAAGTTAGTCTAAAAAGTAGCCTAAGTTACTCCTTATATCATCAGCTACCTATCAGTAAAAGTCCCGTTAAAATAGGTCCAGCTGTTCCAGAGATTAGCCGGAACAAACAGATAGATAGACAAAATAGTAAAACTGTTGTTTTTATTATATGTACCGTGTGTACATACGTATGTATACACAATAAGTAAAAAGCGGTTATTTTAATATTACAAACAGACACTCCAAATTTATTTATTTGTATAGATGTGTAACTTTAACCAATTTAATATATGACTAGTATTAACTACACCCCTTCTCATTCTAATATAATTAATTCTAAAATAATTCTTCTAATATTGTACACGTACAGACAAAATCAAGCAGCGACGGTAACAGCACAGACGATGAGTTCTACATCGTAGACGCGGATAATTTGACTGAAGGTAATGACGGCGAATTCGATGAGCCTGTGGTCAAGTGGTTGGGGACGCCACCGCCAATGATTGAGAATTACTTCAGCGTACCGGCCGCAAGAAAAGACGTACTCAGCGCACCTAATGGTTTTCCCGCGCCGTTGATAAGGTAATAATGTATTATTAATGGTCGAAATTCGACCAAATTCATTTTTTATTTCTTTCATTTGGCTTTCTGCACTCTTTCTCCACATAAAATTTAACTGTACATTTCATACTCCTCCGTTCGCGCATTTTCGTAAAAGGGTACAAAGTTTTTGTGTCAGGGATTATCTTCTATATATATATATATATATATAAATAAAAGAGGAAGGTGACTGACATAGAGATAGATCAACGCACAGCACAAACAAAATTTTGCATGCAGGTTCTTTATATAACGTAAGTGAGCACTAAGAAAGACATTTTGGAAATTCCAACCCTAAGGGACTAAATCAGGGGATGAAAGTTTGCGTGAGCAAGGTCGCGTGCAAAAGCTAGTAAAATATATATGATATATAAAGGTCTGAAAATAACAGGTATACGCTGTGTGAAATGAGTGTGACGTGGAACATGTATGGTGGCAATGATTTCCGGCCGGTGAAAGAGGCGCCCCCTACCAAGAAGACCGTCACTATTGAGGGTGACGCTAAGAAACAAGGCTCTCCTACTACGCCCAAGTAAGTGTTCATAGACATAATCTAGATCAGAATGTATAGGTTTGACAATTAGTTTGACAATGGTGCTAATTCTGGTGTTGCGTCATTAAAGTTAAATTTCTCTAAAATAATTAAACTTTTATTTTAGTTAAACGTATTTCAAAATGCAATTTTAATCAATCCTTGATATTACTACGTCGTTTAATAGGATAAAACTCATGTTTACTGATGTTGTACATCAGTGTCAAGTATTGTAGAAATCTATAGAATGACGTAATATATACACAATTTGCTTACTTAACCACTCGTCAGTGGTCCGAATTGACACAACTGTGGGGCGATTTTGACGGCACTCCCGTTACATTTTCGCCTCTGATTAAAACGTCGATTTCCAATAAAAAATGTATTGGGGCTATATAAGATATTGGTATGTTTAGAATGGTCATTAAATATACTATCAGATGATGTATAATTGATGATGACTTTTTTTTTTGAATTTACCCCCAAATTAATATATAAATTCAATTTCAAAGTTCACTCGACCAGCAACCGTACGTCACAAAAATGCCCGCCGAATGAGAACGATTTACATTGTCAACTGATGTAGTGGGGTAATGAAATGGCATCTCTGTTTTATTCTCTTTAATATAATTAAGTGCGAAAAAGCTGCAAACAATATAAAGCAGCTAAATTCATGGTTAAAATAGACCGGGAAAAAAACACCACGACGTGGCATTCAACAGACTGGAAGAAATTGACAGCGACCATTACGTGGCGTTCAACATCGGAGAGGATAATAAAAACTCATGAAATCCTTTTGACAATTCATTAGAGATCTTAATTGAATGTTCCAGTACCTACGTAATAGAATACCATCACGTGTTTTAATGTTTTATTATATCCAGACTCATGTAAAATATATATATAAAAAATAATATAGAAATATTATGATCTTTACATAATATTAAATGAATTAGCTTACGCTAGCTGTTCTCTTAGATCTTTTAAAACGGATTTAAATGCAGTTTTCAGCAATGGATAGAGTAATTTAAGAGGAAGGTTTACATGTGTAATACATATTTGTTATAGCAGAGGAAATCTGAGAATTTTAAAGATTTCCGTGCGAAACCGGCCCTGGTTTCTAGTCAACTATATTTTATTGTAGTAATCGATTTCATTGTCACCCTAGCTATTCTTCAATCTGTAAGAACTAACATACGGTGCCTCTTAGACTTGATAGACTATAAAATCGTGAATGTAATGTGTGATAGTTAACATATTAGAGCGTTGCACAGACGTCACAAGGAGTACGAGCCGTACGACGCCGCGCGTGCGGGCGCGTCCGCGTACCGAGCGAGCGGCGTGCGCTGGTCGGCCGGCAGCGAGCGAGTGCGCGCCGGCAGGCCCGCACCACTCTACCGCGACCTGCGAGCGCGGGGCGGGCCCCAGCGTGACCACCACACCAAAGTGCAGCTGTGCCTCTCTAAGGTACGTCTACAAACATATCAGGCCGGTACATAAATGCCACAAAGTCGTATGAGAGTATACGTGCGTGTAACCGGCATCGAACGTGTACGTGTTTAGGTCGCTAGGATGGAGCCGTTGTGACCACTTCGCTAAAGTGCAGCTGTGCCTCTAAGGTACGTCTACAAACATAATATATTAGAGCGGTACACAGATGTCACAAAGTCGTATGAGAGTGGGCTTGCGTGTGACCGGCAGCGAGACTGTACGAGACGCTCGTTCGCCTATCTACCGCGACCTGCGAACACGAAGCGTGCCCCAGCGTGACCACGTCGCTAAAGTACGTGGTCAATCAACTTCTTTGCTCTTGTATGTAAACTGTATTAACTCGTTCAAATATAAATTAATTATATTCTGAAGTGCAGCTCTGCCTTACTAAGATACGCCAAAAAACATAACTGACGCATTTGACTGACCTAGTGTTCAGTGATCCTGATTACTAAGCCAGAGGTTGTGGATTCATTTCCCACTCAGGACAAGACAAATATTTGTTTGATGAACACGATCGTTTGTTCTGTTTGGATGTAATATATATATATATATATATATATATATATATATTACATCCAAATATATATATATATATATATATATATATATAATATTTTTTTGATTTAAAAATATAGAGGTGTCTATCAGCAGTTCTGTTGCCATAGTACAAGCTCCACCTAGTTTGGAACCACACGACCGGGTGTGAGATGTGTTCCTATATTATTATAATAATAATATAGGAACACATCTTTAAAAAATAAAATAAACTGTATATATGAAAACTAGCAGACAAATTATTATAATAATAATATAGGAACACATCTTTAAAAAATAAAATAAATTGTAAATCTGAAAACTAGCAGGCAATACAAGTTCACTTCTAAAATCGACCTCGATATTAGTTACCATAATTGCTGGTAGATATCTTTAATTTCTTATACTATTTCTCTAATCTTCTTATATATGTCACCTTAAGATTGTGAAAACCGTTAGATTATAATCTCCCTACCGAGATTGCAAACTATGGATAGATTGTCAACTGTGATATACTGCTGACTCGCATCAAATTGTCAACAGTCCCTGATTGGTCGGTTTTAGAGTAGGTCGTTCAATGGCCATAGGTCTAGGTTAGGTTAGAACTTCTTTGATTAATCACAAATTAATTTTACTGTCACAACAATTTTATACAACTAATTCTAAAGAAGTGATGTATTTTCAACATGAAATCAATTTACAATCACAGAGATACTTTACATTCGCAACAAAGACGAATTAATGTATGGTATGCTGTTCAACCAATCAGCGCGCGATTTGCGAGTCGTCGATACTGTTTCACATTCTTTCAACTGTTTGCAATCTCGTGAGATAGATTACAATCTAACGGTTTTGACAATCTGACGCTAACATATATAAAAATCAATTGCTGCTCGTTTGTCTCGCTAAAACTCGAGAACGGCTGGGGCGATTTAACTAATCTTGGTTTTGAATTGTTTGTCGTAATCCAGGGGAGGTTAAAACTGTGAACAATTAAAAATGTGAAGGTGAAGGGTGAAGTAGCGAGCACAGCATATATAGTTTACTAGCACATATAGCTATAGCTATATACATAGCATTATATAGTTTACTAGCTGACCCCGGCAAACGTCGTTTTGCCATAATTCTTTTTTAAGGATGGGTGACCCTTACCATTTAGAGGGGTGAAAATAGATGTTGGCCGATTCTCAGACCTCCTCAATATACTCACAAAATTTCATGAGAATCGGTCAAGCCGTTTCGGAGGAGTATGGCAACGAAAACTGTGACACGAGAATTTTATATATTAGATATGCCGTTGTTGATATGCCGCCGATATCATTTACATAATATTTAACAGGTGAAGTTCATACACGAGACATATCCATCGGGAGGCAAATACGCGTCCCGTCAAACCCTGGCAATCACCAAAGTAGAGGTGATAGACCTGTTGGAACGCAGCGATATCAATAAGCTCCTCAGTGAGTACCGGCTTGATGGTGAGCCGGAAAGGAAAAACACTCATATGGTAAGCATTAAATCGATATAATCAATTCTGAACTAAAAATATTTTAATTAATATTTATGGAGGTTATCCATAAATACGCTCTTGAAACAAACTGTCATCAAGGTAGCAGAGCCACACTGATTTCAGCCCGGTTAGGTCGGCTCAGCCGGGGCGGTACTAGCCTCGCACAGAAAATCTACGTAAAATGATAGCGATCGTGCTGTCGTGTGACTCTTTGCAGTGATGGATGGGGTATAATAGTGACAGTGAAACTCCATATTCTTATCTAGTAGTTTTACCAAATAGTTTTAAGGTCCGAAGTATAAATCCTTAAATAAATTTCGATTTTTTCTTTTCAGTTGATCGTAAAAGCCATTCACTTACGGCCAGACCCGGCTCTTTCCGCTCAAGAGTGCTGCTTGAAAGTATCATTACTGCCGCTGTGGTTCAATTTGGACCAGGACACCCTCGCTTTTCTCGTCGGATACTTTTCTAAACTTGGTACTGACGAGACTTACGGTACGTCAATTTAAATTGTAGCATACAACTATTTATGTAAAACCCAGGGGATCCGTACTTAATTTTATAAATTTAGAAGTGATTCTGTTTGTCTGTTGCGCTTTCACGGCTAAACCACTGCACATATAATCGACATACAAGAGGCCGGACCCGCGAAAAGCTATTTGTCTATATAATAACTCTAATGGAACTAAATAGAACATTTCTTTTGACAGACGACGATGCAAAAAGTGTGGGTGGTTTGTCGAACGATTCCAGCGGGTCTCGTCAAAACACTCCCACACACCGACCGCCGGTCATGAGCATTGCGACTCATCTTAAGGACCCGCCGCCCACACCCACCTCACTGGGTGACTCGATCAATGAAAATGGTAAGAAAACATAATTATTAAAAAAAAGTCCTTGTCGCCATGAACTTCCGACGTCATGTGAAAAAAGAATAAGTAAAAAAACAAATATAAGTACATTTAACGTAGTGTTTTAGGACATCAGTAGAACTTACAAAAGTCGAGACAGTAACTGGTAACTTCAAAAGTAGTTCTACACCATCTTCACAGTTGAAAATAAGAGTAATATAAAACAATCTGAATGTATTGTTCTCATACAAAGTAGGTATATTTATACCTACTTTATATGAGAATACATAGATACATAAAGTCGTCTGATCCCGAATCAGGCACAGTCTATAGTGAATCAGACAGGTGAATACATACTGATGTATTTCTGAAATCCTACATATGTATTAAATTAATAATGCAACATTTAATTTTCTTAGGTGGTATTAAATAGTACTGTATGTAGACATAAATTTAGTAATAAAACACAATTAATGTTGTGTCATCATCAACCCATAACGTCCCACTGCAGGGCTCTGGTCTCCTCTCAGAAGAGGTTTAAGGCCATACGTCCCCGCGTTGGCCAAGTGCGGGTTGGGAACGGGCAAGACAAGGTGTGCCTACAATGTTGTATGGTTCTTGTAATCATGTTCACACGATAGACATCTATACTAATATATAAAGCTGAAGAGTTTGTTTGTTTGTTTGAACACGCTAATCTCAGGAACCGCTGGTCCGATTTGAAAAATTCTTTCGGTGTTGGATAGTCCATTTATCGAGGAAGACTATAGGGTGTATATCATCACGCTACTACTAATAGGAGCGGAGCAACACTGAAGAATGTTTCAAAAACGGGGGAAATTTTCACGCTACGGGCAATATAAGGCGCAAACGAGGTTGCGTGGGTCAGCTAGTTATGCATAAAAAGGCGCGATCAGTTATTTACACTCTTGATACAATCACTATAAAAAACTACAGATTATAGCAGGTGGGTATCATAAACAGTCAGGACCACTAGTTCAATAGTTTGATACTATGTGGTTTTAATCTGCACAGTTAAAGTAATTATCTATTTAACAGCAGATATGTATTAAATGGCCAATATATTTAAACAGTATAAAATCATTATCCTATCATTACAATCCGAATTTAAACGACATATTCATACTAAGTTGAAATTTCAGTACTCCGTAGTGATGAACCATTGATGGAGACATACGAGGCCGAGCGACTGGTGTCGGAAAACTTGATACAACTCGAAGAAGACTTTAACAAGCTTGGCACTCAGGAGAAACCGACAACAAAGCAGACTATCGACCCTGAACATGTTGATGACTCACCGATTTATTTCAGGTAAATTTTATAAGATGATAGAGCCCTATTCTACTGTGGGTCTCTAAGAGGCCGCTAAGAGAAAGGAAACTTCAAACAAACCCAAAGGAAACTTCAAACAAACCCAAAGGAAACTTCAAACAAACCCTCTACAAACGCGTCTGGACAATGTAGTATAGTAATCCAAGACTTTATTTCTAATTAGAGACTGAGAGAAAACTAATTGCCGCTCCTGATTATAGATTTTAAACCACGGCCTTCAGCGTAATGCGTTGATATACCTTGTAGAGTTGTCTATTTATCAGTCCTTGACAATCAGAAGGTTGCGTGTTCAAATCACGTCGGGGTCACCAATGTAGGGTTGTCTATTTATCAGTCCTTGACAACTTTGCGTATTTCTTATAGGGGAGCAGTGATATAAATAATATGAGACAACTGAACGCGATGATGGTTTATTTGCGACTAACTTTACATTCACACCTTAATGATACTTAATATTAATAAGCGTGGGCGCAGCCACGCTATACAGTAATACGATCTAGAATATCGTGTGTGCCTACAGTCTCACTAGTTGAAGATATAAAAAATGTAAATTCGAGAGGTTCTGAGATTTATTTCTACACAATGCAATAAAAATATTTACAGAAGAGTTAACTCTGGCAATAATGCTTTTGTTTTCCTGTGACTCCTTTAATAATTAATAATTGACTGCCTCGTTGGTCTCGCGGTTGACGTGTGCGACTGCTGATCATGAGGTCTCGGGTTCGATTCCGGCGTCGGACCAAATGTTTGTATGATCTACAAATATTTGTTTCGGAGTTTGGGTGTTTTCTATGTATAATATGTATGCATTTACGGAAAAAAGTATAATATGTAATTATATCAGTTGCCTAGTACACATAACACAAGCTCTGCTTAGCTTGGGACTAGATGGGGTTGAGTGTTAGATGACCGAAATATATATTATTATTATTATTAATTAATAATGACATGAGTTTTTGAAGTGTAAACTCCTTTAAGTTTCCACTTCAAAAACTCGCTCACTCACTCAAAAAGTCACCGCACGCTTCCCATAAATTATATATATGTATATAGATATACCTCCGTGACTTTTTTGAAGATTAATTTTAGATCAAACAATTTGAATATCCAGTTTGTTTCTAGTTTATAGTCTTAAGTTTTCACTTTTATCGGCAGTCCTCATGATTGTTGTTTTTTTTTTGTTTATTTAACTGTGCGTGTAGTAGAGAGATACACTTGCTTTTTAAATATAAATTTAAACAAATTTTGCAGACAGATTTTTTTTGTATAATGGAATGAATATTTCTGTAGTGTCTGTTCTAAACTATTTTTGTTTTTTCCAGACGCGTAGTGTTCTCCCCTGAAGTTCCTATACGGTTGGATTATGTGGGCAAACGCGTCGATCTTTCAGCTGGTCCTATAGCTGGATTACTTATGGGTCTTGCCCAATTGAATTGCTCAGAGCTGGAGCTCAAGAGGCTCGATTATAAGTACGTATATTGATTAACTTGACACAATTACTTGGAGGAGTGTTGTACCCAAGAACTGCTATAAAATGCTTTGAATTCAAAACACATAATGTATAATTCAGTTCGTGTGGTGATGAATTAAGGATACAGTGTCATTGCATCTACTCATCCCTTTGGTATCTTAAGAGGCAAATAAGGGATCAAACAATATAGGAAAACTTTACTGCAAGGAGAAGGAATACTTGAAAGTGGCCAGCGTGGTTAAGTAGACAAAAATCTCCTGTCTGAGGAGAGGCCATATCCAACAATGGACTGTTAAAAGCTGTTGATCTTATGTGTAACTCAGGGGGTAATAAACTGAAGACTATAGAGAGACGTATAATTCTACTCTTAGTTCATTACTGTTAAAGAGATATCTGTAACATAAAACACACAATGAAATTAATAAGCCTTTAAGTGTTTAAATCCTACTAATATTATAAACGCGAAAGTTTGTAAGTATGGATGGATGGATGTTTGTTACTCTTTCACGCAAAAACTACTGAATGGATTTGGATGAAACTTTACAGTGCTAGGCTACTATATGCCTCGATAACCGATATACACGCAAGCGGAGCCGCGATCAAAAACTAGTATATTATGTATAGTTTTATTGCTCACGATGAACTCTGAAACTTATTAACCGATGTTCACATTTTTCAATGTGTGTTTCGCTGATGTGTCTAAGATAGAATAGTTAACATCACGGTTAGACCATAGAAGAATAACTGAAAAGAGATAAAGACGAAGATGCGTAAGTCAGCTGGTAAAGTTATAAAAATGAAATTTTACAATAAAACGGCAAAAAAGACTGGCAGGAGCTGGATGTGAGAAGCCGAGGATCGAACCAAGTGGCGTGCAATTGGAGATGCCTATGTCCAGACGCGGACTGCGGTAGGCTGATGATGATAATGATGAATTTTACAATATACGCTATAACGTTATTAATTCCTGCGTATATACTATTATAAAAAAAAGCTATCATTCTAACTGTAATACTTTTATTTAAACATTATCATCGTCTGGATTTTATTTAAAAGGAGCTACTTGTCATCGATCTGCTTATGTATTATATTATTTTCTTCCCAGGTTAGGATTACTTGGCTTGGAGAAGTTAATACAGTATGCTCTCAACGAATGGCTGTCTGATATCAAACGGAACCAACTGCCGGGTCTGCTGAGCGGCATTGGACCCATGCACTCCTTGCTACAGATAAGTAAGAAAACTCTGCACTTACATATTTTTAAAGTCATACAACGAACGCTACTGTTTTTATCTCTATGCGGCGATGAAGGTATATAAACAAGATGTTTTTGAAGAATAAAATTGTTTATAGACACTAAAAATGCAAATTAACCTTGCCGCCAGAAACTAGAACCTCGCAAATACATTTGATAAGCAATTATAATTAAAACAATGTTAGACTCCATTAAACAATACTGTATATTTGTTTTAGTTACCGGTATTCGCGATCTGGTGTGGTTGCCAGTAGAACAGTGGCGTCGTGATGGTAGACTGGTACACGGGCTTCGCAGAGGCGCCGCATCCTTCACCGCCAGGACAGCAGTGGCTGCACTGGACATCACAACCAGATTATTACATCTTATACAGGTGTGTATAAACTTATTTTTTTGCACTGAATAATCTTATCCTCTTCTTTTTCTTCTTATATATAAAAATCAATTGATGTTCGTTTGTCTCACAAAAACTGGAGAACGGCTGGATCGATTCAGCTGATTTCGGTTTTGAAATGTTTGTCGTAGGCCAGGGATGGTTTAAAAGGTGAACAATTAAAAATAAATTGAAAATCCAAATGTTACGTGTACGAAGTAGTAGGGCACAGCTAGTAACAATAAGAAAATTATAATGCAGTAAAACTGACACACATGCACGCACGCACGTGCACGTATGCACGCACAATTGAAAGCCACAGACTCATTATACTTCATCAGACCTTTGAATCTCGGTTTACTGACATGTGTGAACTGCTTACGATAATTAGACAGTAATTTGGAACGTGTATTTTATTTGTTACGCTACGTTTATTTCTACACCCATTACTCTTTGCCCTGACAGACTTCTTATAGGATTTCTTTTTTACAAATTCGATGGCATAGAGATTTCAGCGGCGACCTAGCCACTTTCGACTCCGTTGAATGTTGTGGGGATTACCAATTCCAATTGAGGTCCAGAACTGGTTATAGCTTAATAAGCTTAACATTTGCTCTCACTTGTCTATTGTGGGAAAAAAAATTGTCACACCAAAGCAGCCTTAATTCTTTTATGTTGGCATGGTATACTGTGCCAAAATCTCCTTTCTCAGGAGAGGCATATGTCTAACAGTGGACTGGTAAGGCTCTTGATTATGATTATGATGTTTGCAGTTAAATATTTATTCGTATTAACTAAATAGTTATTTTGAATTCCCTAGGCGACAGCTGAAACCGCGTTCGACATGTTATCCCCGGGACCGACGCTGCAGCTACAGGACACGTACGAGCGACGCGAGCGCAGACGTCGACGCAGGCAAGACTCCGGCCGACACCCCGCCGACATACGGGAGGGAGTCGCCAGCGCCTACGAGACTGTCAGAGAAGTCAGTATATTTAAAACTGTTCGCTCTTTTAACTATGTCCAATTATATCACAGAACCTAGTGTGACTTTCACGTCTAATCGATTGTCCGCATTCGATTGGTTCACACTAAACTTCAGTCAGGTGATTCAATTAGACTGCAGGTTTTGTAACACGCATTCAATTTATTTTCTTCTGCATACATAATGATTACATTACCTACTGCTTAATCTAGCCTCAACATCAATCTGGTCATGTGGACAAGATCCTATGAACAGAAGTTCAAGGTTACGCTCGTTAATTATACTGCTTTGGTAGCGTAAGTTACCGGTACCACTGACGAAATATCCGGTACGAAGTAAATATTTGTATTATCAATAAATGTTTATTTCGGAGTTTGTATATTTACAATCAAAAAGGATATCGGTCAATCTCGGTGTCATATAGTACAAGCTCTGCTTAGTTCGAAACTATATGGCTTCTCATGTCAGATGTAGATGTAATGATGTATGTGCGGCAGGGGTTCGCGGACACGGCGGCGACTATGGCCGCGGCGGCGCGCTGGCAGAACGGCGTGGGCGTGCTGCGGCACCTGCCCGGCGCGGCCGTCACGCCCCTGGCGTTAGCTGCGGCGGGCGCGGCCGACGTGCTGGGCGGCGTGCGCGCCTCCCTCGCGCCGCGCCAGGAGCGCGACCACTACCACAAGTGGCGCACGCAGACCGACCCCGACAACGGTTAGTCACAACATACCACATTACGCCACAACATGCCACATTACGCCACAACATGCCACATTACGCCACAACATGCCACATTACGCCACAACATGCCACATTACGCCACAACATGCCACACACTAACAACACAATAGGAGTGTCATATTTCCAAAACTTAATATGTATAGGAGTTTTCCTTAGTATAGAATCACTTAAATGTCTAAATAAAACAAATTTGGCTGTAGGTACAACTGTTAGAATGCTGAATAACACTGACTATTTTATTAACCGACTTCAAAAAAAGGAGGAGGTTTCTCAATTCGACCATATATTTTTTTTATTTGTGTTAACGGATAACTTCATCGTTTATGAACCGATTTTGATGATTTTTTTTTTCATGGAAAGGTGATGTCCCAACGGTGATACCATGATAAGGACATTATTATCTGATGACAGCATAGAGAAATCGAGTCGTACCTTGAAGTCGGTTTTATATTTGTTAAAATTGTTCAAATAACAGGCTATACGACATTTATTTTTTTGAATGTATAATCTGAAAAAAGAACTCTCGAAACACAACAAAATAAAATGATAAAGCCAACTAACATTTTTAAAGACTTTCATTTGTTCATAACTTTATAGTAGGTGCACTACCCTTACGCAAACATAATATTGATATATTACGGTGTCAATTACCTAACTCAAAAATTTATTCATGTACAATTAAAAATGATTAAAACTATATTTCTTTTGTTACAGATATAGTAGATTAAGAAGATTTGAAGAAGCGTGTTTTATATTTTGTACGATGATCTCTCTTACTCTCGTGTATCGATTACCTGTTACGGTGGAACTGCGCCAACTACTTATACAACAAGTAAAAATCCTAATACATTTCTAAACGATAAATCATTTTCAACAAACAACGTGTGGACGATTTGTGCAAAATAAACAGCTTCACAAACTAGTACTTCTAAGCCTCAGTAGTATAATAATTATAAATCTATCTAACATTCTAGAAAATCTAAAATAAAACTTCTACAGTCCTAAAAAAATTGCTCAGTTAATTTTTTTAACTCAGTTTAAAAAAATTACGTCAATCGACTGCCACTTACGTTCCCATATAAACATATGTATGTATATATCCCCTTGTTTTATATGTATAGCTTTAATAAAAAGTAGGCCTCAAAAAATGTATGCCACAACATATTTTTATACAAAATCATTTAATCGAGTGTGCATCGTGATCAGTAAGATTGTGACTGATATCTAACACGCAAGTGATCTAAAAATGTGATGTATTTTTATAAAAAAGTTACAAATTACATAATCTAGGTACAAACTTCATTTGCCCGTTTTGATATGGAATTTATTTTGTAAAATTTGTCAATGTCAATGTTGTCATATTATTTGAGCATTGGTTAAGTAACTCATTATAATCTTATAATAGTTTAGATTTAGTCAATTTAGTGTTTATTTGATATTTACGTGACTGGGTGCAGAATCATGCTAGCATCTGTTTATCTTATAGATTTTAGGCAGTATCTCTATAAAGATGACACATTATGCCTTTGAAATAACACACACTGACGTCAGTGACATATGTACGTATTTCCAAAACAATATATGTATTTAAATCAGTTTTCTAATACCCTTAGTACTAACTCTGCTTCGTTTGGAACTAGATAGCGTTGTGCATTAGATAATTACAGTTATTCAATCAGATGATTAGAAAATTAGGCGAGTGTTTCACTGTGTGATATTTCAAAGACACAATGTGTCCAAACGAAATATCGAATATGCACTCATTAACACTAAGTACCTCTTAAGACTTATGCCTAAAATAAAATGAGCCAATCGTTGCATGTGTATTTTTATGTGCGTTACTCAAGTAAGATTTTTATAAAAGATCTGCTTTGGGATAAATCACATGGGTGCTCATGAAAAAAAATAAAACCAAAATTAAGGTAGCGTTGAGCTATTTTCAACTCCAAAACGTTACCGAAGCAAAATCTTTAATAACTTAAGCACACAAATTTTGCTATTCACTAACATTTAATACCTTACAAGAGCTCAATTCATGTACCTATTTGGAAACGATTTAAAAAAATGCGATAGTAATTTTACTGCAGCAAAATCTGATTTACCTAAATAACTTAAAACCTACTGTTTGCTTAAATTTTATTATTAGTAAGCAATAACTCTGACTAAAAGGTTTTCTGTTCTATTCTCACCTTCCTAAAGCACAACTTTTATAAACATTATGCTGGGGTAAAGCACACTTTTTTTAATTTTCTTACAATTTTTAAAAAGACATGAGGCTATATATGTTTTTAATGGTATAAGAGAGCAAACGAGCAGACGGCTCACCTGATGGTGTGACTACCACCGCCCATAGACAATTTCAACTGAGACAGAGCGTGTTACCTCCTTGTCTATGAGGCCGCGGTATCCTCACCACCGAGCTAGCTCATTACTGCCCGAAGCATGACTCTCACATCTATATTCTCCTTTATAAGTCAAAGTGGTGCTCTAGTTGAACAGTTTTTGTGCATTTTAGGGCATTTAGCGGCGCCGATAGACTTTAAAAAGGGCCATTTATATATGTGTACGTAATAGATCGGGTGCCATGACAGATAGTAATAATTAATAATACTCTGCTAATTAGTAGACTTAGAGCTCATTTTGGGGTGGTGAGATTTGACTCCAAAATTATTAGGAGAAAGGAATTATCGACTTCGTAGGTACCTATAAATACTATAGCATAAATGCAAGAAAAAAAATTATACTAACTTTTTTTATCTTGTTTCTGGTTGTTGTCGAATCTTTTATCACCAATTGCTTTGACCTAAGCATTGTCCTTGCATCCACAGAGTCCATATATCTACAGAAGTGTCTACATTCAAATCGGAAGCGTTGTACATAATTTTATTTAGGGTTTCGTTGCGTATGGTCAATTTAGCAATCCGAGTACCGCACTAAAAACTGTCAGAACAGCGATTAGTCTATATTACGATACTCAAATTTAAATTTTCTATATCGCCTAGTTAAATAAAACAAAAGAATAATATTAAGATGAAATAGCGTTCTATATTAATATGTGTATTATGTATCTAATCATATAAGATTCATTTTGTTGTACAGAAAATGTAAATGTCCCTGTCTCAAGATGTTAATTTTTGACCAATTCCAGTAGCTCATAGAAAATATATTGCTAGGTTAAGTAACGTTAATATTGTGACCCACGAGCCGAGAACCGAGCGAGAAAATCGCGGTAGCGGACAACGGGCCAAAACTTAAAATTGTCGTTAGTAGTCGGTTTGCTATTTTGACGCTTTGCTTTTTTTTTATCATTGTGGCGGATTGCAACTCTGATCATACTTGACGAAACGTCATTTAGTGAATAAATAATAATTTAATTATTTGATTTAGAATTTTAATTAATATTTTATTATGACATTGACAATATAGGGAATAAACAAAGCTGATGTTCCAGTTGAATACCGATGGTGTGAGGGTTCGACTCATTATATTCCCTTCAAATAAAGGGCTTTTTGCATGTTACGTGTGATTCTTTAATAGTATTTGGTAGACTAGTAAGACTATTCCAATTATGATTTTATTCAAAACAAGATGAATACATTTAATAATTTGAAGTCAATGAATAAATAAATGCAACATATAATTTGGTTTATTTTATTTATTTTCTAACACTAACAACTAGTAATATACTGATGTTTAAGCTTCCTCTTCAACTTTCTCTGGATATTTGTCTGTGAGGAAACTTTTTACTTCTCCATATTCAACTTTTAAGTTGAGACGAATCTTTTCATGGTTCCTATACTTCTCATATTTCCTGAGGAATATTTTGTAATGTGGCATGGTCTCATAGAAACGGGGGAACTTCTTCTTCTTCAATATAACCTTGTCGTTCATGACATACTGTGTGAAGTCTAAGGTTTCATCCTTGGGTATTTGTTCCTTGGTTCGTACCTCGCTGGGGCTGGCTATAATTTTCGGAAAGTATGCATTTTCTGACTTATATTCTACGAGGTGGAGTTTCTTTTCTTCAGCTAGTTGTTGGTGGGTTTTCTGAAAAGTTACGAAAGAAAATAAAAATCTCACACATATCTAAACTTGAAGTGCATTAAAACACGATTTTTACTGTACCTCTAAGGGGCAGTAAAGTTTGCTATGTGATTCTCGAGGAAAGACATAGACTACTTATACCGCGATAACCAACACTCACGTGGGCGGAGCCGCGTTCAAAAGTTAGTGTTTTATACAATAAGTAAGAGAAAAAGGAAACAGAGAATTGGAAAATTCTGCAATACTTACTTGTTGCAAAAGGCCAATGAAAAATGCCTTAACAAGATGTTGCAAGTTATTAGAGCCTTCAACTTTAGCCCTCAAATCTTTGATGCCGATGGCTTGACATATTTCTTTAATAGCCCTGTGGCACACCAAGCCATAGCCTTCATTCTTTTTCTGTACAAAGATTTTTGTTTTACCGAATGCTGTGTAGAAATCGTGGTTAACTGAAAAGTCGAAGGAACTTGTTAATTTAAGAACATTATATTATTAACAAAGCTTATTTTGCGCTTATCACCATATTATATCATTTTAGGCAAGATAAGCGCAAAATTAGACGAAAGCCAACCAATAGAACAAGCCGGTTTCAGACGGAACTTTCAATGATAGACCTCATTCAAACACAAATAATTGCGAAGTATAATGAATTTAACAAAACACTATATGTAACTTTTATAGATTATGCAAATGTATTCGACTTTATTAGTCAATATGGGAGAACTTAGGAAGGCAAGGTATGTTGCAACATATATTAACATTATCAAAAATATATATAAACAGTAAAGTTAAAAATTCAATTGGAAGCATTGGGCAAAGAATTCCAGATCAAGCGAGGAATTAAAAAAGGAGACCCATTGTCCTCAAAGTTGTTTAACATAGACGGAAGAAAACTAAACCACTTAAGATTTGCGGACGAACTAGTTCTACTAGAAGAAAATCCAAAGGCACTCGTGAAGATGATCGAAGCTCTAAGTACTGAGAGATCGAAAGTGGTTTGAAAATCAACATAACAAAAACGAAACTGATGACCAACTCAGAAAGGGAACCAATTGAAGGTCGATGAATATTGCTACCTTTTGCTATTTGATTGCTACTGGGTGGAAAAGATACTGGTCTCAAGGAAATTATACAATCTAAAGACCACAATATGGCAATGGAGAGAAAGATGTTCAATTCTTGTATTCTTCCATGCATCACCTATGGCTGCAAAACATGGTCTCTTAGAAAATACCATTAAGACAAACTAGCGAGGTGCCTGAGAGGTATGGAACGAAGCATGATAGGAACAAAAAGGAAAGACAGCATTAGCAATGTGCAATTACGAGCAAAAACCGAATAACTGATAACCTGGAAAAAATTAACCTCCAAAAATGGAGATGGACTGGCCATATGTTGAGATCTACACAAGAAAAGTGGAGACAAACTACAACGAATTGGTATCCAAGAGATGGCAAGAGGTGTCGAGGACGACAACAAATGCGTTTGGAAGATGAACTGAAACTTACTGCGGGACCCAAATGGAGGAGAGTTGCTCAAGACAGGAAGCAATGGCAATCCTATAGCCAAACGAATCAAACAATACAGTCAAAAAGATTAATCTCACCTTGTTAAGTGGTTAAACAAATAATTACACTAATAAAGACGAAAGAGTGTTTTTAGATTTGTTACTAATTTGACAAACAGATTTGGTCTGATTACAGAATTGGTCCAGTTGCTGAAGAATTCTGATAAAATATATGATTCTGATTAACACATGGGTTGCTTTGTATCCCGGAAAATGTAATATTCTTGTGGGATGGAGATTCTAGCATATCAAGGAAGTAGCAAGCAACACCATGGGAATCAGCTAGTCAAGTATACATAAGTATTAGTTATAGTAGGTTGGAGAGCATGTAAGGAGATAACAGTCATCAGATTATGAGAGTGAGGGAACAGAAAGTTCACCTGTGTTTGTGCACACACTTATCCATAATATCTCATGCGTAGTTTTCTGGTCTCCGTTGAGATTAGCCACTGTAGCCAAAGTCTTCATCAATTATTACTCAATATTTTTTTACTTACTATTATAAGCTACTAGAGGGTCTAATGTAGCTACTTACTTGTGTGTCCATTATATATTTCAAAGTGCATAAGTTTCTGTCCAGCTCTGTTTTTGGCTTTCCTTAAAGCTGCAGGTGCTTCCTTGGCTCTGCCAAATCCAAATCCAGCAAGACCTTGCCCATTTCCAGTCACCACCTTGAAAGGTGAGATTAAAACAGGTGATATTAATATATCCCCCTAATCCATCTATCTGCATACTAATATTATAAATTCCAAAGTAACTCTGTGTGTCTGTTATGCTTTCATGGCTAAACTGAACTGCTGAACCAATTTCAATGAAATTTTATCATGGAGATACTTTAATTTTTGGAAGAAGGAAGGTCATAAAGTAGTTAAAAATAAAAATTCTTACCATAGCTTGATAGTTTCGTGTACGTCCAAGACTTCCCTTCATAATAAGTAGTGCTCTAAGTTGTAGTACTTTGGTATCAAAACCAGTAAAGTCATCTATAAAAGTTTATTTTGTTAGTATAAAGATCTCATTTTGACAGAGTATGGATATTTATATGTTTACTATATAGATATACCTTCTCCAATCTTGTCAGGTGGTCCGATACTACGGCCAGGTAATTTCGAACCTGACCATCCCCTCTCTATAGGGCTAAGTTTCATCCGTCTAAATTTTATCATTGAGTCCCTGATTTTAATTAATTTTTCTAATCTGAAAAATACACATATGAGTTTGTATAAAATTTGACCCAACTGTTTTCTTTATTTAAATATGACGCCAAAACATATATACCTTTCAGGGTCATCAGGTAGACGTTGTTGTCTCAGAAGTTCTCTGCCTCTAATCACAGGAGCAGACAGACCGGGCCACAACATGTTGACTTTTCCAACACCAATAAGTTGGCCGCGATTTAAATCTCGAATACGAATACGCCCTGCTCCTTTACCACGACCCTTCTTAGCACCAGCATTACTTACAGAGGTCACAGACTTCCATAATTTTTCTGCAGGCACTTAAATGAGTAAAAAAGTGAATAAATGACAGAGTCCCTGTTGAATATTTAGAATAATTTATTTGTACTTAGTAAGCCTCACTTACATTTATTGAAAAAGTTTACAGAAGCTATAGATGTAGTACTGAAATTTGTTTTGAGGTTAGAGTTTACATTGTTTTGCCTCAAAAGAAAATTAATCGGTCGACTAAGTATATTCCCTAGCGTTAATATTTTTGTAGCCATTATTAAATTTAACTGCACTCAATTAAATAAAATAATCTATTATTTATCAAAACCCAGTCAGTACATCTTTGTTTGACACAGTTGACACTTGATTTGACATCACAGAGTACATATTTGACATTGACAAACGACTTTTACTTTTTTACAAACAAAACAACTATGCGTGTGAAACCCATATTTTGAGTAATAAATAAAATAAATATTTTCGGACATCTAACACACAACGCCATCTAGTCCCAAACTAAGCAGAGCTTGTATTATGGGTACTAGACAACTGATATAAATACTCATATACTTTTTTTTTTTTTGTAAATATGTACATACATATTATAGATAGAAAACACCCAAACTCCGAAACAAATATTTGCAGATCATACAAACATTTGATCCGACCCGGGAATCGAACCCGAGACCTCAAGAACAGCAGTCGCGTACATCAAATTAATAATAAAAAAAAAACAAATCAAGTAAATATAGTAGTGATAATTTATTATAGATGGCGCTGCCCTCTATACATCTATACAAATAAATAAAACTGTAGTTTCTCTTTGTAATATTAAAATAACCGGTTTTTACTAAATGCATGTGTATGTATACACGGTACATGTACCGAAAAAACATTTTTTATATTTGTCTGTCTGTACCGTCTGTTACCGATTTTGACAGGACTTTCACTGGCAATAGTTGACTACGTCAAAGTGACGTGACACCTGAGGGAGTAACTGAGGCTACTTTTTTTTAGACTAGCTTTGTCCCGCGGCGTTACCTGCGGTACGACAATAACCGTGGGTAACTGTACCATTCTGATATTCAAACTTCAAACAATAACACTTCAGGTTCATATTCCATTTCAGATTTTGGCGACTGTTCTCAGGTTTTACAGCATTATCTTCTGTTGTTTTGACAGGACTTTGCGATGAAGCATTGGTGAATGTGGCTGCATCTGGAAGATCACCATGGTATTCTATATCTATGACCCAAGTCAGTCTTTCTCTCTCTCTACTCCGATCACGCTTTCCGCCCGTTCGGCTGCCCTTCTCGATATATATTTACATATAAACCCTCTAGGGTTTTTGTTAGGAAAAAAATCACTAAATAATTTCATTTCCGAACGAATCCTATCCTACTGTTTGACATGACAGTTGTTTTACGTGGCTGGCTCTAAATCTGTATTATATTACAATTGCCACTTTTGTTTGTCTACGACTATATTTATTGTAAAATTTCTCTGTTACTTTATGTAATTTGGTTTAACACGTCTAATAAACATTGCTTCTTTGACTAAACATATTGCAAGGCCAGAATGGGTCTTTGCAAATGTCCAAAGCGACGAGTTACAAATCAATTTTGTTTTGAACACAGAGTAAATGTTTGTGAATATTGTATGGTGACGAATCATCCTAAGGTTTGTGTATAAAGCGATAAATCAAAGAAACTTTAAATATTATACTCCATTAGATAAGTTACCATAATTTATTGACACCATTTCTTATTACAGTGTATAATACAGTCTTATCTGCAGTGGTTACAAGACAGTGATTACAACCCTATATGTGAGATATGCACTAAAAGTCTGAGCGAAGGGGAGTGTATTCGTCTAACTTGCTATCGTAAGTATTAACAACATTTACTATACTGCCAAATCAATTAAACATGTTAAGCATTTAAATAAGATACAATAAATATTATAAATCTGCTTCATTTGAACTTCTACTAAAAATTGTTTATAAAGAAAATTTTACATTCATGGTGCAAATTATTTTATAAAAAAAGTTTCCACACTGTACATATAAGTAAATAGATATTAAGTATAATATTTACTCTCAATTGTTAACTAGATGGAACTTGTTAAGATTCTAAAATAAAACTTCCACTATTTATTTATTACTAGCTGTGCCCACTACTTTGTATATATGACATTATGATTTTCAAGTTATTTTTAATTTTTCACGGATTAAACCTACCCTGGACTACAACAAACATTTCAAAACTAGTGACCGACTGAATGTTTGCTTTCTGTTTCGGCCAAAAAAATCTGGTTTCGGCTAAAATATTACCGAACCTTTGGCCGCACCGAAACTCGGGTGTGTGGGAATAATCGTATGTTGTTCGGCGAACTTCATTACTTACTCATGCTCTCACGCACACATGACTGGCTCAGTTCGCTGCCCGTAATTCCTATCATTGATGGAATTGAATAGATTTTACTTTTAAGATATATATGATTAACATAATGACACACTGTGAATGAAAAACCAGTTTCGGTTGGACATTATTCAAAACCAAAATCAGCTAAATTGGTCCTCACTAAATTTTCGAGTTTTAGCGAGACAGATAGATTTTTATATATTTATCATTTTATATATATAATAGCAAATTGATTACAAGTGTGTTTAAGACTTTAAGTCTAGAAAATATTATACAACAAAAACTTCTAACATTATAGATGTATTTCACTGGACATGTGTGGAGTCGCGATACCGAGCCTTGCCACGCACAACGGCGCCAGCTGGTTATCAATGTCCTTCATGTGCCACACCAGTGTTTCCACCACCCAACCTAGTCTCCCCTGTGGCAGAAGAGCTCAGGGAAAAGTTGGCAGGAGTCAATTGGGCAAGAGCTGGATTAGGCCTACCTTTGGTGTGTATATTATTTACTCTATTTTATCATGTTTTTTCTCTTAAAATATTTGAACCGATTTATATTAAAAAGATGTCTATGCATGATGTTTGCAATAATAGCCCGTTGCCATAGGCTATAAAAGTTTTACGAAACATTTTCCTTGGTTTTTTAAACTTTTGTTTATCATAGGATAAATATAAGTTCATAAATCTAAATGTCACAGCTGTCAGAAGATCAAGATATGAAAGGTGCAGCTGGAAGACGCAGCCAGTCTCCTATAGATCACTCTTCATACTACACAAGTACAGTAGACAGCCAGAGAGGTACTCCAGTTGGTGCGAGTGATGATGAATCTACCAGCCGTTCCGTGAATGGCACACCTCATTCCATTGTACAAATCTCTGATGAGCCAGTCAACATTTATGACAACACTTCCATTAAAAGGACTGACAGTCTACAAGGTAATACTAGTTTTATAATGTAATATCTACATCTACACAAATAATTAAAATTGGAGTGTCTGTTTGTAATATTAAAATAACAGCTTTTTAATCAATGCATATGGTATACACCAAACATAATACCAAAAATGTAGTTAAAAAATTTTTTGTCTGTCTGTCTGTCTGTTTGTTCCGGGTAATCTGATGACCCAGGGAGTAACTTAGGCTACTTTTTTTTAGACTAACTTTGTCCCGCGGCGTTACTTGCGGTACAACAATAACCGCGGGTAACACTGCGGGGTTCAGCTAGTATGCATATGCCTCCCTAAGTGGAATAACAGCTCATTTCGGAAAATCTAGACTATTAAAACTTGTTACTCCTGTTCGTTTAAGAAAAGAACTAAATTTAAAAAGCTATTTATCAAATTCGAAGCTATCTGGATCTAATTATATAGATCCAAGCAAGCTTGAGATGGGTACATGATAGTATATATTGCCTAGAATGTTGCAGAGTTCTACAAACTAGGCAAGATATACTACATTCCAAATAAGCAATTAGGTTGCTTACGCAAAGCTAATGTTAGAGGGCGCCACCGAACTATAACGTAAACAGATTAGCGCGGTAAACTTTAAAAGTTTCATTACTTGTATATTTTATTTTATTTTCATATTATTATTAAAAATGAATAATAATTATAGACGTCTAACTATTCTGGAATTAAAAAAGTTTCTCCGGGAATGCGGCGCATCCCTCAAAGGAAAAAAAATGTGGAGAAATAGGGTATTTGCTTTATTGGTTATGTTATTAGTATCATGAACAAATTACACACAATTTTAGGAATAAATAATAATAAAATAAACAATGAATTTTACTCTTACTGGTCGCAAATCCTTCAATAACAATCTTCTGCTTTAAAATGAGAGTCTTGAGTGCATAATAGCCTTGAAGTTTTTACAACGCATAGCTATCTCCCATTGCTTACGCAGCTTTAGGAAACAAAATGTACTCCCATGTGTTTTCACCCAAATGCATATTCATGCATTTTTATTATGTTCTCAATAAACTAAAATAGTTTTTGGGACAAATCCCGCCCACCACTGTGTCTCCTGTACACCAGGATCAACAGCAGTGACCCACGAACACACCGAGTTATGACACTAGGGGAGTCCCAGGAAAAAAAAATTAACTGTCTTGAAACCCGCAACGAAATTAATTAGAAGAAAAAACACGAGGAGTTAGAAATATGATAAGTCCACTTCCCTCCTTGGCAAAGCGGGAGACAAAATAAAGTCAAAATAGGCAGATAAAATATTATGGGTAGGACCTATATTTGATTACTATTGTATGTATGGCAGAATCTCCTAAACTCACGGAAATTCACCACAGTTGACACAAGATCCCCGTAATATACCACCCCAGATGTCATTTGTAAGCTATTTAGCATTGTGTTACATTCATAATGTCCATTTAACTGCTTCGGTGGCACGGTGGTAGCTTACGCGACTGCTTTTCTTGAGGTCTCGGGTTCGATTCCCGGGTGGGACCAAAGGTTTGTATGATTTGGAAATATTTGTTTCGGAGTTTGGGTGTTTTCTATGTATAATATGTATGTATTTACAAAAAAAGTGTATAAGTATTTATATCAGTTGTCTAGCACCTATAATACAGAACTGCTTAGTTTGGGACTAGATGGCGTTGTGTGTTAGACATCCAAAATATTTATATTATTATTATATACTCCCAGAGGACATGATGAGCCGACTGTTCACAGCTAGTATCAGGTGTTGAGCATTGACACAATGGTGAATCGACAAATTTAAATGAATGTAGTTTGCTCTAAAAGTTACCGTGGCTACTAAGAAATTGGGTGACACAGTGATCCACCTCGAGCCATGTCCTCGATTACCGTTCGCTGTCAGATGGAAAGAACTGGTAGAGGTGGCGCCCCTTAGATGATTCTTCCCATCGTTGTTGTACATCCATTAGGTCGTTATAGACATTGGACTGCTGTTGAAACAATCTTATGATTTTATCGCGGTCTCGTACGCCCAAAAAAATCGCATTCCATGTTTTGTAGAGTGGAATAGTACATGGGTGCACGTCTTTGCACGTCGAGATCGACCGGAAGAACACCCGCCAACACCAAGACAACCAGTACTATTATGTCAAATGTCAAGATACACTTTTTAATTTGTTTACGTTGTAGTTCGATGGCGCCTCTATCAGGATAATTTGACAGTACTATTCCCTATACACAAAATGGTTGCCCTTAAGTTACTGCTCTTTTGATTACCTTGGCAGTACTGACATTTAAATATAATTTACGTTAACCTCATTTTAGCTACCCTACATGTTTTTTTTAAATTTTTAGGTGGTCAGGCTCCAAGGAAAAGCATGAAATCTAACGACTTACCAAAAATTGGAAACAACTTCGATCATGACGAAAATAAGTACAAACAGAAGTCTACATTTGCTTGGATCAGCAGATGGTGGAAGTAAGTAACAAATTGCTGTTGTAAGCATGCATGTCGAGCATCTCAATCTCTTCTGGGCTTTCTTAGAAACAACAAGTAAAAGTAAAGATTTTTGTAAGGTACAATTTCAATGATGCAGAAGCATCACTAGGCATGGTGTGCTTCACCATGCTGCGTTGTTGCATTGTCTGCATTCACAATGAGTATGGTGACCACCACTCTTGGATTCTGCTTATGCCTTCTATCAGGCAGAGAGTCATTTTATCGGGCCCAAACATAAAAAAAATATTAATAAAATAACTAATCTCGAAAACATATACTAGAAACGTAAAAATGAAATTAAAAAAAACGGATTAATATAAATTGTAAATAAGAGTGATCGCAAACAATTTTGTACTTTGCACAGGAATTCACTCCCATCTTCACGAGTGCGAAGAGCTGGAGGTATATACAGGCGCTACTGGATCATGCTGTTTGTCTTCATAGCGGTTGTTGTAGTGTTACTACTGCTTAGTCACCGAGATGTTGATGAAGAAAATCCCTTTGGTTTGATTCAAGAAGATGGCAGGAGGGTACTTCAGAAAAATTAGTTAATCATATTTATGCACTAAATCAAGCAATTAAAAGTGAGATGTATAAACCTATTAGCATTGTATTATATACTATTATTATTTCTTCTAAATAATGTATTAAATTGATAATTCCTTAATTTAAATAAGATGTTAAATAAAGTTTCAGACACAGATAAATGGCTTTATTGAATGATTTATAAATATTAATATATAAAATATTTAAAGATTAACATAGATAAAGGCCTGAAACTTACATTAGCTAGTTCTAGTTACAAAAATGCAAATGCAATGGAGACCTTCTTAAGCTATTGCCTATACTGAGTTATACTCCTTATGATTAATTGCTTATCGATCCATTGCTTGAGTTTCTTGCCCATTCATTTCAATATGCTCTCAATTTTGCCAATCTTCCTTTCCCAAGCCACCTATTTGAAAGTAATAGGCCCTTCATTATATGACCAGTACCAAATCACAGCAAAATTTTAATATTTATTCACCCTTCATAGATGCACACGTTAGTATGTAGGTGTATTTTATACAGTATAAATTGAAGCTCAATGCAGTACATTTGATTGAAACTTCTTAAAGCTTACATAATTTTAGTGCATGTTTCAACTTCTTTGTTTAAGAACATCACTGAAAATATATCATTATAAAAGTTGGGGTAGTACTCGCAAGCGCGGCGACAGTCTGGCATCCAATTTATCTCTAACAGGATGGGTTGAATGACCGTCTCATTTTTGGATTTTTGCCAACTCAACATAATATCAGCTGCATATAATGCTCTAGACTGTGGATTCTTAGCAATGCCACGAGGCGCATCAATGGCAGTTGCAGCAGTAAATAATTCTGATAACATCTTGAATATTGATTTTTCCACATTCTCCCAGTCATAATTGGCATATTGCCTAGACCATTGCTCTTTAAAATCTGCACATAACATCTTAAATAGTGGTGCATCTTCATTATAATTCATGACAGTAAAATGTTTTTCATATTCATCAAAGTGGTCTAAAGAAAATGGCTTATTTGCAAATCGGAGGAAAAAGTTATTATAAATGAAAACTTGTGTAGGATGTACAGAGTTAAGCAGTATGACATAACGAATATCAAACTTGACTTTTCCCACGTCGGGCCTTTCAAAGAGCACTGGATCATCTATATATTTCTGAGCAATCTTAGGGCCCGTTAGAGGTAAACGACATAAAAAGTCTAAGTTATTAGTAATGCATGTGTCTAGTCCTCTTGCAAGATTGAATGGCTTACAGATCCAATGATTGTCTAATCCAGCATTCTTCCTTTGCATATAATATGCTACTAATTTTGCCAATTCAGTCTTCATGTTAAATGTAGTAGGTAGCCATTTAGGACCCGTTTCAAGAGAGTCACCATCATTATTATACTTATCTGATGCTCGTCTGGATACGATTGCCAAAAGATCTTTTACTGTAATTACATATTCATATGGAAATTGGTTTATAAATTTATGAGGTGAATTAACACTTAAGTCTTCATATTCTTTAAAGTGTGTGACATACCACAGAATATCAGCTTCACTTTCAGTGCGAACAATCTCAAAATCAGGAGACGTAAGATATTCATTGATATACATATATTCTGAGAAAACTTTTAGTTTTGAGACACAAATTTCCCGATCTTTTAACATTTCTAATTTAGGCAGTGTCTCTACCAAATGTCCTTCAAGAAAATATTTAGAACTAGGCTCCTGTTGAGTATAGTCTTCACTAAAGTGCTCATAATGCTTCCAAGGAATAAGCATAGCTTCTCTTTGGAGAGAATCTGGGAATTGGCCCTCTACAAAGTTTCTTGTAATCAAATCTTCTTCCTCAACATCCTTAATTGGAAATAATAGAGTGTAAGTCAATTGATCAGGCACATAGATAAAAGGCACAGCTCGGAAGTTAGGAGTGTCGGAGTGTGTAATACCAGAGCCCAGCTCATCTAATAGATACCAGACAGGCACACGGTCTTCAATGGAAATCTCATCACCAGCAATTGCATATGTTTGTGCATACTTCCATATACACTCTGAAACTTTATCGATTTTATCTTCGACTGTTTCGGCCGATATCTGCATATAATTGCACAATCTTTCTAGAAGAGGCGGCACATTTCGTAGGTTACTTTTAATACTACTTGCCTTAAACGTCCATGCATGATCAATTAAATAAATATGACTAGCGTCCAAACAATCAATATCCCTGATAGCAATTACACTCCATAGGGGATCGTAAGGCGATTTTTCTGTATCTTCGTAGTCAATTTGAATTAGTTGAAAGGTTAATCCCGCATCAAATATTTGATCAGTGATTTTTTTACATACTGAGGGCCAAAAGTATTCAGGTACCCCAGATAACATTAACTGAGGCTTATGTAAAGCTATAAAATTATTATAAGTTGATATCCCGTCCATACTTGGAACGTTTAACTGAAATGAAGTCGAGAAACAGAATAACTTCAAATTCCAGTAAGACTAAGAAAACTTCCAATTACCTCCATGCAACTAATCAGCTGCACAGAGTGCAATGTATTAGCTGTCATCTGTCACTGTCAATGTAAAAATGTCTATGGTTACTGGCAAACTTGACAAAAATTACAAGGGAAAAGCGCGGGAAACTCAAAATAGGGCGGACGTACTTTTTTCTTTGGAAAATTTTATTTCATGTTTAACTTGTAAAAATTGATCATTTGAGTTGTGTAATATATATTTCATAGTAGTTAGTGTATATTTATTCTATTTGTGTATATGTTCCTGATTATATGGTAAGTTTTGTACATATTTCTATTGTGGTAGGTGTATGAACAAACCTCCCGATCTAACCTCGGGGGACTTAGACCCTGGTCTAAGTCCCCCTGTTGGATGTAATGTCACCATACATTCAAAAGAAGATGGTATGGAAACTGATGTTTCTTTGAGTAGTACGGATAGTAATCGCAAAAGATCCAGATTTCTCAAAAGGTGCAGAAATTGCAACAAAAAGAGAAAAAGGAATTCTCATCCAAATGATACTTATAATGTATTAGATTGCCAGTGCGATCCTCAGGGTAATCGTGATAGTCGTGATAGATCACCGTTATCAGAGAACCCAGTGCTTCCAAAGGTGTCGCCAAACATTCTTCATACTAAACAGTTGACTGATCAGAAAGATAATCCGGCTTCTAGTCCACATAATACACAGGTAGGTCGTAAACATTATGTTTCTACAGACTTGTCCCCCTATGTTATTCATGTCCAAAGAGTTCAGACCTCTCCTGGTGATGGTTCCTTCCTTCACCCTATTACTTTCGGAAATTTTTTAATGAAAAGTAATTTTAAAATATAGTTACAGGAAGTATTAAAAGAATAGGACGAAACAGATGTACAGTTTCTTTTTCCACATTCCAGGATGCTAATGACTTTATAAGTGACACTAAATTGACAGATTTCAAACTTCATGCTTATATTCCCTCTTTTAATGTAACCAGATTAGGATTAGTTCGAGGTATACCAGCTGACTGGACCCCAGAAGAAATAAAAAATAATGTTAATACACCTTATGGTTGTGGAGAAATTATAAAAATTAGACGTCTTAATTATAAGGTCCATGTTGATGGATCAGTGACTTGGAAACCCTCACAATCAGTTGTGTTTACCTTTGATGGGCAAGTCCTGCCAAAAAGAATTTATATCTGTTATAATGCTTTACCTGTTGAACTATATACTTATCCTACAGTACAGTGTTTCAATTGCTGTAGATATGGACATACTAAAGTTAATTGCCGTTCACGTCCTAGATGTTTTAAATGTGCACAAGAACATACAAGTGAGAGTTGTCATGTGGACGAAAACTGTGCATTATGTGTAATGTGCAGTGGTTATCATTATGCTACAAACAAAAATTGTCCAGAATTTAATCGACAAAAGGAAATTAAACTCACCATGTCTCAGAGTAGTATTTCGTACATGGAGGCAATTAAACTCCATCCCCCAATATCAAAGTCATATGCTGATGTTACAGTAACAAACTATCATATGTCTGCTGGGAATAATAGCAACAAGTCGCCTCAAAATACTTCTTATAAAAAAACAGTGTTCAAAAAACCCCGTCCACCACCAATTTTACAAAAAGGTTATGACCAATTAACTCACAATACAATAGTAAAAGATTATGATATGCCTGTAACATCAGCAAATGGTTGTGCACTTAAAACTAAAGTGGATGTTGATAAAGAGGACAAAAAAATTATTGAAACTATTATTGCATTACTGAATACATTATTATCAAATAACCTTTTGAAACCGTCCAACGCTGCCATTATAACTGATATTATTTCTAATTTACTCCCTAATAATGGATCTAAAAATTCTACAGTGGAATTGTAGAAGTGTAACATCTAAAAAAAGTGATTTAATTCATATTATTAATAAATATAATTGTTCAATAATAGTACTATCTGAGACATGGTTGAAACCAGGTATTTTATTTGGAATTCCTGGCTTCACTTGTCTTAGAGAAGACAGAGTAGATGGTCGTGCAGGTGGAGTGGCCATTCTTGTAAAAAATACATCCTCATTTAAACAACTGGAATTACCTCAACATGACCTTAATAGTCTAAATATGATAGGAATAAAATTACAGAATGGAATATCTATTGTATCAGCATATATACCCCTTACAACATCAAACATTTTAAAGAATGACATTGATCCATTAATCAAATCTTTGTGTAGACCTTTCCTTTTGTTAGGTGATTTTAATTCTCATCATCAGGCCTGGGGTAGTGGTATAACTACCAGTACCGGTGAACAATTACTAGAAATTTTGGAAATAAACAACTTATGCTTATTAAATACTGGAGCACCAACCCGCCGCACAGGCCCTAATGAAAATGCCAGTGCTGTAGACCTGTCTATTACAACTCCTGGATTAGCATCATCAATTAATTGGTTTCCCCTTTCTTCATCTTATGGAAGTGATCATTTCCCTCTAATTATAAGTACTCCATTCAAAGTAGCTTCTAACCATAAACACAATCCTCGCCTTAAATATATATTATCCCAAACTGGCTGGACTAAATTTAAAACTTTAGTCGATTCCAGAATATCAGGCCTACCAAATATTATACAATCTGGAGTTTCAAATTGTTCTGAAGCATTAGCTAAATGTCTACTTGAAGCTGCTGATGAAACCTTTCCGAGAAAGGGGAAATTTTCCAACAGTATCCCTTCCCCTCCTTGGTGGGACCGAGAATGTACTGAAGCAGTCAAAAAGCGTAAGGCGGCAGAAAAGCAGTACAATTCATGTATGTCATCTTATAACTATGAATCGCTTTGTAATATAGCTAAAAGCACAAGGAAGCTTTTGAAACAAAAAAAAAGAAACGGGTGGATGTCATTTTGTGCGTCTCTCTCTCCCAGTTCATGTCCATCTGAAGTATGGCGTAACATTAAAAGATTCAGATCAGCATTTAACTCTCTTACATACACTATCATTCCTCCTTCTATAACCGACACTTTCATGGATCAGCTAGCTCCACCGACAGTTTCAGAGTCAATTCATCCCCATATTCCTATCCCTCATTCAACGAATCTTTCTCTTGATTGCCCTTTCTCCCTTGCAGAACTAAAAGGTGTACTGAGTACTGTAAAGGACAGCTCTCCTGGTGAAGATGGATTGCCTTACTCATTTTTTGTAAATTTAAATGAAATAGCTCTTTCATATTATTTGGATTTAGTTAACAAAATCATTGATACGGGAGAGTTGCCCTTGTCGTGGAAGTCCCAAATTATAGTTCCTATTTTAAAACCGGGAAAACCCTCCTCAGACCCTTTATCATATCGTCCAATAGCACTGAGTTGTACTCTCGCTAAATTGGCCGAACACATGGTAAAGAACCGTTTAGAATGGTTTATTGAAAGTAATAATCTATTATCAAAAAGCCAGTTCGGATTCAGGAAAGGTAAAAGCGCAATAGACAGTATTGGTATTTTAATTTCGGATATAAGAGTAGCATTTTCTCGTAATGAGTCTGTATTAGCAGCATTCTTAGATATTCATACTGCCTATGACAATGTTATTGTGTCCAGGCTTATACAAAAATTATCAGAGCTTAATGTACCAGTCACGCTCATAAAATTTATTTTTTACATGTTATCCGAAAGATATATACATTTAGAGCTCAACGATGGCACAAAAATATCCAGGGTGGTCCGGAAGGGGCTTCCGCAAGGATCAGTCTTGAGCCCATTGCTATATAATATATACGTTTACGATTTAGAAAGCTCTTTAAATAATGTTCAAATCCTACAATATGCTGATGATTTACTTATATACTCTGTTAACCGAAGTGTAGAGTCCGCTAACAGTACCGTAAATAACGCTTTAAAACTACTTAAAGTATGGCTTGAAAATAACGGATTGGAGTTATCAGTCGGTAAAAGTAGTGTAGTTCTGTTTACGAGAAATCGCATCTCACCACAAGTAAATGTTATTTATGACAATGTATCGATCCAAAATAATCTTCAGGCTAAATTTCTGGGCGTTGTATTAGACTCTAAACTCTCTGGCAAAGAGCATTGTGATTATATAGTACCGAAATGTGAGAAAATACTCAATATGATGAGATGTTTATCGGGGATTTGGTGGGGAGCGCACCCATCTGCACTTAAACTGGTGTATAATGCCCTGATTAGGAGTCTGCTTGACTATGGAACATTTTTGCTTGAGGGAGGGAATAAAACTGCCTTTAAAAAATTAGACTTAATTCAACACAAAGCGATGAGACTTATTCTCGGTGCAATGAAATCATCACCTATAAATGCAATGCAAGTCGAATGTGTAGAACCCCCTCTTAATTTTCGAAGACAATTTCTTAGCGATAAATTTTTGTTTAAAGCATATCAGTTTACTGATCACCCCATTTTTCCAAAACTTAAAACTCTCAATGATATTAATTCACATAACAACAGATGCAAACCCGCAACTTGTCTCGTCGTTAGCTACAGAAAACTTTTAGCCATCCAGGCTCCTATTTACCGCTCGCCAGTCTTACCTATATTCAATAACACCTATGAATCTCTGTGTACAAATCCTGATATTTGCTATAACGTTGATTTTGATCATAATGATGTCGAAATAAACACCACATTTAAACTTAATGTAGATGAAAATTGGAGAAATTTTAACTTCATTTTTACAGATGCTTCTAAATCATCTGATACTGAAAATGTAGGTGTTGGAGTTTTTCACGTCCAGTATAATATTGTACAAAAGATCAAATTGCCACCAGAAGCATCTGTGTTCACAGGGGAATGCTTTGGTATCTTTAAAGCCCTCGAGTATATAATTTTAATGAAACTTAAGAATACAGTCATATTTACGGATTCTAAAAGCTCATTGGAAGCTATTCAAAAATTTCCATTTAAAATGAAACCGTTCTATCCAATAATTGGTAGCATCAGGGCAAAATATCTGGTATGTAAATCTTTAGGTTATTCAGTAAATTTAGTTTGGATTCCAAGTCATCGTGGAATCAAAGGAAATGAAAAAGCCGACCAGTTAGCAAAAGATGCGGTGAAGTGTGGAGACATCTATCCTTATTTAAATTACTGCCATGATCTAACTTCACTCCCTAAGCTCTATTTATTACATTCCTGGAGAGCTTTGTTGGTTGAAACCTCTCAATTTAAAGGTGTACAATATTTTAAACTACAACATAATATTCCCACTAAACCCTGGTTTACTAAAACTGATTATAACAAAAAATCTGTTAGCATTATTACACGTATGCGTCTTGGTCATGTGTGCACTCCTGCTCATTTGGCCAAATTGCATATTAAAGACAGCGACCTGTGTGAGTGTGGAGTGGAAGCCGGGGATCTTGACCACATTTTCTTTTCGTGTCATTTGAATGATCGTTCCTTTTTCCTGAATTCTCTTATAACACAAAAAGTTCCATTCCCTACCCGTATGACCTGCCTGTTATTAAATCCATCTTTATTTTATGATATAATATCTTCCTTTATTAATTTAAATAATATTACAATTTAATCACATTGTCTATATATATATAATATAATATTAATCGGATTTAACTAAATATGAAAATATATTTTTTAATTACTTTCCCTTTTTAGTTAAGCAATCATAACTCATTAGATCCTTTTCCAAATTTCGTGTTTATTCCTAACTTTCCTTAGTTCCTTGTTTCCCTACCTTTTAAACTTGACATTGGCAAAAAAGAAGAAAACTATATTGCCATAAAAAAAAAAAAAAAAAAAAAAAAAAAAATTACAAGGGCGTAGGTTCTGACAGTTTCCGATCACAGTAGTAATCTCAGCTATACCCTGTTTTCCAATTATAGCACTAGAGCGCATTATGCGGCATAATGCTTAACTTTGAATGATTCAACTACAGCAACGCTTCGCACAATCGAGCACTCTCAAAAGTAGTGTTTTTGCGTGATGCGTGCAATCGATACCAACTTGACAAAAATTAACAAGTGTTTTTTCTTTAAGGTGGCATTGATCAAAATGTTTTATTTATATATTATCGTTAGTAATATTATTTATTGTTGAAAAAATTTTTAAAGCTTTCGTTTCGTTGCAGTTTTTTCGAAATAATCAAAGTTAATTCAAACTGTGTTAAAAAAATAAATATAAATATGGATGAAGGTAAATAGTTTTTAACCAATTATTATGTATACCACTTTATTAATTTTTTTTTTTTCAATACTTTATTTAGCGCACTCTACTGAGTGCGCTAAATAAAGTACTGAAAAAAAAAAAAAAATTACCACCAGTAGGTGCATTTGAAAACTAATTCACGTTCCAATTAAGCTTCAGCATAATTCAGCATTGTGCGCCAATGAGTCGCATTATGCTCTGTAATTGGAAAACTAGGATAGACTAACACTCTCACATAGACTATTAGCGTGTGAAAAGGACTTATGGAGTGTTTTTCATGAAAACTGCTTTCAACGTAACTATGTTCTACATATTCGTGTATGTTATGTGTGACTAATAAATGTATTCTATTCTATTCTATTCTTATTATTATTGTCACGCGGCAACACCATTCTCCCCGGCCTGCTGCCCCCACCTGTGGATCGCTGCCGCTGGGGAGAATTATAAGGACGAGCGCGTCCCTTTTCTGCTGGCGTCTACCACGTCCGGCGGCTGGGCCGCCCGGCCTCCAACGCCGGAGTCCAGCACCACTTTTTCTGCTGGCGTCTACCAAGCCCGGCGGCTGGGCCGCCCGGCCTCCAACGCCGGAGTCCAGCACCACCTTTTCTGCTGGCGTCTACCAAGCCCGGCGGCTGCGCCGCTGCTGCGGGGCCCGGCCTCTCAAGCCGTGGACCAGCTACTAAGTTAAGTACCCCATGCTACCATGGAGGTGCTACTGTGATCGGAAACGGTCAGAACCAACGCCCTGTCTAATTTGTAATTTTGTGCTCACAAAAAGTAACCCTTGTAAACTTACATATGCGTAAATAAATAGTGTGAAAATCTTCATTCTAAGTATTTATTGCGTTTAAATTATCTTCATCTCTGAACCTCGTGGCCTAACCACCTTCACCTCATGGCTCCTAAAGGCACTACGTGACATTATGTAGTTGAAGACAATATAGAAAAATTACTAACTAACTAACCCCAACAACTTTGTCTCTTCTCTATCATGGTCGATGTCTATTAGTCTAAGCCTGATACGCCAAACACCAACAAAGCTCATATTTCCAGAAAATCGTGAAATTCGGGGTTTATCGTGAACAACAACTACTACATATAAATAGCTAAAAAAATATATTCGAAATGCCTACAGACTATTTGGATTAGTCTAATTCCACACCGAATCACTAATCGCATGATTTTATTATCAAATTTCAGAGCGAACTTTCTACTTTTTATAATCCCGAAGAAAGCTTAGTCTAGACCCGGGGTTCCCAAAGTGTGCGCCGCGGCGCCCTGGGGCGCCGCAGGAAGTAGCGAGGTGCGCCGCGAGTCGGTCTTCTATCATTATCCGAAAGGGTTAATTATTTGCATTTATGTTTAAATTTTTGTGCCTTGCAACCAATAATAACTACTATTGTAGGTACCTAACTCTTTTGATTCTATCTATGTCTAATGGCTAGGTACGGAGGGGGGGGAGCGCCCTGACAATATTGTAATCTTGAAAGTGCGCCGTAGGCTGAAAAACATTGGGAACCCCTGGTCTAGACCATTGTCAAGTATATGTACCATTATCAACCAAAAGAAGATAAATAAAACAGCCCATTTTTTGAAATCATTGTATTTTGTGGATTTATGCTACCAACTTTTATCAGTTAACATCGATGGTTCTTAAAACTAATTATAATAATTGATAATAATAAAATCACATACATCTTTATAATTAAACTATACAAAAGCAAACACTCATATTACAAGAAGTTTTCTCAAAAGTTCATCGACACAACTGACTCACAAACGAAAAGGTCAATCGTTTTCCATATTTCTTTCTAACATAAAAACACATTCAGAAACCTAACGAAAAGAGTAATCAACTTGAAGGTGCATAAGAAAAAAAAATGATTTTACATATGATATCTCTAAGTGATTTTTTCGTGTGTGTTAACATAAGAGCTAATGAAATTATGCGGAAACGTCGTGAAATTTGGGTGAAAATTAATTTGCATACAAAGCAACATAAATTAACTACAAAACATTAGGAAAAATCAAACTTCATTTCAGATTAAAATGATCTTGAAATAGACTCAACATTTAATATTTGCTCTCGTATTGCCAGCAAGAAAAACATTTAAAAATTGTACTCGTACAACACCACACCGTATATATACTAGCCGACCCACGCAACGTCGTCTGTGTCTCCTATTGCCCGTAGGGCGATAATTTTACCCGTTTTTGCAACATTATTCATTGGTGCTCCGCACCTGTAGGTCTAAGCGTAACGATATATATATATATATATAGCCTTCCTCGATAAATGGGCTATCTAACACTGCAAGAATTTTTCAAATCGGACCAGTAGTTCCTGAGATTAGCGCGTTCAAACAAACAAACTCTTCAGCTTTATATATTAGTATAGATTGTAATAAAGAAAATTTGTAAATACTATATGCTGCTTTGCGTAACTAAATAAAAAAATGGGTACACATATTACTGTATTTTTACTCAAGATTTATATTAACAGTACAATGCGTTATGGAAAGAAAGTCTTAATATATTTACAAAGTATGCTGATAAATTATCAGTCATTTATTATAATAGATCCTTAATAAGATTAGTCCTTAACAATGATTGCAGTCGTTAATAATAGGTGGTTCTTCTACGAATAACACAAAAACGGCAGAGGAAGATGACTGCTTGAGTAAAGCAAGACCTTGGGCTTGTATCCTAGTCTATAGTTATATGACTTGAATAATAGCGTGGAAAGCCTTTATTTAACTCGGAAAATAATTTACACTATTGGTGTAGCCAACATTAAAAATAAGTCTCTTTAGGAGATCAATAAACATATTCGTGCGTTTCATATACATTATGGTTATTTCACCATTTTAATAAACCCTATAATATACTTTAATTTAATATTCTCAATGTCGATAAATTTATACAAAACGAACGATAATTAAGATTTTCAACCCCAATATGATTTGTCTTTTCTCTTGAAATTAAATTTCTTTTATAACGTAATTAAACGTAATTTACAACGTTTATATTTTGCGATTGTGATGGTGACCAGTAGCCACAGTCTAAAGATGCTAGCATACTTAAAGACCTTGACGTTATAAACATACTCTCGTTCGTGCAATATTAAAAAAAAACAAAATCACTTGATTCCCAGCAGTCAACACGGCCGAGATCACTATCTTAATGTCTAGTGACTACTCGTATAGACAACAATTGATATAACTATCTACAATGTTCAATTGGAATCCGAATCCATCTGATTCCTGTAGTTCCGGCGGGGTTTTTTCACGCGCTGTCGGAATTTGACGGCCTGATAGTCGGGGTCGTCGGACACATCGTTGGCGCGGGTTTGCCTCACGGTGGCTCCGCTGGTGTCGGGTACGGGCCACACGCTACTTTCTGTACTACAACTGCTCTCGAGTTCGCTCTCATTGGTTTCGTTCATCAATCTAGCGACGGTTCTGTTGTACCCTAGTTTGGGTAACAGTGGTTCCGCGGAGGTGCTCGCTCTCTCCGCTGGTTGTTTGGGCGGTGGAGATTCGCTGGAATCGGACCGTTGTAAACTCAGTCGCCCGTTCCGTCGTACTCTCCTCAGATTCATCCGCAGTCTGTTTTCTGGGAGCGGCGGGGACGAATTGTTGCTCTCAGATTCCGGAGGTTCGACGCGTAACGAATCTCCAAGCGAGTCCCGTGAGCCGTTGATCGGTGTAGGTATTATGCTAACGAGGTTAGGAGGAATGTTTTGGTGACCGTTCTGATTTCGTGGGGATATGGGCCGGCTGGTCCCTGATTGGTCGTCATCCGAGTCTACCTCGGCTATCCGAAATAATACAGACGTATTTTGACCCCTGTATCCTGTAAAAGCCATTAAAAATATATATATTGGAAAGAATAAAACTAAAATACAATGTACCTACTATAAATGACAGTGTGATGATACAATTACCTGTACTTGTGCTGGGTTGTGCTAAGTTCTCGTCAAAACTATCAAAATTAGTAAAATTATTATTATCACTACTGTCTTGAGTTGTGGCTGCTCCTGAAATAGATAAATATATTTAAATTAAATTAGAACACGTGACGGCATGATGAATTAAAAATGAATTTTGAGAACACTCACCATTACTTCTTAAATTAATTGTTTTCCTATAACTAGTGACTTTGCTTTTCCTTTTGCCGGTCCTGGTAAGATTCATACGTCGTCGTAGTGGTCGGATTATCTGAACAAATTAATAACATGTCAATAATTCAGTTGCATAATTAATACACGGATTGGCACGAATGCAATTTTTTTTTGTATTATTGGGATGTTCATTTGAGCAATTATACTCTGGAGTTTGATATAATTAAAGGTCGTAGTTTGTGTTATATTCATTCCAGTAAAGTTACGATCTAACAAACATTTCAACACAAAAAACTCGACTTCAAGAACTGGACCAAATTGAAATAGAACAACACGGAAAGCACTAGCTTTCAAATAAAAAAAGAATCATCAAAATCGATTCACCCAGTAGAAAGTTCTGAGATAACAAACATAAAAAATACAGTTGAATTGGGAACCTCTTATTTTTTTGAAGACAGTTTAAAACTCACCCTCCCCGAGCTTCTGAAGAGGCAATGCGCGGGTTCATCGGAGTCTGTCCGCTCGGAGGAGGGCGCCGAGAGTCGCGAGTGCGAGAGCGGGTGCGCGAGCGGGGGCGGGAGCGTGTGCGGTGGCGCTCGCGCGGAGCGGGCCGTGCGGGGCGCGCGGGGGGCGCGGGGCGAGCGGGGGGCGGGCCGCCGCGGACCACGCGTTCTCCTCGCCCCGCCAGCGTTGCTCCCACTCACGCACTTACCGCTCGACTTGCTCAACGACGACCGAGACTGTTTACTGCGCCTGAAATATGCGTTAGAGTATGTTATACAAACGGTATACAGGCAGAGATTTTGTATACAATAGTCCGCAAAATATAGCTTGATCTCTGTGACATTTGTTACTATTGTCATTTTAGAAGTTATGAGGTATATTTAAAGTGTCATCAATCATCAAAACCCCATAATGTTGCTGGAATTAGGTCTCCTATTATGTGAGGGTCAATCCCATACGTCCCCGCGCAAGGGTTGAGGACTGGCAAGACAACGCTGTGGCTACGTAATATTGCTGTTGGATGTTTTAAGCTGCTCAAGGGTCTTAATATAAATTATAACAACCGGAACTCGACTGCTTAACCTCTGAATCACGGAGACACTCATAGCACCGTGCCAAAAGCAGTCACGCATCCAGGTACTGACCGCGGTGTCGTTGCTTACCCTCGATGATAGTTTCTAATCACCGAGTGCAACTAGGCTATGAGCGCCTATTCGAAGTAGATTTTTTTATATTTGTACTATATTGCATTACATTTGAGATAAAACTGTCACGTAAAGAATTAAAATATTGTGGTTGCGTTGGTTTTGTAGTCGTCTGTCACAGAGGTCAAGCTATATTTTAAGGACTGTAGTAAATGCTAAAAATTGGAGCAAAGTTGATTAGATCCTAAGTCATATTATAGATCTGAATATGACTGATCGTTTAGTAAACTTTCGCGTATTTTACGATCAATCATCACAAATTTCACTCCAAAAAAGCACTTATACTTATACACTTATAGAAAAAAGAAAATGCAACTGTAACTTAAAAATATTGATAAAAGAAAAAATTAAAGAGAGAAAAGTGTTAGTGACGAACCTCAGAGATCCCCTTTTTTGTGAGCGTGTGTTCTTCGAATACCGCGATGCAACGAGTCGTGCCAATCTATTTGGACATCGTTGGCTTCGATTTCCATTTGTATTTGCTGTGAATAATGTAAAAAATACATTTTTAAATACCTGTTTGATAAAAATAACAAACATAGCAAACCTAAAAAAAACACATTACACTAATATTAGTAGTAGCTTCTACTGATATTAATACTTTTGCAGCTATCACTGTTACCATTTGTTTTAGTTGTATTATGTAAACAGTTCCGAATAAAGGTTTTTTTTTAGCTTATCCTAGTTTCTTTATGCTGATTGAATTTGAATCTCAAGAAGAATCATTATAAAAAACCTATAGATGTCCTTGTAAAAAAATACTAAAAGCCTAAAAAAACAAGCTGTTTAGGTTTTTTTTTCTTACTAATGAATTAAAATAGTTTATATAGAACTCACGGCGTTTTGGCGGCAATGGTAGGAAGTCTACGACAATTTGATCCGTATCAGACGAGTCCGAGTCGTTATCAAGAACAGACCCTCCGGAGCTAGACCCGTCCAGCGAATCAGTCTCTTCCGCGAGACACTCCAGCTCACGTTGCACTAACGAATCGAAGAACGCCATCATACGAGGATCTTCACTTGTAGACTGCTCAGCGTAGTTGTGTGAAATGTACTGTAACAATATTGTTGAACATTTTATACACATGAGCTTATATCAGAGTTGAACGGTTAACAACAAACAAGGAACAAACTCTGATGCTCGAAAAAGTGCAAAAGACCTTTCTCAGATACCTCTTTAAAAGATCTTATTACTACTATCCCTACATGTACCCAACCAATTATTTATTGGGGGTTTTAGGATTTAATTCTTTGGAGGTTAGAAGAGGTCTTCATCAGCTGTTGATATTTGGAAAAACTCTTCGTGGGGGGATTGACTGTCCTGAACTCCACAATGTATTATGTAGGCTATATGTGCCCGTCAACTACTGTCTACATCGTCAAAGCCGTCGACGCAAATTGTTTGCGCAACCGGTATGTCACACAGTCGCTAGAGCAAAGTCTCCCGTTTGTCGTACCCTCGAAGCGCTCAATACCCTCCTGATCGACAACCCTGAGTGTGATTTGTTTGTGGATGGATGGAGTGACATTGTGGGAGTTTGTTTGGTGTTTTGTGAGAAGGCATACGCCAGGAAGTCCACAGTGCCATATTAATTTTGTTTTATGTTTTGTGTTATTTTTGTTATTATTTCCTTTTAATTTTTATGTTATTGTTTTGTAGTATCAATTGTTTCAATGTTAATTAATGTAATTGGTGTAAACCGTTTTAATTAACTATAAATAAATAAATAAAAAATGTTGTTTGCAGAAAAAGCCAATACAGAATCTCGTCATACGCCTTTCTTGCATTCATTCATTGCATACCTTGTTTAGTATTAGTAGCAGGGAATGTATATTATACGCGTGTTGTGTGTGAGTGTCTGCGTATGTGTGCGTGTGTCTGCCTATCTGTGCGTGTGGCTGCGTATGTGTGTGGCTGCGTATCTGTGCGTGTGGCTGCGTATGTGTTCGTGTGGCTGCGCTTATGTGTGTGTGTGCGTATATAAAGGTGTTTTTATATAAGTGGGATAGCAATGTTTCGAAGCTCATGAACTCTCTTAGAGTGTAAAATAAACTACTCACTTGACCACTGTGATGCACCAGTGACACGTAATCTTCGTGACTGTATATCTCACGTGGATTGTCGGAACCCTGAGCCCCCTCTAACAACGTACCACGCATTTGAGGGTATTCTACACCTGACCACAACTGAAACAATAAATTAACAAGGCATTCTTAAAATAATAATAATTCTTAATCATTTATGCGTTTGGATGTCCGGACTACTTTACTATTGAATAAAAAAAAATGTTACAAGAATTTAATAAATATAACAACCAATTCCTAAAACTTTGTCTTTGGACAGCATGATATAATTGGCCAAAAAATTATTATTAAGGAGAGGCCTGTGTCCAGCAGGACTATTAAAAGCTGTTATGGTCAATACTCACATGCGGTATTACTCGATAGTTTTATTCCAAAACGAGTAAAAATTAACGTGTGGGTACTGCAATACTCACAACTCGAAGGCTCGCATCGAGCCGGCTCGATGGCTCGACCTCCTTTTACATTTCTCCTTTTCATTTTCTTTAATTCTTTTATAATTAAGAATTGCTAGACTTGCTAAATGTAGCCACCGTCTCGTTTATTGAACAGACAGACATCTTTTTGGCTCGAAGGGTTCGGTGAATACTGAACGGCGAGCCAAAAGATTCATCACTCGATCGATGAATGCTGAATGTGTGAACGAAAGCCCACGTCGTGGTTTTTTGTTCACACATTGTATCATGTCATGTTAGCTCATCGACATGTTAGCTCTCGATCGAGTAAAACCGTATGTAAGTATTTAGCATTAATGATGATAATAAATATACCACACTAATATTATAAAGGCGAAAGTTTCTGAATGTGTATGTTTGTTACTTCTTCACGCAAAAACTACTGAATGGATTTAGATGAAACTTTACAGTAATATAGCTTATACATCAGAATAACACATAGGCTACTATTTGCCACGATAACCGACGTACATTAAATACTATAAATATTACATACATAGCATGTAAAATACGAAATTGACAAATAAGTAATTATTTTAACATACCTTAATTATTTTCTCCACACCCGACGAAGCAATGAGACAATAGTAAGGGTTATAACGAACTTGATTCACGATGGAACGATGCCCGTACAGGATCACGTGGGGAGACTCTATCACTACATCTGCAATATAAATAACAAATTATTAACTTATTACTTATTACTTTCTAAAGAAAATAGATATTAAAAATATGTGCAACACATACCACCTGCATCGCCAAGTTCTGGTATCTTCCACATATACAAATTAAAATCATCAGATCCAGATAATACGAACTCATCGCCTTCGCCAGCGAAACAACAACTCTTCATGGTGCAGGAGTTGTAGTAATCTTGGTGGTAGAACTCCACCACTGGGTCTGGTGAATCGATTGTGTATAGAATGGGAGCGAGGCGACGGCGCAAAGCCAGAACTTGGGTACCGGTTGAATTGAAGCGAACGCTCATACTGTTCTGGGATGTTCCGCTGTAAGCCGTGTAGCGCATGGCTGGCCTGTAAAATAATTATTAACAATTCAGCAGTTACTAAAATACACTGTTCTAACATGCAAAGTCACATGTGTTGAGACCTGTCAACACCTACGAGGCGGCGGCCAGAGCGAGACGGAGACATCGGTCATCGTGCGCCGCCCGCGCAGCGCGTCATCGCATCACTTGGCTGTCAACTGTTACGAGTTCGACGCACCGTTCCGCCAAACTTAATGTTAATCTTACCATAGTTATTTATTCGTAATAAACCATATACTATACAGTCCGCTACTTGCAGTATCATTTAGCTATCGCAACATACACATGCAATAGTCAAAGGATTGGACATTTTGTTTCAATGAGACGACACACGGAAATATAGGCATAGTATTTCATTAAGTATTGTTGTCGGATCTGATGCCCAGGTGTGAGAGCCTTAACTGTGCGATACAGGATAAGTAGTCACTGACTCTACTCATGAGTCAATATTTCTCACCATTATTTACGTGATAAAGACCTAATTATCAGCTACATTATAATACTTCATTACTAATATAATTGGTCTGTCTGTCGTCAGGTATGCATTGAAATTGGGTTACCAAGCTATTGTTAAAATAATTAAATTATTTTTAAAGATTTTTAAAAATCAATCACGCCCTTACGCTACCGTTAATATGTTTTTACTTTTGTAGCCCTAACTGTTTACCTAACTCAAAAGATTAAAAAATCAGGAAATGATTGAACAAAAAGTTTATACAGAGGCTGCCAAACTATTGGCGTCAGCGTAGTCGAGTAATAAAAAAAATAAGAATTTAAATTTCAATAAACTCACACTTTAGGGTTCCGTAAATCCCAGAGAGCAATACCGTCACGAGCGTTAGCAGAGACCAGTACATTCGCTTGTGTTGGGTGAAACATGACGCCATGGAATGGTTTTCTGCTGCGTGATATCACTAAAGATTCTGTAAAAGAAATATATTTTTTCTTCAGCCTATCGTCATCCACTGGTGGAGGAAGGTACATTACCAGATCTAAAATTAAACAACTATACTTTGGATTTTAACAGGTAAAGACAGACAGGAATATAATATTTTGAAAACTTTAAAACAAATTTTGTAGTATCTAATAAGCATACGATTAAACGAAAATTGTTTATTTACTTGATGCTTATCATCTTATTGCTTATGCTTAGCATGACGAGGACAACGTCGTCATGATTTTTTAACCGACTTAAAAAAAGGAGGAGGAGGTTTCTCAATTTGACCGTATATTTTGTTTTTGTTACGTTACGTTAAGCTTTGTCGTTTATCCACCGATTTTGATGATTCTTTTTTTAATGGAAAGGAGATGTCCCAACGGTTGTAAGATAATAAGGACATTAATATCTGATGATGGCATCCAAGAGAAATCGAGTCGAACCTTGAAGTCGGTTTTATTTTTGTTAAAATTGTACTTGTTTTCTTTGGTATTCATTGCACTATTTGAAACCGTCATCCAATCAGTCAAGGACACGTGAAAATCTACCATGTACAACAATGGAAAGTCTAGGTAATGGTAATACTTCTAAAATGAAACAATGTAGGTTACAATTCTGTATACCTAAGTGTTCGATGTTGAATAAACATCAGTTTTGTAATAATAATATGGAATAGTAATAGTTGTTGAAACGTATAGAAAAACATCGACTGACGTCTAGTTTCGATATATTAGATATTATTATATTCATGGACTTTCGAAGATGAGAATGTATTTTACATAAAACAACTATAGTGATCCATCCTGGATTCACAGTAATCTTTGAAATTCTCAGACCTTCTCCACAACAATAAATAATAAATAAATATTTCGAACATCTAAACACACAACGCCATCTAGTCCCAAACTAAGCAGAGCTTGTGTTATGGGGTACTAGACAACTGATACAAATACATATATACTTCTTTTTTTTTGTAAATACATACATATTTTAGATAGAACACAAGATATAGATTATATATAGATTTTTACCAATACATGCATATTAACAATATGCATGTATTGGTGAAAATCGCATTAAAATCCGTTATGTACTTTGGAAGATCTAAACGTACAGGACCGAAAAGCGACTTTATTTTATACTACGTAACGATATAGATGTGTTTTCAACATACCGTGGACAGATTGTCTGGTGTCGAACAATAGCAAACGTCCATCGTTCCCTGCAGTTGTGATGACGCGCTCGTTGAACGGGTCGATGCTTAGACTGCACACGGCCCGCTGGTGCTGCAGTACTTCTAAAGGACGCTTGCTCTCCAAGTCGTGAACTATCACCTGGTTTTAGATACCTGGTGTTTAATGTTTCTAAAACACATTGTAGGGCGATTCATCTCTTTAAAATCTTATTCGTTTACTCTGTATTAGTCTTTGATAGTATGTACATTTGTTATAATCTCTAACTACATTTTTCATTTATAAATACATGTCTAGTCATAAGAAAATATTGAATTCAATTTGAATTATACATTTTCTATGGGTTAGCTTAGAATCGAATAACATGTCGTCAATTCCTACGTGTATAATCAATATAATTATCATATCAGCCAATCGCCGTCAGCTGCTGAACGAAAGAATGCTCCAAGGAGCGCCAGCCAGGGTCTGAATTGTAACAACTATTAAGAAGGTTAATGTCAAAACATTACAACTCATACGTGTGCCTTTGAGTTATCGTGACCAATCATTTACATATGACAAAATCGCGAACACACATCAACCGCCTTTAACAGACCTACTGCTTTGCATAGATATCTCCTTATTAAGGAGGTTTTGGCTTATTACCACGTTGGCCAGACGGATTGGTATAGGTGTTATCCTGTGTAGTTTACTATCATAGTCGCCTCTTACTTCTTCTACGACACTGTATTCTTAATACATCACCACACATACTGAAAGCGTACCATTGTACACTTCGAGCAACTTCATTAATTGCAAATGTAAGTTAATAAAATAATTGCAAATGTGAATATCCAAGTCTATGAAAATCTAATCATTTTCCTGGCATTTGGCAGTTATGTTGTTTTCAGTTTGTACAGAATCAAAAATAGCCGATAGTGTAAAGGATAAATGCCGCGAATATTCGCCCAATTATACAATATTTTGTCAAACAATTAAAGCAACTTTGAAATAGACTAGGCACACCAACAATTACTATTTATGCAAAATAATAATTTAAAAAATACTTTTTTATAGTTTAAAAGTTTTATCCCGCGGCTCTGACCGGATGTGTGTCGTATATCACGGTAAAGAATAACTTATGAGATGCTTGGATTATTGGGGAAGGATCCAATCATGTCTATGCTAAATTTCATTGAATTCAGTGCAGCGGTTTTACCGTGAAGCGTAAAGCCGAGTCTCCACCGAACAGAAGTTGGCAACTTTTGTGGTATCAACACGTGTTGGTGACAAAAGTTTTTGTAATTTCCTTGTCTTGGCAACAAAAATTGTCATCAAATATTGGGAAACGTGTTTCTGTTTTTCACGATAAACGTCAAAAGAATACACTTGTTGCGGATATTTATTGGCTCTGTGGAGACGCTAATTGGAATGTTTTTCAAATTGTTGACGACTCGGTGTAGACACAATGGAAATAAAAGTTGGCGATTTTAAAGAGTTGCAAAAAGTTGGCAACACTGAAATAGTCAACAATTTCGGTGGATAGGCGCCCAACAGACCGACAAACAGATAGACTGGCAGAGTTATTTTCGACTTATAGTATTAGTCTGTAATATGGATATGCATAATAATAGATCTATTAGCATGTATAAAATAAGGGCATGTAATTCACAAAAATAGGATGTACTTTTGTTTAAGTTAATCAATTACCCACTTACAATGTCATCATTTCCTCCTGAATAAATCCTCTGGTTGTCACAAGTTATACCAAGGCAGAAAATGTTGGACTGGTGTACAGACTTCATAGTTTCGGGCTTACCATGGTCTAATATGGCTTGCCCAAACTGCCATAACATCACCCTGCGGTCATCTCCACCTGGAAATAAAATTAATAATATCATTGGATTTGTTGATTTAGCACACTGATACTAGCTGAAGCTAAATTTTGATAATTTGTTGTCCAATCCAACAAGTAAATCCCTTTTTAATGGGAGGGATGTACTTGTTGGATTGACCAACTAATAAAAAAACAAAAATTAATTAAAGTAATTTTAATAAATTATAACTATTTTGTGGTTGTCATTTGTCATCTAAGAAGGTATGCTATTACTGTTTATAGCAGGTTTGTATGGGACTTTTGTACCGCTTGTCGTATGTCATGGTAGGACATGTTTGTTTGTCTATTTACTTGGCTGCTAATATCACTGACAATAACATTTTAAATTCCTAGATTTTTACAAGATAGAGTTAAAAAGTTATTATAGTTTTTAGATTACAACGAAATACATGGATCACAAATAAGTTGTCATTATTGTAAAATCGGTAATTTACAATCATGTTTTTTTTTATGTATGTAATACGAGGTGGAGTTTGGAGGCGCGTTTATTTTTACGTGGTATCTTCTATAGGCATAACCCACAGTAATTTTCTAAATGATATAATCACATCGATCTCGGTTTTATTTATGGTTTAGAAGATAAGTTGGAACTATTTTAATACATCTTATTTGATCCATCAGTGATTGTTTTATTTTGTAAAAAAAACTTTAGGAGAATATAAAATCAGATTGGTAAAGGCGAAAGGAGTAAAAACCTTACTAGACCGAGCAGTAGCAAAAATGATGAGGTTAATGATTAAATTTTATGAACTATTGCCGAAGTTACTGTACATATAGCATGTTACTATTATTAAAGTGATAGTCTCAGCAGCAGTAGCCGTTCATCTTCAGTTTCAGAAGCTCCAGGGACAGGCTTTGATTTTGTGAACAATTGAAGCGTTGCAGGATAAGAGTAATTCGCGTATAAAGCGACAGCGGCGGGTTTGTTATGTACGTAATGACGGTACAAAAACAAGCATTATGGACGGCAGACGGACAGACGACAAGCAAACAGACGGTCCAACGACGCTGCAATGGGTATTGTAAAGACTGGGGCTGGAAAAAACATGGACAAATATTGATGCTAGTACAAAGCTTAAAACCTCCAATACCCCTTGAACTTCTAAAGTTAATATTTGGCAGATGCAAAGGAAGCTGTGGAGCAATGTGTGGATGTCGGGAAGCAGGCCTCAAATATTCTGCAGTGTGCTTCCATTGTTCTGGAGACTTGCAGTAACGTAATGGAAATCTCAAAATTAATTGAAGGAAATTATTTTGAAGTTGAACTTCCTTCTTCGGTTCTCCATCAAGTATTTGAAATAGAAGGTCAACCAAATCCTGAGCCGCAGCTTGGTCCATCAAGAAGTCGGAGGACAGAGTAATTATGTCCTTTAGAAAATGACCGTGAATTAGGTATGCCTACAGGGGATACCACTGAAATAAAACGCGTCCCCAGTCTCTACCTCGTAGGTGGCGGTCAAATATTAATTAATTATTATATTATATAATCAATTATTAAAAATTTTATATTAAAAAAATTTTTAATGATTGAAAATGATCGTAAATCATTCAAATATATATGTATACTTGTGAATACTGAAAAATATTGTTTGCTTCACAGCGCTCTAAAACCTTAAATAATGAATGAAATTGAAAAAAAAAAATGTGAAAATTATTCCTTAGAAACGGTGCTATAAAACGATCAGATCTAAATTTTTGGTAGAATTATCAGAAAAAATGTTATGGCAACCAATAGAAAATCATCATCATCAATCATTTTTCTAAAAAAAATTATAGATTTTCGCTTATAACGTTGGTGTTTTTGGTTCTACGAGTAAAATGTGTTAGAAGACGTTGTAGATAAGATAATTCGATTGGCAACAAAAAATATTTAACTATTTTTTTGTCAGACCTATACTTTGGCAGAAAAACCATAAAACGTGTGGCATTCGCCCTCCGCTCGAAGAGGTACGCGAGTGGCGTGAAGCCGCCCGTCGAGCCACGATGGCTAGTTGAGACTCCACGCGCTGGCGTTGCCACCGTGGAGGCTCTCCAGCCGGGGTCATCCACGAGTAGGCACGGCGGCAGTGCGGATCCCTTTCCTTCCGACTGACGCAGGTGCTTTCCGGGCACGGTTGCTTCGGGAAGTACCTGCACTCGGTCACCAGGAGGGAATTAAAGACGTAATTTCACAGAAGGAGGCGGCGGAGAAGGCTCGGTAGGACGACCTCAACTCGGACCCAAACCACCGCCGGCGAACCGGGCCTATCAGCGCCTCATGCCGCCCTGAGTGTGGCCGCTGATGGTTGACAGGTCGTCGACGTACGCGTGTGCCGTACGTCGACACTACCGACACACCGCCCCGCCGCAAGCCCCGGCGAGGTGACGGCCTGAGGGGGTTTCCAAAGGTAAAAAAAAAAGGCGTTCATACTTCTCAAAGATATTATTATAGAAAAATTAACAAAACAATGACTCAGAGTAGCCAGGAGTAGTAAGAGATAGAAATTCACAGTCAAAGTGCATCTCACCTACTCACCTGTCCTTATGCTTTCTAAGTTAGTGTTTAGTCTATATTGTTAAGAAGTATGAACACCTACATTAACTTATATAGCAATACACATGAAGTGTATGTCTGCCATAAATATAGTTGAGGCATTATAGTGCGTCCAATCGTTTATTTAACTTTTGACAGATCACGCACATAAAGTTTTGTAATAATTTTTGATCAATGTACTAGAGGGAATACTGTACTTCATGGACGGGCTCCGCCCACTTAGAGATGTGTCATTCATAATGAATGACCACAGACTATAAAAACGGGTTTGAAATAAATCGATTATCGATTATATTAATAAAACATACAATAACGTTATTGTGATTATATTTTATATCAAATCACACGGTCTCTAAACTTGAGTCACTGATATAAGAGGCCCATTATTACAGCTCTCCTTTCCAAAGTATTCACGAAGTCGCAAGACAAACTCTCTTGTTTGTCCTTTGAGCACCTTCATTTTTGGCATTTTGACAGTAACGAAGGGAGGGACGATACGCTCAACTCAACCAAACGTGAGAATTCACAAATAAATCAATACGGATGAATAAAAATACTCAACTCGACGTATGAAAATGTGAATTATGACTAACTACAAAATGTCCGCTACGCGTCCGGTGTTGCGGTTTAATAATCGATAAAATTACGAAATTATCGGTAAAATAATGAGTGTGTTAAATCGATTAAAACTTCTTCATGTACAAAATCGATCGATAAAAGAAATCGAATCGGTAACGGGTCAGGGTATCACTATTTGATAAAGTATTAGAGCTGTCAAAAGTTAAATAAATGATTGGATACACTATAGTTCCTATAAATTTTAAACGAGTCTGGGACGGTCTTAGGCCCCTAAGATTGTGTCTGGCTGATTGGAAAATATTTTAAATATTATACTTAATGCTATTATTTAAAAATCAATGGTTTAAATTTGACCTTTTGATGGTGCAATCAGATTTCAGAAATATTATGATTTTTATCATTATATTAAATGTTTACTTGTAAAGCAAACAAACAAAGAAACCCAAACACGCAAACAAAACTAATCACGGTCTCTTTGTGTGTTAGGACCACAATATCAACTTCATTTTAAAGGGTGTGTGCTCTCCTTCTAACCTATGAGTGTGTCTATATAATATAAATGTAAGTCACAATACTTTTTTAATATTTTCATTCTTGGCTCAAAGGATTAATAAAAAACTGATTCAATTAGATTTGTAGAGGCAGAGCAACCACCATGTTAGTTCAACCTGAATTTGCTTGCAACTAAGTGTAAAACAATCTCTTGTGCTCATAAGCTTGGTAATAAGTGGGATGTAACAATGTTGTAATTCATCATTAATATAAACAAAATGATTTCTATGTGGACTTCACAATTTTTTTTTAAGACACAACACTAAGTAGCTGAGCATTTATTATGGGTACTAGACAACTGGTTTATATACATATATACTTTTTCCATTGTTAATACATACATATTATATACATGGAAAACACCCAAACTCTGAAACAAATATTTCCAAATTATACAAACATTTGGTCCGACCCGTGAATCGAACTGGAGACCTTAAGCACAGCAGTTGTATTCGCTATTGCTGCTCTGCAGAGGCTGTCATTACTGTCCTAATTGTAATTCTCATCGACAGAATAATTGCTCAGCACCTCAAGCAATACTCATAGTCAATATTCTTTAAAAAAAATATTAGTAGTTAAGTAGATTGGTGCTTCAAAGACTTAATAAGTTCTGCTCAAATTTTGTCGCATTAAACAACATGCTTTAAATATAGTTTTAAAATATATTTATGAACAGATAGTATTTGTGTAAATATTAATAAAAAGATACTGGCCCAAATACACTGTTTTGTAGACTCCGATTTAGTTTAGTTTAGTCTAAACTCTTATCTTTATCTAGTTTCTTTAGTTTAAACATTTAGTCTCGGGTACGATTCCCGGGTTGGACCAAATGTTTGTATGATCTACAAATATTTGTTTCGGAGTTTGGGTGTGTTCTATGTATAATATGTATGTATTTACAAAAAAAAAGTATAATATGTATTTATATCAGTTGTCTAGTACCCATAACACAAGCTCTGCTTAGCTTGGGACTAGATGGCGTTGAGTGTCTAGATGTCCGAAATATTAAAATATAAAAAAAAAAAAGATTTATAACACTGTTAGGTATATATTTATTTTTTACTGTTTATACATTAATATTTTAATGTTTAAAAACAATTATGGGTATATTCTATATTAAATCACTTACTTAAAACTTACTTTTATTTTGATAATTTAACTTCTATACTACTAAACATTTCGGCTTCTTGCCTTAACAGCTGTTGACAAAGGCCTAAACTGAGGCAGTATAGATTCGCGAGTTAGACACTAAACAGGCGTAGTTAAAACTTGAAATTACATATTATTGTTAATTAAAATTACGCCACGACACAATTTCTTTAACTAAAAATTTAATTGAGCATAAATTAATTTCAAACAAATATTACGAAGCAATGGATTATTGCACAATGTAATCTTTTACAAATTAAATATATAGAAATATTATAAGTAAATGGAGAGAAAATAGCTATCATTATATTATATGGTAGAAAATAAATACCTGATACAAGTAATTCGCCATTACTAGAAAACTCGATGGCGTTAACACATCCAAAATGGCACACCAGGTCACGACGATACAAATTTTTTGCCACATTCAAACGCGTTTTGAAAAACTCCGATTTGAAATCAGGTAATAGTCCATATTCTCTGTTATTTAAATAAGTCAAAGGGCTCGCTACATTCGCCATGTTTAGATCTTAACCACCATTTTGACGAGTGAAACAATACTACTTCTGAGTTCTGACTTGTCGATCAGCTGTATATTATTTTTAAAAACAATCGTACGTTCCGTTCTCAGAACTTGACACTTTGAAAAACTTGTGAAAAACTAATATCCAGGAAAATAATTGTGACATGAAAGTCAATAAAAACTAAAAATAGTATAGTAACTATTAAAAGTGCGATGTCTAAGTATATATATATAACAATATTTGTGTTTAATATAGAAAAGAAAAACCAAATTTCAACATTTTCGATTACATAGAACGGATCGTAATCCATGTGCTTCATTGTGACAGTAATGACTTATTGACAATGACAAAGAAGCTGTCCAAAAAAAAAAAAGAAGTGTTCCAGAACGGATGAAACCGTAGACAGAGAATAGTCTATATAATAGTCTATTCTCTGTCTACGGATGAAACTTTAGTTTTTAATCGTTTTTCCCTATGTGTTCTTCGGATGTAAGAAAGGATGACGAATGAAAAATTTTGGATGTACCTAAGTATTGTATTTCAAATACGCTCAAGGATAATCGAGGTTTAAGGAATTAGCAACTTTTGCGGTTACTCTCCTAATACTGCCTCATTCTAATGCCGATGTTAAGAGAGTATTTAGTAGTATGAATATAATGAAAAACAAGCAGAGAAAGAGAATGAGTTTAAATTTTTCATCTGAGATTCATTTTCACAGAGAACGCTGTGGTTTGAGTTGGCAACACTGATAGTTACTGTCATTGGACATTTTGAAAACTTCATCGATTGTTATTCTTTGGATGTAACACGTGAATTTCCAGATACTTACGAAATAATATAAATACATACTAATATAATATTGAGGAAGTTATTAATAAGATGGTAGTAGCGAAGAAAATGACGAAACCAGTATTAAAAGTGTCAGGTAAGTGTTCTTTTAATATTGTCCGAAAGGTCCGAAGAGTTGGTTAGACGGCCTGGGCTTCAACATTGGGGCTTCCTTGATGCATGGCACTTACAAAGTCATAAAATGTCCAGTACTGTAGTATTTTATGCTGGCTTTCAAACGCCATATGGCCAGTTTAGGTATTGAAATACATTAAACTGCAGTATCGTGAATATTTAATTTAAGTATAGACTTCTTGTGCTAAAACTTCCTAAAAGCGATAAATGTTAAAAAAAAATATAAATATAATGCTCATTTCTAAGCTGTTTCGATTCATTGAGGGTGGCCCGTGGTATATATCTATATATATAAAAGAGGAAGGTGACTGACTGACATACCCAGAGATCAACGCACAGCCCAAAGCGCTGAACCTAGAATCTTGAAATTTTGCATACAGGTTCTTTATATAACGTAAGTGAGCACTAAGAAAGGAATTTTGGAAATTTCACCCCTAAGGGTGTAAATCAGGGTATGAAAGTCTGCGTGAGCGAAGCCGCGCGCAAAAGCTAGTTACATATAATTGTGGATGTTTATTTCTTTGTATGTTATAGTGGATTCAGAGTCCGAGGAAGAATCCTCCAGCTCAGAGGTGCCCACAGAGTCTGAGAATGAAGCTGAAGATACAAACATTGCAGAGGCTGAGGTTGAATCCACTAATTCAGATATTGGTGAAGATGCTGATGGAGAAAGTAATAATACTGATACTAATGAAGAAGGCAATGAAGATGTTTTGATGTCCAATGAAGGTTGGGCAGACTCTATAGCAAAAATTTTAGGATCAAATAAACCTAAGAATAAAAAAACATTAGTGTTATCCAGAGCAAAAAAACATTCACTTATATTAAAAGTTGAAAAAGATGAGAAACCTCAATTTGAAGTCATAGGAGATAATGTGAAGGAAGAAAAAGTGGCAGTTAAAAAAGAAGAGTCAATAGTTTCTGAACCACCACTAAAAAAAGTGGTAAGTGTGCAATATACTCTTTTCTAAATTTGTTGAAAATAGAACATATGTAAATTGAATTAATAATTGCTCCAATCATATCCAGATTGCTGTAAAATGTCAACATGGCAAAACTTATATTACGGTATTGCATAACAATTTACAATACCAACTACGCGTAACATTGTGTGGCCCACCTATTGTAATACATAATTATATTCATGAATATCATATTTTTTTCAGAAACATAGTAAACCATCCATTAGAATAAAACCAAATGTACTGGAAAAAGATAGAGAAAGATTACTATCAAAAGTTGCTACTAAAGGTGTAGTACAGCTATTCAATGCTGTCAGAAATCAACAGAAAACTATACAAAGTGAAATGGACAGAAATGATTTGCCTGAAAGTAAAAAAGAAAAAATTTTGAAGAAATTTGATAAAAGAGCCTTTTTGGACACATTGATGGGACAGAGCAAGTCAATAGTTGTTGATGAAGAATCAAGGGTAACAAAGAATGAAGTAAAAGATGAAGATAAACCTAAATGGGGTGCTCTGAGGTAAGCTTATCATTGTATGTGTCATGTGCTTGAAGTTAAAAGAGTTTTGAATCCAGAATCTGAATGTACATCCCATCCCAAGATAAGTCTTAAGAGATATTAATGTTTTGAATGTTTTTTTATAGTATGGTATATTATTTCAAAATCTTTACTTAATTCCAAAATTTTATTATTATTTTGACAGTGGGTAGGTATTTTAAAGATTTTACAGCTGTTACCAATAAGTTTAAAATGTGTCTCAAGTATCCGTTGTACTCTGATCATTTGAAACTAGTTTTATGTTCAAATCAAATCTCAAGCGTTGCTCTAATTATAGAATGCTTTGAAGTAATTCTTAAGTAAATAAAATAAGTTAAAGTAATTTTTTTGTTACTATTCAGATCATCATAAAATATGTTCATTTCTTCGTAAAAGGCCTTGGAAATTACCACTTGAGACCAGATTGAGCATGTCTCAATTGATCAGAGTTCACATCTGTCAAAATCTATTCCTGAGAGGAGATTTTGACATAAACATCATTCTAAAATAAGCTATAGACAGACTTTCCTTGATCTTATTCACTTTATTTGATTGAACCATCAGCGAATCTTGTTTCAAGGGATGTTCAATAATAAAACCTCTGAGACACCTTTTAAAATACGGGTCAAACTTAAAAATTCATTGTTAGAGAGCTGAATTTCCCAGCCTCTAACCTCTTAAAGTAAAGAAACATTTTTTACATTGTATGACATGGCTGTATGACATTTTACTTGTTTGTTAACTTGCGCAGTTATCTAAACAAACTGTTGTAGTTAATAATTTTTTATCCTTATTCAATTTACAGAGACGACTTCATGATGGGTGCTAAAATGAAAGACTGGGATAAAGAGTCTGTTGATGAATGAAATTAATAACAAAATAATAAAGAATATAAATTATTTACTATTTTATTTACTATACAATAATAGAATATTAAGTTGGGTACATAATTAATTCATTCAAAATATTTATTTAATAAATAATAATATAATACAATCATTTAATTTTTACTATTCACATTTATGTTTTTTTAATTTTATCCTTATCCACGAGTGTGGATAAGGATAAAATTACGAGTGCACATTATTGGTACTCTTTATGTGTTTTTTAAATTAACCTATTTACTTTATAATCAAAGTATAAGCGTCATTTCCCACAGTATGCTGTGTGATTTCCTTGGGGAGTGTAGAATATATTTTGACAGGTAGATTCCATACCATAGTCTCTATGGGGACATTTAATGGGGCATTCCAATCCTTCTCTTCTGGGTTTGGTAATAATTTTTCATTTGTCGTCACAAATTCAAAGTGAAGGCGCCAACTTAGAGAAACTGCAAGAGAAAAATATTTTTCATATTGTATATATTGTATGATATATTCTAATATGTGCTCACATGTAATCACATCACACTATCACACTTTACACTAATATATAAAGGCTATTATTTATGAGGGGGTATGTTTGTTACTTCTTCACCCAAAAACTACTAGATGGATTTAAATAAAACTTTACAGGAATACAGCTTATATATCAGAATAACACATAGGCTACTATATACCGCGATAACCGACATAAAGGCGGGCGGAGCCGCAGGTAACAGCTAGTAATGTATAAATCAATATAATTTTATTGCCAAAATTCAGCATATAACATCATATTTGATCAGTAACTTTATATAAAAAAAACCTGCTCAAATTCAGCCCCAGAATCAAAACATTAGTTTTTACTTTAAATGCATGTATGTATGTGAAAAAGTCAATTTTAGGTAAGCTAAACCATAAGCAAAAGCTATGAAAGATATTTACCATCTTCAACTTCAAATGCAGGTGTAATATGCAAAGGTATGGGCAGTATTAACTGTGATTGTGTCAATCCTAAGGTGACTTCGTGATATCTGGCCACGGTCATTGATCTACTGCTTGTGTCTTTATTGTTGTTCTTAGATGGAGTCTTTGATTTCACCACTTCTTCTGGTTGTAGTGATACTGAGACCTGCAATAAATATAAAAAGTTGGAACAATAAGAAATTATTTTAAAATGTTTGAGTAATTTTTATTTCCTGATTCTAATTCAGTAACAGCCTTTCAACAGCCCACTGCTTAGTACTTAGAAAGGAGACCAGACAGGATGGTATAGGGGCTGGTTCAAGTTTCCTTCTCTTTGCAGAGATGAGTCCTGTTCCTGTGTAGTCTGTATCCTGGCGTGGGGGTGATTAAACTTTTTTTATTATAATTATGTATTTTGTGAAAAGCTGTTAATTGGGAATTACAAACAGGCACTTGAATTTTCTTTATTTGTATAGATTTAAGAGGTGCTATTAAAGTACAATTGTACAGGAAAACATATGGAATACTGGAGTTAGAGCAAATTGATGTGATCCTACTAATATTATAAATGCGAAAGTTTATAAGGATGGATGGATGTTTGTTACTCTTTCATGCAAAAACTACTGAACGGATTTGGATGAAACTTTATAGTAATATAGCTTATACATCAGAATAACACATAGGCTACTATTTGCCGCGATATTCTACAAATACGTGGGCGGAGCCGCGAGCAACAACTAGTTACAAATAAATATCTCTACCACAAGGAGTATAGCCATAAATATATAATGATTTAACAACATTTATAATTCATCGATTTAAATAATTTTAAATTCTTACAAATCCTCTCACCTGCATACACGTAACAGTCCCAACTGAGAAATCAAATGTCCCAACAATGTCTTCTCCAAGTTTGTAGGCAGATTTAAACAAGCAAAATCTACCCACTTTCCCTCTCGTATTTGTTATCATATATGAATTAGGACTTCTCCTAGCAGTCAAGTTCTGAAATTTTAAGTAAATTATCAGCATTATTATTTTCAGGTCTGTGTTTTATAATTTTGTTTATTGCATGACCAATTATAGAGCATACAATACTCATTAAATATACATATCCGTAAGTATAGACATAAATATTTTCTCAAAGCTGTGTTGGAACCAGCTGAACTCAAAACACTACTATTGGGTTAGGCTGTATTTTTAATGCTCCACACGGAGACATTACTGTACAAAGTGTAAGCCATACCATACTACAATAAGCTAGAAAAACCACTTTTTTTTTAATTACCTGTAATACTTGCAAAGCCATAGTTAATGGAGTTTCAACCTTTCTCTCCTCAGAGAATGGGTTTGTTGGCTGTAGATCTTCAGTTGTTTCATTGCCACATAGTACAGCTAGGTCTTGCATGTTCATGATAGGACTGATTGGTAGCACTCTAAATGGTATCCTGACCATCTTAATGTGTGACCCAACTTTTTGAGTAGCTATAGTAATCTTATAAGAATACTTTACTGAGGTTCCTCTATAAGACGGAGGTGCTTCAATTGGTAAGGATTCTCTGTACCAAACTTGAAAGTTATAAAGTTTAAGTTTAGTTTTAAATAGACTCTTTTTTATATATTACATCAAACATAAATTGTTTATACTACTTACAAGTTTTAGTCTCTCCTAGCGGTATGGTTAAATCGCAGAACAATATTTTAGGTTTCGTGTAGAAGATTACATCTCCAATATCACTTGAAGTTACTTCCAGAGAAGTTGTTCTGCCAATTGTGGGTGTTTTGTCACCCGTGTTTTTTGATGTTGAATGGAAACAATGTATCTGTGCAGAAGCCCATGCTAAGTTTTCCAGAGCATCACTAAAAACAGTAAAATACGAATAAAGTAGGTTTACATTTCCGAAAACTTATTCATAGGAAAGCACTGATATTTTAAAGTTACCAATGGCTTTGTGAATTCCTGTGTTCTGGCTGAGTAGTGTAGCAAAAGGATATACAACATTCTAGAGCTTCGCCAGCCAAATACACTGTCCCAGTGGTTAATTTCGCTGAAAGTTCAATCATTATTTCAGTCAACAAGACAACAACAGTACAACACCAACATTTGACAGTCCTGACTTGACACTGACAGTCTGACACCAGACACAAAATCAGTGCTGCCAACCCCAAAATACAAAAAAAAACGACAATAAAAAAACAAGAGAAAGCTGAAGGTAAAGTAAAAAAAAGGCAGATTAGATAGTTTCCTTACACAATTAAATACTTTTATCAAGTGTCATATTAACGAAAACTTAAATGTGCACTATATCCAAGGGATCGTATTACACTCTTACTAAGAAGATTTACATCAATATTTGATCAATTTAGAGATACAAAGTTGGCATTTAAGTAACATTATTCATAGCTTGTTATCTAAATGTTAATATTTAAAAAAACAAAAGGGAAGGGTCGCCTTTCAAGGGAACTTTCGTCAGTACCAGTAGTAATGCTATGTTTTTGAGATGCTGATCCAATATAATAAATGTTGAACAGCCTTAATCTGAAAATGTTGCGAATAAATACTTTCACTCTATTCCATATTTCCAATAACTTCAGAAGCTTTGCTTGATTTTTCTGAGATAACTTCAGACGTTGGCACTTGGCAACATTTAATTGGCAAATTTTAACGAATTTATGTTCTTCGTTTTTTTTTTGGCATACCAATAGCCTTTTCTTTCAAATCCTATTCCCGTTCCCAACTCATCTCGGTTTTATTTCTAGTTGTAAGTGTTGCAACGGATGTTTTAGGAACAAGTCTTCAACAATTTATTTCTTTCTATCCCATTCTATACTAAGTTAAAAGTACACCCTTCATTCAACAGTTTGCAACTGGAACAATATCTATGGTCATGAATACAAATTAAAAAATAACGAATTCACGAATATCTAATTCAAAAGTAGGTAGCTGAAATTGAATTTGTGCCAGCAAATGAGAAAACAAACAAAATGTTAATATCAGACGGAATAAATCATGGTAAACTACAATCAATAATCGTGGGGGAACTGAAGAAAGCTGGTTTAAAGCATCGCCTTAAAAAAATAATTTTGAAAAGTATTAAAGTAAGTAGTGATCTTAGATTTCCGGTCATAAAAATATTGCGACTGTGATGTTTGATTTTGTTTTATTTATTTCAAGGATCACAAAACAGTATTTGGAGCTCCTCTGGTGAAAGTTCCATCGTGTAGTGTTATATGTTGTGGCAGTACTTTAAGTATTCCTGTGATTGTTTCTGAAATGTCTTCAGTGCTTCGCTCTAACGCTCATGTCGAAGGATTGTTTCGTAAAGCGGGCTCACAAAACCGCCAAAAGGATATAAAGGTATTAAAATTGGAATATGCACAATCAAAAGGCAATACTAATTTATTTTTCTCATATTTTTAAAAAGATATGTTACAATAAACTTTGCGATTCCTTTTGCCATGTCAGTTTAGTTAGGTTGATTTTTGTGGAGCTTATTTTTTTTGTTCTCAGACCTGGAGTAAGATAATATAATAAACATATACTAATGCTGGAAAGTGATATATGTTTGTGTAATCAGACAGTCTTATCAATAAACATCTTATCAGATAGACAATACTTATAAGCTTTATATAGTCTTATTTCATTCCACATAAACAAAAACACTGTCACACAAACAAAGATAAAGGGCCAACAAGTAATATATAAAATTATTTTTAATTTAAGGTTTGCGTTACATGTTTTCTTTTACAGTTTTAATAAATTGATTACAGAGATTACTAGATGCTGGTGGATGTGTATCGGAAGGTCACCATCCCATAGATGTTGCAAGTGTATTAAAGTTATACCTGAGATGTCTACCGGAGCCTTTAATCAGTGCAGAGGTTCAAGATTTGCTGTTACGTTGTAGACTGACTGCTGGAGATGATGCATTGAAACCTATTTTACATACTTTATTGTTACTACCAGTGTTACATGTTCATCTCCTACATTATATCATGGAGGTGAGGTTTTGTTCTATATTTATTAAATCAATTTATCAATTCTTAAATAGTGATTTTAAAATTCACTAAATCTTTAAAAACAAATAATGTAATAAGTGTAAATATTAAGCTTCTAACAAAACAGATACACGACTGCCTGTCTTGGCAAGCCTTGGGAAAGGCCTATGCCCAGCTGTGGACCTTTCAGCTGAAATGATGTTAATATCTAGTAAAGATCTATATATACTTCTATACTATTATATAAAGAGGTAAAGTTTCTGACTTTGTTGGGGGTAATCTCTGGATCTTTTGAACCAATTTTGATTTTTTTTACCAATATTTGTGAGTGACATAGGCTATATAATAAGTGGAAAAACTTTTCATGGTAGCCAGATTTTCTAAGTATTATATACTACTATACTAGAGAAAAAATGTTTAGAAGTGGGCACGGGTCATCTAGTTAATAATGTAGCTTCATTGGCCATTTAAATAAACTGATATTTGTATAGATTTTGATTATGGTAATCATACAGTCATTAACAGTTAACATTCTAACTCAATAATGTCTATTACAGCTATTAAACTACATAGCATCAAAACACAAAGACAATCTAATGGACTCTTCAAACTTAGCAATTGTAATGGCACCTAGTGTTATGCCACTGCCAGCAGCAGCTTCTACGCAGAGACTTGAACACCATGTTGCTCTTGTTAAGGTAAAAAAATATTATTTTTCTAAATAAGTAACTAGCAATATGGTAACTTTTTAACTTTCGCGTTCCATGATATATTAACAATTATTTTTACGGGAATTAATGCGATCACTTATTAAAAGGTATTACATACCTCTGATTTGCCTGAGGTTTCGACCATGTAACCTGCAACCTGGTAAAAATAATTGTTAATATAAAAATAATTATAAATCGTAAAAATAATTGTTAATATAGCAATGGTGTTTTTAAAAAGATCATTGGATTAAACACGAGAAAGGTATAAAAGGAAGAATAATAATTTGAATGGATAGATTATTCCCCTATGACATGACAGTAATCTTTAGTGTAAAATCAAGTTGTTTCCATTGTCTGTTCAAAGCTCAACGATTTTAATGCAATTTTCAGCAAAAGATTTAAGAGGAAGGTTTATATTTGTAATACATGCATGAGAATTTCAGTCTTTTACTGTCAGACTCTTTTGCTAATTATAACTAAGCTTGAGAAAATTTCCCGCAAATTAATTTTTGCTGATGATGATTATCTTATGTTTGACTTTGACCATATAATTATAAAAGAAGAGTTCAATTATGAATTGTGATAAGCTCTGCGCCATGCTCATTAGATTTGTCAATATTTTTTTGTAATATGTTTTCTGTTTAGTTCAAGTATTTTTTTTGACTTTTGTAAATAGATGTTCATTGAAAACGCAAATCACATTGGTTTACTGACTGAAGAGCTCATGGTAAAACTAGACGATGATTCTGATGTCAATGTAGCCAGGCGAAAGAAACGACGAAGTGGATCCTTAAATCGTAAGTTTAATTTCTTGTCTAGCAAGCATGCATTACTTATAATATCTAATTTGTCTAAATTGGCTGCCTCGTTGGTCTCGCGGTTGGCGTGAGCGACTGCTGATCATGAGATCTCGGGTTCGATTCCCGGGTCGGATCAAATGTTTGTATGATCTACGAATATTTGTTTCGAAGTTTGGGTGTGTTCTATCTATAATATCTATGTATTTACAAAAAAAAAGTATATATGTATTTGTATCAGTTGTCTAGTACCCCATAACACAAGCTCTGCTTATCTTGGGACTAGATGGCGTTGTGTGTTTAGATGTCCGAAAAAAATAAATATTAATTTAAATAGAAAATAATATAGGGTAAAATAGTTCTTAGATAGACAGCACAGTAATTTTGCAATCTTATTCAAAATGATATTTGTAGAAATAATTTCTTACTTTTTTTTATGTATGGGCCTGCCAAAGTGACTCTATTTATATTATATTATGGAAAGCATAAGCAGAATACAAGAGTGGTGGTCACCATACTCATTTCGAATGCAGACAATGCAGCATAGTGACCCACACCATGACGGACTAGTGATGCTTCTGCATCGTTGGGATATTAATACCTACTATTACTAGGGGAAATTCCTTAGAGCATATTTATCTGGAAAAGCATATGAATATGAACTAATCAGAAGCCCAATCAGAGGCTTGCGTGACTAAGACAAACACTACCCAAACTCAGTCTCTTATATAATAATATGATCTTACAAAGTTGCTACCCCCTATTGGGTTGAATTTGTCAGTCTTATTTGCGAATACATTATCTACTCAATTTTTAGCTTTTATATGTTAGAACTCATACTGACTTAGTGTTCTTTTATTGTGACTTTATGTAACTTTATGTTTGCTTTTAAATTGCAAGTGATACTATTCTGAATTAAATTTCTCACCTTTTAAGTATAATTGTGATTAAAAGATGTATGATATCGAAACTATGAATTATTCCTTGTAGGCGTTCTTAATGGACTTCGCAAAATGGTGTCAGGCAGTGTTAACACGCCTGCAACAGTCAATGAGAATGGTAAAACTCCAATTCTGAGCAAATCCGCTGCAAAACGGAAGTTCGACACCTATGAAGGTTTTTCTGCGAAAACAAGGTGAGTTATGTGTAATGTACATTTTATGTAACTACAATGTAAAATTTGCTGTTGTTTATTGTAACTTATGTTTTTCATACAGAAAAGAAATCACCAAAGGACTTCCACAGAAGGAGTTATCATTTACACCAATGAAAATGTAAGTACAAATTGAGTTTAAATGTTTTAACAGTTTATAAAACAATGGAAAAGAATTGTATAGCAGAAATATAATTTAGTTTTTCTTTGCTATGTATAAAGTGTATGTAAATAAATTATGTTATTACAGAGGTCTCGAACGCAAGAGATTACGGCTCAGTTTGATGGATGCAAGAAGTACTCCCATAATCAATACAGACTATAGTTCCCACAAAAACTCTGAAACAAGTATTAGCAGTGAAGATTTGTTAACTTCCTCTGAACATTTGTTCAGCGCGCACGATACAATTGACTTGTCTCACGATATGAAACAATCTGATAAAGATTACGTCAGAATCTCTAAACAGGAGTATGAAGAGATCAAAAGCAGAGTATCAGCAATAGAGAACAGACTGTCTAGAGAGTTTACCGACGTCATACCGAGGGTGCAACCACTTCAACACGTACAAAATGTATACGAACAAACATTAGAGGAAGTAGCTATGTTGAACTGCCCCACCTCTGATCACCTAGCTCGACGTTTGAGCAAAGAACTGAAGATACGACCGAACGAAGAAGCAAAAATCATCCGCTCACCGAGCGCTAGAAAAATTGGCTCTATAAGACGACGATCTAAAGAAAACATAACTAAAATCGTGAGACATAAATCTTGGAATGTTTCGTCTAAGTCACAATCTAGTCAAAATACAGATAGGTTTTATCCGTACATGGGAATGAATCGTAGGGAAAGAACCAGCACTGTCAAACCAAACACAGAAGTACAGAAACTACAGGCATCGATAGGACCAGAATGGGACACCTCCACCTCTGAAACCTCTACCAACAATATATCGGACTCTAGTCATAAATATCAATTACGCAAAAGAATGAGCTATGTACCTGACCACAGTACAGAAAAGCCTATCAGCAGAATTCCAGCGCGTCGGTCTCTAAATATCACCATCAATAACAGTTGGGATAATACAAGCTCGGTAAATTCAATCAACAACTCATTAAATTCTACAGGAAAATCCAATAACTCAGAAAGTGCTAGATGCTACCAAAACATACGCAATGGGAGTACAAATATCCCAAAACCGAGTCCCCAAAAATGGCGAAGCGCTGCAGCTTTCTTCATGAACAAAACAGGTGAAGTTGAAAGTACTAGTCAAACTGGAAGACCATCAGTAAATAAATTGCGTCGTCAGAACGCTGGCGCCGTTCTCGCTAAAGCGAAATTATTCGAATCTAGTTCGGATAAATCTTCTGAGAGAAACGATAAAGTCAATCACCCGGGTTTTGCAAGAAGACCCAGAATAAGCAATCAGCAAAATAAACCGCAAAAGAATGTAGCGCATGTGAAACCTAAAGTCCATACAAATGACATCGTATCACATAATATTCCGGTCAGGGTGGCCAGGAATGTTGATGTTGCGTCAAACGTACCTTCAAAATCAAACCAAGTGAGTACTCCTAACAGAATTGATTTTGAATCGTGGCGGAATATGAGGAAAATAACGCCACCCGTAAAAAAGGTTGTTTCACCGCAAAGTATTATTAAAACACCACAAATACCAGTATTAAAAAAGTCCTTGTGTACTCCTAAAACTTCTCGGCTGCCATCTTCAAACGTTGATCTCAGAAAAGCTAACACGCCGTTGAAAGCTGTTCATATATCTCCGAGGAGACGATCCCCACGTCTAAAACGTGGAAAGCTAATTTCTAATGATTAGAATGTATTTTGTGTAGGTAGGTGAATAATTGTAAAGTGTACCTATGAATAATTGATTTTGTTATATCATTAAGGATAACAAAGTGTAACAAGTGGCCATGTGTAAATATGAATCTAATTTTATTAGTCATGATTATATTATAATTAACCACCTTTGTATTATTTTGTGTTTCACCAGTATCTCAAAAATGTTGCACGTTTCTACATCTCATTTAGTACAATTTTGGAAATTAGAGAACGATCGCTTCAGTAGCTTCGAGCGCCAACTATTTCGCATAGGATAGATAAATATCCAAACGAAGATTAATATCCACACACAACGGCGATGCGATGCGACGCCGCATCGTAAGTACTTGCGATGCGAATTGCTGCGGTACGAATTTGTGCGGCAAAGCGTTGGTTCAGGAGACCATGGTCCGGATGTGTTAATAACAGCAGTTCCCGGATCCCTCCAGTCTCAGGCGCAGAGTGGCACACCGTGTGGTTTTAGTCGGTTCGATTCCGACACACCGCCCCGCCGCAAACCCCGGCCGGGTAACGGGGCGAGGGGTTTTCCAAACGTAAAAAAAAAAGGTGACCATATATTTGGCGGTAGTCAGCCTTAATGTAGGTGTTATTAGAAATAGTGACATAGATCGTAAAAATATTGTTTCACTGCTGTTATTGTTAAAGAGATATAGAAAAAGCTTTTACCATTTTTTACGATTATGAATACTGATGGGAACTATTTCACTCTCTTCATGAGACTCGAAAAAGATAGTTTTTGTTTAATTTAGAATGAGCATATCTTCATTTGAAGAGCTTTTTGAGTTTATTGCCACCAGCTCTACAAAAACGATCGTACAAGGCCAGAATTCCTGTTATGCCTTTGGAAATGCTGGGACTGACTATTAGGTAAAGTAAAATATAATAGAATTATTTGTTCATATTTTAATAGGTAACATTACTCTTCTTTCGTTGACATTGCGCTATAGGTAAAAATAAATTATTTATCATTATTAGAAGGTGAATCTATTTGAGTGCCTTTGATTGTAAGTTTCGTTTTTTGCGTCTTTCCTCACGCTGTCCCAGGACGGACTAAAATGTTGTCAACAAGTGTGATGTAGTATCGTAGGAAAGCCCGATACGAATTAGATCAGAAGTGTGATGAAAGTGCATGCGAGTTCGCAGATATTTACGATGCGATGCGAATTCGCAGTTAGTGTTGGCGCCGTTATGTGTTCGAGTTCATACTGGATACACGTCTTTCGTAGGCTACTATAAATAGTGAATAAATTTATCTGACTGTTAATCAAGCGAGTAATCTTTATGTGGTTTTTAATCGAGTGTGTAAATCAAAGTTTATAATAATAAATAAATATTTCTGAACCAACGCCATCTAGTCCCAAACTAAGCAGAGCTTGTATTATGAATTGAAATCGTTAAATCTGCAATTAGGCAACAATTACACTTTAGCAAATTAATACTTTTTCTAAGCAGATGAGTTCAGCCTTTTCGACTAGAGTTAGACCGTTAGAGTTCGGACTATGAGAAGAAAGGACGAAACAAACTCAGGGATCATCGTCTCTTTTAGAGTCCGGACAACCTTCGCAACATTCAAAAGACATTCTATCACAAAATAAAAAAAAAGCTATAATTATAATCTAAAGAAAAATGTAACGGCTCTAAAATTAAATTGTTTCAAATTATCGTCACAACAAAATATGAAATTTTATACATTACTACCTGAACTCAGCGGTTATCGTCGTACCGCGAGTAACACCGCGGGGCGAAACTAGTTTAAAAAAAGCTACCTATCAGTGAAAGTCCTGTCAAAATCGGTCCAGCCATTCCAAAGATTACCCGGAACAAACAGACGGACACAAAAAAAATTAAAAGTATATTTTTGTTATATGTACCGTGTACATACATATGCATTTGTAAAAAGCGGTTATTTTAATATTACAGACACTCCAATATTATTTATTTGTATAGATATAGAAAATAAAGAGCATGTGCAGAATGGGTAGCTCGAGCCCAGGGAGTTTCATCATTGCAGACCATACAAACATGTGGTACGACCCGGGAATTGAACCCAAGACTTCAAGCACAGCAGTCGCATACGCTACTGCCACTGTGACACGGAGGCGGTTACTTGATGGTCTTGCATAACTAGGTTCACTGTACCTTAACATTGCAAACGAGATGCACTTATAAAGTTAGTAACGTATTCGCAGTATAAGAGCGTTTTCACATTATCCGATCCGATATCGGGGTCGGGCGCCGATACTATATCGGAGGAAGTAAAATGTACATGTCGGCTCCGACATCCGACCAGACAAGATGAAAGACAGATACATATTTTATGCATTTATATTCCTCCGATATCATATTGGATCCCGACACCAATAGCGGATTGGATAATGTGAAAATGCTTTGCAAGAGCAAAACGCAAGAGGTCAAATGCGCATTCTGACAACTCTCGGTAATAACTCGCAACTTGTCAAAAACGGAACCTAGGTACACCATGCAGGTCGGCTCGGCTAACACGCAACTTGACAGTTTCGTATTCCATCAGACATTTAAAAGCATCTGACATCTGGTACTTATTCCTACAATGGAATGTGAGGAGTGTGTTTCATAAGAAACACGACCTGACATTCCTTTTAAACAAATTCAAGTCTTTGGCTATGTCCCTCGCTGAGACCTGGCTTCAACCAAGTCTTAATTTCCATGTCCCTCATTTCAATTCCTATACTTAGATGTGACAGGTCTGATGGTTATGGAGGTGCTGCCCTCCTCATTAGTAACAGAGTTCCCCTATTACCCCTATCCTTGCCCCATTCCCGGATAATGTCAGCAGTGTTGCAGCAAAACGTTGTATCCTCATCAAAAAGCTCCACATTCAGTCAACTGTAATATTTTTGGATGGTTGCAATTTTATTTATTTCTTTATTCACATTATACCCACGTATCTCCATCTTACTTGACATTGGCAGAATTGTCGACATCAGCACAGTTTGCCATTTATTTTATGAAAAAGAAAGAAAAGCATCTGCACCTTCTAGGTTATACAAGTACACAAGTGTAAAAAAATGTATAAATATCAAGGTTTTCATAGTTTAAGATGATCATATTTAGCACTAAGTTCTGTTTGGAAATAAATTATTATTATATTATTAGTTGGAAACTAGACGGCGTTGTGTCAGTCGTCAGAAATATTATATTTTTATTACCCGTTTAAATCTTCGAAGGAATGAAAAACATTTTAAACAAAATTAAATACTCAATAACGACAGCGCAAATAAACTTTACCCACAAATTAAAATTCTAATTGTAATAACTGCTAACTGTTTACCTAAATGTAAAAAAAAAACATGGATATTTACGACCCAGATCGGAGGCTAAGCAATCTTTGCTAGATGCTCTACTCTAGGTGCTGTAGCCAAGTAAAGGATAATAACCCGAGGTCGGCCACATATATACCCTTATACTCATAGGTTTAAGAACTAGTGCTCGCCATTCTAATATTTTTGTCATAAAAATAAAAAAAACTGTAATGGTAGCCATACCGATAACGTCTTACCTGTTTTGAGTTTCAAAATGCCAATTGTTTATTTGATTGGGATGTCGGAATTGGGGATAAGGAGTCAGAAATAACAGATTTTATATTTTTCTACATCGCAGTGCAATAATAATATAGGGAAGTGTGACTCTAGGTGTTTTCAAAAGAGCACTAACAGGCCTGATGCATTGAGTTTTTTTTTATGTTATAGGGGGCAAACGAGCAGACTTATCAACTGATGGTAAGCGATTACCGCCGCCCATAGACACCTGAAACACCAGAGGCGTCACAAGTGCGTTGCCGACCTTTTGGGGGCTCTCTCACTCACTCGGTGAAAAACAGCGCAAGCGCTATTTCACACCGGTTTTCTGGGAGGCCGTGGTATCACTTCGGTCGAGCCGGCCCATGCATGCCGAAACGTGGCTCTCCCACGGTATGCTATATTTTGTTGAAAGCATTCCGATGAGATAAATAAAAATCAAATTATATTATATGATGTATATCACGGATTTTACAGTGGTATTTTCGTGTATAAACAAAATATCCAGATTTCAATTCAATAAATTAAGAACTTACAATTCAATAAATAACAATTTTCACATTCAAATATATAAAAGCATAGGCGCCACAATAATTTTCTTGTTTTTATATTTGACAATAAAAATTGATTAAACAATTTCGAATTTGTTTAGACAATAACAAAACAAAAGTCATATCTTTCTGTACGTGGTTTTCAACTAAAATATTTTTACTTATACATTTAGCGATGATCACAGATTTGAGGATTATAAAAAAGCAGATTCAGAACAGACCGTGCTATGGGGAGACGATTTAATAATTCGAAACTTGCAATAGTGATTACTGAGTAATTTAGGTTTCATTATAGCTTAACGGCTAACTTATCACTATCAGCACTCGGCCGCTCACGCACGGCTCATCCAGTTTCTAACATTGCTTTTCGATCGATATCAATACCAAATTTAAATTAACAATATAATAAAATATCAATTGTACCTAAGATCTTTTCCAATTAAATTTGCACATTCGTTCTTAATTTGCATGTAATATACAGTAACGAGATATGATATCTCCTAACTATCTACTGGCTCACAATCGTGCTCTCCTCCGACCGCCACCAGCTCAGCGACGGTCTCCATAAACGTAACTATAAACGTACGTAATTCCATAATTAAACATACATGTTGTGATCAATAATAAAAATATAATGATACAAATACATTAATTACTACATTTTCGATTACTGTGTGACATAAATATTTACAAAGCGCATTAGGAGCGCCAACATAGTTAGGCGAGGCAGACTCCTAAACGAGAGATTAATAAATGCGCCGCGCCTAGTCCACACGCACAGCGACCGTCAGACTTCAGCCTTCACAGGACTCACACTGACACTGACGCTCCCGCACCCGGCTCCACGCTCGACGCTCCACGAACTAAATGTACCGTAACTCGTACAAGTATCTTTATTAACTAAAACATCTGACCAATTCACTTTATTGTCAGGAGAGCTAAGGAATAAATGCCCCAAAATAAAAAAAATCGTATAGTCAAAGTGTTAAAATTATATGGATTCATTATATTACAAAGTTATCCTGACTGTCACAGTCCCTGGATCGAAAACTAATTACAAAACTAAACTTTTTTTTATTGTAGAAACAAAAACTAATTTACTTCCCCATGATTATGAAACTAGTAGATACTATAATATATAAGCTACTACCAGTACATCTTATAAAACGAATAACATTATTCTAAATATCAATGTGATCTCTCGACATTATGGTTTACGATTACAATTTGGGAATGCATGATACTACTCGACAAAATACAATAATTATTAAGTACCGATGATTAAAAAAACTCCCTACATATACAGATAGCGTAACAACGTTCGAAATATAATTAGTTTCGTCAACTATAAAGTACAAAGATGCAAATACGTCATAACAGTCGGTTACACGCGTGCGAACGGGAGGAGACTCCCTAACGACGATATACAATACCAAGTTTTAGATAATAAAAATAATTGAACTAAGCGCGAGCCGCCCGGCGCGGGTCAGGCGGGCGACAGGCGGGCGGGTCGCGCACACCAACTACAAGATAACGCGGCGAATAACACCTAAAATAAATAGAAAGAAATCCGAGGAATACTGTGATGCGGGGGGTGGAGGCGCTTAGTTGACCATGAGCGTGTGCGACTCCATGGGCGCGGCCGAGTCGTACAGCGTGTCCGTGTCCTGCGTGGGCTCGCCCTGCAGCTGGCACTGGTTCGACAGCGTCCCCGCGCCGCAGTCGCAGAAAAACCTACAACACACACACACACTTTAGCATTCCTCACCAGAACGACAACACGCACGTTATAATAGTCCATTCGTTTAGAAAGAGTCGGTACACCCCCGCACGCAATGGTTATAGTTGTGAAATATAAATATATTAATTCATACAAGTTAGGTGCTTGCCCAAGTGTAAATACAAATTACATGAAAAATGAAAACATCTCATCTACCCATCCTGTTAGAAGAGTCAACAAACAACCATTCACTACACTGCTTCGGCGTTAACTAACAAATCATATTTTTATTATACTTGTGGATGTACGCCGCCGTCGGCTCCTTTCATTTTGCTTTGACAAAAATCCGCCCGTGAGACGGGGGCGCGATGAAAGCGACCGTTTCTAAGCGAATGGACAATACAACAGCTTTAGTACTAGATTCGTTGCTGAATTTATACCTGTCATGGCGAATGAATTCTACGTCGTGTCCCGAATGGCACGTTTTGATGCAATTGACGCAGATTGCATTACGGTCGGTGGTGTTGCACGTCTGGCATCTGAAAATATACATAAAAGAAATTAGATGCATGTTAGCAGAAATGCTAAATTTGGTGATCAAATCAGAATCACATCTACGTACCTATAAAAATCATGCATCGGGAACGACGTATATGATGAGATTTTATACAAGCACTGTCCACCGCCGACAGCCTTCTCTACTGCGTCTTGATTGCTGAATATTTTATTACCCCGTACGAGGGGCGAAACACCAGAAGCTAGGCATAATCCTGTTGACAAATATTCCATTAAGGTTATTATTAAGATAATCTGTACAAAGAATTAAAGTCTTTTCTTTTAATTTTATTTTTAGTACGCATACAAGACTTCTGTATCATAATTAACATTTGATGATAATATTATGGAAATATTTTGTTTGTCTATCATGGTTTTTATTTGATTATCTGCTTACTAGCATTTGGTAGGAAAAATCTCTATATTTTCGAGTTAGGTACACATAATAGGTTACCTCCAAATCTGTTGTTAAATATCTGGTTGTGTTCGAGCGTAGCCGTGGCGTTGTTTGTAATCTCGACCCCAGCCGCGAGCCCGTCAAAGATCCTGTTGCGGCGAAGTACTGGGTGGCTCTGTGTTGAGATCAGCACTCCTGCCTGTGCGTTGCGAAATATATCGTTCTCCTCTAGCACTCCCTGCAGAACGTTGAAAATGTGTCACCCTTAATAAATTCCATGTTAATAAGTTCGTGTAATACGAGAGCTGTTTACTGACCACTAGTTTAGGAAATAAACTCCATTAAATAACTAATTATACACACAAAATTAAAAGTTAACATTGTGACCTGTTAAGTGTTCTCACTAAAAACATAAATTAGTTATAGGCAAATGAAAAATGTTACTAACAAAACATTTATAAAATTATAATAATAAACTATCTGAAATTTGGATTAGGAAAAAAGTTATTGACATTATAGTGCGTCCAATCGTTTATTTAACTTTTGACAGATCACGCACATAAAGTTTTGTAATAATTTTTGATCAATGTACTAGAGGGAATACTGTACTTCATGGACGGGCTCCGCCCACTTAGAGATGTGTCATTCATGATGAATGACCACAGACTATAAAAACGGGTTTGAAATAAATCGATTATCGATTATATTAATAAAACATACAATAACATTATTGTGATTATATTTTATATCAAATCACACGGTCTCTAAACTTGAGTCACTGATATAAGAGGCCCATTATTACAGCTCTCCTTTTCAAAGTATTCACGAAGTCGCAAGACAAACTCTCTTGTTTGTCCTTTGAGCACCTTAATTTTTGGCATTTTGACAGTAACGAAGGGAGGGACGATACGCCCAATTCAACCAAACGTGAGAATTCACAAATAAATCAATACGGAGGAATAAAAATACTCAACTCGACATATGAAAATGTGAATTATGACTAACTACAAAATGTCCGCTACGCGTCCGGTGTTGCGGTTTAATAATCGATAAAATTACGAAATTATCGGTAAAATAATGAGTGTGTTAAATCGATTAAAACTTCTTCATGTACAAAATCGATCGATAAAAGAAATCGAATCGGTAACGGGTCAGGGTATCACTATTTGATTAAGTATTAGAGCTGTCAAAAGTTAAATAAATGATTGGATACACTATAATTACACCACTATTTATCGTAATAAATTTAAAAAAAAAGTAATCCTACCTTTCCTCCATTAAAAATACAAATGCCCCCATCACGTCCATCAAATATTTTATTTCTCTTGAGTGTTGGGTTGGAATCAGTCTTTATCCATACTCCGGCCATGGCGTTATCAAATATCTCGTTCTGTTCTAGAAGGCCGAGCCCCCCGTTGTAAACAAGCACGCCACCGTTCTGACCGCCCCATATTTTATTACCCCTGATCACGGGATTGCTGCCGGTTCGTATCTGAACGCCAGAGTATAAGTGGTTAAATATATCATTGTCTTCTAACTTCCCATGGCCATTATCGTAAAAATACACTCCAACCTGTAAAAGAATATGAATTAAATGTAATACGTAATAATTTGGGTGGATCATACTTACTTTATTTTTCCCTAATACTTGTAAAGAAAATAGTATTCGAAACAAAAGTCAGCAATAAAAATAAAATGTTACCTTATGAAAAAAAAACTTATTTGTAAAACGAAACGATATTGCGTACAACTGTCCCCCAGCCATCAACAGATTTGCAATAGATATAAACATATTTTTATTTATATTCTTTACTTTGTGTGGAATTATAAAGAATGGACTAACAACGTAATAAAAATAGTGAACTCTAGCATAATAATAACGATAGTGATGCTTACGAAGGTGCAACAAAACAGTTTAGAACTTGATGTGATGAAACTGTCGCCATCGTCATTTATCGTTCGTTTGGTTAAATACCCAAAAACTTTAAGGACTAGATATCTCGATCAGTTTTATACTATTCTATTGGAAACGTCAAATCTAGTAGACAGATATAGAAATTCCCCGACCCCGACAGTTCACAAAATTTCTTTTATTGAAGTTTTATCGTATAGACCCATACGATAAAACTTCAATAAAAGAAATTTTATCTTTCAATGGAAAACAAATAATTATATAAAAACCTCGTATAACTAACACCTAAATCAGCTGTTGTTATTTATATGTTTATTTAAATCTGACAATGTATACTAATACTAGCTGACCCACGCAACTTCGTTTGCGCCTTATTTTGCCCGTAGCGTGAAAATTTCCCCCGTTTTTGAAACATTCTTCATTGTTGCTCCTCTCCTATTAGTAGTAGCGTGATGATATATATCCTATAGCCTTCCTCGATAAATGGACTATCCAACACCGAAATAATTTTTCAAATCGGACCAGCGGTTCCTGAGATTAGCGTGTTCAAACAAACAAACAAACAAACTCTTCAGCTTTATATATTAGTATAGATATAAAGCTGAAGAGTTTGTTTGTTTGTTTGAACACGCTAATCTCAGGAACCGTTGGTCCGATTTGAAAAATTCTTTCGGTGTTAGAAAGCCCATTTATCGAGGAAGGCTATAGGCTATATATCATCACGCTAGGACCAATAGGAGTGGAGCACCAATGAAAAATGTTTCGAAAACAGGGGAAAATTATCACGCTACAGGCAATAGAAGACGCAAACGAGGTTGCCTGGGTCGGCTAGTATGTTTATATGTTTTCAAACCTTTACTACCCCTTTGATAACAATGTAATATTGCACAAATTTTAACAAGGAAAGATAATAAGGAGTATTTTTTCATGCCAGAAAATAGCAGATGCTAGTTTTGCATAACAAAACCTACATATAATCAAGCCATAAAAATCTATGCTAATATATAAAGTTGAAGAGATTATTTGTTTGTTTGAACGTGCTAATCTCAAGAACTACTGGTCCGATTTGAAAAATTCTTTCAGTGTTAGATAGGCCATTTATCGAGGAAAGCATAGGCCATATATCATCATGCTAAGACCTACAGGAGCGGAGCACCAATGAAGAATGTTACAAAAACGGGGCAAAATTATCACGCTACGGTCAATAGGAAACGCAAACGAGGTTGCGTGGGTCGGTTAATCTTATATATTTGATTAAATAGTATTTATAACATACTTGTTTCCCCGAATGTATGCGATTGCGTCGTAACACAGGAGTGGAGCCAGTTGTGATCCAGACGCCTGCAAGTGTATTGGCATACACCTCATTCTCTTCTATGAGCCCCTGGCCTTTCTCATGGACATAGATTCCTCCATGTTGACCATGATGAATTTTGTTATGCCTTACTATTGGATCACTGTTTGTTCGTATCTGAAATAGGTGAATTAATCAATAAGTTTTGTGAATTTGAGTGCAAACTCGTGATTACTAGGACAGTATGTTAATAAAAGTGTAATTTATAACTCATTAATTGGATATTTCCTAATTATTAATGTTAAATAATTAAATCATATTATAGCTTCATTATATTATTATGATTATTATTTAATTATACAACTGTATTTAACAGATATGCTTACAGTTTGATTATGGTTTTTGCTTTAAATGAAAAAGAAGCTCACCTGAATACCAGCTAAAGCGTTTCCATAAATATTATTGTGCTCAATAAGGCCGCGTCCCTCGCCAAATATGTACACGCCTCCTTGATGCCCATTGTATATTTCATTACGTCTAATCGTGGGGTTGCTGTTGGAGGTTATCCACACTCCAGCAAAGTTGTTAGAATGTATCTTATTATCTATAAACTGGCCTAGGCCAGACTCGTGGACGTAAATGCCTCCTGTCTGGCCATGGTGAATCTCACAATGGACTACGGTGGGATTAGCGCCAGCTTTTACTTCAAAGCCAGCAATTCTATTATTGTGAATATCATTCGCTTCAAAGTAACCCTGTGGAATGAATTAAGGACTTTATAAAATTTCTATGATGTTGCTTTTGATGTCACATGAATAATTAAAACCAGGATTTATTTTACTTTTTGGAGTAATTTACTTTCAGTGTGTTATACATATGTGCAACGAACTGCATATTAAAATAATAAATATGATATCCTTGTTTTTCGAATACTATTTTTTAACTAGCTTGATTATACCTCGTTCCCACTTGTCGGTTGTCGGATCCGTTTATTAATCGGAGGTTCCAATGGCAGAGCATTTTATATGAAGCTATTCACACTTGTCGGAAATCGATTTTGTTCACTCACACACACATCTACCAGGCGTCCCATGATGGCTCACCTTTTTTTATTCTAGGTACAGTTTGTGGCCGACAACCGATTATTTACCGTAATGTGAACAAAGACACCGACATCCGAATTAATATACCGACCCGACACCCGACAAATGGGAACGAGGCCTCAGGTCCACATATCAATTTGATGTCAATTTAACTAGTCACAGGTTGTTCCAAATAATATATCCTCTAGTATATATGCGGAATTCTGATGGCAGCAGCTCTGTTTAAAAAAGTTTTGTTGAGACTAGTGTGTTTTGTGAAAAAGTTCGGAAAGGAAGAATGTAGAACTAGTTAATTTCCATGTGGTGACGAATTAAGGGTACGGAGTGTCACCATCCATACGCAGTTCATGGGTGTCGTAACGAGCGACTAAGGGACGAAAACTACGCAGGACAACATCACTGCTAAGAGAAGGAAACCTTGAAACAAACACCATACATCTGACCAGAGTGATATGGTGGTTAGCCAAAACCTCCTTCTTAAAAAAAGGCTTATATCCAACAGTGGACTGTGAAATGTTGATGATGATGATGATGATGGTTAATTACTCACTAAGCCATTTTCAAATGTGAATATTCCGACATCTCTGCCGTGATGTATGTGGTTGCGGCGCATGATGGGGTTGGCGAAGTTCTTGACCCAGATGCCGGCGAGTGCGTTGCGCGAGATCTCGTTGTCCTGGTAGGCGCCTTGCGCGTAATCCGTGACGTAGAGCCCCACGTTCTCGCAGTCGCTGATGTCGCAGTGCTTGATGACGGGGTTCGCGCCAGCACCGCTCACGCACACGGCGGCACCCACTGTTACACACATCTTATAAATATGCTTTACTTTACTACTTAACCATTCGCTTTATAAGTTGGACACGTTTAACTGACACAGCATGTAATAATAACTATGAATTTAAAAAAAACGCAATTTTTCGCTAGTACTTTTATATAAATCTATATATAACCCTTTTTCGGGTCTCGGGTTCGATTCCCGGGTCGGACCAAATGTTTGTATGATCTACAAATATTTGTTTCGGAGTTTGGGTGTGTTCTATCTATAATATGTATGTATTTACAAAAAAAAAAAAAGTATATATGTATTTGTATCAGTTGTTTAGTACCCCATAACACAAGCTCTGCTTATCTTGGGACTTGATGGCGTTGTGTATTTAGATGTCCGAAATATTTATTATTTATTTATTTATTTTTAGTAAGTGACGGATTGAAAATTTTATTATTATAGAGAGTGACCAAGTTAATAAGACTGGTTTTTAAACAACACTTCATTATGATTATTTTTTTTGACAACTACCGTAATTGTGTCGTGGTGAGTTTTACACACACATGTAACGGACACAAAGAACACCTAATATCAACAACAATTTAAAGATAAGTGCTGTCCCATGTGGGATTTGAACCCACAACACTTAGCGCAGTAGAAAGCAACGGGAATGTTTAAACCACTACGCCATCCATGCAGTTAATTGAATTTGAATTTTTGTAAGACCTTTGTAAGAACAAAGTCTTTATTGCTTTTTAATGTATTGAAATGAATTAGAAACTCACCAACACTGGCACTACGTATGATACAATGATCGACGGTGGGAGAGCAGTTGTCGGACACCTCGAGACAGTAATGTTTGTGGTGCTGCATAGTGCTGGTGGCGTCGGGCGAGAACTTGAGCGTGATGTGACCGGCGTACGCGCGGTTGGCGCCTTCTGCGAACGTCAGCGTTGACTCCGCCTCACGCTCCAACACTACTGATTCGGCTACATTGCCTGGGGCACAACCTAACAAACAAAATAATGTTTAATTGTAATGTTTATAATATTTTAATTATCATAACCTGTAGATTAAGAACTGAACCTTCTGGTAACGCCATGGGGCTCAGTTACTTTAAAATAATAATTTTGTATTGACTGCACAGCCAAACACATTAACAACTACTAATATTATAAAGCTGAATAGTTTGTTTGTTTGAGCACGCTAATCTCAAGAACCACTGGTCCGATTTGAAAAATTATTTCAGTGTTGGACAGTACATATATTGAGGAAGGCTATAGGATATATATCATCACGCTACGACCAATGGGAGCGGAGCACCAAAGAATCATGTTACAAAAACGGGGGAAAATTATCACACTATGGGCAATAGAAGACATAAACGAGGGTGTGTGGGTCTGCTAGTCAGTAATAATTGAGTAAATTATTAATGGTCTGTTCGATTTATTGAAGTCTTAACAGCAATGATAAATAATTATCAACACATGACAATTCTTATACAGTTATTGTAAACAAACATTTTCTTATTTTATTGTAAACAACAGACTCTCTTCTATTTTTTTATTATGATGGTTTAAAGAAATCTATATGATAAAACTTGGAAACAAATAGCTTTAGTAATCATAAAAGGCCTTGTGCTAAATCAAAGTGAAGAATGAGTTAGTCGGTTGTTTACAAATAGAAAATATAAGCTGTATTGCATCAATATATTTTGTTAGGCGTATTGTATTGTGATAATTTTGTGTGCAAAAGACGTGTCATATTCCCTTCATGAGAAACACCGTCTTGATACCAACCACCTTACCACAGAAACATTGATAGTGCATCAGAATTGTTATGAGTAATAGTGTAGTAAGTAGGACGAAGAGGCGCGACGGGTGAACATAATTATTTAGCCTCACCGATGAGCTGCACGTCAGTGTCGATAGCTAAACACTCCTCTTGGTAGAGGCCGGCGTGGACGAAGACGAGCGCGGGAGCGTGGGGGGTGGCTCGTCGACACGTGCAGGCCGCCGTGCCGCAAGCGCAGGCGGGTGTGGCTCCGCACGGGCCTCCGCTGGCGGTCAGCGCAGCCCCGGGCGCCGTCGCGCTGCACGCCGAGTGCGCGCTGGCGCCTCCGCCCACGCCACCGCTACGCTCCTCCACATACTCGAGAGCCGCCTAACCGAACAACAACGTACGATTGGAATATGTATGCTTATTTTGTATAATATGTTAATCAGATGTTGGTCGATTCTTAGACTTACCCCATATGCACACAAAATTTCATAAAAATCGGTCCAGCCATTACAGAGAAGTTTGGTAACAAACGCGACACAAGATTTATATAGGTATTAGATTGACTGAAAATGTCACTGAAAACTCACCCTAATTGTATTAAAATGTTTGATTCGAGAATCTTTCTTTGGGCGGTGATTAGGTCGCACATGTATTCCATAGTATAGCTGCCTGAAACTTTCCTTCCAAGGGTTGTCTGCGTCGCACTCGTCGGGAGCTACGAATTCAAACTGACAGGGTGCAGGATGCAACAGTGGCATGTCATATTCGAAAACCGACTGATACAAACTTTTCCTGGAAAACACGAATTAAAAATTATATTAATTTTTTAATTGTATATTAAAAGAGTATATTTCGTACACGTAACAGAAGTATGACCTTACCATAGCTCAGTGTCATTGGCAATCGTATTAAATCGCTTGCAGACTTGTGCGACGCGACAAAGGTCTCGTTCGGTGAGGTGTGATAAAATACACAACAATACTTCATCTGGCAGCTCATACTGTAGGTATTGTGACACATTGCACACATCCACACCCTGAGATAAAGACCTGAATGGACAAAACATACATTATCTTTCAAGACAAGAAACTGTTAGTATTTCATATTTGAGATTGTACTAAAATGATGTACTTATAAGAATGAAGACTGTTATTGTAATATGTTTTTCAAGATTAATGATTAATAAGCTGTTTTGAGCTGATGATTTACAGGTACAGGCAGAGCCTGAAGCACAGAAAGAAACTAGATCAATATAGGTTTAGGAGAGCAGTATAATACAACATACACAGATAGACACTCATATTAAACTTATCCACTTTGTAGGTTAAAAATAAAATATCTTGAATGATACTCATCCATAGTGTTCCATGTACTATTATTGTTCTGTAATTAAAATATACTTCAAAATAAGGAAGTACATATACTAACTAAGCATTAACAAATATTAACTGCAGTAATGATTAACAGATTTCTACAACTGCTTCCACTATTCTTCTTGGCGAGATTTCTAGATGCCATATCATTCTTTTTCCATCAAAGTAGCATTAAAAAAATATTGCAATATTGTGCAAGGTTGATGTGCTAAAAATTAGATTATTTTGTGCCAATTACAAGTTCTCTTTTCATTTAGTATAATAATGTAAAGTGCCTTACGTTCTAGGCCTCTTCCTAGCAGGCAGAGAGCAAGTCCCTGAAGGTCCAGGCTCGTGGTAGGCGGGCGGCGACTTACGGCGCAGATCGTATGGGCTGTGGTGGCCTGCGGTAGTGGCGGGCGCGGCCGCAGGTACTGGTGGAGAGCCGCCGCCGCCACCGCTGCCACTCGCCCCAGCGCAAGCCGCAGTCGCCGCCATCGCACTACCCGTCACGTTGTTGTTAGGAATTGGGACTGATTCACATGGCTCACCTGAAATACCAACAACAACACTCTTATTAGAATACATCATCAGGTGATTGGATGCTGGAATAACTTACTGGTAAATCACTGCATAAACCCTCTAGGTAGAAGGTTGCACTGTGAAAATAGGAGTGAGATAGGTAAATTTGTTCTAAACAAAGGTCGTTATACAACCAGCACTTTACTGCATATGTATTAACAAAATCTACAAAGAATAAAGATGGATGGATAATGTTTTTTTGCAATTTTGAAATTGTGTGTGTGTAACAAGTACAGAAACATTAGCACATTATCCACAAACTATGCTTATGTTTGACAGTGAAATAAACATCACCTTCATTTTATTTCATAAAAATAATTAGGAAACAAGTTACAAAAATAAAACAACTGTTGTTCACTTGCTATACCAGGTAGCTAATATTTTGTACCTCAATTTGTTTATTTCTTTTTTTATACAGATTTATAACATTTTATTGTATTATGTCGTACTACATTGAAAAAAGGTGCTTGGAACAAGTGGTAGTAAAGATCATGACAATGAGCTAAGGCACATTTCTTCTTTTACTGAGACTAATTAAAAGTGCAGTTTAATTCTAACTCTTACTATTATTTTGTTGAATGTATGTAGTAATAGTAAACATTTTTCAACAGATATTTTAAAAAGATGTTTTGATGTGTTGTCTTTTGTCATACCACTTAAGACTATAAATGTGTATGTGAATGAAGAGTTTTGCCCTAAGACAATCAACAATCTTCATAATAACTTTTTTAACAAGGTAATAAATTCTATATACATTAATTGCTTACGTTAAATGACTCATGTTACAAATGTATAAACTAATATTACTGGTTATCCCAATATAATAAGTTCACCTCTTTGACCAATGTTAAGATGTTTAATACTGTATAAATTTATATGAATCATGAATTATAATAAAAATGATTTAAAAAAGTCCTGTTTATCTCATCATTTCAGTTTTTTTATTATTATTGTAGGAATTAATGGAATTAAGGATGTCCACTGCTAGACATAAGATTCCCCTAAGCTCTTCACCACAGTTCTATTCTCTTCTCAGCCACCCACTTCTAACCACATTCACCAGGTTGCCAAACCACTAATATAGTTTAGTATATTTCCATAATATATAATAATAAAATATATATAATTATTCACAAAATATTTTTGTCATTTTAACCAATTTTCAATTTAAACAGTTCCGAATAGACAATTTTTTTTTTTTCTAACCTAAATTTACAACGCTAATAAAACTATATAGTACTACACTCTTTTTCTCATATTTATTAACAGGAAACAAATGTAGATATTTTAATACTAAAATTGTTTTATGGACACAAAGAAAACCCAGAATTAGCACAATAGAAAGTGGCAGGTTAATTGCTTAAACTTTACACCATTTGTGTTGTTAAATTGTACAACAATACCTAGATAATTAAACAATTTCAAATTATAGTATCTATTTATCTATGATATCATTAGTAACTTGTTCCTAGCCAATTTTCTTACCTCTCTTAACACACTTTCTGAATGTAACATTCATTCAGTTTTGGCATCGTTGGCTGTCTTTTAGTTTTCATTTGTGCTTATTTGTGCCAAAATCTTACTACCAGTATAGTTGTTATATTTGGGTACATTGCTGTTTATTAGTGAATCACACTAGAACCAATTAAATAAACAAGGACCAGTTCCTGGTAATGCCACATTCCGGAATAACATTTTACAGATAAAAGTTGTTGATATATGTTTATCCAATATATATGTCTCTTTCCAACACTTGTGAAACCGAAATATGTTGTTTGGCAGATAAGTTTAGAATGGTCTCAAAAAGTTTTTATCAGGAAGTGATAAAACTAGCCCTAAATAACATAGGTTACATGATTACTGACATGAGCATCATCATCATCAACCCGTTGCAGTCCACTGCTGGACATAGGCCTCGGTGTAGTACACCAAACCCTCCTCTAAAGATGTTGTTGATAATGACAAGGTATGTTAAAATAAAAAAATATGTTAAACGGTTGAAAATTTTCACCCTTAGTGTTGCGGAAGTTGGAGAAGGAAAAAACTGATATTCAGGTTAAACAGGTTGAACTAGTAGCCAATGACAAATAATCTTGGAAATAATTAAGGCTAGGAAGATGATGATTCGCTTGAACATTTACATTTATATTGTTAGCCAGTGTAACTTCCAGTTTTATAACATACTAGCTGACCCATGCAACTTCGACTATATCTCTCAAAAAACCTCTCTATTCTTTTTAACTTCTTTTATTGATACTCAGCTCCTATTGGTCAGATAATGTTATTTAACTTTCTTTGATAAGCAGGCTATCCAAGGAAAAAAATTTACTAAATTAGTTGAAATAGTATTTCATTTATAAATATTTATGTATTGATGCTTTACTACTACCACTCCTAGCTTTGTATAGTCATGTCAAAAAACATCTTACATATGAAAAGTAGGCCAGGGAAGGTTTGAATCGTGAAAAATAAAAAAAGGTTGAAAATTCGAATGTCATGTGAGTGAAGTAGTAGGCACAGCAAGTATATAATAAATCTTAGCTTTACACTATTTTGGATTATAGTACCTACATAAACAATGACATTTTTGCGTTTTGTTAACGATGATGAAGTTAATTAAGTATTTTTTAGTGAGAATACTGCATACTTTTTGGAAATTTTAATATAATATTGCAGTCATTAATCTATATAACCATGAAGTTGATTGTTCAATACTGTTGCTATATTTAATTTACATAAACATACATAAATATTATTAATAATAAATACTGTTTACTAACACCATAATATTATGTCCTAATTTACTATTCATTGATCATGCTTCATGGCAATATGTAAAACACTTCTGTAACAAACTTCCTCATATCTTTATGGCAACGATTAGAATTAAATTACAAAACAACAACACTATCAGCTGATTACAATATTTAGTGATAAAATATTGTTTGTTTTTTTTTTGTTAAGAAATTTGCTACAATAATTTAAAGAATAAATAAAGAGTTACACAAATTACAGCAAATTGGTTAAATGGGCAAAATATGAAATTATTTCTTGTGTGTGAGCAATTAGCAAATAAAACATAACTCTTATCTAATTTTGTGGTGTAGTATTACGAAATTTCTACATAATATCTACAATATAGATCCAGTGATGTGTGAAAGTTAAAGGAAAAGATAAACAAATAGACATTTAATAAGAAGTTAATGAGTGTTAAACTGAAAATAAGTTTCGTAACTGAACACAAATACACATCGGCTATTCGCACTAGTATCAGAACAGCTGTTTCGTCATTCAGTGTAATATAAGTTTTCATTCAGCAAATCAATACCCATATTGCGCAAAATGTCAACGAAATGCGCTATTCCAGACAGACACAAATCGTTAGATGTAACGAAATAAGAATTTACATGTCAATCAACGTTCCAGGAACAATGATCGACGAATTCAAAATTCAATAGTAAGCTTATATTTTCTTATGATATTAGTATGTCAAATCCGAATTTCAAATTCTTACTGTTCATTAGAATGCGTGTTAGCTTTTACATAGATATGGATGCGAATTTAAGTTATATGATCAAGGAAATGTTATTAGTCAAGCATTTGTAAAGATCGGGACGACTTCAACCGACCCGGATTACTTACTCGATTGAGTCCTGGAAGGTAGAGGTATTCGGTGTCCGCCTTTTCTCCGCGATCTACGGACGTAAGAACGCGAAGAGGAAAACGAGGCACTAGGCATTATTTCTTTTAACACTTATTTTCACTAGAATTCAGCCCTAAACAAAGGAGACACCCGCACCAACACCGTCGGCCATTTTCTGTTTAGATTAGATTGAGCAGGCAAAACGGGAAACCCAGATTATACCGCATTGGTTATTGCAAGAGGACTTCTATGTTTATTTAAATATCACACTAATCACTTACACTAAATTTATGATATTAAACTGTTAATAATCATTATCTGAATAAATTATGATGAAAATTCACACTACCCTTTGGAACGACGGGCGACTCTCAGCAAAATATGGCGGATTTTGGATTAACATGGCGACGGCGATCACAGCGCCATCTAATAAAGTTTTATTTTTATTTTAGCTTAATAATTTGTTCATTCAAGTTTAATGAAGCTCGGATTGTCTCTCTGCCTTGTGTATATAATTCTGTATTCTCTCAAGACTCGAGGGAATCTTGAGAGAAAAGAGAATTGAAGTCATAGTGTACTGCGAGTTTAAAAAAGTTCCTACCCAAAATAACATAGTTTCATATAAATTTTTAACCCTCATTTGCATTCTTAGAGGTGAATTTTTGTGTGCATAGGTATCTCTTCGGAATGGAGATTTTGATTTACTGTGAGATGTTGAACGGACGAGTGTGTACAAGATTTATTTATGTCAAGTTTTTTTTCTCTTTGCAGTAATATTGCCGTAGTTTGCTCCTGTGGTCAGCTCTCAGATTCTTCATTAGACGGGGGTGGTGACACTTTGTTTTTTAAGCAGAAATTTTATTTCCGGTCTGATAGAATACCAATTTGAATAACAACTAAAAATAATCCGCTTCGTTTGAAACTAGATGGCATTATTGCAGATGTCAAAAAAATATTGAATTATGCTGGGTTATTTTCTTTAACGATGACACAAAATATTTATAATTTTTGTTGACCATTGCACGAAATAACATGGAATACATAGTATAAAAAATACATAGTGGTTTCTTTCCTTTTTGTAGGATACGCATTTTTTTTCCTCCTCCTCATTTGTTTTCCATAAATAAGATCTGAAGTCGGCTTTAAGTCTCCCACGATATTTTTGAACTTCTTTACGTGAAGCGACTGCCATCAGATCTCCACAACTTAAGTATTAGGTAATATCTAAATTCTGTTTGCTGAACTTTGGTGTCAGAAGCTTGCGTGAAAAAGACAGATTAACAAAACTTAGCCTCTCTCTACTCCGATCATCAGAGCATCGCATTGCTCTCCGCTCGTTCAGCGCTCCCTCAATAAATGTGTGCTCTGAGGTTATATCAACGACTGCCTTAAAAAGACTAGAGCTCAGAGCCCTTAAAACCTAGTTTAAAAAAAAGAAAGTATGGTAGTAAAGTTCCTGCTGTCACAAGTGTCAAGTGACCTTACTACAGTCATTAGTGTCAATATAACATGTCATGTCCAAATAATGTATTTGAAAGGAGAGCTGTTTCATTTCTAAGTTTTTGTTGTTACCTTATTTATATAATTTGAAAGTTTCTGCTAATATTGTGTCGAAATATTTATTAACAATGTCGGTAACAGACTATATGAATGAATACAAGTGTAGCTTTTCCGTAGTGGCTTGCATTTTCCTTACATTTTCATATGTATCAAGTTTATATGTGTGGAGGTCTAAATTGAGCAGGTAAATTGTGTTGTATATCAAGGTCCATGTTATGTTTTTATTAAAATTTATATAATTGTTATTTTATTCCAGAGATCACCCATCTACGATAAAAAGAAGATTCTTTAGTGTTTCTGTAATGATGCTTCTGGCACCATTCTTTGTGCAGTTTTTCTTTACCAAAGAGACTTTAAATAAAGGAGACTTGTATACACAAATGGGATTACGTTGGTCTGGTATTATATTCGCCACAATTATCCCATTATTTTTAACTGCTGTACTATTTTTGGGACCACTGATTATGCAATTCTATTCCGGAGTATGGAAAATTTATACAGGTATTACAAGAGGTATATAGTTTTTTTTTTTTCGTTGTTTATTTTTTATTGTATTTTTTATGCACAAATTAAATTGCACAATGCAGACAATGCCGCAGGCAATATACTCTGTCTACCTAAGAATGATGTAGAACTACAGAGATGAATGATGATGATGATGAATAACTAAGTAGGCATACTAGGTTTAGTAGGATAATTAACAAGTTAGCAAACACATTTAAATAAACTGTGGGGGAATTAGTGCAAGTAAAACTCAATAAAGGATGATATCAAAATACATGTGATAAGGATATTTTATTTTTATACCTATGACATGTAGAATTCAATAGTCAGTTTTTATGACTTATAATACAGTTTGTAGACAGGCATAGACAGTGGCTACGGAGGTGTGCAACTCCTTACGTTTTGACACTCCTTTTCACAGCTCACAACCAGAGCCAACCCTAAATTGCTTCATAGCTTTTCAAGTCTCGGACCAGTGAGGGGTTTGGTTAACATGTCTGCCTCCATCTTCTCAGTTGGAAGATATCTGACCTTTATTTTTCCTTCTTGAATACAATTTCTAATGAAATGCATTTTTAGGCCAATATGTTTGGACTTTGACATCGCCATTTTATTCTGACTATGGTTTAGGGCGGCTTGATTCTCATTCAATATAACCACACTCTGCTACCAATATGTATCAAATAATATTCAATAAAATAAATGTATTGGTATTGTATATATTGAAAGGTAAAGTATTATAGTTATTATTCTTTATTGTACACAAATGGATAAACAGTTTATATTTAAGGAAATAAGACGTACAAAGGCGAGCTTAACCCAAACATGAGTTATCTTCCAGCTAACCGTAGAGTGCAAAGAGGATAGCAAAGATTGTTAGGGCGAGGTCATATTATAGTTGTGATGAATCAGTGAACTCAATATCAGTCGAAGATGCATATATTAAACATTATCCTAAAAGTACCTCAATGACCTTCAATATATTGGTAAATTTGCTCAAAATGAATCCTAGCTAGATTCCGAGATGTGATTTTTTAACAAATTACAACAAGTTTCTTTTAAAATAATTAGTTCTTATTGAATTTTCCCTACTAACAACTAAAGGCCACATTATAGTTGAGAAAACTTGTCTACTTTATCAAAAAATAAAGGAATGTGTGTGTTTGTTAATGCCTCACATTTTACTATGATTTATGTGCACTGAATTTGGAATTTTTCCTTTTTACTTAATCTTAAATATTTTAACTATTTACTGATATGTTATGGGTTGCTTATTCTCCAGTCTCGTCTTTATATCTTTATAGAACCACTGTACTGGTTTGCCAGTTGGCAAGATTTGGTTTGGGTAAGAAATCATGTGATGGCCCCACTTAGTGAAGAATGGGTGTTTAGAGCTTGTATGACTCCACTCTTGCTGCAATGTCTTGAGCCCATGACAGCTGTGTTTGTTGGACCTGTCCTTTTCGGAATAGGTAACTATCTTCTAGCTTTACTATTTCTGGGTATCTGTTCTGTTTTTATATGTATGTTGAGAGTGTGGTGTGTATATCTATTATTGATGTACACAACCTTGTTTTGTAAAGAATAACACAAAAAAAATATATTGTACACAATTGCAAGCATAATTTCTGACATAATTTAAAACAAAATAAAAGCAAGCTTAGATTAAACAACGGAGACTTCTGTACTTCTGGATGTTTTTTGTGTGTGTTTGTGAATGTTAGTAAAGTTCCCTGCAACACAAGATATAATAGTGCAGGAGATGATTTATTAAAAATAAAATTTGCCACTGTGTTGCCAATACTTATCATCGGGAATAGAATGGAAAGAGAGAACAGAGGTATCAATAATTTAGTTGAGGCTGTAATTCAAGCAAGAAATGTGAGACACTTTTCTATAGATTTTTTTCATCAGAAATATATTTTGTATTAATGGATATGGACATAATAATGGACATAAAGAACACCTAGTCTCAGAACTACAATATGTGGACAACACAGTGTTATCCACTCAGCACAGTCTAAATTTAACTATTTACCTATTTAAATTATATGTTTGGAATTGGCAGGAATTTATAAAAAAAAAGTTTTTGTAAAAAATTTAATAGTTTAAGTAAACATTCTATTTTGTAAAAAAGACAAGAATTTTTTCGAGGTCTTAATAATATCTATTGTGCGTAGTTTTTATTAGTATGTTTAATTATTTCAGCCCACTTTCATCATATGTTGGAGCAAATTAAAGCAGGGTTTGCATTTAAAACAGCTTTATTAGTGTCTTGTAAGTATGCCATATTCTATGCTACATTCTATATTTTAGAAATAGGCAGATTGTATAAAGAAGACTACCGAAAATGAAAAGGGCTGATTCAGCACCAAAACTCATTAAAAAAAAGTATATCAGATGACCTTAAAAAAAATTGTAGCCTGAGAAAACAAGGTTTTAATTCCATTCGATAGCCAGCAATGTATTGCGCCCTCCACGTAGTTACGTGAATGCCATTTATAACTATTTTGGTTGTCATTGGTGTTAGGCCGCGTGCGGGGAAACCCCACATGCTGCAATAAATTAATAATGATGTGGTTTTTTTCCAGCATTCCAGTTCACATACACAAGTATGTTTGGTGCTTATTCTGCTTATCTGTTTCTTAGAACAGGTACGTAAAACATTAACTTTAAGCACGAAATTAACGCGATAATCAGCCTAATAACATTACTATTCTTTTCTATTTTTTTGTTGTTGTTTTACAACATATTTCTTTCGCTTATGGAAGATATTCATAATCATTTGATGTAACTAGTCATAATTTTGACTACACATCTCGTGGCGCTTATGTCATTTTTTAACAGAATTTCTTTTACAGGTCATTTCGTCGCACCACTAGTTGTCCACATGTTCTGCAATCATATGGGTTTCCCAAACTTCGGCGAGATTCGTGAGTTCCCGCCTTTGCAACGTTTAGTTATTGCTCTTAGTTTCTTATTGGGACTTGGTCTGTGGTGTCTTCTCTTGGTACCATTAACTAATCCGGAACTTTACAACAATAGGTTACACTGGGAGACTTGAACGGACTTAGCCTACCCAATTGGTGACACTACCATCTACTGAAAAGTTTTATTCCCAAAATGTGAAACAGCAATCTATCGAGCTTTTTGTATTCCGCTGTTACATATTTTCGTATAAAAATGTTACTGTTTGTTGTTTCCTAATATTAAATTAACAAAACGTCAATGACTTCTTAAAATATCACAGTATGATATTCACTAAAGTCGAATCCAATAATGGTTATCTATAAAGCGCCTCAAAACATAATTCTGAAGAAATTAGTGTAAAGATGTACAAATATGGATGACCAGTAATTTTTTTGAGTATGTTTATAGGGTGTCTACCTCGATTTTAGGGCAAACACATAAATGCGAGTTCTTGCAACATCTTAGAAAGCGACAATAGGAATTGATATCTAATACTTGTCATCGCAAAAACTCGCGTTATTGTAATTCCACCCTTCGCAGACTCAATAATAAGAATTTTAAATTAAGTGGTGTTCTTTCTTATTTTTTTTATGAGCCTGTTGTGATCTACTGCCTTAAGGGCCTCCCCTACAACAAGCCACTTTCCTCTATCCTAGCGTATAATTAAGCGTTACTTAATTAGGGAACATAAAAAAATTACGTCCCTAACTCATTACCTAATATGAAGAACAAAACTTAAAATTGAAATAAGTACCTATTATTAATATTAGCAAGTAAGTATTATTACTAGTCCATTTGTACTTTTCCGTCTGTTGTTGTAAAGTACAGAAACAGACTCTCTTTTTGTCCTTTCTACTCCTCAACCAAGTTCTCATTATTTCATTCCAAAAAAAATAAACACATTAAATTAAAAATTCAGTTAGTCTCTTTATCGATTGTGTTCTGAGTACTCTGTCACAAGTGGCCTTAATTAATATAATGGCTTTAGTATGAATTTTCTTTCGCTCATGTGTCCACATTCTAATTTACAGCCTGTTTCTTGTACAAATTCTGTGCTCACGATCGGTCAGACGTTAGGAACTATTTCTTAAATATTTGCGAATTGAGAACATTAGACACGTTACTTAAGAATTACCGATTTAGTGTCTATGTAGTTTACGCTAATGCTCTAATTTCATTGCGGGTTCCAAGACAGTAATTTTTTTTCCTGGGACTTTCCGAGTGTCATAACTCGGTGTGTTCGTGAGTCACTGCTGTTGATCCTGGTGTACAGGAGTTACAGTGGTGGGGGTGTGGGTGGGATTAGTCCCAAAAAAAAAAAAATACTCCAAATATAAATTTGGGCGTAGAGGTTGTAATGTCTGACCGTTCGTGAGCTCAGAAGTTGATTAAGAAATTGGTTGTAATAGTTGAAGATCTGCGTCTTCTGTGTTTTTCTCTATATATGTTAATTCAGCCATAACAACTAAAATGGCACACTCTTTCTGCAGATTAAATATTAATATGTACCAGTTTTTTACAGAACATCAATATTTAAATTTGATTAAATTGGCAAGGTAAAAACAAAACGCCTTTTGCTTTTTTTAAAAATTATTTCGACATGTTTGGAAAACGAGTCGACAACAAGTTTTGTCTAATTACATTTAAGAAACATTAATTTTAAGTCATACAACCGTGTACATAATAAAATGATTAACGATTGGATAAAATAATTGACAGTTAACATTACATCTGTATTAAACCACTACTTTTCAAAAACACAAAATTAAATGCAAATTAAAAATTGCAATAAGTATAACCACTATTTTTAATTAAAAAGGTAAAGCATCCGATAATTTTAATATCTTTTTGTTACGTTTGTGCCATAGTTTTTATACTTTGTAAATAAAATAATTTGTCGATCGGATCGCACACACGGTAATTAATAACAGGATAATTCTGTACTAGTCAATTAATGTATTGTTATTATTTTTAATATTATTTCGAATGACTTGTATGTGTTGTAGGATGATTGTGTTGACCTAAAATAAAACTTTTATAAATTAATATGTGTTTTTCTACAATCTAACACAAAGCTTTCTTCTTCTTCGGCCTAGCGTTTTCCCTGCTTAGTGCTGGGGTCCGCTTTCCTACTTAACCTTCTCCACTTTGCCCGATCTTCGGCATCCTCAGGTGTGAGATCGTTCACTTCCATGTCCGCTTTGACGACGTCCAGCCAACGCTTTTTAGGCCAACCGCGTGATCTAGGGCCTTGGACAGTGAGGTCGAGGCATCTATTTCCTACATAGTCGGACGGCCTGCGCCTTACATGGCCATACCATCGGAGTCGACTTTCCTGCAGCTTGTCCGCTACGTCACGGACTCCGAGGCTGCCACGGATGTGTTCGTTACGTATGCGATCTAGTCGCGTAACGCCACACATCCACCGCAGCATCTTCATCTCCGCCACGTGAAGCTGCTGGACATGTCTTCCGAGGACAGGCCAGGTCTCGCTGCCGTATAGTAGGACTGGTCGGATGATGCTCTTGTACACCAGGCCCTTTAGCTTCACCGGTATCCTGCGGTCGCAGAGGACGCCGGTTACTTCTCGCCATTTTGTCCAAGCAGCGCTTATTCGGGCTTGGACGTCGTGATCGAGTTCACCGGACTCGTGCAACACGGACCCAAGGTATTTGAATTTACTCGTTTTGATGATCAATTCATCTCCTACCTTTATGGAATCGGGGTCCGTGCTGCTGCCGCATGCCATGTACTCGGTCTTCGCAACATTTAGCTTCAGCCCACCGTTCTCTAGCGCATCCTTCCACTGATTCACCCTATGCTCCAGTTTCTGTTTGTCCTCATCCGTCAGCGCAATGTCGTCAGCGTACATCATAAGCCACGGAGATGGTTCGTGAACTTTCGCCGAAACAACGTCTAGCACCACACTGAACAGAAAAGGACTCAGAGCCGAGCCTTGGTGAACACCAACTGTGATCGGGAATGGGCGAGTATCGCCAACGGCAGTCCTCACCATGGATTCCGAGTTGTGGTACATGTCCCGGATAATGTCAACATAGGTTTGTGGCACATTCTTCACCTTTAAAGCCCACCAGATCACCTGGCGCGGTACGCAGTCGAAAGCTTTCTGTAAGTCTAGAAAAGCCATGTACAAGGGCTTTTTCTTCTCCCTGTAGGCCTCGACTAGCATTCTGAGGGCAAAAATGGGATCTGTGGTTCCACAGCCAGATCGAAACCCATATTGACACTCCGAGACTGTGCACTCTTGCCGGAGCCTTGAGTCGATTACGCGCTCGTAGAGCTTCATGGCATGACACATGACCTTAATACCTCGGTAGCTTCCACAGTCCTGTACACTACCTTTGCCTTTGTAGATTGGAGTGATGATACTCAATCTCCAGGAGTCGGGCATCTTGCGGCTGGTAAGGATGCGGTTAAAAAGGTCAGTGAGTGTGATCACACCACGAGAACCCATTGATTTCCACGCTTCAATCGGTATATCGTCAGGGCCAACGGCTTTTCGGTTATTCATATTGCGAAGACATTGTTGTACCTCGTCTGGTGTTATAGGAGCAACAAGTCCAAGATTAGGGGGCAGTTCCGGAGGAGAAACATTTGCATGTTGCGTGTTAAGCAACTCTTTAAAGTAGCTATGCCACCTCTCCTTTACCCTGAATGCGTCGCAAACCAGAGTGCCGTTTGAGTCTTTGACACAGAGACATTTGGTTATGTCGTGTGTCGCCCTCTCCCGAGCTTTTGCCAGACGAAAGATGGATTTTTGGCCCTCTTTAGTATGTAATGTGTCATACAAAGGTGCCAATTGATCGTGTCGGGCTTTGGCAACTGCTCGTTTTGCGGCACACTTGGCTGCTTTGTAAGCTTCACGGTCTTCAGGGGAGTCGGTTACTTGCCACTTTTTGAAAAGAGTCTTCTTCTCCCGAACTGCCTCCTGCACTGAATCATTCCACCACCATGTCTCCCTGTCGATGACGCGGCCTCCCTTAGAAGTGCCGAGCACCCGTTTCCCCAGTGCGGTGACTGCTGATTGACTTTGCAGTTAGTTACTTTGCTGATCTGGTTTCTTTTTATGAGCAGGTAGTCTATCTGAGTGGAGTTCGACCCACTTTTGTAGGTTATGAGGTGCTCGGGTTTCTTTTGGAAGAAAGTGTTCACGATAGCCAAGTCTGCTAAGAGGCATGTGCTGAGAATTGAATCCCCCTCCACGTTAGCACGACCATAGCCGTAGCCACCATGAACACGCTCAAACCCCCTTGAATTCCCACCTACATGCCCGTTTAAGTCTCCACCCACGATAATGCTTTCCGTGTTTGGGATGCAGCGGAGAACGTCCTCAAGCTTGTCCCAGAAGGCCTCCTTCTCAGATAACTGGCAGCCGACTTGAGGAGTATAGGCACTGATGAGATGAGTGACAGCGCCTTCTATTAGCAACTTCACCCGAATGAGTCGGTCGCTCAGTCTATCGACTTCGAGAAGACCCTTCTGAAACTCTCCAGACAGCACTACCGCTACACCGTTCCTCCCACAAGGAGCCCCGGTGTAAATCAACTTGTAACCCTGACCGATGTCACGTGACTTGTTCCCCTTCCAACGAGTCTCTTGCAGGAATGCAGCGTGTACCCTGCGTTTTGTCAACACGTCTGCCAGTTCTCGGCAGCGGCCTGTTAGAGAACCTATGTTTGAAAGCTTTAATCGTATAAAAAGGCCCTACGAATTTAATAATGGAACTCAGTTAAAACATTCTTTTTATACATTTTCTAAACAAACTAAAAGGAGAATGGCACAGATTCTGTACATCTGGTAATATGTAATGGATGGTGTTTAACCCTGTCCAGCAGTGCTGCTTCCTTGGAGTAAGGAATCGTCACCAGCCTCTATGGACCCATTAGACAGAAGCCAAGCACTCACAGGTCAATCACCGATGGACAGTTTAAACTTAGAGGCGTTACACCTTTTTGTACCCTATAACTACAAAGTTAAATTACTCACGGTTGGTGTATGTGTTTTTCCTTCTTCGGTCTTCGCAGTGACGAAGAGGTACCTCTTAGGAGATTAATACCGTTTATTACGTAATTATTTTTATTCTGCATAATAAAGTGTTACAACTGCATTAACAAAACGCATTCCTGCGTTTCTTAAACATGCCATGCCTAAAGCCTAGTTAGTTTTAAAACTAGATGGCGTCGTGTGTCAGATTGCCGAAAACATTTTATATCATTTTAATATATATTATATCTCTACATAAAAGAATGATAAAATATTTGAATCGATAATTATGAATGAGTTTACTGATAAATTTAGTAGAAGAGCAACATTTTATGACGGATCGAGAACATTTGTAACGAATGATTTTGGTTTCAAAAATGTTTTACAACGCCATCTTGTTGACAACTTATTTGTAATACATGTATTTCATTGTAATCTGAAGACTAACGCAATTTTCTAAAAATCTGGGAATCTAAAATGTTATTGTCGGTGATATTAGCAGCCAAATAATAGCGGCCAAGTGCAACAGACTCGCGCAGGAAGGGTTCCGTACCATTATCGATACATTTTAAGCGTCGCCCTGTTTTCGTTATCAATATCGACTAAAAAAACGTTAACGTTTGTTTTATTTCTTTTATTTTGTTTTTAGTATTTGTTGTTACAGCGGCAACATAAATACATTATACACAATAAATCACAGTTCATGAGATACAGCCTAGTGACAGACGGACAGCCAAGCCTTAGTAGTACGGTCCCGTTTTACCCTTTAAATACGGAACTCTAAAACAATCCCTACCATGAGATACATAAGGCGGTACAAAAGTCCTATACAAACCTGCCATTGTTTTTTACCACCTTTATTACGAATGTTTTTACGGGTATTATGAATTATAAAAAAAGAACCAACCAACTAAAAGAGGCCGCTCATGATCGCGAGGGATACTGTCTGCTGACCTCCAAACTTCAGTTTGACTCTCCCATGGATTGACGCTCGGATGATGACGGTGCTAGGCTCCTATTGGTCATAGCGTGATGTGATATACCCTACCTCGATGAATGGATTATCTAACACAATTTTATTTAATAGGGTAGTTGACACATTAATCAAATCAGTTACTTTTTATCATCTGTCAAAACTATGTTAACTAATTGTATATGCAATTATATTTTCCAAAATGTTTTGTAACATTGGTTTTAATAAAGGAGTCATCGGTATTTATTTACGACTAGCTGAACCCCGCGGTGATTGTTATAGCGCGACAAAGTTATTCTAAAAAAAGTAGCCTAAGTTCCTCCCTAGATCATCAGCATCAAAATCGGTCTAGCCGTTTCAGAGATTACCCGGAAGAAACAGACAGACAGACAAAAACATTTTTAACTACATTTTTGGTATATGTATCGTGTACAATACATATGCATTTAGTAAAAACCTTTTATTTTGATATTACAAACAGACACTCCAATTTTATTTATTTGCATAGATATAATCAACTGCCCTATTCGTGATAATGTTTTTTATGTCAGCTCTGGCAAACGACAGATCCTTGATGGATACGGGTTCCTTGATGGAAAGCGAGTGCCGCCACCTATACCCTTCAACTCAGAACTTCAGGAGCAAATGCGAATAAAGATAAAGATAGTGTAAATAATAATTTTATTTACCTCTTATATACATAATTTTGTATTATCTAGAAAAAAACTATATTCCATTTATTACATACAAAGCATACACTCATATGAAGATTCACAAATATAAAACTTAAGTAGAGACAAATATCTACTTCACTTCTTACTATGTACGACGCATTATGAAAATATATATTAAATCTCTGATATTTAACTATTATCTGAGCCAATAATTTGTCTACAAGCACTACTCTTTATTTGATATGACAAACTACTAGCAACTTAATTCTATACAACATTATTAGAAAATTAAACTTTAAAGACAATGGTGCTAATTTTGTTGTTCGAAAACACTCCAAATTAAACTAGAAATCTCTAAAATGTAAGTTTTTTCCTGTCAAATGACGTACATACAACACATTTGACATTTAGAGCGTCGGGCGCTCTAAATGTTTACTTTTTAGTATAAAATTAGATTTTATACTAAAAAGTCATTATCTAAATACATACATAAAAAACAGTATGTTGGAAATCGACTTACAAAATTATGAATTTAGAATATAACTAGCTTTCATTCCCTGATTTATCCCCCTTAGGGGTGGAATTTCAAAAATTATAATAATAATAAATATTTCAGACATCTATTACACAACGCCATCTAGTCCCAAGCTAAGCAGAGCTTGTGTTATGGGTACTAGACAACTGATACAAATAAATATATACTTTTTTTTGTAAATACATACATATTATACATAGAAAACACCCAAACTCCGAAACAAATATTTGTAGATCATACAAACATTTGGTCCGACCCGGGAATCGAACCCGAGACCTCACGATCAGCAGTCGCACACGCCAACCGCGAGACCAACGAGACAGTCGTCGCAATTCCTTTGTTAGTGCTCACTTACGGTATATATAAAGCTACATGTAAAATTTCAGGATTCTATTGTGATTATATAGTGCGTTGATCTCTACTGACATATCAGTCCCCTTCCTATTTTAAGATGTAGAAGATAGATTTTAAAGTTATTAGAGTTTAGCGAGTAGAGCAACAACAGAATTAACACCAATCATGAACATTTTTTAAAGGAGGCAGAAATTTTATACATTTCATAAAATATCTAATCAGTAGTTTAAACGTGAAACAACGGGACAAAAATTATTCAAAGCTCATTTAATATTACCATAACAGAAGTAGAATAGAGATTTGTATCTCGACATATATTAACATTCTAGAACGCATTTCATATAAATATTTCACATCGCAAAATTACGAAAAAACAATGAAATTCATTACACGTATTTCCATTCTATTAACAAACACCTGTAACACTAAATCATCATAATAATAAATACATTTATAATTTCGTATTTCAAAAATAAATAATTCCAGGAGACAATTTTGATCGCGATTGAGCTTGTCAATAAATATCAGTCTTGGCACTGGTTATAAAGGGCGAATCTAGTGGAAAATGGGGACAAGTTTAGTAATAAACAATATTTAAAACTAATCCATATATGTATTATAAATTCGAAAGTAACTTTGTAGTTTCACGAGGAAGTACATAGGCTGCTCGTTACCGCGACACAGATAAATCTAGTTAAAGTAAATAATACTTAGGTAATTGTTTTATTTGTAAATGTATATACATATAACTATCGGGATTCCCGGTTTCCTCAACTTTAAAAGACCTATTTAATGAATAAATGTATGAAATGTTTCTACACTATTGGTTTTTTACACCTTTATTTTTTTTCAAAATAATATTGCGGTTAAAGGGTCATAGTCATTTTACTATCTTGAAACCCTCCCCAAAAACTCAAGCCTTGCTGTCTTTCAAGCTTGGAATATTTCATTTTCAAGTAGAAGTTGTAACCAGAAAAAAACTTTTATTTATAAATGGTTTTCACAATTGAATACTACTATCCCAATTTAGATCTCGAATAAAGGTCAAACTGTGCAGTTCCCCGTATTTTTTCACGTTGTGTTGACATTTAAATTGAAGCTACCGCATATTGAAAACTAATATAAAAATCTATAATCGGATACTAATGTATCTCAATTGCAATTTATTTACATTTTTAAGAAATTAAACGTTAATAAAGCATTATAATTAATTTAGATTCCGAACACATACATAAGGCAAACGTTGGCAATACTTTATGTTTTAATGTCATTATGACATTACAATTTCAAAATAGCCGCCAGATTTAACGTGTTTTTATGATTAAGAGAAGAACAGTTATTTAAGATACAGTAAATACTATAATAAAGACCAATTTTATAGCCCTTTGCAGGCAGACGATTTGGTTCACTTTTGAGTGAAATATCTAAACAAAGGCGCAGGCAGTTCGCTGGCTTGTTAAAAATTGTAGCATCAACATCTCTTTTAATTTTTCTCGCAAACCAGCGAATTAGTGATTATCCTAACACCTAAAAATGCAAATGTTTTAAGGGACTGAAATATGTCTTAGAGTTTATTATAACACATATAATACAATCATAACGTTTAGATTTCACAAACGATAATGACACCAAAATTGATTTGAAAATATTTAACATGTATACAAGAAGATATTACTATATCTATTAATATAAGTAATACACGAGACTTATAAACCACCATCCAGCAAAAAAACTGCTTCAAATTCATGAGACTCATATTCAGATTGCGTTAATATTCAAGTGCGAATCTGTATAATCAAAAATATTTCATTTTTGCAACATACTGTATTTGAACACGGACGAACAATACCCGCCAGTTTCATATCACCGAGGTTATAAACATTTAGGTTCTTAGGCAAGTTAATCTATTTGGTCACAGATTATGAATACAGAGTGTCACCAGACCGTGGGTGTCGTAAAGGAGCAACCTACGCAGGACAACGCCGCAAAGAGAACGAAACTTGAAACATCTGTACACCAACTGTATAGTTAGAACCTCTTTTTTAAGGAGTAATGGACTGTAAAGGCTGATAGTCAAGCGTTGACGAGTAGAGAGTAGAACCTGAGCATAGCTGTGCAGAGGTAGGAGGCCCTGTTTCATGGCGCCTGTATGGGACGGTTGGGTGACTGCGAGTGTGGAACAGGCGCCGCGTCCAGGTCGCACGCTGACAGCAGCCGCACCAGCTCGTCAGGACTCGGTCCGCCGTCAGGAGTTGGGGATTCGTCACCCTCGCCTACGGATATACACAGACAAGATTAGAACTGCGTCACCTGCAATATTATACTCATTATTGCTATCAGTTTGGGTTTTGAATAGTAAGCAAATTGCTTTGTTAGCCAAGTTAGAATTATGAAGTTAATACATAGTAGACAATCGTTAAATGAGATGGCAAAAAAGGAACCTAATTCCATTCAATATACATATATATCCATTCACATATAGGATTAATTACGCCCGTATACAGGAAACGACAGTGCTCATCAAAATGTCCGTCCTAGGTGGGGGTCGAACCCACAACCTTTGACTCAATAATCACGATATAATCTAACCACTAGACCTACAGTCTAGTCAAAATATAAAAACAGTTTGTTTTAATTTCATTTTTGGGGCTTCTTTAGCTAAATAAATTAAGAAAGATAGAAAATAGATTTTCTCCGTATGGATCCAAAACAGCTCTTCTACTTCAATAAAAGTTCAAAGTCCGCTGTGAATATGAAATCAGCGTAATAGTCACAATTACCTCCACCGTTTCCAGCCACACTGCCAGGCTGGTTAAGCTTGACAGCTCGATCTATAGGCCCAGTGATGTCCCACATCTGTGTGGCTCCAGAGCGGTGTCCGCACAGCAACAACCGCCGAGGCCTTAGAGCCCCTTCACACTCCGCCACCACGAAGCAGGATACCGCTGAACCGTCGACTGAACGGATTGTGCACACCCTGTATAACGACGACATCAATCAACACAGGCTGGCGGATCGGAGTAGATATGGCGTCTTTTCCCGATAAAAAACAGGCTTTCATTTTTTTGCGGGACACATACACACATTTTAAACTTACATACGGAAACCTGTCTATCACTACCAACATTCACAATTTCACGCACACGTAAATCCAATCTGTGTCATAAAAGCGAAGGCCGATTTGGCCTTATAGTTCAACAGAGAGGAACGTCTGCGTATGGCTACTCCCTACCGTGTTGTTCTATAACTCTGTAAGTAGTGTAGTAGTATATAAAATACTAGCTGACCCGTGCCCACTGCGTTAAGCAGTAAACATTTTTTTCTCAGATTTACTTTGCAAATCCGGCTACCACGAAAGTTTTGCCACTTTTCGGGTTATTATATAGCCTATGTCATTCACATATAACTTAACCTTCTATTGGTAATAGAATTTTCAAAATCTCTTCAGTGGATCCAGAGATTACCCCCTACAACGTCACATAGTCATAAACTTTACCTCTTTATATAATAAGTATAGAAGTATAGATAAAGTGTCATTCTGTGAGTATCGTAAGGGCCGACTAATGAAGGAAAAATTGAAACAGACCCTATACCAAAACGTCTGGTAGGCAAGATAGCGACTGGTATACTAAGCCAAAACCTCTTATCTAAGGAGAGGTCAAAGCTTTCTGATGACAATCTCAAACAAAAAGGTACTCTATTTACCTATCCATTTAAACGAAAGTCGGTAATCGGTAGTCTATCCAAGTCAAAACCCTTACGAATTATGTAAATTGGTTGTTAGGATTTAAATATATAGGTAATTAAAGCGGTACCTTTTCCCGTTTGACGCTAGTCGTACGTACAACGTATCTGTGTCAGGTACAACTTTTTGTATAAAAATTTGCTCCTCATCTTGTTCACCGTAAGGACCTGAAACAATTGTTAAAATGATTTTATTAGAAAACAGATGTTTTTTTAAATCGTTTAACTATAGAGGAAGTCTCATGTGTAAATGTCGAACCACAATCAATATAAATACAAGAAATCTCTTCACCTTTAATAAAAGTTGAGGAGAGGCCTACGAACAACTGTGAACAAATTAAGGTTTGTTGAAATGAGGGATGTTTTTATTATATCCTATACTAACTATTTTATATGTATGTGATAAGACAGGCAGCGTAAGAAATTTTGTAGGGACTACAGTCTTCGTGTACGTTTGAGTGGTTAGAAATTAAGTAATCATTACCATAACTAAACCACAACTTTATTGCAATGCATTATCTATTTTCACATTTAACTTATTTTTATAAAAAAGCGAGTGAGTCACAGTAGAGCATGTGAATTCTCACGTGAGAACTAGAACCGGTCGCGCTCATTGGTTTAATCATATTTCAAGTAACCAATGGCGGTGGTGTTAGATAATTTCGTCCCTATATATTAAACTAGTTGTTGCCCGCGGCTCCGTCCGTGTATATGTCGGTTATCGCGGCAAATTGTAGCCTATGTGTTATTCTGATGTATAAGCTATATTACTGTAAAGTTTAATCCAAACCCGTTCAGTAGTTTTTGCGTGAAAGAGTAACAAACATCCATCCATCCATGCTTACAAACTTTCGCTTATATAATATTAATATAGATTCCTCTCACCATTTTGCAAGAAAGCGAGATGAACGACTTATTGATAAGGTCTCTCATCATTTATTCTGAAATTACCTGCCACATACAGGTCCGTTTCAAAAATCTTGTATAGACATATATTATGTCAAATCTTATATATAAAATTCTCGTGTCACAGTATTAGTTACCATACTCCTCCGAAACGGCTTGACCGATTTTAATGAAATTTTATATGCATATTCAGTAGATCTTAGAATCGGCCAACATCTATTTTTCATATCCCTAAAAGTTTTTTTTACGGCAAAACAACATTTGCCGGGGCAGCTAGTAATTATATATATAAATGTATTAGGTACTTTTGTTTGTTTAAGTGACATATGGCGGATTACTATCTAAAACTTGTTCAGAACAGTTTTACCAGAAAACTGTGTCTAGGAAATGAAATCTAAATAAACTGACCACAGTCATTATGAGGTTGAGCGGTGGGGGCTTCTAGTGCGAGTACTTTGAAGGCGGCGTTGGGCGTAGTCCCGGGTTGAGTGGAGATCATGCCGCGGAACCGCGTTACTCGCCAGCTACGGACGTGGTTGTATTCACTGCACACTGATATTAGGTAGTTTTCTGACAGGGACACCTGTTGAGATAAATTTTTAATTAGAACGCATTTGATACGTGGTACGGTTTAATACAACTGCGGTTGTTCTACCTTAACAATAATAACTGCGAATAACATCGCGAGGCGAAGGTAGTCTAAATAAAAGTAGCCTAAGTTACTCTTTATATCACCAGCTATCACATCAGCTGCGATTGAACGTCCTGTCAATATCTAGTCCATCCGTTTCAGATTTTTTCGCTGTATGTATCGTATATACTTTCATGTGGATTTACGAATTTGAAATTTCAAAGAGACACGTTATTTGTGTATCAATATTCGGATGGTAATTCTAGTGGTGTAGGGAAAAAGGTCTTGTCATTTTTTCTAATAACTAGTAGTATGATGTCACTTGTGTGTTGCCATATTTTAACTGATTTACTGCTATGACTTATAAAACTGCGATACTATTGATATTTTAATAAAATTTTGTGTAACTTTATTTATACTAGCTATTTTTTTTTTCAAAAACATTTTCCGCTTTCCGAATACATCCTGTGAATACAAACATACATAGAACGAGCACAAATAACACCCAGACTCTGAACAACGATTAGTGGATCACACAAAGTGTTGTCCCATGTGATTTGAACCCATAATAAAATGGTACGCATGCAGTTAATATATTTCTTTCAATGAAAGCATAACAGTTCAGTGTAATCAAGACCCTCAGGCCGTGTGAAAAGTCCCAATTTGCGTAATTACCTTAGTGATAGGACTTTGATGAACAGTGAATGTCTGGAACAGCTGAGGCCCGTGTCCAACGGTTTCTGGATGATGAACGATAACTCGCACTGAGCCACATCTAGTCCCGTAGGCTATTTCGATCCAATTGCCGCATAGATCTGGGCATAATGGATTGAAAGAATGATAAGTATGTTATTCTACAAAGTTATGTTTATTTTATTTTAGACTAGACTGTTTTAGATTGTAAATATTTTGTATTTTTAGTATGGTTTTGTTTTTAATTTTAGCCAACTTAGTAAGTAGTAGCAAGTAGTACTGTGTGTAAAGTTATTTTTTTATTGTCTTTCTTTCTTCTTCTTACTATCTTATTATTCTTGCCCTGTTAATTACGTTGATAAAGAACAAAACAAAATATGGATATGTATTTTTTTTATATTCATCCACCTGGAGTATGGACACTGGACAGGTCTTTAAAAATATAACAAAATAAAAAACCCACTTTCCATTATAAAAAGAATCATCAAAGTCGGTTCATAAACGACGAAGTTACCCGCGAACACACAAAAAAAAAATATACGGTCGAATTGAGAACCTCCTCTTTTTTGAAATCGGTTAATAAAAATACCAAGGATTTGTCAAGATATTATTTTGATGTATGTTTCATGTATAGATTGTATGGTAAAAATGCAAAAGTAATTCAACGAACGATTACACTCAACTGCAGCAGCAGACTACTTACTAGTTTTTGGCGTGAGGTATACGGATATAGCTGTAATTGGTTCCTGACTTGGATCCTTATAAAGCTGTGTTACTAGAAGATCATTATCCTTCATACGCAGAGGGAACTTCTGCATATCTGTAATTGAACATAAATTATCATAGTAATAAAATAAAATAAGTAAAGATTCACTGCTACATTAAATAGTGTATTTTACTGTATGCGAGAAAAATCTAAAAATATATTATTGAGATACCTTAGGTAACAACCAGTCGGAAAATGTTAGTAAGTACATTAAAGTGTCAACTGATCAGCGACATGCTTTAAATTGTTTGTGGAAATTATATTCGTGTCAGCCACACTTTACAAAGCGAACTGACGTCATAGCCACAGAGCAATATGGCGTCATCTGCGTGCAACGTTTTTGATAAATTACGCGCGAAATTTGAAAATGTAAAATTTAAATCCATTGACACTTATAGATTGAATAAAGTTTTTGTTTTTTTTTTCTATAGTTTAATAGCAATATACAATCTCAATAAGACACTTATCAAAAATGGGTGTTATACCCTATTATGAGAAAAAATACAAACAAGGGAAACACAAAAAAAGTAAAATTACACAAAAAACGTAACGTAATATATAACAAAAGAAATAATCAGGCTGCCGATTTTATGCTTGTCTTCCCTACAATAGTTTTCTTACACAGGTCATAATCTCAAACGAGAATATAAGAGTAACAGAACTAAAGTTAGGTTACAATGGATACAAATTCTCTCTCTCCTTCTTTTTACAAATCGGAATGTTAAGATACATAGCGTTACTGGTTAAGTCGACGTAGACGCTTTAGGGGGTTTTGGCAGACGTCATTGCTGATAGATTCCACTATGAAATACAATCTAGCAATTTCTAGTATATCATAATCCATCTCAACTTCAGGAAACTTTACATTAGGATTTACATCCTAGAATTTCTCAAAACGATAAAATAGACATACCGATATAATTAATAGCTCCAGTAGCTGTTCCCAGTAGAAGGAATGAGCCGGCTGTATCGTAAGTAGTGAGATGCGCCACGTCCTGTGTCTGCCAGTGCTGAGTGCTCGTGTGCCACACGCCAGCTTTACTTCGACTCCCGGCCCCGCTTAGAGCTACTAACTGTGGTCCGACGAAAAGCAAATGTTCTACACGGACCCCTAAATTGAAAGTACCTGTAAAGTAAGTACACAATTATGTAAGTACTAACTTTTGCCCACGGTTCTGCCCACGTGTATATCGGGTAGAATGTATATCGCGGTAATATGTAGTCTATGTGTTAGTTTTTGTGTATAAGAGTAAGAACTGTTCATAATACCATTTCGGATTTTTAATATTAGTAATATAGAATATCCATGTATTTTTAAAAACATTTATTTTTACCTTTTTTATATTATATATTTACATACTGTACAGTATATGAAATATAAATCATATTTTAGAAAAATATAGCAGTAAAATTACTAAAACCTCTATAACTTTTAATTACACAATTTTGAACCCTGATACCTAAAGAGTTTGGTTTTGATGTCGCCCAATTGTTTTGGCAATAGCCATCTGCGTTCAGAAAATAATTGTCTTACCTAACAGCCAGTATCAATAACATACCATCAGTTTTAACTAGGATAGGTATGAAAACTGTCTGAATTTACCTTACAAATTGTGTTCTTTTTTAACAAGTAAAATTTGGTTATAAAAGAAAACTGAAAATTATATCATAGACTATCTCCAGTTTTAATCAGAGGTCATTGAAAACGGCTGTCAGTCAGAATCTAAAGTATAGACGGCGTTGTAACAAAAATGTTATAACATTAAAAAAATATTTATGCGTTTGGTTTTCTTACCTATCAAAGTTCTTCTAACGGGCTCGCTATGCGTAGAAAAAGCCCATAATCTAACATAAGAGCCGCTTGCGATTCCGAGCATGACGTCACTGCCTGAACTGGTATTCCCACTTGATGTGCCACCACCACCGCTCGTCTTGGCGTTCAAAGCTATTCGTTCTATGACCGTCTCTTGTACAGGGGATTGAAATACCACATACCAACCGCAAGAGTCTGTTAATCTGTAAATAAACACACGTAATGAAATTGTGGTATTTTAACTTAAGTTCACAAACAAGAAAGACAAAACAGAGCATCTGGAGTCACGAAGTAGGTTTACAGGGTTATTAGTGCAATGTTATGGAAACAAAAATAATATTAACTGATCTGTATACAAACAACAAACAATAAAAATAAAATTATCTCAACAAAATATAGTCTTGATAACAAAAAAACATATTATTTGGTACTTAGTGTGAGGAACATTGAAAAGAAGGCATTTCAGAAATATCATCAAAGAAAATTTGGAAAGGAGTTCCTTAGTCTCAAAAAAAATCAAATTTTTCTTCATCATTTAAAAATTCCTGATGCATTGCATTGCATGGGGTCAACATGTTGATATTTCGACTACTCAGCCATCAGTGGCTTTAAAAATAAGTAAATATACACACCTATATCCAGTGACAAAATGTGTATAAGCGACTGCCACCCAATTGTGGTGTGCTTTGATGATTTGAACTTTCATACTATCCGCCCAGGAACTCACTGAAAATATACAAAAAAACTGATATTCTGGTAGTATTATTTTCCATTTTTAGAGAACAGCTATCCATCTCGATTTTTTTATTAGTTGGAACATTATCGGTTTTCTTACAGCGGTAAGTAATTTTTTTTTTATCCAGTCTCCAAAGACTTAATTACTTACTACTACTTACTAAAAACTTAGATTTACATGTGGGCCAGACTTCAGACATTGGCTTTCTTTGTAATGCAACATTTTTGTTCATCTATACTAATATATAAAGCTGAAGAGTTTGTTTGTTTGAACACGCTACTCTCAGAAACCGTTAGTCCGATTTGAAAAATTCTTTCAGTGTTAGATAGCCTATTTATCGAGGAGGGCTATAGGGTATATATCATCAACAATGAAAAATGTTACAAAAACGGGAGAAAATTATCACGTTACGGGCAATAAGAGACGCAAACAAGGTTGCGTGGGTCGGCTAGTTTTGTTATAAAGTCGGACTCAAACTGACGGAATCATCTAAATGTCTGTCAAAGTTAAGTTTTAACCGCCAATCCACATTTGGTCGTAAGATTAATGTATGCTCTAGATTACTATAAAATTTAGAACTTTTAATAAAATTCTAAATTAAGTTGGAATTTTCATATTATTCTCATACTAGCGACCCCGCCCGGCTTCGTACGGATGTCTTTGATATTCTTGGATGTACTATAATATGCAGGTAGGTATCTATACAAATAAATCAAATTGGAGTGTATGTTTGTAATATTAAAATAACTGCTCATTACCAAATGCATATCTATGTATATACAATACATATACATTACATATAATGTATATACCAAATAAATACAATACATATACCAAATTAACATTTTTTTAATGTTTTGACTGTTTTTAGAATTTTTGAATCTGTCTGTTTGTTCCGGCTAAATCACTGGAACGACTGGGCCGATTTTCACTAATTGGTAGCTGATGATATAAGGAGTAACTTGGGCAACTTTTTTTAGATAAGCTTAGCCCCGCGGTTATAGTCGTACCGCGGGCAGCACATTCAGTTCAGCTAGTTACATATATATACGACTGCATTAAAATCCGTTAAGTAGTTTAAAAGATCCAAGCGAACAGCATTATATACCATTAATGAATGCTGCAACAATATACCTATTATGTACAGATTATTTTCATAGTATTCTAATATTGTATGTTTATAAAGGCGGTCTTTATCAATCAGCAACTAAGTGCCTTTATATGTAATAGATACGTACTGTCCGGCGGTCGATGTCCTTTGTGACTGTCTGAGTTGCCTAACGAAGCTGCCCTCGAGTGACCCCTGCCGCATCGACTGCAAATATATCGCCAATTAAGTGATATCTGAGTTGATTGTCAGCGACATTGATTAAGCTTATAAATACGAAATATGAAGTAACAGAGATCATTTCAGTCAACATAATTAGTGATCGTAACTTTAGTCGTCGTGGGTTCGATTCCAATCAAGGAAAAATGTGCAGTTCGCGATCATTTGTTCTGGGTCTAGATGTAATCTTACATATATATATACCATTGATGATATTGATACTATTGTCTTCAAGGACTTCAAGGTCATAAATGGTTAAAAATAAATAATTTGCATTTACGTGTTGCGGGTATAATATGTTCTTACAACGCTTTTGTCTATCCTTTTAATCTGTACTAATAAGCTGAAGAGTTTGTTTGTTTGCTTTAACGTGCTAATCTCCGTAAATACTGGCCCGATTTGAAAAAAAGTTTTCTGTGTTAGATAGCCTATTTATCGAGGAAGGCTACCAACCAATAGGACCAATAGGAGCAGAGCACCAATGAAGAATGTTTCAAAATAGAGAGGAAATTATCACGCTACGGGCAATAGGAAACGCAAACGTGGTTGCGGAGGTCAGCTAGTTGTATGTAATGCCATAAGTATAACTTTAGATAATATTATTTAGTACCTGAGCTGATCTTGTGAAGGTATCCTTCCAACTGTGCGTAGATCTAATGAAGAGTTTCTTGAATGTGTTCTGTTAACTGCGACCTCTGTGCTTGATGCTGTTGAGTTTTTACGTGAACAACTGTTGCCACTCCTCCCAGTGGTAGATGTGTTTACTACAACAAATATTCATTAGAATTAGAGATGCTTTCCATACTATGACCATTTAACGTATATATGTATACCAGACGTTTTTACAGACCATTCATAAAACAATAAATTTATACAGATTTACACCTAAGAATATAACATAATAAAGACAAAACTTTCGAGAATGATTTATTTAATGCTTTATATTAATTAATCATAAACTATTTTTTATCCAATCTGTTATTTTAAAAATTGGCAAAAAATATAAAGTAACAGTTAATCTATTCCTACTAATATTATAAATGCGAAAGTTTGTAAGTATGGATGGATGGATATTTATTGCTCTTTCACGCAAAAGCTACTGAATGGATTTGGATAAAACCTTACAGTAATATAGCTTATACATCAGAATAACACATAGGCTACTATTTGCCGCGATAACCGACATATACGCGGGCGAAGCCGCGGGCGAAGCAACTAGGACTGATATGAATGAAACAATAGATATATTATATTACCAAGAATATTCATGGAATGTTTTTATTTCCGAAAATACTCTTAACTCTTTATTAAAAAAAAAATACTATTGCTTCTGAGAGATTCCATTGTGGTTAAAATTTCGCAAAATGATGTATAAAGAATTAATCCTCTTAAAAGTCCATGACAGCATGTCTATCTTTTAAGATTGGCTCACTACAACCTTTTTTGAAGCAAATGAATTTGTTCATGATGTATAATATCACACTACAATCAATGGGACAAAGTGGCACAAGTCAGCTAGTAATAATTGTAATAAACAGAATTGAATTTAGAATCTGCTACTTTTTATTGAGCTCAAAACAAAAAAAAAACTTAAGTTCAATGATTCATAAGCTTTATGATTCATAAGTGTATGACTCATAAGAGCACTATCAACAGAAATTATAACTTAACTGTAACTTTAGAGCATATAATACATATTCCAATTGCACTCAAGTTTGAAATTCATATGTTACTCTTTCACATTAACCACTGAATGTATTTAGATGAAACTCTAAAATAGTATAGCTTATATATCAAAACAACACAGGCTGGCCGTGCTGTGGGCAAAAGTTAGTTAAACATATAATGTCTATGTGTATGGTCAAAGCAGTAGGCTGTTTATTCAGAGAGATAATATGTGCCGAGAACTAATAACATAGTTTTCACTGTGTGTATATATCAGGTTTTTTTTTGTTTGGGCCTTCCAAAACGATTATACTCTGCCTGATGGAAAGCAAAAGCAGAATCCAAGAGAGGTGGTCACCACACTCATTGCGAATGCAAACAATGCAGTATGGTGCCCACACCATGGCGGCATTGTGATGCTTTTGCATCGTTGGGCCTCCGGTTTCACACTCACCAACAAAACATGATAGCACAAACTCTGTCATTTTACATTGATTTTCTGTGTGAGGGTAGTACTGCACCGGTCAAGCCGGCCCGTTCGTGCTGAAATCAGCATGACTCTACTACCTACGATGATCATCAAGTCCTTGATAATTAAATGCCAATTGCAATAGAGATAGGCCTCTGTTTAGAAAAGAATTGCATACAATATACAATATTTATAAATAAAAATCAAAAGTACTCACATGGTGGTGGCAAATATCCATAAAACAGAACATCACCACAACTTGAATGGTTCATTTCATCACATAGTGCTAGTCGTCTACTTAAAGGAGTTATACCAAAGTAATCACATTCATGTCTTAGTGCTCTTATATTTACATTATTGAGATCAATATCCCTAGTTCTTAGAAAATTTAAAATTAGGCCAAACAGGTTAGGATCTCTGTCTATAAATATTGCCCCTGTCTCATCTCGCACAGTTGGTATCCGACCACTGAGTAGTGCTGTGAAAAATGTTTCTGGAACCCATGTCAATGTCTGCCATGATGTTGAGAATCTGAAAATATTAATGAATTTAGTCATTACATTTTATCCCTAACCTTGGTGCTGCAAATAACTTAAACACTGTCCAAGGGTATGCTATCCATTTTGCAACTTACAAAATAGTAAATATTCTCAACTGACATAAAAAATAATAATACAAAAGGGATAAAAAATGGAATATCCATACCATTAATTCCAAGTCCGTAACTATATGTAATCAATTTTAGCAACAGAAATTGTAACCATTGTAAAAAAGCCGAGTAATATATTATTTCACACACTTTCCATTTCATTTCACACTCACCTTGTGCCACCCACGTTCAAATTCACAATTTCTTGGTAATTGGACATTTGTAATATATATATTGTAGAATTTCATAAGAAATCAATTTAACAAAAGTGTATATTTTCGTGTTAGTTTCTATTTCATTATAATTTATTTACTTTCGACGAGACGGACGGCAAAATGTCAACGTCAACAAACAGCTGTAAAAAAAATATAAATATACTGTAAAGTGTTGCTACTAACTGGAAAGCATCAAAATTCAGATCAATAAATGGGTCAAAATTCAGGTTTATATAACTTGTAACTTGGTTAATTTCATTGTCATTAGAGATAGAACTTCCATATATGAATTTGTAGTACAAAAATTAAAGAATTAATATTGGACATCTTTAGATTTTGAAGTAATTTCCATTTCCATTATCTGGTTCAACCCTTTCACTAAAGTCTTGTCAGATCTACACAATAAGTTATGGAAGAAAATGACTGTATATTACCATAATATTAATTTCTATGAAATACAAAATACAAAAATTCTATCTCCTACGGTAATGGAAGATGCAGACTACCTGCGCTTAATCACAACGCAAACGCAAACAAGTTACCGATCTCTTAAAAGTAAGAGATAATAGTCTTAAACTATTTTCTATTTCATAAATATTAATTGCTGTGTACACTGAAAACTGATTTTTGAACTTGGAAGGCTACTAATTACTAATTCGACAGGCTATTTTTACTTGGCAAGCAGATCAGTAAGAGAGACGTGTCCGCACGTCAGTCATCCAAAAAGTCAATTTTCTTCTAAATCGAATTGTTGGGACTGATGTATGAAAATAGTGTTATTGTAAATTACTAGGATAGTTAATAGTGTTATTAGCTTCCAAAATGCCGCAGACCGTAGCTGCGAAGTCGGGCAATGGCCGTAATAAAGGAGGATTCAATAATACCGCCGGCTTGAGTACCCTGATCACTGTTACGGTATTGTCATTGGCTTGGTTGGCCGGTTTTGCGTCCCGGCTATTTGCTGTTATACGTTTTGAGAGTATAATCCATGAGTTTGACCCTTGGTAAGTCTAGATAATTTATATTGTGCATATAAATTGTGAAAGCATCAGTTCCCTCCATTTATTGCATACGTGTTCCAGGTTCAACTATCGCTCCACGGCTTACATGGTACAACATGGTTTCTACAACTTTTTGAACTGGTTTGACGAGCGTGCGTGGTACCCACTCGGACGTATCGTTGGCGGGACAGTGTACCCAGGTCTTATGATAACATCAGGGACAATACACTGGATACTACATGCGCTAAACATTCCTGTGCATATTCGAGATATATGTGTGTTCCTTGCACCAGTGTTTAGGTAATTTTATGCTAATTTGTAATCACTGCTTATATTGCTAGTTTACAACTACACTGACATAGTTTCAGTATCTCATAAGCAACAGATAATGAGATAAGTGTGAGTGTTAACAATGTTTGATTAAATGTACTCTTAGAAAAAATTTGTTCATGAAAAGGTTAAATTAAAGTTGCTCAAGTAATTCTAGTAAATTTTTATATGATTATAATATTGTTTTAATTTTTTGTAGTGGATTAACAGCAATAGCAACATATCTTCTAACATCAGAGTTATGGTCTCGTGGAGCTGGTCTCTTTGCTGCCTGTTTCATTGCCATTGTGCCTGGCTACAGCAGTCGATCTGTGGCAGGAAGTTATGACAATGAGGGCATAGCCATATTTGCCCTCCAGTTTACATACTACTTGTGGCTTAAAAGTGTGAAAAGTGGATCAGTGTTTTGGTCTATTTGTACTGCTCTTTCTTACTTTTATATGGTGAGTAATGTGTGTGTGATCCATAAATTATTGTTCTAAGTCTGGGTGTACTTTGTGTCCGTTTCATGTATGTTAGTTAAGTCCCCCGCTACACGCTTCACATTGTTTTCTAATGACTTTTTTATTATGAAAAAATCTTCATAAAAAAAGTCATTAGAAAAAAAAAATATTGGATTTTCTTATTGGAATCTTTTATAGATCTTTTGTCTTAATTATCCATGCTTGCAGTAATATGTTATATTAATAATCTCGTAGCCATCTGATGCCAAACTAGACAAAGCCTATACTGTGGTTAATTTGATAGACTGCTGATAAACATATTTAAATCTATGTATTATTATGTGAAGCAAAAAAATTGTACCCCTTTTTATGAAAATTATGCGAATGGAGGAGTATTAAATTTGGCACAATTAAAGTTTATATGGAGGAGGAGTGCAAAGAGCTAACAACTAAAACAAAAAAAGAAATATGGACACTGACACCCAAAAACAAATGATCATTCTTTTTAGACTTTCACAACTTTAGCACATAGTTCTTGTTGTTCACCTGTGACCTGACCTAACTGTAAAACTTGTTTAAATTGTTGGGAAATAGAAGGTATATCATAACTTTAAATAATACTATCGTGAAAATATACCGCCACACAACAGAGACAAATGATCATGCTAATTGTAAACTTGTCTAGGGTACTTCTCCCAATCTATGGCTCAGTAGTCAAGAGCTCAAACCATTAGACGAACAAGCCTGTAGCTAGGGTTTTTAAATAAAAAAATTGCATGAATAGAGAGTTGGAGATTTACATCATTTCGTATTATTCCATATCTTTAGGTAGTTGCCAATACAGGTAGTCTATTTTTGAAAGATTCTAATAAGAAACTACTTATTCATTTCTAAGCTATGATCTCATACAAAACAATATCTTTACCATCAACTTTTTCTGTTAAATTTTATAGATTATTTACTTTCATAAATATTACATTGATATAGATCTAGTTATAGTTTCTGTATAGTATTAATTTATAATTAAAACCCATAATGTCTCTGGTTATTGTCTTAATCCAGTGCTAAATAGCTATCAAGATTCTCCAACTTTGCAACTGTTTTAGGTATCAGCATGGGGCGGTTACGTGTTCATCATCAATCTAATACCACTCCATGTCTTCGTGCTGCTCATCATGGGCCGTTTTTCACAGAGACTGTTCGTCAGCTACTCTGTTTTCTACATTGTAGGATTGTTAATGTCTATGCAGATACCTTTTGTTGGATTCCAACCGATCCGGACTAGTGAGCATATGGCTGCATCAGGTGAGACAACTTTTTTACTTACAGATAACAAACAGATCCGAAACGTCAACCAAACTAATGTAGTCAAATTACTGCTCACAAAATTTCATTGAAACTAATATGAATTCTTCTTTTAATCCCATATCTAAAAACTCGATCATATGTTATTGTCATTTAAAATATGTTTGAATTCAGGGAAGTTAGGCAAAAATTAAAAAATGCAGTGTGGCCACACATCCCCACATTTGTTATTGCTTTTTCTGAATTTGCATCATGTAATTATTCAATTAATGGCAGTGTGATGTAATTTGTTTTGTTAGAACAGAATTTCTCATTAAATCCCTCATAGGCTAAATAGTCGTGAAGTTTGTGAATTGAAATCCTAATCAAGTGGAAGTACTTTTAGTATACCAATGCTAATAAAACGAATCCTATCTATACTTTCAAGGCCATGGAAACTTGTTGAAACAATTCTTGAGATACAGTGTTGTACATTATCAGATTCTTCTTGTCAGGACTCATATAAACCCTTATTAATAAAGTGAAATAATCGTACAATCAATATCACTATCTTAAAAAAACTAATGAAATAATTAATATTCCAAGGCTTTATAATGTGCATAGACTAATGTCTATACACATTTAAATTTACATATACCAGAGTATTTTAGTAAATACTCTTTTAATGAAACTGAACAGAAAACTGAATGATACAGCGATTTCAATCTGCACCGATTTTAAGTATCTCAGTTCGCTGTTACAAAATAACGGCGAAATGGATAGGTGTGCGTAGAATCCAATCAATGTAGGATGAATGAAATGGCGGCAGGTAACAGGTACTATTTGCGATTTCAAGTTCCCTTTATCGTTAAAGGGACAAATATAAAAACGATCATCAGACCTGCCGTCCTGCATGGATCTGAGTGTTTGCCAATAAAGAAAACGGATGAAAGACGCCTTCATGTAGCTGAAATGCGAATGTTGAGATGAATGTGTTGTGTGACTAGAATTATTAAAGTGATAAGATAAGAATGTGAATACATTAGAGGGAGCCTCAAAGTAGCACCAGTGAATTAAGAGTTGATAAGCAACAGGTTAGCCTGGTATGGACATGTTATGTGTAGAGATGAGTAAAATGTAGTTAAGAAAGTGTTAAGTATGGAAGTCAACGGATATAAGAGTAGAGGACGACCAAAAAAAAATGGATGAACGCATAAAAGAGGATGTGGCCAGGAAGGGAGTGAGCAGTGAACTAACGAGTTGTAGAAGAGAATGGAGGAGGAAACCTCATTGAACCAACCCCTAATAAATTTGGGAAAAGGGTAGGGAGATTATGACAGATAACTTTAATAAGCCCGCATATAACTACTGCTATTACGAATTCCAATTTGATGCATAATTGATTTTTCTGTTTAACAACCCATAAAAATGCGTAAAATTGCCATATCGGTGTATTTCAATTGGAACATAATAATATTTCATTTGTTTTTGGTAATAGATTCTTAAACAAGTAAAGAACTGCTACGAACTATGAGATCATTATTAGTCGATAATTTTCCTTCTAGGTTTCTTTTTCCAATTTATTTACTTGTAGTTTAGGGTCGAGTGTAAGTCTACGGCTACGGCTATTTTTTACTGCTGAACTTTGTTATTTTTTTTCGCGAAACGACTGGAATTAGATTACACACAGTCTAAGTAGGTACTAGGCCATATTCAAATTATGTAGAGAGGCCGTTGCCGAACTTCTTAGGTAACCACTCAATCTTAACCGTATAAAACCGTAGCAAATCACAATGGTTTCATTTCAAGTAGGCCTTTTCAGAGGCACCTTTGAGATGTTACATTAATGACTTTAGTTACACAGTTCCAAAATATCATTCCTATTAAGAAAAATCGTCAAAAAAGTCCATAGGTTTTTTGGCCATTGCCATAGATATTTGTATAGCAACTGGTAACGACGGCTTAACGTACTCTTCCACGCTCTGAGGGCTATGACCTAATATATACATGACTATGACCTAACTAGGATTACTTTACTTTGTGTTGTTTTTTTTTATGATATACTGGACAAACGAGCAGACATATCACCAGATGGTAAGCGATTACCGCCGCCCATGGATACCCGCAACACCAGAGGTGTCACAAGTGCTTTGCCGACCTTTGGGGGATGGAGAAAGGGACGTGGGAAGGGTTTGGGGTATGGGCCTCCGGTATCCTCATTCACTCGGTGAAACACAGCGCAAGCGCTATTTCACACCGACATTGTTACCACTGTTAGCTATGAGCGCCTCACTTCATACTAAGTATAAGTTCTTCATTTCATAATAAGTATACCAAAAATTTTATCTATAAAAGCATTGTGTTTTAATGCGAATCAAGAGTAACACATAATGAAAACGGTGAGTGAAAATGTAACAAAGATATCTACAAATGTTTTGCCAAAACAGTGCACGCTGGTCTGTTTAAATTCCACAATCAAATTGACATGTTCCACATTTTTTCATTTTCCTGTTGCTAACACATGTTGCGATAATACTCTCAAGGTGAAAAGTACTTTTAGGTTTACGTTATAAGTGTTATAACATACACGTTTACGTAAATTTAACGTACCGTAGAGTTGTATTTATGTGTTTTCGATGTTTACATATAAATTTATAATATTTGAATAAAGTATACCTATCTTATTACACTAATATTATAATGGCGAAAGTTTTTGTGTATGTTTGTTACTTCTTCATGCGCAATGATGAAACTTAATAAAGCTTATACATTAAACTAACACATAGGACTACTATTTACTGCGATAATCGACATACACGCGGGCGGAGCCGCGGGCAACGCGGCCAGTTACACCATTTATGTTAACTCAAGAACGGCTGAACCGATTTGGCTGAAAATTGGTGGGTAGCCTTAGAACCAGGAGACGGACATAGGATACTTTTTACCGAGGTTTTTTTTTACTTCGTGCCGCGGCGTTATCCGCGATTGTTGTTGTACGAGGGTAATACCAGCTAGCCCCACTAATCACACTAATATTATAAAGGTGAAAGTTTGTGAGTATGTATGTTTGTTACTTCTTCACGCGCAAACGACTAGACCAATTTTCATAAAATTTGATATGTAGAAAGCTGACACCCTGATCACCCTACTATTTACCGCGAAAAGCGATATAATACGTAGGCAGAGACGCGGAAAAGAGCTAGTATATATATAAAAGAAACATAAGTGGAACCTGTGGTATTGTAACCAGACTGCAGATTAAGAGTAGAGTAGAGTAACAGTTTCTAAATACATTTAAAAAAACATATACATACTTCCATACTTAAAATCGGTGAGACCTGTGTCTAGCATAAACGACATGTTGTAACCGTTCGACTAATTTATGTACTATTTGACCCTATGACCAATATGCTCTAACACCTACACGTTTTATTAGTAAGTAGATTTTGCTGAGGTCAGATAACCTGTGACTGTGTTCTGAACTGGTAACATTATTTTTTTAACAATAAGAAAGAGGTTTTATACCTAGTAATTTTCTTTACACTTCTTTTACTACAACTTGTAGTTTACGACCTTATATCGGTGACTAACATAATTTTTTATCTTTAGAACTTCGTCATCTTACACACTTACTTATCTTACACACATAGTGTAGTAGTAATAGCACTCCTATTCGTGGGTGTCGTAAGATCTGACCAATGTATACTAGCACTGCAAAGAAAGAGAGAGAAGATAAACTTGAAGCAAATCCAATAAAAAGTAGTTATAAAAATGATTCATGCATTTTATATATATACAATACACAGGAACAACATCAAAAGGTGCTGTAATTGGAAATAATGTAACACAAAATTAAAAAGAAATACAAAAAAAGAATATGACTATGTTAAGTAATACAAATTATTCATTCGTTTTGTTAAAATAATTGGAACAAAAATAATACAACTGGCTAGCCAATATCATCATTAGGACACACTCAGTATTAATAATAATAGGTCTTTACCTATGAAATTGCCGTTTTGTATGCAATAAGTGTAAGTACTTATTTTTTCGAACTTTTTTATTTCTGTTATTCGAAGTAATCACCCATGCAATCGACGCATCTTTGCCAACGCATTGGCAGTTTATTGATGCCCTTCTTGTAAAAATCAGCTGGACGGGAGGCAACAAACTCTTCAAAGGCATTTTGTACTGCCTCTCGGGAATTGAATTTGTTTACCCACTAAAAAGTTGTCTAAATTTTGGAAAAAGTAATAGTCGGTATAGGTGCAAGGTCTGGTGAGTATGGCGGAGGGAGAGCTTCCAACCCCAGCTCTTGCAGCTTGGAGACTGTCTGACTGGCTCAGCGGCGCACGCCCTCTGTTGTCGAATCCGTGAAGTAGAAGTTTGTACGTCCACCCGCACTTTTTCGATATTTTTAATAAATTTGTTTCGCCATGTACCGTCACATACCACACTAACAGTGTCCCTATTCTGTAAGCAAACCGATGTGCTCCTATTCTGGTATTCATCCGACTGCGCAGAAAAGCGAGGTGGTATGTTTTTTTTAAACTGGATTCCACGCTGTAGATAATTTAAAACCATCTTCTCGATTGAAAGTTTTATGTTTTTTAATTTCAATCACTTCACGTACAACTCTTGAGTAAAAGTGACGTTCGGTGGAGAGGACTTGCGTGCGGTGAAATTCAATCCAGTGGTTGATGCCTGCATCGAGTGCATGTTCTGCAATCGCTGATTTGCCTTTGAAGAGTTTGTTGCCTCCCGTCCAGCTGATTTTTACAAGAAGGGCATCAAAAAACTGCAAATGCGTTGGCAAAGATGCGTCGATTGCATGGGTGATTACTTCGAATAACCGAAATAAAAAAGTTTGAAAAAATAAGTACTTTCATTTATTACATACAAAACGGCAATTTCATAGGTAAAGACCTAATATCATCCCGTGGGAGAGCCACGCTTCGGCATGAATGGGCCGGCTCGACCGGTGTGACACCACTGCCTCACAAAAACCGATGTAAAATAGTGCTTGCGCTGTGTTTCACCGAGTGAGTGAGGATACCGGAGGCCCATACCCCATCCTTCCCATTTTCTCACCCCCCCATCCCCCAAAGGCCGGCAACGCACTTGTGACGCTTCTGGTGTTGCAGGTGACCATGGGCGGCGGTAATCGCTTACCATCAGGCGATACGATTTCTCCCCGTTTGCCCATCTATTCCATAAAAAAAAATTTTGTTATTGATAATAATTATTTTTGTTAACAGGTGTATTCGCGCTGTTGATGGCCATTGGTGTGCTGAAGTACCTCCACAGTTTGAACCCTAAAGGCCAGTGGAAGCAACTTCTTATTCTGGGAGGTTTGGCCGCCGCTGGTGTGGTGTTCTTAGCTGTAGTAGGACTGACGTATATGGGTGTGATTGCTCCTTGGAGTGGACGGTTAGTATATTGAGTTTTTTGTCGCAAAATTTTAGTAAGTAATTTAAAAGTATATATTGTAGCTAATTGAAATCGGTCTAACGGTTTAGCCATGAAAGCGTAACAAACAGGCAGACAGAGCTACTTTCGAATCCATAATATTAGTATGACTTAAGGTCCTATGTCCCCCAGATGGGTCAGAGAGCGTCCATAGCAATCCACCATCGCGGATTTGATGATGGACCGAAATATCTTTAACTTTACGCGTCAATTTTCTTTACTGCCACTGGCAATGCGGGAAGTGATTCTTTCTTCAGTTCCCCCAGTGACACAACGCTCCTGATGTAGGTAAACTTGTGGACGCGCTCCACATCCTCTACACCAATCCATAATGATATATTATTTTCTACACCAGATCGCATCTCTTGGGTGTTCCACGTGTTAATTTTAAGTCCAGTTAAGCTCGCCTCTCGTCTAATATAGATGTATAATATCAATGTTTAGGAATCCGTGAAATCTGAATATCATTACTGCTATGTTTATATCACAATAAAATTGCAGGAACATAATTATTATGATTGTATTGTTGTCACAATAAATGAAAAAACGGCGAACTGATATTATCAATACACATTGTTTACAAGACAATATGTGAACTAAACATAATGATTTCATATCATTACATCATCACATATATCACTACCTATTATAAAATATTGCGTCCTATCTTTATTCTGTCTGTCTGAACGCGATAAACTCTAAATTTACCCTACAGTGTGATGCTTAAATTAATTAATAATTATTTTTTATTATATTTGGTTGTATTAAAATAATGATTGATGAATCATTCATGCAGATTAGGAGCTTTACAATAGTTTTATATAAAAACAATGTCAGCTGTATATTTATCTTCTAAGATAAATAAACATTCCACAAAGAATAGTCATAGGAAATAGGAAAATAAATAAACTTTAAATTATGTGACTTCTATTATTGTTTCAAATTAATTTGTTAGACTCCTTTTTCTGTATTTTATTGTACTAAAAGAAAACGTTAGAAAGTTCTGCAATTATAAAATATTTTATTTATTTATTTTATTTTCTTGCAAGGTGTTAAACAATTAATGTCACCGATTACACAATGCTATTATTTTTCAGGTTTTATTCACTATGGGACACAGCTTACGCAAAAATCCACATCCCCATCATAGCATCTGTATCTGAGCATCAACCGACAACTTGGTCTTCGTTCTTCTTCGACCTGCACGTACTTGTATGCACATTCCCAGTAGGGTTGTGGTACTGCATCAAGAATATTAATGATGAGAGAGTTTTTGGTAAGTCATGTTTTATCATCCCACATATCATAATAGGTCAGGTTCAGGTGTACGATTGTTTATTTCTGATAAAAAATATAACTACAAAATTCACTATCATGGGAAGATAAAAATATATAACAACCAGCTGACCCACGCAACCTCGTTTGCGCCTTATATTGCCCGTAGTGTGAAAATTTCCCCCGTTTTTGAAACATTCTTCATTGTTGCTCCGTTCCTATTAGTAGTAGCGTGATCATATATACCCTATAGCCTTCCTCGATAAATGGACTATCCAACACCGAAAGAATTTTTCAAATCGAACCAGCGGTTCCTGAGATTAGCGCGTTCAAACAAACAAACAAACTCTTCAGCTTTATTATATTAGTACTAGCTGTTGCCCGCGGCTTTGCTCGCGTGGAAGTTGATCATATGCCTTAAATTAAAACTGTGTAAAAGAAGGTATCAGTAATTTATTCATGTTTTAAACGTAATTATTTATTTATTTTTGATCATTATCCCATTTAAAAGAACTTTCATACAAACATTCGACACATATTTCAACCCCTTTAGGAGCAGAATTCGCATAAATACTGATATAAGTATTCATCTATTTGTAATCAGAAACATGAAAACGAAAGTTGTTAGGCTGCTAAATTAAAAAAAATTACGGATTTCCAAACTAACCAATACATGAAATGCCAATGACTATTTCTCCCCTTAGGGGTAGAATATCCAGAAACGCTTAAATATGCATATTCTCGTTTTTGATTAGTAACCCAAAAATGAAATTTTATGTTTCTAACTCAAAAAATGACAGACTTCCATGCAATCTTGCAACCCCTATTTCACCCCTTAAGGGTAGAATATCCAGAAACCTTTAACAGGTATCTACTCATTTTTAATCAGTAGCTCAAAAATATAGTTTAATGTTTCTAACTTAAAAAATGATGAGCTTCCATACAAACTTTCAATCCCTATTTCACCCCTTAAGAGTAGAATAACCAAAAACGCTTAAATACGTCTCTACACTATTTTAATCAGTAGCATATAAATAAAGTTTTATGTTTCAAACTTCAAAAATGACGGAATTCCAGACTAACCTATGCACGAAATGTCAACCCCTATTTCACCCCTTAGGGATAGAATATTCAGACACGCTGAATACGTATTTACTCATTTTCAATCAGCAACCCAAAAGTAAAGTTTCAGGTTTCTAAGTTAAATATGACGGATTTTCATAAAAAAATGTAACCCCTATTTCACCCTCTTATTGGTAAATATGCAGAAACGCTAAATAGATATCTACTTACTTTTAATCAGTAGCCCAAAATAAAATTTTCATGGTATTAATTTAAAAAATAACGGACTTCCATACAAACTTTCAACCCCTATTTCATCCCTTAGGGGTAGAATATCCAGAAACGCTTAAATACGTATCTACTCATTTTTAATCAGTAGCCCAAACACAAAGTTTCATGTTTCAAACTTCAAAAATGACAGACTTCCAGACTAACCTATAAGCGAATTGTCAACCCCTATTTCACCCCTTAGGGGTAGAATATTCATAAACGCTTAAATAGGTATCTACTCATTTTTAATCAGTAGCCCAAAAATAAAGTTTCATGCTTCTTACTTAAAAAATGACGAACTTTCATGCAAACTTTCAACCCCTATTTCACCCCCTTAGGGGTAGAATACCAAGAAACGCTTAAAAACGTATTAACTCATTTTTAGTCCTTACCACATGAATAAAGTAACATGTTTCTAACTTAAAAAATGACGAACTTCCATACAAACTTTCAACCCCTATTTCACCCCCTTAGGGGTAGAATACCAAGAAACGCTTAAATACGTATTAACTCATTTTTAGTCCCTAGCACGTGAATAAAGTAACATGTTTCTAACTTAAAAAATGGCGAACTTCCATATAAACTTTTCACCCCTTAGGGGTAGAATATCAAGAAACGCTTAAATACGTATTAACTCATTTTTAGTCAGTAGCTCGAACACAAAGTTTCATGTTTCGAACTTCAAAAATGACAGACTTCCAGACTAACCTACATGCGAAATGTCAACCTCTATTTCACCCCTTAGGGGTAGAATATTCATAAACGCTTAAATAGGTATCTACTCATTTTTAATCAGTAGCCCAAAAATAAAGTTTCATGCTTCTTACTTAAAAATGCCGAACTTCCATACAAACTTTCAACCCCTATTTCACCCCCTTAGGGGTAGAATACCAAGAAACGCTTAAATACGTATTAACTCATTTTTAGTCCTTAGCATATGAATAAAGTTACATGTTTCTAACTTAAAAAATGACGAACTTCCATACAAACTTTCAACCCCTATTTCACCCCTTAGGGGTAGAATATTCAGAAACGCTCAAATACGTCTCTACTCTTTTTAAATTAGTAACACATAAATAAAGTTTCATGATTCAGACTTCAAAAATGACGGAGTTCCAGACTAACCTATGTACGAAATGTCAATCCCTATTTCACCCCTTAGGGGTTGAATATTCTAAAACGCTGAAATACGTGTTTACTCATTTTTAATCAGCAGCTTAAAAGTAAAGTTTCAGGTTTGTAACTTAAAAAATGACGGACTTCCATACAAACTTTCAACCCCTATTTCACCCCCTTAGGGGTAGAAAATCCAAAATTCCTTTCTTAGTGCGTGTCTACTCAATAAAAGGATCCTACTCACCAAATTTCATAGCCCTAACTATCATAGTTTACGCTCGGCGATGATGAATCAGTCAGTCAGTCAGTCAGTCAGTCAGTCAGGACTTACTATTTTATAAGTATAGATAGATTTAATTACTGTGCTGTGTACGGAACAAAAGAATACACATCATTAATAGAAATGAAAATCACAACACTCCATTTTTGAAATTTGTTAAGAGGACATTAAAAGTACTACATGCATTACAAAAATTTGTTCAACTATATTAATAGTAAATACATAGATTTAGTGAGCCTAGAAGCGACAAAACAGCGCAGGCAAATAGGTCAGAAATGTATCCTCATATTGACAGTTGTGCTATATATGTTTAATGGAAATAAAACGGCATTTTTGCGTTCTAATATTGATGGTGTCTAATGTACCGTTTGGCTTACTGGTTCTGCTCATAGCATAGTCTTCACTGTTGCGCTGTTGAACACATTATTATTTTAATTATTGATGCACATAGTAAACTGGGCATCTTTATCTATGCATAGCACTTGCATATTTTGTAATGATCTATATTTGGATGTTTAAATGTCTTTGAACTTGTCTTTAAAAATTAGATAACTCTATCTTTAAAAATTACAGGTAAAAGTAAGTGAAGATCCGAAATTCACTCACTTGATTGAGTTGAAATCACGACGAAAACAAAATAAAAAATCAAATAAAACAAAAGTAAATGATACGAAATGTTTATAAATATTTTTGTCAACACTAACATGTCCGAAAATATAGATACATATAAGAAAAGCTCGATTTTTATACCACTAATATTATAAACCAGCTGAACCCCGCGGTGTTACCCGCGGTTATTGTTGTACCGCGAGTTACGCCGCGGGACAAAGTTAGTCTAAAAAAAGTAGCCTAAGTTACTCCCTGGATCATCAGTTACCTGCCAGTGAAAGTCACGTCAAAATCCCTCCAGCCGTTCAGAGATTACCCGGAACAAACAGACAGACAGACAAAAATTTTTTTAGCCACATTTTTGGTATATGTACCGTGTATACATACATATGCACTTAGTAAAAAGCGGTTATTTTAAAATTACAAACAGACACTCCAATTTTATTTATTTGAATAGATTTGAAAGTTTGTGAGGATGTATGGATTCTTTTACGCAAAAACTACTGAATGGATTTAGATGAAATTTCACAGTTATAAAGCTTATGCATCAGAATAACGCACATAGACTACGTGATACCGCTATGGAGAAAAAGGTTGCATAACGATAGTAAATTATATTATTCTCTTTTTGTTGTCTAGTTGCACTATACGCGTTGAGCGCCGTATATTTTGCGGGTGTGATGGTACGGTTGATGTTGACTCTGACGCCTGTGGTGTGCGTGCTATCTGGCATAGCCTTCTCCATCCTACTGGAGCTGGTACTTCGAGAGGATGAACTTCCCGTGGCACCAGTAGAAACTGACGACTCCAAGAACTTATATGATAAGGTAAAAAAAATCCTTATCTAATATTAATACGTGAAGCAAAAACTTAGTACCCTTTTTTACGAAAATTGCGCGGTCGAAGGAGTATGTTTCACACACTTATAGTTTATACTTTTTTTTTTTACTTGTGGAAACCCCCTCGGGCCGTAACCCCGCCGGGGTTTGCGGCGGGGTGATGTGTCGGAATCGAACCGACTAAAACCACACGGTGTGCCACTTTGCGCCTGAGACGGGAGGGATCCGGGAACTGCTGCTATTAACACGTCCGGACCCCTCCCAGCACTTGCCCGCACTGAAGCGGGTACCGTCTGACTTATAGTTTATACTAGCTGAACCTTTCGGTGTTACCCGCGGTTATCGTCGTACCACGAGTAACGCCGCGGGACAAATTTAGTTTTAAAAAAGTAGCCTAAATTATTCCCTGTATCATCAGCTACCTGCCAGTAAAAGTTCCAGAGATTATCCTGAACAAACAGACAAACAGACATAAAAAAATTAAATACATTTTTGGTATATGTACGTGTATACATACATATGCATTAAGTAAAATGCGGTTATTTTATTATTACAAACAGAAACTCAAATTTTATTTATTTGTATGTATAGATAGAGAAGGTAGCAAGAAGGGAAGTAATAATTTAAAATTATGCATAAAACATACTTTAAATTCAAACTAAAAAGATGATTATTTTTTAGTCTGATTTTGTAAGAAATTAAATATTTTTATGTCCAAAGGCCGGCAAGCTGAAGAAGCGTGCTTCAGAGACGGTACCTCCAGTTGACGCCGGGCTCGGTATGAACGTGCGGTCCGGCACGCTGATCGCCTTCATGATTCTGTTAATGCTGTTCTCGGTGCATTGCACCTGGGCTACGTCCAACGCCTACTCCAGCCCTAGCATCGTATTGGCTAGCTACGGAAATGATGGGTAAGCGATAACATTACTTAATTAAATTAATTACAACAATTATGTATACGTCTGTTCTGAATATTGGAAATTACACAGCTATTCCTTATTAAACTCTATGACATTTTACAGATCTCGTAAAATTCTGGACGACTTCAGAGAGGCCTATGGCTGGTTATCACAGAACACTGCCGAGGATGCCAGAGTTATGTCTTGGTGGGACTATGGATATCAGGTGATTCACATGCACTATACTGTTCTAATGTTCTAATTTCAATATTAAAATATATTAAATATTGATGAATCTATAGATAAAATATAATTTGACTGATATATTCCTAACAAATATATCTTCAGACTTTTAATAAATGGATACTCGCTTTATAGTTTGTGAGCGCAAATCGTTTCAGTATCATGCTGATGACCCGCGGAGTACAGACGTAACAGAAGAGAAATCCGGAGAGCAAATATAATTGCAGCTTTGTACTATCTAACGAAATGAAAGAAAAAACACCGACGAACACTTTTGTCATCCATTGGTTGAGAAGAGTGCCGTCACGGGAGAATTTGTTACGTTATAATGGAAACATTTTCGGATAATGTGAATAATAAGTAATAATTGGTTTCTTGCGTGTTTATTGCTATAGAGAGCATCAGATGTATCCTACAAATCTCTCAGGTGTAATTCGTCGATCGCACAACTAGTATTCACATCGCGATTCGACAGCTCTACACTAAAACGCTCCCTGAAGACAGAACGCCGACCACCGTCCACGCTGACTTGACTGAAATTTGACGATCAGCGAGACGTCAGCGTATCACTAAAACCAGCTTTAACACAAAAAAAAAAAATCTGAGGCGTACTTCTGAAAGGATATTAACATTAGGCATTATATTTCTAGATCGCAGGAATGGGCAACCGTACAACTCTAGTGGACAACAACACGTGGAACAACTCTCATATTGCCCTGGTGGGCAAGGCTATGGCCAGTAACGAGAGCGCGGCCTACGAGATAATGACGATGCTGGACGTTGACTACGTGCTGGTTATATTCGGTGGAGCTATCGGTTATTCTGGAGACGATATCAATAAGTTTATATGGATGGTCAGAATCGCTGAGGGAGAGCATCCCAAAGATATTCATGTAAGTGTCTGAGATAGAGAATATATTTGTTTTACTAAATGTCATATATGTATACTGTTTTAAACGTTTTTTTTTTTATTACCTAATATTTGTCAGTGGATTGTAACATCCAAAGCTTGCATTATAACATGTAATGAATGAATGGGTATAATTCATATGAAGTATTTTATCCTATCTTTATAACACATAAGAGTCAATTATATCAATATGGTTATAATTAAAAGAAATAATAATAAAGTTACAAAAACAACTATTAAGTTATTATAACTATTGTGTGATTCAGAAATTCTTTTTTTAAATAAAAATTATATGATAATGGTGCTAGATCTAGTTCAAATTAAGTTTAATATAAAACGTACATTATATTTGACTGAGAATGTTAATTAATTTCTACTTATTGTTTCCAGGAAGCAGATTATTTCACAGAAAGAGGCGAATATCGGGTTGATAATGAAGCCTCAAAAACTATGTTAAATTGTTTAATGTACAAACTGTCGTATTATAGGTAAGAAGTCCTCGTATAAACTATTAAATTGATAACTTAACTTATTACTGTATGGTTATCATATAAATTATGTAGGTAACGAATAGTTTAGTAATCAACATGAGAAGAAAGATATTATATATTGGCCTATATTTCTTATTTATTTCGTACTAGATCACAAAATGGCTAGGTGACTTGACAAAAACTGCTGGATTTGAATGAAACTTTACAACACATAGGCATAACCGAGTAATATTATAAAGGTGAAAGTAAGTTTGTTTGTTACACTTTCACGCGAAAACTAATTAACCGATCATCATGAAACTTTGTACACATATTCTTGGGGGTATTAGAAGAAACATAGGATATTTTTTATTAAATGCGGGCGAAAGCCAGTAATATTAGGTAGTATGACGTATGAATATTATTGTTGCAGATACGACAGTGGCGGCAGCCCGCCCGGCTACGACAGAACACGTGGTGCCCTGCCCGGGAACCGCGGGTTCAAACTCACGTACCTCGAGGAGGCCTACACTACTGAGCATTGGCTCGTCAGAATATACAGGTAACACCTAACATTACACACATATCTATTCCTCTTTATTTGTAATAATGAAATTAAAAGTTTGATTGTTTGGTTGGCCACACTAACTTCAAGTTTAAATAGAAAAATTGTTTAGTGTTGCATAGTGATACCAGGAAAGGCCATGAGCTCCCTTCCTCTACATGACAATACGTGAAAAAGCCTTTCACTACTAGGGCTACTAGGACTAAAATAAAAATATGTCCTTAAACAATATACAATCATAATATTTCTTTTTATTTTAGGGTGAAAAAACCAGACGAATTCAATCGTCCTCGTTTGTCGCTTGCAAAACGTACCGTCCCTACAAGCAACTCTATATCTAAGAAGGTAATTGATATGAACTTTCATTATGAATAACACAGACTGTAATTTCATACGATAAGGGTGCATTTCTACTGTTCCAGAGTGGAAATTTTAAGCACTGTGATTGGACTATATATAGTCTGTTCCTATCAACTCCGCCCAGTCCCGCTTCAGTACAAGCGCACCCTAATACGAAGTTCTCATCTGACACTGTATTATTACTATGCTACTAATGTAACAAAGATTTTGAATTAATTTTAGTATTTAATCAATGCAGTGTTCATCTTACGTTTTTTTAACGAATTCATTATCTATAATAACACAGTAGTCAATATTCAATGAGGTTAGCAGGTTTCGAAGGAAAGCTACTAAATAATATTAACTTCTTACAGCTGGACTTAGGGGGAGATTCGATGGTACAGTAGTCATGTTTAATTCTATTTGTGTATGTTGTATGCCGTCGGCTTCATATTTAGTTTTTTTCGTTCATTTTTTTATGTATATCCAGTTCTGCAAAGTATACTTTAAATTTTACACGCACGCCTTATGGACAGGGGTACATATCGTTTCGTTATCAGATATAAATATGTAAAAAGTTTGAACCGGTAAAAAAAAGATTGCGTCTGCCTGCATTATGGTGATTTGTTAATGTGGTGCATGGCTTTATTATTTCTTGATTTTGCAGCTTTAGGGGTGGTATTTCCTCTTCAAATTTGAATAGGATCAAAGGGGAAATACACTACATAAAAAATGGAAATCGTTTCATAAGTGGAATATTATTTACTTTCAATTTGAGTGCTGATTATGCCTTAGTAGGAAAGCCAAAATATCCCAATATATACTCTATACATATATCAAACACTATTGACAGTTGTATATATGCATAGCTGTAGATGTTTCACCTATGTTTCAAATAGAGATTTGCATGTCGTTACTATTTGTTTAATCATTAAGTATTTTTTGAAAACAAGTTCGTTTTCATTTGTTTATTTTTGATTTTTGTACATAAGCCCACGTTCAGATGACGAGCGTTCAACGCGCGTTTTGCTATACATATAACATGTAATTTCGTTCTAGGAGTACACATGCTAACGCATGTTTTTACCTGTAGATGTTAACACGCGTTGAGCGCTCGTCATCTAAACATGGCCTTACTATCGCATGTAAGAACAGTGTATTCGTTCATTGCATTTATAACTTTGAAATCAGAAGGTTGAATTTTTTTTATTACTTTCGACAGACATCTAAAAGGAGAAAAGGCATGTTGAAGAACAAACCGAACATCGTGAAAGGCAAGAAGGCTGTACGGTTGGAGTGACGCAACCACCGCGCTCGCCACCGCGCGACCCGCTAGCGCCGGTGCCCGCTGCGAACCTCGCGCGTTATTGGGGGGTTTTATGGGGGGTAGGGGGGGTTATTTATAGGGCATACGATCGTATGAAAGCGCCAACTACATCCAATCGTCTTTCAATCTTTATATAAATGCATCTACTCTTTTTGACATGAGTTTTAATGAACTAACATATCATCTCTCCAAGTTAGTACTGATTAGTTCTGTAACTAGTATGTCCGCCGTTCTGTATTATGCAATGACGATGGCCTAAAGTTCCTTTTATTTATGTTTTAATAAATTTTGTAGTTCCAGCGATTTCATACGATTATATTTAATATATATAAGTCCGTGTGTAGTTTTATAGTTGCGCGAGGAACGCAGCTACCGCCGAGGGCTCACAAACTGATCGACTGACACCAATATGTATGTATTTAGTCCATTAGATAAAGTTCTAAAACTAATTTAGTTGATTGACTCCCGCACCGGTAGGCCGGTGGTAGTATAAGTGGTGTGTCGTTCTCGGACGCTCTATCGCAATAATTGTAAACTTATTATAACTACAGAATAATATATTCCTTTGTGCACTTTCAATAACACCAGTTCAGTAAATAAATGCTGCATTTAATTTGTAAGGAATTATTTTGTTATGGCAACTGTTGTACTGGCATCTTTCTTAGTAATAATAGTTAAACTTGCGATGTCAAGAAAAATCGTGGTCGTAGACGAATAATTTCTATTATTACCTACATACGGTAAAATATCAAATTAAGTTGATATATTTTTAATACTTTTGCAAGCCACTGATGGCATTTTAATCTGCGACTCAATGATATTTCATGTACAATATCAGTACAGTTATGAAACCAACATCCACAGCAAAATAATTTCATATAATTTGTTTGTAAATTTTCTCTATATGTGGCTTATGTGTAACTATCTCATTTCAATCCTTACACTTGCCCTAAGAAAGTTTAATAAAGAATTACTATTATTGTTGTAATCGCTACGTCCATTTGTATAATTATTAATATTTATATTTAGCGCTATTTCTCATAATCCGTATAAGTTCAAGTAATATGTGCCTCGTTTGAAATTCAGTACTTACCACAAGTGAATGTAACACACTGTATAGTTGTGAGATATCTGAAAGAATGCAATAATGTTCTGTGTCTTGTTATATATGTGTTGTAATATTAAAACCAAAGTAAAAACATATTTTGATAAGTCTCCAATAGTGGAACAGTTATTGTGAAATTTGGTTTTAAGTCGATGACTTTTAGGCGTGTTTCCTTAGGCTTGTCTAGCAAATCACTTATATTTTTGTGTCTCTTTTAGGTAATTATCAATTATAATAATCAACCGTGAATGGCCTTGAACTGGGTACAAATTAAAAATAATACGATTGTTTAAAAAGGAAATGTTTTGAACCCATAGTAGATAGCTCACTGCATTTTGATTATCTATACAATTATTGTATATGCAAATACATTTCAATATTAATAAAATACGCATTAAGGGAACTTCGCGTGGAGTTGTGAACTTAAATGAAATAATTTACGCATATAAATGTTGGTGTAATTCAGTGGGTGTTATTGTGTTACTAATTTTTATTTTATTGTTGTCCATCAATTATTGTTTTTCATATGTAACAGAGTTTTATCGATCTGTAGAAAAGATCCATTGTGTTAAACAATGTTCTTAATAAACGGATGGAGACGATTTTGTTGTTTTTGTTTACCTTATACCCATCATCTTTCTACCCTTCGGTCTGTTCTACTTATCGTTCAGTCACTACATGGACTACGTACTTTTAAGACCCTTAGCGAGAATATATCGAAGAGATCGACACCTATCGCATCTTCGCAAGATGCGATAGGTGTATTTTGCGATCTCTCAAAAGCTTTTGACTGCGTAGAACACAACACGCTTTTTCTCAAACTTAGGCATTATGGTGTAAATGGTATTGCTTTGGAACTAATCGTTTCCTACTTGAAGGATAGAATTCAACATGTAGATGTCAATGGTGCGAGGTCTTCTGGATTACCCGCTACTATGGGCGTCCCGCAGGGGTCTATACTGGGTCCTTTACTTTTTCTCATTTATATTAACGACTTACCGTATTATTTAAAAGATCTCTGTAATATAGTTCTATTTGCTGATGATACGTCACTTATTTTTAAAGTCGATCGTAAGAAAACAGTTTTTGACGATGTGAATAGGGCACTAGATGATGTATTGAATTGGTTTACAACGAATAATCTCCTACTAAATTCAAATAAAACAAAGTGTGTGAGATTTACTATGCCAAATGTAAAACAACTAGGCACTCATCTAACAATAAATAATGAAATCATAAGTATTGTAGACTCGACAGTATTCTTAGGAATTACATTAGACAGTAAACTTCAATGGGGAGCCCAGATAGATAGCCTTGCGGGTAGACTTAGTTCGGCAGCTTATGCGGTTTGGAAGGTACGTCAGCTCACTGATACGGACACAGCTAGGTTAGTTTATTTTAGCTACTTTCACAGCGTCATGTCCTATGGCATATTACTCTGGGGCAAGGCGGCTGAAATTGAAACGATTTTTATTCTACAAAAACGAGCCATCCGCTCAATATACAATTTAGGTGCTAGAGTCTCTCTTCGAGAGTTGTTTAAAGAAATAGGTATTTTAACTGTTGCATCACAGTATATATTTGCAAATATTATGTACTAGCTGCTGCCCGCGGCTCCGCCCGCGTGTATGTCGGTTATCGTGGCAAATAGTAGTCTATGTGTTATTCTGATGTATAAGTTAAATTCCTGTAGTGTCATTCAAATCCGTTCAGTAGTTTTTGCGTGCAATTTCACTGATATGTCCACATATTGTGACAGTGTTACCTTTATTTAAAGAGCTTCGCTGTATACTATGTTATGTGTAATGCCATTGGAACAATATACGAACATATATTATTAGCATTGTCGCTCACCCTCGACAGAGCCACATAGAGCTTTCCGTTGCTGAAACAGTTCGTCTATGCCTGCGGTGCGCAACGTCTGACCTTATGTCTTGTTTATCGTCATCGCAAAGCATAGACTCACAGACTCACCAAAAACTGCACGCGTTTAAAGAGGAAAGGGAAATAAACTATGGATTGGAGTCATCCTTTAAGATAATAGTCTAAAAAGACATATTTCACTATAAATCAAACAAAATAATTTAAGTTTCTCGCAGATTGCACGAAATAAAACTAACAATTTTTTTGAAATTTTGTCTTCGACATAAGCGTCTTGTGATTGGTTGCAACTCTGGTGACGTCACATGCTAATAAACGAAAGATTCCTCTATTGAATATTGTTTGCGTTTTATGTTTTCGGAGTGGTAATAATCGATCTGTGAGCTATTTCTGCAGGACTTTTTTTAATAAACTATTTAATAAGTGGTTCGAAACAAAAAGGAACCAAATTTTGTGCGTGCCGATAACATCAACCTACATAAGATAGACGCTTTTATGGTTGCACTTTTCTATCTATACAAATAAATAAAATTGGAGTGTGTTTGAATATTAAAATAACCGCTTTTTACTAAATGCCTATGTATATATATACACAGTACATATACCAAAAATGTAGTTAAAAATGTTTTTGTCTGTCTGTTTGCTTCTTCCGGGTAATCTCTGGAACGGCTGGACGGATTTTGACGGAACTTTCACTGGCAGGTAGCTGATGATCCAGGAAGTAACTGAGGCTACTTTTTTTAGACTAACTTTATCCCGCGGCGTTACTCGTGGTACAACAATAACTGCGGGTAACACCGCGGGGTTCAGCTAGTACATAATAATAACATTGATAACTATGCTGCAGAACTGAAAAATGTTAAAGCAGCTGTGTTGCACTTGCATAAGTACAACAAATTGTTTCTGTAATAACCTCTGGAAAAATACATTCATTATTTTTGTAAAATCTAATTTACTTTATGTAGGTAGGTATATCTCAATGCTTTTAGGTTACATTTTGAAATAGTACAAAGCGTGGTATTTAAAGATGTTATCTGACCCGACGAACTTCGTACCACCATATTTTTCTTTCGTTACCAGCTACCCATGAGTAAGGTGTAGTCACGGACAAAAAAACCTTTTTTCTTTATTTTTTATTTTTTCTTGTACATACACCTTGTCCTAAGAATAACTAACACATAAAAAAAAAAAATTTGGTGTAGCCGATCGAAAGTTACGCGCATACATACATTTCGGCGTAACGCCGCGGGACAAAGTTAGTCTAAATAAAGTGGCCTAAGTTACTCCCTGGATCATCAGCTACCTGCCAGTGAAAGTCCCGTCAAAATCGGTCCAGCCGTTCCAGAGAATACCCGGAACAAACAGACAGACAGACTGACAAAAAAATTTTTAACTACATTTTTGGTATATGTACCGTGTATACATACATATGCATTTAGTAAAAAGCGGTTATTTTGATATTACAAAGAGACACTCCAATTTTATTTATTTGTACCTATAGATGTATAGATTTGTTCACTGTGGCACTACAAACCATTTATTCGACATTTTAATTAATATAAAATTGGAGAAAACTGATAAAATTAACTTAAACCGCGCTGTTTTGGTTTGTTGTGGCTAGAGTGTGACGTCACGCGTCTCATGTGACCAGCGCCATTACAGAAATATCGTTTTTGGTTGTCAAGCTTGAACTTTATCTTAAATTTAAATTCATAATTAATCATAATACAGTAGAAATTCTGCAACAAATTTGATTCGGTAAGTAGTCGTTTCACCACCCGATGAATGAAGCAATATTCTGTACTTTGACCAGGCAGGCATGCGACATAATAATTATCTTATTGTTTAAAGCTGTGCCGTCCGCGTGGATCTCCTTTTACAATAATATTTTTTTTTTTTAACTATAGACTATTAAAGTACAATTTCATAAATAAATATGACGCTGCCTTTTAAAAATCTATTTAAGACCGAAGAGTAATTTTTACTACATCGCATCGTCACTACACTTGTTCAAAGTGGACGCTTCCGGTACGTACCTATGCATAAAGATTTGTGGAACTACTGACCCAGGAAAAAGCGACGTACAACTGCCCATGTGAAAAACATCTGAGACTAAGATCTACTCCAGCAACACGGAAAGTCTGAAGATGAGATTTATTAATTGTCATTGCATAAATTTACTTATTTGAAATTATACTTATTAATTTTACAACTATAAATATACAGAAAAGAAGGAGAAACAAACAAAAACTCTAAACAAACTAATTATATTATTATCTAATACCTACTTTAAACTGATATCTAAAAACTACGTCTTATGTATTTTTTAAATATAAAACGCGCTTATTCCCAGTCAATAAGAACCACGTTCGTTCGCATTAACAGTGACAATTCGAGTGAAGTCACCGCGTGAGCGGCGTGAGCGCTCCCGCCTTTTTGTAGATTCAGCGGATGGCCGTTTCGCGTGTTAAAGAAAAATCAACCGTAATGTCGTACTTATACTGGTGCGGCGAGATTTGGCAGTTTTATTTCATCTATATCTTGTGTGTTTATTAATTATAATTTTATAATTCTATATTTTATTAAAAAAGATATTTAAGTGTATAGTGATAAGGATATATCCATGTGAAATACAATATATTTAAGTATTTAATACACCTTGAAGAAATGCCTAACGCTTAAACACGTTATTGTGGCTAATTTATAAAAGATAGAAATATACTATTGAGGACTTTTTTGTAGATCTTTTGAAGACCATCATCTTTGTAATACATATTTTTGGTGTATGATCAACGTATGCGAGGATAAGAGCTCGAAAGCGAAAATTTTCATCCGACTTGCTTCAAATTTATCGTCACTGCTCAGCTCCTATGCATCTTAGCGTTATGTTATATAGCCTATAACCTGCCCAGGAGTATGGACTATAATCGTACCAAGTTTGGTTAAAATCCCTTCAGTAGTTTTTGATCCATGCGTGCACATACAGACAGACAGACAGACAGACAGACAGACAGACAGACAGACAAAAAACTTACTGATTACATTTTTGGCATCAGTATCGATAACCATTCATCCCCCAATAATAATTTTTAATATATATTCAATGTACAGAATTGACCTCTCTACAGTTTTATTATAAGTATAGAGATGTTAGGCACAACATTAATGACTATAAGAAAAACAGTGATGTACACAATATTAATACAAGAAACAAATCTAAACTCGTTGGTACCTATCATCGTTTACATAAAGTACACAACTCATTCGAAGGTCTTGGTATACGTTTTTATAATAGAATTCCTATACATGTAATCGACCTTCCTATAAATAAATTCAAGCTAACTATAAAAAATCACCTTATTAGGAAAGCCTACTATACGATCAACGACTATCTAAACGACAATCAGTCATGGGCTTAAGGTGTCATTAGATAGATACACACAAACTTCTTTGTTATATAACTAAGCTAAATATTAACAAACAATTGTTAGTTGAGGGTAATGCGTGGCGATTATCATGGTAATTTAATTAGTAGTGATTTTTATCAGTATCTCGACTATGGTCTGTCATGCTCACTAAAATATCATTGCTTGCGGTGTCGTCGTGGGGCGGGTCGTTTCTTTCCCTCTGATATGGCGAGGGAGACGATGGCTGGTCCATGCGTCATACTCGTGAACGGGTGCTGCTTGGGGTGATTGGTCGGCCTAGTCAGCGATGCTTTTGACATACTATTATTTTGGTTCGTTCAACTGCAACTGTAGCCTTTTAATCTAGTCACGAATTATTTTCAACAGCAGATTTTGCAACTGATTGTAAGTAGGTGTGCACCTTGAATGATTTCTATGTTTAATAGAGTAAAACTTTTAACGTTATCAATGAGTGATTTTTCTTTTCTTTTTTTTTTGTTTGAGCGTAAGATTTTGGAGCATTTTAATAAAAGGAAATTCAGGTGGCAACAGCTTGCATACTGTTTACCTTACATGTAATACTAACACTATTGTACCTGAAAATCTGACTTTGAAAAGAGTGGCCATGAGTTTCTTTGCCAGTATTCTTCTCATGAGGCTCTACGCATTTTGGAAACTGGAAGTTATAGATCGACACAGGCAGGCAGTAGATTTTGGTGTTTTCACCTAATTTACCTCGACAATACAGCACATGCTGTGGCGTCTGTTTGTGTCGATCTATGATTTTTAACTACAGCTTCAATTTAACGTTCATAAATGTCACTTAGTGTCTTAATTGAATAAATGATTTTGAATTTGAATTTGAATTTGAATTATAAGCTGTTTTACCTATGAACACTAACCAATAAATTCATACAATGTGTTTTGTTTTATCATTCAATAGAAAGCTTCTGTTGCGCGACAATGTATTGTTCGCATCTGATTTCGGACGAGACCCACTTAACTCATGCGCAAAAATATTGTAAAATGAGCTTACTTCGAAAACTTCGTACAAAATCATCTGAATAATTGAGTTAGGCTATTAGTTCAACCGGTTTTACCTGAATCAGTTTTCCACGTTATCCACGTCAGTCGCCAGCGACTGGCATCGGATCTCTGCAACCCGGAGGGTGCATTGTATTCGAAGGTTGAACTAGTAGGAAAACTTAGTATAAAAATAACGAAATAATAAAGTAAATATTATTCATAGTAATAATAAAAAAATACCAACTCCCTTATAAATCCACGTGCCATTCGTCTATGCGTGAGCTCGTACTTAGCCGGTTTTTAATTACCTTCCTCCCCAGCCGTGCGTCACCATAGTACTATTCATATTAGGCTTCGATGGATTTGAAAAATTAAGCCTTTTGACGACTATTAGGAGACTTTATCATAAACACTGTTAATACCTTTCAATAACAAATAATAAATGTCCATAATGATTGCCGAGGTCGATGGGTTAATTATTTATTACCTATATCACTTAGATATTTATCGCACTGTAGCTCATACTGAACTGAACTGCGATCGACGGGGAACCCCTTTATATTAAGTAGGACGCAAACGTGGACACTTTTGCGTCCTGTGTCAGATACAAGCTACTGATGAATATTTAATTTCTATAGAACTAGTATGAAATTACCTACTCTCTGCGCATACGAGAACATTTTTTGTGTCCAGTTGCTTTCACTTAACACATACTCATGACGATTAAAAAGTGTTCAGTGTCAGTAACCGGAAACTAAAAGTCGTCAGTTGAAGACACAAGCAACATTATCAAACCTTACAATTATACTGATTTGCGCAAATGGAGAGTTGCATTCGGTGAGACTGACGGAAAACAAACGACGAATTGTAGCCAGGAGTAGCGACCGGTGACAGTGTCTAATTGCCGCCACCGAACACAGCAACTACGGTTACCAGTGACCAGTAGTAGCAGGCGACAGGTTTGCCCAGCGCCTTAGACGACGCGCGTAAACTTAAAACTGTCACAGAACATTCGAACATGTCCCTTTTTTAACCCCCGACGCAAAAAGAGGGATGTTACAAGTTTGACGTCGATGTCAGCTATCTGTCTATAATAATCTATATCTATACTTATAATAAAACTGTAGAGAGGTCAATTCTGTACATTGAATATATATTAAAAATTATTATTGGGGGATGAATGGTTATCGATACTGATGCCAAAAATGTAATCAGTAAGTTTTTTGTCTGTCTGTCTGTCTGTCTGTCTGTCTGTCTGTCTGTATGTGCACGCATGGATCAAAAACTACTGAAGGGATTTTAACCAAACTTGGTACGATTATAGTCCATACTCCTGGGCAGGTTATAGGCTATATAACATAACGCTAAGATGCATAGGAGCTGAGCAGTGACGATAAATTTGAAGCAAGTCGGATGAAAATTTTCGCTTTCGGGCTCTTATCCTCGCATACGTTGATCATACACCAAAAATATGTATTACAAAGATGATGGTCTTCAAAAGATCTACAAAAAAGTCCTCAATAGTATATTTCTATCTTTTATAAATTAGCCACAATAACGGGTTTAAGCGTTAGGCATTTCTTCAAGGTGTATAAAATACTTAAATATATTGTATTTCACACGGATATATCCTTATCACTATACATTTTAATATCTTTTTAAAAAAAAATATAAAATTAAAAAAATATAATTAATAAACACACAATATAGATGAAATAAAACTTCCACATCTCGCCGCACCAGTATAAGTACGAAGTTACGGTTGATTTTTGTTTAACATGCGAAACGGCCATCCGCTGTATAGATAAAAAGGCGGGAGCGCTCACGCCGCTCACGCGGTGACTTCACTCGAATTGTCACTGTTAATGAGAACGAACGTGGTTCTTATTGACTCTTCTCGGAATAAGTGCGCTTTAGATTTAAAAAATACATAGAAACGTAGTTTTTAGATGTAAGTTTGAAGTAGGTATTAGATAATAATATAATTAGTTTGTTTAGTGTTTTTGTTTGTTTCTCCTTCTTTTCTTTTTATATTTAGAGTTCTAAAATTAATAAGTATAATTTCAAATAAGTAAATTTATGCAATGACAATTAAAAATCTCATCGTCAGACTTGCCGCGTTGCTGGAGTAGATCTTAGTCTCAGATGTTTTTCACATGGGCAGTTGTACGTCGCTTTTTCCCGGGTCAGTATTTTGCAGAATTTCTACTGTATTATGAATTTAAATTTAAGATAAAGTTCAAGTTTGACAACCATGTCAAAAAACGATATTTCTGTAATGGCACTGGTCACATGAGACGCGTGACGTCACACTCTAGCCACAACAAAACAAAACAGCGCAGTTTAAGTTAATTTTATCAGTTTTCTCCAATTTTATTAATTAAAATGTCGAATAAATGGTGTGTGCACTACACACAGTGAACAAATCTATACATCTATACAAATAAATAAAATTGGAGTGTCTGTTTGTAATATCAAAATAACCGCTTTTTACTAAATGCTATGTATACACGGTACATATACCAAAAATGTAGTTAAAAAATTTTTAGGTTGTCTGTCTGTCTGTTTGTCTGTTTGTTCCGGGTAATCTCTGGAACGGCTGGACCGATTTTGACGGGACTTTCACTGGCAGGTAGCTGATGATTCAGGGAGTAATTAAGGCCACTTTATTTAGACTAACTTTGTCCCGCGGCGTTACGCAGAAATGTATGTACGCGCATAACTTTCGATCGGCTACACCAAATTATATATTCTTTTTATATGTTATTTATTCTTAGGACAAGGTTTGTGTACAAGAAAAATTAAAAATAAAGGAAAAATTTTTTTTGTCCGTGATTGCACCCTACCCATGGGTAACTGGTAACGAAAGAAAAATATGGTGGTACGAAGTTCGTCGGGTCAGATAACATCTTTAAATATCACGCTTTGTACCATTTCAAAATGTCACCTATAAGCATTGAGATATACCTACCTACATAAAGTAAATTAGATTTTACAAAAATAATGAATGTATTTTTCCAGAGGTTACTACAGAAACAATTTTTATGTTGTACTGCACTACTGTGTTGCAAGTGCAACATAGCTGCTTTAACATTTTTCAGTTCTGCAGCATAGTTATCAGTGTTATCATTATGTACTAGCTGAACCCTGCGGTGTTACCCGCAGTTATTGTTGTACCACGAGTAACGCCAAACGCGGGACAAAGTTAGTCTGAAAAAAAGTAGCCTAAGTTACTTCCTGGATTATCAGCTACCTGCCAGTGAAAGTTTCGTCAAAATCCGTCCAGCCGTTCCAGAGATTACCCGAAAAAAACAAACAGACAAAAACATTTTTAACTACATTTTTGGTATATGTATTATGTATATATATATACATAGGCATTTAGTAAAAAGCGGTTATTTTAATATTTCAAACACACTCCAGTTTTATTTATTTGTATAGATAGAAAAGTGCAACCATAAAAGCGTCTATCTTATGTAGGTTGCTGTTATCGGCACGCACAAAATTTGGTTCCTTTTTGTTTCGAACCACTTAATAAATAGTTTATTAAAAAAAAGTACTGCAGAAATAGGTCACAGATCGATTACTACCACTCCGAAAACATAAAACGCAAACAATATTCAATAGAGGAATTTTTCGTTTATTAGCATGTGACGTCACCAGAGTTGCAACCAATCACAAGGCGTTTATGTCGCAAACAAAATTTAAAAAAAATATGTTAGTTTTGTTTCGTGCAATCTGCGAGAAACTTCAATTATTTTGTTTAAAGGATGATCCCATCCTTAGTTTATTTCCATTGCCGCGTTTCTGGTGAGTATGTGAGTCTATGCTTTGCGATGACGATAAACAAGACGGTCAGACGTTGCGCACCGCAGGCATAGACCTCACCACGATCTGTTTCAGCAACGGTAAGCTCTATGTGGCTCTGTCGAGGGTGAGCGACGCTGCTAATATGTTCGTATATTGTTCCAATGGCATTACACATAACATAGTATACAGCGAAGCTCTTTAAATAAAGGTAACACTGTCACAATATGTGGACATATCAGTGAAATTGCATGCTTATACAGGGTTAGGGAATACATACATATAAAAAGGAATAGTCATAATTATTACTGTGAGTTCGAACCCTGAAATCGGGAAAAAAAACCACTACTACATAGTAAGAGTTTATTGCCGGGATGCGGAAGTATAAAAAAAAAGATTTTTTAACCCCCTTTCGGTTAGCATGAATTTTCCTTTAATACATTTGTTGACATTTTGTTGCAAACTTGCTCAGTATTAATTATAGTTTTTATTCATGGGCATCTACGAAAAAATATTAAAGTATTGGAATACTTTGAGATTTATCCGCTAAGTATCAACTAGAGATTACACAAATACCTATAGGTAGGTATATTACGAGAGAGCCTCGGATTTTAGATTTTATACGCACAATGAAGAAAATCCATACCTGATTTACTGTCTTCTGAGAAATATAAAGAAAGTCTTGCAAAGTGCAACGGATCATAGCGTTGCTTAATCCTACTAATATTATAAATGTGAAAGTTTGTAAGGATGTATGGATGGATGGATGGATGGATGTTTGTTACTCTTTCACGCAAAAACTACTGAACGTATTTGAATGACACTACAGTAATTTAACTTATACATCAGAATAACACATAGGCTACAAATAATAAAGATATTGTGTGAATTCTCTAAAATATGACGATAAGTGTCAAGTAGGTAGTAGAAAAAATCTACCATCTGTGAGCTATACTGGCGTGCGCTGCCAAAATCGCAAAAGTTTTACTATGTAATGTATGATGGAAATGTTTATCTAAAAAGCCGTTATAGTTAAAATGTGTAAGCCATTAAAGCCAACATAGTGAACCATAACTACAATAAAAAATAATGATTTATTTCAAATGCACATTTGGTATGGTAGTAATAAGTTGATTCCCAAATGAAAATGGACACATTTATCGCTTCTGGTATTTAAAGTAGATAAAATATATCTTTCGCGCTACATCATTTGGACAAATAAATATTTATACAAATAAATACATACAAATAAAGACAAATAAATAAATATTAAAATTAATAGTTGCGATGATGACAAACCGAGTGCGCGATATATTAAAATATGCGATAGGTTGCTTATCGCTGAGTGCGCGACCCGAACGCGGGTAGGTAGGTATACGCGTGAGGGCAGACGTCGATGATGGTTGTGTCCGTTTTGCGAATTTTCTAGGCAATTACGATTAGCTAAAACCGCATAAGTAATATAGGACTAAGGTTAAGTATTGACAGTTTTTTTTAGAAGTTACACGTACAAACTTCATTTTTATTTTAATTATTATAGATTATAGATAGATTACGTAGCTGTTATTATACCGAATTACTTCGTTTTTATTTTAATAACATTACATAGGTTGTAGGTAGGTAAGATGTCATTGTCAGGCTGTCATATTTTTCAAATGCGACTAGCACCAAATATATTATATGTTAAATTATACATGGTATTATGTTTTGGTTTGTTTAACTGTTTTTATCATCAATTACACTAACATTATAAAGGTGTTTGTAAGTGTGTATGTTAGTTACTCTTTCACGCAAAAACTACTAAACGGATTTGATTGAAACTTTACAGTGAAATAGCTTATACATCAGAATAACACATAGACTACTATTTGCCACGATAACCGACAAACACGCGGGCGGAGCCGCGGGCAGCAGCTAGTAATAATAATAAATCTTATAACCAGCTTATAAAAAATATATGATAAACTTAAAACTATTATGAAGTATGTACAAGTGGCGGCCTTATCGCTCCAAGGCAATATCTTACAGGCAACCACGCACCAGGCACCATCTGTCTATGTGTGTGTCGTTTGTCAAACCGATTTCGATACGGCTTTTTTATCATTTGAAAGCCAGTTTCCTTGCGGTGGTTCTTAGCTATGTTTGGTTAATATCGGTCCAGTAGTGTAGGAGTATCAGCTCTTTTCCTAATTAATGTAGGGCATTTTTGGCGTATGATTACTTGTTTAAGTGCTTGTGTAGGGGGTTCTTGAAATTTTCAATTTTAGCTTGTTCGAGAAATGTAAACAAGCCGAACGCGCCATAATTCATTTTATATTCGACCTTACGTTCATTTTAGTAAGTTTAAATGTTTTGTGCCAGAATGCATTATTATTAAAGTTATCTAAATTTGTAAAGGCAAACTGAATGTCGACTCCTTTCTAGAATATATTGTGTCCTACTGAAAAGTATTAACTGGAATATTCACCTTAGATGTTACATGTGATTTTTTTGCTTGGTACTAATCACGGACGTGGTACTAATGTACCACGTCCGTGCATAGTTGCATTGGTTGCATTAAGAAAAAAAACTATAACGAAACGAAGATAAAAACTATCTGAAGCGTATTGTATGTCATGTGAAAGTTTGAGCTTTGTTTTTTGAAACAAAAACAGACTTCTAAGTTCTTGAAGAATTAATGCGATAATATTTATTACGCAATCAGAGTGGAGGGCACTACCCTAAGCTCTGATTGTGGTCAGTACGTGGGCCGTACAATTGGCGACAGCTTCAATTAGAGCAATCAAAATTACAGGGGCTTGTTACGAACCTCTGTTTTCACAATTAAAATGCACCCCTTTTTCGAGTATTGAAACAACCCTTCAGTCAGCACAATATAAATAATTTATCTAAATACAACGGATATTGTATGTACGAAGTGAGTATGATTGTTCGTTGATTTTTTTGGACGTTGAGTATTTCAAAACAGCTTCTGGTATTGGGCTTTTGCTAGTAACTAAGAAATATTTTTTGATATCTTTATTAAAGGACAAAGTTATGACTATGTCGCTCAACTGAGAAATATTTAAAGATAGAATATCTTTTGGTTCTAGTTGCGGATTCCGCGATCTTCACATTCATTTTTTAGCGCACTTTATCATATATTCTAACATGCCGAAGAATATTATTTTCGGGTTCTGCGTTTATTGTAAACCTAAGAATTACTTGAATACCTAGGTATTCATAGCCTAACTACCTTTTATATCTGATAAAAATTTTATATTATCATGGTTAGTACCAGTCCTGGATTTATAAATAGGCCGTATAGGCCGCGGCCTAGGGGCGGCAGCGTCCTAGGGGCGGCAGATTTCAGAGGATAAAAGTTAAACACATTCAATGGTATTTTCATGGCTTTTTATACTTAAAAAAATATATAGAAAGTCATTCCTATCGAAACCTATATTATCGCGTGAGTGATATTGGATAGATGAGAGCAGCGAGGCGGGCGGGCGGCAGTGGCAACGTAACAGCCCCTGCTTCTTGCCAGCACTCTCCGAGCCGTCTGCGCCCGATTCGACGCCCAACGCCCGCGCCAATGTTTTGGTTTACAAGCATTGATCGCATACGCACGTAACACTCTCATCGTCTTGTCTTTGAATACTTACATTACTTACATAAACAAAATACGTAACGACTACTGAATAAAAAATCACAGTGATTCTCAATATACTTTGTTGATAAGCTTCAGTTTCATTGACATAGGTAAGTGCTACTACACAGTAGTGTACTAACTCTAATATATTTTGTCATTAACACTCCTTAAATTAAATGAAAATGAAATTTGTCCCTCATTAAAATGAAAGATATTTTCACATTGGTTTATTTAGGTACCTATGTATTTCTACATTTTTATATTATTTTGATTCCGACGTTTGGGTTGGTTTTGTGCTTTACAACTTCCGTGGTTGCGGTAACTTCGCGAAAATGTAGAAATACTTATTATGTATTTCCGTATGTATTACACTTTATGTAAACCGCAATTTACACCGTTAAAGTATCTTTCACTTTAATGACTTTGGCCAGCCAAACCAAGAAATAAGTAGCTCAGAAAACTGAAGACTGATTGACCTGGATGTTCTAGGCGCGGTAACTAAAATAGTTCGGCAAGCACAATAATATAACTACATCTAAGGTGTAGTAGGTGTAGGTTATTGTGGAGCCTTTTTTTAGTAGCCAGCAGTCCTGGATTTATAAATAGGCCGTATAGGCCGCGGCCTAGGGGCGGCAGCGTCCTAGGGGCGGCAGATTTCAGAGGATAAAAGTTAAACACATTCAATGGTATTTTCATGGCTTTTTATACTTAAAAAAATATATAGAAAGTCATTCCTATCGAAACCTATATTATCGCGTGAGTGATATTGGATAGATGAGAGCAGCGAGGCGGGCGGGCGGCAGTGGCAACGTAACAGCCCCTGCTTCTTGCCAGCACTCTCCGAGCCGTCTGCGCCCGATTCGACGCCCAACGCCCGCGCCAATGTTTTGGTTTACAAGCATTGATCGCATACGCACGTAACACTCTCATCGTCTTGTCTTTGAATACTTACATTACTTACATAAACAAAATACGTAACGACTACTGAATAAAAAATCACAGTGATTCTCAATATACTTTGTTGATAAGCTTCAGTTTCATTGACATAGGTAAGTGCTACTACACAGTAGTGTACTAACTCTAATATATTTTGTCATTAACACTCCTTAAATTAAATGAAAATGAAATTTGTCCCTCATTAAAATGAAAGATATTTTCACATTGGTTTATTTAGGTACCTATGTATTTCTACATTTTTATATTATTTTGATTCCGACGTTTGGGTTGGTTTTGTGCTTTACAACTTCCGTGGTTGCGGTAACTTCGCGAAAATGTAGAAATACTTATTATGTATTTCCGTATGTATTACACTTTATGTAAACCGCAATTTACACCGTTAAAGTATCTTTCACTTTAATGACTTTGGCCAGCCAAACCAAGAAATAAGTAGCTCAGAAAACTGAAGACTGATTGACCTGGATGTTCTAGGCGCGGTAACTAAAATAGTTCGGCAAGCACAATAATATAACTACATCTAAGGTGTAGTAGGTGTAGGTTATTGTGGAGCCTTTTTTTAGTAGCCAGTATTATATTTTCTTATCTATACTAATATGTAAAGCTGAAGAGTTTGTTTGTTTGTTTGAACGCGCTAATCTCAGGAACCGCTGGTCCGATTTGAAAAATTATTTCAGTGTTGGATAGTCCATTTATCGAGGAAGGCTATAGCTCTACACGCTACTACTAATAGGAGCGGAGCAACAATGAAGAATGTTTCAAAAACGGGGGAAATTTTCACGCTACGGGCAATATAAGGTGCAACGAAATTGCGTGGATCAGCTAGTAATTTATATTAGAGGTTTCACATTACGTGATAGAGATTTTTCACATATTGCAATAAAACCCCAACCAACTTATTATAAATGTAAATCTGAATTTGTTTGCTTGTTTATAACACTTTCACGACTAAACCTCGTTTGCGTCTCCTATTGCCCGTAGCGTGATAATTTTCCCCCGTTTTTAAAACATTCTCCTTTGGTGCTCCGCTCCTGTAGGGATTAGCGTGATGATATATATCCAATAGCCTTCCACGATAAATGGGCTTTCTAACAGTGAAAAAATTTTTCAAATCAGACCAGTAGTTCCTGAGATTAACGCGTTCAAACAAACAAACAAAAAACTCTTCAGCTTTTTATATATTAGTATAGATTGTGTTATTTTTATAGATTTAAAACTATAACATACAGCTTTCTCAAACTGTCGAAAAATTAGTGATAGAAGGAAGAGACTTAGTGGCGCTGAGTACAGGAAAAAGGCCAAAATAGAAAAGATGAACAAGAAAATGCACTTCAGAAGACCAGAAAATAGAAGCTTTTTTTAAAAGTGAAAACAGCAGCGACAGTTTACGTATTGCTCAAGCGAACTCGAGGACTAGTAGTAGTAAGGAAAATCTAGTAGTCGTAGTAAGAAAAAGGACTACAAATTGTTCTGTGGAAAGGAGTTTTTCCCGCTTAAAACGCGTGAAAAACTATCAAAGGTCTTCATTGTCTTAAAAAATGAATTCTCTAGCTCTGCTCTACATAGAAGCAGAGATAATGGACTTCATAAACTATGATGATATTATAGATGATTTTGCTATTAAAAAATCCCGTAAAATTTTTATAAATTGTTTCCTTTTTACGGTCTTTCATAATTACTAATTCATTCGTTTGTTTAATTTCAAGGCCTTCTTTACTAAAATGGGAAAACTATTATTTTAGAAAAATATGTACATGAGGCGGCGGAAATAAAGTGGCCTACACTCATAAAAAATATAAATCCGGCACTGGTAGCCAGTATTATATTTTCTTATCTATACTAATATGTAAAGCTGAAGAGTTTGTTTGTTTGTTTGAACGCGCTAATCTCAGGAACCGCTGGTCCGATTTGAAAAATTATTTCAGTGTTGGATAGTCCATTTATCGAGGAAGGCTATAGCTCTACACGCTACTACTAATAGGAGCGGAGCAACAATGAAGAATGTTTCAAAAACGGGGGAAATTTTCACGCTACGGGCAATATAAGGTGCAACGAAATTGCGTGGATCAGCTAGTAATTTATATTAGAGGTTTCACATTACGTGATAGAGATTTTTCACATATTGCAATAAAACCCCAACCAACTTATCATAAATGTAAATCTGAATTTGTTTGCTTGTTTATAACACTTTCACGACTAAACCTCGTTTGCGTCTCCTATTGCCCGTAGCGTGATAATTTTCCCCCGTTTTTAAAACATTCTCCTTTGGTGCTCCGCTCCTGTAGGGATTAGCGTGATGATATATATCCAATAGCCTTCCACGATAAATGGGCTTTCTAACAGTGAAAAAATTTTTCAAATCAGACCAGTAGTTCCTGAGATTAACGCGTTCAAACAAACAAACAAAAAACTCTTCAGCTTTTTATATATTAGTATAGATTGTGTTATTTTTATAGATTTAAAACTATAACATACAGCTTTCTCAAACTGTCGAAAAATTAGTGATAGAAGGAAGAGACTTAGTGGCGCTGAGTACAGGAAAAAGGCCAAAATAGAAAAGATGAACAAGAAAATGCACTTCAGAAGACCAGAAAATAGAAGCTTTTTTTAAAAGTGAAAACAGCAGCGACAGTTTACGTATTGCTCAAGCGAACTCGAGGACTAGTAGTAGTAAGGAAAATCTAGTAGTCGTAGTAAGAAAAAGGACTACAAATTGTTCTGTGGAAAGGAGTTTTTCCCGCTTAAAACGCGTGAAAAACTATCAAAGGTCTTCATTGTCTTAAAAAATGAATTCTCTAGCTCTGCTCTACATAGAAGCAGAGATAATGGACTTCATAAACTATGATGATATTATAGATGATTTTGCTATTAAAAAATCCCGTAAAATTTTTATAAATTGTTTCCTTTTTACGGTCTTTCATAATTACTAATTCATTCGTTTGTTTAATTTCAAGGCCTTCTTTACTAAAATGGGAAAACTATTATTTTAGAAAAATATGTACATGAGGCGGCGGAAATAAAGTGGCCTACACTCATAAAAAATATAAATCCGGCACTGGTTAGTACAGTAGTAGTAATAGTAACAGGATATATGTTTGGCTTATTAAACTTTCCTAGTATTTAAGTACTTGCCTATACGGCCATAGCCAGGTTTTAGTTTCGGGGTGGGGTTGAAGGGTGGTTTCAAGATAATAATAAGCTTTATTATAACAAAAAATCAATATATAAATTAATTTGTGTACGAAAATAACCACATTAGTTATAATGTGTCGTGGATATTATCGAACCACCCACGTAAAGTACAGACACAAGGAATATACTGTTTTTTCAATTTTTTTATGAGGTTTTTACAGAAACTTCTGTAGCGGACGTACGGAATAAAATGACTTATTCGTAATATTATTGTGTAGAAACGTTACGGAAGGGGGGGGGGGTGGACCTCAATACCTATGCTCCATACTTCCCCTAGCCACGCCCATGTAAGTTACCTGGAACTTTATGTTTCATGTTTTTCGTGTAGTTTTTATCAGAGAGCTGGAGAGTAGATAGGCATATAGTTATACCGTATAGGAGGATGAAAATAAAAACAAATTGACAAAACCTTCACCATATATTTATTAATAAAGACAATCTAAAAGATCACGTAATAGTCCTTGTCTTAAAAAATTAGTTACCCTAATAAATTTATCAATATATATAATAAAGATTAATTTTTATTACTTATTGTTTCAAGGATATGCGAAGTTGTGAATAGTCGCCCAGAGGGTAGGGGACAGGGTTCAGTTAAGTCGTTGTTCTTTACGAATCATCACATTGATCGAATATAACAATGAATCTATTCATACAATTACACTTACATCTTCTCAATAATTACCTACCTCATCGTTAATCTAAATGCTTATTAAATTTTGGCCTAAAGTGTCTACGCGAAGAATTGTGCTAATCTAAGGAGGTGTCTACATTTTTTTCCATAGTATTTTTAAAGACTTTTGTAATATACAGAACGTTCAAAATCACAACACAGAGTGTAATATCAATTATCGTGCATTTGGCACGTCTCGATTATTCCTCTACATTTATATTACAAGTACGTATTAGGTACGTTAAGTACGCTGGAGCGCCACCGGCATGCGCAGTACGCAAGCCGGGCAGCGCTCTTCACTCGATACAAAATTAGAAGAATATAATATCCATTTAGACTTACAAAATACTAATACTATAGTAACATTATATGTGTTGACACAAATACAGAGTTTTTACACATACACTATGTGCCATCAGGACTACGAGCAGAAAAGATTATATGAACATTTATAAGCGAACATAACATTGGTATCTAATAAACTTTATATACATTTAATACAATATTTTTATTATCGCTGTATGCAACGGCAGATTCATTAATAGTACAATATTTGGTAACATTAAATTTTTATATTATGCTTACTTTTCATACAATTGACTTTTATTTATTATTGTATTTATCTGATGATGTAATTAGAAAACACTTTGGAACGATTATTATTAAAAACGTCTTTTAATAAAAAATAATAAATAATATTAATATTGATACTCGAAAGGTTTAGATATGTTCACTCATAGCAGCTAAAGTTAAAAAAAAATATAATTGATTTTTGGTCAAAGAATAAAATGTCAAAATCATTTATTTATCAAATTAAAACTAAAAAACAATTTAATTCTTCATAAACACTTAAGGAAAAGTTTATTAATAAAATTGGCTTTGAATACGAAACATATTTCAAACTGCAAGACCGATTAACTGTTTTAAAAATATCAAATAACTGTAGAGACATTTATTGCAAAGTAGAGAAATAACTGTAGTACCATATTATTATTGTACATCAAGATTATTATTATACGACGCAACAGACCGGTGTAGACGTTCTGTTGCGTCGTGTAGGTTTGTTAGATTTAAAAACGCTGTTTTATTATTAAAAGGAAATTTATAATCCAATAAGAATGAAAATATATTTTACGTTGTAGAATTTAATTCTATGAATTTAAGTCAGACAAAAAACTTTGAAAAGGGAATTTGTGTCTTAAAAATAATTCACTTTTAGTTTGTTTTTCAACTGAACATCTAAACCTTTCGAGTCATAGTTTAGACTTTAGGGCTTTGTTTAAATATCTCATTTTATTAACTAGGATTAGTAAAGATAAATGAAATTACAGTGTAATCCGCACATCTATTCTGACTATGCAGAATGGAGAGTGGATCAATAAATGCATTTTCCAGTGCTTTTTTGATATTAAAATAAAGAAAAATAAATATGAAAATAGTTTTAAAATTAAAATTGTAAGGCACTTCTATATTCAAGATGAAATAAACATTTGTTTAAACCGTCAATCTTATTTATTCAATACTTAGCCTCTGTGTGCATATTTCTAGTAGAATACAGCGATACGAATAAACAGACTAGTAAACGTAAAGCGCTGAGCCCGGTCTATAGCGCTCGGGGCGCTCTGGGGCGCTCCGGCGCTCGGGGCGTTCTGGAGGTTTTCAGCGCTCGGGACGCTCAGGCGCTTTAACATCGATCTCTCGCTAGGATACGTTTGGGTAACTTAAAGGGCATCATATAAAGCTATACCCTGACTAGTATATGACTGGGCACATGGAATGGGTTAGTGACACCATGATTATACTACTAACATTAATAATAACGAACATACGTTAAACGTTAATAAATAACAAAAGGGAAGAGAAGTTATCTACATTTATGCGAAATTAACGAACAGTTTAGTTAATTTAGAGGATACCGTTCAGTCTTAATAGCTAAGAGTATTGTTAAAAAATATCTCTGGAGGGATTGTCTTTAATAAATTGTAATTCGACGTAGACTATAACCGGTACGGTACGTTTATTTGAAAAAAATATTCAGTATGTACACGATAGTTTTGTTTGGCTTAATATTTAATTTTATTAAAATAAAACTGAACAAACTTTCGTATTGATATATTTTTGTGACATATAACATAATAATTGGCACATGATTTGTATTTATCGGTATAGAACTAAATGAAGTTTTTATCTTTGGGGTTTTATTTATAACTAAAGTCTACACTATATTAACGTGTCGTCCTAAGGGGCACCTACATAAATAAATTACGATTAGAAATTTGGCAAAAAATTGGCATATCTACTTAGAAAGGACAGAATAAATTTCGTATGAAATTATTATGTATTAGACACAACCAAATAATCACACAAGTTAGTGTAGTAGAAATACTTAGATGAAATACGTTATAATAATTGTATATAACAACTAGAGCCGCGACGCGGCGACTTCAAATAATTTATTTTGATCGTGTGTACTTTCGTTTTTAAGAGTTCAGGTACTCGCGTGGCAGGAAAATGATATACTTATCTCTGGCAGATATTAAAAAAATAATAGACCTTAACGTTGCCATGTTGTAGGTGTTCGTAGAGATAAAAAAAACTATGTCTATGTTTTTAAAGGCATTCTTATGCAATAAGTCAAATAGAGATATCATTTAAAGTAAACATTCGCCTTTTAATTTGCCTAGTGTTATGTGTAATTTTATTTTGACCAGGCTACGGTGAAGCCAAATTGAATGGTATCGTAACCTTTGAAACAATTTTATGGCAAATAGGTCCCGCTATACAAGAAAAATATGTGTAAAAGTCGCGAAAAACTAATGACAAGTTGAAAGAAATGTTATTTTTGCAATTTGGAATTGCATTCCGTATAGTGTTCTGAATTAATTTATTACACCAGAACATGGCAATCGCGCGGTTTCACAATTATTATTTCATTAAATATTTATATAGATCTACATAATACTGTGTGCGTCGCACGCATTCTCCTAGATAGTGTTAAATTTTAATCTAAAAAGTATTTTGTTAATAACGGTGATAAATAAGATCCAAGGTTAGTTGTTAAAACATGTCTTTTACGAGGAATTCTGCCCCAAAATCAACGTAGTCGTAGAAGTATCGGAAGACAAATTAGTAGAATAAGTACATCACAACCACAATATAATAATATTTGTTGTTCAACGGAGCAGTAGGCCATAGGACCGTTAGCGAGCTTAGTGGCGCACTCGCCATACAACTTGAGCAACTGTTTCTCGCTCGATTTGTACATCAAATAATAGATAGAATACATTGAAGCAATAAACCATACATACATTTATCACAACACGTAGGTACATGTAGACACATTTACATTACACTTTATAGAAAAAAATGTACACATTTAAATAATCTAGCTGTACATGTTTAAATAATGGCATATCAGAACGGTCAACAAGAAACTTCATAATAATATTAAAAAACATAAGATATAGCACATTTGAGCATTTAATACAATAATTTGTATAAAAAAATATTACCTATCCCTCCATATTAGTTTTCCGAGAACATTTCGGAATCAAGTGGAATCATTTGATTAATTAATATTAAACTAGAATTTTATATCTAATGCATGACGGATAATTATTCATTGTTTTGTTTATACGTAATCGAACGTTTGTTCATTTGCTTCCACTTGATCGGACGAAATCCCAGTATACCATACATTTATCATTCATCGTCAAAGTGCAATTGAAATTAATGGATTAATTGAAATTAATGACCAGTAGGCACGGAGCTGGAATTATTTCCATTCTCATACTATGTAATCTAGAAGTTCTACAAAAATAATAACAAAAATCCTTAAGGCATTTAACAAAAACTTTGTTATACGACTAGAAAAATAAAACATAAATAATATCTACGAAAATTTAACAGGATAATGAGCAAATAAGGAAGGTACCGAGCTGCGCTCGCGACAAACATGAAACGATTGAAATAGAAACAAGGTAGTGTAGTTACTACACGATTTATATTATCACACGTATAATATAATTGTAATACTTTTATAGATCAATAGTATCTCTCGAGTAGAGCTCGCGCCCGATGCGAACCGAACGGAATAATGAACTACTTGTTCTATCGTTATGTACAACATCACACTGGCAAGTCACATTGAGAAGTCTGTCATATAAAAACTTTACGAAGAGTTATCTATTTATGTATCAATCGTTATACAAAATATCTTTCTGCATTCTCTTCAAGCTTAGCAATACGAGAAATTCGAACCATTTTCTTTTTATTTGGGTATTCGACCAAGCGAACTCTTCTCTAGCACTAGTAGCTACGTCGCTCTCTTTCTAGATCACTTTTAATTTAATCTATATTACCTATTTTGTTATCATAATAAATGCTTTAACGATTCAGCATTTTGTCCAAGTCCCAGCGGGCACTCACATGGTTATGGTCGAGCCGGGGCGGAGCGCGAGTGACCGCGAGGCAAACGTATCGGGGTGCGTATGTATTGAATAGTTACAGTTGCGATCATTAGTGGGACACAGAAACAAAATGCGCGGTGGCGCGGCGGCGGAATGAGTGAGCAAGGAGTCGGTTACTGTGCGGGCGGTTTGCTTTGATATTCAGCTGTCGCGTGGGATCTGTCATCAGATCTTTCAACCTTTTCATAAGGCTTTTCGAGTTTGGGCCTTTTTGGCTCGGCGTCGAGTGGCCGGTGCGACTTCATATGTGCGCTACGACTTTTTACTTTGTTAAATACTCTGAAACATAACAGGGTACACTATTAGAAATGGCAACACAAGAAAGTAAGAATAAAGCCGCATAATAAACTCAAACTTATAAAAACTCACATTCAAAAATTTAGATAAAGCAAAGCGTTAAGCGTTAGTATTCGATAAAACTTATATACATACAACATCAACACGGAAAACCTTTTAAATATATTAATCCTACGATAAGTACAATAAATAAAATATATTACTATAACATCTTAAGCAATGGACATAAATTCATTGACACAATATTCGATAAAAATACATCATGATAATAATAATAACATTCTCGTATGTACATTATCGTCGTTATGTAATTCATTATATTCACGGTTGTTTTAATTTAGGTTTCGTCTAAAGGTTTGTATTTTGTGTACTTTACGAACTGCAGTTTAACGGCATTAATAAGTTCAAGTATAAGTAGTACATTGCACTTTTTGTGCTTTCTTGGCTTTTTCAATCTAATAAATAAAATTCTTAATTTTGTTGAGTTTTATGCTGGCAGAGACGGGCAACTATACTTGGCACCTGTTGTTTTGGCAATCTTACACTCTTAAACATCCTATAACGAATAGATAGTTATACAAATATTTAGTTTAAATACGAAGTTTGGCAAACATTAACTTGACATGTAATCAACATCAATAACAAGGATGCAAAGGGCGCAGGGACGATTGGCGCAGATGTAATGAACACTTGTACGTTAACAATTTACGATATTACAAAAGTAGTGCCGTGCTTACTGACCTGATACTCCATAATTTAACTTAACATATTTAGTCCATTGAGTTAGGTACTATTAAGCTATAAATATTTCTTAAGACTTAATGCATGCACAAAAGGCAATTTAGATGTAACTTAGGTCCGTTTATTAGTTTCAGAGTTTGGAAATAAATAGCAGAGAATGAGTGTTAATTTATGAGTTTTGACACGGAGTAGATATAGTCGAGTGTTCCACGTAAATTGCGGTCGCGCGATTCTGCCATAAGGGTGATATATTATAATATTTATATTGAAGCGGTATGCTGACGTGCCTCTTGTCGGAACTTACTTCCCGCATATCTTGCATGGGAACTCTTCAGTTTCGTAGGACGTCGGAGGAGACGTGCACGCCGTGGTGTTTGGTGCGGTAAACTGGCCTATAGAACCCTGAATGTAGACAAGTCGCTTGTATTAACATCTCGTTAATCGTCGTCGTTTACTCATCACAGAGTCTGAAGACAAAGTGATTTAGTCCAGAATTGTTGACATTGCTTACTTGTGTTGAGATTGGTTGCTCCATATTCCAGCTTCGTAAGTACAGACACTTGTAATCTTTTGTAAGTTTCTTCCAGAAGTAGTAGAACTGTATACATTGCTTCGAATCCTTTGTTCTTACCTGTGAAATTATATTATTGTTGAGTATTTGAATAGGGTTTTAGTTCAAAAAATAAGGAGGCAGATTTTATAGTATAATTGCTTTTATGTTTTTTTTAATGATGTATATTTTAGATTTCTTAGACTATAGGTAAGCCATTGGAGAGTCAGATTATTGTAAGCCATTTATCATTCATTCGGTAGTGTTTTTTAAATAATGTATAGTGATTACCAGTTGCGAAATTCTGTAAAAGTCCTTATCGTAGTGGCCGAGTCCAGCTAAGAAGGCTTCGACTTCATCAGGTGCCCAACGTGATTCGTGTTGCGCAGGTGCTGCCGGGCGGGACATGAGACGAAGTGTAGCTGCTCTGATGTCTCCGCCGCACTCTCCAAGGGTTTGTAAGGCAAACTCTCGTGTGTGACCACCTACTGGCATTGCGGCACACATTGCCAGCTCCATGAACATTCTCACTGCGAAAGTGTATTTTCGTATATTCATAAAACTAAACATAAATCGTAAATTATTGAAATTTGTTACAGAAACTAAGGTTATAAGAATAATAAACATAAAATCCTAAAGAGATTTAAGACACTTTTTAAATCACTTAAGTTTCAGACACAGTATGAGGTATAAGAAAAATCCTTTATGTATTAAGTACCTTCATTATCATCAAGAGCATCATTAATGCCGGGATCCCAAAGAAGTTGTTCAGGCACGCGATGTAGATCTATACGATCATTACAAAGTTCTGGCAAGTCAGCTTGGAAGTCACGACCAATGTTGATCTGTGGTAAACGTGGCTCCTCCAGTTGCGCAAGAATGTCTGTTTCTGTCGCCGGTAATCCTGAACATTAAAAATATTATTGCACTTTCGAAAAACAGTGCAAACTAGGAATGAAAATCTATTTTATTGTGTTTACTCACCCGATGTAAATTGTATGAGTAATCCAGAACCTTCTCGATCTGGTGGCAATATTGGGTGAGGCGTGTAATGAAGGTTCGTGCGACGCATGCGCGAACGGTAAGGCCCAGCTGGTGATGCTCGTCGTTTGCGTCTTTGTGGAGAGGCCGGCACGCTGCTTGGACTTAAAAATACCGCTGGTACTGTTTCTCTACCTTCTACGCACACCTGAAAATAATTAAAAAACATAAATAAAATAAAATGCTTTTTTTATTCTTGACATTTTAGCAAATTATTTATATTTTACTTGAAGTGAGGTATCTTGTTGCCATTGTTGTAAGTGTGAAAGGTTGGACATCAGCATTCGATTTTGACGCCGAAACGGTCGTTGGTGAGAAAAATCACGAGGGCTACTTGAGAGGAGAGGGTCTTCAGAGTTCAGCATAATTCGTCTTGGTGCCGGAGATGGCTCTAATGCATAGGCATCCAGTGATCTACATTCTTCAGGCAAAACTTCTTCCAAAGCTTCTTCAACCTGAACAAAAACAAAGATTATAATTATGAATTAATTTGTATGACACTTGAAACAGCAATGAAAAAATTCTTACCTCTTCTTGACTAGACATTGTTGCCGTGAAAAAGGCAGCTGAAAGTGGTGATGATGCACGAGGTGCTGTATGAGCTGGTGAGTGAGCATCATGTGATGCTGGAGGTGTTGGGTACGCAAGTCCAGGGGATGGTTCAGGTTGATTTGAATAACTTCCACCTGGTGAAGCAGCTGCATAAGCTAGACCTGGTGAGTCTCCCGTAGAATATGATAGTCCTGGGGAATTTTCGGCATAGCCGATACCAGGTGATGGGACTGGTGATCCTCCATGGCAAGCTCCGAAGTCTGCTAATGATTCTGGCAGTGGTGAGTTAAGTACAGCAGCTAGTCGTCTATTCGAAGGAAAAGTAACGGGCGATCGTTCTCTAATAGATGCTGCTACTGTCGCATAGTCTTCTAAGGAGGCTAGTTCTTCTAGTTGTTCAGGAGTTGTTGTAAATTGAAAAGTGTCCTCATTCAAGGCCGGTGAAAAGTAACCGTCGTCTGAATTAAAGGAAACTCCAAATAACTCCGGGCGAAAAGTGAAATCTTGTTGGTGTGGTGAATTGCCTGGATCTGATGCAGACCGCTTGACAACCTAAAATGAAGATATATATTATTAGCATGAAATATGAATTGTACGAAAACCGCCAATTGTACTGACTTAGCATAGTATTATCTGGTGTACAATAAAGCGATATATTATTATTATTATTATGAAGTATTAAAATATAGTAAACTTCTGTTTGTATACTAATATTATTAATTTTAATACTCATACCTTGGTGTTGCCTTTTCTTAATAATTCTATTAGTGTTGAGTCTCTTTGCGATGCACAGATATTTGTAGAATGGTTTGTCGCGACGGTGACGACAGGTGGAGCTCGTGGGGAAATAAACTGCGTCGAACTAGCAACGGGTGAGGCAGGGGATATTACTGAACTGCGTATAGTAGACAGCGGTGGCGGGGCTGGAGCTACAAAACCTGTACGTGGTGGTGCTGTGTCTGTACTTGTGACTGTAACAAAGTGATATGATTGTGATTAAAAGGTATTGCAAAATGAAATGTTTCACAAAATCTTCGCTGCAAATCCACAGTATTGATTAATATTAAAGGAAACTGAAACCAGATTGAAGGATACGGTTACAAGCAAGTCTAATAAGAACAAACATTAAAAGTAACAGTGAAGAAAAGTCAAACCTCGACGAAATATAAGTAAAAAATAAAAATAATTTTTCATATCCTCTTTACTGGGCCAATAGAGGGATAGAGTGATTAATAGGCATTTAGATTCAATGTGTCTGGATACTAATTAAATGGATGAATATTAATGTTTTTATTTTTTAAACTTTAAGTACCTGTCGATGGCGTCGAAGCAACCGTTGCACTTCGACGGCTGATAATCTTTTCTTCTATGAGTGCCCGAACAGAGACTGAAGCGGTTTGTAAGGGTGGCCCCGTTGTTTCTTTCTTATCTAGTTTTTTGCTGTCCGAATCCTAAAGTTTAAGAACACACATGAAACTTATATTTTTATTGACCAGTACGCACACGGATTGCTCGATGAAATGTAAAAAGTTAAAGATATCAAATAACATTCGTACACTCAACGTTTGAAACAAAAAACTTTACAAAAGCAGAAGTAGCGCTATCCACAATTGGAGTCCAAAATATAAATTACTAGTTGTTGCCCGCGGCTCCGCCCACGTGTATGTCGGTTATTGCAGCAAATAGTAGCCTATGTGTTATTCTGATGTATAAGCAATATTACTGTAAAGTTTTATCCAAATCCGTTCAATAATTTTTGCGTGAAAGAGTAACATACATCCATCCATTCATAAATGCAAACTTTTACGTTTATAATATTAGATTCTATGTCTGTGTCATAAGTTATTTATTTATTTTAGTTTATTAAGGAAACAAAGAGATACAAAATAGATAACAATAACAGACAAGTAATTTACATATAATCCAGAACAGTTTCAACAAATTAATTTAACATTTTGCGCCAAACCAAAAAAATAAATAAAATAAAGAAATTTAACGGAAATTAAAACAAGTTAAAATATCTATATCTATAACTAACCTTTTTAAAATATCCACCATGAAGTCTCATATGCCCGTTGAGAGCTGGTATATTTTTGAATTTGCGGTGGCAAAGGTTGCATTCAACGGGCTTAATGTCGCTCGCACGAGGACCGGACACTCCGCTTGTCGCTCCGTTTGACGCTCCGCTTCCACTCGCACTGGCTCCATTTTTCTGACTGCCCGACTGTGTTTGTGAAATCCAGGATGAATTTTCAAAAGTTCAAAGATTTTGCAAACTTATTACGTGCTTCGTAATTTCAAGGTACTTTATATCTTCAGTGGTTCGTTAATATTTCAAGTTAATTACTGAATTTCGATTGACTGTGTAAACCTCATTAGAGAAAATTATTAATACAGGTCAATCTAACGCCAGAACGTGCTCACAGAAACTGCGTTGTTAATTCTATTGAAATCTATTTATTTTAGCTTTTTTCCAATGTAGAACGAGCGCGCAGTGCAGTTATTCATTCACGTAACATTTTAATTAGTTGCGGATTTCCGTCGCACCGCGATGGCGTCCAACGCGTCGCGCGGCAACTCGTAAATTATGTCTGATAAAATGTTTTACAGTTGAAATTATTCTATTCGGCTTTGGTCCACACGCTGTTCGGATTATTACTATGGCGTAAAAATAAAGGTATGCACCATAATTCAAACGATGCATAGGTTATGATGAAATCTTTGACAGCTTACCTTTAGCTATATTTAAAGTGCTACAATAAGATAAAAATACTCTATGTAGTTGTAGGTACACACGCAAACCAATAATAATAATACAAATTTAAACAACACCCACTTAAGATGAGCTCGAGGTGAATAAGCTTAATGCCATTACTGAAGGATCAAGGTTGGTACAGTTGGTAAACTTTTCGGCTTTATTGTCGTCTTGCAAGCTATATATACTCGAACGATACTCTCGACGCACTTTGAACTTCATGACTGTTAAACGACTTATTCCCTTAAAAGTCGTTGCTGCTGATTGCTTATACTATATTGCTAAGATACAGCCATCACAAAACATCATTTAACTTATATGGCCTGTTTAATATTAAATGCGATTTTTGTATAACAGACGCATTTAGAAAAACGACGCCTTTCTAAATGTCTAATTATCCCTGTGTCTATTTACCTATTAATTAAATATCTTTTTCGTTTTTTACATGTCAGAAACGTGATTGGATTTCTCAGTGGTCAAGATTTACTGTTTTGTAAATTAGTGTTGTACTAGTAGCTCTATTACTTAGCCGTGCTAAAATGGAATAGTATTTAAGCTTTGTAACTGTACAAACAAACACTCACTGGAGTGCTGATAGCATTTTTGGGAGACTTGTGTACAGTATGTTCTGTGTACATTCATTAAATTAAACTTTATAGTTAGTAAGTACTACATTTATATGTGTTTTGGCTCTGCATCACCCTCAGGTCAACTGGCAAAAAAACCTACGACGCCTGTAACGTCTGTGCATAAAGTTTAATTAATGAATATTTTAACAAATATACATATTTTATATGTATAATTTAATTTGACGGATGCAGACAAAAGTTAATTTTAAACTACTAACACATATTTCCAAAACTAAAATGCGCTAGATTAAGCACAATCCGCGCTAATGACGCCACAAGTTAGGGTTGCCAAAATATATGTTGCATTATGTCTTCATTTGTACAGATAAGCGTTTTTTGTCACGTGACTAATAACGGTACAGAGGACACATGTTAAAAGTTGGTCGTGGGCGTAATTTATTTGATTTGAAGTTTTTTCGCGGGGCAGCCCTAACGCGCCATTAGGGCAAGCTCGTTAGGTTAATGTGGAGGTGAGAGCAGATGTTTGGTGGAGTTGGTGTAGCTTTTTGCTATATATCATCCGTATTGCAGTTGGCTCTAGTATTGTGCTTTTTTGGTTGAATCGCTTTCTTGCAGTGGCGATTCGGGTTTTATGGACGAAAGTTTGGTACGTAGTTTATGTTGTTTATGTAAATTACTGCTGTTGTGTTCCGTGTTAACATTAGATATGCTACCTGGTATGAGCCATATTTGTTCAAGTTATAGTTTTTGAGGTAAATGTAATAGCAAATAGCACTTTGAAACATTTCAGGTTGGGTTTTTAAAATTTTTTTTAGAGGGCCCTCTATCGTCGATACTGAAGCCAAAACTGTATTTTTTTTCATTTTTGTCTGTCTATCTGTCTGTCTGTTTATCTGTATCTTGGACGCGCATCACGCCAGAACTACTAAATGGATGCAAATGAAACTTGGCATGAGGCAGGATATAGAACACTTTTTATCCCGATATTCAGCACCGTTTCCTGGAGAGAGGGGATAAAAAACAAATTATATACTTAGTTGTAATTTAATAACACATAGTCCGATTTCATTCATTCTTTTTTGCTAGAAAGCAAGTACTTTAAATATTACTCCGTGATCTATTTATTTGTTTATTATACGATTTTCATGTGTATTTATCGGTTAGTTCCATAAAATCCTAAACCCGGCGGTTTGGCATCTAAGTTGCACATATATTCGGTAGGTGGCACCGAATTTCTATTTCTAGATTATCCGGTAAATGACACCGTATTACTATATCTAGAATTTTCAGAAATGTAGAAAATATTTACAAAAAAACGTGGCGGTACGAAGTATGCCGGGTCAGCTAGTAATGAATAAAAATGTCTGATCTAATTTAATTGGTTGTAATAATAAATGGGCCACTTAGTCCGGGATCCCCGGGACAAATTTTATAAATAATTACTATCAAGCTAATTTTTTGTGAGTGGCTTCATTTCGATGCGGGCCCCCATCAAAAGTGAAGTGAACCTTTCACCTTACAAATACTTTCGATTTTGGTAGCTAACAAGGGTAGCAGGGACAAAAAAAGTCGTGTGGTGTCGTAGGACACCAGACAGGCACGAAGTTCCATATATATAAAAAAAAAAACAACTTCTATTCATGGTATAAAGAAAATAACTATAACTGCTACTAAAATAATATTATAAATATAAGAAAACCGGATATGTTGAAAAGTAACGACTCGTTTACGTTCTAATTGAAATCTCTCTCAATTACAGTACGTAATTACACTTATGACGCTATGGTGGGTGAAGAAAGAGAGAGTCAACTTACTTTACCATGAGAGCGATGAGAATGCGTGGACTGCAAACACCAATGGTGAACATAGATTCTTTTTACAGAAGAGAATTTTGGCAGTGACTTTAATACCACTAAAATTCTGTTCTATTGAATTTTTAGTTAGTATTTATTATAGTTATTTTATTTAGGTAATTTTATTAAAGCGAAGATTTCGTTTGGTTTAGAAATATCACCACTCAAAAATTATAAAGAACTCGTTGTTTGTAGTTGTGCAAAAACAATTAAACTTAACACTGAGAGATTTATTGGCTTTTAGTCTTAACGCAGAGGTATTTTTTATCGATAGAGAATGCTTTTTTATCTTGCTTATGTTATTTTGTGTCTAATTTACTTTTGACTGTTTATGGCATTTACTTTAGTTTATAAATCACAGTTTTATTTCAAAAATAAATATGTATATTTATTTTTACTTTCCTTCCTTATCTTAAGATTAAGGCGTAAACACAGAATTGAGAATAAAATGAAAAGTTTTATTTGATTATTTGGCCCTGTTAGTAAAACGCAATATATCTTTTACACTTACTTAAGCAACCTGCTAAACTTCTCACACGAGTGTCCAATCTACGTCTATAAACATTTTAGTCTATAAAAACATTTGAAAGAATAATTAAATATAGATATATTTTTCTCTAACGTGCTATTTTGTATCTTTCGTACTATTCATCAGTTAAATTTGTCAATGCGTTCAATTTTAGACCGTACGGTCGCAGATTTCGGAGCAAATTATTACGTACGTAACATATCTATTATTATAAAATATAACTTTATTCAGATATACATTTTTTTTCATGTTTTTTATCGATTAAATTACAAAATAAAAATAATTATGAAGGTCACTTGTGCTGCTACCTAGTAATCTCTACTGAAACAAGTTCCCTACTGAAATTATTTAAATAAAATTAAAAAGGGTGAAGAAAAAGTTAATTATTATATTTTTTTGGAAATACATGCATATTAAACATAGAAAACATCCAAACTCCGAAAAAACAAATATTTGCAGATTATACAAACATTTGATCCGACTCGGAATTCGAACCCGAGACCTCAAATCATACAGCATTCGCATACGCTACCATTGCGAAACCGAGGCAATAATCTTACGTTACGGACGCTGTGAGCCGGCTAGTGAACCCCTCCGCAACGCCCTATAAGGAACTTCGTTCCTAAAACTTTTGAGCGTAGGGCCGGGATAACGTGCCACGCAATTTGTAGGACAATGTGGCTGTTAAATAATATGTTAGAGCTACCACAATCGAATTTTTTTGTAAAGTGAAAGCCCCTCATCGAAATGAAGCCACTCACGAAAACTTAGCTTGATAGTTATAACTTGTAAAATTTGTACCGGGGACTCGGGACTAACTGTATTATGTGTGAAAATTTAACATACAGTTTTTTTTCAATTTAAAATTACATTTAAAGAAAGGAAAGTCATACCTTAGGTTTGCTAAACACGGTTGTTTGAAAAAGCTCCGAGATCCAATTGTCCATTTCTGTACACTACACAAAATTCTACTACTTCCCTGTCCCATAAAGTATACTAAATAAAAATGATCAATTCATATTTCGTTCCACTAAAAAATCTCAAAATATAAACTTCTCCGCGAATGGTACGATGTTTATCTCACGGTCTTCGAAAATAAAATGACGATACAATGGATGGGAAAGATATCGAAATGATGACCCCCCGATAAGTTCGGACCTCGCGAATCGCGAGATAACTGGCTAATGATCAACAAAAGAAATGCAGCTTGTATGGACGCTAATTTGCATATACTTATAGTTAAAACGACTTTCGTAAAAATATTTGTTCTGTGTGAATATAAAGAATTTTAAAATTTTATAACAAATTGGTGGATATTATTGTTTCTAATGGAATAAATTTAGACTCTCAGGGAGACTTACTCTCTATGAGTAAAGAACATGATGTAATAATTTGCATCCGTGTTTTACTCCATGGTGAGACACGAAAAAGTGATTATACAGGATTGAACTGCTATTGTGGTGTGCTTCTTTTCTTTTAAAATCTGAGTCTTACGGTCAAGATGTAACCTAAGAAGTACATTACTTATCTTCCGAAATATAATTTCCCAAGAAAGATTCTAAAGAAATTTAAGCAATGTTTTAAACGACTTCCATAAAATGTGTGTGTGTGTGTATACTGCAATTAAAGCGTCTTGACAATATAATTAATTAGATCCGCATTTCTTTTATAATACAGTCAAACGATTCGAATGTTTTACAAAATTAAAGCAATTAAAATAAAAGCTGAACACAAGTCGAAAGTAAAACAGTTCTTGACTGACTTGGGATCAAATTTATGACAAGTGTCTCTCTTGTAAAATGAACTTACCTGTTTAAAAATTAATCAGTCGCTTCTGAGTTCGAAGACTTCAAAATATTATTCTCTTGAAAATTTAAAGCTTAGGAATGGATATTAATTTATTACTTTAAACAGATTTATTAGTAATAATTAAATCGCTACATAACACGGAGTGTGGCAGAATATGTTATGTAAACTTTAAAGAGCCGTGTGAAAAATTAAAAATGCTGATTTTACGATAAATAGGGGTCAAGTAAAGTCGAGCGGCAAAGTCGAGGGGTGAGGTGGCCACGTGGCGCCGAGGTCACAGGTCGCTATGCGTTAAGAAAGGTCAAAAATCTCCAATTTAAAAGATTGAAAATAGGGTGATCGCTCCAGGAGACGCGCTTCTTAATTAAATTTTTAATTGCTCGCTTTTGTTTTTCTGCCGATGGAATCAAAACCGAGGCTTGAAATATTATGTAATGTTTTTCTTTGTGTAATGAAAGCTTCAGATTTTATTTCGCAGTGAGGGTTAGTATAAGAGATAAATATTAAAGGGTGCTCGAAAATAAATTTTCGAAAAGATTTCACGGAACATTTGATCTTTAGCATTTATTGGTAAAGCATTAGGTTTATTTACGAGGTCGAGCAAACGAGACTTTATGGGACGAGAAGGGTATTAGAAAATAATCCATCGCGCGCGCTATTTAAGTTGGTATCAAGAGATAGAGAGGCCGCGTAAGTGGTAGGTACGTTAGGTACACGTCTTCAATTATGCATCGAGACGTTTATCGGCGTGGAGTGTCCCGGGCGCACCTGCGTCTTTGTCACATTACATTATTAATGGACCGAGGCACAGGATAGCGCGATGTCGGCCTAAAACAATGACACTGCCTTTATAAACGATCCCTTTTCTACCTTAAACTTATGAATTATTGTTAGATCCCTGCTCTTGAAGGGTTGCCACCGTTTTTAATCAACTTACCGACGAGAAGTTTCTCCGATTATAACTAGCGTGCGGGTATATGCGGCAGTTTCTGTATATGTACATGTAACTGTGTACTCGTATATGTAACTGTAAGCTTCAGGTACAGTCTTTTAGGTAAAAAGAAAACAAACGGAAAATGAACACAAATATCTACATCGATTAAACTCCTTCAATATAAAGAAGTTATCTTCAAAGTAATTCAAATCATCATCCTCACACAGTCCACTGATATGAATTACAGGAATTAATATAAATGTTATGGTTCTAACACATAAATATCAAGAAGAAAAAGAACCTACATATTTGTTTGAATCACATACTTTTGCTGATACCTGCTGACTGCAGACAGTGCAGGTCGACTGTTATGTCAGTTGGTAAATCTAAAACATGGAAATAACATTAATATCCAAATATGAAAGAGAAAATGTACATTATATTTTCAATATTGGTGATTGTATCTCACGAAAACTTTGACGTATTTCTATACGATGGACGGGAAAAAATGATAAGTCTGTGAAATATTCGGGGAGATGACAGCTGAGAAAGAATCGAATTTGGAGCAAAGTTCCTGCGAGTAGGTGGAAAGACGTAAAATTCGATAAGAGACAGCAACAAATTCTTTTGGGACGTGGTACGAGATGAGGGCACACCGCACTGTTCTTTGTTCGCGTAAAGTACGTTTCAACGACTACGTGTTTTTTGAGTTTGTTTAACACACTTTGATTCACATTTCGAAGGCACATGCGGCTAAGTTAGTCGTTTTAATATATAAAACAGCTTTATGAATAACTGTTTTTCTTATGATGATCAAGTTTAATTAAAACTTTAGAAAATGAGTACATAGTTTATTAAAGCAATGAATTCAAATGTTAAATACGTGTATAATGTTCGAAAAATGTGAACATTGCTATTGCTTAAGAATCACCATCGTTGTATCAAGTAAAACTGCAAGTTACAATTTTATTATCTATTTTAGAGCGATTAGAATGCGTGGACTGCAAACATCAATGGTGAATATAGATTACTTTAGTTTATAAATCACAGTTTTATTTCAAAAATAAATATGTATATTTATTTTCACTTTCCTTCCTTATATTAAGATTAAGGCGTAAACACAGAATTGAGAATAAACCGAATAGTTTTATTTGATTATTTGGCCCTGTTAGTAAAACGCAATATATCTTTGAGAACTTGAAGTTACTAATCGTATTTTTTTACTATAAATCTTAGGTATGAATAGGTAATTGCCATACGACGTGATGACATATCTTTGCGTCACCCGATAATTATTGCTCAAGTAAACTAAATAACTTTTCAGTTTTTGTTTATTTTCGAAAAACAAATTTTCGTTTAAATAGGCATATTGCGTGGCAAACCCATTCACTCAATTTTTAGGGGACAGTTATTTTTTTTATAAACTGACTATTATCTATTATAAACATCACACACACCAAACACATTGGTGTAAGAGTTATTGACTTATTAATTTCGAAAATGTTTACACTTTACAGATATACGATTTTAAAGCATCGAAATAACTATATCTATCATTTACTACTACTTAAAAAGACTAGGAAACTAAAACAACACAAAAACAATTTAGTATCAATCAAAATTCTATAGATGACGAATTTAAACGTGATTGTAAAATTTTCTGATAAAACGTTAAAGATGTTTTCAATCTATTCTTATTTTACTGTATACTTGATATATTTATACAATACATACATACAATTATAATACTGGGGCAAGAATACACGGGGAACGTGTATTCTTGCCCCAGTATTAAAGTGAGAAAGTAGCTCCAAGTCCATGGAGACGGCAAATGCAATTTGCGATCGCGTCAAAAATTGCAGCGCCGAGTAGGTCCAATTTTCACTATTCAGCATCACCTCACGGGACCACTATACCTATATTGACGACTATTGACCACACTGAAAATTGGTTTCTATTGAAAATTCCCTTGCGTTTTCAACGGAAAATGAGTTCTTATATAAAAGATATGACATGTTTGTAAACGTTTTGTAGAAAATGTTTTATGCTTTAAGGTTTTATTTCCAATGACATTTATAGACATGTGTAGTTTTTGTATAAAGTTCAGTCCTGACATCGCTCGGGCGCGGGAAGTAAGACTTCAATTATGAACTTAATAAGGCTTTAAGGAATGAAGCATAGTCGTAAAAGAAGCTTTGAAATGCTATGTTGGCTTAAGGAATAAATAGTTTGTAGAGTGATTACTTATGAGTACCTGTTGATTTAGCCTGAAAATATAAAATGTTCATTGCTAACAAGAAAAGGATGTATGTACCTATATTTTTAGAACGATTGCAATTTTTTGTTGAAAATGGAAATAAGCTATATTTTTTAGATTCTTTTCTTCAAGTAAATGGTCACTCTGTTTAACAACAGAAATACCAGCAGAAGTAGTTACGTTACCGTTCTACCATAGTTAAGATATAACTCAGTACCGTTGCGTAGAATAATTTACGTTTCTGATTATGTCAGTTTGCAATCACAATAGGACAAAGACAACATGAAATTACATTTGACAACTTGTATCGATTTTCCGTATCGCCTTCGGCAATATCTGCTGAGGTCTACCGACACATAGCCCATTGTTATTAGAGACCAATCAAACTCAGATGTGTGGCCCTATAATTAAGCTCAGACAGGAGTTATTTAACTTAGAACCTTATTTGTAGAGCCATAAAGCTAAATACGGGTTTCATATTAGTGTAGTTGTGCTTGTTAGAAATAGTATGCGCAGTAATTAAATGTAGATGGATAAAAGCATTAATAACGGACATGCGACAAAAGGGTATTTTAGATGAGACTATCATTGATTTACCTGTTTAAATGTAGTTTAGTTTTCCTTTGAAATATCTTTTTAGCTGACTTTGACAGGCAATGACTTGAGATGTCTGTTATTTCAAAGTTCATAATTGATGAACCGATTTTGAGATTTATTTTATTTCTATTTGGAGGGATAAATCTATCGCTTGATCTTATAAACAAACTAGCTGAACCCGCCGGTAACACCGCGGGACAAATCTGATGAGATGAGGGCTTGAATTGAGAGATTATTATTATGATATAATTTAAACGTTTATTAAGTTTTAAGTTTTACATTGTGTAAGGCACATTCGCCATCTTTTTTAGTTCTCTTCCTTATAACCTATGTCATTAATGACACACTCTAAATTAACCAGAGTACTACACTATACAGCGCAACAAAATCTAGTCTAAAAAAGTAGCCTAAGTTACTCCTTAGATCATCAGCTACCTATCAGTAAAAGTCCCGTCAAAATCAGTCCAGCCGTTCCAGAGATTACTCGGTACAAACAGACAGACAGACGGACAGAACAACAGACAAAATTGGTAAAAAAATATATTTGGTATATGTACTGTGTATATTTTATAATTTAAAAGGGGTTATTTCAATGTTACAAAGACACACTCCAATTTCATTTATTTGTATGGATGTATAGATTAGATAGAAAAAATAGGAATGATTCCAAGTACAATTTCTTACTACTCATTTTGTAGGCTCATTAAATTGGCTTTTTACCTGATCACGGAGCACAGTCAAAAGTAAGTGTAACTGTTTTGGCAGTCTACGTATAGTTAGATGTTCCGCCGTTCTGCCAGAATTACTGAACCGATTTTAATGTCATTCATTGTATCAATACGGTCATAATAACGGCCCGGGTGATATAAATAGAAAAGTGTTAAAGTTGGGTTATAATTTTAAAACCTTTCCTGTTCCAAAGTTCTTGCAATAAACTAAACCTTTTGTTTATTTACATTTATTACTTTTATTTTGTTTGTTTTTTTTAAAAATAGTTCTTTGTTTTTTTAAATAGTTCTTTTTTTTTTAAATAGTTCTAATGAAAAGTGCAATTTTTGAATAAAAACTCGACTTGTCATCTCGTCTAATAACAATCAACAAAAAAACGACTTCAAGAACTGAACGAAAGTGAAATAGGACGGGAATCACCAGCTTTCAAATAAAAAAAAAATCATCAAAATCACATAAGTCAGTCGAAAGGTCTGAGGTCACAAACATAAAAAAACAATTGATTTGAGAATGGATGATGAAGACCACAGGAATATAAATCAAATTTGTTAGTTTTATGCACATTAGAGCGTGGTTTTTTTAATTTAAATACTTAAAGAGAACAAAAAGGCGACCAACACTCATTTGGTTTAGTATGATTACTGTTAAACGAATATGAAATGCTTTGAAAGGGACGCTTTCACGCTTGTTATTGATGCAACATGACTATGAATATAAAATTTAAAGCTGTAATTTGGACTGTAAATGGAATTCAAAGCAACCTTTGAGTGTAGCATTACTGTTTTTGAATCTAGTGAAAATATGAATGAATGAGAATGTGATAGTTACGCATTTTGAGAGATTGCTTGGAATTATACATTATTCGTTTATCAAGTATTAAACATAGTTAATTATTAAATTTTCATGTATTCTAGGCATAGACTACAGTCAAATTTGAGTACAGACTCTAACATTTATATACATATATACAGAGTATTTTAAAGACAATTGTAGTCTGCCAGCTTACGCATTTATGCTCACGTTAATATTAATTTTAGTTATTCCAGTATATTTTTCTGAATAAATTTTACTCTACTTCTTATGAAGCATTCTTATTAAGTAAGTAAGAAATTATACCTTGACACCTAATGATTTCGCAAATTGAAGAACTTAAGTTACTTCTTTAAGGTTTTTTCAATGGACATGGCATTCAACTTATAATTTAGAAAACTTTCTACAGCAGTACAAAGAGACATTTGATATTGAAAAGAGAATATCACGTTATATACACACGTTGTAATCACTTGTATACCTTTGTCATTCTTATCACAGAAAACCACATTTTCACAGGGATATTATAAATCACAAATCACACTTTTAAAAAAAGTATGATTTGTTTCAAACATTTGTTACAATCACAATTAGTCGTACACATTACGACTACGTCATTTTTAAAAGTCAAACAGTGTTGGTTGGACTCAAGCACAAAGTTAATGTGAACTTTGCTTTATGTGATAATGATGTAATAAATGAACAAAAACTCAAAAGCTCAGTGAAATGTGTTGTTCAAATATTACCACGAGGGTATAATTATGTTCCACTGTTTGTATCAGCCTTTATTGCTTCCTGCAGGTGACGTCAAATCAGGGGTTCGATCAAAGTGAGTGCTTTTAATAAACCCGCCGGACGCATACCTACAATGTCTATTTAACATTGACCCCTTGTTATCAACCCTTCGACACAAAATTTAATACTTATGTAAAGCGTAATACATCGTGTTAAGGAGTAAATTACAGTGATTTAGCATCGGTGATTTCTTATGTTTAGTTTCATTTTAATTTGGTGCAGTTATATTTTAGATTTGGTATTAAATAATCCGATATTTCGTGTCCATTGGTGGAATTTTTAGTTGTAAATTATGTGGAAATTTAGGTAGAATTATTTATATAAATGTTGATGAGTGTGTTTATACAATGATGAGCTGTTTAGCGGTCGGAATGCGGCGCGGCATTTCTCAGCCCACTGTATAGGGCAATATTAATAAAATTCATACATCAAAGAATGGTGTAAAATTAGTAGATTTTTTATACACATCTACAAATAACAAGACTGATATTTGCAAGAATTAAATTTAAATTGGAAATTGAGAAAAATTACAAATATAAAATTAAATAATAATGTGTCACCTTAGCCTATTAAATACCAGTCCAGGTTTGTTTGTCCTCTTATGGATAAACCCTTTATTAAATGATTACTAAATACGTTGCAATATGGAGAAAAATCAACAATGAATTATGGTTCGAATTCGGTGATCTCTAATTATAGTATGTAGTAAAATTTTACGATAAATTCTCACATTTGATTTTAGATTAATATTCAATATATTTACCGGGGGAGAGCCGTGCTTCGGCATGAATGGGCCGTGATACCACAGCCTCACAGAAAACCGGTGTGAAATAGTGCTTGCGCTATGTTTCACCGAGTGAGTGAGGATACTGGAGGCCCATAACCCAAACCCCCTTCCCCTATCTCCCCTCCCCATCCCCCAAAGGCCGGCAACGCACTTGTGACGCCTCTGGTGTTTGCAGGTGTCCATGGGCGGCGGTAATCGCTTACCATCAGGCGATGCGTCTGCTCGTATGCCCGCCTATTCCATAAAAAAAAATATAATTATCTACTTCCCAGTGCTTAAATCAATATTAATTAACTCCCATCTACGTCCGTCCGTACAGTTCATCTTTTAAAGCGAAGATTTTAGATAAAATCCGATAAATTATAATGAAACATAAAACCCGAACCAGACTTAAAAGAATATATTATTCTTATAAATCTATTATTTAGCAACACGACAGCATTACGATCTCATTGGAAAGTTCCCAAACTCATTCAAATAGGGTTGGAATGCAATGCGAAATGTTATAGAATCTAGTTGCGATAAAACTGGTTAGGCGAACTAGAGTCCTTTGGAATTAATGTGTCTATGGGGCGAGATGAGAACAGGCGGGAACAAGCAAGAACAGGTGGACGTACGATGTGCGATGGGATTTGCAAGCTTGCCCCGTACCACGGTATTCGAGACAAACTATCATGACGTATCGAAATTTAAATTTCTATGCTTCTGTTGCTCTGCGCTTTCGCTTTTATAGTTCGCTTGCAATACTACAAGTACATTTATTATATATATAAGTATATTTATTATATTACAAGCAATACTACAAGTATATTTATTTTTACCAGTGATCTATTGTACAGGAAAATGATAAAAATACATTAAATAAAATAAATATAAAACAACAATGAAGCTTTAAAATCAACTTAAGTTATTCTAATAAGTTCTAAAATAAAAAAAAAATTGCTTTAATTAGTAACTAATAGTAAAATAAATTTCTTAAACGTTTCCATTATTGATGTCAAGTATTAAGTTAGAAGGTAAGTAACTTAAAAAAAAAAAGATTCTTATTAAATTACAACCCAAAAAATGTTATTTTAAAACGCAAACCTTATCGTTTTTATCTTAAATATCTCACTTGAATCATGGTAGAGGGTCGGTCCGCGACCACACCTGAATTATTAAACCGTTACAAAGGTTGATGAATGGTCAATTTAATTCACTGGGCGATATTCACTGGACGTTTCGCACTGGACCGATCCGCGACCTATCGCTATTTACATAAGAATCCGCAGCGCCCTCTTTCCCACGTTCTCATTATATTGTTTTCTCTACTAGAATTTATACACTAACATTTATAAAATAATAATAGTCAATTAGACCTGATATTGAACGTTTCGCGGTTTACCGAGGGTTAACGCCTCGTGGCGTAGTGGTAGCGTTTGCGACTGCTTGAGGTCTCGGATTCGATTCCCGGGTCGGACCAAATGTTTGTATGATCCGCAAATATTTTCGTCGGAGTTTGGGTGTTTCCTATGTATAATACCTATATATTTACAAAAAAGTATATATTTATATCTGTTGTCTAGTACCCATAACACAAGCTCTGCTTAGCTTGGTACTAGATGGCGTTGTGTGTTAGATGTCCGAAATATTTATTACTGTAGTGAATATTTTCTACTTCGTGAAGTTTTTGTAATGTTTGCATGACTGTATATTGTTCGGTTGTTTTATAAAAGGAAAAACGTGTTTTCTGAGTATTATGATGATAGGCGTTTTGTTGAATAAAATATAAAGTAATTTGCTCGACGTAAGTACGATGGAGTTTTGTTGTTGATGAACGAAACCTAAATATGTTGTGAAGGTAATGTGTTCTTTTTTTATATCTCCAGTATTTTATCTAAAGCAGTTTTTATGTTTTTAAACGGCTGACCTTTATAATTATATAAATAACAGTAAAACCATCCGTTATAATTAATGAATGATTCCATTATAATTGAAATATAACAGTAGAAAAGCACACTAGTTATCTATGTTTGGATAAAGTTATTAAGTTTGTTATATACATAAAACAAAAACTTTGTACTCCTTTTTATGAAAAAATGCGAACGGCAGAAATGAAATGTGGCACAATTAAAGTTTATATGAAGGAGTAGAGCACTTAAATAAGCATTCCATTCCGTAACGTTTTCAGAGGTTATGTACTTTTGAGACGGTGTGAACCTTCAGACCACGGGTCAAGACTGTCATTTAAAGAAACCAGGAAGTATATCTCTAATTATAACATTAAGTAGGTATATTTAATTGTATACGACATTTTAAAAAATAGGAAGATGTTGAGAATAGCTTTGGTTAGTTACTTCTATCCAAGGGCCCTGGCCAAGTGGCAAGCGTTTTTTTTGCCTGCAATCGTTAACGTATTAATTCTCGTGTGTCATTGGCTAATGTTAGACAAAGTATTAGCCAATGACATACAAGAATTAAGGAGTTAACGATTGCAGAAAGAAAAACGTTCGCAACTTGGCAAGGGGGGCAGATGTCGGAGAACGATCTCCGTCCTCCTGTGTCCACGATAAGCGCGAGCCTGGGGGTGACAGATGAGGTCACCTGTTACCTTACAGGGGCAGGCCTGAGTGGTGGTGCGGACGCTGCGGAGTGTGTGTGCCCTGGGGGACAGTAAAAGGAACATTGGGGTTCCCACGTAGGTGTGGGCCATCTACAACAAAGGGGCCCGCGGTACGTCGGGGTTCCAGGAATTTCCTTTCTAGGGTGCACCTACTTCCCTGGCATCTGGTACCCGAGACGGCGTGTGGTTTTTGTCGGTTGGAGTCCGACATGCCATCGGTCGTATCCGAGGGTATTTCCGCAGGGAGAAAAAAAAGGGGCAGATGTGTGCTTAGTCACTACAAGAAAGGTTTTTTCCATTGATTGTCTTCATTACCAGTTCTTGTAGTAAATATTATTATTGGAGAGGCCTATGTCCAGCAGTGGACTGCGATAGGCTGATGATGATGATGATGATGATGCGAGAACAACCTCCAGATCAAAGGAATATTTTTTCTATACGATTAACCATAGCCAGCCAGGCATAGCCAGGTATAATACTGGTTACACACCAAATAATACTGCATACTGGAGGCGGAAGCTTAAAGCTTAATCAGTTCAGTACCGAACAAAAACAAGACCTTTAAAGTTCAAGACAAACGGCTAAATACAAATGGTTTATCGTAGGAGCGTAGTGTACGTATAATACCTTGTGCACATGTGTGTGTGGTCGTAGATAAATTTGTGCGGTCCTTACTTAACGATACACAATATACAACGTAGCTGAATTGTTCTAAAGTCCAACATGTTAGGATTTACTGCTGCGTTGGCTACGAAACTACTACAGAGTTTGCGGTTCGTTACGTAGCGTAGCAATTGTATTGTTTTATTCTACGGCGTAGCATGTGTTGTTTAAGCACAGAAGTGTAATAGTTCTACAAAGGTCATAACGAAGCAATAAGAAAATGTCAGTAAATCTCGTATAAATGTGAATGTTTTGAAATACGTTTTACAATTAAGGCACATTATAAATGCAATAGCTGTTACTTCGATTTTCATAATGAATGCATAAAGAATTTCAAATTACTCATTAATGGCAATAAAATTTATTTCTACTAAAACTCGGCTACTAAAATCTAAAAAAATCGGCATGAATAGGCCAGCTCGACAGGAATGATACCACGACCTCACAGAACACCGGTGTGAAATAGTGCTTGCGCTGTGTTTCACCGAGTGAGTGAGGATACCAGAGGCCCATATCCCAACCCCTCCCCCTACCTCCCACCTCCCCCATCCCCCAAAGACCGGTAACGCACTTATGACGCATCTGGTGTCGCGTGTGTCCATGGACGGTGGTAATCGCTTACTATCAGGCGATACGTCAGCTCATTTGTCCCGCTTGTTCCATAAAAAAAACTGCTACTAAATTTAAAACGAACCACGAAACGGCTTTAGTCTGAGTATTTAGGCTGTCTTCATATAGTTTGGCCCTAGACAAAAAAGTCGAGAACAAAGTGTTTCAGTATTCAATATTGTGTTTCTAGACACAGATTTGAGTAAATTAATCACTTAGCAATTGCGGTGACTAATATCAATCATTCTTTCTATTGGTCGTTTTAAAAAGTATGCTTCACTACCTTGTAAATATCAAGGTAACTAAAACAAATGATTAATTATCGAGCAGTAAATAAGCAGTCAACCGTTTCAACTGAAAAATATTGGTGTATTATTAACTTGTAGTATTATTATCTTACCGTGCAAGACTTAGTCCGTGCAGTGCTCGACTTGGCTTTGGGGCGGGCTGGTGGTGTCGGAGGCGCGGGCGGCGTGCCCGGCGGACTAGAGTCGGTGCTGGAAGTTGAAATGCTCGACTTCTCCGACCCCGGATTGCTCGACTGTGGGAAGTTAAAACACTGTTTTAAGTTGTTACGATAATACTCCTATTGTGTTTATGGTAATGAAAATTTATTTCATATATGGTTCCTTAACAAATTATGGATAATATAGAATAAACAAGGTAGTAAAGCCACGCTGATTTCAGCACGAATGTACCAGGCCGGTACTACCCTCTCACAGAAGATCAACCTAAAATGACAGTATCCGTGATGTCGTGTTTTGTTGTTGAATGTGGACCCAATGATGCAGAAGCATTTCAATAGGCCTCAATAGTGTGGGTAATCATGCTGCATTGTATACATTCGCAATGAGTATGGTGACCACTCTTGGATTCTGCTCATGCTTTTCATCAGGCACAGTAGAGTCACTTTTGGCATGCTCAAAATAAAAAATGCTCCCCTGACTTCTTCACTCCAAATTTTTTTTGAGAGAGAGGATTTCATGTATGTATGTCATCATGATTACGTGAAGATGTCCATGGGCGATGATAGTCACTACGGTATATGATATACACACAAAATTATCTAAAATTATATATGACGAGACTTTATCTTAATGTTTTAATAGTGTTACACAACTCAGGTGTAAAATAACATTAGGGGCCATCGCGAGTGACAGATGAGAAACAATCCATCAACGTCTCGGAGTGAGAGGTGATATTTCCGTGAATATCATTGTAAGATATTGTATTACACAGCTGTGGTATTTTCATAGAAATCTTGTACATATGGCAAATACAAACAATTACAGTAAACTTGTCCGATCAGTCGGGTAAAATACTCGGAGTATACGGTCACGAGGGTTTAGTTTTACAAAAATAGATCGCTCCCCGTCTGATACAGTTATAATAACAACCTAAGCATAATGGATATCCGGTGCAATTAAACTGATGTACTAACTGATTTAATTGTATTGATAAACAAGTTATTTTGAGCCTCTTGAAGTTCTTTATTTAATAGTTTAGGATCTTTATAGAGAGGAATATATTATTCATAAGACATTGGAGTTTTTGTATTATTTATTTATAGACTGCTTAAATAAGTTTTTAATGGTGCAAAATTAAAAAAGCAGTCACAATATAGATTCTAGCCTAATTGGTTAATTAATAAAAGCGTTTTAAGGGGTGAACTTAACACGGGCAGGCAACTGGAAAGCCGCCAGACATTTAAGTATAAAAAGCTAGATTAATGAGGCTACCTAGCTTTGTAGCTAAAAACTAGATGTGACAGCATAGTAACGAATTACTAGCATTTTGTACGTGGCGCAAATCAGAGTGATTAATGGAGCCAAGTATAAGTGTACTATAGAAATAAATTGTGGAATGTAATCACGAGTGATTCTGTTTTCATTATTATCCTTCTCCATTTTTTGTCAGAATTGTCATTTTTTGTCTAGCTGAACCCCGCAGTGTTACCCGCGGTTATTGTTGTACCGCGAGTAACGCCGCGGGACAAAGTTAGTCTTAAAAAAGTAGCCTAAGTTACTCCCCGGATCATCAGCTACCTGCCAGTGAAAGTCCCGTCAAAATCGGTCCAGCCGTTCCAGAGATTACCCGGAACAAACAGACAGACAGACAGACAGACCGACAGACAGACAGACAGACAGACAAAAAAATTTTTAACTACAGTTTTGGCATATGTACCGTGTATACATACATATCCATTTAGTAAAAAGCGGTTATTTTAATATTACAAACAGACACTCCAATTTTATTTATTTGTATAGATAAAAATTGTGAACTTTTTAAGCTAATAACTCTTGCTCCATAAGGTCTCTGTAGATAATTATGATTTTAGAAGAGAATTCAAGTTTATTATCGCGGTAAAACGTAGGCCATGTTATTCCTCAAGAATCAAAGTATCTCCGTGAATTCTCCCTCTCAAATTTCGTTGAAGTCGGGGCAGCGGTATAGCCCTGAAAGCATAACAGACAGACCGACAGAGTTACTTTTGAGTTTATAATATTAGTTCGTATATGAATTGGAAAACCTGCTTTTTTGAAATAAGTCTAAATTAGAGATGCATTTGTCATACTCACTTTATGAACCTATGTATACATACTTACATACAATGAAATAAAATTGGATTGTCTGTTTGTAAAATTAAAATAACCGCTTTTTACTAAAAGCACATGTATACACGGTACACATACCAAAATAACATTTACTTCAATTTTTGTCTGTCTGTTTGTTAAGGCTGTTGCTAATCTCTGGAACGGCCGTACCGATTTTGACGGGTGTACAAGCGCCTACATCACGCTATTGAGTACCAGCCTACCGTCAAGTAATTTTATATTCTGTCGACAATTAACAGAGTGTCGGTAGATTTCTTTTCATTTGACGTTACTAATTATTATCTGCTCTCGGCTGCACCGAACATGTATTATTAAGCAATTACACTACTATCAACATATTAACCGAGTTTTACTTAAAAAAGCTCCAATCTTGTGCCAAAACAAGAAAATTGGTGACCGTGACAGGACAAATAAACAAAAATTTTGCGGATATCGATGTTTACAAGAAGCGGCAAACTCCGTTCAAGGATACGAGGACACTCGAATAGATTTCGACACTAGAAGCCAGTTTTGTACTCCTGGCCAGCGATTCAGCTAAAGAGCGCACCAGAAAACAGCCAGCCTCGTCGTGATTACCAAGATAAGTGCCATCCTTTGTACCTACAATACTTACTTTCCAGTTCTAATTCCTTAATTATACAAAATACATAAGTATTCCTATATATTCCTAGCATTTTTTTTTTTTTTTTTTTTTATGTTTGACCCTGCCATAATGACTCTACTCTGCCTGATGGAAAGCATAAGCAGAATCCAAGAGTGATGGTCACCATACTGCGAACGCAGACAATGCAACAATGCAGCATGGTGACCCACACCATGGCGGGCTAGTGATGCTTTCGCATCATTGGGCCTCCGGTCTCGCACTCACCAACGAAACACGACAGCATGATCGCTGTCATTTTACGTTGATTTTCTGTGCGAGGGTAGTACCGCCCCTGTCGAGCCGGCCCGTTCGTGCTGAAATCAGCGTGGCTCTACTACCTTGGAATTTCATTATTTTCTAATATAGTACGGCCTGTATTTGTGTAAATTTCATATCTTTTAGCATTTAAAAAGTGTTGTAAGTACCTACATACTACATACAACAAATAAAATGACTGCCTCGATGGCGCAGTGGTAGCGTACGCGACTGCTGTTCTTGAGGTCTCGGGTTCGATTCCCGGGTCCGATCAAATGTTTGTATGATCTGCAAATATTTGTTTCGGAGTTTGGGTGTTTTCTATCTATAATATGTATGTTTTTACAAAAAAAAAAGTATATATGTATTTGTATCAGTTGTCTAGTACCCCATAACACAAGCTCTGCTTATCTTGGGACTAGATGGCGTTGTGTGTTTAGATGTCCGAAATATTTATTTATTTATTTAAAATTTTCTGTTTAAAATAGGAATCGTTGTTTTCAAAGTGTAAGTGTTGGTGCGCCTCTGTCCACCCCCTCGGGGATGCAAGCGTTATAATATTTACAAGTATATTTAAGCGAATTTGCCGAACTTTTCAGCCATTGCTGTATGAAGTACAGTGCTACTCCGCTGAGTCAGCGTGAACGAGTGTCACCAGCCAGTTCAGCTGAACGTGACCGGCTTTCTGCAGATTTCACCGAGAAGGTGAGCGTGAGCAAAAATCATTTTTTATTCCTTTTCTAAATCATTAAAACATTGTCGATGCCTTTATGTTTGTATTGAAACAAATTATTTTAGAAACATTTACTTGGAACTAAAAGTATTAACGAATTAAGTGTATTTACAATTACTTTTAGACAAGTTATTAATTAATCATGACAACGGAAGGTAGCGATAAATCTTTTTTAAAGGCTTTAGTTGCAAAACGTAGTTCCATCAAAGGACAAATTACGAAATTTAAAAACTATTTACACCAAATAAGCGAATTATTTGAACTTTCAACTGTTCAAATAGCTGAGTTAAATTTAAAATTAAGTAAGTTTGAAGGTTTATCGACAAAATTTGATGACTTGCAGACTGAGATTGAGGTTTTAAATTTTACTAATATTCAAGAGGAGCTTGATGAGCGAGAACGCTTTGAACAAGATATTATACAGAGTATTGCTACGGCTAGAACTGAGTTACAGAAATTCAATATTGATGATGAGAGTAAGCGGCGTGATTCTGTCATTGTCTGTTCAGATTTTGATTACCGGAGCGTTGGATTCAAGTTACCTCAAATACAAATTTCGAAATTTGACGGTTCACATTTCCGCTGGTTGGAGTTTCGGGACACATATGTTAGCTTGGCGTTGTGTGTTTAGATGTCCGAAATATTTATTTATTTATTTAAAATTATCTGTTTAAAATAGGAATCGTTGTTTTCAAAGTGTAAGTGTTGGTGCGCCTCTGTCCACCCCCTCGGGGATGCAAGCGTTATAATATTTACAAGTATATTTAAGCGAATTTGCCGAACTTTTCAACCATTGCTGTATGAAGTACAGTGCTACTCCGCTGAGTCAGTGTGAACGAGTGTCACCAGCCAGTTCAGCTGAACGTGACCGGCTTTCTGCAGATTTCACCGAGAAGGTGAGCGTGAGCAAAAATCATTTTTTATTCCTTTTCTAAATCATTAAAACATTGTCGATGCCTTTATGTTTGTATTGAAACAAATTATTTTAGAAACATTTACTTGGAACTAAAAGTATTAACGAATTAAGTGTATTTACAATTACTTTTAGACAAGTTATTAATTAATCATGACAACGGAAGGTAGCGATAAATCTTTTTTAAAGGCTTTAGTTGCAAAACGTAGTTCCATCAAAGGACAAATTACGAAATTTAAAAACTATTTACACCAAATAAGCGAATTATTTGAACTTTCAACTGTTCAAATAGCTGAGTTAAATTTAAAATTAAGTAAGTTTGAAGGTTTATGGACAAAATTTGATGACTTGCAGACTGAGATTGAGGTTTTAAATTTTACTAATATTCAAGAGGAGCTTGATGAGCGAGAACGCTTTGAACAAGATATTATACAGAGTATTGCTACGGCTAGAACTGAGTTACAGAAATTCAATATTGATGATGATAGTAAGCGGCGTGATTCTGTCATTGTCTGTTCAGATTTTGATTACCGGAGCGTTGGATTCAAGTTACCTCAAATACAAATTTCGAAATTTGACGGTTCACATTTCCGCTGGTTGGAGTTTCGGGACACATATGTTAGCTTGGCGTTGTGTGTTTAGATGTCCGAAATATTTATTTATTTATTTAAAATTTTCTGTTTAAAATAGGAATCGTTGTTTTCAAAGTGTAAGTGTTGGTGCGCCTCTGTCCACCCCCTCGGGGATGCAAGCGTTATAATATTTACAAGTATATTTAAGCGAATTTGCCGAACTTTTCAGCCATTGCTGTATGAAGTACAGTGCTACTCCGCTGAGTCAGCGTGAACGAGTGTCACCAGCCAGTTCAGCTGAACGTGACCGGCTTTCTGCAGATTTCACCGAGAAGGTGAGCGTGAGCAAAAATCATTTTTTATTCCTTTTCTAAATCATTAAAACATTGTCGATGCCTTTATGTTTGTATTGAAACAAATTATTTTAGAAACATTTACTTGGAACTAAAAGTATTAACGAATTAAGTGTATTTACAATTACTTTTAGACAAGTTATTAATTAATCATGACAACGGAAGGTAGCGATAAATCTTTTTTAAAGGCTTTAGTTGCAAAACGTAGTTCCATCAAAGGACAAATTACGAAATTTAAAAACTATTTACACCAAATAAGCGAATTATTTGAACTTTCAACTGTTCAAATAGCTGAGTTAAATTTAAAATTAAGTAAGTTTGAAGGTTTATCGACAAAATTTGATGACTTGCAGACTGAGATTGAGGTTTTAAATTTTACTAATATTCAAGAGGAGCTTGATGAGCGAGAACGCTTTGAACAAGATATTATACAGAGTATTGCTACGGCTAGAACTGAGTTACAGAAATTCAATATTGATGATGAGAGTAAGCGGCGTGATTCTGTCATTGTCTGTTCAGATTTTGATTACCGGAGCGTTGGATTCAAGTTACCTCAAATACAAATTTCGAAATTTGACGGTTCACATTTCCGCTGGTTGGAGTTTCGGGACACATATGTTAGCTTGGCATTGTGTGTTTAGATGTCCGAAATATTTATTGATTTATTTAAAATTTTCTGTTTAAAATAGGAATCGTTGTTTTCAAAGTGTAAGTGTTGGTGCGCCTCTGTCCACCCCCTCGGGGATGCAAGCGTTATAATATTTACAAGTATATTTAAGCGAATTTGCCGAACTTTTCAGCCATTGCTGTATGAAGTACAGTGCTACTCCGCTGAGTCAGCGTGAACGAGTGTCACCAGCCAGTTCAGCTGAACGTGACCGGCTTTCTGCAGATTTCACCGAGAAGGTGAGCGTGAGCAAAAATCATTTTTTATTCCTTTTCTAAATCATTAAAACATTGTCGATGCCTTTATGTTTGTATTGAAACAAATTATTTTAGAAACATTTACTTGGAACTAAAAGTATTAACGAATTAAGTGTATTTACAATTACTTTTAGACAAGTTATTAATTAATCATGACAACGGAAGGTAGCGATAAATCTTTTTTAAAGGCTTTAGTTGCAAAACGTAGTTCCATCAAAGGACAAATTACGAAATTTAAAAACTATTTACACCAAATAAGCGAATTATTTGAACTTTCAACTGTTCAAATAGCTGAGTTAAATTTAAAATTAAGTAAGTTTGAAGGTTTATCGACAAAATTTGATGACTTGCAGACTGAGATTGAGGTTTTAAATTTTACTAATATTCAAGAGGAGCTTGATGAGCGAGAACGCTTTGAACAAGATATTATACAGAGTATTGCTACGGCTAGAACTGAGTTACAGAAATTCAATATTGATGATGATAGTAAGCGGCGTGATTCTGTCATTGTCTGTTCAGATTTTGATTACCGGAGCGTTGGATTCAAGTTACCTCAAATACAAATTTCGAAATTTGACGGTTCACATTTCCGCTGGTTGGAGTTTCGGGACACATATGTTAGCTTGGCGTTGTGTGTTTAGATGTCCGAAATATTTATTTATTTATTTAAAATTTTCTGTTTAAAATAGGAATCGTTGTTTTCAAAGTGTAAGTGTTGGTGCGCCTCTGTCCACCCCCTCGGGGATGCAAGCGTTATAATATTTACAAGTATATTTAAGCGAATTTGCCGAACTTTTCAGCCATTGCTGTATGAAGTACAGTGCTACTCCGCTGAGTCAGCGTGAACGAGTGTCACCAGCCAGTTCAGCTGAACGTGACCGGCTTTCTGCAGATTTCACCGAGAAGGTGAGCATGAGCAAAAATCATTTTTTATACCTTTTCTAAATCATTAAAACATTGTCGATGCCTTTATGTTTGTATTGAAACAAATTATTTTAGAAACATTTACTTGGAACTAAAAGTATTAACGAATTAAGTGTATTTACAATTACTTTTAGACAAGTTATTAATTAATCATGACAACGGAAGGTAGCGATAAATCTTTTTTAAAGGCTTTAGTTGCAAAACGTAGTTCCATCAAAGGACAAATTACGAAATTTAAAAACTATTTACACCAAATAAGCGAATTATTTGAACTTTCAACTGTTCAAGTAGCTGAGTTAAATTTAAAATTAAGTAAGTTTGAAGGTTTATCGACAAAATTTGATGACTTGCAGACTGAGATTGAGGTTTTAAATTTTACTAATATTCAAGAGGAGCTTGATGAGCGAGAACGCTTTGAACAAGATATTATACAGAGTATTGCTACGGCTAGAACTGAGTTACAGAAATTCAATATTGATGATGATAGTAAGCGGCGTGATTCTGTCATTGTCTGTTCAGATTTTGATTACCGGAGCGTTGGATTCAAGTTACCTCAAATACAAATTTCGAAATTTGACGGTTCACATTTCCGCTGGTTGGAGTTTCGGGACACATATGTTAGCTTGGCGTTGTGTGTTTAGATGTCCGAAATATTTATTTATTTATTTAAAATTTTCTGTTTAAAATAGGAATCGTTGTTTTCAAAGTGTAAGTGTTGGTGCGCCTCTGTCCACCCCCTCGGGGATGCAAGCGTTATAATATTTACAAGTATATTTAAGCGAATTTGCCGAACTTTTCAGCCATTGCTGTATGAAGTACAGTGCTACTCCGCTGAGTCAGCGCTGCAGCGTGAACGAGTGTCACCAGCCAGTTCAACTGAACGTGACCGGCTTTCTGCAGATTTCACCGAGAAGGTGAGCGTGAGCAAAAATCATTTTTTATTCCTTTTCTAAATCATTAAAACATTGTCGATGCCTTTATGTTTGTATTGAAACAAATTATTTTAGAAACATTTACTTGGAACTAAAAGTATTAACGAATTAAGTGTATTTACAATTACTTTTAGACAAGTTATTAATTAATCATGACAACGGAAGGTAGCGATAAATCTTTTTTAAAGGCTTTAGTTGCAAAACGTAGTTCCATCAAAGGACAAATTACGAAATTTAAAAACTATTTACACCAAATAAGCGAATTATTTGAACTTTCAACTGTTCAAATAGCTGAGTTAAATTTAAAATTAAGTAAGTTTGAAGGTTTATCGACAAAATTTGATGACTTGCAGACTGAGATTGAGGTTTTAAATTTTACTAATATTCAAGAGGAGCTTGATGAGCGAGAACGCTTTGAACAAGATATTATACAGAGTATTGCTACGGCTAGAACTGAGTTACAGAAATTCAATATTGATGATGATAGTAAGCGGCGTGATTCTGTCATTGTCTGTTCAGATTTTGATTACCGGAGCGTTGGATTCAAGTTACCTCAAATACAAATTTCGAAATTTGACGGTTCACATTTCCGCTGGTTGGAGTTTCGGGACACATATGTTAGCTTGGCGTTGTGTGTTTAGATGTCCGAAATATTTATTTATTTATTTAAAATTTTCTGTTTAAAATAGGAATCGTTGTTTTCAAAGTGTAGGTGTTGGTGCGCCTCTGTCCACCCCCTCGGGGATGCAAGCGTTATAATATTTACAAGTATATTTAAGCGAATTTGCCGAACTTTTCAGCCATTGCTGTATGAAGTACAGTGCTACTCCGCTGAGTCAGCGTGAACGAGTGTCACCAGCCAGTTCAGCTGAACGTGACCGGCTTTCTGCAGATTTCACCGAGAAGGTGAGCATGAGCAAAAATCATTTTTTATACCTTTTCTAAATCATTAAAACATTGTCGATGCCTTTATGTTTGTATTGAAACAAATTATTTTAGAAACATTTACTTGGAACTAAAAGTATTAACGAATTAAGTGTATTTACAATTACTTTTAGACAAGTTATTAATTAATCATGACAACGGAAGGTAGCGATAAATCTTTTTTAAAGGCTTTAGTTGCAAAACGTAGTTCCATCAAAGGACAAATTACGAAATTTAAAAACTATTTACACCAAATAAGCGAATTATTTGAACTTTCAACTGTTCAAATAGCTGAGTTAAATTTAAAATTAAGTAAGTTTGAAGGTTTATCGACAAAATTTGATGACTTGCAGACTGAGATTGAGGTTTTAAATTTTACTAATATTCAAGAGGAGCTTGATGAGCGAGAACGCTTTGAACAAGATATTATACAGAGTATTGCTACGGCTAGAACTGAGTTACAGAAATTCAATATTGATGATGATAGTAAGCGGCGTGATTCTGTCATTGTCTGTTCAGATTTTGATTACCGGAGCGTTGGATTCAAGTTACCTCAAATACAAATTTCGAAATTTGACGGTTCACATTTCCGCTGGTTGGAGTTTCGGGACACATATGTTAGCTTGGCGTTGTGTGTTTAGATGTCCGAAATATTTATTTATTTATTTAAAATTTTCTGTTTAAAATAGGAATCGTTGTTTTCAAAGTGTAAGTGTTGGTGCGCCTCTGTCCACCCCCTCGGGGATGCAAGCGTTATAATATTTACAAGTATATTTAAGCGAATTTGCCGAACTTTTCAGCCATTGCTGTATGAAGTACAGTGCTACTCCGCTGAGTCAGCGCTGCAGCGTGAACGAGTGTCACCAGCCAGTTCAACTGAACGTGACCGGCTTTCTGCAGATTTCACCGAGAAGGTGAGCGTGAGCAAAAATCATTTTTTATTCCTTTTCTAAATCATTAAAACATTGTCGATGCCTTTATGTTTGTATTGAAACAAATTATTTTAGAAACATTTACTTGGAACTAAAAGTATTAACGAATTAAGTGTATTTACAATTACTTTTAGACAAGTTATTAATTAATCATGACAACGGAAGGTAGCGATAAATCTTTTTTAAAGGCTTTAGTTGCAAAACGTAGTTCCATCAAAGGACAAATTACGAAATTTAAAAACTATTTACACCAAATAAGCGAATTATTTGAACTTTCAACTGTTCAAATAGCTGAGTTAAATTTAAAATTAAGTAAGTTTGAAGGTTTATCGACAAAATTTGATGACTTGCAGACTGAGATTGAGGTTTTAAATTTTACTAATATTCAAGAGGAGCTTGATGAGCGAGAACGCTTTGAACAAGATATTATACAGAGTATTGCTACGGCTAGAACTGAGTTACAGAAATTCAATATTGATGATGATAGTAAGCGGCGTGATTCTGTCATTGTCTGTTCAGATTTTGATTACCGGAGCGTTGGATTCAAGTTACCTCAAATACAAATTTTGAAATTTGACGGTTCACATTTCCGCTGGTTGGAGTTTCGGGACACATATGTTAGCTTGGCGTTGTGTGTTTAGATGTCCGAAATATTTATTTATTTATTTAAAATTTTCTGTTTAAAATAGGAATCGTTGTTTTCAAAGTGTAAGTGTTGGTGCGCCTCTGTCCACCCCCTCGGGGATGCAAGCGTTATAATATTTACAAGTATATTTAAGCGAATTTGCCGAACTTTTCAGCCATTGCTGTATGAAGTACAGTGCTACTCCGCTGAGTCAGCGTGAACGAGTGTCACCAGCCAGTTCAGCTGAACGTGACCGGCTTTCTGCAGATTTCACCGAGAAGGTGAGCGTGAGCAAAAATCATTTTTTATTCCTTTTCTAAATCATTAAAACATTGTCGATGCCTTTATGTTTGTATTGAAACAAATTATTTTAGAAACATTTACTTGGAACTAAAAGTATTAACGAATTAAGTGTATTTACAATTACTTTTAGACAAGTTATTAATTAATCATGACAACGGAAGGTAGCGATAAATCTTTTTTAAAGGCTTTAGTTGCAAAACGTAGTTCCATCAAAGGACAAATTACGAAATTTAAAAACTATTTACACCAAATAAGCGAATTATTTGAACTTTCAACTGTTCAAGTAGCTGAGTTAAATTTAAAATTAAGTAAGTTTGAAGGTTTATCGACAAAATTTGATGACTTGCAGACTGAGATTGAGGTTTTAAATTTTACTAATATTCAAGAGGAGCTTGATGAGCGAGAACGCTTTGAACAAGATATTATACAGAGTATTGCTACGGCTAGAACTGAGTTACAGAAATTCAATATTGATGATGATAGTAAGCGGCGTGATTCTGTCATTGTCTGTTCAGATTTTGATTACCGGAGCGTTGGATTCAAGTTACCTCAAATACAAATTTCGAAATTTGACGGTTCACATTTCCGCTGGTTGGAGTTTCGGGACACATATGTTAGCTTGGCGTTGTGTGTTTAGATGTCCGAAATATTTATTTATTTATTTAAAATTTTCTGTTTAAAATAGGAATCGTTGTTTTCAAAGTGTAAGTGTTGGTGCGCCTCTGTCCACCCCCTCGGGGATGCAAGCGTTATAATATTTACAAGTATATTTAAGCGAATTTGCCGAACTTTTCAGCCATTGCTGTATGAAGTACAGTGCTACTCCGCTGAGTCAGCGTGAACGAGTGTCACCAGCCAGTTCAGCTGAACGTGACCGGCTTTCTGCAGATTTCACCGAGAAGGTGAGCGTGAGCAAAAATCATTTTTTATTCCTTTTCTAAATCATTAAAACATTGTCGATGCCTTTATGTTTGTATTGAAACAAATTATTTTAGAAACATTTACTTGGAACTAAAAGTATTAACGAATTAAGTGTATTTACAATTACTTTTAGACAAGTTATTAATTAATCATGACAACGGAAGGTAGCGATAAATCTTTTTTAAAGGCTTTAGTTGCAAAACGTAGTTCCATCAAAGGACAAATTACGAAATTTAAAAACTATTTACACCAAATAAGCGAATTATTTGAACTTTCAACTGTTCAAGTAGCTGAGTTAAATTTAAAATTAAGTAAGTTTGAAGGTTTATCGACAAAATTTGATGACTTGCAGACTGAGATTGAGGTTTTAAATTTTACTAATATTCAAGAGGAGCTTGATGAGCGAGAACGCTTTGAACAAGATATTATACAGAGTATTGCTACGGCTAGAACTGAGTTACAGAAATTCAATATTGATGATGATAGTAAGCGGCGTGATTCTGTCATTGTCTGTTCAGATTTTGATTACCGGAGCGTTGGATTCAAGTTACCTCAAATACAAATTTCGAAATTTGACGGTTCACATTTCCGCTGGTTGGAGTTTCGGGACACATATGTTAGCTTGGCGTTGTGTGTTTAGATGTCCGAAATATTTATTTATTTATTTAAAATTTTCTGTTTAAAATAGGAATCGTTGTTTTCAAAGTGTAAGTGTTGGTGCGCCTCTGTCCACCCCCTCGGGGATGCAAGCGTTATAATATTTACAAGTATATTTAAGCGAATTTGCCGAACTTTTCAGCCATTGCTGTATGAAGTACAGTGCTACTCCGCTGAGTCAGCGCTGCAGCGTGAACGAGTGTCACCAGCCAGTTCAACTGAACGTGACCGGCTTTCTGCAGATTTCACCGAGAAGGTGAGCGTGAGCAAAAATCATTTTTTATTCCTTTTCTAAATCATTAAAACATTGTCGATGCCTTTATGTTTGTATTGAAACAAATTATTTTAGAAACATTTACTTGGAACTAAAAGTATTAACGAATTAAGTGTATTTACAATTACTTTTAGACAAGTTATTAATTAATCATGACAACGGAAGGTAGCGATAAATCTTTTTTAAAGGCTTTAGTTGCAAAACGTAGTTCCATCAAAGGACAAATTACGAAATTTAAAAACTATTTACACCAAATAAGCGAATTATTTGAACTTTCAACTGTTCAAATAGCTGAGTTAAATTTAAAATTAAGTAAGTTTGAAGGTTTATCGACAAAATTTGATGACTTGCAGACTGAGATTGAGGTTTTAAATTTTACTAATATTCAAGAGGAGCTTGATGAGCGAGAACGCTTTGAACAAGGTATTATACAGAGTATTGCTAAGGCTAGAACTGAGTTACAGAAATTCAATATTGATGATGATAGTAAGCGGCGTGATTCTGTCATTGTCTGTTCAGATTTTGATTACCGGAGCGTTGGATTCAAGTTACCTCAAATACAAATTTCGAAATTTGACGGTTCACATTTCCGCTGGTTGGAGTTTCGGGACACATATGTTAGCTTGGCGTTGTGTGTTTAGATGTCCGAAATATTTATTTATTTATTTAAAATTTTCTGTTTAAAATAGGAATCGTTGTTTTCAAAGTGTAAGTGTTGGTGCGCCTCTGTCCACCCCCTCGGGGATGCAAGCGTTATAATATTTACAAGTATATTTAAGCGAATTTGCCGAACTTTTCAGCCATTGCTGTATGAAGTACAGTGCTACTCCGCTGAGTCAGCGTGAACGAGTGTCACCAGCCAGTTCAGCTGAACGTGACCGGCTTTCTGCAGATTTCACCGAGAAGGTGAGCGTGAGCAAAAATCATTTTTTATTCCTTTTCTAAATCATTAAAACATTGTCGATGCCTTTATGTTTGTATTGAAACAAATTATTTTAGAAACATTTACTTGGAACTAAAAGTATTAACGAATTAAGTGTATTTACAATTACTTTTAGACAAGTTATTAATTAATCATGACAACGGAAGGTAGCGATAAATCTTTTTTAAAGGCTTTAGTTGCAAAACGTAGTTCCATCAAAGGACAAATTACGAAATTTAAAAACTATTTACACCAAATAAGCGAATTATTTGAACTTTCAACTGTTCAAATAGCTGAGTTAAATTTAAAATTAAGTAAGTTTGAAGGTTTATCGACAAAATTTGATGACTTGCAGACTGAGATTGAGGTTTTAAATTTTACTAATATTCAAGAGGAGCTTGATGAGCGAGAACGCTTTGAACAAGATATTATACAGAGTATTGCTACGGCTAGAATGGAGTTACAGAAATTCAATATTGATGATGATAGTAAGCGGCGTGATTCTGTCATTGTCTGTTCAGATTTTGATTACCGGAGCGTTGGATTCAAGTTACCTCAAATACAAATTTCGAAATTTGACGGTTCACATTTCCGCTGGTTGGAGTTTCGGGACACATATGTTAGCTTGGCGTTGTGTGTTTAGATGTCCGAAATATTTATTTATTTATTTAAAATTTTCTGTTTAAAATAGGAATCGTTGTTTTCAAAGTGTAAGTGTTGGTGCGCCTCTGTCCACCCCCTCGGGGATGCAAGCGTTATAATATTTACAAGTATATTTAAGCGAATTTGCCGAACTTTTCAGCCATTGCTGTATGAAGTACAGTGCTACTCCGCTGAGTCAGCGTGAACGAGTGTCACCAGCCAGTTCAGCTGAACGTGACCGGCTTTCTGCAGATTTCACCGAGAAGGTGAGCGTGAGCAAAAATCATTTTTTATTCCTTTTCTAAATCATTAAAACATTGTCGATGCCTTTATGTTTGTATTGAAACAAATTATTTTAGAAACATTTACTTGGAACTAAAAGTATTAACGAATTAAGTGTATTTACAATTACTTTTAGACAAGTTATTAATTAATCATGACAACGGAAGGTAGCGATAAATCTTTTTTAAAGGCTTTAGTTGCAAAACGTAGTTCCATCAAAGGACAAATTACGAAATTTAAAAACTATTTACACCAAATAAGCGAATTATTTGAACTTTCAACTGTTCAAATAGCTGAGTTAAATTTAAAATTAAGTAAGTTTGAAGGTTTATCGACAAAATTTGATGACTTGCAGACTGAGATTGAGGTTTTAAATTTTACTAATATTCAAGAGGAGCTTGATGAGCGAGAACGCTTTGAACAAGATATTATACAGAGTATTGCTACGGCTAGAACTGAGTTACAGAAATTCAATATTGATGATGATAGTAAGCGGCGTGATTCTGTCATTGTCTGTTCAGATTTTGATTACCGGAGCGTTGAATTCAAGTTACCTCAAATACAAATTTCGAAATTTGACGGTTCACATTTCCGCTGGTTGGAGTTTCGGGACACATATGTTAGCTTGGCGTTGTGTGTTTAGATGTCCGAAATATTTATTTATTTATTTAAAATTTTCTGTTTAAAATAGGAATCGTTGTTTTCAAAGTGTAAGTGTTGGTGCGCCTCTGTCCACCCCCTCGGGGATGCAAGCGTTATAATATTTACAAGTATATTTAAGCGAATTTGCCGAACTTTTCAGCCATTGCTGTATGAAGTACAGTGCTACTCCGCTGAGTCAGCGTGAACGAGTGTCACCAGCCAGTTCAGCTGAACGTGACCGGCTTTCTGCAGATTTCACCGAGAAGGTGAGCGTGAGCAAAAATCATTTTTTATTCCTTTTCTAAATCATTAAAACATTGTCGATGCCTTTATGTTTGTATTGAAACAAATTATTTTAGAAACATTTACTTGGAACTAAAAGTATTAACGAATTAAGTGTATTTACAATTACTTTTAGACAAGTTATTAATTAATCATGACAACGGAAGGTAGCGATAAATCTTTTTTAAAGGCTTTAGTTGCAAAACGTAGTTCCATCAAAGGACAAATTACGAAATTTAAAAACTATTTACACCAAATAAGCGAATTATTTGAACTTTCAACTGTTCAAATAGCTGAGTTAAATTTAAAATTAAGTAAGTTTGAAGGTTTATCGACAAAATTTGATGACTTGCAGACTGAGATTGAGGTTTTAAATTTTACTAATATTCAAGAGGAGCTTGATGAGCGAGAACGCTTTGAACAAGATATTATACAGAGTATTGCTACGGCTAGAATGGAGTTACAGAAATTCAATATTGATGATGATAGTAAGCGGCGTGATTCTGTCATTGTCTGTTCAGATTTTGATTACCGGAGCGTTGGATTCAAGTTACCTCAAATACAAATTTCGAAATTTGACGGTTCACATTTCCGCTGGTTGGAGTTTCGGGACACATATGTTAGCTTGGCGTTGTGTGTTTAGATGTCCGAAATATTTATTTATTTATTTAAAATTTTCTGTTTAAAATAGGAATCATTGTTTTCAAAGTGTAAGTGTTGGTGCGCCTCTGTCCACCCCCTCGGGGATGCAAGCGTTATAATATTTACAAGTATATTTAAGCGAATTTGCCGAACTTTTCAGCCATTGCTGTATGAAGTACAGTGCTACTCCGCTGAGTCAGCGTGAACGAGTGTCACCAGCCAGTTCAGCTGAACGTGACCGGCTTTCTGCAGATTTCACCGAGAAGGTGAGCGTGAGCAAAAATCATTTTTTATTCCTTTTCTAAATCATTAAAACATTGTCGATGCCTTTATGTTTGTATTGAAACAAATTATTTTAGAAACATTTACTTGGAACTAAAAGTATTAACGAATTAAGTGTATTTACAATTACTTTTAGACAAGTTATTAATTAATCATGACAACGGAAGGTAGCGATAAATCTTTTTTAAAGGCTTTAGTTGCAAAACGTAGTTCCATCAAAGGACAAATTACGAAATTTAAAAACTATTTACACCAAATAAGCGAATTATTTGAACTTTCAACTGTTCAAATAGCTGAGTTAAATTTAAAATTAAGTAAGTTTGAAGGTTTATCGACAAAATTTGATGACTTGCAGACTGAGATTGAGGTTTTAAATTTTACTAATATTCAAGAGGAGCTTGATGAGCGAGAACGCTTTGAACAAGATATTATACAGAGTATTGCTACGGCTAGAACTGAGTTACAGAAATTCAATATTGATGATGATAGTAAGCGGCGTGATTCTGTCATTGTCTGTTCAGATTTTGATTACCGGAGCGTTGGATTCAAGTTACCTCAAATACAAATTTCGAAATTTGACGCTTCACATTTCCGCTGGTTGGAGTTTCGGGACACATATGTTAGCTTGGCGTTGTGTGTTTAGATGTCCGAAATATTTATTTATTTATTTAAAATTTTCTGTTTAAAATAGGAATCGTTGTTTTCAAAGTGTAAGTGTTGGTGCGCCTCTGTCCACCCCCTCGGGGATGCAAGCGTTATAATATTTACAAGTATATTTAAGCGAATTTGCCGAACTTTTCAGCCATTGCTGTATGAAGTACAGTGCTACTCCGCTGAGTCAGCGTGAACGAGTGTCACCAGCCAGTTCAGCTGAACGTGACCGGCTTTCTGCAGATTTCACCGAGAAGGTGAGCGTGAGCAAAAATCATTTTTTATTCCTTTTCTAAATCATTAAAACATTGTCGATGCCTTTATGTTTGTATTGAAACAAATTATTTTAGAAACATTTACTTGGAACTAAAAGTATTAACGAATTAAGTGTATTTACAATTACTTTTAGACAAGTTATTAATTAATCATGACAACGGAAGGTAGCGATAAATCTTTTTTAAAGGCTTTAGTTGCAAAACGTAGTTCCATCAAAGGACAAATTACGAAATTTAAAAACTATTTACACCAAATAAGCGAATTATTTGAACTTTCAACTGTGCAAATAGCTGAGTTAAATTTAAAATTAAGTAAGTTTGAAGGTTTATCGACAAAATTTGATGACTTGCAGACTGAGATTGAGGTTTTAAATTTTACTAATATTCAAGAGGAGCTTGATGAGCGAGAACGCTTTGAACAAGATATTATACAGAGTATTGCTACGGCTAGAACTGAGTTACAGAAATTCAATATTGATGATGAGAGTAAGCGGCGTGATTCTGTCATTGTCTGTTCAGATTTTGATTACCGGAGCGTTGGATTCAAGTTACCTCAAATACAAATTTCGAAATTTGACGGTTCACATTTCCGCTGGTTGGAGTTTCGGGACACATATGTTAGCTTGGCGTTGTGTGTTTAGATGTCCGAAATATTTATTTATTTATTTAAAATTTTCTGTTTAAAATAGGAATCGTTGTTTTCAAAGTGTAAGTGTTGGTGCGCCTCTGTCCACCCCCTCGGGGATGCAAGCGTTATAATATTTACAAGTATATTTAAGCGAATTTGCCGAACTTTTCAGCCATTGCTGTATGAAGTACAGTGCTACTCCGCTGAGTCAGTGTGAACGAGTGTCACCAGCCAGTTCAGCTGAACGTGACCGGCTTTCTGCAGATTTCACCGAGAAGGTGAGCGTGAGCAAAAATCATTTTTTATTCCTTTTCTAAATCATTAAAACATTGTCGATGCCTTTATGTTTGTATTGAAACAAATTATTTTAGAAACATTTACTTGGAACTAAAAGTATTAACGAATTAAGTGTATTTACAATTACTTTTAGACAAGTTATTAATTAATCATGACAACGGAAGGTAGCGATAAATCTTTTTTAAAGGCTTTAGTTGCAAAACGTAGTTCCATCAAAGGACAAATTACGAAATTTAAAAACTATTTACACCAAATAAGCGAATTATTTGAACTTTCAACTGTTCAAATAGCTGAGTTAAATTTAAAATTAAGTAAGTTTGAAGGTTTATCGACAAAATTTGATGACTTGCAGACTGAGATTGAGGTTTTAAATTTCACTAATATTCAAGAGGAGCTTGATGAGCGAGAACGCTTTGAACAAGATATTATACAGAGTATTGCTAAGGCTAGAACTGAGTTACAGAAATTCAATATTGATGATGATAGTAAGCGGCGTGATTCTGTCATTGTCTGTTCAGATTTTGATTACCGGAGCGTTGGATTCAAGTTACCTCAAATACAAATTTCGAAATTTGACGGTTCACATTTCCGCTGGTTGGAGTTTCGGGACACATATGTTAGCTTGGCGTTGTGTGTTTAGATGTCCGAAATATTTATTTATTTATTTAAAATTTTCTGTTTAAAATAGGAATCGTTGTTTTCAAAGTGTAAGTGTTGGTGCGCCTCTGTCCACCCCCTCGGGGATGCAAGCGTTATAATATTTACAAGTATATTTAAGCGAATTTGCCGAACTTTTCAGCCATTGCTGTATGAAGTACAGTGCTACTCCGCTGAGTCAGCGTGAACGAGTGTCACCAGCCAGTTCAGCTGAACGTGACCGGCTTTCTGCAGATTTCACCGAGAAGGTGAGCGTGAGCAAAAATCATTTTTTATTCCTTTTCTAAATCATTAAAACATTGTCGATGCCTTTATGTTTGTATTGAAACAAATTATTTTAGAAACATTTACTTGGAACTAAAAGTATTAACGAATTAAGTGTATTTACAATTACTTTTAGACAAGTTATTAATTAATCATGACAACGGAAGGTAGCGATAAATCTTTTTTAAAGGCTTTAGTTGCAAAACGTAGTTCCATCAAAGGACAAATTACGAAATTTAAAAACTATTTACACCAAATAAGCGAATTATTTGAACTTTCAACTGTTCAAATAGCTGAGTTAAATTTAAAATTAAGTAAGTTTGAAGGTTTATCGACAAAATTTGATGACTTGCAGACTGAGATTGAGGTTTTAAATTTTACTAATATTCAAGAGGAGCTTGATGAGCGAGAACGCTTTGAACAAGATATTATACAGAGTATTGCTACGGCTAGAACTGAGTTACAGAAATTCAATATTGATGATGAGAGTAAGCGGCGTGATTCTGTCATTGTCTGTTCAGATTTTGATTACCGGAGCGTTGGATTCAAGTTACCTCAAATACAAATTTCGAAATTTGACGGTTCACATTTCCGCTGGTTGGAGTTTCGGGACACATATGTTAGCTTGGCGTTGTGTGTTTAGATGTCCGAAATATTTATTTATTTATTTAAAATTTTCTGTTTAAAATAGGAATCGTTGTTTTCAAAGTGTAAGTGTTGGTGCGCCTCTGTCCACCCCCTCGGGGATGCAAGCGTTATAATATTTACAAGTATATTTAAGCGAATTTGCCGAACTTTTCAACCATTGCTGTATGAAGTACAGTGCTACTCCGCTGAGTCAGTGTGAACGAGTGTCACCAGCCAGTTCAGCTGAACGTGACCGGCTTTCTGCAGATTTCACCGAGAAGGTGAGCGTGAGCAAAAATCATTTTTTATTCCTTTTCTAAATCATTAAAACATTGTCGATGCCTTTATGTTTGTATTGAAACAAATTATTTTAGAAACATTTACTTGGAACTAAAAGTATTAACGAATTAAGTGTATTTACAATTACTTTTAGACAAGTTATTAATTAATCATGACAACGGAAGGTAGCGATAAATCTTTTTTAAAGGCTTTAGTTGCAAAACGTAGTTCCATCAAAGGACAAATTACGAAATTTAAAAACTATTTACACCAAATAAGCGAATTATTTGAACTTTCAACTGTTCAAATAGCTGAGTTAAATTTAAAATTAAGTAAGTTTGAAGGTTTATCGACAAAATTTGATGACTTGCAGACTGAGATTGAGGTTTTAAATTTTACTAATATTCAAGAGGAGCTTGATGAGCGAGAACGCTTTGAACAAGATATTATACAGAGTATTGCTACGGCTAGAATGGAGTTACAGAAATTCAATATTGATGATGATAGTAAGCGGCGTGATTCTGTCATTGTCTGTTCAGATTTTGATTACCGGAGCGTTGGATTCAAGTTACCTCAAATACAAATTTCGAAATTTGACGGTTCACATTTCCGCTAGTTGGAGTTTCGGGACACATATGTTAGCTTGGCGTTGTGTGTTTAGATGTCCGAAATATTTATTTATTTATTTAAAATTTTCTGTTTAAAATAGGAATCGTTGTTTTCAAAGTGTAAGTGTTGGTGCACCTCTGTCCACCCCCTCGGGGATGCAAGCGTTATAATATTTACAAGTATATTTAAGCGAATTTGCCGAACTTTTCAGCCATTGCTGTATGAAGTACAGTGCTACTCCGCTGAGTCAGCGTGAACGAGTGTCACCAGCCAGTTCAGCTGAACGTGACCGGCTTTCTGCAGATTTCACCGAGAAGGTGAGCGTGAGCAAAAATCATTTTTTATTCCTTTTCTAAATCATTAAAACATTGTCGATGCCTTTATGTTTGTATTGAAACAAATTATTTTAGAAACATTTACTTGGAACTAAAAGTATTAACGAATTAAGTGTATTTACAATTACTTTTAGACAAGTTATTAATTAATCATGACAACGGAAGGTAGCGATAAATCTTTTTTAAAGGCTTTAGTTGCAAAACGTAGTTCCATCAAAGGACAAATTACGAAATTTAAAAACTATTTACACCAAATAAGCGAATTATTTGAACTTTCAACTGTGCAAATAGCTGAGTTAAATTTAAAATTAAGTAAGTTTGAAGGTTTATCGACAAAATTTGATGACTTGCAGACTGAGATTGAGGTTTTAAATTTTACTAATATTCAAGAGGAGCTTGATGAGCGAGAACGCTTTGAACAAGATATTATACAGAGTATTGCTACGGCTAGAACTGAGTTACAGAAATTCAATATTGATGATGATAGTAAGCGGCGTGATTCTGTCATTGTCTGTTCAGATTTTGATTACCGGAGCGTTGGATTCAAGTTACCTCAAATACAAATTTCGAAATTTGACGGTTCACATTTCCGCTGGTTGGAGTTTCGGGACACATATGTTAGCTTGGCGTTGTGTGTTTAGATGTCCGAAATATTTATTTATTTATTTAAAATTTTCTGTTTAAAATAGGAATCGTTGTTTTCAAAGTGTAAGTGTTGGTGCGCCTCTGTCCACCCCCTCGGGGATGCAAGCGTTATAATATTTACAAGTATATTTAAGCGAATTTGCCGAACTTTTCAGCCATTGCTGTATGAAGTACAGTGCTACTCCGCTGAGTCAGCGCTGCAGCGTGAACGAGTGTCACCAGCCAGTTCAACTGAACGTGACCGGCTTTCTGCAGATTTCACCGAGAAGGTGAGCGTGAGCAAAAATCATTTTTTATTCCTTTTCTAAATCATTAAAACATTGTCGATGCCTTTATGTTTGTATTGAAACAAATTATTTTAGAAACATTTACTTGGAACTAAAAGTATTAACGAATTAAGTGTATTTACAATTACTTTTAGACAAGTTATTAATTAATCATGACAACGGAAGGTAGCGATAAATCTTTTTTAAAGGCTTTAGTTGCAAAACGTAGTTCCATCAAAGGACAAATTACGAAATTTAAAAACTATTTACACCAAATAAGCGAATTATTTGAACTTTCAACTGTTCAAATAGCTGAGTTAAATTTAAAATTAAGTAAGTTTGAAGGTTTATCGACAAAATTTGATGACTTGCAGACTGAGATTGAGGTTTTAAATTTTACTAATATTCAAGAGGAGCTTGATGAGCGAGAACGCTTTGAACAAGGTATTATACAGAGTATTGCTAAGGCTAGAACTGAGTTACAGAAATTCAATATTGATGATGATAGTAAGCGGCGTGATTCTGTCATTGTCTGTTCAGATTTTGATTACCGGAGCGTTGGATTCAAGTTACCTCAAATACAAATTTCGAAATTTGACGGTTCACATTTCCGCTGGTTGGAGTTTCGGGACACATATGTTAGCTTGGCGTTGTGTGTTTAGATGTCCGAAATATTTATTTATTTATTTAAAATTTTCTGTTTAAAATAGGAATCGTTGTTTTCAAAGTGTAAGTGTTGGTGCGCCTCTGTCCACCCCCTCGGGGATGCAAGCGTTATAATATTTACAAGTATATTTAAGCGAATTTGCCGAACTTTTCAGCCATTGCTGTATGAAGTACAGTGCTACTCCGCTGAGTCAGCGTGAACGAGTGTCACCAGCCAGTTCAGCTGAACGTGACCGGCTTTCTGCAGATTTCACCGAGAAGGTGAGCGTGAGCAAAAATCATTTTTTATTCCTTTTCTAAATCATTAAAACATTGTCGATGCCTTTATGTTTGTATTGAAACAAATTATTTTAGAAACATTTACTTGGAACTAAAAGTATTAACGAATTAAGTGTATTTACAATTACTTTTAGACAAGTTATTAATTAATCATGACAACGGAAGGTAGCGATAAATCTTTTTTAAAGGCTTTAGTTGCAAAACGTAGTTCCATCAAAGGACAAATTACGAAATTTAAAAACTATTTACACCAAATAAGCGAATTATTTGAACTTTCAACTGTTCAAATAGCTGAGTTAAATTTAAAATTAAGTAAGTTTGAAGGTTTATCGACAAAATTTGATGACTTGCAGACTGAGATTGAGGTTTTAAATTTTACTAATATTCAAGAGGAGCTTGATGAGCGAGAACGCTTTGAACAAGATATTATACAGAGTATTGCTACGGCTAGAATGGAGTTACAGAAATTCAATATTGATGATGATAGTAAGCGGCGTGATTCTGTCATTGTCTGTTCAGATTTTGATTACCGGAGCGTTGGATTCAAGTTACCTCAAATACAAATTTCGAAATTTGACGGTTCACATTTCCGCTGGTTGGAGTTTCGGGACACATATGTTAGCTTGGCGTTGTGTGTTTAGATGTCCGAAATATTTATTTATTTATTTAAAATTTTCTGTTTAAAATAGGAATCGTTGTTTTCAAAGTGTAAGTGTTGGTGCGCCTCTGTCCACCCCCTCGGGGATGCAAGCGTTATAATATTTACAAGTATATTTAAGCGAATTTGCCGAACTTTTCAGCCATTGCTGTATGAAGTACAGTGCTACTCCGCTGAGTCAGCGTGAACGAGTGTCACCAGCCAGTTCAGCTGAACGTGACCGGCTTTCTGCAGATTTCACCGAGAAGGTGAGCGTGAGCAAAAATCATTTTTTATTCCTTTTCTAAATCATTAAAACATTGTCGATGCCTTTATGTTTGTATTGAAACAAATTATTTTAGAAACATTTACTTGGAACTAAAAGTATTAACGAATTAAGTGTATTTACAATTACTTTTAGACAAGTTATTAATTAATCATGACAACGGAAGGTAGCGATAAATCTTTTTTAAAGGCTTTAGTTGCAAAACGTAGTTCCATCAAAGGACAAATTACGAAATTTAAAAACTATTTACACCAAATAAGCGAATTATTTGAACTTTCAACTGTTCAAATAGCTGAGTTAAATTTAAAATTAAGTAAGTTTGAAGGTTTATCGACAAAATTTGATGACTTGCAGACTGAGATTGAGGTTTTAAATTTTACTAATATTCAAGAGGAGCTTGATGAGCGAGAACGCTTTGAACAAGATATTATACAGAGTATTGCTACGGCTAGAACTGAGTTACAGAAATTCAATATTGATGATGATAGTAAGCGGCGTGATTCTGTCATTGTCTGTTCAGATTTTGATTACCGGAGCGTTGAATTCAAGTTACCTCAAATACAAATTTCGAAATTTGACGGTTCACATTTCCGCTGGTTGGAGTTTCGGGACACATATGTTAGCTTGGCGTTGTGTGTTTAGATGTCCGAAATATTTATTTATTTATTTAAAATTTTCTGTTTAAAATAGGAATCGTTGTTTTCAAAGTGTAAGTGTTGGTGCGCCTCTGTCCACCCCCTCGGGGATGCAAGCGTTATAATATTTACAAGTATATTTAAGCGAATTTGCCGAACTTTTCAGCCATTGCTGTATGAAGTACAGTGCTACTCCGCTGAGTCAGCGTGAACGAGTGTCACCAGCCAGTTCAGCTGAACGTGACCGGCTTTCTGCAGATTTCACCGAGAAGGTGAGCGTGAGCAAAAATCATTTTTTATTCCTTTTCTAAATCATTAAAACATTGTCGATGCCTTTATGTTTGTATTGAAACAAATTATTTTAGAAACATTTACTTGGAACTAAAAGTATTAACGAATTAAGTGTATTTACAATTACTTTTAGACAAGTTATTAATTAATCATGACAACGGAAGGTAGCGATAAATCTTTTTTAAAGGCTTTAGTTGCAAAACGTAGTTCCATCAAAGGACAAATTACGAAATTTAAAAACTATTTACACCAAATAAGCGAATTATTTGAACTTTCAACTGTTCAAATAGCTGAGTTAAATTTAAAATTAAGTAAGTTTGAAGGTTTATCGACAAAATTTGATGACTTGCAGACTGAGATTGAGGTTTTAAATTTTACTAATATTCAAGAGGAGCTTGATGAGCGAGAACGCTTTGAACAAGATATTATACAGAGTATTGCTACGGCTAGAATGGAGTTACAGAAATTCAATATTGATGATGATAGTAAGCGGCGTGATTCTGTCATTGTCTGTTCAGATTTTGATTACCGGAGCGTTGGATTCAAGTTACCTCAAATACAAATTTCGAAATTTGACGGTTCACATTTCCGCTGGTTGGAGTTTCGGGACACATATGTTAGCTTGGCGTTGTGTGTTTAGATGTCCGAAATATTTATTTATTTATTTAAAATTTTCTGTTTAAAATAGGAATCATTGTTTTCAAAGTGTAAGTGTTGGTGCGCCTCTGTCCACCCCCTCGGGGATGCAAGCGTTATAATATTTACAAGTATATTTAAGCGAATTTGCCGAACTTTTCAGCCATTGCTGTATGAAGTACAGTGCTACTCCGCTGAGTCAGCGTGAACGAGTGTCACCAGCCAGTTCAGCTGAACGTGACCGGCTTTCTGCAGATTTCACCGAGAAGGTGAGCGTGAGCAAAAATCATTTTTTATTCCTTTTCTAAATCATTAAAACATTGTCGATGCCTTTATGTTTGTATTGAAACAAATTATTTTAGAAACATTTACTTGGAACTAAAAGTATTAACGAATTAAGTGTATTTACAATTACTTTTAGACAAGTTATTAATTAATCATGACAACGGAAGGTAGCGATAAATCTTTTTTAAAGGCTTTAGTTGCAAAACGTAGTTCCATCAAAGGACAAATTACGAAATTTAAAAACTATTTACACCAAATAAGCGAATTATTTGAACTTTCAACTGTTCAAATAGCTGAGTTAAATTTAAAATTAAGTAAGTTTGAAGGTTTATCGACAAAATTTGATGACTTGCAGACTGAGATTGAGGTTTTAAATTTTACTAATATTCAAGAGGAGCTTGATGAGCGAGAACGCTTTGAACAAGATATTATACAGAGTATTGCTACGGCTAGAACTGAGTTACAGAAATTCAATATTGATGATGATAGTAAGCGGCGTGATTCTGTCATTGTCTGTTCAGATTTTGATTACCGGAGCGTTGGATTCAAGTTACCTCAAATACAAATTTCGAAATTTGACGCTTCACATTTCCGCTGGTTGGAGTTTCGGGACACATATGTTAGCTTGGCGTTGTGTGTTTAGATGTCCGAAATATTTATTTATTTATTTAAAATTTTCTGTTTAAAATAGGAATCGTTGTTTTCAAAGTGTAAGTGTTGGTGCGCCTCTGTCCACCCCCTCGGGGATGCAAGCGTTATAATATTTACAAGTATATTTAAGCGAATTTGCCGAACTTTTCAGCCATTGCTGTATGAAGTACAGTGCTACTCCGCTGAGTCAGCGTGAACGAGTGTCACCAGCCAGTTCAGCTGAACGTGACCGGCTTTCTGCAGATTTCACCGAGAAGGTGAGCGTGAGCAAAAATCATTTTTTATTCCTTTTCTAAATCATTAAAACATTGTCGATGCCTTTATGTTTGTATTGAAACAAATTATTTTAGAAACATTTACTTGGAACTAAAAGTATTAACGAATTAAGTGTATTTACAATTACTTTTAGACAAGTTATTAATTAATCATGACAACGGAAGGTAGCGATAAATCTTTTTTAAAGGCTTTAGTTGCAAAACGTAGTTCCATCAAAGGACAAATTACGAAATTTAAAAACTATTTACACCAAATAAGCGAATTATTTGAACTTTCAACTGTGCAAATAGCTGAGTTAAATTTAAAATTAAGTAAGTTTGAAGGTTTATCGACAAAATTTGATGACTTGCAGACTGAGATTGAGGTTTTAAATTTTACTAATATTCAAGAGGAGCTTGATGAGCGAGAACGCTTTGAACAAGATATTATACAGAGTATTGCTACGGCTAGAACTGAGTTACAGAAATTCAATATTGATGATGAGAGTAAGCGGCGTGATTCTGTCATTGTCTGTTCAGATTTTGATTACCGGAGCGTTGGATTCAAGTTACCTCAAATACAAATTTCGAAATTTGACGGTTCACATTTCCGCTGGTTGGAGTTTCGGGACACATATGTTAGCTTGGCGTTGTGTGTTTAGATGTCCGAAATATTTATTTATTTATTTAAAATTTTCTGTTTAAAATAGGAATCGTTGTTTTCAAAGTGTAAGTGTTGGTGCGCCTCTGTCCACCCCCTCGGGGATGCAAGCGTTATAATATTTACAAGTATATTTAAGCGAATTTGCCGAACTTTTCAGCCATTGCTGTATGAAGTACAGTGCTACTCCGCTGAGTCAGTGTGAACGAGTGTCACCAGCCAGTTCAGCTGAACGTGACCGGCTTTCTGCAGATTTCACCGAGAAGGTGAGCGTGAGCAAAAATCATTTTTTATTCCTTTTCTAAATCATTAAAACATTGTCGATGCCTTTATGTTTGTATTGAAACAAATTATTTTAGAAACATTTACTTGGAACTAAAAGTATTAACGAATTAAGTGTATTTACAATTACTTTTAGACAAGTTATTAATTAATCATGACAACGGAAGGTAGCGATAAATCTTTTTTAAAGGCTTTAGTTGCAAAACGTAGTTCCATCAAAGGACAAATTACGAAATTTAAAAACTATTTACACCAAATAAGCGAATTATTTGAACTTTCAACTGTTCAAATAGCTGAGTTAAATTTAAAATTAAGTAAGTTTGAAGGTTTATCGACAAAATTTGATGACTTGCAGACTGAGATTGAGGTTTTAAATTTCACTAATATTCAAGAGGAGCTTGATGAGCGAGAACGCTTTGAACAAGATATTATACAGAGTATTGCTAAGGCTAGAACTGAGTTACAGAAATTCAATATTGATGATGATAGTAAGCGGCGTGATTCTGTCATTGTCTGTTCAGATTTTGATTACCGGAGCGTTGGATTCAAGTTACCTCAAATACAAATTTCGAAATTTGACGGTTCACATTTCCGCTGGTTGGAGTTTCGGGACACATATGTTAGCTTGGCGTTGTGTGTTTAGATGTCCGAAATATTTATTTATTTATTTAAAATTTTCTGTTTAAAATAGGAATCGTTGTTTTCAAAGTGTAAGTGTTGGTGCGCCTCTGTCCACCCCCTCGGGGATGCAAGCGTTATAATATTTACAAGTATATTTAAGCGAATTTGCCGAACTTTTCAGCCATTGCTGTATGAAGTACAGTGCTACTCCGCTGAGTCAGCGTGAACGAGTGTCACCAGCCAGTTCAGCTGAACGTGACCGGCTTTCTGCAGATTTCACCGAGAAGGTGAGCGTGAGCAAAAATCATTTTTTATTCCTTTTCTAAATCATTAAAACATTGTCGATGCCTTTATGTTTGTATTGAAACAAATTATTTTAGAAACATTTACTTGGAACTAAAAGTATTAACGAATTAAGTGTATTTACAATTACTTTTAGACAAGTTATTAATTAATCATGACAACGGAAGGTAGCGATAAATCTTTTTTAAAGGCTTTAGTTGCAAAACGTAGTTCCATCAAAGGACAAATTACGAAATTTAAAAACTATTTACACCAAATAAGCGAATTATTTGAACTTTCAACTGTTCAAATAGCTGAGTTAAATTTAAAATTAAGTAAGTTTGAAGGTTTATCGACAAAATTTGATGACTTGCAGACTGAGATTGAGGTTTTAAATTTTACTAATATTCAAGAGGAGCTTGATGAGCGAGAACGCTTTGAACAAGATATTATACAGAGTATTGCTACGGCTAGAACTGAGTTACAGAAATTCAATATTGATGATGAGAGTAAGCGGCGTGATTCTGTCATTGTCTGTTCAGATTTTGATTACCGGAGCGTTGGATTCAAGTTACCTCAAATACAAATTTCGAAATTTGACGGTTCACATTTCCGCTGGTTGGAGTTTCGGGACACATATGTTAGCTTGGCGTTGTGTGTTTAGATGTCCGAAATATTTATTTATTTATTTAAAATTTTCTGTTTAAAATAGGAATCGTTGTTTTCAAAGTGTAAGTGTTGGTGCGCCTCTGTCCACCCCCTCGGGGATGCAAGCGTTATAATATTTACAAGTATATTTAAGCGAATTTGCCGAACTTTTCAACCATTGCTGTATGAAGTACAGTGCTACTCCGCTGAGTCAGTGTGAACGAGTGTCACCAGCCAGTTCAGCTGAACGTGACCGGCTTTCTGCAGATTTCACCGAGAAGGTGAGCGTGAGCAAAAATCATTTTTTATTCCTTTTCTAAATCATTAAAACATTGTCGATGCCTTTATGTTTGTATTGAAACAAATTATTTTAGAAACATTTACTTGGAACTAAAAGTATTAACGAATTAAGTGTATTTACAATTACTTTTAGACAAGTTATTAATTAATCATGACAACGGAAGGTAGCGATAAATCTTTTTTAAAGGCTTTAGTTGCAAAACGTAGTTCCATCAAAGGACAAATTACGAAATTTAAAAACTATTTACACCAAATAAGCGAATTATTTGAACTTTCAACTGTTCAAATAGCTGAGTTAAATTTAAAATTAAGTAAGTTTGAAGGTTTATCGACAAAATTTGATGACTTGCAGACTGAGATTGAGGTTTTAAATTTTACTAATATTCAAGAGGAGCTTGATGAGCGAGAACGCTTTGAACAAGATATTATACAGAGTATTGCTACGGCTAGAATGGAGTTACAGAAATTCAATATTGATGATGATAGTAAGCGGCGTGATTCTGTCATTGTCTGTTCAGATTTTGATTACCGGAGCGTTGGATTCAAGTTACCTCAAATACAAATTTCGAAATTTGACGGTTCACATTTCCGCTAGTTGGAGTTTCGGGACACATATGTTAGCTTGGCGTTGTGTGTTTAGATGTCCGAAATATTTATTTATTTATTTAAAATTTTCTGTTTAAAATAGGAATCGTTGTTTTCAAAGTGTAAGTGTTGGTGCACCTCTGTCCACCCCCTCGGGGATGCAAGCGTTATAATATTTACAAGTATATTTAAGCGAATTTGCCGAACTTTTCAGCCATTGCTGTATGAAGTACAGTGCTACTCCGCTGAGTCAGCGTGAACGAGTGTCACCAGCCAGTTCAGCTGAACGTGACCGGCTTTCTGCAGATTTCACCGAGAAGGTGAGCGTGAGCAAAAATCATTTTTTATTCCTTTTCTAAATCATTAAAACATTGTCGATGCCTTTATGTTTGTATTGAAACAAATTATTTTAGAAACATTTACTTGGAACTAAAAGTATTAACGAATTAAGTGTATTTACAATTACTTTTAGACAAGTTATTAATTAATCATGACAACGGAAGGTAGCGATAAATCTTTTTTAAAGGCTTTAGTTGCAAAACGTAGTTCCATCAAAGGACAAATTACGAAATTTAAAAACTATTTACACCAAATAAGCGAATTATTTGAACTTTCAACTGTGCAAATAGCTGAGTTAAATTTAAAATTAAGTAAGTTTGAAGGTTTATCGACAAAATTTGATGACTTGCAGACTGAGATTGAGGTTTTAAATTTTACTAATATTCAAGAGGAGCTTGATGAGCGAGAACGCTTTGAACAAGATATTATACAGAGTATTGCTACGGCTAGAACTGAGTTACAGAAATTCAATATTGATGATGAGAGTAAGCGGCGTGATTCTGTCATTGTCTGTTCAGATTTTGATTACCGGAGCGTTGGATTCAAGTTACCTCAAATACAAATTTCGAAATTTGACGGTTCACATTTCCGCTGGTTGGAGTTTCGGGACACATATGTTAGCTTGGCGTTGTGTGTTTAGATGTCCGAAATATTTATTTATTTATTTAAAATTTTCTGTTTAAAATAGGAATCGTTGTTTTCAAAGTGTAAGTGTTGGTGCGCCTCTGTCCACCCCCTCGGGGATGCAAGCGTTATAATATTTACAAGTATATTTAAGCGAATTTGCCGAACTTTTCAGCCATTGCTGTATGAAGTACAGTGCTACTCCGCTGAGTCAGCGTGAACGAGTGTCACCAGCCAGTTCAGCTGAACGTGACCGGCTTTCTGCAGATTTCACCGAGAAGGTGAGCGTGAGCAAAAATCATTTTTTATTCCTTTTCTAAATCATTAAAACATTGTCGATGCCTTTATGTTTGTATTGAAACAAATTATTTTAGAAACATTTACTTGGAACTAAAAGTATTAACGAATTAAGTGTATTTACAATTACTTTTAGACAAGTTATTAATTAATCATGACAACGGAAGGTAGCGATAAATCTTTTTTAAAGGCTTTAGTTGCAAAACGTAGTTCCATCAAAGGACAAATTACGAAATTTAAAAACTATTTACACCAAATAAGCGAATTATTTGAACTTTCAACTGTTCAAATAGCTGAGTTAAATTTAAAATTAAGTAAGTTTGAAGGTTTATCGACAAAATTTGATGACTTGCAGACTGAGATTGAGGTTTTAAATTTTACTAATATTCAAGAGGAGCTTGATGAGCGAGAACGCTTTGAACAAGATATTATACAGAGTATTGCTAAGGCTAGAACTGAGTTACAGAAATTCAATATTGATGATGATAGTAAGCGGCGTGATTCTGTCATTGTCTGTTCAGATTTTGATTACCGGAGCGTTGGATTCAAGTTACCTCAAATACAAATTTCGAAATTTGACGGTTCACATTTCCGCTGGTTGTAGTTTCGGGACACATATAGCTTGGCGTTGTGTGTTTAGATGTCCGAAATATTTATTTATTTATTTAAAATTTTCTGTTTAAAATAGGAATCGTTGTTTTCAAAGTGTAAGTGTTGGTGCGCCTCTGTCCACCCCCTCGGGGATGCAAGCGTTATAATATTTACAAGTATATTTAAGCGAATTTGCCGAACTTTTCAGCCATTGCTGTATGAAGTACAGTGCTACTCCGCTGAGTCAGCGTGAACGAGTGTCACCAGCCAGTTCAGCTGAACGTGACCGGCTTTCTGCAGATTTCACCGAGAAGGTGAGCGTGAGCAAAAATCATTTTTTATTCCTTTTCTAAATCATTAAAACATTGTCGATGCCTTTATGTTTGTATTGAAACAAATTATTTTAGAAACATTTACTTGGAACTAAAAGTATTAACGAATTAAGTGTATTTACAATTACTTTTAGACAAGTTATTAATTAATCATGACAACGGAAGGTAGCGATAAATCTTTTTTAAAGGCTTTAGTTGCAAAACGTAGTTCCATCAAAGGACAAATTACGAAATTTAAAAACTATTTACACCAAATAAGCGAATTATTTGAACTTTCAACTGTTCAAATAGCTGAGTTAAATTTAAAATTAAGTAAGTTTGAAGGTTTATCGACAAAATTTGATGACTTGCAGACTGAGATTGAGGTTTTAAATTTCACTAATATTCAAGAGGAGCTTGATGAGCGAGAACGCTTTGAACAAGATATTATACAGAGTATTGCTAAGGCTAGAACTGAGTTACAGAAATTCAATATTGATGATGATAGTAAGCGGCGTGATTCTGTCATTGTCTGTTCAGATTTTGATTACCGGAGCGTTGGATTCAAGTTACCTCAAATACAAATTTCGAAATTTGACGGTTCACATTTCCGCTGGTTGGAGTTTCGGGACACATATGTTAGCTTGGCGTTGTGTGTTTAGATGTCCGAAATATTTATTTATTTATTTAAAATTTTCTGTTTAAAATAGGAATCGTTGTTTTCAAAGTGTAAGTGTTGGTGCGCCTCTGTCCACCCCCTCGGGGATGCAAGCGTTATAATATTTACAAGTATATTTAAGCGAATTTGCCGAACTTTTCAGCCATTGCTGTATGAAGTACAGTGCTACTCCGCTGAGTCAGCGTGAACGAGTGTCACCAGCCAGTTCAGCTGAACGTGACCGTCTTGCTGCAGATTTCACCGAGAAGGTGAGCGTGAGCAAAAATCATTTTTTATTCCTTTTCTAAATCATTAAAACATTGTCGATGCCTTTATGTTTGTATTGAAACAAATTATTTTAGAAACATTTACTTGGAACTAAAAGTATTAACGAATTAAGTGTATTTACAATTACTTTTAGACAAGTTATTAATTAATCATGACAACGGAAGGTAGCGATAAATCTTTTTTAAAGGCTTTAGTTGCAAAACGTAGTTCCATCAAAGGACAAATTACGAAATTTAAAAACTATTTACACCAAATAAGCGAATTATTTGAACTTTCAACTGTTCAAATAGCTGAGTTAAATTTAAAATTAAGTAAGTTTGAAGGTTTATCGACAAAATTTGATGACTTGCAGACTGAGATTGAGGTTTTAAATTTTACTAATATTCAAGAGGAGCTTGATGAGCGAGAACGCTTTGAACAAGATATTATACAGAGTATTGCTAAGGCTAGAACTGAGTTACAGAAATTCAATATTGATGATGATAGTAAGCGGCGTGATTCTGTCATTGTCTGTTCAGATTTTGATTACCGGAGCGTTGGATTCAAGTTACCTCAAATACAAATTGCGAAATTTGACGGTTCACATTTCCGCTGGTTGGAGTTTCGGGACACATATGTTAGCTTGGCGTTGTGTGTTTAGATGTCCGAAATATTTATTTATTTATTTAAAATTTTCTGTTTAAAATAGGAATCGTTGTTTTCAAAGTGTAAGTGTTGGTGCGCCTCTGTCCACCCCCTCGGGGATGCAAGCGTTATAATATTTACAAGTATATTTAAGCGAATTTGCCGAACTTTTCAGCCATTGCTGTATGAAGTACAGTGCTACTCCGCTGAGTCAGCGTGAACGAGTGTCACCAGCCAGTTCAGCTGAACGTGACCGGCTTGCTGCAGATTTCACCGAGAAGGTGAGCGTGAGCAAAAAACATTTTTTATTCCTTTTCTAAATCATTAAAACATTGTCGATGCCTTTATGTTTGTATTGAAACAAATTATTTTAGAAACATTTACTTGGAACTAAAAGTATTAACGAATTAAGTGTATTTACAATTACTTTTAGACAAGTTATTAATTAATCATGACAACGGAAGGTAGCGATAAATCTTTTTTAAAGGCTTTAGTTGCAAAACGTAGTTCCATCAAAGGACAAATTACGAAATTTAAAAACTATTTACACCAAATAAGCGAATTATTTGAACTTTCAACTGTTCAAATAGCTGAGTTAAATTTAAAATTAAGTAAGTTTGAAGGTTTATCGACAAACTTTGATGACTTGCAGACTGAGATTGAGGTTTTAAATTTTACTAATATTCAAGAGGAGCTTGATGAGCGAGAACGCTTTGAACAAGATATTATACAGAGTATTGCTACGGCTAGAACTGAGTTACAGAAATTCAATATTGATGATGATAGTAAGCGGCGTGATTCTGTCATTGTCTGTTCAGATTTTGATTACCGGAGCGTTGGATTCAAGTTACCTCAAATACAAATTTCGAAATTTGACGCTTCACATTTCCGCTGGTTGGAGTTTCGGGACACATATGTTAGCTTGGCGTTGTGTGTTTAGATGTCCGAAATATTTATTTATTTATTTAAAATTTTCTGTTTAAAATAGGAATCGTTGTTTTCAAAGTGTAAGTGTTGGTGCGCCTCTGTCCATCCCCTCGGGGATGCAAGCGTTATAATATTTACAAGTATATTTAAGCGAATTTGCCGAACTTTTCAGCCATTGCTGTATGAAGTACAGTGCTACTCCGCTGAGTCAGCGTGAACGAGTGTCACCAGCCAGTTCAGCTGAACGTGACCGGCTTTCTGCAGATTTCACCGAGAAGGTGAGCGTGAGCAAAAATCATTTTTTATTCCTTTTCTAAATCATTAAAACATTGTCGATGCCTTTATGTTTGTATTGAAACAAATTATTTTAGAAACATTTACTTGGAACTAAAAGTATTAACGAATTAAGTGTATTTACAATTACTTTTAGACAAGTTATTAATTAATCATGACAACGGAAGGTAGCGATAAATCTTTTTTAAAGGCTTTAGTTGCAAAACGTAGTTCCATCAAAGGACAAATTACGAAATTTAAAAACTATTTACACCAAATAAGCGAATTATTTGAACTTTCAACTGTTCAAATAGCTGAGTTAAATTTAAAATTAAGTAAGTTTGAAGGTTTATCGACAAAATTTGATGACTTGCAGACTGAGATTGAGGTTTTAAATTTTACTAATATTCAAGAGGAGCTTGATGAGCGAGAACGCTTTGAACAAGATATTATACAGAGTATTGCTACGGCTAGAACTGAGTTACAGAAATTCAATATTGATGATGATAGTAAGCGGCGTGATTCTGTCATTGTCTGTTCAGATTTTGATTACCGGAGCGTTGGATTCAAGTTACCTCAAATACAAATTTCGAAATTTGACGGTTCACATTTCCGCTGGTTGGAGTTTCGGGACACATATGTTAGCTTGGCGTTGTGTGTTTAGATGTCCGAAATATTTATTTATTTATTTAAAATTTTCTGTTTAAAATAGGAATCGTTGTTTTCAAAGTGTAAGTGTTGGTGCGCCTCTGTCCACCCCCTCGGGGATGCAAGCGTTATAATATTTACAAGTATATTTAAGCGAATTTGCCGAACTTTTCAGCCATTGCTGTATGAAGTACAGTGCTACTCCGCTGAGTCAGCGTGAACGAGTGTCACCAGCCAGTTCAGCTGAACGTGACCGGCTTTCTGCAGATTTCACCGAGAAGGTGAGCATGAGCAAAAATCATTTTTTATACCTTTTCTAAATCATTAAAACATTGTCGATGCCTTTATGTTTGTATTGAAACAAATTATTTTAGAAACATTTACTTGGAACTAAAAGTATTAACGAATTAAGTGTATTTACAATTACTTTTAGACAAGTTATTAATTAATCATGACAACGGAAGGTAGCGATAAATCTTTTTTAAAGGCTTTAGTTGCAAAACGTAGTTCCATCAAAGGACAAATTACGAAATTTAAAAACTATTTACACCAAATAAGCGAATTATTTGAACTTTCAACTGTTCAAATAGCTGAGTTAAATTTAAAATTAAGTAAGTTTGAAGGTTTATCGACAAAATTTGATGACTTGCAGACTGAGATTGAGGTTTTAAATTTCACTAATATTCAAGAGGAGCTTGATGAGCGAGAACGCTTTGAACAAGATATTATACAGAGTATTGCTAAGGCTAGAACTGAGTTACAGAAATTCAATATTGATGATGATAGTAAGCGGCGTGATTCTGTCATTGTCTGTTCAGATTTTGATTACCGGAGCGTTGGATTCAAGTTACCTCAAATACAAATTTCGAAATTTGACGGTTCACATTTCCGCTGGTTGGAGTTTCGGGACACATATGTTAGCTTGGCGTTGTGTGTTTAGATGTCCGAAATATTTATTTATTTATTTAAAATTTTCTGTTTAAAATAGGAATCGTTGTTTTCAAAGTGTAAGTGTTGGTGCGCCTCTGTCCACCCCCTCGGGGATGCAAGCGTTATAATATTTACAAGTATATTTAAGCGAATTTGCCGAACTTTTCAGCCATTGCTGTATGAAGTACAGTGCTACTCCGCTGAGTCAGCGTGAACGAGTGTCACCAGCCAGTTCAGCTGAACGTGACCGGCTTGCTGCAGATTTCACCGAGAAGGTGAGCGTGAGCAAAAAACATTTTTTATTCCTTTTCTAAATCATTAAAACATTGTCGATGCCTTTATGTTTGTATTGAAACAAATTATTTTAGAAACATTTACTTGGAACTAAAAGTATTAACGAATTAAGTGTATTTACAATTACTTTTAGACAAGTTATTAATTAATCATGACAACGGAAGGTAGCGATAAATCTTTTTTAAAGGCTTTAGTTGCAAAACGTAGTTCCATCAAAGGACAAATTACGAAATTTAAAAACTATTTACACCAAATAAGCGAATTATTTGAACTTTCAACTGTTCAAATAGCTGAGTTAAATTTAAAATTAAGTAAGTTTGAAGGTTTATCGACAAACTTTGATGACTTGCAGACTGAGATTGAGGTTTTAAATTTTACTAATATTCAAGAGGAGCTTGATGAGCGAGAACGCTTTGAACAAGATATTATACAGAGTATTGCTACGGCTAGAACTGAGTTACAGAAATTCAATATTGATGATGATAGTAAGCGGCGTGATTCTGTCATTGTCTGTTCAGATTTTGATTACCGGAGCGTTGGATTCAAGTTACCTCAAATACAAATTTCGAAATTTGACGCTTCACATTTCCGCTGGTTGGAGTTTCGGGACACATATGTTAGCTTGGCGTTGTGTGTTTAGATGTCCGAAATATTTATTTATTTATTTAAAATTTTCTGTTTAAAATAGGAATCGTTGTTTTCAAAGTGTAAGTGTTGGTGCGCCTCTGTCCATCCCCTCGGGGATGCAAGCGTTATAATATTTACAAGTATATTTAAGCGAATTTGCCGAACTTTTCAGCCATTGCTGTATGAAGTACAGTGCTACTCCGCTGAGTCAGCGTGAACGAGTGTCACCAGCCAGTTCAGCTGAACGTGACCGGCTTTCTGCAGATTTCACCGAGAAGGTGAGCGTGAGCAAAAATCATTTTTTATTCCTTTTCTAAATCATTAAAACATTGTCGATGCCTTTATGTTTGTATTGAAACAAATTATTTTAGAAACATTTACTTGGAACTAAAAGTATTAACGAATTAAGTGTATTTACAATTACTTTTAGACAAGTTATTAATTAATCATGACAACGGAAGGTAGCGATAAATCTTTTTTAAAGGCTTTAGTTGCAAAACGTAGTTCCATCAAAGGACAAATTACGAAATTTAAAAACTATTTACACCAAATAAGCGAATTATTTGAACTTTCAACTGTTCAAATAGCTGAGTTAAATTTAAAATTAAGTAAGTTTGAAGGTTTATCGACAAAATTTGATGACTTGCAGACTGAGATTGAGGTTTTAAATTTCACTAATATTCAAGAGGAGCTTGATGAGCGAGAACGCTTTGAACAAGATATTATACAGAGTATTGCTACGGCTAGAACTGAGTTACAGAAATTCAATATTGATGATGATAGTAAGCGGCGTGATTCTGTCATTGTCTGTTCAGATTTTGATTACCGGAGCGTTGGATTCAAGTTACCTCAAATACAAATTTCGAAATTTGACGGTTCACATTTCCGCTGGTTGGAGTTTCGGGACACATATGTTAGCTTGGCGTTGTGTGTTTAGATGTCCGAAATATTTATTTATTTATTTAAAATTTTCTGTTTAAAATAGGAATCGTTGTTTTCAAAGTGTAAGTGTTGGTGCGCCTCTGTCCACCCCCTCGGGGATGCAAGCGTTATAATATTTACAAGTATATTTAAGCGAATTTGCCGAACTTTTCAGCCATTGCTGTATGAAGTACAGTACTACTCCGCTGAGTCAGCGTGAACGAGTGTCACCAGCCAGTTCAGCTGAACGTGACCGGCTTTCTGCAGATTTCACCGAGAAGGTGAGCGTGAGCAAAAATCATTTTTTATTCCTTTTCTAAATCATTAAAACATTGTCGATGCCTTTATGTTTGTATTGAAACAAATTATTTTAGAAATATTTACTTGGAACTAAAAGTATTAACGAATTAAGTGTATTTACAATTACTTTTAGACAAGTTATTAATTAATCATGACAACGGAAGGTAGCGATAAATCTTTTTTAAAGGCTTTAGTTGCAAAACGTAGTTCCATCAAAGGACAAATTACGAAATTTAAAAACTATTTACACCAAATAAGCGAATTATTTGAACTTTCAACTGTTCAAATAGCTGAGTTAAATTTAAAATTAAGTAAGTTTGAAGGTTTATCGACAAAATTTGATGACTTGCAGACTGAGATCGAGGTTTTAAATTTTACTAATATTCAAGAGGAGCTTGATGAGCGAGAACGCTTTGAACAAGATATTATACAGAGTATTGCTAAGGCTAGAACTGAGTTACAGAAGAATTCGCAAACAAAAGGAAAAAAATACACACTCATCAAACCGTAAATAAAACTTATTTTAGCATGAAAATGGTCTATCTGTCTCGTTTTAATCAATAGAAAATATGACAATGCATCTCGTATAATGTATTCATACATACAATACATACATTCACCAAAAATGTAGTTTAAAAAATTTTTGTCTGTCTGTCTGTCTGACTGTTTGTTCCGGGTAATCTCTGGAACGGCTGGACGGATTTTGACGGGACTTTCACTGGCAGGTAGCTGATGATCCGGGGAGTAACTTAGGCTACTTTTTTTAGACTAATTTCGTCTCGCGGCGTCACTCGCGGTACGACGATAACCGCGGGTAACACCGCGGGGTTCAGCTAGCTATGCTAGCTAGCTGTAGTTACACCCTGGATCATCAGCTACCTGCCATTGAAAGTCCTGCCAAAATCGGTCCAGCCGTTCCAGAGATTACCCGGAACAAACAGACAGACTGACAGACAGACAAAAATTGTAAAAAATGTTATTTTGGTACATGTACCGTGTATACACACATTTACATTTATTAAAAAGCATTTATTCAATAAAAACATTTTTAACTACATTTTTGTTATATGTATCGTGTATACATACATATGCATTTAGCAAAAAGCGGTTATTTTAATATTACAAACATACACTCCAATTTTATTAATTTGTATATATATTTAAACTGTTTTAACGATCTGACTGATAAACGAACAACTACTAAATCGTATTAACTTAAAAATATACACTTTGTTTTACAATTCAAATTTATGGACAAAATATTTCGCGCGCAGTTAACTAATGTACAAAACTGCCAATGATTGGAATTTTTAACCTCAAAAAAAAACAAAGAATTCGCAAACAAAAGGAAAAAAATACACACTCATCAAACCGTAAATAAAACTTATTTTAGCATGAAAATGGTCTATCTGTCTCGTTTTAATCAATAGAAAATATGACAATGCATCTCGTTTATTTTAGTGTCTATATATGTAAATTCTATAAACTATTGTCACTGGATATCGAGATTTATTTCACTCACACATATGTTCATTGATCGCGTCTTGCCGTGATGGAGTATTACGAGTTCAGTAAATTTAAAAAGTGTCCTAAGTTTGACAGATTAAGGTTGATTTCCCTTTAGTTTTTGTAAGCACCTACTCACTCACACTAGTGTTCATCGAACGCGTACGCGAACGCGTCTCGGCATGTTAGAAGTATTGCAACTTACAAGGTTTGTGAATTTAAAAAGTGTCCTAACTTTCACAACCTAAGATTGATTTTCATTTGACTTTTGCAAGCACCTCACTCACACCAGTGTTCATCGAACGAGTATGCGAACGCGTTTTGGTTTTGTGGTCTGTGTTGGTGACTGGTGACTTGAAACTAGAACTTATTGGTACTTCTAAATACTCGAAACGCGTTTGTACGCAGAATAGGAACTAAGTTTTCATACGTCTTTGATGAAACCAAGTTTTAAAACCTGTTGTAGTATATACGACTCATCGCTAGTGGCTACATAATCTTGCCGTTGGTAGTTTTTTTTTAACCGCCCAAAGGCCTCCTACTAAGCTTCATGACTGTTATCCTACGATAATAACTGGGACCGACCGACCGTCGTTGCTTACCTTCGGTGATTGTTTCTATTCACCGAGTGCTAGGCTATGAGCGTCTTATGTCATTATCAAAGGCTAATGGTTTGTATTGCATTTTAAGTGCCGACAATCGAAAGTATAAATCAACACAGCCTTTATTAGTCCACATCTGGACATAGGCTTTTTCTTAGAAAGGAGATTTTTATCTACCTATCTATCTCTTTTTTATCTATTTATATTAAACTTCATAATAAATATATGCATCGCCAAAATCGATCAGAGTGGCGTGCAATGAGAAGGGAATGTGTATCGAATTATTTTAAGACCAATAACTAGTTTTGAACATGCAGTCTATAGAGTCAGATAGTCTTTCGAGTCGATGTCATTGGAACTCACATCAGAATGCGATGGGTGTGTGCGTACTGGTGAGATGGGAGACGACACTCGCTGAGAGTTAGTATCAGTGCCGTTGCTGCTGGCTGTGCTTGTGCCAGAGCCATTACTACTCGTCGTGCTGGATGTACCTGGAACAAAAGATGCTATCGTTAGTCGATTGTAAGGTGTTGTTGCTAGCTTCAATAGTATAAATACTTGTATAGCATAACAATCGAAGTTACATTTGAGTTTATTATTTTACTAATTTTGCCTATAAATATAATTGTGCATTCAGCCCATTCCCTTAAGACATCAGCCTATGGCTGTCCACGATTTACTAACAACTAACTGATGTAACTCCTAACTCGGCTATTCCTCTGGACAATTTTTTTCCAGAATACCCAATCCCTTGTGTACTGTGACTATATTACATTTTCTAGCAAGAATCTAAAGCAAGTGATACCGTCTGAATGGCTTCGTCATATTCTCCGTTGGGTAAGTTTGCGAATTTTTATATTTAACTAGCAAATATTTTTTGCTAATTGGAACTAAATATTGGGAGCCAAATCAAAACTACTTTCATTCTTTATGTGCATCACCAAATACTGCGTGTAGTATTGGAGCCAAGTGAGAATGACTTAAGAAGATGATCAACTTAATTAATACAAGGCTTATTTTAATGAATTTGTATTAAAGGAAGTCTTTAAAGGTTAGTTTTTAAATGAATTTATTTAACTAAAAGGCTACTTCATCGTTTCATTTAATTACGGTACGTACTAAAGGTTTAGTCCTGGAAAAATAATACAAGTTCGTTTAGGTTGTCTTTGTTTTTCTCATAGTGGACAACCTTATTTTTAGAACTAAAATATATTTTGTTATCTATTGTCGAGAAGTTAGAAAACGTTATGTGATTAATGAAGTGCTGCAGTCTTGAATATAAATGGGTAGAGCAAAGATAATAATAACATACAAGAAAGAAAAGAAACCTATAATAATTTCGAGCCTTTTAATATGAGAACCTCTTAACCTTTCGAGATTGTACGCCGCAGGCGGGTCTTGTATAATGGCATTGTCGACGGCAAAGTTCCGCAGGGACCCATTTCTGTGAGGTATAACACAAAACCCTTGAACAGGAATGCAAACCACAATGGTAAGGAAGGAGGGGATGATCTGTACATCTTGAGTCGGTAATTGTCAGTATTGTAAGGCTTTGTAGCGGTGACAGCGAGCTTGGCTGTAAGAAACGTGAAGAAAAGTAAAACTATTATTTTAGTTCTCGATACTTTATTTTAAGTTAATGTTTTTTCTTATCATGATATGGAGACTTTGACTTGTTAAAGTATAACTTGAAAGTATGTACCTTATACATAATATAATACTATTAGTGGAAATTGCGATCACCCAGCATTTCAAAAGGATTTTTTTTGCAAATCGAATTAAACATTTGAAGAAAAATTCTGATTAAACACGGTCATTGGTAAACTTTTTTTTATCACGGAAGGTCATAATATAGTTGAGTTCTATAACCTTATAAACCAGTTGTAACCGTAAAGATCATACCGATAAAAATGAAGCTCTTTGCACATAGACACAGATTCTTCTCCATACGCGTAAAAATGCGTTTAAAATCTCCTCACATAATAAAATATATATAAATGTATGTACTTTATTAACCTAAACAAGTAGCGTGTCCCAAAAACCTTGTTTGAAACTAATCAGGAATTCAAGGAGCAGGATTAAACAAATTGAAGACCCTTCGGTTCGGGGATCGATTAAAAATTGGTACTCCCCAGGATTATTACCGACCCTTCACGGATTTACGATTTCCCCGTAACGTAATGGAGAAATTGGCAGACGTAGGTATATTAATAATATCTTATATTGTCTTATATTTTTTTAGAAAAACAAATAATAGCGGTATTGCAGGTTTTGTTTAATGAGTAAACTGCTGTTAAATTGTAAATTGTTATGAAGCTGCAATAAACTATTAAGTGACAAGAAATTAACATATTTAGGGTTAAAAACAAAGTGGGTTTTTGCATAGCACGGTATAATCATAGTAATAGTGGCTTACGATAATTCAAAATAACTATACGACTAAAGCTAAAAAATTAAGACTTATTTTAAGAAAAATTGTTACAACATGTGTAAAAATATATTTTAAGCAGTTGCAGTTAGGATGGCAGTCGAATTTCCTCCATCATTTTGGTTACCTCCACTTTAGAGAGGCATTCAATTAGAAGAAAGGTGACCACGCTTGTAGCGATATGTGACCTTTCTTGTTAAGGGTCGTTATATTCACACTATTGTTGATACGCATATAATATTGTAATTTTATACTGATCTTGGACTAAGAGATATATTTTTTTGTTAGCACCTCATAGTTTATGAAGCAACTGTTTTTTTTTATTTTTCATTTAATTTCATTGAATAAAATACCACTAATAGTAGTCAAAACATAAGGAAGTAAGAGTCTATTAACATTCATTATGACGTAGGTGCATTGAATTCGATGCTACTTTATAAAAGCGGATTTTTGATAAAAAAATACGAAAACTTTAACACATCTTTAGCGAATTATAAACGAAAGGGAACAATTTTGGATTCTTTCAGAACAAACATTTATGTACTTCTTTTAGTATTTTGTTCTTTTTTTAAAATTTCTATTTTAAACGTTTGATTTTATACATCAATATTTTATACATCGATATTTTATACATCAATATTTTATACATCAATATTTTATACATCGATATTTCATACTTACTGGCATTTTCAGGTGGCGGTGGTTGGTGGTGGTTTTCGGTGTGCCGCCGTAAGGAGCGGGCATCACAGTACGATTTCCCGCAACCATCGGCTTTGCATTCATACGGCTTCTTGTTACGATGTGTCAACATATGACCATTCCTGCAAGCAAAATTGAATATTTATTGACCATACGATCTGAACCCCGCGGTGTTACCCGCGGTTATTGTTGTACCGCGAGTAACGCCGCGGGGCAAAGTTAATCTAAAAAAAAGTAGCCTAAATAGTAACTTATATTATAACTATATATCCAGGAAGTACCCTGGATCATCAGCTACCTGCCACTGAAAGTCCCGTCAAAAACCGTTCAGCCGTTCCAGAGATTACCCGGAACAAACAGACAGACAGACAGACAGACAAAAATTTTTTTAACTACATTTTTTATACATGTAGCGTGTATACATACATATGCATTTAGTAAAAAGCAGTTATTTTATTATTACAAACAGACACTCCAATTTTATTTATTTGTATAGATTAAGAGACGTGTTTACTATTCTATAAAGAATAAGCAAAGGGGTATTATACCATAGCGAAATATCTTGATGATAAAACCGCCTGGGATTGAGCTGCCCATTCTGCACATGCTGTTTATTTAGAATGTTTAAATTTATTTTGATGTGACGATAAAATGTGAATTTGAAATAAATTCATCTTAAACTATTGTATAACAATAGTTTAAGATGAATTTGACATTTTTTAAAATGAATGTTTATTTTAACTGATTATTATAATTGTGACTCAAATTGTAATTATCGCTTTTTTTATTGAAATAATGTCTTTTTATTTTGTGAAAATTGTCTGGATTTTAAAAGAGACTATGATCCCTGATTTTGTTTCTTCCTTTTCCTCAGGGCTAGTCCAATTAGGAAAGGCCGAAGCCGAACTCATCTGCTCAAAAAAAGTTTAACTTGCAAAAGTGTTTATGTAACCTAATTGCAGAATAAATGATTTCATTTCATTCCTTATGACGACTGAATAAATATTTTAGGATTTTTGACCAAGCTAAAACAACACAGTAGTTCTCATTTGAAAATTCATATGTATTACAGCGTCAATGAAGAAAACTATGTGTTTTTGTGGTACTCTGCAAATGACTTCTTAAGAAATGACATTTAGAAAAAGATTCATAGATAAGTATATGTAATATAATATAATACACACATATATATATATATATATAGATATCTATATATATAGATATCTCTTTTCGGCCCTTGTTGATCTGACGCGACGTGGCGTCAGTTAATTGTTGATCTGTTGGCGATTGTTGATCAGCAACAGGTTTTGTTGATCTAATGTGTATTCCGGCGAACTAATGTGGCTCCGCTCTGGATCAACAATTGCAACCCCTCTGCTGGCAGAATTACAAACTATTTACATCATTTTTATACAAATCCACACCAGCTATTGTTGATCCGATTCAAACGGGCCAATCAGAGACCACCTTCTCCACGATTGGGTCTTTTCTATGATAGACTGTTTCCACTTTGCTTCACAATTAATTAACGAATTAATGTGTAACGTATTATTGCCTAAGGGCCCTTCAAACAAAAAAGGTACGTAATCATATGTATTTAGGTACTATTTAAGTTTACCAAAAGTAAAAAAAATTGTTGATACGTATTTAAGCCTTTCTGGATAGTCTACCCCTAAGAGGGTGAAATAGGGGTTTAAAGATTGTATGAAAGTTTGTAATTTTTTAAGTTAGAACATAAAACTTTATCTTTGGGCTACTGATTAAAAATGACTAGATACGTATTTAAGCGTTTATGGATATTCTACCCATAAAGGGGTGAGATAGGGATTTAAAGATTATATGGAAGTTTGTCATTTTTTTAAGTTAGAACATAAAACTTTATCTTTGGGCTACTGATTAAAAATGACTAGATACGTATTTAAGGGTTTCTGGATATTCTAACAGTAAGGGGGTGAGATAAGGGCTTAAAGATTATATGGAAGTTTGTCATTTTTTAAGGTAGAACACGAAACTTTATCTTTGGGCTATTGATTAAAATAACTGGATACGTATTTAAGTGTTTCTGGATATTCTACCCCTAAGGGCGTGAAATAGGGGTTGAAAGTTTGTATGTTGTTGCGAGTACATCCTTCTTTAAGTTAAGAAGAGTAACTTTATTTCACGGCTACTGATTAAAAATTAGTGGTGACATATTTAACCGTTTCTGGATATTCTACTTCTAAGGGCGTGGAACAGGAGTTGACCATTTATATATATATATATTGTCCTCTACTCGCCAATTGTTGATCAGGCCGAGATTGCAATAATTGTTGATCCACCTTTTCGGTACTATTTCTAAGGAAGTGTCCAGTGTATAGTCTTATAGGCGCAATATAGTATTATGCGGTTTGCAACGCTGTGCTTAAGTTTACGGCAAAATCTCTATCTCGATTGACTCGGCAATTGCAGCTCTAATAACCGTTATCTTTTTCATATATGATACTTTGTTGATCACTTTTTTCATACTTGATGATACTTTGTTGATCAATATACACAACGTTTGATTAACATATGCCACGGGAACTAATATTTTAAAACGGCGTGGTATACACCAAGTAGTCAGAGCAGAATTTTAATATTCATTCTGGTTGAGATTTTTTTAAAGGTGGAAGCACTTTCGCGGTGTAAACCCTCTTAAAACTACCTACTTGAAAAAGTTTTTTTAACTGTTTCATTGGTCTAGGAAATAAAGTTTCATTTGAATACCGTAAAAAATTGACTTTCGCACAAACTTTCGATCTTTTTATTACCCCTTTAGGAGAGGAATTCCCATCAATGCTCATTCCCATAAATGCTGTGATATCAGTGTTTATTTATTTGTAATCAAAAGTCTACTTCGAGACTAATCTATATACGAAATGTGATCCCCTATTACACCCCTTAGGGGTAGAATCTCCGAAAACTCTTAAATACGTTTAACTTATTTTAATCAGTAGCCTAAAGATAAAGTTTCATGTTCCCAACTTAAAATGACGGACTTCCATACAAATTTCAACCCCTATTTCACCCCATTTGGGGCAGAATACGCTTAAATACGTATCTAATAATTTTTAATCAGTAGCTCTAAGATAAATATTCATGTTTCTAACTTAAAAATGACGGACTATCGTACAAACTTTCAGACCCTATTTCACCGTCTTAAGAGTAGAAATTCCAAAATTCCTATTTCTATATATGGTATTTAAAGAATCAGCCTCATACTCCTCATAATACAAGTTAAGGTCTACGTACGTGTAATATTAGAATAATCTTCTAATTCCTAACTGTTGAAGAGTTTACCCTTTTACCATCAGTTCACCTAAATAACTTGAAACTACACAACTAAAGGTCTATAGATGCATAAGAAATCGAAGGATTATCTTCCATCTCCTAACCGTTGAGGAGTTATACCTTTCATCATCAGCTTATCTAAATAATTTAAAAGAATACGACTAAAGGTAACATACATACATATGATATTTAAAGATTTATCCTCCAACTCCTAACCGTTAAGGAGCTGTACCTTACATCATCAGCTCGTGATCATGAAATGATGACTACCAGAATGATGATGAATGAAAATATCGGTGTAACTATAGAAAATACACTAATAACATAGTACGAACACAAAAATAATTTTCAAAATTTTTCATAGTTAATGTTTAAATTATTTTTTTATAGTTTCAAGAGTTAGGACTTGTTCATTGGAAATTTCCTTGTTTTTCAGGATCTAGTTTCAACAATTCCTTAAATATTAGTAATTTAGAAGTTTTTAACGAAAAACTAAATACCTTTCTTTTCCTTTTCTTATTTTGTTAATAACAATCGCAATTTTTTATGCGCTAATAAATCCGTAAAAACATTTTTCTAGCCGTCATGACACTCATTACGAATCGAATGAGCTATCGCACATTATTTCTAGGAGCTTTATTATAACAATAATATACCTGTTTCTTTCTACCGAGGTTGCTGCTCCGGCCCCCGCGTTTTAAAATGTTGGTGTACGCGGCATATGTTGATCAAAACGTTGTGTATATTGATCAACAAAACATCATCAAGTATCATAAAGTTGACCGTTATCAGAGCTACAATTGCCGTGTAAATCGATGACGAGCTAGAGTATTTGCCGTAGACTTAAGCACAGCGTCGGAAGGCGTATAATACTTATATTGCGTGTATAATACGATACACTGGATACTATCTTAGAAATAGTGCCAAAAAGGTGGATCAACAATTATAGCGTATCTCGGCCTGATCAATAATTGCCGAGTGGAGGACAATATATATATATATATATATATATATATATATATATATATATATATATATATATATATATATATATATATAGATATCTCTTTTCGGCCCTTGTTGATCTGACGCGACGTGGCGTCAGTTAATTGTTGATCTGTTGGCGATTGTTGATCAGCAACAGGTTTTGTTGATCTAATGTGTATTCCGGCGAACTAATGTGGCTCCGCTCTGGATCAACAATTGCAACCCCTCTGCTGGCAGAATTACGAACTATTTACATCATTTTTATACAAATCCACACCAGCTATTGTTCGATGATCCGATTCAAACGGACCAATCAGAGACCACCTTCGCCACGATTGGGTCTTTTCTATGATAGACTGTTTCCACTTTGCTTCACAATTAATTAACGAATTAATGCGTAACGTATTATTGCCTAAGGGCCCTTCAAACAAAAAAAGGTACGTAATCATATATATTTAGGTACTATTTAAGTTTACCAAAAGTAAAAAAATTAGTTGATACGTATTTAAGCCTTTCTGGATAGTCTACCCCTAAGAGGGTGAAATAGGGGTTTAAAGATTGTATGAAAGTTTGTAATTTTTTAAGTTAAAACATAAAACTTTATCTTTGGGCTACTGATTAAAAATAACTAGATACGTATTTAAGCGTTTCTACCCATAAAGGGGTGAGATAGGGATTTAAAGATTATATGGAAGTTTGTCACTTTTTTAAGTTAGAACATAAAACTTTATCTTTGGGCTACTGATTAAAAATAACTAGATACGTATTTAAGCGTTTCTACCCATAAAGGGGTGAGATAGGGATTTAAAGATTATATGGAAGTTTGTCATTTTTTTAAGTTAGAACATAAAACTTTATCTTTGGGCTACTGATTAAAAATGACTAGATACGTATTTAAGGGTTTCTGGATATTCTAACAGTAAGGGGGTGAGTATAAGGGCTTAAAGATTATATGTAAGTTTGTCATTTTTTAAGTTAGAACATGAAACTTTATCTTTGGGCTACTGATTAAAATGACATGATACGCATTTAAGCGTTTTTGGATATTCTACCCCTAAGGGGGTGAGATAGGGGGTTAAAGATTGTATGGAAGTTTGTCATTTTTTAAGGTAGAACACGAAACTTTATCTTTGGGCTATTGATTAAAATAACTGGATACGTATTTAAGTGTTTCTGGATATTCTACCCCTAAGGGCGTGAAATAGGGGTTGAAAGTTTGTATGTTGTTGTGAGTACGTCCTTCTTTAAGTTAAGAAGAGGTAACTTTATTTCACGGCTACTGATTAAAAATTAGTGGTGACTATTTAACCGTTTCTGTATATTCTACCTCTAAGGGCGTGGAACAGGAGTTGACCATTTATATATATATATATATATATATATATATATATATTGTCCTCTACTCGCCAATTGTTGATCAGGCCGAGATTGCAATAATTGTTGATCCACCTTTTCGGTACTATTTCTAAGGAAGTGTCCAGTGTATAGTCTTATAGGCGCAATATAGTATTATGCGGTTTGCAACGCTGTGCTTAAGTTTACGGCAAAATCTCTATCTCGATTGACTCGGCAATTGCAGCTCTAATAACCGTTATCTTTTTCATATATGATACTTTGTTGATCACTTTTTTCATACTTGATGATACTTTGTTGATCAATATACACAACGTTTGATTAACATATGCCACGGGAACTAATATTTTAAAACGGCGTGGTATACACCAAGTAGTCAGAGCAGAATTTTAATATTCATTCTGGTTGAGATTTTTTTAAAGGTGGAAGCACTTTCGCGGTGTAAACCCTCTTAAAACTACCTACTTGAAAAAGTTTTTTTAACTGTTTCATTGGTCTAGGAAATAAAGTTTCATTTGTATACCGTAAAAAATTGACTTTCGCACAAACTTTCGATCTTTTTATTACCCCTTTAGGAGAGGAATTCCCATCAATGCTCATTCCCATAAATGCTGTGATATCAGTGTTTATTTATTTGTAATCAAAAGTCTACTTCGAGACTAATCTATATACGAAATGTGAACCCCTATTACACCCCTTAGGGGTAGAATCTCCGGAAACTCTTAAATACGTTTTAACTTATTTTTAATCAGTAGCCTAAAGATAAAGTTTCATGTTCCCAACTTAAAATGACGGACTTCCATACAAATTTCAACCCATATTTCACCCCACTTGGGGCAGAATACGCTTAAATACGTATCTAATAATTTTTAATCAGTAGCTCTAAGATAAATATTCATGTTTCTAACTTAAAAATGACGGACTATCGTACAAACTTTCAGACCCTATTTCACCCTCTTAGGAGTAGAAATTCCAAAATTCCTATTTCTATATATGGTATTTAAAGAATCAGCCTCATACTCCAAAAGAATACAAGTTAAGGTCTACGTACGTGTAATATTAAAATAATCTTCTAATTCCTAACTGTTGAAGAGTTTACCCTTTTACCATCAGTTCACCTAAATAACTTGAGATGCATAAGAAATCGAAGGATTATCTTCCATCTCCTAACCGTTGAGGAGTTATACCTTTCATCATCAGCTTATCTAAATAATATGAAAGAATACGACTAAAGGTAACATACATACATATGATATTTAAAGATTTATCCTCCAACTCCTAACCGTTAAGGAGCTGTACCTTACATCATCAGCTCGTGATCATGAAATGATGACTACCAGAATGATGATGAATGAAAATATCGGTGTAACTATAGAAAATACACTAATACCATAGTACGAACACAAAAATAATTTTCAAAATTGGTGATATAGTTTCAAGAGTTAGGACTTGTTCATTGGAAATTTCCTTGTTTTTCAGGATCTAGTTTCAACAATTCCTTAAATATTAGTAATTTAGAAGTTTTTAACGAAAAACTAAATACCTTTCTTTTCCTTTTCTTATTTTGTTAATAACAATCGCAATTTTTTATGCGCTAATAAATCCGTAAAAACATTTTTCTAGCCGTTATGACACTCATTACGAATCGAATGAGCTATCGCACATTATTTCTAGGAGCTTTATTATAACAATAATATACCTGTTTCTTTCTACCGAGGTTGCTGCTCTGGCCCAAGCGTTTTAAAATGCTAGTGTACGCGGCATATGTTGATCAAAACGTTGTGTATATTGATCAACAAAACATCATTAAGTATCATAAAGTTGACCGTTATCAGAGCTACAATTGCCGTGTAAATCGATGACGAGCTAGAGTATTTGCCGTAGACTTAAGTACAGCGTCGCAAGGCGTATAATACTTATATTGCGTGTATAAGACGATACACTGGATACTATCTTAGAAATAGTGCCAAAAAGGTGGATCAACAATTATAACGTATCTCGGCCTGATCAACAATTGCCGAGTGGAGGACAATATATATATATATATATATAATATAATACATAGATTTCTTAGGAAGTCAGGTAATGATGTACGGTGAAAATCTAAACAATCTATGCTTTCGAATACCAGCGTATGTTTTACTCTGCATTTAAACACTTAAACAAAAAGCCTTGCACCAGTGTCGATGCCATACTATCTCAAGTTCTAAATTCTAATTTCCATTCCCAGTACGATACGGAACAGATGTTTATGTACATACAAATGATATATGTGTATGTACACAGTACATGCTACAGATTTAATAGGTTTAGGAAAGTTATAATATTACTAGTACTAGTTACTAAATTGTACTAGAGGATTTGATACGTTTAAGCTTGCTGTACGTAACTGATAAAGTTTTAGCACAGTGTTTAACTATAACTAAATTGAAAATTCAGTCTGTTTCGAGTCTGTAACTCAGATTGTTAGTAGGGCCAGTGGTGATGACGATGATAATATCCATACTAATATATAAAGCTGAAGAGTTCGTTTCTTTGTTAGAATGCGCTTATCTCAGGAACTACTGGTCCGATTTATTTCAGTGTTAGATAGCCAATTTATCGAGGAAGGTTATATATATATCATCGCGCTAAAACCTACAGGTGCGGAACAACAATGAAGAATGTTACAAAAACGGGGGAAAATTATCACGCCACGGGCAATAGGAAACGCAAACGAGGTTACGTGGGTCTAGTAGTTAATGAGATTAGCACGTTCAAACAAACAACAAACAAACTCTTCAGCTTTATATATTAGTATAGATAAGATAATAAGTGCAAATAAGTTTATCATTTGAGCGTAATTTAATTTGATTTTATCGAGGAAAAATGATTCGACAGAGATCTAAACTGATTACAAGTTAAACTACAAGCAAATCCATCAGATTGCACGTTTAACAACAAAAGAAAATTAAATACACACTAAAATAAGAAATTCGAAAGTAACTCAAACTTTGGCATGGAGAGCCTTTGATTCTTGAGGTAGGTCATAGGCCAATCTTTGCTACGATAACCGATATACATGCGGGTACAGAAATGTACCTCATTAACTATTTTATTTCAGAAAGCGTTAAAGTTGCTCTACCAAACATATATCATTCATTAATATGCATCGGTGGCGCAGTGGTAACGTACGCGACTGCTGTTCTTGAGGTCTCGGGTTCGATTCCCGGGTCGGAACAAATGTTTGTATGATCTGCAAATATTTGTTTCGGAGTTTGGGTGTTTTCTATGTATAATATGTATGTATTTACAAAAAAAAAGTATATAAGTATTCATATCAGTTGTCTAGTACCCATAATACAAGCTCTGCTTAGTTTGGGACTAGATGGCGTGGTGTGTTAGATGTCCGAAATATTTATTTATTATTATTATTATTATATGGCTTAAGCCGTGGCGATAAAAGTGACACCTTAATCCTGGACGTAATTCTAGTGACAACTTTTTTCTTTTGTCTATATTTTTTAATTTGTTGACGTCTATGCGAGTATATTGTGAATTATTGTTCAAGCTTATTGCTATTGTAGTTTTAAATGTATAAATTACTAATAGAAAACTGTATTCCAGTTTGTAATAAGCCTCAGTAGCTGCTGCAATGTACGAGATATAATCTAACAATCTAAAATATTGAAAAATATATTAAATTTAATTTGCACATTGACTAGCAAATACAAATGCAAAAACATAGCACCTGTCACATCAAGACTATCAGAAGTTTGCAAGTTGCACTTTACATTATAGTGGGCCTAGATTTTAAGTCATTAAAACCCATTTTTAAATATTTATACTTACAAATGGTCTTGCCTCTTGAACGCCTTAGCACATGTGATGCATACGTACTTGCGTTCATCGCTATGTGTGAGTTTGTGTTTGGCTAACGCTGATGCGTTCCCGAAGATCTTGTTGCATACCTGGAACAAACAAGATAGTATTAAGTTTTATTGGCAGTTATCATCATTTTGACGAGATTCTGAGTGTGTGACCCACCTAGAACAAATATTAATGTGATGAGTAGGTACGGTAATTTCTTGTGTTCTATTCATTTACGTACATCATTTTCTATCTATTACAATTTTAGATACAAAATTATGTCTCATTCTCGACGTAAATTGGAGTAGTAACTACATATAACTGCAATTTTTATGTTTCTTTATTTGTTAAAGATTTGAACAGAAATTAAGTGTATTATTCATATCTCGACCACTATTAGAGTTGCAGGCTATTTTGTAAAAAAACATTTTACAACTCAAATAACAGACCACATATCTAAGACTACTTTTCTCCGTCGACATGTTTAGATGTCTGTATGAGAGCAATCTCTGTACCTGGTAATATAACTCTAAGTAAAATGCTATGTTACGTCGATGGGACACGGCAGCACGTTTATATCCTACCATTTAAAACACACCACAAACGAGACGGTAAAGACGCCTTTTCACGTAAACAGAACTAACACGAGAATAAGGTACCACCTCGGGCGAAACAGTACCCTGTAGTTAATATAATAATTATATTAAATTGAAGCGTCTACATTCAGCTACATTGAAAGAGGTCCCAGGGCGAGTGTTGACCCTAATCTTGCGTTTGTTTCTCATCTAATTAGGAGGTCTCTTCGTTATGCTTATCTTGTTTTTATTTGGGTTTCGCCTCCAGGGTAGGCTTATTGATAACGCGTGTTATATAGGAATATGCAGGATTTTTCAAGTCTGCGGGTACTTTGGTTTTGTTGTTTACCAAAAAGTCAAGATTTCTTTACAATTTTTTTTTCGTACATTTGACACATCGCCATCTAGTCTCAAACTAAGCAGAGTTTATGGTGTAGGGATTGAATTGCCGATAAATACCCTTTTTATGTAGATAGAAAACAACTAAACTCCAAAACAAATATTTGCAGATTATTCAAACATTTGGTTCGACCCGGGAATCAAATCGGAGACATCAAGCATAGCAGTCGCATACGCTACCACTGCACTACCGAGGTGGTCAGATAGGAGAGATGTAAGTTGAGTTGTAAATGTACTTGATATGTGGATAGCTTAAGTTGGGAACTATTTACAAGAGTTGTACCTCACTTAAGCCGAGAGTAATGTTACTTTTAGGATAATTCGAGCGCAACTATTCCCAAAGGGTTCCACGCTGACCGAACGATTCTACTAACCTACTCTTGATTGATCATTGTGTGGTTTTAAGTTATACTAGGTGAACCCCGCGGTGTTACCCGCGGTTATTGTTGTACCGCGGGTAACGCCACGGTACAAAGTTAGTCTAAAAAAAGAAGCTTAAGTTACTCCCTGGATCATCAGCTACCTGCCAGAGAAACTCCCGTCAAAATCGGCCCACCCATTCCAGAGATTACCCGGAACAAACAGACAGACAAATTTAAAAAAAAAATGCTGTTTTGTTACATGTATCGTGTATACATATGCATTTATTCAAAAGCGGTTGTTTTAAAATTATAAACAAACACTCAAATTTTATTTTTGTGTATAGATTGATTACTAACTTTCTGGTCTTTCGGCTGAGGACACGTACTTAGTACTGTACAAGTACTTAATTAAATACCTAGTTAAACCTGTAGAAAACAAGCTTTAAATTTAAAAGCGGTTGGGGTATGGGCCTCCGGTATCCTCACTCAGTCGGTGAAACACAGCGCAAGCGCTATGTCACACCGGTTTTCTGTGAAGCCGTGGTATCACTCCGGTCGAGTCGGCCCATTCATGCCGAAGCGTGGCTCTGCCGCGGTAAGGTGTGTATGTATTTGGTAATATATATGTTAATGTGTAAATCTATCAGTAATGCGTTATGTTGCAAACGTTATCATATCTTACATAAACATTCAAACTAAATCTAAATAAAGTCGCAGTTTTATTATCAACAGATGTCTCTATCATGAATTATTTATTAGGTCAGGTTAAAGTGCCACGTATATATACAACCCCTATTGTTCGATGTTATTATGGCCCACATTTGAATATTTTGCGAGAGCTCTTTTTGTTAACGAGTTTTTCGCTGATACTTCTAGAAATTTTCGGGTATATTGTTTTAAGAAGTCTGTTACCATGCTGGCTTCGAATGAAAAAATAACATCCCGTTAGCAGTTTGTCTTCCGCAGGAATTGATTGAGGAAAATGGAGTTTATTGGAACCTGTGAGCTGTGCCATATTTGAGTTTGTCCACGTTCTATTTGTCAAGTAGGTAGGTATGCTTTCTTATCTATACAAATGAATAAAATTGGAGTGTCTGTTTCTAATATTAAAATAACCGCTTTTTCATGAATGCGTATGTATATATATACGTTACATGTACCAAAATAAAATCTTTTACAATTTTTGTCTGTCTGTCTGTCTGTTTGTTCCTTGTAACCTCTGGAACGGCTGGACCGATTTTGACTCTAGCTGAGCCCTGCGGTGTCACCAGCGTTTATTGTTGGAACCGCGGGTGATGCCGCAGGGAGAAACTAGTCTAAAAAAGTAGCCTAAGTTACTCCTTATATCATCAGCTATCTGCCAGTGAAAGTCCCTTCGATATCGGTCCGTTCCAGAGATTAGCCGGAACAAACTGACAGATAAAAATTGAAAAAAAAATACATTTTGGTATATGTACCGTGTATACATACATTTGCATTAAATAAAAACCGGTTACTTTAAGGTACAAACACACATTCCAATTTAATTTATTATTTGTATAGATGTATTGTACATCGTAAAGATTACTGCTCGGTCAAAAATATAAGAAATCTCGTTTTTCCTGACGCGAATCTGTACGCGTGTATGTCAGATATCGCGGTAATTATTTTTCTTCACAACATACAGGCTAGACTTCTCATAAGGAATGTAGCTTTCATTAGTAAAATAATTTTTAAAATCGTTTCAGTAGATCCAGGTATTACCCCTACAGCCTCACAAACTTTACTTCTTTATAAAATTAGTATAGATTTAAACTACAACACGAAAATCTTTATTCTGTGATGTTGGATAATTATTAACATATTTCTAATAGTAATAAAATAAATTAACTCATGAGGCTCATGAATTAATTTACTCCAGTATTTTGTTGAAGTTAAATTATTTTGTTTTAATTTAATCATTTATATGTAAAGAAAATATTTCAACTTTAAGCATGGTTTATAAAAGGATTAATTATGTAGCGATTATTTTATTACACTTTGCACCTTACACACAATTGTACATTATACAATCGATAGTAATCTCGTAGAAAAGATTGAAATGAAATGTCAACACGATTTGTAGGTATACCACAACTATTTAGTGTTCCTTCCAGGAATAATAATGTTTTAATATAATAACTCACTAAACAGAATGTGCAGGAACTATAATAATAAACGTCAAACAGTTCGATATCGTTCACTGAAGCCTCAATGCTTTCAAATCTTCTCTTCTTCGTTATAGCAAGTTTTAATTTGAAGTCACATCTCAGTTTCCTATATATATTCAGTTTGTAACAGTGTATCTAATTATGGTTAGTTTTTGTTTTTTTTTTCTTATAATTTTCTTATGATTTTTAACCCTATGCCAAAACGAAGCACTGTCAAAGTTGTATACAGTTGTAACTGGATCGCAGTTACTATAATGTACCGTTAAGACTGCTTGTATTTTTTCAATCTGTTATCTGTACCTGTACCTATTGAGTAAAATAAAATAAAATTACAGTTACATATAGTCACGATTTCAGTCGATGATACCGTTCTCAAATTTATTAGTGTCATATTTATTATTATCTTAATTCGTGTAGTAACAAATTAACTATACGGATTGTCCCATTTTTCGCTTGGCTGAAATTATCTAATTTACAAAAAGTAAGTTATTATCTAATAATATAACCAATGTTTATATATAACATACAGTTTTGTACGATCGCTCCTAGTATTTTGAAGAAATAACCAAATATTTGAAGTAAATACACTTCTTTCGAATCTTCAAGAATCACGAGTCAGAAAATTTAATCTCTTGAAGTTTGCTGCAAGCAGAATAGCTCTTCTAATTTGGAAATTAATTGAATTAATCTTCCTAATAATCTTTTATTAAAATTATACTTCAAAGTTTATAAGTTTTTGGTTTAAAATTATGCGGACTCCCTATATTTTAATCAGTTTCAAAGCATTGCTAACTTGTATTTGCTTATCTTTTAATGTAACTAGTGCAGATTAAAAAATATTATGAAACACTTATTACTTACGATACTAAAATATACATAAGCTCACATTATTTCAAGTAATGGCTCAGGTTTAAAAGCCGTAAATTGTGTAAATAAAACACAGTATATTGTAAATATGTAAAAAAGCGGTTTGAGGTTCCACATGCGAGTGGTGAACCAAAAAATTGTTATCGGAAACCAAATTATGCTTTGTGATGGAGCTAATTGTATTTCGTCGCATAGCTCTGCAGAACCCAATAAATACGCGTGATTGAATATTTTTTTATATTAAATCCCAAATTGACTGAATATTCGAATGTGAAATGTGAATTTTAGATGTTTGATGTACATTTTTGATTTAAAGCACATGTTTCGGTTATTGCACCTTTTTGACCTTATTTTGGCACTACTTAGTACTTAGTCATAACGTTATTATATCCTCCACTAGCTGACCCACGCAACTTCGTTTACGTCTCTTATTGCCCGTAGCGTGATAATTTCCACCGTTTTTGAAACATGTTTCATTGGTGCTCCGCTCCTATTGGTCTTAGCGTGATGATATATAGCCTATAGCCTTCCTCGATAAATGGGCTATCTAACAGTGAAAGAATTTTTGAAATCGGACCAGCGGTTCCTGATATTAGCGTGTTCAAACAAACAAACAAACTCTTCAGCTTTATATATTAGTATAGATAGATTACTATGAATTTGATTTCTGATTAAATTTATTGTATATTTGGATAGAAATAGTATAGAACTATTTCTTCCAATAAAGGTGATGGACGTTTCTTTGCTAAATTTTATTTCCAACTGATCCAGAACTTGGTAATCTTAGCTACTATTTAAAACATACGTGTAATACGTATGTATTCACAAAATATTTAGTATTTCTGTCTGTTCCCTTAGTCGCCTCATACGACACCTACGGGATGAATACGTCACCACACGAACGATTTATTATTATTTTATTATCAATTATCAGGTTTATAAAAAAAAAAAAGTATATATGTATTTGTATCAGTTGTCTAGTACCCATAACACAAGCTCTGCTTAGCTTGGGACTAGATGGCGTTGTGTGATAGATGTCCGAAATATTTATTAAAATATTTATTTTATTTTATTTATTAAGTTTTTTTTTATTATCGAACAGATCAAGGCAGTTGTGAAGCGAGTTTACTATTCCAATACGTAGAAGTTCCAATGAAAGGAAAGTCAATATGAACTTTTTAAGATATATAGTTTTTATTATGTATCTTCATTTTAAATCTTTTTTAACCGACTTCAAAAAGGTGGAGGTGTTCGTAGATAACTTCGTCTTTTTTTTTTTTTTTTTTATGTTTGGCCCTGCCAAAATGACTCTACTCTGCCTGATGGAAAGCATTAGTAGAATCCAAGAGTGGTGGTCACCATACTGCGAATGCAGTCAATGCAACAATGCAGCACTGTGACCCACACCATGGCGGGCTAGTGATGCTTCTGCATCATTAGGCCTCCGGTCTCGCACTCACCAACGAAACACGACAGCATGATCGCTGTCATTTTACGTTGATTTTCTGTGCGAGGGTAGTACCGCCCCGGTCGAGCCGGCCCGTTCGTGCTGAAATCAGCGTGGCTCTACTACCTTGAGAAATTTTATGAACCGATTATGATGATTCTTTTCCAACGGTGGTATCATGATAAGGATACTAAGATCTGATGATGGCATCCAAGAGAAATTGATCGAATTGGTCGTTCTTGAAATCGGTTATTTATTTTGTTAAAATTTACTTGTTACAAGTAACGTACGTGTTTCATCGCCACATTGTGGTATTTGGCAGTAAATTAAATTGGTTGGTGATGTTATCGGAAACTGAAGGGTCTAGTACAAAGGTCCAGGAAGGGATCCATTGTTCTTCACCCCTGAGATACGCTTGCCTTAGTTCTCTATAGTTAGAATGGCTATTGTAATTAATTTTGTAAATGTGGTCCAGCCTATATTTATTTTGAAAACTAAGTTTAGTATCACTTGTTTTTGAATATATGGGAATAAATTGATTGATAATATTAATTAATTAACATTATGTTTATTTTAATATGAGAAACACACCAAAATAGTGTTTTCTAATGACTGATGCAAAGTGTCGTGAATAAAATACAGATTAGATTTAGACTTAGATTTAGACAGGGTCTAAGAAAACAAGATCTCGCATTCCGAGAGATCCCCGAGGTGACGTCACTATTCAGTTATTATATTATACTAACTACATTATTATTTTATACTATTAGTAGTTATTATATTATACTACTATCTTTATATATATAATTCTTCTGTGAGTGTGTATGTCACTGAACTACTCTCAAACGACTGGACCGATTTTGATGAAATTTTTTGTGTGTGTTCAAGGGGATCTGGGAATGGTTTAGATTCACAATTTTGTCCGCTGGACAATGTCTTTTTAATTTATTAGTAGTTATGGCAAAACGACGTTTGCCGGGACAGCTAGTATATATATAATACTATTAACCAATCAGAAATAGCGAATAGCAACATAACACGAAAGAAACCAACCAGAACCAGCAACAGCGATGATGACGTCATGTCCTTCGTCGACTTGCCTGGCGTAGTATATTGTTATACCATGGATTTAGAAACAGTTCATCAGACGAAAAAAGTTGGACAACATTTGTATTCCAATACTCATATACATAGGGCATAGATAGAAAGCATCTCTTTACCAATGTCACGATATCTTTCAATTTTATTTTCACTGACTTCAAACAGCTGATTGCATTGAAAAGGGTCAAACCTTATTATACACAATATACTATATAATACACCATATTAATAAACTGAACATCTTCGATCAAATATATCATCGAAGCTGAACATAAAGAAAGTTAAATTTAATGAGTTAGTGTGTGTAAGAAAAAAAATGACAGCTTGGTATTGGGTGTATTGGCGAAATCTATTGTCGTCTAACCAAAACTTTTTAAATATTATTGTCATTCTAAACATTATTATTATTTTCAGCTAAAATAATACCTATGCATAATCAAGTTCCAGAGTATTTGGTTCAAAGGTCGTGACTCTCTTTTGATGTAATTACTTGAGATCCTCTCATGGAGACTCCCTAGATTAAATGAAAATATATACAACAGTATTTTCTAAGAGTCCGAGCATTCATACGACCCATTTGCGGCGAGTCCTCTACGTTGCTAGTGTAAATAGTTTAACTGACCTTAGGAATATTAGTGGCGTGTCTAGGTCGACCTACGCTGCCTTTGTGTGAAGATATTCACTACTTTACTAGCTGAGTCCTCCGGTGTTACCCGCGTTTATTGTCGTACCACAGGTGACACCGCGGGGTGAAGCTAGTCTAAAAAAAGCACTGCGCTACCGAGGCAATCACATTTATGTAATTTGCATTCATATACCACACCAAAATATTATATACTAGCTATTGCCCGCGGCTTCGCCCGCGTGTATGTTGGTTATCGCAGCAAATAGTAGCCTATGTGTTATTTTGATGTATAAGCTATATTACTGTAAAGATTCATTCAAATCCGATCAGTACTTTTTGCATAAAGATGTAACAAACATACACACACAGAAACTTTCGCCTTATTAGTGTGATGATGTGATATAACATGTCATTGAATTCTAGCGTGTTCTTGACTATTAATTCCTGATTATTAGTTACAATTTAAAGTTGTACTTTAATTTTTGTTTTTAACCTTACATGTACGATACGAAATTAACAATACATAAACATATTTGTCGAGAAGAGGTTTGATTGTTTCAATAGTAGCCATTGGTTTGTTAGTTAATAATTATTGCTAACTTGTACACACTCGAAAACTAATTGTAAGAGCTTGGAAAGTGCAACTTCGAACACGTTATAAATGATCTGTGGGTAGTATCTTGTTGTTCCATATATCTTTATTAGCAGCACTCGGATTGTAGCAAGCTACATATATAAATAAGTACATTTGTATCGACATGCGGCAGGTTAGGTACGTAGTATTACCATTTTCTCTAAAGTTTTTCTGTAAGGGATCGTAATGTAATAAAAATGAAGACTATATTTCAAATTTTTATACTTTGTTGTACAAAAAAAGTACCTTAGTTTTAAATATTCATTTAATAGTTCACGGTATTAAGTAAATTTGGCATGCTCGATTGTTCAATAAGATTAATTTAATAAAGACTTCATAATTAATTCTATTTTTCAATAAAGAAGTTAAATAATACGCTATCATTTCGACACTATAATATCTAAATGTATAAGATTTCGCTGAATAGGGCTCACCCCCAATGGAGTTCAATGAAATCGGAATAATAAATTCACATTGACTATTTGTTCAAAATCAATTGAGTATATGAAACAGTAAAATAACAATTGTTGATAAAATATAAAGGAGAAAAAGATAGGAAACGAACAACAATTGATACGGAACAGTTATTCATCGAGAAATTAGAAAGGAAACAATATTTTTGTGCGGTGCTCTGGATTCCAACAATTTCTTTAGTACTTTTGAAGTAATATTTTACGGCTCGACTTTTAGGGCTTCGATGTGAAATGTCTGTTGTAGCTTCAGTTTGGAAATGAAATCCAGTACGTATTATGCGTACTTATAAGTATGTAGTAGGTTAGCCTATAACTCAAACAATTCTGTTTTAGGTTTATATAATATTGAACGAGAAAATGTTCATAAAACAATATACTGACTACGTAAAAACTTCTGATAAAATTTATATAGATCGTGTCACCCGGGACATCGTTGTGAATCTATTGACACCTCATTCATAAAAATCGGTTAAAATAAATAAAATAATAAAATGCAGAAATCACGACGAAGACTTAATGACTTGAAGACTTATGATTTGAAGACAATAAACACTTGACATTGGCAGAAATAGCTGATCCGAGAGATCCGGCTGGTTGCCATTTCATCAAAGAAGAAGAAGATGAAAATGAGACAGAGAATAAGAATTGTCGTTCAACATAGTAATACTGCCAGTCTTTTGGGAACGCTACAAGTGGGCAAAGATGTGGAGTTATTTGACGCTTGTATTTAAATATTGGTATTGTTCTTTTTAATTATAGTTATGTATATAAGTTTCTATGTTAGGTAATAAATTTTATAATTAATGTAAAAAAAATAAACAAAAAAAATTATAAAGTGTGTATGTAGGACTGCGTGGGTTTAAGCAAACAATCTTTTATGGATTAGACGCAGATGGATATACAGTAAGAAGGAGTCTTAAATGTCTAAACATATGATATAGGTATGACTTAAACATAAAACTTACAGCTTTTGAACAAACCATTACGTTACAGGACAAGTTATGACGTCATTCATGGTTTATTGGAATATAAACTGTCAACGATAGGTGTGATATGTATGTACTTGGTGTGAACGGGGCTCGAACATTTATAACGGATATTAATATCAGTTTTACGAGATCAAATAGTTTTACACGAAACGGTTAGTAATGTACGATTGAACGTTTTTTCGTTACTTTTACTTCTGAATCAATGTTATGGCCTAAAGTATAGATGTGTGTGACCCTTATAGGGCGTCACCATACTCATTACGAATGATGAAACAATGCAGCATGGTGACCCACACCATGGCGGCCTAGTGATACTTCTGCATCATTGGGCCGCCAGTCTCGTACTCGATAATGAAACAAGATAGCACGAATGCTGTAATTTTAGGTGGATCTTCTGTGCGAGGTTAGTACAGCCCCGGTCGAGCCGGCACATTCGTGTTGAAGTCAGCGTGGCTCTACTACCTTGAAAACCAACCTCTGCATCTATCTCTCATACCGTGGACGGTGGTAATAATATATCATCAGCAAATTTCAGACGGCTATGAGTATCTGAAGTTATTGTTAGCATTTTCTTACCGAAGACTGGTTTGCTATCATTACAAAAGTGACTGGTGATGAAATTCAATACATCCTTTACCTAAAATAAGTTCTATAATAATATGCCAATTATCCATAGTTACAAATTAAATACAAGTAACGAAATAACGAACAAACTTCTTTTCGATGGAGCATGGCTATTACCTTTAGGACAAGTTACACAATTAGGATTGCCACAGTACAAAATATTCTTTAAAGGTATGCTTAAGAAGTATGTACATTGTAACTTCCAATACTCTAAGAGGTGAACATTTACCAAGTTTATAAGTTACTTATCTGTATCTCATTGTAAGTAGACTATAAATTAATAGCATAATAATTTCTTTAAAACCAGATTGCTAGGTGGTTCTTTTACAAAATAAAATGTTTTAGTCAAAAGTGCAGTTACAGAGTAATTTGGTGCTAGAACGGCTGCATTCTCGTCATTTCAAGACATTTTTCTGTTGACCCAATTCTTACTGTGTCAAGTCCATGACCCACATTGTAATGCATGTTACATCGAGGCTAAGACTCGTATTAGCGTGCAAACCGCTTTTGGGACCATATCAAGAAACAGGTCAAGTCAAAAGTACACCTTTGAAATTAATTTAGGTACTTTTGCAAAGTAGCAGTTAAGCTTCTATGGCCTGAACTGAAGAGTGAACATATTTTGACAATGTAAAAGAAATGTCTGACAAACCTTGATGCTTTCAATAAAAAATCCAGCCAAGTACGTATCAGGCCACCCATAGAATAGGGTTCCGTAGTCACCCATTTGTTGTAATTAGAATTTTTTTTATTTTACATGTTTCATTATTATTTCTGTTTTAACAAAAGATACACTTTAAAGTTGAGTATAACTAAAACAGATACTTAAATAAAAAATCGTATTGGTCACCTCTCAATGTTTTTAGAAGACCTATCTAATGATACCCTACATACACGTGTACCCAAATAAATGTTTTTTCATGATTTTATTCTAGCACTTTGTTGATGTGGTAAATATAAATATCCATGCAAAGTTTTTCGTGGGGTGACTGATTAAGAATACAAAGCGACGTCACCTCCATTCATTCAATGGGAGTCGTAAGAGGCGACTAAGGGAACGAAATATGTAGGATAACATCACTGCAAAAAGATGGAAAACTTGAAATAAACCCAATATCAATCCGTGTGGCCAGCGTGGTATAGTAAACTGAAACCTCCTTTCGAAGGAGAGGCTTATGTCCGGCAGTGGACTATTAAAGGCTCTTGAGGATGATACAAAGTTTCATCTTCCTAACACCAACCGACGGACGGACCGACGCGACGGACATGACGAAACTGTAGGGTTCCTAGGTGTTGACTACGGAACGCTAAAAAGAATACCTAACATCGGTTTTTGGTAATTTGAATCAATTGAAAGTAGATATCACTTAGTTTATAGATTTAGTGACGAATATAAAATGTTAACAATTTTACTCATAAATTTTATACGATCAGTTTAAGCGTGTTTACAATGTATATACCAATTGGGTAGTATTATTAGCCTCCGTTGGTAAATTAGGTTGGAAACCTGTGTTTTAGCAAACGACACCTTTACGCATCAGCTAAGTCCTTAGTCATAGTTGTCTATATCTATATGTCTTTTTCCTCAATATTATAACATATAAAGTTATCAAAAGTAAATTTAGTAAAGAGAACTTTTACCTGTGTTCAACGAATGATAGGATCTTATCTTATATATCAAAAGAAAAAGCCAATTCCAAAAAAATATCAAGTGAATACGTGACAGCCCTATCTTCCATTCGCTTTTATTTCCTTCACACCGGTATAGTTCTGTAAACTCGTGTTTACTGCATTTTATTATTACCGTTCGCTTATGTTTTTCGGTAACTGCCGAGTGGATTTTATGGGTTTCACGAATAAAGCCCTAGTTCACGGAAAGAATTGGTTTGTAGTTATTGGAATTTCTGCTTCATTTTATAAATTTTAACAGCCTAAATTTTAATTTTGTACACAGATTTAATTATTCGTCCATATTAAAAAAACTTTACTCATTGTGTTTATATTACAGTCAATAAACTTTTAGAGGAAATTTACTAAAATTGATACATTTATAATTGGTACATTTATATTGGTTTAAATACTCCTTATTAAGTTAATATACAGGCAGTATCTCAGTCTTCTTCTGAGTTTGATAAACTCAAAAACATTGTTACGAAATCTATAGTCAGCAAATCTGTCATATCAAATAACTGAAGCTTCGTAAAGCCGTTAAATCCGTTTTTTTCCAACACATCATCATTGGGAAGAGCGAGGCGGTTACGGATAGAGGACTCTGTTGGCTAAGCCCCGAGGGCGCGTGTCGCGCACGCTTCAAATTTTCGATGACTTAATCTTGTGGATTTGTACCCTCACTCCTAGAGGCGTGAGGTGCGTCAAAAAGAGGGCTTTATCGATATCTATGTACCATAGTTTGCCAGTTACTATAGTCAAATATTTATAGATTTTTTTTTGGTCTTAACACAGTTTAACTTTAACTTCCTTTAGTTTGATATTTTTGTACATGTACTAACGATAATACCAACGTCACTCGGGGATTTAAGTGTCACCAGATTATTTTTATTATAATCATTTCAAAACATAACCATTTAAAAGGGCACGGGTTTATGAAATGAAAAGATATTATTCGGATACTTTTATATAAAACCCACGCAGATTCTTTGAAAAAATATTCACTTTATTTCGTTAACAGTGTAAACTGAAATATTGAGTGCAAAATACATATTGGAGTATTTCAGTTTAAAACCTTCCAATATAAATATACTTTGAGGAAGTCCTTTACATAATCTCGCGATGTACCACCCCCGATCAACTGGATTTACCTCACTGCGTGGAGAATTGAAAGTGCGATGAGCGCTTTTTGTTTACAGAATATGTTTTTGTTATGAAAACACGTGAGTATCATTACGAAGGTATTTATACATTTTTTTATATATAGCCTGCCAAAATGGCGACATATAAAAAAAATGTATATGGCGACCCGCACCATGGCGGCCTAGTGATGCTTCTGCATCTTTGGGCCTCCGGTCTCGCACTCACCAATGAAACACGACAGCACGAACCCTGCTATTTTACGTTGATTTACTATGCGAGGGTAGTACCGCCCCGGTCGAGCCAGCCCGTTCGTGCTGAAATCTTTGAAATTTCTACTACCTTTTGCAATGAATACTTTGAAAGCTGTACTTTTGGGTTGATGAGGACTATAATATATAATAATAATAGTAGTCGCTTCAAGTATAAAATCAAATGTCAGCCGCAGTAGACTTAAGACTAAAGAAATGGCTCTTAGATAGAGAAACCTTATGTTTATCCATCTTAGCGGGTTGATAGTGATAATGACACATAACGTATGAGAGCTGTCAAAATAGTGCTGCAGTTAAATAGAGACATCGCATTACGAGATAATTGAAACGAAATTAAAATAATCTTCAAATGTTACATAGTTAAAAAGTCATGCGGTGTCGTGGGACACCAGATAGGAACGAAGTTCCTTATCTATACAAATAAATAAAATTGGAGTGTCTGTTTGTAATATTAATATAACAGCTTTTTAATCAATGCATATGTATGTATACACGATATACATACCAAAAATGTAGTTAAAAATTTTTTTGTCTGTCTGTCTGTCTGTCGGTCTGTCTGTCTGTCTGTCTGTCTGTCTGTCTGTTTGTTCCGGGTAATCTCTGGAACAGCTGGACGGATTTTGACGGGACTTTCACAGGCAGGTAGCTGATGATCCAGGGAGTAACTTAGGCTACTTTTTTTAGACTAACTTTGTCCCGCGGCGTTACACGCGGTACAACAATAACCGCGGGTAACACCGCGGGGTTCAGCTAGTCATAAAATATAATACATGCAACTTACAGATGTCGCTATACAAATTTTTTCGTCAACACTCTTTAAAAACCACGAAATTGTCTTAACACCTTTTTTTATTTAAAATGGTTTATAAAAATATGAAATAAAAATAAATAACTAAATATTTCGAAGATCTAACACACAATGCCATCCAGTCCCAAGCTAAGCAGAGCTTATGTTATAGGTACTAGACAACTGATATAAATAAATATATCCTTTTTTTTGTAAATACATACATATTATACATAGAAAACATCCAAACTCCGAAATAACAAATATTTGCAGATCATACAAACCTTTGATCTGACCCGGGATTTAAACCCGAGGCCTCAAGCACAGCATTCGCATACGCTACCATTGCGCCACCGAGGCAGTAATCTTACGTGACGGACGCTTTTTGCGGGCTAGGGTACCCCTACGCAACGCCCCATAAAGAACTATGTTTCAAAGTTTTAACAAAAAAAACGACTTCAAGAACTGGACGCATAATAATTTATTTTATGTCGACTGTGTATCGGAAAACGTAGCGTTAATAGGCCCCCTATAAGGTAGTCCGACGACCAAATAAAGCTCGCGGAAAGCCATTGGACGCCGGCGACATTGAACCTTTTATTGTTAAGAACCTTGTTGAAGGTCTATATCCTACAATGAAAGTCTTGAGGCTGAAATAATGATGATGATGACATTACTTTACTAAAAGAGATTAATTACTAACAAAACCAAATATGATTTTAAATTTATTTTCTCACATGAAATTGTAAACAATTATTTAATTTGGCATATCCAATTTTAACTTCGTACACTAGAGTTAATTAAATTAATTATAATATTTAAGTAGAGAGTAAAGGAATCCGTACTTTGTAGTTTACACGAAGCCTTAATTAATGATGAGAGGAGTTTTTTCTTCGTACAATTTTGAGTGAATTTGCTTTTGATTATTATAAAATAAGGTCGATATAAGTGGCGTTTGTTTAACGTTTCATGAAGGAGTCTTGGAGAAGGATGCCCTTGTTAGGGTTCCGTGCCACGTGCAAAAAACGTACAGCAAGCAACATATAGTTTACAATTTATGACGTAATGAAAACTATTTTAGACACATTAAAAAATAAAAATAGGAATCACACAAAGTGTTGTTCCACATGGGATCTGAACCACAACAATTGGCGCAGTGGAAAGCGGCGTGGCGACCATTTAAGCCACTGGGCCAACAGCGCAGTCAATTATTTAAAATGAGTTATAAATTTGTATAAATTTGCTTTTGTGGTATACACTAAGAAGTTCTACCTGTTCATAATATTAAATGTGTAACACGCACCCATAAAATCTTTTACTGAAGGAGTTTACTTGTGTCAAAACAAACTTTGATATATAGAACAAGGCCGGATACCGCTGACTCCGAGCGAGGACGTGACAGCGCACAATAAATTCATCAGTATCAATACATAAATGAACCTCAACGTTCGCAGATTCGCGTATTAGATAAAAGCGATAGGGACTATCGATCGTCCCCATCTTGTACCACATGACCCTATATTTAGGTGACGTTCTGTCTGTGGTTTAGACTTCAATTAACAGCTATTGGTATTCCCTACGATTTCGTTACAACTTTGTTTTGCAATAAATATGTAAATCGCGTGTTTTTGTCAAAGACACATATGTGGTAAATATTATAGATTAATTATATATGTTCGTGCCCTCAAGAATAAATACATGTCTCTAGGTGACCAACGCAAAACGCAACGCACTGAAAGTATTTTTCAAATCGGACCAGTAGTTCCCGAGTTTAGCGTGTGCAACCAAACACACAAACGAACTCTTCAGCTTTATAATATTAGTACAGACTAGGTGTCAGCTTCTGCCCTACAATCATATTCTTAAGTTTTCATGGATCTAAGTTCTAATTCTAGTTGTGTATTGTTTGTATGTGTTTTGTAGTAAATAGCTGGGTCCACACCAGTGGATCGGCGATCACACGATCCGCAATCCAAGATCGTGATACGTGGAGCGTTGATCGTACTAGGCCGATCCAGTTTCTTTAACCTTCGATCCTGAACTACGCTCCAAGCGATCCATAGGCGATCCGGGACTTAACTTTGCGCAGAGTTAGTGTCGTATTTCGCAAGAAATCTGACGCCAAGCATCGTCTCTTACACCTTTATTGATATAATTAACATATAAATTCAACAGTAACTTTCTAGCAGATTAATTTTAATCCAGGTTAATTTGTAGCAAAATTTTGATTTTGCAATGCTAAGTGAAAATCAATACTCCTACAAAGGGACATCGTTCTGCTTCGTTGTGCTTTTTCTTTGCTGAATCTATTTGAGTTGTGTTAATGATCATGGCTAAACGTTATTCATGTAAAGAGTGTTCCAGGTTTGTTTAGCGCCTACCGCCAAAGTGGTCACGTACCGCAAATATCAATAGGCCCAATTTATTTGTGTACCTTTCACTGTGCACGCTCGATTTTCCTAACGATTAGTGGCCTCAAACGTACGCCTATTTTACCAGACTACGGTGAAGTTAAAAGGAAGGGTTATAGTTTTGGCAGTCTATACATGTTCCACTGTAGCGTCTAAACTACTGAACTGATTTTAATGAATGATGTGTCAATAGATTTGTAATAAGGGCCGGGGTGACATAGGCTATATACATTTTATCAAAGTTTTTACTTTTAAAGTTACATACCTAAAAACGTATTAGAAAATAATCTGATTTTATTTCATCAGTCTTATTTGTAAAGTCTTTAATAATTTATTAAAACACAAGTACAATTTTAACAAAAATAAAACCGACTTCAAGGTTCCACTCGATTTCTCTTGGATGCCATCATCAGATATTAATGTCCTTAACATGGTACCACCGTTGGGACATTTCCTTTCCATTAAAAAAATAATCATCAAAATCAGTTCATAAACGACGAAGTTATCCCCGAAAACACATAAAAAAAAATGTATATATAAATACGGTCGAATTGAGAAAAATCCTCCTTTTTTTAAAGTCAGTTAAAAAGATAACTACCTTATTGAGGTCTCTTTTAACAAAATACTAAGTCATAAAGACATACTCCTATGATTGCTCAGTCAACCGGTGACAGACGCAACGTTCAAAACATCTAATGAATAAGTGTTTAACAGCAAGCGTGACATAATGACCTGAACGTACTTTCTCTCAATTTTTTCTCTCAATTCATTGTAAAAATGGATTTTCAGAGCGTTGAGTTTCACACCTTAAATATTCCTTACTTATAGATTAACCACGGAAAAGTTACGGTTCGGCATGGGCCTACTAATTTGAAAAGATATTACGGCTTCGCAAAAAAACCGTTGTCATGTAATTTTTGCAGTTTTACTGAGTGACTGAGATAACCAGAGGTGCAAATCCTTTGCTTAATTTTGGCCTTGAGGTAAGTATTATTAGGTGACAACTCTCTTGTGCCTTCTTGAGTTTCAGGTCTCTTAGGTCCCACGGTCACAATGAAATGAAACTATTATATGTCACAAATACACAAAATTAAATGTCAAAAAAGTATTAACAAAAAGATCGCACTAACGAGTGAAAACAAAACAAAACGCTAGCAATGTTTTGGCCTATCTATAAGTAACTGCCCTTTTAACTGTCCATCTGAAGTTGTTAGAATTTAAATATTCCAATTTCAAAGGCTTTTGTAACAGATAAAGTGTCACTGATCAAAGGGAAATATATAAAAAAAAATTGTCTCATTTTTAATGAGGCCTACGGTTTTATATGAAACGTATGTATGTTCTGCGAATAAAAAATATTTATTTGCGAAGTATACGAATTGAAAGCGATTCATGGTTGCGTCTATATTACCTTTGAATTTGTTTTTTTTCGCAAAGGTCATCGCTGTAAAGAAAATATTCAGTTCATTGAATAGTTACAAGATTTATTTGCGTGGGGCACTCGTAGAAATCTCGGGCGGGGTCTGTTGTTATTTGCTAGTCGATTTTTTTGTCCTACTTTATTCAGTTGATTCTTAATGTAAAAGTCGGTTATTATTTTTTTTCTTGTGTAGAATTTGAGAGTTTATACCAAAGTTATTATGTAGATCATTTTCTACATTTGAATATTTACTTTGAAATCAGTTTGAAAACGATCACAGTCCGGTATTAAATAATGATTCGAGCGTCGTATATCGTTTAGGATAAGAACCGTTCTTAGCCCAGTGAGTATTTCGTCACACACAAAGAAACAAATGGTTCATCATACATCTGTAGGATAGATACTTGAAACAAATTGCTTTGTCAATCCTCTAATTATAATTTGCGCTGAGCTTACTTATATTCTTATTTCTATATTCTTTCTTAATCTTCACGTCAACAATTTCCGTTAAGGGGATTACTAAATTCCTTTTTATCAATATTCTTAGGAACAAAAAGTTTTATGAAGAATTGTAATTCAACAATCAAAAACGACAAATCTGTACAATAGCCTCCATTCAAGTAATGCACTCCTTTAGTCGAGGGTTAGACAAATATCCCAAAGTAGGAAACAAAGCTTGGCAGCGGGTGACAAATGGTACGGCGCAGCTTTCAAAGCATTCTCGAGACGAAACAACCTTCGAGGCGAGAAAAATACTGCATTCTGTTTCGTTGCTTTATTATGTAAAGGACTGGGAACCTAGCTGTGTGCTTTTAAATTTATTATTGAGCTTTCACAGATTTAAAGTGTCATTGTAAAGAAATTTGTAATTTTCGATATCGATAACGTCTCTTTTCTTCTAAATCTACTTATTGATATTTGATAAATAGAACTGATATAATATGTAATAAGGTGATTATATTAACTCGATGCTCTTAGAAGTTACAGTAACTTAATAACACTTTTAACTAAAAAGGTAAGGAATAGGTAATAGCGTAAATATTAGTTTGTCATTCAAGCAAATAACCAGAAATCGTGATAACTAATCAGGACGCAGTCGTTCGTTCCTGCACATATTTCTGTATCCCCTAAGTTGAAAATTTCTTGAGCGAACAACAAAACATCCATAAAAAATATTCCACACAAAAACGAACTATCTTCGCCGCATGCCACGTCTACTAACAGAAAGTATCCAAGTGAAATATCTTTATTGAAGCAGCCATTTTATTTCGCTTAGGGCCGTATTTATTAAAGAGCGATATAGAGGAACATAATTTTTTATTGCGAAAGCGACAATTTTCTTTGTTTAACTAACCGTCACACATTTCCTTGTTCGTAATAAAAATGACCCTTTTTTACGGTCGTGCAGACAAGCGGGGATATAAAGCGAACTCTTCGAGAAACCTCAATACCTAGCAGCATTTGGGTCAATTCACCTTTAAGACAGTTCACTGGGGAGTCTTGTTTTAAATATTGTCAGTTGCAATTATCCTTTTAAATTCAGTTATGTGTAAATTATTTATACTAATTTGAGCTATTTAAAAGAAGTATTCATTAATTTTATTTCTACTGCCAAAACTCAATTCTATTCAATTCATTGTTCATTGGTTATGCTCGTCGCATATGCTTTTATTACCAGATCGTTGTACCATGTAAAAATAAATTAATTTAACAGACGAATTATTGGTTTACAATAAGTATTACCAATTTTTATATTAATTGCACTTTTTATATCAACTTCTGTACTCTTCGGGAATACTGTTCGTATCTATCCTTATCAGATGAGCAGCTTGATTGGCCAGATTGGTTCGATACCAATTTTAATTGTTGTTTAACTATGTTAAGGTTTCAATAAATCTTACGTATCTATATGAATCTTCTTGAATTAGAGGATTCCGTATGTTTTGGTCTCTCTTTCTTTCATTATTACGTTACTACCAGGTGGTCATAACGCTTGATAGTTGGAGCAGCCACTTTTGAACAAAGTACAATTACAAGATAAATCAGAAAATATTTGATCAATATTAGTAAGCCAAAACTTGGCATAATATTCTTTTTATTTTTCGTGAACATTGATTGATGTGCATTTCATACCAAATCTGTGCTTACAGAGTGAGCGGAACGAGAGTGATGCGTATGAATACAAAATTAATTGAGCATCAACCTAATGAGACATGGACAGAGACGAGACTTGAATGGACCCTTGATGGAAGGGATCGCTGGGGTGTGTTATAAAAAGATCTATGAATGCAAGTTAAAGAGGACAAAATGCTTAAGGACACTCAACGAGACAAAACGGTACTTACGTTTCCGTTGTTAGCTTGCAATTTACCTTTTAACAATAACTGATAACTTCCAATATACAATGAGTATTTTGTGTTCGGTAGTAAATTTAATTTTGTAGTATTCGTTTTAATGTTGGGACTGTCACATTTGAAGGATTCATAACTTCTTGGGAACTTTCACACAAATAACTTCTACGGAAATCATTACCTACATGTTAACGACTTCTCTGAATATCGTTTCGAGAAAGAGTTTCTTCATTACGCATAATATGACTGAGAAAGTTACATGGTCAATAACGCAATAGCTCGGTAAAAATAATTTTAAATTGGGATTTCCATTCATTTTACACGTGTTACAAAGTAAAGCTAAAAGAATAGCACACACTTCAAATAATATTTCTACAAAATTTATTCTATTTAAGTAATTAAAATAGAAAAATATTTGGAAGCTGTGGAATTGCAATTATTGACCAGTGACCCACAAAGAGCGAATTTTATTGCACTGCACAAAGCTGCGGTTGAAAACACTGTTTATAGTATCACAGATAGCCAATTACAGCACAAATCGAAATAACGCGCAGTAGGCAGCCCAAAATGTGCATCTAATAATTGTAACCGACACAAAATGGTGGATGATTTGCGCAGTTTAGTCGGACTAAATAACGCCTATAGAGTCTGTGGACATGACCGCAAGCATTTGTGGGATTACCTGGGGGCCGTTTGGCGTTCATCCAACCAGTACACCACTTTTACTTGTAGTACTTACGTATTTATATGTAGTTACTTTTAGGGAAACCACCATTAGATAGAATAATTAAATTAGTTTAAAATTAGAAGGGTATGCATATGCACATATGTTATGAAGAAAAAAATTATATTAAGGAAGGTTATCCTAATTAATGTTACGTGTAGAAGCGAAAAGGAGCTTCATGATTAGTTTCACATTCACAATTATTTGGCGTACACGTAAACATAAAATATGTAAATGCAAGCAGGAAAAAATAATAAATTTACAATAAAAAATGACATTAAGGAAATGCATAAAAAGTATATAGTCGATAATAAATTTTATTTTTAACATTTTTAAAATTGTCACTCAATATTTGAAGGTTTCATTCACCGAAATTTGCCTTGTTTCAAAAATTAATATTCTCTTAAATAATTAAATATCATTAATACATAATATTATAGTCAAAATCTTTGTAATGCTCAAGCTTATGAAACAGAATTATAATATTTGTTGCTGTATTCACTCATCACTTGTACCCTTGAAATATTTCTAGACAACAAATTGAAGTCGTAAGTTTTTCAACCTTCTTTGTCAAGAAATACGCACTTACGAGTCAAGAAGATTTACTTGTTCCAATTTCGTGATCCTTGAGAAGTGATTTTGTTGCTATGATGTACCTTCGAAAGCTTTTTAATACATTGCTATAAATTGAATTCTGATATATGAAATCCAATCTTGGTGAATACATGAATATTATTTTGTCAGTTTGGCAATAATACATTTATTATATAACCAATTATCAGTAACTTATTTACTTAGTTATAGCCCGAGGTTTCATTATGGTGGTAATTTGATTAGTAGTGACTTTATGAATGTTTAAACTATGGTTTGTCATGCTGACTAAAATGTCATTGCTTACGGTGTCGTTGTGGAGCTGATCGTTTCTTTCCCTCTGAAGAAGGAAGAGGAGATGATGGCTGGTCCATGCGTCATACTCGTGAACGGGTGCTACTTGGGATAAATGGTCGTCCTAGTCAGCGATGCTTTGGCCTATACTATTGTTTTGGTTCGTTCAACTGCAACTCTAGCCTCTTAATCCAGTCACGAATTATTTTTAACAGTAGATTTTTGCAACTGAATGTAAGTAGACGTGCATCTTGAGTTATTTCTATGTTTAATAAACTCAAACCTTCAACGTCATCACTGGGTGATATTTGTTTGTTTGTACGTTAGAATTTGGATTTGAATTTTTTTTAGTCTTCTCATTAGGCTCTACGCATTTTGGAAACTGGAAGGTATGAATCAACACAGGCAGGCAGTAGATTTTGGTGTTTTCACCTAATTTATTTTAACAATACAGCACATGCTGTAGCGTCTGTTTATGTCGATCTATGATTTTTAACTGTAGCTTCAATTTAACGTTCATAAGTGTCACTTGGTGACTTAATTGAATAAATGATTATGAATTTAAATTTATATTTGTGACTTTTACACAAAACTAATAATTACCTCACACATATCCCTCTGATTCCAAGCTAGGCCTCAGCCTACGTGATCTCCTCTACTAAGGTAAATCATAGACACTCATATAATTTCTAAACTTATTTTCTTATGTAATTGGACGATCAGTTGCTGTTATATTAAATCTTATGTATTTAAGCAACAGTAAATTCACTTATGTACTATATGTCTATTTAGGACATTCAATATCGTTTGACAATTGCACCGCAAATGAAGTAAACAGAAGGATTTCAATAGCATGGCAAAAATATTGGAAATTAAAGGAAATTATGAAAAACAAGGACGTAAAGATAGAGCTTAAGAAAAAAAATTATGAAATGGTAATCCTGCCAAGTATAACCTACGGATGCCAAACTTGGTCCTTAAAAAGGAAGGAAGAGGAAAAACTAGCAATCTGTCAAAGAAAAATGGAAAGGAGTATGTTAGACATAAAATTGATAGACAAAATTAGTAATAAAAAAATTAGAACAATAACAAAAATTCAAAACATTACAGAAAGAATTCGGTTACTAAAATGGAACTGGGCTGGTCATATATGTAGAATGGAAAACAACAGATGGACCAAGAAATTGACAGAGTGGTTGCCCATAGAGAGAGCGAGGAGGAGAGGAAGACAAAGAACAAGATGGAGAGATATTTTCAGACAGAGAGTTGGGGTAGACTGGATGAGAGCAGCCAGGGACAGGAAGCAGTGGAAAATGTTGGGGGAGGCCTACGCTGAAGAGGCGACTATTACCTAGGGTTAAAAAATAATAAAATAACATTTTTCTTTTTATTAACTTTGTAATTCGTAGTAGAATAAAGGCTATTTTTTTTTTTTTTTTTTTTTTTTAAATTCACTTAACATTAGTTCAAATGCACAACATTTTAAGGTGTCACATAAAAACAATTATAAAAATAGACGAAATGAAATAAAACAACTAGAAGAAAGAAACAAAAATAGAAATAAAAAAATCAAACATTTATAGAGGGAGATTGATACCACCTCTAATACTATTAATACAAAAACTAATGCTTCAACAATCTCAAAACATTTATTTTGAAAGTGGGAAGTATGTCGGTAAACACGTCCACCTCTCCGCAAAGTCGATTGTAGGTTTTAGGCAAACGGCATGTGGCTGAGAATTGCTTAAGATTGGCTCTGGTAAGTGGCTGATGCAACAATGCGGCATTTGCGAGTGCTCGCCTACGTGGAACTCGCAGGCTAAACGAATTTAAAAGTGATGGACCGACGAACTCATACCTAATACTTTGTACAGAAACGTCATATCATGGAGTTGCCTGCGAACCGATAGGGTGAAATACATTATACATTATAGGTAAATGTCACTCAGACTAGATGAAAAGTACTCACCACATAAACATTTATCCTGAGTTGGAATCAAACAAACAAGTTTTAGATTATAATTCAGGGTCACTTGCTTCCAGATAAATAGGACAATTTTATTTGGCTATTACTCACTAGCTTCTGTCTTCTTCTGTCCGCGATTTCACCTCCGTTGAAATCAATTACCGCAGTATATAGCAGTATATGCGTTACTCTGATTTATAAGCTATATTACTGTAGACTTTCATCTAAATTCGTTCAATCGTTTTTGCGTTAAAGTGTAACAAACAGCTGCACAGCCTCACAAACTTTCCCATTTGTTATATTAGTAAGATTTTTCACAGTAAGTAATTTCCAATAACTCTTACTTGATTGATTGCAACACTTGATTGTAAAGATTCAAAGTGAAGCTTTTAGAAGAGTGGGTGAAGGGGTTAAATAAGAAATATGTACCGTTATGTGGCACGGCTTATCGATAGCTGGCACTCACCCAAATGTTCAGCTCAGAAGCTTTGCGTCTCAGATCCCCACTCGAGGCCGGTCAAGTTAATGCCCTTATGTAGGTAAAACGACATAAAATATATAAAGAAAATGTTACTGAAGTATAATTTTGGTTATGTGAGGCTTTGGTTATGACGTGGATATAGTCAGAAATATAAATAAGTAATAATTAAATATATTATAGTAATGCTCTTTAGTCAGGAATTTTAAGAGAATAATTAATTTCGATTTCATTTTGTTGATATAATTTCCATTCATCAAAAAGACTTAGGTAAGTACCTTTTACACAACTCAATTAAAGTTTTGTTAGTCCAAAACAAATTTATTATTACAAAATACAAAACTCTAAAATATTTTATCTTCGCTTGACTTACTACTTAACTCTTAATATTTAAATGTCGCTTAACGATGTAAGTTAAATTTGGTAACTGCTTGTTAAGAAAAGTACATACAAAGGTTAGAGAGCTCAGACTTCCCGACAATAAAAGCCTTGCAATGGCAAAGGAAAGGCTTCCTCCCTATTATGCATATGCATGAGACCCAATTATGTGCAATTGACAAAATGTTGGTAACTCTCCACATAAATATGAGTGTATGAAGAAATAAATAAACTTGAATAAAATAATAAACTTCTATTGCTATTTATATCTAAGTAGAGTATATGAAGTTAATGTTTGAAAAGGGAACATAAGTTCTGTATAATACCCGTAGGTAAACACAAAACAATGATCCAAGTGAAGTTCATTACATCTAATAAACACCCCGAAATTCCTCATAACAGTTTGATAACACCGTCTTGTAAAACAATTTTGATACAAAGTCGAAATTTAATTTATGTAAAACGTCTTCTAAGTCAATATCCGAGACGCGAACGGTGAACTCTTTTGTAATCATTATGCTCACCGAATGTTGGAGGAAAACATAGAGCTTCAAGCACATCGTAAAGACTAAAGTTGTAAGAAGTTAAATGGTATTAAACATTTGCTCTGCGTCTCAACTCGTCTAACAAATCGTAAAATAAAATATATGTTCACTTAAGTTTTAGTAGTTGTGGTGCAATTGGTTTTAACGGACGGGAATTGTATGGACTTGAGGGTGCAACGGCAACGGTCGGTTAAAATGACAGCAGTTTCTTCTTTGTCATTAACTCTTTTATTTTCTGTTCTTACTTACTAAAAATAAGCTTCCTTGTGTTATTATGTTGCTGAGTTTTTGAAACAACCCAAAAAGTTCATAGACAGAATAAATTGAATACCACGATGACGATGTTTAGCGTATAGTGATTCTGACTACTAACCCAGGTTTCATTAGTAATTGTACTAATGACACCTGGTTTTTGAAGCAATTGTTCCACGAAGGACAAACCATAGTGTGATGAACAGTGTGATACCAGCTACACGGCTCGGTTATGCACAGAAGTTTTTGAAATTTTCGGATTTCCTTTATCATCATCATTAGCCTATTGCAGTCCTCTACTGAACATAGACCTCTCCAATTGCACGCTACTTGGTTCGATCCTTGGGTTCTTGCATTTAACTCCTAACAGTTGTCTTGCCATTGCCAGACCATCACTCCACCTGGCCTGTCGACGACGATAAACATAGTGTCGGACACATTATGTTTGCCGAGACGCGGTCCCCACTCAAGAACCCGTTTATATCAATAAAATAAATATTTCGGACACCTAACACACAACACCATCTAGTCCCAAGCTAAGCAGAGCTTGTGTTATGGGTACTAGACAGCTGATATAAATACATATTATACTTTTTTTGTAAATACATACATACATATACATAAAAAACACCCAAACTCCGAAACAAATATTTGTAGATCATACAAACATTTGGTCCGATCCGGGAATCGAACCCGAGACCTCATGATCAGCAGTCGCACACGCCAACCGCGAGACCAACGAGGCAGACCAATGGTTTCAGTTCTGCGGCTAATACGGCCAGCCCACTATAATATGCATGTTTTACACTTTTAAATCTCTCTCTAGAAGCATTCTTTCTATTGCTGAAAACTGCATTAAAATCAGTTGAATAGTTTTAACCGAACAGATAGCGTAAGCGACTTCATTCAATACTGTGTAAAGAAATGTAGGTATATCACTATCACTACACTACATATTATAAGTAAAGTCCTCCACCGTATCTGTCTGTCTGTCTGTTCGCTATAAACTAAAAAAGCAACTGCACGGATTTATATTCGGTTTTTACTAATAGACAAAGTAGTTCTTGAGGAAGGTGTTTGTATGTAATTTACATAAATTTTGAGTTTATTAGCTAAAATAAAACAACATTTGTTGGAGGCGTTCAAAAAAATTAAGCTGCACGTCTTCCCAGTGTAACATAGGCTATATTATATTTTTCGTGAAGGTTCACAGGTCACGTGTTTAATAACAGTCTGGGTACTATAATTCAGACTCAGATGTTCGAAGAACTTTAAATTATATTTTGATAAATGTATGGAGTCAAACATTAGCTGCAACTGTTGTATAAAAAGAGGTATTAAAATAAGAATGTGGGTTTGATCTGAAATGTTGGGTTGAAATACTCATGTGATAATAGATCACATGAGTATTTTAATATCTAATTCTGTACAGTTGCATATAAGACTTCATCCACACCATAATATGAATCCTCTACGAGTATAAAAGGTTCTGAAACAGCTAGTTAAATAGCAAACAAAAATGGCGGGTACTACTAGAAATCGAATAATAGTTGTTTTTTTTTAAATACGGCGCTATTTTAGTAAAAGGCGCGTGGCTGACAATGTTCTTTTTATGAAAAAGGATTTGCGATATGAAATTTAGTACAACATTATAACACTCGTTTGGATGATATTATGGTTATTATAACGCATAATGTTTTAATGTTGGCAATAAGCTGCTAATTCAGAAACTTTTATAGAGGATTTAAAGCATGGGTGTAGATAAACAAATATAATAAATTAAATTAAAAAAGCTTTATAAAAACAAGCTTTTACTGGAATGCCTCGAGACGAATTAATCGAGTCTAAACTCGATGAAGTTGTGACGTTTCTTTACAGAGTTCCTATTGCCACCTTCCAGCTCCAGCATCAGATCAGCTCTTTGTGATTATAATATTGTATTGTCACGCTGTATGCATATGTTTGCAAAATTTCATCAAAATTGGTTAAAGATATCTGCTTCAAAATTGAGTTACAAAATTCCACCCGAACATACAAGCATACATCATTGCAAGTTAATAAAAAGCTTGTAAAATGAAGGATATTAAAATTCCCAATATCTAGAAAGTTTCGTTAATTATAAATAAATCGTCACCAATGGTAATAACAATTATAAAATTGAGATGAAGGGAACCGAAGTAATTCGTTGTAATTATTCGCTTCCAAGCTATACTCAGACAGGAAAATTCGACTATTTGGCGTTACCATGGTGTGTTGTGGGAGTTAATTATTAATTTCATCACACTCCGTCTGTGAGCACCTTAAATGTGGTGATCATCCAACACTAATGCCTCTCATAAATCTCAATATTTGCCATAATTAAAACAACCCCGTCAAGCGAATCAAATGATGTTTGATTTTCGTTTTGAATTCAATGGCCAATTCGGTAACCTGTTTGAGTGTATTAAAAACTCATTAGTGTAAAACAAAATTAAATTACAGCTTTGATGGTTTTAAATTTTCTGTAGTTTTTATGTAAACTCTTAAGATGCCAGGGTCTGAAACACGTCTTATATGACTACTAGATTTTTCCCGCGACTCGTGTCTTGATTATCGCGATAAATGACAGCCTAAATATGTCCTTCCTCAAGAATCTTAGTATCTTTCGAATAAATAATATTAGTAGAAATAATATTGAAGAATTCTTATAGAATTTGAAATCACCCAATAGTAATATTTCGCTTCTTTTATTGAGGAATGCTATTTAACAATACTATGGTATAGTCAGGTGTAGTACACTATTTCTTCATTTTTAGAATAAATGGCCAAAAGATAATATCGAAAACATGCTGATAGATAAATAACTTTTTAATTCACAGATTCCATGATGGCAAGCGTGTCTTATTAAACTATTCGGCCTATAATGATAATGCCATTTACGTAACCACCTTTTAATTTAAAATATTTATAACCTTTCTTGATTTCCTTGTTAAAGGCTCATAGTAAATAAAAACTTATTCGAAATAAATCTATCCGTTGGTTTACTTTCTAGAGAAATAATGTTGACTACCAAAATAAATATCTTACAGTTAAATGGACTGTGAAATCCGTTCAATCTCAATTATAATATCTATGGAATGTCCCAAGTTCTTAAGTCGAATTAATCACCGTAAAATGAAGTCAAAGTGACTCCTCGTTAAGATACCTCTTTGTTTCGATAAAACTTTGTTCATAACAAACATCTTTGAAATATTTATGTTATTAAAGTAGCCTAAATCTTTTGTGAGACCTCTGGTCTACCTGACTAGGCCCTGACTGCTTAAGAATTCTCTACACTGTAGTATTAAAAATATTGAATGCAAATATGATATATTCTTCAGTGGGATAGTTTAAGCAACTATTTAATAAACTAGCTGCCCCGGCAAACGTCGTTTTGCCATAAATTTTTTTTAAGGATGGGTCACTCTTACCATTTAGGGGGATGAAAAATAGATGTTGGTCGATTCTCATAGATACCGGATAAGCACAAAAAATTTCATCAAAATCGGTCAAACCGTTTCGGAGGAGTATGGCAATGAAAACTGTGACACGAGAATTTTATATATTAGATAACTAAAATAGTACAAAACAATTTTAGAGACAGCAATAACGCTGATGAAAGTATCAAAGCTTTAGTTTTCTTCGCACTCCGTAGCGATATTCTTTTACAATCCAAGAAAACGTATTTAATACTATCTGATGAGTACACATTGATATAGATAGAAGCTACTAAGTCAGTATCGTGGAGCGAAAATTGTCGTACCAATTTATTTGTGTGTAGAATATTTTCCAACATGAACCAATGGGTCACCAACTCACCATGCTGCATAGTGTGCGTTGGTAATGGGCATAGTGACCACCGCTCTTGGATTTTATTGATGTTTTCCATAAGCCAGAGTAGAGACATTTTGGTAGGCTCATAAAAAAAAAATAACACCTGTACCTATGCAATGTAATGTTGATAAAAATGGATTGTATGTTTTGGCTTCATATGGGGCTCAATATTTTACCTTCAAATTTTATTTGATTGCACTAGTAGCCGACACCAAATCACCTTGAAAATGATTAAGGCAAATAAGATTATTATTTTGTTTCACTCAGTTATACTATGAACCATTAGACGTACTAGTCTCTTTTATTTTCATTGTAAAAACAAAATAGTCCTTTAGAACAGCATTCATATGTGCAAATTCTGTTTATGTAAAAGAAAGTTTGAGCACTGTTAATCACTTCATTATCACCAAGAATCCTATCCAAACAAAACTACAATCGTCTTACATTACCAATCTTACAATAAGTATTACGAGACAACTAAACCGCCCACCGTCTTACTTAACGCAGTTTATAAGGATTCGTTACGAAAATATCAGCTCCGCTGTACGGATCTACTTAATTGCTTGATTAATTATTAGCAGGGGAGTTAGATGGGGTTAAAACGAGACGAGGGTCTTCGTCCCTTAAATCTACAGCCTACGACATCAATAAGCCTTAATTGGAGACGACCATCACAGCTATTAGCCTGGCCCAATTAGTGATATCGGTTCAAATCTACGACGTGGCCTTAACAAGTTTAGTTGACGTTCGATTTGGCCTCGTCACGGAAACTTTGAGAATCTGTGTATAAATTTATAGCGGGTCACGACCAAGGTTAGTTGTGACATTTTTATTCAATATTCAGAACATCTTATTTTCTTTAAACAAACGGTATCAAGTTTGACACTAAAAGAGCACTAAAATATTTTCTCCTAATCATACGTGATGTATCTTTTGGTTTTACCCACTACAGTGAAGCAAAATGGAAGGCTAATAGTTATGGGAGTCTATGTATGTTTGTATGTTTCTTAGTAGCTCCTAAACTACTAAACCGATTTTAATGAATAATGTGTTCATAAATTTGTAAAAAGGGCCTAAGTGACATAGGCTATGTCGGAGAACGATTAGTTTTCTTAAGTTTTAATTTGAATTCGTGTTTATTTCAATCGATTATTCAAAACGTCAAACTGTGCATCGAGAAACATGGCAGTTTGGGTGGAATCTGTGGACGGTGTATGCAAAAGAAGGCGCACTGATTATTTGTTATTAGCGATGTGATTATTACGTCTTAGTTTACTTACAGCTTGATTTAATAATGTTGGTTTAGTTTTAGTAGATTCTGTAAGCAATATTAAATTAAATGTTACTAAAATGTGTGCGGGTAACACCGAATACAGTGGTAGGTGTCACCACTAGTTAAAGCGAGCAGCCGGTATAAAAGAGAGCGGCCGCACGAGTTGCGGGGCTACTAACCTATTAGCTCTTAAAGTAACTACCCACCGTTTCATATTGAGGAAAAATAGAATCAACAGATCAGTTTAGTACGGGCATTGTACGAGGAAGGACAAGCTGTAAATAAGCTAAGTACATAGTCTTCTTAATTGTTGTAATTGACTATTGATAGTTTGTAAGTAATAAGTTAAGATGTAACTTTTAAAAGAGTGGCCATGAGTTTCTTTGCCAGTATTCTTCTCATAAGGCTCTACGCATTTTGGAAACTTGAGGTTATAGGTTAACACGGACGTTCGGTGGATTTTGGTGTTCTCACCTAATTCACTTTGACAGTGTTGTGCCGATCTATGATTTTAACTGTAGCTTCATTGATTCAATAAACTATTGGAATTCTATATTGTCTTTGGCTGTGCAAATAAACCCTACCTACCAACGTGTGTAATAATGAAGATTGATTACTAGACTTGATTAAGAGCGATTTCTATTGCTTTAAATCATGAGTGCCACTTGACAAAATATGCAAGTGACGTCGGCGAAGCAGCTGACGTCACCATTTCTTAAAAACCGCTTCGGTCTCCACACTGTGACTCCGACATCAGAAGTGGGATTACCTGTGAATTACCCTAGGGATTACCTGTGATACCCCTATGGATTACCTGTGAATTACCCCTGTGGACTACCCCTAGAGATTACCTATGGATACCCCTATGGATTACCTGTGAATTACCCCTGTGGACTACCCCTAAAGATTACCTGAGGATTACTCCTATGTACTACCCCTATAGATTACCCATATGGGTTACCCATAACAGATCAGGCACAAAATACAGGGCAGATTGTTATTATTTTATTTTACGTTTACCCTACGTTAAAAAAAAATATTTTCGATACGGAATTAATTTGTGCTATACGAGAACCGCCAACTAGTGAGAAAACTACTCAGACTGTAAAAGTGAAGTGATGTGTGAAAAATACAAGCGCTGTCACAGCTATGCCAAAATCAAAAAGGTTACGTTATCCAGTAAAGATTAGGACAATTTTAGTCGTGACAATATTGCTAACACATAATCTGAGATTTCAGATACTACCTCGCCTGACAGTCAAAGGAAACCAAAGCGCAGAAGACGATTACTTGAACCTTGAAAAGTGTGGTGTCATAGATGCAGTTCCAATATGAATGCCAAGGCAAACGATTTACAAACCGAGTAACCAGTGAATGTCAGCTCCATCCAACCAGCTCTAGTTCAGCTCCAAGAAAGATTTGGTGAGAAGTTTTCATTTTGTTTCAAATGCTCTTTAATAAGACAAATTCTGTCGGATAGATTTCTGGGCCAACGACAACATAGTGCAGTAATGTTATTGAGGGTAGATAACGCCCGCCCTTATTGTAACATAGTATTGTGTGGTCCACAAATTGTTGCCCTGGGTCTGGGTGATTTTTGTGTACGTTTTATGTCAGTTTGTGAGGTCCCCCGTGACACAGGATTTTTATTCCTAATGGGAGGGTTGTCTTTTTAAGAAAAGAATAAATTCTGTCAAGATATCCGGGTTGAAGAAATGCACTGAATAGCATTTCCTGTAGTAGGTACATGATAACTGTATTTCAAATGACATAATTATTTAAAGAAAAGAATGAAAATCTGCTTGCATTAGGCTTTTCGGTTGTAATTTTTAAAAAGTTTTTAAAAATAATAAGGTCGTTTCTATTGATGCCTATGTTCTCTTAAAAAACGAGGATCGCAATCAAATTAAATTAAAACCACAGTATAAAGGTCCTTACGTGGTCGCCGAAATACTAGAGAGACCGCGAATTTGCTGTCCACACATATTTTCTACCAACCATGGATCATCTACACTCGCAGTAATCAAAGTGAATACAGACCGTCAGATACCCACTAGTGATTTTTCCGATGAACATGATGTAGAAAACAATGATCCTTTAATAGTTTATTAAATTAATCGAAGTCTTTATTTTTTTCGTAAACAATTATTTGGAATGTATTTTGTGACGTTTTAAGTTTATTTTAATTAATAAACAAAGGTATTTAGTTAAAAGGGATGTAGTGTTGGTAACCTGGTTTCACTACCTTCTTAGGTCTCGCTGGTCATTTGTAGCCGTAGCTCGTGCAGTACTTATCTGTAGAGAGTGCGCGGTGCGCATCTGGCTATGCGAATGTTAGTCGCTGGTTAAGTGACAATAAAAAGATCTCGATCTCTGGTTAAGAGTTGAGCATAAAGCCGCTAATTAAGTGGTTATTCGCAGTCGCTGGTTAAGTGACTACGATATGTTGCTGGTTAAGTTACAATAAAAAAGATCTCGATCTCTGGCTAAGAGTTGAGCAAAAAGCCGCTGGTGAAGTGGTTATACGCAGTTGCTGGTTAAGCGACTAAGTCAAAACGTCTTAACGCTGTTACTGGCTGTTTAGACAGGGGTGCTGAACCTAGGTTAACAATCATTATTGTTTGTACTAAGACTTCTGTGATTATGCTGGTAGAGACATAAATGAGCACTGACTGACTATGAGAACAGAACCTTATCGTGATATCTCAAGTGAATAGAACTGATCTTATTTAAAAATTAAAATCATGAAGGCAAAATAATTTGTTATCTTTGAAATTGGTCTTTATCAATCTTTAATTTGGTCAGGAATAGCCGAGAGGATGGATTCACTGTCCAGATGTTTCCTCGGTTAACAAACACGTAGACGTGTACGTCCATCAGAATGCCTGCAAGGCAATACCGAGCGAATAAATTGAGCTACTGCGGTTGCTTTTTTCTTTGTTTACAGATGACTCACACGAGGACGTGTGATGCATCAGGACGGCCGTGTCGGAGAACGATTAGTTTTCTTAAGTTTTAATTTGAATTCGTGTTTATTTCAATCGATTATTCAAAACGTCAAACTGTGCATCGAGAAACATGGCAGTTTGGGTGGAATCTGTGGACGGTGTATGCAAAAGAAGGCGCACTGATTATTTGTTATTAGCGATGTGATTATTACGTCTTAGTTTACTTACAGCTTGATTTAATAATGTTGGTTTAGTTTTAGTAGATTCTGTAAGCAATATTAAATTAAATGTTACTAAAATGTGTGCGGGTAACACCGAATACAGTGGTAGGTGTCACCACTAGTTAAAGCGAGCAGCTGGTATAAAAGAGAGCGGCCGCACGAGTTGCGGGGCTACTAACCTATTAGCTCTTAAAGTAACTACCCACCGTTTCATATTGAGGAAAAATAGAATCAACAGATCAGTTTAGTACGGGCATTGTACGAGGAAGGACAAGCTGTAAATAAGCTAAGTACATAGTCTTCTTAATTGTTGTAATTGACTATTGATAGTTTGTAAGTAATAAGTTAAGATGTAACTTTTAAAAGAGTGGCCATGAGTTTCTTTGCCAGTATTCTTCTCATAAGGCTCTACGCATTTTGGAAACTTGAGGTTATAGGTTAACACGGACGTTCGGTGGATTTTGGTGTTCTCACCTAATTCACTTTGACAGTGTTGTGCCGATCTATGATTTTAACTGTAGCTTCATTGATTCAATAAACTATTGGAATTCTATATTGTCTTTGGCTGTGCAAATAAACCCTACCTACCAACGTGTGTAATAATGAAGATTGATTACTAGACTTGATTAAGAGCGATTTCTATTGCTTTAAATCATGAGTGCCACTTGACAAAATATGCAAGTGACGTCGGCGAAACTGACGTCACCGTTTCTTAAAAACCGCTTCGACCGATCGCCACACTGTGACTCCGACAGGCTATATAATTTTATCAAAAGTTCTAACGTTATAAACTTTTTTTGGATTTTAATTTGGTCAGCGATGTTTCTATGATCCCTTAAGTTATGGTCTCAACGTTGATAATGGTGTTAATTCTCTTGGCGTCATCACTAAAATTTGTTATTGGATTATATACCTACTCCAATCAGATCTGTTTATAGTTTAATAGTTTTTCAATATCTCACATCTCAGCTGTCACTATGTTTACTGCATTAGTAATAAATCATTCAAAAGTTTTTATTCTGTCTCTGTTAGGCACAGAGAATACGTTGCAAAATTAAGTTAGGTGCCTATTTGAGTCAGCAAATGAAAGAAAAATAAGGGCGTATTGGGGAAAATAGGGTGATTGCGACGCTCGTTAGGTTCGCGATTGCAACCTGTTACCGGGTAATGCTATCACACGTTGTTTTGATGTTTACATGTGCCTACTCAAATGAATTTATTTTTTCCTTTCTGCAGTTAAAATTTACCATAATGGGTTTATTTAAAATTCAAATATAAAGATTATGCACATTCTAAGTTCATTCATATTCTTGTTACTTTCGGTTTTAAAAATGTGAAAGTGTCGAGAGTGTGAATGTATGGTATGATATTTAATTTTAATATTCTATGGTTGGATGCTAGCTAATATTTTAGGCACTTTAAAAGGCAATACGAAAGCTACTTCGTAAAATTTTCAAATGTTTGGGGTATACATAACGTTACGTTAATATTAACATAGTTGTTACTATGCTAGTTAAAATACATATATCTATGTATGCGGTAGTCACGAAAAGTAAAATTTTAAGAGCCTGTTTAAAAATCCCAAAATCCTCGGCCAAAAATCGGCTTGATTGCAGTTAATCATAGCTAAGTGACATTCCATGCGCATTGAGCAACTCGTGAGATGAACCAGACAGAGATATCGGTTCATTTACAAAGCGCAATAACGTAGCAGAGGGCGCCACGCAAAATATGATGAATCGCTACTTTCTCGCAGAGTGGGATGTCGAATCATATAGGATCACCACAAATGTTGGACCTTGCTTCAGGACTGCTAACCAAAACTAAGTTTTTCATTTTAAATGAGAAACTTATTTTTGGAACGTGTATTAGATCCATGGATTGAAGAGCCTTGCCCGAATAAATTTATTTTTATATGAACTTACGAAATACGAAATGATTTTTATAATTTACGAAATGATTTTTATAGTTAGTACTATATTTTTTATTTAAATATTTAATTAATAAGTAACATCTATGTATATTTTTACTGAAAAAGTAATATTCTATAAGCTTATATATATTACAAGCTTTGTAAAGTAAGCAAGCAAGAACCGTGGGAACTTAATTTTTTAAATACAACGAATAGAGAAATAATAATCGAATTGTTCTTGTGGTTGTCGAAAATCAGGACGATCCTCGAAAATAAGTATTAGTGGTTACCAAACCCTCCCCTCCGCGACGCTCTTTATCCCTCTTTTGTTGATATTCGGCTGACCTACAAACACAGTTTCGATCTCTACGAGTTCGTACGCACCCAACAATAATATTTTATATACTTTTGAATTTGTAGATGAGTTGCTTTTAGTAGGCATTTTAGTAATAAGCAGTCATAAAAATAACAATGAACATAATTTTTTAGGGGTGTGAAAAACATTTGGGAGTTAGTCGTGCGAAACTGTGAATGGGAGGCTGAATTTTTTATAGAATCCATTGTTACGTTTAATCCATTAGAAAGGATTTTGGAGGTGATAGCCTCCTGTTCAGTCTAATGCGGTGTCGTAATAACTTGTAAAACGAACGGAGTGGTTTGACTTTTAAGCCGTATGATTTTGAAGAAGTTTAAAATAGAAATGTTATAATAATAAATAGGTAGTAACTACAATACTTTAACTTAATTATAATACAATTAATAACATGTATAATATTGTTGCATTTTCACTCACAGTTTGCATTAATATATACTTTTTTTTATGTAGGTATGGCTTGCCAAAATGACTCTACTCTGCCTGATGGAAAGCATAAGCAGAATCCATGAGTAGTGGTCACCATACTCATTGCGAATGCAGACAATGCAACAATGGAGCATGGTGACCAACACATGGCGGCCTAGTGATGCTTTCGCATCAATGGGCCTCCGGTCTTGCACTCACCAACGAAACACCACAGTACGAACGCTGTCACTTTACGTTAATTTTCTGTGCGAGGGTAGTAAAGCCCCCCGATCAAGCCGGCAAGTCGTTGAAGCCGTTATGAGATTCAGGTTAAATATATAGAAACAAGATTGTTGGTATACAGATATAAGATATGTAAATATATAACACAAGTCACATAAAATTAGTTCCCCAAAATTATAGTGATTTGCGAATATCAGTACTGCAAACTCATAATGGAAAATTGACATGTTATAATGGTTATAGTACTATTTATTAACATTGCTATACATATATAGGGCACAGTACATTTATCAAAAGATTGTACGAACACAAGCCGACACATTCTCTTGCCTTGCGTGACGAGATAGAAATAAAATCCCGGATATGAAACACTTAGAGCCTTTTAGTGTATGCATTACTTACATTCCTGAGCATTTCTCCTACATTCCTACATATAAGATTCTATTCTAGTTAACACTTTATGTTTTAGATATAACATAGATTGATTAACATTACTATTAGATACAGCGACTATGTATATTAGATCGGATATCAATTTAGGAAGACAGCTTAGAATAATTCAGCAAAATATATTATTTCAGTATGATTCATAATTTTATTTACATATGTGTATTTTAATAGAAGTATAATAATAAGTTTCTGTATCTGACGCTCTTACTATGTGAACCTTGTTTCCTGTACCTTATGCTAGATATTAATACAGTTTTTTGTCATAAATATATTTAAAAATCGTATTTACATCTATTTCAATGAAATGAAGACAATAAAAATACACACACACACGATCTCTGACCTACTCGTAGCACTCAGAAATGCTAATCACTAGATCAATGGGCCAGCAACTGTAAAAAAAAACAATTATCCACTCCAGTTTAAAAGCAGAACAATACAGTTGGAGTTATTGCACGTGCCTCCTCAATTATTTAAAATACCGAACCATTGGAGTGTAGTTCTCTGATTAGTTTTCGGGAGGGCGGAGTAAGTGCCAATTAGGAGTGTTTACTAGAGCCTTCATCGGTAAATATTTACGAGTTTGTTACCTAACTGCAAACGATCTCACCAATAAAATTGAGAAGCAAGTTTCGTAAAGAACATTTTAGTTTATTGAAAGAACGTCTTGATATTTCATAAATACAGATTCCTCTGTAATACCGAATAGTTCAGTTATTACAGATTTATGTAGAAATTCTTGTTTGAGTATAACTCAATATAAGAGAAAATTGTGCTTTATTTTAGACTAACAGTCTTTGTTTAATAGATATTTATTTATGTAGAGTAAATTTAATATCGACGGAGTTTATTAAATATTATTTTTATATAAATTATTCTAGGTTTTGAGAGGGTTATATTTTAAGGTTATGATATTCAATCTCGTTCATATTTGAGTAATTAAAATTAACAAAACTATTTTTAACATCTAACTGATAACGCCATATAATCCCAAACCAAGCAGAGCTTGTTGTATGGGTACTACTGAGGTAAATATATGTGTACTTTTTTTTGTAAATACGTATATATAATATAGTCATTATCTTGCAACAGAAATGATGGCAGCACAGGACTAATTGTTGCGGAGGGACTTTGTATGAAATGATTGAAAACAAAAAAAACAAAAAAATATCACACCGTATTCGGTAACTTAATCGATAAATTATTAATATAACTATAACTCGACAGAAGACTGAGAGATTGATCAGTAGAAGTTTTATTTGATGTACAAATAGAACAAGGTAACTGTAACATAACAATAGGTTTCCTACAAGATAGTGTGAGTGTTATGTATGAGACAAATGAGCGGGTGTGTGATCCTTTGTAACATGGCAAGACAAATAGAGGCAATCGCCACGGTCCATCGGCCTTTATGAGCCGGAAACTAACTGGAATACCGACGTAACTATGACGCATTTTACTAGATATATGTCTAGTAAAGCCTAGCCGCATTTACTTCATGAACCATCATTCCATTGTAAGAATGATTTATAAGGTAGACAGTGCTACGTTTAGTTAATAGATACTATCACACTTATGTATAGGTAAAATATATTTATTCGAACCGTATTCACTCGATTATATTGAATTGTTATTTTACAGAAGATTACGTATTGTTTTCTTTTATCCCACCCAGCAAAGAAAACAATTCTGCAGAGTAACAATTCAGCCATTGGACTCTTTGAGTTTCATCAGGCCCGCTGTCAATTTTAACTTAAAGTGTCAAAGGTGGTATCTAATTAACACTCGGTCATGAATAACGTTCAAGTGTTCATGATGGAGCAAGACCATTAACCATCACATGGAAAAATACTTAGATCTTTTTAAAAGTTGAGTTAATGAAATATTTAGGACTTCTTAAATAAATATTTCTAACATTTTTAGTATGTAAAACTTACTTGGCACTGCTGTGGTCCCTGTCGGTTTGGAGAGGCAGGTTTGGGTCGAACTTTCTTAGCCGAAAAGGGCGGCCGTGAATCCAGACCCGTCACTGCCACTGACACCGTTGTTATGGGTACCAAACCACTCGATGAAGATGACGTGGTAGTACACTCTGGAACAAACATAATTAAGGTTATAAAATTGATTAACATTTTGTATTAAGTATGTGTATACCTTAGGCATAAGTTTAATGAAAGCTAAATAAGATCGGAAGCTTCATATATGGTACGTTAAGATCTTTAAATAACATGTCCAATAAATGTCATATCATCTAGTACAACTTGAGGTGGAACTTAGGAAGATTAGGTGGCATATCTTAGGGTTATGTGAAGTATGAAGAGAGGGGGTGGACATCATAACCCTCGACTCAGGCCACCTGATGTACTTCCGCGAAAGAGACCAACAGTTCCAAGGTGGCGTGGGATTTCTGGTAAACAAGTCGCTTGCTGGCTACGTTGTGGTAATGTCAAGAGTCGAATAGGGTGGCGTACCTCATTATCAGGCTTACCGAAAGGTATGGCCTCAAGGTTGTACAAGTGTACGTACCGACCTCGGCTCACTCGGACGATGAAATAGAGGATATGTTCGATGACATATCGAGGGTGAAGTGTCGATCGATATTAATAGTGACTAAGACCCGTTGTTATAGATGTTGTTGTTATGGGTGACTTCAACGTCAAAGTGGGAGTATAAACTTGCAGCAAATCGGTAATAGGATCCCATGGATTTGGAAGCAGGAATCATAGGACACAAATGCTCGTCAACTTTCTCGAGCGGGACGGGGCAGTTCTTGATGAACTAATTCTTCAAAAAAATGGCCCCAAAGAAAGTGCACGTGCCAAAGTCCCGACGCTATGACCAAAAATGAGATCGATTTCATCATGACGGACGGAAAGCACATATTCAGAGACGTCTCAATGATCAATAGTTTTAATACCGGTAGTGATCATCGACTTGTCCGAGGCTCCCTGAATATCGACTTTAAGGCTAAACATGTGGTTCGGATCTTCAAGAATGAAGGGTACGAGATTTTGTTAAATGCAGCTTAAAAACATGAGATCGAAACTTTCAGAGAGTACACTAGAGCTAACGAAGGAACGACGTGAGCATCCACCTGTCACTTCATCGGCAAAAGTGGACTCTAAACTAAGAGATCAGTAAGCTTGTACGACACGACCTCCGATGCTCCAACACTATTTCGATTGAAAGAGCGATCGAGCAGAATCGGTGGTCAAAAGTGTTCGTTCAATCTCTTGGAAGAAGCCACCTTAGAAGAAGGCAAAGTGTCTCTTGTCTCATGTCTCTACAAAGCCGCTAGTATGTCCATCCAAGTACAGAATCAGCATACAAGACCCATACCATTGCATCAAGGAATGAGATAAAGGGACCCCGAAATTGTTCACAAATGCAATGGGGAACTTCTTCAAGACGCTGCACTGGAAAGGGCGCGGTATCAACATCAATGGCGAATACATCTTTCACTAACGATTCGCAGACGACATCGTCAACATGACGACGACATGAACTAAGTGACGAGCAATTGGATGATATATGTTTATCTTTAAAAGACAACAATACTCTCTCTGCCCCATCATATATATTTAATTAATATTGTCTTAATTGCAAATGAACAGACATTTAACACATTAAATAGTTTGTCAACAAAATTATGATAACATCAGTAATTTTTATTAATACTCTTTCACGTACAAGTATATTTGCAAAGTTTACAACGATGACGTCATAATCTGAACATCGCTTTCAGCGTTTTAATTCATAATTTTGGTTTGCTCTTAATTTCGAGTGTTCGATATTAATTTAAAACGAGCCGAAAGCAAACAAGAGCTTGCTCTAAAATGTACGCCCAGCAAAATTGAGAGTTATTTCTCAATTTTCACGCCCGGGAAAAACTGTTGAATTAGGTGAAAGTAAAGATTGTTTGGGCAAAGGATCAATTTGGTGAAACTCGGAATTTGGGCTGTTCGTGAACAATCTAATTTCGTTGGGGTTTTCGCGTGTGCATTAGACTCGTTCGTGGCTTAGGTTTTAGTGAAGGCGTATTATCGCAATTTATTTGTGAATTATTGTCTGTGTAATAGATCATTATTTTCAAACGCATATTCTCTTATCAAAGGAGTTTTAATTCAAATTTTCAATTATCATTAATCAATGTCTAGCAACAAGGTTTGTTATTTTTGCTTGAAGTTTTTTCTTGTAACTATTAAGAGTTTGATAGAGGGTTTTTGTTTTCTTAGTGTCGTTTTTATTTTTTTGAAATTCTCAATGGACACTATAACTGGTCTATATTGATAAAAAATATTTATCCTGCCTTCGCAATGACTTTGATGACCACCACTCTTGGCTTTTGCTTATGCTTTCCATTTTGGATTTTATTTTATACTAGCTGAACCCCGCGGTGTTACCCGCGGTTTTTGTTGTACCGCGAGTAACGCCGCGGGACAAAGTTAGTCTAAAAATGTAGCCTAAGTTACTCCCTGGATCATCAGCTGCCTGCCAGTGAAAGTCCCGTCAAAATCGGTCCAGCCGTTCCAGAGATTACCCGGAACAAACAGACAGACAGACAGACAGACAGACAGACAGACAGACAAAAAAATTTTCAACTACATTTTTGGTATATGTATCGTGTATACATACATATGCATTTAGTACAAAGTAGTTATTTTAATATTACAAACAGACACTCCAATTTTATTTATTTGTATAGATGTATTTTTTTTCTCTAAACTGTCATGAAACAAATACACATAGGGAAACAAAAGCATAATGTGAGTATTGCTACAATGTGTTTATGTTTCAAAACATACGACGTAAGCTCACCGATAATGATATACAGGTAGAATATTGTACATTCACAAAGCCTATCTCGTTTCACTTTCCACCGCCAAAGACACAATTCGTGTTTACTACAGTTGAATTAACTGTATAATTGCCATTATTTTCTTTCTCTGAATATGTGTTCAGTGATGTTAGGACAATATTAGAAACTACAAAGACAATGCATACATCCAATCCAATGTCTCATATCCTGACTTTACCCGAGAGTGCCTACAGACAAGCATTGAGTATCTATTGAAGACGATTGCTATCGGACTTAATGGCAGTCCGATAGATTCAGAGATAGACTTAGACTGAATGGCGTCTGTACGAATCTGTATTGATTTCGTCATTTGATGGGAGGTTCTTTGTCACTCGACATAGCCCATTACCTTGTTTATGTTTGCGCAGACCGCATATCCGTCTCAGCCGACCGATGCCGACTAATGGTACCGAAGAAAAATGATTCCCGATCTTTTTCATGAGGGAACCTGTGCGGAAAGATATATAAGTAACAAAGTGGTCGCTTTTCAGCGATCCGTGTGACGAATAGGTAATGTCGTCGAAGAAAAAAGACGTCGCTCGTTCCACTCAAGGATAAGTTTGCTAAGCCTACTTAATTATGTTAGGCTTTTGTGCCTACGTAGCAGGATCACGACTTTTTTTTCTTATTTTTCCAATTTTTGTAACGGAATTGTACTGATTTCTAATTGTAAGAGTATAAATAAATGCTTATTGGATTTTATATAAAACTATATTAATGTATAACTAAACATATATACACAACATTATAAAAGATAAAGATTCATCCTGATAATTATAGAAATTACTATTAGATTAGTACTAAATAATGTTTTTTCAGTGAATTTGTATTCAAAATTTCAACATCACGAGTTCAAAATTTACTATCTTTTACAATTTTCATTCTATCGGTTAGTTATATCTTATGCGTTTATTGTTGTCGCTTTCATGCCTAAACTGTTTAACCGATTTTGAAAATAATTACCAATATAAAGTAACATTGACTACTATTTAGCACGACAACTGACTGTGTTAATTGCAGGTGTATCTGCAGGCAAAAGCTAGTGTATATTGTTTTGAAATAAGGTGTCAGTTATTTCTAGGTTTATTCATTTATTACTTGCCTAGAATACTCTTAGCAATATACACTAAATTTTCAATGAGCGTTGGCGTAAAGCTGGCATTTCCTACATTTCTTTTTTATGTATGTAATCGAGTAATATTTCTACGCATTATTTCAACTCTGATTTCCTTGTTTTCCCGCTCACTGTTCTATTTATCAACGCTCAAAATATTTTATACTGAAGGTCATTTCTATGAATAAAATAAAGTTGATGACAACGATTTAAATTACTGCTTGCTAAACTTCGTGTATTATGTAAAATATAAAAAATAATATGGATTTAAAGACTCTTAGTTACGTAAGTCACACAACTATTTTAGCATCATCTCGGTCTAAAGATGTCTGCTAGATAGACATAGACAGCTAGATATAGGCCTCCTCAGAGGCACTACAACCAGTCGAGTGCTGCCCACATCCAAAGGTTATCCACGACCACATAACTGTATTTACTTAGATTATTTTAAACCTATCTAACTAATCATCTTATTTTGTTAAGAATAGTTTTGTAAAAATGAATCTAAAAACTTCAAGTGACACTATCGTGTCTGTGTAACAATAAATAGTAGAGATTAAATTATTCAATTTAAATTTCATTCATTTAAAGTTTTTGTAAACTTCAATTACTAACTTGCATGAAATAATTTTTACTTGCCACCATTTAGTATTTATAAGTTGTCTTCATTTATATGATTAACTAGTTGTTGCCCGCGTAAATGTCGGTTATCGCGGCAAAAGTAGCCTATGTGTTATTCTGATGTATAAGCTATATTACTGTAAAGTTTCATCCAAATCCGTCCAGTAGTTTTTGCGTGAAAGAGTAGCAAACATTCATCCATCCATACTTACAAACTTTGGCGTTTATAATATTAGTAGGATAGTAAGTACATCATCATCATCATTTATAGATTTTAATAATCTACTTCTGGGTGTACGTCTCTCCATTGCAAGGAAGCTTTGGCAGTAGATAAAAGCAGTAAAATCGCATCGCATCGCAAAACATTTTGACTTATTATGTAAGTAAATCTATTTAATGAAAAACTCCTTAAACCATTAAAAGGCATAAGGTCTGTGCTTTGGCACAACCTGATAAATGAAATTATTGCTATATGTTTATATCAAGTTAGTTTCCTTTTCACTTATTTTATGAGGCTGTTAAAGTTGGATGAGTTCACAAGAGCGTTCCCGAGAGACCTGTTTTGGCCTCGCACAGGCCTCGCCCCTCAGTTTGTCTAAAGGACCTCGAAACCCACATTACGTGTTTACCTGTTTCTTCATTGGTTTATCGAGCGCGATGAACAAAATGGTATTTCTTTATGATTTTAGTTACTACTAGCTGAACCCCGCGGTGTTACTCATGGTTATTGACGTACGTAGTCGTGTCGTGACGTCGGTTAACTTCACGGGGCGAAGTTAGTCTAAAAAGTAGCCTAAGTTACTGCTTATATCATCAGTTACGTATCAGCCGTTCATACATTTAGTAAAAAAGGTTGACTGGCAGAGAATGCCTTAGGCATTAAGTCCGCCTATGTACCTAAAGTGATGATGTGTAATAAAAAAATAAATAAAATAAAAAGCGGTTATTTGAATATTACAAACAGACACTCTAATTTTATTTATTTGTATGTATGTATAGTGAATAAATAATTACACTCAACCAATAATATTTTTAACACTCCATAGTTGATTACTCGTGACAGACACAATACAAACAAATAAAACGTTCACCTATATCAGTCAAATATATATATTACCGTGGTGTTATGGCATTACTGCATAAAAAGGCGTTTACGGTTCGTCATAAAATTTTCTTTGAGCCAAAAATGGCAGACAAAGGAGTGAATAAACGCCGAGATTGGAAAATTATTCATATTGGTGACACGGTTGGAGCACCCCGGGGCACCCGACCGCCTGGCCGCCCAACCGTCCCTTCCCTACGTGTATCTATCGAGCAATTGATGGATATTTCTACAAATGCTTAGAAATTTATTACGGACACAAACCTTTTTTTTATCTATTTGTTTTGCAACTATCGGTAGATATTGTTTAAACGAAAGAACAATATCAGACGAACATATTTTTGTTCGATAACAAACCATTTAGATGTAGTAGGTATTATACCTAAATAAATATGAGTGACGTAAATAATCTTATTAGGATTGGTCCGACTTCTCTTAACGAACTTGCCCTAAGCGGCTTGGGTTTGTTTTGCGGAAGAGATGATCGTAACAAGCTTCGAGTTGGACTACATAATACTGCAGAAGCGATTGATGGTGTCTTTGTATATTGTTTACGTAAATGTTACTTGAGCAAAAATCATTTCTGTGCTTAAATGCAAAGTAAGTCAATAAATTTATGATTGAACTGAAATACATATAACCTCTATGATTAAGAGAATCGCCCTCAATAGAGATCGATCTCGATCTAAGTGTTAGCACAATATCCTATGTAAAACAAAAGACAGACTTCAATGTAATATTTTGTTACAATATTTATAAGACTATAGCAAGTTTCTGAAATTTCTGGATAGTTGCAAGTCCTGAGACTTTTTCATTATGTTACTATACTATTTTAGAATTCTGTAACAATAGTTTCGTTACATCAGAAGAAAATCTTTATGTCAGCCTACAGAAGCCTTCCACATAGCCGTTGTATAGTCTGTGCCATTATAGATTGATGATGTAAAAGGGTATATAAGTGGTGGCCCTTTGTCCCACGTAAGCCCATCAAAAGATTGGTAAATCTTTTTCACAAAAGATACCCGCGTAGAGATAAACATTGGACGTTTACATAAAAAATATATTTGTAATATATCTGTTGACATACAGTAACTTTAAGTACAGTCGTAATATTATTGAAATTTACATTTTTTTTCTTTACGATGTAGAATATAAATTGACCATTTTCAGATGGGAGACTTTTTAAGTCGTTCATACATGGACGCGCGTTTTGGTTGACTTACACTTATGCGGCGCAATTAAGCAGTTGACGTGACATTGGTTGCTTCATATGCGTTCACATAAACGTGACAATACATAATTACAAACGAGAGATAAAAACGACTTAGTAAAAATCACTATACTATTTATTTATAAAAATATGTATAAAATATGGGAGAAAATAAACAAACTATTATTATAACATGGAATAAGTTTAAAATAACACTAATATATTTAAAAAAAAATAAGAGTTTTCAATTTTGAACTTTATGTCAAAATCTGGCGCAATATAGACCCACGACTGTATTTTGAATATTTCTGTGATGTGTGTTTATGTTATTGCAGACTGATATATATTTATAAGTAGATATTATTAAATTAATTTTTGTATAGGTCAAAACTTGCATTGTTGCAATTTAGTGACAAAACACATACAACTAATAAATCCTGTGTACTTTATCTATAGATGTTACTATAATTTAAAACAAAAGTTCACAAACAAATCAGTTTAAACTTAAAAGTGAATTTACATTTCTCTACTCAGTAGGAGAGGGGAGCAAGACAAAATATTGAATTAATTAATTACACGGATATGAGACACTGTGCTACATCAGTCATGAGTTCCACCGAGGGGAGATTTTAATCACATTAAAAGCACTCTCGGAGTTTCGAGTGACCTTTTGCGATGTTATTCACGACACAAGCATTTATATACATACGTACGTAGGTACAACACTGTACTCTAGTTCAGTTTAATATATTTTCTGGTAAGAAGAAAAGAACCAATACTTACTGTATTGGTTCTTTTTGAATTAATTTTCAGATCTCATTGTCCGTTGCCAGATGTTATATTCGTATCCAACATTAAAATTTGTTTTCAATTTTAACTTGTAGTTACTGAAATTACCACGTTCAATCAAATAAACTTTTCAGCTCTACAATATTAGTATTGATATACCAAACACGTGGTACATTCGAATTTACAGTATCAATAGGAATTAAAAAAAATGCTGTACTCTAATCATATCAATAAATAAGTTACTCCCTGCATCATCAGCTACCTGCCAGTGAAAGTCCCGTCAAAATCTGTCCAGCCGTTCCAGAGATTACCCGGCACAAACGGACAGACAGACAGACAAAAATGTTTTTAACTACATTATTGGTCTATGTGCCGTGTATACATACATATGCATTAATTAAAAAGCGGTTATTTTAATATTACAAACAGACACTCCAATTTTATTTATTTGTATAGATATACACATTGTAACTTTTAAAAATAAGTACTAGTCTATTCAAACGCAACATAGTTACGTTAGATGCTATTCTTAGTATTAACAGTATTTAGTACAACTTCTTTAATTTGTTCCTGAATAACGATTACCGTTTCAAATTCAAATCCTAGCATAGAATCCCAAATAAGAATTAATTAACGTTCTTTTAAATTTATTTATAACTAAACTTTTAAAACTTAGAATAATTTCTGTGAGAAGTTATGTAAATGAACCAGCTTGTAACAGGAGTCCCCAAAGAAATCAATCGTGGCCTAAACTTTACAGTCTGTGTTTTAGTGCAAACTTTCAGTAAGATTAGACAGAGTGTCATGACCCATTTTACGTAACTGTACTACCCTAAGGACGGGAAAAGTCGCTTTTTATAACACTTGCTTTAAACTATACAAAGAAACGGTACAACTTCTCATAATTAAACCTTGATAAGTTATCTCACACACGTAAATACAATACTCCTATAGAAATACACATAATATACTTACACAGGTATGTACATACTGATAGACACGCTCATTTCAACTACACATGCAGCGATACAAATCCAATAATCTAACACATCATCATCATCAGCCAGCACTGCTGCGTATAGGCGTAGAGGCCTATACGCAGCAGTGCTAGGTACATTACACTACATGGACTACGGCTTTTGAAACTTAGTAATATACCATAGTCCATAACACTTTAACAAACGCGTGACTATGGCTTTTGAAACTTGTTTCATGCTTTTTCAGCGTCGTTTTTTGTCGTAGTTGGGTTTTAGTTTTTACTTTTTTTATAATATAGTCGACTTTAGTCGAGGCGTTACGCTACCGTCAATCTTTGTCTATGATTATACTGTTAACGGTGCGCTCGTGTCTGATTTCGTTCTCTAAGTAAATCCTAAAGCTACTTAAAAGCATAGATTTATCAATGGCGACGAGAAAGTACATCGTTTCACGTGTGCAAATAGTTTTTTTGTTGTGTTTCGACAATAACAAAGTAAAATGTCAGGGGGCAAGATCGGGCTGTTCAATGTGAGCAAGGACAATTGGAGGTCATATGTGGAAAGGTTGAAATAACATTATGTAGCTAATGGCGTGAATACCTAAAGGGGCTACTTCATTAAAGCATCACTAGCCCGCCATGGTGTGGGTCACCATGCTGCATAGTTGCATTGTCAGCATTCGCAGTATGGTGACCACCACTCTTGGATTCTGGTTATGCTTTCCATCAGGCAGAGTAGAGTCATTTTGGCAGGGTCAAATATAAAAAAAAATGTACCTCGGTCCTAGGCATAACAATAATATGTCATAGTCTATACAAGCTCTACCTGTTTCATTATCTCGGGTCACTTGTTCAGTCCATTAAAATCATATAAATAGAAGCAAAAGTGTTTAGCATGCATGTACAACTGTACCTCTTATTTGAGTGTCAAATATCGTACAATTAGTACGTAAGACGAAACAAAACGTTTCAAAACATATTGTTGGAAAACAAAGTGCCTGTATTGTCATCTTATTGAGTGAAACTCATTATAGAATGTAAAACTAAAACGTGTGCTATCTTAGTTTTCTCACCCTCCGGCGCTTATGTACTTTGAGTAAGTATGTATGAATTGTAAAATTTCATACTTTTAAATCTTCTTTTAATGAATATAAGTTATACAAAATAACAGTATTTTAACTAAATAATAACACGCTAAAATTATTTATCATCGTGATCAGCTTTTAATAGTTGTCGCGAGGCAACGCCTTTCACCCACTACTGACACATCACCTAGCCCCGCCACACCCCCCGTAACCAGCACCTACACTGTGTTCAAGAAAACATATTTATCTTTTGTCATTATTATATAAATATGCCGAAAAGGTCAGATGCCTTACAAGAGCTTACAATAATTGTTTGTTTTCAATAAAGAATATCGACATCAAAGAAATCTTCTCAGTTTATTTTCAATTAAACTTTTGTGATTTCACGAGATATTTCGGGAAAAAGAGTTTTGATGTGTAATATGGCGAGGCTTTTAGATGTCTCGGGATTTTTTAAGGTTTTATTGGTTACGGTATAAGTTTCTTTCTGGATGGGTCTTGACTGTGAAATAATTAAATCGACAGCCCGACTTTAACTCAGTTTTTTTTTTTTCAACGGGTACAATGATTTAAATGAGCTGTTTCTAAAACAAAGTCTAGTAAGATATTACAAAATTAAGTGTCTTTATTTATGTATTACAGTATATTTTGAAATGTTTAATTTAAATAAAGATATACTCTAATATTTATTGTATGTATATCTAATACCTATATCTTTGTAGGATTTATTTTGTTTCATAAAATAGTTTCAACAAGTAAGACGAGAGACTAGCTCTCATCTTACTTGTTCAAATACATAAGAACAGCTAGAAGAACATTATTATAATTGAAAAGAAAACTATGCAGCGAGACTGTTCTAATTGCAATCCTCAGATTACCGCGCCAGGTACCCACTATATTCTTTAATATAGAGTTTCTTAGTGTATATAGTTTCTAATGTTACAAGATAAATTAGTTGCAAAACATAAACATATATATATACACCTTGTATTATATGTAATACAACAAACGTTACTAATTGGCAAACATTGCATGTGAATGAGGGATGCAAATTAATACGACTCGCTATTTCATCTGACATAATGATAGGATTCTTTAGTGCGAAAGGGACGGAGCATTTGACTGTAGAACTAATTAAGCATTTGTGTTGTGATTTTACGTTATGGTTGAATCCAAGTAAAATACATGTCTATTTCACTATTTCGGTCACTATATCAATCATGATGAGCCAATTTAGTCGATGTTTGTTGTTCATAGCTTATTTGGTGCATGTTTTTATTTTTGTTTTCATTTGCAGAACCCTTAATGGCACTCAACACCGACTTTAAAGTTGTTGAGTGTAATTTTAGGATTGAACTATCTAAAATAGCACGGTGTGCCATATTCCGCTGTAAATAGAAAGGTCAGATAGGCCCGATTTACAGTTGCATAATTTCTGTCAACATCAGATGAGCTAGTGAATGATCTCTTCGATGATTGGAGTCGAAATGGAGACATGCGCAAAGGTGGGAATGCAATTCGCTTGGTAAAGTACCAAAAACTGAAAATCTCTATTCTACTAGGTTTTTAACCCCTAGGTTTTCGACGTCGATATCTGTCTTGTCTCTCTGTGTGTGTGTGTGTCTGTCTGTGTTAAACGGATGGACCGATTTCAATGCAGTTTTTTTTATTTGAAAGTCAGTTACCTTGCAGTAGTTCTTAGCTATGTTTGGTTAATACCGGTCCGGTAGTGTAAGAGTATCAGCTCTTTTCGTAAATGAGGAAATGTATGTATGATAATTTCGACCTGATTCTGCGTAGTGGGTCTTTTAATTTTTTTATTTATCTATACAAATACATAAAAAAATAAGTGTCTCTTTGTAATTTACAATTAGCAGCATTCCATAAATGCAACTAAAAGTATATACGATACATACAACAATTTATTTTTTTATGTCTGTCTGTTTGTTCTGTATGTCTGATTTTGACGGGACTTAAAGTAGCAGATAGCTGGTGATGTGAAGAGTAACTTAGACTAGTGTTTTCTTAGACTTGCTTTGCCCCGCGGCGTTATCCGCGATTGATGTTGTCAAGGTACGACCGCAGGTAACTCCGCGGGGCTTAGCTAGTAACAGGTATAATAGGATACACATACGATACAGCAATATGATGCTTTAAGCCATTGTATCTAATCCCGCATCTCACCGCAGGTGATAGTGTCACCGTGGATAGACGGCTTAGCGTGCTATCCATCTTTCTAAATCACCTTACCAATATTGTATCGTGAGATATATTCGAAACGTTTATCAAGCAAAAACTTTTTACTTTACTGATAAAAAGGAAAGATGTCTATTAAAATGATCCCTAAACTAAAAAAGACATTAAAAACCATTGTCCACTGCTGGACATAGACCATTGTATACATTGTCCTTAGAGAGGAGGTTTTTGCCTAATACGACGCTAACCAGTTTTTTAGAGTTCCGTAGCCAAATGGCAAAAAACGAAACCCCTATAGATTCGTCATGTCTGTCTGTCTGTCTATCTATCAGTTCGTATGTCACAGCCACTTCACAGACTTCAAAAATCATATTAGGGTTTCTAATATCACTTTTTTCTAAACTGAATAGTTTGCGCGAGAAACACTTCCAAAGTGGTAAAATTTGTATCCCCTCTAACTTCTAAAAGAGAGAATGATAAAACTAAAAAAAGTATAAGATGTACATTACCATTCCACCGAAAATTGGTTTGAATGGGAGAGAGGTTTAATTTTTTTTTTAGAACTTCATAAATTGTAAACCGCAAAAAAAACACTACCTATTTATTATTAAGACATCGATCAAAGTTACAACGAACTACAAGAACTTTTATATTATGTTACTTGCTGCTATGGAACCCTTCATGTGCGAGTCCAACTCGCACTTGGCCGCTTTTTTTTTCCAAATAATTTCAATTCTGAATTCTTGCGATTACTTGAAACATAAGAATAGCCTTTGCGCGTTTAACTATCGGAACACATTTTTTTTTATGTAAGTCCTACCCAAATGATTCTACTCCGCCTGATGGAAAGCATAAGCAGAGTCCAAGAGTACTGGTCACCATACTCATTGCTAGTACAGACAATGCAACAGTGCAGCTTGGTGACCCACACTATGCCGGCCTAGTGATGATTCTGCATCATTGGGCCTGCGGTCTCACACTCACCATCGAAACACGATAGCATGAACACTGTCATTTTTCCTTCTGTGCGAGGGTAGTACAGGCCCGGTCGAGCCGGCCCGTTCGTGCTGTAAGCAGCGTGGCTCTACTACCTTCTAAACATAATTTTAACTAAAAATATTAAATAAATAAACATAATTTTCTTCAGAAAAATGACAATATAACTGAAATTCAAATACGACACTCTGTCAACTAAATCAGACAGAACAAAGTGCATATAAACAGTACTGCTTGCCTTTATACCTACTAAGTTTAATCTTTTATTTGTTCCTAGAAAACGACCGGACAAAGTTTCGCAGTAATTTGCCTAAAGGAAATATAAAAAAGTCTCCGCAAGTAGTTGAATGTGAAATGTTGCTTTGTAAACTTCTTTATTATTTACTTTAAATTTAAAACAACCCGTTTAAACAGTACCGGGGTACTTTTTCTCGTATATAGGAATTTAAATTAGGAATATGAATAAACTGGAGAAGCCATTTTGCAACCTTATTAACAAATATTTCATATTCGTTTCTTTACAAAGCTTAACGCTATTTATTCGTACGAGGTAATTTTTTTTCTATCTCTTGATAACAGTCTTATTTTTCTAGATGACAGCAATTCGTATTCGTATCTGTAGCATTTGATAGGATCTCTACTGCTTGTAGGATAGAACATAATTATTCTCTACCTACTACGATCTACTAGGTTCTTAATGTTTACCGGAGTAGTTTTTAAAACATCCAGTTTTAGTTACGAATTTTTTGATATTGGTGTAATTATTTACAGTTGGCATTCGCATGGACAACAAGGGGCGCCCCTGTAACGTTTTTAACATGTAGTACAGCTTCTATTAAATTCGTAATAAGCCATGGCAAACTAATTCTTACAATAAAAATTGGATTAATTTTAAAAACTTTGCGTTTCAAAGGGTTTTTTCCGTAAAAGTTTAAAATAAGGACTTTGTTACTCTAATATACTATATCAAAGATTTAATTAAAGCATTTATCAGAAATGTATACGTAATACCGCACCCACGACGATAAGATGATGGTGACTTTAGTATGAGCTGAAGATGTTGTTTTCCAAAAAGGACGAAATATACTTGTGTGTCACTTATGTGTTAGTAAAATATAGGTTGGATATGGCCTCAAGAATTCAGTTCTAATTGGTTTACATGGTTTAAGTGTCGTGTAGTCGCAGAGACTCGTTTCATAAGAAAGTTTTCAGTTGAAAATGTTAATGTATATTACAAAGTTATAGGAGCCTAGTAAGTAAGTAATAATAAAAATAAAAACCGAGCTTTACTTAAAACACAAAGAACAACACCAGTCTAAAAGGGAAATTTTACGCAGTACGGCTTTTGGTGATTTAACTAAAGCCTGTGAAGGGAAAACGAACGATTTGTATTCATGATGTCGTCCTTTGCTTAGGTTTGGGAGGTGCGACATAGTCAATTCGCAATTTTGCCTGATTCTCCAGAGGGAGCGCTGATTCGGTACGGTTATTGCGATAAATCCGGCCTTTACTTCGCTTATCACACTAGAAATGAAAACGTTTGGACTCCAGTTACACAATATGTGTGTTAAATGGATATGTTGAATGATACATTATGTATAATTTAAGTTATATGATTTAATGATATTTTTCATTAGCAATAAAATACATTTCAAAAATTTTCTACCTAAATATTTAGATGTTATAACTGAGTAATTATCCATATCGATCCATTTTCTGAGTCTGTAACTTCATTTTTTCAATGGTCTAAATATTACGCGATGTGGATCTTTGAAAAACAAGCACCTTAATAGTTCTTGCATAAATTAAATAAATCCATAATGCTAATACTGTCTAGGAAATTATAAACTACATCATCTCGTTTGGGGATTACTATACTCGTATATTGGTACTTTATATCAAAATATTGTTAATAAGTTTCCTTGAGATACTATATGAATGTTATTGTGTTAATTAATTTATTCACATGTATGCGCTTCTGTTCATTAGTCGCTGAATACATTCGCTTGTTTCGCAATGTCATTGGTTTGCAAGTTTTTATTTTAATTTTTTTTTTAATATTTAACCTTTAATCTGTGATGTTATTGTCTACGGTATTGTTATACGAGTAATGCGGTCTTGTTGTTTTTAGTAAACACGTCGACATAAGCATCTGAGTCACTTCGTTTCCTGAAATGTATTTATGTACGTGTAATAAGTGGTGGTCTATCGAAATTTTATTTATTTATGTATTGCCGATAAGCACAATGCAGCATGGTGACCTGCACTATGGCGGCTTGGTGAGATGCTTTTTCACGCCCCGCTTAAAGGACTCGGGATCATAGTGGTAAGGAAACACGTAAGCTGGTAGTGAGTTCCAGGTTTTGACCGCTCGGCACAGGAAGGAAGAACCGAAGCGATGAGTACGAGAACGTATGTCTACTACTCTGAAGCGGTGACTTCCAAGGCGAGCACGTGTTGTCCTGTAGAGGAAGGGACTATTTGGAAGAGTTCTTCAGAACACTCTCCATCATAAAAGTCAGAGAAAACAAAAAGTATTGTTAGTACCTACTTTTTTTGTAGACCTTGGCGGTGCGACGATGCTAAACTGGTTCAAATAATTATTCCCGGTATTTCATAAGTGAGGCTAACGTCATAATTATGCTTCAAAAGCTTTGTGTTAGATAAGGTTACCTTCACTTCGGGGATTAAAGACGTATGTGTGTTATCGAAAAATTACGTAAATCCTTTAGAAATTATCTTATCGTATCTTATCGTTCAATAGTCGAAACAAATAAAATATACTATCACCTATTGTTACCAATAGGAAGTTTATACAGTGGCTAGGATGCAATTATAATTGCAACCTTTACTATAACAATTTAGTAAATGCTCAAAGATTAGGAATGTATAAATGTAATACGCAACTTCTGTAATAAAATCGTAACAAAAACATAATATTAAAGTTGAACCAGGCACAAATTTTTACAGATACCTATTTTTCAAAAATAAATGGGCCCATATTCAACATTGCTGAAACTGGAACAGGCAATCATTAACACTCGAAAGTTACTTAACAATATAATGAATAAACAACCTTAAAATTAGTAATTCAGAATGTTTGCCTTGTCGCTATAAAATCTCAACTGTCGTGTTGGAGTCAACCCGACCGCTGCTAAATGCGATAAATCCGGGAACACACGTGACAACTCAGATAAATAACCCTAACTTGAGCCTTTGTGGAAGTGACACAACATTGGTGCATAGCCTTACTTAATTAAGTCCTGTTTCAAACGATAAAATAGGATCCAATTTATTTTCAAACGTTTTAGGTACCTAAAGTTTAGGCAGTGCTTTCCAAATGTGTAGGCGGATCTTGGTTGTATTATGTTTTAATTAGAAAATTTGGTGGCAAACTGTGTTTATATTTACACAGTATTAAATATTTAACAGAAATGTTAATATAAGAAATAATAATAAAGGGACTGACATAAGTAATCTTAATACTACTTAGCGTGTATTAATAGATAAACACAGATCTTAGAGCTTCGTAATCTTCTTCTTATCTTTATATATATAATTTTTCTGTGAGTGTGTATGTCACTGAACTACTCTCAAACGACTGGACCGATTTTGACGAAATTTTTTGTGTGTGTTCAAGGGGATCTGGGAATGGTTTAGATTCACAATTTTGTCCGCTGGACAATGCTTTTTTAATTAATTTTTAATTTATTAGTAGTTATGGCAAAACGACGTTTGCCGGGACATCTAGTATGTATATAAAAATCATTTGCTGTTCATTTGTCTCGATAAAACTTGAGAACGACTGGGCCGATTTAGCTGATTTTGGTTTTGAAATATTCGTCGTAGTCCAGGGAAGCTTTAACAGTGAAAAAATTAAGTTTACTTCAAAATCTTAATGTCACGTGTACAAAGTAGCGGGCACAGCTTCGTGTAGTATTCGATATTTCAATCTCATTTTTTTTCATTTGTGTGTTTCATGAACAAATTTGCAGCTCGCTGAACGACAAAAATCTTCTTTATGAGTTTCATAAAGGTCATTTCAAGATTCTCACTAAAGTTGAAGAAAAATATATTATTTGTTTCATCATCATCATCAGCCTATTGCAGGCCACTACTGGACATAGGCATCTCTCTCTCTCTCTCTCTGTTTATTCTGTTGTTTGTTTAATTTATCAAATATTTTATATTAACTATTTATAAAGGAAACAATTCCAGCATCGTGACCAACTTATCATAAGCGATCACTTGTTCGCCAGCAGCGATGGCGGAACGTTCTCTTTGAGGTATAAATAAAGTAAATGTGTAAATAAAAGGCACTTGAAACCGATCGCCTGCAGCCATCTTGGATGAAGATGCCTTGGCTCTTTTACAGATAGCGCATTGTGACGTCATCCAGTTTCAGCTTTGTAAGGCGTTTGTACATGAAAATACAGTAGAATAGGTGAACATCGTGATGTTAAGTAAAGGCCGGAGTTATAGTTTATTGTAGTAGTAGAGACGATGTTATGATTTATTATCGTTAAATAATTTGTTTTCGTTGATGACTAGCTTACATTTAATTAAATTACGTATACGCAAGCCTACTCTCTCTACTACTCTTAAAAAATAGGTAAGGGAAACTTACGCCGTTTGACCAATAAATATTTTTAATCGATTTCTGAAAAAACCTAATGACACTGCAAATTAACACCAAATCTTTGAAATAGTTTCATAGGAACAAATACAATTCAGAACATGCATATTCAAAGAAACATATGTACTCGTAATTCATAAAAAGTAAAATCCATACTCGAAATTTGAAAAACAAAAGTTTTAATCGATAATATGTCATTTAAAAAAGCGGACAAGTACGAGTCAGACTCGCACATGAAGGGTTCCGCAGCAGCAAGTAACATAATATAACTTTATTGTTATATTAGTGTGGATTGAATGAAAGGTAAATTACAGGTTACGATTTATGACCTATTAAAAAAACTACTTACTAGATTTCGTTCAAACCAATTTTAGAAGTTACAGCACACACATTTTACCACTTTGGAAGCGTCTCTCGCACCAAACTATTTAGTTTAGAAAAAAATGATAATATAAACCTCAATATCATTTTGGAAGACCTACCCACAAACATTTTTGCGATTCAGTTCTAAGTATGGGGACCCCCAAAATTTATTGTTTTTTTTTTCTATATTTGTGTGAAAATCTTAATGCGGTTCACAGAATATATCTTATTACCACGTTTGAACATTATAGTTCTTATAGTTTCGGAAAAAAGTGGATGTGACATACAGACGGACAGACAAACAGACAGACATGACGAATCTATAAAGGTTCCGCTGTCTTTGGCACGGGACCCTAAAAAATGTGTACATCATTACTAAAAGAAAATAAGAGCAAACAAAAGAAGTTAGCTTATATCTAAAATCTTGTTAGAATTTGATAATACAAGCCAATTGAATTCAAAAGAGGAATATTATTACAGAGAAAGCGGATATCCTACGTAGGCTTTTACTAGCAACCTTTTGTATACACATAACGGTTTCTTCCCAACTAAGTCTTAGTATTCGAGACCCCCGGGGACTTATTGTTTCAAATAGAGAACTGTCTCTTTCGCTGGTAGAATAAAATAATAGGCATTTGTAAGTTTTTTCTTTGCATGTTGTATAAGCATAGGTTAAATAACATTGCGATCGATGTATAAAATATTACGAGGATAAATAAAATATTAGTCTTATTTTATAATAGAAAACAAGTGTGACTTTAACAACTAAGAAAAGAGTCTTTCTCGTATAGAGGACATGACATGACACGATACAGATTACCAAGGTAATTTGAACATTAATTAATTGTTTTATAAGCTAGAATTTGACTGCCTCGTTGGTCTCGCGGTTGGCGTGTACGACTGCTGTTCGTGAGGTCTCGGGTTCGATTCCCGGGTCGGACCAAATGTTTGTATGATCTACAAATATTTGTTTCGGAGTTTGGGTGTTTTCTATGTATAATATGTATGTATTTACAAAAAAAAAAGTCTATATGTATTTGTATCAGTTGTCTAGTACCCATAACACAAGCTCTGCTTAGCTTGGGACTAGATGGCGTTGTGTGTGAGACGTCCGAAATATTTATTTATTTATTTATTTATTTAGAATAAAATCATTGGTCAATCATTAATCATTGTTGTAGACTCAAGAAGATCGCAAATATTAATGATTAAAAGAGTTGTATCGAGAATACTGTAGATATTTTTTTGGAATTTACTCCTTAAGAAACCATTTTACATTTAGACCGCAGTATGAAATTTTATGAACAGTAAAATCGAGTGTTAACTAAAAATTAGGTGTCACGCTGCAGCGCTTTGTAATTAGTTATAGACGGGAGTCCCACCCGTAAGAAATGACTGTTACGAATGCCAGAAAGAACAAGTATGCTGCAGAAAAGGGTGAGAGGAACAACAGCGAGAATTTGTATGCAAGTAAAGCAGATTACCACAGGCTCCGATAATGTCGGAGTGTCGAAAGGCCGTCTAAAAACTACTAAAACAAACAGCGCTAGAACGCTTATATCAGAGATCGTTTTCTCGCGACCAAAATGACGTACGTGCCGAGAATTTCAAGGCGCTTACGCGCTTCGTTCTGCGTTCTTTTTCTTAAAAGGCCGGCAACGCAATTGTGACGCCTCTTGTATTGCGAGTGTCTACGGGCAGCGGTAATCGCTTACCATCAGGTGATACGTTTGCTCTTTCGTCCCTATTAAAAAAAAAAAGACGTTGTGTAAGTGCACAATGAATAAAAAAAATATACATAGTGAACAGAACAGAACATAGAACCTCCTCCTTTTTTGAAGTCGGTTAACAAACGCGTAGCTTAGCCACGTCAAACGCGGCTCTCAGACCGCGCCGCGCATGACGTACACTCCAGTCGTGCGTCAGAGTTGACACACACACACACACACACACACACACACACACACACACACTCACACTTTTTTTTCCTCATTCACAGTAATGATAGTTCTATTGTAGGTCATAAAAAACAATGAAATTAATCTTTAAATGTTAGTTTATATAGGTTTAATTTAAATTTCAGACAAACATAACTCAATTTTAAAAAGGCAATTTATTCACACAAATATTTCTGTTGAACGACCATATATATACTCCTCGTCATATTTAACGAACCCAGAATTTACAGCCTCAATTTCATAGTAGCCTTCGTGGAGCCGTAACACTGAAAAGTAAGCATAAATTAGGACGGGACCATAGTCTTGGCGGCTTTATACGTCACCTATCTGCGCCATCTGTGTTGGAAATTTACGGTACCCACCCTGCTTATAAAGTTCCCTTCATAAAGGTCTTGCAAGCTGTCGCTACACGTTCTCAAGGTCATTGTAGCCTTTTCACTAGTTTGATGATCTTTTAAAGTTAAAGGATTATGTTTAAGTGGACAGAGGTAAATAAAAATAGGTAAATTTCATTGTAACAGTAACATATCGCCAACTTTAAAAAACTTTCATAAGTCATTTTCCTACCACGATTAGTTTTTGTGCAACTATTCGCCAACATGTTATGCAAGATGGTTTTAGGCCTTCTTTTATATTTAGTTTCCAGATGTTAACATGTCTATTTAAATATAGTATGCAGCATCCATACTCATATTATAAATTCGAAAGTATAACTCTCTTAGGCTTTATCCTTCTAAATCGCTGCACTGATTTCAATGAAATTTGTCAAAGAAATACTTTGGATACAAGCACATATGCTATATTTATATATTTATCTATGCACTAATGATAAATATTATATTATTAAATGAAAGTTTACATATATGAACGATTAACTACGAGTATAAAATAAACATGATGCGAATCATTAATATCCGAAGAGATTATTACGAACTATCCCGGCAGTCGACCAAATTTATTCCCTAGCGTATAACAATATTAAATAGGTTTTACAACTCACATCATTTATATAGAGGAGAAACTTTGATCAAAGTAAAAGCCCGTATTATGAATGATGAAGGAAGTTTGGAACTGTAGGGTCTGAGTCGAACGAGGTTATTGTGTAAACAGGAAGTGGCGCGGTCCATCAACAGTTGTCAACAATTGGACCCTGCGGGCGGACTCCTTACCATCAACTATTATAACATAATGTATAGAGAACACTAATTTAAAGGTAGGTTTGTTGCTGTACCTTGCTCATACTATGTTTTAATTGTGTCTCCACGTAAACGTAACTTTTTTCTAACAGCTACTGTACATATTAGGAATGAATCCTGCGTCACGAGGGACTTTACGAACGTATATATTATGGACACAAAGAACACCCAGAGTCAGGGCAATAATATAGTTTGTGGTGCAACAAAGTGTTTGATTTGAACCCCACAATATTTGGCGGATTAGGAAGCGGCCGCGGATGACAGTATACGTGCTTTCGTGTATGTCGAGACCAGAGGCCCAATAATGCAGATGGCCACCATGCTGCATTGTCTGTAAACAACTCATTCGCAATGAGTATGGTGATTACTAGTCTTAGATCCTGCTCATGTTTTTTATCAGACAGTGTAGAGTCTCCTTGGCAGGCTCATGAAAAAAATTTGATTAGCTCAAAGATTGTACGTACAATTTTTTTACTCGTTAGCATTTCTATACTTGTTTGTAGTACTTTTTATGAAATTTCAAGGACAACTTGAATATATAACACTTTGAATACGTTTCGTAGCAATTTACGCTATTTCACATTTTCAACACACGCGATAGGTACTCTTAATGTATTCTACTTACGAAATGCACTAATAAGCGGCCGAATTTCGCGTGAAGAGGACTTAAAAAGTATGGCAGGACTTAAAATTACGTTTAAATCAAAGTTTCTAGAAATTTAGTTACAATATTGATTGTTCGATTTTTAGTCTACCGGTAAACCATAAACGCTGTAACTAAACTACGTATAATTTTGATAAAATTTATACAGCCTATATCACCCGGGACCTGTGTAAGAATCTATTGATACCTCATTCATCATAATCGGTTCAGTGGGTTTGACGCTACGGTGGAACACAAAAACATACATGGACAGTCAAAATTTTTTTTCTTACTCTTACTTTTGTACTATCAAGAAACAAATAATTCCGTCTCACAAAAAAAACAAACGGCTTATAATGATTTCATCTTGAGAAAAAAATTCCAGGTTTCAACAGAAAGAAATGTGAAATATAGCGCATGTTATATAGAAAATACTCACAGAGAAAATCCGCAAGTTGTGACGGTGATGGCAACACAAGTCCTGTTGATAAGGGTTAGTACTCTCTATAATTGTAAGCTTCTAGCTTCGGAGTTCAGATTCAAAGCCTTTATTTTCAACAATATATTCGTGTTTGATCAACGAGACATTCCTTCATTTGCTAATGCAATTTCTAGTGTTGCTGTTGTGAGCTCGTTCCTGTTTGCTCAGTTTAATATGCATCCAAATAGAGACCTATATTGCGTTTATTTGCTTTGTGTAGATTTGCTTAGTTGAGGAATAAGTTAATTGTAAAGCCTACTTCAGAACTTTCCTTTCTTTTTGTTTTTGTACTTATTTCAGACTTAATGTTTTAGAAGGTAGTAAAGTAAATTGTAGTACATTATTCGACTATTTGTAATTATCATGCACAATATTATTCAGCTACGCTTTCACGGCTAAACAGCTACACCGATTTCAATAGTATTAGTATAAAGATACTTGAAGAAGGACATAGGCTACTTTTTACCACGATAACCGACATACACACGTGTGGAGCCGCAGGTAAAAACTGATATAACAATATAATATGCAGTTTTATAGTGTTACTAGCTTTCGCCCGCGGTTTCACTCGCATTTAATAAAAAATATTCTATGTCACTTATAATACCTCCAAGAATATGTGTACAAAGTTTCATGATGATCGGTTAAGTAATTTTCGCGTGAAAGCGTTACAAACAAACTTACTTTCATCTTTATAATGTTAGTGTGATAAGTACTCGTATGTGTAATTAAAACTTAGTGTCCTAAAGTAGCCCTTTAGATGACGATTGCTTTGACGCCAAAGAGTCTAGCCGAATTGAAATTTATTTTTCTGAATTTAGAATTCGAGCTGCTCTCCGTTGAATGCGGTCCAGAGGGAGGAGCTGGTACAGGGGTGTCCCCGCCCAAAGATGAGGACAGGATTCGATATGAGGACAAAACTGCGTATAAATGTATTTGATGGTCACGCATGTTGTATCAATCCCCTATTCAATAATAATAAAAGTAAAGTCCTAACCTAACTTTATATTCTAAAAGTCCTATTAAATTTATATACTGCATTTAATTTGACATTAATATCGGTACATATTATTATCATATGCATACTATACATACATAGCTTTTATTCGATATAATACATATATACAGTAAGCTGCTTGTTATATTGGGTATTTCGGTCAAACGTTTAGATTATTTTGAACATCAAAGCAGTGGCTACTCCGCTGCTATTAATACATATTAATTAATAGTTATTGGTTCGCTTTGAGCGAGTCATAACATACCTTTCAATTTAGTGTTTCATTTTGGTTCATTTCTATTGACACTGGGAAATAATAATATATATTAGATATCACAAATTAAACATAAACGTCTAAATATATATAATATATTGCGGGAAATTAGGATTGTATATTTGCCGGCAATGTAATAGAGAAGTTTATAGGCAATAGTAACATTTAATAAACATTTGCTACAAAAGAAAAGCTGATCATAGCATTTTTCAAGGGTAGTTTTCATCATCATCACCAAGAGCCTTTAACTGTCCGCTGCTAGACATGGCTTCTCCTTAGAAAAGAGATTTTGATGCTGGCCAAAGGGGTTGGTGTTGGTTTGTTTTAAGTTTTCCTTCTCTTTGTAGAGATAATGTACCAAGGAGTTTATCTGCGCCATAGACAACACACATGGGGTGAATAGAGGTGGTAACTCTCCGCATTCTATTCTTACTGATATTCTTTGAACTATTAATGATTTTTTTATGTAATAGGCGTGTAAACGAGCAGACGTATCGTTTGATGGTAAGCAATTACCACCGTCCATGGACAATTGGACACACGTCTCGGCAAACGTAGTGTAGGATGTCCGCAGGCCAGGTGGAGTGATGATTTGCGCAAAACGGCTGGCAGGAGCTGGTTGCGAGAAGCCGAGGATCAAACTAAGTGGCGGGAAATTGGAGAGGCTATGTCCAGCAGTGGACTGCGATAGGCTGATGATGATGATGGACACTTGCAATACCAGAGGCGTCACAAGTGCGTTGCCGACCTTTGGGGGTGGGGGGAGATAGGGGGGTTGGAGTATAGGCCTCCGGTATCCTCACTCACTCGGTGAAACATAGCGCAAGCACTATTTCACACCGGGTTTCTGTGAGACCATGGTATCACTCCGGTTGAGCCGACCCGATCAAGCAGAAGCGTGGCTCTCCCACGGTAATATTTAAGCCTGTATAACATTAAAGCAAGTATCATAGTGCTGAAATGACAGATTTGACGGTCAAATAAGTCGGAAACGAGAGATCCATTAGTTGTAATGGATTGTCACAATGCACAGTATTCGTGCGTCAATCACGACCGCCTGAGGCTTAATTTGTGCTGACAATGAGAAGGGTATTAGTCTTGGAAATATTACCCACCCGTCTGTCTCGAATATAACTCGCTCTAATGATCTACATAAAAATAATAATATATATTGTTCGTGTTTACGACGGTAACTGTGGTGAATGAAGCTGAGAGAAAAAAAATACCTTTACGTTTTTATAGATATGTTTTTGTGTATTGTTACTGATTCAATGGGTCTTTGTAAGAGATTTCTATAGTGCAATAACATTGGGAGTTTAATCCCAAATAATTTTGCGTAATTATAAATTAAAAACATTATGAAATTAAGGTTTTGAATATGTTTATTAAAAAATGAAAAGAGATTTATTTTGCTAACACTATTTATATAAAGGTATTTTTTCATACAGTGGTTGCCTGGAAGAGACCGCAAATCGATAAGATAATTATTTTAATATTGCAAACAGACACTCCAGTTATATTTATTTGTAGATTAAGGGTAACAATTTGTTAATATAAAAAATAACACGTAAAAGTACCCGTAACATTTAAAATGACAATAGCGATAATTGTCACAGAGATCAAGCTTTATTTTCAGGACCAAAGTAACACCAGTGGTGTCCCTCACTTATTTGAACTTGTAGTTCTATAGGAGTTCTTTAACTTATATCCTACAAAAGATTATATGTTGGAGATACTTTCTAACTGAAGGCAACTGCTCCAATATTTCAAAAACATCCATTTCTAACCGCTAACTGCAATAAACTTACCTCTATCCATGTGGAAAAGCTTGAAAACTTATGCGGGCTAACAGTTATGAATCGTAATATAGTGTCGTATTCAAAGATTCATGTAACAGGTTGTTACAAACAGTTCCTATATATTTCATGTCTCACAGGCCATAAAACTGCGAAGTTTTGCCCTTATCGAGCATCTCGCGGATGTCATTGCACGAAACACATCAATCTCCCGAAGTTACCTCGCTGAGCCGAGCCCCAACCAGCTATTTATCTTAATGTTTTAAAGCCACATCCATCAATCTACGATCCAAAGACGTATCATTACAAATATATCTATTATATTTGTTTTTTGCTTTCTTTAAATACTGTATCTATAAATGGAATACATACTGAGATTATTTTACAAATAAATATACCCTTATCCATACTATAATATTATGAATTTAAATAAAATAATATGCCATAAGGCAAAACCGGTTAGGTGTAAACTTAATTAAAATAATGGGATAAGTACAAGTGAGTTTGATTCTACAGTGTATTGTAACAAGTTCCATCAAGTGCCGACAATCCAAAGTTAAAAAAGTCTTGAGGAAGGACTACTCTTTAGTGTAATAACCGACATACATACAGAACCGCGGGCAAAAGCTATTAATTTATATTCTTCTAATAAATGAACTAAATTAGCGAAGTCGAAGCACGCTATTTACATTTGATTCATCTCATTACACTGCATACTCTCATAAAGTTACTCTTTAGCGCTATAAGCGTGCCTCTACGCTTTGTCATGATTTGCATCTACTAAACTGCCACGCTCGTAAATAGATTTCATGTAAATTAATTGCTGCGCTTTATCTGGAATCAAAGGATGGCTTTTGTCGTATATGTCGCAGTTAGGAACGCGGGGATATCAATGCGGTTGGCCTCTGCTCTGAGTATTACATGTCTCTATACTACATGCACATTGATTTTCTATTTTACATATTTGTATATTATAATGATGGATTTTATGGTTATATAATTTTTATGGTGGCACAATAATGCATCAGTATATGTGCATTATTGTGCCACCACATAAATACTCCTTTTTTTACCATCATACGCGCGTTCATTCTCGTGAATGTGATCCATACGATTTTATAAATTCGAAATCAACTCTATCTGTGTGTTACGAAAAAGCTAGCGTATGATATATAATTCTCGTGTCACGTTATTGTTCAGGTTTCAGTTATAATCAGATCTTCTTATCTAAAGAATCACTCAATGGATATATGTCTAACATATTATTCAAGCGGTTACGTGAAGATGCGGTTTGCGGTATTTTCATACCTACTTTTTCTTTTGTTTTCTTTAGTACAAGTGTACACACTAAAAACAAAGTTTTAGGAAGAAGTTGCACTCATTAAATAAACACAAAGCTGAAAATAAAGTGTTTAGTGCGCTTGAAACGGGATATTATTTTTTGTGAATCACTTGTAAGAAATTATCCACATTTATGTGGTTGTAAAAGCACGTTTTAAATTGCTCTTTTGGCTATGTGCAACTAGGGAGAGTGAAATCAAAAGAATAAAAGTTGTATTGAAGTTGTATAGCGCTTTATATGCGCTGCAGCACTTTAAGGCGTGTTAGTATCACACACTATTCACACCACGCTTACCATTGTCGTGGTCGGGCAGTGGTAGGCTGTCGGAAGCATCTGAGGCTAGTGCTAGATCTGGTGACGTGGACCCTAACAGAGCTGTAAGCCCATCGTGTTCACCATCTGTGGAAATAATGTTTTTGTACATAATTATTCATAGTTGGAGAAATATTTGCTTTTTAAACATATTGACGTCAGCATTAATGTTTATTAATTCGCTTTCGAAACTTCAAGATAAGTAAAAGAGTAAAGAGCAAATAGCAAAAAAAAAGAAGATCTTTGTGGTTATGTCCATGTAGGTAAATATTTAGCTATATATCAGGACAAGTTATGATGTATAAGCATATGGTAGTAAGGGAAAAAATATTTTGTAATTGAATTCATAGGTATCTATATACATTTGTCTCGTTGGTCTCGCGGTTGGCGTGTGTGACTGCTGATCGTGAGGTCTCGGGTTCGATTCCCCAAATGTTTGTATGATCTACAAATATTTGTTTCGGAGTTTGGGTGTTTTCTATGTATAATATGTATGTATTTACAAAAAAAGTATATGTATTTGTATCAGTTGTCTAGTACCCATAACACAAGCTCTGCTTAGCTTGGGACTAGATGGCGTTGTGTTATAGATGTCTGAAATATTAAAAATATTTGAACATTATAAAAGACAAAAGGATAAGCAGCAAAAACATTCTAAATAAGGAATTTTCAATTTCAACTGCATATCAATTAAATACTTTTCATATCTTAATACACCACCTTGCCCTTTACTTACTAGATGCAGTATAATAAAGGTATCTGATCTTATAATAATTGTTTCGAGACTGCCTGTCTGAAAGTCCTGAGAACGTACCAAAGAGCTCTTAAAACTTCTACAGCTTCGAATCCATATAAAATATTTATGGCAGTTGAGCAATTTCCTTATTTCCTGATGTACGCCGGGTTCCCTAATTACGTAGGTTTTGAGTACCTCTTAGATGTCATACTTGGCTCTCTATTAACGCAAGTACTGTTTAATTCAGTTGTAATTTAATATTTTTAAGTGCTGTTGTAGGAAATGAGCAAAGAAAAGTTGAAGCTCAAATACAACACAGACCCACCCGTTTGGTGTTTAAATTTGACTTTTTAATTGTTTGATTGTCACTTTCTGGAGGTAGCGAATTTAAATTTAGAATTGCGAAGGAAAGTAGGTTTTAATTATTTGCTTGTAACAAAATAATTTATTATATTAGTATGTAAATTAGAGTAGTAAAAAAATTAAATCCATCAGTCAAAGAAACCGCCTCTATTTTAGTAACAAATAGTCGGTTAAAAAGGTTATGGTTTATGTACACATGTCCTTGTTACCATCTAGTTTATTCACGGCAAAATTTGCGACATAATAAAATGCCAACTGACGTGGGAAGGGTGCAATAAACGGCAGGTACTGGCAGCTTCAATTTCGACAGTATTTTTCTTCATGCAACGTAATTCTGAATGATGATTCGTTTACACACCTGTATGTCGTTTGTGGAACATAAAATGTTACATATTTAAGAATGAGCTTCTTTTATGGTTGAAAATTACATCCTAAGTTCGGCATTAGTCTTTCAGGTAGCGGTATTATAACTTGAAAAGTAACTTTAATACTACTTAACGAACAAATCCCTTATGTAAGTTGTTTTGCACGAATCCTTTCCTAGTATTTCTTATCTCCATCTAGTATAAACATTTTGCCAAAACAATTTCGTATTAAAATAGTGTTTAGTCGTCGGCGATCCCCTGCAGCGAATAACAAAGCGTAATTGAGACTCGTGAAATGCTTTAAATTAGAAATTCATTGTCAGAAAACAACTTCAGTCGACAACAGAATAGTTGAACACAAGTGAATAGTTAGCGATATTTCGGTCGGAACGGTCAATATTAATTACAAAGTGTGCCAACAGGGCCCGACGCTCGCACCAAGCCGACAAATTTATTCAACTAAATTAAATGACACTAAGTAAATAGCGAGTGCAAATTGGTGGCAGTCTATTGTGGCTCAAGTGCCACAGAGCAGTTTCTGGCCAAGTTTAGGCAGTAAGTCAAGCCGAGTACGGTATTACTTCATTTGCAACTTTATGGTACCACATTTCCCTTCAGCGGTCGGGTGAGGGTTCCGTTCCTTAGCTTGTTTTATGAAAAAAGTCTGGGGCGGTTTTCTTAATATTATTATCCCGGGCCGCCCCTCCTCTTTGTTCCAGATATAGTGAGGGGAAAATAGGTTGTTGATGCACGACTGGCATTTGTTATCATATCATTGTTTCAAATAAAACGCTTACAACTAAACATAATTAAGATATTGTTGTTATAATTTAGGAAAGAAATAAGGTTGTGTCGCTTAAGTGCCTCTAATTTAAATAGCCGTTTACCGATATCCAGAAATAGCACAACTACAACCCAGTCCTGAATAATAAGAGTAACAGTTTCAATTTTTTTTATTAAGTTCAAATATTCTTGTGTACTGATGCTTCATAGCCGTCTGGTCACAGTTCGTCGACCGTTTACTCCATGGTTTCATTTATTGACAATTTATTAATCATCTATCAAGCAGAAAGGGGAATGGCAATTTTAGGCCCAGAATGCACAACAAATTGGATACAATACAAAATTATTAAATATTCCTATTTAATTTTTAGTTCTATTCAGATATCGCTATACTACTCGTATTACTTTTTCGATGCAGAATCGACTACATTTTGACACAAAGAATTATACAATACGAAAGAGATTTTATATATAAATACAATAATGAATCATTGTTCTTACTGATATAATCACACGCTTATCACACTATCACACTAATATATAAAGGTGAAAGTTTGTGAGTGTGTATGTTTGTTACTTCTTCCGGCATAAACTACTGAACGGCTTTAGATGAAACTTTACAGTAATATAGCTTATACATCAGAATAACACATAGGCTACTATTTGCCGCGATAATCGACATGCACGCGGGCGGAGCCGCGGGCAACAGCTAGTATTATAATAATTATATTAGCTTATATTTTATTAGAATAAAATGGTTAAAACTTGTGAAAGTGTATCATATTTAAGAGTAAAGTACGGCGAGCACGTGTCCATACAAACACAGAAATGTTTTACCACCCCTCTTACTTAACCGATCTTCATAATATTTTAAAATACTTTTAAGATAGCAAAAAACTATATCTGCACGATTCTCTCTTATCAAAATTCGATATATATTCGATTTAATTTATTTTCTATCAGAAAGAATAGAGTCTTATACAGTTTTTAAAATAAAAAAAAATTGGTTGCCTGTAAAGTCGGTATACGGGCGAAAGTTTTACGTGACAACGACTTTGAGTGGTAAAGTGGACGCGTGCCTTTCACTTTTTATGTCTGTCTCTCTCGCTCTTAGGCGGGCTAACCATGCCCGAGTGGAAGGGACGCGTGCCTCTCACTCGCTCTCATTGTGAGCGCATAACGTGAGCGGAGCGTAACGCAGTTTCTTGAAGTGTCACCCGGCAAACCAATTTATAAGACGTTGTCACGTCAAAATGAAAACAGAAAAGGGTAAAGGTAAAGCTGCAAATACAAAGTTAAAATCTTTAATCTGTAAAATATTAATAAAACAATGGCTGACTTGGTCGGTTTGAAGCACAACCTAATGAGGTTAGGCGTTGTGTATATGAAGATACTTTATACAAGGTCCTTGACGTTTAGGATCCTCTGAAATACCTACGCAACCGTTGTGTACATCATACATTTTTAGCATATCTGTAACAACAATGTACGGCACTCGCTGGAATATAACATCGACTTCAAACAACTTTGCGGAATGAAAAAAAAAAAGAAAGAAAACAAGTAATCGAGGTTAAGGTTACATTTATTAAATAGACGATATGATTCGTACAATATTCTTATATTTTCAGCATTTCATACACTAATGGTATCTTGAATCGCTTCTTTTGTATAGGATCGATCATTTTTTGTACATTTATGTAGCAGTGTATATACATCTTTTATATATATAATTCTTCTGTGAGTGTGTATGTCACTGAACTACTCTCAAACGACTGGACCGATTTTGATGAAATTTTTTGTGTGTGTTCAAGGGGATCTGGGAATGGTTTAGATTCACAATTTTGTCCGCTGGACAATGTTTTTTTAATTATTTTTTAATTTATTAGTAGTTATGGCAAAAAGACGTTTGCCGGGACAGCTAGTATATATATATATATATATTGTCCTCCACTCGGCAATTGTTGATCAGGCTGAGATCCGCTATAATTGTTGATCCACCTTTTTGACACTATTTCTAAGATAGTATCAAGTGTATCGTCTTATACACGCAATATAAGTATTATACGCCTTGCGACGCTGTGCTTGAGTCTACGGCAAATACTCTAGCTCGTCATCGATTTACACGGCAATTGCAGCTCTAATAACGGTCAACTTTATTATACTTGATGATGCTTTGTTGATCAATATACACAACGTTTTGATCAACATATGCCGCTTTTAACTAGCATTTTAAAACATGGGGGGCGGGGGCGGAGCAGCACTATCGTTAGAAAGGAACAGGTATATTATTGTGGGTAAGATGTCCAAAATATTTATTTATTTATTTATTTATAATAAAGCTTCTAAAAATAATGTGCGATAGCTCATTCGATTCCTAATGAGTGTTATGACTTCTAGAAAAATGTTTTTAAGGATTTATTAGCGATTGTTATTAACAAAATAAGAAAAGGAAAACAAGGTATTTAGTTTTTCGTTACAAACTTCTAAAATACTAATATTTACGGAATTGTTGAAACTAAATCCTGAAAAACAAGGAAATTTCCGATGAAGTCCTAACTCTTGAAACTATTTCACCAATTTTGAAAATTATTTTTGTGTTCGAAAGGGTATGCTCATTTTTTGTAGGCACGTACTATGTTTTTAGTATATTTTCTATAGTTACACCGATATTTGCGTCTGGTAGTCATCATTTCATGATGATGAGCTGATGATGTAAGGTACAACTTCTTAACGGTTAGGAGTTGGAGGATAAATTTTTAAATATCGTATGTATGTATCTTACCTTTAGTCCTATTCTTTCAAATTATTTAGATAAGCTGATGATGGAAGGTATAACTCCCCAATGGTTAAGAGATGGAGGATAATCCTTCGATTTTATATGCATCTATAGATCTTTAGTTGTGTAGTTTCAAGTTCTTTAGGTGAACTGATGGTAGAAGGTTAAACTCTTCAACAGTTAGGGATTTGAGGATTATTTTAATATTACACGTACGTATAGACCTTAATTTGTATTCTTTTGGAGTTAGAGGCTGATTCTTTAAATTCCATACATAGAAATAGGAATTTTGGAATTTCTGCTCCTAAGAGGGTGAAATAGGGACTGAAAGTTTGTACGATGGTCCGTCATTTTTTAAGTTAGAAACATGAACATATATCTTTAAGGCACTGATTAAAAATTATTAGATACGTATTTAAGCGTGCGAATTCTGCCGCAAATGGAGTGAAGTAGGGTTTGAAAGTTTGTATGGAAGTCCGTCATTTTAAGTTAGGAACATGAAACTTAATCTTTAAGCTACTGATTTAAAAGTAAGTTAAAAGGTATTAAGGAGTTTACGGAGATTCTACCACTAAGGGGTGTAATAGGGGTTCACATTTCGTATATAGGTTAGTCTCGAAGTGGACTTTTGATAACAAATAAATGAATACTTATATCACAGCATTTTTGGTAATAAGCATTGATGGGAATTCTACTCCTAAAGGGGTAATATATAGATCGAAAGTTTGTGTGTCAATTTTTTAATGTATACAAATGAAACTTTATTTCCTAGACAAACAAAACAGTTAAAAAAACTTTTTCAAGTAGGTAGTTTTAAGAGGGTTTACAACGCGAAAGTGCATCCACGTTTACAAAAATCTCAACCAGAATGAATATTGAAATTCTGCTCTGACTACTTCGTGTATACCAAGCCGTTTTAAAATATTAGTTCCCGTGGCATATGTTAATCAAACGTTGTGTATATTGATCAACAAAGTATCATCAAGTATGAAAACAGTGATCAACAAAGTATCATATATGAAAAAGATGACGGTTATTAGAGTTGCAATTGCCGAGTCAATCGAGTTAGAGATTTTGCCGTAGACTTAAGCACAGCATTGCAAACCGTATAATACTATATTGTGCCTATAAGACGATACACTGGACACTTCCTTAGAAATAGTACCAAAAAGGTGGATCAACAATTATTGCATATCTCGGCCTGATCAACAATTGGCGAGTAGAGGACAAAATATATATATATAAGTTTTCAACCCCTGTTTCATTCCATTGTTTCATCTCTTAGAGGTAGAATATCCAGAAACGCTTAGATATGTTACCACTAATTTTTAATTAGTAACCGTGAAATAAACTTTCCTCTTTCTAACTTAAAAAGGACGTACTTACAACAACATACAAACTTTCAACACCTATTTCACGCCCTTAGGGTTAGAATATCCAGAAACACTTAAATACGTATCTAGTCATTTTAATCAGTAGCCCAAAGATTAAGTTTCTTGTTCTAACTTAAAAAATGACAAACTGCCATATTATCTTTAAACCCATATCTCATCCCCTTAGGGGTAGAATATCCAGAAACGCTTAAATACATAGCTAGTAATTTTTAATCAGTAACTTAAAGATAAAGTTTCATGTTCTAACTTCAAAAATGACAAACTTCCATACAATCTTAAAACCCCTGTCTCACCCCCTTAGGGGTAAAATATCCAGAAACGCTTAAATACGCATCTAGTCATTTTTAATCAGTAGACCAAAGATAAAGTTTTATGTTCTAACTTAAAGAATGACAAACTTTCATACAATCTTTAAACCCCTATTTCACTCCCTTAGGGGTAGACTATCCAGAATGGCTTAAATAAGTATCAACTCATTTTTTTACTTATGGTAAAGTTAAATAGTACCTAACTATATCTGAATACGTACCTTTTTTTGTTTGAAGGCTCCTTAGGCAATTATACGTTACGCATTAATTCGATAATTAATTGTGAAGCAAAGTGGAAACAGTCTAATAGAAAAGACCCAATCGTGTAGAAGGTGGTCTCTGATTGGTTCGTTTGAATCGGATCAACAATAGCTGGTGTGGATTTGTATAAAAATGATGTAAATAGTTCGTAATTCTGCCAGCAGAGGGGTTGCAATTGTTGATCCAGAGCGGAGCCACATTAGTTCGCCGGAATACACATTAGATCAACAAAATCCGTTGCTGATCAACAATCGCCAACAGATCAACAATTAACTGACGCCACGTCGCGTCAGATCAACAAGGGCCGAAAAGAGATATCTATATATATATATATATATACATGATGGAAATGTACTTTCACTGTTATCCTGTGCCCTAATTATTATAAAATAAAGGTTCTTCATTCATTGAAATAAAGAGCAGATACAGGATTGTTCACTTGTACGATTTCTTAAAATCACGCTTCGACATGAATGGGCCGGCTCCACCGGAGTGATTCCACGGCCTCTCAGAAAACCTGAAATAGCGGTTGCGGTGTGTTTCACCAAGTGGTTGAGGATACCGGAGGCCCATATCCCAGCCCCTCCCCAATCCCTTACCCCATCCGCCAAAGGCCGGCAGCGCACTTGTGACGCCTTGTGGTGGTGGTGGTGGTGGACGCCGCCACTTGTCCATGAGTGGCGGTAATCGCTTACCATCAGGTGATACGTCTGTTGTTTTGCATCTATATATATATAACATAAAAAAAGTTGTTGATAGTTGATATATCAAGCTTAAACAATGAATAGCTTCAAATCTTGGTTATTGAAATTTCAAAACGAAAGCTTAGTTAGAACATCGCCGATTCATAACTTCATTTTTGCGGTTGCGGCTTTTCTCACTTTTTTAGAACGTCATGCAGTTCAAAACTTTCAACTTTAGATTTTTGCTGGCATTATTAAGTCTTCTGAAATACTTTGACTTCACTTAGCAAAGAAAAGTCTGACGGTGAAGATTTCACTCACTTATACCTCTCCCGCACTTTGAAATATAATTTCTGCATAAAGATTAAAAACAAATGCAACCAGAGATTTCAATTATTGCTATATCTATGCGAAAAATAAAATTGGAGTGTCTGTTTATAATATTAAAATAACTGCTTTTTAATAAATGCATATGTATATTTACACGGTACGTGTACCAACATATTTTTTTTCAATTTTTGTCTGTCTGTCTGTTTGTTCCGGGCAATCTCTGATATGGCTGGACCGATTTTGACGGGACTTTCACTGGCAGATAGCTGATGATCTAAGGAGTAACTTAGGCTACCTTTTATTAATTGACCCGCGGCGTTTTCCGCGGTCCAACAATAACCGCGGGTAACACCGCGGGGGAACACATATGCATTTATTAAAAAGTGGTTATTTTAATATTACAAACAGACACTCCAATTTTATTTAGTTGTATAGATTAAGCTGTCGTATAAATCTTTAGTTTGCGATTAACTTAGGAAAGTAACTAAACATTTTCACTGTCTCGTTGGTCTCGCGGTTGAGTGTGCGACCGTTGATGAGGTCTCGGGTTCGATTCCCGGGTCGGACCAAATGTTTGTATAATATACAAATATTTGTTTCGGAGTTTGGGTGTTTTCTATGTATAATATGTATGTATTTACAAAAAAAAAGTAAATATGTATTTGTATTAGTTGTCTAGTACCCATAACACAAGCTCTGCTGAGCTTGGGACTAGATAGCGTTGTGTGTTAGATGTCCGAAATATTTATTTATTATTTATATATACTTTTAAAACGATTGTCTTTGAAGGAAGAATCTAATTACAACATACCCAGTACACGAATCTAACTTGATCTTAGCTCTTGCTAATTTCGCTTTGTATATTTTGCTTACTTTTGTCGGATGTTTTTCTTTGTCTTTGTTAAGGAAGAATGTCTGCGGGGGAATGGTTCCGCCGTTATCAATATCGAGCAAAATATCACGTTTGTTGTATGGGAACTCCCTTAAATATTTATTTTATCTATATTCTCTGAAAATTTTAACTGTCTAACTATGTATAACGGTTCATGAGATTACGGCCTGGTGACAGACTGAAGACAGACAGACGGACAGCAAAGTCTTAGTAACAGGGTCCCTCTATACTCTTTGAGTACGGAACCCTAAAAATGCACAAATTATCGGAAACCTCTTGATACGAACTTCACGCATACACTAAACGTGAATAGCACTGCCGTATACCTATTTTGTCAGATACGGTTAACATCTGCCGCCAATATATTATAACATTTATTAACAAAGTTATATAAGGGTTCGTGTTTGTCGTAAAATTTAATAGAAACAATCCCATATGAATTTATGAGGCCCAAAATGCGGACGATCGAGATGCCAGCCCGCTAATCGTGTCGGATACTCGAAAATTGTGTACCAACAAAAATATTTATGTTTGGATTTCATTCCACTGGATGCTTTTAAAAAATTGAATTAATTTTGTTTTATGCTATCTCGCTTTATGAAGGTTCTCGAAATATGCTATTGTTATACGTAGATTTGATTTGTGTGACTTTGTGTATTTCATTCAATTTGATTTAACAATCAAAGCCTATTACTTTTTTAGTTCTAGTCATCGTTTTTGGGGTTTGTTATACAGGCTTTTTTTCACCTTACTCCACAAATATTTAGCGTAGCGAGAGGGATTAACATAACGTTTGTCAGTTTCTTTATAAATTGGTATCAGAAGCGTACAGTAGACTACGGAAACCCACTTCTATCAAGGAAAAAATAATTATCATTATTTAAATTACGATATTTGAATAAATAAATGAGATTAATTGAAAGATATACTATATACGGCGGAATCAGTGCACCGCAAACATAAGTATTTGCTTTAAATTGATAAATAATTCCATGCGTTTGACAGCCAAGTAGATAGCAGAATAAGCCGTATGTCTTTTTGCAAGATTCTAAGCGATAGTTTTAATTGCTGTACTTCTAAATTCGGCATTCGGAGAAATAAATTCATACAACTTTAAAACGTAATTTAAACTATTTGTAGTTAAACAAAACCAGAATACATTTAAATAAAATGCTATCAATTTTAATGAGTAACAGAAATGCATATGAACATTACTAGTTTCAATGTGACTGTATCATCAAAATGAGCTTTCTAGTAAGCGTCCGGAGATATTTAGGTTACGTCAGTCATTGAATATACTAGAACAGTGATATCGCAATGCAGTTTACATTGTACTTGGCGGTTGCCGGATTGAATTCAAATGCATGGAAATTATGCTCATACATTATACTCCCGCTTTCCATATTATGTGAGGTCAGAAAATTAGAAAAATATTTCGCTTTGATTTTTGTTTTTTTGTGAGTATTGTGTTTTATTGAAGAGCTAACATTGTTGAAAACACAAAAAGGTAAAGAAGTAAAAGATATTTGCTATTTATTTAAAAAATGCCATTTTTAGTATATCTTAAAATGTTTTTTGTGAATAAAAAACTGTATGCGCCTCCATTTCATTCACGACCACGACCCAAATATTGTATTATATAATCTATATTTTTATGACATTCGACAGGAAAACAAAACCTGGAAAACCTTTATAAGTATTTCAACTAGCACACTTTGTACATTATCTCTACAATTATAAATTCGGATTATGTTACAGAGCATATAGTTTTTATCCATTCTAATATTATAAATTTGAAAGTAACTCTGTCTGCTTGTCTTCTGCAATTTCACAGTTAAACCGCTGCACCAATTTGAATGAAGTTTGGCATGAAAATACTTTGCAAGGACATAGGTGTAATTTTTACCGTGATAACTGACAATACATGAACGGAGCCGTGGAAGTAAAAAAGCTAGTATGTAATTAAATGTTAAGCCTTTTTGTGTTATTGCACACCTATGTAATGTTGGAATGATTCCACTGTTTTCAAGTACGGTAGATGTGTGCGAGCAGAGCGTAACCTCAGATACAATTTGCAAGAGTAACAATTCATCTTTGTAAGTGCCATTGACGGTGTTTCACTTGATATATGCAACTACTGTTTATTCATATTGTAGATTGCTCACAGCCCTGCTTTTTATTACTTCCAGTTTGGTGAGGTTTTAAGGAAAATAATGCTTTGTTTTTTCCGTTATGTAAACTACTCTTGCATTAAATTATGAGAGATGTCTTTTTTAGTTGGATTTGTTTGACCATTTGTTTACATTTTCCTGTCACTTTTTTGTTACGGATCTGTATTTATCGTTGAATATTAAATTATTATATTGTTATGGCACAAACATATATTTATTAAATAGTTAAAACGAAAACGTGTACGAAGCAAATAAATAAATCCGCGTGTACACTATTTACTTAAAATCTAGTTGCTAAAATAAGTTTAATATAATTTAATAGAATTAAAATTCTCAATATCGTAACTATCGTGACGCTTGTTGATAGGTTTCCTTTAACGACAAGAATTTAAGTAAGCCATTTCAACTAAAACAACGCTAAGCTAAAGTAGAGTCTATAACTTCTTATTTGTACAGTTGTCAAGTTTATTTTCAAGTCTTTCAAATGCCAGTAGACAAGATATTTTGTCGTCAAATAAGTTACAACGAAAAAGTCTCTTTTCATCACTTTTATAGACGACTTTTCAGTGACAAGAACGTAAATTTTTAATTAATTTATAAAGTCAATGAATGAAAAATGTAACACTATTATATAACAATATAATATCTAAACCCATTTATCAGTTTACCTCTTGATTGTCATCACATATTTCGATATGTACCTAAAAATTCAAGAGAAGTTTTATGAATCTCGAAAATTTGCTTAAAGCATAAGCATAAAGGGATAATGAGCTTGTTTACTATATGTCAATTAAATAGTCTCTAAGGGATTGGCTAATGGAATACAGGAATGTTTACCTACAAGGGTAGCGGTGCTGAAACTTGATGTTGGCAAACTCTTTTTGACAAAATGCTACAGTAACTCAATATGGATATATGGATATCTTTATTTTTCTTTGAACTTTTGTATAACATAAATAACCTAAGTCCCCTACTTTCAAATTAAAATACTAGGGAAATAATAAAAAAAACAATGAAAAGATTTACAATATTTACATAACAGCGTCAAACAATTCCTCCAAATCATCACTGACTGGTAGCGTTCTGACTGGCATTGCCACGTTGAATGCGATATAATATTATTATTATTCATTCATAGCTAAAATAAAATATGGTAAAGTGTAATATGTAATCCATAGATTTTTAGAATATGGTGTAAAGTTGGAAATAGTTGTTCTAGTATTGACAATTATAGCAGCTTTTACAAATAAAAGTAGTTTAGTAACTGTCAAAAACTAATAAATTAAATAATAACTCTTTGATTGAGATGCAGAACGGTTAGTTATTAACAATTTACTTGCTCAATAATAAGAGAGAAATTTTCATCGTTCGCTTAAGGAGATCTAATTCAATTAGGGGGCTTCGAAGCTCGTTTGCATGAGTTTGCATTTTTAAGCAAAATCGAGACAGTTCTCAAGTGAATTTTGACAAGTTGATGTCCTGCAATGGCAGCCTCCCTCGGGGCCTAATGGCGAGCGACGAGCTAGATAATTCAAATTTGGAATGTTAGCAAATTATGTTAGCTTTGATCTCCAACAAAAATACGTAGAGTAAGAATCGCATGAAATAAATATTTGATGTTTTTCGGCTGTAAATATTATGTTCACTTGATTACGTATATATTAATTAAATATGAGTAATTTCTCAGAATACAGTGTGTATAATTACATTTATGTATACTATATGTGAAGAGGCATATTAGGAAGCACATACATAAAGTGTTTTATAATATTCCTATATTATTATAGTTGGAAATATTAATGCATTTCTTTATACATACCCACGATACATCATTATAGTTTAAGAGACAGAGTTTACAACTTACATCGTTATCACTTATCTATTAAATCCTTATAAAAAACAGTCCTGGCCTTACCTTTGAATTGTAGAAAAAAAAATACTTTATTTTGTAACTATCATTTCATCCTTTGAATGCAGTTAAACCAATAGGTATACTGAGTGACCTAACTGAAATGTAATTGTATGTTAACTTTGTAGCTACATCCTCTTACTGTGTTTTTTTTTAATGTTTGGCAATGCTAAAATAACTCTACTCTGCCTGATGGAAAGCATAAGCAGAATCCAAGAGTGGTGGTCACTATACTGCGAATGCAGACAATGCAACAATGCAGCATGGTGACCCACACCATGGCGGGCTAGTGATGCTTCTGCATCATTGGCCTCCGGTCTCGCACTCACCAACGAAACACGACAGCATGATCGCTGTCATTTTACGTTGATTTTCTGTGCGAAGGTAGTACCGCCGCGGTCGAGCCGGCCCGTTCGTGCTGAAATTAGCGTGGCTCTACTACCTTTTAATTATTATTATTATTTGTGTGTAAAATGTATAAAATTATTGTTATTATTTTTATTGTATATTCATATTATTTACTTATTTAATATTATAAAAACAGTAGACCACCGACTTCGGGCATAGGGACCAAGAGACCGGTGGTTAGGGCTTCAGACAGGAACCTCGTCTCTATACCAGTAGTGTCAAGGAGGACTGACTTGTATTATTATTGCATTATAATTAGGTCAAAAGTCTTTCATCGTATCATCAGGTTTCAGAAGTTGTAAATCAGTAGTCCAGATTTTTCATTAAATGTGTGCAAAGATAACTTAATAATGTGCAAAGGTAATTAAATTAATTTACTTAAATTGCTTGGAGTTGATAAAGTATTCGTATGGTAAGTATCATCATTACAAACCAGGTAATAAAGATTTCAGGTATGAACGAACATAAATACTGATTGATATTAAAATTTAATAGCTTCGATATCTTTCCAAATGATTGCAATTGGAAATTTAAATTTATAGTGGATTTTTAACGAGGTTCGCAATTACTGATTTTTGTTTGGGAGATAATATTCGGGTGATGAATGGACAGTATTGCGTTGTACATTCAACTTGTTATTGGCCTTACAATAATAATTTGTTTTTAAAAATGATTTTCAATTTCCAATTATTAGCTGTACTCACTACTTTTAAATAAATAAATGTTTCGGACATAAATAAATATTTCGGCCATCTAACACACAAGGCCATCTAGTTCCAAGCTAAGCAGGACTTTTGTTATGGGTATTAGAAAACTAAGATTAATACATATATACTTTTTTTGTAAAAACATACATATTATACATAGCAACATCCAAACTCCATAACATATTAAATAGCATTAGTGGTCGCCCAGTAGTCGATATTCGACCATAATTCATTTACTCTTTTTTCATTAGTTTTTTGCACTTCTCTTCCATATAAACTTTACGGCAAATTGCATACTATTCCGTTCCCATTATTTTCGTAAAAGGAAGTACAAAGTTTTTTCTTCACAGAGGAATACATAGATTCATCCGCTCTATCGTTGTGTTGCCATCGTCTTATCACCATCTTATTTACGCTCTATCCGCTCTATCCGCTCTATCGTTGTGTTACCATCGTTATCACCCAAAGTTATTTAGGATTGGTGCAATGATTTTTCTCTTTCCATTTTTTTCTGTCACTCATCATTCTGTTTCAGGTAGTCCTTAAGTTAATTAGAAAATTATATCTGCTATTTTCGGGTTACCTGATAGTAAATAACGTCCTCCTTGGATACTTCTAACTCAAGAGCTTATTCTTCAACTGGTATCTCTTCGATTGAGCAGATCCATATATAATCTACCATGTATCATCTAATGGTAATGGTCGAGCCGGTTTATTCATGACGATGCGCCACGCTTCGGCATGAATGTCTCCACGGTAATTGAAATTTTAAAATCCGTTAATCCGTAATAATAATTTTAAAATCCATTGAGTAGTTTAAAAGATCTAAGCGAACAGACAACGGAAGCAACTTCATTTTATATTAAGTAAAGATACAAGTTTCTATCACTGAGGTACCTCAAACAAAGTGTTGCAAAACACTTGCACACACAAGATGTAAATGTCGATAGCGAATGACAGAACGTTGTTGCGATGTCCAAGTAAATTCCGAGCCAGTTTCGAATGCAAAACTTGATATTTGAAATTCAAAGTAACCAACGTAGCATCCTGCTGCTGTAAAACCATTCAGCTCCTGACTCTTCCAGTTAGATGGAATAAGCTATTCCGACATCTGAATGCCAGTAACAAGAATTTTTAAAGAAAAATAGTCGAACAAATACTTTAACTGCATACCTATATTGTGCCATTTCTCGGATTAATACTAAAAACATTATTTTGGACATTTGAAAGTCCATTTACAAATCTTTTGGTCATTGAACAAAAAATCTAACTCCAAAATAGGGCCATAAAGTTTATTTACTTTTATGAGTAAAGTGCCTCAACTTACAGTATTTACAATCTTCGACGCATATTCGTATTCAAATCGATTCAAATCAAAAAGTAAGAATAATAGAAGGATCTGCAAACAAACCGGGATGTGGCTGATTACTATTTTGTTAAGCTTTGGTATATTTTGAAAAATATATGTAATGAAAAATATTAATTTGCCAGGCTGTTTATTCATATTTGTATTGGAGAAATCTAAACTTGCAGTGTTCTTAGTTAGCTCTTAAAAACAAAATATATTTATTGTTCCAGGAAGGGTATGAACTGAGTACTTTAGTAATTCGATATCACTTTCACGGTTACTGACAATCACAACTTTTGATTTTACTGAGATAGGCTGTCTTAACAAAACAAATTTTATGTTTGTTTTACAAGAGTTTTTATGAGTGAACTAGCTGAACCCCGCGGTGTTACCCGCGGTTATTGTTGTACCGCGAGTAACGCCGCGGGACAAAGTTAGTCTAAAAAAAGTAGCCTAAGTTACTCCCCGCATCATCAGCTACCTGCCAGTGAAAGTCCCGTCAAAATCCGTCCAGCCGTGCCAGAGATTACCCGGAACAAACAGACAGACAGACAGACAGAGAGACAAAAAATTTTTAAACTACATTTTTGTGATATGTATCGTGTATACATACATATGCATAGATTAAAAAGCTGTTATTTTAATGTTACAAACATACACTCCAATTTTATTTATTTATATAGATGTATTTTTAGATTATTTAGTATTATACTTAAAAACGGATGTCAAATATCTAAATTCTTTTTTCAAACATATTTATTTGTATATTGTTTCCTTATCTTAACGGGAATTAATCAACTTCTTTAAAATTATTTTACTGAAGGATAACTACTGTCTTTTCTTTTAAGTAGATTAAAGTCTCAATTGCCAATCACAACTACGCTTTCAAAATAGTATTATAGCTAAGGTTATCTAGAACTTTACAAAAAGTATGCCAATAGGAGTTTTTTTGTTTTATTGGACATTTTAGAATTTCTTATTATAATCGTAGTTTTCAAACGTTGCGATTGTCAAAGGTGTAAGTCATACGATATTATGTTCCGAGCTCCGAGAGTATAACTTCTGACAAGTTTAGATTTTTTTTCTGAATCTAGTTAAGAATATCTCTAGAAAAGTCAGTGATGCATATTTATTTAAAAGCGAAATTTATTTCTAGAGAATATTGTACATCTGTTGTTAAAAGTGTTACTACAAGTTTAACTTGAAAGAGCACGTTATCGAAACATTATTTGTATTTTCATTTTTGCCGCAATATTGTTAAAGCAAGTTCGATCTTATAATATTCGTCATAAAAGTGAGAATTTTTCTATTTAAGCAGATGTAAAAGTTTTATCGAATTTGTTATGAAAGTCGGCGTCATGAATCTTAATATTTGATAAAAATATCCCGACTTTCTAACGAAATTTCAATGTAACTAATAGATTAAACTTAAGGCGAAAATAGCTTTAGATAAATATTTACACATAACCAAATAATATGTTTTAATTCTCTCACACTATTTCGCATAAGAGTTTGTTACGTTAAAAGCTATAATTTATTGCTTAAAGTTACGCATGGAGTAACTTATAAGTTTAAATTAAGTCACGTATTATGTTAGGTCGGTTCTTTGACTTCTGTACTTTAAGCCAATCTCATCAAAACTAATATTTCAAAAGTGAAAGTGTCTACTAAATCACTTTTAGCTAAGCCAACAATCCCACAGACTTGTAGATTAGTTAGTAACTTTGGAAATGTATAAAACAACTATTTGTGAGTTTCACTTGATGGATATTATTTACACGAAGAGTACTCTGCATGGACTGTTTAACTGTATCATCCCAACTATTTGTAGGGTATCTGTCAGTGTTTGTCAGACCTATGCTAACGTGTTAAATCAGTATATATGGTATTTTTTTTAAATAAAGTTAAAACTTTTATATTGGTCTTATGCGTAATAAAAAAATAAAATTATTATGATTCTTTTTCATTTAAAAGCTCGAGTGATCTCATTTCAATTGGGCACAGTTTTTTTTTGTTAAAATTTGTAATTACTGGTTGATATCTCTGCTCTCAGACGGCTACGCTTACTACATTAGATAGATTAAATAGTAATGATAATGCACCTTCCTAAAGTTAATATTTGAGAATGGTGGCTAATTTATCAGGTGACAGAATACACGATTTAATGTAATAGTAACATTTTAGATTCACATACATTTCTGTGTTCTTTCAGGTAACCAAAAAATAAATGTGAAGAGAATGAAAAATACATCGATAAATAAGTAAATATTCTTCGCACGTCTCATGTCCCATGTTTGTACAACCCGGATTTGCAGGAAGCGATGGTTGGGGTGTGGGTACATACAAATCATCGCTTCAAGCGTTGATATCTTCTACTAACTTACACTTGTATGTACTAGTAGGTAAAAACGTAGCTAAATAATATTCTCCGGTAGTACCATCAATTTTTTTGTAGCCGTTACTGTGTTAAAAACACTGCTCATATTTTTCTCTTATTATTAAAGCAAAATCAAGTTAAAGTACATTTTTAATACATTTTGTATTCTTGTGTTTTTCAATTTCTTCTTTTCTCTGCTTTGTAGTTATTCTGTAATAATGTTTTTTTTGATTTAATTTAGAACTCCTGCTTAGGTAAAGCACCGAAGCAGTAATTTCTATACCTTCATAATTTGTATGTTATTAACGTCACCAGTGTACATTTCGAAGCATAAACTGGATACAAACTAAATAAAATAACCCACTGAATAATTTATTGAACTGATATTACTTACCGATATCAGCAGCAGCATGTAACAGGTCTGCTAACAGCTCCGGTTCGTGACATGCTATAGCTAAGCGGTCATCGTGGAGCCTGACAGCTTCAAGGTCTGCGGGCACTGCCTCCCTCAGTTGGAGCGCCACAGCACCCTCCCTTCCTACAGATGCACGGTACATCAGCACGGCTCGGTGTGGAAATGACGACAGCGGAAATCTAGTTGTTTGGACCTGCAGACAAGAAAATCTCAAGTTATCTATACAAATAAATAAATTGGAGTGTTTGTTTGTAATATTAAAATAACCGCTTTTTAATACATGCATGTGTATGTATACACGAGACATGTACCAAAAAAACACATTTTCAATTTTTGACTGTCTGTCTGTTTGTTCCGGGTAATCTCTGGAACGGCCGGACCGATTTTTACGGGACTTTTACTGGCAGATAGCTGATGATCTAAGGAGTAACTTAGGCTTTTTTTAGACTAACAGACTAACTTTGCTCCGCGGCGTCACCCGCGGTATGACAATGACCGCGGGTAACACCGCGGGGTTCAGGTAGTTTAAATATAAGTTTTTTGTCTTAAAGATTGGGCTTATACTGTTGAGCTAAATAATATCGAATATAGTTTGTACTATTGATATAATAACATACGAATAAATTTCATATTACTGTCTGTGTTATATTAGAATTAGAATATTAAATCCTCATAGGAAGAAGTTTATTTATTATTATATATATATTATTATATACATGAAGAGTCATGATGGCCTGAAGGCACTTCACCGGAACTCATCTTCTTCTAGTTATGTGGGTAGGTGGGCGCGGAAATAGAAATAAATGACTTCAGAACACAATCGACGTATTTTAATTAGTATTCACTGTAATCACTATTTAATTATGTAATTGACGATTACTATTACACGAAATCAACTAAATTAAATGTTTAAAAAGCGCGAACATGAAAGTCCTGAGTGATTCGTCACAAGCGTGGTGCGCGGTCGCCGTCTCGTTCAAAAGTGACTTCAAGATGGCCGCCCGCACTACCATCGACAATGACGCTTCACTAGGTTGACATTTACGGTTTTACCAACCTGATGTTTTACGGAAACGCCGTCATACATATATATTATTTATTTATTTTATCAGTTTTTCCATTGTAATCATACTTGAATAAAACGTGTTCTTTTTTTTAAACTAGGCACTACCCTATTGTATGAAATATAGAAGCATTATTTTTTTTATTCATTTAATCGTTCGTCTACAGTCCCCGAAGACTTTTGTTGATAACGTTACTGTTAAAATTAAACAATAAAAGAAAATACCACAGTAATATTCACAGTTATTCCATAGTTTTTTATTTTTACATTAGCTTGGTTTTCTTACCATCCAATTATTATTATACAAAAGTATTTCTAAAATGCAGTTTACCTAACGAACAATCAATTGCGAAATGATTACAAATGAATCTAAAGTGATTATTATATTTATTAATATCTAATAAAATTTGGGAATATTTATTTCAGTTCTTTAACAAGACAAGAAATTGAGCAGTAATATTACATAGCTACTTACATTGGTGTTAAGAATTCTGATGATATTGTCATGAACAAAGCTTTAACATGTTCAATCGAATAATACACAACAACCGTTGAATTACGAAGCTTTTGGAACATAAAGGAGAAACCATTAGCGATATTCATGATGTATGGCATGGCAAGTTAGTAATTTAGCACGTTGTGCGAATACATCAAAAGCATATCCATCATAATCCAAAATACATAATAATGAATTGTGTCGGGCTTCTGTTCAGAAATGTGTCACACATACGAAGTAGTTTGTGAATATGATAAATAAACAACAGTAGGAAAACTGTTGAACGAAAAACAATTTCCAAAAGACCGAATACCAAAGGCTTTAGGTAAATGTAGACAAGAAGAAATAGAATTAGACCGATTTGATAAGTGAAGTTATTTGTGAATACTAAAACTTTTGATTTTGAAGACACATTACAGGTGTCGTGCAAAATTATTATCATTTTCAACTTTATAATCTTTATTAAACCTAAGATTAGGCTACTAGTTGAACCGGTTGGCATCTGGTTGGAATCTATACTAATGTTATAAAGAGGTAAGTAAAGCTTCTAACTTTGTTTGTATGGTTCTAGGGATAATATTCGGAAGTACTGATCCGATTCTGAAAATTCTTTCATTAAGAGAAAGCGACACTACTCAGAAGTGATATAGGCTATATTTTATTATGATTGAACAAAAAATCAGTTAAAAATAATGGTATTTGTAAATTTAGTCAAAGCGGGCGGTTATCGTCTAATGAAGTGGGCACGAGTCGGTTAGTTGAATATATAGTGCAACATATACCTGTTATAAAACGTTGGTATATGTATGATATACCAGAATAGTATTCATAGTAATAAATATCTCGTTTATCATCTTCTTCGCCCATGTCCACTGATGAATAAACACGTCTCTATTTTTTTAAATTTTATATTTAAATTAATTAATTGCGTACCACTTGGTTCGATCTCCTCTGCTCAGCTTTTTTATGTTCCATAACTAGCTGACCCACGCAACCTTGTTTGCGTCTCCTATTGCCCGTAGCGTGATAATTTACCACCATTTTTGTTACATTCTTCATTGGTGCTCCGCTCCTATTGGTTTTAGCGTGATGATATATAGCCTTCCTCGATAAATGTACTATCCAACGCTGAAAGATTTTTTTCAATCGGACTACCGGTTCCTGAGATTAGCACGCTCAAACAAACAAACTCTTCAGTTTTAGAATAGTATAATATAGTATAGATTAATTAAGTATGCCAGTAGTTATTCATTACATGATGGTTTTTGTTATATCTTAATTTAATTTGGGGTTTTCAGAGGTTTAAAGAGTTTAGTAGATTGTATTACTGCTAAACCACTGTTATCAGGTGACATAAATTTTTAGCTGCTTTTGGACTTAGACAACTCATTATGCTTTATATGAAGATGTATCTTGAAGTTTTAAATGTTGTTCCCTAAACGATTTTCATTTAATTCCTTTCAATCTCAAACATACTAATTTTGAGCAAGAGTTATTGAATTCCCAACTTTTAATTGATTTCATTACCCAACTGCGCCGTAACTACGACAGCGGTATTATTTTCTTCAGGTAAACTTTAAATTAGACCCAAACATTTTTTAAATTAATCTTTGATTAACTAGCCATAAGTTTTCTTCGATTTTGTTGGGTGCTAGATACAAAGTTTCTTTCTATGAAATCCTAAATCTTGCGAGAATTTTGTATTGAAAATAGATGTGATTAGAAACCCACGCCTAGAATTAGATATTAAATCCTTGAAACAGGACACTATTAGACAACAAAATAATACTTTTCGTGTATTAATTAAATGCGTCTATGAATAAACTAACTATCATGTAATTCTGAAGTGAATTAGAAATGTAATATGTTATAATTGAAGCCTGTGCATGGTAAATTTTGCCGTCACTCGTAGCAAACAGCTTTCATAGTTTAAATAGCGCGAGGAAAGTTTAATTGCACCGAGGACGGCTTGTGGATTTCAATTTCAGTATCAAATTGACTAGTAAACTACACATGGAGTTCGTTTGTACTTTGTTTTACAGAGCTTTTAGAGTTCGTCATGTGAATTTCCCTTTTATTCATGATGCACGTTTGCTCTGTTTAAACATATATATGCCGTAGATTATTTAACACACACACACACACTCTCTACACTCATACTCAAAGAATCCTATTGTTCGTAAACTGTTTTTGAAAATTCTTCATTAATTATATTGTACTTGCTTTTGCACACGGCTTCGCTCACGCAGACTTTCATTCCCTGATTTATCCCCTTAGGGGTGTCATTTGAAAAAATCCTTTCTTAGTGCTCACTTACGTTAAGAACCTACATGTAAAATTTTAGGATTCTAGGTTTAGTGATTTGGGCTGTGCGTTGATCTCTGGGTATGTCAGTCAATCAAGTACCTTCCTCTTTTATATAAATAGATTCATCTTGAAATAGACACTTTCAAGTTTGTAATACTTTATAAAGTTAAATGTTCTATTTTTGATAACATAAGTAACGCAGAAATAATTATTAACCCATATTTTACTACTAAATAATGCCGCATTATAACAATTAATACAGAAATATTTCACGCCAACGTAACACGGTGCGGTAATGTCGTGAAAATTGATACAAGGAGGCATATATACCGAAACGAATAGCTCTGACATAATTACAAGACATTGTATGTCCCTCGGGCACACGACGGTACCTTGATTACATCGCGATTGTCTCTCGTTAGGGGGTAATGACTGGTGCCAGTGGAGACAACAGGATGAAATTTGGGATTGATGGTAGGAAGGTATAGCTGAATGAAAAAAATATTTTTATGTCATAGTTATACCTGGGAAATATTATGCCCTAGTAAGTTGGCAGTTCTAATGTATATTATTATGTGTGGTTATGTTAACATTAATACTGATTCTGTCTCTTTGTGACTATTTTTGGAACTGCTGATGAAGCTTGGTATACATTATATTGATCTTTATGAGTGTTCTATGCAAAAATTTGGTCTCACCAAGGTAAACTATCAGATCAGTTACTTTGTAGATATTGTACACTTTCATATAATTTGTATATATAAACTTTGTATTATATAAACTTTTGATAATGTGTTTTTAATGTAATTTTAACAGGATTATGATTTTTTTTGTCCATCACTCTATAGAATAATCATGATTTTGGTATTTATCGAATCGTCCACTAGTATATTTCATAAACTACTAGCAGACCCACGCAACCTCGTTTGCGTCTCCTATTGCCCGTAGCGTGATAAGTTTCCCCCGTTTTGAAACATTTTAATTGGTGCTCCGCTCCTATTGGACGTAACGTGATGATATATAGCCTATAGCCTTTCTTGATAAACGTACTATCTAACACTGAAATAATTTTTCAAATCGGACCAATGGTTCCTGAGATTCAAACAAACAAACTCTTCAGCTTTATATATTAGTATAGATTTATTTTTAGATTTTACGTGAGATTTGTTTTGAAGTACCTACCTACCTACAGAGGGACTGTAAGGTAAAACTTGTAAATTGTACTTTAAACTTTCAGGAACTCCGCTGAGAGACGTCGAACTTGAGAGAGGTAAAAATCTTGTGCTACAAGTCTCCTAAGATGTCAAAGGTACAAAAAAGGGGCTAGACTCGAAAATCAGTGGAGCAAATCACAAACTAGGTGTAATTCTATAATAATAGTTTATACGGTATTATCTGAACAATTCTGTAGAATGGAAAAACGAAAATAAATGGCAAACGCATGTTATTTTATTTAAATACTAGCTGAACCCCGCGGTGTTACCCGCGGTTATTGTTGTACCGCGAGTAGTTAAAGTTAGTCTAAAAAGTAGCCTAAGTTACTCCCTCTATCATCAGCTACCTGCCAGTGAAAGTCCCGTCAAAATCCGTCTAGCCGTTCCAGAGATTACCAGAACAAACAGACAGACAGACAAAAAAATTTTTAACTACATTTTTGGTATATGTACCGTGTATACATATGCATTAAGTAATTAACAATAATAAAACCGACTTCAAGGTTCGACTCTATTTCTCTTGAATGCCATGATCAGATGTTCATGTTTTTATCATGGTACCACCGTCGGGACATCTCCATTCCATTAAAAAAAGAATCATCAAAATCGGTTCATAAACGACGAAGTTATCCGCGAACACACATAAAACAAAAATATATATAAATATATATATATACGGTCGAATTGAGAAACCTCCTCTTTTTTTTGAAGTCGGTTTAAAAGCGGTTATTTTAATATTACATACAGACACTTCAATTTTATTTATTTGTATAGAAATGTTCAGGTCACTCCCCGTCCATGCATCAGTCGAGCAAGTAAATCAAAGGAGTTATGCAAATTTGAATTCAGCCTGCATAAATATTTTCCTGTTATGAAACGGTTCATCAAATATGATCTCTAGTCTTGTTCTGTTCTCTTCATATTGAGGTTAGTACGACTAATAAGGATCGCATTGTAATTGACTGGCCGTGTTTCTATGTTTTAGTGTTAATTTATTAAAGGTTAAAAACTATCACATTCTGATTGAATCAAACGAATTCAATTTGGTTTCATTAATTTCTAATACTAGTGGCCGCGACTGCACCCGGTCCGCGGTCAAAAGTAGCATATATTATTGACTGATAATGTAAATAGTAGGTTAATTAAATCCAATAATGGGTTTTAGAAAATACAAAGCTGTTTCGATTTATATAAACGTTTTTTTAAAGAGGAAAAAGGTATAGTCTACAAGGAAGTAGATTAGGATAAAAGCTTGCCAGTTTAACTCTCGATGACTTTTTTTAGATCGTTATCAATGTTTATGGGAACGAGCAATTCCTATCTATTTCTGGACTACTCAAGAAATCCTTTGCCTACAGCTGTTAAGTTTTTATCATTTCTTAACTATTAAAAAAGTGGAAAGAAGTTTACTTAGAAGCTTGCTACTTATTGCGTAAGTAGGGCTAAAACAATATTCGTAATACACACGCGTGATACGTCTAAGTATGTCAACCAACCTCTGAGGGTATAAAAGCATGGTAAGAATTATATTTGTGTGCTAATAGCAAACTTAAATATAGTACTAAACATATAGAATCAAGTAAACCTTTCCTAGAATTGAAACAGATTTTCATTAAATTTGCGCATCATTATGCTCCTCGTATAAATAGTGTAGGTTTAAGGCGTAATGAAGACTAATTTGGAATCCCATCGCGGCAGGTAATGAGCTGGCAATTATGAACTGTTTACTGGCAGTAAAGACTTGCTTGAAAGGAGACTAAGCCACTTTGGTTCAACGTAATTACGTGTTTATTTGGATACATATTAGATTCAATTTACAAAAGAGTAAGGAAGGCTATTATGAGTCGAGTTCTATATACGGTTTACGTCTTTGGAATTAAAGCCTAGTCTTTTATATTTTTATTATCTTACTTAGGAATCTATCGAGTATAATAAATTATTTATAGTATTTAAAGCGATAGATTGCAATATTTTGTGTGTTAAGGCATTGAAGCCTTAAAAAAATTGGAGGAAGTCTTATATTCGATTGTATTTCTTAAAGCGTTTTTTATTATTTATTATAAGTATAAGATTATAAGTAATTAAGTAAAAAGGCTTTCCGTCTGGTCTTATAAAAAAAATCGCCACATTGCGATTGCAAACCATGCAACATGGTGACTCACACTGTTATGGGCTAATGAAATGCTTTTTTACGCCCGTTACAATGACCACGGATCATGAGGGAAACATATGCACTGGTCGTCAGTTTCAGTTTTTGCCTGCTCGGCACAACTCAATCTTGTTAAGCATTTTAACCAAATATGAAAGTTAAAACTTCTTAAGTACTTAATACATGTTCAAAGGATTAGATTTATAAAATAACTTGTTCATTCTACTTTTTTATTCCCCTTTTTTAGAGCAAACGTTTTACATGGTCGGTGTAATCAGCGCCTAATAGAGTATTAAAGATAGTTATAAAATTGCACCGGGAAAATGTCTACACATACCATATTAAAATGATATTAACTTAATTACGGCCATGTTATATAGCTTTGTTCTTTTAATACAGCTACAAAAGTAATCTAATAAAACCGTATAATATTATATTAATCAACGAACATTTAGGGTGAAATGTCTAGTTGTCGTCCATGAGAGCACTACTTAAGTTTACCGCAACCTGGTCTCAGGGGGAACTCGTACCTGCTGATTACGACACAATTATACCCTGTAGGCCAGTAAATACACGTGTAATAGGCCGGATGAACAATTTGACCGGGACGGTATTATTACGCGTTTAGATATCTATGAAAGTTCATTTATATTCAAAATGTGCGCAAGTATTTAACGGTTTGTTTTCATTTCGTGTAGGGGGTTTTATTGAATTTATAATGTTAATAATGTATAATGGTGACTTTTACTTTTATTTCATGGTACATAATGGAAAATCACTTAAATACGGACTAATCACTAATACTGAATCGCGTAATTAAAGTTACTTGAAGATGAAATATACACCAGCTGACTTACGCAACTTTGTCAGCGTCTCTTTTCAATCATGTTCGGCTCCTATTGGTCTAAGCGTGATATTAACTATCTTATCTTAGATATATCGGCAAAATATACATTTAACAAAAAACATGAAAATCGGTTACATAGTTTCGGAGTTCAGCGTGAGCAACAAAGGGACACGAGAATTATATACATATGGGAATTGGACGGAAAGAGACTAGATCCCACGACACAGAGAATGCAAATGATCAAACCCTGTAGGTACATTTATATTTATGAAGCAACAAAGAAGTTACAATACATTATTTTTAATAATAGATGGAATTTGGTTATTTTTAAACTCCTGTTATTATCCTGTTCGTGGGAGAGCCACGCTTCGGTATGACCGGTTTGACCGGAGTGATACCATAGCCTCACATAAAACAGATGTGAAATAGCGCTTGCGCTATGTTTCACAGAGTGAATGAGGATACCGGAGGCCCACAACGTTTGCTCGTTTGCCCCTATACCATACAAAATATATCTGTATCGCACTTGTCCTAAATCTAACTGAGAAATCCTAATCATTGATATTTAAGGTGATCTGTCCCTCAATATCTAAGCTTCGTGTTTAATTGAACTAAGCTTGCAAAATTTCTAATTGATATAATCCTAGTCAAATGGCTTATCAATATCTGAACTCTATAATTGGCATAAATGCTATTCATGTTCATTAATAATATCAAATTTAGCAAACACTATAATAGACCCACTGAACAATGAAACTGAAAATTCAGTTTGAAGTCAAATACAATATTCAAAAACAAAATATACCGTTTTCGAGATTTCACATTCTAGAGAGTTCTCCGATCAAAATATTTCCTTCGTAATAAAGGCAACTGAGCGAAACGGTACTTCAAAGAAAATAATATATATACCCTCATACCTCGAACGAGGTCAAGAACGTGGACTAATCTCGCCCGAAATTTGCGCATTCGTGTGATGATTGCGAACGACTAGGCTCATTTGTTCCCGTTACGTGTTAAGGCAAGATATTACGAAAAACCGCGTGAGTGATTAAGCGAATGTATTGTGAGTAAATGGCTCGTTCGCGGTGTGCCGACGATGCGTGCACTCACCCTACCTGACGTATTTTTATACGTAATGACACCACGTTGCGGATGTTTTTTCGCATTATTACATGAGTAAATTAATATATTGCGTTATTGTGCTAACACAATACGCAGATCCCAATTTGAGTATACTGTTAACAGCTATATCTAGGATGTAACAAAGCTAAATTCGCTACATTTTTACTAAAAAAGTTCTCGTGTTTAGTAACTTAAGTCAGTCAATATTGAAATATAAGATAACAAAAGAATTCATATTAATGTACAAATTGATTTATAAAATTTGATATTTAAATATACTCAACTATATATTTGTATATCTTTTTACATAGCTCTTTGTATCTTACTAAAGTTACATTCTTTGCTACTGAACCTTTATATTTATGAATATTTAGACATAAACTAGACAGCTGTTGAGAAAAAAATCGTAGGCGTTCCCACTGAAGCATAAAATATACACAGATATTTTTATGACCAGTAAAATTGGTATGTGAAATGGTTTAGGTAGTGTATGTGGATATCCCCCTGGGCGTTCTCTCATGCGTTTGACTCACCAATTCCTGTGTGATGAGTTGATTTAAAAAAGGTTTAAATAAACCTTGTTTTGTTTCATTTGTATAATGTTTTTTTCGCCTTATCACATAATACGACAGGGAGTCGTAAGGCCTAAACTAAATGTCGTTTAAAGTCGTACATTGTACAATATTAGAATAAAAGCTCCTAAGAGAATATAAGTATTATGAACAAGATAGACATTTCAAGTACACATTTTAGTAGATTGTCACATTGCCTTTGCAAATTGACATTGTAACTGTGTAAGACGTTGCTGTTTGCAAAACTTTGTTTCGGAACAATATACAGTAAATATCTAGGGATAAAAAACGTGCCAAATAGTCGTTCGTAGGGAGGTCGTTTTTTAATATTTTAATGGGCCATGGAATTCTACTTGGAACACCGGCGTTCAACTCGGAATTTCTGAAAAATTTGAGATGATGCCTTTATTTCTTGTTTATTTTACCATTTTTTTCAAGTCATTTCCTGTGCTAGGTGATATTTTTCTGTGTCACGAGGGACTTAAGAAACATTCATGACAAGGACGTAAAGAATAAACAAACTCGGAACAACAATTTATGAATTACGCAAAGTGTTGTCCCATGAGGGGATTGAACTCATACCTAGGTAACCGCTTGAACCACTTTGCCTCCCATTGATAATCATGCCTTGTTTACTTAACACACACTCACTCATACACAAATGCCAAATTACACACACGTATATAACACACACACAAGCACTATCACTACTAGAGTAAATTATACATGAAACATGTATAAATTTGTGTTTAAGCATTATTCCATTGTTATGCTAAACACGGATCGTTTTTCACCAACTACACAGTAGTTAACAGTATACTAATTGACATACCTAGATTTCAGCTCTGTGTAATTATCCAGAGGTCTGAATATTATCAAGGGCTTGTAAACAACTGAATAAGGGTTAAGTGTTGTGATGATTATGTCTAAATTACAGAATTACTTTTGAAACATGAGAGGTAATGTGTAGTACTTAAATGGGTTAGAACCTAAAGGTTTTGATAAAGTTGTAGTAGTACTTGATTGGCTAAACCAATGTATCATACTGTGTAGCTTATACTCAACACGGTTTAAAACTTCTAGTAAAGCAAGTAACCACTTGGCTCAAAACCAATTTGACTCGTAGGTATTTGATCTAATCATTTTTGTACAACATAATCCACATTATCTTTTTGACTTTTACTGTATTTTTTGTTCTACTTGTTTTGTAGTTCGTCGACGAAGTAACAGTCTGACGCAAATCATGCTACAAATAGACGAGGCACGTAGTAGTAGTAGAGCCACGCTGATTTCAGCACGAACGGGCCGGCTCGACCGGGGCGGTACTACCCTCGCACAGAAAATCATGCTGTCATGCGATCATGCTGTCGTGTTTCGTTGGTGAGTGCGAGACCGGAGGCCCAATGATGCAGAAGCATCACTAGCCCGCCATGGTGTGGGTCACCATGCTGCATTGTTGCATTGTCTGCATTCGCAGTATGGTGACCACCACTCTTGGATTCTGCTCATGCTTTCCATCAGGCAGAGTAGAGTCATTTTGGCAGGGCCAAATATAAAAAAAAAAAAGAAAAAGCCTTAAATAAATTATTTCCAAGATTTTTTTTAAATGGTAACTCTATTTTTCACGTAAATTTTAAGTTATTAAGTTCATCTTGAAACGCGCTTTAGCACTGGATTAAAAACTATTTGAAATTAGTAGTATGAATATGGCTTTATCTGAGGTCTGCGCAATGTGTTATTGTTGATAGTGGAGGGAGCTCAAGGGATTGAAGGCTCCAGCAGCAAGTTTGTGAGTTGCAGATTTCCATAGGCGCCGATAGTCATTTTCTATTGGTAGACTTGTTTGCGGATTTTCCCATATACCAAAAACACGCCATTTACTATTTACATAGTTATTAATATTAATGAGTTCCATCAAATCTAAATCAAACCCATTACCATCAACTGCTGAACGAAGGTCCCCCAAGAAGCGCCACCAATCCTGGTCTTGGGCAGGCCGCATCCATCCGCTGCTACCAACTTTTTTAAATCATCAGTTTATTTTGCTGCGGACACTACGGGACACTAACGAGTCCCATATCCTTCGTAGTTTTTTTTTTAAATTTTTAAAAGTGTTAAATGATCATTTACGTAGACACACGATACCTGAATTATGAATATCGAGAGCATTGTATCCATTATGAAAAGAGCTTTTATCGTGTGGTTGTAAGCCTGAACCGGCGGGATAGAAAGCCCGTCAGAATCGGCTTTGAGTACCGATTAATTGAGGCTTACAATATTGATTTTGTATTACAGTAAGCCGATGGAACTTACAGGTATTAGAGTGCATGCCTTTTATTTATTAAAATATGTATGTGTGTGCATTTAGTGTGTCTCTGTGTGTTATTTATGGTGTTTTGTTCGTATGTTAAAACATACTGCAATAATTCATTATTTGTTCTTCATTTAGACAATGCTTTTGGTGTTAAAAATGACATAAAGTTAAATATAGCTCTTTATTTGTTATCTTGATTTAGACACATAGATTTGCTGATATTTTTTATAAAATTACGCGAGTAGATTAAACTATACAGATATGAATATGTATGTACGTATTATAATATCTTCTAATGAAATATTGTAGACATGTATACTAATAATATAAATTCAAAGCTCTGTCTGTCTGCTTGTTACGCTTTCACGGCTAAATTGCTGAACAGATTTGGATGAATTTCAGTATAGATTATTATACTTTTTTGTAGCTATAACCGAAATTCATGCAAGCGGAGCCGCGGACAAAAGTTAGTAGCTTATATAGTTATAACATTGAGAACATGTTTTTATGTAACGATAATGCAACTTAAAATTTTACCCAATTAGTGATATTAGGTGACCTTTCCAAAGGTTTTTGACGGCTTCATTCTTCTGAGCACCTTTCGTCCAAGTTGCAATAGTTATGAAATCACTTTATCAATGTGATCAGTAATGAATTATAAGATTTGAATCGTAACGATTAAATGAAATATAAGATTTAATAATAAAAGAAGATCGATCCACATATAAGACAAATATTAGATTACTAACACTATGATTCCCTTTAGATCTCAGTCGTTTGCTATAAGCGAGTTCAAATATCGAAATTTGAGGACTTTAACTTTACGGTAGTAGAGTTTCAATACTATTTATTTCAAGTGTTCTCTAAACTCCCACCTAAGTTTAACACCTAACTTTGATACTCTTGAACTCCCTTTTATCAAGTCGTCTTGTAACATGAAGTGTATAAGGAAATTGATAATGTGATCTATACCAACTTTACTAAAAGTTTTAATATCAAATATAATTTGATACATAATATTTCGTTTCATACCGGGAACATGTTTGTACTGCTACAGAAAAGAATAAAAATACATTTTGTTTAGAACTGGAAGACAATCGATATCACAATCGTTACTACTCCTAACTTTAGATTTAGATATAATCAAGAATACTGTTTAATCCAAAGTTAATTTGTAATTCGATTAATATTTAAGCCTCTAGATATATCATTTGTAAATAGTGTTAGTTTATTTCAGATCAACTCGCTAATGATGGCGAAAAGCTTCGTCATTACGTCTTTCAGACCATTGAGTCTAGGTACGTCAATTATTAGTTTGTAACTCGTTTTCAAAATCAATATTTATTAACTCTTCAGTTAAGAGTTTAAAACATGAATAATCATATTTATATTCGTAAATACCTTAATATAATTTATAGAAACGAATAGATAAATGTACATAGGTACGCATAAATATATATGTATATTATATTATACACGGAACTGGATAAACTAGTGCCCTTTGATGTTGTTATTACTAACTATTCCATTAGCAAATGTAGACTCATTATGAGAGGACTATTTAACGTCTATACAAACTGAAAAGCTGTACTGCTATTAACTGTTTAACTGAACTTCCTCCAATGTACTGGATTCAACTATACTCCTCAAGACAGTACGTCGTGTTCGAAGACTCTAACTTACTTGGATAAATTAGTTGTATACACCACTTAGGGCTGGTTAAAGTTTCATTTTGACCAAGACAAGGAACATATCTTTAATAGAATATTAAAGTTTGTTTTTATTTAACAGTAAATTGATATCACACATTTTGATGTTTGTTGTACTGTTATTACTTGTATTAGTTATTCTTAAGAAAAAATATAATTCTTAAAATATCATTAGTAGCTGATGTTTTTGATTACTTAGCAATTTTGCTTATACTATGGACTTGAAACGTAAGTACTAATAGTTATTCTGTGCTTAAAACAGAAGTAATCTGTGGAAAACGATAGGAAAATAGAAAAGAAGTTAAGTAAATCTAGTTAAAAATTTGTTTAGTTCCGATCCGAACTAAACCTAATTAACCATATTTTATAAGCTTGTTAGTTTGACGAATTTATTAACGTTTTTCTCTACAATTAGGTATGTAATTGTCTTTAAGATTATAAATAAAAGCGTTAGAAATAAGGAAATGTACTTGTCTTTATTATTTTATGATATATAGTGTTTAAAATACTGGTCCATTATCAATTTATGAAACATTTAAGCTCAGTGTTCACATATAAACGCAGCCGTTTATTACCATATGAGAACCCTCGGCCTTGTATCCAAACACCCAAAATGTCATGCGAACGTTTTATAATTTCCCCAATTATACGAAATTAATTTCATTGCTGTCTTCGCTTGAAAAAAGTAACGAGTTTTCAAAGCGACACGGGCGCTTTAAAACGCTTTATTGCGGACTCGCTCGGACAAGGGTAATTCTCTAAATTTATTGGGTTAAATGGCCCGTACGAACGGAAATTCAAGCTAAATTGTTCGCTTGTCTAATTTTTGTGGATTTGATGGTTCATTTCACCAACTGAATGTCTAACATCGACCATGAGAGACAGAATTTTTAATGTAACGTTTTGTTCCAGAAGTCAATCGTAAATTTACTTTGAACCGTACAATTATTATCACTTAGGTTTGTCAATAATAGGTCATCAATATTTTTTTAAATAAGATGAAAATTTAATTAATGTTTTTATTTCTTCTTTATTACTTCGATCAAACATTTCTTTGAACTGCTATTGTATAAATGAAGTAATTTTTTTAAGTATTGCTAAAATACAGTAGCTCAAGTAATAATCAATTGTTTCACTAAAATCTGTTGAAATCAAAAACCACTTCAGACTTACTTTAGGGAAAGCTGAATTCACAAGTTCCAGTGCCTAATAAAAAATCCTGGGAGCCTAAAAGAAAATGGTAAGAAAAACAAAGGCCGGTAGACATTAAATCACAGTAAATTTGAGCCTGGAACACAATAACTCAAGAGAACGCCGCCATAACTGTCGCAAACATTGTTCGGATGATTCACGCATGCGGTAATATGATGTTTTTCTCGAACCAAGGCAGTCCCACGGCATTCGAGATTTCTCGAGGTAAAATCACGTTGCAGCCACTCGTTACTTGTCTCTGTCTCCCTTATTTATTGGTATTACCGATCTTATAACAGACCGAACCATTACCGTTTGTTACGTTCACTAACGACCTTATTATATATTCCACATCAAAGATTCATATACAAAGTTTATCTACTTCATAAAAGAATCTGATTCAACTCGTGGGCAGATCAAACATTAGGAGGGTTGTTAGTGGTTTTATTTGACCTTTTATTCTGTCTAGATCTGTGTTTGATAATACAGTTAATACAGAAACATTATTCCTTTATCATTGTTTCAGGTTTTTGCTTATAATTTGTTTTTCTAATTATTAGTTCCCTTTTAAACTGAGTAAAGTGAAATAACACCAGTAGACTACCAATTGTCCCTTCTAAAACTTATCACATGTAAAAAAAAGTCATGTGGTGTCATGGGACACTAGATAGGAACGAAGTTCCTTATCATAAAATATAATAATACACACAAGTTATGGATGGCACTATACTACATTTTTCGGTCACGCTCTTTAAAAAACCAAAAAATTGTCTTAATCCCTTTATTTTATTGAAAACTAGCTGAACCCCGCGGTGTTATCCGCGGTTGTTGTTGTACTGCGAGTAACGCCGCAGGACAGGACAAAGTTACTCCCTGGATACGGAAACCCGTCCAACCGTTCCAGAGATTATCCGGAACAAACAGACAGACAGACAAAAATTTTTTAACTACATTTTTGGTATATGTACCGTGTATACATACATATGCACTTAGTAAAAAGCGGTAATTTTTATATTACAAACAGACACTCCAATTTCATTTATTTGTATGGATGATTTATAAAAAAAAAAAAAAAAATATTATTATTATCGGACAGCTAAGCGGAGCTAGTGTTATGGGTACTAGTACAAATTACATTAATCTATTCATACTCTTTTTTTGTAAATACATACATATTATATATATATGCATAGAAAATATCCAAACTCCGGAAAAAACAAACATTTGCAGATCACCGACCCGGGATTCGAACCCGAGACCTCAAGCACAGCATTCGCATACGATACCATTGCGACACCGAGGCAGTAACTTACGTGACGGACGCTTTTTATCGGCTAAGGTTGCAATCCACAACGATCCAAAATAATAAAAATATCTGTCAATATGATTTCGTTCCAGAAAAAAAACTGTCAATATGAAATCTGTGTACTGTGTACACACTAGTCCTTAGTGTAGATGTATTAGAATGAGTACGAGTATAGTTACAACAGAATAACAAGGGACTGCTCTGAACAGTAACGTAAGGTGTCGGAAGGGCGGCCAGCAGTAAATCCTACCCAAGAATTGAATCAAACGGGCCTCGTGACGGCTCCGACGATAATGGCCAATTTATGCCTCGCATTGTCTTAACACACCTCCCTACCTGAATTTTTAATTCTACTTTGTTTATTTTCCTGTATTCCACTTACAAGTAACTTTAGCGTCAAGGATTTATCTAAAAAATAGATACGATTTTAGACATTAAAATAATGAGACCAGGAAACGATAAATTTATTATTAGTATATGATTAATGCTTGATACGGTTTCAATCTTTGTTTCAGTAGTACAGTGTGCTGGTTACTAGAGGTTTGGATTCAAGGAATCGAATTTGTGGAGATAAAAACCAGACTGCAGTTCACTCATCACACGCCTAACTATTAGTGTTTCAAAATATGACCTTGTTTCTTCGAACTTAACACGTTATTAGTAGCATGTGTTTTTATTTAATGTATATATTGAACATATGTTACGTATGGGCTCTTAGTTGGACAATTATTGCAGCACCATTCAAAACTTGTGGTAAGTTTGTGATAAACGGTAAATTCTCAGAAATTCCAACAAGTCATGTAGTTGTTCGATGACGCATACACGTAGGAGTGTGGTTTTAGTACAGCAAAAAATGTTTATCAAAAGCCACGTGTTTTCCTGTAACCATGCTAATTATTACGCAGTTCTTGTGAAAGAAATGTGGCCTTAAAGCGAAAAAAATAGCACTGTCTTGCAACTTAATCTTTTCGATCCTGCGTTGAGTTTATTTTCGAAAAGATTTACGGGAATAGATCACGGGTGTTATTATCCTAATCAACTTTTAATCACAATAATCACTAGCGACATCTACATAATCGTTATTTGAGTCGCGCACTTATTTCTTAATGCTCCCAAGTTATCTCACCAAAATAACACAACGGCCAGACATTATGTACGAAACGGCCACCCGAAAGGGTTTATTATAACATCAAACCGTTATAAATGTGTCCGAATTGCCCGTACTAAGGAATAAATTTGCGAAATTCCATCGTGAAAAGAATAGTGACTCTAAGAGTAAATTTACGGGCCGAGTGAGGGTAGTAAAATCTCGTTAGATTGAAGTATGTGCCATAGGAGACTGTATTATCTGGTATCAGAAAACTTTTAGCCACATTTTCTGAAACAATCCTTTGTTTGTGAAGAAGAGTAGTTTAATATGGAATTCGTTTCTTTCTTGTGTTGACGAACATAAGCTGAGCAGAGTTAGGTGTTTCAGAATTATTTTGAAATTTAAATGTGTTGTAGAAATATTGTTCTAAGTTGAGTTGTAAAATGTACTTCAAGGAAATATTAAGTCTATTTATTACTATATTTAAGGTTTTTTATTTTTATGTATGCACCTGCCAAAATGACTACTCTGCCTGATGGAAAGTATGAGCAGAATCTAAGAGTGGTGGTCACCATACACATAGCGGATAATGCAACAATGCAGCATGGTTACTCACACCTTTACGGTCTAGTGATGTTTCTGTATCATTGTTTAGGTAAAAGTATTAGTTAACATATTTACAATGAAGTATTTAACGTTACATGCCAGTAATGTAATACTAAAAGACGATTTAATATTGCAAATATTCTTTTATTTTAATAACCTTCATTCTCTAAGCCCTTGGTTCTAAATACAATGAACACTTGGTGGAATATGCTGTATCATTTAAACATCTTTTACCTATTGAAATTAGTCGAGGGAAAGTTAGGTATGAACATTGAGGCCTCTTTGTTATATGAAAAGTAGTATATTTTCTAAATTTAAAATAACTAGCTAAGAGTGTGACATATTAAGAGTTTGATGTAAACAATGACCAATCTATGTCACTACAGAAAGTTATCAATCAATCAAAAGTTTTCTAGATTTCCATAAAACATTCAAATACCAAAACTTCACAACATTAGCAAACAAGGGCACTCAAACTGTCAATAAAAGTTCACACACATTCAATTTGATCGGATCATCGTCCATCAATCCGGCTGTCAATTATCGAGCCTGGCTGATCGCCAGTCGTATTTCTCAATGTAATTGTCAGTCCGTATATTATGTTATCTTAATAGGCATATTATTATTTGAGAAATGGTGATCGCGAGATTAAGATCGGCTTAGATGTATTAGATTTGAATTGTGTCTTGTTCGGAATAAGGTTTAATGCGATTCAGAGAGATTATTTAAGTACTATAGTTATTTCCTGTTGAAAATTGTATTCAGTATACTAAAACGTTATGTAATTAAGTGTATTAACAATGTTATATATTTTAAGTGGAAATTTAGAACTACAGATTGGTAATCATACCGTTTAACTATCATTTATATTTAGCTTGAAGTAACTTTTAGGTAAGCGTAACATACTCGATTATTAAGTTTTTTAGAAACTTTTGTTTTATATGTAACTAGCCGACCCACGCAACCTCGTTTGCGTCTTCTATTGCCCGTAGCGTGATAATTTTCCCCCGTTTTCGAAACATTTTTCATCGGTGCTCCGCTCCTATTGGTCCTAGCGTGATGATATATAGCCTATAGCCTTCCTCGATAAATGGGCTATCTAACACTGAAATAATTTTTTAAATCGGACCAGCGGTTCCTGAGATTAGCGTGTTCAAACAAACAAACTCTTCAGCTTTATATATTAGTATAGATAGGCGGGTAAACGAGCAGCCGTATCGCCTGATGGTAAGCGATCAACGCCGCCCATGGACACCTACAACATCTGAGGCGTCACAAGTGCGTTGCCGACCTTTGGGGGGATGGGGGAGAGGGGGAGGAGATAGGGTAGGGAGGGTTGGTGTATGGGCGTCCGTTATCCTCACTCACTCGGTTAAGCACAGCACTATTTCACACCAGTTTTCTTTGAGGCCGTGGTATCACTCCGGCCGAGACGACCCATTCATTCCGAAGCGTGGCTCTCCCACGGTAAAACTAAATGGTCCATTGATACTGCAGCTCTCTGAGTATTTTATAAGTTTTTTTTAAAGTTATAGTCTGTGCAGTCTTCTTGGAGTATAATTTTAGGAAAGTATATTATACAATTTGAGTCCTAAACTAAACTGAGCGTGGCGTGTTTGTACCGCTTCTAAAGTGGATCGTGGAAGCATATACAAACGCTTTTATTACCGTACTTACTACGAAAATGAGACTTTTAAACAATAAATTGTTTAATAAAATATGCACGTATATTGCGGCTAAAGTATATACCTCTTATTTACTCCTTGAGTGATATAAGTGAGACATTCTACGATGTAGGTAAGCTTTTCGTGTTTTAAATAAAAGAAACTGCTGAGAATATTTTTTATTCAGTGTTGGGGTTTCCGAAATCCAGTAAATGCGGTACGCTCGTTCACTATTATATTTGGGATCTAAAACCCATTGGGGAATGGTTGGGTTACAACAAGAAGTGTACCCTTTGCGGCTTGTTGTCCCTATAGTGAGAACTCGCTAGATTATCACAATCTCTTTCGCTGTTGTTACGTTAGCTAAAAAGGCCACAAATGATTCCTTTCGTAAATTCGAAAAGAATAAAAAAAGGGAAATATAGATTTCGGCGGACGTGAGATTCATAAAAAATATTACGTATTTTGAACCAGCGATATCATTACATCATATTAAAAACCTTTATCAGTACAGTGGACTCATAAAAACTGTTAATTAGTGCCGCTTTACAATAAATCAATGGCTAGAATAACATATGTCAGGACCACGCAAGTTACCCTTTAAACGTGTTAAACACACAGTAGCTATAAAAAATAATAATCGAATAATTCAATAACTTGTGTACGCCAAAACCTGTGCTTGTTGATTAAGTTTGATTAGGTTTCATCTTTATTTTTTAGGTTTATCTATAGGCTTTGTAAGATTCATCTTAAACTGTTTTTGTTACAATTTTATTTGTATTTCTAATACATTTAAACGAGCAATTCTTGTAAATATATAATTTTAATCTCGGAAACGACTTTAACGATTTTTAAGGTTCTCTTCTTGGTTTAATTTTTAGAAAATGTGCAAAAAAAAATATACCGGGCTAAGCTCGGTCACCCAGGTCATCTCATATTGTTATTATAGAAGAAACTAGCTGCCCCGGCAAACGTCGTTTTGCCATGAAATTTTTTTAAGGAAGGGTGACCCTTACCATTTAGGGGGATGAAAAATAGATGTTTTGGCCGATTCTCAGACCTACTCAATATGCTCACAAAGTTTCATGAGAATTGGTCAAGCCGTTTCGGAGGAGTATGGCAACGAAAACTGTGACACGAGAACTTTATATATAAAAGAAATAGTGTTTTGGTTTTTCTAACATAAAGGAATCTTTTTAATTTCTGATTAATACTTGTACTAGTTGTTTTTATACATAGTTTACCTTGAAAATAGCTATGCCAAAATAATAGATCGGTTTATGTCGATATGTTGCGTTTGTTTTTGCTAATATTTATTACTATCGTCACTCTATTAATAAACAATACCCAATGCACGCTGAGTAATTTACGATAAGCATTTCATTATAGTTCAGATTTAGCTTGAATATTAATATCAGAAATGAGAGCCATTTGTGTTGCCAACAAAACGTCAATCAAATATTCTAACATCAAAACAATGCCAAACATCAAAAGTTTCCATTCAAGACGAGCTCGTGTTGTATTTCTACGGTGAGTAGGGTCAGAAAAGAAAAACCGATTGGATGGCTATTCGTGTTGTACCGTCTTTAGTGACTTGGCACTTTGTGTGGTGTTACTATTAGATTGAAAGTCGTAAGTATTACGACATAATATTTTTTTATTAGCACGCGCTTTATATTCCTATTGTGTAGAATTTTCGAATTATAGAGTTTTAAAGTTTCAGGAGTTAAATAATGCTGTGGTCATCAGTGAAGTTATAATAGCAATTATTATGATGGAAAAGCCATGTTTTGGTACGGTTAGGGACTTGATTAGAATGATATAGATGACCTGTGAGTTATTTCACTAAATGACTGTGGTTACTTTAAACTCAATCTTTTATTTTGATGGCGGTACTTAAAGGTTAGCAATACATTTGTGGTTCTTAAGTTGCTGATATCTATGGGCGGTTGTAATGACTTTTAACATCATGTAATTTGTAGCAGACAAATTTGTCTATTGGCCTACATAGATGAAATGAAATGAAGTGACCTATACTGCGAAATTTTTAACATTTAAATGAATATATTGTTACTGAAATATCTCAACTTATCTTACCAATAAACAAACTCACAATTTATACTTTATACTCTCGATCGGCACTTGATGGAACTTGTTGCAATACATTCTAGAATAAAACTCACTTGTACTTATTCCACTTTTTTTCCAGTTTAATTCTAGAAACTCACAATGTTTTTGAATATTTTATAGTACCTAACCGATGGTACGTAATGCAGCATAAAAAACCAGAATACCAACGATCCAATATTTTCACATAAAAATACTTTACACTAAACGAGAAATAGAGGGGACAAACCTAATTTATTTATGCACACTACATTCAGTATGAAAACAAACATGTATATTTTTGTTTACATTGAAGTTTAAATCTCTTTTAAACTGTATGTCCTATTGCATAAGATAACTATTTTATTTCCGACATCATTAAAGAATTTTTTTGATGCGGAGAACATACGTCTGATTGGACCAGTATTTTTGAAACTTGTTTTAATTAAATCATTTACATTACGGCATTTCAGTTTAAATAGAAATAAATAAATATGCATAATACTAGGAAGGCTTAGAATGTAAAACATGAGTATCGTCACCTTGACTGCTGCGGTGGCAAGGAAAGGATGTTACCACGATAAATTAGTGCTAAGTGATTTATTAGTTACACGACTTCTGTTAAAGCCATGTTTTGGTACGAGTAGGGACTTGATTAGAATGATATAGATGACCTGTGAGTAGTAGTAGTTTGGGTGTTTTCTATGTATAATATGTATGTATTTACAAAAAAAAAGTATATAAGTATTTATATCAGTTGTCTAGTACCCATAACACAAGCTCTGCTTAGCTTGGGACTAGATGGCGTTGTGTGTTAGATGTCCGAAATATTTATTTATTCTACGCTTTTATGACATTGTTCTATTGCAGCACAAGAAAATCCTAATGATTGAGTCTATCTCGTGTTAGTTCACTAAGCTGTTGCCACTTAGCTTGGCTCGAAAATACTCAGGTCAAAAACCTAACAGTTTTAAACACATCATCGTAAGAGCATTACAGTGACCTACATTGGAGAGTGTCACAGTCATTTATCATTAGACGTTGGGGACCGAGGTGTATCCATCACGTTAAGTGCAGAGCGCCGGTGTTATCATTTTGAATGGTCCAAATGTGTCACGGAAATGTTCTCAATCGTTTTCGGATGCTTAAATCTGAAGGGTGTTGTTTATACATTTTGATAAAATAGCAATAATATGTGTTAAGTTATAAAGAAATAATGTATTAAGTATCTATAATTATAATTGTAATGTTAGTTATTGCTTTTTCTATATTTCCGGAAAAAATGTTTTAGTATTTAAGTTCGGTTTTCTACGGATATTGTACAGTGGCGGAGTTCGAAAGTGTAACACGTCCAGTTCTCTTTTAATTTTCTTCTATACAAACCTTGTCCTGACAATGACAAACACATATAAGAAATAATTATTCAATTTGGTGCAGTTGATCAGAAGTTATGCATACATACATTTCAGTGATCCATTTAAATTTTTATAGAAGAATTGTCATATTCGTACTAGTGTTTTAATATAGTTTTATCTTTCATCAATTAATAGTCACCAATCAGTATTAGACATATGACTGAAATTAATTTATTGTTTATTTAAGAAACCCACTCGGCGGGAATAACTTGAGTTGTAAGTAACTATTTGTAGCACTTTTTAAAATGCCAAAACTGTTCTCAAATAATGTATTCGAAATGTTTAATAATTGAGATAACTATTATTCGTACTACTGTACTAGTAATGTAAACAATTCAAACCAGTATATATAAGTACCATTAGTTCATCGAGTACATTAATATTGTAGCCAGAACTAGGAATCTCTCGGATCAGCTATTTCTGCCAATGTTAAGGGTTTATAGTTTTCAAATCATAAGTTTTCAAGTCTTTAAGTCTTCATCGTGATGAAATTAATATTAGAAAATATATAAAATATGGATGAGATGAAATGGGGACCGACTTTTGAAAAAATCTTTTTTTCACTTTCACTTTTACTTTAATTTTCGCCCCCTTTTGACATTTTGACAAATTATGACATATGTAGCAAGCCAGCTAAAACTATCATTCATACGTTACCATTTGAAGATAAATGTTGGTCTGTCTTAGGTTCTCTGTGATGTATCAATAAAAGTTTTAATGAACATGGAAAATAGATACTATTTTTAAGTATATTAAACAGCACTTTTACTCTTTAATTGCCCAAGGAATTCCAAACAACTGCCTCCCTAAATAACTACCCAATTTTATTTTTGGTATTATCTATTACAGCAGAAATTTGATGATCTACCTCCTGTCTCATAAGTCTATGTCACGAAGGGATTTTTCTTAAATGACTTGTACAGTATCTCCTCACACACTACCACTTCTACTTTATCTTCTTTTATTTTCATAGTCTGTAATAGATTGTCGCTTCTATAAATCGATTTATTTTAAAAATAATAAAGGAGATACGAGAGGTTGTATAAGTATAACGACCATATCCTTCATTATAAATAGCGCGATTAAGCGAAGTATAGCAGATTTAATACATCTGCCAGTACCCGATCATGTCAATATTTCATTCGCGAGGTGCTTCGAGAATTAAAACAGGTCACGTTTGGGAACCTGACGGGAAATATCTAAGTCATATTTTGTTTTATATTCAGTTATTATGTACATTTACAGGTCGAAATCTGCAAGGTTTTCATGTATTAATGATACACGACAGTTTCATTAAAGAATATGAGATAGACATTATTGTTGTTCTTTCTAAATAGCTAGTCTAACCCACACACATACACACACACAGGCACAGAGACACAGGCCAGAAAAGGACAAAGCCTCTTTTTTAAGTAGAGTTTTAGATTTTTTTTATTTGCCTGACGTTTCTGTCCTGACCCGAGTCAGCCTGTGACCACGGCCAGTGCAACCTGGTCGAAACGTCAGGCAAATCAGAGGTATGTAATACCTTTTATAAGTGATCGCGTTAATTCCCGTAAAAATAATTGTTAATATATCGTGGAACGCGAAAGTTTAAAAGTTAGTATAGGCCCAGCAGTCAACTGTTAATGTGTTGGTACTAGAAATCTTTTTAGTTTTAATCATAGACAATTGTCTATTTTTTCAATAGTAAATAAATATGGTAATATAGAAAGACACATTTATATACTAACATTTTTAAAGGTTTCATCATGCTGTTTAAAGATCATCAACTCATTTAATTATCAATAGATAATGTTCTTTCTTATCTTCAGAAACCTGAAGAATTTAACTCTCAGAATAAGTACACATTTTGTATCTACAGTCTTTCTTTTTATTTGAATTTACTTAATATATTTTCTTTTAACCTGAAAGTATTACCGCTTGATGACAAGTCTGATTTCCAAAACAGAATAACATATACATTTCAATTTCCATACAAAACTGTTTTTTTTTAAATGACCATAAACACTATGACATGTTACCCGCTCAACTCATTACATAGTCACACATGTTCCGTCTAAAATAACTTCCTGACTGACCCACGACACAAATTTGTCCAACTTTTTAAACAACAACAACTATAGCATAAACCATTAAACTAAACGCTGCTCGGAGGAAAAAGCTTAAGTATGGCCACCGCTCAAGCAGCCGTCAGACTAATAGGCCACATTCATTATATTAAACGACTCGATTAAAAGGGCCATAAGCCGCACTGATTTAACTACGAAGACTTTCACAGATCGCAGCAACACTCTTTTGATGATAAATAAGTCCTCCGCTTAAAAATATTTTGAACATAAAAACGAGAATGAAATATAAAAACATGTCAAAGAGAATTTATTTAATTCATTGTCTCGCCGACAGTACATTGTTTGGTTAAAAGAAATTTTACAATGAGTATGAAGTGGCATAATTTCTTTAGGTAGGCACCCTATGCATTATAAACGACTATTGTTGTGTGCTTTTCCTAAAATACAGTATCTACAGGTTTTGTTAAAGTAAATAGACTGCAAATAAAATACCTTATATAAAGGACTAGCTTTTGTCTGCGGTTCTACTCGTATCTATGTCGGTTATAGTAAAGTGTAGCCTTTATCCTTACTCAAAAATCAAAGTATCTCTATCCCAAATTTCATTGGAATCGGTGACCCGGTTTTGCCATGAAAGCGTAACAAAAAGACAAGCAGACTCACTATTATAGTATGGAAGTATGGAATTAATATGAAATTGCGGAATTTATTAAATGACTCAGTGTATTTTACGTTTGCATGAATTCATTATCTATTTACCACTGGAATGAGTCGTATTAGCCAAGCTTACACTACTATCTTAGTAATTTACTAAGACCACAAATTCTGTCAGCTGTAATTCACTTGTGTACAATGTAAAATATGATAAATAAACATCGTATATCTTATTGATATAAAGCGACATCTGAAGTAATCATTTGCCAAGTGGGTATTTTGTCATAAAAATATAGTTTGGAAACACTGCGAGTGGAAAAGATATTACATAAGAGCCCGATGAAAGCCAAGACAAATGGATGTCATAAATTGATATTGAAAGAGTAAACGAAACTGTTATTAGTTGTGTCTTCAACATATAAATACTAGACAAGCTCTCAGTCACTTTTATTGTAGCTCTTGATGTAGTTAGCAAGTAGAACATTGTGTATTTGTCTGAAACGATTAGAGAAGTTAATTCTCTTGGATACCTACTTCAATTTATACTCTAACAAATAGCCTAATATATCTACAGACCTATACATCTCGGCGTAGTGGCATGACGTATCGCTTTCGAGATATGGTCCATAGTGGTTGAAGATTTATCTTTTTAACCAATTTGTGTTGCCTACCGGGATGTCGAGATATTCAGGCTTTATAAATACAAATGGTATTAAAGTGTTGCATTATTTAGATTGTACCCAAACATTGGCTGACTTTAATTAAAATTCACTTTTTGTATGAATGTTCAATGCAATGATTTTGAATATGGATGAATAAATAAGTGCTAGGCTTGATCAAATCAAAGAAAAACGTCAAGGAGAATATTTTTAAATGTGTACAATATGAAATAATATCTGAGGAACTCATTGCATTGAAACATATCTTTGAACTTGTAAAAAGAGCGTAGGGGTTAAATCGGTCACCTCGTTTTTTTACTCAGCTGAATGTAGTTTAGGTCTCCCCATGAGACTACTACTCCGCGATCTACATATTGCTGATCAAGCGGTTCTCTGTGTCCGTTTTATGTATATTTGTACAGTCCCCGCCATATAGACATTTTTCTAATGCGGGAATTGTTTTTTCCTAGTGTGGGATTATATGTACGCAAATTAAATTTTGTCAGTAGACGCTCACGCTGTTTTGCTACAAATAGTCTAATGTTAATTTATAAATTTCACTACAGTCATTGTGACAAGACTAAATGTTTACTTCCACATACACAAATATTTAGGTGGGTGAACAAATACGTCTTCTGTAAATAGTGTTACTATTTTCACAACACATTATGCAAACTATTTCAAAATAGTTGTTGAAAGTCTCAAAAGTAAATTTGTTTAGCGTTGTATTTTAATATTTTGTCGTTATGGCCAGATTCCAGGCAATTTTTATCCAGTACGATGGAACTGGATGGACTCCAAGAAACTTCAGGCGTAAACATGACAACGTCCTTCTCAGTCAAGCGGTAAACTGGGGCTGAATAAAGGATCGTACCGTTCTAAGGCTGACACGAAAAACATTAAAGTTGGACCACAAGGGGTACGCCTCCACCGTCAGTTGTTTTAGACTACTTGAAAAATTGTTGCGGATAGTTTCTGATAGGTTTATCTAAAACACGTCTACCTGTTATTCACCTGAGTTAGGCTTACGTATTCAAGTTTTCTGTAGAATGAATATTGAACAAGTAAAAACTGGGTATAAGGATATGTAAAAAAAAAGAATTGAATTATTTTTCTTCGTATAAGTAGGTATTCGTGTCTATAGCCACAAAGGGATAGGTATGAAACTTAAACAGTATGATTTGTCCACCGTAGGCATGGATTATCCTATTGCAGTCAATAGAGTATTTTGGATACATTTCCATATGGGAAAGCGGGAATGTAATAAAATAGTATGGTAAGTAAGTAGGCTTTTTCATGCGGCTCCGCTCGTGGATTTGTATGTTATTGCGATGACTTTATACAGTTTATACTGATAAACATTTCTTATTCGTCAACTTATTGAAATAAATTAAACACTAAATGTTAAGTGGCACACTTACAACACTTAACATTTACCACAATACACAAGAGAAAATTGCATCCAAATCTGCTAAAAAACTTTAGAGATTTGCGCGGACAAACACAGACAAAATTCTGAGACTATTATTTTAAGTTCCGTTACTTTAAAAAAGCCTACTTCCATGAGATTTTCTAGAATATCGATAATGACAACGTAGATTTCTTACAGTATATACAGCATATACAAATAATATTAATATATGTAATATAAATATATACTTTGAATATGTCTTTTCTCATAATTCATTAAAAGAGTTAAAAAAAAATCACAATAAAGGAATTTGTATCCAAAAATTATTATTCGCGAAAGAGTAAACGAAATAAAGTCTAAAGGTTGTGTCAAGATGCTACTAGATATCATTTGTTGATTGTTATTTACTTCGAAACAGAATTATACAACTTAGTCAAGTAACGCTTCACTCAGCCTGTTAAGAGAACAAAATGCTCCTTAAACAGCAACAGAGTATAATAAATGTAAAGAAACTATTTTCGTTTGATATGTCTATGCTTAAGAAAATGTAAGGGGTTCACGTAACGAGCGAAGAATTTATAAAGATGTGCACTGATGCTGACTCAAAGAGTTGCTATGGATACAATCTTTGATTTAAACAGAACTTTCAATGTAATTGAAATTACTGCTTTTGCTTGTTACAATATATTTTACTGTAATTGTAATTACTTATTTAATTAAGAAACAAAAACTGAACAGAAAATGATTTACATAAAAGAACCATCTGGCTCCCAAGGTACTCAGGACTAGGCCTCAAGTCTGGTTTGGGTTTAAGTGTCACTACATACTTATTATATTATGTCAATAAACTATTTTTTTTATTTTATCAAGTAGTACGTAAAAGGTTTTAAAGCCACGCCAATTTCATCACGAACAGGGCGGTACTAACCTCTCACAAAAGCCTAACTATAGAAGATATAGCCTGTTATAGAATAACAGCTGCTGTCGTGTTTTGTTCGTGACTGCGACACCCAATGATGCAGAAGCATCTCGCATCTCTACAAGACGCCATTTGGTGGGCCATAATGCTGCTTTGTTGGATTGTCTGTATTCACAATGAGTTCGATGATCACTACTTTTAGATAATGCTCATACTTTCCACCAGGCATAGTAGAGACACATTGGCAGGCTCGCGGTCCCTTTCTTTCTTATCTCTGGAGATTATAAACCTACGTGATAATAACAAGAGACTTTTAATATTTTCTACTTTGTTTTCTTTTATATTTATCATATCATCTCCTTTATTTTTTTCTTTTATTATATCATTGTTATCTCTGCCAAAACGTCTCTCCAACACAACCCGTCCTGTGCTACCCGCATGCAACGGTTTACAGTTGTAAAAAGTTTTAATTAATTTCAAGTATGAATATGAGCTTGCCATACTCTAGGCTCGTCGATTGTTTCAGAATAGAAACCTTCGGGAAAGATTACGCCCATACGCCCATCACCGTAACTTCTGTTAACCAAGATCAATAGCAGTGACACACTAAAACACCGAGGTATGACACACAGGAAGTTCCAGGAAATATTAAACTATCTTGGAACCATTACCTTTGCCTTATCTATACTAATATATAAAGCTGAAGAATTTGTTTGTTTGTTTGTTTGTTTGAACACGCGAATCTCAGGAACTACTGGTCCGATTTGAAAAATTCTTTCAGTGTTAGATAGCCCATTTATCAAGGAAGGCTATAGGTTATATATCATCGCTAAGACTAATAGGAGAGGAGCACCAATGAAAAATGTTTCAAAAACGGGGGAAAATTATCACGCGACGGGCAATAAGAGACGCAAACGAGGTTGCGTGGGTCTGCTAGTTTATGTATATATTGCCTATCATATTCAGTTTTAAATATAGGCAAGTCAAAAGACATAATATGTATGTATTCGAAATAAATTATTTTGTCTAGTAGCTATATTACCCATAGTTTTGTTTAGTTATTTGCTAACTCTGCTTAGATTGAGACTAACTAACATTGTTTTTCGGTGTTAGAATGTTTTTTTGTGATTCTTATCTATATCTTTGAACGTTTGACTAATGCAACCAATAAAGATTAAGTAAACCATAATTTTAGATCATTTTCAATGTAAATATTTCAGTAACAATCTATTCTCAGTCGAGCAATACAAAACAGCTGATAAATACTAGTGTTACACTCATCTAGCGGCGCAGTGGTAGCGTACGCGACTGCTGTTCTTGAGGTCTCGGGTTCGATTCCCGGGTGGGAACAAATGTTTGTATGATCTGCAAATATTTGTTTCGGAGTTTGGGTGTTTTCTATGTATAATATGTATGTATTTACAAAAAAAAAAAGTATATAAGTATTCATATCAGTTGTCTAGTACCCATAATACAAGCTCTGCTTAGTTCGGGACTAGATGGCGTTGTGTGTTAGATGTCCGAAATATTTATTTATTTATTTATTATATATATAATATAAATAATATAATAAATAATGAAAGATATTATTTATCTTTCATTAAATCGTTGTGAGAATAATATCACAAACAATTCAGAACAAAGTACTGGAGAATTTATTTATTATTAGATTCTAGACATAATGTTTGTTACTGTAACGATATTTATGTTAGGTTATTTTAAGTAATAGCCCAATGCGTAGGGCTTTAAAATTAAATTTATTTTAAGATTCTAATGTTTGTTAGATTTGTTTGACGTGCCAGTAGATTTAAAAATATGTTATAGTGTTATTTTTAAATATAAGATACATCAAGTGTTATTTATTGGCTACATTATGCTTTATATTTCGTATAACTTTGAAATAAAAGAGTATAAGTAGTAGTATTAAAAATAATGCAATTATTTCATACGACAAAGCGCTCTAGTCTAAACGTCGTTTTACCCGACTACGGCAAAACCAAAGGAGGGTTATAATTTTGAAAGGCTTTGTATGTTCATTCGTCCATTCCTTCATAGCTCCGCAACTACTTATTAGAGCTGAACAAATGAGGTATCGTTAGAAATGTCACACAATCTAATATGGCGCCTTCTAGCGATCATAAAGTACTATGTTCAAAAATAAATTTAAGATAAATATGCCGTGGAAAGGACGTCATTTATATGTTTCAAATATATATATTGTAACGCAATCAAAACATTTAAAATAAAAAAAAGTAAAAACTAAAACACAATTTCAAAAAAAAAACGACGCTGAAAAACTATGAAACAAGGTTGAAAAGCCGTAGTCACACGTTACATAGAAACGTGCCATAACACTTTAACAACGCGTGACTACGGCTTTTAATACTTTTTCAGCGTCAGGTTTTAGTATATACTTTTTTTAATTTAATTATCTTTAGATAGTATGTACTAGCCGACCCACGCAACCTCGTTTGCGCCTTATATTGCCCGTAGCGTAAAATTTTCCCCCGTTTTTGAAACATTCTTCATTGTTGCTCCGCTCCTATTAGTAGTAGCGTGATGATATATACCCTATAGCCTTTCTCGATAAATGGGCTATCAAACACTGAAAGAATTTTTAAAATCGGACCAGCGGTTCCTGAGGTTAGCGTGTTCAAACAAACAAACAAACAAACAAACTCTTCAGCTTTATATATTAGTATAGATAATAGTGGTCCTAGTATTAAATAGTTTAGTCAAGAACTGCCCTATTTAGTAAAATAAAATGGCAGGATTCTAGCCCTGAGAGGTGCCTATGTTCATCAGTCAAAGATCTCTGCTCTGAATAAGCAAAGATATGAATATTAACACCATAGTAACTTTTGTTTAGTTCAAAACACACATTCGACGATGTAGTATACAAAGACATTGAAGATGAGACACAAATTTTCCAAATCACTAAATGTATTGTAAGAAATGAAATAAATAATGTTCATTCAATGTAAACTATTAAATACAACATCTAAGCAGGTGGAAAAGTTCGACTCAATCATTTCTTTATCAAATGAAACAAAAACCTTCACTATCGTTAACAGTTTTCAATAATCCTCTGCTGGATATAAGTCTCTCCTTAGCTAAGAGGCTCAAATAAAGCCTTCCCACTATGTAACACATCGTCTCATTTTCTCTGCGTATAAGTATAACTGCTTTTTTTTAATTTCCTGGCAAAGTGACTCTGCTCAGCCTGATGGTATAATATCTGTGATCTTATTTCAAAATTATCAAACAGAGACCCACATTATATAATAAATAAATAAGAAGCAACATTCCTCTCATTTACTCTGTGTTAACTATAACACAATAGCAGTACATATATTTCCAGCTACAAAGGCCAAAAGCCATCATAATAATACACACCCAAAGCACTATCTTCCTAATACCTGAGATTATAATCTAAGTCAGTGCGAATGGCTTTGCCAAGTGAAAACGGTAGGTACTCGTATATCCGGCGGAGATTGGGCCGGTACAGTGTTATTGTGTATCGGTAACTCGGCTCCGAGCCGGATATTGTGCTCGAGACACTGTCAAAGCTTTGAGCCAAGCGATTAGGTGATTATGTTTAGTCATATCTTGCTTAAATGTGCTCATAAATGTGGGTAAGCAGCGAGCTTGGCGCTGAGGGAGACAGGTTGATTTATTTTTAATCTTTGAAAGGGGTTGACAGGATTAAAGATTATATCTTTAGAGAACTTATAACAAAACAGATGCATGACTTCAGTATTAATATTATAAAACTGTTTTTTGCTGACAATTAAATATCTAGTTACTAAGTGTCGTATCTTATCTAGTACAGTTAACCGTCGGATAGCAGTCCCACTGGACTGTGAAAGTAACAGAACAGAAAGCGCACCTCTGTTATCTATATTATCCCTGCGTAGTGAGCTGGTCGCCGTTGAGACTGGCCATGGGCAAAAAAAAAAAACGAATGTCGACTTCACAGAACACAAACATGATATGGAAATACTAAGGTTCAAACAAATAAAAAGCATGAACAGATAGACATGTAGGTGTTCGCAGATATAATGATAAAACTGTCTCGCGGCCATGTCACACCAAATCCCTTTTTCCGACACAAAGCCTTTTGCGTTGGTTTTTATTTAAAAAATATACGTTTGTATACTTGGCTTTTGTTTTCAATGAAATCACGGTTGTTTCATGATTTATTTTTGGGCTTTGGCTAAAGTAACAGCTTTATTTCTAAGGGTAATAAGGTTTAGTTAGCTTTTGTATCCTATAAGTACTAAGCGAGCATAAATTGAATGAATTTATCTAAACAAAACAAATCAATACGGAGTGTATGAGAGATTGCTGCCTGTGTGTTTTGATGCCAATTGAACTGTTGGTATCTGTAAGTGGCGAGATGCTTAATTTAAAGAATCCTTAATTTAAATTACACGTGATTAATTTAAAAACCTTTTGTTTTAAACAAGCTTTTATTACTTGTTAATAAAAAATAACTTTAAGACCTTTTATTTGATACCCATATTTCTGAATAACCCACGCAGGGTTATTCAGAAATATGTTATTAATAATAATACCGATTATAAATAATTACTTTGTCATTAGAACTAAAGGTATATTTCAAATTTCAGCCTAATCAAAAATCAGGAAGTGAAACTAAATAAAAGCTTCTAAAAAGTAAATGATTAAACTTTCATATTATACGCAATTTAGTGTGGGCTAAGAGGATATAATGTACTAAGAAGTATTTTACAAGCATCCTAAAGAATTCTAGTATACAAGTACTATTTTAACAAAAATAAAACCGACTTCAAGGTTCGACTCGATTTCTCTTAGATGTCATCATCAGATACTAATGTCCTTATCATAGTACTACCGTTGGGACATCTCCTTTCAATTAAAAAAAGAATCATCAAAATCGGTTCATAAACGACGAAGTTGTCCGCGAACACACATAAATATATACATACCGTCGAATTTAGAAACCTCCTCCTTTTTTTGAAGTCGGTTAAAAGTTTAAGAAATATAAATTTACCAAATTCTTGTACAAAATCTTATGAGATTAAAGAATAAGATTACTCTATGAAGCATTGATAACACGTAATTGCAATTTCAAAACAAAAATACAATCACAAATAAAAAGAAGCACATTAAAACAACAACAAAATTCATACAATAATAAATGGAAAGACCGAGTCGACTATAATTTGTCAGTGAATATAGTGACAAGTACCAAAAAAAACTTCGTAAGGGAACACGAGAAACATTATGAATAATTAAGTACAAGGAGCAAGTTTTAGAAGGACATAGAATGCCTTTATAGGTCATTTTTCAAGGGGAAAACGAAGCTACACGGAAAATCGTTTTTCAATTTCTTAAGAATGTTTTTTGTTTTCTTTGAATTTGGTCCAGATTTCTTATCAAGTATGTGCCTTTGTTTACCTCTGGCAATTAGGAATTTATCATTCGTCATTTTAATATCCGTCGAACTGCTGATATTTTGATTGATTTAACGTCTATTATATATATTGATTTAACTTTTATGTAAAATACGTATGTATTTACACAAAAAGTATATATGAATTTGTATTAGTTGTCTAGTACCCATAACACAAGCTCTGCTTAGCTTGGGACTAGATAGATGGCATTATGTGTTGGATGTCCGAAATATTTATTTATATATTTATTTTCAACAACGTTCAATGTGACGTTCAACGTTCAAAATGAATGAACGAATATAAAATGTAGGTGATTTGAATCATTCTTTAAGTACCTCTTTGTGTGCATCAATTATGACTTACATCAGCTTCGGTATTATTCTGGATATGTATATTCCAAATCTAAATTTTAGCCAATGCATTAGTTATCTATGTATCAATGAAAATAATAAGTGATGCATAATAGAACAAAAAAACAAAAATAAATAACCATTAGATTATTAGAAAACAGTCAGTAATTATATTCAACATAACATCTATTCTCGTAAATTTGTTTTACCTGTTTTTCCTTTCGAAACTTTTAATATTGTAAACAGAGTTTAATTACTTCGAAAAAGATTCGATAATTGTACATTTCAAAAACACACTCTCAAAACCTAAACAACTCAGAAACGTTAAGTTATTAAAACAAGTTGTTAAGATTCAAGGCGGGTTCGGCCATTTAATATTTTACCTAAGTTTTGGTGCGAGCAGGCTTCTGCTCAGTTTTGTTCGTCTTGCCCTTCACTTATTTATTCATTCTGTTATGACGGTACGTCAAACTTTTATTTTTCTTACTGAAGACGGCCTTTTTTTCAAGCACTTTTGACAGCATACTCGCATTGAAAGACTAATTTATTCAATGTTTTATTTATTTTTTCACAATTATGAGTTGCACTTAATGATTGGGACACATAGTGAATTAAAGCTTGTTTACTTAAGAACAATGGTATAAGTTTGCCATTAAGAACAAGGCATCAATAAATAATACAGAACAAAAGTTTCATGACAGAGAAAAATATAAAAACAAAGCAACATAGTATGAGGTGTGGAGTTGTGATCTTATTTGTTTTTCACTTAATGTACTGTACTGTAATCTACTGTACACTAAACTACATGTATAGGTAAAAGTCTGTGGACTGAAGAATTCCTATAACCACTTGAATATGCGCAAGGAATCTTATTGAATTATCGTCCAAGTATCTACTGGGGACCTGAGCTTTCTTTAATTCAAACGTCCTCAGATTGTATTCAAATCTGGTTATTTTAATACGAGTTTTGATAATATTACCAAATGCAGCAAAATATTTAAATTCGATCTATAAACAAAAGATATCAACATCAAGGTTTTTGGTTCAACTATCATCACTTTTTCTTGACGACTAACAAAAAGTGGGATGAGTTTTGTTCTTTTATTCGTATGTATTATGTACGAATAATACATTTTATTACGAACCCTTTTTTTCTTTTTGAGAAATAAAGAACCCATCTGCAGATAAACAAATCTAGTTCCTTAGATTCTAGCTTAACTCTATCACTTTAAAATGACAATCGTTTCCTTCACATTATATTTAACAAAAAAATACTAGACTTTAAAAAAGTTTTAAACATGTTACATACATAATTCTCAAGTCACGTTGTTGGCTACGATGAACTCCGAAGCTACCAAACCGATTTTCACGATTTTTCTTAAATGTATTTTGCTGGATGTGCCTAAGATAGGATAGATAGCATCACTTATAGACCAATATGAGTTGAATTTGGGCTCCCACGCATAACTGCGATGCGATGCAGTGTAAAGTTCTTTGCGGTGCATTCGTGCAAGTTTGCAGACATTTGAGATGCGATGCGAATTCGCAGTTATATGTGGGTGCTCTACGATTAAAAAGAGACGCATTAAAAGTTGCGTGGGTCAGCTAGTAGAATATAAAATTATAAATTCCATCAATAATAATTAAATGGTTAAAACTTCGGACGGTGGCCTCTGACGTCTGCAAAACTTTAGGTATTAGTGCAAAACTATTTCAAAACAAAGCCGTTTGCGAAGTTGCCAAACTCATCCATTACAGTATTATCGAACTGCGATTAATAATTACTAAATGTAGCCGCTTTTGTTGATAGCAACTAGAATTATCGGCCCCTAGAAAGTTCACATTATTGATAGCTGGCCACTATCTAAAAATATTTATATTCTGCCAAACTTAGAACTGGAAGTACCGTTAGTTATTAATGAAAAACAAGAATCTCATTTTGTCGTCAATTATACTCGTTTATTGATGACAAAATGACTATGAGATCCACATACAGATAACATAATTATTGTACTCTTCACTACACATACTGAATATACGTTCCAATATTGGTATTGTAAAGCCCAAAGTACATAATAAGGACACACAAAACTGCGAATTCGCAACGCATCGTAAATGTTGACAACATTTTTGGTTCACACTGAGACTTTACTAAAAGGCACTACTTTCTTTCTTTCTTTTTTTTCTTTACTTCACCTTTATGAGATAGCGTTGTATGTTAGATGTCCTAAATATGTATAATTTACATAATAATTTGTAATGAAAGTTACCTAACTTGGTAACTATAGTACGCTATGCATAATTTGCAGGATCTGAGATAAATAAATAATAAATAAATAAATATTTCGGACATCTAAACACACAACGCCATCTAGTCCCAAGATAAGCAGAGCTTGTGTTATGGGGTACTAGACAACTGATACAAATACATATATACTTTTTTTTTTGTAAATACATACATATTATAGATAGAACACACCCAAACTCCGAAACAAAGATTTGTAGATCATACAAACATTTGGTCCGACCCGGGAATCGAACCCGAGACCTCATGATCAGCAGCCGCTCACGCCAACCGCGAGACCAACGAGATATTATTTTATTTTGGTTTAAGTACTGAAGAATATAGACAAACTATTTGTTAAACATTTTTTTTCATTTGAAACATTTACAAAACTATTTTTTTATTTATTTGTATCCATAAATCATTTATATATATTTTTATTATTTTATTAAATTTTTCATCATCCATTTCATACAAAAATCTCATTCGGGACATCTTTTTGTAGTCAAAAGTATGGTCAAATGAACCAACGCTTTGCGGCAATAATTCGTATCGTAGCAATTTGCATCACAAGTTTCTACGATGCGGCGTCGCATCGCATCGAATCGTAGTTATGTGTGGGAGCCTTAATACGAATAAATTTACCTGTACGCAGGTCGTCTAATTAGTTATATTTACAAATATATATAACATGCTCTATAATCCTCCTTTGTAAGGAGAGAGTTATGTCCAGCAGCATATAAACTATATTACTGCAAAGTTTAATCCAAATCCGTTCAGTAGTTTTTGCGTGAAAGAGTAACAAACATCCATCCCTCCATACTTACAATCTTTCGCGTTTATAATATATGTATAGATATAACTACAAAACCTACGTTCTGTCAAACAATTTTAATACGTAGGTATTTAAATATTACAGAAAGATACGACCGAATTAATCATATGTACGCAGATCTAAACAGGGAGCCGAGACACCGGTATCTTATTTCCGTGGTGCTGTCTGCAACGCTGCGAGCGACTTCCGTGACCCGGTACTCAGTTTCGACGAAATGTCAAAGAAAAATTATATAGAAGAGACTCATGTGTTGCTCTTATTACAAAGACTACTATTTATTATACTATATATATACACTATTTACTATTATATATATATATACTATTTATACAACTTTGTTGTTAAGCTTTTAGAAAAGTGACGTTGTACGTGATTGTACTTTATAAGGTGACTTGGTGGTACTTTCTTTAGAGTCGTGTGCTTTTATATAATTATTTATTAGTGTTGTATTTATTAGATTGTAGATTTTTTGAAAAACTACGTAAAAGAGTTTCGTTATTATCAGCAATAATAATGAAAACAATTTATTTAACCAATAATAGCTTATTTGCTCGGATACAGCATTTTAAGATACAGCTTGGCCAATATACAGTTTGGTCAAAATCTACGTCTATGCCAGATAACTACTTGTATTTTAAACAACAGCGTTTCTTTTGTTGCAGATTTTTGATTTTTTTTGCGATGATATCTACCAAACAAATCAAGTGTAGAAATGAAACTGCAATGAAAAGAATGAAAGCTACTGCGAAGGTTAACTAAAGCCGATCATCTCTTACGTTACAGATATTGGAGATTGTAGTGGCTTTAGTCGAAGTAACAAATAATCTCTGTAACCTTGTGTGTGTTCTTTATTTTGAACATTTTGTACTAATATATAAACTATATTTTCAAAACATCCTCTCAATGTATGATGATATGATTCTAAGCCTGCACGTAGGTACCTATACACATTCTCATGTGCCTTGACGTAGCCCCCCAGCCTAGCCGCCATACTTAGCACAGAGCAGTTATCTCTGTCTTTAGGTAATTAATTTGTGTAATACACCATGCATAAAATATTTACTCAGAAGAACTTTCAATCAAATAGCTCGATGTTCTGAAGTTTACAAGCGACAATTCAGTTTCGTATTGTCGGTATCATTTCCGCATCAGGGCTCATAGCGACAGGACACGACGGGTTTAGACGCCACGCTTCAGTTGTTTCATTTAAAACATCAAATAACAACAAGTCGGACATGCGAAAGTGATAGTACTCTTTTTTTAATATAAGATTTTTATGCATAAAATTTTAAATAGAGACAGAACATTTGTTATGTATGTATCTGATAAGGGATATAGTAACTGTATATTATAAATTTTAAGTTAAAAAGTCTTTGCCTTTTGAGCTACAATTTCATATTCTTAAGGAATTTTATAATATATTTATTATCTATATTTCTTTTTAATTATGAACAATATTTTTTAATGTCGTTTGCCATATAGTTGCAAGATTTGATGCGGTCTATATATATGTACATAATCGCACGTATATTAAAAGGAAAATACTCTAAAATAAATTTGTAGTTTGCAAGGTACAAAGGTTTCAAACACGAAGTATGAACGTGGAGTAAAGTCAGGGTGACAGGACATTTAAAATTATGAGTGAAATATGGGACGTGCCGCGAAATACGAGATTTGCATCAAAAGATACGCTAAACGATACACTGTACACATGGATTTGAACCCATATTCACAGAGCTTAAGTAAAAAGTTTCGAGATAAAAATGACACTAAAAACTATTCGGTACTTTTATAACTCATTTAGTAGAATACCCAGTCTTGCTTATTTTTCAAATAAGTTGTTTTGCGAATGTCTGGCTGTAACAACTCAATTTTGTAAATTCCAACTAGGGCTTGTACACATTATTTAGTATTTCAAAACACGTCTTAAATTATGTTGTACGCCTTCAAATTATTTGTAAATAAGCTCAGAATGTTTACGTATATTTAAATTCAAATATTTAACTGTTCTACTTTTTGTGTATGTGTTGTGAGTTTAAATATTTCTCAATTGATTTTGTTTGTAATTAGCGATAATAATTTAAGCTTTTGCTTGCGGTTCTGCCGGTTTGTTTGTTTATGTCTTTTTTCAAAAGACAGCTCCCGCATTGAGAATATACAAACTGAGTCGCGGGTGACTTTACAAACAAACATGAAATGGACACGAAGTAAACCCAGACTCAGAACAACAATTTGTGGGTCACACAAAGTGTTGTCCCATATGGGATCTGAACCCACAATACAGCGCAGAAGAAAGCTGCGTGGCGGTCCCTTAAACCACTAGGTTAATCGTGCAGTCTTATGTTGTTGTATGTATCTTGATTATCGCGGTTAATAGTGGCATAAATCCTTCTTCAAGAATCAAAGGATCTCCATTCTAAATTTTAAGCGTTTAATTGTTAAGCGGTTTAGCCGTGAAAGCATACCAGACAGCATTACTTTCGAATTCATTTTGCATTCACATACATTAGTTTGAAAGTATGGATTTACTGACGATACTATTAAATTTGTCTGCGTGAAAAATAAAGGTACAGGCACCATTGATGGCCCACTTAGGTAATATGTAAAATCATTTAAAGTCATTCGGTTTAGGTAAATAAAATTAAACCATTGATAAAAGTGTTTTTGTTTATATTACTTTGAGAAACAAATAATATCTAATACATAAAATTCTTGTGTCACAGTTTTAGTTGCCAAACTCCTCCGAAACGGCTTGACCGATTCTCATGAAATTTTGTGAGCATATTGAGTACGTCTGAGAATCGAACAACATCTATTTTTCATCCCCCTAAATGGTAAGGGTCACCCATCCTTAAAAAAAAATTATGGCAAAACGACGTTTGCCGGGGCAGCTAGTAAAATATATTCCTCTTCTAGCATTGTACTTGAAAAAAAAAACATCAATAAAAACTTAGGCAGTGGGCCATCCTAAGAAGTTGGTCCTTCAAGAAGGCCCGTTATATACCAATTTAAATATCTGTTTTAGCAATTTTTAAATACATTTTTTTTCTAGTATTTAAGTAAGTAATCAGTCTCCTTTGTAAATTATTTATAAGTACTCTTACACTAATAAAAACAACAACAATATTCTAGTTAAATAAAAACTAAAAGGATTAACAATCATCATTATAAAATTATTAATGTACTTCACTTGACTTCGCCTAGTGTGAAATACCCACAATCGCGTTTTAATAGCCCTTATTATACAACAGTTGCATAAATAACCATTAATGTTGAAAAAATCATTTGTCAATAGTCGTAAGAAGGCCCGGGCCACGTTAAGGAAATATGTAGTGGGCCATGATAGGAAAATTATCTGAGTCCAGTGAAGGCTAGTTAAAATACACGTAAAACCGATTAAGCAAAAAACTAACCTGTAGATCAATGTCAAATAAGTTTAATATAAAGTCTCATTACAAGTCTCAAAACAAAAATATTTGCTCTAAATTCAACTATTTTCAAAAAAGATTACTTGTTTGAGATTGATTGAACTGTCATCCATCAATAAAAAACACATGCACTTTTTCTCTATGGTCACTGACACATTTACCCGTCAAATTTGAAATGGTTTTGGATAAAGTTATCTGTCATTTTTGTAAAGTGGGCTATGTTGGGAAACGGGCTATCTTCGGGCATACTACTCTAGACAAAATTACATTATTTTTGGTTGTGTTGCTAGTTGCTAATATTTCTTTAGTAAATCTCAAATTTTGAAGACGTTTTGAGCAACCTTTGTCTCTTTGCAGTATAAATTCATAAATGACTTATTTACTTATTTATCAAACAATGTTTATTTTTCCAGTTGTTATATTTTATGGTAACACACCCTAACGTATAGCTAAAGGCTCCATCGACCTAAATCACCGTCAACTGTGTCAGCCTATAATGGAACGTGTAAGCACAGATCCTGTGTATAATCCAACCTATATTTAATGAGTATGAATGTAAACCCTCAGATTATTACGGAAAGCGTAACCGACACCGCGTGGCTTTGATTTTATTTAATTAAAACACCGCGCCCTCTTACGGTGTATTAACGAACTTAAAAATTATGTTAATATTTTTGTTCGCCCTTCATCGTTGTGTAAGTATTTTTTAACGTAATTTATTGATCGTGAATTTAATGGGTGCTTATACTTCTCATTAATTAAGGATGAGTTTTGTGGAGAATCAATTTTGTACCTCTTGGAGAGGTTCTAAGATTTTTTTATTAATTACTTTTGCTTTATGACTTTTTACGTTCACGTTTTCATAAAATTGCTTTTAAGTTAATCTACCAATAATCTTTGCAAGCAACATTCTTTTCTTGTATTCGTTCAATCAAATAAATAACACATCACCAAATATTGTGGGTATTTTGTGTACTGTTACCGATTTTTAACAAGTTTTTATTAGCTTTACCTGTACGTTTGTAACTGATGTTCAAAAACCTGTTTCTTAGTTTAAAAAAGTAAAAATTATTCCAGTATAGCGATCCTGGAATATTAAAAAAATAACATACCTTATAATATACCTTAATATGTATACCACGTCCTTTTTTTCCATAAATCTGATTATCTGATTTGGATAGATCGTAAATAATTTTTTTTACAATTGGTTTTACATTAAAAATATAAACAGATCAAGCTAAAATATGCTTGTGTATTTTTTCAAGACCCGTGACTAAAATATTCACTCCACGGCTTTGCCACTAAAAAATCTATTTGTCTGTATTATGTCAAAATCACTGAAAAATACCCTAAAATTTCTAGTTTTTCATATTGATGTAATAAATAGACTTATTTGCCAGTGGAAATAAGATACTTCTTATACGTATCCATTTATCTCAGATTGTGGGATTCGGAAATGAGTCTTGTTTTCCGTATGCCAATGTGTTAATCCACGATACGATCTATCTGCCTTCGAATTTAATCAAAGCAGTAAGGTTCTGAGTAACGAATTTGTTTACGTTCTTTTTCTTATGGTATAAGCTTCGAAGGGGAGCAAACAATCAGACGGGTAACCTAATGATAAGTGACAACCGTCTCATGGCCCTCTGTAACTTAAAACCTAAAACAGATGAGTAAGTAGCCGTTTATTTGTGTCTCATTAACATATTAAGATATAAGCTTTTGCCTGCGGCATGGCCTGTATGTTTGTAGAAGATCGCAGTTAATAGTATACTATGTCCTTTCTCAAGAATCAAAGTATCTTCATGCAATTTTTTGAAATGCCAAATTCCTTTATCATATTTGTACGGAAGTATGGATATGGATTTATTAATGAAAAATATGTCAAAGATCACAATAATTTGTGTACAGGGTTCTGTCGTTTCAAGATCCAAATTAGTTGACTTAGTGTAAATAAATGTTGTCATCTATAGATGAATTCGTAAACGAAGGCCGTAAAGGCTGAAGGCGTAAACGATGCCAACAAAGTTATTCAACTTTCTCAACTCCACCCTTCCTATTAGTCAAACTAATTCATAGAATACTAACTAGTGAGTCGTAAACAACTTAAGTGCGGTAAGCCGAGGCTCGGTTAGGTAACGCCTTAGTACACCTAAGTTAGAAAGTGGGACAAGTTCCAACTAGTTGTCTGTGTCAAATTACCGTGCTTGGAATTGATTGACGAAAATGACGATATCAAGTCTATACGTAATGGAGACATGCCAATTGCGTTTATCTGTGTTGTATGTATTTAATCTGGGGAGAACAAAAAAAATAAAAAAATACAATGTCTTTGTACGCAACTGAAATAAACATTTTTTTTAAGTTTTTTCTTTATCTTAGCATTAAAATATGTTTGGATTCAAGACAATAATTGAATTAATATAAAATGATATACTTTACTTGAATGCAGTCATCGTGGTACCAAAGCAAGAGTAAATGAAAAGATTAAAGCATTCCTTTCTTAGTCCAATACGTGTAAACCATATTGTTTATGAATTTAAATTACATGCATACATAGAGTCACACCTATTTGCCAGAGGTATAGGCAGATACAAGTGATCCCCACTTACTACTGTCCTAACACACCTCTTTCGTTTCATCCACATTTATCAACAAGCATTCTCGTCAGTTCCTGGTGATTTTCACATTGCCTTTTTTGAGAACATCACCGATTTGTTCGGTGAATGTTCGCCGTGGACGACCTGTTTCGACACTTCACTCCTCTACATACATTTGCTTTGTAAATGCCTTTCGTAAGTTATTCATGAAAATCTTATTCGTAAATTAAAATTAATATATATTTAACAGTAACAATGTTATCAAATATAAGCAAGAAGACAGCTGCGTGAGGGCAGTGAGATTGATCGTCTAGTCGACGGACTCACGGCCCACCAGATAATTGATATTCAGTAAATATTGGCGGATAAAATAAACTGAAAATTGAGTTTCCAAAACCGGCCTAAATTAATTTGCAACTTCATAACAGCTTCGTGTCGACGTAAAATTTTTATTAAAGGCTAATCCCGGCGCTTTTTATTAAGCTCTGTGTAGATATAGAATTGCCTATAAAAATATGTTTAGGTAGTTAATTTGGAATAATCAGCCTTTTGAAACTCCTGTTCCCTATATTTGTAACGTGATTAATTTTTTAACGCTTAACACCAGCCAAGACATTTGCAGATAAATTAGTATTAATGGATAAACGGTTGTTTTAACCTTTTAGCATGTCTTTTAACTTTTTATTAAGCATTATACTCTCCGGCCGGCTCGACCGGAGTGATACCACGACCTCATAGAAAACCAGTGTTAAATAACGCTTGCGCTGTGTTTCACCGAGTGATTGAGGATACCAGAGGCCCATACCCCAAAACTTCCCTACATCCCTTTCTCTATCTCCCAAAGGTCGGCAACGCACTAGTGATGCCTCTGGTGTTGTGAATTTTTATTCCACATCAAAAGTTAAAAACCTTCTCGACTTCAATCATTACCTTTATGATTAGCTGTAGTTTTTGGTCAGTACAGCAACTTTATCTCTTTCGCAGAGTAAAATTGAAACGTACCTGCAAATAAAGAAAAATATATTAAGTAAATTTATATAGAGTCATGATTTCTGAAGTATGATTTTTACAAGCTTAAATTAAAATATATCTCGTAGGCGTCTTGTAATAACTTAACCTTTACTCAGCAAACATATGCATACATTCTCCTAGATGTTATTCTCTATTACGACCCACAAACGTACATTGAACTTGTACCTTTATAATTAAACAGAATGTAGTTGTAGCCCTTAGTCTAACATTTTAATAAGCAAAAGCCTAAATAATAAAATAAAAAACCCTTACGCAAACACTTACCGAGTAATCATACGCCAAAAATGCCTTACAATATTTTGGAAAAAAGCTGATACTCTTACTCTGCTTGACCGATATTAAGCAAACATAGCCAAGGAAAGTGGCTTTCAAATAAAAAAAACTGCCTCAAAATCGGTCAATCCGTTTGAGAGCTACGATGCCACACACACACACACACACGCACATATATCGACGTCAAACTTATAACACCCCTCTTTTTACGTCGGGGGTTAGAAATTATTGCAAGGATGGCGTATTGGTTTAAGCAGCAACCTTGCCATGTATTAATTTATTAATGCGCCGAGTGTTGTGAGTTCAATCTCAATCATGGAGAACACTTCACGTGATACACAAATTTTTGTTTCAAATCTAAGGGTTCTTTGTGTGCGTTTTGTGTATGTTCGTTTTTTTTAAAGCCGCATAGAATTTATTCACAGCGAGTGAATTATATAAAAGATTTAAAGAAAATAATTACAAATTTGAACAAAAAAAGAACCGATTTCAAGAACTAAACCAAATTTAAATGGGACCACATGGAAAGCACCAGCTTTCAAATAAATAAAGAATCATCAAAATCGGTTCACCCAGTCGAAAGGTATGAGGTAACAAATATAAAAAGAAAACACAGTCGAATTGATAACCTCCTCCTTTTTTGAAGTCGGTTAGAATTACAGGGTAGTCTTTGGGGTCTGCCGATAGAAGTGAAAACTAAGTGACTTGTGAACTGTACCGTCGAGTGGAGGCGTACGATGACCGTAAGGCGAGTTTTACGCTTTTTGTCCATTAAAAAAAGTACTTAATGCGCCTAACGAAGTTTTCACTCCAAAAAACCCAATAAATGATTACTGATATTAATAAACTATTTATATTTCTCGATATATAATAAAATATTTCTCGAAAAGCAATATCACGTGAAATAATACTTCTTTTCTAACTGGGTTTTTAAATTCGAAAAGAAATCTTCTATGTACTTGGTCTATAGAAGTAGGATTAATGACCGACTCTATTATCAAACACGTCATTGATTAAAGCCTCAATGACGACCTATTATATATAAATATCTGCATATAAATAACATTATTTTATCTACAAGCGAAAAAAATATTGCCGTGTATCAAATGGATGTATCAGAAAATATACACAAATATGAAAGGGATTTCGAAACACTTTTACGAGTATTCGTAGAACTGAATCAAATGCTATTCTTACCTAGAAACACAATATTTCTTTCTCAGAAAGAAGTGGTGAAGTTTGATTCACAATAAAATCTATTATTATATATTGTATCGACGAATTGAACAATTTCCGTAAAATCTATTAAGAATTAAATGTCTCATGAAATATAATTACTTCACTCTGTGTACCAGTCGGTCGGTCGGTACTCTTGTTTGATTATAAACCCTAGCAATGGCAGAGGTGATAGACGTAGTTGTGAGGTGTGGGGGGCTCGGTAGTCACACATGGATCTGTTTAATCGCAGTGATACTACGATATCATAATACGATAATAGATTACAATTTCTAAACAATTCTTTTGTTATATCTGCGTTGCAAGAGTAACCTAATTGATAGCAACCTAGTATTCACCTCTTTAGCCGTCTTTATTCTAGTGGGGCAACTAAAAAGGCCTGCATCGCACTTGTGACTTTTTACACGTGTCCTTGGGCATCGGTAATCACTTACAATGAGGTGTTTTGACTGTTCTTTTACCTTGCCAACAAAAAAAAAACTCGTGTCTACATATATATTAAACTAATGTATTATATATTATTTCTCTTTTCCGTCAGTACGTTATTGTAATAACAATTTCTCACCCATCTTTTTAGACAATAAATAAAATTCTCTTGCACAATTAAAATTAAAAAGTATTATTAAACTTCCCACCCATTACAATAAAAATGTTGAATAATTTTTCAATGTTTGTGCAAGAAAAAGCTGTTACAATGCTAATTTGGCAATTTTCCAGTTGCGTGGGAGTGTAATGTGGGTAACTTTTTAATGAACGGTCAGCGTGTAATGTCTCGTTAGAAAGCCTATATTTGGGAATAAAGGAAGAAAGCCAAAAATACATTATATTTCATATTATATGCATTAAATTTAATAGAATGGAAATATGGACTCGAAGGAGCAAAGTGATTCATGGAACTGTACATTTATGCGAATAAATTTGAAATAGTTTTACTGAATAATGTTTCTGCTTGACCGGCACATTTTATTTATGGGTGTTTAATGTGTGTTACTTAACGGATTTACGTAGACTTGACGAATTTAATTATTTAACCCACTTATTTAGTTAATGTATTATAATGATTGGGGCGCTCATGGACGATGGACGATGTTGCGGTCAGGACCTACTGGTGGCATTATACCATGAGCGTCTCCGTATTGCGGAGATCACGTTAAGGAGTCGGTCCCGGTTGTTGTTCTAGGATAACAGTCATGAAGCTTAGTTGGAGGCCTTTGGGTGGCTTAAAAAACATCCAACGGCAAGAACGTAAACGTAGCCACAACTTAGTTTTGCCAGTCCCCAACCCGCACTCGGCCAGCGTAGGGACGTATGGCCGTAACCCTCTCCTTAGAGGAGACCCCAGCCCAGCTGGGACATTATGGGCTGTTGATGATGATTATAATGATTTGGAACTAATTTTCAAAAGAGGAGGTTCTTAATTTGTGTGAGTACTTAATGTTTTCATTATTTGCGATTCGATTCAATTTGAACTTTAACATTTATTGACGAAAAACCAACACTTAGTAAAAATTTTCAGAAACCTGTAATCGTGGACAGAATCACTATAACTTGTCGAATATCTATTGTAAACTTTGTACATTTTAAGTATAACCTCTGGACACCTATCTTATAAGAGTTCTACTCTCTCACTACACCACCCGAACGAAGGTTGACTGGAAGATAATGCCCTGGACTGCTGCCCTGTACTCAGTCTGTTCATTGACGGACATTAAGTCTGCCAATGTACATAATATGTGTTGATGTACATAAAACTTATAAATAAATATCTGGGTACAGTCAGTACTTCGATATAGTGTTACGTTGTTATATTCAAAATGAGCAGTAAATAATTTATTTTTTGCTCCGTAACCTCTGGTCCACTTAAATGCAGCGTGCAACGTGATATATTAAAAACTCATATCAATATAGTAATAAGTAACCAACCCTGTGTTTCCTTTTTGTATCCACAATTTGTTAACTTTATTTTCCTTGAGCACGTATCCGGGAACTGTTTTAATTAAAATTTGAAACCGATTTTATGAACTAGAAATTTAATTATAACTGCTTTGAAACACTTTTGTGAGTGTATCGACAGTAAATTTGTGCGGTTGTTAATTTTATTAAGTGCTGTAGGAAATATTAATTAGAAGAGCAAGTCACTGCGGACAGCTGGTATTGAAAATGTTTCACAGACGGTGTTCGACAGTCTTACAAGACCAAAAGTAATGTGACTTGCAATAAATAAGATTTTCTACCGGTAACATGTTTTAATTTGTTTTTTTAATGATTATTGACTTAAGACTCCTATTATAATATTGAAAATTAGTAGGTAAATTTAAAAGCAGAATAATAGGGAGTTTTTTCACTAAACAAAATGCATTTTTTTTGTTTTTGTTTTTTATCTTTACATTTGAAGGGTCTTTCAAGATACATAGTCATGGTTATATGTAAAAAAATATAACCAAGAAACAAAAAATAGATCTATTCTAAAAATTGCAATCTTTTTCGTTATTGACTTGGTTGAGCTTGTATCCGATTTTTGTTTGGTACGAAACTTGTGTCAAACAAACCAAGGCTTCGATGAAATTAAAAGAAATATAACAGGTTGGTCAAAAAATCCTAGAATTTCAGCTCCACTTAATGGAACTAATCATGAAACTAAGCAACCTTGAAATGTTAGATTCTGAAACCTATTGATAAAGCCACGACCCACTCAAGTTCATAAAAACATTGTTACACAAACGTACCAAAGAATCACATACACAAAGATGTGATAAAAAACTAGCTGTCGAACGAAGTAACTGACTGAGTTATAGCTATTAAATAAGAAGTACATATTCACATTTTTGTCTCTGTTTTCTGCTAACGTAAACGTTAAAACTATTTTGCCAGGTATAGAATTCCAGTGTTGGCAGTTGGCAAGTTGGCAACCACGATCGACTATAATTCACAGAAATGCAATCTCAAGCCGAGCTCGCAGTAAAGCCTGGACGTTTAACTGTAGCCCCGTAAAACTTTGCCCATTGTTAAATTGCAGGTATTATTCGGCTAAGGTATGTGCTCTACGACTGGGTCGTTGGAATTTCGTTTAAGAATTTAGAACTCGTTATAGCTAATTCGTAATTTTTCATTTTAAAATGCTAATTCAATTGTGATAAAAGTTTGTATGTGTTTATGTGATTCCTAAACGTTTCAGGTTTATATATGGACTTGATTATATTGACAAGTACCAAGATTTTATTTCAGGATACTAGTTTTATTGCCGAGTTTTTAAAATATAAATCTAACCTTCAGGCAACACAGTCTGTCTAGTTTTGAACCAGTATGTTATAATTGAAGATCAAATCTGTAGATAAAAGTGATTTATTTTTACAACTTCTAATAACTATACAAATCTTTATATCGCTGCAGTCAGTCAAAAGTACAGTTCATCTCCAAAGAGTGATTTAATGAGAAATTTTCATCATCTATGAATATAGAAATCTTAATCTTAATAATATTATACTTGAAAGTAAACGCGAAAGTTTGTAAGTATGGATGGATGGAGGGATGTACGTTTGTTACTTTTTCCCGCAAAAAATACTGAACAGTTTGGATGAAACTTTACAGGAATATAGCTTATATAAAAGAATAACACATAGGTTACTAATTGCCGCGATAACCGACATATAAGCGGGCGGTGCCGCGGGAAAAAACTAGTAAGTCATATTGTTGTAAAGATTAATAAAGCCATCAAACTCAAAACAAATTAACATTGCTATCGTGTGACAATTTTATCTTTTTTAGCAACTCTCTAACAATGTAGATCTTTCAAATAATATTTATAAAACTGTACGTCATAAGTAAAAATCCTATTTAAAATAGGTCAGTCAAAATGTTCTTAAACAATAAAAGTTATCTCCAAGAATTAGTTCACTATCTTCAAAGTTCTTTAAAAGCCATATATCTTCAGAGTCATTATCCTGGCACCCGCAATTTAAAGTTAGCCCCAATTCCAGTATCACTCACGACCTGGAAATGGTTCTACGATGGGTAGGACTTTAACCTTAGAGGGTTTTGGTAGTAAGTAATACAGTAGTAGTACTTTATTACCTGTTTCTTTTACTGTATTTATTAATTTGATTTTACCATAGGTAAACCATAGTTTATTATTCTGCAAACGTACCAAAGAATCACATACACAAAGATGTGATAAAAATCTAGTTCTCGAAGTAACTGACTGAGTTATAGCTACTTAATAAGAAGTACACGTTCACATTTCTGTCTTTGTTTTTGTTCCAAGAAAGACACCTTGTATAAAGCCACCATAACCTCTGATTATATTATTTAAAATACCATTTACGGTTATTTGATTGTCTGGGAATCGATTTAAAAGTTAAGTCATAGGAATAGAGTTTATTTAATATGAATTAAAATTACTCCATTTTGTTGAATGTGTCATATAAAAACCCAAAAACTAATTTAACACAACTATGAATCTTTAAATATTTTGGAATCCACCAAATGCTACAGTTGTGGATGGTACGTAACAAGTCATTGACCACCTTAAATACGTGTAGGCATCTTTAAATCAAAGCGTGTCCACCATAAACGCGAATGCCTTTATCTTCTGAAGTCTGTTTATATTCGACAAATCTAACACGTGTATACAAGTATTGTTCAAAACTTCTGAATAGCGCTGAAGCAGTTCTCGAAACGCGAAGTATGGCTTTAGTTTCCAACGATTCTCAGATAAGTTGTACTACTTAATGTGACTAGTTTCGATGAGTTCGTACTCCGAGGTGTTCATTTGAAGTTTAAAGCCTTTGCTATAACTACTTACAGTATTCGATATAATTTCTGCGGAATGCGAAAACCAATTTCAGTTATACCTGATTATCTACATTATTTATGTAATCCAACTTGGTAATACGAATATTTTAATGTTTGAAATATAATTTACCTCTTAGTCTTTACTAAGCCTAAGATTATTAGGGGTTAATTTCTAGTTACTGTATAGTCAGTTTTTAAATGGAGTGACTGGCATCTGCCTCGTTGGTCTCGCGGTTGGCGTGTTCGACTGTAGATCGTGAGGTCTCGGGTTCGATTTCCGGGTCGGACCAAATGTTTGTATGATCTACAAATATTTGTTTCGGAGTTTGGGTGTTTTCTATGTATAATATGTATGTATTTACAAAAAAAAAGTATATATGTATTTGTATCAGTTGTCTAGTGCCCATAACACAAGCTCTGCTTAGCTTTGGACTAGATGGCGTTGTGTAATAGATGTCCGAAATATTTATTTATTATTTGTTTATCTTATCTCTGCAACCCTTAGGACGAACTGAATTTGATTGAAGGTTCAAGGACAACCGAGACCGACGGCTTAACGCGATCTCTGATGCACGGGCATAAACCACCGCCAATTTATATACTTCGGACTATTATTAGGAATTTCTTCTAAATTTCTTTGGGATTCTGCTTATGCTTTCCATCAGGTAAAGTAGAGTCATTTTGGCAGGGCATACATAAAAAGAAGAAAAACCTAACAACACTATTTGGTCTGACCCGGAAATTGATCCTAAAATCTCTTTATCAGCAGTTGTATTGTAATATAGTATCATACAAACATTATTTTTGTTTATGTAACTTTACGTCATTCTTATTTATTTGGAACATGGTATATTTAAAGAATCTATTTGATTCATCTTCCTAAAAACCTTCCAAACATAGATATATACAAATTGCTTAGTAAGATTGTCGTTAAATATTACTGTTAAAACCAAAAGAGAAGATTTATCGGAGCAGACAGACTGATTCACATTCGTCTCAATTATGTAGACGGGCCATCTGTCAATCAGCCCTCCCAATAGGGTGATTCGTTACCAGATTTCATTCCAAGCAAAATAAGAAGAAATTATATATTGCATTCCTTGGTTTTGATAGTCATCATGCTTGAGATTGATATGTGTATCTATAGCTTAAATCTACTTATAGATTGACATATATTATGTAGTATTAGTACATCTATAATAATAATAAATAATAAATAAATAAATATTTCGGACATCTAACACACAACGCCATCTAGTCCAAAACTAAGCAGAGCTTGTATTATGGGTACTAGACAACGGATATCAATACTTATATACTTTTTTTTTTGTAAATACATACATATTATACATAGAAAACACCCAAACTCCGAAACAAATATTTGCAGATCATACAAACATTTGTTCCGACCCGGGAATCGAACCCGAGACCTCTAGAACAGCAGTCGCGTACGCTACCACTGCGCCACCGAGGCACTATATAAATGAATCGCCAAAATGTATGTACGCGCTTAACTTCCGATAGGCAGCACAAAATTAAATAATATTTTTTTTATATATTTGTTATTGTAAGGAAATACGGATAACGGGAAAAGTATTTTTTTTTGTCCGCCATTGTACACTGGCTGTGGGAAGCTGAGACAGATATCTAAATATGGCGGTACGAAGCTCGCCCGGTCAACTAGTCCTACTAAATATTCCTAGAATCCTGAATTTGTCTGGACTATCCGGACTTGATATGATATGGTGTTGTCTAACAATCCAAATTTGGTTATTTATTGCGAGACGTAGCAGCTTTTAATAAAGATTCAAATAATCTATACTAATATATAAAGCTGAAGAGTTTGTTTGTTTGTTTGTTTGAACACGCTAATCTCAGAAACTACTGGTCCGATTTGAAAAATTCGATAAATAGGCTATATATCATCCCGCTAAGACCAATAGGAGAGGAGCACCAATGAAAAATGTTTCAAAAACGGGGGAAAATTATCACGCGACGGGCAATAGAAGACGCAAACGAGGTTGCGTGGGTCTGCTAGTTAGGTATATGTCTCAATTGCCTATGGGAATACGGTACTACCACGTTAGTTACATTTGTAAATATGTGTTTATGATTTTTGGAAATTAAGTCACGTCTATTACAGAAATTTGTACTATTTTAAAACTAACAAGCTGTACTTGAACATTGACTGTGTAATTAAATGTAATTATTAGTTATTAATAAAATTATATTAAAGGCACGATCCTCATGCTTCACAAAATATCGAAATAAAAAAATAAAATCATTAGTTATTGAAAGCCAAACAAACCAAAATTTGTGATTTAAAAAAACAATGTAAGAAAAGAATTATAAAAACAAAAGATTTCAAGCTTCACGGTTAATTATTCTTTTTTAAACTCTTCTTTAATCATAATCGTAAGTATACGTACAAGTTTTGAAGCGTAAAGGTAGGTTTTACTCAACTGCAATTTTATATACAATTTTAAAAATGGTTCACAAATTCACCACGGTATCTGTATACGAGTACAAGCGAGAAAATAATGTTCTTTTCAAGCGATCCATATTCAATAAAAACGTTTTTGAGTCGCATGATTGAACGACAGCGAGTTCTGCTTTGAACACGATGGTACCAAGTATTTCTTTATGTCCAAACATGGACTAGTATACAATTCAAAAAACAAAATTATAAGTGTGCCGGTCATGTGTAAGGTCATTTTCCAACTAAATATTGCTTTGACGAGGGTGGGGTAGGGCGTATTGCTTACTGAGTGCTGTTAGACTGTAATATAGAATATAGTATTGTGACAGATATAGGTATTGATAAACAAAAGTTATATCTAGTTATAACTTTTAAAGGTTTCACTTCCTTAATGAGGTAATCATTTTATTTCATCCTCATGTCATCATAAACGTAAACAAAGGATAAATCTTTATACTAAAGATTAAGGAAAAGTTTACATTTTGCCAAGATTCAAGACAACTGTCAAGAATCTATATTGTACAAACTAGTTTTGTGCCAAAAATCCGACGGGTGATATAGATTGTATCCGCACATCACTCCCTACGGAAAGAGGGCTCGTGCGGATATCCGCGCATGGCACAGGAGGGACTGAGGATAATTCTCTCGTGTTATAGCTACTATTAGGGTGACAGTGGACATTTTAGACGAAACGGATGCTATATAAAACAATTTATATGGTATACTTTGGATAATATTTAAGCTTTGACTGAACTTAAAAAGTTTCATGTATTGCTATTTGAAAACTTAACAAGGCCTTTGTAGATATTTCAACATTATCATAATTATTATCATCAACAATAGACTTAAGTAAATACTGACTGGACATTAGGTTTTCATTAGAGAGAAGGTTTTGTTCTACTATTAATATAAATTAAATACTGTTTCAAAACTATATACTATAAGTATACGTGCCATAAACAAACTTGAATCACGACCAACTTTGCCGATAAGTCGTTTGAAACCATCAAAACAACAAAGATTTCGCTCGTTAACAGTGCATGCTGCACTTGCTGCACTAACTATGTGAAGAAACATAATATACGAATCTTTCCATTGTCCATATTCCTAAAATTTGGTTTTTGGAAGACACCAATCATTGTGAGAAGTTGGAGGCTTTGACACTTTTGATCACGCCGCCTTCTTCTTCTTCTTTTTTTTTTTTATGTTTGACCCTGCCATAATGACTCTACTCTGCCTGATAGAAAGCATAAGCAGAATCCAAGAGTGATGGTCACCATACTGCAAACGCAGACAATGCAACAATGCAGCATGGTGTCCCACATCATGGCGGGCTAGTGATGCTTTCGCATCATTGGGCCTCCGGTCTCGCACTCACCAACGAAACAATATTAAGGATTCATACCCCAAAAGAGACAAAACTATATGTGATTCACAAAATTGTTGTTCTGGGTAAGTATTCATTGTGTTCATTTCATGTATGTTTGTAAAATCCGTCGCGACATAAGATAAGCAAGAGAAAGGAGCTCCAGTTACAAGCATAATACGTACCTTGTTAAATGTTATTACATATTTCTAAATGAGGAATTGTTCCATATATGTAATTTCAAGATGAAAGTGGCTTGTTTATAAATGAAGTAAAAGTCGATCTATAAATTCGTAGTTGTTAGTTACCATAATACGATAATATACGAAATACATAATATAATAATACACGATAATAGTTCCTTTGTAAAAATACACTATTCTTATTAGTAAATGGCAATACCTACACTATAATACAATCATCGTCTGCCTAGCCTTTATTATTCCCAAGATTTGTGGTTGGTTACTAGTTCAACCGGTTTTACCTGACTATCAGTTTTTGCACGGAGCGACTGGCATCGGACCTCCGCAACCCTGAGGGTGAACTGAATTCGAAAGTTGAACTAGTTGTCAGTATATTTGAGGGCACTGACTTCCCAATAACGATTGCAATAGATGTTCATGACAACCGGGATCGACAGCTTAACGTGTTCTCCGGCATGGTAAGGCACGGGTGGGAAACATCGCCATCTTCCATGCTCCGGGCTAACTAGACCAATGAGACAGGATACTATAATACAATATAAAATTTAAATAAATGACGACAGCTGCAACTAGAAATATATATTGTGAACACTTATCATAAGTTAAAAATGGTTTGCACATCGAGCGTCATGTATGTGTGTATTTATAACCATACTGTCGGCCGATACTAGGGTAGTACAACAATATTAAAAACTAGAAATTATTTATAAAGTAGTTTATAAATTCAATAATAAAATATATGAATTTTATAAAATGAAAAACAATTTTTAATTTATTTGTAAAATGTATAGTTTTAACTGTAATAAATGAAGAAAATACTCTGGATTCCAATGAAAGTGATGTTAAACAGAAATATATCTATATTGCACCATGTCCTGTACTCTTCATTAAATTTATAAATTGACCAATTAGGAGCTCTGACTACGAAATACAAAAGAATTGCAACGTGTAGAAATGTTATTTTAAATTAACATTTAAATTCAAAGACAACTTCTGATAGACGTCATTTTGAGTAGAGAAGTAGAGTAGAGAATTCTTAAAATTATTTTCGTACTAAGAAAACATGAATTCCGCAACCAGTGTTATTAAAATAAATGCTAAAATTATATTTTAAATATGAACCTTGTGAAACAGTTCAATTAACTCATAAAAAATTGGAATAAAGTGTGATTTACTGTACAACTTCTACCTAACGTAATTATTACCGTGCGAGTACCAGATTGATTAATTATTATCAATTGATTGTACCACTAGTATCTCGCTCGGGTGGATTTAATTTGATTAAGCACATACATGATGGGTTCTGATACATAATTAATGAGAACTTGTAACAGTGAAGAGAAACAGTTCGTAACAATTTGAAAAATAATCTTACGTGTATAATCAAAATTCCAGCCTAAAATAATAAGGATTGCATGTTTTAGAAACACAATTCTTACTTACTTAAACTTTCGGGTGTTTTCGACATTATTTTAAAACAGGACGGGTGTAGGATGAAAATTTTAAACAAACTTTGATGTACGGATGGCACGATGTGGTTTCCTTGCCTGAATTACAAAGAAAATATGCAAATTTTGTATTTTTAACTAAATGCTAGTTAGTTGGTCATCTCACTAATATAATAAACGCGAAAGTTTGTAAGTATGGATGGATGGATGGATGGATGGATGGATGTTTGTTATTCTTTTACGCAAAAACTACTGAACGGATTTGGATGAAACCTTACAGTAATATTTTAATTTATACTCTCGATTGTCGGCACTTGATGGAACTTGTTGTAATACATTCTAGAATTAAACTCACTTGTACTTATTCCACTATTTTATTTCCTTTTTCTACACCTGACCGGTTTCGCCTTATGGCATTCTCAAAGGTTATGATTACATTTATCCAAAACACTTACATCTAAAACCTAACAACTGTGGGTACCTGGAAATATCAGTGTGTCAGTGTAAGAACTTCTCCCCGAAAATAGGGAAATTGTACCCTGTGTCTACCCCTACTATTTGCTAATTCGATACTTTTAATTAAATAAGTAAAAGTAATAATATTAATTTACGATTCTAAAATATTATTTCAATAAGTAGATTCTATAAATAGATAATCATTAAAAATTCCTTGAAATGAAATGATAATGTCATGTCCTATTTCTATTTATGTCCAAATTTGTTTTATATCATATGTCTATTAACCTATATGTATAATAAATTACATGTCTAAAAATAATAAAGTCATTAAATTATAAACTATAAACCTTTCCACAACAAAGATGCAGATGACATTACTTAAAATATTTTAACAGTGGTGAATTATTATTGATGTCTAATTGCTGATTCAGCACCTTGTCACGATTCCCTATCAACAATTTATTAATTTCCAACGCCTCTAAAGCGGTGAGTTTTTTGCCCTTGTCACATATGTGTAGTGCCTTAAAGTCCACTTTAGGATCGAACGAATGCTTTTCCACTATTAAGTGTTCTGCAAAATTGGACTCTGTCTTTTTATATAACCCTAAAACTGTACAACTCAAAAGAGATCCTACAAAGAAATTTAACGAAATTGTTAAAGGAACCATACAGTCAGCAAATAGTATTTTTACCAATGACATGTATAGACTGAAGGTAATGAACCCTCAGGCACCAAAACTGAAGGCCTTTTATAAATTACACAAACCAGGAGAACTAATAAGACCAGTAGTGGCATATACTGGAGCTCCCGCCTATAAGTTAGCCGCGGAAACGAATCGGATCTTCAAACAAATAACAGGATTTGTACCAAACCACGCCATAAAAAATAGCATCCAATTAGTTAAGAAGCTTGAAAACGTAAACGTGCCGGAAAATGCAGTGTTGGTGTCCTTTGACGTAGTAAACTTGTTTCCTAGTGTTCCTATTAGAGACTGTAAGAGTATTATTAGTGACATTTTAATAGAATCGGTTGTTGATCCACAAATCATAGTTGACTTAGAGCATACCATATCGGTGTGTCTGGAGCAGAATTATTTCAAATTTTCAAACGTAATTTACAAACAAATAGATGGCCTGGCTATGGGGAGTCCGCTCTCTCCACTTTGCGCAGACATTTTCATGAATCACATTGAAAAACAAATTTTGGATAATGTTTCATTTAAACAGTCGATCCAATATTGGTACAGGTATGTAGATGACATTATTTGTCTGTGGACCGGGGATATAGAGAAACTTAACAAATTTGTGACATTTATTAATACTATTCACGATAACATACAATTCACAATAGAAATAGGACATAAAAAGCTAAACTTCCTTGACATTGAAATTGAATTAATAGACCATAAACACCAGTTTAAAATTTTCCGGAAGCCCTCTTTCACGGACAACATTATTCCAGCTGATTCAAACCATCCTATAAGTCACAAACATGCAGCATTCCATGCCATGGTACATAGATTACTATCGATACCAATGTCTAAGGAAGAGTTCAATAAAGAACTACAAATAATAAAAACAATAGCACATAATAATGGCTACTCCCCCAATCTAATAGACACTATGGTTAAACATAAGACATCAAAAATGGTTTTGAAATTGGTATATCAAGCTAACAGACCAACTCCTAAGACAGAAAAAGAACGGTGGGCTCGTTTACCATACATAGGGCAAGTCTCATATAGGTGTTCCAGATCCTTAGATGTAACAAAACCAGCGTTTTACACAACCCGTAGCCTAAAAAACCTCATAGGTAACAGTCTAGATAGGACTCCTATCACAGAAAAAAGCGGGGTGTACGAACTCACATGTGCAGTGTGCAACAAAAAATACATTGGCCAAACAGGAAGGTCTTTCCAAACCAGAATAGCAGAACATGCTAGGGGTTGGAGACTAAAAAAGACAGAGTCCAATTTTGCAGAACACTTAATAGTGGAAAAGCATTCGTTCGATCCTAAAGTGGACTTTAAGGCACTACACATATGTGACAAGGGCAAAAAACTCACCGCTTTAGAGGCGTTGGAAATTAATAAATTGTTGATAGGGAATCGTGACAAGGTGCTGAATCAGCAATTAGACATCAATAATAATTCACCACTGTTAAAATATTTTAAGTAATGTCATCTGCATCTTTGTTGTGGAAAGGTTTATAGTTTATAATTTAATGACTTTATTATTTTTAGACATGTAATTTATTATACATATAGGTTAATAGACATATGATATAAAACAAATTTGGACATAAATAGAAATAGGACATGACATTATCATTTCATTTCAAGGAATTTTTAATGATTATCTATTTATAGAATCTACTTATTGAAATAATATTTTAGAATCGTAAATTAATATTATTACTTTTACTTATTTAATTAAAAGTATCGAATTAGCAAATAGTAGGGGTAGACACAGGGTACAATTTCCCTATTTTCGGGGAGAAGTTCTTACACTGACACACTGATATTTCCAGGTACCCACAGTTGTTAGGTTTTAGATGTAAGTGTTTTGGATAAATGTAATCATAACCTTTGAGAATGCCATAAGGCGAAACCGGTCAGGTGTAGAAAAAGGAAATAAAATAGTGGAATAAGTACAAGTGAGTTTAATTCTAGAATGTCTTACAGTAATATAGTTTATACATCGGAATAACACATAGGCTACTATTTGCCGCGATAACCAACATAAACGCGGGTGGAGCCGCGGGCAACAACTAGCTAATAATAAAAAAATATACCGTATACTTTTATATTACATCAAAATTTTTGCTCTTTGGAAGATATTATAGATTTGTCGGAGTTTTGAGCTGAATAGCCCGACTCGTCATGTCTCAAGCTATTCTCGCTTTACATTTTACCGAGAAAGTAACCGGGGGCCCACCCCCAAATTTAATGGTCATTCATAAGACAGCAATATACATTGTTATGTCTCATAAGTTGCACGTGTTTACGAATAAAAAAGTCACTTCCCATTAGGGGATCCACCATAAGTTAGTGTTAAACTCTTCCTGTCTAGATCCATCTCGTTGTAGATATTATGAACTATATTGACGAACATTTTAAAAGGCATTAAACTGTTTTCTATTGTAAAGGTTCTGCAGGTGTATGTTGTAATACAATCCTAGTACATCGAACTCACATTAACTGAACTAGCAAATGCGTGTATAATTATTGCTCGTCTCTCAACAACCCCTTTGGGATGTACAAACGTAATGTTAACTAGAGCGGGATAATGAAACATTACAAAACTAGACACGAACAAGGTAACACGGCAAGTTTGGATCCCAGTTCTAAAAACTAAATGAGAGGAATTTATTTCTAGCGCAAGTTTTCAGTAAAACAGAGCTGTTCACAGGTGTACTGTACTGACACACAGTATTATAGCCTGTAAAATAGCGTGAAATATTATTTCGCAAAAATATTTTTATATGCAAAAGCTAGACTTATTTTTGAATATTTTGTGCAGCATTAAAAGGTTTTATTCGGAATAAAATAGACGGATATGTTTATATGTAAACTTAGAAAAACTATTTTGTTTTGATGAAAAATTAACTTATGTTATAAATAGTATCTATGCAAGATATGATTCGGTTGAGATTATTTCAAAATATATCTCTGACATAATTTAAGTTTACTAAATGTTTAGATATTGAATTACGTTATATTTAAAATTTAGTAATGCACTGATAAAAGCATGAACACCTAGTAAGAAAAGTTCTGATGTGTGTTAAATCTCAGTAGATAGTGAACATTGTTCTCGTTTACAGTACACAGTTCAGATGTGGCGCAGATGCGTCAACCAACATTTGTTATTGCTCAAGTTTCATGATAAACACATGCGACTGATTGTCTAAACTTTGCCATGAGTAATGGACATTTACTGGGTTTAAAATTGTTCGTGTATTGTTGCAAATGAACAATGGACATAGCGATGACGTATGTTTTGTAAACCAAAGGATTGTAAAGGAAATCTAAACAAATAAATAAAATTGGAGTGTGTTTGTAATATTAAAATAAAAAGTAGTCAATTTATATTGTAATAAGTGGATAACGTTGTAAGTTACACATTTAAATATATTTTCTTGTTAAATTTAGATGTAAGATGAATGTGTATCTGTTTGTTTTCCCTAATTAAATAAATAAATAAAATAAAATAAAATAACCGCCTTTTACTAAACGCAAATGTATGTACATACATGGTACATATACATAAAAATATATATTTAAATATATTTTTTTTTATTGGACATCGACCGCACAACGCCATCTAGTCCCAAACTAAGCAGAGCTTGTATTATGGATACTAGACAACTGATATAAATACTTATATACTTTTTTTTTGTAAATACATACATATTATACATAGAAAACACCCAAACTCCGAAACAAATATTTGCAGATCATACAAACATTTGGTCCGACCCGGGAATTGAACCCGGGACCTCAAGAACAGCAGTTGCGTACGCTACCACTGCGCTACCGAGGCAGTCATTCAGTCAGGCATATACCAAAAGTGTAGTTAAAATTCTTTTTGTCTGTCTGTCTGTTTGACGGACCTTTCACTGGCAGGTAGCTGACGATCCAGGGAGTAGCTTAGGTTACTTTTTTTAGACAAGTTTGTCCCGCGGCGTTACTCGCGGTACAACAATAACTGCGGGTAACACCGCGGGGTTCAGCTAGTTCTGAATATATTTTAAACTCCTTGTTGTATGAGAATATAAATAGTTAATATTTTTGATTTCTAAAATAATTAAAAAGATTTTCAAACTTTTTACAAGCTGTAAAATAAGCATCTCTCAAATATAGTAAGTATATTGAAATAGTTATTAGTAATTATTGTTTTACTAACTGACCCGGTAAACTTTGTACCGCCATATTCATTTTTTGTGCAAAATTTCAGAATTACCGAAAAACTTATTTTTGTAAGCCCGTGTTAACTTCTCGCAGGGCCACAGTGTATACGACTAAGCGGACTTAAAAAAATATAACACTACCTTTTATTTTTTGCCATACACACCTTGTCCTGACAATAACAAACACATAAGAACAGAAATATCCAATTTAATGCAGTCGATCAAAAGTTATTCACGTATTTTTTTTTTTGGTATAGACTAGCTGACCCGGCGAACTTCGTATCACCATATTCAAGTGAAATTTTTCTAATTTTATAAAAATTAATTCTAGGTAGATCGATTTCTGATACTGAATTTTAAGATTCAGATTATATATATATATATATATATACAAAGTGGACTGTCTTAATAAATAAAAAATAAACTATAGTTGAATAAAATAAAATACTTTAATAGCGAGATAAATTTAGGTGCATAAGAAAATCGTTGAAGAAATTTATGAAATAGGTAAAAGTCGAAGTTTATGATAATGGTAACTTAATATTTTAACTTTCAGTATTATATACAATTTTATCGGCAACTTTGCTAATACTCGTAACTTTAATAAAGCGTAGGCTTTGAATGTAAATAATATAATATCAAGCATTTGTTGGTGTGTTTCGAGTTTGGTATTAGTTTCATTCAATGTAAGTAATATACCGTGATATTGGCAATGTAAAGTTATATAATACAAAAATAGAACTTCAAAATTTGTTTTCAATGGGTGAACATTATACATAAACATCATGATAGGTTTGTTAAATAAATCAAATCAAACCGACTATGTGATTTGATGTCTATTAGAATATGAAAATTACTTCCTTAATGCATTACATTATTACACATAATGCCATATTTACATATCTGTCTCAGCTTCCCACAGGCTGTCCGTCATCTTTAAATTTTTCTTGTACAAAAACCTTGTCCTAACAATAACGAACACATAAAAAAAAATGTTTAATTTGGTGCAGCCGATCGGAAGTTATACGCCTACACAAATTTCGGCAACTCATTTTTATAAATATAGATTTGTAAGAAAATATTGTAAGACAAATGTATTCGGTCATTCTGAGATTTTTTGGTGTGATTTTGTGAGCGAATGGATTAGGGTATCAGATGGAAGAGTTCTTTAGAACACTCCCCATGATACAGGCGATAGAGGACTGCAATAGAGGCGATATCTCATCTAAGGTTTAAGGAAGTTTAATTTGTGGATTAGTCAAAGTATTGCCTCATTTGGGATTTGAACTCACAACACCACCATAGAAAACTACACGTGAAGAATGATTACGCAGAAAATTGAAAACCTGCGATACATGAAGTACTTTACGTACGATTTTACGATTACGTGGCGGTAAGACTCGAATATTATTAAAACATTTAGTGAATTACCTTCTAGGCACAACTGATTTAGATATGTTTAGTTTAACTGTTAATTACTTCAAGAACTTTAAAGTTACATCTTGACAACTTACCACGAATTCTCTCTACGACTCTCATTTTAGTGAAGCTTAGTTAAAGTTAGTTACTAACTTTGAGTATCCGTCAAAGTCACTTGCAGCGGTTACGTCAGTAATCTTCACTAGACTGCCTCGAGGGATTCCTATGGTCACACCTTAAATAGGAAAGGCGCTTTCTCCTCTATCTTCTATGTAAGAACATAAAGGGTCCAAGAATCCGACGAACTTATGTGATCAAGTTTGATGGGGAGTTTATTAAAAAATAAAGTTTATAAATCATCTGCAGTTAAACATTCAGTGAGGAACAAAATCGTGACGCAGCAGCAGTGGGCCAGAATGTGTTTCATATGTTTTTGTTTAAGTAATATCTCTTATATTATTGTTCGATGCTTTTGTTAAAAACCTACTTACCAAACAATAAAATTGGTATTTCAATATAAAACTGATTGTTGTTTGTAAGTGTCTGTGGATGTGGACTACGGTACCGTATTCCATGCGTAGTTTTTGTGATTGTATTGTTGATTGTGATCAATGGTTGTGTTAAACTTAATAAGAATATTAGCAATGTGAGACTAATATGATTAAAGAAATTAAATTTAAAATAGCAGCGTTTATACGCCAACAAGTATAACAAATAAAACAAGGTATAATTTCATATAAAGTTGTACAGAAATCACTGTTCAAACGTTTAATAAAGAGAAACTCACTTGAAAGTAACCTGCTGATTCTAATTAAAATTAATAAATCTCGTAGCTATTTTACCTTTGTCAATGCAATTCGTTGTCAAGGAAACAAGGATATGTAAGACTCGTGCTCTTTTATATTAAGATTTAAAGAGCATTTTAAACTTTATAGTCATGAAATTACTTTGGAATAGAAAAATATTCTTTGTACAGAAGTACTGCTTAGAAATATTTCTTATCTCAAAGTAGTTATCAAAGTGTGAAGTGAAATGTTAATAATTTCATGCTACCGAAAAGTCTGGGTGCAAAAACATTAGCTTTAATGGTTTTTTTTTTCATGATTAATGTTTTTAAGCTTGCCGACAGACTCTAGTTAGGTTGACTCTTATAATCCCTTTTGTTTAATATTCTTGTTGGAACGTGGCAAGACCTAAAAATTAAAATGTAAACGTGAAAATTATAACCAAATTTAATTTATTTTCATTTCAGTGGAACGAGATTGACAGATGATAATAATTTTTTTGCATGTAGACTTAGATCTACAGAAATAACCATTATAAGTACTTGTAGAATTTGTTTCGGGTGACTTGATAAGCTGAGGATTTTTTTAGCAAATATTTGAAAGGAGCGTTGAAGTTTAATCTATTTTTAAAGTCTTGCTAGACCTCGTTACATTTTGCTGTGAAATGTTTACAAATTAAATTATATTTCAATATTATACATTGTACATTTGACATGAACTCAAGAGATACAAGTGCATTGTCTTCTTCTGTTTTCCTCCGGAAACAGAATTGTAGGTAGGGGGGGGGGGGGTTAAGGCTCCGGTTGCCTCGTTCACTCGGTGTAAGAAATAAAAGAATTGCTTAAAACCGGTAGCATGTTTACTAAAGTACATCAACAGAAACTCCAAAGAGCCTCGGGGCAGATAATATAGAAACCAATGAATATTCAACGCTATTGATTAAGAGAGATGGTTTATTATTGAATTTTCAAATCAGATAAATCAACTTTCAGTTCAAGTACAGTTAGTTGATTTTCACAATTTCAATAATTTGTGTACTTCACGCTTATGGAATTTTGATGAAATATTGTGGAGTTGAAAACTGCTTCATTGAGTACTAAATATAATTTAATTAATCATGAAATTTGAATTTTACATTTATATAATACTAGCTGTTGCCCGCGGTTCAGTAGTTTTTGCATGAAAGAGTAACAAACATCCATCCATCCATCCATACTTACAAACTTTCGCGTTTATAATATTAGAAGTACTATTTATTTCAAAATTTTAAATTTTTCTTTTGTAGCACAGTAGTTAAGATGAATGCGAGTCAATGTAATAATACTATTCAAAGGTTTCTTTCAATAGTCAAAATACTAGTTGAAAATTAATATTATAACCTTAAATATAATCCTTACAAATCACATTAAAGAAAAGTTAATACAACGTTTACATTCTAGATTAGGTAGTGAATGATTCAATTTTAATTTAATTTTTAATGTAAAATATGAAACATACTTCTTAAAGTAAAATAATTTTGTAAGTAACTGAAATGACATTGCTATAATTGCTGCATTGGTTATTCTGATGACGAAGCCAAAATTCCAGTAGAGGAAATCTTCAGTGGTTATTAGCACGTGAGATTGTGTCTTTGTTTTTGTAAGTGCTAAAAATGGTTAATATACCGGTATAACAATGATCTTAGAGTGAAATGGATTAGAATTAAATGGTGATTTTATAGTTGCACCAAACTGTAATTCTACTTCCTACTTTTATTATAATTGCGAAAGTTTGTGAAGATCTTTGTATGTTCGTTATTGTTCACGTAACAGCTACTGAACCGATTGAAACGAATCATACATTTTCTACAATTTACTAAAATTGTGAGTCATCTGGCCATGCTACGAGTATAACGTTAAGCATTAAGTAAGTCAGAAAACAATCTGCCGTTCTAAATAAAAGTCCGCAATAGCATATATCTATCTCTTATGCCAGAAACCAGTATATCATAAACATATATAAAAGAGGAAGTGACTGACTGACTGACATACCCAGAGATAAACGCACAACGCACAACCCAAACCGCTGAACCTAGAATCCTGAAATTTTGCACGTAGGTTCTTTATATAATGTAAGTGAGCTCTAAGAAAGGAATTTTGGCAATTCCACCCCCAAGAGGGTACATCAGGGGATGAAAGTCTGAGTAGCGAAGCCGCGTGCAAAAACTAGTCTTAAATACTAAGTCATGTAATTTACACACATATACTACTTTCTACCACGACATACAACATATATGCGGGTGGATCCGTGGTTCATTATTAATTTTAACGGACAAAAACAGATTCGTCGAAAATTTTACTATGACAACATATTTTAAAATCAGTATATTACAGTGCTGGAAATTACAATTGATTACAATATGATGAAATATCAGCCGCAATTTTAATAAACTATCAGTGTTGGAAAATTGATCCATACAGTCCAGATTAAATTCATTTCGGTGGAAGTGTAAACAGACTTGCTGAAAAGCTTGCTGAATATTTGATATAATGTTTGCATGGAGTTAAACACTAACATCAATGCGTTTAATGGAAAATTTGGGACTGAAAGCCTCGGGCGAACCTTTTGATATGTTGTTTAAAACATGTCCGTTACATTCCATTATTTACTTTTGTAGTTTCATATTTCTTTGTGAATATATTTTTTGGATATTTTTCAGGTAAACATAAAAGCGTTGGTGACCGATTTATGTTGAGGTTGAATGTTAAAAGAATTGATTATATTTTGAATGATGTGGATATTTTTTAACTTTTTTTATCAATATGATTTTACACGTAATTTAGTTCGTATACTGAGCTTTTGTTTATTGGAAAATTGTTTCCAAATATAATCTTAAACAAGCGTGTAAGGATTGAGAGTAAGGTTGATTTTTAGACAAACTTTAGGGTTCTAATTTGTCCAACATAACTGTATCATCATTTTTTTTAATTAATAATGGTTTGACGATGCTTACCCCTAATTTATAATCACATGCCTTTTATTCTAACATTGAGTCTTGAGCTTATCTAGTTATTGCCCTCCGTTTCTTGAGTGATCTATTTCAGTTATTGCAGTAAAAAACCTATGTCGTTCCTCAAAAACCAAATTCAAAATCTACAACCTATCTCCTTAAAAAAGTCATTGAAATTCGTGCAGCAGTTTAGCCATGAAAGCGTTATAATCAGTTAAGAAATGTAAACTGGTTGATCGTGTTACTCACATTAATAATCTAAATTAAATGACTTACTAGCACATATTGGCATATCTATTCATATTCAAGAGTGTTCATTACCCATTTCACTGTCAATTCAGGCCCATCGCTGCTGAATTAATAAACCACCATCCTTTAACTGTACGAACGATTCAACGGAATAGATCAGGTCATATTATCATGGACTCTCCCTTTCTATAATACGACCGTCAAAGTGGGGTTGTACACACAAATATAAATGTGTTGTCTGGCATTCAGACTTTCACAATACCATAGTCATTGCAGTGCTACTTACTTCGGTTGGTTGTTTCTGTCAGTATTTTAGCGTTTAAAGTTTGAATATGCCATGAGTACGGTATATGTATTGACAGCTGAATAAGTACGCATGTAATTGTGTTGAGGTCCTTTATTTGAGTATACTGTGTTAGTATATTGGATAACGCTTTTGTTGAACATCTCTATTGAGTTAATGCTTGACTGCTTTAGAAAGAGAGTTGTGTTTTAAGAGAACAAATATGTTTTTTCTATAGCTCCTTAGCCTAAGCAGTTTCATGGATTTTGGTGATGGAAGTGTCTTTAGATTCACATTCATTGCGATATTATTAATGAGTACATGAAAATAATAAAAACTAAGTAAGTGATTGTAAAATTGTAAGAATGCATTTAAATGCAGGTTTTTCTTTTTACTAAATAATTGTCCTGTTATTGTTTTTTTATTTGAAAGCACCATTCATATCTTCAACAAAGGATTGCAGTTTCGTTTCTAAGGTCGATTTGTATTTGCGATGCTTCAATTCAAGTGCATTTCGACAGCAGTATTTACTTGCCATATGGTTAAACGTATATTTCTTTGATGGGACTATTAAATCGTGATGATTAATCAAAATAAGTGATTTATAAAATACGCATACCTTTATGTTAAATGTCAATATAATGGGATTGATTAAACTGATTACTGCGATTATACCGAAACGTAATCCGATACTGTATTGAGTCAGAGACTTATTCTAATCAGACGCAATCGAATTTAAACCAGCTTCCCTTTAGCTAGTCTCTAGGCTTTTGGTACGAAGCGAGGATTTGGAATGTTATAATTAATTATATTATAGGTGACATTGGTGCTAATTTTGTTTGAAAACTCTAAACTGAACTAAAAACCACAAAAAAATAGTTTTGTACTGTCAAACATAACTCTAAATGTCAAAGATTGAGTAAAAATAGATGTCATCTAAACACATACATACAAAAACCGTGGGAGAGCCATGCTTCTTTATGAATGGCCAGCTCGGCTGGAGTGATACTACGGCCTCACAGAAAATCAGTGTAAAATAGTGCTTGCGCTGTGTTTCAATGAGTGAGTGAGGATACCGTGGTGGTGGCCCATACCTCAACCACTTCCCATACCCCCTCCCCATCCCCCAAAAGTCGGCCCCGCACTTGTGACGCCCCTGGTGTTGCCAGTTTCCATGGGAGGTGGTAATCTCTTACCATCAGGCGATATGTCTGCTCGTTTGACCGTCTACCGTACACAAAAATAAAACGCTTCACCAAAATAAAAGAAGGAATATAAGATAATTTCAGAAAGGTTTTAGTTTAGTGAAACAACAACAGAATTAGCACCATTATCGGTAAAAGTAAACACTATCCATGACTTACTAGCTTTTGCCCGCGGCTCGTTTATATCAGTTGTCGTAACAATAAGTAAGCCTATGTCCTTCTCCATAGTCCAATCTATCTATATACCAAAATTCATCCAAATTAGTTTAGCGCTTTAATCGTAAACACGTAACAGACAGATGGCAAACAGAGATACTTTCGATTTCATAAATTAGTATCCAAGTATGAATAGTATGGATTATAAAGAGGTTTTTAATGATAAAATAATATTTTTAAACTGCTTGCTCACACTAAAAATTCATTTGCAGTCTATCTATTATACGAAAGGGCACATAGAGTATATACACAGACACAAAAGATATCCTTTGTATTGTATACAAAAACCTATATCTTACACGATAAAGGAGGGTCTAAAACCCTAATGAAATATTTTTGAGGACCGCCATGAGGGCGGGCCCGAGTTTAATGAAAATTTCATAAGGTCCTTAGCTGTGTCACTTTATAACCTTAATAATTTCGTAGTGATACACAAATGGACCTTTATAGCTATCGCATATGTTGATAATGTGCTTTACAATTATAACGGATTTATTTAAACGCAGCAGCCTCAAGTGATAGGTTTTGTAAACTAATATTACTTGAAACTCTATTAGAATAGAATAGATTAGAAAACTCTTTATTTGCACACCTTATTACAGAGTTAAATAAGTACATAATACATAAACTATATAATCTATTGTGAACATTCTGTAAGTGTAAGTTTAAAGGCGCGTATCCACCATAACTATTGGCAATTTGAGTGTTTCCAACTGTTTGCAACTCTTCAGAAATTGTCAATTTTGTTTCCATTGTCATGTGTCTACACTGAGTCGCCAACAATTTAAAAAACATTCCAACTAAGCGTCTCCACACAGCCAATAAATATCTGCGTATTCTTTTTATGTTTACCGCCAAAAACAGAAAGGTTGCCAACATTAATTGATATTTTTTTTGTCAAAACAAGGAAATCACAGAAACTTTTATCACCAACACGTGTCGAAAACACAAAAGTTGCCAACTTTTGTTCGGTGGAGACTCGGCTTAACATTATTGATTGATTTTAATAAAGTTTTTATTCCATGAGTTTTTCTTTGCTCCAGTAGTATTAATTTGTCAAAAGAGTTTGTAAAATATATATGTATACATTCAAGTAACCTCGTCTGTGTCTCTCATCAATCATGCTTGCAATTAGTAAAACACATTTAAAAAGTGTAAATTGGTTACATTTATTCACTTGTTTTATTGACACACAAAAAATAATTCCTACACTAAATGTGAACTCTCTGGCCCCTGGACTAATGTAAACTGTATTTCAGGGACCAGTGTCCTCGCTCCAAACATTAAAAGATCTTGTATGTCAAATACAAAAAAAAAGACAATCAACACATTAACTTAAAAACAATAAAACAGAGGTAGTACAGAAACCACACAGCTGACCCATGTATATATTTGTGTGTACGTGCGTGCGTCTGTGTGAGCATGTGTAGTGTTTCTATATGTGTATGCTTTACTTACCCGACCACTGAGCTGGTTATTCCTTTTGTAACATCATATTCTCAATGTCATCGTAGCTGCAGTCACCCAGCCATTTTACTAAAAGTAATTTAAATTTGAAGCTATTGTACTTTATCGTATTTAATACATATTAAATATATACTTACATCGTTAATATGTATTAAATTATCTTGTAATTCAATGTAACGTAACTGTTTTGATCAATATATTGTATATCTGAGGTGATGTCACGTTAATACTATTTATGTTGATACTTCATCAACAGTAGATTGGCTTAGAAGATTATCGTGGGGCGTGCGACTGACAAAACATTTGGTAGACGCTCGATCGCTACGCAACCACAAAGGGTTACATTGGTTCAATTAATTTGTGATAAATTTATATTTAAATATATGTATTAGCTTTTCTTCGTGACTCTACCCGTGTGTTTATCGGATATCGCTGATGGTAAGCGATTACCGCCGCCCATGGACACTCGCAACCCCAGAGGCGTCACAAGAGCATTGCCGGCATTTTAAGAAGAAGTACGCTCTTTACTTGAAGGCGACAGTTCATTCCACAGGGTTAATATATAACTTACACACATAGTTAATGTGACTTTCTATTGCTAAAATCGGTTTTTCAAAATTTATTTCAGATTCAGTAGATTCAGAGATTACTACACAAACTTTATCTCTTTACAATATTAGTACATGTTGAGGATACTTTTATATCCCACTAAAAAAGGATAATTGATGGTTTAATAGTAGTTCGCAATTTCTAACAAGCGTTTTTTTTTATATTTTGAAATAACCAGTCAAGGCTTTTGGTGACGACATTGATATATTTCAGGCCAGTAACCATGATTTTATTAATACGGAGTATGTATCAATTATGATTAACAGGTAAAATCCACCGAATTCAAGTAGGTAATCTAGTAGTAGTAAAAGCAGTAGAGCCACGCTGATTTTAGCATGAACGGGTTGGCTCGACCGGGGCGGTACCACCCTTGCACAGAAGATCAACGTAAAATGACAGCGTTCGTGCTGTCGTGTTTCGTTGGTTAGTGCGAGACCGGAGGCCCAACGATGCGAAAACATCACAAGACCACCGTGGTGTGGGTCACCATGTTGCATTGTTGCATTCGCAATGAGTATGGTGACAACCACTCTTGGATTCTGCTTTTGCTTTCCACCAGGTGGACTAAAGTCATTTTGGTGAACATAAAAAAAAAAACATGGTAGTGGTAAATTTCTAATATCAATTTTGTATAACTCCTAAATTTTATGTTCAATGCTAAGAACCTACATAAATAAGTAACACTACAAAACAGACTTTAAAATTTTGGAGAAATTAACTGAGAAAACTTGAAAATTATTTGTGGCGGGTACGGTCTCTATGAATACTACGGAACTTTATTTATGTTTTATTTTTCTTTCCGAGTAGTTCCTACCACTACTTTCATAATACTAAGTCTATGGGGATGTCGGTTATCTTGGTGTCACGGAGGAGCTACTTTACTAAAGTTCCGTATTTGGTTTACAAAAATGTGTTCACCTAGTCGAACACCCCAACTCGATAATTATACATATAGTTCTAACACAGTTCACAATAAAGTTGCGCCCCAACTTTATCCCACATTTCGTGATGTATGTGCACCGCTTTATCCCACATTTCGTGATGTGTGTGCACCGCTTTAACAAACATTAAGCCCTACAGGAACTTTAATATCCTTTCTATTGTTTTGTTAGGGCACCGTTCTTATACCGACCCAGTTCAGAACAAGAATTGTGAGGAGTCATCCACATTGTTTTATTTGACGTCCAATTCTTAGATGAAATGAAAATATCTCGAAAGTGTTTCTTCGGAAATGTTTCATTTGGATTAGACACTTACTATATACATTAAAGGTAACGAATTGGTTTACTCCAAATAATTAATCTTTAGTTACTTCATGTAAAATCGATCAAAATTACTATTGTGTTTGTGTTTTTTATTTTAATCTGCATATCACCGACCTTGTTTAAATATAAAAGATCGTAAGATATTACCATAATATTGAAACTATATCCTTTTTTGTGTTGTACCGTCTAGGATTTGAACTCACAACACTTGGCGCAGTGGAAAGCTGCGTGGAGACCGTTAAACCACTAGAGTAACCATGCAGTCAAAGGCAGTGTTGAAATATGAGTGTACTCCCGATATCAACCCGTAAGTTAGGTATTGATAGGCAATCACATCACGTGGTAGGAAGATTCTTCATTTGTATTAGCGAGACACAATATATTTTAAGCACATAAAATATATCTCTTAATCTATAAAATTCTCGTATCGCGGTGTTTGTAGTTAAACTCCTCCGAAACGGCTTGACCGATTCTCATGAAATTTGGTGTGCATATTGGGTATGTCTGAGGATCGGACAACATCTATTTTTCATCAAATACAAATTCAAATTCAAATACAAAATCATTTATTCAATAAGAACCTAAGTGAAATTTATGAACGTTAATCCCCTAATGGTAAGGGTGACCCATCCTTAAATATTTTTTATGGCAAAATAACGTTTGCCCGGTCAGCTGGTATATATGTATTTATAAATAAAGTAAATAAATAAAGTGAAAATACGATATAGTGGAAACGAGGCTTTATATAAATAAAGCACTTTTCTTAAATAAAATCTACCTCAAATAACTACAAATCAAAAGCCCGTTTCATTTCCATTTGACGGTCGTAATGGTAAAAAAATATATTTCGTATATTTGAAAAACTGTAATTTATTTTTTTGAGACATGTCAAACGCAGATAGTTGAACAAACATTTCTATTTATTTAAGTATATTAAATAGTAAAAACAAGATGTTTGCTTGGTAATAACGTAAGTAGGCACATCAAAGGTCTTTCAAGCAATAGTAAATACACAGCTCAATTAGGCAATTATAAATATCTATACAAATAAATAAAATTGGAGTGTCTGTTTGTAATATTAAAATAACTACTTTGTACTAAATGCATATGTATGTATACACGATACATATACCAAAAATGTAGTTGAAAAAATTGTTGTCTGTCTGTCTGTCTGTCTGTCTGTCTGTCTGTCTGTTGTTCCGGGTAATCTCTGGAACGGCTGGACCGATTTTGACGGGACTTTCACTGGCAGGTAGCTGATGATCCAGGGAGTAACTTAGGCTACATTTTTAGACTAACTTTGTCCCGCGGCGTTACTCGCGGTACAACAATAACCGCGGGTAACACCGCGGGGTTCAGCTAGTTATAAATAAGGTTGTTATTAACGTACTGTATATATTTATGTCACAGAACTCAGTACCTTTGCACCAGAGTTTTACGTACATTTATGCTGATAGTTTAGATCTTAAGTATCGCAGCGAAATGTTACATGACTTCGTGATGAGTCAGATAGTATTATATATAATTTTTCCAATAAGAGTTTTTATTTAAGTATTTTTAATTAATATTAAATTTTAATGCACTACACATATCCAAAAAACTAAAATAATCAAATTAATGGAACATTTAATATTTAAAACAGATCATCTCACTTTTACAGTATACGTCTGAACAGTGTAAAGACCATCTTTATATCTCGTAGGCGTCTTGTAATAACTTAACCTTTACTCAGCAAACATACGCATTCATTCTGGTAGATGTTATTCTCTATTACGACCTACAAACGTACATTGAACTTGTACCTTTATAATTAAACAGAATGTGGTGCTAGCCCTTATTCTAACATTTTAATAAACACAAGCTTAAATGAAAAAAATAAAAAACCCTCTACGCAAGCAATTAATCGTTTTGAAAAGAGCTGATAATCTTACACTGTTGGATCGATATTAACCAAGAACCATCGCAAGGAAACTGGTTTTCAAATGAAAAAAAACGCATTGAAATTGGTCCATTCGTTTTAAAGCTACGGTTCCACAGACAGACACACACGGACAGACAGACATCGACGTCAATCTTATAACATCCCTCTTTTTGTAACGGTGGTTAAAAACTATAGAGCATAAGCAAAAGTGTTGAACTAATTCTTAACACTCTAGCTAGCCGATTTTTATATAAAGTAACTATAGCTCAGTTTAGTCAGACAAATTTTCTTTTAGAATAAAGTATTATATTAAATTCAAGAGCTTATAATGTTATCTTTTATACTAAAGAACAAAAAGAAAAAAAATCTTTTTTAACTTGTTGTGTTCGGTTTTCTTCCAATATCCATATTATTATATCGAAATATTATTTTTTCATAGGAATTTAATGCTTTAATTTTTAACCTATTTTCATCTTGAATTTAGGAAATAAACTTTAATGAGTATTTAATGCAAGGTAACCTCTAATAACAATAAATGCATTGGCTAATGCCCACATTTACGTTTTGGGTAACTAAATCACTTTAAACGACATATTTAAAACTTCAAAAGCTTAAAACTCGTTAGTCATACTGCACACTAAACTAATCAAGAGATAACTTAAAGTCGTCTATTAGATGTTGAAAGTAACAGAATTATTTAATTGCAACGTCTCCGCTTAATATCAGAATACTAATAATACCCCACGTTTAAATTTGTCTACGCATCTAGAGGGTGAGATAAAGAAAATTTGAAGAGAAGAAATATTTTCAGCGTATATTATTATGTACAGAAATTATTCTGTCTATACATAATTTATGCTGAAAACATTACCTTCATCTTAAAAGTAATCGTATAAATAGAATGAAAGTTTTAGTGTCACTATTTACATACAATTATTTTAGTTCATTCTACTCTATCAACTGTCATTAAAGTAGTGAGCTGCGCATCTACGCCGTAGCAACTCATCTCGACTTAGCTACGTAAGTGCGTAGCTTCGTAGCTTGAATGTTTATTATCTAATACTAAAAATTAAAGGCTAAACATCTGTTTAACCTTTAATTTTTACTAAGTTTGTCATTTTAATAGTGATCAAATCACCATTTGAATAATATACTCAGTAGCGGTTAAGTTCGATATTTATTGAAGTTTAATATTTATATTGAAGAAAAAAATTCAATTTCCGAGAGGCAGTACAAAATGCCTTTGAAGAGTTTGTTTCCTCCCGTCCAGCTGATTTTTACAAGAAGGGCATCAATAAACTGCCAATGCGTTGGCAAAGATGCGTCGATTGCGTGGGTGATTACTTCGAATAACAGAAATAAAAAAGTTTGAAAAAATAAGTACTTTCACTTATTGCATACAAAACGGCAATTTCGTAGGTAAATACCTAATATTATGATGTTCGTGTGAACTTTCTTGTGCATGGTGTGGTCTCCTTAATTGAGCAAGCATATACATTTTGATTTTAATTGTTCTTCTTTTGTTTCTATTTTGTGTATTCCTTAAAAAAATAATTACAACCCTATTCAGATTCAGATGGAGGGTGTTTTTATTAAGAAAAAAATATAAAACAGGCACAAAGATCTTAGTTAGTTAGTTAGTTTAAGGTTTTTTATTAAGTAGTTGCCACGTCGACCTAGCGGTTAGCGTATGCGACTGGACCTGCGATCAAGAGGTCTCGAATTCGATTAACGGGACGGGTCAAAAAGTGTTGTTGAGTTTTTGTTACAAAAAACTCTTAACAGTTCAGAGTATGGCAATTGCCAGAGTTTCACGCCCCTGTCTTGGAGAGCACGTTAAGCCATCGGCCCCGGTTGTTATAAACATCTACAGTTATCGTTATTAGGAGGTTAGTGCCCTCAAATTTACTGACAACTAGTTCAAATTTGAAACTCAGTTAATCCTTAGAGTTATGGAATCCTTAATCCTATGCCAGTTGCTCCGTGGAATAATTGATATTCAGCTAATATCAGTTGAACTAGTAGCTGGTCCCAAGTAATATTGGGAATTTTAAAGACTAGGCAGATGGGCAGTAAGTATTTAGTCGCTTTTTATTGTCAATAACATCATACAATTTTTATTCCGGCTGGGACAAATCTAAAATGCTTAGCACTACTTAGTTTAAACTTTTTTTTATTTCGGGTAATGCTTACTTTAAGTATAGAGTACATCTAACAAATTTAGGTAGATAGATAGATAGAAAACTCTTTATTTGTACACCATTATAGTACATAGTTTTAAAAGTACATGAAATGTGAAATGTAGTGTACAAAGGGCGGCCTTATTGCCAAAAGCAATCTCTTCCAGGCAACCTTAGGATGGATTAAAATGTACAGTAGAGACAGTGGTAGTTGTCGGTGCAATGAGTTTTTAATTAATTTTAATTATATTATTTGACGAAAACCATATATATTTATATATATATATATACATATATATATATATATACATATACACATACTCATATAACACATACTTATACATATCAATAGATATACATACATATATACAAAACTAAATCACGTATGAGAAATATATTTAGTTATGTATTCACAGCACTCTCTAAATCGTGCTTATTCTAATTAAGGTAATGTTCATGAACCAGTTTCTTAAATTCGTTTATTGTTTCCGCATTCCTGATTTTTATCGGCAGTGCATTCCACAAGCGTACAGCTTCAACAGTGAAAGACTGGTCGTAAAACTTTGTGGAATGCAGAGGCATCTCCAGTCTCAAATTCTCGGATGACCTTAGACATTTTTCATGTGTGTCATATAGGAACTTGAATCGTTCTTTGAGGTAAAAGGGGGCTCTGGGATTAAACAAAATATTGTAAAGAAAAATGAGTAGATGAGTATTCCGGCGAGAGCGAATCAGAAGCCACTTGAGCATTTGACGGAATTCAGAGACGTGGTCATATTTACGAAGGCCAAATATGAATCGTATACAGAGATTTTGAAGTCGCTCAAGCTTATCAAGTTGTGCTTCAGTGAGATTCAGATAGCTGACATCGGCATAATCGAGAATTGGAAGTAGAAGTGCTTGTGCAAGAGCAGCCCTAGTCGCAATCGGAAGAAAATTACGAAGTCTTCGCAGAGACCCGGCAGAAGCAAATATCTTTCTACTAACCTCTTGTATTTGTGAACCCCAAGATAGAGTATTGTCTATGTAGATCCCTAAATTTTTGACACTAGTACTGATCTCAAGAGTGGCACCACCAAATTGGATTTGGGGCAGTTCTGCATAGTTAACTCTTGATATCATCCTGGGACTGCCAATAACACATACCTGCGTCTTAACAGGATTAATCTTGAGTCCATAATTATGACTCCATTCGCCAATGCGTCGCAGGTCAGCATTAATAGTGTCGAACGCCTTTGGTAACAAGTCAATCGAAGCTTGTGTATATATTTGTAGATCGTCTGCATAAAGATGGTAGATGGAACTTAATTGATTAGAGATTGAGTTTATAAAAACAGCGAAGAGTAAAGGAGATAGAACGCCACCCTGTGGTACACCAGCAGAAATACTGCACCAGGAGGATACCGTGTCTTCAATGCAAATACGTTGCCGGCGACCAGACAGGTAACTAAGAAACCAATCAACTGTCCTCGGAGATATGTTAAGAGACCGTAGTATACCAAGCAGAATTTCAAAATCTACAGTATTAAAAGCATTACTGAAATCAAGCAAGGTGAGTACTGTGATCATTCCACTATCCATGCCCAGCCTGATGCTATCTGTAATGTGTACCAGTGCAGAAGTAGTGCTGTGACCAGGTCGAAAGCCTGATTGGAAGGGGTTTAGTAAGGAATTTTTGGAAAGGAAGTTACTCAGTTGATAGTGAAGGATAGAAGAAGAAGAAAGGTAAGTATAAAATAAAATAATATCCTAACAAAAAGCAACATTTATATTTCAGACAAATGTTCACGGAAAAAGATTCACTTTAGGATAAATTTTACATTGTAACAAATCCTCGGAGTGTGAAATTTTTCATGTCTATTATTTCTAAACAAACAAAGGACCATAAGCATGGTAGGACAAACAAACCCCGGGACAGATAAACTGTTATCGTACAGGTGTGTTGGCTTAACCTTTCGTACGATTATTGAATAACCTTTGAGAACAATACAGATAAAGTATTTCAATTCAGCTTTTGAAACTCCTACGCATTCTTTCGGATTTGGTGGATTATCGCTGGCGCTTCTTGAAATTAAATTCTAATAAAAAAGAGATACATAGAGAGAAGAGATACATAGAGAGCATAGAAGTGACTTGAGTACTAGCAGTTGGATCTTCAAAAATATTATTTTAAATCTGATTCAACATGTTGCGTCGTATATGAAAAATATATTTTGTTTTATGCATGTTTTTATGAATATAATTATACTCTTCGTTAAAACAATCACGTTTTGATTGCGCTTTTAAAAATTTTTTTTTATTAATTATTACATAATTTCGACAGATACAGCAAGCAAAGATCATCAAATTCTTGCCAAGAAACCACAAATAACAGCAAAATTATCAACGTTGCCACTATAGTGTTCACCATTTCTGAGCTCTAAACTAAATATAGATACGTCTTATAGTTCAGTGATTACTGCAAATCAAACACACGCGGTAGACAAAAGCCACAGCTCATCACAATTAGACGTCAACATGAATCGATACGAAATTGACAGGTACATAAATTGATCCGTCAATAATTTCGCGTTAATTATCCACCAACGACCGAACATCACCCGATAATGAATAGACACGTGTATTATAATTCCAACGTTCTTGGAAATACTCGTGAAAATTATAGGAAATCGAGAAACATACATATCAATAGAGAACAGCCTACAGAATGATGAGAAATCGTTTTGTTCAAAACAGTAATTTTTTTTATGTAGGTTTCAACTATATCTCATATAGTATGGTGTTATATTGAATTAATGTTCAACTAAGACTATATTATAATCTTAGAAATCTTCTTATTCGTACAAAGATATTTTTGAGAGTTAATAGTAGTATAAGTATATTGCAAATTTGAGGGCTGTACATTATTTTGAGACTACTAGTTGACCAAACAATTTTATTTGTAATGGTCGTTCACCTGTGGACTAATCTTAGATAATATCGTTTATCTTAGAAACTAACTCAGAAGCCTGCCGTTACAAGATTTTCTACTGTTTTATTTTAATCAAACCCGGTTAACTAAAACAAAAAGAAATTACGCATTTATACTAAGCGCTTAAATGCAATGCGTTTAATCTTAATGAGAGTTTGGCAAATAAAAGCTCTTAGTCCCGACTTTAAGTTACGACAATTTATCTGAGCCTGTATCAATGGGTGAAAAAAACTTTTACAATAAATTTTAGTGCTAAGCGTCGCGAGGTAATAAAGTCATTAATTCTTTGCATTTTTTTGCCTACCTTTCTCAACGAGCCGTGGGCGACTCTTTTTTTTTTAATTTGTTAATATTTCTTCTTTGTTGTCTATATACATAAATTAATACTTTTAAGGCATTTTGAACCTAACTTACGTAGCTCAGTCGCTTTAGTAGTTCGAGACTGGAGAGTGGGCAAGCTTTGAACAAATTTAATTATTTAGATGGTTGATAGTAAGATGAATCCCTGGAGTCGTGAGTCTAGTCGAGAGAGGTCAGATTAATATAATTTTTACAACGATGAGGCAACAAGTTTTCAATTCATTTAATAACTGAAAAAGCTGGTGAAAGTTAAGGCCCGTTTTATAACTAAATTCTTTTTTAGATATTACAGTGCTGTTTTACTTATAACTTAAAAGTGTATATTTCTGGGATGATTATTTAGTAACGTGCTGGATGGGAGTCTAAAATCAAGAAATAATATAGACACAGCAGTAGTATCGAGTACCACACTCATTTTAATTTATATGTTTAAAGTTTTGATGGCGTACTCGCCGTGTGCCAAAACTTTCTAAACACAATTTGAAGACTGTACATTCTTTTGAGACTACTCTTGTTCAAACAATTCTATTTGTAATGGTCATTCAACTGTGGTATATTCTTGGAAAATATCGTTTATCTTAGAAACTAACTCAGAGCCTGACGCAGCCTGCATCTTTTTCATTTCTACATCAATTTTCTGATTTTGTATCCCAATGAGTAAATAATGTGTGTACATGCATACACGTCCTTAAATATATTAAGTAGTAGCACATTGTCATGCTGCCCCTTGTTCCATGTAATATGTTCAAAATACTGTAGCCTTAGCCCTGGGGGCAGACAAGGGTCGGCTGTCTACCTCCATCCCGCTCATATCTGATAAAGCTGATAAAGCATTTTTATGGCCTCTCTTTGTTCCGTTTTTCAATTACTGAATTAAAGGAAATCTTTACATTTTATTCACAGGTAACAGTTTTTTATGTTTCAGAAATACTGATTTAAAATGTATAACTATTTAATTCAGTTGTTGAACATTTTGGTATATGAAATGACATTTAATTGACATACTCGTTAAATTATGAATGTTTTAAATCAATGTAATGAAAATTTATTTATAATGATACGATTTGAATCTAGAAATGGAAAACTTATAACATCAATGTTCTGTAATTACTAGACGACCCGCATAAATTCGTCTGCTTTCCTTTATTGATTTTATTTTTTCACTTTTTGTAGTATTTTCAATGAAGGTTCCTATTGGTGATAGCGTAATATTAATGGTCAAAAGTTTCCCTCTATAAATGTTCAAAGCTAACAGTTTATTTTTTCAATTTGAACCTTTAGTTTAGTCAAAATCATCATTATTTGTTCTTTTTTCTCGTAACTTTTCAAACAGATACAGCAAGTGTAGAGAGTGTGCAAATATAAAATTACAAGTTGTTTTTCAACTTCACGAATATAAAACTGCCAGGAAACTTTCAGTTTATGTTTACTGAAAGACGGGTGTAAAAAGAGTAAAACTGTACTTCATATTACTAGTAAAAGCTGTGTTCGCTGAAACGTGAACATATTAATGTAAACAGCCAAGTTGTCCGACATGACATTTCAAAGCGATAGGCAGACTATCCTGTTTGTCTGCTTGCCGCTGTTGCTATATCAATATTGATTTTATCTTTTTTCTTTTTTATGCCAGCTTTGAGTTTCGTATTCGAATTATTTTCATTTTGATTTTTTCCGTTTATTTTAGATTGTAACTTGTATTGACTTATTTGATACGTTTAAATATTACTATGACATTAGTTTCGATTTATTTCAAATATGTTTACTTGATTTAATAGCAGAAGTCGTAATGGGACTTTTAATCTAAGATTTATTGTAAGGTATTTACTTTTAAAACGAATATAATTAATTGGTTTTATTTACTTCATGACACACACTTTCGTCATCAGATTTTTTGTACGCTCCGATTCTAGTATTACTTAAAAACATATTAAAGGATTAAAGTATAATATTTCTTCTTCCACAAAATTTCAATTAATTTCTGAAATGACAAAAGGTTATACAAAATGGAAAACATTATAATAACACATATTTTACGAATGAATATGAGCCAAAATAACTCAAAAAAAAAAACTTAAATTAGGCTTAATTTAAAACATTTTGAATAGCAAATTATTTCAAGGATTAATATTTAGACAAACCGCGTCCTAAAATTCTTTGAACTATTTTAATATTGTAAGTCCACGATTTCACTCAAACAGTAAACTGCGTAACGACATGATTTCCAAAATAATCAGTAAATGTTAGTTTGACGAAATAATTTGATTTTAACTTCTTACAAAAACGTATCGATTTTCATCGTGAGAATTAATAATCATATCGATTTTTGTCTCGTACTAGTTGTGTCTACTCGTACACGTGACATTTGGATTTTTAAGTCATTTTTAATTTTTCCACCTTTAAAACCTTCCCTGGACTACATCAAACACTTCTAAACCAAAATGAGCTTAATGGGCCCAGCTATTCTCGAGTTTTAGCTAGGCAAATAAACAGTTTCTGATTTTTAATAAAAGATTATTGAGTAATTAATTAATCCAACAAAAAATATCAACATTACAGCAATTTTTGCTCTGTAAACGTTAAAGAGCATAGATATATCATCAAGGACAGATAAAGTTAGGTTCTGAAAGAGAATATACGAAATGCATGTTGTGTAGACATTAAATAAATATAGTAAGATTTATAAGTAATTAATTGAAAAAGCGAAACGAAGTATTTCATTCATAGTTTCATATTTCAAGTTTGAACTTTAACGAACTAACAAATTCTCATACTTCACGTCTTATAGAAGATGTAACAAGATGGATCCAAACTAAAGCCAGCTAATTTTGTTATAGGGGAGTATCATTCAATTAACTTTACACCGCATTAGACGAGCTCCGAAACGTCTTTATACAGAGTAAAGGCAAAGTTTCCATTTGCCGAAGTCCCAGTTCAAACAGCGATGCGCCGCACTAAAGCGAATTTACATGTTTACATTGGGGATGTCGCGTGGCTATGGTGCTGTGAGCGGCACCGTATGCTCATTGAAATAAGTTTTCCAAATACAAGCCAAGTAAATATTGACGAGATATCGGTGGGTGCGGTTTTTGTTGACGCTCACTGGCTACGTGATAAACTCTCTGTTGCTCTCTGTTGTAGGGTCTCGCCGTTAAGTTGCTGCAGAGTCACGTCACCCCGATTCGCTAGATTTATTGTGTTTTTACTTGCGTGTTTGTTTGCAAATGTTTGGATGGCTTTGTTGTTATTGACATTCAGATAAGGTTCAAAGACTCCAGATTTTATGGTTAGAGTTGTGTTTGTTAGAAGATCAGTGAAATCACTTGGGTTGTTGTTAGTGAGATCAGATTTAGATAAAATTATTAACGGTTTCTTTGTTTCTGTTTCCTTTTATTACGTTTAGCTTTAACTATATTAAAATAGAGGAATAAATAAGTAAAAAGTCTTTGCTCAATCGGTGGTAGAATTAAAGTCATCCAACTATAAAGCTAGTGAAATCTATCCAATAAAGCTCCGAACTAGACAATACTAGTAACGTCGTGATTATTTTCTCGTCGTGAGATTTTTAATCAGTTGTAATCTCTTACCCCCAAACAGGACCCAATGAAGAATTTCAAAGTAATATTTAAATTAAAAATGTAATGCAAAAGTTACTTAAAAAGTTTTGTCTTAATTTTAACATAAATAGCTTTTTGTTAAGTGGGTTGTAAGCCGTGACTTGGTGGTTATATAATATTTAACAACCCGCAAGAAATAAAATTACATTGTCGATCTTTTGATGTGAAACATTCAATTTTTTTTATTTTTTATTTATATTTGTTTTGTTAATTGTATTCTTATTTGTGTTTGAATTCTGTATTTAAAAAAAGGAATACTAATCTAATAAACAGTAATTTTATTTTACGCAAAACAATTTCGATGTTTCACATCTGCCAAGCGTCCCGTGACGGTTAATTTTTTATTGCGTCGATTTTTTATTTTCTATTTTTAATTATTTATTTAAAGAAGTATGGTAATTTTGAGATCACGAATTAATAAGTTAAAATGCATATTTAAAAAAAAAACCTAATCACAAAATAATAACGTGTTTATATTTAGGAAGAAACTTAAAGTAATATGTGCAATTAATAATCGATTTAATACAATGTGTCTGAATTATTAGTAATAATCGATTGTGAAATAATTGGCAAAATCTAAGGGCCATCGATGTCAATCTTTATAATTGAGTAACGAAAGTCATTATTTACCGAAGCACATTATTAAGATGAATAGTGTGTTTCATTTAGAATTATTTTGTATTTATTTTGACATATTTTGAAACAAAAGTTATTTATCTTTATAGTTTTACTCACTTTATATTTATGTACACACTTTGTATACACAAAGTAAAATCGCACAACATAATCAGCTACAAAGTATGTATATCAATTAGCGGTCTTATCGCTTATGGCGATTTCTTCTAGACAACCATACACGGACATTAGGTGTGGTGTTTCAGAATTTAGGTAGTGTGTTAGCTCCCTAAACACACATTATAACATGAATATTTAAAATATCAGTAGATTAAAATTGACAGTCAAACAGTTATAAACATACGTGATTAACATCACTAAGGTAAAAGTAAAAGGCAAAATGGACTAAGAGCACAACATACCTCTTCTAAGAAACTTCAAACAAGTAAAAGTGATATTGTTTTTTATATTATTTTTATCGGGCTATTTCTCAGAACTCTGAACTACTTAGTTTTAGTAAGAAATATGCTACAAGAAAACCCACTCGTAATTCCGGTGCCGTCCATACATTGTGCTACAAAGTACCGCTTGGCTCGTTTTGTCCGACAAGCGGATAGACACGACCAAATGGTGCGGACGTAAACTGGCCTTGTTACTGCATCGCAGAACCGAAGGGGATTATACCAAACAGAATAAGAAAACGAACTTGTAAGTTTTTTTTATTATGTTTCGTTAAAAAAATCTTTGAGTATTTATTGGTCATTGACAGTATAGCAAGCTTTGCGGTGCATTTTGTGGTTTCTTTTTTTGTATAAGATACTATTTACTAGACAGAATAATTCAGAAAATGCGCAATTTTTTATTTAGTTATTAGTTATTCAAAATCTATCAAGAAATCTACTTTAAACTACGCTTAAGAAGCCTTAGTCAGAACCATTGAACATGAATTGTTTAACAGTAGTTTTAAATGCCGCTAATTTAAAATTCCTTTCTAACCAATCATTTATTTTATTCTTCCTTTCAATATTTAAAACACTACCAAGTAATGCCCATTATTTTACAAAACAAACTCAAAAGAAGCTTAAACAGCATTTTCCAATCATAAATAAAAACAACTTACAAAAGCGTATAACAAATTCCTAAGCTGCTTATAGGCGTATAATGGAATACAATACGAAGTACCACCATAATGCCAACAACATATGAATACATCACAATTCAATACAATCTCCCATCAATTCCACTCGAATGAGTAGTACCAATGTCCCTTCAATTACAACCGGCTCAAAGATGGAAAATGAAAAGCGGGCTCGCTGGTTTTAAGGCCCTGTGGGTGGAAAAGGGATCGTTGTTCGGTCGACAGGGCTCGATTCATTCACTATAGATGATGGAATATCTGTGTATGGTACCTATCGGGAATTATTCGGCGTCTGTTTTCGACAGAAATAGGACGAGTTAAATTTACGTCTGAAGTTCCCGAGGCCACAGCCTCGAAACGTGGGGTTGATTTTAATAGTTTACGGCTTATTGTTACTGTAAGTTTCTAAACTTCTACACCTGGTTGTGTGCGAATTAAAATTGTTAGTACCTAATTTTCTCTTTTGTATTCATTTATGAGTTTTATCGTCTATACTAATAGACTGCCACGTTGGTCAAGCGGTTGGCGTGTGCGACTGCTAATCATGAGGTCTCGGGTTCGATTCCCGGGTCGAACCAAACGTTTGTATGATCTACAAATATTGGTTTCGGAGTTTGGGTGTTTTCTATGTATAATATGTATGTATTTACAAAAATAAAGTATATATGTATTTATATCAGTTGTCTAGTGCCCATAACACAAGCTCTGCTTAGCTTTGGACTAGATGGCGTTGTGTGTTAGATGTCCGAAATATTTATATTATATTATATATTTAGAAAAGATAAACTCTCTGAAGTTGTAAGTGGTAATCTCTGGATCTACAGAACCAATTAAAAAAAATCTCTTACCAATAGAAAGCCTCTTTATATATGAGTGTCATACTCTATATTTATTAACCCGGAAAATGATTACCACGATATCCAACATACAGTGTAATATAAGTTTGTTCTACAAATATATTGGTGAGACCTATGTTGTTTAATGTAAATTTAGTCGTTCAGTGTAGGGTAAGTGTTAAGTATTACACCATATTAACATACTCATAACTTGACAGATGTCTGATCCTAAACGGTAGATAGTGCCGGTACTATGATAATAGTTAAAATTATTGATAAACATAATTAATCATTATTATTAAATACGAATTTAGATGAAATATATACATATTATAGATAACTTATTCTCAAACCATTATAATCACAAAATTATTGATGGGAATCATATTTACTACTATTTATTTAATAGAGAAAGACAATAATTACTGAAATTAGTTCTGAAGAATTGTTTTTCTTAAATACATTTTTATTTACCTTTGAAACCTTTTCTATTAATAGCACTGACTAGCAAAGTCAAAAATGTATTCTATCGTTTCCTAGATAAATAAAAAGTGGTACAGAACCCTCTATATTTTTTGGTAGCCATAATATCAATTTTATTCCTTTTATGGACAGGCTATGGCCACTATCTGAGGCTATGGCCTGTAATATAAGAGAGGTATAATGGCAACCGTTAGTCAGGTGGCCTTTGAGTTCTAGTGAACGTTTTGATCTTTCGTAAGTTTCATTTTAAAAGGTCAATGTTATAACAAGTAACATTTTGGCTTTTAGTCGCCTGTTGAAATAAAATATTCTAAAAAGGTTTTTTATTGATGTTTTGTGTATTAGATAGGGTTGTTACTTTTTGTTTTAATCAGCTACATTTTATTCACAAGTAGCTTTTGATAATTGATTCGTGAGTCTCTAGTGACCTTTGTTATTCTCTGGAAGGGTGGTGACAAATAACTTCACTAATCACAATGAAAAACTCAAGTTAATAAATGCCTACAAAAGTTCTTTTTTTGACGGCTTAGCTCTTACGTAAGTTTGTACTGTTTGTACTCTAAGTCAGGATACATTTCATAGACCTAAAAGCATTTTAGTAATATATTTTTTACAGTGACGACGTAGCTTAAAGTTATATTTCTTTAGAGCACTTAGCTATAACCAGGGATGCATACGCACATTTTATTTCACGCCGTACGGCCAAAAGCTCGAGGGACTGTTTTTTACGACTCGCCAACTGACATAAAATGTTCCTTGAGTACCGATTTTTCACACATTATTACATAAAGAAGGTAAATAAACAAGAATATGGAGGCCTTCAAAAAGATGGATGGCACGCGTTCTCAAATAAGAACCTAACTCATTATTACTTTAAGTAATGAACGTGGGTTTACAGCGCTTTATATACTACGATAATGACTGTACGCCGTGTATGTGAAAATTTACCCATTTTCAGTGTTGCAAGTAGTAGTAGGTAAAAAGAGGCCATTCCAATTTTAAACATGAGGGTAAATTATGGGAATTATGTTCTTTTTAATTTAAAACAAATCATTGTTAGTAGGCGCCTTTTCTAGCACTGCACAGGGCATTATAATTGCTTATTATGTCCTATAACCGCAAATATGCTTGTTCTGCGTATGTCAGAATGTTTTTTCTTTCCTTTTTTAGTGCGTATGGGCAAATTAAGACATGAATAACTTAAACCTCTTTGCAGTGTCTAAACCTTAGATCTAAATATATCTTTTGTTTAGGCCTAAAAACCGGTCCCGTCTTATTAGGTCTAGACAAAGATGAATTTGAATGAGCGAGTGTAATAATAAAATAAGTTACGAAAACAATAATGAATGTTGGATGAACGATTCTTACTGAGGTAAACTATTAAAAATATACTAAAAAAGTCTGTTGGGTCTAAAGATTCGATACCCATACTGAACCAATAAATTTGTAACTACGATTATATTGTGCATTTGAATAAAATAGGAAAATCCAAAGTATCGCAGTAAAGAGTAGCTAATGTCCTTCCTCAAGAATTAAAGTATCTTTAAGCGCAACGTTTTGACTGTGAATGCATGACAGACAGTCGGAGTTACTTTTGTATTTATAATATAAGTATGGATTTAAAAATGGATGTGTGTTATTCAGAAGTCAGGTACTCCTTGAGCTTTGACTTGTTTGAGATAATAACACGACCAGTGTTAGAGCTGTGTAGATAGGTATTAGTCAATAATATATTGTACTGTTGAACAGATTTATATAATTTTATTTTCAATTACAAACATATGTTCAGACTCAAAATCATATTTTAAAGTATGATATACTACGAGCAAAGACTTTCTGAAAATATAAAAGGTGTCGGGAACATGAACACACATTGTCAACAACATCGAGTCTGACAAGTTCGAGTGCGTTATTGGTCACACTACAGAATTCCTTGGCACGAAGCTTTTATAGATCAAGCAAACTCATATTTTATTATAAACACGCTAAATTATTTCTGTATAATACTGAAAAGGGTTGTTTTTATTTTATAGTTTTGGATTTTATGAAGTTTGCATTTAGTCAGCAAAATGGACTTTTCTTTTGACAATACAGAAAAATTTCGTACTTAGCTTTGGGAGACTTTAATTTCTAATGTATGTTTTACATGTTGCTGTATAAAGCCCCTAGCTAGGGGAGCTTAAATAGAATATGATTTAAGTCTAAAACTCAGATCTTTTTTATTACAAATTATTTAAATATATAAGATTAGGTTAAACATGATTTATAACTTTTGAGATATTGTTCTAAGTTACTTTACTCAATATTCTTATTTTTAAATTGATATATCGCATGTAAGTGCAAAATTTACTAACTACAATGTATAAGCCAGTAAGCAGTACAGTTTCCACCAAATTCAGTTAATCTAATAAGGTTGAATGGAACCGCCGTAAAAACTGTAGCCGTAAAATATCGCGACCTATTTACGTCACCGGCAGAATTTCGCTTTACAGAAATAATTTCCAATAGCTTGCCTCGTGTGAATGGCGGGTGAATTTGTCGTCTTTGTTGCGGATTTGGCTTTCAACCGTCCTCTTTTGACATTGACTGTTTACAGAATTTGGGACACTCAATTCATTGACACTGCGATTTGGAATTATTGTTTAGGTCGAATGCGAATATTGTGTCGACTGTCCACTGTGCAAATGGGCTTCTGTAGGTGAAGTTATTGTGCTGTGTCCATTTGGTGTTTTTAAATTGTTCATGCAACTCTTACACTTGCGTTTTCGCGATGTAAGTACTATAGTAATTTCGATAAGACGATATTCTAATCCTGTAAGATCTGGAAAACTTATCACTGTTAGTGTTTTTAAAGACTAGAGAGTTTATAAGATTTGGATACGTAAAACTGTTATTTTTGTGTAAATATTCATATATTATATATATACACTAGCCGAGTCACGCAACCTCGTTTGCGTTTTTTATTGCCCATAGCGTGATAATTTTCCCCCGTTTTTGTAACATTCTTCATTGTTGCTCCGCGCCTGTAGGTCTTAGCGTGATGATATATATCCTTTAGACTTTCTCGATAAATGGGCTATCTAAAAATGAAATAATTTTTCAAATCAGACCAGTGGTTCCTGAGATTAGCGCATTCAAACAAACAAACAAACTATTCAACTTTATATATTAGTATATACATTTGTGTGGTTGTTTTATTTTTTTATTTTGTTTTAAATTGTAAAATTAGCTTTCTTGTTTTATACCTTCTATTTCCGTGTTATGGATTGTAGTTAATGGTAAATTTCAAAGTGTAGCTATCAATGTTAGTAGAATGAGTTTAAGGCTGCGAGAGGAGATCGTTTTTTGTTTTTTCGAAAGACGGTGCCTATTTCATCATCATTCTCATCCATATTTTAAATATTAAAACATTAATTTTATCACGACAAAGACTTGAAGATTTATGATTTGAAGACTATTAGACTTATGATATGCACTTGACATTGGCAGAAATAGCTGATCCGAGAGATCCGGCTGGTTGCTTTTTCATCAAAGAAGAAGAAAAAGGGTGCGAGACTAACATGTTATGATATTCACTCTGTAAAAGAGTGTAGATTTACGAAATCTATTTTGCTTTGAGCCGCATACCATATATAAGTATATATATGAATTTCTCGCTTAAAGGTATTAGATGTCCTTCACTGCTTAGTAAGTCACATTATTGTGTTTAGCTATAATGCTTGTTAGTTTTCATCACTACATTTATAAAAACAGCTTCACAGAGCTGATTCTTGGTTTCCTTCCGTATTGGGTGAGGATGTTAAGCCTCTCATATATACTTTAATTATTTAGGAGGTATAAAAGCTATCAGTAGAATTAATCACACAAAGTAATAGTGATAGGATCTTTGCTAGTAGGACTAGGATAGAATGGAAATTTCTTTGAACTTTGATCCAAAATACGATAAATACGAAATTGTGACTCAGACATAAAATAAAATAAACATACTTAAAAAAACGTATCCATGAAGTATACAAGGAGAAAATTAATGTCAAAATACACAGCTGATCTATATTAACACATTTTTTATTAAAGTATTTATGAAATCATTTCTTACCACAACCACTGGCTTTCATGGTTCAGTTGATGTTGAATTCAAAGGTCTTACCTGAAAAAAAAATACAAACATCAAAAAACCTGTATATCAAAGGGAACGGGCAAGCGTAACATTTTTCTAAGGATTGGCGAGAAATTGCGTCAAATCTTATTTAAAATTAAGCCAGAAGTGAATTTATATAAAACTTTTCAATTTACTCCCGCTATTCGAACGGATTTAGACCGATTAATTATTCAAGAAAAATCTTGAATTTCACGCCAATTTGGAATACTGCTTAATGTTTGTTTTCGTCAATCCTATTTGGTGCTGAATTCCTTAGGATTTATTTTACTATTTTATCATTATTCAAGTTAATGTGAAATTGTAGTCGGTTTGAAGGTATCTTTTTCGTTCTTTGAGCGTTACGGTACGTTTACGATATTTTGTAAAAACCAAACATTTTAACTAAAATTTCTTTAGATGAAGAAGTAGCTGGTGAGACCTATATTATGAAAGGTATCATTATCCAAAACTTAAAAGAGAAATTTGACAGTATGGAGATGGGAAATGGGAGAAACAGAAATTAAAACAATTACAAAGTATGGTGTACCATGAATATTAATATTAAATTACTAACTAAGGTTGTACGTAGGAAACAAATCGATTTAAAACTTTTTTTTTGACGTTTCTTTTCAAGACATCTAATGTTTTATTTCCTTACCTGCTTCTTAAAAATGCTCGTTCTAAAAGTAGTGAAAGTAAAACGGGGTTTTCTCAAAACAAACTACAGCAGTTTACAGAACAGTAAAACGTTAATACCGTTTCTATACCTGAAACAGATAACGTACATTAAGAAAAACATACTTTAAAAGCAGTTTAAATTGTACTGGAGTTTCTCCGGTAACTATTAATCTATCATTGTGTCCAAGTGTGCTGATAGTCACTGGACTATAGCTTTTGTCAATTCCATTTCCTACTAGGGTAAAGTACTATAGAGAGTCTAGTCAGTATTTTCTTAATGTAAAAGACGTAATTTAGTTCAATTATTGATTGAAAAGAAATTGAGTTCTTAATTTTTCTATATATTTTACTAGCCGACCCACGTAACCTCGTTTGCGTCTTCTATTGCCCGTAGCGTGATAATTTTCCCCCGTTTTCGAAACATTTTTCATTGCTGCTCCGCTCCTATTGGTCCTAGCGTGATGATATATAGCCTATAGCCTTCCTCGATAAATGGGCTTTCTAAAACTGAAAGATTTTTCGAAGATCGGACCAGTGGTTCCTGAGATTAGCGTGTTCAAACAAACAAACAAACAAACTCTTCAGCTTTATATATTAGTATAGATTATGTTAATGTTCGATTTTTATCTAATCAAAATTTTATTCGAGAATCTCCAGATTCTTCTAAGGAGTAGTTTCTATTCTTTAAAATAAATTAAGTAAATTAAGAGTTTTAACAAGATACACATACTCGTATATAGCTGGCTATCGAATTTTCAAATACGAAAGAATGTATTTTAGATAGTTAAAATTGTGAAAGCTATTTATTATACCCTTAAAATGTAACGGGAGATATTCCAGGTGCAACCCTACATTGTTTAAATTTAAACGTTCCGTCTCAATCTATTTTTCTTCTTCGGAAAATTATAAGTGTAATTTTTTTTATACATTTTTTAGAATTTTTAAACGACACGTCAGTTCGCTAGAAAATGTTTAATCTACAATATAAAACTCTTTTATTTAAAAAAATCTTGGATGTACTTATTGTGCATTATCTTTCATTATATTTATAAAATTATTGTAATTGGTCACATAGTGTGGCACGAAATAGATTTTTTCGGTATTTTGAGGAGAAACAAAGTCGAAAAAGTTAAATTACAAAGCTATGTCGAGAAGTGCTATGTTATGCAAAGTGCTTAATTTCATTAATACCTATGTGTCAGTTTAAGACACACACACACATTACACACAAGGTGTGTGTGCTTAAAAGTCTCACAAGTATCGCACTGGATGATAATATTGTTACAGTTCTAAATTGCGATTTGTTTATGTACTAGAATTAGATTCTTGTGGTTAATCTCTATTATTTTTAATCACATTGCTTCTATTATACATCTTCCTAATTTTCCCCTGAACAACCCTTCTTTTTTAAATATTTAAATAGAAATATAAAAAAGTAGCCAAGTACGAATAAGACACACGAAGGGTTCCGTAGCAGTAAGTAACATACATTTTTTTAATTTTGTGTTTGAGTTGATTGAATGAAAGGTAAATTGTGCTTTTCGATTTATGACGTATTAAAAAACTACTTACTGAGTCTCGTTCAAACCTATTTTCGGTGAAAGTTTGCAAGTTTGGAAGTACATCATATATTGTTTTTAGTTTTATCATACTATTGTTTTAGAAGTGCCGAGCTACATGGATGTCAACCATCAGCAAGGACCTCGCAGAAGAGAAAGTGGACCCTGTGACGACCCAGAACAGATATCTCTGGAGGAGAAGGATAAGGAGAGCCGACCCCGATTAGAAACGGGAAAAGGCCAGACGAAGAAGATTGTTTTAAAAGTTACAGGGACACAAACATACATTTTACTACTTTGGTAGTGTCTCTCGCGTAAATTGTTCAGTTTAGAAAAAAATTATATAAGAAACGTCAATATGATTTTTGAAAACCTATCCATTCTTCAAACCCACAAGTATGGGTTTGATGAAAAATAAATTTTGAGTTTTAGTTCTAAGTATGGGGAACCCCCAAAATTTATTCTTTTTTTTTCTATTTTTGTGTGAAAATCTTAATGCGGTTCACAGAATACATCGACTTACCAAGTTTCAACGGTATAGTTCTTATAGTTTCGGAAAAAAAGTGGCTGTGACATACGGACGCACAGACAGACAAACATGACGAATCCATAAGGGTTCCATTTTTAGCCATTTGGCTACGGAACCCTAAAAAAACACTTTCGAATTTTACGAAAATAAGATCAGAGTAACATTTCTCGCTGACTACTTAAAATTTAGCAATACGTGCATAGATAATATGGTTTAATTATGTATACATACGTCAAATACGAAACAAAAGCTCACATTTCCACATTATGCGAGTAACACGACGCCTGAATCATACGAAATGAAGTAAAACCAACAAACCAAATTGGTACTGGCGTATGTTACGTTAAGTGAAATTTTATACCGTCTCATAAAAATCCACGTGCTAACGGTTAGGGGACGTGGCCTCGATTAAAATAGCACTTGTTCACGCCATTGCAGAAACAGGCATAAAATAAAATGCAGTGCACTTACACAGGCCTTTATGAAAACGGTCATATGGAGAAATGTGTGAATTTTAAGTGTTCTAAATTCAAAGCTTGAACTAAACGGAAATTTAACGTTGATTTAACTGTGCTGTGCTGGAACGAACGAAGCCTCATAATTGGTTTATTACTAGAAAGAATTAAGCACAGTTCTTTTAAAAAAGAAACAGATCCAGTTTAAAGCCATGCAACTTATTTATTTACATTTATAATTGCTTAGAATATTTTATTCTTATTTTAGAAAAGTTTATTATAATAATATATATAGGCAATATTATTTCAACAATGGAATTACAACGTTTTATTTTACTTTTCCCAAAATGGTTAACAAACGGGCTGTATAATGGTATTACCAACCAGTGAACGTGGTAGTAAGGACAGTGTACTTAGTGGTAGCTGAAGTAAACTGCCCTAACATTAAACTAAGATATGATATTAAATATTCAACTTTATTTTACATAGTGGTTTAAAACTTAAGAACTTGAGAGGACTTAGGTAAAATTTGAATACTTTAAGTTTATACACAGAGGTTGTCATTTGTCTTTTAAAAAAGAAAAAAAACTAATATATTTACACTAATATAATAAGGCGAAAGTTTGTGAGTGTGTATGTTTGTTACTTCTTCACGCAAACACTACTGGACGGATTTGGATAAAACTTTCACACACGTGGGCGGAACTGCGGGCAACAGCTAGTATGATATAACTTGAAATGAAAGTATTTTTAATTCATAGCAACATTTTAAAATAAACTTATCGATAACTATTCACTTACATAATATTTTCGCCTCTTTTGTGATGATAAATAGACAAGCTTGATATAAAGAGTCTTAAAGGATATTGGTTTGACTTTATTTCAGTACTAAAGTAAAATTATTATGTAGCTTCAATAAGCTCTCTTAATTTATTCCAAAACCATATATCATATTAGTGTTCATAAATGTTTATGTACTATTTAATTGTCATGAAATATTCATGATCTATATTTACGCTGTGGGTTGCGAATCTTTTGCGGTCTTTGATGCAAGAAATGAAGTTAAATTTCTTAGAAATAGTTTGTACTTATCGAGTTTATTTCAATTATTTTTACTAATTCTTTAAATTCTAACTATTACTGTGTAAGATTCGTTCTAATCTATACTAATATTACAAACTAGCTGAACCCTGCGGTGTTACCCGCGGTTAATGTTGTACCGCGAGTAACGCCGCGGGACAAAGTTAGTCTAAAAAATGTAGCCTAAGTTACTCCCTGGATCATCAGCTACCTGCGAGTCCCGTCAAAATCCGTCCAGCCGTTCCAGAGATTACCCGGAACAAACAGACAGACAGACAGACAGACAGACAAAAATTGTTTTAACTACATTTTGGTATGTGTACCGTGTTTACATACATATGCATTTAGTAAAAAGCGGTTATTTTAATATTACAAAGAGACACTCCAATTTTATTTATTTGTATAGATTCGGAAGTGGCTATGTCTGTCAACTTCTTCACCGATTTCAATGAAATTTAGAATGGAAATACTTTGGTTCTTAAGGAAGGGCCTGAGTAGGTAACCCAAAGAAAAGTAATACCTCAATATTTTGAAACATTATTCTATTGGTTTATTATATTGTTTACTGTTTTTTACAAATAGCTAAGTTTACTTATATTTAAGTGTAAGTGCGATTAAGTTTATACATTTAATTAGTATAAACCAGGCTTGCACGTTCCTGCATCGCCCAAGCGCTGAGTCAAACTAAAATGCCTAAGTCATTAAGTCCGCCTGGTACAATAGAGATAGGGGGCGAAGTGAAACACAGCGCGAGCGCTGTTTCACACCGGTTTTTTGTGAGGCTGTGGTATCATTCTGGTCGAGCCGGCCCAAGCATGCCAAAGCGTGGCTCTACCACGGTAATGACGGTAGTAGTTTAGGCTCTACGGTGTTACATAACCAAAACTTTTACTCTTCCATTTAGATTCGCTGTAGTCGGGTAAAAAGTACTGTACGTCAAAGGGTTTTATTTCCCAAATCTGTCGCAACGTCATCCGTTTGATGGATGGTTCTCTAATGAAGAGGCGGACGAGTGACGTGGCTGCAATTACGGAACGAATTAGTGACTGATGTTGCGTTAGTGTAGGCATTTCTACACTGCCTACATTAGCAGAATAAAAACATTTGAGCATCTTAACAAACGAAGAATTCATATGTAGAATAATAATAAAATAAATAATAATAAATATTTCGGACATCTAACACACAACGCCATCTAGTCCCAAACTAAGAAGAGCTTATTGTTATATATATCAGTGGTCTAGTAAGCATTATGCTTACTAGACAACTGATATAAATACTTAAATACTTTTTTTTGTAAAATACATACATATTATACATAGAAAACACCCAAACTCCGAAACAAATATTTCAGATCATACAAACATTTGGTCCGACCCGGGAATGGAACCCGAGACCTCAAGAACAGCAGTCGGGTACGCTACCACTGCACCACCGAGACAGTTATTATGAGTGTGAACTTTAGCATGACTGTATATCAACCGACTCCAACTTATAAATTTCAAGTCACCCGAACTATTTTTATGAACCTACTGATACTTCATTCAATAAAATCTATTCAGTAGTTTAGTCACCATGGTGAATATACAAACATCCATAGACTGCCAAAACTTTTACTCTTCCTTTTATTTATTTATTTAACTTTATCAACTGCTCACTGAACTTTAAGGTTTCTCAATACGTACAGCATGCTATTACAATAATATGATATTAAAATAGGATGATAGATACTTATTATATATGTATATTTAAACCTACCACTGAAGAGGCCAAACAAAACTTAAAAAAAAACAGAAGTACTCCCTTTTGGCGCCGTAGTCGGGTGAAAATTGCAATAGTGTACATATTTTGTTTTCCGTAGTACTTCTGATTTGAGAGTAATTATTTTAATATCTATATAGTAGTAAGCGTTCCGAAACTAATTAAGGCTATTTTAAAATCCGATTCAATCTTCTAATATTCTGATACTATCTTTTTGTATCCCTTCTAAATCGACTTTTGTACGTTGATGAGCCTTGGAATTGTCGTTTACTTGGCTAGGCGTTTTAGAATTCAACATACCGACAGAAAGAACTTTTAGCTTTATTTTGATATCTGCTACAAATGATTGTTTTGTACTTGAGATGAATTTACTTTGGCAAATATAACTTTTCTATGAAAGAAATAATGAAAGTACTTGTACTCATAAAGGAATTTATAATAGTTTTAGAAAATTAAGCATCTAAAAGAAAAACAATTTAAATTGTTGTCTACCTTCAATCGGTTGATTTATCTCATTACCTAGACCTATCTATATCTAAGTCGTTATCCATATTACTAATATAAAAAATTTGGACCTAACCCTGTGTGTCTTCTGCCTCTTACGTTTTTACGACTAAATGACTGAACCGACTTGTATGAATTTCGATATAGAGATAAATAGAACCGTTGAGAATGGCATAGACTAATATTTGTCGTAATAACCGATATACTGCGGGTGAAAGCTAGTTCACCCGCAGTGCTAAGTGCGCAAAGCTAAGTAGTTCTGATTGTCAATTCAAATATTCTTGGAGCCCCATTTTACATTTAATGGAACCCCTGATTGTTGAAAAAATATGAATTAAAAGAAAAATACAATAATATACTAAAACCATAAATATACGTGTTTCCCTCCTATTATGATCCCGGGTCCTTTAAACGGGATGTGAAAAAACATCTCACTAAGCCCTCTTAATGTGGGTTACCAAGCTACACTGTCCATGTTCGCATTAAGGATGGTGACCACCACTCCTTGGTTCTACTTAAGCTTTACATCAGGCGAAGTAGACTCATTTTACTAGCTTGTACATTAAAAAATATGTAAAAGCACAAAAACTTCTAGTGACTATAATTTTGTCGCCAAGTAAAGCGCGGATCATTAAAGAATGAATGGAAAAAGTGTTAAACTGTAGGCGGGGTAGATACCGCTGTAATAATTTGTTCAGTAATTGCGATGGTTGTCGTCAGCATTAAAAAGCAATCTGTCAGACCAGTAGGACAAATCCGACAGATGATCCGAACGCGATAAATTATACCAGATATTTTTTTGTCCAATTTTTAAGGCATATTTTTCACTTTATTTTATCGAGAAGAGATCGAGGTTGTTAAACACAGGATATAACATTATTATATGTTATATTGTCATTACACTATTTTGACACCGCTTATTTATAGCACTTAGAGGTCTTACATTTAAAAATACTATTAGGTATTTTTTTTTATTTGAAGTTACAGAAGAAAGTTTCTTAGGTTTCTTTCGAGTGAAGTCGCTTTTGCTTTTTTTCAAAACTAGCTATTATAATGAAATGAATTACTATGTGCATTTTTAAAAAAAAATATTTTCTTCTGCTACAATGTTACGTAGAGACGAGGGTCCAATCCCAAGGGAGACTTTTGGTACAAACTTTGAGTCAGGGTATTTACTAGGACAATGCATGAATCCAACGAATTTGTAAAATAAAGGTTTGGCGATTCGCAATTCACCCAGATTCAAGAGGCGATTGAATACGAGGTATTAGGGCTCTTCTAAGACCGACTCTGTCAGTTTGGCTAAAGTTTTAATATTAACATTGATAAAGGAGCGACATAAATAGCTGTGGCTAAGCTCCGTAAATAAAGTTTTAAAAAAGTCGTGTGGTGTCGTGGGACACCAGTTAGGAATTAAGTTTCTTAACATAAAATATAATAGTATATGCAACTTACTTAATGATACGGACGGTTTTTTGCCGTCTAGGATACCTCTCTGCAACGCCCCATAAGGAACTTTGGTTCCAAAAACATAGATGAAAAAATTCATACCAAATGAGGGCCTACAACATTTTTTTTTTACTTCCAACATATTTCATTATAAGAAAGATTTAATTTAGGTTATTGAAAACTAAACTTTCAAGGGTTAAAGCAAATAAAAGGAAACGCAAACTTAAAACGGATATAAATCCCGTCGGTATCTGTAGACAACTCTGAAATCACGCTGAGTGGGACTGGTAGGCAGAAGTTTCTTTATTTATTGTTTGACAAATCTTGTAATTAAACACGATCTTATCTTAAGTGACTTTACTGGAATCTATGGCGCTAAATTCTAGATTCGGGTCAACATATAGATTATTGTTTTAGTGTTTGAAAAGTTTAACAAATTTCATAACATTTTTTTTTTCATTAAAGGTCGTTTTTAAAGAAAAAACTATGGTTAAGTAGAACAAAACATAGTTTAATAAATTAATTAAAAAGAAAATAAGAGGTTTACTATTCACCTCTTAGTTTCTTCATCAGAATTTCTTAAAACATGTAAGCATGGATTAATACTACATATTGAATAGTTTTAATACACGCCTCGAGGCTGCATTATCAGATCGGCTTTGGGAAATCAAATTTTCATTGTGGATTAATGGAAATACAATCTTTTGAACATAGACAGTTACTCGAATATGATGTTGATTAAGACATAATAGTCTAAAAATGGCCAGTCGTTTTGTTTAAGTTTTTTTTTGTTTGGCCACGCCAAAATTACTACTCTGCCTGATGGAAAGCATAAGCAGTATCCAAGAGTGGTGGTCACAATACTCATTGCAAATGCAGACAATGCAACAATGCAGCATTACGACCTACACCATGGCGGCCTAGTGATGCTTATCTATTATCCTAGTAAATCACAATTAAGATTATGAAAGGTGAAAGTAAGTTTGTTTGTTAACTTTTACGCGAAAATTACTGAGCCGATAATCATGAAACTTGGCACACATATTCTTGGAGATATTAGAAGTAGCTTTTTAAATGCGAGTAAAGCCGCGGATAAAGGTTGGCAATGATATAAATTTCAAACGAATAAACAATGCAATACCATTAATCATGTACATATAAAATCAATAAATAAACAAACACATATTTTAGCTAGTGTTTGAAAATAAGCACACATATATCACATAAGTAATAGCCGAGGAAATGAGTGTAATAAACATTATTATAAACACGTTTTATTATATAATAAGAAGACTTCCATACACTATGTGCAAAAAACTTTTCGATCGAAGAGACAGTCAATGATTCCGTATTGGACTTGCAGCCATCGAAAACTTTCTCTATAAAGGTTTCGAATATGTTGTGATATTTCTTTGATAACAAGCAAAGTTTTGTCCTTCAGCGGTCGTAAAAGCTATCGAGTGCTAGATGTTTGTCCTTTGTTGGGTTTGCGTCAAAAATTTTCGCTTACCTCATGCCATGTGCTCTTAATGAAAGGAGAAAAACTTACTACGTTTTTATGATGATTCAAATTACTAAAACATTGCTGGCATTATTAAAATGCGGAATTAATGTTGATCTTAATATATTTTGTTAGTGTAAATTTAAGAAACGTCTGATAAATCTTTCAAGAAATTAATATCACACATTTAAAAGCGATTATTTTTCGTCCTAAGAATTATTGAAATTAATACGCAAACGTATATTTATGTAGTGAACAGATATACCTACTCTACTAATTGTATTCTACTTGTTATTTATTTGAATGCTATCCAATTTAATATAAGCGTTTAATAAGACGTGTTTTTCTCTATCAGGTCAATGTTAGTATCTCTCAAAATATAATTTAATTAAACTTGAAAATGAAGCCGAAACCTTCGACGCCATGCTGTCAAATTGCGTTGGATTAATTTCGATTCATTTTGTGTAGCTTCCACCTGTTCTAAATTTAATTATGTCGGAGTTTGCTTCATAAGTAGCTATCTCATTTCACATGATCCCGAGACTTGAAAGCGCTAATTAAATTCTTTATACAAGACTACAAATAACGATGAATTTGTTCGTCTTTCTGTATAATCGATTCAAAAGTAAAACGAAATCTTTGTACCGTGTAAATTAATGAAATATTTCTCTTGTAATTTTCTTAAGCAATGAAATATAATAGTCAGGAGTTTGGTTCATATTATTATTAATTCTAATTTGTTTAGAAAGAATAAAACAATTCCGTGTTTATAAGGTACTTACATCCTACTCAAATGATAGACAACGTAGTAGAAGATTTAATTTGCTTGGGTTCGTATATAGTATTTAACACAAGTGGTAGATTCTCGCCAAGTGATGTTAATGAAATGTACAGTGCCTTTCTTTGGTTTTCAAGCTAGAGACAAAACTGTAATACCTACAAACTATACAGATAGTGAAAGAAAACACCATACTTACTTGAATAGTATGGCTGCGAGTTCAAAGACGAAACCTGTACTTTGTATAAAATTAAAAATAACGTAGTTGATAACATAATGAAATCGACAAAGCCACTAGTTTATTTAATGTTGAAAATAATTTTTGAAGCTCAATTTTATTACGAAACATTCTTATGATAACATGTTAAAATGTTTGAACAAGTTAAAACATAGTTAAATAATTAATTATTTTCAGTAAAAACTAAGTAATTATCAGCAAATAGTTTGATGTTTCCTTAAACTCAACAATAGTTTGATTGATCCTTATCAATAAACAATTTGGTATCAAGCGAACTGATCATGATTTAGAAATCAGTACTTAAGGACTCAAGTTATTAACATTATCGGTTTCAGTTACTCGTTTACTTGAGTTGAATAACTGAAGTAGTACTAGAAAAGCTTAATTCATTATCTTATCTTAGGTAACAATTCCACGTAATGCTGAACATTACTCTAGAAAAAAACCTATAAGTACTAATCTCTCTGTTGTAAGTGGAATCTCGGACAGCTACTTTGTTATTATAATGGGAATTTCAAGAGTGAGAAGGCTATCTAAAATAAACTAAAATTTTCCATAGGTATCACTTTAGTTTTTACCCGATTACGGCAAAGTCAAAGGAGGGTTACACTTTTGACAGGCTATGTATGTATGTTCATTTGTTCCCTCATAGCTCCTTAACTACTCATTAGAACTGGAAAAATGATGTGTCGTTAGAAGCGTCATGTTCGTCTGCTGATTATAGGCTGTATGACGTGACACTGAATCTAATGTGGCGCCCTCAAGCTGACATAAAGTACAGTATTGAAAAATAAATTTGAGAGAAATATACCGAGCTTGGTATCATACGAAAGGGCGTTACTTGTACATTTCGAAAATATGTATATTATTAGCATTTTCTCGTGACTTTGTCTGTATTTGTTAGATAATTGTAATATTTTTATGGTACCTATTTAGAATATACTTTGACAAGAAATTAATATTATAGAGGCACCAAAACATTCTAAATAAAAAAAGTCTAAGTAAAAACTAAAATCCAACCACGACAAAAAGCGACGCTGGAAAAACCTTGAAACAAGTCTGAAAAAAAGTAGTCACGCTTTGTTAAAGTGTTATGGACTATGGTACATTACACTACATGGACCATGGTACCATAGTCCATAACACTTTAACAACGCGTGACTACGTCTTTTGAAACTTGTTTCAGGGTTTTTCCAACGTCATTTTTTGTCGTAGTTGGGTTTTAGTTTTTATTTTTTTATGGTGTTTTCAAGCTTAATCTTTCTATATTACATTAATATATATGTGTTTTCAAAAAGTGAACCCATACATAATCTTTGTGGATGGATTTCGGTATATTGATATATTGAAAGTTAAAAGGCTATTTTGACATGATTGACATAACCACGGGCGGAGCTGCTGGCAATAGTACGATAAACAAAGTGGCAATAAACAAATTTGTAATCTTTTTAATGAAGTGGAATTTTTTATATAGCGAGGTCCAATTGTGGAGGTATCTATAAGGAATGTGTGGCATTTCTACGTAATAATGTATTTTTTATCACTATTTTAATATTTCATTGAACATCAATTTTACTTTACTTAGTCTGTACATGTATTAAAACCTTCAGCTTCTTTCTATAAATATAACAGATAATTTTTAGTAAGCAACAGACGTCTGTTCTTTGCAATCAACTTTTTTTTTCCATAGTTATTATCCAAATGCCGTACTATAAATTTACCGTTTACTTACACGAAGTGAATTCGTATCATACTATTTCAATGACTGAAGTCGTACCGTCAAACTGCAAGCTTTATTGTAACGCACTGACAGGTCCTGTAACCGGCGTGTTTCAATTTGTCGCTTGTCTTGTATACCAAAACGTTGACATAATTAAACGGATTTAGGTTTGTGACACTTTCACGTTTACATACTATTAACATTATGTAATCAAAAGCTTTTATTGATTACATTGTACAGTGTACGGCCTGAACAGAAATGTGTCCTTCCATGGTCTCTCTATATTGTGAATTTTATTCGTTTGCAGTACCGCGATGTCTTTGTCTGACATGTATTTATTTTTAAAATAAGTATCTGCTTTAAAAATCAGGTACTGTTACTCTTTTTATTTTGCAACATTATTTCTATGGTTTAGTTTACAGAAAGATACTATTAAAAATATTTTTTAAGATAAGAGAATATATTACAACACTTATCAAGCTCTAACTGACATTTGCCATCAACAGGAGTTTTATTATTTTAATATTTTATACTGTTTAAAAAAACCCTATATTAGGAATAAATTCTTAACAAACATACAAGAAACGAACACAAAGGACAACCAGACTCAGAACAACACTTTTTGGACTTTAATGTTGTCCCACAAGGGGTTTGAACACACAACACGACGGAGCGTTTGACGAGGCGGCTGCTTATATCACTGAGTTATCTGTACCGTCAAAATTCAATACATATTTTAGGGCATGAACAAAAACGCCTGCCACTACAAAAAATATGAAATCATAGCTCAGGAATATTCTCGAATATATATAATTCGTGGTAGCAGAATAATGTAGTCCCTACGTGACACGGTAGATGTCACTGGCGTCACGCGTTGCCCCAATTTATGTAGATGACGTGCTCATATGAACTGCACACTTCGCTCAACTCGCAAATAAGGCACATGCTAGTTTATACGAATAACTTTTATTATAATAAAATGGAATAGGGAACATGTAAAATTTTAACAAAATAAAACTTAAAGAACGACCAAATAGATCGATTTCTCTTGGATGCCATCATCAGATCTTAGTATCCTTATCATGATACCACCGTTGGGATATCTGCTTTCCATTAAAAAAGTATCATCAAAATCGGATCGGAGTATGGGTATGGGTATCGGTAAAACTCAGTGCAAGCGTTATTTTACACCTATTTTCATTGAGGCCGTGATACCACTCTGATACACACACATAAATAATATGCATAAAATAAATAACACACAGAACAAATAATAGTGCCGATCACACAGTTGTTAAAATTGCATGGAAATTGAGCTCAAGACCAACCAACATGAAACCAACAGAGCCGTTAAAAATAAAACGTTCGGGGCACTCACGTCACGTATATTACATTAAAAAAGCCATGGTAGTAATTTATAAGGCCAAACAATAGGAAAAAATAATCTGAACCTATCTAGACATTTCCAGGTTCGGTTTATTACAAAGTTCCAACGTTGCTGCTTTTGTCTGGCACTCTATTTTGAAACAACTTGGTCCTCAGTTCGTGTGTTCCTATTTTCTTCAAAGTAAGACGTAGGTATATTTCATTCTAAGTATTTGTAAGAACCAAGTTTAAATGAAAGAAACTATAAGCTGTTATATCTTCTCGGATGTTGCATAGGTTTCTTTGTTTTACGAAATCACATCATATCATATCACATTATATCACATCACAACACATCATTTCAATAGCTTTTAACAACCCATTGCTAAACACAGAGTTCTTCTTAGAAAGGAAGTTTTGGCCTTTTGCGTCAAGCCAATCAGGTTGGGGTAGAGTTTGTTTCAAGCATTCCTTCATATTTCCGTAATGTGTCTTGCTGTTATATAATGATGACTTTTATTATTAAAAAAAAAACAATTTGCACACTGGCAGCGTATTCTGTGTCGCGAGGAACAAGCATATTCTTCTTCTTGATCACACGAAGTGTTGTTCCATTTAAAAGTCGAACTTTCAACACGCAGCGCAGAAATAAAAGGCAAGGGATCACTTAATTCTCTACACTACACGGAGCATATGAATTTGGCGTAACATCCACACAACTGCATACTAAAAGACTTAACTAAAAGGTGATATGAGATAACAACTTTAAGTTGTTGGGCACTGATCCAAAGTGAAACGATTTTTCCTTCCAGTTAAACTAAATTAAATTCTAGCAATGTAGGCGAAAAGCCTAAAGCGATTGGAACTATACTTATTTACGCAGTATTTAAGTATTTTTACTTCAAGACGAAAAATTTGAGTACTTAATTTTTTTGTCAATAGAAGTGGTCGCACAGTGGTGGAATTTGACCATTATTCATTACTAGCTGACCCACGCAACTTCGTTTACGTCTCTTATTGCCCGTAGCGTGATAATTTTTGCCCGTTTTTGAAACATTTTTCATTGGTGCTCCGGTCCTACTGGTCTTGCCGTGATGATATATAGCCTTCCTCAATAACTGGGCTATCTAACACTGAAATAATTTTTCAAATCGGACCAGCGGTTCCTGAGATTAGCGTGTTCAAACAAACAAACAAACTCTTCAGCTATTTATATTAGTATAGATATGTTTTTAACAACAGAAAGCAACAGACCGGGCTCTGTGGTGTTTCTTGGGAGAGGCCTACGTCCAGCAGTGGACTGCAACGGGCTGATGATGATGATGATGATGATGATGATGATGATGATGTTTTTAACTTCCTATACTTCTTCTCTGTATTAATTTTAACGGTGGCAAATTTCATACTCCTTCTTTTGTATAGTAAATTTTCGGAAAATAAATATTTATGTTTTATAGTATAGTATACAGAAAGGATCTAAGCAACCGAAATCTTATTAACAGCAAACAATACTAGAAACTTTGAGTGCAGGTTCATTTTATGCTGTATTTTTATTTTTTTGAGTAAATTGAAGAGACCTCATTGACAGTTCAATACTGTTTATTGAAACAGTGTTTATTTTTTATAAAAAAATGAAAAAAGTTACTTTTGTGAGAAGCCTGGTTGTGATTTTTAAAGAAGGTCACAAATAACCTTCGAAAATAACATTTTTAAGGTACAAATATTATTTAAGATTATCGAATAAATATTGTTAAACCTATTTGCTCGGTAAGTGTTAAAATTCTAAGCCCTAATAACAGATTTCAAGGTAGTTTTAACCGTTAGTAGAAACGACTCTGCGTTGAATTTATCGCATACGTTGCTTAAAAAAGAAAATAAGACTAACTCGTTTCACCAGTATAAGAAACTATTTGATAAGACTGATTTATATTTCTTGAATTTTCTTTTAAAAAAGTTGCTAAATTGACCCGTTTCTATATTTCAGATTATTTTGTGTATACTTATTCAAGAGTAACACAAGTTCATTCTAATATTGGATATCCTTAGTCTATTCTGAAATGTACTCTCTGAGTTGAAATGGATTTTACATAACAGACAGTCTGAGTAATCATTCATTTTATGTTCTTTGAAAAGAACATCAATTAAACAAAAAAAAACGGTTAGCTAACACATCATGTCCTTTAGTTTCAAACTAAGAGGAGTTTCTACTATGAAAGATTCACTGATAGAATACTACCTAATCTTTTCTTGGAAATATGTATATATATTATACATAGTAGTTAGGTAATTTATTCCTCCAATACAGTAGTCGCATACGCTACCACCACGGAACCGAGGTAGATACTATTTAAAAGTCAATGTACTATTTACTTACTCAAATATATACAGAACAATAACATTTAGACATGCAACATTACCAACGTTTACACTTGGTGACTATAGACAGTGACCTAAATCAATTCAGACTGTAAAACATAAATCCTATTAAAAATTCGGACGACGAACGAAATTGTGACCCAGTTGTCTGAATAATCCATACATAAGCTAGATATCCTGTTATCCAAAGCACGCGAGTGGCGGGACACATCGCTGGCTCGAGTCCAACCTGTCCGATGCCTGCCTCATCTCGTTGCTACTCGACACAGTCCGTTAGGTCTAGTTGCGTCCCGTCACATGGGACAATGCCGTGCCGTCTCGGTGTCAACTCGCTATAACTCCAATTTGCCATAAAGTAGAGCCGCACAGCACTCGCTTCATTGCCATCGACCGTTTTGCGGTATCATTAAATAAATTTCAGAAATAAAGCTGACATTATGCCGGAAATTAAGATCTATTTTTTAAATTGGAGTTCTAAAATTGAAATCATTCTAATTTAGTCCACGGTCATAAAACATGACGTATACTTGTCATCCAAGACGATAGAAGATGGGTGACGTTTGGTTGCATTTAGCACTTGCGTCATCGGAAACGGAAAAGTAAAATTATATTTCAAAACAATCTCTGAAGCATATTTTGATGACTGTGGAAAATCAATTTATGCAAACGGTTCAGATAAAGTGATCAAAAATGTTTGATTGCTTTTGTAATCTATGTTTAGCTATTTAAAATTATTTTGGAAAAGGATAATCTCAATTAAAGTTGGGCAAACAGATTTCTGGCATGTTTCCAAGGCGGTCGGATGGCTGGGAGGGTCGAGTCAACTCAGCAATAGCGATCCACTCACTCGCTAAAAGGGTAGAAAGGATCCGTCGCCCACTTGGTGGGTTGGAAGCCCTTGAAATAGTTTTCATGTCTATTTTAGATTCGTATTCATATGTTAGAGATTTTTTAAGTTAATATGGGATACTGGCTGTTGATATTTTGTTTGTACCATATTTGCATACCTCATCTGGGTCATCAAGTGATCACAGTGAGATTTTAAGTTTATTCTATTAGAAATACTTCAAGGAGAAAATATCATATCTGCATTTAAGATTTTTTTCTAACATTTCTTAATGAATACAGACTACTAAGTATTTATTTATTTTATGACATAAAATAGGACGCAGTCATTTGAGATGTTTTAAATTGTGATTTCGTGTTAGTGCTACTTTTAATCTAACAGCAACCCATAGGACTTAGATAATCATTTTTCATTTTTTTTTAAAAGTACCCTTAAATTTATTCAAATGACTAAAAAGTCTTACTATGTCTGTACTACTATATATCTATACTTTTTTGTTGTAAGGGGTATTTTTTATTGAAAATTCTTGCACCAATAGAAGGCTACGTTATTAGTGAGTGACATAGGCAATTAATAATCCGTAACTATCACGAAAAATGAATTTACTTCTTCGTGGTAGCCGGATTCGCAAAGATGTTTACTGCCCAACGAAGTGGGCACGGGTCAGCTTGTCCTTATATAAAATCTGTTATTATATCAAAATGTTAGTAATTTGTGTTTAGTGGGTATAGCTTTATGTATGATCTCTCATTTGCATAATTAACTCTGAATACAAAGATATCGTTTTTATTAATATGCATCGTAAATTCTCTAAGATATAAAATAGTACATATTTTACGAGTACTTTTTTGTAACCTCCTTTCTAATTAGAGGCAATTGTCCAGCAGTGGACTGTTTAACGCCGTTGATGATGATGATGATGAACACTTCTTTGTTATTTAGGCCTAGTCGGCATCACTTGAATTATTATTTTACCGTAAGTGTTGCACGTGTTGTAAAATACTGTCACTAACGTGAATGATATCTAAATATACTAACATATAAAGCTGAAGAGTTTGTTTGTTTGAACGCGCTAATCTCAGGAACTACTAGTCCGATTTGAAAAATTATTTCAGTGTTAGATAGCCCATTTATCGTGGAAGGCTACAATTATAGGGTATATATCATTACTTTAAGACCTACAGGAGCGAAACACCAAGGAAGAATATTTCAAAAACGGGGGACAATTATCACGCTACGGGCAATAGGAGACGCAAACGAGGTGGGTCGGCTAGTTGTATATAATTCTCGTGTCACGTTGTTGCTCACAAAGAACTTCAAAATTATCTAACCGATTTTCTCGCTTTTTGAAGTGAAAATTTTTTTAGCGGCATTGTGCACTTTAGCAATATTTATTTGGGGATGGGTCAAAAATTTTAAACTCGGGTCAGGACATGTCGCGACAGGACACGTGACCTGATCGTAAGACGGCGGCGCAGGGCACTTGCGCGTGTATGACAGCGCATTGGTTGTCTAATATGACATGCCTGGTAATATATTGATACTATATAGCATTAACCTATACTTTTATAACATCACCATAAGCATTTTTAACCTCTTTTCATTGCGCATTTTATTTAAAGAGCAAAGAGGTTCATTTCAGGTGAGCTTAAACAACTGTTTGTTTAAAGTTTTGAGTTTTCACTTCTGTCGGCAGTCTCCGTGACTACTTTTGTTTTTTTTTAAATGTGTATTGGCTAACGTGCCTAAGATAGAACAGTTGAGATCGAGCTTAGATCAACCGGAGCCGCACATGATTGAAAAGAGACGCAGGTGATGTTGCGTGGGTCAGCTGGTAACCTAATAAATTAACAAACTGTGCCAACCCGTCGAGTGTCGTACGAACAAAGAATACCGTCCTGTGTCGAGAGATATGTTTGGGAAGCGATGAATGGCGCTTGATACCTCCATTTAATGCCCATGGGGGCTGTAGTGAGGCTCATTATCTGCAGCATTGATGGTTCGGCCGCCATAGCGAGGATGCGATAAAAGCTCGACGTTTTATCTTACAACAAAATGTTTTTGATAGAGGCGTAAGGATGTTTAAAAGTGTTTTATTTGGTAAAAATAAGATGTTATCTTAGTAAAGTGAAACTGATAAAGTGATGTAATTAATAAAATTATTAGTACTTATATAACTTTTAGCTCAACTCATCGGTCTTAAAGAAAGTCCACTACTTTCTATCTCAAATATTTACAACTTTATTTCTAGCGATCTAAGTTTGATTTTCAATCGGATCACCAGTCTCGGATCATAAGACGTTCAGTAGTAATTAATACAAAATGTATATCAATTTTGGTTTTTATTCTTTGTCATACATAATGCAAGTAATAAGTATAACGTTTGTTAAGCATTTATTATAACCAAATGCTAAACTAAATGCTACAAATTAATTTAAAAAATCGGATGCTATGTAGCTATATAACATACTTAAAATAAATATACCTTAACAAAATAGATTATACTCGATTTTAAATCCACCAAGACGTGATCCTCGATAGTAATAGAAATTCACGATTGGCTAAATCGAGGTGCTTTTTTAAAGTTAACTGTTCTAACTCTAACGTAAATATTTTTTAGCTGGAATATGTTATTTTGACTTCTTTTCAGTAAATACATTTTTATGTCTCTTGGTCTTAAAGCTTTTGGTAATCTAAATTTCACTTATCAGCTGCATGACTATGCTTTATGAAAGTCTTAGAAAGGATTTTAGCTAAGACGAAGATGTACTATTATTTCGAAAATGATAACAAAATATTCAGTTATCGCACATATTGACTGCCTCGTTGGTCTAGCGGTTGGCGTGTGCGACTGCTGATCATGAGGTCTCGGGTTCGATTCCCGGGTCGGAACAAATGTTTGTATGATCTGCGAATATTTGATTCTGAGTTTGGGTGTTTTCTATGTATAATATGTATGTATTTACAAAAAAAAAAGTATATAAGTATTCATATCAGTTATCTAGTACCCATAATACAATCTCTGCTTATCTTGGGACTAGATGGCGTTGTGTGTTTAGATGTCCGAAATATTTATTTTTATTATTTTTTATTATTATTTTTACAAGTTTTTTTGTTTGTATCTATTTTATAGAGTAGAATATTATTATATCCTGGTCCCTAACCAAGAATACAATGTATCATAGACTGCTTATTGATCTACTCATATATCTAAACCCATAAATCATCACCATCTTCCCGGCCTTTATTATTCCCAAGATTTATATATCTAAATCCATAAATAATATAGATGAAAAAATGCTTTGCGAATGGGTTATAGTGTTACTATGTGTTTTGTATTCACAATCATCGAACACAAGTCGAAGATTTAGTCATTAAACTTTAGTTAACACTGTTTGGACTATACTTAAATACGTGGATATAGAATAGAACATATTAGGGCTAGTACGGGAAGCCTACCGTTACTAAAAGGGTTAAGACGCAAATCCCAGCTGTCATTAGACTGGATGAAATGTAAATTGCGTTGAGTGAAGGAAAATGAGATACAGTTGCATTTTTTGTTATCTACAAGGATTTGAATTTATCAAATGATTGTACTGGTTTACATTCTAAACTAAGAAGCAGGTGGTCAATTAATACACCTTTCGGATTTCAGACCAGGAGTTGCGAGGCTAGGTACACACACAATGACGTGTAAGAATAAATTACAACTAAATGAAAAACACATAAGTATATTTCATCAACAGCTTTAAACTGTCCACGTACATATGCCTCTCCTTAGTAAGGCCTGGCCTACTATATCAAGTGTGGACAGTGGTCCAGACGAGTTGGTATTAAAAGTACTGCTCCAAGTTATTGTTTCATTTCAGTTTGCAAATATCAATATCATTCTTTATTAAAATAGTTGCATCAATTCAAAAGTGAGAATGATTTGTAAGAATTATGTACTGACAAATCCAGGTGTTCAATTCACTTCATTATTACAAAACAAAAGATGCAACAAAAAATGTTTCAAAAAAAACTGCGGACAAATAAATCGAGTCATTACTCAAATCAAAACAAAACACTCAACGATCATTAGGATTTGATAAGATGGGCCTTTTAATGGGCAATCGGGAGGGAACAACATTTCTACCCGTATTTTTAATTAAATTGAAATATTCATTCATTCCTACTTACCGACATTTATCTAAGGACAAAATTCCTTGTAACAGAGGGTCCTCAGGGAGATTAAATTTCCGGCGGGTCCACTCGAGCCCTAGAATGCCCTTTATTACCCGTTACAAAGGGCTGTTAACACTAGAATTTTCGAATCTCACTCATTTATTTCCTTGTCGATGCTATTGTTTATTTAGTTAGGATATGAAACACAAATGTAATATGTATGTGATATATAATACCATTTCAAACCATTGTTTCAATGGATTAATAAGCTTATTTTAAACAAATATCTTTTTCAATCTTAGAAATGAAGAGCATATTTAAAGCTTTGAATTTTTCACATTTTGTTTTTGATACATTACAACTTCATATATTTAACGGATTACGATTTCGGACCACGTGCCGTTTATTTATTCTGCATTTTTGGTAAAGCTTCGTTTACACCTGATTTGCACGCCAGTGTCAACCACCGTCAGAGAGGTTCGCCACATGTTTTATGTACTTCGCATACGCGTTTTTGTGTAAGATATGGACTGTTATCATTTATTTAATTTAATTTTAAATTTTATTAAAAATAAATCTCATGAATGGTATTTATTAAAGTAAGTCAACGGATAGTCATCGACTTGATACCAACTACAAAGTGCCAATAATTCACCTTATCAACTAGATGCCGACTAGTTGATACATTTCTAATGTCAATATATATTATAAGTTTCCTTGAAAGTCGATTTTATTATTTTCAACCACACAATTTTTACTTTTCAAGTTTTTCTCTTAAAACATCAAATTTAATAAATCATTGCATTTATATCATAGCATAAAAGTGTAAGTCACTTTGTTGTTTACGAAAAGGCGCGGCCATCTTTTATATTTATTTTACTTCGCGCGACCTATTCTTTTTAGAATGGCGTTATTTCAGAGGACAAGTTTATTTTGGGACGTGGTACCGTCTTGCAAACGGCCACTAAACACTTTATTATAAAACAATAAAAAATGTGCTTAAGAGAAATAGTGCATGACAAAATAGTAAAGCCATTTAACTAGTCAATTCCTTCCTTTACAAAAATATCAGTTATTGTCTACGTTTTCTTGAAAACAGATAACCAATTTTCATGATTGTTTAACTAATGTCTTCTAAGCATGAAGTAGGATTTATTATGTAATACAGTATAATGTTTTCATGTAATATAATGTTATTATTAACTTCTTCTGTTCTCGTAAATGAATGAATGAAAGTGCGAAATCAAGCAAAATAGATAGATGAACATAACGACTGTGGAAGAGCCCAGTGATCTGCCACAGGTATTGTTTGCTTAAAAGGTCACTGTGATCACTTTTTAAATGTTAAAGCTGGTTAATTAAATCGTTTTTATCATAATTATAGATTTCTATGAAGAATAAGACGTTCACAAACCGACTTATATTAAAGCAAAAAATACGCGATAGTGTTGATTTGGCAGAATGAGAGTTCTTAATTAAAGATCAGTTACTTCTACCGTATTGTACATACACTACATACATTTTTCTATCTCAACTAAGGTTCAACCAGGAGACAATACTCCATGACATGAAGTTCGCTTATGTATAAGATGTGTATTAAGTTTCAAAAAAACTGTAGCCCTTTTACAGTTACTATGTGAGGTATTGATTTCTTAAGGTATTTTTTTATGTTTAAGCTGCGCCAAAATGACTCTGCTCTGCCTGATGGAAAGCATGAGCAGATTCCAAGAGAACTAAGAGGTTATGAGAATCCTACCTTCTTTAACAGCACTGTACTAAATATAATAATGATACTTACTGACTTGATCACTCCTTGCGTTGTTTTAACACAAATCTCTTTTTATCGTATTTTTCTCCGAAGCACGTGCTTTTTCTGTCGGACGGATCGTCCAAACCTAAACACTAACGAGATAACCACAGTAGGTAATGTCTGTATATTTTATGAGCAAGAAAGCCAATGCTCATTAGCCTAATCCGGTTCGATCGGTACAGGCTCTGAATAAGAAGACGACTCAGCCCTCTCTTCGTTTTTTATGTTCCTTAAATGGCAAAGCTTCGTGATTTCTCTGATAACTTGTAAAACATTACACAGAACAAATGTTTTATGTTCCTCTTTGTCTCGCGGAAGGATAAACAAAGTTCCTTGCTTTAAGATTCAGCCAAAGTAATAATTTTTCCCTTTTGTCCGTTTTATTCGTTTTACGTTTTTGTTTCGCAGAATTCTGTCATGATGTGCTTTCACAGTAGGTAATGTTTGTTGAGTGAAAACTTATTTGTAATAAACTTATATATTGCTACTATTTTCACAAAATTTTATAAGTAATTAGTAATTGCAGTATTGATCCCAATTAAGTTTTAATTCTTAATATTTTGTAAGTTCATCGCAATCTCACTTAGTTTTTATATTTATTGTTGTTAGTGAAATTGTATATTATTTATTTTATTCGATTCGTATACAGATTATCAAATGATACTGTATAATTTCATAACGTTGAGAGAAGTCCGTACATTTTCCTTGCATCCTACGAAATAACAATTAACCATTTCAAATAATCTTGACAGCGGACAATAATCTAAACCAGTAAATTGTAAAATTGTATTAGCTTTTACTAAAAAGTCTAGTTTTCTTTGAATATTTAGCAAGGCCAATGCAAATGTGCAAAGTTAATTGAAACCTTGAACTTTTAAAATATATAAGAGGAGAGCAAAATTACGTCTACTACTAAGCAAGCAAAGTAACATCTATTAGGCGAGTAAAGTTACACCTACTAAGCATACAAAGTGTTTTGACTTCCATTACAACAGACTTTCTTTGATAGCACGTTCAAACAGTAAACTTGTTGAAGGCGCTAAAACACAAAGTACTTTATTTAGATTACTCTAAACAAACTACGGCACATTATTCTTGACCTTGTCTTGAAGTTAATGACGAAAGAAGGGTTTATTTGAATGCGGTTATCCAACACCAAAGCCTTAGAAATGGTTACAAGTTAAGTCTCTTGCGTGGCAAATTATTTTATTGCTTCGTGTACATTGACAATTAAATCCATGAGTTCTGTGAGAGAAACATGGCTTTAATCTGTAACGTGTGATTTATGGAGACTTTAAAAATATGACAGTATTTTATGATGAATTTAATCGTGATCTGGAAAGGACTTTAGTTGGTTTAATATTTATAATGTCGTAAGCCAAATAGATGTTTGGATGAAATACTATTGTATTCTTAATACAATAGGGTTCAGTCTTCCTTTCTTTTTTATTGTAATATTGTAGTACAATCAAACTAAAACGATTATAAGTTGCTAGTACTAGGAAGAAAGTTTTAGTAGTTATGTTCTCAGCTGTGGTTCGATAGTAAGCTGATCTTAATCTAAGACTTTAGGAGTATCGTTTACCTGATCTGAAATTTAAAATAAAAATATCACACTAATTAGGTAAGGATACTAAAAAATAAGAATTTTACTTTTACGTTATTATTTCTACTATTATTTTAAAAATGAAATATGTGTAATTTCACCCTTAAATGTTTCTAGTATTTTTCGTAAGTTATTATATTTAAAATTACTAGACCAATAGTCAAATCAAATAATTCGAAGATAATATACAATGACTGTAATAAACAAATTGATAATACTATAATCTGTTGAGACTTTTAAATATTTGTTAAATCGAAGATTGTAAGTAGTGCCAAAAGAGTAAAAAAGCGGAGAAGTGCAAGTCGGACTCGCCCATGAAGGGTTCCGTAGCAGCAATTAACATGATATAAAAGTTCTTGTCGTTCTTTGTAACTTTGATCGATGTTTTAATAATATTGTATTTTTTTAATTAAGTTGTTGATAAGTAAACATTATAATTAGGTACCTAAATGATGGAATTTACATCTAACTATATGCGAGTCCATATAGGCTTGTGATAGATAAATAAGCTAATATATAGGTTTACCAGTTTGACAAGAAATATTTCCAAAAATAATATCAGTTTGTGTGCCTCCTCGCGTAGTTGGACAAGGTGGTAATAACGTCCTGTATCCAGCGTTCTGCATGAATGACAGAATACAATTGTTTTTAAAAAAATCTTCGTTGAAGTCATGTTGTTGAATTCGCTACCGATCAAGCCACGCCCCGCACGATTTATAATTATTATTTACTTAGGCACCTATTACAGATTTATTATTAGAAAAAAATGTTTCACCGTTTATGTATAAAGTTTATGTTTATGAAATTTAATGATTTTTTAAATTTGAGTTGTTGCATAAAAGGTAAATTGCGGTTTACGATTTATGACGTATAAAAAAATTACTTACTAGATCTCGTTCAAACCAACTTTCGGTGGAACTTTGCATGGTAATGTACATAATATATATTTTTTTAGTTTTATCATTCTCTTATTTAAGACGCAAGTTCCGGGGGGGGGGGATACATTTTACCACTTTGGAATTTAAATATTCGGTTTAAAAAAAATGATATTAGAAACATCAATATCATTTTTGAAGACCTACCTACAGATAGCCCAATGGGCCCAGACAGACATGACGAATCCATAAGGGTTCCATTTTTTGCCATTTGGCTATGGAACCCTAAAAATACTCGGATTATATGCCAATAAAGTCGTTAAACGACTATCGCTGAACTGCAGTAGCTATTCAAATGCGATGTGATTTGGAAGGCGTCCATGGGGAAGCGGCCGACGCCAGCACCATTACAAGGCATCCAGTATAAACGGAGCTATAACAGCCGTACAAAAAAAGTACTTTAAGTTGAAAACTAGAGAGATCTAGTTAATTTGGGCACGTTATACCTGGGAGAGAGCAGTGATGAGCCAACTCGCAGTTATGTACTTCTATCGCCGGCTGTTAGGTCTAAACGAGGCCTTATGGTCGAGAAAAAATATGGCAGATAAAACAGTAAGCAGTATTTTGGAGCGCTTCTATTTAGCTGAGTCGATAAGGGCGGGTGGGATATCTTGTGAAAGTTTTATGTGTTTTGAATTCATTTGTAGGAGTTCTGAGTAAAATCATTCTTGGTTTGATCTACGTAAGTGATATAATTTCTAAAATATGTACTTTAACTGTTATATATATTTCGAGTATTTTAATTTAATTTTTCAAAAATATGATAAAAGTATTAAAAATTATTTAGAAAAAACATCAACACAGACAAATATGGATAGGTAGGTTTGAAGAAAATTAAATATAAGAAGATAAATAAAGTATAAACCTGTGTAAGCTTTTACAAAAATGTAATGTAAGAAAATATTGAAATACTCCAAGTTAGATTGATATTTACAATCCGTCGTATAAACAAAACTAAGTTGTAGTTAATACCCAAACTGGAATCAAAGACATTTCCTCAAATAGAAACTGTTCCGAATCAAACTAACCGATTCACAACACCAGAATGTATATACATAATATATTCGACACCTTACCATTTTGATGAATGTATTTCCAGTAATAAAGTTGTCAACGCTGTGAAATTTACAACATCGCAAAAGAAAAGTCCTGAAGCAGAAACGACGCCAATTAGCGAAGTGTATAATGGACCAGATTTTCACGACGAATTGAACCTTGTTAATGAGATGACTACGTTCATGTAATAACTGTACTACGATATTAATTTTAAGCTGAGTCCCTGACTGTAATACGAAAATTATTTTGAATTGTAAATCCCCATGGTATTTGGTATTCATTGAAGAGGTATGTGTATATCGAAGCGAATGTACAGACAAATTAAATGCTATGTTCAAATGAACTGTAAATGAATATTGTAGCTATGTTGAGCAAAGGATTCCGTTTATTTGAAATAATTATTAGTGAGTTTAATGATAAATATGTTAGGAATTACATAAAAATAGAATCAAGCAATGTTCATGATCGCATCTATTCGTATAACTTAGTCCATGACGAAATGATCTGTTGAATGAAGCCTTCAGATATTTAAAGCTTTAAAGTTGCTGAATATTGAAAGGCTATAACATCTTATAATTTGTAAGTATTATTATCTTGATCTACGAAAGAAGTTAAAGAAAATGTATGTAAACGTATAAGTACTATACACTTGTGTGATAATGTTAGTTTTTTGATAAAGTAAAAGTGATTAAGATAGTAATTGAATTAAAAATCTGTCCTCTAATAAATATTTTTGAGAATCTTACCGAGTTTACGGCCGCCATCGCCTCATTGGGTCCCCGTTATTTTGTTACCACCTCATTCTGAAACAATTTGTATATTTTTATAGAAAATCTAAAAAAAACAATTAATTGGTTGTCTTAAATATGTCAAGAATCGTAGTACAATATCATTATATTGTATATTGATATGACTGTAAATATATATATATATATATAATACTAGCTGTGCCCGCTACTTCGTACACGAAACATTTGATTTTTTTTCACCGTTTAAACCTTCTCTGGACTATGACAAATATTTCAGAATCAAAATCAGCTAAATCACACTCAATAACGGCTGGGCCAGCCGTTGTTGAGTTTTAGCGAGACAAACGAACAGCAATTGATTTTAAATATTCAGAATTTAATGGAATTTTCGGAAGAAAAATTACTAACTAATCTGTTAAAGAGTAATGACAACTAAAAGTTATAAAAAGATATTGTTCAAAAAATTAAAATCACGATTATAAAAGTCAGTTACAAGTAAACCAACCAACAAACATACAAGTGAAGCTAATAAGAGCGTGATAAAACAAAAAAAAAAGACAAATTGCATTTATAACGACTTGCTATTCATAATTCAATAGCAGTCCCTTTCTGAGATAAAAATCTATATAATAAATAAATATTTCGGACGTCTAACACACAACGCCATTTAGTCCCAAACTAAGCAGAGCTTGTATTATGGGTACTAGACAACTGATATAAATACTTATATACTTTTTTTTTTTGTAAATACATACATATTATACATAGAAAACACCCAAACTCTGAAACAAATATTTGCAGATCATACAAACATTTGGTCCGACCCGGGAATCGAACCCGAGATCTCAAGAACAGCAGCCGCGTTAGCTACCACTGCGCCACCGAGGCAGTTGCTATACAAATAAATAAAATTGGAGTGTCTGTTTGTATTTTACAATGTTGTCTGTCTGTCCAACTGTCTGTCTGTTTGTTCCGGCTAATTTATGGAAAGCGGGACGGATTTTGATGTAACTTTCACTAATAGTTGATGATAGAACAGGTAACTTAGGCTACTTTTTTAGAATAGCTTCGACCCGCTGCTGTTCCCGTGGTACGATGATAACCGCGGGTAACACCGCGCGGTTCAGCTAGTCTAAAATAATAAAAGTACGAACAAGTAATTACACTAATAGCAATATCGTATATGTTGGCCTTGTGACAGCTCGCATGACTCAAAGTTGTCTCGACATGTCTCGGTCAATAGGACTGATAATATTTCTGAATTAGATCCAAGGTGAATTTTAATACTGTAAAAGAAACAGATTTAACCAAAGATAACAATATGAAAAGAGATGCTATTAGTTGTACTAGTTGACACGAAAAGATAATTATAAGTTTTGTAAGTTAAACAACTATAGTTGAAAATAATATTAAATATATTCATCTAGGTATAGGTGCTCTAGAAATATTGGCATTAATACTTGATGGGTTCTGTAGAAAACCCCCAGTTTCATTTTATCATAACTAAATACTACGGTAGTATTTAGTTTTTTTTTGGTTGCGCAAAATTTTCATACCAATTCTATGAGGTCGAACCAAAAACACGAAAATCATAAGTTTTTTTATACCAATAAAATGAATTTTATTCATGGATTGAATTGAAATCGGAATAAACCAGACTTTAAGAACCATTTAAGAAAGAAAAATCATGACAATTCCAGGAAATTCTAATTTTTACAATACAACCCGTATTTGAAAAATCAAAAAAAATGTTAAAAAAAAGGAAACAAGATTGAAAATGAATTAAAATTTGATAGAAATTATTTAATATTCCTGTATTATATTATCAATTTTCTTGTTCCGATTTAGACAAAATAACAGTACCTCTTTCTTGTGTAAAGGTACACTAGTACTGTTCTGAATCTTTTCATTTAAACAATAAGTATATATGAAGTAACGTTATTATTTCTATTGAATTTAGTACAATCAAGACACGTGCTTTCTCGTTAGAAATAGTTTCCTTAGCTAATAAAATACTTTACAAATCCTATTTGTTCAGACTCTTTCTAAGTGATTTCTTTTATTATCGTCATACATGATGTGTTTATGTGTGGGCGCTTCTGGATATGTTTCTTAATCTCCGGTCTATCGCAGCCCTATGACAAATATTTTATGTGGTACAACGCAAAATCCACCTAAATACGGGGGGTTACGTTATGGAATCATTTATATATTGTTAAAGATGTGCGTCTTGCGACAAATAGAATGGTCGCGTTCACAGTCAGTAGGGCAAGCTTCCAAGTCCATTAATAAAATTGAATCAGACGGACATTCCAAAACACAATGTGCACGTGAGGGATAAATAAAACTCGATGATATAAGTTTCAATACAGACATTTAGAAAATTGGTAACTTTTAAACTTTCATATATATATGAATTCCGGAAATTACAAATAAGTATACATTAGGTATATATTTGTATTTTTCGGATTACATGTTATATTGGTCATAGCATAGGACCGATCGATATAGAGAACTTTGGGGGAGATACGAAAAAATAAAGTACATTGTGTATTCTGATCGAATTTTGTCAATGTTACGTAAAAATATCTATGTATTTAGGAAAATATGTTGTTTTATTTATTTATTTATTTATCTCCTACAAGAGCCGGAATTAAGAGAAAGCAGGAGTTCCCATTTTTTCTGTAATTGGATTAGAAATATCACACAGGTTCTGGTATTGGAAATCACTGGTTTAGAGTTATAAACATACGTCCTTGAACTAAACCGTTATGCTTTTCCTTCCTGTGCTGAAGTTGAACAGTCAAAACCAGGAACTCACTATCAACGCACGTGTTTCCCTCACACTATTATCCCAAGTTCCTAAAGTCCTTTAAGCGGAGTATGAAATGTACCTCACTTGGTTACCATAGCGTGGGACTTCATGCTGCATTGTCCACGTTCGCAATAAGGATGGTGACCACCACTCTTGGATTCTACTAATGTTATCAAGCAGAGAAGACTAATTTTGGCACAGTTAGTTAAAACACCGTGGGACAGAACGGATCAAGTTTTATTAAATTACCTTCGAATTAATTGTAATTACAGATTTCAAGAATGAAGCCAAGTGCGGATTTCATGTTCACATTACTTGTTAACAAACAGCCAATTAATTTCGACACAAACGTTTTGTGTATGATGCAGAAGCATCACTAGCCCACCATGCTGCATTCTTGCATTGTCTGCATTCGCAGAGAGTATAGTGACAATCACCAGCGCACCCGCTTATGATATGTTCAGACGAATAATTACTTTCTAATCTTTTAGCCTCATTGTTTTATTCTAATAATCTGGATTTATAAGTTAGTACTAAATCATGAAAATATTTCACATTTAATAAGTAACTCATTATCTAAAACAAAAAGAAAATATATATATTTGTATACATCAAATAAAAAAATCCATATCATAGATAAGAAAAAAAAACCTTTTAACTTTCAAGGGTTTCTTCAATAAGATATTGAAGTTATAAATAGAAGCTTTTACAAGCAAATAAGTACCTCTGGATACATTTAAATAAATGAACCATGGAGTAAACATTTTACTGCCAATTTTCACCAAAAATAGCGCGTGACACTATTAACAGCAAAACTGTTCAGAAAACTGTCTCTGTTAATGACAGCTTCAAGTATTTTCACACCCGTCCACGCTTGTTGCACTTTAACGCTCCTTGCATTACACGTTTCATTTAGTGTGTCAATATTATTGGCAGTTAGGTATTTGTAGTTTCTCAGTTTAAATGGACTGTAAACGTTAAACTAAAAATATGAACCGTTAAAATAACTTCGAGAATACTCGGCATTGAATGTATTGGACACGTTTAATACTTTATTCAGAACTCTTTTGGTTTTTCAACTTATGATGGGTATAATTATTTGTTAAAGATCGACCGATTTGAATCCAGCCTAAATACATTGTTGATGTTCTAACCTTTTATTGATACTACTCTTAATTCTTCTAGTTCTGCTTTCCTATTTTTTTCTATCCTACAACTACAACGTCTGATGTCTCATTAGTTCCAGGATCCATGTTTACTGTACCGTTAGCATTAAACCTAATTATTTTAAGGTACATTTTATTACAAAGTAGTACTATTGTTATATATTTAAACATCCTCAAAACGAAATCAGATTACAAGACTTTTGCAACATAAATAATAATATCAAGTGATTCAAAACCCATAATTCCTACTTACAGCAATTGGGTAGATAAAATGGAAACTTTAGTCATGTTTAGACACACAAAGTCAAACAATAAAATCCCTGTTTTATGTTTAAACTTGTCCTATCTTCATACAAACTTGGTTTACGTATGCACGTATTAACTAAACTCGTGAATTTCTTGGCTTTTATGTGTTCTAAAAATATATTGTGGTACATTCGGCACATGAATGCTGAACTAAGCTTGAATAAAGTGTAGTTGTCGCTTTGATGCCATACATAACTATAATATTCCAGCTCCAACAGGTATTGTTATTTTTTTTAAATTTGTGCTATCTTTGCCCTTTAAAAAAAAAATATGTACGCCTATTTCTCGATATATTATTGTGGCGTACGCACCCAGCCGAAATAGCGGGTGGCATCAACACCACACTGGGACAAATACGTATTCGTGTAGTTTCGCTGTTCAATAACTCGACATAACCCGTCGCAAAGTATAATGCAAGCACTTACCTTGGACTGCCACGGGTATTCGTTGAGTTTCAACCTTCGCTTGTTCAGGAGTCGACAATTCAGAGGTTTCAGTTCTTGTGTACGTCACACGCGAGGGAAAATGAAGTAGATTTCGATTTCCAGCAGGAAATCGACCGATACAAGTCGCGCGCGCGTCGGAGGTTTTTTCACACAACCGTCAGTAGCTCCATGTTTATTTCGAGTCAGTGTTGCAATTGCAACCATTTAAGGCTGCCCCTTGTGACGATTATTACCAGCATTGAAAATTGAAACACTGAATTACGAATTACGATTTATATACTTTACGGTAACGGAACAATTATATTACATATCATTTAAAATAAAATATGGTAAAAAGAATCACGATTATTCTGAACTGTATTTGGTTTTAAATTATTCGTGTTATTTAATTTTTGTTTACATAATTACCTGGCTAAACAAATCCAAGGAAATCGATATGTAAGTGCACCTATAATATAGAGGCTAAATTGAGAAATATATTCGAAGCATGAGTCTATGGAAAAAGCAGTTGAGGGACATGTTTCTTTAGTTACCCGCTTAGATACTGGTAATTTATTGACATGTTAGTAAAATTTAACTTCAAACCCTGAAGAAACTTATGATCTATATTTATTACAAACATTTAATGTACAAATTATTATTACTTTGACGTTCAAGATATGTTAAATATTACTTTACGAAATATGTAAAGGACGCAACAGGGATAATAATTTGATGACTTCATTGTTTTTCATCTACAAACTACACTTATACTGGAAACAGAAAATTATAAATTGGCGTCGTGTCTCAACTAGATCTCATATTGGAGTTATAACAAACAGATATATATGGTTCAAAACAATTAAAATATAGCATCTTTTTGATGAAACAATGAGAGCGTTCACAAGAATTGAGCCTTTTAACATATATCCATTATTTGGTATTTTACTAATGTTGTTTATGGCACCTTGTTTGTTGAATGTTAGAAGTAGATCAAAACTGTAAATGGGCTGAATCACACTAGTCTAATATACCTACAATTAATATTCTTTGACTTGATTATATAGATTCTGAAGTCTGATCTGAAACTGAACTGAGACTTCGTTCATATACTTTTCTTTCGTCTAAGTATGACACACTTTATGTTATGGCTATTAATAATTTGAAATTATAATCATCATACATTGATTACAAACTCTTGTCCCACAAAGTTGTTGTTGACAATGGGCAACAGTTTAGATTTAACAGTGATTTTGATTTGACTGCCTCGGTGGCGCAGTGGTAGCGTACGCGACTGCTGTTCTTGAGGTCTCGGGTTCGATTCCCGGGTCGGAACAAATGTTTGTATGATCTGCAAATATTTGTTTCGGAGTTTGGGTGTTTTCTATGTATAATATGAATGTATTTACAAAAAAAAAGTATTTATGTATTCATATGAGTTGTCTAGTACCCATAATACAAGCTCTGCTTAGTTCGGAACTAGATGGCGTTGTGTGTTAGATGTCCGAAACTATTATTTATTTATTTTGAAAAAATACTTTACACTTCTCTGAACTCACTTTTCGGAACAGTTGTTTTTTTTTTATGGATTAGGCGGGCAAACGAGCAGACGTATCGCCTAATGGTAAGCGATTACCGCCGCCCATGGACACCTGCAACACCAGAGGCGTCATAAGTGCGTTGCCGGCCTTTGAGGGATGGGGAGGCGAGATAGGGGGAGGGGGTTATGGGCCTCCAGTATCCTCACTCACTCGGTAAACACAGCGCAAATACTATTTCACACCGGTTTCCTGTGAGGCCATGGTATCACTGCGGTCGAGCCAGCCCATTCATGCCGAAGCGTGGCTCTCCCACGGTAGTGTGCTGGTAATAGGTCTTATAACGCTATTGTAAATAGTTAAAACTAACAATAGTATAAATATGAATATTCATGCTACTTGAAATGCTTACTTTTCAGTTGTTTCATTGTTTAGCATACATTTATGCAAATGTTATGAGACAGCCACTCACTTATAAAATGTTTTTGGGATCTAATTATATTTCAGAATGTTCTTATAAAATAATACTAAACGACTGTGGCTGACAAAATAAATCCCATTTTAAAATGGTCTTCAAACTTATTAGTGTTTTAAATGAAGTTTGAATTTCTGACGAAATGACTAATTAAAACGTAACCTAAAACACTGCATATTATTATCTACTAGCTGACCCACGCAACCTCGTTTGCGCCTTATATTGCCCGTAGCGTGAAAATTTCCCCCGTTTTTATAACATTCTTCATTGTTGCTCCGCTCTTATTAGCAGTAGCGTGATGATATATAACCTATAGCCTTCCTCGATAATTGGACTATCCAACACCAAAAGAATTTTTCAAATCGGACTAGCGGTTCCTGAGATTAGCGTGTTCCAACAAACAAACAAACAAACTCTTCAGCTTTATATATTAGTATCTATACTAAAGGCTACTAAAGGCTATAGGCTATATATTATCACGCTAAGACCTACAGGAGCGGAGCAACAATAAAGAATCTTACAAAAACGGGGGAAAATTATCACGCTACGGGCAATAGGAGACGCAAACGAGGTTACGTGGGTCGGCTAGTTCACTTATATAAAGCCAGTAGTTAGCAATATGGAGTAAAACCCTGAGATGACGAACTTAATTCTAAACTAACAAATCTTCAGAGAGCCTAATGTGAGCTTATTTCAGATCAACTTGAAGTGGGGTTGCGATTGACTCGGACTGAAATCTTTACTAATAAAATCACACTAGGCACTTTGTGTTGAACGCGTGTGATAGATATTATTACTAACTGATAGTATAATTAATACTCTTGGCTCTTATTTCAATATTTCATGCACTGGTCTTGTCTGTCTGTCTTGTCAAACATATTTTGTAAGTACTCGTACTATGGGTATATTTAATCATTTTACATATCATTTTTATTTTAGTTTATCCATCAGTAATGATGAAGAAAAAGTGTGATACTGACTGAGATACTTGTTAAAAGCTCGAATATAAAATAACTAAATAACAGTAAGGTAATTTAAGTTCAAATTTTAAAATAAACAAACATTTCGGACATCTAACACATAACGCCATCTAGTCCCAAACTAATCAGAGCTTGTACTATGAGTAACTAGCAGACAACTGATATAAATACATATATATGTCGACGTGAAAACATCTACTTATGATTTTGAGCGTCTCAATAAAACTTAACTATCAATTACAAAGTCAGATATGAAATGTTTTGTTTCAACAATAATTATCTTAATATTTAGTAACTACAATTATTTCTGTTGTCCAGTAAAATGGGTTACTTACTTGAGTTAGTTATTTCATTATAACATTCTAAACGAATTACCGTTACTCTTAATTTAAATTGTAAGCTTGTTACTATCTAACAATTACTATAATAAAACAGGAGATTGAAAAACGATTGTCTGTAAGCAAATTAATGTTTTAATAATTGATTTCAAATAATTGTGAATAACAAGGCTAACCTGTTAACATCCGCTATTACACTTAAATTATAATAACGTGAGGTTAATCACAGTAATTCTTATTATCTAATGAAGGATTTATCATGTCATTAGAATAAGGCGTGATACATCTTGTTGTTTTGTAAAGTTAATACGAAAACAAGCGACATCCGGAATTTGGGCGGCCATGACTACCGTCAGTAACATTTGATGTCCGTTAGTTTCGTGTTGGCGAAAAAGATAGAATTAAAAGATCACTTTAGTCCGAGCTTAGTACGAGGAAGGACAAGCTGTAATTAAGTTAAGTACATAGGTGTCTTAATTGTTGTAATTTAATTTAAATGAAATGAAATGAAAAGAGTGGCCATGAGTTTCTTTGCCAGTATTCTTCTCTTAAGGCTCTACGCATTTTGGAAACTGAAAGTTATAGATCGACATATCACCTTGACAATACAGTGTACCTCACCATTTGCATCGACCTATGGTTTTAACTGTAGCTTCATTCATTCAATAAATTATTTGGAATTTAACACTGTCTTTTGCTGTGTAAATAAATTGTAGTGTAATGATTTGTGTAATAATGAATTGATTGAGAGCGATTTCTATTGATTTAAATCACGAATGACACTTGATAAGATAATCAGTGACACCAGCAAGGCTGAGGTAACCGCTTTTTAAAAATTATTACTCGCCCTATTCTCCGACAAATATTATTATTATACATAGAAAACAAATACTTGCAGATCATACAAACATTTGGTCCTATTGGGAAATCGAACCCGAGTCCTCAAGCACGGCAGTCGATACGCTATCACTATGCCAATGAGGCATACATATTGACGCCTTGTTACCTTGCAGGTTATCGGTCATAGTTCGATTTAGTTATAATTATTACTCAGTTCCATGTAAGTTGATTATACTGTCTGATTAAAAAGAATATTTATGATATGCCTTAATTGCATATATTTCATTTTAATAAAAAAAACCTTCATTTTACAGCAAAGAATTGAATATTCCGCTAAAATCGGTACAGTTGTCGTATTTATTATTTTGAGAAAAGAGGACAGGTCACTGGCATCTTTTGAGAACTTACTTTTCATCCAAATAAAAATGTTTCTTTATTAGAAAAAGGTATAACAAACAAAGACAAAGAGTCGACGTTATGAAGACCCGTCATTTTTATCACTTTCCAAGAAAACTTTAATAAAGCAAGGGCACAAGGCAACATTGCAGGTAAGTTATTACATTTTTATGCACAAAAGTGTTTTTAATTTTGTCACGTATTACAGAGGTGAGATGTGCTTTTGGGGAATAAATCATAGAGAATTTAGAACTGGCAGATCATAGAGTAACCACATTTTTATTATGTAACATCTTGTACACCTGTGATCACAAATAAAGATTGATTGATTGATTGATTGATTGAATTTATGATGTATGTGTACGCTAATAAGGAAGATTTGATCAGCTCGAGGTATTTACGTGAAAAAGTTTTATTTTTTTCTTAATGCGTGAACTTTAATAGCAAAAATAATTGTTGTTCATTGAGTTGGTTTAAATCATTATTTCAAGTCAAAAACTAAAATGTTACCATTACGGTTTTGATTTACATTGAGAGATCAATATTAATTTTGTTTTAAAACATAAAATTATAAACTTACTAGTTGTTGCCCGCGGCTCCGCCCGCGTATATTTCTGTTATCGCGGCAAATAGTAGCCTATGTGTTATTCTGATGTATAAGTTATATTACTGTAAAGTTTCATCCAAATCCGTTCAGTAGTTTTTGCGTGAAAGAGGGAGAAGGAGGGAGGAGTAACAAACATCCATCCATCCTTACAAACTTTCGCATTTATAATATTAGTAGGATATGGGTTGTAAAAAATAATTGACTAGTATTTTTCAAAGTTTTAGAGTTATCTATGAATTAATTCGATTCGAAATCAAAGAGGCGTACTTAATCGTGAGCCATTTTATAAAATAAACTTTATATGCAAGACCGAGTACCTTTGTCCAAAATGCTCTCTAATTGAGGATAACAAAAATATAAAATAACATTTCTGATTCTAACGACAATCGAAATTGACAAAAAAGAAGCTTTTACAAATTCACTGTCCGAGAAATGCCTGATATTGACGATGGTGTTCCATTACCAAATTAAAAAGACCTACTAAAATTATTATATTCAGTCCATCGATTTCATTTGTCAATCTTCATTTGGCCGCAAAAAATACTGATAAGGAAAGTACACAATTTTTATAAAAGTCAAGTAATTTTTACTTCCCTTTTCAATTCTTTTAAGTCACTTTGCTAAGTAATTCAGCTAAATTTAGATTCATATCTTATTATTGTTCTGGTTACACGTGTCTTCGATATTCTTAAGGTACTTTATGGAGGCAAACTTTTAAACTAAGTACAAGTGGCGTTTTCGCTACTTACGAATAAAATATAAAAATATGTTTATTTACAAATGGTGTTTGTTCCTTTTTAGCATGTGTCGAGTTGATAACGACTACAATAGCATTTGGGACTGTTACTATAGAAAAGAAATTGGCATAAAATAAAGGAAAATAACTTTTAGTTATTGTATTTTTTTAAATATATTATGTATATATGACACAAATATTTTTGAAGTCAGGAAACCGGGCCTACCTACATATGTTTTGGTAAATAGATATGTTATTATATATTTTTATACTAAAAAATACTAGCACTAAGAACAATAACAAGTACTATTATTGTACTACACTATTAAAATAATAATTTATATGCACTTCACCTGCATCAGAGAACATAACAAATTGTAGGTTTAAAGGCCAGTCAGTCAATGTGATTTTGTAATGATACAATATATTATTATTAATATCGATAAAATATCATGAAGTAGTGTTACAATGTTAATTAAAGAATGAATTTTTAGGATTACAAAAGTATGCACAAATATTTCCTTTTAGAAGCACATGAACTCTTTCATATCATGTTGGATAGTGCAAAGTCAATAAAAATAGTCAAACCTATATAGTCATTTCTTCTGAAATTAAGCAGACCAACCCGAGAAATACACACAGCTACAATGTCCTGATGTTCTACTTCGTTCTGTTGTACTTTTTGAATACATAAATACAAGAGCGGATATTACAAAAGAACTAGGTCTGCGATGAAACATATTCAATCGTACCTCACAAACGCTGTCGTACTAAAGTGCAGAAATACAAATACCAATTGATAAAGCAGAATAGCTGAAGCCATTACCGAAATTGAATTAGTGGTCGTTATTGGATGGATTGGATGACAATAGCTCTTCACTGGCGCACACAAAGCTATGTAATCCGCAAAAGAACCAAATTCAGCCAAGCCTTTCAATACGTTAACTTCATACAGTCTCTGTTTGACAAAGACTAACATACGAGGATTAAAAAGGTTTGAATGTCTAGATTAATAAATCTGGCTTTGTCTATGTGTTTTGTTTGGCTTTATTGTGTTTTTTTATCTTTTGTTTAAGAGTGGTGTTTTTACTCCTTTTTTCATGAACCTCTATGACAGTCGTTATTGTGAAGTCAGCGCCCTCAAATATATTACGCCCCAATTAATCTTGGGAATAATAAAGGCTAGGAAGAAAATTGTAAAGGAATTACTAAAGGCTGCACCACATTAGTAATTTTTGAGTTGCATGAATCCATAAACAGTGATAATCGCCCTATATCATGAAGAAATGTAATAGTTCTAAACTTTGGGCTCGAAATTTATATATACTAACCTATTTTTTATACACAAAGAAAAGCAATACCTAATAAAACCATTCTGAACAAAGACTATTACGATGCATAAATGTGCATTTATGTTGGTAATTCGTACGAACATAAAGTGCTCATTAATGTATAAAACAGTCAACGAGGCGAGGAGTTTATTGCACGACAAACCAAGTTTTATGACAAAAGTCATATTCATTAACATTAATGTCGGTTTAAAGTTCTATCTGTGGCAGATCAGGTGTCATAGGGCACTGTAATTGTTGTTTTCCCTATAATACTGAGATTGAAAATTGTCACTTTACTTAGGGCGGGTGGGACGGTGCGGTATATTGCAATCGAACCAACTGTAAATTATCATCAAAGTGGTCTATACTTAGCGGCCACACTCATAACACCATTCTTTTGGATCGGGGTCGAAACCATATGGTGTACTTCACTATGCGCCTTGACTAACTGACTATGACCATTATGAGTTAGTCACTATGTCATATTCACCATGACCGCTATAAATTTATTGTTGTATGATTAAATGTGCATTGTCTTCTCTGCGTCTGGGGCCAAAGACCATACGGTGTACCCCACTGTGCGCCTTGACTTACTAACTATGACCAACATTAGTTGGCCACTACCATGACCGCTATAAATTTATTGTTGTATGATTAAATGTTCATTGGACAATGAATATAAAAATTATTACTGTCCACTGCTGAACCAGAATCTCCCCCAAGGAACGCCAACATATACGTATTATAGCACAAATAAAATATTATGTAGATCTCAAAATAAACAACATAGTACGTCTTGTATATATATATATATGTTTAGACAGATCTCATAGTTTTCGGAGTAGTTGTTACAGCGAATTCCACTCAAGACATCGTGGGAACTAATTTCTAGAAACTCTAACATTTGATGTAGCTTTGCTCGTGTTCCGATGTACTTCTGATTATATTAACGATGCTAGAGGACTGTTTTACTCTAGTACTAATACTAGTTTCTGAGAACTGTGTTTCACTTAAGTAATATTTATCACCGTTCTAATTCCATATATGATATACGTATAATGTATATGTATATCGCAGTACTAACCTAGTAATTTATAACAGGTAAATATAAACTTCGTGTGGTGACGTATTAACAATACAGAGTCTCACAATCCTTATTAATCTCGTGGGTATCGGCAAAATACCGTGGGGGAGCCTCGCTTCGGCGCGAATAGGCCGGCTAGACCGGAGTAATACCACGGCCTTACGGAAAACCGGTGTGAAATAGCACTTGCGCTGTGTTTCACCGACTGAGTGAGAACACCGGAGGCCCATACCCCAACCCCTCCCCACATCACTTTTCCCATCCCCCAAAGGCAGGCAACGCACTTGTGACGCCTCTGGTGTTGAAGGTGTCCATGGGTGGCGGTAATCGCTTACTCGGTTGCCATCTATACCATAAAAATAGAGTCGAATAAGGGATCCACTTCTTTAGGACAACAGTACTACAACTCGAAACAAACCATATACTTACCAGCGTTTTATACTAGGCCAAAACCTCCTTACTCAAGAGACACCTAAGTTTACCAGTGGACATTTAAGGTTCTAGATAATGATAATGAAATTATAGATTTATTCAGCTATTTCTGAAGCCCTTTACCTTTCTATAATGTAATTTAAAGATAAAGTTTACTGCTCATTGAATATTTGCTCTGTTCCGATAAATATATTTATCAGACTCTTGTATACACTGTCCTTTTGTTTCGATTGACCGTTGAGTAATTATGTTTTATCTTTAGAACCCAAATTAAATTATAACTGACTTCAAAAAGCAGTATGTTCTTAAATCGGCTGTATATTTTATTTAGTTATTATTAAAACCTACATTAAGATATCAAAACAATTTAAAAAAATCTTTTTTTCTTTGTTCTACTTCTGTGTCAATTTCTAATAATACAATTTATTGCAATTTCTCATGATGGATACGCGTTGAAACTGATGAGTTGTCTAAATCTCTAATCCATTAATAATTTATATTTTTTACAATATTCTGTATTCAAATCATTCAACAATCATCTAGAGTTCATTGCATAGGTTTCTCTTCAGAAAAGAGGTAATACCAATGTCATATCAATCAAATATATATAATAGTGATTTAAAATAACCTAATAATTCGAAAATAAACTAACAATAGATCCAGTGAATGAGCCCAATATTTCTATTAGCAGCAACAAATTCTGTTTGAATAATTTCCGCCATTTCACAGATTCTCACAGATTTCTAATTCCGTGGCCTGCCTAGAGGTTTTGCGACAATAGAATGTTTTTCTATGGGGGGTGGTAGGGAGATCCCTCCCACATAATGAATAAAAGTGAAGGCTTGTTGGGCTCCGTGTTACAAAGGGTGCTAACCTTGTTGCCAACTTGAAGTACGAACTCGTTTTCGATTCTCCGTAGTAAGGAATTCCTTACGTTTCTTTTTATCTATCTTTATCTTTTTATATATTTCATAAGTTATTTGACGCAGATCTCTGAAAACTTTAACTAACATAATAAACAAAAGCAAAAGAGGTGGATAAGATTATCCATATGTACATTGACTTTAAAAATTCACATCCTTGATTCAGTTGTTTAAATTTCATATTATTTACGTGATTTTAAATTACCTTTATTTAACCAAAATTGGTTAAATTCGGCTTAATTCATTCTTTAATGTTGTCTGATTTGCAAGCAACAAACCCTTTACGATTTTTTTCAAATCCAACTACTACACTTAGAAATAAAAACGGTCTTTTTGATACAATTAAAACACAATTAGTTCAGAAAGTTTTGAACTCGGAAGAAACATAAGCTTTATTAGTTTCATCCCTAAACCACCAAACGGTACATGTCTATTCAGACTTTGCATGTATCTATATAACATGTCTATTACAGCTTTGAATAGTTTCCTCATTAATTAAACAACGATACCTGAGCTTGGGGGTAAAACACTGTGATACCTGTTAAGGTTCAGGCAACTGTATTGAGGGTGCGGCCAACCAAAGATGTGTATGTACAGTTCTAATACATTAGACGTCGTGGCAAGCACCGAATAATTACCACATAACGTGTACATGTGTTGATTTGTATTGTTTTAATTGAGAGAGTAATGTTCAGTTCTTTTGAATGGAGAATGTTTATTATACTCAAGAGATTTTGGGTGGTATCCCTTTTTAACCGACTGCAAAAAAAAGGAGGAGGTTTCTCAATTCGACCGTATATATATTTTTTCTTTTTACTTTTTTTTTAATGTGTATTCTCGGATAACTTCATCGTTTATGAACCGATTTTGATGATTCTTTTTTTAATGGAAAGGAGATGTCCCAACGGTGGTACCATGATAACGACATTAATATCTGATGATGGCATCCAAGAGAAATCGAGTCGAACCTTGAAGTTGGTTTTATTTTTGTTAATATTGTACTTGTTACAAAATTAATAGCAAGGTTAAAAACTTTCTTTGTATTTTTTTTTGTTTCAAAAAATAAACTTATAGTGACTGGAATCTTCGATAGTTATAATTTAACCAGGCTTTTATTACATGGTGCAGAACAACCTTTGAAGCTTTCATTCATCCAACAAATAAAGTACAACCTAACGAAAAATTCGGTTTGAGTAGAAATGTATCACCTGTGAAAATCACCTGTGAAAATCACCTGTCTGTTTATCACCGTTTGAGAAACTGCCGGACATTGAAATCTTAATAATTAGATCCAGTTTATACCATTTGAGTACGAAACCCTCAACATAGCAATACATTTTTGTCACGTTATTAATACTCATTATAAATAATCAACATGCTTTAAATATATTAAGGTTTCTTATTATTAAATGCCATTGGTAACGACTAAAATATTGACGTCCCTAAAACCTTGAGGATGAAAACAGTACATTAGTTTATTTTGGTCCATTCATAACAAAATGTACACTTAAAATGTGAGACAAAAGAAAACAATAGAAAAACAATATTTGAAGAAATCAGTTTTAAGAATGAGTATTATTTTCGTAAAGCCACGTCACACAGTTGTTCGGTCTACATTCCATGGCTCGTCTTAGCGACAACAGTAAAAAATAGTACGTTAAATATTTTATTTTAATCGTGTTTTGTCATTGTGACGGAAATATGGACGACTTGTACGGAGAACAAATCAGTATTATGTTACGTATCTCTGTGGTACATACTGATGTTGGATCGAAAATTATTTTGATTATCTATTTGTCTATTTGGTTTTCACTTTTGTTTCTTGTTACGAGGTTTTTCTGTATTTTAAAAGTAGGGTGCACAGTTTAAAAGATTTTTGAAATGTAAACTTCTTTAGCGGCGTTGCGCACTTTAGAAAAAAATATTTTAGGATGGGTAAAGTATGTGAAACTCGCGTCAGGACACCTCACGACAGGACACGTGACCTGACCGTAAGGCGGCGGCGCAGGGCACTTGCGCGAGTGTGCATGGTGACACCTGATGGTTCGACTGTCTAATATGACATGACTATTAATATGTTTTTTTTTACTTCTTTTTATCGCGCATTTTATTTAAAGAGCAAAGAGGTTCATTTCAGGTGAGCTTAAACAGCTGTTTATTTACACTTTTGAGTTTTCATTTCTGTCAGCAGTCCTCGTAACTGCTATGTGTTTTTTTTTTAATTATGGGCCTGCCAAAGTGACTCTTCTTTGCCTGATGAAAAACGTGAGCAGAATCTAAGAGTAACGGTCATTATACTAACTGCGAAATCAGATAATGCAACATGTTGACTCACACTATGGCGGCCTATTTAGACGCTTCTGCATCATTGGTCCTCCGGTCTCGCACTCAACGAGATAATTCTCTCTTAACAAGTGTATGAGTAGCATTTATAAATATTTCTGAGTAGTGTAACATCAAAGTTAGCAAAGATGTTCATAGTTCGCGTAATTGTCATCAACTGTGTTTGACTAGGTATTGCTGGAAATATATCATGAAAAGCCATGCTCTGACTCATATCTCTTAACTTGAGTGATACCAAGATTTCTAAAGAAAAAGTGATGTTGATATGTCTGTCAGTTTTTGACTTCGATAACGTTTTTTTAAACCAGCTTTTGCCCGCAGTTCTGTAAACATATATGTAAGTCATCGCGGTACGTATAGCCTTTGTCCTTACTCATATAATCAAAGTAAATGCATTAAAAATTTCATCGAAATGGGTGCAGCGGGTTAGCATTAGCAGTTCACCAACCTGATCATTTAATTTTAAACTGGCATTAGATGCTGCTAGCGAATTTCTTTGTTTGATTGATTGTCAAAGCTATCATAAAATACTCCTTGCGTACCCAAAAGTTATAGGTTTTTGCCGAGTCTTATACTTTGAGATTGTGCTGTATGTATACAGATTCTCGGCAGTACTAACAGTATAAGAATAGATAAGAAAAATAGGATACGAATACGTTTCAAGATCGCGATTGGAGCTTTGCCAGGTAAAGATACGTTTGTCCCCATCGAGACTTAATAAATGTCGGAAGCTTTCTATATAAGAGATTAAATCTGTGGTTGCTCGCTTGAGCGTTCGAGATCGCTTAGATCTATCTGTATTTATATCTGATAGTTTTAGTCGTATTAAATATGCTGCTATGATTTAAAGATCAACAAAGAGCTTTTTTGAATTATAATAATAATAAAAAGTGTTTATTTTCTCACCATAATATTTTAGGTTTTACAAAAATTATGCCTAGCAAGCAATGCCATTTAACAAGACAATATTGTGGAGGACTGGTGCGTAAGCTAGGTATAAACCTGTGTTGTAGGTCACCTGATCTCCGCTTCGTGTTTCAATAATTGGCTGATAGTTGCGTACTTAAGCATAATGATTACAATAACCTATAGTTAATTTGTAGCGGGTGAAGTTAGTATATGAATAAAATATTATTGAAATTCATTTAACCATTGTTTAAGACACCTGACCTTAAATAAAATAAAATTAACATAAAAAACATCAAAATCAAAAAACAAATACAATTAAATCAAAATTAAAAAAAAAAACAAACAAAAATTAAAAACCTGATCAAAATCAAAAATCTAAACCAAAATTCATTCGTCTCAAATAATTATTATGTTCATATTATTTTAAATACTAGAATAAATTTGTCTGTATATAAAGATAACATAAAATGTAATGCTAACATAAGTAGGTAGCAACCTGACAATTAAAGTTAAAGATGAATACGATTCACCACAGCGTGATAATAGCTAAGTTCTTTCATTATTAGGGGTAAACAAATATTTTAAATGCTTTGTAATCCTTGACGTAAATTACTAGGCAAAGAGACATGAAAGAGCCCTATGTTGTTATTAGAGTAATTTTCAACCCCGTCGTTTAATTTACAAAACAATTAAGCATATGATGTTCCATGCGAATGAATAAAGGCAACTGTTTGCGATATAACTCATATAATGTAATAAATTAACAATTTGTTCGGCCTACCATCTGTTTTAATAACTTATCTATACAAATAAATAAAATTGGAGTGTCTGTTTGTAATATTAAAATAACCGCTTCTTACTAAATGCATATGTATACATGGTATACATACGAAAAATGTAGTCAAAACATTTTTTGTCTGTCTGTCTTTCTGTTTATTCCGGGTAATCTTTGGAACAGCTAGACGGATTTTGACGGGACTTTCATTGGCAGGTAGCTGATGATCCAGGCTTATGCTATTTTGATTAGGCTACTTTTTTAGACTAACATTGTCCCGCTGCGTTACTCGCGTTACGACGATAACCGCGGGTAATGCTGCGGGGTTCAGCTAGTTAATACATATAATTATCATTAACAATGTAGCAAATAAACAATTATGACGTTTGATTGAATTAATTGATGTTAATTCGTTTATTAATCTGCTTAAAAAGTTTTACTTATCTTTACAATATTATTTTATAAGGAAAATAATTGGCTGGCGGCAAACTGTCTATTAATAACTGTAGGCACTTTCCATCAGTGACTGTTTGTTCGTTTGTCCCCTATATCACGAAAAGATTTTAAGAAATCACAGTCTATCAATTAATATCGAAATCAACTTCGAATATATCAAGAAGTCGAAGTTGAATAAAAAGTTGATAAAAAATACATAACTGACTTGAAATAGTATGATCTCAAACAGTGTGCTGCTATGGAGGCATATTGTTATAAAATAACAAGAAAAATCAGAATTAATTTAAATTTAACATCTAAATAAAAAAAAATAAAAGGAGCTTCAGCAAGATATTTAAGACAGTCATTGCTTTTGAAAATAAAAGTGTAAAAACCGACTTCAAGAAGGGAACCAAGTTGAAATTGGATCACAAGCATCCGCTTTCAAATAAAAAAAGAATCATCTAAATCGGTTCACCCAGTCCAAAGTAATGAGGTAACAAACATAAAAAAAAACAGTCAAATTGATAATCTGCTCCATTTGTGAAGTCGATTAAAAAAACACATTGGCAACAAAATTCCAACAACAATAAAAAAAATGAAATTTTCCAAGAAGTATTTTACAAGACCAAAAAAATAGAATCAATGAATTTATTTATATTCTAATATCATTCTTCTTTTTCCATTTCATTAGGTTCGTTCGTAACTATCAGAATTTTATTTCGCAAACATTAATACACTGTTTTAGTAAATTTATGTTTGTTTATATCTCGGTATCCCCAAAGTCACATGGCAAATTTTATAACATTTATATCCCAATCAACAAATTTTATGGCGCGATTGGTCATTTTCAGCGATTCAGTATCGATATTGAGTAAATAACCAATCGCGATAGAGTAAAAAATGTTACAGTGTTTTGTTTTGTTGTTATAGTTATATTTTTCCAATACTGAATAAGTTAATCTATGTTTTAGCTATTAAGATGGTATGGTACCGTGGTATATCGAAGATTTATTTAACTTAAGAATATTAGACGTTAGAGATATCTACTTTTACATTTATGCAATTAGACCCTTTCTATTAGGAGAAATCTTATTGAAATAAAAAAAAAAAATATTTGCAGGAAGCGTAAGATTCAACTCGATTATATAGACCTATAACTACTTTGATCAACTTGTAAAATATGGGATAAGAGAGCCAATATTCCAGACCCGTCGTTGCAATTACGGTAATTTATCCAATACTGCTACAATTTATGGATTGGCCATGTAAACGCTAAGGGACTTTAGCTTTTATGAACACGCTAAGTGCTTGATTTATTTTCTACATTATACAACGGGGTTTCGTTTGTTAAAACATGTTGCCATTCATCTATAAATGCAAATTGATGCCCTGAACCACTGACCTCTCAAATAAGCCTTCCAGTAACCTTTTAAATACCTGATGTTCAGTTTATTTCAGGTGTCGAATGTGTCAGAATGGTCTAGGCCCATTTTCTTCTCAGATAATCTTTACCCTACTCTACTATATGGTATACTTACCTTAATTTATTTTATTATTATATCTTACAGAAGGAAGTATAAACGGTAGGTAGGAATAAAAGAGGCTAATATTTTCTTTGTTAAAACTTTTAACTATAAATATAAGAATATCTAATATATAAAATTCTCGTGTCACAGTTTTCGTTGCCATACTCCTCCGAAACGGCTTGACAGATTCTCATGAAACTTTGTGAGCATATTGAGTAGGTCTGAGAATCGGCCAACATCTATTTTTCATCCCCCTAAATGGTAAGGGTCACCCATCCTTAAAAAAAAAATATGGCAAAACGACGTTTGCCGGGGCAGCTAGTATTATGTAAATTATACATATTATTGATCAATTAAGCATCATAACTAGATAAGAAGCAAATACAAAATACTCAATGACATTGTTAAAACTGTCGATTTGGTTAGCGAACGTAATGAAAAATAAAAAGAAACCGCAAATAAATCGGGCCAAGGCTACAATTAGAACCTTGAGATCCATAACAGCCTGTAAAGGTAACCCTGGCTATTCATAATTTTATTTAAAAAAATAAGGAAACTCTTTTGTTTCAAAATTAAGTTAGGCCTGTAATTAAAACATAATATAATTGGGCCGCGTTTATGAATGGGCTATTAATTTTGAGCCAGAGTCAAAGGGATTTTAATGTAAGAGTACGAACGTTTGTTTCAAGGAAGTTAAGCAACTGTGATTGTGCTGGGATCACCTGTATAGGGTGTTCTGAACGAATTAATCCGTCGAAAGTTCCGGTTTTCATGACTAGTGCCGAACACGCGTCCGGTTTCTAAATGGATTGTGTTGAGCTAACAGCGGGTTTCTAACTTTGAAAAGAGTTTGTGTGCACAAAATACGGTTGGGATTTGCTCGGATTACATTTATGGAATGAATAGCAGTAAACGCCTGAACTTAAAACTATTTTAAATCCGGATGCTAACGTAATTGAATGTGTCCTCAGTTAAAATAAAAAGGGTTCCGTACCATTATGTAACTAACTAGCAAAAAACGTTTTTTGTACCCCTTCCTTACATATTTGTTTTATTTTAATTTAATTATTTATTATAAAAGTGAATATTATCTATCTAAACATTATTATTTTCTATATATTATATTATTATACTACTCTATTATTAAACACTATAATAAGCTACCGGGAGGTTCATGACCAAGACATGTTTTTGTTAATTTCTAAGAAATCTGAAATTACTGAACTGTGATACTTTTACAGTTAATTTTAGAGCAGAATTAATTCAAAACAAAGCAAAATTCGTTAATGTACGTGAATTTTTAGATGCTAGGCAGAGTGCCATACATAAATTGGCCATCTCCTTTATGCGCAAAGCATTTTCATTGCTAAACTTTAAACATGTGACCGGCATGTATGAGATAATGATATGTATAACTACGCCAAAATATGGGTTTTAGGTAACATTCCGTACGCGTGTTCGTGGTACGACGTGTCCCGCTTCATAACGAGGAGGGAGGGTTCGATCTTCTGAACAATTGGAGCAAGGCTGCTGAGTATTTGTTGCGGAAGTCGAAGGACAGTAACTGTTCTACAAGAATATATGCGAGCTCCCGACCTTATATCTCCATATCTATTCCTATTTAGTGGTATTTTTAATTGACTTCGAAAATGGAGGATTTTCTCATTTTAACGGTATTTTTTTTTATGTTTGTTACCTTAGTACTTTTGACAGGGTGAACCGATTTCATTGATTATTTTTTTTAAAAAGCTGGTGCTGGCCGTGTTTTCAATTTGGTCCAGTTCTTGAAGTTGTTTTTTTTGTAAAATTTTATAAATATAAGAGTGGACATGCAAAATTGATAGAGATAGCGATATGATCTATTTCGACAACAGATACGATTTTGGTGTTAGTGTGCTATAAAACCAAGTATATATAACAGTTATACTTAGTTAACTCTATGTAACACATAAATTATTTCTGCGTGACTGAATAACAATACATGTGTTCATACATACAAATATTTTCACTATGCGGAAATTGAATAGGTAACAGTTGAAAGCTCACACGACACGTTATAAAAAAAACTATCTTGTATTTACAACGTAAATGCCTTAGATGTAAATGTCCAAATTCAATTTATCAGAACAATGTCATGAGTTGATCAGTTGGCAGGGCACCAACACGGCAAACATTTTAATTATTTACTGACGGGAATCTTAAATAAGATATTGTCTGACATTAATTGTTTTAAATATTCTAATGAGGCATGGACTACATTCATTATAGAGGAAAGCCACAGTAGGTGATCATTTTCACCGTAGGAGAGCACGCTTCGCCATGCATGGGCTAGCTCAGTCGGAGTGACCACAGCCTCACATATAACCGATGAAAAACAGCGTTTGCTCTGTGTTTCATCGAGTGTGTGAGAATACCAGAGGCCCATACCCAAACTCCCCTCATCCCCCTCCCTAATGATGAATAACTATGTAAATTTAAAAATATGAAACAGTTTGCGTAAATAGAAATCATCCAATTTTCATATTTTCTCTGTAATGTTGCATTATAGATTCAAACAACATTATGTCAGATCTAAGATAAGAACAGAATAAAGTAATAAAATATACAATAGAGTCTAGCTAGATAAGCCAGGGACTTCAAAACACGAACCAAAGATAACTTAAGTGAATACATGAGAGGGTTTTAGTTGACGACACACATTGGACTAAGAAAGGATAAACCTAAAAGAAATAAAATATAAGAAATATCAGCTTTCAATAATTTTAGTGTTTGATTCTTGTTGTTTGTAAATAATTGATATCAGTTTTTTTTCTGTGGAATAGTCAGGCAAACGAGCAGACGTATCGCCTGATGGTAAGCGATTACCGCGGCCTATGAACACCTGCAAACACCAGAGGCGTCACAAGTGCGTTGCCGGCCTTTGGGGGATAGGGAGGGGAGATAGGGGGAGGGGGTTTAGGTTATAGGCCTCCGATATCCTCACTCAGTCGGTGAAACACAGCGCAAGCACTATTTCACACCGGTTCTCTGTGAGGCCGTGGTGTCACTCCGGTCGAGCCGGTCATGCCGAAGCGTGGCTCTCCCACGGTGCTGAGATGACTTATCTTTTTCGGAATAGATTTTCTACGTGTCAACGCCACTATTCTTGCCATCGGTGTTGTAAGAGTCGACATAGGGAGCCAACTGCGCTGAACAAGAGTAATGTAAAGAGAAGGTAAACTTGACAAAAACCCTGTACGATACAGTAGGATACCTCCTTTCAAATGTGAGGCCTATTGGACTATTCAAACTGTCGATGATTGATGATGTCGAAATAGCAGATAACTAATTGATGTTTAGGATTTATTTGTATCAACAAGCACATCCTAAATTCCAATATTTTATCAAATACATTGTTTTACGTCATACCGAACCTTCTTTATAGCAAATAACTATGTTTTTGTTGCTGTGCTGTCACGATGAGTGGATAAAATCAAAATAATATTATTACATCCTGAATTAATATGTATGAAGATCGTTTTTTGTTTTTTCGAAACACGGTCCCCATTTCATCTCATCCATATTTTACATATTTTTTAACATTAATTTCATCACGACGAAGACTTAGACGTATAATTTGAAGACTAAAAACACTTGACATTGGCAGAAATAGCTGATCCAAGAGACCCGGCTGGTTGTCATTTCATCAAAAGAAGAAGAAGATTATTATATCCAGGATGTAATAAGATTGTTTTGATTTATCCACTCATTGTGACTGCACAGCAATAAAAATAATATTTGGTATTAAACGGCCCACAATCTGGTTCGTGAACTATTATTAAAGTTCAAAATAATGTGTAAATAAGCACTTTGCGGCAGGCCAAATACAAAATCAATGAAAATAATAACAAACAGCATAATACAACTGTGCTGATTAAACAGTGATTTTAGCATCAATTTGAACTGAATATACATTGTATATTGTGGGCAATATGTTTGGTCGTATTTGTGAGTGTTAATTTTTAATGTGGCGATTGAGGAAATGTTTTGTGTTGTATTGTGTACCACGCGGCTTATAACGGACATGAATATAGACACTATTTCTAGTTATGTTTACAGAATTGAGTCTTATTGTCTTAAATAGCGCTCAAAGACAATGATAACGTTTTTAAGCTTCCTATCTTGTATGTAATATGAACAGAAATTGTCAAAAATACAGATACTTACTTACAGATATGATTAAGACCTAAATAAGAACTATTGTTTTAGTTATCTACTGTTTTCTCAAATTAATGTAACTTGATTTTTAGGCTGTTCTCTCTTACTTATTATGTTGAAATCATGGTATTAATTACATAAAACTATTGGTTTATTTGTATGATCTAAGACATTGATTAATATAAGATCTTAAACGTTATTGTGTATGGGTATTGGCTTTCAAGTTCTTATTACTATCATATTGATAAAAGTACCTGGATGACCGAACTTTGTCGCCCTCGAAATCCCCTGTATACTAAATTTCGTGAATATCATTTGAGCCGTTGACGAGATTCAGATTATATATATATATATATATATATATAGATATCTCTTTTCGGCCCTTGTTGATCTGACGCGACGTGGCGTCAGTTAATTGTTGATCTGTTGGCGATTGTTGATCAGCAACAGGTTTTGTTGATCTAATGTGTATTCCGGCGTACTAATGTGGCTCCGCTCTGGATCAACAATTCCAACCCCTCTGCTGGCAGAATTACGAACTATTTACATCTTTTTTATACAAATCCACACCAGCTATTGTTGATCCGATTCAAACGGACCAATCAGAGACCACCTTTTCCACGATTGGGTCTTTTCTATGATAGACTGTTTCCACTTTGCTTCACAATTAATTAACGAATAAATGCGTAACGTTTTATTGCCTAAGGACCCTTCAAACAAAAAAGGTACGTAATCAGGTATATTTAGGTACTATTTAACTTTACCAAAAGTAAAAAAATGAGTTGATACTTATTTAAGCCTTTCTGGATAGTCTACCCCTAAGGGGGTGAAATAGGGGTTTAAAGATTATATGGAAGTTTGTCATTTTTTAAATTAGAACATAAAACTTTATCTTTGAGCTACTGATTAAAAATGACATGATACGCATTTAAGTGTTTCTGGATATTCTACCCCTAAGGGCGTGAAATAGGGGTTGAAAGTTTGTATGTTGTTGTAAGTACGTCCTTCTTTAAGTTAAGAAGAGGTAATTTTATTTCACGGCTACTGATTAAAAATTAGTGGTGACATATTTAACCGTTTCTAGATATTCTACCTCTAAGAGCGTGAAACAGGAGTTGAACATTTATATATATATATATATATATATTGTCCTCTACTCGCCAATTGTTGATCAGGCCGAGATTGCAATAATTGTTGATCCACCTTTTCGGTACTATTTCTAAGGAAGTGTCCAGTGTATAGTCTAATAGGCGCAATATAGTATTATGCGGTTTGCAACGCTATGCTTAAGTTTACGGCAAAATCTCTATCTCGATTGACTCGGCAATTGCAGCTCTAATAACCGTTATCTTTTTCATATATGATACTTTGTTGATCACTTTTTTCATACTTGATGATACTTTGTTGATCAATATACACAACGTTTGATTAACATATGCCATGTGAACTAGTATTTTAAAACGGCGTGGTATACACCAAGTAGTCAGAGCAGAATTTTAATATTCATTCTGGTTGAGATTTTTTTTAAACGTGGAAGTACTTTCGCATTGTAAACCCTCTTAAAACAACTTACTTGAAAAAGTTTTTTTTAACTTTTTCGTTGGTCTAGGAAATAAAGGTTCATTTGTATACCTTAAAAAATTGAGTTTCACACAAACTTTCGATCTTTTTATTACCCCTTTAGGAGAGAAATTCCCATCAATGCTCATTCCCATAAATGCTGTGATATCAGTATTTATTTATTTATAATCAAAAGTCTACTTCGAGACTAACCTATATACGAAATGTGAACCCCTATTACACCCCTTAGGGGTAGAATCTCCGGAAACTCTTAAATACGTTTTAACTTATTTTTAATCAGTAGCCTAAAGATAAAGTTTCATGTGCCCAACTTAAAATGACGGACTTCCATACAAATGTCAACCCTACTTCACCCCATTTGGTGCAGAATACGCTTAAATACGTATCTAATAATTTTTAATCAGTAGTTCTAAGATAAATATTCATGTTTCTAACTTAAAAATGACGGACTATCGTACAAACTTTCAGACTCTATTTCACCCTCTTAGGAGTAGAAAATCCAAAATACATATTTCTATATATGGTATTGAAAGAATCAGCCACATACTCCAAAAGAATACAAGTTAAGGTCTATACGTACGTGTAATATTAAAATAATCTTCTAATTCCTAACTGTTGAAGAGTTTAACCTTTTACCATCAGTTCACCTAAATAACTTGAAACTACACAACTAAAGGTCTATAGATGCATAAGAAATCGAAGGATTATCTTCCATCTCCTAACCGTTTAGGAGTTAAACCTTTCATCATCAGCTTATCTAAATAATTTGAAAGAATACGACTAAAGGTAACATACATACATATGATATTTAAAGATTTATCCTCCAACTCCTAACCGTTAAGGAGCTGTACCTTCATCAGTACCACCATCAGCTCATGATCATGAAATGATGACTACCAGAATGATGATGAATGAAAATATCGGTGTAACTATAGAAAATACACTAACACTTTATTATAACAATAATATAACTGTTCCTTTCTACCGAGGATGCTGCTCCGGCCCCCGCGTTTTAAAATGCTAGTGTACGCGGCATATGTTGATCAAAACGTTGTGTATATTGATCAACAAAACATCATCAAGTATCATAAAGTTGACCGTTATCAGAGCTACAATTGCCGTGTAAATTGATGACGAGCTAGAGTATTTGCCGTAGACTTAAGCACAGCGTCGGAAGGCGTATAATACTTATATTGCGTGTATAAGATGATTGACTGGTTACTATCTTAGAAATAGTGACAAAAGGGTGGATCAACAATTATAGCGTATCTCGGCCTGATCAACAATTGCCGAGTGGAGGACAATATATATATATATATATATATATTTACAAGAATTGGTCGTTACTCAAAATTATATAACCTAGACTAGATAGACTAGTTTACTTTTCGTGCACTAAGAATCAAACATGTAATATTAAAATTAGCTAATAGAATATTACATTATTTGACTACAAGAAATAGACATTCTTTAGCTCGTTACTTATTTGATTTGATGTTATTATAACTTAAATACTGTAATATTACTTTAAATATTAAAGTATTGCCACACTCGTTACAATATGAATGTTGGTTTTTATTTTACGGGATTTCTAGGAGTATTTAAACTACTATTTAACTCGTTGGTGAGTGCGAGACCGGAGGTCCAATGATGCAGAAGCATCACTAGCCCACCATAGTGTGGGTCACCATACTGCATTGTTGCACTGTCTGCACCCGCAATGTGTATGGTGATCAACACTCTTGGATTCTGCTTGTGCTTTCTATCAGGTAGAGTAGAGTCATTTTGGCAGGCCTAAAAGTGCCACATCACATCAACATCCTTTTAACAGTCCACAGTTTTACATAGGCGTTTTCTAAGCAAGAAGGTTTTGGCTTACTATATAACGCTAGCCGCATTATTAATCCCTCAAATACTGATATTTAGAATACGGGACGGAGCAAAAATGTCCTCAAAAAATCAATGATTAGATACAAAATTGAGTATCGGAGGGATAATAAGCAGATGGGTATCCGACGGCCTCCTGAGAAATGACTGTCATTGACTATGGACACAGATATGCCAAGTGTTTCGCGTCGAACCTCTTTCTATAATCGCTAACGCTTTTATTCTCTTGTGTGTTTTGACCACGTGAGCAAGTTGCTTTAAGCAAACCGACACTTTGCTTATTTAAATTCCACGGTAATCAATAAAGAAAACAAAATTATTTACCTCAATTGCCAATACACTAAAGTGTAATACAAACGAAAGTTTGAAAACAATTCGCAATCACGTACGTTTACAATTCAATAAACATCAGGAGTACTTATAAACTGAATCCATTTACCGAAGAGTGCCAGTAACAAATTCGATACACTGGTAATATGGTAAAGCTCTCGAGTCTCTCCAGTTGATTTTAGCTCGTCGGCCTGCTCACTGATCCGTAACACTTGTGATTGGATAAAGGGTTCTGCAGAATTCGTTAAGGGTGAGAGTGCAGGACGGTTGGTCTTTGCCGCAGAATAATTTATGATGTACATTAAAGGGTCCCGATATAACATAAGGTCGGTGATGCAAAAGGAATTGGTTATTTTTTTATATGATCTTACGAATTGTTCGCATTTGGTTTTAAGGAGAGCTTTTGTTTGTGTTTCGTTTTTGGGCATTTTTATTAGAATTTTATGTAAGAAATTTCAAAATCGTATTGAGTTTAACACACCTAGTGAATACCAAGTATACACTATTTAATTTATAAACAAAAAATAGAATACAGTTTTATTCGAGTTGCACGCAAGCACACACAATTCTAAGATCCGAAATAGTCACAAAGCCTGAAGCATTTCAGTTAATAAAATATAGGAAGTACTCTGATTTCCAATTATACAGAGGGCTGTTTTTAACCGACTTCAAAAAAAGGAGGAGGTTTCTCAATTCGACCGTATATATTTATATTTATATATATATTTTCATGTGTTCGCTGATAACTTCGTCGTTTATGAACCGACTTTGATGATTATTTTTTAATGGAAAGGAGAAATCCCAACGATAGAACCATGATAAGGACACTAAGATCTGATGATGGCATCCAAGAGAAATCGAGTCAAACCTTGAAATCGGTTTTATTTTTGTTAATTTTTTTTAAGACATGTGCTCAATAAAAACCTACTTACAGTAAACTGTAAATCAATAATAGCTGTCAAATTTTCTCCAAAATATTTTTGTGAGAACCATATAAAGCATTAATGATGTACATATCACTCGATCTAATATTAACAACAACATCGTTACGCCCTAAAACTATAAATAGGTAACTCAATTCGCGATGTATATACTTATGTACATTCTTCACCGCATTACATGATTTTGGAACAAGCTGCCCCAAGTCCGTCACCACTCACCGTCAGTTGACTGTTTCATGGATATTGAATAAAAGCATCATCGCCCTTTGCATATCTTAGTGATTCAATATAGAGCAATGTTATTTCCATCGCATCTGGTTCCTTTTATTAATTTTGTATGATATTTAAATAGAATATTTAGTCACGTCATTCTGATTTTGAACGAACCAACTTTAAACAAGCGTCGTGTTTATGTATCACCTATAGTTTTATTCTTCACTTGCGATCTATACTAATATTATAATTTCGTTTTTTTTTTATTTACGCTTATACGGTCAAACCACTGCACCGATTCCAATGAAACTTAGCATAGTTTGGTTTTTGAGTAAAGACGTAGGCTACTTTTTACCGCGATAACCAACACACATGCAAACGGAGATATGAATAAAAGCTAGTACATTGCAAACATAAAATTTACACTAAAAATGTACTTCGTAACTTCTAAAATAGCACTTACTCTTTGCGCTGTAGCATGGTGCGGGACAGTTTCAGTAACATTTCGTTTCATTCTTGAAAGCGGTTGCGATTTACAAATTATGACTTAGTATTTCAGCTGTACCACATTCGCAATATATTAAATCATTAATGACTGTAGTAAATTTAATTAAATCGACCAGAATTGTAGTACAGGCAACTGTCACCCGTACCATACTACAGCGCAAAGAGTATAGTGACAAGAGTCACAGAGATACATGTATGTGTGTATCAGGACTATAAATTTTGCAGTAAGATTGGTGTTCACTATGGTACAGCTGGTCTACGTGTGGCGAAACACGGCCCTTCCTTAAGAATGTTGCCCGATGATAATACTTAACTCTTAAATATAAAATCATTAAATCTATTAAATGAATTTGACTGAAGTTATTGTTCTAATTATAAACAACGGTTTAGTTTCTCATGTCTTTCCTTCCGTCAAACATTGGGCTCCCTGCCAAAACGTGCTTAAAATATTATTGTCAAGTGGAACAAATAGTCTTCTAAAAAACGTATATTATTGTACTCATTAGGAAAGATATAGTATCCGCTAAAATTAGGAAATATTCAAACAACAGATTTGAAATAAAATCGATTATTTATATAAAGACGACAAATAATGCAGTTTGGCAAACTATATTAAATGCATTTTATTAATAAGAGCTGGTAATATGTCATTATACGTTTTTTTAACTGAACTTCTATAATTTTATAATTACATTATCGTCAACTCCATAGCTGAAGTTTTTTGACCGATAGAATTATGTCAGATATCATCACATTTATCATTATCAACAGCCTGCAATAGTCCACTGCTGGACAAAATAAGGAGTACGTCTTCTTAGCAAGGAGGTTTTGGACAACTAAACATAACTATACCACGACTTCACAGAAAACTGACCTTAAACCGATCCATTCGTTGTACTTCACCGAATATTTATAGCTGTTCAAGATCCAAATTAAGTACACTAAAATGACTACGATTCACTTGAATTTCATGTCTAGGTGGCCGTTATTACTCCCTATCTATCGACCAAAAAACCCTTTCATTGTTTTGCGGTTTGTATTACCAAATATTATAGAACTAGCCTTTGCCCGCGGCTTCGTCCGCGTGTATGTCGATTATCGCGGTAAATAATAGCCTATGTGTTATTCTGATGTATAAGCTTTATTACTGTAAAGTTTCATCCAAATCCGTTCAGTAGTTTTTGCGTGAAGAAGTAACAAACATACACACCCACAAACTTTCGCCTTTATATATTAGTGTGAAGTGTGATTAGTGTGATATAATTAACAATTACTTAAATATTATGAAAAATAGCAATTGTCTCGTTTGTCTTGCGGCTAGCACATGCGACTATTAGATCGAGGTCTATGATGAGTGTATCGATTTTGTAAAAAAAACCCTATTGGATCTTTGCTTCGAGACAAAAAAAAGTGATGCACCTAAAATTTCTAGGCCATTCTTATATAATAAACTTATATATTATATAAAGTTTTCCTTATGGTGCTCATAAGGCAGTCAGTTCTGGTTGTCATGAACATTTATGGAACCATTATTGAGAAGTCAATGTCCTCAATGACACTGACAATCTTTGAATTCAGATCGACATCAGAGTGGCGGCGAGAATATCATTTCTTCCTAAATAGGAAGAAATGATATTCAGATAAAACCAGTTGAACTAGTAGTCTACCTTAAATAATATTGAAAATAATCAAGGCAAGGTAGACGATATTCAGAGTAGCAATGATTGTGAAAGTGTAACGAATAAAATAGTACTTACACAATTTTTGTTAAACTGACGAAAAAATTAAAAGATTTATGGAAGGTTTCAGCAGACATAAAATAAACATTCTACGAAAAAATCCCTATGAGTTTGAATAGAACGTTATTATTGGTGAATCATAGAAACTTTTAATTTATGTACTTATGGCATTTCAATAGTGTATAATGTATTACGAACAGACTAAATAATGGCGAAACCATTAGAGTACAAACGTGGCTGTGTGTATACAATGAAATAATGGGTATTATATTTGGAATAAATTTGTTGATTCATTATTTCATATGTGATCATATTAACGCAATGAAATGTGTGTGTTTCCGATTGAATTCATCTAATGTATAGTAGTTATAAAAGCATTTCGGAGGACAAGATAAAAATATTTCTGAGGTTTCAAACATGTTTTGACGTAGACATATTTGTTTTCTTATTGTTTTTAAAAAATGCAACACACGCATTAGAAACATATTTTGTGTACAAATCAACAAGAAACGGTCACAAAGAACAAACAAACTCAGAACAACAAATTGCGGATCACACAAAAGGGATTTGAACCCACAACACCAAGCAGCGCAGTAGAGAGCAGAGTGCCGACCGCTTAAACCACTATGCTATCCATGCAGTCAGCCATATGGGCTAGGTTGAACTGCCAATATCATAGTCTTACAAAAAATCGGTGTTAAACAGTTACAGTACGCAATAAAGGCGCTGTAAGTAACTACACGTGTGATGTTATCCTGACCCGGATACCCAGTAACCATCTGCACAGAGGCATATCATCCTTTTATATCAAGACTACGTCATTTACGGAAGGTTCTGGGTTCTACGGTTCCCACTTGTGGTTTTGGAGGAATTAGATAATCCTGGGACCAAAGACGACAAAAACCTTGTATCATTTAACATCATCTAGGTTACTAGAGTAAGTTTACTCGTCTGTTCGTTTTGCCTCTCTATGTTATTAAAAGAAAATAATGTTTTTCTTACAGAATTAGGGCTTTTAGGTTACAAATATTGTGACACTGAATTGCTTACTACCAATTTATCCCTGTAATTAGATAGTCGTAAATATTTTTAGTAGAAAAGAACTCTATTTTTAAAGGCCAAAGGTCTTCTATTTCTTGTTTGTTATTGAGAAGTGGGGCATTCGATATCGGAATAGTTTTGTGACGGTGGAGCATTGACTGTAGAAATATAGTTGTTTGATCATCGATCGTATGTTTGATAGTCAGATACCTCTTCTTTGAAGACTTCTCTTGTTGAATATCTAGTAGTAGATTATAAGCCATAACTTTCAACTATTATTTCCCAAAAACAATTTACAAGTTTGAACTTTTGGTAGTAACCCATTATGATTATTTTATGGCAAAGGATCAAAGCTATAGGAAATATATACGAGTAGTTCTAAAGCTCTAAATACAAAGTTCAGGATACTTTAAGATTCCATTCAAATGTATCATCATATTGATTGGTAAAAAGTATACCTCTATGTTATTATAATTTATATACAACAGCCAATAGTTTTAGATAATGGTTTCATTACAAATCATTGTGACCCATCAAATAAGAATGCCCGTTAAAACAGTTAATAACAAAAGGTAATAAAAACTACAAAAATAACATCAGACTTGGCTCCTATAAAAACTATAAACGTCGATTGAATATGCGTTTTAAAATTTATTAGCAGATTAATAATAAACTACAAGAAAAAAGACGTTTCTATAAGAATCAATAAAACTGTAATAAACTGCACGTGTACCATAATGTTAGTAGAGCTACATTAAAAACATAATTGCAAATTAAATAGTAGTCATGACTGTCATGAATCATTAGCCTACTAACGATAAGTATATAATGACACCATTTTGTAATTACCAAAAAGATTTTAGTTTATATTCTAATATAGAAAATTAAATCTTTGCCCGGCTTTTGTTTCCTAACGGTCTAGTTAAAACATTCCTGACCTAGAAAAGATAATATGTATTTGTTGCTTCCAATATTCGTTTCAATTATGTAATATTTTATATTTTCAAAATCTATTTAATGAATTCACACAATAAGAAAAAATCTAAATACACTCATAGACAGCCGTATATTTTTATTAAACTCTCGATAACTGATACATAACACAATTTATACAATGATTTTGTAAATATAAACTGAATTTGAATACACATATATGTTTTTTGAGTAGTTCGAAGCGAAGAAAAGTAATTTGCATGTAATAAGATCAACACGTTTCTAAAAGGTGAATAAGAGATGCGTACAACAAAACCACTGTCTATGTCCAATATAGCAGGCATTTGATACTAACTTTATCTGACCCTGAATAGTATCTTCTTTAAAACAAAGATTTCAAACGCATATCGCATATCAAACTTATCAATCAAACGAGTGATGTCCAGAATAACAGTGTTTATATAAACAGACGTTCAGTGGTATCGTATAGGACCGCGTGCACTCGAATGGTACTTAAAATAACTTTATTGAGGCAACGTAACCGTTAAAGTTTGATGGCCTCTATCATAATAGTTGTTGTTTTACTGATGTTTACATTGTCACACACATTAAATCGGTACATGTTAAAGCAGATCTATTGGTATTTAGCTGTCAGTTTCTTATAGGTCATGGCTATTTTAAAATGAAACGTATTTATTTCGGTTAAGCAGCTCCATTATGTGACTCTCAAATATCATCATCAGTCCACTGCAGGCCACTGCTGGATATAGGCCTCTCCCAAGGCACACCACAGAGCCCACACAAATCAAATGTTGGACACAAATGTTGGACTGCACGCTTGGCCTCGTTGTTTGTTCAAATTCCAAATGAGACAACACTTTATGCTAACCATAAAGTGTGGTTCTGAGTCTGGGTGTTCTTTTTGTCCGTTTTACGTGTGTTTGTAAAGTCCCCGTGACACAGGATTTGTATCCCTAATGCGGGAGTTGTCTTTGTTTTAAATTAAAAAAATAAATAAAATAAATATAGGTAAAAAAATTAATAAATTAATATTTTTTATTGAAAATATTAAATTAAATAATAAATAAATAATAAATATTTCGGACATCTATCACACAACACCATCTAGTCCCAAGCTAAGCAGAGCTTGTGTTATGGGTACTAGGCAACTGATACAAATACATATCTACTTTTATAAATAATAATAATAATAAGAATAAGAATATTTTCTTCATACTGATGTGGGAGTGCATCGCAGAGTAGTTGCAGTGGATACCGGACTCACTCCGCTCGCTCTGGCTAAAGAGAATTGGCGCAAACCTGTAGTACTTGGTACTAATGAACGCAGGGAGGTATGGAAGGGCAAAGAACTTCATGGACGGTTTTATCGGGCCCTTAACGGGTCCGATATAGACTTTAAAGCCTCAACCTCCTGGCTACGGTACGGTGACCTCTTTGGAGAAACCGAAGGTTTTGTTTGTGCGATTATGGACGAAGTTATCATGACGAATAACTATCGGAAATATATCCTGAAAGATGGTACGGTTGACATATGTCGGGCATGTCACCGTCCCGGGGAATCTATTAGGCATATTATTTCTGGTTGTTCTCGTCTTGCTAACGGCGAATATTTGCACAGGCACAATCAAGTAGCCAGGATAGTACATCAACAGCTTGCCCTTAAATACAAACTTGTGAGTTCAGAGGTGCCATACTACAGGTATGTGCCCGACCCAGTTCTCGAGAATGGTCGTGCTACGTTATATTGGGATCGATCTATTATCACAGACAGGACTATTGTTGCCAATAAACCTGATATTGTGGTGATAGATCGATCAGAGCGCCGCGCAATGATTGTCGACATCGCCGTTCCTCATGACGAGAATCTCGTGAAAGTTGAAAAAGAAAAACAAATAAAATTTTTGGACTTATCTCACGAGATTGTCGAGATGTGGGATGTAGATTCGGTGATCATTGTTCCGATAGTTGTATCTGTTCACGGATTGATAGCCAAGAGCCTCGACCAACACCTTAAGAGGCTCACGTTGGTCTGATGCAGAAGGCAGTCCTCCTAGACACGGCACGTATAGTGAGGAGGTTCCTGTCTCTGGAGCCCTAACCACCGGTTTCTTGGTCCCTGTACCCGAAGTCGGTGGTCTACTATTTTTTATATTTTTAAATGTATTTTTTTTTTATTTGTATATTTAAAAATGTAATCAATATGTTTTATATATAAAATAAAGAGAATAATAATAATAAATAAATATTTCGGACATCTAACACACAATGCCATCTAGTCCCAAGCTAAGCAGAGCTTGTGTTATGGGTACTAGATAACTGATACAAAAACATATATACTTTTTTTTTGTAAATATATACATATTATGCATAGAAAACACCCAAACTCCGAAACAAATATTTGTAGATCATACTAACATTTGGTCCGACCCGGGAATAGAACCCGAGGCCTCACGATCAGCAGTCGCACACGCCAACCGCGAGACCAACGAGGCAGTCAATTTTACATAATATCCAGACAATAGCTAATTCCAGTTATATGTATGCGGCCATGACCTACTGGAGTTATTTGCTTCAACTTCCCAATTTGTGAAAGCAACGAAAATATAGCCGAAGTATTTCTCTCACGTTAAAATAAACTGTTTAAAAATGTTTAAAATATGTATCTACATCATTTACGTATACAACATTTATCATTCAATATAACTTCTATTGACGTAGAAGTTTAGCTCATAAGAGACTTCGTAAAGAGCTTCATTCAATATTGTTTAATGGGAAATGTTGTTTAAGTATAATTCACATGATACCTAGTAATGCTATTGTAATGTATTGAAATGGAGCCAAGTCTAGTGCACAATACGTAATATCGAATTGTTTTTACTATTATATGGAGTTTAGTACCCGTAACTGATGCTGTAACTTTTTTATGAACTCTACACGGCTTTGAAATTTTTAGACGCACTTACGAGATCTAAAATGTGTGTTGAGATGAATGGAGTATTGTTAAAAGCAATTGTTTTTGTCTATATATATAAATTTATACACGTAAGTTTTAAAACGAATCACATAAACAAGTTTTTTGAAACCTTTTTTAGTACCTACCTACATGTTAATAAAATTTGAAGTTTCTACAACTTGAAGGTGTTAAACGCGTATCAAGTAATTATTGTTTAATGTTAAAATGTACAGAACTCAAATGACTATAGTTTTAAATTAATGATATATTTTAGTTAGCCTCAGTGCTAAAATACATAAAATTAAATTAACTTTATTTTAAATAATTAGCTGTGAATTTTAAAAGTGTGTAAACATTTAAAAATGTTATTTTAGTACAAAATGAAACTTTTAAACAACCCCCTTTCGTAATGTGTATGTAATTATGCTTACGAGAATTAACCAGTCAGCCTGTAGGTTATCGGTGGAAACTTCAGGACTTTCTCGTTCTCTCAAAATTCTCTTAAACGTAATTTTATACGGTTTAGGATGACTTGCTAAATATGAAACGCCATTTAACCCAAATTTCTTTCGCGTCTTTCACACTATATTATACAAATTAATTTATAAACACTTTTGCCCATGTGTTGTCTTTCATCAGTTCTTTGAAACATATTTATAAACAAATAGTTTTTAAATTTACGTTATTTATTTGTATTCTTAGTATCATAATATTTTATGATCAGGTAGACATACGAAGTATTTGAAATAGTGTTTCGTGTTTCATAAAAGATTTTATGACTGCTAAATGGAGAAGTGTTATATGATTGAGTTTGACCTATTCACAGTTTGTATTAAGGTAACGATTTTTTTTTATCTGCCAAAATGACTCTATGCCTGATGGAACGCATAAGCAGAGTCCAAGAGGTGGTCACCATACTGTGAATGCAGCCAATGCAACAATACGGTATGTGACCCACACCGTGGCGGGCTAGTGACGCTCCTGCAAATTGACACAAAGAATATCGAGATTCAACCATTTGTTGATCACATAAAGGTTTGTCCTATATGGAGTTTCAATCTACAACTCATCATAAATCTCAGCGCAGTAGAAATCGGCGTGGTGAACGTTTTAACCACTATGCTATCCGTGCAGTCTGAAACATAAGTTTATTTTTTATTTTTTTATTTTGCCGAAACTCTTTTCATTAAAAAAATAATAGCGCTTTACATCGTCTGCCTAAAACAAACAACGTATTTCGTTCAATGATTGTATTTCAACCCAAGTCATTTGCATAATTGTACATTATTTATCCAGTTCATAGGAATTAATGGCGTACGATTTGAGAATAATGATATTAATTCGAAATTTTATCAAACAAATGATAGAATCATTGTATGTACGAATATGTAAATCTAGACCGTAATTGTTAAAATGTGTGTTAAAAGATTGTAGACGATTTGTTTTTAGATATATAAAACCATTTTTAATGACAGTTAAACCTTTTCATTGAATACAAAATAATAAGAGCTTATTTCTCATCATATTCGCATTTTTAAACGACTTCAAAAACGACTAATGAGACTATGTTATATTTTAACATTAATTCAATAGTATATTTTTGCGTGTGTTCTGTTACTAACATAACCAAAATTAACATCAGTTCACGTTCATGCCGACATCTCTAGAAAAATAAAAAAACGTTCAAAATAAGCTCTTTCTTACAGATAAGTTATAAGAATTCCATTTTATGTTATAACAATTTGTGCAAAATGATGGTCTAATTTAAGACATCCCACTCTAAAATCTTTCTGAGACAAAACAACATTTATTCGGACAGCACCTACAAAAACAAGACTAAATTAAATGAAACAAGCGTCTTCCGAGAAAGTCCGCTAAAAGCCCACGGTGGTTTTTTTTAATATTATTTATAATTTTCTCGTTCGAGAACTCAAACTCGGCGTCTTAATTTGCGTCCCGTAACGAATTACACACTTTTTCTTACAAAAAGTTCTTTTATAAAGTGCCTCGAGGAAGATTGATGTCCATTAGTAGCTAATTTCCTAAACAATTTCGGCAAAGGACACGACGTTAATCGAAGCAAAAGATGATTGTTCTGTGTTCCTGTTATTAAAGGAAAAACATTGGCTTTGTTTTCGAACCGGCTATTGACTATTAATATTCTTTATTACTTTTCAAGTTTCTCATTTGTTACTAACAGATGCCTATAAAGGACCAACGTGACAGTGTAATTTGGAAGTTTGTATTCGCCTTTAATCTAAATTTTAATCTAGGATTGAAGCAGTCTTATGCACTGAATATTATTTTATTATTGTTATAATGTACATAAAACGAAATTAAAGCTAAAGCAAAATGTCAACTCTTGTGATTATTTCAAAAGACTCGAGGGTGAAAGGAAAAGTGAAGGTACTCGTAGTAGGACTATATTTACATGACTATATTACAGACTACATTTATGTCCCAGTGCCTAATCTTATTTCCTACCTTTCCTTTTGAATACATTCCCATTTTTTTCCATTTTAATACCCGAAATTTGTGAATTTAAAAAAAAAACTATAAAACCGACTAAACTATATAAATATTATACGAGTATAGCCTAAGCCATCCAGGTCTTCATTAAAAATGACACCTTATTAATTTGAATCAGTTCCGTAGTTTTACGCTACGGTGGAACATACAAACATACATAGACTACCAGTAATCTACTACTTTACTCTTCCTTTAGTCTTCTTCGGGTAATAACTTGTTGACGGTAGTGGCTTTGTGTGATTCGTACTGAATTTAAGGTGGCTTAATGAGAGTTTTATATGCCTAACGTACACTTTACTTATATTTTAAGATTTGATAACATTTGTCACAAGTTTCGAATAAGTGAAACATATGGATGAGCACAGTAAAAGTATTTTTTTTAATGAGCATCAAGGTTACATAAAAACAGAGCAAAAATTCAGGCTACAAAATTAAAGATAACATAACAAACGAGACAAAACACAGACAAAAGATCATTTAAATTCAGAACACGAGAAATGTCAAAGATTATATCAGAGTATGTCACTCATCTTACATTCTTTCCCGATGTTCACTTTAACAAAAAACATATTTTTTACAATTTTCGCTAATGATTGTTCTAGATTCTCATCAGACGGAATTATGTTGCGTGAATATTTTAATGACAACCCTTTCTTTTAAAAAGCGTCTTATATTAAAACGTTGTTAAAACTGCTTCTTCGGCGACATTTACTTCTCAAACAGAGATAAAGTTCCGCACTGTGTATTTGAAATTTAATAAAAACATGAACGTTTATTTTTCTTACCTAACCATAGAAATAAAAAATAGAAAAGTTTATTCGCGTACATAGATATATAGATATGTCTCGTCATCTAAATATATAAAAGAGGAAGGTGACTGACTGACATACCCAGAGATCAACGCACAGCCCAAACCGCTGAACCTAGAATCTTGAAATTTTGCGTGTAGGTTCTTTATGTAACATAAGTGAGCACTAAGAAAGAAATTTTGGAAATTTCACCCCTAAGGGGGTAAACCAGGGGATGAAGTCTGGTGGGGTCTGCGTGAGCGAAGCCGCGTGCAAAAGCTAGTATTAAATAAGCCCACACTAGACATCGAGTAGCGGACAATATACCTTGAATATCAGAACACACATGGGTATCTAACTATTTTTCATCGCAGTGTTTGCAAAAAGTTTGACAGCTCATGATATTTCACAGACCTCTCGGCTGGTTGATAAACCTGGATGACGTTACAACGTGTGTCATACGTCAGATTTGTTTGGTTTTGCATAGATGATTGATAGCGATCAGTTTTTTAACGGTCTCTGTAGATTGACATGTTGTGTATAAGCAGTCAAAAATTGAGTTTATGATTTGAAAAGGTGGATTCACAGCAACACATGGTTGTTTATGTTTATTGTATAAATCTGTCTACTATTCAATGGATCTAATATTTAATGATAATATCTAAAACATACTAGAATTAAACTCACTTGTACTTATTCCACTATTTTAATTAAACTTATACCTGACCGGTTTCGCCTTATGGCATTCTCAAAGGTTAATAAGGCGAAACTGATAAGGTGTAAATTTAATTTAAATAGTGGAATAAGTACAAGTGAGTTTAATTCTAGAATGTATTACAACAAGTTTCATTAAGTGTCGATAATTGAGAGTATAAATTATATATTATCTAAAAAACAATTGAGAGGTTTCGATTACTTGCAAAAAATAAGACAAATTAAATAAATTTGCATGTAATTTATACCCTCGATTGTCAGCACTTGATAGAACAATTAATTCTAGAATCAAACTCACTTGAACTTATTCTACTATTTAAATGAAGTTTATGTTTTAGTTTATGGCAAAACCGGTCAGTATTCGTATTATCCTTTGATAATGACACAAGGCGAAACCGTTCAGGTGTAAACTTAATTAAAATAGTGGAATAAATACAAGTGAGTTTGATTCTAGAATGTAAATAAATTTTCAGCTTCAAAGTTTTAGTTCTGAGGCAGATGATCTATATGAAGACAAACCATCGAAATTCAGACCACAAAATCACGAAATCAACGTAAGACTAACTTTATATCTTATTATATTGTCTTCCAAACATTGTTCATCAAAACGATCAGTGACACAAAGAACACAATCTATATTTTAGATTTGTATTTGAGGCGTTCATCGACCCATATTCGATATCGCTTCCTGATGATACCAAGCCTTCGCATCCAAATTAATTTAAATAGGTACATCCTTGTCTTTTCGCTTCACTGAGCATGGGGCCATTTGCAATTCCTACACCCCAGTAGTTCCGTTTCGTTCCCTGACTTAAAATTACTACGAACTTTGCTACTTTGTGTTGCTTTTTATTTGTTTCTTTCGGCTACAGAAGCTGAGTTAATACTTTTTACGTTTTTTGCTTTCAAACCTCCGTAGTTGGTGACTTGGAAAATCTTTGACTCCTTGGCTGTGATAAATTACCTGAAAAAAAAACTTTGTTTTATTACATGCTCGCATAAGTTATGTACCTCTATGTTTAACGTATGAATTGTTTCAACATTATTGTAGCGGTGAGGCTCGTCTTGAATTTTCAATTCACTCTTAGAGAGGTAGCTGAGAAATTTATATCTATTGTTCTTTTTTTCAATTATTCTAATCGTAAACATTGCAAATTTTAACTTTTAATCTTACATGCCCGTTATTATTAGCGTCGTAGATATTGGCTTAAATATAAGTGGTTTGGTTATACGACTTACATTGTAAACGATATAAAAATCATGGAACGACGTATGCTCATTATGATTTTTCTAGTTTACATCGTATCATATCGTTTACGATTTTGAAAAGCACTTCGTAGTACGCATTACGTAAATTTATCAACAACACTTATTACGCTTTATTAATTAGCACTTAGCTTTGGTTAACCATAGAGAATTTCATAGAAAAGCGGCTTTGTACCAGAAACAATATGCTGTACACCGAAACAAATACAGCTTTTTTATTGAATAATTATAAAAATCACTAATATTTATTAGAGTTAACCAAGTATCAACACAGTGAATTACATTGTAACATAGGAATGTATCCATTACCCCAAAAACTCAAAAAAAAAATTAGACGCGATCGTAAATCCACGAGACAATGTTTTGAAAGCGAAGATACGTATATCAATAGGTTCATTTCACGGATAGTAGCTAAGTGTCTCTACATATTTTTAAAGAAATACGGACTTAAAAAAATTGATGTAGTGAAATGACATCATGTGACTTTATAAAAAGGCGACGGTGGCATTGAATATCGCACTTAATTTTAATTTATGTTTCCAAACTGTAGAAATAAAAATGCTAGTCAAGTGATTATTGTTTGAAGTACGTATTCTGTCGTTTTATTTCATTAATAAATAATAAAAAAACACAGTGGTACAGACAAGTGGTGCAAGATTTTAAAAGCGCCAAGAACATTATTCGTAGCCTATAAATAGTTAATGCATCTTGAAATAAGTTTTACTTCACGACGTTCTTTATTTTGGTTTAAATGCAGATAAATTAGTTTTTAAACAAAATATTTTTATTGTTAATATGAATTATAATGATAATTTTAATCATCATTCTAAGTAATTAACTTAAGCAGTAAACAGAAATATAACATCGTTTTTTGTTGACTAAATCTAATTGCAGACTAAAATAAACTTTGTTCTTTGAACTTAGAGTTGAATTTAGGTTAAAAGTAAATTTGATATGTGAACGATTCTCATGTTGGAATAACAAAAAAAGAAAATAAAAAAGCATGATCATGACAATAGCTACGTCGAACGTAAGTATGTTTTTTCAAAGAGCAAAATGTCAAAAACAATAAAAATGTTTAAAAGACCAGGTTTAAAAAAGACTTCAAAAACCAAAAAGTATAAAATAACTTAATAAAGATTTGATTAAATACACCTAATGTGCCGTACGAGTTTGAAATGATGACTGCCAGGTGTGAATACTGCAATAGCTTTAGAAAACATATGAAAAATATAGTACGTGCCTATTACAAATTTGAGGGTTTCCTTCGATTTCCTTTGGATCCCATCACCAGATCCTGATATAGTAGCAATGAAACCACACGATGAGCATACCATTTCGAATACAAAAATATTTTTTTCAAATCGGTCCACAATTGACGGAGTAATCGGTGTACATACATAAAAAAAAAACCAATCAAATTGAGAAACTTCTCCTTTTGGAAGTCGGTTAAAAAACAAGATAAACTAAACAAACTTGTATTTCAAATGTACTTATATTATGCAATACAATTTAAACTGACTACACAGATGTTCACAATTCTATTTAAATAAAACGTCTATAGCATTAGTGTCTATACTACGAATTGTTCTAAATATTTGACGGCTGTATAGTCACTCGCGTTCTCGCGTCATCTACGAATAAACATGAGTACGCACTGAAAATAAAATACTAAGCGATCGCATTTGAAACGCATGGACCGAAATAACGTAATGTGTCACCACTATGCCGTGTTCACAGACCTAGTATGGCAGAAGGAGGACGCGATTGTCTTAGAACTTTCATGTAACGGTATCGTATTTAATATAAAATATGCTGATATGATATATTTTACTACTTTGAAAATGGAACGAAACTAATAGGGACTCATTTTATTGCATATTCAACTTTAATTCTTAGAGATCAAAGTAGTCCTCCTACAACATGAAATGTTTTGTGGTAACTGCTACAGACAATCGTCTTTCTAGAGGAAACTCGAACGGTAATATTGTAGTAGAGTTGAACAGACTAAAATCATAGGCCTCATGGTAGGGACCTAAACAACTAAGGACTTTTAGGTTACAAACCCTAAACCTCGGCAGATCGAAAAATCGAGAATATTCTACGTACTTATATAGAGGTGTCTATAGTAACGTTGTAAGTAGTAGGAAAACAATTGCTAACACGCTGTACAATATTTGAAAATTGGTTACACGTTGCAAACAAAACGACAACGATTCGCAGTGATCGCTAATAATAATTCGTAACATTGTAATGTATCATAACAAGACATCATGCGGTCTTGGGAGTAGCCATTCACAACAATGTGTGACTGTGACCTAAATCTTATCAATGAAAAGTTTTCAGTTGCTTTTACAGAATCGGAACCTTAAAAACAAAGGAACATTGACACAATTAGTATCACTAATATATTACGAGTACTGTATATGAGTCGAGTTTAATGCCTTATCAAATTTATGTAAACTTTATACAAGTTACGCGAATCAAAAAAACATAATTTTAAATTCGAAAATGAATGTCATCACAGGTAAGATGTTTATGTGTAATATTTCTCGTACTGTATCATCCTAGATAGGTAGGACATTTCATAATTATTCTCTTTTCATATCTATGATATACTTCATATATATTTCATACTCAGATTTAAGTGGTAAGTAAATGGATTGTAAATGCGGTATTTTGATTTAAGGTAATGAATTGCGGTCACATTTATTTTCTATACCCTTTAAACCAACTTGTGGTTAGTTTACTAGACACAATTATAACTTACTAATTGTTGCCCGTGTCTCCGCGTATATGTCGATTGTCGCGGCAAATAGTAGCCTAGGTGTTATTCTGATATAAAGGCTATATTACTGCAAAGTTTCATCCAAATCCGTTCAGTAGTTTTTGCTTGACAGTAGTAGAAACTAACAAGCATCCATCCATCCATAGTTACGAACTTTCACATATATAATATTAGCAGGATATTTAGTCTATTACACAATACTGAATTTGTGTGTGGTAATAAAAGAATGTATGGGACTGTAATATTATTGTTTCAGTTTTCTCTCGAATTATTTAATGCTGTAAACATTATCTAAATTGCAGGATGAAAGATTTTACGAAGTAATTAATTACTTCTTAAAAAATAACTTTTCTCATCTTCATTAGAAGAAAGAAGTGTAAACGACTTTTGAAACAGCTTAAAAAGAGGAAATACTGTTTTTTTTAAATGATTATTAATATTTTTGTAGGCCAACATTTGATGTGTAGATTCCTACTTAAAGGAATCTTTCGTTACTTACCAAATTATCAGCTTTAGGTATAATTAAGCCCTCATATAAATATATATGCAATAAAAGCTTTAAAAATATAAAGACGTTTTCAATAACTGTAATTCTTTAAGAAATATAAATGATAATATCTGCTGTTCATCTCCAGACGGTCTTTGATGATAAAACATTCTGCGATGTTACTTATTTACTATGTACATCGATGAAAGGAATTTTCCACCAAAAAGGATCTATTTACGACTGCCTATCAAAACAGTCCTGCTTTAATCTCTTCAAATGGCGCATTTTCGAGCCAAGACTATGTAGGCACAGAATTATGTTCAAATATAGAATTGTGGAGGAAATTGATTTCATAAACAGCTGTCTCTTCACAGTTCCGGCTTATGTATATTTGCGTAGAAATAATAAAACGTACGGCGAGTGTCATTCATTCTAGCGAGCATCGACTAATTAGGGTGATGTTTTGCTGGCAAAAATGTGTAGTCGTGGCACGAGAGAGAAATATCATAAGAAATAATAAAACAAACGATTACTTAGGTAGTATGGAACAGAGTTATTCGATGCGGGAGCGTCCGTGACATGCATGAAGCAGTGCCGAGTGGCCTCAGGCGAATCCTTTTATGTAATTTCTATTCAGGACCTGTACTAAGATTACGAGACCTAAGTACTAATAGTGATAACGGAGTATGTAGCACAGCCGAGTCCAACCAATAACATCGGCCCAATTATATTTGACCTCGCTATGACTCGGTTTATTTTATATGAGGGATCGCTGAAGATTTTAATTAGAAAAGTAAACTGTGAAGGTAAAACAAAGGCTGTCTGTTGAAATACTTTGTTTGAAATTGCTTTTTTATTCAAATAGAATACGATGTACTCATTGGAATAAAGTTAAAAAGAGAATTCTTTATTTGACATTGGGTTTAATGAAGGTTAATCTATAAGATGATTAACTAACATAATTAATCGTACATTTTGTTTTGAGTTATCGTTAAGGACATGTGAGTTTCTAGAAGTAAATAAATAAATATTTTAGGCATCTTACACACAACGCCATCTAGTCCCAAGCTAAGCATAATTCTATTAAGTCAAAAATTAGAGTGTTGTTTTTAACATTGTAAAAATCCAGTGCTTTTTAATGTTTTTAGTCTTTGTAATGATTTTTGGTCTTAAATACGTCCCTGTTTAGTAACAGGAACGTATTTAAGACCAAAAATTATTACAATAAAACATACACAGGCTAAAACTATAGTTAGTTTTAGCCTGTGTATGTCAATCTTATATATCTTGGGGGATTAATGTATTTTTTATTATTTCCTATATGTTTTGTTGTTGAAACTGTGCACGCGTCCGTGAGGTGACTTTCAGGACCGCAGCATATGCTGAGCCTTTTGGTCACACAGCTAGACATTTCACTGCTTTTATTTTGTTTCTTTTGTATATTGTTTGTTTGTTTTTTATTCTAAGTTATATGTCTTATCTTCTCTTTAACGTGTTTGTTATGTGTGACTAATAAATGTTTTCTTTCTTTATTTCTAAGCTGATCTTGCGTTATGGGTACTAGACAAATGATATAAATACATATATACTTCTTTTTTTTACTGTAAATACATACATATTATACATAGAAGACACCCGAACTCCGAAACAAATGTTTTCAGATCATATAAAGATTTGGTTCGACCCGGGAATCGAACCCGAGACCTCTAGCACAGCAGTCGCATACACTATCACTGCGCCACCGAGGCAGTCTAAGCAACGATTCATAACGATACTAGTTGCCATACTTTAATCATTGTATGTTCTGTGATAGTCAATAGCCGTGAGCAAATCTAGAAAGTTTATTTTATCCTGTTTCTAATATCGTTTCAAAAGCAAGCTTTGAATTTCCTATTTTCTTTATAAAAAAGACACTCCCGCATTAGAAATATGCATTTTGTGCAAAACTCAGAACAACAATGAAGTGAAAGTGTTGTCCCATGTGGGATTTGAATTCACAACACTTGGCGCAGTAGAAAACATCATCGTAGCGACTGCTTAAAATACTAGGTCAATAATGCAGTCCTTTTATTTATCTATCTACACTTTCTGCCAATAAATTCATAACCTAAGATAAATTAATACAGTATATAATTCGGATCTTTGAAATTAAGCTGATGATGCAGTCAAATATCCACCAGATAGTGTACCTCTTTAGTAACTGCTTCATCGTCAGTTTGATCATATTTTAATGATTCAACAAAATGTGGACTTGGTAAGGGTAATCCGGTAATAAATACATGATAGTGGTCGTGAACTATTTATATGTTTAAATTTGTGGTTAAGGTAGGTAGTAAACTACATTTAACAGATTTGCAAAGACAAGAAAAAGTATTTAGTTAAAGTAGTAAACAGTATTCTTTTGTTTTTTTATAGTTCTAAAAGTGATATCAAGGCGCCAAAATAATAGCCCATAAACCAATGATCGCACTAGCGTGTTTGCTTACATCAGTGACATTCGTGCTCATATATTAGTGAGTCGGTGGGCGGCGGCTATTGTGTTCACAGTAGGGTTGGCGACTAATTTTTGCAAAAAAACAACTGTATAAAACTCATAGACTCTTTTAGTATTACTCTTTCGTGGCTGTTTATCTATTAGGCCTGTACTAGGCTCGTACTTTGTAAAACATTAAAGTTATATACCTAGTGGTTTACTAAACAATATTCCTGGATATAGGTTTAACCCCAGTTTTGCCAAAACAAACAAACCGACTAGATTCCAGCGACTTGCACTAGGTATTAGGACTACCTTGTGGGGAAGATCACCACGCTTAGTCTGCCGGTATACGGTTACATTTTAAAGAAGTTTAAACAATACTTATAAATTTAAAAAGAATAATCAATGCGAAATTCCAATATATCTATATCTATACTAATATATAAAGCTGAAGAGTTTGTTTGTTTGTTTGTTTGTTTGTTTGTTTGTTTGTTTGTTTGTTTGTTTGTTTGAACACGCTAATCTCAGGAACCGCTGGTCCGATTTGAAAAATTCTTTCACTGTTAGATAGCCCATTTATCGAGGAAGGCTATAGGCTATATATCATCACGCTAAGACCTACAGGAGCGGAGCAACAATGAAGATTGTTACAAAAACGGGGGAAAATTATCACTACGGGCAAATAATAGACGCAAACGAGGTTGCGTGGGTCGGCTAGTTGTTTAATAAAAATAAAATCAAAAAAAGCGTGGCAGCCCTACGACCGCCACTTAGTCGTAGTGTCGCCGCTGGCCTACCGCCAGAACGAATGCGGAGCTATGAGCAATCCTCTTAATAACCTGTATCGGTTAATCAACCCAATACTGCCGTTGTGCAATTAGATCCGACAGTCGCCTCGTGTGCAACCCTCATTAATTCACCCGCTCCGACTTGCGGTATTTTGACACCTTCTTGTGGACGTAATATTGCGATGTCAGTGCTTATGGAAAAATGCTTTGGTTGGGAAAGTTATAAGAGGAAAATGTAAATGTAACTCCATAACTAGTTGATGTAACTGTAATTAGGCAAATCTTCAAATGTTGTTGTTATTACCTAATAGTTTCAGATTAATAAATATTAACTAACCATGTTTTTGCTAACACAGTCATTATTTAATCTATTAATAAACTTACCACATAAATAGGAAACCATATACTTACCACAAAACTTCAGTTTAAGTTTTATGTATATTTACCATGTTTTACAACTGAGAAATCACCTGGCTTTAAGTCCATCTTTTGAAACGTTTATATTATGTGCGTAAAGAACTTAATAAATAAATAAAATACACTAAAATAAGTTTAACAAAGCTATAATCCGACTATTTTAAAACTTTTAATGAAATTTACGTAGCTTACTTTATCACGAATCTATTGCTACCTCATTCATTAAAATTTGTTCAGGAAATAAGGCTACGGTAGTATCTTTGTAAATTGCCGAAGCTTATTACAATTTCCTTTTCTTTTAGCTTCGCTCTAGTCGTGTATATTCAAGGTTTTTTATGTCCACGCTGGCTAACTGATCCTTAAGTGTTCTTAATCTTATTATGATAGTTCTAATTGGCGTGGATTGGCGATCAAAAACAGTAACACATTTATCCTATCTGTCTGTCATTATTTACGTTCAACGTTAGATAACTACATTTACAGCGCAGCTACTCAAGTAAACCTAATTCTCTACGATAAATTAACTATATTTACGAATATATGACAATATAAAAGCAATTGATTATAAAAGGTATACGACTGCCTCGTTGGTCTAGCGGCTAGCATAACCGACTGCCAAACTGGTCTCGGATTCGATTCCCAGGTCAGACTGCTTTTGGATTGTTCTTACAAGAAATTCTTAACAGCAGCCCGGAGTATGGAATATGGGTGTGTTTCCCGCCCGTGCCTCGGAGAGCACGTTTGTCATGAGCACCTATGAAATCGTTATTGGGTAGTCAGTGCCCTTAAATATACTGACAGCTAGTTCAACCTTCGAATCCAGTTCACCCTCAGGATTGCGGAGGTTGATGCCAGTCGCTCCGTAGAATAACTGATATTCAGGTAAAATCGGATAAGTGGTTAAACTAATAGCCGTCCCCAATTAATCTTGTGGATCATAAAGGCTAGGAAGAAGAAGAGATTATCAAAAGTATGAAAAGGGTAAGTATAGGTAAGACTATTTCATTTGAATACCAAAAAAAAATGTTTTAATTTAAATAACTACATACTGACACAATTTACCTTTTTTTAAGTACTTTAACTGATTTTGCATGCAGTTTAAGAAACGAACGAATGTTTCGCGACTTACAACATTATTCGGATTTATAAGCTCAAATCAGAATCAAAGAATTAGCCAACAGCAACAACATATATCGCAGAAACAAACATCTTTATAGTGATCACAACTAAGTACTTTGGATTAGTCCCAAAACCCGAGTAATTAATTAAAATCTCGAGATTACTGCGAGTGTAATATAAAGTGACTGGATTTTAAGTCTAACTTGCTTTACATGATTCTGAAGGTTGAAAATTTAACACAATCGCACCGTGTGACGTCACGTAGGCGAGAGAACACACGTGATTGTATTGCAAATACTCTACGAAGCCCTAGGGATGTTCAAGCAATCACGCTCACTGGAGCTCTTAGTATACGTGCATACTAAATATTGGACGAAACGCGAACGCGGTCAGACTACGCGACGCCTATTGAAAGTGAATCCTATTTTTACGCGTTCCCCTCTAGCTTGTGTTATTCAGTGAATATAATATTAAATTTCAAATTTATATCATTGTTTTCGGCTAAAAATTGTTTGTTTTTGTGCTAGTTTTTCTTAATTTATGATATCGTTTATTTTAAGAGCTACTAAAGCAGTGAGTACAAATACATCAAAAGGTTTACTAAAGCCTACTAAACTTATTTCAAATATTTTAAATACAGCTGAGTTAGTAGAGCCACGTTGATTTCAAAACGGTTGGGCCAGCTCGACCGGGCCGGTGCTACCCTCGTACAGAAGATCAGCCTAAAATGACAGCGATCGTGCAGTCGTGTTTAGTTGGTGACTGTGAGACCCGAGGCCCAATGATGCAGAAGCATCACTAGGCCGCCATCAGGCAGAGTAGATTCATTTTGGCAAGCCATACATAAAAAAACATTCGAATAAGTCACAATACATGTTTGCTTGTTATAAAGTTGCAATTGAATTGATAAGTTAATACTAAAGAAAATGATTTAATCTAGGGTGTAAGTTTGTAGCCGCTTGTGCGTGATGAAGCGGTATAATCATATTATATCATAATAAAATGAAAACAAAAAGACTGCAATAAATCTCTGTACAATTTCAAGAGAAACATTCTCACGAAAACATTTCAAAAGGATTTCCACATGATTTCATACTACGTATACGCACTGAATAACTCTGGGGTTTTGTAAGAGTATTAATTTCATAGCATACACGGTATTAGTACAGTATAAATAAATAAACATGAAAAGGACAAACTGTTGAAGGTACAAGAGAGGTAAATTCAAGGAATATTTTGTAAAAAACCAACCACATACAAATGACACAACTGATTTAGCATCAAGTTGATTAATATTGTTGACGTAAAATTACAACCGTAAACTGGAATTGTACCAGTCAAATTACTTCGCAAGATTCGTCCTCGTCTTCTCCGTTCGTAATTTAGTCGACGACAAACTTTACGAAATTAATGTATTCAATTTTAAATGCGCGTCGCAAAATAGGTAAATCGAAGCCAACGTAGATAAATCTACGTCTCCAGGTCGGCGAGGGATCATAAGTTTCTAAGCCACTCGTAATTAAGTTGACCGTTTCGATCTTATGATTTTAATTTTCGTAACCAGCAAAATAACTATTTCTTAACTCTTTCATTTCATTTAAATTGTTAACTATGCAAGCATGAAGTGAATTATACAACTTCGAACGCGATGGAGCATTTGAAAATAGTTTAGTATTTTTCATTCACAATATTATACATACTGCATAAATAAAACATATATAAATAATAATAATTCATAAGTTGATAAAAACTGCTTTACAATAGTTTTACCGCGGCAGTCCCCGAGTGCCACACGTCTTTTTTTTATGGAATAGGCGGAGCAAACGAGCATACGTATCGCCTGATGGTAAGCGATTACCGCCGTCCATGGACACCCGCAACACCAGAGGATCACAAGTTTGTTGCCGGCCTTTAGGGGATGGACCCATACCCCAACCTCTCCCGGGTTGGAGTATGGGCTTCCGGTATAAATATGTCGCCTAAATAAGGAGTTTCCCAGCAGACGGTGCCCGTTTCAGTACGGGCAGACGCTGGGAGGTGTCCGGATGTGTTAATAACATAGTTCCCGGATCTCTCCCTTTTTAGGCGCAGTGGCACACCGTGTGATTTTAGTTGGTCAGATTCCAATACACCACCCGGCCGACAAACCCCGGTTGGATGACAGCCCGTGAAGGTTTCCACGCTGAAACACAGTGCAAACGCTTTTTTCTGTGAGGCCGTGACCACTCCGGTCGAGCCGGCCCATACTTTTTTTTTATTCTTGTCCCTGCCAAAATTACCCTACTTTGCCTAATGGAAAGCATAAGCAGAATCCAAGAGTGGTTACCATACTGCGAATGCAGATAATGCAACAATGCAGCAAGGTGACCCACACCATGGCAGGCTAGTGATATTTCTGCATCGAACATCTCACCAACGAAACACGACAGCACGATCGCTATCATTTTACGTTGATTTACCGTGCAAGGGCAGTAACGCCCCGGTCGAGCCAGCCCATTCATGCTGAAACCAGCGGCTCTACTACCTTGAAAGTTTGGTTGATAAGAATTGAAAATACCTCAACGAAAACATGATAAAACCCATCTACTGAACAAGTATTCATAAATGAATGTATAAATAATAAGGTCGCACTTCTAAAAGCTTGGAGCTTGCAGTGTAAAATATTGCAAAATGGTGCGACACGCTGCCAAGTTGTATAGAACAATCTGGGTTCCATATTTGGTGGTCGTTTTTAGTAGAACGCTTGTTATAAAAGCAAGGCAATTTCGCTTATCGCGCTTGCCTTGCAAATGGATACGAGAATATAAAGTAGACAACACTACCGTATTCCTGTTATAGCCTCAACTTTTTTCTCACTATTTTGAATATAGTTAGCAGATATTGTTTTCCGAGTGCCTTATCGGGTTCAATTTTCTTTTCATACGTATGTATTTAATACAAAAGAGCTCTCTTTATTATTTGTGTTTCGTATATGTTAGTCATATTAAATACTAGCTATTTCCTATGGCTTAACTCGCATCATTATATTTAAATGAAAACGACAAATTTTCTACCGAAATTTTAGCTGAATTGGAAGTCTTGTAAGCCTTGTGAAATCAGTCATTCGGGGTGAGTATTTTGAAATGTATTTTATGGTTTCGCATGGTACTATTATTAGTTTATTGAACCACGTCCACCAGGGACAGTTAAATACTAAATCATTTCCCTAAAAGACAGTGATTATTAAAAATGTAAAAATCGCGTAACTTGAATAAAACTCTGTTATTTTAAAAAATATTACAATATAAATCATTTTATTTTAGATCATTTGACACATCCGCCACACCGTACCGTCCAGAATGTTCCATTACCATAATTTTAACAAGGGAAAAGATCAAAACGTGTGCTTATAATAAAAACAATGGAGCCGTCCCATGCATTCGTAAATGTTTTAGCGGCCTGGACCCTTGCTTTTGCACGCGCCAAACATTTTTAAATAACTTATTTTCACCACAGAGGTTTCTTCTGAAAATAACTTAGTTTAATATCTTTCCAACGAGTTATCAAAACATGCCGCAGTGACTTTCAGGCGTGTTGTTCTGTCTAATATTTCTCTTTAGAATCTTTAAGTTTTACTGCAGAAATATTCCGTATGATGATGAATTAGGAATACGTGGGGTTACCACCAGTATAGATTCCGTAAATATCCAACTAAGGGAACAAACTCTGCTGGATAAAATCACTGCCAAAATCGTCTGGTCAGTATGGTATGTCTGGTTTGTATAGTCAACTACTAAAGGCTGTAGTTGATAATAACTGAGATGACAAAAGAGACATAATATATTATATCTATACTTACCATATCCTAATCTTCTAAAATTATAAATGTGAATATAAGTTACTTTGTAACGCCTTCGCGCAAAAATGCGAGCAAAGTCTCGGGGAAAACTGGTATGCATATAAATAAATATGATTTAAAAAATCAAAGTTTCGTAAGAATTATACACTGATTTAGGTACAGTCATTTAAACTGAAAGAGAAAGAAGTTATTTGTTTGGCGTTTGTAGTATTATTTAAGGGTGTCAGGTAAACAGTCCTGTAGGGTAAAAGTAAGGATGGCCATCCAACGTAAACCAGTCTGTATGTCATATAGATTTTTTAACTGAAAGTGTCTTAGTATTCAAGACTGTATATGAAATACCGAGAAAGTTTTAAAGATTTAGAAAAACAAGCGAGAACAATCCGACCGTTAAAAACATAAAAAGACCTAAATTATTTTAAACCTAACTGTTGGATACTATGTCTTTGTGAGCATATTTTTGAAGAATCGTAGCCTCTAGCGGTACTATGTTCTGTTCTTATTATAAAAACACAGTTACATCTTAAACAAACATTGTCTTGTATGTTTTGTCTCTATTGCCACGGGCAACAATGCCACACAGTACTTACGATCTCATTGTATTCCTCCCACGAGGGAGTATTTCTTCAAACATACTGTACGAATATATATATTGCGGAACTTAAATCTCTCATACTAAAATAATAGAGTTAGGAAAAGTAGTAGTTTTTGTTTTGCACAGGACACATGAACATAAAGGTCATAAAACATATAATATTTGTTTTGTGTTTCATTTATTTTCTGGAAGGTATACCTGAATATTGTTAGAAGCCATTAATTCCTATTAATCCTTTCATGAATATATTTTAATAGTCAACTGCTGGACTGCTGCTTTATTCATCTGTATTAGTCTGACTATTCTTGGTTTTAACTTTAAGTTTAACATACTTTTAAACTTTTATGTCATGTACTTACTACACACGGGTTTAAAGATGTTTTCTCTTACAAATATTTGAGAAATTTTATTATCAGTGTGGTTTTTAATTCGTGAGTTATAGTGAACTTTTATAATCATTTATTTTTAGCTATGAGCAACAAAAATATTCTATAAAAACAACGATATTCCTGAATTCATCTATTTTAAGTCATATATTAAATTGGTGTATTTTCACATGAGAGAATATAATAATAATGCAAATATTAACACGGCTCCGAAAATGTGTCAAACAGGACTCAATAACATCGGCTCGCCGACATCGTAAGCCATGAGTCACGGATATAAGTGAATTGGTCGTTCGCGCGACTATCTTCCATATTGGAATATGAAATCCCTACGCGCCACGCGACTGTGGCTTTTATTGCCCGAGTTTTCCCGAAAAGAGTTGCTGATATCTACCCTCTTGATAAATAGTGTTGTTTTCGCCAAACCCAGTCGTGTCTGTTCCCGCGGTCGGGTTCACTATCAACCGTATCCTACCTATTATGGAACGCCACAGTTAACAAGAAAACATCGTCGGCGCCAACATCTTTGTTTATGTCTGAAAGCCTCGATTGGTTTATAGCCCAGTTGATTTCAATAAAAAAATTGATGGAAAACAAGAAATATTATTGTGACACAAATAGCCTGTTTTTAGCATTTATGGTTACGACTAAGATCGTAAGTGGGGTGTTTGTCATTCAGTTATGTTTGAGAAGTGTTACTTAAGGATTTAACTGTTGTACTATTTCAGTATCACATTTTTCCGAAACTATTTTAGTGATATCCAGCATCTATCTAAATAATAAAGCCCATGGTAAAATAAAAAACAAATAACATCAACATTTGACCGTAGTAGAGCCACGCTTCGGCATGAATGGGCCGGCTCGACCGGAGTGATACCACGGCCTTACAGAAAACCGGTGTGAAATAGTGCTTGCGCTGTGTTTCACCGAGTAAGTGAGGATACCGGAGGCCCATAAGCCAGACCCCCTCCCCCTATCTCCCCTCCCCATCTCCCAAGGGCCCTCAACGCACTTGTGACGCCTCTGGTGTAGCAGGTGTCCATGAGCGGCGGTAATCGCTTACCATCAGGCAATGCATCTGTTCGTTTGCCCGCCTATTACATATAATAAAAAACATATTTTCTTTTAGTTCAGTTGTTCTTTTTCGCAGTTCCTAATTATTCAATAAATAACGAGGAGATTTTCTAGCTATTAATTGCTAAAATATGGGATAGTAGTATGCGGCAGTGGTAATTATAAGTGACATTAGCAGCAATTGCGTTTGTGTGTGTGTGTGTTTCCATTTGTGTGTGATTTAGTACTGTAAAGGACATAACTTTAATATCAAAACAATTCTTCATCATTAATGTTATTGTGGATGGTGTTCGCAGTAATGTTTGCGTAGACTCTTTCACATACATTCCTTATGTCCTAATATACCACCTACAAACATTGTTTTTGTAACGTATCCTCGTAGTGTTTTTCATAAAGGTCCTCTTTGTGTCTAAATTATTATTTTTTTGTAAAAAGAAGACTTGAGCATTATGAATATACACCCTATGTTTACAAGCGTACTTGAAACGGACACAAAGTACACTCAGACTCAGCACTACAATTTGTGAATTAGGTACATAAAGCGTTATTCTATGTGGGGTTTGAACCCACAACACCACCACAAAGCCGCCAGTGCAGTCATTCAAATTGATTTTTAAATTAACAAAATCGATACTAATATTATAAACGCGAAAGTTTGTAAGTATGGATGGATGGATGTTTGTTACTCTTTCACGAAAAAACTATTGAACGGATTTGGATGAAACTTTACAGTAATATTGCTTATATATCAAAACTAGCTGTCCCGGCAAACGTCGTTTTGCCATAACTACTAATAAATTAAAAATTAATTAAAAAAACATTGTCCAGCGGACAAAATTGTGAATCTAAACCATTCCCAGATCCCCTTGAACACACACAAACAATTTCATCAAAATCGGTCCAGTCGTTTGAGAGTAGTTCAGTGACATACACACTCACAGAAGAATTATATATATAAACTAGCTGTCCCGGCAAACGTCGTTTTGCCATAACTACTAATAAATTAAAAAATAATTAAAAAAACATTGGCCAGCGGACAAAATTGTGAATCTAAACCATTCCCAGATCCCCTTGAACACACACAAAAAATTTCATCAAAATCGGTCCAGTCGTTTGAGAGAAGTTCAGTGACATACACACTCACAGAAGAATTATATATATAAAGATAATAACACTTAAGCTTTGCCGCGGTAACCGACATATACACGGGCGAGGCCGCGGGCAACAACTGGTCTAATATATACGTAAAACACTAATGGTCAGAAAAAATAGTATATTCTATAACTAATAATATTGTATTAATAAGTACGTTGAGACTAGGTAATACTATTTATTCTTTACCAAAAAATGCTTTCATAATAAATAATATTACTAAAGAGAATATATTAAGAAAATGTAACTAGTACCGAAAAATATTAGCGGCTACATTTCTTAGCACCAAAAACCTAAAAGAAGATAAAATATTAGCAATTACATGGAAGACGAGTAAGTATATAAATAATATTTTATATGAGGTGGTTACAATGGCGACGCTGGGTACTGTAATGAATCTCATAAATAACGTTGCACGGGGCCGACACGCGAACATTGTTTCAATTAATCTTGCTTCTTTTGCTTTATGAGACTATTGGAGATTTTGACAGTTCGGCACGTGCTCCCGTTGTGGCAAATTGATGAAAGTGGGTTAAGGAACGTGCCCTCTTGACTGGCGGTTGAGGGATTTTCTTTACTTGATTACAATATGCGAAGTGAAAATGTTTCGTTGAGCGAACTGGCCTTTTTTTCGTACTAATTATATTTTACATTATATTTAGGTTTTTATTTAATACTAGCTGAACCCCGCGGTGTTACCCGCGGTTATTGTTGTACCGCGAGTAACGCCGCGGGACAAAGTTAGTCTAAAAAAAGTAGCCTAAGTTACTCCCTGGATCATCAGCTACCTGCCAGTGAAAGTCCCGTCGAAATCCGTCCAGCCGTTCCAGAGATTACCCGGAACAAACAGACAGACAGACAGACAAAAAAATTTTTAACTATATTTTTGGTATATGTGTCGTGTATATCATATGCATTGATTAAAAATCTGTTATTTTAATATTACAAACAGACACTTCAATTTAACCAGAATAAAATTCGGCAAAAGATGCAAAATAATAAATGTCTTCCATTAGGCGATTCCTCATATTGAACAAGTAACTTGTATTTTTAGATATGTAAGTAAAAAAATAGTTTTAAATTTACAAATGTATGTAATTATATACAAGCCTATAGTAGACAATGTTAGTTATGTTTTCGTTATTAAAGTGAAAACTTTTTAAAGGCGTTGTGCACATTTTTGGAATGGGTAAAAAATGATAAACTCGCGTCAGGAACGGGCGTCAGGAACTCGCGTCAGGACACGTGATCTGATCGATTATTCGTAAGACGTAGGCGTGGCGTAGGAGAGGAAATAATATCTCCCTCTCTTCGTACCGCGTGGCGAAAAGGTATGCCTGCTACTACTGTTTCGTTTAAGCAGCGCAGGCCGCTTGCGTGAGTGTGCGTTTGTATTTGTACTACGTACGGCAACACTAAGGTATGCCAACATATCAACAATTTTTATTTATAAAAAAAAAAACAATGCTTACATGCTAAGAAGTTTTTTTCTTTAGTTTTAAATTTAGTTAGTTAGTTTTAAATTAAAAGTTAAGTATAAATAATTGTGTGGAAAAGTGTAAGTTGTTAAATAAGAACCAAAAAACAAAGAGAGAGAACTACTCTCTAATACCTTTTGTTTCTCCACTTACGATTCTATTCTTATCTTAAGGTTGCAGAAAAAAGTTTTATCAGAGGTGTATTTTTTCTATTAGCAGTTGTGTTTCAATTTCTCTCTTTCTTATTTTCTATTAATCTATATATACGGTTTTAAACAAACCCTTACCCTATTTTACCGAGTTAGTAGATTCTGAATCATGTGGCGTTAACTGAAGCTTGATTATAAATTCTGTTAACGTCAAAGTCAAAGTTTCGCTAACTATAGTTGATAGCATGATGTGCCGTTTATATCGCTGAGTGGGATTTTTAGTATGTAGTGTATATCGTCATAGCTTAACAGTTTAATAGCGGATCTTAACGAGAATGGGTCACTTGAAACCTAAAAGATACTTAATTAAAAAGTGACTTTCAGACAAAAGCAAATTTATTGATTTTGGAAAAAAATCGAAATGGTAAATATGATGCCTATATATTTGCAGGTACCAATAACGTACCGTACAACGCTATCTCCGTTCAGTATAAAGAAGATTTTAAAGTGTTGGTTGGGCTAAACCGTTTCTGTAGAACATCAAGTCTGTCGATTCATGCGAAAGTAAATTGTTTCTTTGTGTGTGAAGTGAGACCTCTTATGCGCAAGGTGTGGCAAAATTTATATATTACTAGCTGTCCCGGCAAACGTCGTTTTGCCATAAAAAAATTTAAGGATGGGTGACCCTTACCATTTAGGGGGATGAAAAATAGATGTTGGCCGATTCTCAGACCTACTCAATATGCTCACAAAATTTCATGAGAATCGGTCAAGCCGTTTCGGAGGAGTTTGGCAACTAAAACTGTGACACGAGAACTTTATATATTAGATAACTAATACCGAAAGTAGTTGCAAATACGTGTGAATGTATATTTTTGGACAGTGCTATGTCCATGCTAGCCCATGGTATATAGCTTTGGAAGAACAGGTACACTTTGTACACAACTAAGCTTTTTTAGATAAATTTTAAATTCTATTTAAGTTAATTTAATATGAGTTGTTGTACCTTAAATTTATAATTCAATATTATTAAAATCTACTTGTAGCTTGCTTATAATAAAACTAATCAGCGTCTAGTCATTTCACCAATGTAAATTTAATAAATCTTATATTATTATACTCTATAAACACAAAATATTTAATAAACATCAAATCTTGACATATATTTCAAAACAGCAATGAACTGAATTCTATAAGATTATACAAATTTTCCATTCAAATATTAATCTTTATAAGTAAACAGCCTAAACTTGATCATTGAGCATTAAATATTTTCGAGAATCTTTTTGTTTGTTGAGAAAACGAAAAGGACAGATCTATAATTAAAGACGGGCTTTAATTAAAGACAGCTTGACATTTCAAAGAAGGAGGACATAGGTTTAATTATAATCTAATACAAATATCATTGGGGCAGCGTGGAGGGAGTGATTGCAGATCGCTGTGCGAAAGAGATAGATGATGCTAGACTTATACCAGGGCTATCAATATCTGATTGAATTAAATAAAAGATTTCGAGAAGATTAGCAATGAATATTGTACATATGTCCTATATTTTGTTCATATGTCTGTATAAAACCACTATCGAAAAACTTTATTAGTCCAATGCTGAATATGAGCCTCTCCTTATAAAGGTGTAGAAAGACAAAATATCTTAAAATTGTTATGGAATTGAATGGGAAAACAGTCACTAATTAATTTACTATTTAATTACAAGCCTAAACATTAAATAAAAAAGCGATTTGAGATATAGAGATAACGTTCTTAAAACTGATATTTAAAGAAAAAGCACCAAGAATACCACTACCCAATTAAACAGTTTTTCAAACTCATTGTCAACTAAAGCATTAATTTGTTCGTACAAAAATAAATGAAAGAATCTTGATAATATCGACCGTGAAACTAATATAGTTACTGCTCAGTAGCTTTGAAAAAAATGTTAAAGTTTTTATTGTAACAAACACTTTAATCAGGTTTATTCCAGCAACCAGCTCTTAGTTTAAAAGTGATTACCAAGAAGCCATTAATCCCACAGCTTAACAACCCTACGAGTGACAAGGACGGATGCGAGGATTGCCCTAGTTTAGAAGCTATCAAAGCATTGTTTGTCGTACTGAACTACGTAATGGTTACAAACGTAATATCAAGCAGGTCGACAGAGATAGCTTGTCAGACTGTCTGGAGACCAATATTGGTGAGTTTTGCCCCTTTGGATAATCAGATTGTAACATGTCACGTTTGTGACGTAAATATTATGAAGATACAGAAGCTATTAGACGATGATGTGTTTTGGATTGTTGTGATATAAAGTATTTTGAAATGTTTAGTTTGATTGTGAAGAATTTATTAAAAGAAAAAAAACTGTCATTGGCATCTGCAGCTCCTTTGAATTACTCAACTTAAATAATCGAGAAGAATTAGGAATAAAGGAAGAATAGAATCAGCAATGGAGATTAAGTAAAAAGGACATGTTAGATTCTTTGCCAAGTCATATAGCACAATTTTACTTGTTTTGAACAGCGCATCAAAAGAGTATCTATCAATTAAGTACTTGTTTGTTGACATTTAAATAAAGTTTGCTTTGATGATTGATTGCTTTTGTATTTTTCAACTGTTCCAAAGTTGAAAACTGTTTGACCAAAAGCCTAGAATTCAATATTCAAATTCGAAAATTGCATGTTGCATATAAATTGAAAACGCTGTGTGAAAAAGTGGAGAAACAAACAAGTTGTGGTTCATTGCATTTGACAACTACGGATAAAGGTTAATTATTTTCTTGAATAGTTTCCCCCAACGCTAAGAACTTTTGTGAAATTCTGAAATATAAAAATTTACTCTTAAGTAGCGCAATTATTGTGGAACTCATAAACAAGTTGCTTTTTGTATATCTGTGATCAAACACTTTCAAATAACTCATTGGGTAGGAAAATTCTCGAGTTCTTAATTTTCAATTGTGTTGATTCTTTAGAAGATTTACAGCAACAAATTTATGATTAATCAGAAAGTGTTAAGATGGATTTTTGATTTAAGCCGTGAATAAATGTACTACAATTATATCTATATCTATAGTAATATTATAAACGCGAAAGTTTGTAAGTATGGAAGGATGGCTGGATGGATGGATGGATGTTTGTAACTACTGAACGGATTCGTATGAAACTTTACAGTAATATAGCTTATATATTAGAATAACACATAGGCTACTATTTGCAGCGATAACCGACTAAGACGCGGGCGGAGGCGCGGGCAACAGCTAGCTTATGTTAATATCATATATAAAATGTCCTTAACTTATTCCTTATCTCTTTCATTCTTATTAACTTTTTACTAAATCTGATAACATTTCTCTCTTTGTTGAACAGAAAGTGTAGTTTATTTAATCGTAAAACGTAATGTATATGAAATTAAGGTGTTTATTAAAATTAACTAATTTACAACATAACATAACATCCACAATTACGTTATACTCTAATTTTAAGTACATCATCTACTATCAACTTCAAAAGCTTGCGAAACTTGCATGCCCTATTATATACCCCATTTCATAAAAACAAAATGTTTTTATTGATGGATGCAGAGTGACTGTGTACAAAGTTCTTTCTACAAAAAGAAAATATCTTCCGATGCTTAATTCTACAAGTATAAAAGCGAAAAGAAATCTGTAATATTAGGCGATAACATGCATTTTTTTCTATATATTTTTTTTCCCTTGATTCCTTTTTATCAAAATAAAAATGTAACATTTTATACGTGAACCCACTACCACAATTTCTTTAAGTTAACACACTTTAAAAACAAGTCGTCCCAGTACCAAGCGCTGGAAGATAAATAGTGCCACGGACCAACTTTTATAAACTAACTTACAAAGTGTACCTCCCCTAACGGGATGTCGCGCCTGCAGCCATATTCCATAAATTAAATCCTTCCATAAAATAAGTGAAAATGGGCAAAGCGTAACGGAAAGAACGCGAATGCCACACACAGAATTCGTCATAACGCGAACCGAGACAACTTGAAAACTTGCCGAAGAATATATTAAAACTTTATCAAAGCTGAAAGTTCCATTTCCTTTTGGAGTGTCGTGGGAATCCGGGCCGCGAGGGGACCTGCCAATATACCTTAAAAATAAAAGGTGAAAATTAAATTAACTGTAAATCGATGAAGTTTATTTTTTATTATGTACCACTCTCATTGTCTAGACGAAATAAGTTTATATAGTTGGATATTTTCGTATATCTTCAGTAGTTAAATATTTTGCATGGCAATTGCTTCATATAATAATTATAACAACCGAAATTACTCGAATCAAAATGCAAAAACATTATATTTATTGAAGTACATACTAAACTATAAAATATGTTCATGTTACAGTTGCAACTAATTTTTGTTTTTTTTTTCGTGACTGACTATGAGATAGCTCGATTTAAACGAAAATTAGGCTGCTTTTAATCGTGGATTACATATTAATAATAATCAACGTTTTAATAAATCAACTAGTTGGTTTCAAAGTATATTACACTACCCCCTTTTATCCCATTTACTATGCCATGATGGTTTTCATGCCATCATTCGCAAACGAAGCGCCTCCTTACTTCGTAGTGTGCACAACAGTACTCACAGCATTCTGAACGTATTTTGTGATAGATGAGATTACCCAATGTTGGGACGCTGGATACGTTTTACACACGTATACGTTATGTAAGTTTAATTTGCTTGTATGTTTTCTCACTCTTACCAACATTAGGTTTAGACTATTATAACTAACAATACAATATGGATTTCGGTCCAACATAAATGATTAATAATAATATTGATGTAAGAAATATAAATTAATAAATATTTCAGACATATGAAACACACAACGCCATCTAGTCCCAAACTAAGCAGAGCTTGTATTATGGGTACTAGACAAGTGATATAAATACTTATATACATTTTTTTTGTAAATACGTACATATTATACATAGAAAACACCCAAACTCCGAAACAAATATTTGCAGATCATACAAACATTTGGTCCGACCCGGGCACCACATGAATAGCAGTCGAGTACGCTACCACTGCGCCACTGAGGCAGTCACGTGTATATGTCTTTAATCTATATTAAGACATAATTCTTGTAAAAATTAAATTACTCTTTATTTACGTAATCTACACTATCCTTCATCGTCTCAGCTGGAGAGGCAATCTCTTTGTTTAACATTGAACTAATTAAATCAGTAATAAGAAATTCATTAATATTAAAGATTGTAGAGGTACATCAAAGATAACTTTCATATTTAAATTAAGATTTTACTCGGCAAGATTAAAAAATTCTATCGGAACTAGCAGTATAAAATATTCATGAAAGTATAAAGTTTAATTTCCCTCAGATTGTATATCAGCAGATTGTTCCGAATTAATTGGTGTCCCATCCGTATGTTATGAGCCATTTTATAGCCATACCAATAACATTTTTATGACTTCGTCACTCTGCCGTGAACAATCGACTCAATAAAACATCTGATTATTCCAAACTGAAAATGTCATAGTGAGTTTTTAATTTTACAGTATTGCCATTGAAAACTGACAGGTCAAAGCGGTTTATTTAATTTTATTAGTCGTTTATAAAAATTAAAGTAAATAAATGGAACTGCTTTTGCTTGTACATTGGTTTTTCTATAACGTGTAGTTATGAAAGAATTAAAGCAACTACTATGAGTGTGCTTGAAAAATAAAACTAATGATTACAGTCGGTTCCAAACGTCATACTTTAATGTTTGAGACACCAATTTTCTCCACTTCCCCGGAACAGTTTTAGATATTTAGACGGAATTCACTTCAATTTATTTGAATTATTTTTTCCACAGTACCTTCTTTGACAACTGTGGTAACAGTGTGAAAGGTATTATGAGTACGAGTATGTGTGTTTCACCGAGTCAGTACATTCTTTATGTAGGTCCGTATATTTATTTGTGACTATCGGTAACTTTCTGGGCTCCCTGACTTTTTTCTTATGTTCTGTAAATTGTAGGAATTGCTGACTTTATATATAGATATAGACTTATATATATAGAGAATATTGTTCCTGAACAAAGCTCAGAAATAATAAAATAAACGTGTAGCAAATCTTATTTATATAATAAAATGTATATTTTGGCTAAAAAGATAGTGGAGTTTTAAAGTATTAGGTTTAGACTTCCTACATAAATGTATTTTTACATAACAATTTGTCAATTCGCTCCAAAACAAGATCTAATTTAAAATCAAACTGAGTTTTGTATCCAAAACGAGGGCAAAAGGAAATTTAATGAATTTGTGTGTACAACTTCGCGTAACTATTACTCCTTGTAGCAACAAGAAAACAACATTAACCAGAATTGTTCTCTCTAGTCTAATTACTCGAGACTCTAAGAGGCAAATAGAGATCGTATACAAGCCTTCGTCGCCCCCAATCACACACTCGGCTGCTTCTCAAAAGGCACGGAGGCTAGAAAGCCGACTTCACGAATGTTTAATTAAAGCACTATTGGCTTGAAATCCATTTTAGTAAAATACTGACATTTAGTTTCAAAAAATTGAAAGAGACGTGGATACATAAACTTTAATAGGTAGTTATAATTTTTAAAGTCAAACTTCTTTAGCCGTATTGAGCACTTTTTTGTAGGAGAAAATCTTATTAGTCCACGTCACCGACATGCTAATGTTTAATGTTGATAATTTTAATATAAATATTATGAAATTTCTAATTTTAAAAATAACATTCTAAGTTATAAGTTTTTACTTGTGACTGAAAATGTTTTTTTTATGATAATCACAAGGTGGTTCAATGACCCGATGAAAGTCGCGAGAAAATGCTAGATGCGGGCAGTACAGGACCCTGTGCACTAATGCTCTTAGATAGGCTTAAACAATTTAAGTATAACGTATTTTATTTTTAAAACCATTACTGAAATGGGTAAAATTCTTGTTCAGTAACACACTAAGTGTGGTCTTTGAATCCGTTTCACGATTATTAATAAAGTAGCTCGCTACCAAGGGCACTGTGAGTCTTAATACCACAAAATATGAATATATATATGTTTTATTTATTAATAAGTTGTTAGAAACATATAAGTACATTAATCAACAGTTTGGTTTTCATAGTATATAGAGATTCAATGTACCGTGGGAGAGCCACGCTTCAGCATGAATGGGCCGGCTCGACCGGAGTGATACCACGGCCTCACAGAAAACCTAACTATTTTCTAACTATTTTCTTACTAATACCTATTATAAACGCGAAAGTTTGTAAATATGGATGGATGGATGGATGTTTGTTACTCTTTCACGCAAAAACTACTGACCGGATTTGGATGAAACTTTACAGTTTACCAGAGGCATTACCAGAGGCTTTTCCATCCATCCATCCATACTTATAAACTTTTGCGTTATAATATTAGTATAGATATAGATTTTATCCTGTACTAACTTTTTCCCGCTACTGCATCTGCGTGTATGTTGGTTATCACGACAAAAGTATAGTACATATGTCCTCAAGAATGAAAGCATCTCCATTCCAAATTTCATTGAAATTGGTACAGTGATTAACACACAAATTTAGTTTTTAATTTATAATACTAGTACCGATAACTATCATTTAGATTCTAAAAGCTCAACAATTTCCATCTAAATTGCACTTGCTTCATCAAATTTTAGAGAACATTGTGCCAATTTTGCGTTAAGGCGATTTATGATCAGCTTGCTCATCGAGACGCTCGTTCTTGGTTATGGTGTACCTTATTATGTGTTAATTATAAAGTCATTTTACTTCTAATAGCTTTAATCTATCGCAAAACGTTTCATTCTTGCAATATTTTAGAAGGGAAGGGAAGTGAAGTAAAGATTTTAGTTGTTAGATGAATTTTAACTTACCTAGTGTTAAATGTGATTGCTGTATTTCATTTGTTTTTTTTTTTAATTTGGGGAATTTAAAAATATATAGTTTACTTCTAACTACATATTTTTCCTTTGGAGCCTTTTATTTAGCGGTGGTAGGCGATTAATTGACATAAATTGTGTTAAATGAAATATCGCATGTATTATCTATACAAATAAATTAAATTGGAGTGTCTGTTTCTAATATTAAAATAACAGCTTTTTAATCAATGCATATTTATGTATACACGATACATATACCAAAAATGTAGTAAACATTTTTTTCTGTCTGTCTGTCTGTTTGTTCCGGGTAATCTCTGGAACGGCTGGACGGATTTTGACGGGACTTTCACTGGCAGGTAGCTGATGATCCAGGGAGTAACTTTGGCTTCTTTTTTTTAAACTAACTTTGTCCCACGGCGTTACTCGCGGTACAATAATAACCGCGGGTAACACCGCGGTTCAGCTTGTCATCAATATGTTCTTAATATTATGATTTTTTATTTCAACGTTTTTTATGGTTTTCTCTACAACTATCACAGACTATTATAAACCTCCTGTTTAAGAAGGGGCCTATCTCCAGTAATGTTATTCAAGACTTTTGATGTTATAACTGGGCGTGTAATATTATACCAATAAAAGCTAAATTTCAAACCACAACATAAAATATTTTATCATTTATCACAACAATTAGCTCGTGGTTAACGATTGTGATACGCTTTATCTACCCAATGCTAAAGGGAGCTTTATTGACTTTCATTCTCACTGACTATTTAAGTGTGCAATTATCCACAATAGGTCTGTTTCTGACATATTTTCTTACAATACTGAACGAGCATCTTTGATAAAGGCCGTATCGAAATTTGCTTTAGTTGTACAAATGTTTCAAATACTTTTATATGTAAGATATAAAAGTATTTGAAACTTATTGCTACTTATTTTTTATTTTTCTAATAAGCTTTATATAATTTATATAAATCTATAAACAGCATTGATAATAGAATAACTTATTTTAATAAAATTAATGATGTGACTGAATTAATGTTTTATATGTCGTCGTCAACCGCTTTTATCAGTTTACTGCTGGACATAGGCATCTCCGTACAAAAACAATAATATAACACGGCAATTAGGCATATTCAATTTATTTGTTTATTGCATGCATCAAATAAAATAATAGTGAGTTACAAAGTTGTAGGCGCAATTTAAAATATTGAAATTTTATTCAACTCATTTGTGTTAAATTTCTAAAAGATTACAGAATGATAAATATAAACATGAACAATAATTCATGTGATGGTTAGTTTTTCAGTTATGCATTAGTTGTACATAAAAATATTTTCGAATTTTTTTTTGTGTTAAATAGTTATCAACTAGATTTAACTAAAAATATCTGTCTACAAATACAGGAAATAGAGGCTATCTTTCAATTTTAATATAATTAACGAAAAAAGTAATATTTTAGTTTTTGTATAGCTATTACTAACTAAACATTACACTTCTTTAATAATAATATATACCACTAACTATATTCCGAACTTTTATGTAACTAGATCGAAACTATTTCAACAAAGTTAGTTCTCTCATTTAAGGCACTTATTGTTTCATATTGTACGTTCATATTGAACGCTATAAACGCTTATTATATCCACAAATTACTGCAGAGATGATTTAATACAAGACGTTTCTCAGGCAAAGAAAACGACATTCTAATTATATCAAAATAAACAGAAACATCTCGATCAAAGTAAAATTGTTCATTACAGGAAAACTCATTTCCTCCAAGAACTTCTTTTGACAACCTTATTGGGTTTCGTCAAAAAACACCAGTGTAAAACGAAACGCAACACATATGTCCTGTAATAAACGTAATAGAAGAGACACATTACTGATTCCACACGGCGTTGAACAAATAAACCCCCTGAATGCAGACGAGAGCTCCTATGAGCTTCCGAACTGTGCCAAAACAATAGCTGGCAAAAAGAAAACGAACGATCCTGTTAAAACCCTCGTGACGTCACCTGAACGAATTAAAACTTCCGTCCTTGTCGTGCCCGATGATCCCGCGTCATCTCACTCTCTCACAGGAGGCAATTGACCTATTTTCGGGCGGGCGTGCAATAATTTCACGAAGGGCGGTCTACGTAGCTTTAGTTATAGGTTCCGTCGGCTTGCACATTCTTAGGATCGCATCGACCGAGTTATACTTTCAATTTGGCCGTAGCTTTGTAATCGTTATGGCCGATTGGATACAAAGTCGCCAGTTTTATTTTTATTGTACGCAGTTTCCGTTTGTACGAATACATTGTTTTGATAGAACCGTTCGTATATCACACTAACCATAATCACTGTTGTTTGTTTAATCTGAAATTAGTTGCCGCTTATATTTCCCAACGACGGAACTTGGCCTCTTAATATCGTTTATACTTCAGATAAAAGCGTATCCAACTTTCATTTATGTATAATGGTACGTTAATTTCAAGTTCATATTAAACAAAGTGTCTTTATGAAGTTATTAGGATGGTTTAAGTAATGGTTGAATGAATATTGTAGTTGTGCTTAGTCATAGTGAGTCGGGCGGCTCGAGGGAGTCAAACTCAAACATAAGAAAACAAATAACGAATCAACTGCCTTTTGAAGTAAAAAGTTTGTTCTTAAGGTCCCTGTGCTGGAAAATGCGAAAGAAAGAAATAAAGTATTTATCTTAACGAGTTCGTAATGTGTTGTAATAAAAAATGTAAGGATATTACGTGTATATTATATGCTTTTATGTTACACAGTTTATTTGTACCTATATTTATTTTATGAAACTATACTTGACGGTTTGGCCAGGCCCGGGGCACGGGCCAGATACCGCAGACCACTCAGGCGCCGGATATCGCGAAACAATGTCCATCCTCCATAAGCGCAAGTCTGAGGGTGACAGGTGTGGCCATCTGTCACCCTATAAGAATCAGGCCCAGGTGGCGAAGCAAGCTCTGCGAAGCGTAATCACCATTTTAGATAAACAAATAAACGAGATTCTTTCATTGAGAAACACATGGATATCTTATACACACACCAATTCTTAGATTTATAAAACAAAAAACAAAATTTACTTAACTCATTTAAAAAAAGAACAGCCAAAAATAACCAGTCACCAATCGCTAAAAAGGTAGAACACTTATAAAACTTAGATATATAAAACTCATAAAATGACAGGACACTTCTTGGCTCTGCCTATTAAAGGAAAAATGTCAAGTGCGTTTATGCGAGCCTTGAACCGTGCTCCTTTAAATTTTACGATTGTCAGAAGCGCTGACCCGAAACATACTTTGGCAAAATTTATCATTTATATTCAAACAAATCGCATAATAATCCAGCCAAGTTTGTCGCTCAAGAAGGCCAAGTTACCATACTTAATTTCCCTTTTCAATACACCTAAAGTACAAAGTGGTGTATACGAGTAAAAAGCCGTCAAAGCTTTAGCGGTTACTTACGCAGTATACCGTTACATTTCAAATAAAATTCGTGCCAGCCCAAGGGCGTACCATTGGGCCATTATTATATTTACATAATATACCTAATAAAAGGTAACTGACATTACAGCAGCGGGGGTGGTGGGTACGCACGAGTGAGTCTGAACGCGAGTCGGGACTCAGCTACGGTTAAATTGCAGACCGATATTGCCAACTATGATAATAATGGACCATAACCCGTGAAACTCGGTAGGTGAGCTTTTTGTGTCTTAAAATTGGATGTATTTTTCTAAATAACATAGTGTGAAGTTTGATTTTTAATGGGTTATGTTTTTATTTGAAACAAAATTTTGCTTGCTTTAGCTTCGCTCATCATCATCATCATCATCAGCCTATCGCAGTCCACTGCTGGCTAAGTTACTCCCTGGATCATCAGCAACCTACCAATGAAAGTCCCGTCAAAAACCGGTCCAGCCGTTATAGAGATTACCCGGAACAAACAGACAGGAATTTTTTTTTTCACTACATTTTTAGTATATATACCACGTAACCACCGCTTTTAACTAAATGCATATGTATGTAATATGCATTTAGTTAAAAGCGGTTATTTTAATATTACAAACAGACACTCCAAATTTATTTATTTGTATACATTCAACTTAATGCACTTCTTTACATCGACAAAATAATATCCAGGGCATTCTCTACCAGCCAACTTTCGGGGGATGTAGAGGTCTAGTAAGGTACGGATAAGGAGCAACGAGGTTACAGTTGTTATCGGCAACAAAATAAATCTAATTAAAATATCTAACACAAAAATTTATAAAAATATACTGTGTACGCATACGGTGTACTGTTCCATAAGTTACTCCGTCATCTGAAGCCGCCGTCAATATCAAAAGCTTTTCACAATCATCTGTATCAATTCAATCAATTCAATCAATCAAATCAATTCAAGGTAGTAGAGCCACGCTGATTTCAGCACGAACGGGCCGGCTCGACCGGGGCGGTACTACCCTCGCACAGAAAATCAACGTAAAATGACAGCGATCATGCTGTCGTGTTTCGTTGGTGAGTGCGAGACCGGAGGCCCCATGGTGTGGGTCACCATGCTGCATTGTTGCATTGTCTGCGTTCGCAGTATGGTGACCATCACTCTTGGATTCTGCTTATGCTTTCCATCAGGCAGAGTAGAGTCATTATGGAAGGGTCAAACATAAAAAAAATAGAAAAAAAAAAACTTGTGGACATAGTCAACGGTGGAGGTAATTCAAATAATTTATCATGATTATCTTTCGTTGTTCGTCGAAACAAAATCCATTTCGGTATTGAAAATCCCTTATTTCACTTTAACCATGCTCGTTGTTAAATACCAAGAAATTGATATAAAATAAAAAGAATTGGAAGATCACCTATTTCTCAAATGTATTCAGCTGGAAGTGAAGCTGTAATCGATCCGATATTTAACATCCGGCCTCTATACTTGTATTACTGATGTTGAACAAGCATATTTACTTTAATTCGTTTGATTGAACATGATTTTACAACCCGGGTTATAAACGTATTTAGTTCTGTGTTTGAAATTTCACAAGTGGATAGATGATTTTTTGAATATTTAAAAATATTTTCGCACTTTTTAAATAAATGAATGCATTTGAGGCAGGTCGTGTGAATTTTTAAATGTGTTACATAAAAAAGCATGCTTAATTTGTGGTAACTAATGAAAATTTATGAATTTTATGTATGAATTCCTTTATACAAAAACAAAATATAAGAATTTTGATTGTTAGTGAAAATAATCTAATTGCCGTATTACCAGTCGGGCACATAATACACTTTTAAAATACATAGTTACTTAAACATACATAAGTATTATAGGTAACTCTTGCAGCAACAAAATTCTTAGTACTAAAATTTAAAATTAGTTAGAAGTTGTACATCGAAAACCCATAACGTCCCACTGCTGGACTCGGGGCTCCTCTCAAGAAGGGGTAAAAATAGAAATTGTACGAAAATGTTAATTTTGAAAGACACTCGAAGTTAGTTATTTTAAGGAATTTAACGGGAAATAAATTCTCAACTAAATAAATAACTAAAATTTATTCCATAATCAATGTACCTACAAGAATTTGGTGTTTTTCTTAAGAGTAGACTTAATTTAAAATAAGCAAAATGTTAATTCTTAAGTACTTATACGATTAGAACTAAGTATTTAATATATCTTCATATCAGATTACAATTCTTAAATTCGTTATTAAGTAAGATCTACATTTCAAATTAGTGATAGCTGATTAGAGTAGCTGCCTGGCGGATGCGCCGGCAACATCGTCTGGAGCTCGGCTACTAACGCCGCACCAAGGCCGAGGAAGATTCCTAATCTTTACTCAACACGCGGTACAACATTTCGATCCTACAAGGTCGTTTTGAACGACTATCACACACTTCCGATGACTTATCACTAAAACAGTCCTGAATCACACGTCTCCGCGTGGCTACATTCTTATATTATATACATATTATCTACACATGTATATATTATACATAATATATACATGTATAGATACGCTTGACTCTGATATTAGATAAATAGCAATATTGACTCAACCAACGTCGGTGATCGTACAGCTCTGTGTCGACTGTATGCGGTGACCTATCTACCTATGAAATCAGCAACTGCATACAATAATGCCTCACGCAATTCTGCCTCTTTTTAGTAAATCCAGTGTGCGTACGTGTTGTGGTTTGGCTAATGCCCTGTTATCCTCGTTTATAAATCATTCACGTCGATCGCTCGCTCAGCTTAACGGGGGCTTATCGTAACGCATAATGGTTGGAACGTAACAATCGTATTTTTATAAGCGACCGTAAATACTGGACGTGAGCTTTATTTCTAAAATTGCAATAAAGGATTAGCTGATTATACAATAATATAATTCGTTCTTTGGAACACTTGGTTTGCGGGTGACTTTCGCGCCTGTCTCAGTATCCGAGATACCTCATACATAATAGTAGTATAGTTTTACCGAAGTCTGTCAAAAGTGGCCAATGTATGTATATAAAAGAGGAAGGTAACTGACTGACTAACATACCCAGAGATCAACGCACAGACCAAACCGCTGAACCTAGAATCCTACAATTTTGCATTGTAGGTATGTAGGTTCTTTATTTAACGTAAGTGAGCACTAAGAAGGGGATCAGGGGATAAAAGTCTGCGTGAGTGAGGCCGCGTGCAAAAGCTAGTATAACTATATAATAAGGCACATAAAAAGATTAATGTTTTTCAGGAAAGCACACATGGCGTATCCCTTTTTCTTTGTATTATTAATACAGAAGTTTTTTTAAAGTGAATCATGATTAGAATCAGTTTTAAGCCGTCCACAGCTGAAGAAAGACTAGGGAGTTAAGAAACGCCAACGAACCCATTGAATGAATATTTTCTTTCTCGGCCAACGTTTCTTTTAGATACAAACAATTAGCAGTCTGTTAAAATCGCTTGTAGGATTGTCCCCTTCAAAACGTGGCCATCACTTTCAATTTGTATCCGAGTAAGGGGCGGGTAAACAAATCTACTTAAAAGGGTACTCGAAAACACATGTGTTACATAAGGAATTCACAATTTTACATTCCCACATCCCCTGTAATATAATTATTGAGTGATCAAACAGTTTGCGAATACAGTCGGTGACATATCTCGGTGTATGAACACGCACTAGTAACATTTCGTAATAGACATTTATCATGAGTGGACCGTCTCGAAGCAACAACATAAATCATTAGCCTACCGCCCCCCGCACGGCGTCGCATACCGCTACCCCTCTGTTCTGATTCATCAGGCCATCGTCAAGATAGATTTAGACACAAACATATTAACAAGACGTATTTCTGTCGTAAATTGCAGACATAGTCACACATAATTAAAATATATGTGTTTATAAGTTACATTCTATCGATTATCTTTATCTCTAGAAAATCGTTTCTCTATAAATAATTTTCATAAATAATGATACTTTTTCGAAAGGTGAAGCCTGTGGTTACATGTAACATATAAAAAAAAATTGCCAAGTATATCCAGTGTAATATATGGTACTTATACATCCACATATCGAGATTTACTGAACCTTTTTGCGATTTTGATATTGTCTGCTCAATTTGAGTGGGTTAGTTTTTCTAACTTATAACAAAAGTAAAAAGTCACCTATTGATGCCTGTAATTGAATTTATTAAAGATACAAAGAGAATCCTAAAAAAGGTAAGAACTAAAACCTAAGTTTCAAAAGCTACTAACTTTCAAAAGCCGTAGTCTGTGTAGTGTAATGTATCATAGTCCATAACACTTTAACAACGCGTGACTACAGCTTCTGAAACTTGTTTCATGCTTTTTCAGCGTCGTTTTTTGTCGTAGTTTGGTTTTAGTTCTTACTTTTTTTTATTTAAAAATACAGTATATTTTAAATAAGTACCATAGAAATATCATAATTATCGAATAAATACGGACAAAGTCACGAGAAAATGCTAATCATATATATATTTTTTTGAAATGTACAAAAGTAACGCCCTGTAGTATGATACCAAACACGACATATTTCTCTCAAATTCATTTGTTAATACAATACTTTATGTCGATCCTAGAGGGCGCCACATTAGATTCAGTGACAGGTCATATGGCCTATAACCAACAAACGATCATGACGTTTGTAACGACATCTCATTTGTCCAGTTTTAATGAGTAGTTAAGGAGCAATGAGGGAACAAATGAACATACATACATAACCTATCAAAATTATAACCCTCCTTTGGCTTTGCCGTAGTCGGGTAAAAACTAATATGGTTTTGCAAAATCATAAAACTTTTTGCAATACCACTTTACATATTCATTAATCGTTTTCAAATTGTATGTTACGTAAATATGAACTTGGTTGTTAAAAGAAATCAGGAAATAAATATGTCTTAATAAATTGTCGACTCTCAACCAAGATCGTATCCACGGTTGATGTGATTTGATCGAAACGTGTTGAACTACCCCACCGTGATCATAATTTGTAACAGATTTAAAACAATTAAATCATGAAGTATACATTCCATAACTAACTGAATGAACTGTCGGACAATACTTACTTATATTATTCAGTAATAAAAGCTGAGCAATCATCGCATAAGCTTTACAGAACCATTATTAGCAACACAAAATGTTCACGGCACTCTCTGAGAATAGTGAATGTAATTTTCGACTCACATTTACGACTGCTCAAGTAAAATGGACTAAAACTTCGATGTATTGCTGGTAGCTTGTAATTAGACCGATATAAAAAATAAATCAAATCTAACCGATCCTAGAGAATGAAAAAAAACGTGTATACCACTATAGTAGATTCTTGAAATATATAACCTGTCTGATTATAAATAAAATTTCCATTATTACAGTTTTTGCTGGTATCTTTTATCTATTGTTTATTTTTTATTATTTATTAAAAACATTATGCACATTTGTACATCGGCGGACTTAATGCCCAAGGCATTCTCTTCCAATCAACCTTAGAGTGCTGTAGAAATCTATTAGGTACTATTAGAAAATAATTGGTACCAAATTCATGAACAATGTTCAATGAACTTGAGTATGAAACTGCCAAAACCGATGACAATAGGTTGATTTCTTTGGACAAACCATATTGGATACATATCCATTCGAGTAGTTTGTCTTTCATATTCTCGTAAATGGCAGCAACACAGCTTGCAATAGCATCGCGACAGATTCGCTGCTACAGCGCTGCAAAAAGTCGCCGTGGGAGTGCGCCCTTAATAACACATTTACCCCAACAGTTATCGGTTCTGCGGCTAATATGGCCAGCTTATAATTTAGAACCATTCTCATTTAATAAATGCTGCTAGTAATACAAAAACATTTTGTTGAATCCAAGACGCTATGTCAGAGATTATTGCGGTGTAAAAACAATGAAATGAAAAAGACTCCAGTAATATTACATTTATAAGATATTGATATCTTCGTCATCTAAAGCAACCCTATAAACGTGTCGACATCCGGATCGATTTATGATCCCTCATAACCAACCGTCCCACAACGTCTGTACATTTTATCTTGCCCCGTCACCTGTCATTTTATCATAGGAAATTTGAATAAGCGATTACCCAACGATAAAAGATAAGGTATACAAATTTCAGTTACAAAATATCTTTTACATGGGTTCCTTGCGATGTTCAGAAACTGGAACTGATGGCAGTAATTTTTTTTTTTTGGTAAAGATTTAAAATATTTTTTGGATTTCGATGGAACAACAATGAACATTGAAGTTAAAGCCTTTTCTCAGGTTTAGATAAATGTATCCTTTCTCATAGAAGTAGTTTGCATTGTCTACCATCAGATAGACACTACAGACCTGAAACTCTTTAATCGCAATTTCTTGAGATCACATTCTGATTCCTTTTGACCACTCTAAGAGTAGTGAAAAATATTAGATTTACAACGTATAAATCATACTAATATTATAAAATCGATAGTAAGTCAATCAGCCTGTCTGTCTTTCGGTCTGTTACGCTTTCACGACTAAACCACTGCACCGATTTCAATGAAATTTGGCATGGAGATGATTTAATTCTTGACACAGATCATAGGCTGTTCTTATTCTTTACCGCTATAACCGAAATAAGAGCGGCCAGAGAAAACTGAAAACCCCGTCCATTTCAATATTATCAGTTCACTGCAGTCCAGTCTATTTCTGGACATTGGCCTCTCCCAAGGAACACAATAGAGCTCGGTTTATTGCTTCATGATATCCAGTCCTCTTACGTAAGTCGTGCCGCTATCTCACCAGAGCCCGCAGAGTTTGCAGGCCCTATCAGCGCATCTTAAATGTCTGCGATTCCTACCGTTATATGTAACTAAATATTTTGTATAATTGTTACTGGAATTTTAAAACATAAATATTTGTGTATGTTCGAGTTTTGTGTGGGTTTTATAAAAATCCAATCCGGTTAATTTTATTGCTGAAGATTCAAATAAAACTGTTAATTTGGACCATGAATTTGTTTAAATATTATGTTACATATAAACTTTTAACGTTCGACTGTGTCTGAGATAATCTCATATAAATAATAAGTAAATTATAAAATACTACTAAATGACGGAACACCCCAAACGAAATGTGTTCATATTAAGTCGTATTTTTATTGGAAAAACTGTTCTGAATGAATGATGATATAGGAAGTATATGCAGATATTTATAACATATCTTAATAAAAATATCGGTAAAAAACTTTGCATCTCTATAAAAAACTAGCAGACCCACGCAACCTCGTTTGCGTTTTTTATTGCCCGTCGCGTGATAATTTTCCCCCGTTTTTGAAACATTTTTCATTGGTGCTCCTCTCCTATTGGTATTAGCGTGATGATATATAGCCTATAACCTTCCTCGATAAATGGGCTATCTAACACTGAAAGAATTTTTCAAATCGGACCAGTAGTTCCTGAGATTAGCGTGTTTAAACAAACGAACAAACGAACTTTTCAGCTTTATATATTAGTACTAGCTGCCCCGGCAAACGTCGTTTTGCCATAATTTTTTTTTAAGGATGGGTGATCCTTACCATTTAGGGGGATGAAAAATAGATGTTGGCCGATTCTCAGACCTACTCAATATGCTCACAAACTTTCATGAGAATCGGCCAAGCCGTTTCGGAGGAGTATGGCAACGAAAACTGTGACACGAGAATTTTATATATTAGATAGATATAGCATAAGAACAAAATATCTACTCAGTGCTAAGTATATTAAACAAACTGCGCATCAAAATAATTATCATATATTTTACTTTAAGCTTGGAGACTGTTTAAGTTAATAGAAGAAACTGGTTCAACATTTGTATTTTGAAAATTAAGTTATTAAAGTTTAATTTATGATAGAATTATAATGTTATAGTCCGTTTAAGAACATGTTTCTAAATATACAGTTTATTACATTTCAAAGTAATTAAAAATCGGAGATATCAGGTTTTCAAACTAAGCAATTCTGAAGAAACTTTGTTACGAAGTTGAGAGCGATCAAATTTAACTCAGCGGAGTAATTAAATTACTGATAATTACTAGTAACAGTTAATTAATGGATTTGAAGGTTACTTTCATACTTTCAAAGTTAGAGAGTTGGTAAAAAGTAAATATACGTACCGATTTCTAATCCTGAAAGTTCCCTGGAACGTTTCAGCCAAATATTTACAGTTATATCGATATTTTCGTTATGAATTTAGTCTGGATATTCTTTGAACACAAATTTATTGGAATACAATTTTTTTTCGAGTATATTGTATAATTTTGCCAGTTTTGTTTGTAGTTTCACTTCTGTTTATTAATCTTTAGGATGAATAGTCTTTGCCCAGCTCCAAAATTCTTCCTTTCCTTTTAGTTATATCTTTATATACTAGTATGATTTATTAAAAAAACAAAAATGCCAATACAAACTAGATTTAGTCTATTTCATGGCAAAGAGAGTACTAATAAACAACAATTATTAATTACTAGCTGACCCACGCAACCTCGTTTGCGCCTTATATTGCCCGTAGCGTGAAAATTTCCCCCGTTTTTGAAACATTCTTCATTGTTGCTCCGCTCCTATTAGTAGTAGCGTGATGATATATACTCTATAGCCTTCCTCGATAAATGGACTATCCAACACCGAAAGAATTTTTCAAATCGGACAAGCGATTCCTGAGATTAGCGTGTTCAAACAAACAAACAAACAAACTCTTCAGCTTCATATATTAGTATATATTAAAAACATAATTATTTCTAAATACACACTTATTGTACTAATCCCACAATTATATTTCCGAGTGGAAATTGAATGGTAACTCTCTCCACTGACATAACGATATTCCCAGTAACTCTTTGAGTGCCAAAGAGAGTACTAAGTGACGTTCATCATCATCAAAAAAAGTGAAACCATGTATCGTCTAATTGTGTTATTTTAAAAGGTAAATATAGCTAATGTATAATATTATCCAGTATTCGTCAAATTAGATCCCTGATCATTTTAACACTGTTATTCAACGTTTTTTGTAGAATGAATAATTTAAGGTCTTTAAAACGTACTGTATTTTAAGAAATATCATGGAATAGGCCACAACTAACAGGAAAATCTGCTGCTTTTATAAAACTTTTTGGCAAAAAAAATATTTAGAGTAGAGTGATATTCCTGAGTGGTTCATTGTGTTTAGTTCTGAACTGATCCTGATCTAACTTAATGAGCTTATTTCCATTTATGTTACAACTCTTCTTAACATATTTCTGCGAAATCACTATTATGATTGACTAGAGTATCTCGCCAGATCAAATCAAATCAAATCAAATTATTTATTTGCATAAAACAGGTAGGTACAAAGCTGTCATGATATACATAATAGTTGCGCTGATTTATTACCTTTCTCTAGTGTGTAAATTTTAATTGAGTATAAATAGAAATAAATTTTAGGTTGTTATGCATAGGTATTATGTCAAGGTTACATTAGTCAAATTGTTATTAAAGAAAAGATGTCAATTGAAAATAAAATTAAAATCAAGAAAATGTCAGGAATCACAAATTAATTAATTTAGAACCAATATGTCAAGAGCATCATAATTATATTTTATCCGACAAAAAATCAGATGTTTTGTTAACAAACATTTTCGCTTGTGACTTTTAATATCAACAAGTAAAATTTTAACAAAAAAAAACGACTTGAAGAATGACCAAATTGAAATCGGACCACATGGAAAGCACCATCTTTCAAATAAAATAAAAAAAAATAACAAATGCACTAGTCGCCCCTACGAATTTAGAAGTTTACCCTCGATTTCTCTTGGACATTATTAGATGTTAGTGTCCTTATGGTGGTACCACGGCTGGGATACCTCCTTTCTATTAAAAAAAGAATCATCAAAATCGGTTCAGAAACGACGAATATATGTGAACACATATAAAAATATAACTATATATTTATATATACAGTAGAATTGAGATTCTTCTCCTTTTTTGAGTTAGTACTTATTATAACGATGTAGTTATTATTACAAATAAGCTTTTCAGACTAAGAATCAACCACCAGTTTAGACCTACTTTGATTTACAGAAAAAATCTTAAGATATTAATCGTGATTCTGAGTGTGGGTATTCTTTTCATTCGTTTCATGTTTCTAAAGTCCCTCGCGTTACAAGATATTTTCAAGTGCCGGAGTTTTTTTTAAATCTATACAAATAAATAAAATTGGAGTGTCTGTTTGTAATATTAAAATAACCGCTTTTTACTAAATGCATATGTATGTATACACGGTACATATACCAAAAATGTAGTTAAAAATTTTTTTGTCTGTCTGTCGGTCTGTCTGTCTGTCTGTCTGTCTGTTTGTTCCGGGTAATCTCTGGAACGGCTGGACGGATTTTGACGGGACTTTCACTGGTAGGTAGCTGATGATCCGGGGAGTAACTTAGGCTACTTTTTTATACTAACTTTGCCCCGCGGCGTTACTCGCGGTACAACAATAATCGCGGGTAACACCGCGGGTTTCAGCTAGTATATTTATATAATTCAAATTTGAAAATAGCTAAATCGAATAAGATTCTAAACTAAAACTGTAGTAAATTGAACTTAATTAAATCAGTACTCTAGATTGATTATGCAATACGATCTTAAGTAACTTATCGCTTTGTAAATTAAACTCTTTTTTTTGTATCGTAGTCTGGAAACCTATTTGTTTACCGTACAGATTACTAATTGTACACACATTATTTGATCACTTGAATTAAATAAAGGGCAAGTAAATATTTTTTTCATATCGTTTATTTTTAAATAAATGCCATCATCACTTATTTGCTCAACATTATGTGGCTCAGGAACAAAGTGATGTAAAATTGAATGATGATATGGCTCAGAATTTATTGTAGACTAGCTGAACCCCGCGGTGTTACCCGCGGTTATTGTTGTACTGCGAGTAACGCCGCGGGACAAAGTTAGTCTAAAAAAAGTAGCTTAAGTTACTCCCTCGATCATCAGCTACCTGCCAGTGAAAGCCCTGACAAATTCGGTCCAGCCGTTCCAGAGATCACCCGGAACAAATAGACAGACAGACAGGCAGACAGACAAAAATTTTTTTAACTACATTTTTGGTATATGTACCGTGTATACATACATATGCGTTTAGTACAAAAACGATTATTTTAATATTACAAACAGACACTCCAATTTTATTTATTTTTATAGATTGAACACGGTTTCGTGTGCATGCGTATAAGTAATTTTGTCAGTACCGAATACACCTTTATGAAAATCCAACTAGTCCAGGAAAACCTAAATAAAGGATATATGTCTATACTTCCACTTACATAAACTCACTGCAATACCAATGAAAATAATATATTATTGCGATATTTACAGTGCCTTTACAGATCAGGTACATTTCTACCAATATCATTGATTTAATTCTAGTTTGTTTCTAATTCGAAATCTCCTTTGCTCCAAGTTTGTTATGCCGAACTAGAAATCTTAATAACGTTCAATTTTTCAGAACGCAAGGACCAGTCGGGTATAAATCATTGGTGTCGAACGCTTTCTATCGCAGTTGACACCTAAATCGCAGGAGGCATTACTCATCGGGGACACGGCACGAATAAATCCCAGTATTCTTCCCTTTTTCCTTAACGACATTCCACTTTGCGCCTCGGCGACGGTTTCGGAGTTAACGCTGATTTTTGTGTTGTCAAATATAAGCAAGACGTCGGCAGTTCTTCTGGCAAGATAATGATCACATTTAACGTGTGTATATGTATTTTCCTATCTTTAATCCAAGAAATAACTATATTCTAACTTAACATGTCCTCTAGTAACATTTGTTACATGGTGTCTGATAAAAACATATTCTTAAACAAAACACACGTAAGGTAGTAAGTGATAGCATTCACCAGCAAGTTATTTACAAACCAAATAATGAACGACATAGTAATGCAGTCCATGATTTTACAATTAGTGGAGTTATCATATTTTAGAATTTTAATTCTAACTGTAGATTTCTGTCGACATGCCCTAAAGTAAAATTTCACTAAATAAATCAATTAATCTAATTACCATAACGACAGCCAATGTTTGTAGTTAATTGTGATTTTTGCTTTAGGTTCTAAAGTATAATAATAATAATAATAAATACTTTATTGCTTCATTAATTTACATATATTTTGTTTTGTGTTTGGAGCTTCCCTTTAGGCAATTAATGCCTGTGTTAGGAAGATCCGCTCTTCCATAGCAAAGCAATACAAATCTATCATATAACATACAAAAAAAAGAAATAAAAATAGAACAAAAACAAAACAAAATGTAGGGTAACAGGTGTATGATGTATGACATATCTATGTAAAACAAGTAAATTTTTTTTCAATTTAAGAAAAAGTTTGCAAGTGTGTATTGTGTTAAGTATGTACTTACTTAGGTGGAGTGTTGTGTGTGATGGATAGAATTTAAGTTGCATGCGTGTAATTGTGAAGATTCTGTAGTAGTGATAGTGTGTACGCTCAGTGTGTTATTGTTTAGTATTATTATAGTCACTTATAAACGTGTGATTTGCAACATGTGTGTGCTGTGTGTGTAGTGTTTATAAATGGGGATATGGTGTAGTGTATGATTATTACTACTTATTCAGTTACTCATACAATGTGCTCCAAGAGTGCCTCCGTGTCTTCATAACTTAGTGATTTTATCCAACCTATTAAAGTTTTTTTACAATCATGGTGTTTTTTTGAGTATATGTATACGTTATCGTTAATTTTATTATAAAGCATAGCCGATCGCTTATGGTATTGTCTATCGGCAAATACTGTTTTTGTTCGTGGGATTTGTGCAATTAGGTCTTTCCTTCTTTGAGATGTTTTAGTCAAGTCATATTTCAGAGATTTGTGTATTTTTAAAACAGTTTGGATTACGTACAGTTTTCTTACAGAAAGCAAATCGCTAATCAGAAAAAGGCTTTCAGTAGGATATCTTAAGTTCTTAAAATACATAATCTTAATTATGGCCCGTTGGGCGCGTTCTACGTTAATAAAATTAGTTTTTGTAGCTCCACCCCAAACGGGGATGCAATATATTAGGACAGACTGAACCAGAGCAACGTAGATCTCGTTTAAAATATTTCTAGTTAGGTTGCCGGTACCGGTTGTATCTATTTTCTTTGGTGCAATATGTCTGAGAGTCTTGAATATCCAGCTCAATCTCCTTAATCTATTCGTTACTTGATCAAGGTGAGGATACCAAGATAAGCGTTGATCAATTGTCACTCCTAGGTATTTTGTTTGCACTACTCGTGCATACGTACGTACGTTCTCGTTGTATTCATAATTGGTGTTATCGCATACATGAACTCTTAAGTCAAAGTCTTCACTAGGTTGTGTACGTTTGCTGATACTAAAACATATGTAGATTGTTTTAGTTGTATTTAGTGTTAGTAGGTTATTGTTTAGCCAACTAGCCACCTGGGCCATTCCCAATTCAGCCCTTAACTTCACATCAAGCCAAGAATTCCCTGAGAAAACTATTGCAGTATCATCAGCATAGCAAAAGACCTTAGCATTCTCAATGCTTATGTTACAAAGGTCATTTACGTATATCAGAAAGAGTGTTGGGCATAACACACTTCCCTGTGGAACGCCGAATGATACTTCCGCCTGATCACTGATAAATTCTCCAACCCTAACCCTCTGTACTCTCTGCGAGAGATAATCTGTTAGTAAGCTGAGTGCTGTTTTCCGTATTCCAACTTTTTCCAGTTTTCTTACTAGTACAGGGATAGAGACGGTGTCAAAAGCCTTCTTGAGGTCTAAAAATACAGTTAAACATTTGTTCCCAAAGTCAAGTTGCTCAGTTACTAAAGTACTCAAAGCAGTGACTGCGTCCTCAGTAGATAATTTTTGCCTAAAACCGAATTGCGAATTAGATAAAATATTGAATTTATTTAAATACTGTATTATTCTATGATTAATTAATTTTTCAATAATTTTTGATATGCATGGTAAAACAGATATAGGTCTATAATTATCAGCATTGTCCTTATCCCCTCCCTTATGTATGGGGGTGATAATGGATCTTTTTAAAAGATCCGGAAAAACACCTTTTTGAAAGCAAAGATTAGTCAGGTGGGTAATTACGGGAACAACTACAACCCTAGCAAGTTTTATAAATTTTGTGGGGATATTGTCCCAGCCAGGGGCACTATCTGTCTTAAGGCTCATCAACGCCACATCGACTTCTTTATGGTCAGTATCCAGCAGGACGAATGTGTTTTTTTGAGATGGTAAGTTATCTAGTTGATTATTAATGTTAAATGTATTAAGCTGGATATTTTGAGCTAACTGTGTACCAATATTTGCGAAGTGATTATTAATAAAGATTACTGACTCATGAGGTGACGTTTTTATGTTTAGTATTTCAGAGTTATGATTTTTACATTTATTAGAGTAAGTTAGATTTTTTATATTATTCCAAAGCAATTTATTATTCGTAACTGAGTTTTTAAGTAAATTTCTTTCATATTCACGCTTTAATTTTTTATTAAATAATTACAATGATTCCTATATCTAGTGTAGGTTATTTTCAGGATGTCATTATGTGGGTTAAGTCTAACTTGTTTCTGTAGATTATTACGATTTCTTATGCAACGTAGAATACCAGTATAACCGAACTAAGACTGTAGTATAAATATAACTAAACTCATTTGTACTTATTTCACTATTTAATCTTCCTAAATCCTGATCGATTTCTCCAGGCAGTATCAAAGGTTCTTTTTTAATTCTAGAATGTGTCTTAATAAGTTCCACTAAGTGCCAACAATTGAGAGTATACATTATAAAGGGGTTAGTGAATATATATTCGTGTAAAATGTGTATATGTCTTTTTAACACCACATTTTCAACCTAAACATTTAAGTTCAAAAAACCGCATTGAACTTTAAGCAAGTTGAAAATATACTGAAACTTTATCGACCCGAAGCAGATCCCGATTCAAAGCAACAGCGATAAGATAGCCGAACTTTTTTCTTTTCAAACATCGAGAGCAAACATGAATTCGTATCACATTTAAAATATGGTATCCTTAGCAAAGGGAGGAGGCGTGAAGCCTTGAGCGATAGCCGTTTTACCAGCGAAACAAGTGCTTGCTCATTTTAATATTTCCAAGTTTCCTTGAGCGTGGCGTCATTAAGCGAAAAAAGTGCCGCGAGCGAAAGTGGGCCAGGTCCTTTAGAGCCCCTCGGTCTATTGTTGTATTTTTTTCTTACGCCGGCCATTTTATGAACCTAGTTTTGCTTATAATGTTTTTCTTTTCAATATTTACCGGGACAATACCTATTGATTTTAAGGTGCATTAACTTTTGTTCTAAAATAAACCCTTCTAGAAAAGATGGTTCTTTTATTAATAGTCGTGCCTGAAGTAAAGTAATTAAAATGTGTTATAAGTTTCAAGAGGCGCTCACAGCCCAGATGCGGATGGTAAGCAACGACGGCACGGTCAGTACCTGAATGGGTGATCGCTAGTGGTATGATATTATGCATCTCCGAGATTAACTCAGAGGTAATTTTAAGTCGGTCCCGGTTTTGATCATAGGATAACAGTCCTGAAGCTCAGTGGGAGGTCGGGCAACTAAAAACATCTAACTGCAAGATTACGTAGCCACAACGTTGTGTTACCAACCCCCAACCCTCATTCGGCCAGTGTCACATGGCCTAAACTCCCTCTACTGTAAGAAATTGTTGAAGAAGATTAGTTTCAATGTGAAAATATGTGTAAATGTTTCCACAATAAATCGTTTTATAAACATTCAATGAGTTTGACGTATATGTCAATTTAACTACACAATTGCAACAACGGTGTGCATAAATTGTTTAGGGTTCAGACTTTTGAACCGACTTAAAAAAAGGAGGAGGTTCTCAATTCGATTATTTTGTTTTTATGTTTGTTACCTCAGAACTTTCGACTAGGTTAACCGATTTCGATGATTCTTTTTTTATTTGAAAGCTGGTGATTCCCATGTACTCCTATTTCTATTTGGTCTAGTTTTTGAAGTGGGTTAAGTTTTTGTTAAGAAATTGTTATTTTCAACAAAAACTTAACTTAAGTTATTATAGAAATGCTACTACTAGCGCTTCTACAGAAATAATTAAAGGATAGATATTCTTCAATAATATTGCACCCTAGAAGCAATCTTGTGTAGACAACATAGATTTTTTTAAACTAGTGTTAATTGAAAACATATAACGAAAACGTTATCTAAGCATATCTACTATAAACAGACCTCCTAATTTAAAAGATGCCTTAAGCGATGTCTCATCCTTTGCATTTATCTTACTTCTATATTTCTACATGTGTAAAATATGTAAAATACACAATCGTCTATAAAACACACACACAATCTACAGAGACAGATCCACATTGTTTAAAAGATTGATGAATTTAGCACATCTGGTAGCAATTGGAAATGCATTCTATTTCTATTACTACAGAAAGCGATTACTATAAAATATGATGGAATGCCTTGATATTTTCAATTGCAAGTTTCAAAAAATCTTAACTTTTTGTATCATGATGTCAGAAATTACATCAACAGACGTAAAGAATTTCTTTGAAAACGTTTGAAAACAACACGTCACCGAACAAGAAACGTCGCCTCTGAGAAAACTTTATTTAGCCGAGGCATGCGACCGTCCACTCAAAAAAAAAGTGATCTACGAAATAGTATTTTTTTCATATTTAAAAGCAAACTGAATAACATAAAGAAAAATGAATCATGGTTACTAATACATAAAGACTAATATAGACTGTAGCCGAATAAAATTTGTTATCGTCAAAAATACATTACTATCAAAGGTACTAATTACTTTCAAGTAAAATATATTACGCTCTTTGCGTATAATTATAATGTTCTTTGCTTTAGTGTTGCCTACTTCATATATATATATTTTCATATCTTACCCAAGAATAAGATACGACTTTCCTTTAACAAGTCGAATACAAAAATGATAATGAAGTCTATGTTGTCGATGTAATATGGGTTGGAAAAATCGTGCATACGCTATGCAATTGCTTGCATACCTTGCTTGCAAAATTATTAGCAATATACTAAAATTTCGCATCAGTAACCGTTAATTGTAAATGTCTACATAAACATCGAAATAAGGATATATATGGTAACGAAATGTTCATACATACAGTTGATAATAAGTTTCCTCCTGATAACTTTTTAGAAGTATGGTTTGCTTGTCTTTTATTTTAAGAATATCATAATATGACCTTTGAGCTTTGATGTAACACGTAAACACATAGCAGTTTTTCCCATCATTCTCGATGAGTTGCGTTCCGTCAATAAATCAGCGCCTTGTCAAACAACTCGGAACTTGCCAGATATATTGCCGTTCTGAACTATGTTCTGCAGGAACTCCAAAGCTTGCTAAAAAATTTGCTTACTGTGTTAAATAACCGTAGTTCTGTGTAAGTCGAAATACAGCATATTTTTGGTATGTGCAAATGTTTAAGTAACGGATATGTCTTGATTAAAACAGCGGTAGAGGACGTAACTCATTGAATTGACGAACATCAGATTGCTAACATCATAGTTCGAGGAGTTTAAAGAAAGTTTGGTAATATGCGATGCATATTGCCAAATAATTAAAGCATATTGTATGAAAATTAAATAGAACTTCTCTGGAATTAATGCCAAGGTGTTTTATATGTACACTAGCTTTTGCACACGACTTCGCTCACGCAGGCTTTCATCCCCTGATTTACCCCTTTAGAGAGGGAATTTCAAAAATTCCTTTATTAGTGCTCATTTACGTTATATAAAGAGCCTAAATGCAAAATTTCAGGATTCTAGGTTCAGTGGTTTGGGCTGTGCCTTGATCTCTGGGTATGTCAGTCAGTCAGTCAGTCACTTTCCTCTTTTATATACAAAGACGAGTATGTCTTTTTTCATAAGTTATAATCACGGTTTTATACAAAGGCTGAAATTTCTTAAATAATATGAAAATTTGTGAATAAAATGAAAACGCTCTACGTTACTATGCTATGCATACCTACATGTTTGTTGGTAAAGGTATGATATTTTTTTAAATTTTAGATGTAATTTTATTGTGAGAGCTTTTAACTTAGGCTCTCTAACAACATTACACAAAATGTTATCAGATTTTTTTTTTATGTTGTAGGGGGCAAACGAACAGACGTATCACCTGATGCTAAGGGGATGGGCCTCACTCACTCGTTCTGGATGTGTTAATAACAGCAGTTCCCGGAGTAATCCCGTCTCAGGCGCAGAGTGGCACACCGTGTGGTTTTAGTCGGTTCGATTCCGACACACCGCCAAGCCGCAAACTTTCCATGGATAAAAAAAAAATGGTCCTCACTCACTCGGTGAAACACAGCGCAAGCGCTATTTCACACCGGTCAAGCCATTCATGCCGAAGCGTGGCTTTACCACGGTTGATAACAAAAAAACAACTTATAACTACTTTAAAATTTTTCTAAAATCATTTGCAGTGGTTTAAACAAATAAAGGTGCAATAACAGAATATATTTTAGTTTAAAATGTTAGTAAAGGTCATTACGACACACGTATATTGCATGCACAGCTAGAGCTGTCAAAAAACTAGCCGCCGCATATTTTAGTCTCCATGCCGCCCACAGTCCAATTTTACCTACTCGTGTTATTTTTAAAACTCCAACCACTGATTCACGATTTCCTAATGTCTTAGTTTATTACGTTAATTAACCGGTTATAATTTTACCACAACTATTAACAACATTCTACGTAATAAACCTCCGTACTTTAAACCTCTGAATGAAGTCATAATTTATTTTTCTTAAATCAAAACTAACTAAAAATATGTTTTCATTTTGTAATTTACAGAGTTTTAATGTGTAAATTGCGACATTCTAAAACATTAATTTGTAACCTAAGAAAATTCCGCTACTGGTATTACTAGAAATACTTGTTTTTAACCGACTTTAAAAAAAGGAGGAGGTTTCTCAATTCGACCGTATATATTCATTTCTTTTCTTTTATGTGTTCGCGGATAACTTCGTCGTTTATGAACCGATTTTGATGATTCTTTTCTTTTATTCAGAGACACACTGTCAAACTAGGTTTTGATAAAACTACAGTAACTGAACTTTTGCCTATCTAAAGTATCGTTAGCTGTGTGTTTTTTTTTTATTTTTCTTAAGCCAGATTGAGATTTTTCTAACAAAGCCTGCGCATTCCTGAATTTACTTAATATTTATCATGTAACTTAATATTTATCATCAAATCAATTGTCAGACTATCACACTATATAAAACAATTTCTTTTGTAATATTAATTTACACCGAATTATTTAGATGAAAAATTTATATTTTCTTAACTGTTTCAATGAGTGAGACTTCTGTACATAAGAACTACTATTAATTCATGTCGTAACACGCTCAACCTCGAACGATTACATTCGTACGAGATACAAATATCAATAGTAATCGTGCTCGTTTACAGAAAAGAAATAAATTCCTCTCCGTCATAGCAAATATTTGGCGTGAACCATAAAATAGTTTTACGAGCAGAACGTAGTTAGATATTACACGGTTTAGCTACATGTTACAGATCATGTTCTCGTAAATCTGCATTGCGTCAAATTTGGGACGGTTTTTAAACGAATAAATAGTTAAGTAATAAAATATTTCGTATAATTTTCTATTGATGTGCTGCCATCTGATGATGCGGCATACTAATTATCCTGTTCGAACCTTATTGTTTCATTCGTAAATAATTTTGGGCGAACAAAGACCGGCTTCTTATAAAAAATATGAATAATAGTAAGATTTGCGTTATACAAATTTAAAGACGATGCTAGATACCAAGTCAAATTTGACAGTTTTGAGATTTTTTTCGTGTGTTCAAATCGGTAATATATTGTAAACTTTATTATAACTACAGAACGTAAATATTTAAGGACATTTTACAGTAATATATATATATATATATAAGTCTCATGCAATTATTTAGATAATTTGAAGAAATTTACAAGGAAATATTATTACTATATTTTTTTTAATATAAATAAAACTATTTCATCATACGTTCGGATTACTTCGAATAGTGCATGGTTGCGTTTTCCAGTCACAGAACGTCAGTTTATACTCTCATAGTCACCTTTTTAGATTATTCATACGTCTCTGCTAAACTTCTGACTTTACTTGTCATATCAAAAGCCATTTTGGATTATTTTCAGATGTCAGACGTCAAGCGCGTGTTTTGATTACGCCTTCACCATGCGGGTACCCAAATTTTATTTAAATCCTTCACATACGCAATTTAAGTTCCCACGTCGCACGGCAAATAGACTGTCCTGACGTACGTTAAACGCGCTTGTGATGTGAACGTACGCCTTATTGCAAATTAAGAAATCAAATAATGAATATGCACGTACCACCTACCTTCAAATATACATAGGAGGTTACAGAGATGGTCTTTTCTGGCCACAGCCTGAAGAAGTGCTTACTTTCTGCAATTCATTCCTTTCATTCTAGATAACCTAGTTGTCTTCATTTCGTAAATTACAGTAAAATTTTCATGATCATATTCCTACATACATAAATAGAGTCACGCCTATTTCCCAGACGCATAGGCAGAGACTATTGATCTACACTTACTACGGTCTTAACACACATCTTTTGCTTCGTTCACATTCTTCAATCACTGCATGCATGCTTGTCGTTTCTTGGTGGTTCACAAGCCCCTTTTTCAGACCATCATCAATTCAGTCAGCCTATGTTCACTGTGAACGACCTTTTTCGATACTTTTACACACATTCGTTCTAAAAATTCCTTTTGTGAGTCTTCTATCATCCATCCACTCTAAGTAAAAAGTATTTACCCGACCAAATGTAGGCATTTAATACGCCTATGTCTACTCTATATGGGATTAAGTGTAAGTGAGATATGCCTAAATGCGAGTTGCTAATAAGTTTTAATAGCCTATCTATACTAATATATAAAGCTGAAGAGTTTGTTTGTTTGTTTTTTGTTTGAACACGCTAATCTCAGGAACCGCTGGTCCGATTTGAAAAACTCTTTCGGTGTTGGATAGTCCATTTATCGAGGAAGGCTATAGGGTATATATCATCACGCTACTACTAATAGGAGTGGAGCGACAATGAAGGATGTTTCAAAAACGGGGGAAATTTTCACGCTACGGGCAATATAAGGCTCAAACGAGGTTGCGTGGGTCAGCTAGTAAATGATAAAACGAAAGAGAAGTTCTATTTCGTACAGCAATGTAAACTATGACAATTTATGCGTGGATACAGAACTCATATTATTTATAGCCTTGAGTTATAAATAAAATAAAAATGTACATAGTAATGGACGTTTAAACGAAATAAAAAAAAACTTGTTGAAAAATGCTAAGTAAATTAATTTATCTGGCGCGTGTTGTTGGCAGGCGATATGTACTTGACCGAATTCTTTCAGCAAACGAAAGAAATACGTAATTACGTTCATTGATATTTCGATATTATATACAGGACCTCATCTATGACCTGAAGAACCTGACCTTCGTAAACATCAATATTTTTTCATTATTATAATAAAATCTCAATACGCTTTTTTTATTTTTCGTCAACAACTACTTTGTATCATAGGTTATATTACTTATGCTCTTTTATTTTAATTTAACTAAATATACTGTTAAACCCATTAACCTTTCCTATTAATAGCTTGTCTTTTCTTAGCCTTTTTTTGTCGTATAGAAATTCCAATAGGTATTTCCATTTTAATCCTAAATTTCCCGATTGCCGGTAGTTAGACCGGTTCCTTCTACATAAACAGACCTACATTTTTTGTTGAAAAAATGTCAATTACCTATTTAAACCCTTACAGGAATAAGAGCATATTAAAATAAATCTTCAATACACGTATAAATATTACACACTCATATACCAACTCATTAGAAAGACAAGCATCAATGCTTTTTCATTAAAATTTCAAACGTAGATGTTTCGTCTAGAGGAGAAGCTATGTTTTTTGAAGATGAGGCAATTTAACGAGCTTTTTATATGTTTTCAATGGTGGAGTCTCAGCTAACATTCTTTGTTATAGCTGTAGGTACAGTCACCTACACAACACTTACCACATTCTACAATATGTATGTAGCTTATTTGTGTGATAAAAAAGTTTACTTTTAATCATATTAGATTTAATTAACAATTATTTTTACGGGAATTAACGCGATCACTTAAAGGTATTTCATACCTCTGATTTGCCTGACGTTTATAAATAATTGTTAATATATCATGGAACGCGAAAGTTTAAAAGTTGGTATATTAGATTTAACTTCAGGATTTGACAGTTTTCAGTAAGGACGATTATATTTATGAACTTGATTGTTTTAAGCCTTAACACTGGATGTAAAAGCACCTTTCGTCTGTAATTTAAAATTGTGTGTTCCTATGTAAACGTGTATTCAGAATACGTGTTATTGTTTAGGTAACATATTTAAAAATCTCTTGAATATCTTTTGTTGATTGTTATGGCTATTCTTTTCGACTGAAGTTTATAAATGCTTTTTAAAATTGCAGTATGTGTATTTATCTCATATTTCACTATAAATTAATAAAATAAAAAAGTGACTCAGACTGTCTAAGCAAAATAAAAAAAAGTGAAATATAACGTTTACTCTATTTATAAAAATATTTATAGTGATGCATTCATTACGCACCTGCTTAACTACGTTTTGCTAGCAAAAAGATGAATTGACAAAAAATATTATTGTTGTTGATTTTTTCTTTCTATTTTTTTTGGCAAACGAGCAGACATATCGCCTGATGGTGAGCGATTACCGCCGCCCATGGACACCTGCAAACACCAGAGGCGTCAAAAGTGCGTTGCCAGTCTTTGGGGGATAGGGAGGGGAGATAGCGGGAGGGGGTTTGGGTTATGGGCCTTTTTTTTTTTTAACGTGTGGAAACCCCCTCGGGCCGTCACCCCGCCGGGGTTTGCGGCGGCGGGGCGGTGTGTCGGAATCGAACCGACTAAAACCACACGGTGTGCCACTCTGCGCCTGAGAGAGGGAGAGGTCCGGGAACTGCTGTATTACGACATCCGGACCTTGGGTTATGGGCCTCCGGTATCCTCAATTACTCGGTGAAACACAGCGCAAGCACTATTTCACACCGGTTTTCTGTGAGTCCGTGGTATCACTCCAGTCGAGCCGGCCCATTCATGCCGAAGCGTGGCTCTCCCACGGAACATATATTTATAATTACTATACCCATTTGCCATTGCATCAATTTGGTTGTAGAAAATATAAACGGGTTCAAACGTTGACTATAATTTTTCGTGAAAAAATAGATGTAAGCTGTAGGTTTGTAGCTTTGTCTGAGCTAAACAAAGGACTTTAGTGTTCTTCGAGTATTTCAGTTACGCAAGAATCTAGTGTACTGTTCTGTAACTTTCGTAGACATGTCAGTTGCCAATTTACATAATATCTTAAGACAATGAAAGGAACAGAATTAAAAGCCGGTGACGCTTTTATATTATATTTTTTTACTAAACAACCTTGACTGGATGTAACGAACAATGAGTGGAACGTTATTTTTTTCTTTGTTTTAGAAAAATTGTAACTTATAAAAATTTGGAACAACGACGAAATTCTTCAAACATTTTTATTAAGATTCTTACAGATTCATTTTGTATTTTAAAATACTTTTTTGGACTATTGTAGGAGAATTTATTATACCTTTTTAATGAAAGTGTTGAGTTATTTTAAAAGAGGCATTAACACCATCAGAGTTTAATTGTAATTCTTATTTAATATAATGTCATCAAACCCGTATCCTCTAACGTAGGTAACGTTATAATATCGCTGACATTCTGGGAATTAAATATGAAAATGTTACAACTGATATACACAAGGGGAAAACTAGTTGAGAAGACAATCTAATGGAAAATTTCTGTAATTTGAAATGATAGACGCCCGAAAGCCCATCACCATCTAACTTAAAATAACAATAAAAACATCTGAATCTCTAATAATATATTGCTTTATATATCCATTGTTCCAACAACATCATTAATAAACGAATCTCTATTCCGAAACCATTTACAACTCGACTGTACAAAAGAAATGTCCCAGTGTCGGAGACAATAGAAGGTCAACGGTGTATCATAGCAATAGAATTCGCCTTGGCAGTACTAATGCATTACTGGGGCGCGATTTGGCTCGCTCACAACATTAAAACCGACAATAACAACCGCTAGACTCGAGCGTACTCTGCCATCATTATTCGAGTTTTGACTATTTATTTCTTTTCTGTAAGAATGTAAACAGCCGTGAACTACGAGGGTAGTTGATGGGTATGTTTTTGTGTAGCTGCTATGCCGGAGGTCAAAGAAATTCCTAATTTGAAAAGTTAGACGTTCAATAGAACATAATGATATAAAGAAATAGAAATAAAAACTTCTTGGTTGGGAATAGTAAATAAATGTAGAAAGATAAGATGAGGGTGAAACTTTATTTTATTTTGTGTCTACATCACGCAGTTGTTTCTTTTGTATACATTACATCAAAATTCATCGAACACTATGCCTTTTATATTATAAGTTACATATACTATATATATCTTACTTACGTGTTAGAGTCCGAACTCTAACTAGACAAAAGTATTTACACCGCAACATCATTATTTTATAACCTCATCTAGCCCAAACGAAAGAACCGACAATAGAACGGATGCGGCATTAATGGTCACTGTTTTAACCTTTTTTTTCTTTTTTTACTGTTTTAACCTTTTTTTTTTTTTTTTTTTTTTTTAACGTGTGGAAACCCCCTCGGGCCGTCACCCCGCCGGGGTTTGCGGCGGCGGGGCGGTGTGTCGGAATCGAACCGACTAAAACCACACGGTGTGCCACTCTGCGCCTGAGAGAGGGAGAGATCCGGGAACTGCTGTGTTACGACCTCCGGACCCCTCCCGGCGCCAGCCCGCACAGAAGCGGGCACGGTCAGCTGTTAACTCTCTATTTAGGCGACGTACGGCACACGCGTAGCGTTGCCCCCTCGCGGGTGGCCACTAATGCGGATGGAAGGGAAAACTCATCCCGACCATCCGCGGCCACACTCAGGGCGGCATGAGGCGCTGGTGAGCGCGCCTCCGCTGCCCGGTTCGCCGGCGGCGGATCGGGTCCGAGAGGAGGTCGTCCTCCCGGGCCTTCTCCGCCGCCTCCTTCCGCGAGATGACGTGTTCGCAGAAGGTGGCGACCGCGGTAAAACTGCTGTCGCTACCGGCCATGGAGCGGATGACGGCCGGTAGCGAGAGATCCCCTCCGATGACTGCAGTGAGGGCCCGGCGCTGCGACGCCCATGCGGGGCATGCCGCCAGCGTGTGCTGGGCCGAGTCCTCACTGCAGTCGCAGTGGTGGCAGGCGGGACTCAGTTCCCTCCGTGCGACCGAGTGCAGGTACTTCCCGAAGCATCCGTGTCCGGAAAGCACCTGCGTCAGTCGGAAGGAAAGGGTCCCGTGCTGCCGCCCTGCCCACTCGTGGATGACCGGCTGGAGAGCCTCCACAGCGGCAAAGCCAGCGCGTGGAGTCTCCAGCCGGAGCGACCAGCGAGCCATCGTGGCTCGACGGGCGGCTTCACGCCACTCGCGTACCTCCTCGGGCGGGGGGCGAATGCCACACTCCGCCCGGAAAGAAGCCACCCGTCGATAAACTTCGGCGAGCACTTCCGCCTCCAAATCCCACGGGGGTGTTCCGGCCAACGCGCACGCCGCCTCGGTCGACACCGTGCGGTATCCGCGTATGGCTCTGACCGCCAATACCCTCTGAGGGTACTGTTTTAACCTTGCCTAACCCAAATGATTCAATAAAAGTAGATGACATTTCATGTAGCAGTAAAAAGTTTAATTACTATACCCAATGCCACTTAAAAATTATTTTAACCGATTAAGAGTTCTTCGAGAAACTGTAATAAACTTCTATTATATTTAAAAATATTTCGAACTTCTATATAACATACACTCTATCTGTATTTTTACGGCTCAAAAACGGTCTAGAAAACACTCGACAAATGGTTTACTTGTGGAAGTTCTAGCAAAATGTATTAACAACGCATTATTTCTTGTCATATATAAAAGAAAACAAATAAGTTATTAAGCAGGAAATAAAAAGACCCAAATGTAAAATTTATGTAAAATTATAACTACATTCTAATCGTTGTGTACAATGACAAAATAAATAAAAGTCGAATAAATGTTTTCGAAACTTGAATACAAATAGCATATAAATAGTACATATGTAATAAATAACGAAATTTTGTTATGAAAAATAAATATCAGTTAATCACATCCCAGCATTGCTAAACATACCTGTATCTTGAATAATGCAGTTAGTGATAGACGTATGCGCTCAGTAGCAATCGCTCATCACTTTGACTCGTGCAATCATCAATATAACTAAAAAACCAGACCTATAATTAGGTTAACGGTAGTAATGTAATTACGAAATACATATTACAAATCTCTAAATCGCTACCACGGGTATAGTCACATACTGTCTCTCGTTTCATGTTTAAAGTGAGTATAATATGTTTAAAATGTTTGTTAATGATAAGTACAAATAATGATAATTTTAGTATTTTCCTAACATTCAGTATAAATTAATGAAACTGCATTAATGATCCCCATACGGGGCAATACTTTGAGCGGTTCACCAAAAAAGGACAGTCTTGGTTTCTATTTAAATCTAAGCTAAATTTTAATTAACCATTCTAGTTTGAACGCTACGGTTCTCATTGGAATAGTCTAGCGGTGAATTACAATACAGTTGATGGTTATAGGTTACTAGCCGACCCACGCAACCTCGTTTGCGTCTTCTATTGCCCGTAGCGTGATAATTTTTCCCCGTTTTTGAAACATTTTTCATTGCTGCTCCGCTCCTATTGGTCCTAGCGTGATGATATATAGCCTATAGCCTTCCTCGATAAATGGGCTTTCTAAAACTGAAAGAATTTTTCAAATCGGACCAGCGGTTCCTGAGATTAGCGTGTTCAAACAAAAAAACAAACAAACAAACAAACTCTTCAGCTTTATATATTAGTATAGATAAACCAAATTGTAGACTTGACCTTATAAATAGTAATGCACATATATTTTACTACGAAATACCATTTACTTTTTAAAACTAGTATAAACCTTCCGTAAAACATTATTATTTCTCTTAAAGGTGTATATATGGTTTTCTCTTGCGCTGTATAGTTTTTTTAGCGAATAGTGGAATGTGAAAGCCTTTTTTGTACAATCTTCAACATTTGCAAGTAAAACTGCAAACGATCTTGTTCGGCCCATTATCGTTAGCGACCATTTTCAGTTCATACAAAATATAGAATACACGAGTGACTCCTTACCTATAATATATTTATGTACATTCAAATAAAGTGCTGTTAAATATATGATACGAATGGAATGGGATTTTCACACCTCATTCTGTATTTATTCCTTCAAAAACGTATAGCTATGCTAATAACCTATTTTTATGGCAAACTGCGACAAAATATGGTAATGTTTGTCATAAATCTGTCACCAGTAGAATCATAGGTACTTAATATTTTGCCTGCTAAGTTTATGTAGTAAATATAGGTACTATTATTGCTTTTATGAAAAACAGACTGAAATAGAAAACTTATTTTTATGGGTGGTAAAAAATAAGTTTTCTATTTTCTGGCCGCGTGGACTAATCAAATATAATTATGACAAGCATTAAAGCTGCGATGATGGTGACAAATAATATATATGGGCTCATTCACTTTTTTTATGTTTAGCCCTGCCACAATGACTCTACTCTACCGAAAGGAAAAGCATAAGCAGAATCCAAAAGTGGCCGTCATCACATCTACTGCGAATGCAAACAATGTAACAATGCAGCATGGTGACCCATACCATGGCGGACTAGTGATGCTTCTGCATCATTGGGCCTCCGGTCTCCCACTCACCAACGAAACACGACAGCACAATCGCTGTCATGTTACGTTGATTTTCTGAGCGAGGGTACCGCCACGGTCGAGCCCGACCGTTCGTGCTGTAATCAGCGTGGTTCCACTACCTACATCACTGTTCTAATCTTAGAGAATTTGATAAATAATTTGAAATCCACGATTAGCTTCTTGTAGATTAAGAGAGTTAGCGGTTACATGAAAATAGAACTAAATAAAAAAACTCGAGTACATCAAAGAAGGTTATCTTAATTTAATTTGTATAACAAGTTTATTAATATTCAATCATGGTTACATTGCAAGAAGCCATACTTTCTAGTTAAAAATACTATAATATTATAATCCAGAGCATTTTATAAATAGAAGGCTATAATGTTGTTTATTTTATTCATCTCTGTATTAATGATGAAAATAGTGCATCAGCTGTTGCCAGTTTATTTACGTTATAGCGAGAAATATTTGCAGTTAATGTTTGCAACCAAATGAGCTCAAAACCAACTTTAGGCCCGCGACATACTTTGAAACTATTTCAGTTCAGTATTAGGGTGACAAAGTTTATTCAGTACCTTTGTGTAAATAGTTTTTTGCATGTTCTAATTAATATTTATTATATTAAAAGTTCTTTTTTTAAATAATCTGTTTCAAAACAGATAGAAAAAATAATTTTAAATAGTTAAATACAAAATGAATAGTTCTGTTGTCGTGTACCTAGGTCCTCGATTTAAATAATTAGATACAATGGATTAAATACACAAAGACTGAGAAATACTATGCACTATTGAAATCCTACTAAAATTATTAACGCAAAAGTTTGTAAGTATAGATGGATGGATGTTTGTTACTCTTTCACGAAAAAACTACTAAATGGATTTAGATGAAATTTTACAGTAATATAGCTTATACATCAAAATAACACATAGGCTACTATTTGCCGCGATAACCAACTATATACGGACGGAGTCGTGCAACAACTAGTTCATAATATATCTATGAAACTATATAATATCTTTACGAGGATCAACATACTACTTTCAAATAACTCGAGTAGCTATTATTACTATTTATAGTACTCTTACTTTAATTACTAAATTGAATGTTACTTTAATTACAAGTCATACCATATTTTTAAAATATTTATCTAACAATCACACATATATTATGTTTATAAATATACTAGCAGACCCATGCAACGTCGTTTGCGTCTCCTATTGCCCGTCGTGTGATAATTTTCCCCCGTTTTTGAAATATTTTTCATCGGTGCTCCTCTCCTATTGGTCTTAGCGTGATTATATATAGCCTATAGCCTTCCTCGATAAATGGGCTATCTAACACTGAAATAATTTTTCAAATCGGACCAGTTGTTCCTGAGATTAGCGTGTTCAAACAAACAAACAAACAAACTCACAAACTCTTCTTTATATATTAGTATAGATGTTTATTTTCCTCTTCTGCCTGCTTCAGCTATTACCCCATATATTATTAATATCACACCAAGAAAGTCATCCAATTTAACTAAAGCGAAGATCGCTATTATAAATGTTTCACCGCCGCTTGCCACCGTTTGTTATTTATAGTCTACTATATTACGACTACGCTGAAGATTATACGCATTCCTTATAAAATGTTTACCTTAAAGGAGAAAAAGGGTATTAAAAAGTAACCTCACAAACCACTTAACTGTACTTGAAATAGAAACAATAAACTTACTGTACCCGTGACTTCGTTCGCGTGGAATAGTGACTTTGGATAGACTTTAGATAAATTTAATTTGTGACTAATCAAAGAAGTTCCAACCTTTTTTTTTTTTTTTAACGTGTGGAAACCCCCTCGGGCCGTCACCCCGCCGGGGTTTGCGGCGGGGCGGTGTGTCGGAATCGAACCGACTAAAACCACACGGTGTGCCACTCTGCGCCTGAGACGGGAGGGATCCGGGAACTGCTGTTATTAACACATCCGGACCCCTCCCAGAAAGAGAAGTTCTAACCTAACCTAACTCTATGGTCATTAAATGGCCTACTATAAAACCGACCAATCAGAAACAGTTGACAATATGACGCCCGTAAGCAGTATATCACAGTTGACAATCTACCAATAGTTTGCAATCTCGCTAGGAAGATTATAATCTGACGGTTCTTACAATCTTACGGTGACATAATATAATAATTCATTCAATTAAAATGTTGTGCTAATAAAGGCTTTATTAAAACCTGGAATATATAAGCTACTTTTTGACCGTTTTTTTTTTTAAATCTATATTTATGTGAGAGACGCATGTGAGTATAAAATAAGGGCTTAAATTAAAATTGGCTCGTTATAATAGTAGATCGTAAATTAAATACTACCAATTCCTTATTACACTTTTCCAGTAAAATTAAATGTACCATAAATTCCTTCATTGTTGCATAACAATATTTACCTATGTTATAAATTATAATCCAACTTTGTAAGATGTATAAAATATTTTTAATACAAAATGGCATGTACTACTGTGTCATTCAACTTGTGACCATAGCCAATGCAAACTGGTCGAAATGTCTACTGTTTAAAAAAAAATAACGAAGCACGCTTCATAAAAAATAGTATTTAAATGAAATATACATCGACATATACATATTCCTCAATCGAGTAGGTTTAAATAGAAGGTGATAAATTATTTATATTTTTTCATGCAAAATTCGTCGTTTTAGGAGATGATAAAAAGGGGCCAAGTGCGAGTCGGACTCGCCCATGAGGGATTCCGAACCAGTAAGTAACATAATAAAAAGTTTATGTAGTTCGTTGTAACTTTGATCGATGTTTTAATAATAGTGAATTTTCTTGCGGTTTACGATTTATGCCGTTTAAAAAAACCTACTTACTAGATAACGTTTAAATCCATTTTCGGTGGAAGTAAGCATGGTAAAGTACATCATACATTTTTTCAGTTTTATCATTCTCTTATTTTAGAAGTTACAAGGGGTGAGGGGGACACATTTTACCACTTTGGAAGTGTGTTTTGCGAAAACTATTCAGTTTAGAAAAAAATTATACTAGAAACCTCAATATCATTTTTGAATACCTATCCCAACCCAACAGTTTGAACGTATGAAAAAAAAAATTTTTAAGTTTCAGTTCTAAGTATGGGGAGCCCCCAAAAGTGATTGTTTTTTTTTTCTATTTTAGTGTAAAAATCTTAATGTGGTTCACAGAATACATCTACCTACCAAATTTCAACATTATAGTTCTTATAGTTTCGAAAAACAGTGGCTGTGATATACGGACGGACAGACAGACAGACATGACGAATCCATAAGGGTTCCGTTATTTGCCAGTTGGCTACGTAAAACCTAAAAAGCGACTAATTTGGCTAAAGTTTCACTTATCCTATACATAAGTACACAATAATAATGTACCTATTCCGTGTTCCAATCAATTTACATACTTATATAATTGAAAAAATAATTATACCCAAATTACGTCACCACAAAATGTAGGGCAAGGAAAACAGCCAAATTTCTTCACCATTCAACATCCTGTTCAGAATGAGATCAAATTTGATTATTCATGGCTACACATATGTTTTCAATCACTTGTCTGCAAGCTAAATTGCGAATGTCATGTACAAAGTTACAGTTTCATAACAATGTGTTAACAACAGTACGTATATCACTTGGCACCTAATTAACGTTTGAAAAACGAATACTGATTTCTCATAATATCCCGGCAAATTCAAATTTAGAATTCAAGTTGTTTTTTTCCTAAATGACATCGAACTGCTTGGATATATGGCCATGTTTTTATTACTTTTTTATGAAATTTGTCAAATTATTTATGATACATTATTGTTATATTTTAGGCTGAAACGATAAAAAAGAAACATATTACAAACTTCGAACGAGTTACAATTAAAATTATTTTTCTGTACTGATTTTGTCTATAGTTACTAATATTTTTCTGAACTTATTAGAATCTATTAGAATTCAATGCCAACCACATGTGATATATTTTAAAACGTTTATGACAGTAAATGTCATGATAATTTAACTCCAGTTAATTGCACCAACATCAATTCTGCTTTACTTTCCGCTATATTTTTGTACAGACATTTATCGAAGTGGGAATTAAAATACCCGGTAGCAATCAACACCGATTCGGTGCTATGGCACAACGCTCTGTTTTATTTTATATGGATTCCCCTAGAGAACGAGGTATTAGCAGATGTTTATAGTATTTTGAAATACTCAAACATATTTCATTTTTAATCCTTCGCTATTTTAGGGACTTATTTTTGCTTTTTTGATTTCAAAAGATATTAGCGCTGTACAAATGATTTTTCAAATGAACGCCAAAAAATCGCGTATTAAAGCCTTGTTTGCTGATAAACTTTTCGCAAAGTTTCAATTCTATTACACAGTTACAAAAATAGCAAAAGAAAAAATATCCAAAAATGGATAATTTTTCTTTTGCTATGGTTTTTTTGCACAGATTTTAGATACATTTTTTTTTTAGAAAGCTCCGTTGTAGGTTTCTTACATCATAAGATAGTGTTCGAATATTGAACTCATTCGCGTAATCACTCATTAAAAGTACTCATCTAACCTTGACATTTATCATTTCTGTGTTCACCATAATTAAAAATTAGTTGAAATGACTTTTGCTACATAAAGGTTGGACTAAAGTAACCGTTGTCTGATTAAAGTTTCTTTTAATGGAACACAAAATATTTAAAGCCAGATCTTAACTGCCATAGCAATGATTTTTTTTTCAAAGAATTGTGTATTAATAAATTATCTATAACAAATACATACGACCTACTTAGAATCTATCCTAGCTTGTCCAATTTAAAAAAAAATCTTTCAGTACATCTATCTTTTAAGGTCGGCTCACTGTAAGTTTTTTTAAGGTAAACAAATTTGTTCACGCCACGGACAATCGCAGACGAATGTGAGGTTGCGTGGGTCAGTTAATCCTTTTTTATTAATACTAAAACTAAAACTAATATAAGTAATAATATATTGAAATTAGATATTATGTAAGGAATATATAATATAAGGAAATGTAATAAATTTCATTTTATTTACACTTTCAATTGCATAAGGAGCACTTGATGCATAGACAATATTCCCGGTAAACCTCTGGGTGATGTAGAGCTGTGTCACAGAATAACCAATAGTACTAACTTACAGAAGTTCCACTCTCGAACAAAAGTCAAGTTTAGGCATAGATGAAAGGCTTATTTCATTAACGAGTGAAAGGAAACAAATATTTAACATTCCGGGGTATATTGGCTTTTCTTTTTACCCGACTACGTTTACCGGTTATCGTTAGAAGGAGGTTAATGTTTCCGAGTATATAGAATTTGTGTAAAAGAGTACTTAGTTACCTATTAGCAAAGAAATATCTACCAAAACTACGTCTGTCACCACATGCGGCACCATAAAATATTTAGTTTGACTAATTTAAATATACATACATATGTATATTATGATACTTGTTTTTCTTTTTATTTTTGAAAATTTTCCTGAGCCTAAAATTAATTCAGTCCATATTAAACTATATTAGATATTTTTACTGTTTATGAACCAGCGACCTCTAACGTATGTAGTAAATAGTTTTACTATTGTTTTATTGATAACATATTCTATATAATTTAGAACATCTATCTGTTAAAACAACACTAACATTTTAAATTCGAAAGTACCTTTGTCTGTCTGTTATGCTTTTACAGACAAATCGCTTTAACGATTTCCATGAAAATTAGCCTGTAGATACTTTGATTCTTAAGGAAGGGCATATGGTTCTTTTTTTAAGCCACGGGCATAAGTTAGCATCTATTTTTATTGCAAAAAATCAAGTAGAACACAAAACATCAATAATAATTGCCTTCGAGACACAATGCGTATGATCATAAATAATTTTAATTTAAGCACAACCCTTCACATTTACATGTGAAACGAACATATTACCAGTACATGTTATGTCGAACAAATCATATGAAGCACGCAGTAATCATTTACGACTGCACAGCTCATGACGGAAACTCATGGGAGTGCAGATAAAGAATTTTTATTACCAATATCCTAAATACATATAGGAAGATATAAAACATCAAAGAGTTAGGCAAATATAATATTTTATAAGGGATACTTAGTATAAGTATCAGTATTTATTTTAAAAGTTATAATTTTAAATTTCGTTTGCGTCTCTCGGAAGGAAAATAAAATCCTGGTTTATGCACCGTTTTTCATTGATACTCGGCTCCTATTCGTCGTAGCGTTATGTTTTGTAGCCTAGTATAGTATATACTACTATCAAATTTAAAAGAATTACAGAAATTACTCTCGTTTTTCAAATGATGATGAGTTTAGATAATAAATTCACCATCATTGGATTTGAATACGTTACGTAGTTCCCCTATTTACATTTCTTATTCCTATTTTAAATCGCTGTTCTAATTCTAAATGCGGTATTAGATAGCTTTTTGCCTGACTACGGCAAAGCCAAAGGAGGGTTATTTTGTCAGGCTATGTATGTATGTATGTTCATTTGTTCCCTCATAGCTCCTCAACAACTTATTAGAACTGGGCAAATCAGGTATTGTTAGAAGCGTCGTAGGTCGTCGGCTGGTTTTAGGCTAAACGACGTGTCACGAAACCTAATGTGGCGCCCTCTAGCGGTCATAAAATACTGATTTAAAAAATAATTTTGAGATAAATATGCCGCTACTAGTACAATTAGAAAAAAATATCAGCATTTGTTCGTGACTTTGTCCGTATTTGTTCGTTAATTGTGATATTTAAATTATAACGGCACCAAAACAGTTTAAGTAAAAAAAGTAATAACTAAAACCTAACTACGACACTGAAAGAGTATGAAATAAATTGGAAAAGCCGTAATCACACGCTACATAGAAACGTACCATAACACTTAACACGTAAGTACGGCTTTTCCACTTGTTTCATACTTTTCAGCGTCGTTTTTTGTCGTAGTTGGGTTTTAGTTATTACTTTTTTACACATATAAACATAATGAAATATTCTCTGCTATCTATTTTTTTTGGATTATATTAAATGCAATATTATTTTAGATCGATCGATAACAATTTCATCAAGAATGTACTTACACGTAATCACTGTGCTTCTCCATAGCTCTCATATTACATGGCTGAGCTGTCAAATACTTGGATTTCTACGAATATTGTAATGACTTTATATGTACCTACATATTATATGTGAACCATATGATTTGACGATCATATCAGACTTCCTTATTCCAATAATCTCGTTACCAAGACAACATTTATTCATAAAGACACTTCTTAAACCTTTGATGGCTCTCAAAATGTAGGTTAGGAGTTGGTTTCTTCTGACATGTAATATAACTGTGATGATTTTTTAAATGTTTAATTCATTACATTAAGAATGCTAATATGAATATTAATTTATTGAGAAGATACTCTACAATAATACATTACATGTTTATACTAATACGTGAAGCAACTTTGTACAACTGTCTTGGAAAATTATGGGATCAGAGGAGTATGAAATTTAACGCAGTTAAAGTTTGAAGTGCAGAAATCTTACAAAAAAAAACAAAAAAAAAGATTATATACATGTCAATCTATCTGATGTAATCAGTGTAAGAAGGTGTTTTCAAATACTAAATAGTCTAGTAACTGACTTAAGTTATGCCAATAGTTTGTTATTTCATTTAAAAAGCCAACTAGTACCAAGTTTATATAGAACATTTGTGACCGATGTTACCAGTAGAAGTAATAAAACTGTGTCACAGATACTGACGCTGTGCCGAGATGCATACGAATTCCAGAAATATGCAATTTGGAAATAAAAAGCATTCTGCTTGTAACATGGAAACACAAGTAAGAAATTAATTTAAATAAATATTTGTGTATATGTGTGAGCGCGTGTGTGTTCCTGTTCGTATTTGTGTGGGAAAGTTATGTATAAGTGTAAGTGTAAGTGTCAGAAATCTCATATATTGTGTTCCAGCCTTCTACTTAAGGATATATTTATATCCAACAGTAAACTGTTAAAGTCTGTTGATGATGATGACGAACTATAGTCATGCCAAAACCAAAGAGGTAGTAGAGTCACGCTGATTTTAGCATTAACGGGCTGGCTCGACGACCCTAAAATGACAGCGTTCGTGCTGTCATGTTTCATTGATGAGTGACCTGAGGTGCAATGATACAGAAGCATCACTAGGCCGCCATAGTGTGGGTGACCATGCTACATTGTTGCATTGTCTGCATTCGCAATGAGTATAGAAACCACCACTCTTAGATTCTGCCTATGCTTTCCATCAGACAGAGTAGAGCTATTCTGACAGGGCTATAAAAAAACTACAAATAGATCTTTGACATTATACATAGGACATCGTCTTTTAATGAGTTCAACGTTGTAAATAGTATTTGTTTAAGTTAAAATGATAAACAATTGCTTATCAACTATTTTTTGCATTTCAATTTTATTTGTTAAATAAATAGTAGTATTTAGTTACGGTAATAGGAAAAAAACACTTTTAAAATTATAGTGCGTCCTAAATGTATTTACAAAGTTAGGAAAAAAAAGCATTTTTGGAAATGCATCCGCATTAACTGCCGGTGGCGTAGTGGTATCGTATGCGACTGCTGTTCTTAAGGCTTGGGTTCGATTCCCGAGTCGGACCAAATGTTTGTATATGATCTGCAAATATTTGTTTCGGAGTTTTAGTGTTTTCTATGTACATTATGTATGTATTTAAAAAAGAAGTATATATGTATTTATATCAGTTGTCTAGTATTCATAACACATGCTCTACATAGCTTGGGACTAGATGGCGTTGTGTGTCAGAAGTCCGAAATATTTATTTTATAAGTCGACAGTAATATTTTTCAAAAAGTAAAGTAATAATTTTAAATGATAGCTGTTAAGTAGTTTTAATTGATTCAACCATTAACTGAAATTGCTGTATTACGAAATAAATATTAAATAATTATATCGTGTTCTTCTAAATCTTCTAAAAAAATTTGTTGTTCGAAACGTGTATTTTGCGAAAATATAATATCATGTAAACAAGTACCATCATGAACGTGATTACAGCAATCAACATCTCTTGGGAAATCATCCATTAATTGGTCCTTTACTTCCGACGAGTCAAGCATCCAATAAAGTTGTTAATTTAAGCTAAAACGTTTTTAGTAGCATGTTATCGCGTCATAAAAATTCGTCAATTATCCGTCTCATAAAAAGTTACACCAAAGAAGATGCATTATAAAAAGTTTTTATAAGATAAATGTTTAAAAGGATAATAAAAAAGTGAAACAAAGGCAAAGGAAACTAATTATGCCTAAATTTCAGCCCACCACATCGTTCATAACAATTATAGGAACAAAAGAGTTCGGTTTTGTATACAACTCTTCGACTACTAAAGAATTACCATGCTTCTAAAGATTACCGGTATTACGTCGAATTGAATGACCTATATACATAGTTATATATTATGTTCAATATCAAATAGAAATATAGTAGATATACATGGTCTCTTTGAAATTTCAACTGTAATATATCCTGAAATCCACCATTGATTCGTAAATCCAAATAAAAAATTAAAAAAAAAAAAAAATTTTCAGTAAAGAAAAATAAACAGTGAAGTGAAAGAAAAAACAAATAAAAACGTTATAATATTGTTTAAATATAATTCTTACCTGAATATCGTTCTGTCGCCTTTATCGTGATGAACAGTGAGTCCAAAGAAGTGCACTATTGTATACCACTATAGCACAATCACATCTGAATGAGAATGGAACTTACGAGTTTTTGCCCCAGTTTGTTTATTGTAGTCACAACCTCATGGGAAATTATCCGGGGCGAGTTACCAACGCCAGACAATCTCTCAACGTTTGTAATGAAAATATAGCCAACACTACAACAGGTAACTAGCATGTGTACATAAAATACATAATTTTCACTACTATCTGTTCTTACATAAAATAATTTTGCTTTCCTAGCAGTTAATCACAACTTACAGGAGTATTACAACCAGGTTATTATAAGTCTTTCAATGATCGAAACGAACGCACACATTCTTGCATTCCTTTAATTTATCACAACCATTTTTGCCCATCCGAAGATAGTTCAAAAGTTCTCGGTGAGACACGGCTACATCGTTTTCACGTAAGTTTTGTACACTAAACTTATTTAAGCATTATTCACAACACTGAAGAGGTAAACATTGATTACATCCAAAGATTTTACATTCTGCTAACTTTTCACGTCTTTCAAAAAAGTTTTGAACTCCATATCAATTCGCGGTTACATCATAACATGAGCACAGTTAAGGAGTACGAACATATAAATACATGTTATATTCGATCCATTTTGGCACAGTCAACTTCGATGGTCTTCATATTAAACACGTGGAGTTTGACACCATTACGCGGTACGCGCGTTTTTCACTAAAAGTTTCAAACTGTCCACTGAACACACGCCGCGACCAATTGTACATTTATAAATAGTTAAATGTATCCATGAAGAAGTTTTTCACTAATACGCGGTGCCGTTGTTCTAAGGAGGACAGTGGTGAATGTCAGATGATGTCGGAGATGTCAGTGAAACTGTGTTTTCGGTTTTCCAAAGCGACGTGTGTTCCTCGTACTGTTTGTGCTCCGTTACTAGAGGCACGCGTTCTACTGCAAGTACTGAAAGGCGAAACCTGTTGAAATAGGACAGGGGACTGTGTGCGAGGGAGACGACACGTTGTATCTCGACCTGACGCCAAGTTTCAGGCGCTTATTTTGTTCAGTGTACGCGTGTGCGTGAAAATTCGCATGCTTACGACTAACGAATTGGTGTTAGTGAGTTGTGGAAAACTCTCTTTAGGGCGCCTTCACACACACGAGGATTTTCATGATCACAAACAGATCTTTGTGTGAATATTTTTTATTGAACATCTCGAAGTGTATTTATAAAAATATTTTTGTATCTCTATTTTTTTTCTTTAGTTATTTGCTAAGGTAGTGTTTTATACATGTTTGTTTAAAGATTTCTTTTACTTTGTAGAAGACTTCATACCAAATAGAAAGAAGATATAGTAAAATTATGTTGTGATATTTTTTGTAAATTGTTAATTAAATAATACAATTAATTGGAACAGAAATACATCAGTCGAAATTATTTCTCAGAAGCGGAGGTGTCGTTGTAAGAATTAATCAATTTAAAGTGGCATCAAGTCTAATATAAACAACGGGCCACACAGACGCATGGCATAATCAAATAGCACGCAACTTTTGTAGGCTGTGTAGGTCGGGAGGCGAGACACGAGACCGGCAGCCGCCTCAGAGCGGGCGAGATGACAAGAGGCAGCGTGGCTGCGCACGCAGCGCTCAATACACCCTACAGCCTCCACACTCATACCCCGATCAAATCTATGCCAAACAGGGCGACCGCCTCTGACAGCTCGCTCCAATGTAGCGATGTACCCTTCATTATATCGGGAATCAATTGACAAATGGGCACCGTGCGTTTGTGGTCGCGTACGCACTAACACGCGCACGCACTTACATACGCACGCACTAACACACGCACGCACTAACACACCTACTCCTTGCACTCGTCTACGTCATAGGCCCTTTGTTTATCTTTTTTAAAAGCCTCCTAATGGAGAGACGATTTGGCCGAAAATCGTGAAGGACGTTTGCTTTGACGATTGTACCTAAAGTTTTCACGTAAATTAATTGAATATTTTACCTCTAAAATCTCCTTCATAATTTTAAAATAAATAATAATATTAGTTTAAATATTACCCAAAGCGGTAAAAATAAATAGTCGCCATTACTAAAGTCAATTTATAGATTAAATAGACAAATAAAATTTATTCATTAAATAAATAAATTTAAAAAAATATTTACTAACTAAATAAACTTCTTATCGTCGATCACTGGGCACTGTGGGCCTAAAGACGAAAGTCTTCAATGAGTGCGTCCTACCCGTAATGACATAGGGATCCGAAACGTGGACACTTACGGTACGGCTGGTCCACAAGTTTAAAGTCGCCCAGCGTGCTATGGAGAGGGCTATGCTCGGCATTTCTCTGAGGGATCGTATCAAAAATGAGGTAATCCGGCAGAGAACCAAGGTTATCGACATAGCCCATAGGATTAGCAATCTGAGGTGGCAGTGGGCTGGCCATATTAGCCGTAGAACCGATAACCGTTGGGGTAAACGGGTTCTTGAGTGGAGACCGCGTGCCAGGTGGAGTGATGATTTGCGCAAGACGGCTGGCAGGAGCTGGATGCGAGAAGCCGAGGATCGAACTAAGCGGCGGGAAATTGGAGAGGCCTATGTCCAGCAGTGGACTGCGATAGGCTGATGGTGAACAAAATAAAATTTATTTAATGCCTTCGAGGTACATAATAGAGTGATTAAATAAAATTTAACTTTAATAAGTTAAGTTAAGTACTTTAAAGCTTTGATAAATAAATGTTGAGGCGATCTAACCGAGAATTCAATTTAATTCAACTTGTTTACATTTTCCAAAGTTCTCAGATCCAGCTTTAATTACTAATAATCTCGTCATTATGAACTCTATAACAGCGGCAGGGCTTTAGAATATATACAGCAAACAGACATCTGACAAACAAATTACATACATATTAATAAATTACTTAAAGACACAGAACAAATAACCGGGCTCATCATAACACAGTTGTCCTTGGTGGGATTCGAACGAATTCGAATGTGTGTTAGGTGTCCGAAATATTTATTAAAATATTTATTATTATTGGCTTTTCCTAGTTTCTACTTTAGGGCGCCCACACCAAACTGCGGATTCGCAACGCATCGTAAATATCTGCGAGCTCGCACGGTTTTGCGAGTTGCACCTTGACTACTCGTATCCAGCGATACTAATGTTACTGTTTAGAAACTTAATGTTCTCAAACTGCACGGTTGGCCTAGTGGCTTAAGTGGTAGCCACGCCACTCTTTTCTACGCCAAGTGTTGCGGGTTCAAATCCCACATGGGACAACACTTTGTGTGTTCCACAAATTTTTGTTCAGAGCCTTGGTGTTCTTTGTTTTTGTTTCACGTATGTTTGTTAAATTCTCGCGACACAGTGTGTTCCATTCCTAACGCGGGAGTTATAAAAAAAACGAAACAAAAAAATTATAAAAAAACTGACTCCAAGAACTGGGCCCAATTGAAATAGAACCACACGGGAAGCACCAGCTTTCAAATAAAAATTATAATCATTAAAATCGGTTCACCCTGCTGAAACTTCTGAAATATCACACATAAAAAAAATACAGTGGAATTGAGAGTTCCTCATTTTTAGAAGTTGGTTACAAAAAGAAAAACTGTTTAAAAAAATAACTTTAATAGTGATTTCTCTTTATTGCCAAAAATAAAACCTATAGTCTGATACTCACGTCACACTCATAAACTACTCCTTGATAAAAAAAAAGTGAAAATCGCTCCGTTCCAATTTAGACTAATCAAAAAGTAATGAACTGGTATTTCTATTATATATTGTTCGATTTTCTTTACAGTATAGTTTACGTTTACTAGATAAAAACCGGTTTCGTCAGTAAATATAGGTAAAGTTTACGTATACAGTAAGAATTTATACGAAACAGTTTAGTACAAAACATTATCTGCCAAGAACCGGTAACTAAATGCAGATTTTTTTCTGTTTTTCAAGGACTATTCTCGCACTAGGAATATAATTATAGTGTCGCAAGGGATTTTACAGGCTTTCAAGACGCGGACACAAAAACAGCCAGACCGTCAGACTCCTGTATTTACACCTGGTAGTCATCATTTCATGATGATAAGCTCATGATGCAATATACAACTCCTTAACGGATAGAAGTTGGAAGATAAATCTTTAAATGTCATCTGTATGTATGTTACCGTTAGTTGTATTCTTTCAAATTGTTTAGGTGTTCGGAAAGGTAAGGAAAGGAAGCAGAGGAAAATTTAAGATACCGATCTAGTAACTAGTAGTCTGTAGAAAACGTACTTTATCTTGCGAAGCTGAGCAGAGGATTTTGGTAATCGGATATAAAAGTCCCAACAGGTAATCTAATACAGTTTATTATAACTCTACAACACCAATATTGATTACACAGTTTAAACTAATAAAACAATGTATAATTAATAATTGTACTTTTTTCATTCCCCCATCTCGGAAAGGGCATTTTTACCCTTCGATAACTAACTGCAAAAGCTTCGATATTCAGTTTTAACAACGCTTAGCGCGTTTAGCACTTTATCCCTGAATATCCATAGGTCGAGTGGCCCTGATGGAATCCCCCCTAGTGTTGAAGATGTGTGTTCCAGAGTTGGCACCGGTCTTAACACGTCTTTTTCGGCTCTCCTACTCTTCTGGCATAGTGACGACGTCATGGAAGGCAGCATTGGTCCCTCTTCTAGAAAATAATGGAGTCCATTGTCAACTGTCAATTCCTACGGTATCTAAACAATCATCATCTGCTTAATGGCCAGCAGTACGGCTTCCGTAAGGGTCGATTGGCTGTTGATCTTCTGGTATACCTAAAAAATTACTGAGCACAGACGATGGAGACTAAGGGGGAAGCCCTGGCAGTTAGTTTGGACATTTCGAAGGCCTTCGATCGGGTCTGGCACAAAGCGCTTCTTAAAGGTCGTAGTCGACGGTGAACGCTCTGACTCCATGTCTATGAATACTGGTGTTCTCCAAGGCTGTGTGCTATCGCTTACTTCGTTCCTCCTCTATATCAATGGCATGCTGCAAATGAGCGGCATTCATTGCTATGCGGAAGATAGCACCGGCGATGCTCACTACACCGCCTGCGCCAATGTTTTTCGGGAAAACGTCATTGAGAGTCGAAACAAATTTTTGTCTGAATGAGGGAAAGGTCTCAGAATGGGGTAAAATTAATTTAGTTCAATTTAACCCCACAAAAACTAAATGTGCGCGTTTACAGCTAAAATACTGTCGTGGGTTGTATGTACTCGTTTTGAAGACACTTCCCGTGTCTGGACATACGACATAGGACATACGACCCACGACAGTTATCTGCCTCAGCCAATAATGGAATACTTGGTGTTGATATATCGAGCGAAGTCTAGTTTCGTGGTCATTTGGAGGGTAAGGCCAAATTGGTCTCGAAGAAGCTTGGTGTGCTCAACAGATCGAGACAGCATTTCATTCCGGTCGACCGCCGTTTATTTTGTAAGACGCAGGTTCGGCTTTGGATGGAATACTGTCCACTTCTTTAGGCGGGGGCATCTCAATACCAGCTCCTCCGTTTGAACCGCATTCAACGGAGAGCGACTTGAATCGACGACTGCCAAGAACTTTCAATTCGGCTAGAATCTTTGACGCTGCGTAGATATCTTGCGACGCTGTCCATTTTCTACCGTATTCACCATGGGGAGTGCTCCGAGGAATTGTTCGAAGTGATTGCTGCCGCCTGTTTCCGCCATCGTCCAACGCGACAGAAGTTTCATCCCATTTAGATGGTTGGGAATACATAACTGTGCGCTTTTCCAGGAACTTTTTGCCCCGCACAACAAAACTATGGAATGAAATGTCGCCCGCGATGTTCTCGGACCAATGCGACCTTCAAGCCTTCAAGAAAAGAGCATACTCCTTCTTAAAAGGCCGACAACGTATTTGTGACGCCTCTGATGTTGTGGGTGTCCATGAGCGGCGGTAACCGCTTACCATCAGGCGATAAGTCTGCTCATTTGCCCCTATCTCATAAAAAAAACTTAAGGTATAAATAATTCCAACAATGGCTATAATATTTTTAAACGTTCTACGGCTTTAATACATTAATAATTTGGATTTAAATTTAATAAATTATATAATAAGAATAGCTGATGAGATCGATTAATTGTGTATGCAAATAAAACAACCTCTTAAAAAGTTGTCACATTGCCAACGTGGACAGTAATTTAGTCGGTTCGTGTCCACGAAAATAATGGCTATGTCGCATTCCTCTTTCTGTTGTTAGTGGAACATTAGTTGTACACTTTACCTATAGTGTTAGATGTACTCTACACTAAGCTTCTCTATGGCACAATGATCATGCTTTTGAGATGTGGGGAACAAAATGATATCGAAAAATAAAAACCATTGAAGCTGGTGTAGTTCGTACGCTCATTTAACGCAATTCTTTTTAGTATTTGCGTTGGTACGAAGGTAAAAATCTGGTATCTGTTATATTAAAAATTCTATGTTTGTTAGTGAAGACTAACAAACATAGAATTTTTTAATATAACAGATACCAGATTTTTATATTGCCTTAATAGCGATTAAGGTAAAGAAGGTTTTCAAAGTAATTTTATATGATTCTCATTCCATAAAAATAATGTTTATCCGGGACATACAATTTGTACTTCAAATCATCTAACCCTAACTTTACACATTACATAAGAGTGTGCTATATTTAGGTCCAAAGAACGTTGTACAAGACACCGTTATTAGAAAAAAAAGTATTTAATTTTGTTTGCAAATGTGTCTGATAATGTTAGTAGTAGTATCTCTAAGTCACATTATCTACACAAGATTTTTTCTTACTAGGAATCCATAGGTTGCCTTAACAAGAGGTTTTGACAAGAAGGCCGTCCCTTTTTACACTACATATCGGACATTTTATGTATTCTCTTATAACTCTATAGTATGGTGTGCAAATAATGAGTTTTCTATCTATCTATCTTGCAGTTTGTAATCCAGCGTTGTCATCGTGGTGGGGCTTACGTGGGTCAATGATTTTTGGGGCTACGCCAGTAGAGCCGCTCATGCCGGAAAGGCCCAGAAGAAGACTCTAGACTAAATAAGATACCAGACGGAGTCTCTAAAGAAATAAAGAGTTTTCTATCTATCTATCTTGTCATCTATCTATCAGTTTCACCTGCGGTTTCAGTTACTGCTTACTTCTAGTGTTAATCATCGTATCGTATTTTAGTATTATTCTTCGATAAAACTCTATTGAAGTTGAAATACTTTTTACTTTACTTAACTCTTCTCTCTTTCTATCAACAGACTAAATATACGGACAAAATACTGAATCTGCATGTATTTCCTTATGTTATGTAGTACATACTTATCTTCATGTGTGAAAAAAATTTCATTTATAATTGAAGAATAAAATTGATTTGATAGTCACAGTGTAGCTCTTTAATTGTAATTTGGAATGACATTGATATATTGTTATTTATTATGTAACAAAGTCATGGCTGTCTTCTATGGTACATTTGAATTTAAAATTAAAGCATGTAGCTACTAAAAAGACAATTCAACAAGAAAAAATAACATTTACATTTAAATGTGTTTGCTCAACAACCACATATACATATAAAATGTCCAACTTGTGAATTTACAGCAATAGTGAAGAATTATTTCCTTGGCTAATGAGGAATGTTTAACTAAAACGAACGCATATATTACGAAAAGAACGCGTTGAATCACAAAACGACGATACCAATGTATTTTTAAACAAACAATTTGCTGTCACAAATCCCACGTCTATTTCCGACAGAATATTTTTCTTCAAACTTACGCCGAACACGACGCTACAAAGATACGTTGATCAAATACATCGGTGTAAGTCCAGTTTTAACTCAAAGGCAACTAAACATAGCGACCACCAACGTATACCGTAGGATATAGTTTATAGAGCGCATTCCACCCGAGTTCTGCACTTTGTTTCATCTCGATTCATACATCAAGTGTTTCCGGAGATGTGTGTGAAAAATTGCACTTAGAAACGCAGACGTAGAAGTTCTGACGTCATTGTTTGCGTCGTCAATGTGAAATAACCGGTAAATGAATTATTTGACTGCACGGTGGTTTCAGCGGTCGTCACGCCGCTCTACATTGTGCCAAGTTCAAATCGCACATAGGACAACAAATTGTTGTTCTGGGTTTGGGTTTCCTTTATGTCCGTTTTTTGTAGGTTTGTAAAGTCCCCGCGACACAGGATGTGTGTACCTAATGCGGACGTTGTCTGTTATCAGTTAACACTATTATATAATGGCGAAAGTTTTGTAAGTATGGATGGATAGATGGATGGATGGATGTTTGTAACTCTTTCACGCAAAAACTACTAAACGGATTTGGATGAAACTTTACAGTAATATAGCTAATACATCAGAATAACATACAGGCTACTATTTGCAGCGATAACCGACATATACGAGGCCGGAGCCGCGGGCAACAGCTAGTAAAATAATTAATTTAAAAAATGAGATATTAACTAACAAAAACTTGATACTTGTTAACCAAGCAATTGCACACAAAACTTTACAGATTATTTTGGGTTGACTCCTAGTCGAAATAACGTGCCCTAGATACAGCAGATTTTTTTTATGGTATGGTTTGCATCCTCTACAGAACAGTCTCGCGTTTTATTTCAAATTAAAAAACCTATAGATGTTATGTATTTTTACTTCCTATAAGACAAACCTTTATGTATACTTAGAATAAGTTTATAATAAATTTCTTTTGAAAACTACCGCTTCCTCACCAATTTAGAATATGTTATGAGTTTACAGACCTCAAAGAAATACAATATTAAAAGAAAATGATACCAATTTTAAAGTATATCATTGATTTTCCAACTTCAAGTACCATATCCGCTAGAATGGTCCAAGTTACCGTGCCATAAGTACACGTAATATCGTCAAGGAATTCATAAAGGGTACACACAAGTAACGGGTGGAGTACGCCGCAGGGAGTTATTGGATTAGGAACGACGTAAAATTTGGTGTACGTACGACTATCAACTAACCTGTCAGGAAACGGGGTTTGTTCTTGACAGCCAGTATTCTTCTTTTCATGTTTTTCTTTTTTTTTTTTTTTTTTATGTTTGACTCTGCCAAAATGACTCTACTCTCCCTGATGGAAAGCATGAGTAGAATCCAAGAGTGTTGGTCACCATACTGCGAATGCAGACAATGCACCAATGCAGTATGGTGACCCACACGATGGCGGGCTAGTGATGCTTCTGCATCATTGGGCCTCCGGTCTCGCACTCACCAACGAAACACGACAGCATGATCGCTGTCATTTTACGTTGATATTCTGTGCGAGGGTAGTACCGCCCCGGTCGAGCCGGCCCGTTCGTGCTGAAATCAGCGTGGCTCTACTACCTTGATAAAAGTTGGTTATTTGTATTTCATTGGCTAGAAATGCGTCTAATATTCTCGTACTTTGTTGTTAAAGTCGATCGATCTATTTACTTCTGTTTGCAACAGATAAACTATATTGCCCAGTGATGCAAAAACATCTCAATAGATGCTGCTATGTTATGCTGCATTGTTGAATTGTTTACAGCAGCAAAGAGTATGGTGCCACCACTCTTGGATTCTGCTTACGCTTTCCATTAGATGAAATATTTTATTGAAAATGCTTCAAATATTATTTATAACAGTTTACTTTTTTGGTAATTGATTTGTAGTTCCTACAAAACATTTTACAGGCGGACTTAATACTGAATTCGTTTGCCCGCCTATTGCATTACAAAAAAAAACATTTTATCCAGTTCACTTCTACATGATACAGCAGTTGTAATTAAAGTTAATGAGATAAATTGTACTTGATTAGATTATTCTTGTCACATAATATTAAGACACACTTTCAGTTTTATTCATTTCTATTTATTTTATTTTATTTAATAGGTACAGATAGATAACAGATTGAAAAAATACAAGGAGCAATCTTAACAGTACATTATAGTAAACCTGCAATCCAGTTACAACTGTACACAGCTTTGACTATTAAACACAATATATTATTTTTACTAAGTAAATTGAGTTGTCGCAGTAACACACTCTTAAATCCATACCAATAAAGCTACTATCTTATTTATATTTATTAATAGTGACTCTGTCTGATAGTATATCTGTCTGTCTATATCTGGGATAAATCACAGCATCGATTTGAATGAAATTTCACCCTTTGTTTCTTGAAGAAGTACACAGGTTACTCTTCATCGTGATAACCCACAAACACGCGGGAGAACACACAAAATGAATCACTTTTCTTCTGAAAATTACGCTTGCAGTTGTAACATGGGACTTAATGGAATAACTAATAAGAACTTCTTTTTTCACGGTATAGGGGGCTAACGAACAGACGTATCGCCTGATGGTAAGCGATTACCACCGCTCATAGGCACCCGCAACACCAGAGGCGTCACAGGTGCGTTGCCGGCCTTTGGAGGATGGGGAAGGCGTTGGGGTCTGGATCTCCTGTATTCTAACTCACTCACACCGGTTTTCTGTGAAGCCGTGGTATCACTCCGGTCCAGCCGGCCCATGCATGCCAAAGATTGACTCTCCCACGGTTATATTATGTTATTTAAGATACAAGTTCAATGAATGGAAAACGCTATTAAAATTAAACAAGAACCAATTTTAAAGTAAAATAGCTAATTTAAAAACCACAATTTCAACAAACACACAAGCATTGTTTTAAATGCGATTAAAATTAAAACAAAGTAACAAAAAAGCGATAAACTAAAAAATAATTAGCACAGAACATTTAAGATAATAGTTTTTCTGTCTTCTTCTATAATAGAGCAAACAGACTGTACAAAATAATATGTTTAGTAAAATTCATTTATTGTAGATGAATCGAAATTCATAAACTCACTCTTATGTCACAAAAGGGATGGGTAGAGATGTTTAAGACGTCTTTATGATGTGATTTTACATTTAATCACAATAACATAATAGGTATTGATCATATTATCATTAACAAGTTACTTTTTGGAATATATAGGATCACTGGATACTTCCAGTGGTCTTATATATCTTTTTGTCCTTTCCATTTACTAAATGGAAGGACTAAAAGATACGTATTGCAGACTTTAGTAAAAAGAGATATTACTCATAAAAATAACAATTACTCGACCTTGTAATCGAAATTAGAATTATGTAATAAATTTATTTTCGAACATGTAACTCTGTATATCTTGAAATAACTTGTAATATATTTAGTTTAAACAAATTAAAGTAATGTAATCTATACATGGAAATGAATTAGCGAAATTTTTGTAAGCTCATAACTTCCGATCGTCTGTACCAAATTGCATAATACTTTTTATGTAATTATTCGTTGTTGTTACGACAAAGTTTCAATACAAGAAAATTATAAGAAAACCGTAAGTGTTATATTTTCTTAGGCCGCGACTGTACAGTACCCGTGGAAACCTAAGGCGTTCATAAATACTAAACAGGTTTCGGAAACTTATATATGGCGGTACTCAGCTAGAAATAAATAAGAATAAAAGTGTGAATCATTTCATATGAAACCCTAAATATGGCTAGGAAGACGTAAATAAAACATCACATCAGTTCATCGAAATTAGAATTTATGCTGTAGAGATGCATAAGAAGTATGAGTTGTGTGGAGAACGTTACTGACAAAGTTATGAATGTAGTGATAAAGGAACGTTGAGGACTAAAAGAAGATGTAGTGTCAAGAATGGAAAAAGGCATGCTTTGATGATTTGACCTCGTAGAGAAGAAGGAACGTATAGAGCGAATGTGTGTGGAAGTATTGCAAGAGGTCTTCCACGGCTAACCTTTACCAACTTAACTAATGCTGTTTGAAGAAGGGTGGTGCGAAAAACACTTAGAACTGGCGAGCATGCATGCAGTGATTGATAAATGTGGACGAATCAAAAGAGGTGTCTGCCAAGGCCACAGTAAGATAGAGATCAATTGTCTCAGCTCTGGGAAATAGATGACATTATAAATGTATGTATCAGTTCTTCACAGAGAATTACTCAATACATAGAACTACATACATGAAAACACACAATACATATTTATAAACAATAGATTTATCAATAATTATACCTACCAAAAACTAAATGTGCTATTGAAAAGTCTACACTAACTTACACATCACACGAAAAATAAAGTCGAAAAAATACTGTAAGTGTAAGCAAGTATACAAGCGCCTTAATCGAAAAAGAAACGGGGTCAGTGTCGTGAAAGAAATAGAAATATCCACCAGTGCGTCTATATTGAACGTTACCCTTTTTATCTCCATTTGAGCAGAACTAAGACGTCACACCACTCACGAGTTGTACTACAAAGGCTTATATTTTATTGATAAAACATATCTATCTTACAATATGTGGTAACATCCTAAAGGGGAATAAAATATTATGTTTTGAAGGGAAACTACAAAAGTTGTTTGAAGGGGAACCCATGAAAGTTTTACACATTTGGATACAATTATTGTACGTTTATCTTTCATAAATACTACGTAATGAAACGACCTTTCTTTACAAGTAGATTGCTGGCCGTATTTGCGGTTTTAATTGATAAGAATAACTAATCGAGTAATTTGTAACTTTTGTGTTGTATCGAAGGTATTATGAGTTGAGTTATAAAATGCATTAGTAATATTTTTCTAAAGGTCTATGACCTAACAGATAAACTCAACTAACGTATAGTAGAAAATGGTCTCATTTAATGAAAATGGTGTAATAAATAAAGCAGGCAATGAATCTTTGAAACTAGTTTCTTTAGTGAGAGTTTAGATTTTGGAAGTCTAATATATCGCTTTTTCTGGTTTATAAATATGTACTTTTATTCGTATTAAAGACGTCACCTGGGATTAGTCGTGGTAAAATTATAAAGTACCTATCTTTAAACTCAGATACTTGAATTTCGAACCTACACACATGGGCTAGGCTTGACCGGAATGACACCATGGATTCCCCTGCCCCACGGGGCTAAATCATCCTATGGTTGAGTATGAAACCAAGACAGTGACATTACCTCCATACTCAAAAAACACACAGAGTGTAAATAACAAATTGAGGTTCACACGAAGTAGGGAGCCGCGTGGCGACCGCTCAAACCAACTTACGCCATACGAGCAGTCACTTAGTGTTTCTTAGTTGCTGATGTCTATAAGCGGAGGTTATCACTTACAACCAGGAGACTTGTCTTTTTTTCATGGAATAGGGTGATGGTAAGCGATTACCGCCGCCCTTGGACACTCGTAACACTAGAGGCGTCACAAGTGCTTTGCCAGCCATTGGGGGATGAGGAGGGGGGTGGGGGAGGGTTTAAGCAATGGGCTTCCGGTATCTTCATCCACTCAGTGAAACACAGCGCTAACGCTGCTTCACACCGGTTTTCTGTGAGGCCGTGGTATCACTCCGCTCGAGCCTGCCCATTCATGCCGAAACGTGGCTTTCCCGCGTTACGGCCTGATTATTAAACCCTTATGTCATAAAAAATATACCTAACTAATGTTACCAATGCGAATGTGGTTGAAATGCAATGGCTTTGTTTGTGACGATTTCAAGCCACTGAACTGATTTTCAAAATTATTTTATCAAGGTAATATCGTCGTAGTCGTTATTAGCAAACTGCTATACAAGCGGTTATTTTATGCTCTGGTGACCTCTCTGGTAAGTGCAATATTATAAAAAATATTTTAAGTTATCATGATTACAATTTAACGAAAATCATTTTCCCCTTTAAGTTTAGTGTTATTCGTTCCCTTTAAGGTGTATTAACATTAACTTTACGGTTAAGGAAAATATCGTGTTGGAAGTTAGAGCGGGCAAGTTACTTTGAAGTTCAAACGGTGAAGTTGTTGAAAGTGAGTGAACCAGAGTGAATTACGGATCCATAATTGATTGGCGTCAATGTATCTCGTATGCATTCTTAATTTTTATCCGAGAAATAATTAACAGAATTATATTACATTTGTAAGGGTTTTTTTTATGTTTAGCTGCCAAAATGATTCTGTTCTTACCGATGGGAAGCATGAGAAGAATTCAAGAGTGGTTGTCACCATCCTCAATGCAAATGTGAACAATGCGGCATGGTGAACCCACACTATGACGGCAATAGATTATTACCAATATTTTTTCTCAGAGAAACTAATTCGATTCGAGCCGATTCGGCAATGTAACGTAGGGTATAATAATTGTCTATTGTCTGATCCCAAATGAGGTGAAGCTTGTGCTTTGGTAGTCTGACTGCTTATACGAACATAATACAGATAAACGTTATACCAAAACGAAGCACTATTTATTGTAGGTGTTGTGTACCGTTGTAAACGGATGACAGATTTACTGTATTTGTTGTATTTAAACGAGCCTGCCAAAGTGACTTTACTCTGCCTGATGGAAAACGTGAGCAGGATTCAGGGGCAGTGGTGGGGAGATCGTTTTTTGTTTTTTCGGAAGACGGTCCCCATTTCATCTCATCCACATTTTTATATTTTATATCATTAATTTCATCACGACGAAGACTGAACGACTTGAAGACTTATGATTTGAAGACTATAAACACTTGACATTGGCAGAAATAGCTGATCTGAGAGATCCGGCTGATTGCCATTTCATCAAAGAAGACAGAAAGAAAAGAGCAGTGGTCACCATACTCATGACAAATGCAGATAGTATAACAATGCAACATGGTCAATGATGCAGATGATTCTGCATCATTGGCAACATAGTATTATACTGTTAAGATTTTTTCTTGAATTTTATTCTTAAGTAATAAATAAATTACACTACACTAACAAATAATGCTATTTGTCACATGTGGGGATAAAATCTACGATCGCGGGCTTATCAGTCAGGATAACTAACCTTTGACCAATAGCATAGTCTAATTTTATTTTCGGAGATAAATCTAAAGATGTCTCTTAAAAAACTAGTGAGTTACATGTCATTAATACTTACAGAAAAGTTTTTAGTCGACGCAATTAATTTAACTGTTTGTAATAAAGCATTACAATATACATTACAATACAAAAGCGGTACATCTAGTAATATTATATCACTAATATCTCTATTACATCTTATAAGCTTTCAAAACAAAGGATTCGTACAATTTATAACTGAACTGACAGCTCCATCTAGAGGAAAATGTAAGTACTTTTAAAATAACACTGTTTCACAGTTGCGACCTCATTATATTATTCTGAAAATAGCCGCAAGGTGGTGATACTTGTTTCACTGACTATTATTCACATGTGAACGTTATTTCGGTATGTCAAAGGAAAAATGAAAATACAAGAAATAAAACATATAATCTTATAAAAATGTATTTTTTTGGAACTACATGAAATTTACTAACTGAGCGTTAATAAATTTTGTAAGGACTTAGTAAGACAAATAATAATTACACTAAAAAAGTCATCATCATTTTCTTCATCTCAGCCGAAAGAAGTCTGATGATGTAGCATAGGCTCTTCACAAAAATTGGCCCTGGAGTGTAATATTAAAGAAATGAGTATTATACAATTTAACGTATTGTATTATTTGTATTAACATAATAAGCTTACCTGAAAACTTATCACTCTCTCTATTAATTTAGAGAATTTAATCCCAATTACTAGAATCACGATTAATAGATAGAATCATTCTCATATAACATAACAAGATTCATCTGCTCATTTGGCTCTGGGAAAAATTAGCAATTCTAAGTTGGTATCACGATTCATTTCAACTAACCTCTCCAAAAATAAATCTCCACTGACTTTATCTTAAGTAATAGTGGAAATACTGACACGGTAGGGTTCTAAATTAATGTTAGGCAACTGCTGTTCATTGGTTTCTAATGTTCAAATTCACCGGCAAGATGATGATACATGGGGTTTCCTATAGGTTACCGAAAAAGGGAAAAAGGTAAACTACCTGTTCCTAAAATTATGACGTATGAACTGTATAACACAAATATGTAATACACTCATTTGTTGACTGCATAGTAGGCAATAGTGATGGCACTCAATCAAAATTGTTAGAATAGGGCCAAGATACCATTTACCTATCTCTGTTTACACTGTCAAAGAAAACAAATAACTAAATATTAAAAAAAAACCGACTGCGTACAATTTTTTACTTTGTTTTTTTTTTAATTTTGATGTACCCAATGTTACTCTCACGACTAATACGAATCTATTGACACCACTCATAAAAAATAAGACAAGTCGTTTAAGCTCTAGGGCATGCAAAATAAATATATACACATAAATACACTCGAAATACATAACCCTCCTTCTTTCGCAATCGGGTAAAAAATCACACAACTCTATCTCCCACTATCTCCTATCAACACTATCTCCCTTAAATAGTATAATGTTTTCTGTTTTTGTAAGATTTTCATTGATGTGTTGCTCCTATTGGTAGTAGCGTGTTATTACATAGCCTTCATCTATCAAAGAGCTATCTAAAACTAACAGATTTTTTTATTTCGAGCTAGTAAACATGTTGTTTGCTGTTTTATTTCAATTAGGCCTTTTCAGACACTTTTGAAACGTTACATTAGTGACTCTAGTTAATCGGTTCTAAAATTTCATTCCTATGGAGAAGAACCGACAAGAAACTTTTCTTCTCGTCTCACATAATATAATCATTTGAGAAGTTGTTAGCGATATAGCAATTTGTCGTTGGCGCTTTGGTGATTGCCAATTGGCACAAACCCTGCTGTCGATATACATGATCATTAGTCAATATCGAATGTTAATAATATATATATTACTAGCTAGGTATTGCTTGTGTAATTATTTCTTAGTATTTCTAACTATGATAAACTCGCATACTTCTTAGGCTGAATATAGCTAGTATAGAATATAGATAGCAAATAATGTGGTTTTCTGTTATTTTTTTTAAAAGCGACTGCTGATCAAGAGGTCTCACGCTCGATTCCCGGGTCGGACTGCTGTTGGGTTTTTCTTAAAACAAATTATTAATAGCAGCCCGGAGTATTGAAGATGGCCGTGTTTCCCGCCCGTGCCTCTGAGAGCACGTTAAGGCGTCTCGTGTTAACTATTTCAACTTTCGAATTCAGTTTACCCTCAGGATTGCGGAGATCCGACGTCTTCCTAGCCTTTATTATTCCCAAAATTTGGGGTTGGCTACTAATTCAACCGGTTTTACCTGAATATCAGTTTTAACTCGGAGCGACTGGCATCGGACCTCCACAACCCTGAGGGTGAACTGAATTCGAAGGTTGAACTAGTAGTCAGTATATTTGAGGGCACTGACTTGCCAATAACGATTGATTGATAGATGTTCTTGACAACCGTCACCGACGGCTTAATGTGCTCTCCGAGGCAGACTGATAGATAGAGTTAATTTCGAATTCACTATATTAGTATTATATGGATTTGTTTACATTTGCAAACATAAAAAAATTTCATTTAATGGTCATATGACTATGACCATGACGTGCCACCCGTGACCCTTAACTGCAATTTTTTAAGGGTTTAAAAAAAAGTTATTGTGATCCCTGAGTGTACTAATAATCTAAACAATTTAAGTAAGTAAACACATTATATTTATATGCACACATTAACACTTGTTTTCCTTGAGCATTCATTATTTTGTTGTTGTAGGTAAATATAAAAGATAATGGTCTATAAAATAGACATCATTATTTATGGGTATTTATTTATTTATTAGGATTGTTATTTTAATATTATAATTTTAGACTGCTAGCTGACTCACGCAACTTCGATTGCGTCTCTTTTCAATCATGTATGGCTCTATTAGTCACAACGTGATGTTAACTATCCTATGTTAAACACTGTAGCAGAACACACATTAAGAACACATCAAAATCGGTTAGATGGTATCGGAGTTCATCTTGAGCAACAACTTGACACGAAAATATTTACTTAGATTTAGATATATAAAAAGAAAATATTTAATAGATAGAGAAATAAATAAATAAATAAATATTTCGGACATCTAACACACAACGCCATCTAGTCCCAAACTAAGCAGAGCTTGTATTATGGGTACTAGACAACTGATATGAATACTTATATACTTTTTTTTTGTAAATACATACATATTATACATAGAAAACACCCAAACTCCGAAACATATATTTGCAGATCATACAAACATTTGTTCCGACCCGGGAATCGAACCCGAGACCTCAAGAACAGCAGTCGCGTACGCTACCACTGCGTCACCGAGGCAGTTAAAAAGATAAAAAGGGTAAGAGGTTAGTTCCGTAGCAAGAGGATAAGAATTCCCGGTAATAGCCAATACAGGTTTTAGTTAAACTGTATAATGTATCTAGCCACAGAATAAATACTATATATATAATATACATATATAAAATCTTCTTTCATGAAACTATTTTGGATTGACGGCTAATTTTAACACAAACCTTCTTTGTGAAAATCACTTGCCACCTATGTGTAGTTTTTTAAGACTATCTGTCACTCTTTGTTTGTTTGCAACATTGGACGTCACGCGGTAAGCTTTTCGTGCCATGATTTTCAATGATTTTAAATGAGAGTTAAATTACAAGGAATGTCAAGAAAATTTACAAGCTGCTTTTGGGGAATCTGCTCCTGTGTTAGCAATAATTACTCATTGGCTTCGTGAATATAAACGTGGTATTTATTTTTGTGTTTGCACAACATATCTACATATATGTCTTTAATTAAGGGAGTTTAAACTCTGTATAACATTGAAGTTTAGGTGTCCAAGTGTAGGAATTATTCAAAGAAAGTGAGGATAGACTAGGTAGCAAGTAAAATTTTAAGAAAATAAAAAACCGACTTCAAGAACGACTAAACCGATCGAATTCTATTAGATGCCATCATCAGATCTTAGTGTCTTTATCATGGTACCGCCGTTGGGATATCTTCTCTCCATTAAAAAGGAATCATCACAATCGGTTCATCAATAAACGAAGAAGTTAGACGAAGACACACAAAAAGCCCACACACACCCAAACACATTTTTTGACTTCCTGTTTTGAAGTCCACAACCTCTTCCTTTTTTTAAGTCAGTTGAAAAAGGATACGTTTACTACCAGTAATAGAATAAAATGAAATGACAAATGACAGAGTAGAGTGGACACAAAAAGAAAAATATTTTTGTTTTGTTTATTATGTTGGAATAATTTACGATTCAGTATTTTAACATGATTTATCGAATTTCCTTATTAAAGATATACTGAATTAGGTTTACTCATGGCACATTAATGTCCATGTTCTAACCTGTCAAAAGGTGGCTATATTTGTCTCCTCGAACTTAATAAACTTGTAACTCGGTTAATACCCTAAATATCAAATAACGTGGTTCTTGGCTATAGTCATGTACAATAATCATAGTTTATTTGTGAATTTCCTCAAAGTTACTTTTAAACGTAAAACAACATAGAAGCTTGCAATGTAATATTTCGTTAAGCATTCAATTAAAATTTAAAGTTCAATCAATTAAAAGTTAAATAATATTATGTATTGTATATATACGTAAAACTAGCTTAAGTTACAGATTAAACATGAGTTAGACAAATGACACGCTTGCTACTGTATACTATCTCTATTTTCACGCTGAAGAAAATGTACAACGGACAATAGATAAGAATGTTCGGAGTGAATTTGACTGTGTGTTATTGCTGTAAGTACATAGTGAAAGGAATTGAAAAGATAAAAAAATGATGTAATTATGTAAAACTAGAACTTTTCACACGCCCACGATGGTAACTCCTGGCCCAGGATCAACAGTAGTAACCCACAAATACACCTAGATATTTATGAATATCACTCGAAAAGTCCCAAAAAAATTAAACTATCTTGGAACCTGCAACGAAACTAATCAGACGAAATACATACCATAATGAAGTAAAAATAGAAAAACACAAAATATCATAGATCCTAAGTGAGCTGTATCTGACTCAAAATATAAAGGGTCTTAAGTGACATATATAATAAATGTACATAAATTTAGAGCAGTTGACATAAAATCCTCTTAGTATATACTACCCTAGATGTCATTTGTAAACTATTCAGCATTATATTATGTACAACTACAACGAACGTCGTAGACAGGTAATTTGCCAGTTTTTTGTTTCCTGTACGAAATAAATAGGAAATCAAGACTCAAATATAAAAACAAAAAGGTGGAATGGTATTTAAAGATTATTGTCTATACACTACGGAGTGCAAGGAACTTTTCGAGTAGGTCAGGGCCTTACCTGTTACTACAAGTGACTGTTTCTGGAAAACCCAACCTTCTCACTATGGAAGTACCTACGTACGTCAGTACTTTATTACTTGTGTAATACCCTGCACTACGTCAAATGAGTAGTTCTTCCAAGTAATTTTCAACAAAAGTTTATTGCAGGGGGTGTTATTTACGTCACCTCGCTAATACGTCATCATCAGGTTCTTGCGTGTGTTCCAGACGTTTAGTCATTGTTCATTAGCCTGTCTATTCTACTTTAATTACAAGGAATAAAATTTACCTATATAATCTACGTAAATAAACATAATTGTTAAATTATTTCAATGCTTACAAAAAAGATTTTTAAGAATACATCGTGATCGGTGGTTTATACGACAGTAGCGCAATGGTAATAGCTCTGTAGCTTTAGCCAACATGCAAGTGTTTCGCGTTGATTCTCTTTCTACAATCGCCTCTATCTCTATCCTCTTGTATTTTTGACTAATATTTTGTTTTGAAAACGTGACTTTTACATTTATTAATGTACCTCAATGAATGAATGACAGCAATAGTAACATGAGTCCCGTCTACAAAGAAATCTTTTTTAAAAAGCACCGCAGAGCTTATCTGTTGAAGTATTCCAAAATCTTGTATCTTCTTTATAGTGTCAAGACATGATTTAGGTAGCAACTTTAGGGATATACTTAAAACACTACAGGTGTTCCTATTAACATCATCTCTAGTCACAACTTTAAGGCTTTGGAGACGAAGTCAGCGGGAGTGGAGCGACGGTGGTAGGCAGCCAATTCAATGTATAGATTTATATGGGACTAGCCTCTAAAGGTGGCCACCACAGAGACAAGCGATTGAGATAGGAGCCCGCGACCGGAGATAGCGGCAAAGGCAGCGAGTCTCTATTGCTGCGCCGCAAAAGCCCCGCGCCCGCTGAATTCGTGAAATCGGCCTAAATGACACACATCTGACATCATTTAGTTGAAGGGGTAAAACGTAATTACGTTTTTTGTATTTATTGTACTAATTAGTACAATCAGAACATGTGCAAACGTGTCATAGGCTCATAAAGTATGTCACGTCATCCTGATATTACCAAGTTAGGGAATTGTGGTCATAAAATTTGTGCAGTATCATGGTACTTATAATAAATTCCATTACGCGATAGTCACATTGCTGAAGATGAATCACTTTATACAGTTCTTTGCCCTTAAATCAAATCTCGCTTTGCAAACGCAAACATATATTTTTTTTCCATTAGACTGACTCACATTAACTATTACTCAATAATATTCCACTATTTTTTGTTTGTAATTTGGCTTTTTGCGTTTTGAACTTAGGAGGCGCGCCTAAAGCCTTCATTAAAATTTATACACTATTAGCTTTTGCCCGCGGCTCAACCCGCGTGTATGTCAGTTATGGAGGTTATATTGATATTAACAAAAAAAAAACGATTTCAAGAACTGGAATAAATTAAAATGTGACCACACGCGAAGCACCAGCTTTCAAATAAAAAGAATAATCAAAATCCGTTCACTCAGTCGAAAGTTATGAGGTAACAAACATAAAAAAATACAGTCGAATTGATAATCTCCTCCTTTTTTTGAAGTCGGTTAATAATAGCCTATGTCCTCCTCGAATGTCCAAGTTATCTGTATACGAAGATTTATTCGAATTGTTTAGCGGTTTAGCTGTGACAGAGTAATAGGCAAACAGAGTCACTTCTGAATTTATAGTAGCATTGGTAGGGATTTCTAACAAAATATTTTTTTTTTCAACTGACAAACGAATTTAATTTATATTTATTTAATTAATAATTAGCAGTCTCATCTTTTACAGTTTATAACCAGCCTGTATTGATTTTGAATAACTTACACCGTAATTTAATTAAAAATATTACATCATCTTAGTAAATCTACATTATCACTCGCCACACGTCTTCATGCACGATTGAATTTGCATCATTTAATTTTACCTTGTAAATGCATCCTTGCACACTTCGATATGCATGTTTTAGCACAACTAATAACTATTTATTCATAGATGCTACGAGTAATATAACAATATTTACTCCGCATTATGTTAATATTTTATACTTACTATGAATTGCTAAAAGGTAAATCAAGAAGTAATCTCAATTACACATTCAAGAATGTAATCCGATTATAATATTAACTAGTTTTTCCTGCGGCTCCGCCCGCGTGTTTATCGGTTACCACGGTAAATTCTACCACGATATGCACTTCATATGTCTTTCCTTAAGAATCAAAATATCCCCATGCGAAATTTCAATAAAATCAGTACAGTGTCTTAGACGTGAAAGCGTATTAGACAGATAGAGACATTTAAATTTATAATAAATAAATAATAAATATTTCCGACATCTTACACACAACGCCATCTAGTCCCAAGCTAAGCAGAGCTTGTGTTATGGGTACTAGACAAGTGATACAAATACATATTATACATTTTTTTTTGTAAATACATACATATTATACATAGAAAACACCCAAACTCCGAAACAAATATTTGTAGATCATACAAACATTTGGTCCGACCCGGGAATCGAACCCGAGACCTCATGATCAGCAGTCGCACACGCCAACCGCTAGACCAACGAGGCAGTCAAATCTAAAGGCATAATCTTATGTATCTTATCTTAGTTCGGATAAGTCATGAATGTCAACAGTTACCTTTCTTATTATCCCACTGCGAAAGAAGGAGGGTAATGTTTGTCGAGTGTATGTATGTATGTATATTTCTTAGGCACGCCCTAGAGCATAAACGGTTTGTCGTATTTTCATGTGAGTGGTGTCAATAGGTTCGTCTTAGTCGTGAGAGCGATACTGGGTACACCAAAATTAAAAAAAAAAAAGTATTTTTGGCGCCAAGTAATCTCAAAAAAAAGTTTTCAAAATATATCAAGTGCGGTATCAAAATAAAGATTTTTTAACTATGATTACAAATATACATAATACAACCTAAATCTTTTATTAAAAGAAACTGTATTTTATAAAGATGACAGATATTGACGCAGTCGGATTTTTTGTTTTAAATAATTGTTACTTGTTTGATTAATAACTACAATTTTCTTCTTTCGGCAGTTAAGGGAAGAACCAAACTATTATATAAGTTTCTATTAAAAATGATGTCATAAGTTATTAATTAATGTATGGGACCTATTGTTACAATTATTTTTGAATTACAAAATTTTTGCTTTCCTTAAAATATTTCGTTTAACTTTCAACTAGCCATTCTTTATATCTTCAGCCATCTTGTAGTATCCTTTCTGACTTAAAAGCTAAACCATTCCAATATATGTTATATTAATATAATTATATTATATATATAATCTTTAATACTTTCATAGTAATTTTGTCCAAAGTAATATTAAACCTTATTCAATTAAATACGTTAGATATGTTTTAGTAAACCTTATGAATACCAAAATGACCACAATGGTATGCAAATACCATATTATTAAAATGAATCTTAGATGATATCAGAGGATTAAATTGCATGGGCAGAGCAGTCTACACCGCCGAAAGCATTGCCTGGTGCTAGTTTTATTATAAAACGAATAAACATGTTTAAAAGCAGCTTGATTAGATAAGTTCTTGTAGAGCAGATAACCATATAAAGGCAACCTAAATTGTGGATTGGTAATCATCAAAACCCTTTAAAAGTCTAAAGTGATAAAATAAAAATTGACTTGTTAAGTAATAAAATTTATTCAGACTGTTTACTATGTTTTTACAATTGTAGATTAAACATAATTTGCTTTTATAATTACTATTATTACTGAAGTGGCAGTGGGCTGGCCATATTTGCCGTAGAACCGTTGGGGTAAATGGGTTCTTGAGTGGAGACCACGTCTCGGCAAACGTAGTGTAGGTCGTCGGCAGGCCAGGTGGAATGATGATTTGCGCAGAACGGCTGGCAGGAGCTGGATGCGAGAGGCCGAGGATCGAACAAAGTGGCGGAAAATTGGAGAGGTTTATGTCCAGCAGTGTACTGCCATAGGCTGATGATGATAATAAAACCAATTCATTTTTTTTATCTTATATCCTTTAAGCTTTAAATTCACTCACTAACTATTCTAACTCAGGATCTTCTTTAATACAAAATTCATTTACTCTTTCATAACCTATTGGACATGATGGCGCTTGGATAGCAACACGATTTTCCATAGTAGGGTTGTCTGAGGAATTCTGTAGAATAACAATAGAAGAATCAGACGTTGTTGTTGTTGAAACTGCTAGTTGCTGGTTATCGACGACTGTCTTCATGGTTGATGTTGATTGAATTTCTTTGAACTCCACGGCATTGGCATCAGGTAATAATAATATTTGTGGATTTTTGAAAGCCTTGGCGTTGATAAAAACGATCAAAGAAAAGAACAGGAATCCTTTTACAAACATGTTAGAAAACATTTTTAATTGTAAGCAAGGTCCGATCTATACAATCAATGAAACGACAGTGGCTGAAACAGTGGAAGAATTGAGTATTTTATGCAATTTTAATAACCTGTCCTCTCTAATGATTCATATTTTGGGAATACCATTTTGTGGCTTTGTTGGATTTTTTTCCTGTAATTTAATTTTTTATCCTTTTTGTTGATTACTAATACCTGATTCTTCTTTTCATAAAACTGTGCGTCAAGTTTTTTTTTAGGAAAATAGAAAACCAACTCTCTGTTGTTGTTGTTTTTCTAGTAGTACTTTTTAATTTCATTACATACTTTCATTTGATAGCAATATAGTAAGTGGTAGTTTTTGACAAAATGTGTAAACCACCATTTGGTATCGGTGGTCATCTTAGATTTACAATTAATCAAAATTATTTTAATTTTATTGTCACCAGAACTGAGGGTGTGTATCAAATTTCAGATCAATCTGTCATGATTTGAACCAAACAAAGAAATAAATAAACAACCAGGTCAGGCTAAATAATACAGTTTAATAAACGCGTGTGTCAAAGGCACCAAATCAGATTTCAACTATTCCATACTACTGACAAACACATATTTCAACTGTCCAATAGAAACGAAAACTAAAACTAGTGTCTAAAGTGTTCCCGGTACGGCATTTAAAAACACAGTCAATCAAAAACATTTTGCATGTTCTGTCATGACTGTACTAATTGACTAATTGTCATAATAAAAAAATTTAATAATCGTATACATATAATCGTAGTAAATACATAAATCATACAAACATAAACATTTAGAACATACATATTAAACCTAATAATATTGAAATTACACCCTGACGCTTGCTGTCTAGTCGATTGGTTACAATAGCCACCAGACTGTTGGGACTGTCGTACACTCGCCGTAGTAGGGACGTCATTCACATGTGCATAAATGCATAATAATTAGACACGCTTGCATCTACAAACATCCCCGATGCACTGTAAAAACGCGACACCTAACATTTCCCTGAATGCGTTATTATAATAGGTCTTTACCTATGAAATTGCCGTTTTGCATGCCATAAGTGAAAGTACTTATTTTTTCAAACTTTTTTATTTCTTTCATTCGAAGTAATCACCCATGCAATCGACGCATCTTTGCCAACGCATTTGCAGTTTATTGATGCCCTTCTTGTAAAAATCAGCTGGACGGGAGGCAACAAACTCTTCAAAGGCATTTTGTACTGCCTCTCGGGAATTGATTTTTTTACCCACTAAAAAGTTGTCTAAATTTTGGAAAAGTAATAGTCGGTAGTTGCAAGGTCTGTTGAGTATGGCGGATGAAGGAGAGCTTCCAACCTCAGCTCTTGCAGCTTGGAGACTGTCTGTTGGACAGACTGTCCCGTCCGGTCCGGTGATTACTTCGAATAACAGAAATAAAAAAGTTTGAAATAATAAGTACTTTCACTTATTGCATACAAAACGGCAATTTCATAAGACCTATTATTAGATTCACAGAGCACTGACCTACTTTTTAGTATGGCTAACCCATATAGCACTTATGTACAGGGATCGATAATACATTCTCAAGAGAGTAATGTTTAACCCCATCTGTATAAAATGCAAGTGTCGTAACGAGTCGAGAATTTCATTATGTCGTATCTTTTTTTTTTTCTTTTTTTTTGACCCTGCTAAAATGACCCTACTCTGCCTGATGGAAAACATAAGCAGAATCCAAGAGTGATAGTTACCATACTCATTGCGAATGCAGACAATGCAACAATGCAGCATGGTAACCCGCGCAATAGCAGCCTAGTGATGCTTCTGCATCATTTGGCCTCCGGTCTCGCAGTTACCAACGAAACATGACAGACCGAACTCTGTCGTTTAACGTTGATCTTGTCGGGTCGAGCTGGCCTGATCAAGCTGATATCAACGTGGCTCTACTACCATTGGTATTGGAACTCTCATATTGCTCATAAATTTTAATAAGAATACCAGCTCTTTATTTTATTGCTTCCTGTGATTAGTTCACAGTTTTTGTGATTAATATATGATTAAATAGTTACTTAATAAGCCTAGCCTCAAATCACACTCATGAATCACTTTGATGATTGGCAGTGGAAAAATATTGAACTGATTGTGTGGCAGCACGATCACCTTTTTTATATTTGGGTAAAATTCAACTGCAGTGTGTCATCTGTTATTTATTTCTACATAAATATATTTATATTTATTTCTAAATATATAACATTGTTACCTAATAAGCCCTGCCTAGTATGGTATATTGGCATTATTCCAGTAAATAATTGGGAAGATATCAACAACCACAACGGGAACATGTTTCACAGAGTGAGTGAGGATACCGGAGGCCCATACCCTCCATCTATCCCCCCTCCTATCCCCCAAAGTTCGGCGACGCACTTGAGACGCTTCTGATGTTGCAAGTGTCCATGGGCGGCGGTCATCGCAGAAAAATAGGAATGTTTTATTGTAGTTAAATTGATAATGGTATAACATCAAAAATAAGGATAGATTGGTTTAATATATTATAAACAATATTTTATTTTCCAAAAGTAAAAGTAATGCTTTAGGAAACTCAACATAGTTATAGTAGTAATTAAACAATCTAAGTTTTCAACATAAATTTTCCTGATGCATCAGTAAACTACAATTAGAAAAACCCTGGTGAAGTAAACAAAGTAAGACAGGGAATAGACGTAATACAAAAGTATTTAATGTATCATATAAAAATTTTTAAACAAACTTTAGATAATGCTTACGGAAACTACATTTTTTTTTACAATTAAGTATAAATACAATCTCTACACATCACGTCTGTTTCTTACTCAGTATGGTAAACACAAAGTTAAAAACAAACAAACAAAAAACACACATAGCCACTTTGGCACACCTTGATATCACATTATACAATAATCACAAATTTTACCAAAAAAACCGACTTCAAGAACTAGACAACTAGACTTTTTTGTTTGAAAGTACATTTTACAAAATTGTAAAGTAATTACTTAATTTAAAAAAAAGGAACGACTTCAAGAACTAGACCAAATTTAAACATACGGGAAGCGCCAGCTTCGAAATAAAAAAATAATCAACAAAATCGGTTCACCCCGTCGAAAGTTAGGAGGTAACAAACATTAAAACAAAAACAATCGAATTTTTGAAGTCGGTTAATAAAATATCATAAACTTCAAAAAGTGAAAGTTTTCCCACGTCATTCTTCTATTATCAATCATAGTCACTAGGCATACAAAAAACACCAACTCTTACATATCCAAACGGACAGGCACTTGAACGAACAGCGACTCGGTTTTCAATCGTTGGTAAGATGTCTTTTACATCAACATTTTCTTGCTTTAGTTCCACCTGTTGAGTAACAGTTCCAGTGAATAGCGATGTAGAATTCTCAGAATCTTTTAGAATCCAACCGTTAATACAAACGACCAGAGCGAAGTACAGTAGCGCCCTTAGGTACAAATTGGAAAACATGTTTTGACTAGTTTGAAGTGCGATCTGGATAATCGACTGTTCAATAATAACAAATGAATCGGATTTCATTAGTCTTTTATGCAGGTTAGAATGTGTCACCATTCTAGAATGATTCAGATGTGGAAGTATGGTTTATTGTGCAATTTTGGAGAATTAGTAGTTTGTTTTTTGTAATTTTTTTTAATAGAAAGAGTTTAAATGATTTTCAAAAAGTTAATTTACTAAATAATTAGAGTCTAGTAGTGATTATTAGTGGTAGATATAATTCGTCACTAATTACAACTGAAGCTTAAAACAATTTGAGTTCAATTGAGGTAGAGCTTATTGACTTTTTGAAGCAAACAAAAATTAACATCTCATTAAAGAATTCATTTCTAATACCTGGATGACCAACCATAGCTCGATAGTTATTTTGGTTAATTTTCTAAAAATGAATCCTAGCTAGAAATTCCCGAATAAGTATCAATAAAGTCATTTGGAGGCGTTTTGGGGATTCAGATTATATTATATACTAGTTGATGCTCGTGGCTCCGCCCGCGTATATGTCGGTTATCGTGGCAAATAGTAGCCTATGTGCCATTCTGATGTATATATTTCTGTAAAGTTTCATCCAAATCCATTCAGTAGTTTTGAAAGAGTTACAAACATCCATCCATACTTACAAATTTTTGTGTTTATAATATTATTAAGATGTATATACAAGTGTTGCTGGCTTAAAGGTATTAGATTGGATGAAATGACTAATACTAGGTAAGCCCCCGCAACAGCGTCTGATATTTACAACATATTATTACGTTATGTAATAAAGTGTGAATTAGTATAGATTGATAAGTTAACATCTCAGAATTTATTACTTCAGAATATAATCATTATATATATATCATTTTGTCTATTTTATCTATCCGGAATAATTAAGTCAGGGATGAACAAAAACAAATTAATAGATGAGTTATAGTCTACTATTGATTTGGTTTCGTTTAGAACGATGATTGTTCTTAAGAATTTTAACAGGATCTAACAGTGGAGAGTAAATTGGTACAGCAAACAATTTAAACTTCTTGCTGTACCTAATTGTAGTTTCTGGAGATAAATGTGGAGACAATTAACAATTACCATTTTTTTAATTTTATCTTCTACACAAATAAATAAAATTGAAGTGTATGTTTGTAATATGAAAATAATCGTTTTTTACTAAATGCATATATATGTACGAGTATACACGGTACACCACAACCACGGTACCAAAACAACATTTTTACAACCTTTGTCTGTCTGTTTGTTCCGGGTAACCTCTCTGGAACGGCTGAACCGATTTTAACGGAACTTTCACCTGCAGATAGCTGATGATCTAAACGACGCGGTACGACAATAACCGCGGGGTTCAGCTTATTAGCTGAACCCCGCGGTTATATATTTTTCAATTGCTCTTATTGGAATACCCTGCCTATGAAACTATTAAAGATTTTTCAGGAAATATTCCTTATAGTTATTCTAATAGCTTATAGCAAATTTGAACTCCTAGAAGGCAAATAAACTTTTATTGGAATGAAACTCATTTTTTATTATAAGGAACATGTATATCTAATCGCTGTTCCCAGGTCTGTCCTATTTAGGCGCAGTATAACGATATTATCAAATTATCTTAGCTCAAAACTCGGGTGATATCCCGAGAGAGCTTCCGCGTAAATTAAAGCAAAAAAGCCAAACATATTCGTCAATTTCATTCCAACAAAAAAGTTCAGATAAAAATATCTCCTTGATAATGAATATGTTATTAAGTCGCTACTGTTTAAGATGTAAACATACATGTGTTGGGTAGGAATGTTTGAATCCTCTATTACAGCATAACAGTTGACAAACAAGTTAAGGCCGCTCCTATTTGATAAACATCATATGAGTATATTTTAAAGAAACTTGCATAAAAGATTATCATCTATGATGTCATTATTTAAACTTGATGATTAAGAAATAAAATAAACATAAAAATTTTAAACATTTAATATTTTGTTTTAGTCAATTAATATATAATTTTTATTTTAAATATGATTTTGTATTAAAAGTTTAAAAACGATTGCATAAAATTGAGTATTAATTACTTCTAAATTTAAACTTACAAAATAAGTTACATAATTTTTCTATGTGATAGTAATAATAAAAAAGTATATAATATTAAAACGACTATTATTTTGATAATTGCTTTAAAAAAATACTGAACCTCTCCTAATTGACTAGATTATTCTAACAACTATATGTTACAAAAAAATACCAAAAAAAAATCTAATATTTCAATCTCATGATTTAATTCTTATTTAATCTTTCTTTCGTTCTTATTTAATCTATTTACTACTACAAACTCACAAACATTTTTTTAACTGATTGACTAATAGTAGTATTTTTATAATTGGTAAATTAAAAGCATAAACACCACAGAACTCAGATTTCTGATAAATACAATAATTGAATTAATGAATAACAGATTCTATCTATAATGATACATGTGATTAAAATTTAAAAACACAAAACTGCAATTATTTCCAGCTTTTTTTTTGGTTTACCTCCACGCTTAAATTTATGAAATCAAAACATTTGATATCAATACACTATTTTTAAATCACAAGCTGTTTTGACATTGTATAATATCAATCGTAGTCACTAGGAACACAAAAGCCACCCACTCTGTCATAACCCACTGGGCAGGTTCCAACTTGGATGGCAACTCGGTTGTCAATTGCGGGCATTTTATCCTTCGAAGAATCAATAACACTAATCAACACTGGTGGTGTCTGTTCGTTAACAGCCTTCTTCAAAACTGGTGATGATTGTCGATTTTTAAATTCCGAATCATCCAAAAAAGTTATAATATCCGAAGGTGATGTAACTTTGTTTAGAGCCTTAGCGTTGATGCAAATTACTAAGGCGAAACACGTTAATACGAACATGTTTGAAAACATTTTGAGACTTGTTTGATAGCGTGTGCGTGTGACAATCGACGATTTGATAATGACGAAGGAAGTGAGGTGTTGTGTCTTTTATTCTATTATACGTACTTGGATGACTCAGGTACGGGGAATACCACTTTATGCAGTCTTTGTCGTACCAGTTGTTTCAATTTACGAGATACCTCTATCGATTACGTGTTTCGAAAATGGGTCAATGGAAAAGTATGGGAAATTTGTTAATAATATTCTGAATCAAAAATATGGAATATTAACAGATTTAATGAAAATATTTAGTGTTAGTAACTGAGTAAAGTCCAAATATAAATTAGTACATACATAGTTTTATTTTACGATTTTAGTATTATGATTATGCAAAAAAATAAACACTAATGCAATCTTATTCGTCACTTCAATTATCATATTATTGAATTGACTAATAAGAGTTAGGGAGTTAGTGTCTTCGTTAAAGATACGATTAATTCTTTTGCAATAATATTCTTGGAAAATGAATCAGTGATATCAATTGTGAACACTGTAATTATTTTGTTTGCGCAAATATCCGCTTAGGTTCGGAGACTTCAATAAATCCAAAGTTGAAAACTATAACATTGTTTTATGTTAAATTCCAAAATAAATTGATAAATTAAGACAATTATATTGTTTTTTCAATAAAATTTTCCACTGCCATTCTCTACACGATCTTTAGTTTACCAAAACAAGAATAGTATTGAACACTATTGTAAAACAGTATTCACAGATACCTGAAGTAACGAGAATAAAATGCCAAATGTTCTTAGAAAATTAAACTAAATTATTAGTATTAGCTATTACAATTTTAAGTAGCTTCAGTTCGGTAAACAAAAGTATAACATCAATTTAAATAGAAGAGTATGAAAGAAAATAAATGTATTATGCAATTATTGGATTATTATAGAGATAAAATGTTCAGACAGGCAGAAAGATGGTTAATTCTCCAAAAACGAGCCGGCCGGCTCGACCGGGGTGGTACTACCCTCGCACAGAAAATCAACGTAAAATGACAGCGATCTTGCTGTCGTGTTTCGTTGGTGAGTGCGAGACCGGAGGCCCAATGATGCGAAAGCATCACTAGCCCGCCATGGTGTGGGTCACGATGCTGCATTGTTGCATTGTCTGCGTTCGCAGTATGGTGACCATCACTCTAGGATTCTGCTTATGCTTTCCATCAGGCAGAGTAGAGTCATTATGGCAGGGTCAAACATAAAAAAAAAAAAAAAAACATAAATAATAGATTAAAATAATATATTAGTTACATGAAAATCTCCTCCGTTCTTGATGGTGGTCAAAAACCGGCATTTACGTTTCTCGCTGGCTTTAGAGAATCGAAATATTCGGAAAGCAATCAAACGATATACGAAATTGTTTTATACATTTATTTCAGGTTTAGATAAATATTTTACCACTGATAAATCAGAAAAATGTTATCAGCCATAATTCATGAGACAATGCTATATTTAATTTTTGTGTCCCAATTATATTCAAATACATCCAGCACTAGATTTTATAGTATCAGGAGGACACATTTTAACACGAATCTTTTTTTTCTTTAGAGGTTTAACTGTGGAAATTACGCCAATTTTATTTTGCGCAGACCAAGTAATAAGCGCATCTCTCTCAAAATTACCAAGGTTCACTGCTGGGTATGCTACCGGTTCTCCCTTTGGACGTTTTAGACGAATTCTATAGAGATCCTTCAATTCTTTCGTATTTATATGGATTGTTAGCATTAAGCAAATCACAATTTTTCCGCTTAAATTGGCGAGCATTGCTAAATGTTGAACTTAATCACGTTTGCACTCATAAACAGATTAATTTACTGTTATTTGGTGATGCAGTGATGGTAATGTGGATAATAAATTTATTTAAATAATAAATTTGAAATATTTCAGTATAAGCTGTAAGACGCTCATAGCTAAGGTTTCAACTATGCGAATAAATAATTACACAAGTGTTTTATACTACTCTTTCAACTCATTGATTGATTTATTCCCATAACTTTATTATGGAAATGTGTTTTAAACAAGAATGGTCATAAGTCAAAGTAAAACGTATACAAGATTTGTCATGAACTAGATGTTTTTAAACATTCATTTGAAAGATATTCATTATCGGAAGTGCTAAACGTTGTGGAGACTTCCACATTCAGCGGCAGCAAAAACAATTGACAGCGCCATCTACCGAAGATACACTGAACTACGAAGTAACACACAACACGGAGTAACTAACAATTGTAAATCGCGCAATAAGAGTTCTCGCACCGATTAGCATATATAGAAAAATCCCAACGTCAACCATTGGGCAGTGGCCCGCCAGGCATGATCACCTCGCCTGCTCGGAGAATCTTCCCTTTGTGTTAGTGGGACATGCCACCTGTCCCCCACCAACGTAATAAGTATAATTAGTATTGTAAGATATTTACTTGCAGGTAGTCTGTTTGATGTTTACATACCAACCTATCACCGTCTACTGATGAACGAAGATTTCCCCCAATGAGCATCAACTATCCCGGTCTTGATACTTGTTAAAGGATAAATAATTATAAATATTAACAAAAAAAATGACTTTAATCTGGACCAAATTGAAATGCGACCACACGGGACGCACCAGCTTTCAAATAAAGAATCTTCAAAATTGGCTCACCCAGTCGAAAGTTATGAGGGAACGAACATTAAAAAAAACAGTCGAATTAAGAACATCCTCTTTTTTCGAAGTCGGTTAAAAAAACTGAAAGGTATACCAAAAAGTTTCGACACTAGAAGGAAGTATATAACAAAAACTGTGTATAAACTGTCGTCATAAGTCACAAATAGGTCATAAATAGCCATACGCGTCATAGCTGTTTTATTGCCACAACGCATGATAATTATATAACTTGACAGCAACAACGCACATATCATACTTATACTTTTCGTAACGGTTGTGACTATTAACAATCACTCCGTCTTCTTAGATTATATGGATGACATCTAAACTATGGGGCAACATACAGCCCATTTTCTTTTTTTAAGAACAAAACTGTAATATGTTTTTCATCCCCTTCATCTCGGAAAGAGTATTTTTGCCCTTCAATATCTGAGTGCAAAAGCCGTTTTTATCTACTAGGTAATAAAGCAAATTGAATTTAGAACATCGTCGTGTGCACTTAGTTTGTGAATGCAAAACATCATTAAACTTATTTACTTCTACCTCCATGGTGTCGAATTTTTCATATAACCTTTTTTAATTTGTTAAAATTCAGACTCGGAACCTTTTTGGTGTCATCTTCCTAGCCTTTATTATTGCTAAGATTTGAGGTCGGCTACTAGTTCAACCGGTTGTAGCTGAATATCAATTTTTACACGAAGTGACTGGTATCAGACCTCCGCAACCCTGAGGGCGAACTAAATTCGATTGTTGAACTAGTTGTCAATATATTTGAAGGCACTGACTTCCCAATAACGATTGCCATAGATGTTCATGACAACCGAGGCTGACGGCTTAACGTGCTCTCCGAGGCACTGGTGAGAAACACCGCCGTCTTCCATACTTGATCTGCAGTCGCTTACGCTAAGCACAAGACAAACGAGGCACCTTCTAGGTCTATTTTTTTTAATTTGCTTTGCCCTCGTCATTTTCTTACTCAACTTTAGCAACGTTACTTTATTTTTTTCTAAATTATATACAAGTATTATTTCAAATAATTTTAATATTATTCTGTAATACTTACCTATTATAATGTAGTACCTAATAAATATTAATACCTAAACTGAAATAAAAGTATCTTGTGATTGTAAATGTTTTTTTTTTGCATTTATTCATAGAGGTGGGATGAAAAGTTACGTGTTGCACTCGAGTGCAAAGATTTTTACCTCGTGCTCTTTTGATTCCCTCGGTAATGCTCAAGATTCTAATTTTAGACTATGATACGGAGATCGCTCACATTTCCCACTGTTGAACTATTTTCACTTTGCCAGGTTCTTAGTGTGCGACAACTTTTTATATTAAACACCACGTTACGCAAACACAAGGAATTAATTTACGACCCTACCTTTGTGACTTCAAAGCGTAGATCTGACAAAGTCTGTCCTATTTTAAAACGTCGAACAGCAGTGGCTGGTCGACATTATTATCATATCAGTTCAAAATTGTACAACAAAATCAACTTGAAATTGAATATTTTTCCTCTTGTTCTACATAGATGTAAAAAAATAATTATCGATTGGCTCCTTTCTCTAGAATATGAAGAGTCCGAAGACCTTGTGAACAATTAACCTGATTACACAGCAATACATAAATATCTGAAACTCACACTTACACTTAACTCACGCACACATACATGCACAAATGTATAACACACACACACACACACACACACACACACACACACACACACACACACACACACACACACACACACACACACACACACACACACACTAACACATATTTTTCTTTAAACTAATTTCTTACTGTTGTAACTTTTTTTTTTTTTTTTTTCATGTTATAGACAGAATGTTTTTATTGTTCTTGTTTTTATTTTTTATTTTTAACTCTGTTACTTTTTGATTTCGTGTGTATCTCGGGAGAGGGCGTTGATACCTGTGACTTAGTTTTATTACTTATGCAGGTATCATCAGTCACTAACTTTCTATGTAAATATGTTATTAATTCCAAAATAAAGAATTATTATTATTGTTATTATTATTTCGCTTGCTCGGTCATCAAAATTGAGCACGCGGTTAAAAAGCAACTTTGCACTCTTGATAACAAATAACTGTTATTGTAACCTAATTTTCATGTTGAATTCGGCTACGGTGCTTCGTCATCAACGGCCAATAGCCTACTGTCAAAAAGTCTCTACTTAGAAAGAAAAATTTGACCGAATGTACTATGTCGGCCGAACGAGTTGAAATATGGCTTTTGTCAAGTTTTCCTTCTTTTTAGCAATGTTGTTGGCTTTAAGTTGTTTGTGTAGTTGCTCCTTTAGTCAGCTATTACGTCTAGATGTTAAATAATGAGTATATTTATAGGACATGAATCTATACGAACAATAGATTTTCCCAGCTTGTTAAAATCACAGTGACTTGAACAACCTGGGAAAAACTATTATACTATAAACAAACTATTAATGAATCATACTTAGATTAATATCCCGTGTGAAAATTGGACAGTGAAATTTGAAATAGAATATATAGTACCTGCGTATTATTATCAAATCTGTCAGTGCTATGACAAGTACAGTCGAATCACTTACTAAATTAAATATCATATCATTAATAAATAAATAGGAGATCGTTTTTTGTTTTTTCGGAAGACGGTCCCTGTTTCACCTCATCCACATTTTTTATATTTTATATCATTAATTTCATCACGACGAAGACTTATTGACTTGTAGACTTATAATTTCAAGACTATAAACACTTGACATTGGCAGAAATAGCTGATCCGAGAGATCCGGCTGGTTGCACTTTTCATCAAAGAAGAAGAAGAATAAATAAATAATCAGTATAATAATTTATGTTTTCAATTATGTATTTTAGAACACATATGAAGTTTATTTTATGCCTGACGCTAGCAAATTATTCCAACGCAAGGATAATAAATGACTTGTCCAGTTTGCAAGACACGAAAATAAAGGATGAAGGAAAAGCTAATCCGGTGGAAAATCTTGAGAACTGGGACAGTAGTGTGATAATAGCCTGGTCAGAACAGAAACAACCTCCAGTAACTCCTGCAAACCGCTCAAAGGATAAACATTCAGTAAGGGACCCTACGTCTGCAACAGTGAAATCAGTGAAATGGCCTTCAAGGACTATATGTCCTTAATGATTTGTACAAATATTAAAAAAGTATCTAATAGACTGATATTGTATTATTATAATAATTATCTTATTAATCCTTAATGGTTACAAAAATAAAGTGGCCGTAGAGTGTTAGGTTACCTGTGTTTGAAAGCCAGTAGCGAAATTTCATATTTGCTACCATTGTTAATGAAAAACAAGAAAGGTAAGGAGAATAGAGGAATGTGTATGTTGACAGCTTTGTCTGTTTGTCTATGAGTCTGTCTAAAATATCATAGCTCTTAAACATATGGAACGATTTGGACACGGTTTTTGATTTGAAAGAAATTATTTTTGCTGTGGTTCTTAGCCATGATAATGAAGTTCAGATCAGTTAATCCGACGATATCACCATAAAATTGTTTATTTAAAAGTTAGACACACACTGTCTTAGACTTTATTATAGACTAGCTGAACCCTGCTGTGTTACCCGCGATTATTGTCGTACCGCGAGTAACGCCGCGGGAGAAAGTTAGTCTCAAAAAATAGCCTCAAAAAGTTACTCCCTGGATCCACCAGCTACCTGCCAGTGATAGTCCCGTCAAAATCCGTCCAGCCGTTTCAGAGATTACCCGGAACAAACAAACAGACAGACAAAAAAAAAATTAAAAACATTTTTTGTATATGTACCGTGTATACATACATATGCATTTAGTAAAAAGCGGTTATTTTAATATTACAAACAGACACTCCAATTTTATTTATTTGTATAGACTAGTATTGGCTTACATTTTGTTTCTACATCATTTACTCCTCAGATTGGTAAATCAGAAGATACCTGTATAATTTTAAATGCAATATCGTGTTTTTGATTAAATATTACGATTGTTGAACATTAATTAGTTTTATTTATAATCCAAAATATAGAATGTTGTGAACATTATATTTTTGGCATATCTTACAGGAAAATGATACGAGTTGATACGTTACCTCAGAGGGAAAACGTGTGTTATACCATGGTGTGCAACACAACTAATTACGTGAAAATTATCAGTATGGTGGTTTAGAGGGCGGAAATAGCGTTAATCAATGAGATAATGGTTTCCTTGAGTGATGCAATACTTTACAGACTTTTAAATTAAATAAGTACATGTAATTGACTTATTTTAATGTACTAACTTTTAAACTTTCGCGTTCCATGATATATTAACAATTATTTTAACGGGAATTAACGCGATCACTTATTAAAAGGTATTACATACCTCTGATTTGCCTGACGTTTCGACCAGGTTGCACTGGCCGTGGTCACAGGCCTAAATCACTAAATCAGAGGTATGTAATACCTTTTAATAAGTGATCGCGTTAATTCCCGTTAAAATAATTGTTATTTTAATGTAGCTTCTTTCTTGTGCCGAGCAGTCAAAACCTGGAACTCACTACCAGCATATGTGTTTCCCGCCCACTATGAACCCGGATCTTTTTAAGCGGAGCGTGAAAAAGCATCTCACTAAGCCGCCATAGTGTGGGTCACCATGCTGCAGTGTCCTTATTTGCTTTGAGGATGGTGACCCCCTCATAGATTCTACTCATGCTTTCCAACAGGCAGAGTAGAGTCATTTCGGCAGTTAACATAAAAAAAAAACATTGATAGTTACGTTACAGACCATGATTAACTATGTGTAAGATAATAATAATATATATCAACTTGTTTAATTAACAAAAGCTTATTAGTGGTCTAATTGTTAATAAACCTAACTGCTTAGACTAGCTCAATTGTGAAAAAAAAATATTGTTCTTAGCTGTAGAACTCGACGCCTCTGCAACAGCTGTAAACAGCAGGAACTTGGGCAGGCTGTTGAGAACCGGGAATGGCAATGCGAAGCGGAGCGCCGAGTCCGGGGTTATCAATGTCCTTCATCTAACTCTGTTAAGCATTGTTTGTAGAAATTCTCAATTTAATCATCGCATTAAACCATATCTCGAATACATAAAAGTTTTGGTAAAGTTAAGTTATGTCACTCGTGTCATAATTAGGAATATATTGACACTTCATTCTTTAAAATCCGTTTAGTATTTTAAACGCCACAATTTAAAACATAAACAGACATAATCTGCCAAAATTATTATCAAGAAAAAGATTTACAACATATCTACACTGGTATCACGAAGCTATAGAGTTTGAATCGTAGAAATCTCTAATTGTCAAAGATAAAAATCAGATCAGATGAAGTTGCCCGAGTCAGTTAGTCGTTGACATGTAGTCTATACAAATAAATAAAATTAGAGTGCCTATTTGTAATATTAAAATAACAGATTTTTACCAAATGCATATGTATGTATACGCGGTACATATACCAAAAATGTACTTTTTAAATTTTTAATCTGTCTGTATGTCTGTTTTTTCCGGGTAATCTCTGGAAAGGCTAGACCTATTTGACTTTGGACTTTCATTGATAGGTAACTAGTACCATGGGGAGTAACTTTGGCTACTTTTTTTAGACTAGCTTCGCCCCGCGGCGTTACTCGCGGTACGACAATAACCGCGGGAAATACTGCGGGGTTCAGCTAGTAGTAAATAAATTTAGTTTAGAAAAACTAAAAAAGTATAACTCGCTATCAATAAAGTTAGATAAGGTAAACTTATTTTTTAATATTGGGTACAACGAAAGTATATTCTATGATTTTAGGATCTCGTGATCCATCGAGAAAAAAGATGCTTTCTACATCTAGCTTGTTAAGGATCCAACTTCTCATTCCATTCAATTACTAGAAGATCGGTTTCCTCATTGACAGTATTTCTGTGAGTATTTTACAAGCTTTTTATTAACTTGCAATGTATGTGTTATGCTTGTATGTTCGGGTGGAATCTTGTAACTCAATTTCGAACAAAATTTTTCTTCAATCGATTTTGTTGAAATTTTGCAAGCATATGTATACAGGGTGACAATACAATATTATAATGAGATGGAGTTGATCTGATGCTGGAGCTAGAAGGTGGTCATAGGAACTCTGTAAAGAAACGTTGCAACATCTTCGAGTTTTGATTCGTCTCGAGGAATACCAGTAAAAGTTTGTTTTTAATTTTTTTTTTAATTTAATTTATTCACGTTATTATTACCATTAAAAATAATACTATAACCAATAATGTAAATTATTATAACATAATGCTTTAATAACAATAAATTTGACCAAAAAGAAAATAACAATGGTATGAATAAAAAACACATTTTATAAATTCAATAATGAGAAGGCTTAGCTAGTATTAAACACACGTTGAATACCATTTCATAGTCCCAGGTGGACATATCCACACGGAGACTCTACTGTTGAAGGAGTTTTTAACTGTTGATGTATCAGGAGCTTGTTTTATTCCGGACCAAGCTGTAAATAAGTCCTTGTCGTAGTTATCGAGGTTTATCATAGAATTTGCTTTCCTAACGTGCACGGAATTGAAATTGTCTTCTGCTAGGCAGGAAACCAATGCCAAATAAATAGTGATACGTTTACTAGAGTACATCATTTATATGTAATTAAACAAAAAAGGTTTTGAAGATAAATTTCTTACAAATGTTTTTTCTTGATACAACGGAAATCATTTATCTCACAAAATTTAGGCGCCAAATTCCAGTCGGTAGAGCAATCGCCACTCTTCTCTGTTTTCCGCTATTTGTTTTTACCTTTTAAGAGGTCAAGACTCCCACTTTTACTTCACTCGCTGTATGAGTAATATTGATAATATGATATCAATTAACCATAATGGAATAAAGACGAAAGGAAATGAGTAGAAACTGCGCACGTATTTTATACTATGTTTTCAATGGTTTAATACTTTCTCACAAGCCATTCTTGTAATATGAATAGTTAAATTGAATAAGTTACTCTAAATAGAGTATAGCATGTTTTTAACATGTGAGTAAGTTTTAAGTTTCTTTTTCTTTCTACTTAATAAATGGTAAATTATAGTATAATGAAGCAATTACGGTGTCATTTTGTATACAGTTATGGCTTAGTTGTCTTTTCTTTCTACTACTTTTGTATTTGCAAAAGTAATCTACCTATATATGTTATATATATATATATAAAAATTAATCCCTATTTGCCTTGGTCATGACATCACGCGTGAACGGCTAAACCGATTTTGCTTATTATTTTTTTGTTGAATACCTCATTTAGCAAGGAAGGTTTTTAGTTATATAATATCACGCTACGACCAATAGGAGCCGGGTATCGACCGAAAATGTTAGGGAAATGGACAAAATATTTCTTTTGGAGAGACGCAGGTGAAGTTGCGCGGTTCAGCTAGTTTCTTAATAAAATAAGGCCTGAAAATACTTTAAATCTTGATTAACGACATTTAAGCATTAACTTCTTTTTACCGCAATAACCAACATACACAAGGGCAAATGACGAAGGCTTGTTTTATATATGTCTATATCTATAATTCAGTCAAAATAGGGCACACAGCCTTATCTCTATTAAAAACATTAAGAGCATATATTTATAATCCTCAAGACTCAGTTAAAAGTGCATCTTTTGCTAGAAGTTAATAAAGAATTTTTAGGCTTTTCCATGCTTAGCGGTTTATAGCACAAGCTCTGCTTAGCTTGGGACAAGATGGCGTTGTGTGTTAGACGTCCGTAATTGTACATACTTAAACTGAGATCACCATTATATCTTAGTTTGTTTCTTATTAATACTAAAACCCTACGGTAGAACTGAGAGAGAATAAAAAGAAACAGAAGCTACGCTACTGTAACAAACGTTTTCAAATTCTCTTTGTTTGTGAATGTTTCTATAATCTATATTATGGCTTCAACATTTCATGTCTCTACTCACCCCAGTAATGATGATTACCCGTCAAAGATCTTCATAATATAAAGACTAATAGAAATAAGAACTAAATATTTAGGAAATAAAGTATAAATTCGGAATCAATTGTTTGCATATAAAAACCGAAAACTCATTGAACAGATTTCAATATTTAGCAATATATCAACGAAAATCAGTAAAAAGTTTTTTTTTTTAATAAACGAATCTATTGACGAAGTACGCTTCTTATGAATTGAACTCTTAACAAAAGAGAATTCGTTAATTGAAGAAATCAAACCACTCAAATTCATACAATTCACTTTAATAAGCAAATAGAATTGGAAGAAAATATCACGTCAGTCGTTGCATAGTCGTAGTTATGAAGTTAGTAATCGCTGTCTACACAGTATCCCGATCTTCGGACTTGACCTGCTGGGCAGTGACCAACACGTACTCCATGGCGGTCTTCAAATGATGGTGCAAAATCTTCAGTAGATGCAACTTCTTCGATGTCCTCTTCAGAGTTAGGAATCACAACGTTGGTCTCTTTCTCGTTATCCTGGTCGTCGATGTTGTATGTCGGAACTGAAGTTGATGGATGGTCTTCTGCTTTATATCCCACTGTAGTTTCAACGGCAATGCCTTTAGGATCCAGTGGTTCTAAGCTAACTGAATGGTATCTCAATACGTGAGCGTTGATACAGATGACCAACGTCAGGCAGAGAGTGATCTTCACACACATATTTGAATACATAATTGTAATATTAATGTGTGGAATAACCACTTGCCTAGTGATGACTGTAAAGCTATCAAACCCACATTGCGCTTTTATACTAATCCAATGACGTAAACTTACTGTCCCTAAAAAAAATGCCCTGTAAGAAATACTGCAATATTATAATAAAGCATGGCTCTTTCCTGTTTGTTAATAGAAGTACGTCAATAGTAATGATGTGTCAAAGCAATGATACTAAATTGAAAACATTGTATAACAAGTAACAGGATGGTGGCAAACTGACTGGAAATTGTGATGAGTCTCCGCCTACTCGTGAACTCTAAAATCACAAAAATTGCAAGATTATTGTTGGCTCAACTAAAGCGGCCCTGATTTGACTGGTTTTCAATCGGCATAGCCCCAGAGATCATTGACACACGCAAGACCCCCCACGACGACAACGTAGGGAGACAGTTGAGGGGGCTATGAGCGCCTCCTAACCTATAAAGATTTTTTTTTAAGTAATACTATATTTCAGTGATAAATAAAAAACAAAGTTGAATGATATGTGTACTTTTTTAAAAACAGCTCCCGCACTAGTAATGTCATGTGTCGCTTTACAAACATAGAACAAAATAGACATCAAGAACACCTTGACCCTGAACAGCAATTTTTTAATCATAAGTTGTCCTAAGACTAAAACCACGACAGTTAGCGCAGTTGGAAGCAGCAACTTGAATGCCTAATCCACTACGCACTCAGCAGTGCAGTTTTTAAAAGTGATCTTTTGTTCTTTTACGCGTTTATAAGTGCTTATTATTAACTGGCACTTAAAGTTAAATAGCTTACGTACCAGTTAGTAATAGGTAAAAATAGCTAATATTTTGTTTAAATTTCACCCGACAACGGTGAAGCCAAAAGGAAAAAAACTAGTTTTAGTAGTCTATGTATGTTTGTATGTTCCATTATTGCATCCAAAATATCTAACTGATTCTTACGAATAAGGCGTTAATAGATGCGTAATATAGACCTGGGTAATAATATAAATCTTATCAAATGTGTTTACGTAGTCGGGTTATAGTTTTGAAACTTTTTATTGTAACAATAACTTATATCATCGCCTTATCCTTTTCCCAACTTACAATTCCCACTTACAATCATTGTGTCCGATAAGGGAAATTTGATTGTTAAACATTGTTATGAACATTCATAACTTGAGATATAATGGTTATATGCAGTATACACATATTGCATACTAGCTAAACCCCGCGGTGTTACCCGCGGTTATTGTTGTAACGACTAACGCCGCGGGACAAAGTTAGTCTAAAAAAAGTAGCCTAAGTTACTCCCTGGATCATCAGCTACCTGTTAGTGAAAGCACTCGTTGCGGTTGTCGCAATAGCGCGATATTAATGGCCATCAGAATCACTGCCCATACTGGGGGCCCCATGGACCTCACAACCCCCTCGTAGAGTCTCTTGCAGGAGTCATCGGGTACCCTCATGTTTGGCAGCAACCATGCCAATGCATGTGCTGCGTCAACCAGCTAGGAGACCAGACTTCGGAAATGGTGTCCGAAATCCCATCGGCCGTTGAATACGAGTCCCAAATACCTCATAGAGGGCTCGATGCCAAGAGTCGATCGGGTGGCTTGCTCCGGGGCCCGTATAAAAACAAAGTCTCGGATTTGTACAGAGCCACCTCAAGAACCAACCGCCGGATTTGTTCGACGACTTGGGTAACCCCGGCCGTTACCCAAGTCGTCGAACAGGGTTGCCTCACGATGCATCTCGCCGCTCGCATAACACGTAATCCTCTATCTCCTAACCTTACCTGTCACCTTAATAACTTGAAAGTAATATTTTATAAAAAAGACTGAGTAATTCCAGAACTAGGCATTTAATTATTCAAATATTAACCAGAGTAAAATCTAGGATGACAAGTTAACAGCGAAAAAGGAAGGGGCGTATAGGATCAGTACATATTAATGGAGACATATGGCGTTTGGAGTTCAGTGTTGCAATTATACATTTTAATATCCTCTCCTTAATTGCAATCCCATAGCCACGGGACAGTCAATTCAATCTTCTTTTGAGAAATTGGGTTTGTAAGAACGTCGGCAACCATATTTTGAGTCCCAACTTAACCGAGATCAATTTCCTTTTAGCAACTTTTTCTCGAAGAAAATGATATCTTATATCAATACGTTTGCTGCGAGCACAGTGACAGTCAATACCTGCAATTTTTATTGCACTTTGATTATCACAATAAATTATGGTAGGCGCAACTGTAACTTTCCAATGTAGTTCTGACCCTAAATACCTCAGCCAAATAGCCTCTTGTGTGGCTGTAGCCAGTGCCATATATTCTGCCTCCATGATTGATAATGCAACTGTGTTCTGACGTTTAGAATACCATGAGACTGAAGCACCCTGAAACATAAAAGTGCAGCCAGAGCATGATCTCCGGCTGTTAATATCTGAAGCCCAATCTGAATCACAGTAACCAAATACTCTTCGTTTTTCTTTGTTTTTACTAAATGTTAATTTATAATCATTTAATCCCTTTATGTAGCGTAGCACCTGCACAAATTCCAAATAGATACATTTTTTTTTATTATTTAGATGTGTTTATTCCATATTGATCAAGCAAATCAAAAGTATCAAATGTTTATTAAAAATTTGATCGCATTAAACTGTTTGTAAAGTTACTTGAGGAATTCTCGGACTAATTTATATTCTTATATATAAAAACAATTGTTGTTCGTTTATAATACAAGTTCTGCTTAGTTTGGGACTAGATGGCGTTGTGTGTTAGATGTCCGAAATATTTATTTATTTTTTTATTTTATTTTATCTCGCTCAAAAATCAAGAACGACTGGGTCGATTATTTTGGTTTTGAAATGTTTGTCATAGTCCAGGGAAGGTTTAAACGGTGAAAAATTAAAAATAACTTGAAAACCCAAATGTCATGTGGTACGAAGTAGCGGGCACATCTAGTAATTAATAATTATGAAACGTTGAAATCAGAGCGAGTTGAGAAAGTTACCGCTACTGCAGAACTTCGTAGGATCCCCTTTTCTTTGTATATTTGGTGCTACCTGTATCTGAAATCTCATCCTAAATCACACGCTTATTTGCAATAAACATAGTAAAGACACATAAAATAACAAAAAAAAACAATTACTTTTCAACGAATGATTTAATGGAACATGAAACCTTTTGTTTTAATATAAAAACTTATATCTTAATTCAGTTATAACAGGTACTTATTAAATTGTCATTCTGAAAGACAGGTCACAATATAAATTATTTGGTGATTTGAAAGTTCTAATTAAAAATTAATTTTGTTTTATAAACGTGGAACATTTTGTTCAAAAGCAGATTCTGGAAACTGACGAATCTCAGTGTACAGCTGAATTAGTAGCAGTAATCGACGTTGGCATCAAATCAAATTGACTATTTCCATGAAATTGACAAAGTAGAAGAGCTTGTCAAATAAGTGCCTTATGAACTCAATGATCGTAAGCGCAAAGTTTGCATCGAGGCGTGTCTTGCAATACTCAACATATACATAATGAAAGGTTTGTGAACCGCATTGTTACATGCAACGGAATGTGGATTTAAGTCATCGCAAGCACTCAGTAAGTTCACAACGCACGTAACGAAAATTCGCCCACACAAGGTGATAGTCACTGTTTGGCGATCTACCAAATGGTGTGGTTTACCATGGCTCCAAATTGAATGAGCATCACTGCAGATGTGTGCGGTAAAGAACTGAATACAATGATGAAAAAACTTTTATGTTTCTAATCAGTTTTGGCCAATCACTTGTCTCAAATTCCAAAAGCTGGGATCGGAATCTCTCTGCTATCCGTTGTACTCACTAGACCCTGCACCTACGATTTCTACTTTTTGCAGAATTTTGAAATCTTCTTGGCAGGGAAAATAATTAAGTGGCATTATAAAGTCTTTGAAGGATTTGTCGACTCTCGTCCAGCTAATTTCATTAATACACTGCCACTTTGTTAGCAAAGCTGCATCAATTACATGGGTGATTTTTTTATTTAATAGATATAAAAAAACATTTTTCATAAGATTATCACCTAAACCTATTTAGCGATTGAAGTTTGCTAATTGCAGAAATCAAACCATTTAAATTCATACAATTCACTTTAATAAGTAAATAGAAAACATTGGAAGAAATAATCGCTTCACTCGTTGCACAGGTACAGATATTAATTTAATAATCACTATCTACACAAAAGCCTGATCGTCGGATTTGTCCTTGTGGGCAGGAACCAACGGCAAAAGCGACTCGGTCTTCAAATGGTGATGGTGCAAAATCTGTCAGAGGCGCAACTTCTTCGACGTCCTCGTCAGAGTCAGGAATCACAACGTTGGTCTGGTTTTCGTTATTCTGGTCATCGATGTCGTTCTTCGAAATTGAAATTGGTGGATATTCTTCTGCTTTATATCCCACTGAAGTTTCAACGGTAACACTTTTAAAATCCAGTGGTTCTAAGTTGATTGAATGGTATCTCAATACATGAGCGTTGATGGAGACGACCAACGTCAGGCAGAGAGTGATCTTCACACACATATTTGAATACATAATTGTAATATTAATGTGTAGAATAACCACTTGCCTAGTGATGACTGTAAAGCTACTGAATCCTTATGGTCTTTTATACTAATCCAGTGACGTAAACTTGTTGTGCTCATGAACGAACTACTTTAAAATAGACTCTAAAGTAATATGGTAAGGTATTTAATTTTCTTATAAATCTTTCCTGTTTATTGGATGAAAAGCATCAAACGTAATAATGTATTACATCATAGTAAAGTTTAAATATTCATGTTGTACTTTTCAGTTTCTTCAGTTCAGTTCTTTACAATTCAGAAGTTACATATTTCAAGTGATAAGTCAATGATAAAGTAGCCTTATCAATAAGATATTCTAACCTAGAATTTTTAATTTTGTTAATTAAACTAGACATAACTTTATACATTTAATGTAAGCTCCTATATTTAACAAGAATAAAGTAATAGAAAAAACTTATATCATACCCATCTAAATTTCAAAAACAAAAACAAACAGGAAATAAAAAACGATAAAATTCAAAGCTCAATTTATGTATCAAAGAAGGTTTCAATGGAAGCCTACATTTTGGCTCTTCCTTTGTAGTTAATTTACCCGATTGAATAACATAATTGGACTGCGCTATGTAAGAACTAATTAAGTGACAAAATTGAAAAAAATATGAGTTTTGAATGCAGATCGATTCCAAGCATAGTAAACTATGTACTAAGCTATTTTTGTATTCAAAAGTCAATCAAACAACATGTAAAAAATTGTTAGAACTTATGCACAAATTCACAAAAATTACGTAGTAAAGAATTAACCGTCTAAGTAACTGTAGCAAAATATACAAAGAGAATTTCAATTTTCATAATAGAATAATATCCACAAAAACCAGATAATTCGTGTAATTTTGTTAATTAAAAAACGCAATATCGAACTAACCGCCTAGAATGGCAGCTAATTTGTAAATGCAAGAGAAGAAATTTACAGCTTTTAAAATGAAAAAAAAAATGTTTTTTTGGAGTTTCCAAAATGATGAAGGCAAGAATAATATTTAAAAAAATGGCGTTAAATAATTTAGTTATTTGCGACATTTTTTTGTATACATTTTGCTTTTTGGGAACCGGTCAAATGGTTATCTCGTTGTAGCTAGTAACATATTGGTACTGTTTTTTACATAATGTGGTTTGTAAAAAGAAAAAAAAAACTTATAGAAGGAAATGCTGTAAACTGGTTAGAATTTAGAATCTAAAGTTAGGTTTACTTTACGAAAAAGAGCGCCCGCTTAGATTTTTCTTGTCTCTAGTAGCAATTTCGGGGAGCATGAACTCTAAGAACTGGGATGATTTGGATCTCTTGACATCGACATCACCTTATTCTTACTCCATCTGATGCTCGATACCATGACTAAAATTTAACAGAATCTAATGATTTAGAAGAAGAAAATTAGAAAAATAATGATTGAGTAGGTACATTTAGTTTTAATTGCTTGGAGTTTTTTAGTTTGACAAGTTGTGTTTTTAGTTTATTATAGATATTTAGCTTGAACAGTACTTGCATGTAGTTGATGGTAGTGAAACAGGTTCAGGTTCAATTCAGGTTTTTTTTTATAAAAAAATGATATTCAAATTGATGTGTATCTCCTAATTAGCAATGACATATAAGATCACCTTAACGAAATGGTTTAATCTGTATAAATTAACTCAAACTATTTATTTACACTATATCTATTTAACTGCACGGTTGGTCCAGTGGTTTAAGCGGTAACAGCAGTTCCAGGATCCCTCCCGTCTCAGGCGCAGAATGGCACACCGTGTGGTTTTAGTCGGTTCGATTCCGACACACCGCCCCGCCGCAAACTCCGGTGGGGAGACGGCGCGAGAGGGTTTCCACAAGTTAAAAAAAAAAGTGTCGCCACGCCGTTCCCTACTTCGCCAAGGGTTGTGGGTTCAAATCGCACATGAGACAACACTTTGTGTAATCCACAAATTGTTGTTCTGAGTCAGGGTGTCCTTTGTGTCCGTTTCATGTATGTTTGTAAAGTCCCCCGTAAGACAGGATTAATTATTAGTGCGAGCGTTGTCATTTAAAAAAAAAGAATTTTCGTAATGCAGATTACACAAAGATCTGCCATAGCTGGCCAAAAACTTTCCGACCGAAGATCTATATCTAGCAGTGGACTATGATAGACCGTCGATAAATATCTATAGACAGGTGCATAAAAAAAATTATTTTTATAGTACCTACCTTCTTAATCATAATCCTAACTGAATACCCTTTTAACAAACAAATAATGTTTTCCAAGAAGTTAGATAGTTTTATACCTATGAATAAATATTATATGATGTTATGTTGCAATGACTAAACAGGTAATGACTTTCCTAGTAATTGAGTCATTACTTTTTAATTATTTTATGTTTTTGTCTTTTTGTGTTAACAAATTCATTTTAGCTAATCAAATTCTAGAATTTCAACCTACTATTCAGTGTTTTTTTTATCAAAATGTATGCATTTCTTTTGACCTGAGTAGGTTACAACCATCGTGATGAATCCTCATATTCAAATGCCTCGTATTAAGATTGAAACCATACTATGTATTTGTTATAGTCTCGATTAGTCATTGGTCACAATCCCTTTTGTTCAAGTGTATAAATTATACTTAATTTGTTTTCATATCTAACCGAGGTTTATACGTATTTAAATAAGCATAAAATATAAGGCACTGAATTACCTGGTATATACACACTTTAAAACTTCATCTTTTTACAATAATAATAATAAATAAAGTGTTATAGAAAAACTAAAAAACACGCTTACAAAAGTCGGTTACAAATAAACAAAAAGGTAAAACGTTTCAAAAATATAGATAGGCCTGAGGAAGTATCTTTTAAAGAGGAAAAAAATAGAAAATAAACAAAGATGAACTTGATCCTTTAAATGTCTATTTACTTATATTCGTATTTAAAACACAAAATAAAAATTAAATTTCTATTAAATTAAATAGACAATACATTATTTTCAGATTAAACTGATTTATGTAATACAGTATCAGTTTTGATTTGAAAGCGTTTTCATATTTTTTTAAACTTGAAAGTAGCTGTAAACTAGGCATTTATAGTTGACATAGGATTTAACATTCTACAGTCACAGTAACGCACATTTTTTAAAACACTAAATTCCATATTATCGACTGCCTTGCAAAACACAACATTTCAACATCTGATTGAACTGAACTGACTTACTTTAAAAACGAACATATATGTTATTTCTTTTGAGTTGACTTAATAGTCATACGTCTCATCGTTTTCTGATCCCTTTGCTTCAACGCAAGAATCACCTTGTCTTTTATATCTATAGGGACATCTACATACTAGGGTTCCATCATGATATGCAAAAACAGAAGGTTCTGTCAAGGTACGTTGTCTGTGTGTACGCGTTGGGATTCGGAAGACCTCAGTCGTAGACCTTGGTAAGCGAGTTACGACTTTCCGCTCTTTAGAAATTAAAGTCTTCTCATCCAGACCAATATTCACTCTGTCCAATGGGTAAAATTGCCCTCGGTGATATCTTATAGTTCTGGCGTTGACACAAGCAAAAATCACGACAAACAAATTAAATTTCACACATATGGTCGAAAACATTATCTATTATAATATTAAATGCGTGGATTCACTGCAAGTCTTAGAAGATTTATGAAGCGCCATTGTTTCTTCTGTTCTTTTATAGATTATAAATATTGACTTAATAACTACATCATATTCCATAAATAAACCGATTCCCACCCTAACAATGTAATAAGGTGCTTTGTGTAATTTCTAACAAGAAGTCTTTAAACACTTTCTTATCTAGTTACTCATATTATTTATAATGCTACATAATTTTTTTTTATTACGAGTAATAATTTCGTCCTGGTAAAACCAAGGCCACGCTACAAATATAGTCTTTAATTATTTCCTTGATCGACTATGGTCGTGTGTGTTATTTTAACCTGAATGCACATTTCCTCATTAAACTAATCTGCTCCTGAAATTATCCAGGACTCAATAATACATTTACAGAAGTTTTAATGGAAGAAAATATCAGTATTTAGACAAAGGAAAAGGAATGGTTAATTTGAAATGAACATGATATGTAATCTTGAAAGTTATTGGCAGAGTTCAACCGTATTATGTCTGTTCATTTTGAACGACCTGACTTATTTGAAACACTCTAGTTTAAATTCTATTTTCAACCAGTATTTGTTAAATAACATTTTGTGCCATGTTTGTTTGCGAGATGTTTTATCGCATTTTCTTAAGGGTACCGTAGCCAAATGGCAAAAAACGGAACCCTTATTGATTCGTCATATCTGTTTGTATCTCCATCCGTATGTCACAGCCTCTTTTTCCGAGTCTATAAGAACTATACTGTTGAAACTTGGTAAGTAGATGTATTCTGTGAACCGCATCTCACACAAAAATAAATTTCCTATATTTAGAACTGAAACTCAAAAATTATTTTTATCAAGGCTATGCTTCGGGTATCTATGGACAGGTCTTCAAAAATTATATTGAGATTTTTATAATGGTTTGCGTGAGAGACACTTCCAAAGTGGTAAAATGTGAATGATAAAAGTAAAAAAATATATGATGTACATTAATTACCATGCAAACTTCCACCGAAAATTGGTTTGAACGAAATCTAATAAGTAGTTTTTAAAATACGTCATAAATCGTAAACTGCAATTTACCTTTCATTCAATCAACACAAATATAAAAATAAAATAAAATTATATTGTATTTCTTGCTGGTGCGGAACCCTTCATGGGCGAGTCCGACTCGCACTTTGTCGCTTTTTTTATTTATGAACCAGCCATAATGACTCTAACTCTGCCTGATAGAAAACATGAGTAGCATCCAAGAGTAGAAATCACCATACTCACTATAAATGCAGACGATTTAGCATTGTGACCCACACTACGGAGGCCTATTGAGATGCTACTACATTATTGAACCTCCGGTTTTGAATGTCATTTTAAAAGTTATAAACACAGACACAATCCGTTTTTCAATCAATTTTCATCAGGAATTATATCAAGGGAAACCGCGGGAAACAGCTAGTCTGAGGAAAAATGCCGATTTATATCAGTATGGTTATTTCAAGAGGATATATATAACATCAGCTTATCGTATTAATAACCAAACGATTAAACGACACTATAAAAGCGTAAATACACCAACATTAGTCATTTACTATTCAGTGTTTCGTTGGTTAATACACGTTTGTATATATCTATCTCAAAAATGACTTTGGAAGTGTTTATAAAGATTTTCTTGTGTGTAATGTTAGTTACTTCTATTGAAAGTGGTGTACTATCAACTCTGAGAAGAAAACCAGAAAAGTTTGAATTTGATCTTCCACCCGAAGGGTTAACTATGGACATAGTGGTACAAAATCGTGACACTCATATGCCAATTTCAAAAATTAAGTTTGACATCAACGAACAGAATAAGAAAGTAGTACTGTCCTTATCACCAGCAATTCCTACCATTATACCTTCAGTGGATTCTCGTAATATTATCGAAGTGAATACATGCCCAAGAGGATATACCAGGGCTGGCACTTTCTGCTTCAAGGATGATTACGAATACAATTAATCTCATACTGAAAATGGAAATGTATGATCTCACTATTTATTATGGAAATATAAAACCAACATCGCAGTTATTTTTTGTCAAGTCGTTGAAATATAAAAAATCAAGTGGGAAACAAGTGCAGCAAAGTAAATGAACTCATCATCAGCCTACTGCAGCCCACTGGACATACATATTCTCCAATTGCATGGCACTTGGTTCGAACCTCGGCTTCTCGCAGCCAACTCCTGCCAAGCAGCTTCCATAGATCATCACTCCACCTAGCCTGTCAACGTCTCACACTACATTTGCCGAGATGCGGTCTCTACTCAAGAACCCGTTTACCCCAATGGTAATCGGTCCTGCGGCTAATATGACCAGTCCACTGCCACTTCAGCTTGGTAATCCTTTGGGCTATGTCGATGAACTTGATTCTCTGCCGGATCACCTCATACCTGATGCGATCCCTCCGAGAAACAACAAACATAATGATAATGATAAATGAACTAATTTCTTTTAATTGATAATACAAATATGTTGATTGAACCATTTCAGTTACATTTTGATGAGAGCTCTATCTCCTAAACCAGATTGATGAACCTGTTACTTTAAAGTCAGTTGTCTTCCTTAAATAGAGGTGTAGTGGTTAAAGTATTTTATTTATTGGAACAAAATCCAGATATATGTTAAATTATAACTAGATGCAATGTGTACACCAAATTTATGAACATGTAACCCACACCATTGTTCAAAGAATAATAGGTTATTTTAATCAGTAAACGTTAGGTTTGAAACAATAATTATAATTAGAAAACAACAATATATATTTCAGCAGTAAATGAAGATCAAATTATAATACTTAATATTCATGCGGATGCGAATAAAAATGCGGACTGTAAAGTAGGGTTGTATTTGTATTGAATTATTTAAATAATTAAATAAATGCTATTTTAACATTATTCTGTTTTATTATTTTCATATTGTTTATAGAACAATCATATTATATGTACCTACAGGATATGTTTACGTATGTAAACTTATCAGCACCGTACTCTGTTTAATGACTCAGACTGATAACTAGTGATTACTAGTGCTGGAAATAAGAACGTTATATTTTGTAGTAAAATATCAAATACTTGGAAATCCCAATAAATTTTAAATTGATATAGATTGAGATACTATCTTATGTTAGGGACTCCGAGCACATTTTAAAAAACGTGAGATCAGATATGTAGTTTCAGAATTCATCGTAAGCAGGAACGTGACTGAACATATAATAAGTTAATATTATTGGCCAAAATAGTAAATTGATTAACATTAATGTACTTTATTAATTCAACAATTTTAATTTTAAAAATATAATTGATTCACTTTTTAAACTTTCCCATCAAATTAAACTAAAAATTCTGTTAAGTAATTGTTTTTTTTTTGTTTTGAGAGTATATTTGTCTCTAAAGATCCAATTTATTTGTTTCACCTAGGGTGTCTCATTAAGAGTGCACTTTATAAATTTGATGTAATTTTTTATTTATCCATGTGACAAATATGGAATTTTGTAGGTATAACATATTTTTATTCTAATTATTATACACTATGTACGACAAGAGAAATATCAAACGATAAATTATAATCAATTAGGTCTTTAATTGCGGTTTGATACTTTATAAATATTAATACGACGTCCAATCTCCATTATTGTCTATAATGGCTTGGAATCTTCGCAGCATACTTTTCACTAATTTTTCAGCATAGCTGTGAGGTAAAGGCCTTCGCGTGGACTTCAGTTCACGAGTAAGGTCAGCGACGGTCACTACATTATTTGCCCTTAGTTTAAGCTTCATCCAAGTCCAAACATTTTCAATTGGATTGGCATCAGGGGACTGTGAGGGCCAATCCAACACGTTAGTACCACTGCTTGCTTTCCAAGTGGTTCAGAGCCCACTTCAGTGTTTAGGATCATTACCCTCTTGCAGAATCCATAAATCATTTTGGTGTGGAAATATCTTCTTAGCTGACGGCAATAATTCATCATCTTCTCAGCATTCAAAGAATTAGTTAATTCCCGAAACCCTTTTTTGAGAAGCATCCCCAAACAGGCACATTTAAAGGGTATTAAACGGTTTGTACCATCACTCTATTTTCAGCCGTAGCCAAAGGTCGAGTCGAGTAACTGTAGCATTTTTTCAATGAGTGGTTCAGAAAGAAAAGATTCGTTCATCGTGCTTCAATATTTCATCCCATTTAAAACTAATCGCCTTTTAATGGTGTCAAGTAATATAATTAAACCCTTTTTCGTGAACTGTTCTTGAAGTGATAATAACGGATTCTTAGCAAACATCTGTACAATCCGTTTATCCTCTATGACAGACGTCTTTTTCGATTTGCTACGATCTGAGAAGTCATCGTCGGGTTTTGTTTAATATCGAATATCTCTTCACCCACTTACTCACGAAGGTCTTGGACTTTTTATATAATGGACGGCCTGGTCGCGGAACATTTTGGGTCCTTTCAGATAAGTACAGAAAAACTTAGCTTCAAAGCAGGAAGCGTACGCGGCAATCATTGTAAAAAAATAATATTTTAAGATATATGGACGGAAAATGTATGTTTCTATTAATGCATTGTAGGCTAAGAATTGTTCTATTCAGCCTAATATTTATTGTTATAAATTGCATTTCATAATTTAATAAATATGCCAGTCATGTTCTTGTCAAAGACACTGTAAATGGAGAGCTTTATAAATAGAAAAAGCGACCAAGTGCGACTCGTACTCGCTCATGAAGGGATCCGTAGCAGCAAGTAACATAACATAAAAATTCTTGTAGTTCGTTGTAACTATGATTGATAAATTGCGGTTTACGTTTTATGACATATTAAAAAAACTCTCAACCCACACTCGGCCAGCATGGGGACTTATGGCCTTAACCCTCTTCTGAGAGGAGATCCGAGCTCACCAGTGGCACCTTATGGGTCGTTGATGAAAAAAAACTACTTACTAGATCTCGTTCAAACCAATTTTCGGTAGTATTTTGGATGGTAATGTACATCATATATTTTTTTAGTTTTATCATTCTCTTATTTCAGAAGTAACAGGGGAGGGACACTCATATTTTCCAATCTCAAAACCGAGATCCAATGCGTCATCGGTGAAACGCGTCAGCTACAGCCAGAAAAGTCATGAAAAGAGTAATGACCCTTTATCAAAGCCGTGGGCGATTTGGCATATATTTTGTTTCATACTGAAACCGAATATGTCTTCTTTACAATCAAATAACAAAATCAAAAATACGAGTTTTTATCTAAAATGAAAAAGTGCACTCTTACTGGGACATCATTTAATTTTAGATGAAAATTGTTAAGTTTACAAGAATGACTTCAAACTAATATCAAGATAACTCCCTTTAACTTAATACCTGAAAAGTTGAAATAATGCCTGATGGGTTTACTTCATCAAAATAAACAGCCTTTAACAGACCGCTACTGGATATGGGAATCTCCTTAGAATAGACATTTTGGCCTACTTATAAGATAGTTTGGAGTATGTTTTAAGTTTTCCTGTTATTTGCTGTCATGTCGTACTGCATAGTTTGTGCCTTAGTCACCTCTTACAATAACCGTAAAAGAAATAGGAGTGGTGATACTCTGCATTGTTAATCCCTCACAACATGGCAATTGATTGAAACTGCACTCTCGTTGCATATAGAAATTAGAGTGGTTAATCCAATCATGGAACAATACCAAGGAAAATATTCACATACATATGACTAGTCCCTATGTAAAACCCCTTGAAGTAATTAACTTTGCCTACCTATAAAATATAAATGTAGGAACTCGACACGGAAAATATAGTCTGGAAACTTTTAAATGGGAGTTTACCCTAAGTGAGATATCGAAAAACAAAAATATTTACAAAATAAATTATGCTATATGTAACTTTATTTGTTTGTTGGTTAATTTTAAACTATGCTGTGTATATAAATATTAATAATTATAAACACAGAGCTTGTATTGTATTACCCGACTACGGCAAAGCCAAAGCAGGGTTATGATGTATGTATGTTCATCTGTTCCCTCATAGCTCCTTAATTATTTATTAGAACTGGACAAATGAGGTATCGTTAGAAGCGTCTTGACCGTCCGCCGGTTATAGGCCATACGACGTGTCACTGAATCTAATGTGGCGCCCTCTAGCCGATATAAATTACTGTTCTAAAAAATAAATTTGAGATAAATATGCTCTGTTTGGTATCATTGGAAAGAGCTTTACTTGTACATTTTAAAAATACATTGAAATACATCCCTTTATGCTCCGGCATGAATGGGCTGGCTCGACCGGAGTGATACTACAGCCTCACAGAAAACTGGTATAAAATAGTGCTTGCGCTGTGTTTCACCGCGTGAGTGAGGATACCGAGGGCCCATAGCCCATTCCTCTATCTAGGGAGATGGGGAGGGGTCCCCATCCCCCAAAGGCCGCCAACACTTGTGACGCCTCTGGTGTTGCATGTGTCTATGGTCGGCGCTAATCGCTTAACATCAGGCGATACGTTTGCACATTTGCCCGCTCATTTGATAAAAAAAAATCTATTAATTATGACATAAAAAGGACTCTATTAACTGTTATTGTCGAAAGATTATAGTAACAAAGAAAAAAAACATCGACAAAGCAACGCCTTTTTCTAGACTGATTATTATGAAAATATAAAACAAGAATGATGAGAAGGAAACTTGACTTATTTGTTTATTAATAATATCTACCAGTGCCATTAATGGACATCGACAACTTTATACCATTTATCATTCATTACCCATAGACGAGGCAAGGGTCACCTTATACGCTACGGTGACATCATAAGTAACATCACTGAAGAAAAAAGAGAAAGAAGAAGACCGAGACAAAGTTATATCGACGAGATTATAGAAAAGTGGCGATCGCGAGGTATAAAGCGGTCAAAGAAATGGCGCTTGATAGGAAGAGCTGGATAAAGCTGCATCGACAAGAGCGCTGCTGTTAAATAAAGGGTGATGAGAATATTTTTTATGTTTGCCCTGCCAATGTGATTCTACTCTGTCTGATGAATCCAAGAGTGGTGGTCACTATACGGCGAATGCAGACAATGCAACAATGCAGCATGGTGACCCACACCATGGCAGGCTTGTGATGCCTTGCATCATTGGGCCTCCGTCTCACACTCACCAACACGACAGCACGATCGCTTTCATTTTACGTTGATTTTCTGTGTGAGGGTAGTACCATCCCGGTCGAGCCGGCTCGATTTACTGCCATCAATTTTATGCGAATCATGTTGGTTGTGATAAAAGGGGGTTTTCTATTATTTGCTCTTATAAATAAGATAAATTATAAATGAGATAAACGAGCAGATATAACACCTGAATTTTAGTGACTACCACGTGGACATATCTACAGCTCAAGTACATTACAACTCTTTCAGTCTGTCTCTCTAGAATCATAGAGACTGGGAGGGTTTGGGGAGATCTCAATCAGTAAGAACAATTGCTTCATCATCATCCAAAATAGTTTATTATAGTTCATTTCTGGATATAGAACTTTTCTGGTTTTGGCCCTACAGTATTAAACCAGCCAGACGGGTTTGCACATAGTTTGTATCAAGTTTTCGTTTTCTTTGCAATGCTGTTTACTTCTTTAGTCGGCTTTTACAAACTGGTTGGATAGAGGTGGTGACTTCATATTTTAAATATGGCATTACACGCATTGCCCCAATTATCATCAATTATTATATATACTAACATTGTCATTCTCTATGAATAATGATTGGATTAGGGTAAGTACTAAGCAATCATAGAGTTAAAAATAAAGTTTATGTATATGTATGCGACAAGAGTTATTATTAGTAGTTTTCCCCTAGTCAATCAATGACTTGTTTATTGTTTTATTCGGCTTCCTCGTAATGATTGAAAATGATCTTTTACGAATTCAAAATTCCATTTGTTTACCTGTGGAAATTAATTAGGTTTAGATGATTCGCGGAACATTCTAATGGGCTTATTACTACCACATCAACTTTTTTTTTAAATTTTCAATGATTATTTTATTTATTTTATTTATTTATTTATTTATATATATTATTAGATTAATGAGGAAGTTTCATTGAAACTAAATCTAGTCACAGCTTTTATGTAGAAATGCAGTATATTGTTCTTAATAATTAATCTATACATACAAATAAATAAAATTGGAGTGTCTGTTTGTAATATTAAAATAACTGCTTTTTACTATATGCATATGTATACAGGGTACATATAGCAAAAATGTACTTAAATTTTTTTTTGTCTGTCTGTCTGTCGGTCTGTCTGTCTGTCTTAGAGATTACCCGGAACAAACAGACAGACGTCTGTTTGTTCCGGGTAATCTCTGGAACGGATGGACCGATTTTGACGGGACTTTCACTAGCAGGTAGCTGATGATCCGGGGAGTAACTTAGGCTACTTTTTTTAGACTTACTTTGTCGCGCGGCGTTACTCGCGGTGCAATAATAACCGCGGGTAACACCGCGGGGTTCAGCTAGTAATACATAATATTCAAGCGCCAGAGGTCGCAGAACGATCTTCGTCCTTTATAAAGCTAAACACAAGCCTGGAGGAGACAGACGAGGTCATCTATCACCCTAGCAGAAGCCGGCCAGGGTGGTATCACGCCCGGTGATCATCAGGGTTCCTACTCAGGCCTGAGGTTCGTCGAGGTTCCAAGGTTTTACTTTCTAGGGAACACCTGATTCCCAAGATATTACCTGAGACTGTGTACGGTTTTTAGTCGGTCTGAGTCCGACAAAGCCAGTCGGTGCTATCCAGGAGGATTCCTGAACAGACAAAGGAAAGAAATGAAAATACAATGATAATACATATTTAAGTATGATACATTAAACCTATAATATTAATCGATATCGTTGCTTCTACTCGTATATCCTAAATATGTCGTTGGAATTCTTTAAAGTTATTTTATAACGTAAACAGCAGCGGAGTTAAAACACCATGGAATTTTATTCAAATTGATTTAAATTTTCTCGTGTCTCGGGTTCGATGCCCGGGTCGGACTAAATGTTTGTATGATCTGCAAATATTTGTTTCGGAGTTTGGGCATTTTCTATGTATAATGTGTAGGTTTTTACAAAAAAAAATGATAAATGTATTTACATCAGTTGTGTAGTACCCATAATACAAGTAAGAAGAACTATGGAGTAGCTTGGGACTAGATGGCATTGTGTGTTAGATGTCAGATTATTTTTTATTTACGAATTCTTGAATGTCCGAGAGATCTTGGCTTAGAGAATGGCTTACATTGCTCGTAATTTTGACATTTAGACATGGTAAAAATATGTCATAGGTTTATTTTGTACAAAATTTGATACTCAAACAAAGGAAAGATCCAGTTTTTTAGCAGTAAGGTTTTGAGGTAGGTATTTTATCAACAGCGTATTATAGTCCTCTGCTGGAAATAGGCCTCTTCTTGCAAAAGAGGTTTCGGCCTCGATTGGCTTGACAGTCAATTCCATCCATTACAGATCTGTTCCTAAACTGTTACTCATTGTAAAAGCCCACTGTGTGATCATTGCTAAGGGGGTAAAAAATAATATATATTTATATATATATACTAGCTGTTGCCCGCGTCTCCGCCCGCGTATTCTTTGTCCATCTGTTTATCGACCTGTCTGTATTTTTGCTCATAGCTAACTCTAAAATGGCTAGACCATTTTGACGGGACTTTCGCTGACAATTAGGTGCTAATGCTATGAGGAGTAATTTAGGCTACTTTTAGTTTAGATTAGCTGCATCCCGTGTTGTGACCCGTGGATTTTGTTAAATGTAAAATAATAAAAACAGATAACATAGAGTGCAGTTAATTTATAATAAGATTAATCATCATTGTCATACGTTATATCAAATTTCGTAATATTGGTGAATGATCAATTTTCATGAGTCAAAATTTGCGTAATAAAATAGTAGTGACGCTTATTAGACGACCAAATAAAACCAAAGGGCATGACATCATTCGTATACCATACGTTTTTCCGTCAACTACTTGACTATGTCAGTCATTGCGCTGACTTAAGGCGGAAAATACTATCAGAAGCCTTTGCTACGTTTTATCGTGTATGCATGATGTAATGCTGACCGTAAAAGACGTGACGTGTCATGATTGAAGAAATTTGAAGTCTTTAACTTAGGTAATTGAATTTTTTACCCACTAAAAAGTTGTCTAAATTTTGGAAAAAGTAATAGGCTGTATATGCAAGGTCTGGTGAGTATGGCGGATGAGGGAGAGCTTCCAAGCCCAGCTCTTGCAGCTTGGAGACTGTCTGTTGCGCTTTGTGGGTGTGTGAAAAATTCAATCAAAAGTGAATAAAAAATTTAATTCCCGAGAGGCAGTACAAAATGCCTTTGAAGAGTTTGTTGCCTCCCGTCCAGCTGATTTTTATATCGGCGGCAATTTCATAGGTAAAGACCTATTGTTTCGGGTTTGTATTGCTAAAGTTGCTGATAAAGTATGTAACGTGTTTACAATTCTGACACCGAAATATTTCCCTCACTTTGGCGATAGGCCTTCATCATTTTTAGGCTTCCGTACCTCAAAAGGAAAAACGGAACCCTTATAACGAATTTTAAAAAGTGGGTATCTATCCCGTTTTTACCATAAATCTACCAGCGTAATAGTTTTTTAATCTTTTTTGTTAACAAATATGATTACTAGTTACAAAAGTCGTTATCTTAAAATCAATCAAAACTGAAAAAAATATGAAATCTTCTCGTTTTGACTCCTATTCAATATGGCAAATAATGGTTTTATAACACGATGCTAGTAAATTATAAAGGCAATCTCGTGGGACTCGATCGGGAGACCATTATGATGCACGAGATATTTCCAGTAATATTTTATGACTATAATCTAAGAATGTCGTATTTTAACTTTATCGATGCTGTTGCGGATCCGATGGGACCCTTGGTTTTATATACATTGTTGTTTTCTTTACGATTTTGATATTTGCTATTAACAATGTCATGTGTACGATCCTTCTATTAACCATATATATATATACACTAGCTGACCCCCGCGGTGCTACCCGCGGTTATTGTTGTACCGCGAGTAACGCCGCGGGACAAAGTTAGTCTAATAAAAAGTAGCCTAAGCTACTCCCTGGATCATTAGCTACCGGCCAGTGAAAGTCCCGTCAAAATCGATCCAGCCGTTCCAGAGATTACCCGGAACAAACAGACAGATAGACAGACAAACAAAAAATATTTTAACTACTTTTTGGTATATGTACCGTGTATACATACATGTGCATTTAGTAAAAAACGGTTATTTTAATATTACAAACAGACACTCCAATTTTATTTATTTCTAATACATTTTTTATATATAATTATATAATTCTAATGTCTGTATTCTAGTGACTGTATATAAGCTGCGAGATCTGCTTATGGACACTGGCCTCTAGCACTTTAGAAATAAAGGAAAGTATAAAAATTGGTCAAAAGTGTTCCGGGAGAGAAGGGTTAGTTCTTTGGTTTATAATAAAAAAAAAACGGCCAAGTGGGAGTCGATCTCGCACTCCGAGGGTTCCGTACAATGCTGCTAGGTATATAATTTGATGTAACTAAAAATGTATGCTTGTCGCAATTTTTCCTTTGTCTGCTGTGAGACGATGCTTCGTACCAAATTTCAAGATTCTGAGTTCACGGGGCGTACCTTGTAGCTTTTGATTCCCTTGCGAGTGTCTTAGTTGCAGATGTGCACATCTGCAACCAGCTTTGTGGGTGTGTGAAAAATTCAATCAAAAGTGAGTAAAAAAATTAATTCCCGAGAGGCACAGGTTGTTCAACCAGTTTAACCTGAATATCAGAGATTCCACGGAGTGACTGGCATCGGACCTCCGCAACCCTGAAGGTGAACTGAATTCGAAGGTAAAACTAGTAGCCAGTATATTTGAGGACACTGACATCTCAATAACGATTTTTATAGGTGTTTATGACAACCGACGGCTAAAAGTGCTTTCCAAGGCATAGGTGGGAAACACCGTCATCTTCAATACTCTGGGCTGCTATTAACAATTTTATAAGCTGCTATCCCAAATCATCAGAATATTTCGTTTATCCCTAAGGTTTTCTGTATTAATTTCGTCGAAAACTTACTGTAGGTGTACAAAAACATATATGAGTATATGAATAGAATAGAATGATGCTCCTAGAGGCATCTATCCCTCCAAAAAATCAAGACGTTTTGATAGGGATATATGCCTAGCAGTTTTATACCTCTAATTCTTAGTTACGAATTTGGGAAGTTAGATTTTTTGAAAGTGAGGCTTCTATTCTGTTACGACATCTATCCCAGTTTTATCCTATAGGTTTTTATCAGTCTTAATTAATTTTAATAAAATTTAAATAGCCTTTGTCATATTAATACAAATTTATTGGCGCATCTTTCATAAAATCAGTAGGTTAGGTGCTATGGTGTAACACAATTATGTACATACATAGATACCAAAAAGATTACATTTCCTTTTAGCTTCGCTATCGTCGGGTAAGAAAATTGTGAAAAAAATACGTTTGTATTCGAGGTACAATTAAAATAAAATTGAATAGCAATACCTCATTTTAAACATAGCTAAAAAATTTTTACAAGGCAGTTTTTGCAGACACAATTATTAGTACGCAAATACTGTGTCCAGAAGAGAAGTGATATTGTAATGTTGAGAGTAAAGATTTATTTCTTATCAAAACTGTAATATGTTGATAGATGGATCATGATTATATACGAAACGCAACTCCTAAGATATTCGATTAGTTACCTCTCAGTCTGACATAATGATATTATTAGCAGTTGGGTTTTGAGCAAATATGCCAAGATGATTAAGTCACACTGGCGTGTTGTAGTTGTGACGAATTGGCACGTCTCTTGGCGCATAAGCTACTATTCTTATATATATATACTAGCTGCCCCGGCAAACGTAGTTTTGCCATAAAAAATTTTAAGGATGGGTCACCCTTACCATTTAGGGGGACGAAAAATTGATGCTGGCCGATTCTCAGACCTACTCAATATGCTCACAAAATTTCATGAGAATCGGTCAAGCCGTTTCGGAGGAGTATGGGAACGAAAACTGTGACACTAGAATTTTATATATTAGATATATACTATATATATAAAGTCTCAAGTGGTTCGGACAGCAGGCATACTTGAAAGCCACAAGAATTCCTATTTACGATGAAATTGAACCCTAACAAAATTAACTCGTAAGAACAACAACTACTCTTTCGATGAAAAAAAAATTTTTAACCGACTTTAAAAGGAGGAGGTTATCAATTCGACTGTATTTTTTTTATGTTTGTTATCTCATAACTTTCGACTGGGTGTACCGATTTTGATGATTATTTTTTTATTTGAAAGCTGCAGCTTCCCGTATGTTGCCATTTAAATTTGGTCTAGTTCTTGAAGTCGTTCCTTTTTTTTTAAATTAAGTAATTACTTTACAATTTTGTAAAATAACTTCGTCAACTTTCAAACAAAAAATGCATCATAGTTAAGTCATTCTTTACAGTGCACCATTTTTTTATATCAAGAGTTATGCATGAATCACGCTAGAATGCTTGTAGATATAATTTCACATATCTTTAATAGAAATGTACGCAATTTATATTTAATTACCCGCGATAGATAACAGTTCTACTTTAAATTATGTGAAACAGAAAATAATTACTATTTGTAATAATGCTTTCACAAGTATATGTCATACAGTTACTGAGGTAAGAGTGAAGTTATCGTATTTTTATTATACTTATCTACATCTATTTATACTTATATTGTAAAGCTTTTAAGCCATACTTCGGCACAAGTTAACCGTGTCTACCCAATGATGCTACCACCGACAGCAAGTCAGTGATAGTCAAAACTTTTGCTGTTTTTGACTCCCTAATTGAGTCAAGGAGCCAAACTGACTGATTTTTTGGTCTAACGTTTAATGTATGCGACTGTCGGCCCAGAGGACTCGCATTATCGGTTCGGGCCAAAAAGTGCTACAGGGATTTTCTTACCACAAATAACTTATAACAGTAACAGAACAGCAGAACGTGTCTCAGATAGAACGATAATCGTCAGAGCTCGTCAACGTTAAGCTTGTTTCCATAAATGGCGCTAGTTTTTGTACAATAGGTAATAGTCCGGGATTACTACCCACCTTTCACTTTACAAAAATTTTTGCATGCACTAACAGGGGTAGCAGAGACCAAAAACTTTTGAGGGTAGGGAAGGAATAACGTACCACGCAATTTGTAGGGCAATGTGGCTGTTAAATTATGTAAATATTAACTAACATTATTACAAAATGGAAACAAATTTTTGTCCTACAAAATGTATGGTTTGATCCTTCCATGATATTATATCGATAACGAGGTCATAAAAATGTTACTAACTAGCTGATTTTTAACAGTTGCTTAGTTAATATTGATATAATTTAACAGACACATTTTTCTGTAAATTGCGTGGTACGTTATTCCGGTCCTACGCTTAAAAGTTTTTTCCCTGCTAGCCCTCGAATCGAGAATTTTTGTAAGGTGAAAGGTGGGCCCCTCATCAAAATGAAGCCACTCACGAAAAATTCGCTTGATAGTAATAACTTCTAATTTTTTTCCGAGGATCCTAGAATATATCCCGTCTCCTCATTTGGTCGCTGTACCATTCCATAAATGACATAAATGTAACAACATTTGACTGCTGCAAATGACTGCCTCGTTGGTCTCGCGGTTGGCGTGTGCGACTGCTGATCGTGAGGTCTCGGGTTCGATTCCCGGGTCGGACCAAATGTTTGTATAATCTAGAAATATTTGTTTAGGAGTTTGGGTGTTTTCTATATATAATATGTATGTATTTACAAAAAAAAAGTATATATGTATTTGTATCTGTTGTCTAGTACCCATAACACAAGCTCTGCTTAGCTTGGGACTAGATGGCGTTGTGTGATAGATGTCCAAAATATTTATTTATTTATTTCAGTGCAATTGCGCTATGCAAATTTCTCCCTAAGGACGACCCACAAACGGCTCCCTTAATATTAACACCCTATATTGAAAATGGAAAACTAGAAGAAGCTAGAGACTTGTCAAAGGTAGACCCGTTGACAGCTGCTGGGCTCAACAGCCACGCCGCATACTTTACTGTAAACAAAACTAAAAAATGGCATTTATTCTTTTGGTACATTCCTGCACAAGACGTTCCTCTAGATAGTACTCCACTAATTATCTGGTTACAAGGTGGTCCTGGTAGCTCTTCTATGTTTGGCTTATTTGAGGAAATAGGTCCAATACAAGTAAGGGACGGTAATGGTAAGTGTGCATATTTTTCTAGTATGAAAGTATCATGCACTGCAACAGTGGCAGGACAAGGTCTATGTTGAAATTTACGATTTTTAAAATATAAGTAATATGACAAATCAAATAAAATGAAGTGAATGAAATGAAATGAATTAAATTAAATGAAATGTAATTTTTATTTGCATAGAACATAGGTTAGTACCAGGTGTAACATTGGTGTTTTTTGTCAATGCGGCATTTATTTTATAATGGATCACCTGAACATAAATATATTAAAAAATATGTTTAATACGTGTATATCGTGAGCTCCGATTTAGTAAGCTTAATAGTCAAACTTAATGTTTTTAAATAGATACATAACATTTACCGAATCTCCACTCATTCTTCATTATTTCTGTTTTCAGTGGAGCGAATGCCAATATCATGGGGACAAAACTACTCTCTGCTATTTATTGACAATCCAGTCGGGACTGGGTTTAGTTTTACGGAAAATCCTAACGAATATGCGATTAACGAGGATATGGTTATTAAAAGCTTTTAATAGAAATATCTAGTAACCAAATAGTTGCAGCTATGATCAATTTTAACTTGTAATTTCAGGTGGGTGAATGTCTTCTCAGTTTCCTCCAACAATTTCTACAAGTTTTTCCAGACCTACGAAAAGCCCCCCTATACATTGCCGGAGAATCATATGCTGGTAAATACATTCCAGCTTTTGGACATTACATACATAACAATAAAAATGACTCAATGCCTATAAATCTGAAAGTAAGTGATTGTTAATAAATGTTAAATAAAATTATATTTTTTTTTTTTTTCATGACTGGTGACAGACGTGGGAGTTATTATTTCGTAAAAGTTTTTTTATACATAAATATTAATAATAAGAATAATAATTAAAAATTAATTATAAATATTAAATATTTTACTATTTAATAATAAATAATATAAATATAATAATAATAATAAATATTTTACTATTATATTCTTCACTTTGTATTTCCTCACAATTTAAACTTGCCCTGAACTTCAACACACATTTCGAGATGAACAGTATTTTTTGTTATTTTAGTAGTTAGTTAAATAAGACGATATATGTAATTTTTTAAATAAATATGGACTTCTAGGGCTTAGCAATTGGCGACGGATGGACGGATCCACTGACACTATTGCACTATTCAGAATTTGCGCTACAAGTGGGACTAGTAGATCCTGAGCAAGCTAAGAAAATACACCAACTGGAGGAAGATGCTAGGAATTGTTGGAATAAGCAAGACATGGATTGTTTTGCAAGTGTATGGTTTTAACAGTTTCTCAGTTTTCTTTTCTTTTTAAAAGTAAATATTAAATAGCCATACTGATTTCCTTTTTTATTTGAAGGGACAAAATATGATATATGGCACAGAATTAAAAAAAAAACAAACGACAAATATTTTCACCGGAACTTATTTCTTTCATATAATTCTATTATATAATAATTAATATTTAATTATTACATTTTTAGAATGCTGGCCAAGCTTACCAGACATTAATTGATTACGCTTTGGTATACAACTATAATTACTTAAAGGATTCAGATGAAAACATTTATGATGAAGATTTAGTTCGCTATTTAAATATACCAAAAGTACAAGATTCACTTCATGTAAAAAGAATGAATTATACCGTATCAAGCAATACTGTATATGCATATTTAGCAAATGATATGTATAATACTGTTAAACCATGGCTGGAAGAGCTTTTAGAACATTATGGTGTAATGTGCTACAGGTAAGTTACTTAAAAATAATAACAACTCACGTAATAATTTATTTGTAGTTTGATAACTCTGTTCATAATAGATTCAATTTTTATTTTGTTTATGACCGATGTATTATTTACTCTAATTAATTTTCGAAACTTCTAGTGGACAACTCGACGTAATAGTCGCTTATGCACTATCAGTTCATACATACCGAAGCTTGAATTGGTCCGCAGCGCAAACATACCGGGACGCCCAAAGAATTCCTATTTTCGATGAATCGAACCCTAAGAGAGTTAACTTGTGAGTACCTTCATTCTACAACAACAATTTATATCAATGAGACATTTTATTTTAAACAGATTTTGTACTATTTTTTTTTCGAACATCTAACACACAACGCCATCTAGTCCCAAGCTAAGCAGAGCTTGTGTTATGGGTACTAGACAGCTGATATAAATACATATATATTTTTTTATGTTAATACATACATATTATACATAGAAAACACCCAAACTCCGAAACAAATATTTGTAGATCATACAAACATTTGTTTCGACCCGGGAATCGAACCCGAGACCTCATGATCAGCAGTCACCCACGCCAACCGCTAGACCAACGAGGCAGTTGAATAATTATAATTTATAAGTTGGTGTCATATGAATGCAAATAATAATAAATCAAATGTATATTCTAATACGATCAAAATTTTGTGAACCAAACTTTTAGTTTTTCAGTAGAGTTTGTCCACGGCCGTATTTCTAATATTCCACAACTGCACTGCTGCGTTGTCTGCATTCGTAACGAGTGTGGTTCTTGGATTCTGTTTATGCTTTCCATCAGGCAGAGTAGTCTCTCTGGAAGGCTCGTACATATAAAAAGTACATCAATCTATACTAATATATAAAGCTGAAGAGTTTGTTTCTTTGTTTGAACACGCTAATCTCAGGAACCGCTGGTCCGATTTGAAAAATTATTTCGGTGTTGGATAGTCCATTTATCGAGGAAGGCTATAGGGTATATATCATCACGCTACTACTAATAGGAGCAGAGCAATGAAGAATGTTTCAAAAACGGGGGAAATTTTCACGCTACGGGCAATATAAGACGCAATCGAGGTTGCGTGGGTCAGCTAGTCATATATATATAAATAAAAAAACTGCCTCGGTTGCGCAGTGGTAGCGTATGTATGTATGATCTACAAATATTTGTTTCGGAGTTTGAGTGTTTTTTATGCATAATATGTATGTTTTTACAAAAAAAAAGGTTTAATGTATTTATATCAGTTGTCTTGTACCCATAACACAAGCTTAGCTTAGTTTGGGACTAGATAGCGTTGTTTGTCAGATGTCCGAAATATTTATTTATTAATAAAAGTATCTAATTGAGGTAATCAGAACACTTAAAATACAACCTCGTCTTTAACACTCTTCTCTTTTCTTACTTAGTTACTTATCAAAAGAATGGTACGATTAAACATATGTTTACCTGACTGATGTCTATTTTGTTTCGATCCTATAAGTGTTTTATTGTAAATAATATTAGACACTAGCCGACACACGCAACCTCGTTTGCGTCTCCTATTGTCCGTAGCGTGATAATTCTCCCCCGTTTTTGTAACATTCCTTATTGTTGCTCCGCTCCTGTAGGTCTTAGCGTGATGATATATAGCTTATAGTCTTCCTCGATAAATGAGCTATCTAACACTGAAAGAATTTTTCAAATCGGACCAGCGGTTTCTGAGATTAGCGTGTTCAAACAAACAAACTCTTCAGCTTTATATATTAGTATAGATAAAACTCAATAACAATTTTACAGTTATGTAAAAGCAAGTGGGAATTTCATGGATGTCATGGTGCGCAACGCAGGACACATGGTGCCTGCCGATCAGCCACGAGCTGCTAAACAGATGATTGACATGTTTATTAATAAATTTCAATAAATATTGAATAAAAATGTTGTTTCATTGATTTATTGACTACTTACACAAACTTGGCATTATTGCACGAATAATGTTGTTGTATAAGTGGCCAACTTCCATCTACCTACTGCGGTGATTCTAAGTTTGGTCCTGAATGGGACAGTACTTGGTGTGTTCTACAAATTGTAGTTTTGATTCTGGATATTTTTCGTATACGTTTCATATAATTCTATAAAGTCCCTTGCTATACACGATATATTCCTAGTGCAGGATTTATCTTCTTAAAAAAAAGAAACTATATTAACTTTAGTATATACTAGTACTAGTAGCCGTCCCCAAATCTTGGGAATAATAAACGCTAGCAATATGGTGCCAAGATTTGGGGACGGCTTCTTTGTCTTTGGCATCTATCTATGATATATTATGCTTTTGATTACATGGATCGATTTGCATGCAGTTTTTCTTATTGGGTTTTTAGTATGGGCCTTGTTCGCTGATTCTGTACTTGGACGGATATCGTGGCGACTTTGTAGAGACATCTCAGCACTTGTATGTAACCCAGTCCACTTGGCAATGCTGCAGGGACTCCAGAACAGACAAGACCTCGATCGAGTCAAAGGTCTTCTCATAGTCCAAGAATGCTAGACACAAGGACAAATTATACTCTTCTGTCTTCTGTATAATCTGCCGAAATGTGTGGATGTGGTCTATGGTGTCATAGCCGCTTCGAAATCCAGCTTGCTCCAGTGGTTGCAATTCGTCAAATCTTCGCTCAAGACGGTTCATGATGACTCTTGAGAACAGCTTGTAGACGTGACCTAGGAGGGAAATGGGTCGATAGCTCTCCAAATTTGTCTTGTCAACCTTCTTGAAGAACAAGATGACCACCGATTCTGAGAGATTGTACAACCTTTGACCCCCTATTCTGCTCTATCGCTCTTTCAATCAAAAGAGTATTGGAGCATCGTAGGTCGTGTCGTACGAGTTTGCTGATCTATCTGTTTAGAGTGGGTTTTCACGTCGTTCCTTCATTAGATCTAGGGTCCTTTCCGAAAGCTTCGACTTCCTGCCCCTACGCTGCATTTCACAAAATCTCGTACCTTCTTCCCTGAGTACTCAAGCCACATTTTCCAGGTTCTAGTTCACGGTTGTTGTGGTTTCCAGGGCAGCAAGGCGGTTTTCTAGATTTGACTGGAACATTTCAGATCCCATCGCGGCTTGGAGAAGAGTTGGCCGAAGCCTGGATTTGATCAGACGGACACGTTCAGCCTTAAAGTCGATATTCAGAGACCCTCGGACAAGTCGGTGATCTTTTTACACGTCGGATTTGATGTAACTGATCTCCATGTTTGTCGAGTTTTATATGGCAAAGCTTTGAATCCATTGAATTTTAAACTCAATTATTTACTTCTCAGATTCGTTAAAGAAAGTGGCAACTTCTTGGATGTAATGGTATGGACACATGATTTCTTACTACCAGCCGCGAGTTGCAAAACAAATTATAGACAAATTTATCCGAAAATTTAAATATCCATTATTCAATTAAATGACAAATTATGAAACAATTCCTGCTTATTTTGCAACCAGATGGTTTAATAAGTCTGATTTTTCATAGTTATTATTCAAAAATTAAAATCGAAATATATTGTAACTCTTTTGACTTCAAAATTAGATAAATGTTAGCTAGTATTCTATTTTCATAACATCTAGGCTAATAAATACTTATATTTCAATTTATTTTGGTATGAAATAAATGAAATTATATACTTTGTACTAGTTTCAATTTCAGTTTTATTCTTACATAAATATTTACTTATATTTGGAGGCTTTTTGAAATCTAATACTCCATAAATGAAACAGATTTCTTCTAATTTAGCTTTAGTTTGCCCCAGCATGTCTAATTTTAAATATACATATGCAATTTATCATAATACAATCTACATGAAAGTTAGGACATTAAAAATAGGTAGTTTAGTCTGAGGTCAATTATAATTCTCCATTACAAATGATTGAAATCCGAATGTTCTTCATATATTTTGTCCGTTTAAACCTTACCTGGAGTGGAATAAATAAATAAATATTGTGGACATTTAACACATAACGCCATCTAGTTCCAAGCTAAGCAGAGCTTGTGTTATGCGTACTAGACAACTGATAAAAATACATATATACTTTTTACATACGTATTTCTATGTATAATATGTTTGTAACATATTATACATAGAAAATACCCAAACTCCGAAACAAATATTTGGAGATCATACACACATTTTGGTCCTACCCGGGAATCGAACTCGACTCCTTAAGCACGGCAGTCACATACGCTACTACTAGGCCATCGAGGCAGTTAAGAATAGGAAGAATCTATAAAAATATCATAGAAATAAAATCGGTAATTTTTAATGATCAATTTAAGGTTCAGTAATGTTCAGAAAGCCGGTTTTTCCGAGTTTAAGAGTGACCGTTACTTATTTTTTTATTTAAATTGGCTTTATAAAATCAGTGGTTTTAAGTAATTAAAAGTTTACTGATAAACAGTTGTAATAATTAACTAGATAACCTAGTTCTAATTAACAAATTGATAATACTAGTTGATATAAAAAAGAGGCACGTTTACTAAGCGGTTTATTTTTAGTTATTTAATGTCATTGGGTATATTTAATATACAATGGTATGAAGGTATGGAATGTTGGTTTACATATCTTACACGTGTTTACTTTTTTTACATTTATTGAGGTAAATAAACAATGTCACAATACATAATTTTAAAATAGTTAACATAATGAATATTGCAATTGTGACACCAGCGGCATTTACCACATATTAACGAACTCATTTTTATAGTTGTGGTCCTACGAGAAATAGTGAGTGTAAGTAATTTAGTAGGTAAGTAACAATCGGTCATCTGACGTTACATTCACATAACTTCCCGATAAATACATATTAATAAATAAGCAAAAAACATAACGCATGCAGGAAAAACTTAAATCTATAAATTAAAGCAAAGCTCTCCAACAATAATCTCTTAAATGCGCCTGGACTGGACATGTTGTCATTATATCTACACAATTAAAATAAGTGTTCTAGGATTCAACTAAGCGATACATTGGGAAGCGCTTACCAGCATTGGTTCGGCATATAATTGATGCAATTTTTTTTTCTTTGTTACGGCTATGAGTTCTAATGGGTACTCTGTAACATAGTTTTCTGGTGAGTGGAATACAATCGTAATGGCTGTGTTTTTTTTTATGTTTGGCCTATCCGAAATGACTCAGCTCTGCCTGATGGAAAGCATAAGCAGAATCCAAGAGTGGTGGTCACCATACTGCGAATGCAGACATTGCAGCATGGTGACCCACACCATGGCGGGCTAGTGATGCTTCTGCATCATTGGGCCTGCAGTCTCGCACTCACTAACGAAACACGACAGCATGATCGCTGTCATTTTACGTTGATTTTCTGTGCGAGGGTAGTACCGCCCCGGTGGAGCCAGCCCGTTCGTGCTGAAATCGGCATGGTTCTACTACCTTGAAAATGTTATGCAGTATTATGGCTTGTAAATATATGCGTATATGTGCCAGTGTTACATAGTTATATTATATTAGTAATTCTTTATATGAACGTTTACTTAACGACTTTGTTTACAAAAAGAAATTTAAAAAGCTCGCTCACCCATTTTCTTAACAAAAACTAGTTTGTACTAAGCACACATGCAAAAATAGCAAAGAAATTAAAAAGTAGTCAAAGAAACATTATTTAGAATGTATTTCTAAGTAAGATCGACAAACACCTATTAGAATTTAATAACTTCACACACATTTCATAATTATACAAAGATCACATTAAATGTAAACTGTACTAAACGCACAGTCGATATGCACACAGCTTTATGATTAAGTTAATGTTATCCTTTTAAACGATGTCGTATAAAACAAAATTGTATGCATGTACAGCTCAATAAGTTATTGTAATCGTAGAAAACACCATGATTTACTCGGTAGTTTTTGTTTTAATGTTAAGAGTTGGTTTTATATACAGCTTCATTTTATTCAGTAAGTAAGCGAACTCACTTATATTTTTGAACTAGCTGAAACCCGCGGTGTTACCCGTGGTTGCTGCCGTACCGCGAGTAACGCCGTGGAGTGAACCTAATCTAAAAATTTAGCCTAAGTTACTTTCAATATCATCAGCTATCTATCAGTGAAAGTCCTGTCAAAATTAGTCCAGCCGTTCCAAAGGTTAGTTGGAACAAATAAACAGACAAACAAAAATTAAAAAAAAATGTATTTGAACCGTGTATACATATGTGGATAGTTAAAAGCGGTTATTTTAATATTACAAACAGACACTCCAATTTTATTTATTTGTAGGTATAGATAACAAAAGCTGATTACGAAGTTTTTGAGGAAAATCCTTTTAGGTACTGTAAATTGACTGACCCGTTGGTCTGGTGGGTAGATAATCAACGAAATACGACAGCATGATCGTACCGACAAAGTGCGGTAGGAGCCGGAAAAAAACAATAATTTATATTTATTACTTCTATCCGATTCGTAAAAAAGTCGTGTAATATATTTACTGGATAATATCGTATTTAAGATCACAAGTGTTTTCATTACCCGAATAGTCAATTTTAGCATTTATAGTTCATCATTTTACATAAAATATTTTCTACCGCCGCGCCGCCATGATATACCGCCTGGGCATGAAATACGATCCTTATAAAGACTTCGGACAATGCAGTCAAAGTGGCCGCGTCCTGATCGGCCAAAATATGATAATACCGAATTGCAGCATAAAGCCATTGAAACGCCAAGAAAAAAAATATATCCTACGTATATGTTATTTATAAATCAACCCAGCACACAGTTAATTTAAAGAATTTTAACTATGTGACTATCATATTGATGAAAAATTACAAACATGACAATTGTCATTTATGAAAACAAAAAAAAATGATTTTTTTCTTTTCAAACAGATAACGAAGAAAATGGATTGCCGTGGCCTTTCGAATTTCCAACTAAAGCTGAAATATCTCATTCTGGAACAGAAGAAACCGATACATCTGAACGGTAAGATAATCTAGAACACTATTATGGATAAATCAATCTTGCAATCTGTAAGAAATGAATATTTTTAATTTGACAATATTGCCAATATTAACAAATCGTCAATTTTTATATATATATATATATATATTCAATAAACACGTCTTAAGCTGAATTTACTTAATAACATTTTGAGAAGGAACAAGATTATTGTTTTATAAAGTCTACTTTTAGAGTAGTAATAATATTATGTAAATAACATAGAATAGAGATTTGATAATCCTACTAATATTATAAATGCGAAAGTTTGTAAGGATGGATGTTTGGATGTTTGTTACTCTTTCACGCAAAAACTACTGAACGGATTTGGATGAAACTTTACAGTAATATAGCTTATACATCAGAATAACACATAGGCTACTATTTGCCGCGATAGCCGACATATACCCTGGCGGAGCCGCGGGCAACAACTAGTATATCAAAAAACTTAAATGTTTTCGTTGCCGATTATTGAAACCTACATATAAAAACATATTAATATTAAATTGAATATTTTTTCTTTAAGGAACAATAATACAGGAAAAGGCCCTTTGATTCTCACATCATTTATTGAAAGTGGAGATATAGAAAAAGCAAAAAATCTATCAGTAGTAGACCCAAGTCTATTCGTTGGAATTAATAGTCATGCTGCATACTTCACTGTCAATAAAACAAATAAATGGCACTTATTCTTCTGGTATTTTCCCGTGCAAGGGGTTCCTATAGAAAGTACGCCATTGGTTATTTGGCTGCAAGGTGGTCCTGGATGCTCTTCTTTAACAGGGTTATTTAATGAGATAGGTCCAATACAATTCAAAAATGGAAAAGATAAATTTAAAAATAACAGAACCATTGCTTAAAGTTTATTTTTAAATCAGGCAATAAATCTTGTGCTAACCTAAGAATAATTTACAGTGGAAAAAATGCCTATCACATGGGGAAGCAACTATTCCTTATTGTTTATTGACAGTCCTGTTGGTACTGGATTTAGTTTCACCGAAGACGAACAAAAGTATGTAACTGATGAAGACATGGTTAGTACAAATATAGTTCAATGAAGTTCATTATGGTAAATATTGACACACCAATCAAACCCCTCGGACTTATTTGGTTCTTGGAAATTATCGTTGTTGCAAACCGAGCTCGGTGGTAGGTATACCTTGAGAGAAGCCTTTGTCTAATAGTGGGCCTGTGATGATGAAAGCCTGGAACCAGATCGGTCAACCTGCAAGGCTTGATCGAATCGACACTATTTGCGCGAAGTATCTATTTTTTATGTATGGACCTGCCAAAGTGACTCTGTCTGATGGAGAACCTAAGCGTAATCCAAGAGTAGAGGTCACTATACACACTGCAAATGCAGACAATGCAACATTTTGACCTACACCTTGGTTCTGCAGCATTGAGTCTCCGGCCTCGTACTTACCAACGAAACACGAATGCTGTCATTTTAGGTAGATCTTCTGTGTGATGGTAGTACCGTCCCGGTCGAGCCGGCCCGTTCGTGCTAAAATCAGCGTGATTTTGCTACGTAATCTTTTAAAATGAAGTAATATTTTACCATAAATTTTAACGTAATTTTTTTGTTAATAAAGGTGGGTGAATGTCTTCTCAGTTTTCTCCAGCAGTTTTTACAAGTGTTTACGGAATTAGAAAAAGCTCCTATTTTTATTACTGGTGAATCGTACGCCGGTAAATATATCCCAGCGTTTGGACATTATTTACATCACCACAATGCTGAGAAAGCAACGAAAATCAATCTTAAGGTGTGTAAATGCACAGTAGTACAGTTAAATAATAATATAAATGATTCATAAAAAGCTGTATTGTGTGATGACTTTCACAATATGCGATAAAATACTGCATTATAATATAGTCCGGGAACCCCGGTACAATCTAATATATAAAATTCTCGTGTCTCAGTTTTAGTTGCCAAACTCCTCCGAAACGGCTTGACCGATTCTCATGAAATTTTGTGAGCATATTGAGTAGCTCTGAGAATAGAACAACATCTATTTTTCATCCCCCTAAATGGTAAGGGTCACCCATCCTTAAATTTTTTTATGGCAAAACAACGTTTGCCGGGGTCAGCTAGTTTTATATAAAAAATATGTAATTTAACAGCCACATTTTCCTACAAATTGCGTGGTACGTTTTCCCTGTTCTACGCTCAAAAGTTTTTTGTCCCTTCTAGTCCTGTTAGCTAGCACAATTGAAAGTTTTTGTAAGATGAAAGGTGTGCCCCTCATAAGGATGAAGCCACGCACGAAAAATTTGCTTGACAGTAACTACTTGTAAAATTTGTACCGGGGATCCCGGACTAATATTTTTTTTTTAATATTTGTGTCGTTTAATTTATAACAACAAGTTTTTGTGGATCTAGCCCTAAAAGGACAATACAAAGCTAGCCTGAGATTTTAACCAATGAAATCAATCGTCGAGAGATTACATCAAACATTAAAAAATTTAAAATACACACAAAATACAACACAATTCGTAAAATAATTTGCAAGCCTAATTATTATTAAAAATAAATAATTTTCTATCTCATTTTGTTAATTTACTTTCTTTTACTTTTAACTTTGCTTTGATTCCATATTACAGGGTCTAGCAATTGGTGACGGATGGACAGATCCACCTACACTTCTTCATTATTCAGAGTGGGCATTACAAGTGGGGCTATTAGATCCCGAACAAGCAAAAGAGATACATCAAATAGAAGAAGATGCTAGGAAGTGTTGGGAAAAACACGACGATATGTGTTTCTCAAGGGAAAGTATAATATAATTTTAATTTAATTAAAAAAATCTACACCCCTATCATAAAACTGTAGATTTTGGTCGTTTGGTTAAACGTGTGGATATCAGGCATTCCTGATATCATGAGTAAAGTATTGCAAAAAAAACGGGGGAAAATGATACACCCACATTTAATATCTGTCTTCATAATGATTAAAGCTACTTCAGCCATATCAGCTAAATAATAATCAATGTTTATTATTCTTTACAGAAGGGCAGACGTGCATTCAGTTTCTTGAAAATGTACGCTCCAATTAATTCTTATAATTATATAAATGACGAAAGAATGTCTTCGGAACATGTTAATTTTCTAAATAGACCTGATATTCAAGATGCACTTCACGCAAAAAGACTAAAATTTGTAACGTGTTCTACAATACCCTATAAATATTTAAGAAATGATATGTATAAAAGTACTAAGTCGTGGTTAGAGGAATTGTTAGATCATTACGGAGTTATGTGCTACAGGTAATACTAAACTTGAATATTACGTGTACATACGTGTTTTCCATTTTTTTATGGAAAAGGGGGCAAACGACTGTTCGTGTCGCCTGATCTTAAGCGATAACCGCTGCCTATGGAAACCTGCAACACCAAAGGTATCACAAGTGTGTTGCCGGCCCTTGGGGGATGGGGTGGGGGGAGGGATTGGGCTATGAGCCTCCGGTATCCTCACTCACTCGGTGAAATACAGACCAAGCGCTATTCCACACCGGTTTTAAACCAGGCTGAAACGACAAACAGCAAATTTGCTGTAGTTTTAGATTATTTTTCTTAAATTAACCAAAAAAACAATAAAATTTCCTCTATTGAACAAGTAACCTATTCATCTATTTGCTGAATTATTATCATTACTAAAATAACACTAAATCTATACAAATAAAACTGTCTGTAATGTCCTCAATGGCAATGGCAAATGAATACTTTCATGTATGTTGTACCTAGGTACTTATATCAAAACATCTGTTTGTTTGTTCCGGTTAATCTAAGGCACTGTTAAACCGATTTTGATGAGACTTTCACAGACAGATAGCATATGGTATAAGGAATAACTAAAGTTATTTTATTAAGAATTGCTTTGGCCCGCGACACTACCCACGCTTGTTTTGTGAAGCTATGACAACAATGGCGTGTTGCAGCGGGGTCGGCGCTCACCTAGTTATATTACTAAAATTTTTAACTTCTATTATACAGTGGTCAATTGGATATGATAGTCGCGTACGCGCTTTCAGTCCACACGTACCAAAGTCTCGAGTGGTCTGGACAACAGGGTTACTTGAACGCTACAAGAAAACCCCTCTACGACGAAGCCGATCCCTACAAAATTAATTCGTAAGTATACTTATATATTTGCCCGGTACAATTAGTACACTTGAATGCAACTGGTGTGTCTATCTAGCAAAAACTGAATTTGTAAGTAGTAAGTGCTACGACTATATACTACTTTATTATTTTTAACCAGCTTTAAAAAAGGAATAGGTTTCAATTCGACTGTTTTTAAATGTTTTTTACCTTGGAACTTTCGACTGGGTGAACCGATTTTGTTGCCCCTTTAAAAGCTGGTGCGTCCTGTGTGGTCCTATTTAAATTTAGTCCAGTTCTTAAAGTCGTTGTTTTTGTCTTGTACGCCAATGTACCTATAATTCACCTTATTGAATTGAATTATAGAATAATCGTATTCTTACACTGCTTATTCACCGAATGTCCATGTGCTGAGGAATTTGGAGCCCCCTACACATTCCGTAAGAACTGTCTAAAGGACAGGTGCAATTTTGAGCAAGTCAACACAAAACTATAAATAGAAGGAAAACTTGAAACCGACCAGACAGCCAAGTCATCAGTAAAACATTATAATTGTTTATGATAATGATGATTACCATCGAAACACATGAAAACTTATTCACAAGTAACAATGTATAGGATAAGATTTTTCATTTCAGCTTTATCAAAGCCAGTGGCAACTTCATGGACGTCATGGTCCGTAATGCAGGACATATGGTGCCAGCAGATCAGCCGCGAGCTGCCAAACAAATTATCGATATGTTTATACAAAAATTTAAATAAAAATAAACACTAAGCAAGAAGCAATAAGGACTATAATCTATTACTATCCTAATAAGAGATATCTAAACCTTTTTATAGAATTAAGACGCATGTGAACCAATTCGTGAACAAAAATTAGTATTATTGAAATAAAAAAATAGACAATAGAGATTATACAATACTATTGTAATGCGTTTTTACACTATTAAGAAATAAATTCTGAAATTTTAAACTTCTTATAACTTTTTATTTATTGTTTTGAACTCAATTCAAGACGTTTTTATTACAATAACTAAAGAAATGTTTGTATTTGGCCTTCACCTTCTGCTAAGAGGAGACCATAGGCCAGCAGTAAATTATCTTTAATTAAAGAAAAATAAAGCGTAAGTAAGCATAAGTATGTAAAAAGGTACATTGAAACCTGATCTATAAATTCAGACATAGATGCTGATGATGACACAAAAGAAACTGATGTCCTTGTAAATAAAAGAAATAGTATCACGAAAACTGATCCGTCTGGCGAGAGAGATATAATAGATCAAAACTATCTTGTTAAAGGGAGATCTTTACCCAACAGTACACCCTTGAAGACTATTAATGATGATGACAAATTATTAAGAATTTAGAATGCTTACTATAGTTCGCTTGTCTAAAACTTCAGAACAGCTACTGAATTAGTAGAAATTTGGGATACTACTAAAAATATACCCACGCATATATTTTAAAATCCTATACTATGTAATACAAAGTTATTGATCTATATATATATATATACTAGTTGTTGCCCGCGGCTCCGCCCGCGTATATGTCGGTTATCGCGGCAAATAGTAGCCTATGTGTTATTCTGATGTATAAGCTATATTACTTTAAAGTTTCATCCAAATCCGTTCAGTAGTTTTTGCGTGAAAGAGTAACAAATTCAAATTCAAAATCATTTATTCAATTAAGACACTAAGTGACATTTATGAACGTTAAATTGAAGCTGTAGTTAAGAATCATAGATCGACACAAACAGACGCCACAGCATGTGCTGTATTGTCGAGGTAAATTAGGCGAAAACACCAAAATCTACTGCCTGCCTGTGTCGATCCATAACTTCCAGTTTCCAAAATGCGTAGAGCCTCATGAGAAGAATACTGGCAAAGAAACTCATGGCCACTCTTTTCAAAGTCAGATTTTTCATCATCAGTTCAGTGAGATCAAACATCCATCCATCCTTACAAACTTTCGCATTTATAATATTAGTAGGATTAGTAGGATATATTAATCCGCGAGGGGAATGTGAGACAAATATGTAAATATGGCGGTACGAAGTTCGCCCGGGTCTGGTTTTAGAAAAAAACGTTTTACAAGGTTTTACTTTTATTTTATTTTTTTTTTTTTTTTTATTTATTTTTTTATTTATTTCCAATACATGTACATTTACAGATACAGTGATAAAAACTGCACCACGAAGACCTCACAGGGTCTATCTGGGTAGCAGCGAGTCGCTTTAAACTAATTAATATACATAAATTAACTCACTCACACACACATTATGTTACTAACAATTTTTTTGTTTCTTTTTTTTTTATGGAATAGGGGGCAAGCGTGCAGAATCACCTGATGGTAAGTGATTTCCGCCGCCCATGGACTCCTGCAACACCGGAGGCGTTACAAGGGCGTTGTCGGCCCTTGGGGGGAGGGGGAGGTGGGATAGGGAGTGCTTGGGGTATGGGCCTCCGGCCGTCGACAGATAGTGTTTTCTTATTTTATTTTGGAAGATACGTTGTTCTTTCTTTACATAGGAAGATTGTATCTCCTCTGGCATTTTATTTAACAGAGTAGGAATTAAATAATCTTCTACTCTTTCACCGTACAAGTTATTAGTTTTAGGCAGTAAATATTTGTTTTTATGTACAATTTTTCTTAGGTTATTTGGTCTGGTCCTTTCAATCAACAATTCAGGTTTACAATTTAATGATAGTGTGTTAAATTCGTATCTTTTGAAAACATTCATAACATTACAATATTTGAAAAGCTCATCACCTTTACACCTCTGTCTAACCTGTTTTGGCACTATTATTTTAAGTAGTCTTAATTGTAAATTATAGATATCGTCCATGTATGTTTTGTATGTTCTCCCGTAGCTACTGAGCCCGTAACTGACCACCGACTCAGCTAGTGCTACATATAACATTCTCAGTACTTTATATGGAAGTTTATTTTTTAATATACAAAATTTGCCAATGAGGCTTCTTAATTTATTGCAAACGTAATCTTTGTGAGGTCGCCAGCTAAGTCGGCTGTCAATGACAAGCCCAATGTACATGTGTTGGTGAACTACTTCTAGTGATGAGCACCTGCAATTGCTGGTTGCCCTATGCAGACAGTCGTGTTCGTGTGCAATTACCACAGGTATAGTACTTGCTTTATTGTTTGCTGAATGTATATGGACAACTTTTGTTTTTTGTGCATTTATTACCAGACCCGTGTCATGCGCCCACTTACACAGTTGGTCGAAGTCAGACTGTAGTGATTTTTGTGCTTCTGTAAGGTTTTTATGAGCCGCCAACAAACATGTATCATCCGCGAATTGATATATCGAGCTTGAGAGCACAATGTTGTTCATGTCGTTCACATATAGTAAATATTCTGTAGGTCCAATTATGGACCCTTGAGCTGTACCTTTGGTGGTTAATATTTTTGTACTAAAATGGTTTTGTATTTTTACGATTAGATTCTATATAATTTTACATGCATTCCTTTTTTTTCTCTGTCAAGGTAAAGTATGATTAAATGTTAGCAGTAACATGATAACACATTCTACAGAAAGTCATCTATACACTTTTAACCGACTTCAAAAGAGGAGGAGGTTCTATTTGTTTGGAGGTGTATTTTTTTATGTATGTTCACTGATTACTTCGTCAATTGTAGACCGATTTTGAAAATTATTTTTGTATTCGAAAGGGTATGCCGAGGTGGTCAGATTGCCTATCACAGGATCTGATGATGGAATCCCAGGGAAATCGAGTGGAACCCTCATTTTTTTAAAGCACGTACTATGTTTTTCGTATATTTTCTGAAGTTACTCCGGTATTTGCGTCTGGTAGTCACCATTTCATGATGACGATGATGTAAGGTACGACCTTAACGGTTAGGAGTTGGAGGATAAATCTTTAAATGTTATATGTATGTATGTTAACTTTAGTCGTATTCTTTCAAGTTATTTAGGTAAGCTGATGATGAAAGGTACAACTCTTCAATGGTTAGGAGTTGGAAGATAATTCTTTCAATTTCATTGTTATCTATAAACCTGTAGTTGTATACTTTTAGTTTTTTAGGTGAGCTGATGATAGAAAGTAAAACAATTGGGAGTTAGAGGATGTTTGTCTTTTTTCTTCTAAAATCAGTTTATTTTACGCTTTTTAGTGTTTTTTGGCAGGGAATTTTCGTTGGATGTTTTAATAAATATTGGCTACAGTTTTGAGGCACGCACTCACTTCTATATTCTCAAGAACCCGCGTCCTTAGAGGCATATAAAAAACCCATATTTTTCTGATTATAACTTTAGTCTGACTTAAGTCTATCACCTTATTAAGCTATTACCTAATAACCATTTAGTCCTGAACTCCGTATAGGTAATACCCTTTTTTATCGTGGTATTAGCGACTTAACAACTCTTACTTGCGTGTTGAACTCCCAATTTGCCATTCTAAATTCTAAGTTGATGGCAATTCAATCATGGATACTGTCAAAGTTGTATGGAATTACACTCATCTTGTACAAGTTACATGATAGTAGTAGTAATATAGAATGTAACCAAGCCTATTTACCCCGTGGGTTTCATAATAGTCGACTAACGGAGCAATCGAGTAAGGGAGTAAAGGAAAACTTGACATAAACTCTATACCAATACGTCAGCCAAACCTAAAAAATTAGAAAGGTTCTAAGATAGGTTCTAAGTCTACGATGTTTGATGTATTAAATGCACGTTTACGATACTACAGCATAAGGCAAACGGTATTGATATTATGTATATTACGTTGCTGCTCCTCTTGGCAATTAATAGCATAAATACATAGTGTCTAATTAAAATTATCACAAATTAGTTAAAGAAAAATAGTTTTAATTAGGTACTTATAGTTTATAGTATATGTGGCACATTAATCATTAGTTCCAATTAAATTAAATAAAGTTGCTAACAAGTATAACTTTATAGTAGAATAAAGTTTTTATTGTAATAAATGGTTATAAATTATATTTGAATACTTCTCAAAATAAACTATACATTTTACATACCTCTTCTAAACTTTGACATTGAATATAGATATCTATACATCTATACAAATACATAAAATTGAAATATCTGCTTGTAACTTCAAATTAACAGCTTTCCACTAAATGAAAATGAAAGTATATACGATACTAACAACAAAAAAACAATTTTTATTTTGTTTTTGTCTGTCTGTCCGTCTGTCTGTCTGTTCCGGCTAATCTCTGGAACCGCTGGACCTATTTTGACGGGACTTTCACTGATAGATAGCTGAAGACACAAGGAGTAACTTAGGTTACTTATTTATACTATCTTCGCCCTGCGGCATTGCCCGCGCTTGATGTCGTACCGCGGTTAACACCGTGGGGCTCAGCTAGTAAGATTTATAAATTTTAATAGGAGAAATAATGGAATTAAAAAATTAGTCTAATGTTAGGAGATACCTTTCTTTTTTTATATTGATTTATTACCAATCTATATCTTAATAAATAAAGCAAAAACCTTGAACCCCTTTTTACGAAAATTATGGGAAAGGATTATAATTTGAAAATTAGAACAGTTGTTGTTTATATGGTGGAGGAATGCAGATAGCTAAAAGAAAATAAAAATAATAATGTTCAGTGTGCGTATCACCTGTACGCTGATGACTTACAAGTCTATACGCAGTCAAGTGTTGAGGACATATCATATGCCATCGAGAATGTCAACAATGACTTGGACTTCATTGGGGACAAATCAGCAAGGTTCGGTTTAGCAGTTAATCCAACTAAATGTCAAGTGATCGTCGTAGGGAGCTAAATAGGTTGGATATGAAAGTCATCCCTCCAGTTATGTACAATAACCAGACTATACCTTGGAGTGCAGTGGTACGGAACCTGGGGCTATATATGGACGCAACACTTGATTGGCGAGCTCAAGTTGCACATGGCTGCCAGAAAACCACTTTTTGTCTGCGTGTTTTATATCGTCTTAAGAACTTTCTTACCACTAAAACCAAGGCTACGCTTATGCAGTCCCTAATTTTTCTCTTGATCGATTATGGTGTGTTAATGTAACCCAAATGCAGACCTCCTCAATAAACTAGAGCGGCTTCTTAATAACCGCATTCAATTCGTTTTTAATCATCGCAAGTATGACCATGTGTCTGCTTAACGTACCCAATTGCAGTGACTCCCAATTCGACAGCGCCGTAGCTTGCGTGCACTCACTACTCTCTTTTCTTTTCTCAACTCCCCATCATTACCCGAATACCTCGTACCCTACCTCCGACTACTGTGTTCTAATTATGAGCTAAACCTTCGGTCGAGAAACAACATGCTTCTTCCTTGCCCCCCTCATATCTCAAATTTCATCAACTCTTCATTTTTTTTGCAGTCAGTTCTTCTTTGGAACGTGCTCCCTACCGAAAGCAGGATGTCCACTAGTCGCTTCACATGTAAGGTGAAAGTACGCGGCCTACTCCGGAATGAATTGGCTGAATTGTCTCAACGATAGTTCTCCGGCTGAGTAATTATGTATTGTATTATATTATTATGTATATCTATTTTTATGTATTGTGTAGATATTACTTCTATGTATTTCTGTACAAAATCAAGTAGAGTTATTAGTTTTATCCAATACCATCGTATCAAATATATATGACAAATTATACTATATTCTCTTATGCATCTACCACATCATATTTTCACATCATCTTAAGGTTGACTGGCAGAGAATGCCCAATGGCATTGAGTCCGCCTTAGTGAAAAATGTGCATCAAATTTAAATAAATAAATATCGACCATTGGGTTTGATTTCAAAATGCCATTAAATTTAAAAAAAGACAATTGGCAGTAATAAGGACTACCGATAGACGAGAAAACTTATAACTTAGAATGTTATTTGTAAAATTAATGTGTAAAATTAGAAATTTCATAATGTTTAAATTCAACTTATGTCGGTGACGCGAACCCATAAGATTTTCCCCTTACAAAAAGTGTTCAACGCGGCCTAAGAAGTTTTTACTTCGAAAGTGTCATGTCAGCAAATCGGTGACGCGAACTCATAACATATTCTCCTACCTAAGTGCTCAACGCAGTTAAAACAGTTTTCAGTTCAAGAATTATTAATTGTTCATGTTTTAATGTTTTGATAATATCATAGTCATCATCATCAGCCTTCTTAGTAAACTATTAAACAATAGAAAAGAACCAGTTTCACCAATGAAAATAATTTAAATAAATTAGTCATTATTTTAAGATAATATATTATTGTATAAATTGAATGTAGTATATATATAAATATGTAAATATAATCTTAGAATTAAATTGTGGTACAGAGAACTCAACATCAAAAAAATATTCTGTTAAAAGTATATATATAAATGTAGAAAACAAATGTGTACAACGCTTTACTCACAATTTTTGCCTATAAAAGTACCAGTTGTTTTGTTAATAAATTAATTTATTACAATGGCGTGGTCTCTAGCCTTTGCTATCGTAATTCTAAGTGTAAATTTGATTTCTGGATTTCTTCTGTTTAGTAAGTAAAAGTACTAAAATCATGATTTTTTCATCACCATCATCATTATTATCAGCTTTTTGTACACATCTGGACATATGCCTCTCCCATTGCACCCCATTCTCATCAATTTAGGTTGTCTTATGAAATGTGTTAATCGCGGATAACGCGTCATTTATTGTTAGACTTTTTACTGCCATTTATTTGACTGCCTTGTTGGTCTCGCGGATGGCGTGTGCGCCTAGTGATCATGAGGTCTCGGGTTCGATTCCCGGGTCGGACCAAATGTTTGTATGACCTACAAATATTTGTTTCGGAGTTTGGGTGTTTCCTATGTGTAATATGTATGTTATTTATAAAAAAGTATATATGTATTTGTATCAGTTATCCAGTACCCATAACACAAGCTCTGCTTAGCTTGGGACTAGATGACGTTGTGTGTTAGATAGATGTCCGAAATATTATTATTTATTATTATTGAAATAATTGGATGTTCAGTATATACCCTATGTACCCTACATAAAACGCCGCTTTAATAGGGCTACTGAAGTTTAATATTATTTTCGTTAATCACCACTATCGCCATCCTTCTCTGATTTGTATATGAGTGAAAGAAAGGGAGGGTAATACCAAAGCGACCTAACTTACCTAAAAACTCTAAACACACTTTAAGTTGGGCTACAAAAGAAAAAAAAATCTTAATATATATATCAATTTGTTCTATTGTGAACAAAAATATGGGTTCTTTATATCTTTATTATGTTTTACATCTTTAAAACCACTTTCAGATTTACTATAACGATCAACTATCTTCGAGCGCTGATTTTTCGAGCACTTCACGCATTTTTCCAAAATATTAATATTTTTTTTTATTAATTTCTTCATTCCTATATTTTGAATTATTTTATTATATTGGTACAGAGATATAGCCAAAGGTTTTTAAAAGTGTGCCATTTTAATTGCTTTTTAATTAGCATATTTTTATACGATAACATAGCAATATTCACCCATATATTTCTGTATTTTAATAAAATTAATTAAATATTTTTTTTTATAGAAAATAATGAGCAGAATACATTAAGAAACACAGGATTTAACTTCGAAGAGGAAAAGCAAGATGTTGATAGAGACTTTGAAAGGTAAGTCATTTTAAAATATTTTTTTACATTTAAAAACATGCGACTTTTAAAATATGAAAGTTTAAATAAATAAATGACAAGTCAGACTAAAAATTAAAAAGCAATTCTTTATATAGGCAAAAAATATTAATATTACTAGTTGTAGTCCACGGCTCCGCCCGCGTATATGTCGGATATCGCGCAAATAGGAGCCTCTGTGTTATTCTGATGTAAAAGCTATATTACTACAAAGTTTCATCCAAATCCGTTCAGTAGGTTTTTTTTTATGATTCGCCCAGCCAAAATGACTCTACTTTGCCTGATGGAAAGCATAAGCAGAATCCAAGAGTGGTGGTCACCATACTGCGAAAGCAGACAATGCAACAATGCAGCATGGTGGCCCACACCATGGTTTTTCCATACTTACAAACTTTCGCGTTTATAATATTAGTATAGATATGGATTACGAACAAAACCGTAGGTAGCTAGGTGCTATATCTTTTGTATCTTTTGGATGTAAGTTATCGATCAAATATTTTCAAGAGTTGATTTATCGAGCACCCCACGCTTTTTTCACAATAATAGTGATATATTTTGTTCATTATTTTGTTACTATATGAACCTTACAAAACTGTTACTTTTACGAGTACTATAATGATGTAGCTTTTACCCTGCAGTTCCCATGTAGCTATGCCTATGTGATTATTAGGTTTCATTTTAAACTAGCTGACTTGGAGAACTTCGTACATATTTTTTTAATATTTTAAAAACTTGCTTTCTTTCTCTGGTTTTTGGTCACATTTGATCTTATAGAATGAACATCTTGTTATATATAAAAATCAATTGCTATTTTTTTTTTATATGACCTGCCAAAATGACTCTACTCTGCTTGATGGAAAGCATAAGCAGAATCCAAGAGTGGTTCTAAATCCAACTCCATGGCGGCCTAGTGATGCTTCTGCATCTTTGGGCCTCCGGTCTCGCACTCACTAACGAAACACGACAGCTGTTCGTTTCTCGCGCTAAAACTCGGGAACGGCTGGGGCTGATTTAGCTGATTTTGACTTTGAAATGTTTGTCGTAGTCCAGGGAAGGTTCAAACAGTGAAAAATTTAATATAACTTGAAAATTCTAATGTTAGGTGTACGAAGTAGCGGGCACAGTTAGTATTTGATAAGATTTGTAACTCAATGCAATTGCAAATTTACCTATTTTTTATTATTCATTTTCTAGTTCTAATGGATTCAACAAATTTCGAAATCATACAGACGGGTGCGGTGACGCCCTCATTCTGACGCCCCTTCTTGAAAGCGGAGAAATAGCTCGAGCGAAGAATCTCTCGAAAGTAGACCCTAGCCACTTTGCCGGAATAAACTCACATGCAGCCTACTTTACCGTGAACAAAACAAACAAATGGCACTTGTTCTTCTGGTATTTTCCTGCAGAAAATGTTTCTTTAGAAAATACACCACTCATTATTTGGCTACAAGGAGGTCCTGGGGCCTCTTCTCTGTTTGGTTTATTTGAAGAAATAGGTCCGATACAAGTTAAAAATGGAAAAGGTAATCTAATATAACAAAAGACCATAGGATTTGTTATAAAAAGTTTATACTAAGCCATGTCAGCCTTTCGGCACTTATTGTACCGTATAGTTGCAATGATACCCTTTTTACGCTACTTGCTTTGCCCTACACTAAGTTTATAAATTAATATTTTCTAATTAACCACGTAATATCAGCAACGAAATTTTGTACTACGTTCTATTCTCTTTTAATCCTTCAAGTTAAATTTGATCGACATCCCGATTTCTGATTGAGCTGAAATTTGAAACTTACCCTTAGTTCTGATGACAATGCAATTATTTTAAATTGTTATTAACCCAAAATGACCGCCAAACAGTATGGCGGCATACATATTTCTGAACCTACCTAATATGGGTATACATTGAAAGGGCTTAAAGTTGGCTTGGCTTGTTTAAAAAAAAATAATAATAATCACTTGTTATAATTACAGTGGAACGAAAACCTGTCACGTGGGGAAGCAATTACTCTCTTCTCTTTATTGATAATCCTGTTGGTAGTGGATTTAGCTTCACAGAAAACCTGGATCTGTACGCCACGGATGAGAATATGGTTTGCAAAATTATTAAAATTAGAGAAAAAAACTGTCACCCATTCGCAATTTTTATGTTAATAAACTACTATTTCAGGTTGGAAAATGTCTCCTCAATTTTCTTCAACAGTTCCTGCAAGTTTTTTCAGAACTCAGACACGCTCCTCTATTTATTGCCGGGGAGTCTTATGCTGGCAAATATATCCCTGCTTTTGGATATTACATACATCACAATAAAAACGATTCAATGCCTATCAATCTCAAGGTTAGCTCTTTAGAAACGTTAAGTTAATTCGATGCGTAAAAGATTAAAGGGTTAATGGTATTTCTAAAGTCGAATTACATCATTGCCAATTACAAAATACTGACGACTGCATGGTTAAGTATATGCATGCATGCATAAAAGTGGTGTAAGCGTTCGTGACGTTACTCTCTTCTGTGCCAAGCATTATGGGTTCACTTAGAACTTAGAACAAATCATTGTGTAATTGTTGTTCTGAGTGTTCTATGTGTACCTTTCGTGTATGTTTGTAAAGCCCCTGCACCTAATGCGGGAGTTTTCTTTTAAATATGAAAGAAAGAAGAAAGGAAAAATGAAGAATATATTTTAAAATAGTAGTTTTATCACTGCATTTTATTTTTTTGAAAATTAGTGTAAGTTTTTTTTTATATTGACTTTTTCTTTCGATCATAACCAATTATTCTGAATAAATAATTGTTTATCTTACTATCTTACCTGTAGAATTAAAACCTAATTGTACAGAATAGCTGGAACATGATTTCCAAAACCTACTCCTACCATAACAATATTCTTGAGTGTCGTACACAAGAACTTTACTAGATTCCAATATTATTTATTTGTTATTTAAAGATAATTTGAAGTCTTTGTTATAAATGTAATTTACTAGCTGACCCAGCAAACTTCGTACTGCCAGATTTACAAATCTGTCTTAGTTTGCCACAGGCAGTGTACAGTTGAGGACAAAAAAAAATACTTTGCCCGTTATATTTTAATTTTCATTGTACACGAATCTTGTTCTAACAATAACGAACACACAAAAAAAAGAATTATTTGATTTGGTGTAGCCGAACGGAAGTTATGCGCGTACATGTATTTCGGCGATTCATTTTTATGTATTTATCTATACATCTATACAAATAAATAAAGTTGGAGTGTCTGTTTGTTGTAATATTAAAATAACCGCTTTTTACTAAATGAACGTATTTAAAAAATGTTTTGTCTGTCTGTCCGTCTGTCTGTTTGTTCCGGGTAATCTCTGGAACGGCTGGACCGATTTTGACGGGTCTTTCACTGGCAGGTTGCTGATGATCCAGGGAGTAACTTAGGCTACTTTTTTTAAACCAACTTTGTCCCGCGGCGTTACTCGCGGTACGACGATAACCACGGATAACACCGCGGGGTTCAGCTAGGAGATTAATAAAATTTTAATACAGATAATATTAACAGGGATTAGCAATTGGAAATGGCTTGATCGATCCTCCAACACTGACGCACTATTCAGAGTTTGCCTTACAAGTGGGACTATTAGATCCTAAGCAAGCTGCAATTGTGCATCAATTTGAAGAAGACGCTCGAAGCTGCTGGTACAAAGGGAATATGTCATGCTTTACTATGGTAAGGATAATTTTAGTAAAAATTATATTAAAATTTCAGTATGCAAAATAATTAAATGTGTAGATATTTTAAATAATAATTTTAAAGTAATTATTGCTATGCAATGCATTTATCCAAGTTTTTTATTTCAAAGTCATATTGTATTCCATAATTAATTTTTTTTCTAGAATTCCGATAAAGCTTTCATTGTCTTAATGCTCAATGCCCCCGTAAGTTTCTACAATTACTTGAATGATGGAAAAGAAGACATGACTGAAATGGCTTTTATAAAGTTTTTAAACAAACCCGAAGTTCAAGGCTTACTGCACGTGAAAAAGATGGAATATTATCTAATAAACTATAATGTGTACAATATTTTATACAGTAATGATTTTTCCTTAACTGTAAAACCTTGGCTGGAAGAATTATTGGAACACTACGGGGTGATGTGCTACAGGTTAAACTTTATTTATTTTCATTTGTTGTTCACAGTATTTTGTTTCTTTATGGTTTAATACATTTTATTATTTTCTTATACATAGCGGACAATTAGACGTTATAGTTGCTTATGCGTTATCAGTTCATATGTATCAAAATCTTAAGTGGTCCGGACAGCAGGCCTACTTGAATGCCACCAGAGTCCCTCTTTTGGATGAAGACGATGACGGCAAAATTAACTCGTAAGTGTAATAAATTGTATGATTTATTTAAATACATCGTTGACTGATTATATTTACTGGACTTGGACTCTACAGCAACACTTGGTTCTAGTTCTACCCCTTACCCACTTTTTTTTTTTTTTTTTTTTTTTTTTTTATTATTTAGGTAAATAAACAACAACACAATACAAGGTTATAAATACAAATACATAAAGGTATGGATAATTGTGCTATCAGCGACATTTACCACATAGTAGTAATGTAACATTAACAGGGTTTCATTCCTTTGAGAACATTAGATACAACTATACAACATACATTAGCGATATTATGTGTTTGACAGTAATATAAAATTAGATATATATATATATATGTACATTTATAATATTGTAGGCTAACATTTGACTTAATTTGAATAAACATTAAGATTTTCAAGTAATAACTTTTTAAAAGAGCTAGGACGCACTGCCATTAGATCAATAGTACAGAAATATTTGTTAAAACTATCAATAATTCTGTGCATTGGTGACCTTTTACCAGCATTAGTGCGGCATCGGGTAGTTGCAAAGATGCTACAAATATTACGGCAATGAGTTCTAGTGGGTACAACATAACAAAGTCTATTGGTGAGTGCAGTACAATCATAGCTACTGTGGCACAGGTCGTACAGTAGCATTGCTTCCAAGTACAAGCGTCTGTGTTCTAGCGTAATACAGTTATAAGTTATTAGTAGATCTTTGTATGAGGATGATTTATGATAACACTTATAATGCATGCAGCGCAAAAATTTTCTTTGGACTAATTCTACAGCAGTTATATATTTATCATACAACGGATTCCAGACTGACACAGCATATTCAAGTTGTGAGCGAACCAAAGTATTATACAGATACAGATAAGTAGAGGGCTGAGTAAAACACGTACTGGAACGCATAACGAAACCATACATCTTAAAAGCATTACCAACAATAGCATTAACGTGGTCATCAAGATGAAGTTTACTATCTAATAAGACTCCCAGATCTCGTATTACCTCCACCTTTTCAAGTTGTGTACCGTTTAAAACATAATTAAATTTACTGACATTTTTCTTTTTGGTAAAGGTGATAGATTTGCATTTATGGACACTTAGTGCAAGTTTATTTTTAGTGCAGTATGCAGAAAAACGGTCTAGATCTTGCTGAATCCTGTTATGATCAGCCGTCTGCTCAATCCTGTGATAAATCTTTAAGTCATCCGCGTACAGAAGAATATTGCTAAATTTAAAACAGGATTTAACGTCATTTATAAAAAGAATAAATAGTAGTGGGCCCAAAATGGATCCCTGAGGAACGCCAGAACTAACATGAGCGTAATCGGATTCATGACCATTCAAGACTACTTTTTGAGTGCGATTAGTGATGTAAGATTTAAACCAACGCCATAAATTGCCGCGTATACCATTGAAAGCAAGCTTCTCCAAGAGTATTTTGTGATCTACCCTGTCGAAGGCCTTGCGAAAATCTGTATAAATGCTGTCCGTCTGTTTGTTATCATCCATACTTTCGAATAAATATGATGTATAAATTAATAAGTTTGTATTAGTGGTTCGTTTTCTTACAAAACCGTGTTGCTCCTCAATAATAACTTTATGAAGAGATGGATAAATATAATTATACACTAATCTTTCAAAGGTCTTCGACAGAGTGGACAGGATGGATATGGGTCGATAGTTTTCAATGTTGGATTTATCTCCACTCTTGAAAACTGGTACAATGCGTGCTGCTTTGAAAATTGGCGGAAAAACACCCTCCCTAAGACACGAATTGAATATAAGACAAATCGGCACATGAATAGTTTGAGCAGTAGCCTTCCAAAAAATTGGTGGGATGTTGTCCACTCCAGGCCCCTTCGAAATATCTAGATTTTTCAGTTCCTGAAGTATTGCATCACTAGACAGCTCGACCTTATTAAAGAAAATATCAGATTCTGGGTTGCAATCTGGGATATCGTCAACATCAAGTTTGTTAGTCACATCTGAGGGTTCAAAAACTGATTCAAAAAATTCCGAGAACAGGGAACACGCCTCAACTGGATTATGGACTGTTGCATTTTTATACGTCATCATACAAGGAATACCAGTTGTATTTTTCCTATTTTTGATGAATGACCAAAAAAATTTTATATTTTTTTGTATACCATTTTCCACAGTTACTATATATTGTTTGTAACACTCATGCGATGCACGTTTAAATCTATTCCTTAGTAAAGAAAAAACTTCATAGTCAGATATATTTCCATATTTCTTCCATTTAATCCAGTAATTATTTTTATTTTTATAGATGTGAATAAGAGCGGGCGAAAACCAAACAGGAAATTGAGAAGATTTAATTACTCTCTTGGGTACATATCGTTTTATAATTTCGTAAATTTTTTCATAAAAAATAGTCACCATTGATTCCGCACTATTATTCAGTAATAATTCACTCCAAGTAATATTGGCTATATCTTCATTTATTAGAGTGTAATCTGCTTTCTTAAATTGTAATTGTGTTTTTGTTCGTTGTACTAGATTTAAGGAATTACTGCCAATAGGAATTATTATGTAAAACGGTGGATGATTTGCATCTAATGGAACGAGAGATACAGTTGGTTGCATGAACTTACAATCGGTGATATCGGTCAAACACAAGTCTAAAAGTCGCCCATTTCTATTCTTAAATTTATTATACTGAAAACAGCCCAACAAATTCATAAAATTAATAGAGACTTTAGAAGAAGTAGTATAATTGCTTACATTACGCGGCATCATATGTGTATCACAATCCTCCCATTCCATTTGAGGCAAATTGTAATCCCCTATTAGAACATAATTTGTCATATTGGTGAACTGCAGTATGAACGTCAGATAATCCAAATATGTCTCATAGGCATCCGAGCGCGTAGCAGGTGGTATATAAACGGCACCTATAACACAACAGTAATTACGTGAACGTAACTCAATAAGAACATGGTCAATAAGTGGTGACAATGGGCAAGGCGCCCCCGGTGGCACTGCAACCCAGGACGCGTTCAGTTCGATCCGCACCGCCACCAGTACGCCACCTCCATCGTTCCGACCGCTATTTACGCGGTCCCTGTCGCAACGGAATACTCGATACCGAGGATCTGCGAACTCGGTGTCATATATATCCCTATGTAACCACGTCTCCGTCAAGACTATTATACTGTAGTTGTGTGATAAAATATTCATAAATAAGATGTGTAGTTTCGTACGCAATCCACGACAATTTTGATAGTATACAGATAGACTATCCATTACTAATATATACTATAATAATTACATATTGATTTAATGCTTGTGCCCGTCTAGTATACAGTACAATATAATGAAACAACATCTTGATAACACGCAAATTGCCGCTACCAACCACGCATACATCTGCACTAGATATATACACACCCACATACTTGCAAATACAATCAAACAGTTCTTTGTAATCATTCGAAAACAGATACCGCATTACATTAATAAGTTTCACACTCACCACCAAGAAACACATAAAATAATATGCAAAAAAATACAAATACCCGCCATACGTAGTTATGAAATAGTAATTTATATTCTGAAACAAAACTTTTTTATTACGACTATCATAAGTAAATATCTTAGTTATAAGTTTATATAATATATCATTTAATTTTTGAAATGTCCTGCTGAGATCTAATAGCGATGACAGGGGACGCATCATGTTTTCTTGCCAATATGATTCCATGTCTGACCCACACGTATTTGTACTCATGTTTTTTAGCAGACTCGCGGCATTGGCGAAATAACATCTTGTTATTGAGTGTCAAATGCTCGTTGACATATATGGTAGTGGTATGAGACCCGCTGACGCCTATCTTCGTACTGTCGAGACTCTTTGTGGCACGATATGCCGCGATGACATTATCGCGTAGTACTCTCGTCGAGAATTTTAATATTATGTTCTTTGGCCGCGGATTATTTTGATTAGCATGGGGTACACGGTGAACAGATACGATGTCGGTCGTTCGTATTTGTTGTTTTAGAGCATTGCCTAGGCCCTCCACAATAGTAACAAGGTTTTCACCACGACGCTCCGGCACATTACAGATTTCTAAGTTGCACTGACGTGCCTGTTGCTCCATTAACATAATCTTGTTTTCAAGTAAACTTATTTTATGGGAGAAGTCAATGTGCTTCTCAACAATGCTTTCTACAGCTTTAAGGCGGTCGTCAATGCAGTCCTGCTTCTCTAAAGTATAATTTAGTGATTTTTCAATGTCATTAAGACGTTTATTGGTTTTTTCTAGGGACGTATTGAGAGACATATAATCAGAGTTAAGTTTTGTAATATTTAGATTTATCTCTGACAGCACGGATGTTATTTTAGTCAACTCATTTGAGATGGCTGCATTAACAGCTGATGCAACGCTGTTAGTGATGCAAGCAGTGATTTTCTTGTCCCACATTGACAGCTGTGAGTTAAATTTTTCCTCAAATATAGCCATAAGTAATGTATCATCCCGATCGGGCTGTTTTCTTTTGCGAGTACTTACGAAGGAGTCCCTGTCTACTGAAAGTGGTATATCAGTATCTGAAGAGAACTTGTTAGGCGGTGTTCTTTGAGTCGACATTTTTGAAAGGATACAGTGCCAACTTCGTGAATGGAACGAACAATATGTTGTTCTTCTTTTCTAGCGGAGGTGAGGTATATTCAACTCCCCCGCGACCACGTCTACGATGTGCTATGCCAGAACGAGATGAAAGTACTAGCGTGATATTGTTCGTCTTGTCACACAGCTATCAGTCACTTGGTACAGTGCAAACTAATGCAGCACTAATGTACCTTGAAATAAACACAATAATTCTTTACACTAGTATAAAAAATATGATAATTTATATTTGTAAGACCACTGTTCTCAGCAAAAACCCAACGACGAATGAAATGTTGCTTGCACTTGCGGAATGTGAGAAATTAGCTTAATTTGACTCCTTCCGTACTTTTCCTCCAAATTATTTTCTATTTCTCCGCTCTTAATTCTATATCATAGTATTTGGCTTGCTCTGTGTTACTTAAATGGAGCTGAAATTATAGTGATCACAGTATACACAAACATAATATTTGACTCCACGCCTTGTAGTTTAAGCGGTCGCTATACCGCTTCCTACTTCGTCAAAGGTTGTGGCCTCAAATCCTGCATGGGACAACACTCTTTGTAGTCCAGAAATTGTTGTTTTAAGTATTGGTGTCTTTGTGTCCGCAACACGTATTTTTGTTAAGTCCTCCGCAATACAGAATATTTTCCTAGTGCGCTAGTAAAAAAACAAAAGAAAGAAATATGAATAAATCAATAGTTTTTTAAGTATTTGCTGAAAAGCATTAACAATTCTACCCATATCCGAAAAAAGTCTCAATACATCTGCTCAGGTATACTGCAGTCAATCTTGATGTTATTTTTATACTAACAGTCCCGAAGCCACCGAGTTCCTTGAGCCCCTGCAGTTGCGTAGAGATGTCGCCTCTATGGCAGTACTCTATCGCCTGTATCACGGAGAGTGTTCTGAAGAGCTCTTCCAACTAGTCGCCCCCGCCCCCTTCCTCTACAGAACAACACGTGCCGGCCTTGGAAGTCACCGCTTCAGAGTGGTAGACATTCGATCTCGTACTCATCGCTTCGGTTCCTCCTTTCTGTGCCGTGCGGTCAAAACCTGGAACTCACTTCCAGCGCACGTGTTTCCCTCCCACTATGATCCCGGGTCCTTTAAGCGGGGCGTAAAAAAGCATCTCACTAGGCGGCCATAGTGTGGGTCACCATGCTGCAATGTCCTTATTCTTATTGAGGATGGTGACCACCACTCTTGGAATCTGCTCATGCTTTCCATCAGGCAGAGCAGAGTCATTTTGGCGCAGCTAAAATATAAAAAAAAAAAAAATTCATTTAAACATTAATTTACTTCTAAGTACAGTTCTGTAATCATAGCTATTGCCTGCTTCCTAAATTCACTTTTCCAACTTTGGAAGTCGTAATCGTTCATCCAACCATTCTTCCTTTATTTTGTCCTCGTAGAAATAGTGAAGACTTCCAGTCTTCCAAAACTTATTTCTTAAAGTATATCTACAACATATCAAATATTTGCTCCTAAAATTAAAAATATTTGTAGCCCGATGGATTTAGAACCTGCTTTGATAACTAAGTATGGCATGTCATTTATGTTAAACATAAATTCGATTTATTACAGTTTCGTAAAAGCAAGTGGCAACTTCATGGATGTAATGGTTCGTAGAGCAGGACATGTGGTTCCTGCAGACCAGCCGCGAGCTGCCAAACAGATTATCGACATGTTTATACACAAGTTCAAATAATTATCTCTATTAACTATAACAATCTGTGTCCTTTCTTCATCAACATTTATGATCCAAAATAAAGTACAGGAGTTATGATTAGTTTTTTTTTATTTCTACACATTAAAAATAATTATGAAACAAGAATACAGCAGCTCATTAGCTTTTTAATTATAAGTACCTCTATTTGTGATCCTGACTGCTAATGGGGTAGATGACTGTATCGTAAATAAATACAGATGTATATTTAGGAACATATGATTACTACAGCTTTTCATTTCTATTACATATTTTAAATAAATACACATTGAAATATATTGCTCAATTCAAATAAACAATTTTCAAATATTAAAAAAAAATGTTACGAGAAAGTAGAAAATAATATTATGAGAGTGATTATTCTCCATCTATACATACAAATAAATAAAATAATGTTTGTAATATTAAAATAACCGCTTTTTAAACCGCGGTGTTACATATGCATTTAGCATATGTAACACCGCGGTTTTAGCTTTTTTTAGGTTAGGCTAGGTTTTTTTAATACAATTTAATACTGTCTTAAAATTTGACCCCCTGCCTGTTGAAATATTGATCTAAAATGACATGGCCAGTTTCAGCCTAGTCACTCAGTGGCATGTAAATTAATGTACGTCTAATCTATACAAATAAATAAAATTGGAGTGTCTTTTTAAAAAAAAAAATCTTTATTCACATTTAAGTTACATTTTTTACAGTGTCTCTATTCGCCAAACTGTTCTAACAGTTTGTAGGCGTTCCGCTCAATATATAATAAACTTAATACTTAAATGCTACTTTTAAAACTATTACTTCATCGATATACTAACCAAAAAACAAAATATATTTAAGAAATAAACAATACATAATTAGTATAACCTCACTATTTTTTGGGCACCTGTTTCCTTAATTAAGTACACGTTTCAATCTGTTTGTAAGATTAAAATAACCGCTTTTTACTAAATGCATATGTATACACCTTATATATACCAAAAATGTAGTTAAAATATGTGTCTGTCTGTCTGTTTGTCGGTCAAGCCGTCAAAATCGGTCCAGCCGTTCCAGAGATTACCCGAAGTAATCTCTGGAACGGCTGGACCGATTTTGACGGGACTTTCACTGGCAGGTAGCTGATGATTCAGGGAGTAACTTTTTACACTAACTTTGTCCCGCTTCATTACTCGCGGTACGACGATAACCGCGGGTAACACCGCGGGGTTTAGCTAGTATCTAAATATAATCCTATTTTCTTACAATCCCACAATATTTTTACTTTATTTTGTTTTTGATTAGATTTGTATTACACGAACATATCGTGTTTTGTGTCCTTCATCTACTATGCAGTCCGCACGTATCTCACAATTGAATAACAGATAATAATATAGTCTGTAAAAGTTTTTAAATATTAACATGAATACACAGTATTAAAATTAAAGACTACCTCGTTGGTCTAGTGGTTAACGTAAGCGATTACAGACCTAGAGGTCTTGGCTTCGATTCCCAGGTCGGACTGCTGTTCGGTTTTTCTTACAATAAATTCTTAATAGCAACCCTTAGTATGGAAGAGGGCTTGGATGGATGGTTCAACCTTCGAGTTCAGTTCACCCTCAAGGTTGCGAAGGTCCGATGCCAGTGGCTCCGTGTGTTAACTGATCTTGTAAAACTCTCTGTGTAAAACCGATTAAACTAGTAGCCAATTCCAAATCTTGGAAATAATAAAGATTAGAAAGATGATGATGTCATTGTGTTCTTAATAGCGTTTTAATTTTAACTTTGTAGTTGATTGAATAAATTTAAATAAGTTATTATTATTATTATTTAAAACTTAAACTTAAACTTATGAATTTTTATTTTAATTGTATTTAGGTTTGAATTTTATTATGTTTTGATTGTGGTTTTTGATTATTATGATTTTGATTTTTGATTATAATTTGAATATTGATTGTAATTTTAAATTTAGATTATGATTTTAACTTTTAATTATGATTGTGATTTTAATTTAATTTACTTGTAGTTTTATTTTTGTTTTGATTAGAACTTTGACTTTATTTTATTTTGAACTTTGATTTTATTTTATTTTGGATTTGGACTCAATGTTTAAATGTTAATTTTAATTTTATTTTAATTTTAATTTAAAATTTTGTAATTGTATGCATGCAATAAAAATGCACTTGTATGGTCTGAAATAAATTTATTATTATTATTATTAGATTGAATAAATGTTGAATACTTTCAAAAGTCTCATTTGTAAAGACGAATTCATTACACAACAATACAATGCAATGGATCTTAGGTAACTCGATGGATGAACTTCGCTATCAAATTAATTACTGTTGATGTCTTCCAAAAATTATAATAATTGATTATGATCTTCCTGATTAATCTTTAAAAATAATTTAATAATTTAAATATAATTCAATAAAAGTTTTACTAACCTTAAGGTTAATTGCCATTTAACTATTATTACTATTGGAGCGATGTTGCATGATGCAGTCTTAAATAAAAGTAAAATATACTCGTATTTCAAATTAAGATCTTCTGATCACAATTTAGACATGGTAAATTAGCACTCGCTTTGATCGGTTACTACTGATATATACGTACCATGCTTTCATTTGCAACATATTCTATAGGTTCTTCGCTTAAACTGAAACCAGTACCAACAGGGTTTTCGATGAACAACAAGGAGTAATTGCTTCCCCACGTAATGGACATTCTTTGTACTAAAAAGTAATCGCAAATATGTTTCTATTCTAAAATTATTTGAATTAATTTCTTTCTTCTTCTTCTTTAAATTCTTGGAAATTAAATTATACATTTTACCTATCCTATCTTTGAATTGCAATGGTCCTATTTCATTAAATAAACCGTTCAAGTAAGAGCATTAAGGTTCCCCCCGTAACCAAATTATTAGTGGTGTACTTTCTAGAGGGACTCCTTGTGCCGCAAAGTACCAAAAGAATAGGTACCATTTGCTACTCTTGTTTACAGTAAAGTGGGCAGAATAGTTTTTGATGCGGCAAACTTAGTCGGGTCCACTACTGACAGATTCTTTGCTATTTCTGTATCTCCTCTATCAGTATAAGGTGTGAGAATTAAAGAGTCTTTGTGCGTATTGTTCTGCTTCGAAATTTCACAGCGTAAGCTTCTGGTGAAAATATTGTTTAGTGACCTGCGTAATAACGTAATAGTAAAGATATTACTAGATTCATATATCTTATAGTATCATAGATTGGAATGGACTTATGTACTATGTCGTCGTGGTCTGAGTCACACTGCTGTATTGTTGTATTGTCTGCATTTACGATAAGTATGGTGATCACTCTTGGAATCTGCTTATGCTTTCCATTAGGCGGAGTAGAGTGATTTTGACAGAGTCTAACTAAAAATACATGTATAACATTTCGAAAAAAATGCAATTGCACAGCTTGTTGAATGATAGACGTTTTTTGATATAATACCATTTATTGCACACAAAATGACTTATTAAACTAATAACATAATGTGAAATTATTTGTGCTAGTGAGTACGCCCAGTGACTGTTGAAAGTGCACTAATTTATAAATGTTTTAAATCGACGATGTGGACGCAAAATGCTGACCGCACCAAATGTATTGGCCCGTACATCTGGGTTAGATGTTTATGTTTGAATTTCTAGTGTTTTACCACGCTACACCACCTTCTCCTTCTGTTGGATTTTGAATTACACATTTTATAAAGGTATTTTAGTAACACAAATCGGTCGAGCGTTACTTATCAGTTGGTTTTTGACCCTTGTTCGTCATAAATACACAATAAAATAAAAATCTGACAATCATGAGAATTAGATGTTTTTGTTGAAAACAAAACACTAAAGACCATGATATAAAAAAGAAACGCCATTGGCTGTGCAAGCGTAACAGACGAAATTGTAGGCCTTGCGATTCGCGACGGATGGACGGATCTTCCATCACTGCTTCATTACTCAGAGTGGGCTTTAAAGGTGGGTTTAGCAGACCCAGAGCAAGCAGAAGAAATACACAAGATTGAAGAAGATGCCAGAAAATGTTGGTATGAAAAAAATTTGACCTGTTTTGCTATGGTATTGCATTACATTTTACTTAATTTTACTACAACAATTTCGTCTGCGTGTCTCAAAAAGAATATTTTCAGCTTTATGATGTATAACGTTCTCAAAACTGTTAATCAAATAAAATAAGTTTGAGATCTAATTAATATTATTAATTTTGTTATAAGTTATTACACTAATTACAAATAGAACAAAAGTGTTTCATATTAATTCTTGCTTTCTTATTTTTAGAAAGGTCACACAATCCTTTTCTAAATCACCAGATATGCCACACATTCCCTGTGTCCTGTGTGTGTAGAAAAAAATATGCACACTGAAGATTGAACAAGTAACTTAAAAAACTTAAACAACGCCGACAATCATAAAATCTTATATTGCATTAGTAATAACTATATAATTAAGAAATTTATTCAATCCATACAATGTACTCAATTTTAAGACAAATTCCATGAGGCAAATATTAACTTTAAAATGTTGAGAGGCCAGTTGCATTCGGTGATTAGACACAATCACCGAGGATTAGCAACGATGGCGCAGTCAGTAAGTACCTGGATGGGTGACAGTTGGTGGCATGATACCTTGAGCGTTCCCGTGATTCGGAGCTCACGTTAAACAGTCGGATAACAGTCGAGAAACTTAGTTTGAGGCTTTTGGACGCCTTAAAACATCCAACGGCAAGATTACTTAGCTACAACGTTGTCTTGAAAGTCCCCAACCCGCACGTGGCCAGCGTGGGGACGTATGGCTTTAACCCTCTCCTGAGAGGAGACCCGATTCCAGCACTGGGACGTTAAGGGTTGTTGATGAAATATTAACTCTCCAATTAAAATAAAGAGAGATATCATATAACCAAAAACAAGAATCAAAAAATATCCGGTCACATCTTCTAATTGCAATGACTTAAGATGGTTGTTATCGCGAAATTTGCACTGCATGCTCTCAAAGTAGCTTATATCATCAAAATATTTATCTACAAAACCAGCTGAGGCCACACGGAGTAAAAATTTATTCAAACGATCCAGTAAAATTGAACCGCGAGATAAATATATCGATAATAATTCTAGACTGTACGGCTCTTTCAGAGGATACACTTTTACATTGCACTGATCATCTTTCAACATTGAAGCAAAAGCAGAGTAATAGATGTGAGAAACAATAGTAAATAATGTCTTCGTCTTGCTGTTTTTGACTGCTAATAAACAGTTCATGCTGGTTACACAATCTATTTCATTCAAATTGTTCCCATCACGATGAAACCCCGTGTACATAACAGGTGTATAATTAATAAGTTCTTTAGGTTCTTTCGGCTCGTAGCCCCGAATCGGGTGAGTTATTGATCCATATAAGTAGCCTTGAATTATATAGGGTAACCATAACGACAACCAAAGTAGACAAGTAAATATAAGTCTCTGTGCTGGTTTTGTATGAATATTAACGACATTGGTTTTGTTTAGGATGTAACCTAATACAAGTAGAATATCGCGAGTAATATCTCTTTGCTGATTTGGAAAAATAGTAATTACACCAGCTGCAACACTTAAAACTATAAATGCAACACTCGTCAGAAGCGCAACAAATGGCATTTGTTTTAAAACACCTGCCCAAGGTCCTAAATCGTCTGATTTTGCCAATACAGTTAGTTTTTTGTTTATTATTATAGGATATGTAAATGACAAGTTTTCAGAACGTGTTGATATTAGGAAAAGTCCTCCAATTGCTCCTTCAAATTCTTTATCTTCTAATCTTTTCAACATTGCTGCAACATTTGAAAGAATTCGTCCATATTTGTCTGTTTTTGTTGACATTGGATGTTGTTCAATATGAATCTCTTCGTATTTTTCAAAAGATTTCAAAATACGTTGATCAATCCCCAGTTTTATGGTAGAATCAGAATGGATGAAAGGCCATGCAACACGGGTTATAAATTTAAAGCGGCAATTCCGAAGACTTTTATTTCTTTTTTGAAACAGGAAATTCTTCGTACTAAGATACCTGGAGCACGTTGATACCAAAACCAAATTGTCAGGTCTACTACAAAAACTATTGGATGTTGTATGAATTTTATGAATAATAATTGAATTATCTCCTTCTTCGGAGCTGATAAATACAATGTCATACATGTTAAGATTAAGAAAAAGTTTTGTTACATTGAATAGGTTTTTCATATTTTTTAATATAATTATTAATTGTCGTTGAGGATGCCACAGTACATGTGTGATAACTTTACTTACAGTTTTTGTTAAATCTTTATAATTTTCAGCTTTAACAATAATGATAGTATCATAAGTACTACTCCATGAAAACTCGCCGCTAGTAAATAGCAAGCCTTTAATTTCATGCATTTCTGAAATTTTAACTTCATCGTCTAACTTCATAAGATTGACATCTAATTTAGGCTTGTTAAAACTCAAATCTTCTATCATTTTTACCACACAATCACTAAGGGTTTCATCTTTAACCACTTCTATGATCATTTCATGGGTCATTGTGGTTGTAACCCCAATTATCCAGAATGCATTAATAAGGACTGACATATTATTATTTATTTATTTCATTTAATTTCTCAATGAAAACCAGACTGTTTCTACACTAAACTGATAAAGGTCATTTTGTATTTTATTAGATACTCAGTCAATTACATTAACATTACAATAAATATTAACGATTTAGGTAACGTTTTCACGTTTTTATTTGTGTTATGGTAATTTATCATTTTAGAAATGTCATTAGATATTTAGGAACAGTATTGAATATATAAACATTTATTTATGTACAATATTTATGTTGTAAAAATTATCTTACATATAATATCTCTCACAATTCCATTGGATTCTAAACTTGGCAGGGCTTGTCTTTTATAACAATAACATTGATAAACATAACTTACATATTACTAAACCCATTTCATGTTATTATTTAATTACATACAGGTGTAAACAAATATAATCATTCTCATTGCTCTAATTTTGTCCAGGGTACAACTTAACCCTTGCTTACGAACCTCAGTATTAGTCTAGGTCGCTGACCACTTAAGTACTTAATTAAAAAAAATTGTGTGCCATAGCACGGGTTAGTACATTAATCATCAACGAGCTTTTTACTATAAACTTAGTTCAGTAGCGTACAAGATTAACAATAGGTGTAAGTTCTACATTGTTCCTTACACAAAAAACTTAACGTCAAAAAGACTCAGAAAAAACTGAACCGTACTTTATACTTCAAAACCGATCAACATTTGAAATATTGAGAATGCGGTTGTTTCATATGCTCTTTTAGTTTTCGTCACGACCAGTGCAAACCACCTCTTCTCAATTGATAAATGCACATTCAAATTTGGTCATTTTATCTATACACATAAACAGATATTACTTTTGTTGTCATTTTGCATAGACGTCAATTTTAGAGAATTGTCTCACACCCATAACATTTTTTCCTTGGTTTAAAAAACAACTTCCGCATTAGGAATACACAAACAGTAGCAATCCAGATGGCTATGGCTAGTGACGTATTAATTATTTTGATTAAATTGATCAAGTAAATATTTTTATCGACTCGCCGTTGCGTCCTTGTGTCATTAGGTCGTGTATTTAACGCTGCGTTACACAGTAAAATAATAAAATCTGCGATAAGCGTGCTCCCGACCGATACGGCCGGGGCGCCGCTCGTGCGCGATGAGTGATCGCTCTTGTGGTGACGATGATAGGGTCGAATATCAAAGGACGCGTGTCAACAGTGCTTACCTTGTGAATGAAACGGAGGACAGAATGGAATGCAGTGACCGAATACAAACAAACATGGAGGTAGAAGAAAATAGATTGAACAAGAGGACGAGAGAGGATAACTCATCAGAGGAATGGAATACAGTTCATAAAAGGAATAAAGTGGTTCGTAGGGATAGTCTGGAAGTGCAAGATAAATTTCAAGTGTCAGTCACACTTAATACAGCCTTACCTAAACAGTTTGCACTCGCCCGATTGTTTACACAAAACAAAATACAAGGCATTGAACGCATAAAATATGTTAATCAAAATAAAATTATAATAACTTTTGAACGCGCAACTGATGTCGATGATTTTATAGGGTGCAAAGCGTTTGCGGATTTAGGATGGAGAAGCCAAAAAACTTCGGAAGTCGGTATCTCTTACGGAATTATTAGAAATGTGGAGTTGGATCTTTCAGAGGCTGATATCTTAAAATGTTTATCATGTGATTATGATATTGTATCGGTTAAAAGACTAAACAAGCGGAATAATATTGAGTCGAGTTCTTCGAGTGCGATCAATCACAATTGGACTGAAAGTGAAACTATTCGCCTTGGCTTTAGAACCTCATCACTGCCTGGGTACGTCTATATTGAGCAGATGAGGGTGAAAGTAGAACCATATATATTTCCCGTGACACAATGCTCACGCTGCTGGAAATTCGGGCATACGTGGAAAATGTGTCCATCAAAAAAAGTTGTGTGTCCTAAATGCACAAAAAGCCATGAGAATTGCGACACCACTTCCTATAAATGTGTGAACTGTATAGGAAATCATATGGCATTGCAAAAATCTTGCCCTTTATTTAAAAAAGAGAGGAGGATCAGGGAGTTAATGTCCGAGTTTAATTGTACTTATAGGAAAGCCTTATCAATATATGTCCCACCTAGCCCGATTCCTAACCTAACAGGTCCTAACAATCTGTGGGAAGACGATAAAGTACAATCACAACGAATTACAGTCTCGGAGAGTACACACGTGAATAATCAACACGATATCCCAGGAAGCGAACGTCTTTTTTCTCAACTATTTACTCCTATCGCGGATCAGCCTAAGTCAACGCAAGCACGTAGAAAAAAAAAGAAACAACGAGCGCCTACACCTGTACCCCCACCCCCAGCTTCCACTGTCGCAGATTGCACGGAGACTAACTGGAATAAAGATGCGTCGGGGTTCTCAAGTTCAGACGACTGTCCTCGGGTTGAAAAAGAGACTTATAGTAAGACTTCCAATAACAAATCTGAAAAGTTAAGTTTTTTATCACTTCTTATACAGTTAAAAAATATTATATTTAGTAAGACTTCCTTAGAATACAAAATTAAACAAGTAGTTTCAATTTGCACAGACTGGATATTGTCAAAGATTTTGAGTTGTACTTCTGTTAGTTTACTTTTTAATAGCCTTGTGAATTATGGATAGTACTTGTGTCAATACAAATTTTGTCATAATGCAATGGAATTGTCAAAGTTTAAGGCCGAAATCATTATCTCTCGAGACTCTTTTACTACAAGAAAAGGTACACATCGCAGTCCTAAGCGAGACTTGGCTGGAGCCAGGAAGTGCTTTTCGTATAAGCAATTATAATATATTTAGATCTGACAGATATGATGGATATGGAGGGGTTGCTATATTAACTCACAACTCCATTCAATGCATCTCATGTTTAACTACTTGCACTAATCCGGATATAGAACTAATACATGTTAAGGTTCTTAACTGCCCACACATAGAAAACATAATTTCTGTATACTGTCCATCCACAGTACGTACAACACAAAATGATTGGGACTATCTATTTTCCCTCTCTGATAGGAAAACATTACTTCTCGGTGACTTTAACGCCCATCACCCTAACTGGTCATGCCGTTCTGATCGGAGGGGTCACCAGATATACGATTGTATGATAGATCATAATTTTATTTATTTAAATAATGGGTGCCCTACGCGTACTAGATTAGTTAATGGTATTTTACAGCAATCATCACCAGATATCTCCTTCATCTCAGCGGATCTGGCGACCTTATTTACTTGGCAGCCCACAAACGAAAATCTTGGCAGTGACCACTTGATGATTAAGTTATATTCTAGCATATACATACCTAAAAAAATTAGAACAAAAAGAAATTTCAAAAATAGTAACTGGAAGGCATATTCGTCTTACATAGAAAACGCTTTATCGTCAATATCTGTCCCCTCACAACTTCAAGATTTTTATAATTTATTTGAAAAGATCATACAAGAAGCAGCGAATTTATACATCCCTTTTAAAAAAATCCCCCAACATATAACCAGCAAATTTACACCTAAACCCTATTGGAACGCAGAGCTGTCAAAGGCGGTAGCTGAGCGTCGCCTGGCTCTTGCCAAGTTACGACGATGTCCATCCCCTAGTAATTTAGTTATACTCCAAAATAAAGTAAGAGATGCACAACGTGCTATTCGGCTAGCCAGAGCGCAATCTTTTCAGGAATTTTGTTCGTCTGTGGATGAAACCTCCTCCTCAAGAGTACTTTGGCGAAAAATGAAATGGATTAAGGGTCATCATACACACCATAAATTTCAACACATCAACAAAGAGAAAATGGAGAGGCTCTTAAGGGATATTACCCCAGATTTTGTTTGTCCACCTCAGCCTAAGATTCAATCGAGTAATAGTCATTTGGAATCCCCTATTACTCTTCAAGAAATAGAAAATTCTATAAAAAGTAGTGACACTGCACCGGGTAGTGATGATGTCTCTTTTTCTATGATAGCAAACCTTCCACCTATAGGTAAATCTTTTTTATTAACGCTATATAATCAATTTCTCAACCAAAGCTTTGTACCTCTTCAGTGGCGTAACGTAAAAATTATACCTATTCCTAAACCTGGTCGGGATATTAATTCAGATAGTGCACTACGCCCAATATCACTAATTTCTTGTTTTTGTAAAATTTTGCACAGCATTTTAAATAAAAGATTGGAATGGTATTTTGAAAAATTACATATGTTCCCAGATAATATGGTAGGTTTTCGTAAATCTAGATCCTGTTTAGATAATCTGACACGTTTGGTTTCTCACATTCAAACTGGTTTTTCAAAAAATTTAACAACTGCTGCATGCTTCATCGACATAGACAACGCATACAATAATGTAGACGTGGCATGTTTAATCAAAGTATTGGACGGCTATGGGGTTGGTTCTCGGATTTGTTTATACCTTTGGACGTATTTAAGAAATAGACGATTACACGTTGACGTTGATGGTGTCGATTTATCTAGAGCCACCGGCCGTGGCTTAGCTCAAGGAGATCCCCTTTCCCCGTTACTATTCAATATAGCAACCTTAAACATTTGTGGAAAAATACAAAACGTTGAAATCTTGCAATACGCGGATGATTTTGTTTTATACAAATCAGATAAAAAGATACCTGATGCAGCACTGCAATTACAAAATGCATGCCTCAACCTCAGCTCGTTGTTATCAAAATTAGGGCTTGTGATCTCACCGACTAAGAGTAAAATCTGCATATTTAGGAAAGGTTATTCCAGAAACACAATTGAATTCCAAATCGATAATGTCCCTCTTTCTACTGTCAGCCATGTAAAATATCTAGGAATGTGGTTGGATTGCTCGTTAAGATGGAGAAAACATATTAATGAGACTATCTTGAAGGTATCCAAGCTAGTCAATATCTTAAAGGTACTAGTCGGACGGGGATGGGGTCTTCATCAAAAACATGTAAGACGTTTATATATATCTCTCATTCGAAGTAGATTAGACTATGGTAGTTTCTTGTATGATAATAGTTGTAAAACGTACTTATATAAACTCGACAAAGTTCAGAATCAAGCGCTACGAATTATAGGAGGCTTTATCCGGAGTACTCCAATACACACAATGGAAAGTGAGTTACACTTACCACCACTTCAACATCGTCGGCAATACTTGGCTTGTAAATTTGGGTTAAAAGCTAAGACGTTTAATGGTAGTAAAACGATTACTGTTGTACAGGAACTATCAGAGAGTACACATTCTTCTTATTGGGCTAACAAACGACGTCCCTTACTGACATCTATTTTCCAATCTTTAGATTCGATGGTGCTACATTCGTGTAACCAGTTAGAGATGTACTCATTACAAACATGGGTCAGTAATATAGATTTATCGCGGGTTGTTTGTGATTCTATACCATCAGTCAACAAAGGTAAACATTTGTATAAACCTCATGAACTGCGTAACATTTGTGTCAATTTTGTAGAGGAACGATATCACAGTTACCATAAAATCTATACAGATGGGTCCAAAGTCGAACGAGCTGGGGGTGCTGCATTTTTAGACCCACTCCACGGCTGCGAAATCAAATTTATGATTGATTCCAATATTTCTATAATGCACATTGAGTTAATCGCTATAGCAGAAGCCTTATCATACGTTGAATCTATTAACTATGATAAATTCGTGATTCTGACTGATTCTAGAAGCTCTTTGCAACACTTGGCTCGATGTACCTCGCATATGCGAGGTAATCCGATAGCCTATCAAGTATTGGAGTCAATCCTAAATTTCCAATCACAAAGTAGGGAAGTTGTTTTGCAATGGATTCCCTCACATGTTGGCATTGCAGAGAGTGATTTCGTTGACCAATTGGCAAAAGAAGCATGCTGGAATGGCATCACATTAGAAGTATTGCCTTTATATACTGACTACACAAGAGTCGTAAAAGAAAAATGTCATATGTGTTGGCAAGAATACTTTGATGAGAGATCGAGAGAGAAAGGTATTTGGTACCGTACAATTCAGCCTCAAGTTTCTAAATACCCGTGGATCGAGAATGTAGAACTTAACAGGAAAGCTTTGGTAACTGCCTTAAGGTTACGAACTGGTCATATAGCTTCAAAGAAATTCGCATTTTTAATGGGCAAAGTCTCATCTCCCAACTGTGAAGACTGTGGTGTGACCGATGATGTATTACACATTATTTTTGAATGTGTAAGAAACAGAAGTTACAGGGAACAGTTAGGGGTCTCGAGAGGTATGAATATCGGTCTTTGTAATAGTATTCTGGCTAACCCTGTGTCGGTGGAAGCCCGAATGTTGTATAAATTAGTAGAGTTATGTCTATGTTAGATGTTAATTTATGTATTCATACTGTCACAGGGCGATGTGGTCGCAGAGCGACAAAGCCCTTTAATAAAAATTAAAAAAAAAAAAAAAAAAAAGGAATACACAAAACCATAACTGTCTAACGTAACCATACTGAGCATCCCGTATATCTTGTGGTACGTTATTACTGTACACATTTGACATTTTCTTTCTGTGATTTCTTTCTTTGTCTGCAGTAAAAAAATTAGCTTTGCGAAGCTGTTTACTGTACGACGAACTTAAAAACTTTGCTGATAAAGATCAGATCTTAATCACCAAGTTTTTAACTAAGTATATAGGTTTCTACAGCAGTTTATACGCTTGGCATGTATGCATCTCTACCTGATCTCGAAAATGAGGACCATAGAGCCACATTAACACGCTACTACACAGAAGATCTGCCAGAAGTTAGCACTGATGAATCGAGATGGCTCTTGGACAGCTGAAAAATGGAAAAGCCCGGGGGGTGGACAGCGTTACAATAGAGCTGTTGAAAGCTGAAGGCACGCCTGTACTGAGGGAGCTCCAAAAGCTTTTTAACACTGTACTGTTCGAAGGGAGAACTCAAGAGGCGAGGAGTATGAGTGTGACAACCTGTTTGCTTCAAAAAGGGTGAAAAGACCATGTTGAAGAACTATCGGCTCATTTTACCTTCTAAGCCACGTCTACCAGCTGTTTTCAAGAGTCATCGCGAAACGACTTGCTCGAAGACTCGACGAATTCCAACCACCGGAGCAAGCGATGATTAGTAAGCTGAAGTGGCAGTGGGCTGGCCATATTTGCCGTAGAACCGATAACCGTTGGGGTAAACACGTTCTTGAGTGGAGACCGCCTCTCAGCAAACGTAGTGTAGGACGTCCACGGGGGACGGCTGGCAGAAGATGGATGCGAAAAGCCGAGGATCGAACTAAGTGACGGGCAATTCGAGAGGCCTATGTCCAGCATTGTGATAGGCTGATGATGATGATATAATTATATTAAAACATCCCTAACAAACAACACCATTGACGTGGTGTACCTGATTTTACCGCAAGTTCCATACTCCAAATATTAGCTCCGCAGTGAAAGTTAGTAGCGATATTGTATAACCAAAAACAAGAATTAAAAAATAACAGTAAATTTCTCCTAGTTTTAATGACTTGTGTTGGTCGCTGTCACGGAATTTGCACTGCATTTTCTCAAAATGCTGTATTTCGTCATAATATTTAACTATAAAACCAGCTGAAGCCAAACGTAATAGAAAGTAACTAAAGCGATCGCGCAAAATCGAACCGCGAGGTAAATAGATCGTTTGTAATTCAGTGCCATAAGATTCTTTCAGAGAATACACTTTTAAATTGCACTGATTGTCTTGCAATGTTGAAGCGAACGCCGTATAATGAACATGTGAAACTATTGTAAACAATAACTTTGTCGGACTGTTCTTAACTTCTTGTAAACAATTGAGACTAGTCTCACAATCTATTCCATTAAAGTCGTCTTTATTAGGAAACCCCGAGAATATCATAGGTGTATAACCAATCATTTCGTTTAGGTCTTTGGGCTCGTAACCCCGAATCGGGTGACTTATTGAACCGTATAAGTAGCCTTGAATCATGTTTGGTAATAATAACGCCAACCAAAGTAGACACAGAAAGATTAGTCTCTGTGGTAATTTTGGATGAATATTTACAACATTGGTTTTGTTTAGGATATATCCCAATACAAGTAGAATGTCGCGAATAATATCTCTTTGCTGAGATGGAAAAATGGTTATCATATTGACTGCTACACATAAAATTACAAATATAATACCTGTCACAAGAGAAGCAAATGGTATTTGTTTCAAAACTCCTGTCCAGGGTCCTAAGTCATCTGCATGAGCTAATACAGTTACTTTGGCATTAATAATTACAGGATACGTAAATGTCAATCTTTTAGTCCGGTTTAATAAAAGTATAAGTCCACCAACTGCTCCTTCAAATTCATTATCTTCTACTCTTTTTAGTATTCCTTCAACATGATCTAACTTAACACGTCCATATTTATCAGTTATAGCTGATGTTGGATGTTGTTCGATTTGAATGCCTTCATATTTTTCGTACAATCTTAAGATACGCTGATCTATACCCAATTTCATATTAGGATCAGAATGAGTGAAAGGCCACGCTATACGTGTAATAAATTTAAAATGGCAATCACGAAGATTTTTACTTCTTAGTTGAACCGAGAAATTCTCGGTATCAAGATATCTTGAACACGTCGATACCAGAACCAAATTGTCAGGTCGATTACAAAAACTGTTGGAAGGTCTATGAAATTTAAAAATTGAATAATCTCCGTGTTGGTAACAAATAAATATGATAACAAACATATTATAATGTTGAAAATCTTGTGTAATATCTAACAGATTACAACTTTTTAAATTTTTTAGTATTATTATAAAACTTCGTTGAGGATTCCACAGTTCCTCTGTAGTCACTCTACTTATTTTTTCTATTACATCTTCATAATTTTCAGCTGCAATAATAATAACAATGTTACCATAATCTCTACTCAATGTTAAATCACCAATAATAAATCGTAAGCCTTGAATTTTATGAATTTCTGAAATATTCATGTCATCGTCGAATCTCATCAGATTGACATCTATTTGAGACTTGTTAGAACCCCATTCTTAAATGATTTTTGTAACGCAATTACTAAGTTCTTTATCTTTGATGATTTTGTTTATCTTTGCACAGACCATTATGGATGTAAAACCAAGAACCCAGATTATTTGAAAGACTAACATATTTGTTTATTAATTTTGTTTACTAATTAAAAAGTAAACTGTGTCAACACCGACGTGATAAAGATCATATAGCATTCTACTTTTAACGGATGCATGGTTAATTACATATAATAGTTTTACTTTAATAGCATTAGGCAAATCGTTAATCATATACGAGTATAAGGCATCATTAGATATTTGGCCACAGTATAAAATTTTTGGTGTGTATCTATACTAAGTATTATAATATGTATAATTATGTATGTTGCATGTAGTTATTTTATTATTACAAACAGACACTCCAATTTCATTTATTTGTATAGACTAAAACAATCATCATTGATATTATCAGAAAGTCAGTGCTCTTAAATTGATCCGAAAAAAAGACACTGTTTCTTGAAAGTCTGTTAATACAAAAGTATTTTATGTAACCCTTAAACTCAAACCATAGTAAAGCTGCAATAAATACTTCAAAACCATTATTTTTGTGTACCTCATAACTATTTATTATGTGTTCCGATTTTGATGATTCTTTCCTTGATATGGGCCTCCAGTATCCTCATTCACTCGGTAAAACACAGCAGAAGCACTGTTTCACACCGGTTTTTATGGCATCACTCCGGTCGAGTCTGCCCATGCATGGCAAAACGTGGCTTTCCCACATGCAAACATGTTCTTACACTGGAACACCATACGGCCACTACAGAGTGACATTAGCATAATATTTGGGATAGTTATGGAAGGAGTTTGGTTATAAAAAATAAAAATAAAAAAATAAAAAAAGCCTTATATTTCTCTAAAACAAAGTGTTACATATTTGAGAGTTTAAAAATTAATTAAGTATTATATTGTTAGAGAACCCCTGAGGTGAAGGCCTCCTCCAGAGAGTACCAGGTATCCCTGTTTTTTGCAACTTCTAGCCAATTTGGTCCAGCTATATGTGATGTGAGATTTCGTCTTCCCAACGAGTGTGTGGTCTTCCGCGTTTGCGTTTCCCTAGCGTTCCTTTCAAGTACGTCAGTTTTTTTGCCCATCTATTGTTTTGCAGTCTTGCAACATGGCCTGCCCATTTCCATTTAGGTTTTTGTGCGTGTGTAAGGGCGTCAATTACTTTGGATCATGATCTTATTTTTGAGTGGCGGACTCTATGCTGCTTTTTTATGTTTAACTACTATATATACTATACTGCGCTCCATGGCCCTCTGGCATGAAGTGATTTTGTTTTTGACAGTTTTGTTAAATATCCATGTTTGGCATGCGTATGTTAGGCAAGGAAGTAGATTTGAGTCCATCACCTTTTTCTTAAGTTCTACTGGGAGGTCGCTTTTAAAAACTTCTTTTAGGTTCCAGTATTTGTTCCATGCTTGCTTAACTCTGCGATCCACCTCTAATATATTCCTATTCTTGTCAAATGATATTTGTTTTCCGAGATATATATATTTCGTTACATATTCCAGTGGTTCGTTGTTAACGATTATAGGATTTTGTGTGCTATTGGACATTATTTTGGTTTTTGACCAGTTCATTTCTAGGCCTACCTGTTTGCTTGACTGGTAGAGTGACATAATCATGTAGCGAAGTTGGTTAGAGCTTGCAGACACTATTACTATGTCGTCTGCGAACTTTAGGTGGTTGAAGTAGGTGCCTTTTATAAATATACCACAACGACTCCAGTCTAACTGCTTGAAGACATTTTCTAGCACTGAGATAAAAAGTGTTGGGGACAACGGGTCACCCTGTCTTACCCCTCTTTGTATTGGTATTTGTGGCCCTAACATTTCGAGTTTTACCTTACTTGTACATATTTCATAGATGTTTTTCAGAACTTCGATATATTGTTTATCTATGTTTTGTAGGCTGAGCGCTTCCCAGATGCTCCAGTGCAGCAGAGTATCAAAGGCTTTTTGATAATCTATGAAGGCGATATACAGTGGAACTTGCTGTTCTGCGTATTTTTCTATGAATAGCTCTAAAGTGTGTATGTGATCCACTGTAGAAAATCCCTTACGAAAGCCTGCTTGTTCAACCGGTTGAAAATCTTGTATGGTAGTGCTAATTCGTTTCTTAATTATTGATGCGAATAACTTATAGAGACTAGATAATAGGCTTATAGGTCTGTAGTTTGAGATGTTCTTAGGGTTTCCCTTCTTGTATATCAGTATTATATTAGAGTTGCTCCATTGTGATGGTGTGGTAGCGGTATCTATAATACGATTAAACAAAAACAATAATGGGTGCAATAATTGATGCTCCGTGTTTTAATATTTAATTTGTTAAGCCATCCGGTCCAGGGCTTTTATCCGATTTTAAGTTCTTGATGCTGTTTACTATCTCTATCTCGTCTATAGGTTTTATTTGTAGAGTACGGTCGTCTTTGGTATAGTTTTCGTGTCTTAGAGGCTGTATATTTGATGGAGCTGGGTTGGCGTATAATTTTCTATAATAATCAGTTGCTATTTTTACTATTTCCTGTCTTTTTTTTAATGGGACTAATCCCGCCCACATTCCCACCACTGTAACTCCTGTACACCAGGATCAACAGCAGTGACCCACGAACACACCGAGTTATTTCCTGTCTGTTTTGAATTGCTTTTCCTTTACTGTCTAGGCTGTCTATCCATGTTACGTGTGTTTGTAGCTCTTTCTGAGCTTTCTTTACGCTACCTGTGGCTTTTAGGTGTCTTTGTAAGGTATTTCTTCTGTAGTTTTAGTAATCAGTCTTTATGTGTTTGCTGGTAAGTTTGTACAATGCTTTAAGTTCGTTTTTCATCGCTCTTGTTTTTGTTCTTGATTTTTGAATCAGTTTTTTCCTCTCCATGAGAGTTATAGTACGATCTGATAATATCGTGTTTTTTCTAGTACCTGTTGTTGTTTTTATTTGCTGTAGACTTGTGTTAATAGCAGCGAGTATGTCATCGTATAACTTTTGAACTGTATTTGTCTCTTTTTCTTCTAATTTAAAGATATGTTGGTACAGGTTTTCTTTATATTGAGTTATCTCTTGTTCAGTTTTTAGAGTTTTACAGAACTTGCTAGAGTAATTTGTTCGGATTTTTTTAGTTTGGGTTAGTAATAGAGTCGACCTTATCATTCTGTTATCGAATGGATAGTTTGTACTTAGTACTTCTAGGTTTTGAAAGAGCTTGGGACAGTTTGATAACACGAAATCTATCTAGTTTTTATGCTGTCCGTTTGGTGATTTCCAAGTCCATTTGCAACCAGGTATTTTCTTGAAGAAAGTGTTCATAATTGGTAGGTTATGTTCTAATGCAAATTCGATTAATTTTTCCCCGCGTTCATTTCGGGTTCCATATCCATTTCCTTTCATTATTTTGTATTCATAGGTCTGGGGGAGTCCTATCTTAGCATTAAAATCGCCCATGACTAGGACGACTTTGTTGGCTATTTTTCCGCTTCATTGAGTGTTGTGTAAAATTTACTTATGACGTCATCATTGGCTGATTCCGTTAATAATAAATAATAAATAAATAATAATTCTTTATTTTGGAATTAATAACATATTTACATAGAAAGTTAGTGACTGATGATACCTGTATAAGTAATAAAACTGTGTCACAGGTATCAACGCCCTCTCCCGAGATACACACGAAATCAAAAAGTAACAGAATTAAAAATAAAAAATAAAAACAAGAACAATAAAAACTTTCTGCCTATAACATGAAAAAAAATAATAAGTAAAAGCAGTAAGAAATTAGTTTAAAGAAAAATATGTGTTAGTGCGTGTGTGTGTGTGTGTATGTGTGTGTTATGCATTTGTGCATGTATGTGTGTGTGTGTGCGTGAGTTAAGTGTAAGTGTGAGTTTCAGATACTTATGTATTGCTATGTAATCAGGTTAATTGTTCACAAGGTCTTCGGACTCTTCATATTCTAGAGAAAGGAGCCAATCGATAATTATTTTTTTACATCTATGTAGAACAAGAGGAAAAATATTCAATTTCAGGTTGATTTTGTTGTACAATTTTGAACTGATATGATAATAATGTCGACCAGCCATTGCTGTTCGACGTTTTAAAATAGGACAGACTTTGTCAGATCTACGCTTTGAAGTCACAAAGGTAGGGTCGTAAATTAATTCCTTGTGTTTGCGTAACGTGGTGTTTAATATAAAAAGTTGTCGCACACTAAGAACCTGGCAAAGTGAAAATAGTTCAACAGTGGGAAATGTGAGCGATCTCCGTATCATAGTCTTAAGGACGGCCCTTTGTGCTCTTTCTATTTTAAGCATATGAGATTTAACAGCTCCACCCCAGGATGTGACACAGTAAGAAAGAACTGATTGAACCAATGCAAAGTACACAGACTTAAGCGAAACGGGATCAAGGATATTTCTTAAGATTTTAAATACGTAAATTAGTTTTCTAACTCGCGCCGTGGACGATTCAATTTGGCGTTTCCAAGACAGATTGTTGTCTATTAGAATACCGAGGTATTTAATATAAGATACACGTTCAATGTAAGTGCAGGAGCAGGAATCTATTGGGAACGATGCAAATGTAGGGCAGAAATGAGCACAAAGAGAGAACGAAGAGGGAGGTGTAGATGCTTGACTTGCAGCGAAAGTTATATAATTCGTTTTACTTACGTTAAGCGTTAAGAGATTTGAGTCCAGCCAGCTCATAACCCGTGTCAGTGCGAACTCTGAGTTAAGCCTGGTTTCTTCCCAATTTTGACCAGAAACAATAAGAGCCGTATCATCAGCGTATGATACAATTTTGCAATTTGGAAGTGACATTTTACACAAGTCGTTTATGTAGATTAAAAACAGGGTTGGCCCGAGGACACTACCCTGCGGAACTCCATAATTCACGATATTTTCGCTACTAACAAAAGAATCTATTTGGACATACTGTGTTCGGCAGGTAAGGTAACTATGAAACATATCTAGGGCAATTCCTCTTATGCCGCAACTTTCCAGCTTAGAGATTAAGATGGGAACAGAGACAGTGTCAAACGCTTTAGAGAGGTCCAGAAAGATCCCGACAGTTCTCCGTTTCTGATCTATATTTTTGACAATAGTGTCCGTAAGTTTCAGAACTGCATCTTCTGTGGATAATCCTCTTCTAAAACCAAATTGGTTAGGGGTAAGTATATTATTTTCGTGTAGAAATCTAGTTAACCGTTTGTTAAGAGTTTTTTCAAAGATTTTTGACAATGTTGTAAGTACAGAAATGGGTCTGTAATTGGTGACACTGCCTTTGTCCCCTTTCTTAAATATTGGATGAACTATTGCCTTTTTAAAGACTTTGGGAAAAGTCCCCGCAGAGAGGCAGATATTAAAAACGTATACCAGGCAAGGTGTAAGTAAATGACAGGCTGATTTAAGAACTAAGGCAGGAATGCCATCCCAGCCCACTGCACAATTGTCCCTAAGATTAGAAATTGTTGCATCTATTTCCTCCGCAGATACCGGAAAGAGAGCCATAGAGTTTAACGGAGAGTGAGCGTGGGAAAAACTAGAAAACTGATCCGAAGGATGGAAAGAGGAGGAGTTGCTAACTGAAGTTGATCGTTGCAAAATAGTTTCAGCAAGATTCTGACCGACACTAGAAAAGAAAGAGTTCACTGTATCCACCGAAGACTTAGGACAGCTGGAGACCTTCAAAAGCTCAGAAGAATGCGTTTTGTTATTTTGTAAGTTTGCGGCATCTTTGATAATGTTCCAAGTAACTCTAAGATTCCTCCCGGCACTCTCCAGTTGCTTTCGGTGATAGTCTTGTTTGACTTTTTTTAAAAGGTTTTTACAAAAATTACGATAACGACAGTAAATAGTTGTATGGATGGGATCTCCTGGGTTTTTTTTGTGTTTGCAATAAAGCTTATCCCTATGGCGAATGCAGCGCAAAAGGCCAGGAGTAATCCATGGTTTCTGTATACGTTTACGGTTAGGAATTGCTAACTTTGTACTGTAAGTGTTAACGACGTTACTAATGACTTCAACTAGCAATTCAGCAGCCAAGTCTGGGTTTGTCGTCTCAAGAATAGGTGAAAAGTCCGTTGCTTCTAGAGCACTAACCACTGCTGGAATGTCAATCCGTTTTGTAAAACGGTTAGACGATTTTGCACAACCATTTGGCGTAGTTTGGCAACAGAAGAGTAATGGTGCATGATCCGTTATAAATGAATTAAAAACAATTGTGGTGCCACGGATTGCGGATCTAAAAATGACGTGATCGAGACAAGCACTCTCTCTGGTAGGGAATAAGTGAGAGGCAAGCATACCATGAGAAGCCAAGAGATTCAGATATTCTTCCGCGTTAGGATCTTTATTACCAGGAAATATATTTATATTGATGTCGCCGATAATGGCCGTTGTTTGATAGTTTTTGAGGGCGTTAAGAGTGTTGTGCAAGCTATTAAAAAATGGATTTAAATTTTTGTGAGAAGGGGAACGGTATAAAGCTACAATAGCAACTTTATTTGAGATTATTAAAGTAATACAGTTAGCTCCTACAAATTCAGACACTTCGGAAGTATAATTTAAAGCGTTACTAATATACGCAACAACCCCCTCATTCTGGTTTGTGTACGTAGACTGAAAGGAATTAAAACCTGGAAGAACTGGAAGAACGGGCGATTTACTCAACCAACATTCAGAAAGTACCAAAACATCTGGTTTATAGTTCAATCTACTCAAGAAAACCAAAAGATGATCAAAATTGCAGTTTATACTTCGGATATTGATATGAAAGATTTTCAAGTTATGATTGCTGTTTATGAATTTAATACTCTCTTCCGGAGAACAGTTAAATGATTCCGACACGTTTATTTGTTCGATATGATCTGATATAGAATTTATATCATCCATTATAAATAGGATAGTACAACAAAAGTGTGTTTAGATTTATAGGTAATAGTTTGCTATATGAAGACTTGTGAATTAGTGTGATGTATTTAGATGTAAGTGTTTTGTATATGGTTGTGTTAGTGTGTGTATGCGTGTGTGATTGATGTATGTATTGTAAACGTTGGCGCATAAACCTGAATCAGTGTTAGTTTGTAATTGTGGATGTTCATGTTCAATAGAGCTACTCTTTCAGATAGATCAATATAGCTTGTTATGTATGGTTTTAAGTGTTGTTTGACCAGGAATCCGATTCCATGGAGCCCTGCTGATTCGCCAGTGTAGCATAGAATTAGGTCGCCATAGTCTTCTATTTTCTTTCCTAGTCGTCTTACTTCTGACAGACCTAAAATATCGAACTTTATATTTTTTACGGCCTCTATTAGTTCAACAAGTCTTCCGTACGTTGATAGTGTTCTCACGTTGTAGGTAGACACTAGAAGTTTGGTAGTATTGTTATTATTTTGTCGTGTGCTTTTAAGGGTTCTTGGAGGGTTATGGTCGTACTCTTCCACGGTGACCAACCGGCTTGGAAGAAGTGCTTTTGGTATTATGTTTCCTTTTATTTGTTTTAAAGTCTTCGGGAGGGCCTGGGGTTCTAATGGCTACGTGTTTTTGGGAGGGTCTATGTTATCTTGTTTATTTATTCTATTATTGTCGGGTTTCTTTGTTAGAAAGTTTAGCATTCCAGGTTTTAATACACCTTCTGAGAAGCTAGAAGACCTTTGCGTTGTGTGAGAGGTCAGGGTTTTGTTCTTTTTAACTGCATGAGATCGTTTTCCGCCTTCGATATTATGGTTATTTTCAGGTGATTGAGAGAAGTATCGTTTTTTATTTTTATTTTCAGACGCTTTATTCAGTATAATTAGCTTGTCGTATTTTATTATGACTGAATTGTCTTTTTCACGTTCAACTTTGGCTTGCTCTTGTAGATCTCTTCTTTTTTTTTTAAAACTGCCTGGGGGTAATCCTCTTTTATATAGTATGGAGTGTTATCTAGAGCTTTTTTATGTTTAAGGATACTAATCTTCGTCCCAAGTGTGGTAAAGGTAATAATAACAGGACGGGGCTTATCACTTTTCTTTCCTATTCTTCTTATAGCTTGCAAGTCTTTGCAGTCCCTTTTTACTTGTAAATGAAGTCTATAAGGTTACTTTCTAAATTAGAATAACATTTTTCCCTTTCTTCTAAACCGAAAAATACAAGGTTACGTGTATTTGCTTGTTTCTCTAGATAGTTCAACCTTTGTTCTTGATTATCCACTATTGTCTTGAGATTTTTGTAATCGGTTTATGTTTAATGTTACGTTTTCCGTTACGTTCTCTCCACTTTTAAGAATCATTCATTTTTTTCTGATCATCAAGTTCTTTTTTAATATAACGAAGTGTTGTCAATACCTCTTCCATAGTGGTGTAGGAATTTTACAATAAATCAGAAAGTTAAATTCTTTGTTTATCATATAAGTGGTGTCCTCTTTCGGCGTTTCTCAAAACTTCGTGCGGCTATTACAGTAAAAATATTCGATCAATCCTCTTAAGCTACAACTAGTATAACCATGCACCGTCAGATAGCGCTAATCCGTTAAATAACCAATGACCTTTTAATTGAGGGTAACCAATTATACTTTGAGGGTATTTCGACCAATGTTTTTTCACAAAATAGTTTAAAACAAAAATTTATGAGTTACACTATATGTCTTATATTATCTCCCCGTCGATTGATGTTTTTTCAAGTCATTTAAAGTCCTGTTAGTCGTTAATAGTTTTTATTTTTATTTTATTTTATTTATGGAAGGAGTGTTAGGCGTTTATGTGTCAGTAGTAAAGTCAGTAAGCAACATCCTGACTTTAAGAACACAACTTGTTTGAATGATATCAATCGTTACTTCTCACCCACAACCGCGTTGGACCCTCAAAATATGTCAAACTATGAGCTACATATCTGGTCTCACCAGTCCTAATATCGACTCATTTGAATTTTATCCGGTGTCGTCTCGAGATATCAAAAAGATTATATTATCCATACGCTCCAATTGTAAAATTTCTCAGTACGTGAATAAAAAAGAAAATTATTTTACAATTTATTCTAAGTAGGACAATTAAATTAAATATGAGGTAGTTAAGGTAATTCAAGGAATTAGTCCCAGGGGTGAGTTCGGGAACACCCACAACACGAAATGGTGCAATTAGCGGATAATAAAGAACGCCACTGTCCTGCGTTAATATCCGCGGTAGTCCGGTCGCAGGGGGCCGTTCCTGTTGTCGTGGAATAGTTGCCTGGATAGGCTGGCAGCAGCGGCAGCGTCGTTTGGTGCCACAATTAGAGTTCGGAGCCTGGTAGGTGAACCCCAATTTGGGGTAACACGGGGCGCATAAGATACTGTACTATTTGGAGTAGGTACACCCAAAAGGCACAATATAAATTTAAAATATATCTACTAAAAGAAATTAAAAATATTTTATTTAGTAGGTAGTAATACCTAGATACAATATGACCGGTAGACGTCCGTAATAACAATGTCCCTCCAACGCAAAGGGAGGATCCTCCGACCAGGCGAGGTGATCATGCCTGGCGGGCCACTGCCCAACGGTTGATGTTGGGAAGTTGTATATAATGTTAATTGCCGCGAGAAATTTTATTGCGCGATTCAGGATTGGTACTGTTGTGCACTTCGTGTCGTGACGTCACACCGTAGTTCGGTGTATTTCTGATCGATGACGCTGTAGCATGTTGCTGTTGCGCTGCTGACCCTGCCATAATGACTCTACTCTGTCTGATGGAAAGCGTAAGCAGAATCCAAGAGTGATGGTCACCATACTGCGAACTCAGACAATGCAACAATGCAGCATGGTGACCCACACCATGGCGGGCTAGTGATGCTTTCGCATCATTGGCCTCCGGTTTCGCACTCACCAACGAAACACGACAGCATTATTCCTCTTCCTAAAAAAATTAATCCTTCACTACCTGAACACTTTCGACCTATTTCCATTCTTCCCTTTCTATCCAAAGTGCTCGAAGCCTGTGTCTACAAACAGCTCTCAGAGTTTGTGCTCATACATAAACTGCTTAGTCCTCTACAGTCAGGTTTTAGACCTGGTCACACCACTGTTACTGCTCTCCTTAAAGTGACTGACGATATACGGAAAGGCATGGAAGATTCCAAAGTTACAGTTTTAGTCTTAGTTCATTTCTCTAACGCCTTCAGCACAGTCAGTCCATTCCTTACATATCTCAAGGTTACCCCAGATGCACTGGAATGGTTCTCCGGCTATCTTCAAGGACGCCAGCAGTGTGTTCGTGTTCAAAACTCGACCTCGAGCTGGTGCGACCTCTGCACTGGCCTACTTCAAGGCAGAATTCTGTCTCCTCTTTTATTCTCTTTTTTTATCAATCTCATTACTCAACACCTTCATTGTGCGTATCACCTATATGCTGATGATCTGCAGCCTTATTCACAGGCAAGGGTGGAGGACAAAGCTGCAGCCGTCAGTAATATCAACAAGGACCTAGACTGCATAAAATTGTGGTCGCTCAGGTTTGGATTGTACTTAAACCCCACCAAATGTCAGGCAATCGTAGTAGGCAGCAAAAATATGATGCGCAGAGTGGACACAACTTCAATACCTCCAGTCGTCCTCTACGGCTCAATTATACCTTGGAGCCCTGTAGTTAAAGACCTAGGCCTACACATCGACTCAACACTTGATTGGCGAGCTCAAGTCACTCATGTGAGTCAAAAAGTGACTGGAAACCTACGAACACTATACCGCCTAAAGAATTTCCTGCCTCCCAAAACGAAAACCTCTCTCATCCAATCCCTAATCATTCCAATAATTGACTATGGTGATGTGTGTTACTTCGACCTGAATACAGACCTCCTCAATAAACTAGACCGACTTCTCAATAACTGCATTCGATACATATTTAATCTTTGCAAGTATGATCACGTATCAGGTTTTATTTTTAATAGTAACATTTTGAAATTTAATACACGGCGGTGATTTGAGGTTACCTTTCAGAAGTAGCTGGAAGGTTTTGTTTGGTGCAAAAGTCAAGCGAGCCGCGTACGTTTGGGGTGTTGAGCATTGTACGAGGAAGGACAAGCTGCGTAATTGTTATTAAATTAAACTTTTGTAAGTAATAAGTTAAGATGTAACTTTTAAGAGTGGCCATGAGTTTCTTTGCCAGTATTCTTCTCATAAGGCCCTACGCATTTTGGAAACTGGAAGTTATGGATCGACACGAACGGGCAGTGGATTTTAGTGTTTAAATACTAATTCACCTTGACCATGTAGGGTCGATCTATGATTTTAAGAGTAGCTTCAATGTAACGTTAATTAAATCGTGATTCTAGTTTGAACCTAAGTTGTGTTGTTTTAATAAATCCTAGTGTACCGACGGGTATGGTAATAAATTGATTGAGAACGGTCTAAATCATGTGAGAGATATTAGTGAGTTGAGGAGTGACGTCAGTGAAGCTGATGTCACCCTTTCTAAAAATGATATCTCCCTTTAAAATCTGACATAACATAAGCGTAAAGCGAACGTACACCCCAAAGAGATACTAAGTTCAAACATCTATTAGCCAGACTCTCAAGCCCCGCTCTAGTATCAGATTCCACCGGTAATAAACCGTCGTCCGCATACGCGTTTAGGGTACATCCGGGTGGTATAAGTATTGTAAGAAAATCGTCGAAGCCTATATTCCACAAGTATGGACCTAGCACCGAGCCCTGAAGACACTTCAATTTTAGTTCAATTAGTCTCAATTTAGTTGTGCCTTGTGTGAAGTATGAGGTGATAAGGGAATAAATATTTTTAAAGCATCTTCTTGATTTTAATTTTAGCAATAGCATGGGCCACCACGCGTTGTCGAAGGCGCCAGATATAAGAAGATACCTAAGACGTATTGAAACCTTGACTCGGTGACAGTTTTCCTTACAAATATAACCGCATCTGTTGTCGATTTTCCCAACGTAAATCCGAACTGTCTATCATTTAACTCCACCCGGTAGAAGTCGAGGTACTACAAGACGTTCTAAAAGCTTTCCCAGCGATGGTAACAATGTTATGGGTTGATAGGATTTATGATCGTCCGGTGGCTTATCGCCGTTTTTTGGTATTATACGAATATAACTGCACCGCCAAACACTAGGAAATACACCTTCCGCAATGCAACGTTTAAAAACTATTAAAATCGTATCACCCGAGAGTTTACAAACTTCTTTTATCATTTTATTTGATATATTATCGTCGAAAATGCCTTGTTTTATTATTATTATTATTATTAAATACAGGTTGTGACACTCATATTCTTTGTCTTACTATGTATGTTTATAAGACCTCCTAGCAGTGAATTATAATTATCTGTATTATTATATTTTAAAGTTCTGATATTATAGTAAAAGCGTATAGATACGTTTAGTCGTGTTATTTCCTAAAATTCAGGTACACCCAGTATCTGACTACATAAACCCCTAGGCGTCGTACTTGCAAGAGTACGGTTGCCGCACATCAGATTAATTTATAGATTTTTAATATCTATACCATATTTTGTGAGTAAACTTATAAAACTGCCGAATAAAAAGGATTGTTAATTAATCGAATTAGGATGAAAGTAAGGGCTGAGGCTAAAAATGATTCTAACTGGCGTTTTTCTTATTTCGTCATATTATTATAGATATTTATTTCTAATAATTATCGTGTGTAAGTAAACTAACAGTACAACTTAAAAATCGTAAAATATTAGTTTTGTTTTTAGCACTGTACAACCTTAGTCATGATTTCAATATGATTACCATCATCTAAGCCGAAACATTTATGATTACAAAAGAAACACTCAATTTACGTTAAATGTTTATTTTCTACAGCAAAAATCAAGTCAGTCAGACACGTTTTTTTTACTACAATGGTGTTCATAAGTTTACGGCAGTGAAGATCATTGAAGTCGATTGGTGTTAAGTAAGAGTGAGATTTTGAATATTTCAACGTAATATCAAAAACCCATTCGATTTTAGATATTTTAAAGAAAGGAGCTACGCTCGCAAATGAATCGGCTGGACCGGTTTTTTACCGAGTGACTGAGGTTACTGGAGATCAACCAGGACTTAAAGAACGGCAGGGCAGTAATTACCATCGCTTGTTGATACATCGACCCGTTTGCTTCAACATGCTACTAAAATATATACGTTACTTAGAATGATTACAGCTGGAATTTTTTTTCTTATTGTACTTTAAAAGTCTAAAAGTTCTACAAGATTTTCGACAACAATTAAGGAAAACTAAAAATGTTTCAATCTAAATAGTTGACAAAAGATAAAAAAAAATTGATAAGCTCTTAAAACTTAAATTAACAGGCTAGCCTTGCTCCCAAAATTAACTCCAGAATCAAAGTTATAAAAGAAATTATGTAGCCCATAAAAAGAATCATGTAGAGGATGTACATGTTACTTATAGTTATTGACATGGTAGGGCTTTGTCGATACTGACACTTTAAGTTCTCTAAATACAACATGTTCTTGTAGTATTTCCTTATTAAACCTGCTGCTACCACGCGAAACATAAACTTGTTAAAAGGATCAACTATACGTGAGCCGCGACGAAAAAACATGGTTCGAAATTCAATAGAAGCATCGCCTAACTTGTATACTTGCATATTACACTGATCATCAGTCATTTTTGAACTATGTGCCAAAAGAAAAGCATCAGAAACAACTGTGTATAATGATTTCGTCTTATCGTTCTTTACTTCTAATAAACAATTTAACAAAGTCTCACATCTCTTAACAAAAGGTAAGTTATGTGCAGATTCTGAGAAAAGAACTAGTTTATATGCATTTAACTCATTGACTGTTTTTGGCTGGTAGCCTCGGTTTGGTTTTGTTACTGAGCTATATATTTGTCCATTCATTATATAAGGTAACAATAATGAAAACCATAGCAAATTTAAAAATAATAATTTCTGTGGTATGTTTGAATGAATATTTTTAATACCGGTCTTATTCAAGATATAACCCAGTACAAGTAGAATATCGCGGCTAAGATCTTCTCTTTGAGTTGGAAAAATTTTCATTAAATGAGTTAATACACACAAGATTATAAATACTATTAAAACTGCAATTGATAAATGTGAAGAGCTTGTAACAAATTCCCAAGGCTGTAACTTATCAGCACGAGCCAATACATATATCGCACTGTCGGTTATAAACGGGTATACATATGACAATAATTCAGAACTATTGGTGGTAACGTAACCTCCAATTGTTCCTTCGAATTCGTTATCCTGTACACTTTTCAGCATGTTATCAATAGAAACCGGTATAGGTACTCCATGTGCATCAGTTTTATTTATCACTGTATGTAGTTCAATCTTGACAGATTCATATTCCTCAAAATCTTTAACAATAAGTTGTTCAATGCCTTCTCTATTTGTATTATCAAAACTAGTAAAAGGCCACATAGAGTGGCTTATGAATTTAAAGTTACAATTACGAATATTTTCTTGTCTTTTTAAAATCGGCAAACTTTTTTTGATCAGATATTCAGAACAAGATGATAACAATATCCAGTTCTTGACTCTATGACAGTGATCATTTGACGTGATATTCAATTTGTAAATGGCATGATCTCTTCTTTTCGATGTAATAAATAAAACGTCATCTATATTGTGATCAAAAAACCAATTTCTCAGATCTAGTAGATCATGTTCTTTCAAATCTTGAAGTATTATGAGATATTTAGCTTTAGGATTCCAATGTTCATCTCTGATAATTTGACTTAAGCCATTCCTCAGTTCTTGAAGACTTTTACTTTCAATAATATAAGCACTATTAAAAATTCTGTAAGAATCAAAAGAAAAAGTTCTGGAAATAAATCGTAGGCCTCCGCTTTTATGTAGTGATGATATTATTAAATCGGCTTTCACATTCACAAGAGTGAGATCTAAATCTGACATATTAGTACTCCCTTCCTTCACTATATCTACAACACAGTTAGTTAGTATTTCATCTTCGATAAGATCCGTAATATTTGCATTGACCATAGAAACAGATAAATATGGGATGCAGAAAATTGTAACCAGACCATTAAAATATTTTTCCATTTTAACCACCTTTCAAATCCTTTTTTGTACTGAGTACTATACTACACAAAAAATAAAAATAAGTCATTCATCATAAAATAGTTTCATTGTAATTACTTCACTCATATACTTTTCATAATTCATGGGCAACACGCAAATGTCCAATCCCAATTATTCATTTTACATAATTTAGAATTAAGTAATACAATAAACATTTGTTCTCATAAATCACTATAGACATAAAAGTTTAAGTACTAAATTAATGGTTAAGATTAGGATGCTTCTTAGACAAATATATCGAAGATGCAGTGCGACTGCTATTCTGAGTTCTCTGAATTAAAAAAAAAAGAGTGCCTAAGTACCCTATCATCCAATACAATTTTCATAATAGTTTGTTTAATTGGAAACTAGATAACGATGTGCGTCGAATGTGCGATATTAAAAACATTTGAAAATTATAGGATTTCGATTATGTCAAAAGCAAATAATAGAAGTATATTCAGATGTCTCTTCCTTAGCCAATCGCTTGCTGGAAGCTGGAAGAAGGTCCTTTATAATGTCGGTTGATCAATCCGATAACTATATACATATTGCTCTTCTGCGTCTAAGACACTTACGATGGAGTGTCTTCAGGGGTCGGAATATAGGTTTTGCCGACTTTCTAACAATAGTTTTACCATTCGGATGCACGAGCACTAGAAAACATGGAATGCAATTTTTTGGGCATACGTAACAACGATAAAATCATAAGATTGTTTCAACAACAGCCCAATGTCCATAACGATCTCATGGATAAATGGCATCAACGATGAGACGATTCATATGAGGGGCGCCACCTTTACCAGTTGTTTCCATCTGTTCGTGAACAACAATCGGATAGAGATAGGCAGGTTATGTCTATTTAGACCATAATCTGTAATCTAGATGAAAGAAAACAGAACCTCTGAACCAATTTTAATTATTTTTATTGTGTCTATTCATGAGAATTCGAGGATGGTTTAGATTTACAATTCGGTCCAATGGATAATGTTTATTGATGTAAAACATCTGTAAGCGAGAAGTAAATCTGATTTTTGGCGTGGCGAGTGGTGATGCTTTGCCGCGAAGCGCTTTACAGACTTCCAAAAAGAGGAGGTTCTCAATTTGATTTACACTGATTACTACGTCAATTGTGGACCGATTTTAAAAATTACTTTTGTATTCGAAAGGATATGCTCTCATCCCATTACCCATTCATCATTCATCCTATTACCACTATATTAATAATATAGTGGTAATAGGATAGTGTGGGTAGTTGAAAGGTGAACACACAACTTATAAGCCCTTATTAGTTATTTAAAAATTAAAATACCATAAACATATTTAAACAAAATTTAATGAATATAATAAGTCCTGTACAATAAACACCTGCTGGGCTAGTGTTATCCATCCATAATTTTAACTAAATCTTCAAAATTAATACAAACATAAATAGTAAACGCTGAGACACCATGAAAAGCTTACAGGAGCTGCAAGACTGCTTTGAGAAAAGAATGGCAAACTTCGAAACAGAACTCCTGAAGAAGACCTCCAACACTGTCAGTCTGACTGGTCTCGCAGAGGAATTTGCTGGATTTAAAACTCTCATTATTGAAACTTTGAAGTCCTTCCAGAATCAGATGGAGGCAGTCACATACGATGGAGATACGCAGCCGCCGTAAAATACTTCTTCTTCATGGTGCTGCAGAGAAAAAGGATGAGAATACATCCCAGGTGGTGGCAGAGGTAGCAGCAAGTAAGTTGGGTCTTGAATATTTTACATCGGAGGACATAAGCCGCTGTCACAGGATGGGTCGACTATCTTCAGGTGATAAACCTGGGCCCATTCTTGTGGAATTCCGGACAGTATCACTGCGGGACTGATGAGATGAGGGCTTGAAGAGAGATTATTATGAAATATTTTATACGTTTATTAAGTTTTAAGTTTTACATTGTGAAGGCACATTCGCCATCTTTTTTAGTTCTCTTCCTTATAATCTATGTCATTAATGTCACAGAGTAGTTATGACACAATCTAAATTAACCAGAGTACTACATTATACAGCACAACACCTTCTCCTATTTTTGAAATTTTTTAACAAAAATTTCCAAAGATACTACTCAAATTTTCTTTAACTCACTGTTTCATATCTACTCTCTTTTTATTAACTTTTCTTAAAACTTCTACTTATCAATTATACAGTGTATTAATTTAACTTTTTCTCTTTTACAATTTTTTTCACAATGAAATTTAAACTTTTCTTTACAAGACGTAAACAAATCTGCCTGTCTGGTCACCGGCAACGTATTTGCATTGAAGACGCAATGTCCTCCTGGTGCAGTATTTCTGCTGGTGTACAACAGGATGGCGTTCTATCTCCTTTACTCTTCGCAGTTTTTATAAACTCCATCTCTAATCCATTAATTTCCTCCTACCATCTTTATGCAGATGATTTGCAAATATTTACTCAAGCTCCGGTTAACCTGCTCTCGGAAGCATTCAATACAATCAATGCTGATCTTTTGCGTATTGGAGAATGGAGTCATAGTTATGGACTCAAAGCTAATCTTGTGAAAACGCAAGTATGTGGTATCGGCAGTTCCGGGATGGTCTCAAGAATTGACTGGACACAGTTGCCACAAATTGTATTCAATGGCACCATCCTTGTGATTAGTAATACCGTTAAAAATCTAGGGGTCTACATGGATGGAACTTTATCATGGGGTCCGCATGTACAGGGTGTCAGCCGAAGGATATTTGCTTCTGCCGGATCTCTGCGTAGACTACGTAACTTTCTTCCAACTGCTACTAGGGCTGCACTTGCACATGCACTTCTCCTCCCAATTCTTGACTATGCCGATGTCAGCTATCTGAATCTCACCGAAGCACAACTTGATAAGCTTGAGCGACTACAGAATTTCTGTATACGATTTATATTTGGTCTTCGAAAATATGATCATGTCTCTGAATTCCGTCAAATGCTCAAGTGGCTTCCAATTCGCTCTCGCCGGAATACTCATATCCTATCTTCCTTTATAACATCTTGTTCAAACCTAAAGCCCCCTTTTACCTCAAAGAACGATTCAAGTTCCTCAATGACACACATGACAAATGTCTAAGGTCATCTGAAGATTTGGGACTGGAGATGCCTCTGCATTCTACAAAATTTTATGACCAATCCTTTACGGTTGAAGCTGTACGCTTTTTTTTTTGGAACTAATCCCACCCACACGCCCACCGCTGTAACTCCTGTACACCAGGATCAACAGCAGTGACCCACGAACACACCGAGTTATGACACTCGGGAAGTCCCAGGAAAAAATATTAACTGTCTTGGAACCCGCAACGAAATTAATCAGAAGAAAAACAGGAGGAGTTGGAAATATGATAAGTCCACTTCCCTCCTTAGCAAAGCGGGAGACAAAATGAAGTCAAAATAGGCAGACACCTTTTTTTAAACCGGGAAGCACCACGGATAAAGTATTAGGGGTCCTAAGTGAGCTATATTTGATTACTATAGTATGTATGGCAGAATCGCCTAAACGCACGGAAATTCACCGCAGTTGACACAAGATCCCCATAGTATACCGCCCCAGATGTCATTTGTAAGCTATTTAGCATTGTGTTACGTTCATTGTACCAAAGACTACACTCCCAGAGAACATGATGAGCCGACTGTTCACAGCTAGTATCGGGTGTTGAGCATTGACACAATGGTGAATCGACTAATTTAAATGAGTGTAGTTTGCTCTTAAAGTTACCGTGGCCCGTAAGAAATTGAGCGACACAGTGATCTACCTCGAGCCATGTCCTCGACATCCGTTCGCGAACAGATGGAAAGAACTGGTAGAGGTGGCGCCCCTTAGATGATTCGTCCCATCGTTGTTGCCATTCATCCATTAGGTCGTCACAGACATTGGATTGCTGTTGAAACAATCTTATGATTTTATCGCGGTCTCGTACGCCCAAAAAATCGCATTCCATGTTTTGTTTTGTAGAATAGTACATGGCTGCACGTCTTTGCACCTCGAGATCGACCGGAAGAACACCCGCCAACACCGGTAAAGCCTCAGCACTAACCGTCCTATATGCTTTGCATAAGAAGATTAATGCAAGTCGTTGGCCTTGTAGCAGTTTGCGACGGACAGCACTTACAGTCGCTCTATCGGCCCATACGGGAGCACCATAGCAAACAGCACCCAAATAAGTAGCTCCATATATGATTTTTAATGTATTAAATGAAGCTGTAGCTGTACGCTTATGGAATGCATTGCCGATATACATTAGGAAAGCGCCAACGGTACATAGTTTTAGGAAAATAGTTCAGGAATATTATACGACATAACCGAGTCAATCACGAATATGTATATATAATTATAATATAATTGATTAGTTAAAGTTATTGCTATGTATGTGTATGTATGTATGTTGATGTGTATGTATGTGTGTTTCTATTTATATTCATTGAAAAATTATAATTCGTCAAAACTACCGCACCGTCAACTACTGTCTCTCTGATACATTTTTATCCATCCTAAGGTTGCCTGGAAGAGATTGCTTTTGGCAATAAGGCCGCCCTTTGTACATTACACTTATACATTCGTCATTTTCTGTACTCTATTTCAAATCTGTGTTACGGTGTACAATTAAAGAGTTTTCCATCTATCTATCTATTTATCTATCTATCTATCTATCTATCTATCTATCTATCTTTCTATGTATCTATCTATCTATCTATCAGGACCTGGTGATGGGATCTCAAGGAAATCTAAGGAAACCCTCAAATTTGTTAGGCACGTACTATGTTTTTCATATAATTTCTAAAGCTATTGCAGTATTTACACCTGGTAGTAACATTTCATAATGATGAGCTGATAATGGAAGATACAACTCCTTAACGCTTGGGAGTCGGAAGATAAATCTTTTAATGTCATGTGTATGTACATTACCGTTACTCGTATTATTTCAAGTTATTTAGGTGAACTGATGATGGTAGATAAAACTCCTTAACAGTTAGGAGTTGGAGGATACTTGTTTCAATTTTATATGTAGCTATAGATCTATAGTTTTACCAAATACACGAATAGAGCCTTAGTTGTATTCTGTTAAGTTGTTTAGGTGATCTGACAGGTAAGGTTAGAAGATAAATGAAACTAAAATACCGATTTAATAAGTAGTAGTCATGCAAAGCTATTAAACAGACTTAAAAAAAAACATCAAGAGAAAACTCCCTACCTAGAAAGACTAAGAAGAGAAAAATAAAAAAACTTCGTTTAAAAAAACCGACTTCAAAAACTAAAACGTATAAAATAGCTTAATTTTACACGTTTTAGATTTCTAAAACGTGTAAATTTAAGTTATTTATATAGAAGAGAAGAAATAAATATACCTTTTATGCAAACCTTTAATATTGATGAAACACTATTATTTGTATGTGCTACCTATTCATAGGTTTTGAAGTCGGTGCCAAGTCAAAACGTAAAAGTACGTACCCACTCGCCGTGCGTGACCTTAAGCGGGATAGCTGCTCTTTGTGTCGGTCGTCTCGAAATATACTAAATATAGCGATAATTAAAGCGATAGTTAAAAACTAATAATCTTCTAAAAATCTGACTGCCTCGGTGGCGCAGTGGTAGCGTACGCGACTGCTGTTCTTGAGGTCTCGGGTTCGATTCCCGGGTCAGATCAAATGTTTGTATTATCTGCAAATATTTGTTTCGGAGTTTGGGTGTTTTCTATTTATAATATGTATGTATTTACAAAAAAAAATATATATAAGTATTTATATCAGTTGTCTAATACCCATAATACAAGCTCTGCTTAGTTTGGGACTAGATGGCGTTGTGTGTTAGATGTCCGAAAATATTTATTATTATTTATTATTTATACTAATATATAAAGCTGAAGAGTTTGTTTGTTTGTTTGTATGTTTGAACACGCTAATGTCAGGAACCGCTGTTCCGATTTGAAAAATTCTTTCAGTGTTAGATAGCCCATTTATCGAGGAAAACTATAGGCTATATATCATCACGCTAAGACCAATAGGAGCGGAGCACCAATGAAAAATGTTTCAAAAACGGGGGAAAATTAACACGCTACGGGCAATAAGAGACGTAAACGAAGTTGCGTGGGTCAGCTAGTTGTGTACTATAAGTATCGCATCTTATATTTCTTCAGTCATGTTGTTTAATTCAGTGTTCTAAAAATCTTGTTTCATACTTTTTTAGTTTATTTTTTAGTATACGTATACGTAGTATATATACGTAGTAATATTAGTTCAATGTTTTAATCATATTATTCATTACTTGTAATTTTATTCGCTTGGTAGTTGTTTTTTTTTGTCACTGTGCTTTTTGTGATCTCCTATAAATAAATGAGTGTAGCAACCTAATACCCTCCTAACTTGTAAATTATAATAAATTGTTGTGTTTGCAATCACGACTAATCAAAAATTTTTAAGGTTCTAAGGTTTGGGTTGTACGATTTTTTTTTTGGAATAGTTGGCAAACAAGTCGACGTATCGCCTGATGTATGTAATTCATGAAATGGCATCAAACATTGATCGATTTCACTAATTATTTGAAATTAATAATTATTTTTTGAGACAAATATCATCCGTATCAAGCTTGATACCTCCAATAAAATACAGCTGTATTTTATTTTATTCGTATTAAATACGAGTATGTACTGGTCTGTAATCATATTGAACACATGTCTGTCACTGATTCGAAATTAGCATAGATAAGATAAGTTTATTTGCATAAAACATGTGATAACAAGATGTCATAGTATAAAATACAATACAGTACTTAAAAACATGTTTTGCCATTTTACAATTTTTAATAATCATGTAAATGTCATGTCGTCGTAATACATCACTGTCAAATATTAAATATAAAACAACAATTAAAAATAAAAGTTATACTATGGTCCGCTTTCTGTATCAATATTTCCTTGAGCTTATGTTTCAATTTGTTTTTTTTGAGGTCCTTATACTGTTTTGGTATTTTATCAAATATTTTAGGTTAAAGCAGTTTTAGCGGTCCGCATACAGAGCTTACTGTCATCATGCCTGTTACGCTTGACTACGTCTGCCAGGCGTTACGGTTATTTATGTTCTATGAATTTTGTATCTTGTGAGTGAACCACGAATAAATATACTCTAGCACACTGATGCTGCTCTTATTATTATTCCAATATATTTTAGGAGGTACAATTTCTCATAACACAACACTAAACCACTCTAGAAAAGAATTGTAACATATGCTTAAACTTTGGAATGATCTCTTTAGTTTAGAAATTTTAACTTTAGTGCACTTAACATTATTTTTTTTCTCTTAAAATTAACTCTAGAATAAAAATAATTAAAGAAATCATGTAACCTATAAGAAGAATTAAGTAGAGAACGTGCATACTACTTAAACTTATTGGCATAATGGGCTTTTGATGATATTGACATTTTAAATATTCCAAGTGTGCAATTTCATCGTAATATTTTTTTATAAAACCTGCGGATCCAACACGCAACATAAACTTATTAAAAGGATCAAGTATACGTGAACCGCGACGTAATAACATCGTTCGTAGTTCAACAAAAGCGTTTCCTACCTTGTATACATCCTTATTGCATTGATCGTCAGTCATATGAGATATATACGCCAAGAGAAAAGCATCTGAAATTATTGTGAAAAGTGTCTTTGTTTTATCATTTTTGACTTCTAATATACAATTTAAGATACTGTCACATCTCTTAATCGAAGCAGATTTACTTCCAATTTCTGAGTAAAGAATAAATCTATAGTCTTTTAATTCGATAACTTCTTTTGGCTCGTAGCCTCGGTGTGGTTTAGTGACTAAGCTATAAATTTGTCCATTAATCACATAAGGCAACCATAATGATAACCATAGCAGGCTAAAAAATAATAATCTCGGTGCTAGGTTTGGATGATTTTTTCTTATACCGGTCCTATTCAGAATATATCCCAGTACGAGTAGAATATCACGCGTAATGTCTCTTTCTTGCATTGGAAAAATTCCTAATAAAGTGGTCAATACACATAAAACTATAAATACGATCAAAAGTACAATAGGTAGGTATGAACAACTTCTAACAAATTCCCAGGGGCCTAAGTTGTTAGCATGAGCCAATACATATATTGCATGGTCGGCTATAATTGGATACGTATAAGACAAATATTCAAAATTCATTTGAAACGTGACATGACCACCAATGGTTCCTTCGAATTCGTTGTCCTGTACTTTCTTCAGCATATTATTAATGTAACCCGGCATAATAGCCCCATGCATATCAGTTTGTTTCTTTACGGCGTGAAGTTCAATCCTGACATTTTTATATTTTTCAAACTCTTTTAAAATACGTTGTTCGATTCCTTCCACGCTTGTACCGTCAAAATTCACAAAGGGCCACATGTTGTGAGCAATGAATTTATATTGACAGTTACGAATACCTTCATGTTTTCTTATAACTGGTATACTTTTCTTATTCAGATATTGAGTACAAGATGATACAAGTGTCCATTTACTGGATCTATTACAAGAATCATTTGACGTAATATTTAATTGGTGAACGACATAATTGTTGCTTTTGAGCGTAATCAAAAAAACGTCATCTACATTGTTTTCAAAGAACCAATTTGCAAGGCGTAATAGATTAGGCTCCTTCTCATTTTTAATTATTATAATGTAGCTAGCCTTAGGATTCCACTGTCCATCTTTAATAACTTGACTTAACCCATCATACAATTCTTTGAAATGTTCGCTTTCAATGACATAACCACTATGAAAAATTCTGTAAGAATCAAATGAAAACGTTCTTGAAGTAAATTTCAGACCTCCGACTTTATGTAAGGATGACATTATTAAATCGTTATTTAAATTCACAAGAGTAAGACCTAAAGGAGATATTTTAGAACTCTTTTCTTTCACAACATTCACTACACAACTACTTAATGTTTCATCGTTAATGCCATGAATGATATTTATATCGGCCACAGAAGCAGACATATTATGCAGAATGTAAAAGAAATTCAAAAGTTGTTTAATATACTTTTTCATTGTTCTTACTTATCACCAATTCATACGGTGTATTAATATTAACAAATAGATAGAAAACCAAAACATGAATCATATTATGTTGTTATTATAATAGTTTAATCACATTCTTTCTATAATTCATCTTTGACACGCATTTGTTCAATCGCAATTATTTCTTTCACAGAACATATAATTAACATAATATACATTTGGTGCCATAAATCACGTTACAAGGAAAAGTAAATCGAATATTAGTGATTTAACGGTTATGATGATAAAATTACAAAATACAGAGAGACAAACAAAACAGTATAAAATATTTTACAAATAAATAAATATTTTTGACATCTAACACACAACGCCACCTAGTCCCATGCTAAGCAGAGCTTGTGTTATGGGTGTACTAGACAACCGATATAATTACATATAATACTTTTTTTTTCTTAAATACATCCAAACTCCGAAACAAATATTTGTAGATCATACAAACATTTAGTCCGATCCGGGAATCGAACCCGAGAACTCATGACCAGCAGTCGCACACGCCAACCGCGAGACCAACGAGGCAGCCTAAATTAAAAGGAAAGCAACTTGAAATATCTCAAGACGGTTTTAAGGGATTCTCGATTTTTAATATGTTGAAATAATCAAAATAAAATGTCACATAGAAAACTACTACCTGACTTTACAACTTAATCTGTGTGTCTTATCCATCATGCTCGGCTCTTATTGGTCTTAGCGTAATGTTCAGTATCCTATCTTAGGTACGCCAGCAAAACACATCTTACATATAAAAATCAATTGCTGTTCTTTTGTCTCGCTAAAACTCTAGAACGGCTGGGCCGATTTAGCTGATTTTGGTATTAATATGTTTGTTGTAGTCAAGGGAAGGTTTAAACGGTAAAAAAAAATTAAAATCACTTGAAAATCTAAATGTCACACTTACGAAGTAGCGGTAAATTCTCAATTTAGGCGACATACAGCACACGCGAACGGCACCTCCTTCTGCGAAATTACATCTTTGCAGAAGGTTGATGTCGCACAAGCGGGAAAGCCGCCAGCGTGTGCTGGGTCGAGTTGAGTGCAGTCGCAGTGGTGGCAGGCGGGACTCAATTCCCTCCTAGCGACCGAGTGCAGGTACTTTTCGAAGCAACTATGCCCGGTAAAGACCTGCGTCAGTTGGAAGGAAAGGGTCCCGTGCTGCCGCCCTGCCCACTCGAGGATGACCGGCTGGAGAGCCTCCGCGCCGGCACAGCCAGCCCGTGCAGTCTCCAGCCGGAATGACATCGTGGCTCAGGCGGCTTAACGCCACTCGCGTACCTCTTTGGGCGGAGGGCGGATGCTACTCTCCGCCCGGAATTCAGCCACCCGTCGATAAACTTCGGCGAGCACTTCCGCCTCCAAACCTCACGAGGGTGTTCCGGCCAATCCTGCGTTCATCTTGAGGCAACCACGTGTCAGAAGAATTATATCTAGAGATTTAAACAGTGGTTTAAATCTATAATTGTATACTATACATTTTCTAGGATAATCCCACCCACACGCCCACCGCTGTAACTCCTGTACACCAGGATCAACAGCAGTGACCCACGAACACACCGAGTTATGACACTCGGGAAGTCCCAGGAAAAAATATTAACTGTCTTGGAACCCGCAACGAAATTAATCAGAAGAAAAACAGGAGGAGTTGGAAATATGATAAGTCCACTTCCCTCCTTAGCAAAGCGGGAGACAAAATGAAGTCAAAATAGGCAGACACCTTTTTTTAAACCGGGAAGCACCACGGATAAAGTATTAGGGGTCCTAAGTGAGCTATATTTGATTACTATAGTATGTATGGCAGAATCGCCTAAACGCACGGAAATTCACCGCAGTTGACACAAGATCCCCATAGTATACCGCCCCAGATGTCATATGTAAGCTATTTAGCATTGTGTTACGTTCATTGTACCAAAGACTACACTCCCAGAGAACATGATGAGCCGATTGTTCACAGCTAGTATCGGGTGTTGAGCATTGACACAATGGTGAATCGACTAATTTAAATGAGTGTAGTTTGCTCTTAAAGTTACCGTGGCCCGTAAGAAATTGAGCGACACAGTGATCTACCTCGAGCCATGTCCTCGACATCCGTTCGCGAACAGATGGAAAGAACTGGTAGAGGTGGCGCCCCTTAGATGATTCGTCCCATCGTTGTTGCCATTCATCCATTAGGTCGTCATAGACATTGGATTGCTGTTGAAACAATCTTATGATTTTATCGCGGTCTCGTACGCCCAAAAAATCGCATTCCATGTTTTGTTTTGTAGAATAGTACATGGCTGCACGTCTTTGCACCTCGAGATCGACCGGAAGAACACCCGCCAATACCGGTAAAGCCTTAGTACTAACCGTCCTATATGCTTTGCATAAGAAGATTAATGCAAGTCGTTGGCCTTGTAGCAGTTTGCGACGGACAGCACCTACAGTCGCTCTATCGGCCCATACGGGAGCACCATAGCAAACAGCACCCAAATAAGTAGCTCCATATATAATTTTTAATGTATTAAATGAAAGACCCCATGTGGCAGTTGATATTCTCGTCAGAGCAAAGAAACTTTTTTTTAGACTTTTCATTAACTGTTCTAATATGTTCGATAAATGAAAAATTTCTTTCTAAAACTAATCCCAAATAGCAAACCGAGGTTTTATTTTTAACAGTAACATTTTGAAATTTAATACACGGCGGTGATTTGAGGTTACCTTTCAGAAGTAGCTGGAAGGTTTTGTTTGGTGCAAAAGTCAAGCGATTACGTACACCCCATAGAGATACTAAGTTCAAACATCTATTAGCCAGACTCTCAAGCCCCGCTCTAGTATCAGATTCCACCAGTAATAAACCGTCGTCCGCATACGCGTTTAGAGTACATCCGGGTGGTATAGGTATTATAAGAAAATCGTCGAAGCCTATATTCCACAAGTATGGACCTAGCACCGAGCCCTGAGGACACCCCATCGTAAGCGCCTTCGACACAGAATGATGCCCAAGTCTTAATTTTGTTGTGCCTTGTGTGAAGTATGAGGAGATTAGGGAATAAATATTTTTAAAGCATCCTCTTGATTTTAATTTTAGCAATAACATGGGCCACCACGCGTTGTCGAAGGCGCCAGATATATCTAAGAAGATACCTAAGACGTATTGAAACCTTGACTCGGTGACAGTTTTCCTTACAGATATGACCGCATCTGTTGTTGATTTTCCCAACGTAAATCCGAATTGTCTATCATGAAATTTAACTCCACCCGGTAGAAGTCGAGGCACTACAAGACGTTCTAAAAGCTTTCCTAGCGATGGCAACAGTGTTATAGGTCGATAGGACCCAGGATCGTCCGGCGGCTTATCGCCGTGTTTTGGTATTATACGAATATTACCGCACCGCCAAACACTAGGAAATACTCCTTCCGCAATGCAACGTTTAAAAACTGTTAAAATCGTATCACCCGAGAGTTTACAAGCTTCTTTTATCATTTTATTTGATATTTTATCGTCGCCCGAAGCCTTGTTTAGTGGTAATGACCTAACAATACCAAGAAATTCGTCTGAAGATGGTAAGTCAGACGTTGGAGACAATGGTGGTTCGATGGCCCACTGCCTAATTTGTCGGTGATAATCAGTGTCATCCTCCGGCCGATCGTCGGGCACAAGTGATTCTAAAAGATATTTTGCTGTTTCTTCTACTCCTGTAGTATAACTGTTATGAATTTTGATGTTCTGTACGTATGCAAGGTCGATAGATCTATTTGCCTTAAATTCATGATACAAAGGTGACCACGGACCCTCTCTATCGAGTTTATCTACAAGTTTGCGTATTAAATTTCCCTTTGATTTCTCCACTGCTGCCCTGTAGTGAGACCTAGCAACTCTAAGAGCAATGAGAGCATTATTGTAAATATCTCCTGTTACGTTACGCTTTTTAATGACATTTAGTTTTTTACGAGCTTTCCGATGGATTCTACGTAATTCGACCAATTTATAGTTCCACCAATCACATCTACGAGTGCTAGTGATAGATCCGCGGCCTATACAAACATCAGCACAATATCGCTTCCCGGCAAGAAAAGTGTCACAACACATATTATGTACAAAATGACATAATCACAGCATTAAATAGCGCGTATTTCATTTGTCCGGCTGAAAAAATGTCGTTATTATGTTGCGCTTGGCTACCGCTAGATGGCACTAAGTTCTCTTTTTCACGGAGCCGTTTCTCTCCGAACACCGTCGTGAACAGTGTCACATTTGTGTTAATACAGAGTAGACGTTTACTGTGTCGCCAGAAAAGTGTTTTAACGTGTGATGTGACTTTTTATCGGTAAGTTATACATTCTAATATTCGAATTGTTACTAAAAAGGTGGCACAATCTGTGTTATGACTGTATTATTGACGAAAAAGCATTGTAAATATTGCCAGATCATACAAAAAACAGACATAACTTGTAAAGGGTCGCTTTTTTTACTGTTTCTGATCTATAATCGGGATTTAAGGAAATTTATAAAAACGCAACACATGTAATATCGTTTTTGTTGCAAACTTTTATAATAATCAGGAGTTATATGTTGTGTTCGGTCTTTTTTTCTGTATAAAATTGAACTCAATCTTAATGCCACATTGCGTATTTTATTTATTTAATAGTACTAGTCTTTACTAATTGTTTATTTTTTTAGGATCAATATGAATAATAATAGTCGGGCAGCATTGATATTACAACTGGCTAGCGAGAAATTAAATGAACAAAATATTTGTAATCAAAATGCTTTGAAAGACGATGATGCTTTAATGCAAGGTTAGTGTTTTATAATTATTATAGTGAAATATAAATAAATGTAATGTATTGCCCCGATATTCTAGTGGTTTATGTACCGGACTAGGGTCTTGGGTTCGATTCCCGGATCAAATAAAAAGTATTTCGAAATTTCTAACTTAGCTCTGGTTTGTAATCACCAACCGGCATTTGCTAAGCGTAGTGATTTTCCCAGATCCTATCATTGTAGTGATGACATGAATTCAATGATGAAGGTCTTTGCCTTGCAGAGGGACAGGCTGATTAGTTTACTTTTATGTATGTTTATCAGCTGCTTGATTACCATAATACAGTACGGAAGCAGACGGCCGCATGTCAGTTGTCCAGGGATACTTATTTATTTTGTTTTTTAGATCTCGACACAATGGCATCTACTTCAAAAAAATGTGAAAATAAGCAGTACCAAACTGAAGATCAAAACATAATGCATACGCAATGTAAAAGTCCAAGTATTATTGAGGATATTAGAAAACCTTTTTGTACAGGTTTGTTGATAGTAGTAGAACTGATATTTAAATTGTACTCTTACTTTAAGGTTTGATAAATCAAATTACTCTCATTGTTTTAGATGGAATTACAACATCAGATAAAGAAAATGTTTATTTCGAAGACAGTGATGACAGTGTTAAAGACCCAAATTTTAAAACTGACTGTGGGTATAAGAGTTCTACCTCAGACAGTAGCGTTGGTCGCCTGACTATAAGAAAACGTGTTAAGCGGAATTCACCAATATTGTCGGAAGAGGAGCATCAAACGCAACCTTACGTAAATAATGGTGCACCAGAGAATTTGGCTGTGAGTTCTTCAACTTCTAAGAATATTCCACGACGCAAGCGGTCTATATCTTCTGATTCCTCTTCATCTACTTCCTCGTCGAATAGTAGCAGCAACAGCAGCCGTAGCAGCAGCAGCAGTATCAGCAGCAGCGATGCTATTTCTAAGTCTAGGTCACCTGAAACTCTCTGTAGTTCTAATGATGCAGTACTATCCTCTCTGCCATGTAACCAAGAAAGACACGTACCTTACAATAATGTTCCTGAGCAAGTTATGAGTCCAATACGTAAATCTAGCAAAAAACGTAAATCTTGTGTGAACGAATGGTTGTCAAATAAAGCTAAAATATTAAGAAACACCGGAAAATCTTACACTTCTCGTTCTAAGTCACAAAAAAAAATGTCTGAGAGATGCTTAAAACCTCCGTGTGGGGAGAAATGCAAATTAAAATGTACCCAAAAAATAAATTATGTTAATAGATCTAAAATATTTGAAAACTATTGGCAATTAGGAGACCTGGCTGCTCAACGTAATTTCATTCATAAGAACATGAAAGCGATTATTCCTGCGTTTAGATTTACCGGTAAAACTCAACCACGAAAACTGAACCACAGCTTTTATTTCCAAATTAATGAAGAGCCTATTCGAGTATGCAAAACTTTTTTCAGAGCAACACTAGATATTAATGATCGTGTCATCAGAACAGTTATTGAAAAATCTAAAGACGGTTTTCTTGAACAAGACATGAGGGGCAAACATGGCAATCATAGCAAAGTTGCAGAATCTATTCGCCAGGGTGTCAGAGATCATATCAATTCAATACCAAGAATGGAATCTCACTACATAAGAAAAAACTCGTCAAGGGAATATATTGATGGGGGAAAGTCACTTGGTGATCTTTATAGAGATTATAAAACCTTGTGTGACTCTAATAACGTGCCCTATGTAAATGAAACTTTGTACTCAAGAATTTTCAACGGTGAATTTAATATCAGTTTCTTCAAGCCGAAAAAAGACAGATGTGAACTTTGTGTACGTTATGAGAACGCCCAAGGTGATACGAAGAAAGACTTAGAAGTCCAGTATTTAAAACACATTGAAGAAAAGGACCTTTCCCGAATTGAAAAAGACGCTGATAAAAAAAGTTCTGGTCCAAATAAAATGATTGCAATTTATGATTTGCAAGCAGTCCTGCAACTTCCACGAGGCAATACATCTATTTTTTATTACAAATCCAAACTTAATACCTTAAATTTTACTGTGTCTCTAATTGGTGTTGATAAAACCGATTGTTTCTATTGGCATGAGGGAGAAGCAAACCGCGGAGCTGATGAAATTGGATCTTGTTTGTTCAAGTTTATTCAAAATAGTGTGGTAAATTACGATGGACCAGGCTTAGATCTAATATTCTATTCTGACAATTGTTGTGGTCAGAACAAAAACAGATTCATAATTTCGATATACTTGTATGCGCTGTTAAAATTCCCTATAATAAAGTCTATAACACATAAGTACCTAATTACTGGACATACACAAAATGAAGCTGACTCTGTTCATTCAATAATAGAAAAACAAATACAAAGAAGACTCAGGTCAGGTCCAATTTATGTACCCAGTCAATACGTTGAAGCTATTAAATGCGCTAAGTAGAAAGGTAATCCCTACACCGTGACAGAAATGTCATCTAGTGATTTTTATTCATTGAAGCGTCTGTCTGAGGATATTGGGTTAACTACTACAAAGTCTTTTAAAATTACTGAGGTAAAGATTTTCAAACTGTCGCAGGACGATCCTACGAAGTTGTTGTTTAAAACCTCTTTTAAAGATCATCAGTTCTCCGAAACAGTTTTAACGCGAAAAAAAAATCTTAATGCAATATCCCTCAAACTCGCGTATCGATCTAAACCGAAACTCAAAGAAAATAAACTGAAGGATCTATTGGATTTATTACAAAATAATCATATTCCACCGTTTTATGAGTCTTTTTATAAATCTCTTAAGTGAGTAATTTAGCTTTTTTAGTTGACTGTAAGTTCACGTAAAAAAAAATATTTTTACCTATAAAGAAGTTTGTGTTGATTTTTTTTCTTATTTTAAAAACATGTTAAAGAGAAGGTTTTAATTAGTTATTTTTTCTTATTGTAAGTGCCTAAATTTTATAAGTAAAGACAGTTAACCAATAAAAGTAATGACTTTTTATATTGTTATCGGCCAAGAAGTGAATTAAGACTGATTGTTAATTAGGCCAAAGCTAGTAATTTATAACTAATAAGTTATTTTTTGATGTTTTTATTTTATTTTAATGAGAAGTTTATAATTTGGTTACTTTTTCTTTATTTTTAATTAATATTGAAGACTTTTAATAATAAAAGTAATGATGATTACATACATTATAATGTGTATTATTTTTTAAACTACAGAAATTTTAATCGAAAAAAGAGTCGTAAAATTCATCAAATTAAAAGTTTCTTAAAAGTTAGTTAAAAAAAAATTCAATTTTGCTATTAAATTTAAAGCCCTATAATAAATATATAAATAAGCTATTTACACACCATATTTCAGCAATCTGACTATTATAGTTTTTAAATTATTGACGTCTAGATGAACTAAAAACTATTAAAGTTACATTTTCTCGAAACAGCTATTTTTGTATTCTGACACTTTTTTTGCCGGGAAGCGATATGTGAAAGTGTCTGACAATATTTCTGCGCTTTCCTCAGCTGATAGACAACTGCGAGTGAAGTCTTTGGCATGTACTGCAAAGAGTGAACCAAATAAAGCCCAATTTGCCCCTTTAGTTTTATATCTAAAATTGTACGGAGTTATTAGTGGATGTTGTGCAACAATTGGTATGAATTCGTACACGATTAAGCGGTGATCACTACAGGATGCGTCCGGTAGGACACGCCATCCAGATATCGAGACGTCGCCGCGCGTAAGCGTCACGTCAATAGAAGACTCACCCATGGGGCTGCAAAAAGTTGGTGGTGCATCAGGGGTATTGTGAATGGTAAGATTCATTTCCGCAATAAAATCTTCAACCGCACAGCGCCGGGCCATGTCAGTTGAACGCAGCTTGCCATACCATAAAGTAGAAGATGCATTGACATCAGCGCCAATGATAATTTTGTGTCCCACGAGGGACCGCAAAACGAAACGTAAATGATGTAGATGAGGATCAATGGGATGTGAAAACTGAAAATAACAGCTCACTACATAAACCTTACAGGTGGAGGATGAAATCTCAGCAACGGCGCAGTGTGACGTCATAAGGTTACGCAAAGATGTTACCGTAAAAGTAGAACTTGCAACATATATCCCAGCCCGTGACCGGCCATCTAGTTGTACTACATTGTTCCGCAAGCGAGCGCTTTGATATTGTTCTTGTATAAGGACAATATCTAACTTTTGTTCCAAAACTAAATTGTCTAATTCTGACGTAGCTATTTTGTCATTATGAAGGTTTAACTGGCCTATTGAGATATTATCCATTTTTAATTAAGTACTACAATTACTAAACTACTGCTGTAAAACTATTCAGTAATTAGTGTTTAGGATTAGCTGCTCTAATTTAAGTTTATATGTGGAGCAGTCCTGTGATCCACATCGATGGTCACATGGTTTTTTGTACCGGCTGCATTGTGCGCATTTCGGTTTAAAATCTGGTGTGTCCTTAATCCAACAAGCTCTTGTATCGTGGCTGCCGGCGCAATTGGCACAGGTAGGAGTTTTAATAGTGCAAAACTTTTGAACATGACCGAATTGTTGACAGTTTAAGCAACGAACTATTTCTAAGTCGTCTATAAACCTACAAGTGGCCCAGTCTATGTATAATTTATCTTTTGTGCTAGCTAAGTGTTTCCTAACTTCTGTCTCTAATTCTAAGCCTATCCATTGGCGTCCGTGTTCTAGTTTACGATGCCTGACAATTGTGGTTGATTTTAAAAAGTCGCTTTCAGTTAATTTTAATTCGTCCTTGATATTCTGACGATATAAAGCTGTTAGGAAAGTACGATCCTCCATAGAACTGGGTACGTCTTTTACAATTATACGGGGCCTTCGGCCTTTCGGCTTTTCTAAGCGTAAGCCTGTTGATTTAATGGCGTTTACTGATTCTAGTTTTTTAAGCTGCCTTTCATTTGCAACCCGCAACACGACGCCTGCCCTTGCGGTTTTTTTAACGCCTACAATTTGAAAACCTTCGTCACTGGGCTTAATAGCCTTCATGAGAGCCTGTTTTGTGGCCGACGAAGTTGCATAATCCGTTGAACGTTCCGTTGTAGGATACGCAATAACACACGGCCTAGATACGCGCGCCTCAGCGGACACCGGACACGGATCTGAACCAGGCGGTAAGCGAAGCTTAAGCTTGTCCGCGTACGTAAATCCCGGCTGTTGAACCGCGATACCGCCCACCTGGCGCTCGAGATTCGCTAATTTCGTTTCATTGCTAGAAGATTTAATTGCCAACAATGAGACGATACCGGTAATCCGCTGGGTTATGTCCATAATTGCCGTCCTATTGCCCACATTCATTCGCGACCCTTGATCGTTTACTAATTCGTTATTTTTTGCCAAATATTCGGTTGCCTGAGACACCAACTCAATATAGTCAGACGCCCCACAACTATCATGACCACTAAGAGACGAAATACTCCCGCCCGAGTCCGAAGCCCTAATTCTTTCCGTTCTAATGTCCTTTGGCGATAAATTTGTTGGCGACATTCTACCAAACAATCCCTTACCGGTTGGTGTTGAAAATTCGTTTGTACCACCGGGATCCGGTAACTCGCCAACAACCGACATGGTCAAATAATGACACACCAGTTAGAAGAAAATCAATAAAATAGCTTCAAAATCAAAAAGATGAAAAGTAAATAATACAAACAAAATATTATTCCTACCCACTTTAATAATATAATAAAATTACTTACCGATAGCCGTAATAAAGGAAACTAACACAGTATTTGTATTTAAAAGGGTAAAAACTTACAGATTATTTGTTAAAAAACACTATATACAACCTTAAACCGCCCACAAACCGGGAAACAGTCGCGAGAATACACAAAAAACAATATTTAAATTATCACAACGCAACGTCACACGTTAACCGCTCGGTGCCGCGAAGGGAAGTGATAGTCTTAGGAAGATGAAGTCTAGGATAGTTAGTAAATTCTCATAGAAGTGATACGCATAAAATTTGTCACGACAACATTGGGAAAGTTACATTCCTGATTGATATTGCAGCCCCCAACACTTATAACTCACAAAAAAACAATATCCGAAATAATCAAAATTTTAACAAAAAAGACCAATTTCAAGAACTTCACGAAATTGAAATAAGGCCACTCGGTAACCAACCTTTCAAACAAAAAAAGAATAATCAAAATCGTTTCACCCAATCGAAACTTTTGAGGTAACAAACAAGAAAGTTGAAAATAATCCAGTATGCTAACTTGAAAGCAAATGAGCATATGGAAGCAAAATAAAATCTATAAGGTTCCTATCGTCCTCTCTACGATTGATATCCAAAGTATTTTGTCCATGGCTTCAATCAAAGGTTTACCAGAACTCGTTTATATAAGTTTACAGAAAGGCGCCATATGAAGCATATGTAGAATCGTTGGGACATTTATGCAATTAGAACAGTAGTAGTAGTAGACGTACAGAAACTGACAATTGGAAAATAGCTTTATCAATGAATAAGTAGAAATAAAATGGTATCTGAGGTTAATTTAATAAAATACTGGTGTAAGGAGTAAACTAATGTTTATATTCAGTAACCACCGGTTTGGTAGCTAATTGTTCAAGAACGTGTAGTGTAGTGTGTGTATGGGGTAGTTTTCGATTTCATTCAATAAAAAAATCAAGTTTATAAATCGGGAAGAAATAGCAAGGAAAGGTAGAAGATTCACACTGATTTCATACTTTCAGGTCACCATGCTGCATTTTGCATTATCTGCATTCGCAATAAGTATGGTGACCAGCGCTTTTAGATTCTGCTTAGGCTTTCCATCAGGCAAAGTAGAGTCACTTAGGCAGGACCATACATAAAACAAATATTTTACGATATTTATTTAATTCACTATTTTAACAATCAGGTGATGCTTCTTAACAGGTTCCTCGCCTAGTGTGATATTGTAGATGTGTTAATAAACAGGACTCCTCAGTCCTGTTTATTAACACGTCTACAAAGTGAGGACTTTGTACTTTGAAGAAAGGTTTGGACAAAACCTTAAGGAAAGTAGGAAAAATCAAGAAATATTTAATTCTGTATTGCGATTTCAATCTATATCTAATCCGATAGACATGGAGTGTCTACCAATCACAAACTTCTAGAGCATACTTGAGATGAATTCTAAGGATGTGTTCTTGTTAGTGAGTGACTAAGGATTCGGTTTTGATTTCGGCCAGTTTCAGCGAGTCGGAAATTTGGAGGTGCTCCAAGTACAAGAAAACGGTTATTATTAGTATGGAGTTAAGATCGTTTTAGAACTAAGATTCTTTCTGATGCAATTTCTACAGTGGAATTAATTCTTTAGAACCATTTTTTTGATATTGTGTTTATTATGTATGGTACATATATCATACATAAAATATATATATATATAAATTTCATGTATAAAGCCAAGCCTAAGACTGAGTCTGATTAAAACTTCCAGCAAACACTAAGTGAATAGAGAGTAGTAAAGAAGCGTAAGGACTATCCGTGAATATTGAGTTTTATATTATCAATAGCTTTTTTTACGTGCCAATAGTATTAACAAACCAGTTACGTTATTTAAAAAAAATATCTACTCCATTAACTTAGTTATTCGCTGCAGTGGTGTACGTAGCCCGTTGACTTGACACCTCTGCATCATCTCTGGAATGCATAACAAAGCAAGATGTGGAGATACCAAACTGTGCGCATCGATTAGAACCAACTATGTACACTCCTAAGAATCTTACCAAAAGTAGCTACATTCCGTTAGAGTCAGCCCAGTAGAGTGTGAAACAAACCAAGTAAAATTTTAACATAAATAAAACCAACGTCAAGGTTTGTCTAGATTTCTCTTGGATACCCTCATCAGATCTTAGTGTCCTTATCATGGTACCACCGTTGGGTTATCTCCTTTCCATTAAAAAAAAGAATCATCAAAATCGGTTCATAAACGACGAAGTTACTGGCGAACAAACATAAAAAAAAGAAAAACAATAAAATACATACGGTCGAATTGAGAAAGATTATTTTATTGAAGTCGGTTAATAAATTCAGACATATGCAACATTGTCTTTTTTACGGGCTCTTTGCTTATTAAAACAGATTTGTGGCTTTATTTTACCGTTATGAATCCTTTTATAGAATTAAAGACAAAACGTGATCATAAACATAATATTTATTGTCATCAAAGATTTCGAGTACATTTTTGATGCTAGCGTGATATTCAAAAAGGTTAAGCATAGACCGATCGATATCAATGATCTTCCATCAATATGAATCAGTTCCAAATGAAATTCACAGCAAATATCTTAATAAATATTATAGAACACGAAATATAAAATCCACTCACTAAACTAAACCTAAGTTAACACTGTGCATTTACGCAATCATGCAGATACATTAATTAAAACCAAATGTAGTTTGCTCATGTTCATTAACATTTAAATTCAATACCCTTTTGTTAAATTAAGACGTTGAATGTTAAAACAAAGAAATTAGATAAGTTTAGGCAGTTTTAAAGCACTTAATTTAGGTGATCTCGAAATTTGTGAATTCAACACATTTTCTTTGCTCCCAAAATTAACTCCAGGATTAAAATAATTAAAGAAATCACGTAGCCAAGAATAAGTATTATGTAAAGAACGTACATATTACTCATATTTAGTGGCATTAGTGGCATTTGACGGTACTGACACTTTAAGTTCTCTAAGTGCAAAATATCATTAAAATATTTAGTTGTTATACCTGCGGATACCATACGTAGCATAAACTTGTTAAAAGGATCAAGCAAAAATGAACCGCGACGTAAAAACATAGTTCGGAATTCTATAGACAGTTCGCCTAACTTGAATACTTTTTTATTGCACTGATCGTCGATTATTTTTGAACTGTGAGCCAGAACAAAAGCGTTCGAAATCGTTATATATAGTGATTTTGTGTTATCGTTTATCACTTCTAATAAACAATTTAAAATACTGTCACATTCTTTGACCCAAGGAGTGACATAAGCAAATTTTGAGTACATAATCAATGTATAATCCTTTAGTTCGCTAACTTCTTTTGGCTCGTAACCTCGATTGGGTTTAGTGATTGAGCTATAAATTTGTCCATGAATAATATAGGGTAGTACTAGCGCAAACCAAAGTAGATTAAAAAATAATAATTTCTGTGGTAGGTTTGGATTAATGTTTTTAACACCTGTCTTATTCAGAATATATCCCAGTACAAGTAAAATATCGCGAGAAACATCTTTTTCTTGTATTGGAAAAATCTTTAGTAAGTGGGTTATTACACATAAAGTTATAAATACTAATAAAATTGTAAATGATAGACCTGTACAGTTTATGATGAATTCCCAGGGATGTAAATTCTCAGCACGGGCCAATAAAAATATTGCATGATCGGTTATAAATGGATATGTATAAGACAAAAATTCAGTACTTGTGGTCGTTACAAAACCTCCAACTGCTCCTTCAAATTCGTTATCCTGTACACTTTTTAACATACTTTCAATAGAAACCGGTGTTATAACTCCATTTGCATCAGTTTTATCCGTTACTGCATAAAGTTCAATCTTGATCTTTTCAAAATTTTCAAACTCGTTAAGAACAAGTTGTTCAATTCCTACTCTGTTTGTACCGTCAAAATTGATAAAAGGCCACATGTTATAAGTGATGAATCTAAAGTGACAGTTACGAACACTTTCCTGTCTTCTTAGAACCTGTAACTTTTTTATTGTAATATAGTTAGAACAAAATGATACTAATGCCCACTTGTTGGATCTACGGCAGTAAGTATTATTTGATGTAATATTTAAGTTATAAATAACATAAATCTTTCTTTTGGGTAAAATGAAAAAGACGTCATCCATGTTATGATCAAGAAACAAATTTGTAACGTTAAATATATCATGGTCCTCGAAATCGTGGAGTATTATAATATATCTAGCTTTAGGATTCCATTGTCTGTTACTAACAACTTGACTTAATCCAAGACTTAGTACTTGGAGATTTTCATTTTCAATGATATACGCACTATTATAAATTCTGTAATAATCAAATGAAAAGTTTCTCGAAATAAATCGTAGATTTCCAATTCTATGTAATGATGATATCATTAAATCGTCCATTACATTTATTAGAGTGACATCCAGAAGAGACGTGTTAGTGCTTCCTTCTCTCAAAATATCAACAACACAGTTACTGAGTGTTTCATCTTCAGCATCATTAAAAAAAAATGCATTGGCAGAATTCAATAAACATAGAATGAATATTTTTGTAATGACCTTAGCAATTTTTTCCATTTCGATTACCAAAACATACAGTTTACTGAGTTAAACTACGAATAAATATAAGAACCCAAGTCATTTATTATGTTACAATGTCATTTAAACATCTGACATGCCTTCAATAATTCATCGGCAACACGCAATTGTCCCATTGCAATATTTCTTTTATTGAATTTATAATTAACTAACTGACCTGCTCAACGTCGTCTGTGCCTTTTTTTTCTAACTAAATAGGTTATGCAACAAAAAAGAATAATAGCAAAATCGGTTCAGCTGTTCACGCGTAATTCCGTGACCAAGGCAAAGGATTCATTTTTAGGGTTCCGTGCCGAAGGCTAAAAACGGAACCGTTATAGATTCGTCGTGTCGGTCTGTCTGTCTGTCTGTCTGTCCATCCGTATGTCACAGCCACTTTTTTCCGAAACTATAAGAACTATACTGTTGAAACTTGGTAAGTAGATGTATTCTGTAAACCGCATTAAGATTTTCACACAAAAAAAAAGAAAACAAAAAATTTGGGCGTTCCCATACTTAGAACTGAAACTCAATTTTTTTTATCAAACCTATACCTATGGATAAGTCATCAAAAATGATTTTGAGGTTTCTAATATCGTTTTTTCCTCAACTTAATAGTTAGCGCGTGAGACACTTCCAAAGTGGTAAAATTTGTGACGTCGTCCCCCTTTATAACTTCTAAAATAAGAGAATGATAAAACTAAAAAAAAATTATGATGTACATTTCCATGCAAACTTCCACCGAAAACTGGTTTGAATGAGATCTAGTAAGTAGTTTTTTAGTACGTCATAAATCGTAAACCGCAATTTATCGGTCAAACTTACACCGAACTACAAGAACTGTTATATTATGTTACTTACTGCTACGGAACCCTTCATGTGCGAGTCTGAATCGCACTTGGCCACTTTTTATATATTTAAAGAATAAAAATATAGTAAAAACTATTGTAATATCATAAATCGGGTAGAAATTAAAAATCAATAATGTTACTTAATTAATGGTAATGCTTATGGGTCTCTTAACGGGTAGGTCAGCTTGTCTTTTATCATAAGATTTTTTTTTTAAAGTAAACCATCGATGGAACTGAAATAAAATTAATCTTTATAACTAAGTTCTTAAACGAATGTAAGTAAGTATACCTACGTAATTCTGGGTCGGTACCCAACAAGCAAATTAATTAACAATTACGTAAAGCTTGATGCGACACGCCCCTTTGCTGAAAAATGCAGAGCATTCTCAAAGTTAATGTCAGCGTGGCAGCAATCCGAACGGGCACACACGTGAGGGCACACGTCGTTGCTAATGTCAAACAATCTTACATCACCTATAGAACTAACAAAAAATCATTCTAATCTCGTTACGTCGCTTAATATTTGCAACCAATACTTTTCAAATATTGGAAGAAAATTAGCAGATGATATTATAAATAAACTGAATGTTTCAGAAATCTCCCTTGCCTCAGCTTACACTTCTTCTAATGCAACAACTAAAGGCAATTCCTTTTTCGTTACTCCAACTGACCCTCAGGAAGTTATGAAACTTATTGACGACCTTAAAGATGGCAGCTCCCCGGGCTTAGACGCTTTCTCTCCCAGATTAATAAAAGGAACTAAAAAACATATTATTGGCCCACTTACGCACATTTTTAACCTCAGCCTAAACACTGGTATCTTTCCTCAATGCTGGAAAACTGCCGTTGTCACTCCTATACATAAAGACGGCGACAGATCATCTCCTAGTAACTACAGACCGATTTCTCTTTTAAGCATATCTCTAAGCTCCTGGAAAAAATTGTAAACAAAAGGCTAATCGACTTTCTCGAAAACAATAAGTTACTTTTCGACAAACAATTTGGCTTCAGACGCAAAAAATCTACAGAAGCTGCTGTAGTCACTTTAGCGAACGCGGTTTCTAAGTCTTTAGACAGCAAAGAATATTGCTTAGGAGTTTTCCTTGATTTATCAAAGGCTGTCGATATTGTGTCCACCCCTATCTTGCTCCGTAAATTAGAAACAATGGGTATACGAGGTATTGCACTGGATTGGTTTCGCAGTTACTTATCAAATCGTTATTAGTGCGTTAGGGTGGGATCCACAATTAGTGACCAGTGCTGCGTTGAGGTTGGTGTCCCCCAGGGGAGCATACTGGGCCCCACACTTTTCAGCATATATATAAACGACATTCTCAACATACCAATGGCAAACGCGGAAGTCTTGTGTTACGCTGATGACACCGTGATTATTTTTCGCAATACATCGTGGTTAAGAGCAATAGCATCCGCTGAACAAGGAATGACTCTCATTGCAAAATGGCTCGACACAAATCTTCTAACCCTCAATTTAAAAAAGACAAACTTCATCGCGTTCCACAAGACACTTGCATCAAAACTCCCAGTAGGACACACGCTGGCAATTCATTCCTGCGCCCCTGAAGATCGCTCCAACTGTGTTTGCGGTGCCATAGGACGCACAGACTCTGTTCGATATCTAGGAGTCATTTTGGACGAACGTTTGACATACGGAAACCACATCATACAACTGTCCAGTAGAATTAGAAAAACTATTTATATTTTAAAATCCCTTCGTAACAGCCTAGACAAAAACAATCTCATTAGGGTCTACAAAGCACTGACACAATCGCTACTTTTCTACTGCATTCTTGCTTGGGGTGGTGCTGCTAAAACCAAAATGATACAACTAGAAAGAGCCCAACGAGCAGTTTTAAAAGTGATGCTACGAAAACCTTTCAGATTCCCAACAAACGACCTGTACAAAGAATGTAAAGTACTAAGAGTACGTCAAATCTTTATTTTGAAAATAATAAAATCTATGCATGAGGAAATTTTAAATACTTCTACTTTAATCAGTCTAAACCAGCGCCGCGTATATCAAACTCCACTTCCAAACATAAATACCACCTGTTCAGTGTAAATAATGTGCATTGATTTAGTTTGAGCTCGATAGATGGCGTTGTGTCGATTTTCTGTATCGCGATGTTAAGAGCCACGGATCATTGTATAAATGCCGTTTACATCAAATAAAATTATCCTCGCTTGGACGTGTGTTTCATTTCCTACCACGTTTCTAAAGGCGATTTTTGGGATTACGGTCCATTTTGGTCCTATCCGAGCCGGATATACCGTGCGTGTGTGTTTGTGTGTGCGAGTGCGTTAACATCGATTTGTGTTGCGACACCGTTGTGAGCGTGTGCATTGGAGAAGGCATCGTGTGGGTAACACGATTAGTTGGCATCACGACAAAGGTTCAGTAGAGGCAAGTGTGGCCACCTACAGAGGGCGCTGTATGAGTAACGACCGGCGATAAACATACATTCGGGCTCAAGCAAGTACCGAGCTTTGGAATTCGTGCGAGACGGAGAAGGTCGCCACTGAAGTCTTTGGGAGACGCAAGAGGGCGCTACTGGTGCTGACATAGTGAAGTGATGTGTTTATTTGAGGTTTGGCAGCTATAAATTGTGAGTACTTTTGAACTATTTTAACGTTACGTTTCGCAGTAGAAGACATCAAGTATTCAGTAGTTTAACTTGAACAATTTGAAGAAAATTTGTTAAGTGTTTTGGACTTAGAAAATATATTAGCATTAGTTTTGGACATAGCGTAATTTAGTAGTAAGTAGTTTGTAGACTTAGAATAGTTAAGTAAAAAGTGATATGACGGGGAACCTATGCCCGATTTTTGTTTGAGTTCATATTTGTCTCAAACACTTGTAAAATTTTTCGCTTTTTCTAGGACTTAGAATAATTTGTGTGCTTTGGTTTAGTTTAGTAGTATCATATAAGTGTGCAATTTTAACTTGTAAAATTATCTGTAGTTTGCCATTTTGAAATTATAATGGAGTCCTTAGTGAAGTTGCAAGTAGATACTCAAAGGATTATTGAAAAAGGTAGAATTAATTTTAAAAAATCACCAAAAGACAGATTAACTCAGTCATTTATTGACACTAGATTAGAAACACTGGAAGATCAATGGCAACAATTTATTCAAACACATCGTAAAATTATCGAAGCTGCAACTTCAACAGATATGAAAAATACATATTTTACAAACGAGATATACGACAAAACAGAAGATATTTACATAATATACAAAAGTGAATTAAAGGAACTTAAAACTAAACCTAGCACTAGTAAACATACGGAAACAAAAAATTGTAATGTTAAACTACCTAAAATTTCTCTTCCCACGTTTTCGGGACAATATACCGAATGGAACACATTCCGTGATTTATTTTTGTCACTTATCGATAGCAATGAAAGTATCGACGACGTTCAAAAGCTTCATTATTTGAAATCGCATCTTATGGGCGAAGCGGAGCAATTACTGCGACACACCCCTGTCACAGCTTCCAATTACAAAGAATGTTGGTCTATCCTAACAAGGCGGTATGATAATAAAAAATATTTATCGAACTGTATCTTAAAAAGATTTGTAAATCAACCGCTTGTGAGGGAAACGTCAGCGTCTATTAAAAGTCTTTTGGACACCACAGTGGACTGTTTACATGCTTTACGCACGCTCGGGATTGATGTAGATTCTTGGGACGTTATAGTTATTTTTTTGAGTAGTGCAAAGTTAGATGTAGAATCACGTAAATTGTGGGAAAGAGAAATTAGTTCATCTGATAACTTACCTACTTTTAAAGAGTTTAAAGAGTTTTTAGAATCAAGATTTCGATCTCTTGAGAATATAGATATTAAGCCTTTCAAACAAAATGTAACAAGTAATGGTAATCGTAGTTACACTGCCAAATCATTTCATGTCGCTTCACAAGCGTGTTTTTTATGTTCTGAAGACCACAAGTTGTGTCATTGTAAGCAATTCGCAAAGAAAGATTGTGACGCTCGCCGTGAATTTGTCCGAGCCAACAACTTGTGTTTCAATTGTTTAGGTAAAAATCACACAGTTTATCATTGCCGTCAGTCCACAAAATGTCAATTGTGTAAGAAAAGACATCACACACTAATTCATCCCAAAACGATCGCAAAGTCTTCTGAGCCTAGTGACGGTTCAGTAGATCAGAATGTCGTAGTTGCTACCGCAACTACGTCGTCTTCTCAAAGCGAGTGTATCACAAACATTTGTTGCTTCACAGATGTTCACAACCAAAGTCTGTTAGCAACAGCCTTGGTAAAGGTCGAGTCAAGGAATGGTACTGCTGTGTTTTTACGAGCTCTAATGGATCAGGGTTCGCAGGTCTCTTTTATTACGGAGTCCGCAGTACAGTTACTTGGCCTTAGAAAAACACCTGCCTGCACCGACGTATTTCGACTAGGCGATGATGAGGGCTCGCCAATGCCCTCTAGATGGATGGTTAAAATCAAATTGCAATCACGCCTAGATCCCACCTTTGTTTTGGAGGTCGATGCTTATGTCCTCAGCAAACTAACTTCGCGTTTGCCTGAAAGACGGATCACTCAAGTGTGGTCAACGTTCTCATCCTTCAAACTAGCTGACCCAACCTTTTCTACTCCAGGTAAGATAGACTTACTTTTGGGTACAGGTGTGGTTGCCGAAGTTTTGTTGGAAGGTTTGGTTAAGGGTCCGCCGGGCACGCCCGTCGCACAAAATACCAAATTTGGCTGGATTTTATCAGGTGAAATCCGGAACTCACCGTTGGCTTCGAGGCCAGTATGTTGCCATGCTACAGTTGGCACAGACGTTAATGAGCTATTGCGTAGATTTTGGGAGTTAGAGTCTTATCAACCTTCAAGCACCAAGGTTACGTTAACTGAAGAAGAGCGGCAATGTGAAGAATTTTATGCTGCAACTACTCAAAGAGACTCAACTGGTAGGTACATTGTTAAATTGCCATTTAAATCCTCTAACCCACAGTCTAGGTATGGTCACACAGAAATCATGGCTCAGAAACGATTTCACATGCTGGAAAAAAGATTTTTGAAGAATCCTGAATATCGAATGCAGTATAGCGATGTTATCAATGAGTACCTTCAGCTAGGGCACGCTGAAATTGTTCCTCATACAGAAAAGGAAAGAGATGCGGTATATTTACCGCATCATGCAGTACTCAGGCACGATAAAAGTACATCAAGGGTTAGGGTGGTCTTCGACGCTTCTTGTTCGGGATGCAATGGAGTTTCGTTGAATGACGACTTGATGGTTGGCCCTACCTTACAACCTGACTTGCGCCAAATTATTATGCGATGGCGCCGCCATCCTATAACGTTGGTCAGTGACATCGTTAAAATGTATCGCCAAATAAAGGTTTCAGAGGATGACACTGATTACCAACGTATTTTGTGGCGTGAAAACCCAGACACGGAATTAAAGCACTTGCGTTTGTTGCGTGTAACCTTTGGTACATCCTCAGCTCCATATCTTGCCGTACGTTCACTGCAGCAATTGGCTCTTGACGATGGTGGGGATTTTCCCTTAGCGGTTAGTCGTGTTCTTAACGACTTTTATGTCGACGACTTACTTACCGGTTGTGACTCGATCGCTGAGGGTGAAGGTGTTTACAGCCAAATTAACGAGCTACTTCGTCGTGGAGGTTTCCAGCTCCAAAAATGGTCTAGTAATAACGAAGAGTTTTTGCACAAAATTACGAAGGGGACAGTAGACTTAAAAGAAAATTTAGAATTTAAATTAGATAATATTGTGAAAATATTAGGGTTGACATGGGATAAAAAGTCAGATAATTTCCAATATACTGTCCACCTACCGGAGCTGCAAACACCCATTACTAAGCGCAGATTAATCTCCGATATCGCTCGATTATTTGATCCTCTTGGATGGCTTGCTCCTGTCATAGTAACAGCTAAGGTACTTATACAGCGTGTATGGTTATCGGGAATTGATTGGGATGACGAGCTTCCAGATAACATATTAAAGGCTTGGTATGATTATAGGGATGGTTTGCGCAACATCAATTCCTTCCATATGCCTAGATGGTTTCAGACCAGGCAAACAGACATACAAACAGAGTTGCAGGGCTTTTGTGATGCATCCAATGTCGCTTATGCTGCTGTGGTGTACATAAGGTCTGTAGATTGTAACGGTAATGTTCACGTTAGTTTGGTGGCCTCCAAAACCAAGGTTGCTCCAGTCAAGGTGGTTTCTATTCCACGCTTGGAATTATGCGGCGCAGTGCTGCTTTCAAGACTTCTTTTAGAAGTCTCGGGCACCTTGGGTATAAACCAGGAGAATGTGCATGCTTGGACTGACTCTTCAGTCGTCCTTGCTTGGTTGAGAGGTCATCCTAGTCGGTGGAACACCTTTGTTGGCAACAGAGTTTCCGAAATTATTACTGCAATGGAGACTACTCAGTGGTCACATATTCGATCTAAGGACAATCCAGCAGATTGCGCGTCCCGAGGTATGAGTTGTTCAGAGTTTGTGGAGTTTACATTATGGAAAGAGGGTCCTCAGTGGTTGAAACATAAGACTATCAATTATAATCAAGGTAAAATAGAAGAGACTAATTTAGAAGAGAGAAAATCAAACGTAGCATTGAATGTAATAATAAAAGAAAATCAAGAAAACAACATAATTTTAAAATTCTCATCATTAAAACGATTAATTAGAGTAGTAGCAATTTGTAGAAATTTTTTAAGGTTAAAGAATAAAAACGAAAAACAATCGAACGCTCTCATAACATTTACAGAAATCAACGAATCGTTATTTACATGTATTAAGATATGTCAAATGGATCATTTTAATGATGAAATAAAAAGTTTGCAGACTACAGGACAGATAGATAAGAAAAGTAAACTCACCTCGCTAAATCCATACCTTGACCAACATGGAATTCTAAGAGTAGGGGGTAGACTAGACCGTGCTGACATTCACGAGGACATGAAACATCCTGTAATCATACCTCACAAGTCCCATTTCACGACTCTTTTGATAAATGATGCTCACGAACGAACTTGGCACGGCGGCCCACAGCTAGTGTTAAATTATTTGCGTAGTCGATATTGGATCATAAACGCCAGAACTTCAGTTAGAAGTCACATACATAAATGTGTTGCTTGCATTAGACATACTGCTCGAGGTGTTGCGCCGTTGATGGGGCAGTTGCCAGCTGCCAGGGTTAATGCTAGTCGACCTTTTTACCATAGTGGCGTGGACTACGCAGGTCCTATTAGTGTAAGAGCAACAAAGGGTCGCGGTTATCACTCTACAAAGGGTTATATCTGCCTGTTTGTGTGTATGGCGACTCGAGCCATTCACTTAGAGATTGTCAGTGACATGACGTCTCAAGCATTTTTGGCAGCTTTTAAACGTTTCACAGCTCGCCGAGGCCATTGTAGGGAGCTTTGGAGTGATAACGGCACTACCTTCGTAGGGGCCAATAAAGAATTACAGATTCTTTTTAGCCACGAAAGGTCTGGTGTGGCACCCGATATTGCTGACTGGTTGGCTACTAATGGAACTGACTGGCACTTCATTCCACCTCACTCTCCAAATTTCGGAGGGCTTTGGGAAGCTGGAGTGAAGTCCACCAAACACCATCTGAGGCGGGTTATAGGTAACAGCACTCTTACTTTTGAAGAGATGACTACAGTACTTGCTCAAATCGAGGCCTGTCTCAACTCTAGACCGATTTCCGCGTTAAGTACCAATCCTGACGACCCGTGCCCATTGACTCCGGGTCACTTTTTGGTAGGAGAGCCGTTGTTGCTCGTACCCGAGTCTAATTTCGAAAGCTCAACCATTAGTGTGTTAAAGAGGTGGCATCTAGCACAGCGTATGGTGCAGGACTTTTGGCGTCGATGGTCTAATGAATACCTTGCTCAGTTCCACCAAAGATACAAATGGTCTCGCCAGGTGTCGGAACCAACAGTAGGAAGCGTTGTTTTGGTGATGGAAGACGATCTTCCTCCAGCGCGATGGCTTTACGGTCTCATTGTAGAGAAACACACTGGCTCGGACAAAGTCACTCGAGTTGTTTCCTTGCGTTGTAGGGGATCAGTAATAAAGCGACCCGTTTCGAAACTGATTGTGTTACCGGTCGCAGAATAAATAATTGCTTGCAATTATGATTAATATTGTGTTTTTAATTGTTTTGTGTTGTGTTTAGTTATGTAAAATGAAATTTATAGGTTATAAGTTGAATTGTGTTTAAACTATACAGTCCATTCGTTCTAAACATGCCCATCTAATATTTGTGTTATTTTGTATTCATCTTTCTTTTGTTAGCTGTTGAGACACTTTCATTTGTGATGGCCATTCTGGCCATGGTGGGCGGTATGTTCAGTGTAAATAATGTGCATTGATTTAGTTTGAGCTCGATAGATGGCGTTGTGTCGATTTTCTGTATCGCGATGTTAAGAGCCACGGATCATTGTATAAATGCCGTTTACATCAAATAAAATTATCCTCGCTTGGACGTGTGTTTCATTTCCTACCACGTTTCTAAAGGCGATTTTTGGGATTACGGTCCACCACCTTCATTAAAAGACAGCCTATCTACCTCCGCCCTAAGGTGTACAATAAAGTTTATCAATTACACACACATATTATTAGGTTATCAACGAGAGAAGCAAAGCGACTGGTCACAGATTGGCTGCTGAATCTTTCTTATGATGAAACGGAACTGATTCTTCCAAATCATAGGCAATAACGGCAAAACATAACACACTCACAAACACACACGCATACACTGACACACACGCAAACTCGCATCCAAACATATCCACTCTTACACACGAAAACACTCTCAACACAATGAACACAGTTATCCCACATAATTAAAGTGGTATTATTATTTTAACTTCTTTTTATTTTTTTATTAGTCTTAATTTGTCTGTTCTGAATTTATATTGATTTTATATTATATTCTATTACAACCAAATTCTGTCCTTGTCTTAGTGATGATATGGTGCTAATTTCTGATTAATTCTAACTACAAACAATTTTCAGTCTTTTGAACATCACAAATTTTTTAGTTTCATTTCTGGTTTTGTTTGGAGAGATTTTGGAACATCAGAATTAGCACCAATCAATAATGAATAATCTGCTCTTGGTTGCCGAGACACAAGCCTTGAGCTTAGTGCGGAAACCGCCGATAAGTTTTGAACCTGTAAATTGTTTCTGTACAAATAAATAAATAAATAAATAAATAATGGTCGTGCGAAAAGCGCATTTTTTGGAATATAAACGGTTGGTGTTTTTTTTTTTAATTCAAGGTAATTTAGCGATCTTTGTTCATTGATTTTTTGGCGCCAACTCAAAATTACGTAGGTTTACTTACATTTGCTTAGGAACTTAGTTATTAAGGTTAAATAAAAAAAGTTTATTATTTATTGCTTTTTTGTGTTTTCGCTGTGCGCGTGTTTTAATTTTTGATGGTTTGATTTTGAAATGTTTGTCGTGGAACAGGGAAGGTTTAAAAGGTGAGTTATTGTGGAAGACTATGCCAATGAAAAATGTTGCGAAAACGGGAGAAAATTATTAGGCTACTGCAATAGGAGAAGTAAACGAAGTTGCGTGGGTCAGCTAGTTAGTAGTCATCATTAAAATTAGATATTTGTTAAGGAATTATACTTAACAGTTTATCCTTGCACCCGTGGTCTGACTCTGCGGTCGTACTTGCGTGGATTCACTTTTAAATTTAGGACTGGCCATTGAACTTGGCATCCTTTTAAATCTCACTACTTTTGTCGTTGATGTGAATAACTAAGGAATAAATCATAATTTTGAACTTTGCTTTCATTTCACATTTAAGTATGTATATTTATTACCGGATGTTAGTATTACCCAAAATTAGCAAGATTTTGACAAAATTCAACTAGTCTTGATAAAGTTCTTGCACCAATAATATGTCTAGTCTCAGTTTTGGTGTTATTTCGGTCTCAATATTTATTTATTTATTTGCGCCGCCAGCGGAGGGGATATGTAAATACGATTATATGCATATAGATTAATTAAAATTGTAGATGCCAATCATGAGGAAGTTGATTCTGTCAATAAAATTGTTTTACAAGGTGCTGCTATACTTTTTTCTTAAAAGTGAAAATATTTGGAAAATTCTGATTTCAAGTAGGTAATAAAGTTGTAGATTATCGGCATACAAATGATACGAACAAAAATGTTTCTGTTAATATTGCTTTGATCTAGTGATGAAGGTCTGTCTTTCTCCAAACCTTTTTCCCAAGCCACTTTGGGGTCGGCTTTAAATCTGCTATGAGATCGCTCTTCTTCTACTTTTTGCATGCAGCGACTCCTATCAGACCTTCACTACATTTGGCGATATAAAAGTTCTGTTAAAAGTCTGTTGTTGAACTCTTTTGGTACTCCAACTACCCGCAAAGATTGCCAGAGTAATTCGTATCGTAACCGGGACCGATGGACTAACGTACCCCTCGAAGCATGAATTTCTTTTAATGCCTTGAGAATGATCACGTATCGATAGACTGATCTTGTTAGGAGTGTCTAACTTTGTGTGTGTTATCAGTTTAGGTTATAGAATTACAGTGTATGTACGTTTAGAGCTTAAGTTTTGTTATAGATATAGAAAAAAAACAAGTATTTTTTTATAAACATAATATATAATATAATAATGTATGTTTATGAAAGCATAATCAGACAGAGAAGAGTCATTTTCGCAAAGTCATACATAAAAAAAAACCTTTTTGTGGCAAGACTAACAACTTTGCAGTGCTTTGTGGTGCAGCTTTGAACCCTAGCCTGAGTAAAGTAAGAAATTGTCTATCAAATAAGGTGTTTCTTTAAACGCCACCAGTAACCCTCCAGAGAGATGATTAGGGCAGCACACTTCTGCCGTAGAATCCGTCACCTGATCCGCAATTCCCCCACTAGCATAAAACGCCGAAAGATCCTTTCTCAGACGACAACATCTCTTTCTTGCACCGTACCTATATAATAAGCTTAATCCAATTTTAATTTTTTTCTCAAAAACTAATTTTAAGTGTAAATCTATTATTCAAAATTATTTACTCAATCTATCATATGCAGACACTGAATCACTCATCACCATAGTAAGGTGACGCAGAATAAAGTAAAAATAAATAAAACATTTGTATTACACTCATACCTACACGAATGCACAAACTCACACACGCACCACACACACGCAAACACTCACACATGCACGACACACACACGCACTCACACTCACGTTACACATAGTAACGCACCACAATTTATCGACAGACTATACTGAGCTGGTGTGAATCCTGGAGTCCTGAAATACAGGTCTTGACCTAGTTTAGGCTCCAGTCCACCCCAACCTACAAATTTTGTCTCTGTAATAATTTATTGATATTGTAAAATGTATTCTTTGTGGTGGAAAAATAAACATATTATTATTATATTATTATTATTATATTATGGACAAATAACACACATTATAATTGGTTTGTTCTAATCACGCTTTTTACATTCCAATATTGTGCACTCAAGATTTAGGTGGATTAACGCTCTTTTACTCTAGGCGACCTGTACTACAGATCAAACACTATAACGAATCGTGATTTGATGGTAGGTGCATTACCATAAGCTATCCGGTACCTGATATAGAACTATCTTAGGAGCTCTGGAACCCGAGTCCAAATTCTCCTACCGACGCCAAAACGAGATACCTAACCTAACCTAACCCACTTATAGGAGCCCTGTGTATCCAAGAAAGAAAAAGTCAAAAATAATATTTAAAATAATATTTAATTTAAAAAAAAAAATCTGCTGCTGTAGACCGTTTCTAAGACCAGTATCAGTTGACCTATCGCAAAACAAATATAAGACTAGAATACAAATATTAAGATAGGAGGTATAAACTAACTTGTCTCAGTTATATAATTTCATTAAATAGCAATAGTTTATTTAATACTAGCTGAACCGCGCGGTGTTACTCGCGGTTATTCTGGTACAGCGGGCAACGCCGCGGGACAAAGCTAGTTTAAAAAAAACTAGCCTAAGTTACTCCTTAGGTCATCAACTATCTCTCAGTGAAAGTCAAGACAGTCTCCAAGCTGCAAGAGCTGGGGTTGGAAACTCTCCCTCATCCGCCATACTCGCCAGACCTTGCACCTACCGACTATTACTTTTTCCAAAATTTAGACAACTTTTTAGTGGGTAAAAAATTCAATTATTGAGAGGCAGTACAAAATGCTTTTGAAGAGTTTATTGCCTCCCGTCCAGCTGATTTTTACAAGAAGGTCATCAATTAACTGCCAATGCGTTGGCAAAGATGCGTCGATTGCATGGGTGATTACTTCGCATAACAGAAATAAAAAGTATGAAAAAATAAGTACTTTCACTTATTGCAAAAAACGGCAATTTCATAGGTAAAGACCTATTATTTGTTTCGGAGTTTGGGTGTTTTCTATGTATGATATGTATTTATTTACAATAAAGTACCGATGTATTTGTATCCGTTGTCTGGTACCCATAACACAAGCTCTGCTTAGCTTAGGACTAGATGGCGTTGTGTATTTGATGTCTGAAATATTTATTTATTTATATTATACATTTATTCAAAAGCAGTTTATTATTATATAGTAGTATTTTAATATTACAAATAGACACTCCAATTTTATTTATTTGTATAGAGTAAAGATTAATATAGGTGGAACAAACTGATACTAAATACGAAACAAACGTTGAAATTATTTCAATTATATGAATATTTTACGTAAACACATCTCTAAGGAAACTAATTAAAATTATGTGTTATCTAATATACATTAAATTGTAGTTCATAAGCATTAGACCAGGTAGTTTATGTTCACAAACAATGGTGAAAGCACTCATAAGATAAATGTGCATTTATAGTATCTAGAAGCAAAGCATCGATGCATTTTTGTTTCAGATTTATGGACGAATTTCTTGAAATATTTTCAAATTTAGGAAGAAACTAAAAATACTTTGTTATCTTTTAAGATTAATTCAAATTTGAACTTTACTAGCTTGGCTTGCCGCTACAATTAACTCAAGCGCAAAACTAATTAAGGAAATCATGTAACCCATAACAAGCATAATGTAGAAAATATACATTTCATTCATGTTGATTGGCATAGTATCGGTTTCATGAAAATGACACTTTAAGTCCTCTAAGTACGAAATGTCCTCAGTATATTTATATATTAAACCTGCGGATGCTATAGAGATTATAAACTTGTTAAAATCATCAAGTAAAAGTGAACCGCGACGTAAAAAAATCGTTCGAAGTTCTGTAAAAGCATCTCCTAATTTGAAAACTTTCTTATTGCATTTATCGTCAGTTATTTGTGAACCAAACGCCAAGAATACAGCGTTTGACATAACTGTGTAAAGTGATTTTGTTTTATCATTCTTGACATCCATTAGACAATCTAATACACAGTCACATATGTTCGTAACATTAGGATATTTATAAGCAATTTCTGTATGTAGCATAAGATTGTTTACAGACAGTTCGTCAACATCTTTTGGCTCATAACCTCGATGTGGTTTAGTGATTGAACTGTAAATAGATGCATTGATCGCATAAGGCAACAATAACGCTAAGAAAAGCAAATTAGAAAAAATAATTCTCTGTGGTAAATTTGGATTAATGTCTCTCTTAGTAGTCTTATTCAGGATATATCCCATTACAAGTAGAACGTCGTGAGTAACGTCTCTTTCTTGATTCGTAAATATTTTTAGTAATGTGATCAATACACACAAAATTATTAATATGAAGATAACTGCAACTGTTACAGATGAACCGCTTAAAAGGATTTCCCAGGGTTCTAGATTCTCAGCGTGAGCCAATATATATACTGATTGATCGACTGTGACTGGATACGTAAATGAAAAACATCCAATACTATGATTTATCGTGTTAAGACCTCCAACTGCTCCTTCAAATTCGTTATTCTGTACCCTTTTCAGCATATTATCAATATATCCCGGTATAACAACTCCATGTAAATCTGTTTTTTTTGTAACAACATGAAGTTCAATGGTGATATTTTTAAATTTTTCATAATCTTTCAAAATTCGTTGTTCAATTCCTTTTATGTTCGTAGTATCGTAATTGGTATAAGGCCATGAGCTATGAGTAATGAACTTAAAGTGACAATTACGTATACTTTCATAATTTTTAAGAACCGGTAATCTTTTCTTGGTCAGATATTCAGAACAAGATGATAACAATAACCAGTCATTAGATCTATGACAATCATTATTTGAAGTAATATTTAATTGGTAGATAATATAATCCAATCTTTTAGTTGTAATAAGAACGACATTGTCTATATTTTGATCAATAAACAATTTTCCAATGGGTAATAGATCATGTTCTTTCAAATGTTTTACTATTATGAGATATCTAGCTTTAGGATTCCACTGCCCACCTCTAACAACTTGACTTAATCCATCTCTTAGTTCCTGTGGATTGTCACTTTCAATAATATAAGCAGTATTATAAATTCCGTAAACATCAAATACATAAGTTCTTGAAGTAAACTTCAAACCTTTGACACTATGTAGTGATGAAATTAATAAATCATTGTCTATATTCACAAGAGTAAGATCCAGGACAGGTATGTTTGTGCTGGCTTCCTTCACAATATGCACAACACAGCTACTTAGTGTTTCATCTTCAATATGAGTAATAATATTTGCGTTGGCCACAAAAGCAGATAAATTTACAATATAGAAAATTTTAAATACATCTTTAATATATTTTTCCATTTTTATTATTTATTACCAAACCATACATCGTACTGAGCTTAACTACAAATTGATAATAAACCAAGTCATTCATCATTTTATAATGTAAATATAATTGCTTAAGTCCAGACGTTTATAAAATTCATTTTAATCACGCAATTGTTTAATGACAACTAAATCGATTATTAAACTTATTATTCATTGAGTATATATTTTGGTATATCTATTAAGGCAGGAATTAAAGTAGAAAGAATGTTTCTGAATTGATTATAAGATAACAGTAAACTTGTGCTCAATAGAGCTAAAACATTCAGCAAAATAAAGGAAAGAATTGGTATTATGATCTACAACGAGAAATCTGACCTGGCTTTGACGAGATACGATTTTTTACCTTTGTTGTTAATATGTAAAAGAAAATATATTTGTTTTTGTCTATTATATATAAATATTATATTTGAGACGGGAATAGAACAAAATTTATAAGCCTAAATAGACGCCTTTTGGCAGTATGATGATAAAGATAAAGAGATAAACGTGTTCCTTTGCCTATCTATAATGATAAACTACCGCTGTAGGTTATCATTAATTTTAATGACTTAGCTAAAGGACGTCCAGTGCTAGGCAAAGACCTCCGACAAGGTTCCTTAAAACAAAAGGTTCTGTACTGCCCATTTTCAATAACTCTCCACAACGTGTTACAGGTTGTCAGACCACCATTGTAGACGTCTCGATTGTTATAATTATTATTTATGGTGTTGCTGAAGCTACCTTTCTCCTGATCCTATTAGTGCCTCGGTGGCGCAGTGGTAGCGTACACGACTGCTGTTCTTGAGGTCTCGGGTTCGATTCCCAGGTCGTATCAAATGTTTGTATGATCTGCAAATATTTGTTTCGGAGTTTGGGTGTTGTCTATCTATAATATGTATGTATTTACAAAAAAAAAAGTATATAAGTATTTATATCAGTTGTCTAGTACCCATAATACAAGCTCTGCTTAGTTTGGGACTAGATGGCGTTGTGTGTTAGATGTCCGAAAATATTTATATTTATATTAGTTCGGGAGCTCGACTAGACGATGCCATATCATCAAGACTGGAGCGGGTCACAACTAAACCGAGACACACAAATAAATGTTTTGATTGCCCTAAATGCGGAGTTAATTGTTGAAGAATCCAGTCTAGTTCAGTTTATTTCTATATTAATATGTTTTTTTTTTTTTTTTTTTTTTTTTTCGTTGTATCTGCAATCAGTGCATTCACTTTTAGCAGATGTGCTGCATGAATCTCTCGTTTAGAGTGTGTCCTCCAGCGAGAACATCTACTCATAATTCATTCACCATACTATAGAATATCTCTTCTTTTTAGGCGTTTAGCATAGCTGGATATTGTGAGCTGTTGTGCAAGGGTATTAGGATGGGCCTCTAGCCGTTTCCTGTATGTAGTCTTGATATTAGCAATTTCATCTCTCACTGTGGGTACTTTCAAGTGTTCGTGGATCTCAGCATTAGTCACATACCAAGGGACATTACTGATTGTTCGGAGTATTACGTTCTGCATTCTTTGTATTCGTACGATGGAGGAGTTACTAGCACTACCCCAAAGCTGAAGGCCGTACATCCATATAGGTTTCAGGATCGACTTGTACACTAGTAACTTGTTATCGATTGACAGTTTGCTGTTTCGGCCTAACAGCCACAGGTAGCTTTTGTATTTTATATTTAGCTCATCTCGTTTCTTCTTGATGTGCTCATTCCATGTCATACGCCTATCAAGATGGAGACCAAGGTATCTGACAGAGTTCTGGTGTGGAAGGGTGGTGTTTTCTAGATTAACTGAGGGACAATTGCCTTTACGCAAGGTAAAAGTAACCTGCAATGATTTTGATGTACTTGCTTTAATCCTCCAATTTCGAAGCCATTTAGTTGTCTCGTCTAGGCCTTTCTGTAAAATTTTTGATGCTATTAGTGGGTCCTTGTGACTCGCCAGGATTGCGGTATCATCGGCGAATGTAGCTGTAGTTATGGTATTCGAACAAGGGAGGTCGGCCGTAAAGATAGTATAGAGTACAGGGCCCAACACTGATCCCTGAGGAACACCAGCTTGTATTTCAAAAAAATTTGAAGTGGTTTCACCTTCTTTAACCTGGAACAGTCTTCCTGAGAGGTAAGAACTGAATATTAAAAAATAGCTGTGTGGAAGGCAACTTTTAATTTTACATAGTAGGCCTTTGTGCCAGACTCTATCGAAAGCCTGTTGTATATCTAAGAAGACTGCAGAGCAGTACTCTTTTTCTTCCAGTGTCTTTCTTATCTGGTCATAAACTCTATGAACCTGTTCCACAGTGGAGTGTTGCTGTCTAAAGCCAAACTGATGGCCCGGTATGATTCCATTTTCTCGCAGAATAGGAAGAATTCGCTGGAGGAAGAGCTTTTCGAATATTTTGGATAATACTGGGAGCAAACTTATAGGTCTATATGATGTGACGTCACTTGGTGGTTTTCCATTTTTATGAATCATAGTAATTTGGGATACCTTCCATATTGCAGGAAAATGTTGTACTCTTAATATCCCATTGCACAATGTAGTGATGTAAGTTATAGCTTTTCGGGGTAGTTGGCTAACTATTTCTTTGGTTATTAGGTCAAAGCCCGGTGCTTTTTTGTTCTTTAGCTCATTGATTACTCTCCACACTTCCCGCACTGACACAGGCCTTGGCGGTAGATCCATTTGGAAGACTTGGTTAAGAGCTGTATCCACTTGGTCATCAAACTCCGCACCCATCGAAGCATTTGGGCGGAACACTTTTGCTAGATGTTCAGCAAATAGGTCTCCTTTTTTCTGTGGTTTTCTCACCCATCCTTCAGCGCACTTTAAGGGTGGTTTAGCGGCTTGCGGTCTGTTAAAACCCTTGGTTATTTTCCAAAGTGAATAGTTAGTAGACTCTGTAGCAGTTACCTTTTCTAGCCTGTCTTGGAATGAGTTATCATGCCAGTCTTGCAGTAGTGACTTGAGATCTTTTACAGCTTTGTTAAAATTAGTTTTATCCTCAGCATTTCTACTTAAATGCCAAACTCTTCGAAGTCTTCTCTTTTCTAGAACAGCTTTTTTTATTTCTAGAGGATAGTTGTTTACTCCAATAATTTTGCGAGACTGGATTTCAGGAGTACTTATCCAGCATGTTTCCTGTATGAGCGTCGTTATATATTTAGCTGCTTCATCTATATCTTCAGGTGTCTTAAGGGCCATTTTCATGTCTATTGATTCCTCAACATGCTCTCGAAATACGTTCCAGTCTGTAAGTTTATTAGATAGCCCAATTGATCTTGACACCTCTATAAGGTTAGTACTAACTGTCAAAAGCACCGGAATGTGGTCTGACGAACTGTCATAACAGGACTCGGGTTTCATATACAAATTCGTTAGTCCCTTCGCGATGAAGAAGTCTATTAGATCTGGCACCTTCTTGGTATCACTTGGCCAATGAGTAGGTTCTCCCGTGGATATGGTGCATAATTTGTTTCTATCTACGCTCAATTTCAGTTGTTTACCTCTGGTATTCGTTAGTCTCGAACCCCAAGATGTATTTTTGGCATTCCGATCTCCGCCTACAACATAGCGATGCCCTAAAGTGTCAAAGAAATCGGTGTACAATGACTCAGTCATGGTGTGCCTCGGTGGACAGTACACGGCTGATACGTTGACGTCTCCTGTTTTGTCATGGACAGTAATCGTGGTAGCTTGGATGTGCTCAGTTTCATAGTTAGACATTTGATGATGCTTAATAGATTTTTTTATAATGATGGCTGATCCTGCATGGCTTGTACCATCTGGGTGGTTTGTAATATAGCAGTGGTAGTCTGGAATCCTTACTATGGAATTAGGCTTACAGTGGGCCTCAGAGATAAGAAGAATGTCTATTTTATGTTGAGACATAAAAAGTTTAACTTCATGGATATTAGCGGTAAGACCGTTGATGTTCCAGGCTGCAATACGTAGTGAGGTCATTTAGTCAGTTTGTCGACTAGTTTAGCTATAAGACTCATAAGAGTGCTCATTTGTTGGAGGATGATATCCAATTTTTCAGTCTGTTTTATAATAATTTGTTCCAATGTCGCATTTATTTGGCTTGAGGTGTGATTATTTTCATAAGTGTTCTTTAGGGTGGTGTTTATTTGTGCTTTTTTTGCGGTTTCTGAGTAGGATAATTTCTGTTCCGGATTCTTTGGCTCAGCACTAGTATTCAATTCGGTCATAGATGTTTTAGGTGTTTTTCTGTTTACTATCCGAGGGATATTATTTTTTTGTTTTCTAGCTTGAATTTCCTTGTAGACATCGCATCCCTTGTAATTAGCTGGATGTGGTCCGTTACACAAGGCACACGCTGCTGGAGTGGTTGTATTAATTAATATGTTAACCACGTAACAGTTTAGTTTAAAAAATTGGTGAATATCTTAGACGTGCAATAAATATATCTAAATCATTTATCAATATGCACGAGAGTCAAATTCGAAAGAGACAAGTCTTTCAGGGCTCACTGTACGATAGATAAAACGATCTTACTTTAACGTTTCTTGAAAATGCAAAAGTCCAGAAGTTTATTAAAATCCGATAATGAGTAGTAATAATCCAATATGATATTATGATGGAAGGTAGAATATGACTTTTAAATGACTGATTAATCCTACATTTTCACAATGGTTTTAAAGGATCATTAATCACATGATGCTATTATCAACATAAAAAATATTATGATTGAAGATATTATTTAATTTATAAATTATGTTTTTCTGATCTGACTGATCGAGGTAATCAGTTATAACAAGTGACTGTAATACTCTTAATTCAGATCATTTCTGCAAAGCAATTACTAAATCCAGAGTCCAGAAAACTTTAATCACAAGAATAATCAGAATCCTCAGAAATTTGGATAATGGATGGAATAAGGTGGAAGTGGAATAATTATTAACGATTTTAACATAAGTTTGCTGTCCTGGGGTCTAAATCATTGCATAGGCCAGTACCATTATTTTATTATACTATACTATAGAAGTAAATGACAAAGCTGGGCACCTTTCGAAAGAAGGACAAGTCCTCCAAACGCTCCTTCAAATTAATTCTCCTCTACTCGTTTTAGCATCTGGTATAACCTTCCCATATTTATCGGTCATTGGTAACATATCATGTTTTTTTATCTTAATTCCTTCATATATTTCAATATAAAATAATTACTACTACATACTCTGATCTTTAGTAGGATCGGAATTTATGTGAGGCACTGCATTGCAGGTGATAAATTTGAAACGATCATCATTATCATCAGCCCGTTGCAGTCCACTGCTGGACGTAGGCCTCTCCCAAGGAACACCACAGAGCCCGGTCTGTTGCTTTCCGCATCCAGTCGCTGCCAGGCACTCTTTGCAAGTCGTCCCGCCATCTGGCCAGAATTTGAAACGATAATTGCTAAGATTTTTACTTCTTTTTTCAACCAGTAAATACAATCGAAATAATAATAAGAATAGCAGCAGTGTGCTAGAGTATATTTATTCGTGTTCCCAAGATACAAGCTAAAAAAGTATAAAAAATAAATGGTTAGTAAATGCATTTTTGCATATTGCAATCGAAATTATTATACTTATTCTACTTATTCTATATTCGACTTCCTTCTTGTCTGTGGTCTGGTGTAATTCGGTGTGTTCAAATTATTGTAAAACTGTTGTACTGTATTCACTGCCAATTATACGTAATTCAAGTCTACTGTGCTGTGGTTTATATTTGAATCATTTACTCTAATTGGTTATGCAGGGCCGGCCAGGTTGAATATTTAAAATTCCTTTTTTTTACAATTCGAAAATATTGATAAACCTAAAGTACTTCCTAATAAACTATTTTTTTTACTGATTTTGTTGTCGGCGCCAGCGAAACCAGGCTAGTTGGAGCACTGACACGAGAACAAGCCACATAAAAAACCCGTGGCCGTGGCAAAAACATCAATTTCTCCCCCTCCCTTAAAGTCACACAGCGAATTTAAGAGTCTGGCCCTGTGATTTATTTATTGTCATTGCAAAGCAGATATTCACTGGAAATTGAACTCTTTTAAACTCGAACGGTAAGTCGTTGGGTATCATAGGGATTCGGGGTATAAAGATCGTCTCTCCCCTAGCGCACCCAGTCAATATGGCAGCTTCTAATACGTTTCAAAGTAAGAATTTTATTTGAAGCCTGGTTCCATTACAAAGTTTTGGCGGTTTTAAATTTCTTAACATCATATTTGGTGTGCCTATTTTTAATTTGAGTTTGTGATATGGAAGACCAGCTGGTTATAGACAAATTAAAAATTCAACTGTGTAATGCACGGCATCATGTGGGTTCATTACAGAGTCTATATGGAATCGTAAATCATTTCATTTCCTTGAAAATAATTCAACAGGGGCTCATTTATTATCGCTTGGGCCTGCTCATTTCTAAAGGTGAGAATGGCGCGCTCAATCAAACCATCTTTTAAAGGCAAATCTCCATTCCCAATTTTTAAAAGAAGATTAGTAAATTCTAAATAATAAATTGTAAATACTAGACAACTGATATAAATTATAATAATAATGTTTATTCAACAGATAATTTTACAAGTTTCTTATACTAATAACATCTATACTAATATATAAAGCTAAAGGGTTTGTTTGTTTGATTGTTTGAACGCGCTAATCTCAAGAACTACTGGTTCGATTTGAAAAATTCTTTCAGTGTTGGATAGTACATTTATCGAGGAAGGTTATAGGCTATATATCATCACGCTAGGACCAATAGGAGCGGAGCACCAATGAAAAATGATTAAAAAACGGGGGAAAATATCACGCTACGGGCAATAGAAGACGCAAACGAGGTTGCGTGGGTCGGCTAGTCTATACTTATAAAATAGTAAGTCCTGACTGACTGACTGACTGACTGACTGACTGACTGATTCATCATCGCCGAGCGTAAACTATGATAGTTAGGGCTATGAAATTTGGTGAGTAGGATCCTTTTATTGAGTAGACACGCACTAAGAAAGGAATTTTGGAATTTCTACCCCTAAGGGGGTGAAATAGGGGTTGAAAGTTTGTATGGAACTCCGTCATTTTTTAAGTTAGAAACCTGAAACTTTACTTTTGGGCTGCTGATTAAAAATGAGTAAACACGTATTTCAGCGTTTTTGAATATTCAACCCCTAAGGGGTGAAATAGGGTTGACATTTCATACATAGGTTAGTTTGGAAGTCCGTCATTTTTGAAGTCTGAAACATGAAACTTTATTTATGTGTTACTAATTTAAAAAGAGTAGAGACGTATTTGAGCGTTTCTAAATATTCTACCCCTAAGGGGTGAAATAGGGGTTGAAAGTTTGTATGGAAGTTCGACATTTTTTAAGTTAGAAACATGTAACTTTATTCATATGCTAAGGACTAAAAATGAGTTAATACGTATTTAAGCATTTCTTAGTATTCTACCCCTAAGGGGGTGAAATAGGGGTTGAAAGTTTGTATGGAAGTTCGGCATTTTTTAAGTAAGAATCATGAAACTTTATTTTTGGGCTACTGATTAAAAATGAGTAGATACCTATTTAAGCGTTTATGAATATTATAACCCTAAGGGGTGAAATAGGGGTTGACATTTCGCATATAGGTTAGTCTGGAAGTCTGTCATTTTTAAAGTTCGAAACATGAAACTTTGTGTTCGGGCTACTGACTAAAAATGAAATAATACGTATTTAAGCGTTTCTTGATATTCTACCCCAAAGGGGTGAAATAGGGGTTAAAAGTTTATATGGAAGTTCGCCATTTTTTAAGTTAGAAACATGTTACTTTATTCACGTGCTAGGGACAAAAATGAGTTAATACGTATTTAAGCGTTTCTTGGTATTCTACCCCTAAGGGGGTGAAATAGGGGTTGGAAGTTTGTATGGAAGTTCGTCATTTTTTAAGTTAGAAACATGTTACTTTATTCATGTGCTAAGGACTAAAAATGAGTTAATACGTATTTAAGCGTTTCTTGGTATTCTACCCCTAAGGGGGTGAAATAGGGGTTGAAAGTTTGTATGGAAGTTTGTCATTTTTTAAGTCAAAAACATGAAACTTTATTCATGTACTACTGATTAAAAAAGAGTAAAGACGTATTTAAGCGTTTTTGGATATTCTACCCCTAAAGGGGTGAAATAGGGGTTGAAAGTTTGTATGGAAGTCCGTTATTTTTTAAATTAATACCATGAAAATTTAATTTTGGGCTACTGATTAAAAGTAACTAGATATCTATTTAGCGTTTCTGCATATTTTACCAATAAGAGGGTGAAATAGGGGTTAATTTTTTTTATGAAAATCCGTCATATTTAACTTAGAAACCTGAAACTTTACTTTTGGGTTGCTGATTGAAAATGAATAAATACGTATTTCAGCGTGTCTGAATATTCTATCCCTAAGGGGTGAAATAGGGGTTGACATTTCGTGCATAGGTTAGTCTGGAATTCCGTCATTTTTGAAGTTTGAAACATAAAACTTTATTTATATGCTACTGATTAAAAAAGTGTAGAGACGTATTTAAGCGTTTTTGGTTATTCTACCCTTAAGGGGGTGAAATAGGGATTGAAAGTTTGTAGGGAAGCTCATCAGTTTTAAAGTTAGAAACATTAAACTATATTTTTGGGCTACTGATTAAAAATGAGTAGATACCTGTTAAAGGTTTCTGGATATTCTACCCTTAAGGGGTGAAATAGGGGTTGCAAGATTGCATGGAAGTCTGTCATTTTTTGAGTTAGAAACATAAAATATTATTTTTGGGTTACTAATTAAAAACGAGAATATGCATATTTAAGCGTTTCTGGATATTCTACCCCTAAGGGGAGAAATAGTCATTGGCATTTCATGTATTGGTTAGTTTGGAAATCCGTCATTTTTTTGTAATTTAGCAGCCTAACAACTTTCGTTTTCATGTTTCTGATTACAAATAGATGAATACTTATATCAGTATTTATGCGAATTCTGCTCCTAAAGGGGTTGAAATATGGGTCTAATATTTGTATGAAAGTTCTTTTAAATGGGATAATGATCAAAAATAAATAACTAAATACGTTTAAAACATGAATAAATTACTGATACATTATTTTAAACAGTTTTAATTAAATGCGTATGATCAACTTCCACGCGAGCAAAGCCGCGGGCAACAGCTAGTAACACATAAAAATAGGGACACGTTAGACAAGAGGTTGCCGTTGACGACCGTACTAATATAAATTGTGTTACAATCGTCAGCGCCTTCCACCCATTAAAACAACAAACGTTTTACTGTGCAAAACCTATTCCCAAATATGGTAATAATAATTTAATAATAATAATAAATATTTCGGACATCTAACACACAAAGCCATCTAGTCCCAAGCTAAGCAGAGCTTGTGTTATGGGTACTAGACAACTGATACAAATACATATATACTTTTTTTTTGTAAACACATACATATTATATATAGGAAACACCCAAACTCCGAAACAAATATTTGTAGATCATACAAACATTTGGTCCGACCCGGGAATCGAACCCGAGACCTTATGATCAGCAGTCGCACACGCCAACCGCGAGACCAACGAAGCAGTCGAAAGAAAGTTTTAAAGAAAGTTTACAAAATTGATTTATATACAAACATTCATGAATAATATTTATTTCATTTATTAAATCATTATAAGTTAATAAAAATATACCTGACATTCTGATATTTTTGAACAATAAAATCACAAATATGTACATGTTTCTAGTTTTCAGTTTCTTAATAGCAAGTAGACTTAAAAACCCTAGTGAGTTAGTGTGAGGTGTGAATGTAGGTACGCTTGGCATGCGATGTGTGAATGTATGAGTAGGAATGATTGCATTTTTTCAAATATATTGTCAAGAATAGAAAAGAAAGACATATATACTTTTTTTATGTAAACACATACATATTGTACATAGAAAACACCCAAACTCCAAAACAAATATTTGCAGATAACTTAGTATATAAGAACACTAGCTGTCCCGGCAAACTTCGTTTTGCCATAACAACTAATAAATTAAAAATTAATTAAAAAAACATTGTCCAGCGGACAAAATTGTGAATCTAAACTATTCCCAGATCCCCTTGAACACACACAAAAAAATTCATCAAAATCGGTCCAGTCGTTTGAGAGAAGTTCAGTGACATACACACTCACAGAAGAATTATATATATAAAGATAAAGAACCGTAACTATACTAATTTCAAATTCAGACACGTGTTCAATATGATTACAGGCCAGTACATAATATATAAATATGCGACCTACAATAAATACTTCGTATTGAGAAATGTACAACACGATGATACCAAAACTAAATTGTCATGACTGCTAAAAGAACTATTGGTTGGTTATGTGTTAGTGTCAGGTCCCCGCCTCCGAAATCGCCGGTTGATCAGTGCAATAACTCCAAATAAACAGAAATTCCACAAGCGGAACACAATAAAATACTTAATTTAATAGGTCTTGTAATACTAGATATCCGTAAGACTCAACTGCCTTGTTGGTCTGGCTGTTCCCGTGTGCGACTGCCAATCAAGAGGATTCGGGTTCTACTCCCGAGTCGGGCCAAAGTATTGCATTGGATTTTTCGTAAATGATATTCTTATTACCACCAGCTCGGAGTATGGAAGTTTGGCGGTGAATCACACACGCCTGTCCCTCGGAGAGCACGTTAAGCTGTCGGTCGGTCGGTAATCGGTAGTCGTAAGTCAGTGCCCTCAAATATACTATACTAGCTGATCCACGCAACCTCGTTTGCGCCTTATATTGCCCGTAGCGTGAAAATGTCCCCCGTTTTTTAAACATTTTTCATTGTTGCTCCGCTCCTATTAGTAGTAGCGTGATGATATATACCCTATAGCCTTCCTCGATAAATGGACTATCCAACACTGAAAGAATTTTTCAAATCGGATCAGTGGTTCCTGAGATTAGCGTGTTCAAACAAACAAACAAACAAACAAACAAACAAACTCCTCAGCTTTATATACTAGTATAGATACTAATATACACTCGTTTCATCCTACGAATTCAGTTTCTACCTTCAGGGTTGCGGAGGTTCGATGTAAAAACTGGTCTTCAGGTAAAACCTGGAACCGGAACTAGTAGCCGACCTCAAATAATCTTGGGATAATGCTAGGAAGAAAAGAAAAAAAAAACATTCATTCATTTTTATTCATCTCTGGCCATTGTGGTTTTAAAACATAAAACCCATAATGACCATAATATGTTAATAAAAACTGGTATTTTTGTTTATTTCATTTCATTTACTAAATGAAGAGTGTTCAAATATTTGCTTTTTTGCCTTGAACTGAAAGCGTAGTCGATTAAATCAACATCATAAAAGTATTGATGTGAGCCTTTTAGAAGTTGAAAGCGTATCATTAATCACATAATTTAATAAATACTAGTACTAATTTCCTTTACTTTGTATTACGAGGCAATACAATGATATTACTTTATGTACAATAATAATGGTGTAATAAATGTTACCTGTACCCACACAGGTTAACATAGATTTTGGCATGAAATTAATTATTAAAGACAATGAACCCCACGCAAAGTTTTACTGTGTGAGGTAAATAGGTATACGTACGTTTCGACTTTATTATCTTTTCCTGAACGTAACTTTCATTGTTGCATTAAATTAAGAGAGAAAACATAGAATATTTATTTTCGGATTTTCCCTGTTTAGTACATCACATAAACTTGGAGTGCTTTTCAATGATTTACATAGGCATTGTTTTCGAAAATGACGCCCTACATTACTGGAATTAGATCTACGCAGCTTCTGCCTAATCTTTAGCTGTCATTTCTCATAGCCAAGTCTGTAGACGCGGGATGCCTACGGTCGTGTTTTAAAAATAAAACACGGAAATACATGGATTTATTATTCAAATAATAAGATTATATACGCTTACAATTTAAGACTATAATGGGGCATTTCACCTGCCTCCTAGAAGAGAAAAAGAATATATATGTATTTTAAATACATCAGATTATATTCTGTATTTCCAGTTTTAATCTAAAATTTAATCCATTTTTCTTTTTTCTTTAGCTATAACATTTAAAGCTTAAATTAATAATAATTGCATTTACATGTCACAACACATGAAGTTCAAAATCATTCATAGACTGCGATAGGCTGACAACGAGGATGATGATTTGCGGCTGAATTCATTTCTAATCATACCTACCCTTACATCCATACCCTTCACGCACCCCCCTATTTTTCATTTGCTATGTACTCACCAAGGGAATAATAACAAGTACAAAACAAAGCAGTGACAATGTTAAGAAATAAAACTAATTTTTCAGCTGCTTAAAATGATTTTTAATTTTTTTTTACTTTTTATTAGTAATATTTACTTTTATTTATATTTTAAAATACATAATTTAATTTTAATAATAATATTTTTCTTTTTAATAGTAATGATATTATGTTTCATTTCGATAATAGCAATAAGATTAATTTTTTTATAAATTTAAAAAGCCTCTTAACAGCGAAAAGTGGGTACAGCAAGCTTTCAAAATAGTTTTAACTAGACAATAGGTACTTCTAAACAAATTTGATTTACTTAGAATATTATTAAGTGTATTATTAAAAATAATATAAAAATACATTTATTATAAATACAAGTTTTTTGATCCAAAAATTAACTCCCCAATGAAAATAATTAAAGATACAACATAACCTAAAACAAGAATTATTAAAAAACCGTAAATATCTCCCAGTTTAATTGGTTTTTGATTATTATTATGATATTTGCACTGCGTCCTTTCAAAGTTTTTTACATCTCTATAATACTTAACTATGAAACCAGCTGCTGACACACGTGATAAGAACTTATTAAAACGATGAAGCAAAACCGAGCCACGACGTAAATAAATTACTTGTAATTCCAGTCCGTAGGTGTCTTTTAGGGTATAAACTTTTAGATTACACTCTTCGTCTTGCAGTATTGAAGCAACAGCATAGTAATAAATGTGCGTAACTATAGTAAACAGTGACTTTGTATTGCTGTTTTTGACTTCTAATAAACATTTATGCCAAGCCCTACATTCTATTTCCTTAAAACCATCATTTTCTGGAAATCCTGAATATACCATAGCCGTATAATCAGTCATTTCTTCAAGTTTTTTTGGCTCATAGCCACGTATAGGGCAAGTGATTGAACCGTACAAGTAAACTTGAATTATACATGGTAAGAGTAGTGATAACCAAAGTATACATAAAAATATAATTCTCTGTGCTAATTTAGGATGAATATTTGTTACTCTGATTTTGTTCATGATATATCCTAATACCAGTAGAATATCGCGTGTAACGTCTTTTTCCTGCGATGGAAAAATTAATACCACACTAGCTGCCATACATAGAACTATAATTACAATACCTGAGACAAGGGAAGTGTAAGATGCTTGTTTAAATACAGCTGTCCATGGATCTAAATTATTTGCATGGGCTAGTATTACTACTCTTCTGTTAATTACTACAGGATAAGTAAACGACAATTTTTTAGTACGATTTAACGTAAGAAGAAGTCCTCCAAACGCTCCTTCAAATTCATTATCTTCCACTGTTTCCAACATACTGTCGACATAATGTGGTATAAAACGTCCATATCTATCTGTTATTACAGGTGTTACATGTTTGTTAATCTTAACGCCCTCGTATTTTTCAAATAATTTTAAAATTTGCTGATCAATCCCCAATATTTTATTGGATTTAGTAGAATCAAAATTAGTATAAGGCCATGCTGTACGGGTTAAAAATTTAAAATGGCAATCGCGAAGCTTTGGCATTATTTCTTGAACCAATAAACTCTTTGAATTAAGATATCCGGAGCACGATGACATTAACACCAAATTATCAGGTCTATTACAAAAACTGTTAGATGTCGTATTAAATTTATAAATTTTATAGTCTCCGTGCTGGTAGAAAATAAATATTATGTCAAACATATTAGAATGCAGAATATTTGTAACATTTGGTAGATCATAGTCCTTTGTATTTTTAAGTATTATTATAAATCTTCGTTGAAGATTCAACATTACATCTTTAGCAACTTTACTTACTGTTTCTACTAGATCCATGTAGTTTTCAGCTACGATAATTATAACATCGTTACTATAATTTCTACGCCATGTAAATTCTCCGATATTAAATCGCAGTCCTTTAATTTTATGCATTTTTGCAATATTCATTTCATCGTCTATGTTCATAATACTTACATCCACAAGAGCCTTGCTAGAATTCCAATCTTTAAAAATTCTTACAACGCATTTAGTAAGAGTTTCATCTTTAACGGCTTCGGTGATCTTTTCATATGCCATTGCGGCTGGAAAACCAAGAACGCAGAAAATTATAATAATATCAAAGACTGACATATTTATTTGTTTCATTTTATTTAGCAAATGAAACGAATCAGTTTGTCTGCACTGAAGCAATCGCTTCATAAAGATTTTTAAATTACATTAGTATTATAAAAGTTATTAAAGTAACTTTTTAAAAGTTTTTATTTATAATAGTTTCTATTAATCATAGTAACTATTAATCATTTCAGTGCCATCATCACAAAATATATTTGAATAAACTACATTGTATATCATTTTTTTGACAAGAAAACGTCAAATTGTTGAATGGTGGTCTTACTACCACAAATCATTCTCCGTGACATCAATTGAATGGATAAATTGACTGTAAATAGAAGACATGATTAGTTTTTGTATGACAAATTGTAGAAGAATCGTACTATTTGATTTCAATAAAATTAAATAAGTAGTTTGTGTATAACTAGTTGACCAACGCTACCTCGTCTGTGTCTTCTATTACCCGTAACGTGAAACAGCATTAAATTTGTTTACCATAGAAACGATCAAAGTGATCAAAAATTAAAAGGTATACATAATTATGTTGATATAGACTTTTTAGCACTTTTAAAGGGGAACAATGATGTCATACATTATTTTTAGGAAACTTTAACCGTTTACACAGTGCACGCAACGGACCCTCTAAAAGAAATAATTTTCCCCCGTAGTACATTTAACCAAACAAACTTAAGTATAGATTATACACTCACCTACCTGCAAAAATACATATGAAGTAGACACATACTGCCTACCTCGGTGGCGCAGTGGAAGTGTATACGACTGCTGTGCTTGAGCTATCGAGTTCGATTTGCGGGTCGGACCAAATGTTTGTATGGTAATCATATCAAATTGTTGTTTTCGAACTGGCTACTTTAATCTGATTCTCTTTGGTTCAGAATTCCAAATTCAAAGTTATAAATCCAATTAGCCGTTATATTCGAATTTCGAATGAAATTCGAAAGAATCGAATTCATTTGTTTTTTCCTCATTTCTTTGTACTTGGCGTCGCTCATCTCACACAATGGGTACTAGTACTGCAGAAATAGCTCGAAGTATTAACAATGTGTATGGTACGTGTATCGCAAAAGAAAACATGGTTCCAACATTTCTATTCTAGAAATTTCGATCTTCATAATAAGCCCCATGGACGACCGGAGGACCCAAGTGGATAATGAAGAGTTGAAGGCCATTGTGGAAGCGGGTCCATCGCAAACTACTTCACAGTTGACTGCAGGCTTCGCTGTGAGTGATAAAACTGTTTTAATCCACTTGACGCAAATAGGGAAACTAAAGAAAGCTTTAACGATGGGTACCTCATAAGTTGAGTGAAATGAAAACACGCGTCGACTGCTGCGTTACATCTCGGTACAATCGGTGCATGACATCGGTACATCGTTAATAATGATGATTCTGTACGATAATCGGAAGCGCCAAGCGCGGAAACCAGCCAAATCCAGCCCCAAGCAACACTTAATTAAAAACAAATTACTTGTGAGTTTTCGGTGAACTAAAGCCGGCGTCGTTCACTCCAGTTTTTCTCACTACAGTTTTTAAAAATCTAGTCCATCACGATTATGGCAGGAATCTTTTCTCAAGAACTGCAAACTATAATGGAAGCTCGCTAGCTCATGACTAATGAGCCTGGTCAATCGCTCTAGGTCACTACTGCTTCAGGACAAGGCTAGACCACACACTGCACAACAGACGGCCGCTGAACTAGAGGAGCTGCAATTAGAATGTCACGACATCCACCCAAGGTACTTCCCGGACCTTGCTCCAACAGATTACCATTTATCCGAAATTTGGATAACTTGTTACGAAAATTATCTTCGATGTGGCAGTCCCAATCGCCTTTAGAGAGTTTAGTGATTCTCGCCCCCATAGTTTATTTAGTAAAGGGAGCAGTAAACTACCTATGAGATAGTGAATTAATTGATTTATTAAAGCTATTTTAGATATCGTTTTTTTAACTTTTGTAACAAGCCGCTGAAAAATCTTAAGCATGCCTACCGAAAAAGTGAATTCAATAAAGCTAAGTCTAACATTAAAGCCATCTGGAATGTAGTATTATCAACACAGAAACTAAAGTAAGTCCTGCCATTGAGCTACTCCGAGGTGAATCAGATCCGGAAGTTTCAATTAATAAGATAAACACCTTCTTTGCAAGTATTGACCGTGCACTTTGCAACTTTCCCCTAACCTCGAATACATCTTCACGGGACACTTGCCCACTAAATTTATTTGTTGTTGCCTACGGATGAGCCCGAAGTGGAGAGCGTTGTTCGTGGTCTGCGTAAGGATTCGATTCAGCAGTGGGTTTTGATGGTATGTCCTCACAGTTGATACAGGGATGCTCTCAGGCTTTAGTTCCTCCGATAACTCATTTGTAACGTTGCAATCGAGACGGGTGTCTTCCCGACAATTTTTGAAAGGGCTATTGTGCATCCTATTTACAAAACTGGAGACAGAGACAGTGTTAACAACTACTGACCTATATCTGTCTTGTCGGCTCTATCAAAAATTTTAGAAAAAATATTGAATTTAAGACTTTTTGTATATGGGACTAATTCCGCCCACACTGTAACTCCTGTACACCAGGATCAACAGCAGTGACTCACGGACACACCGAGTTATGACACTCGGGAAGTCCCAGGAAAACCTTAACTGTCTTGGAACGAAATTAATCAAAAGAAAAAAACAGGAGGAGTAGGAAATATGATAAGTATGTAAGTATGAATTTAAGACTAACAATTTTTTTAATGAAACAAATTATCTTAGCAAGCAACCGGTTTGGGTTTAGAAACGCGAAATCTACAGAGGATACCGTTCCCTCGCATCCCTTGTAGATAATCTCATAGACAAGATGGATAATAAACAGAGGTATACTGGTATTTTCCTTGACCTCGCCAAAGCATTTGATACTGTCTCTGTTTCCAAACTAATAACGAAGATGAGTGGGGTGGGTGTACGAGGACATTCTCTGGAAATTTTTAAAAGTTACTTCAGTGACAGAACTTAGTGTGTTAAGATAGGTTCAATAACTAGTAAGTTTATTTCCCTTAGCTACAGCTTCCCTCAAGGCTCAATCCTTGGCCCAACACTCTTTTTAATCTATATTAACTCACCAACTCTGCAACCTAAGCATACCGAATTGTTCCATCTACACGTACGCCGATTACACAGCGCTTCTTATCCACGGCTCTAGGTGGCGTGAGACGTTCTCTTCTGCTGAGTCTGCTTTGGAGAGTCATGTGATGCCATGGCTCTCGAACAATCACCTAACTCTTAATATAAATAAAACCATGTATCTAGCCTTTACACCCACCTCTGGTACGCACCTGATTCGGAAATATTTATATTAAGGGCTCACAGCTGCCAACCCAATTTTGAAGAATCTTGTAACTGTAGCTCTAGTTAGGACCGATTGCATTAAATACCTCGGCATTTTAATTGACAACCATTTAAACTGGTATGGACATATAAATAGTTTGACGTCCCGTGTTCGCAAGCTCATATGTGTGTACAAAAAGCTTCACCACTCGGCTGGATTTGACGTTCTTAAATTGGTTTATTGCTCGCTCTGCCAGACTATTGTGGCTTACTGTATATCTGTTGGGGGGGGGTGCTGCCAAGACAATCTTACTGCCGCTTGAATGAGCAGTACTGACAGTCATGACCTGTAAACCTTTTAGATACCCTACCACTAGGTTATACAACGAATGTAAACTACTCACTGTTTGTAAAATCTTTGTGCTCCAAACGGTATTACGAAAGCACAGCACCTTACAATATAATCCGGAAATCCAGAACACACGCAGATCATACAGAGTTTGTCCGAATATCACTCACTTTTCACAATTTCGATTCACACTTTCAAAGCGTCATTTTCGTGTTATGGCAGGATATCTGTACAACATCCTTAACAAGCACTGAGGTGTTTACAATCTACTACAACTAAAAAACTATGCTTTTTGGAATTTTCCCTTTATCTGTTCTATGATCGACTGAGATGCCAGTCACCCCAGACTTATGTCATTTTAGGAAAGATGAAATTTTTGGGTCCGGTAGTCTAATATAAACTCATTAAGGAATGGATACTCGCTAAGCTGAAAGCGTTACATGCAAATATTTGTTTCGGAGTTTGGGTGTTTTCTATGTACAATATGCATGTATTTCAAAAAAAGTATTGATATTATCGTAAAGTTAATCTAGCTATCATAATACAAGCTCTTCTTAGTTTTAAACTAAGTGGCGTTGTTTACCAAGTAAAGGAACAATAAATGTTATGTCCCAACATATAAGGCCAACCGTGGCTGCACAATTGATATCCCGGATTGTGTTGAACGATTTATGTGATCCATTTGAGTAGATTTAAAAATAAATTGTTAATTTAAATTTAATAAATTACTTTATTTTTCCTTCTGTAACTACATCACCTTTGAGTATAATATGCATTCATAGATTCTTAAAAGAGTAAAACATTTTTTGGGAACCGGTACGTGTTTGACTCATTTACCTGACGACAATTTGATAGCTTATGATCTCTACTAGCACCCCTTAAAGGGATCGCTACTTATTATCAGTAACCCTGTATACAAACAAACAACGATACAAATAAATAATATTATACTGGACTTCTTGAGTCGAAAGTACTTTAACTTACTCAACATGCTTTTCTTGCTCCTAAAATTAATTCAAGCAGGAACATTATTAAAGAAATCGTGTATCCAATTAAAAGTATTATGTAGAAAATTAACAAATGTTTCAAATCCAATGGCATATGTTTTCTTTCATGGAACTGGCACTTTAGGTTCTCTGAGTGCGAAATGTCATCGGTATATTTTCTTATTAGACCTGCAGATCCTATGTGCAAAATAAACTTGTTGTAATGATCTAGTATCAATGAACCGCGTCGTAAAAAAATCGTTCGAAAATCTAAAAAAGCTGCTCCTAAAGCGTAAACCATTTTATTACACTGATCATCGGTTACTTGCGAACCATACGACAAAAATAAAGTGTTCGACATTATTGTAAAAAGTGATTTTGTTTTATCATTCTTGACTTTTAACAAACAATTTAATATACTGTCACATGTATTCTCAAAATAAGGATGTTTGTAAGCGAATTCTGAGTTCAAAATAAGCGTATATTCTTGTAGTTCGTTAACATGTTTTGGTTGGAAACCTTTAGTTGGTTTAGTCACTGAGCTATAAATTGATCCATGAATCGCATAGGGCAACAATAACGCTAACACTAGCAGGCTAACAAAAACAATTCTCTGTGGTAAGTTTGGACCTATATTTCTTACGCCAGTCGTATTCAGAATGTATCCCAATACAAGAATAATATCTCGAGTAACGTCTCTTTGTTGCGTTGGAAAAATTTTCAGTAAGGTGACCAATATACACAAAATTATAAATATGATACAAACTGATGCAGATACATATGAACAATAAATCACAAATTCCCAGGGTCTTAAATTCTCAGCATGGGCCAATATATAAACTACACGGTCGACTATAGCTGGATACGTATGAGACAAACGGTCAATCCTACTATTGAACGTGACAAGCCCGCCGACTGCCCCTTCAAATTTGTTATCTTGTACCATTTTTAGCATATCTTCGACGAAACCCGGTATAATAATTCCATGTATATCAGTTTTTTTTATTACTGCATGTAATTCAATCTTGATACTTTTATATTTTTCAAAATCTTTTAAGATACGTTGTTCCATTCCTTCTATATCCTTATTATCGAAATAGATAAAAGGCCAACAGTCGTGAGTAATAAATTTAAATTGACAATTACGAATACTATCATTACTTCTTAGAATCGGTACAATTTTCTTAGTACGATATTCAGAACAATATGAAACAAATACCCAGTTATTGTGTCTACGGCAATAATTATGTGATGAAACGTTTAATTTGTAAATAGCATAACCTCTTCTTTTGTTCGCAATAAAATAAACGTTGTCCATATTATAGTCCAGAAATAGATTTCTAAGGTCTAATAGACCATGATCGTTTAAATTTTTGAGTATTATGAGATATTTAGCTTTAGGGTTCCATTGTCCATATCTGATAAGATCATTTAATCCATCCATCAACTCTTGTGGATTTTCACTTTCAATGACATAAGCACTGTTAAGAATTCTGTAGGAATTAAATAAAAACGTTCTTGAAGTAAATCTTAGACTTTCGATTTTATGCAGTGATGCTATTAGTAAATCATTTTCCATATTCACAAGAGTAACATCCATAAGAGACATATTTGTACTCCCTTCTCTCATGATGTTCACTACGCAGTTACTTAGTGTTTCATCTTTGATGCCATTAATATTATTTGCGTTTGCCACAGAAGTAAATAAATCTAGGATGTAGAAAATTTTAATAAGATCTTTAATATAGTTTTGCATGTTTATTATTTATTATCAAGTCGTACAGAAGCAGTCAGTGTACAGAATTAAACTACAAATGACTATGGAGATTAGTGATTGATCTTATTATGTTATGTTATAATGTCATCTATAATTCATTGACGACACGCAATTGTCATATTGCATTTACTTCTTTTACAAAAATCATAATTAATGAAGTTACCAGCTATTACTATATTTTAATATCATAAATCACATTAGAAGCCACAGTAAAATCAATAGTAATAATGATAGAATATCTAAAGTCAGCAGGCCTAAAACAGCATGTTATTAATAAAAAAAATAATGAAAATCTGAAACCTAACTTGGTTCTTTTTACAAGTTAAGTCTTTGATGGCATAAACCCTTGTCTTCTACTGGTTGAATACTACCAACGGATTTTCTTAAAGTCCAGTCTCTATTTTATGAGCTCACTCGTCAAACAACAGTTAAAGTTAATTCTTATGTAAAATTGTTAGCTCTCTTTCAAAATCAATATTGCAAATGTACCTAACAGCAAAATTCAAATATCAAGCTTTGTGTAATTTGTGTTCTTTCTTTCATGGCAATTTCAGACAATTTGGTATATTTTCGGAATTTGAGTAAAACTTCATAGGCGTGTCCCATTCTTACTTTTTCATTCCGTTGACCATTTTACAAGTTTATCATACTACACCTATTATTGCTGGTCCACACCATCTAGCAATTTAACTTCCTCCAAATATAGTAGAATCTGTTCGGCCAAACATAGGCATTCAATACCAGTTTTGATATCCTCCAAATCTGCTGCTATTCTTTTTGAAGATGCTATTGTCTGTTCATGGATCGTTCGCGATCCACGTCTCTCCACGCCCAGCGACAAATCCAAAAAGGAAGGCAAGCCACCTCACCATTTTTACATATCCCCAAAAAAATCTTTTCTTTGACCAACGCCCATCTGAACCACCGACAAAAAACTCCTTGTCATCTACGAAAAACCTACAGGGCCAAATATTGTCTTAATTTAATTATAATAAAATTTATTTATTATTATATAAAAATAAGATATACATAAATATCATATATATATATCGTTGATCTCAATAAACTTGACCCTGTTGCTTCAAAACCAAACGACAACCGTTTTCCAAATCGTCCCATAGATGTCGTATATGGTTTTTTCAGTTCAGTATACTCGTATTATCACAACGTTACAAGATACAAGTCAAAGTGATCGCTTTTGCTTGTTCTGGCTATAAAGCATTGGGGCTCTAAAAACTCTGAAAACTGATGACTTAGTTACAAAGACATTTTCAGACTTAGTTACAACTTGGGCACCTGATAATCTCTAAATTAAATACTCTGGTTTTGCTACCATGCGGTGAATTACCAGGAAATGATTTCATTATTCTTCTACTAAGAAGAAATGCATTATCAGCGACAAATATTAAGTATTTTTAGGGTTACGTAACTAGAAGGAAAGAACGAAACCCTTACAGGGTCACTTTGTTGTCCCTCTGTCTATTCATTAAGACCCTTTTTCTCAGGTCTACTGTCCTTTAGAGCTGTGCAAAAAAACAAACTTCTAAGCCAACGCAACCAAAAGTTACAGCCGTTTATGCTGCAAATTTTCGACACTGGCAAGGAAATCTAAACCTACAGAGTACTTCCCGTGCACTCAGGATCTTGAAATTTCGTTCAAAGCAACGTCTTATAGCAGATAAAGGAAAATTGTGAAATGCATAAATTTTTAGTTACATCATAATTAATAACAAGTAAATTTTAAGAAAAAATAAAACCGACTTCAAGGTTCGACTCGGTTTCTCTTGGATGCCATCATCAGATCTTAGTGTCCTTATCATGGTACTGCCGTTGAGATATCTCCCTTCCACTAAAAAATAATCATCAAAATCGATTCTTATATGACGAAGTTATCCGCGAACACACATAAAATAGATATAAATATATAAATACGGTCGAATTGATAACCTCCTCCTTTTTTGAAGTAGGTTATTATTTTTTTTAAATTATATACTACCCCTTTACTTATTAACTCGTAGAGGTATTAACTTGAAATTTATATCAAATACTTTAAACTGTAAGAAAATCAAACTTCTATGTTAACGCAGTCAAAAGAAACAGCAGTTTAAGCCACATGTTGCGAGTTTCAACTCGCAACTACTGGCAAAAGGATACTACCAACTCCCAGTCTACTTAGAATCTTAAAATTTGGCATGAAGCAACATTTTATAGCACACACAGGAAAAAATTCAAAAACCTTAAATTTTTAGTTGGGTGCATCACATTTTTTTAAAGTATTATAAAATTATGTATAACCCTTTTCCTCATTTATCCGTGGGAGAGCCACATTTCGGCATGAATGGGCCGGTTCGACCAGTATGATACCACGGACTCACAGAAAATCGGTGGCTTGCGCTGTGTTTCGTCTTGTGAATGAGGATATCGGAGGCCACCCCAACCCGTCCTCCCCGTCCCCCAAAGGCCGGCAACGCACTTGTGACGCTTGGTTTTGCTGGTTTTACGTAAAACCGCTGTTTAATTAAATTTGTCAAGAATCTCCACATTAATTCTCCAAGGAAGACATAGGGTTTTACTGTAATAATAACTGACATGCACTAGTAAATTATAATAAACAATACACCTTTTATCACAGAATAACTAATAGTACTTTAATGAATTTACGTTTTATTTATGCTACATCTTGTAGAAAACGGTTTTCGCAAACCGAACAAAACGTAATGTCATAGTCGTCAAGAGAGTGGGAATATCTGGAACGCGACCGGCTATGATAAACTGTCAAATTCAGATCATTGAAATTCAATCGAAATGTTACTGAGAAAAAACAGCAATGATCTCATAGTTATTTAAATGTCTATATTCTTATTAATAGTCTATTTAAAACTATAGCTATCAGTTTTCTTGTTAGTTATAAAGAACTGGAAGCAAGATGCAGCAGTCACCTTTTGAGAATATATTTAATTTGTTAGGTGGGATAACTGAAGGGAACGAAAAACCCATGAAACATGGGTTTTACAACGCCTTTGCGTTATTTATTTTAGTAGTATGTTGCGTCGCAGTGTACGTCTTATTTCTAATTCTAGAGCCATTTTTTAAACCGTTGTTTTGGGCTCTACTCGTAGGTTCATTATTACATCCTTTTAAATACAAACTTTCTAAGAAACTTAAGTCGTGGTTCGAAGATCTGAAGAAGACAAACACTTCTGTGATATTAGGCTTGATGGTTATACCTGTCAACATCGTAAATTTGGCTTCAGACACAGTTGGGCATCAGTTCATAGAAAATTATAAGGTACATACCTAATCGTTTTTAATTCTACTTGACCGTTATAATAATAAAACGTTTATTGTCTCAAAATTGTTTAAGAATAATGACTAGCAACTGAAAAAGCGGCCAAGTGCGAGTCGGACTCGCCCATGAAGGGTTCCACAGCAGCAAGTTATATATATATTTTTTTTTTTCATATTTATGTTGATTGAATGAAAATATAAATGTAAATTGCAGTCTATGATTTATGAGGTACTAGTTGTTACCCGCGGCTCCACCAGCGTTTATGTCGGTTATCACGGCAAATAGTAGCCTATGTGTTATTCTGATGTATAAGCTATATTACTGTAAATTTTCATGCAAATCCGTTCAGTAGTTTTTGTGGGAAGAGTCACAAACATTCATCCATACTTACAATCTTTTGCATTTATAATATTAGTAGGAAGTAGGAAGGATAGACCAATAACTTGTGGCTAAATTTTTTTTCTTAAAAAAGACCGTTTCAGCATATAGTAATATATACATCCTGTGTCACAGTGGACTTTACAAACAATAAGTGTTGTCCTGGGTATGATTTGAACCCACAACACTTAGCACATTAGAAGGCGGGTGTCAACTGCTTAAGCCTCTAGGCCAACTGTGCAGTCAATTATATATAATTAGGTACTTTATTTAATATATTTCAGACAGTGATTGGATTGCTCTCAGCAATATTTGTATTGCCATGGCTGTACACATCTGTGCCGAGAAGCTTTACTTGCCTTTTCTGGCAGTTCAGCAGCTTCATCAGCTTTTCCACCACTTTGTTAATAAGTGTTTGCAGCAGCTACATTGTAAGTAGTCTGATAATTATACACTAGACAAATGTCTTTTAAATTAAGTTTTTTTTTGTAAAGGCCTGCCAAAGTGACTACTCCGCCTGGTGGAAAGCAAAAGCAGAATCCAAGAGTGGTGGTCACCATACTTATTGCAAATGTAGACAATGCAACAATGCAGCATGGTGACCCACACCATGGCGGCCTTGTGATGCTTTCGAATCCTTGGGCCTCTGGTCTCGCACTCACTATCGAAACACGACAGCACGAACGCTGTCATTTTACGTTGAATTTCTGTGCGAGGAGGTAGTACCGCCCCGGTCGAGCGGGTCCATTCGTGCTGAAATTAGCGTGGCTCTACTACCTTACAATTTAATCTTGTTCAAACCATACTATACACCTACATATTATATATTTAAAAGAGGACTTTTTAAAAGAACCTATCTAAAGGACTCGAAGAGGTGTTCTTGACTATAGCTTTACAACTAACAAATTAGATTTCGAATTTTTGGCAGACTATCTGTGCCACTTGGTGTAGGTTATGACCCATGTTTAAAAAAAAACAGTAATTAGATTAACCAATTTAACCTTGTCTAAAATTAGTATCTGTGCTCCTAGACAACATCAGGCAACCCGAAACTCTTCAATTATGATTCAAATCTATACATCTATACAAATAAATAAAATTGGAGTGTCTGTTTGTAATATTAAAATAACCACTTTTCATTAAATGCATATGTATGCATACACGGTACATATTTGACTGCCTCGTTGGTCTCGCGGTTGGCGTGAGCGACTGCTGATCATGAGGTCTCGGGTTCGATTCCCGGGTCGGACCAAATGTTTGTATGATCTACAAATGTTTGTTTCGGAGTTTGGGTGTTCTATCTATACATCTATACAAATAAATAAAATTGGAGTGTATGTTTGTAACATTAAAATAACAGCTTTTTAATCAATGCATATGTATGTATACACGATACATATAACAAAAATGTAGTTAAAAAAATTTTTGTCTGTCTGTCTGTCTGTTTGTTCCGGGTAATCTCTGGAACGGCTGGACGGATTTTGACGGGACTTTCACTGGCAGATAGCTGATGATCCGGGGAGTAACTTAGGCTACTTTTTTTAGACTAACTTTGTCCCGCGGCGTTACTCGCGGTACAACAATAGCCGCGGGTAGCACCGCGGGGTTCAGCTAGTTACGACATAAAAAAAACATAGATTGAGCAGTTTTCATCATCATCATCATCATCAGCCTATCGCAGTCCACTGCTGGACATAGGCCTCTCCTGAGAATGGACATTTTTATCTAGATACAGAATTTATTTAAAATTTTCATACTCTTCACAGTGATATTGTCGTTGTCGAGAATGATGATGATCACTTAATACCCTACAGGGACACGATGGAGTGGAGTGTCTAGTCTTGTTAGAACTTTTTTTAAATTAATAATATTTTTTACAGACTCTGACGATAGTGTTAGCTTACCTCATCAGTTTATATATCTTCTGGACACCAGAGAGAGCAAGCATCTTCCGATTTACATCGCAGTTGTTGTGGCTGGTGATCTCAAGCTTTCTAGCCAGTCTTACAGGGTCGCTCCAAGTATATACTTTTGTTCTAATACAAGCAATCTGTATTACTGGTTTTGCTTTAGAAGTATTGGATATCCATAAGAAGCTGTTGGTAAAAGGTATGTCATTATTTCACAAGTTTAGTCAATTTTTTTGATAAAAACGTCATAGCACGTCTGGTTTTAGAGGAGTTTTTTAAATTATTGCTCCTCAAAGCTTTTTATAGCAGCTGTGACCGTCTGAAATGACGAAGTTTTTAGAGTTCATAATTCTATAGAGAGTTAGTTAACCTTTAGCGTAAAGTTTTGTGGGAAATAAATTGATTAACAAATATTTAAAACTACGTTTTTTTTCAAATGTGTTATTATTTCAATCAAAGCTTGAAAATATTCACAGACCCAGAAGCGTCAATAATAGAGGCATTACACAAAGCTATTAAAAACGATGACATCATCGAAAAACCCACTGGCGAGAACCCGCAAGAAGTTGTGCAAACAGAGGTCAATGACCAAGAGGCTTCACCGGAGAAAGATTCCCCATCTCCAGTCACTCCTGAATCAGTACAAAAGAGAGGCAGCTGGACGAGCAATGAACCGATACAAAGCTCTCCAAGACACCCAAAACTCTTGTTCAAGACTAGAACACTATCTGCTTTGCCTCTACCGGCGAACAAGCAGAAAAGTGATTGTCGATTTATTCCAGCTTACAAACACAGGTCTCTAGACGAAAACTATATGAAGAACAACTTCGACAACGATGAAGAAACAGCTCTTTACTTCAAGTTTTTGTTCTTTGGATGCCTCTGCATGCTCGTATGGAAACATATCTGGTTGCTACCAGTGACGTTATTCTTCTTGGCTATTCACGTGCTAAAACGTCTGTTGAACTATTTCGGCGTCTGGCTGTTCTTTGAAAATCATTTGAATAATTTCAAGAGGAAACTGAACAACTGGTGGGAGCTCAGGTAATTGTAACTGACATTTTAAAAGAAATTATGAACTAAATTCTCGTATGTATTTTAAAACATTTTGGTCTGCCTGTTTGTTCCGGGTAATCTCTGGAACGGCTGGACAGATTTTGACGGGACTTTTACTGGCAGATAGCTGATGATCTGAGGAGTAACTTAGGCCACTTTTTTAGACTAACTTTGTCCCGCAGCGTTACTCGCGGTACGACAATAAGCGCGGGTTTCAGAGTTAGTTAGTTAGTATCAACTAGTATTCGACATACACGTGGTCGGGGCCATGGGTAAAAGCTAGTATAATATAACACAGATATTTGATATAATGAACTAGTTGTAGTTGTAAAATGATTCAATAAGAGACGTGTCCTATATCTAATAAGTTATCACACAATTAAATTGAGATCTTTTTTTTTTTAATTAATTATCGTCATGCCTAGATATTTTAATATTTTTATTTGAATGTACGCAATCTGGCTGTTTGATTTTTATATTGCGTTTTAAAATAAATAACTACAGCAGTACATAGACACTTAAAACTAACGAATCGTCCTTTAATAACCCTCCCTCCCTCTCCACCGCTTCAAGAATCATAAGGAGAAGGTCTCTGGTCTCCGGTTACTCACTCGCTGATAAGAACTGCTCCAAGAAAAGGTTAACACTGGATTTTTTTTTGATGTGGAAACGTCTTAGAAATCGATGTACGCTGGCTGCACGCACGAAAAACCATGACTTATTGTCACGTTCCTCTTAGCCGAGCGTGCAAGCGAAAGCGCGGAACGGTCTAAGCGTTAGGCTTGTGACGCATATTTAGCATCAATGTTTTCTTATAAAGTTATTCAGACTTGACGGACAACCAATTTCTTTGGTAGGCCTTTGGTAATGCTGTAATCGAGCCGAGTACTGAACATCTTAATTGCAGGCAATCAGCTGTAATGCCGTCACACGTACGCGGTATTGGGAAGATGCTGTCTATATGTAACGCGAGTATCCGCGAGATGGCGTACAGTTCTGTGGATACTGTGTCCACTTGTATTGTGATCGTTGGACTTATCCTATTCCTCATAGTTGCTATCGTATTCATATGTATACAGGTATGCGTTATTTTTTCTTAGAATATTTTAAAAAGATATTATTTTTTAGAATACTGAATTAACTTTATACTTCAAATATTTAAATTTCTTTATATCGATACCGTGGAGTAGTAATATAGCGTGGTAATATTTACGTCATATATAAATCTAATATCTTTAAACAAGCAATTCTTGTATGTTCTTATAGTTCCAATTATTTTCATGAAATTTAGTATGCAGGAGATTTCGAAAACTATTAAAGTATTATCTATACAAATAAATAAAATTGGAGTGTCTGTTTGTAACATTAAAATAACAGCTTTTTAATCAATGCATATGTATGTATACACGATACATATAACAAAAATGTAGTTTACAATTTTTTTGTCTGTCTGTCTGTCTGTCTGTTGGTTCCGGGTAATCTCTGAAACGGCTGGACGGATTTTGACGGGACTTTCACTGGAAGGTAGCTGATGATCCAGGGAGTAACTTAAGCTACTTTTTTTTAGATTAACTTCGTCCCGCGGCGTTACTCGCGGTACAACAATAACCGCGGGTAACACCGAGGTATTCAGCTAGTGTACACATAAAAGTAAACAAACTAATGTATTTAAATATCATTATTTAAGAAGTGAAAATATGGTTCTTAAATTGGGAAATAGTTAATTTCTGAGCATATGCGACCCGATAGTCATATCAGCCACCATCAAGGTAAGCAGACTGCATTAAGAATGATGCAGAAACCAGTACTTTGCAATACGCGACGTATTGCGAGGAGGTTCCTGTTTTATGGAACCCGGTCCGGGTTCCGACCGATAGTCGGGTCCCTATTCCCAGACACCAGTAGCATACTTTACTATTTATGGAATCCAATTTATTGTAAACACGTTATGAAAATGTATTAGTTGCAGTTTTTTAATATATTTCAGTAAGTACACGTATTTTAGTTAGTAAAGAAGTTTTTTTTTAGATATATTCCGAGGCTATTGTGGTAGTACAACTAAGTGGCAGCTTGCTGAATAGCACATACGTTCAAAACAGTGAGTTGCATGCATACCTACCTGAGGGGTGGGAGGAAAAACTGGATTCTCTCATCGACAATGCGTACACATACGGCAGGGAAGGAATCTCAACAGCGGTAATTTGACAATAACTGCATTATACTTAAATCAATTTAAATATTTACCCCTTAATCATAAGCGTCGATTGTGTTATTCTCAACTTTAAAGTAACAGACTTAAAGTTCAAAATAACTTGGAACAGTTGCTTAAAGTTAAATAACTTTCATGAATTAGGGGGTTAGTTCTAGAAATTATAAAAACACTAACTTTTGACGTTGACAGTAGGATTTGAACCTAAATTTTTTTTAGTAGGTACCCATACTACAAGCTCTGTTTAGTTTAGGACTAGATGAAGTTGTGTGTTAATTGTTCGAAAATATTCATCAATATAATAACTTGATATATCTTATACACAGCTATCTTAAGTATTTATTAGCATTTTTACTACTTTTATTTTGAAAATTAGTTGTAACATTTTTAAAAAACACTTAAATAAGTCGATAGTTACTAAACAAAAAAATCGTTGACAAAATAATAGTAAAAAAGTGGCTGTGAATTCCTTTGTTTACAAATTTTTTAATATAATAAACAAGGTGTTGAGTATTTAAATTAATATTAATTAAATTATTATTTTTTGCTTTCCTTTGGACCTTTTAAGATTGAAGGACTAGTAAGTGCAACTTATTTCTTTAATTTACCATTCTAGTTCAACTGTAGAATCAACACTTATAATTTAGTATCTCCTTTGATCCCATACTGTTTGACTCAGACTGCTCTCTACCTGATAAGGGTTTCTTATCAAGAATCAATGCATCCTGTCATATTAATTTCAGGTACAGCTCTAACAAGTCGAATTTACATGAAACATACATGAAAAAATTTATGTACCTATAGATTTTTTTTTTTCTATAATTGAAATGTGTTGTTATGTGGGGAAATCTAGAAAAAATATAGCTCTTTTTGTAACACTTCCTTATCTTTTAACCGTCTTTAAAAGAATTAGTTCTCAGTTAGACAGTTTTTTTTACAAATATTATTCATTCTCTTAACAGCTATCAAGTTATTCGAAACACTTTTTTGTATTTCAGATTTTTTTTTTCATATTTGTTGCTATACCACTTTTCTATAAAATTCTTGATTCTTTGTTGTTTGTAATATACTATCACATCGTAGGTGAAAAGCATCCTCAAAGAAGGTGATCCGGAGAAAATAAATCGCGTAGAACAACAAATATTGGAGCTTTGGGATCGAGTTTACCAAAGCTGGGTATCGGGGCACTTCGCTGCAACCGTTGGGCCACAAGTCGACGGTTCTGCCATACAAGACTCATGGGACAACTTTGTCAACGATGTCTCTAATACTCCGGGTAAACGATTTAATCATTCTACTTGTTATTGATGACCTAAGCATTGTTTACCCAATCATATAGTACTGGATTTTCAAGACGGTTGAACTTTTTTCTAAAAACTATTTATTTTATGTAGGTACTGTTATGATGACAGTTGTATCAGGTTTATAATCAGCTGTTCATGTTGACAGGTATGTTTGATTATTCCGGTGTAGTGAACTGGGTGCAAGCCAACCTGGGTACGTTGAGTGCGATAGCTACCAGCATATGGGCTCCACTAGCGAGCAACATGTCGCTGTTGGCCGGCTCAGTGGGTGCACTCACCTCGCTCCTCCTGTGTGGTGGCAGCGCTCTTATCAATATCTTCATTAATTTGGTAATTATAATAATAAAAATTCATTTACAAATGACGACAAATTTTTCAATTTTAACTAAACCTTAGGTTGAGAACTGTACTTCTAAATAGACTAGTAACGTGTAATAACGAGTTATAGTTCCGGCCGAATAATTGTGGCGTTTTCTTTTTTTGTGATAGCGAACAGGCTTAAAAGACGCCTATCTCTATAGTCGCCATATTGATAATGGTACCCTAAACTGTAGACACTTTCATCGTGGTCACAAATCCCTTGTCTAAAAAGAGATAATAAGAAGGCGGTCAGGATTAATAGGGAGGTTTTTTTTTTAAACTTGACTAATTTCAAACACACCTAAAATTCAAGGGTTAGAAGTGGGTTGCCGTCTTACGAGCCCTAACTTGACAGACTCAGTGAGAATTTATCCATTTGCGCCTCGAATAGTGAAAAGTTCAGTGCGGAGCAATCAATACACCGACCGTTAACACTGTAACAATCGAGGACTTGTGTAAGAAACTCACATTAGTTGAACTAGTTCTCTGGTACTTCGAGGCAATGATAAAAATCAGTACACTCCTCGACTCTGACTGCCCAAGACTATATTAAATAATGCTAATGAGATTAAATAATATGTTTATTTCTATTCCCAGGTGGTGTTCTTCACAACATTATTCTATTTGTTGGCGTCAAGCAACGCTTTGTACAAACCCGTTGAAGTGATCACACAGGCGCAACCGAATTTTGGGCCCAGAGTTGGAATTGCCCTCTCTGTTGCTATCAATCAGGTAATTGGAACATTACTACTACTATACTACTATGTACTACTACTATATACTACTATACGATCAACGACTATCTAAACGACAATCAGTCATGGGCTTAAGGTGTCATTAGATAGATACACACAAACTTCTTTGTTATATAACTAAGCTAAATATTAACAAACAATTGTTAGTTGAGGGTAATGCGTGGCGATTATCATGGTAATTTAATTAGTAGTGATTTTTATCAGTATCTCGACTATGGTCTGTCATGCTCACTAAAATATCATTGCTTGCGGTGTCGTCGTGGGGCGGGTCGTTTCTTTCCCTCTGATATGGCGAAGGAGATGATGGCTGGTCCATGCGTCATACTCGTGAACGGGTGCTGCTTGGGGTGATTGGTCGGCCTAGTCAGCGATGCTTTTGACATTCTATTATTTTGGTTCGTTCAACTGCAACTGTAGCCTTTTAATCTAGTCACGAATTATTTTCAACAGCAGATTTTGCAACTGATTGTAAGTAGATGTGCACCTTGAATGATTTCTATGTTTAATAGACTAAAACCTTTAACGTTATCAATGAGTGATTTTTCTTTTCTTTTTTTTGTTTGAGCGTTAGATTTTGGAGCATTTTAATAAAAGGAAATTCAGGTGGCAACAGCTTGCATACTGTTTACCTTACATGTAATACTAACACTATTGTACCTGAAAATCTGACTTTGAAAAGAGTGGCCATGAGTTTCTTTGCCAGTATTCTTCTCATGAGGCTCTACGCATTTTGGAAACTGGAAGTTATAGATCGACACAGGCAGGCAGTAGATTTTGGTGTTTTCACCTAATTTACCTCGACAATACAGCACATGCTGTGGCGTCTGTTTGTGTCGATCTATGATTCTTAACTACAGCTTCAATTTAACGTTCATAAATGTCACTTAGTGTCTTAATTGAATAAATGATTTTGAATTTGAATTTGAATTTGAATTACACTTATTATCCTTAATAGCTTAAGCCAAAGCTGCAAATTGTGCTTATCTATACTATTTCATATATACTAAGGAAATATAAAAAATACTAAATGTTATCACTATTATTCATCCCTTAGTGATGACAAATAACAAATCTACATACTTGTGGGTGTACGCCGTAGGTGGCTGCTTTGATTTCGTGGCAGCGACCGTATCTTAACGAATGGACTATACTGATAATGTCATAGGGCGAAACCGGTCAGGATTAAAGTTAATAAAAATAGTGAAATAAGTACCAGTGAGTTTTATTCTAGAATATACTTACATGCGTAATGCGTACGTATTTTGAGAAGATATCATTACAATACTGACCTTTGATAATGTAATCTTAAAGTGTTTGCGAAAGGTTTGGATATAGAAAATCTAAATAAAGTTTTTAAATACAGAATAAATATTATAAAAATAACACAATTTATGTTCAGTAGTTGCTAAGAACCGATTCCGCGCTATCTGTCGCACTATCGTCGCGAATGATATCAAGCATTATTAATGTAAATTTGTGAATCAAATACATTTCTTTCCTTCATTTAGACATACAAAACCGTACAGTACAAATTCCATACGTTTGCAGTGTAATGTAACAAAAAAAAAGTGAAATTCCGCTTTATTTATTTATTATATTCTTTTTTTTTCTACATTTCTGGACTGATCTTGATTTTTTTATTTTATTAAAATATTCCTTTTATTCAGTTATTTTTTTTAGTTCAATAGATCATTTAACTAATTAAGAATTCTGGCTGCAACATACACAACGTAATTTCAGCGAATTTGTGTTCTAATTTGATACGCATAAAGGTTATCTACGTAAGCTCTAATATTGAAAAAAATAGTACGTAAGAACAGATAAAGAAATGATGACGTTTTTATATTAATTAAGTGGTATATCCATAATATATAAGTTACATCAGGTCATAGTAGATGATGAAAAATATAAAGGTCCAGAATAGGCACCAAGTCAACAAACTTTCATCATCATCAATCATTAACAGCTTTAAACAGTCTACTCTACTATAACTACTACTATAGGACAAGGCCTGGCATTTTGGCAATGATGTTGTCCTGGGGTTTTTACAAAAAGTTTCAACTGCCTCGGTTGTGCTAGAGGTCTCGGGTTCGATTCCCGAATCGAACTAAATGTTTGTATGATCTGCAAATATTTGTTTCGGAGTTTGGGTGTTTTCTATGTATGATATGTATGTATTTACAAAAAAAAAGTATAAATGTATTTGTATCAGTTCTCTAATACCCATAACACAAGCTCTGCTTAGCTTGGAACTAGATGACGTTGTGTGTTTGATGTCCGAAATATTTATTTATTTAGTTTTGTACATTTTTTATTTATCACTTTATTTTATTGGTACTATTGCGTTCAAGAAAACAATACCAGAGTACAATAACTAAGTGTTAAAAAACGTAACTACTAATTGCAATGTACATTAAAATAATAATAATAATAACACACGGTCACCTGAACCAAAATAAGAGAGAACCATTATAGGAACCAGACTGCGGATAAATATAGAAATATACTTCTATCTAACTGACCCTGCAAACTTCGTATCACCGTTTACTTTTCTTCTATATTGTATAGAAGAAAATTAAACGGTGGTACGAAGTTTGACCTTGACCTAACAATTATGAACACATAGAGAATACAATTATTCAATTTGATGCAGTCGATATGCGCGTACATACATTTCGGCGATTTATTTTTATTCTATCCAAAAAAAAACCTAAGTTACTCCTTAGACCATCAGCTATCTACCAGTGAAAGTCCCGTCAAAATCGGTACAGCCGTTCCAGAGACTACCCTGAACAAACAAATAGATAGTCAGACAGACAAAAATTGTAAAAATGATATTTTGGTATGTGTAGATATGCATTTAGTTAAAAGCGTTTATTTTAATACTACAAATAGACATTATTTGTATAGATAAGAAATATTGATAGATAGACCCGACTACAGCGAAGCCAAACGGAACGGTAATAGTTTTGGCAGTCTATCGACAAAACTACTGAACCAATTTTAAGGAATGACGTATAAATAGATTCGTAACAAAGGTCTGGGTGACATCTACACACAAAATTTACATAACCTGCTACTTAATTGTATCAAGTTGTTACGTACACTTATTACAGTTTTTAACCTTCTTCTAGAATTAAACTTACTTGTAATCGTAGTTATTCCACTATTTTATTATTAATAGAGAACAATAATACAAAATAGTGGAATAATTAGAAGTAAGAGTAATTCTAGAATTTGTCTCAACAAGTACCATCAATAAGTACCGACAATCGAAAAAAGTATAAATTATCTATACAAATAAATAAAATTAGAGTGTCTGTTTGTAATATAAAAATAACCGCTTTTTACTCAAAGCATGTGTATGTATACACGGTACATATACCAAAATAGTTTTTTTTTTAATTTTGTCGTCTTTCGATTTGTTCCGGGTAATCTCTGGAACGGCTGGACGGATTTTGACAGAACTTTCACTGGCAGATAGCTGATGATCTGAAGAGTAACTTACGCTACTTTTTTTAGACTAACTTTGTCCCGCGCCGTTACCCGCGGTCACCGCGGGTAACACCGCGGAATTCAGCTAGTATTTAATAAACTTCTTGTTTGTAAATACATAGCTACATATATATAATACATAGATAAGTTACATCTACTGCATCTACACACAAATAATCGAGCTTTTGCCAATTTACACTTTTCATTTTGTTTTTCTTACTTATGAATTATTAATATGTACTCTTTTTATAATAAATACTAGTTACGTTGAAATTCCCGTGGGAAATTGTGTCGTCAGCCGAAATACAGGTTTTCTACATAGTTTGGTACCGCAGGCTATCTCATGTGCGCTTTATAACTTAGACTAGTTTAAAGTTAAACATATTGTCTTTGTTGTAATAATGTTATTATTATAGCACTTAAAGTTGTCGGTCCCGCGCTTGATCTATCACCGATTGTGTCAGTTACCGGTCACATCGGATTATGAGAGAGAGGGCACAGAGAGTGCACTTGCGTTAGCGCACACACTTGTGCACTACAATATCTCCTGCGTAGTTGGTTGGTCTCCGTTGAGACAGGCCGCCGTGGCCGTAATCGGCTAAGAGAACACATTGTAGACTTATATAGTTTCGTATTGATAAATATAATGTGTGAAATGTTGTCACCATAGTGTGAATTCTTATGTCTAAATTTAAGCTTAAGAAATCGACGTAGAGACATAATTATTATTATTAATTATTTGCCTTCGGTGGGAATCGAACCCACGACCTCTGACTCAGCAGTCCAGACAGTTACCAACTACAAGACCAAGAGACCATTTCAATCATTTTGAATTATTATAGATATACTTTTTAAACATTTTTGTATTTTTTGCAGGTATTCAGAGCTTCGTTCAAAATGGCACTGTTCTACGGTTTGTGGACGTGGCTAGTACACAATTTGTTCGGCGCCAAAGTTGTTTATTTGCCATCAGGTAAGATACTTAATATGCCACTCCGTTTTCCTTTACTTGAAATTACATATTTATTTTTGTAAATATTTATTTCCTATCTGACGTGGCGAACTTCGTATCACCATTATTCATGAATATTTTTTAAATTACCTAAAAACTTATTGTAATATCTATGCCCGCCACAGCTTTCTTTATTTTTATGGGTACTATACAGTCCTGGATTCCAAATAATTTAAAACTTCCGGTTTTCTATTAATTTTCTTCTGTACAAACCTTATCCTAACTTGTCGTGCCACGTGTAACGCCGCGGTTAGCCCCGCGGCTAGTCCAAAGAAGTAGCCTAAGTTACTCCTTATATCAGCTACCTATCAGTGAAGGTCCCGTTAAAATCGGTCCAGCCGTTCCAGAGATTGGCCGGAACAGACAGACAGACAAAAATTGATAAAAATGTTGTTTTGTTATATGTACCGTGTACACATATGCATTTAGTAAAAAGCGGTTATTTTAGTATTACAAACAAACACTCCAATTTTATTTATTTGTATAGATAGCAATCACATTTATCTTTTTAACTACTCACTAGATTATACTTATACACTATAGCCTTTTACATTTAAGTTTAGTAAATAAACCAACAAAAGTAAATAGCAAAGCAAACAACATGCAACACTTAATTATAAAATACCATTAACTTGCCAGTGTTCTTAAATGAACCTATTTGCAACTGTTAAGAAAACATAGACAACACACAAGAGTTTTATAGGTATTAATTAGTATGCTATTACGTAGGCATACGTACGATATGCAAGTAATAGCGAACTTTCTCTGTTACTAATTAGAGACTAAACTATACATTATAACCTATCAATTTTCGTGTTATCTAAGTGCCAGGCAAGGAACAGCTGTAGATAAATTCAGGAATGTTTGACTATCGCTACCTCAATAGAAAATAACCCTTGTTGATAATATGTACACCGACAATATTATTAATAGTGATGTACCTGACTACAAAACATTTTATCGTAATAAAATACTACCAAATTTCGTACATCCTTACATAGTATTAAAATGGAATGAAGTCTCTTTTTATTCGTGCACGATTAGATCTTTTAAATTACGCAACGTATTTTAAATACGGGTTTAATTGACACAATAGAGTGATTTATGAGGAAATTTTATACCCTTTATTTATGCATATTGTCTATACAAATAAATAAAATTGGAGTGTCTGTTTGTAATATTAAAATAACCGCTTGTTACTAAATGCATATGTATGTATGTATACACGGTACACATACCAAAAATGTAGTTAAACATTTTTTGTCTGTCTGTCTCGTTGTTCTCGGTAGTCTCTGGAACGGCTGGACCGATTTTGACAGGACTTTCACTGGCAGGTAGCTGATGATCCAGGGAGCGACTTAGGCTACTTTTTTTAGACTAAGTTTGTCCCGCGGCGTTACTCGTGGTACAACAATAACCGCGGGTAACACCGCGGGGTTCAGCTAGTAATATATAAATTCCGAGATTTCAGATATTTCCGAGAGGCATTATAAACTTATTCGAGTTTTTCTTAGCATCGTTGTCACCGATATACAGTCAGTAGTGCCTAAATAGAAACATAGGAATTTCAATAAAAGGCGTTAACAACAAAAATAAAATTTGTTGAGAATACAGCATAGTCGACAAATTGTTTTTACTGTTGTATTTTTATTATAAGAGCCTACTAAAAATTTACCTACATATGCAACAAAGCTTACTGTTAACCTAGGAGTAGAAGAAACGATCTGATTATATCTCTTTTGGGATCTGGGTGAGGTTATATGTAGATAAACTAGCTGACTCACGCAACTTCGTTTACGTCTCTTATTGCCCGTAGCGTGATAATTTTCCCCCGTTTAAAAACGGGGGAAAATTATCACGCGACGGGCAATAGAAGACGCAAACGAGGTTGCGTGGGTCGGCTAGTATTAGTATAATTAACAAAGTACCTTGATGCTATTTTTTTTGCACAATCTGTACGTACAATGGTTACACAGACTGCAACGAACCAATAAGTAGCCTATCTATATATAGTCGTGATGGTATATAAATCTACCATCACGACTACCCAGGGTAGAAGCCTACAATCTATTCTCTGTTCGTTTTGTTGTCTAGAACTAAAAAATTAGACCTCAGTGCTTCACTTTTAAAATATAAAAGTTCTTTAAAAAGTATTTTGCTCATGTCTTGATAATGCTGTTTATTATATACAGGGTATATATATAGGGTTAACTATGTTGAACTGTGTCTGTGATTTTAATTTACATAATTTCTTTTTTCACTATTTAATATAACTTGTTACTTATGTTTGCATGCTGTGGTCTCCTGTAATTAAGGGAGTACACCGAGAGATTAATGTGAATTTTTATCTTAAGTTATAGTTGAGTATAGCCTTTGTTGGAGACCCTTAATCTGTATAAATAAACAAAGCGAGATTCTTTACTTTACTTGAAAGTGGGAGAGGGAAGTAAAAGAGAGTATGAGCTGCTGGTCATAACCCACCTGATATGCTTCTCAGGACTGTGACAAATAGCATTCTATCGTCACTGCTACTGAATTTAAGAATGGGGGACGGGGATTCAAAACATTAAAGAACAGGTATCGGAATCGAATACCAGGTTGGGCATAAAAGTGTAATTGAGTTTATCTGATTATAGAATTACTTAATAACAGACCGGAATTTGGGATCGGTCCTGCGCCTGATCTCTCCCCGATCGTGTCGGTGAACCGTCCTATCGGATTATGAGAGAGAGGGAACAGAGGGTGCACCTGTGTTTGCCCACACACTCGTACACTACAATATCTCCTGCGTAATTGGCTGGTCTCCGTTGAGACATACCGCCGTGACCGTAATCGGCTAGGAGAACTCATTATAGATTTATAAACTATCGTATTGCTAAATATAATGTGTGAAATGTTGTTACCATAGTGTGATTCTTATGGCTAAGTTTAAGAAATCGACATTAATAAAATCTGTAGTGTATTATTTTTTATCCTTTTTAGTAGAAAAATCTTCCTTCAAATAACTAAAGTACCACCCCTATCATCCCCAAGTACTTACCCATTTACCTTTAGCTCTACAGTGAATATCATGAAATATGTAATTATATAGAAATATCACACAGAAGTGTATTAAATACAAAACTAATAACTACCGATAAAATCATTTTCGCCGTACTCAAAGTTCAAATATTATGTTAATTACGGACAGATATTAAAACTAATAACATGCCACTTGTGATGAGTCAGTCAACTTTTCGATAAAATTTGATAATAAAATATTCATAAATTGTCTACGTCGCTTAGGAATTATCACGGGATGATGCTCATTCGACGCTGTTGTATTTTTATTACGAACGTGTATTGTGAAAGCTGTGTTAAGATAACAGTAAAAAAAGTGTTGAACTCTAAATAATAATGCATTAATTATGGGCCACAGTACTATTCTGTTGTTAACTGTACTTGTGCAGTCTGCTATAAGTGTTAGAATTAACTTTACTAGCTGCCAGAGCCCTCAATGGTCCTGTGTGAATAATTTGCCAAATGAAATTGTCTATAATTGCGCCGGGGTCAGGAGTAATGTAAGTATTATTTGTTTTTGGGATATGTCGTTTCTCTTTCGACTACATTTACTCTTGAATGACTTGCTTTTCTAAAATACTTGAATCTGTATCTATATATTATACGACACTTCCAAATAATACATACGTAGGTCCGCTACTGTATAATAATGTTAAATTTATCGTTAATAAAAGTTAAGGACCCTGTTTTTTTCCAAGAAAATATTAATCTCAATGTTCTAGTCATGAACAATAACGTATAGTAAGAAAAAATATAGTTTAAAACTAAAAAATACACGCTTTAATAGCACTCGAAGTAAAAAGTTGAAAATAATATTAATGTAAAGAGCGTGTGGTGGTATCTGAAAATATTTCAATACTGTCGCCCCACGCTTTTTACATTCTTTTTTTAAATATACTCAATTTATTTTCTAGTTTTTTTTTGCTATATTTATAAAAGAGTGTTTGTTTAGTTTATTGAAACTATTTTTTTGGTTTTTTTTTCATCATCATCGTTTTTGTATTGTCATCGGCCCTTGACCCCTATGCAAATTTTCAAGTTAATTTAAATAGGTGAAAATGAAGTTAAAAGATTCCGTTATATACATACATACAGGTCAAGCTAATAAAAGCCTTTTAAAAGGATCAATATCATAGTCGTTTCGATTCACTTAGGGTAGTTTTTTTTCTAATACATCTATTATAGATGACCAAACTTACAGTTAATAGTAGATTATTTAATTCCAGACACCTAAAATATTACTCAGATATAAAGTCAATACAGTTCCTACAGCTTAATTATCATTACTAAAATTTTTGAAAGTAAATTTTTTGCGTTAACTATATAATAATTAGTATTTCGTTTTGTTTTAGGACTTCATTATACACCTAAAGGATTACTATACTGACCAAATAACGAGTGTCACAGTAAAAAACTGCAGAGATTTGCGGGTCGTTCTAGACTGTCCAATACTACAAAGACCATCACAGCTACAAGCATTCAAAATAAAAGACTGTGAAAGACTTGAGTTTGTGACTCTCTCAAGCCACTCGTTACTACAAACACCGTCCGAAGTGACCATAGATAATGTAAAAGAAGTTGTCTCATTACCAAAAGGAATATTTAAATCTCCCTCAAGTTCCACAGAACAAAAATGCCTCGGTGCTTCAACATTAAAACAAATAAGTATCGTCAACACCAAAATAAACACAATTCACTCCAAGGCGTTTCATAATATGACTGGTACAAAAAATGTTAAGTTTGATAACGTTACAATAACACATGTGCGTAATCAAGGGATAGAGGCTATTATGGGCCCCGATACTGTGTTTACAATTACAAAAAGTAGAATAGATAATTTGGAATCGAAAGGCATTGTCGTACAAAGTAACACCGCTTCCATAACTGAGAATACGTTTAACGAGCTAGGCAATGGTTGTATAAATATCACAGCTAATAATGTCAACATTGTTGGTAATAACTTTAAAGAAATAGCTTCGAATGGTCTCGCTCTCAAAGCTGTTAAAATCAATATTACTCAAAATAACATAACCAGACTCAAAACTAATGCTTTGAACAGCGTCAAATGTCTAAGGAAGCGAACAAATATAAAGGAATTGACATTCTCCAAAAACAAAATTGAAATTATAGAACCGCACTCTTTGACTTTCGACTACACCAGTTGCAGATTTGCTGGCACTGTTATTAACTTTACAAATAACAAAATGGATTGTGTTTGTCAAAACATAGCCTTTTTGAACTCGGCAATATCGAACACTGAACTACATAACATTATTCTCGATCCTTTGAACAATAACACTTGTTGGTCTGCGCCTTGTACGCTACCTGTTGATGTAGTAAAGATATTGATGGAGAGTGATATGTGCCAAATAGCGCTTGACCCGCAAGTCATGTGTCTGCTATACAGCGACAAACATTCGAAAAACGACGCCACGCCTGATGAAGAAATCACAGAACCTACGCCCACATTCTACCTGATACGACAAGCAAATTCTCCTAATGGTGACGCAAGCGCCGCTCTAACAGCCGTTGACAAAGACGATTTGTTAAGAGACAGTCATTTGAATATGACTAATAGAACTGTCATCAAAGTTGTGTTTGACTCTTCGAAGGATTTTGTTGAGACGTTAAGAAGTACGAGTTCATCACACAAAAGACCAGTTGAGGAATCAAAGACAGCTCCCAGAGAGGAGTATGTGAATCGTTGCGTAGGTTCTCAGTGTAGAAATAATTTTGCGTATGACAAACAAAAAGCTCTAGACTTCTACAAGTATGTGTACGCGCAACTGAGACCGCCGAGACTGACTGATAGCATAAAGAAGAAAACTTGATTATTTTTAAATTTATTAATAAACGTTATTTCATTACTTATCGTTTTATTCTGACCTGCACGAGCTTATAAGATTGTTATAATATACTAAGTAAGTATACCTAGACGTTTATTTGTGTTAGTATCTCATGTTTATGCTTAAAGATAATTATGAGCCGAGAACACAATATAAAATACACATAATATAGATTGAAGTTGGTTTAAGAAGGGCCCTTTTTTAACGTTTGGAAACCCCTACAGCCTGTCTCTCCTATCTATGCAAATAAATAAAATTGGAGTGTCTGTTTGTAATATTAAAATAACCGCTTTTTACTAAATGCGTATGTATGTATACACGGTACATATACCAAAAATGTAGTTAAAAAAATGTTTGTCTGTCTGATTGTCTGTTTGTTCCGGGTAATCTCTGGAACAGCTCCACGGATTTTGACGGGACTTTCACTGGCAGGTAGCTGATGATCCGGGGAGTAACTTAGGCTACTTTTGTTAGACTAACTTTGTCCCGCGGCGTTACTCGCAGTACAATAATAGCCGCGGGTAACACCGCGGGGTTCAGCTAGTATAATATATATATATGTACAAACCGTTTCAAATATTGTCAAGTCAGTTTTTTTTTATCATTTCTCATCAGCGCAACAACGAAGCGATGCCGCGAGAAAGTTCATCCTAATTTCACATAACAATCATTTCATTACAGTGCTTGCTGCGGTATTAGGAGCAGCTCCGTTCTTAGGTCCGTACCTGGCTGGAATACCGGCTGCTTTAGACGTGTGGTTGCAAGGAAGGCCTATGGCGGCTCTTCTACTGCCTATTGCTCAGGCCGCGCCTATAGCATTCCTTGACGCAGCTGTGTACGCTGAAATAAAAGAGTAAGTTTATTCCATCACTTGTAGATCCAACTTGTAAACGAACAACGTCCCGAAATGCTCAGAATCGTCATTAGCCATAACATCTGAAATGCTTCAACGCCTCCAAAGAATACCCAACCTCATGCGAGGTTCCAAGAAAATTGTTTAATTATTGAACACGGTGATATCTGTTGCTTCTTGATAATTTGTCCTTGCCTACGATTTATAAAGATTAGTTTTTCTGCGTGGCTACTGCTTTATCTTCTAAAAATTACCATTTGACGACGACAATGGTAACTTCTGAAATCTATTGACGTGGATTTTGTTCTTAAAAGCACCGTTTTTTACTGTTGGTCCGAAAAATATTTTTAGATCAGAAACCAACATCTTAAAGTATCTAATTTAACATGCGTCTTTCCGTAGTGAAACGATTTCCAAGTTTTGCAGGGTCAAATAAAGTTTTCACATTACAGCGGAGGTCATCCCTACGTGACCGGCCTAGCTATTGCGGGAGGTATATTCTACCTGGGCCCTGAAGGTGCCATATTGGGGCCCCTACTACTTTGCTGCTTGATGGTGGTATTGAACCTCTCATCCACATTTCTGCGCGATACGCCATCTGAAGAACGCGCAGCATTGCATTCACGCGTCAGGTAAATGGTTTGTGCGATTATAGGAGCATACCATAGTACAAAAATAAGTTAGCCTTTCAAGTACACCTAAGCCCAAACATACTACATTATTACAGAATAATTCTTCGTTCATTTTACTTCTGCATTACTATCCGTATATAATCTAAAAAATATAAAATGATCTTTGAACATATTTTAATTCTGTATGACATGTACTCGATTTATACAATTTAGTACTTCAGTACAATTACCAATAGTATATTATAATTGTGCAGAAATAAAATGACGCAGAAAATTAATAAATAAAACGAACGAATATTGGAAAAAACACATTAACAGTGATTTTCAATGAAAAGCACATTTTTCGTACTATGGTAAACAAAAGAAGTATGTACAAATCCCGTTTGTGTTTTGATTTTTTTTTTGAGTGATTACCTGCTCCATTTACATTTCGAAATTGAAGTTTGATTAATTTAGGCCCATATTTTAAAAGGCGACTCAAGTATCCGTTGAACTCCGATCAGCTGAAACTAGTTTTAAGTTCACATCAAATCTCAAGCGTCTCTATAGAATGCGTTTTAAGTTCTACTCAGCTGAAACTATTCTCAGTAATCAATCTCAACTCAACTGTCTGTTCTCAATTACGTTTCTGCTAATTTACACTTGAAACTAGATTGAGCTTGTCTTAGGTGAACAGAGATCACATCTGTCAAAATCTATTCCTGAGAGGAGATTTTGATATAAACATCGTTCTAATATAGAGATTCATTGATCTTTACTCACTTGATTAACGATCAGTGTATCTTGTTTCAAGAGACGTTTAAAATCTCTTCTTAAAACTAGTTTTACACTAGATTGACGACTAAGACGCCTTCTAAAATACGGGCACTTTTTGAGAATATGTTATTTTTTAATATCAACTACAAATTGACAGGTAGTTGTTAAAATATACAGCTGAATTTCTTAATACAATCAAAAAACATTTATAAGAAATTGTTTTGTCTTATAATAACAAAATATAATAAAATTTAACAGTAAATGTATTTTATTCATACACTGTTCTCGAATTCCAAACAAAATCAATTTTACAAAAACAAAATGTTACAAAATTATTTTTCAATGAAATATAACAAGTTATTTTTATTGAATTACCTTCCTGTCTTGTGCACAAATTACTTATTAAAACAAAATCTATTTTGTATCATTATTATAAATACTATCTAGTACTATCTACTTATTACTGTATGATATTTTTTTTAACTTAGGTCATTATTGGGAATATTTTAAGATAAGGTGTGTATTTGTTTGACCTTAGTCTTGTATATGTTATGCTCGTTTATAGACATAGGAAGCACAATAATTAGCGGTTGATTGATTCATGTCCGGTTTCTGAAGATTTCTGTTCAATTCTAGTTAACTGTTGGTTAGTAAACATAGATTAACCGGCTTGCAATATAATAAATAGATGCCAATAGATGACGCTCACGTTTGAGAGTATGAAATCATGTTCTAATAAATATTAGTAAATTATATATTGTATTAGAACGTACAGAAAATTATTTGTAAACAAATATGGCTCACGGAATGCTTAACGCTTACACAGAATCAACATGTTAATCGATATGTATTATAAAATTAAAAAGAAAGTAAAAACGGTTACATAAAAGTGTAAACGTGTGCTATATATATTGTGAACTATAGTAATACATAACTACTATACAGACCTAAATATACTGAGACATATACTAAAGCTAAATTGATACAATGATATATCTTTCATATTTAAATGTTCAGTTAAGTTACTAAAACCAAGTTATCTTTTGTTGTATTTTTAAAATTAGCTTCTCAAGCAAAGATAACTACTTTCAAAGTTAAGTCCCGTATTATATGACCTCAGAAACTGGGCAATAGTACATAATTTTAGGCACTGTTGTAATTATTTAAGAAAACGCATTTAGTTGTGAATAATGATTGCTTAAATGCCTTTTGCATCGTAAGTTTGTGTACTTTTATGCATGCTGTGTGATTATGCTAAAATAATATGCATGCGCTATCTATTTTAAATACCTACATTTCAAACACCAATGTGACCTTTTTCATTATTAGAAAAATAAATTTAGGTACTTAGAGTATATAGTTTTGATTAGACCTTATTTTATATGGATAGGCGGCTTCATTAGAAAACTTTACAAGTACACACATACAGTTACATTACAAGTAAACAAGTAAAATTATTAAAAATAAAAAAACCTGACTGCGTCAATATTAGTTTATCTATATTAAATTCAGTTTTTTTTAAGGTTACTATTTGGCGCCCAAAATCCTTAATTTTTATTTTGATGTACCCAGTGTCACTCTCACGACTAACACGAATCTATTGACACCACTCATATAAAAACACGACAAGCCGTCCAGGCTCTAGGGCGTGCCAAAGAAATATACATGCATGCATAAATTACACTCGAAAAACATAACCCTCTTTCTATCGCAGTCGGGTAAAAAGTACCCTCAAAAGGAAATAATATGTTTATTCTGCTTATCAGGCAGAGTTAAGACACTTTGGCAGGTATATACATAAAAAAATTGAAATTTGTCGCACTGTTAATTAGTTAAAAACTCTTTTTACTTGTCACTGTTATCTATGCTTTTATTATTTTCTATTACATTAGTAATAACAATTGTAATCATGACGTTCTATATATTACATACATACTATAATAATATTAGACTAACGTTTCTTTACAGGCTGGGTGCTTATCTCTGATCGGCTTGCATGGACCACTAACATTGTATCGAGATTATTTATTCTGTTAATTTATCGAAGCAATCATTGTCAAACTGTTAAATGTGTCATTTTGAAGTAACGTCATCCGCATATACTTCGGAACAAATTAATTCACATCGATTTTATATTGAATTTACTGTCGATATCCATTACTGATTCACTAACCTTTTGCTCTTTAAGAAAAAGGTTATCATTTGAACTTTCTAACTTAGGGCAAACCAATTGACGTTTGGTTTTTTTTTTAATCTAAACTTTTTGGACCGTAAAATAATTTTTTGTCGATTATGTTGAAAAGGCTCAGGATAACTTTTTTTGTGATTTTAATACAATTTGTTCAGTATTGTGTATTAATATGTTTCGATGTATAATATTTTACGTTAAAACAACAACTTTATAATAGCATATTAGTAACTGAATGTGTTTTCTCTCTTTGTTATATAATATATTCTCGGTGTAAAAAATCTACCAGTTAGTAACATGAACTAGCTTTATATAGCTTTTTAAAGCGATCTTTGTGACGTCATCGGCCCTTTGAATATAATCTTGTTGTCAGTGACACAGAATAGACAAAAGATATTAAGAGACCCAATATTCGCAATATTAACTGCCTCGGTGGCGCAGGGGTAGCGCATGCGACTTCTGTGCTTGAGGTCTCGTGTTCGATTCCCGAGTCCGAATGTTTGTACGATCTGCAAATATTTGTTTCGGAGTCGAGTGTTATTTTAGGTATGATATCTATGTATTATAAAAAAAAGTGTTTATACCAGTTGTCTTGTACCTATAGTACAAGCTCTACTTAGTTTGAGACTAGATGACGTTGGGTGTCACAAAATATTATTATTATAATATTATCAAAAGCGTCTTAAATATGAATAATTAGTTTTTTTACACCTGGACATTTAAAATTTACATTAAATAACTATCAAGGAACACTATAATACTTAAGAATGCGCTCGAAATATATAAAATATTTATTATTAATTATATTATAATTAATTCATCATTTATAGATACACTATAACATATTGATTTGTTTAAAAATGACATGTATTCACTTTTGTGGAGAACTGTGTGTACTTGCTATTAAATCAATATCTTTATAGAAGTAACTGACGTTATATCACAATGAGAACGATTTTCAGAAGTCAGTAAGCTTGTTACACTATTTAATGGTCACAAAATATAGAAATAATCGTTAAAAATACAAAACTAACTTTGCACTTAATATCCTAAAAAGCGTATAATCAAAATATAATACAGTATGACAGTAACTGCGCCCACGGCTACTTTGCTTTTACAAAAATGTTACCAGTCTTAAAAATTCATTATACCCTTGGCAATTTAAAAATAAATGAAATTTAAGAAGTATTGTTATTATATATTTACATGTTATTTATAAACACATTGACTTAATTAACGCCAAATTAGTTATGTGTAAGACTTTTATATTGTGTGTATAATTTATTATTGTAAAATTTAGTGTGTGATTAATTTTGTAAAGTATTTATTGTAATTGTAAGAAATCGATAAATAAACCAGTGATTGTAGGCAATATCGTTGCAGTTGGCATGTCTAATGTATAAATAGACATGAAGAAGTTTAAAACAAGAGATTGTATAGTGTGCCTTTAGTTTTCATTTTTCCTAATAAGGAGTTCTATTAAATATTATCTGTCAATTATGCAAGCAATTTTTTTTCTTGTGTATTTCAAATGTTGAGCAATACTTTCACGCTAACGCCATTAATATTAATAGACATCAAGTATTACCTATAAATTTATACGAGTATATTGTGTAGTATATATGCTATAATCCACCACTCAAAAATTAATTCTAATTTATAACTCACTATGTATACACTACTACGTAGTTATTCGACGAAAAAAGTCACTTAATGTGAAGTTTTATTGTAAATTAATTATTTACTTTAAATTGGAATAATTTTTTCACTGTGGCAGTATATTCGTAAGTATTTTTGCCGCCTTAAATGACAAATTGACATTACAAATATATAGTATGGTTGTCTTGTAGAACCTTGGTAGAACCTTAATGGTGTTTATTCTGTTAGTCATAGACATTTTTTATATTTCAAAAATAGAACGTTGTTTTTTTACTGCCAAATGTGTTTAAAGTTTAAAATTAAATGTTATTTTATTATATTACATATATAGCAATTAGCAATTAATCTCAATCAACTTATGACAGCAGAATTGATACCCATTGAGATGTTAAAGTATTGTGTTTAGAGATTTTATTATATGCGTTATTTATTTGTGTGTTTTGTTTGTGTTGCTGCGTTTAGTAAATCAGAATAGGTAAAAAAATGTTGTTTGTGTGAATCTGTTAACTGTCTATTCAGATAAAAATGCCTTTTTAAATAGGTACTTTTTGGATGCTGATGTTGAAAATATCGAAGGAATGTCCATATTAACAGATAATTAATTTACCTATTTTGACTTATGTTGATAAAATGAGCTTTTTTATTTAATAACTACGGCAATTTTGTAAAAGTGTAGCTAATTTTATTTAAAAAAAATCTATAAATACGTATGTACAAAGAATGATTTTGTCTTTTAGTTTTGTGCATTGCTATTTTTATTACGATACAAATATTTTTATTTTATTTCACCGGTTACAGATAAGTTTGGAATAGATTAGCTAACAGATAATTTGACATAATATCTTGAAGATATTATCTTCCATATAAATTATGTCAAACCATCTTTCAGTAAAGCTACCCGGATCTTATCTGTAACCGGCGAGACAGGCATAGAGCTATTATAGATAGAGTAGGAAAGACATAAAGCTGTCTGTAAGCGAAAACGTCCGCTAAGAAAAAGGAACCGCGATCGTCTCTCTCTTTGTAACCGAGGGACGGCTGGAGGCCTGACTCCCCTGCTCTATCTATTATACCTCTACGGAGACAGGACCTTAGGATTAGACATAGAGGGGTATTATAGAATTCATTGAATTTCATGTATTTGTATTGTCCATACTACATAAGAAAAATTGAAATTGTGTATTTCTACCAATCATCCTATGAGCCATCCATGGATAGATCCATACGTCCATATTGATCTCATTTTGGTCCAGTTATACAATCTGGAAGCCATGACACTTTTTTAATTAAAGAAAAGCGGTTTACAAAATCTTAATACGGTAGGATGACATAGTCACAATTTCATTTGTTTCTAATATAAAAAGGCTTTGAAGTGAGCATGTTTCACCACTGTTAACGTAAAATGTCGCCATATTTGATGCCCCCAATCTTTAATAAGAGTCAGTCGCATGTACTTAAAAATGTTTTAAATAAAATTTGAATATTATATTGAAAAGATCACACTTAATCACATTTAAAAACCCTTAATAGTCAATGGCTGACAATTCTACAAAATCTTAAGAATGGAGGTTATTTTTTTTTATATAACCTTATATTGCATTATACACCCATAGCAAGATGCATAGTTCTACTAAGACGGATATGAGGGAACGTTTAATGTTAACTGAAAAAATTGACATTAATTTTAAAAAATTAATAATAATAGTAACAGTTCGTAAAATTCAAATGGATTGTTGTGGTACACTTATTATATGGTAAACTTATATATTTAGGTATTAAATTTTAAATTTAGAATTGCGACAAAAATTCTAAATATAAAAAAAAATTACATTAAAATGGACATAGACAAAAAGGTTTCGTGTACTTCGCGGTATTTGGTTAAAACCAAATACAATTTTAGGAACAAAAATTTAAAAAAATATCCTTGAAGGAAAGTGACTGCCTGTCTGAAGTGGTGAAACAAGCTAAGTATGTGATGATTACTTTGTAAAAATGGTGCTTTTTATTATTAAACAAGTTATCGAGATGAGTCTCATTTGCAATAAGTTTTGTTGTGGCCTTAATAATAAAGGTAAGGGCCTTTGTTTCATAACTTGTTAATGTGCTATGCAGCCAAATTGTGGTGAAAATTATTTAAATATTTTTGTACCTTGTTATATTTGCACCAATATATAATGTTTGTATATTTTCTTGTGAAGTATTTCCTGTTGCTATTGTAAAAATGGACCGTCAGCCAATAAATATGTAAACGCTCAATATGTTTAAGGGTAGCTTCTGAAATGTGCTTCCGAAATCGTATTTCATTATATCTGGCACTCTTAATAATAGTAACTATTACTTACGATAAATAAGTTTGCTATGCAAATGGTGCTCAGCCAATGGAGGATGTTATTTTAAAGATGAAGAATTTTCATAGCGCTATTTAAGATTAGTAGTTACTCCGTAGTCCGTAGTTTGCCTGCCTCCGTTAGATGGCATTGAAATATGTTTTTGTTACATCTAGAAGTGTCACTTTTTTATCTGAAAATGTTGTCTTAACCATTTTTTTCGACTAACGGATTTGATACATCTATTTTATCAAATCCATTCACAAAAAGACGGCTATTGGCGCAAAACACTTTTATAAGTAAAGTAAACATTGAGTGATATCAATACATGTAATATATGTTATGAGAAATGTATATCTCTTATCAGTAATAAAATATTTTCAGTGTAAAAACAGATGGGTAACTAAATCTTTCGAAGAATCGCGACCTCTTACGTCATCTAATTACAGAATAACATTGTAACTTTATAGTGACCTGATTTTAGGATTAAATAATTCATTGTATCAGAACGTAATATGGTCCAGTCTGATATATGAATGCTCAACCATTGACAATATAAAAACAAATATTTAAATGGTAGTAGCGTATGCGACTGCTTGAGGTCTCGACTATCGGATCGGACAAAATGCCTCAAATATTTGTTTCGGAGTCTGCTACCCATAATACCTACAAGCTCTGCTTAGTTTAGGACTAGGTGGCGTTGTTTATTAGATGTCCGAAATATGTTTTAATCTTAAAACACAACAGCATATTTAAATAATCAATTGTAAGATCAAACCATGAAATGTACTTAAAACATGGGTACAAACGGTAGTATAAACGCCGATGATATTACGCTGTCTTCCAGTTTCATTATTTGAGTAGAGAGTACATATTGATTAATAATATTGCAATTTGGCATCATTTAGTTACCCTCTGGCTCTAATTCATCCGTACAATCTAGCTACCCTCTTTATCTTTACTGTAAACTACAAATATATTAAATATAGATCTCTTTCAAAATGTCCAATGAGAGCTCGCCATTTCTAGTCGGGCCTTTTTTAAATCCCATTCGAGCGAATAGTTTTTTGCTCATTTTGAAATAGGTCGTGTGTAATAATATCAGCTTAGAATAAAATAAAACAAGCCCTTACCAGTTCAAGAAAAATCGTCCAAAGGTTTATTTAGAAACTTATTATTGTACTATATTGTATTGCAGTTAATTATAATTAGTTTATAAATAATGCACGCATATTCGCATTGTTAACTCAAATATATTTAATTTGCTTTAAGAACACGTGTTTAATTTTTTAAAGTAGATGCGGAGCAACCCTACGTTCTAAATACAGGCGAGCAACTTAAGATCGAGTTGATCCCGCTTGTATTTATAAGTCTGTCTCAATGCCGACCTTTACAAATTCTCTCGATTGTGAGTAGATGATATCAGTTGTTATTTTAAACCGCTAAATTAGGTTATGTCTCCAAGTCAAATAGCTCAGCTACCAACAAAAAATTAGCGTAAATATATGGTAGGTACAACTACCTATAACTGCCTTTACAGTTCAGTTTCTACGAATATTGCAAGTACACAATCAAGTGGCGAATCTACAAGATTGCCTAAAAATTCTTATAATTGTCAAAAACGTATTTCAATCTACAAATATGAGCCTATTAATGATGAAAAATACAGAAGGTAAATATTTTAGAGATGAGACGAATAGTGGTTTCGTCGAATACCGGATATTCGGTAAGCTACGAGGCCGGAGCGCCGGATGACTCATGACACTCTGTGGGACTGTTTTAATAAAGTGACAATCATTATTATTGTACTGACTGTCGCGATCAAGAAAAACTAAATCCAATTGCTAACGAGATTGACTTTTTCTTGAAGACATCTCGAATCGATCGCAATCACGACCCATGCTTATGTGTATTTGGTGGTCAGTTAATTCGAATCAGCTGTCAGGATTTGCTGACAACTGCGGATACTGATTTGCAATTTATCTTTCAGTACCTGGCAGTAGCATTAACAGGGAAAGGCTATTTTCCAAAGTTGGTCTGGTGCATGCTGAAAATTTGGTATACATGCACCACAATTTGACACTTCTTAATTTTGAGTACCGAACTAATCAATAAAACAAAAATTTTTGACTTGTTATATAAATAATAATAATAATAACGTTTATTAGTCTCAGAAAGTAATTAACAAACAATGTTCTTAAGCTAAAATGTATGCACTGAGCTTTACATACAAATAAACGGTATCCATAACCTATTGATAAATTATTTGCCTTGTGTATAACAATCAGACTGTTTTGAATTTTACTATCCGGTATCGTCCGGATCCTGAATTACTATCCGAAATCCGGCTGGTTAGTAAAAACAAGGCCGTATTCCGAATAGTTGCCGGATATTCGTTTCATATCTAATATATTTTGTAAAATACTAGCAGACCCACGCAACCTCGTTTGCGTCTCCTATTGCCCGTCGCGTGATAATTTTCACCCGTTTTTGAAACATTTTTCATTCGTGCTCCTCTCCTATTGGTCATAGCGTGATGATATATAGCCTATAGCCTTCCTCGATAAATGGGCTATCTAACACTGAAAGAATTTTTCAAATCGGACCCGTAGTTCCTGAGATTAGCGTGTTCAAACAAACAAACTCTTCAGCTTTATATATTAGTATAGATTTTAAATGTCTTTCACTATTGTCATTTCACTAAATGGATTAGAAATTAAATGCGTACTCGTATCAAAAATTCAAATATTGCAATTTTTGTCTGTCTATTCCGGTTAATCGCTGTTGGACTTCGAACCGATTTGACGTAACTTTCACTGGCAGATAGCTAATGAATAATGATATAAGGAGGCTACTTTCATTTTAGACTAGCTTTGCCCTTTAATATTATTCGCTGCTCTTGTAAAGATACAACAACAACCGCTAGGCGCAGCTGGTTGTAAATAAAACAAAAATAACATCATAATTATCTTATATTTAAAACACTTAGAAACTAGTTATAACTTATATTAATTTAATCAATGCATATAATATTGTATCTTAAGCGAATTACGCAATAATTGTGGTGCAACATAATGGTCGCAAACAAAGAAAACATTGAAGATTTCCTCTGTGACAATGATTCCATTATCATGGAAAGCGCCCTCTACATCTGTCTCCAACCATAAGAAAAGTACTACAGTGTCGACGTTGAATGTGAATGAATATTCTAGTTTGCGATCCGATGTCCTGATAATAATATTTGACACGTTGAACTGAAACAAAACAAATATAATTTTAGTAGGCCAAAACCTCCAGGAGAGACTCCTCCCTTCTAAGGAGACCTATCTCTAACAGTAGACTGTTAAAGGCTATTCATGATAATTAAATATAATTAAGTGTAAAAATGTTTATACTTTGTTCATATCGGACCGGACAAAAACTTATAGTAAATAGGTATAAAGTAAAACGTACCTGAATATTGGGCTCCTTCAAACCCACAATTGATTTCAAAGGTTTAGGAAATACATAATTCGGTGGAGAATATTTTACTCCCGGTGCTTTAAAAGAAAACTTCAAGAAAATATTTTCAAGCTTGTGGTGTTCCCAATAATCTGTCTTGATACCTAGTAACTTAGATGATAGTGGTTCAATGCTGGCAGGAAATATTTTTGTATAAGTTGGAATTAACGTATTCCAATGGAATAGTTGGACTGTAATTTCCGAACCGTTTATTGGCACGAATCTGTCATTTATTAGATACACGTCAATATCACCAGCTAACCGCAGGCGCGGTGACACGAGAACAGGTGCGAAAAATGATTTGGCAAAGTAATGGAGCATTTTCCATTTGCCTCCGTATTCTGAAAATGAATTTACAATTTGTTAAAGTGATTGTGGGTCACATAATACATGTTTTGAATTAGTGGAGAATATTTTGTTAAACAAGCTATGTAGGTAGGTACTAACACCAGATCAATCCAAGAAGGAAATTATTGGGAACCTAAGTAGACTGACCACCTATTCAACAAATGCTTGCCCATGGTATAACAATATACTACTCCAGGTATGGCATTCCGATGAACGACATGACGTCATCATCGCTGTCGCTGGTTCTAGTTGGTATCTTTCGTGTTATGTTGCTATTCGCTGGTTCTGTTTGGTTCATTTCATGTCATGTTGCTATCACGTGGTAACTGGATAGTGACATCAACTCGGGGAGCTCTCGGAATGCGAGTCCTTGTTTTCTTAGACCATGTGCTTGCAGATGTTGTTAAGGATTAGGTTATAGGTTTCCGAAAAATTGCTTTTAAGAGAATGGTAGTTTTCTTCCGTTTAAGCGCACCTATTCCATCAGAATGTAGGTATGTTGTTTTGCATGTCTTTAGACTCTTCTTCTTCTTTGATGAAATGGCAACCAGCCGGATCTCTCGGATCAGCTATTTCTGCCAATGTCAAGTGTTTAGAGTCTTCAAGTTATAAGTCTTCAAGTCAATAAGTCTTCGTCGTGATGAAATTAATGACATAAAATATAAAAAATGTGGATGAGATGAAATGGGGACCGTCTTCCGAAAAAACAAAAAACGATCTCCTTTAGACTCTTTATTACCTTACCTATGCTAGACCATGATGGCGCCTGCCAAACGTCATTCAGTTGCCAATATAAAGCTCCCATTGTGTACCAACCAGCTTGACTCTGTCTGTAGAATTCAGTTTCGGCTTTTATTGACATTGCTTGTGAAATCTACAAAATAAAATACACAAATAATAATAAAGTCGATGAGATCTGTAAAATTTAAATAATGGTATTATAAATCTTAATGTGTCCTAGGGGGCAAGGTCTTCGAAAACCTCACCCATTTTGTTCAGAATTATTTTACACTGGTTTTCCTGGAGGTCGTAATGCACACGCTGATCGAGCTCTCCCATTCAAGATTGCGTAATTTCAAACTAACAGTTTTTCGCTAAAGGCATTTGAAAATATTTAAGGTGAGGTAGATTACTGATATAAGGAGTAACTTATATTAGGTATTAATATTTTAGCCTAGCTGCGCCTGTTATTGTTGTAACGAAAACCGCGGTGCAGCTAGTTAAAAATAAGTGGGTATGTATAAAAACATAGACAAAGACAAACAAGTACCTGACTATAAAACACGAATTTTTCAAAATAGTACGCATCCGTATCTTCTAATTTCAAACGTTGTTGCAGTTGATTTTTAATAAAAGTATATCCATTTGGGCTGTGTTGTCTATGAATAGAATATTCACTGTTTAAACTAAAAGCTTCTGACTTATTGGTTGCAGTTCTCATAGTGGCAAGCGACGGCAACGATTGAAAACCGTATTCGGACGCAAACCTAGTATTTGGATAAGTGTTCATGTCCCAGTTGTCTGCCATATAATTGTAGTAATGTGTGTCGCCGTAGTGAGCGTCATACGGATTTAATGCTACGTAACCTTCCTCCTCTGACTCCAAACCATTTGATGGACTAGATACTAAATAACGTCTACCAGGATCCACATCTTTAACGATAGGTTTAATTGTGTCTACGTACAATTTGATGTACTCTTTTTTATATCGTTCGAAGTCATATTGTGTGTGATACCAATTGCCTCTTAGAGCTACTTCATTTTCATTGTTGCCTGCCCAAACAGCTATAGAGGGATGATGCTGTAAACGTAGCACATTTTGCTCTATTTCATCCTGCACTGAACTGTAATGTAAATTTAAATTATTAAATATATTTTATATTTTTTAGGAAAAGGGGACTTCCACACTAGGAATATCTCCAGTGTCGCGGGGATTTTACAAACATAAGGACACAAAAAACAAAATACCGAGACTCAGAATAAAAAAATATATACCACAGAAAGTGTTGTCCCTTGTGGGGATCGAACCACAACACTTAGCGCAGCGCTTAAACCACTACGCCATCCTTGGATCGTGGATGAAAGTAAAATAAAATTAGCGAACTATAATACTCGCATTATCGGTCTAACATTTGATATCTGACAGCCAACTATAGTCATTGGTCAATTTAAATTCGCGCCCTTCCTTGGCTTCCTGTTACACCCTTCCGTCCCTTTCAATGAAATCACTCTCGCATGTTTCAGATAAGGGAGATGAAATATTACTCAACAAAAAAAACTAACTTACCCAATGAATTCACTGTCTACAGGATACATAGAACAGGCAAACATAAAATCTTGCCAGATCAATATACCATACTCGTCGCACTTGTCATAGAAGTAGTCGGACTCATAAACACCGCCACCCCAAACGCGGAGCATGGCCATGTGAGCATCGCGTGCATCCCGCAACAACTTATCCACTGAGAAAAACGTTTATTTATCACAAGAAAATTTAACAAGTTGTATACGAAGCATCCAGTAATTCAACTACATTCAAATTCCTATACTCAATATCTATACTAATATTATAAAGCTGAAGAGTTTGTTTGTTTGTACGCGCTAATCTCAGGAACCAATGGTCCGATTTGAAAAAATCATTAAGTGTTAAATAGCCCATTTATCGAGGTAGGCTATAGGCTATATATCATCACGCTAAGACCTACAGGAACGGAGCACCAATGAAGAATATTACAAAAAAGGGGGATAATTATCACGCTACGGGCGTTGTTGCGTGGGTCGGCTAGTTATAGAATATTTCCCAAATTGATAAGATAATATCTTCAAAAGTCCTTTGCTCGTTCTTATTCTACGTCCAAACTTTAAACTACAAACTACAACGAAAACTACTTCTTGAGTTCAAACAGAATATTTTATAAATTTGATATATACCAACGGCAGTTTGCTTTTCACCAAGTTCCGGGAGAACATTTGCTGGAATCCAGTTCGAACCTTTCATGAAGATGGGGTAACCGTTGACTTTAAAGTAAAATGTGAGACCAGTACCAGCAGAAGTAGAGTTACCTTTAAAATCAAGAAAAACATTCTTTAACTAATCTCGCTACACGTTTCCACGCTTTGTATCGTTAATTTTATATGCCTAAATATTAAAAATCAGATTTGAAGAATGGTTTTCTTTGGTATAGATTATTTACCTCGTCTCAGGACTCTTAAGATACCAAAAAAAGGCAGTAAATGCCATCCGCGGCGAATCTATCTATACTAATATATAAAGCTGAAGAGTTTGTTTGTTTGTTTGTTTGTTTGTTTGTTTGAACATGCTAATCTCAGGAACCACTGGTCCGATTTGAAAAATTATTTCGGTGTTGGATAGTCCATTTATCGAGGAAGGCTATAGGGTATATATCATCACGCTACTACTAATAGGAGCAAAGCAACTATGAACAATGTTTCAAAAACGGGGGAAATTTTCACGCGACGGGCAATATAAGGCGCAAACGACGTTGCGTGGGTCAGCTAGTACTAATATATAAAGCTGAAGAGTTTGTTTGTTTGTTTGTTTGTTTGAACACGCTAATCTCAGGAACTACTGGTCCGATTTGAAAAATTCTTTCAGTGTTAGATAGCCCATTTATCGAGGAAGGCTATAGGCTATATATCATCACGCTAAGACCAATAGGAGAGGAGCACCAATGAAAAATGTTTCAAAAACGGGTAAAAATTATCACGCGACGGGCAATAGAAGACGCAAACGAGGTTGCGTGGGTCGGCTAGTACCAGTATAAAGCCTTTGTGAAGAAGTTTTCAATGCGTTATAAACGCGACCTGCTTTGTACTCCTAAGAATAAAAAGTAACTTTGTTTGAAATGTTTCAATTGCCGGCACAATAAAAGCACAAGATAAATCAGTTAACGTACCTAGTTTAGACGAAGCTTTTTCTTCTATAACCTCAATGGTCCTGAAGCCTACTCTCACATTTGCATATGAAATTTCATTGTTGTTACTGTGCATACTCAACTGCACCTTTAAGTCATATAAAACTTGTTCCCCGTAGCCGTTCGGCCACCATAGTCTTATTAAGTTCTGTAAAAATTCGTTTAATATATTCAGAGCAAAATGTTGTTGATGGAAAATATTGATATTATTATTTATTTATACATATATTTGTTAGAGGTCTCCACTAAGTATTTAGATATATACGTAGTAGTAGTAGTATTTAGTAGATAGATACGGTCCTTTAATTTTTTTGTAAATATTCATGAGGCTGCGCTAGTGGAGATATTTTGCACTAATTGATTTCATGATTTAGTGTCCGACAAACAGTTGTACCGCAGCAGACAGTCTTAAAACAACGACAGGACGACACACGCAACAATTTCCTTTCATCATAAATACTTTAAGAAAATCTTATCAAATGAATAAGAGTATGCTAGACAATCTATGCTTAGTTTGACTCTAAAAATGTATGATAAAAATTAGAAAAGGCACCGGTATGACTTGATGCAAAATAAACACCGTGATAATTATTTCCTACCTCGCTAACTGGCAGATCCATATCAACTTCAGCAGTTCCATCGTCTCTTGTAAACGTATTGAATTCCAACCACCTTTTTAAGGTCTGTTTTCCCTCTAATTGCAACGAAGTAATAAACGTTCCTTTGATTTCACTTGACTTTAAACGGGTCTCCAAATAAGCTTTTATTTTTAGGTTCCATGTGGATTCATATTTGTTTGTGTGTGTGGTGATTGCTCGTATTATCGCTGAATCATACATTTCTATATACACTGGTTTCCTGTAATAAATAAATATGAAATTTTGTTTTGATTTTTTTTTGTTACTTGAATAAGTACCTATTTTTTGTTGTGATTAAAGATACCTCGTATTTTTCTAAACTGTGGAGAACTGAGCTAAATATTTTCATGTAATAGTATAATGTAAAATAACTATATGAAATCATATATTTTGTTATATTCGTAAAAAAATTATATTGCTCAACAATATTTTATACACTTTGGAATACATTATATTGTATTATCTCACGGTATCAAATTGATCAGGCATATAATAATAAACCTGCTACTGTATTTTCAGTTAGGTAAATGTGTATCTATTATAAAGATAAAGAAAACCAAGAAAAAATCTTTGAAATTCGATATGCGGAATTTTGCGACTTGATTCATGAAAGACTTTTACGTTGATTCCAAACTGACATAAGAGGGTGAAAAGCTCTGACAATAATTTTACTAACAAACAATGTCACTATGTAACACTAGTATAGCGCGCTTTAATGAAGTTAAAAATCTATACTAACTTTAGGGTAATATATATTAAGGTTCCCTATAACCACTATAACCTTGGGGAATATATAACGTATTAGTCCCTGGTACTTGCGGTGGGTGTTGAGTTGAATGAAGAGACGTGTTCTTTATGACTCGGTTTATTTACGACTGTTTCTTGTCGGCGGACGCAGCCGCCTGTCTTATTCCATACATAACTCCGTATACCATCTACTCATATAGTACACACGTACATAATATGGATGTATCATATCCCTACAGCTTCCCCCCTTTTTAAAGGAAAAAAAACTTTCTTTCAAAAAGTAAAACATAAAATAAAGTAACACAACTTATAGACTATACGAAAACATAAATAACACACATCATTACTGTAATATAATCACTAAACACAGTAACTTCTTTTGTTTACATATATGAGCTGGCTGTTGCTGTCTGCTACTGAGGCATTTGAACGGCGACCATATTTGGGTTGCAGGCCGTTTGCTTCTGCACAAATGCCTTGGCCGTTTTCTTGCAGCGATGCCACACCATATACACAATGGCCATAGAAAATATCGCTACTAGCGCAATAACAATCCACACAATATTGTCTAATTTCCGATCAAAGTTATTATTAGTCACTGTCTGGGCAATTAGACTATTGGAATTATGTTCCTCTTTAGTTTGACTCGAGCCCATTGTAAGATGATGCGTGTCTAACTAAAGTACGTATAGTAATAGAATATAAATGATGTGTAATTTATATTAATTTATTTTTAAACAAAAATGTTTACTTAATCTTAATTTATCTAGCACAATATATTAGGTCTTTACCTATGAAATTGCCTTTCTTCAGTACTGGTCATTTCAAATAAAAAAAAGTTTGTAATGGCTCTGTATTCTAAATTTAAATTAATTTTGTTTTAAAACCATGACATTCTATTTACAAACTCAGTCTTTTGTTTTTTGATTAGCGTTGTATTTTCATTACATTTGAACATTTTTCGTCATAGTGGATACTTTAAAAATTCGTGTAATTATGGAATATGAGTTCCGTCGTGGCACCGACGCGACACAAACGGCACGTAACATCAAAAACGTTTACGGAGAGAACTGTACAAACGAACGCACAACCCGCTATTGGTTTTCCCAGTTCCGTTCTGGAAATTTTGACTTGAAAAATGAAGCTCGTAGTCGTCCGGAGACTTTGGTTAACAATAATGAATTAAAGGCGATTGTGGAAGCTGACGAAACTCAATCTACAGCTGAGCTAGCAGCAGCTTTTAATGTAAGCGTCAAAACAATATTGATCCATTTGCGACAAATCGCGTCGAGACCTGCCTTGCGCTGCTCAACATTGCAAAGAAATAAAGGAATTTTAAAACCAATTGTTACGTGCGACGAAAAGTGGATTCTGTTCGACAATCGAAAGCGCTCAGCAAGTTGGTTAGACCCCGGTTCAGCACCAAAGCAATGCCCTAAACCAAAAATGATCCCTAAAAAGGTGATGGTCACTGTTTGGTGGTCTAGTGCGGGTGTGATTCACCACAGCTTTTACAAAATGGCATTAGCATTAATGCATATGTGTACTGTGAAGAACTGGAGAGAATGATGAAGAAGCTTGCACATCTGCAACCAGCTTTGGTCAATCGGTCGTCCCCACTGCTCCTTCACGACAACGCGTGACCCCATACTGCGCAACAGACAGTCTCCAAGCTGAAAGAGCTGGGGTTGGAAGCTCTCCCTCATCCGCCATACTCACCAGACCTTGCACCTACCGACTATTACTTTTTCCAAAATTTAGACAACTTTTTAGTGGGTAAAAAATTAAATTCCCGAGAGGCAGTACAAAATGCCTTTGAAGAGTTTGTTGCCTCCCGTCCAGCAGATTTTTACAAGAAGGTCATCAATAAACTGCCAATACGTTGGCAAAGATGCGTCGATGCATGGGTGATTACTTCGAATAACAGAAATAAAAAAGTTTGAAAAAATAAGTACTTTCACTAATTGCATACAAAACGGCAATTTCTTAGGTAAAGACCTATTATTGTCGTGTCATCAATATGATAAACAATACAATGTTTTATAATAAGGTTCCTTTAAAGCCATTTAAAAATGTTTTCTCTAGAATACATGACTAACTCAATGCTAAGGGTAGTTGATTAAGGAACATGCTCTGCAATAAAAAATTAACAGTACTATGTACTCGGCAGCATTTCCTTAACCAACGCCGCTAGACAGTGTCTATAAACATAGGAAAAATTCACAACTTAAAAAATGATATTATATAAAAAAAATACTGTTAAAAGCTATTTCATTAAAACATACAATGTAATATTTTGCAATGTTGCATTCCATATAAATTACGAACAGAACACACGCGTCGTACTATGCACTTTGCTTATTCAGCGAATCGCAATAGTGTTTTGATATTTCGGCTACTTCGCGTTGTATCTATACTAATATATAAAGCTGAAGAGTTTGTTTGTTTGTTTGAACACGCTAATCTCAGGAACCGCTGGGCCCATTTTGAAAAATTCTTTCAGTGTTAGATAGTCCATTTATCGAGGAAGGCTATAGGGTATATATCATCACGCTATTACTAATAGGAGCGGAGCAACAATGAAAAATGTTTCAAAAACGGGGGAAATTTTCACGCTACGGGCAATATAAGGCGCAAACGAGGTTGCGTGGGTCGGCTAGTATGATATAAAACTGAAGTGAATGAACTGCTAGAAGTGTCCTCATTATTATTTGCATTCAAACAATTACTATTTGTAATACTAGAGTTACAATTTTTTATCTGTATTAATATTCGGCGTTCGACATACATTTTCGTTTCGTCATAAAAAATCGCCCCGGTAATAAAATTGTTTTTTTAATTCTACTGCGCTTACTCCGTTATCAATTATTTTTAATAGCTGTACGCAACCCTAATAACGCGATCGGAAGCTCATCTATCCAAGACTTATTACCTCGTATATTCGATGAGACCTCACAATAAACTTGTTTATCACAGTTCGGTAAAACTGCTGAAACTGCAAGTTGTTACTTGTTATCCGACACTTGCAATACCTGCCATATGTACAGTACACTGGATTGACTTTCCGCCAACGCTGCGTAATCTAGTACATGAGGCTATGCATTGTATTATTTCTAGAAAGAGTTTCTGTTACTACATTTTGATTACCGTTATATTACATATTACACATTTTATTACATTATGATACATACATTATCTATACTAATATATAAAGCTGAAGAGTTTGTTTGTTTGTTTGTTTGAACACGCTAATCTCAGGAACCGCTGGTCCGATTTGAAAAATTATTTCAGTGTTAGATAGCCCATTTATCGAGGAAGGCTATATATCATCACGCTAAGACCTATAGGAGCGGAGCAACAATGAAGAATGTTACCAAAACGGGGGAAAATTATAACGCTACGGGCAATAGAAGACGCAAACGAGGTTGCGTGGGTCGGCTAGTATTAAATAACATTACACACATATTATTACGTTACCCGACCAATATACTTACGTCTCTCATGCACGATCCTGAGTGACGATGGTCGTTTCATACCTCTACCGTGGGGTGGATTCCGTGCGCGTCGCAGTTCCACGACCTTTTATGCTGAGCTTTCCCACCAGCGCAGCTAAATCCGCCGATCTTCTGGTGTGTTTGGGGATATGGTTCGACGTCACCGCCGCTATTTCCGCTGGACGGGTCGCCTCCATCTTCTTGTCAGCTACTAAGCCAAATGGTCTGTTTCCTTCACCTCCGTTTTGCTTAAACAGCTTGCACTGCCGCCGGGAGATGAATATTGCGCCTTCCCACGATTCGAATTGGCAGAACCAGAGTCGCGTTGGTCCTCTAAAACGTATTCCGGCTGGATGCACACCGAAAGTTGTTATATTTCAATCTCTAAACACCGTAACTCGACAAGTACAAACAAAAATATTTCGGGGTCACCAGTTTAGGGTAGTGTATATTAAGGTTCCCTATAACCTTGAGGAATATATAACGTATTATTCCCTGGTACTTGCGGTGGGTGTTGAGATGACTCGGTTTATTTACGACTGTATCTTGTCGGCGGACGCAGCCGCCTTTCTTATTCTATACATAACTCCGTATACCATCTACTCATATAGTACACACGTACATAATATGGATGTATCATATTGTATCCCTACACTAATATTTCAAATTTGAAAGTAAATCTGTCTGTTAATTTTTCACAGCTAAACCGCTGAAGTAATTGAGATGAATTTCGGTATAGAGATAGATTGGAGAAGGACATAAGATACTTTCTGTCGCGATAACCGACATAAACTAGGGCGACATATAAATAAGTCTTATTACCAGTTAAATAAAAAAAAGAAATGACGTAACTGGAGAAGCTTACCAGATTCCAATGGATGGAAAAGCCGGCCCCCAATCCCAGCTGAAAGAAGCCTGCATTTTTCTCAATTGGTTGATATGACATTCTCCATTGTATTCGCTAGGTACACATTCTGGCGCTACAAACTGCTTTTCAGAACGAATTCGCGCAGCTTCCACAGGGGATATGAATGTAACTTTCAACTTGTTCTCCCCAATCTGTAAATAGGTAAGGAAAAAACAGACTTAAGAAAAGTATTCTATTTGATACCATATTTACGAAAAATAAGTCATGAGTGGGATTTAGGATCTAAAAGACAAAGGCAATTTGAGTCTGTTGCCGCTTCTCACTGAATAATGTTGGGGTTGGGGCTAAGGGTTGTTGTTTTTTTTTTTGTGAAAACATCTTTTAAATAGAAGATTATTTGATGTACTCATACCAGGATTGAAGAGACACTATCACAGTGGATTACAAATCATTTAAAAAAAATAGTTCAATTTTCTATCGATATTTAGTTCCTTCCTTTATAGCTTAAGAAGACATATTATTAAATTACTTACTTTCTTTGCAAAATAAATAGCGAAGCGAAGAACGACTTTCCTACTAATCTACCAAGATGTATGATCACTTTACAAACATACATGGAAAGGACACAAAGAATAACCAGACTCAGAACAACAATTTGTGGCTCACACAAAATATTGTTCCATGTGGAATTCGAACCCGAATGCGCAGTTGTTAATATCATAAAGTTTACTATACCTGAATTACTGTCCTAATATCATACACGTAGCGCACGAACATGTTAGTGCCCGTTCCAACAGGAATTTCGTTCAGTTCTACGAACGCGATTGTATCCAGTCCTTCGAAAACCAATTGACATACCCGCGTGTTAAGCTGTTCAGCGGATACTGGAAACAGAGATGTTCATCATAAGAACTTTAAGACAGGACAACCTGAACAAACCCTATACCGATGACGATACGTATGATCGACGAGGTCTAATAGGCCAAAATCTTCTGTTTAAGGAAAAATCTACTTTCAGCCGCGGACAATTCGATGCTGTTAATGAGAAGTGCTTCGTAAATATTTTTTTATTATATGAGAGATGTTAGCATCTCGTGACAATTCATTACTTTAGGTCATCCCTGCCAAAGTAAACATAGCGCGACTTATATGGATTAAATCTTATAATCATATTGATCTTGAATATAATCCATAATTTGAAAATTGTTGAAAAGTAGAATTAAAAAACCCTGAGTTAGCAGTAATGTTATATTACTGTTAAGTCATGATTTTCAAGTAGATTGAGAAAACGACAATTAGACGACTTTTTCTCAAAAACTTCATACCCTTTAATAATCTCTAAACTGTTCCCGTAGGCGAGATGGCATTCGCAAAATGTAAAAGTTATTACAAAGAATAAGAAGAACATATCAACGCTAACTCACGTGGTCAAAACAAAAGAATGGAAACGTTAGCGATTGTAGAAAGAGATTTGAGAGAGTGAGAGGTTGATATATTTTACTTAATTCTATTTCATTAATTGAAAGTAATTCTTTGAAAGGTGTATTAGATAAGTATGTAGAAGTTGTGAGAAGAGATAAGTAACAATATATTGGCATATTATCTGTTTAACCATGTGTTGAAATACTTAAAGTGGTTCGGACGAGGGCTAAATATCTTATTGACCTCAATGATTCTGTTGCAGTAAACAAGATAAAGATAAGGTATTGTTAGAAAATATCCTGATAAGGACAACAAGTGTTAGGGATTAGGGTATTGTGTAAAAGTATTGAATATTTTAACCACACCACAAACTGAATGCGTTCACTGAAGTAATGTGTATATTAATATATCTTATTTAATGATATTTGTGAATGCGTATATATAATATATACTAATACTAATACACATATAAAGCTGAAAAGTTTGTTTGCTTGAACACATAAATCTCAAGAAACGCTGGCCCGATTTGAAAAATTATTTCTGTTGAATTAAATAACGTAGCTCAGGTTTTCATCACTATTTATTTAAATAATAGGAAATTATACAGAGGATGTCGGTCGCTTGATGTCACGGAATAGACAGAGAGCTATACATTACAGCGTGCAACTACACAAAATAGGCGCGCAATTCAAAAATAGAATATGACATTCAACAATTTCAGTGTTGGATACTACATATATCGAGGAAGGCTAAAGGTTATATATCATCACGTTAACAACAATAGGAGCATCAATGAACAATATTTCAAAATCGGGGGAAAATTATCAGGCTACGGGCAATAGGAAACGCAAACGAGGTTGCATGGGTCAGTTAGTAAATATATATACGTTATAGTATCATCATTAGCAACGGTATGTAATAGTCTACTGTTGGACATAGACCACTCCTTAGAAGGAGGGTTTGACCGAGCATGTCATCCTGAATGGTTGGTTGATATGTTCATAGTTCGATATCTTTCACGAAAGCCTCAATTCCTTCAAATCTTCTCTCCTTCGTTATAGCAAGCTTTAATTTTAATGCACATCTCACTAGTTTTATATATTATTTAGTTTGAAACGGTGTATCTGATTATGGTTAGTTTCTGTTTGTTTTTTTTCTTAAATTTTTTAACTCTATTTAAAAAAAAAAAATTAGTATATAATATAGTGCCAAAACGAAGCATTGTCTACTGTCAAAGTTGTGTACAGTTGTAACTGTACGGCAGGTTTACCATAATGTAACTACTGTTAAGACTGTTTTTTGTATTTTATCAATCTGTTACCCGTATCTCTACCTATTGAATAAAATAAAAATAAATAAATATTGACTTTTGTCCAAGTTAGACTTTCCTGCTCTAAACTGAAGCTTTTTGATGAAAGACATGAGAAAGTGGTAATCGTTTTTTTTTATGTAATACGCGGGCAAACGAGCAGACGTAATGGCAGACGCTCCGAAGAAAAAATCGAAGTTCAGCCGTATTACAGCAGACTTAAACTCGACCCCAGCTTGTTTTAGCACAAGTACAATTTTAACAAAAATAAAACCGACTTCAAGGTTCGACTCGATTTCTCTTGGATGCCATGATCAGATATTAATGTCCTTATCATGGTACCACCGTTGGAACATCTCCTTTCTTTTAAAAAAAGAATTATCAAAATCGGTTCATAAACGACGAAGTTATGCCCGAACAAACATAAAAAAAAAAAAAAAAAAAAAATATATATATGGTCGAATTGAGAAACCTCCTCCTTTTTTTGAAGTCGGTTAAAAAAGGGCTATGAGGAAATAAAAAGGAGCAGGTTCTCAATTCGACTGTTTTTTTTTTATGTTTGTTATCTCAGAACTTTTGACAAGGGAGGGAACCGATTTAGATGATTTTTTTTTCCAAAGCTGGTGCTTCCCGTGTGGTCCCAATTTACTTTGGTCCAGTTCTTGAAGTCTAATTATTTTGTAAAATTTTGTATTATTTTGATTACCACTTCTTGTTAGATACCTATTATCATGGGAAGTTCCACTGAGTGGAGTTTCATTTGTTAGTTTAAAAACACAGTCGTCAAAAATCTACATCATAACTTCATAATGAAGCAACTCACCGTTGAACTTGACAGTATAAGTCCACGCGTCGTAACCCACCCACCGCGTGAGTATATCATTACGTTCCCACAGGATGTCCCCAATAATGTTCGCATTCTTCAAGTCGGAGTACACACCGCCCGGGACGGTCGCATGTCCAGTTATTGCTGAGGACAAACACAATACATTTTAACCGAATTTCAAAAAGTTTTCTATGTTCCACTGAATGTTTTTTTTTCCTAAACACAAGTTTATGTATTTAATACTGATAATACAGGTTATATTTTCTGCTGTAGGTATAAAAAGAATATATTTTAATTACCTATTGTTTTTATTTTTTCCTTCATTAAACAAAAAAAAAAAAACGGTTTTATTGAAACAAAAAAAAAATCGTTGGGTCCGTGTTTCCATCCGGTCAACTCAGTTTACGCTACGCTCAACGATTTTAATTTTTTGTCTGATCAATGCTTTAGATTGATAAGAGAGAGGGTTGTGATGACTGGGACCTGGGACCTATTGAATTATTTTTTAGCTTTTAATACATTATTTTCAATAAAACCGTTTAAAATTAAAATTTTACCCGTTAGCTTATTAGCAGTTAACGTATAACTGTATTTAGAAACTCGTGTATGTCAGTTATCGCGATAAAGATTAACCCATGTCCTTCTACAAGGAGCAAAGTAGTAGATCATCATCAAGGTAGTAGAGCCACGCTGATTTCAGCACGAACGGGCCGGCTCGACCGGGGCGGTACTACCCTCGCACAGAAAATCAACGTAAAATGACAGCTATCATGCTGTCGTGTTTCGTTGGTGAGTGTGAGACCGGAGGCCCAATGATGCAGAAGCATCATTAGCCCGCCATGGTGTGGGTCACCATGCTGCATTGTTGCATTGTCTATAGCATTGAAATCGGTGTAGTGGTTTAGTCGTGAAAGCTTAAAAGACTTAACGTATATGTTACTGTAAAAGCCCGTATAATGGTTAATCTTGGGTTTTACCAGTAAATCTTAGGATTAACCAATATGAGTTGGTAAATGTAAGGCTTTTTAAAAAGGGACGATTTTTTCGGACTTTTGAATGAGAATTTTAGTACATGCTAGGTATTACCAGTGACGGCTGGTAAATGTTGGTTTTGAGAATAAAACAATGAGTAATTTTTAATAATTTATTTCAATTAACTAACTAGTATATTTAGGTTCGGGTTTTGTTTTTGTTTAATTGGAATAAAAAAATAACCATAACCTAATCGCTGGTTGAAATGAACAGGCTAGGCGAGTAAATTAATGAGAGGAGATGCTGGAGAGTCTCGACCGTGACCCCTGGGGTCGCCCTTATCGTGCGGTGCGTCAAAAGCTCCGCACGTCGGGCCCCCCTTACGGAGACTCTCCAGCCCAGCATTCTGCAGAAAGTGGTCGAGGGCCTTTTCCCGCAGCGGGCGGAGCACACGCCCCTGTCGATGGCCTACCCGGTCAGAGACGACGGGGGCGATGTTCCGCCCGTTAGGGAATCGGAGGTAGGGGCGGCAGTTCTGAGAATCCGTTCGAAGAACACCGCCCCCGGGCCGGGCGAGCCACGATGGCTCGCTGGTCGTTCCGACTGGAGACTCCACGCGCTGGCTTTGCTGCCGTGGAGGCTCGAGTGGGCAGGGCGGCAGCACGAGACTCTTTCCTTCCGACTGACGCAGGTGCTTTCCGGGCACGGTTGCTTCGGGAAGTACCTGCACTCGGTTGCCAGGAGGGAACTGAGTCCCGCCTGCCACCACTGCGACTGCAGTGAGGACTCGGCCCAGCACACGGTGGCGGTTTGCCCCGCATGGGCGTCGCAGCGTCGGGCCCTCACTGCAGTCATCGGAGGAGATCTCTCTCTACCGGCCGCAGTTTTACCGCGGTCGCCACCTTCTGCGAAGACGTCATCTTGCAGAAGGAGGCGGCGGAGAAAGCCCGGGAAGACGACCTCCACTCGGACCCGATCCGCCGCCGGCGAACCGGGCAGCGGAGGCGCGCTCACCAGCGTCTCATGCCGCCCTGAGTGTGGCCGCGGATAGTCGGGACGGGTTTTCCCATCCATTCCAAAAAAAAATGTCATCGATCCAAGTCACAGAACTATTCGGACTTTTACAATTAGGAGTTGGTAAATCTTAGGTTTTACTGGAAAATCTTAGGATTTATCATAATTCGGGCTTTTACAGTAGATAACATTTATATATAACTAGCTGAAACCCGCGGTGTTAACCGCGGTTATTGTTGTACCGCGAGTAACACCGCGGGACAAAGTTAGTCTAAAAAAGTAGCATAAGTTACTCCCTGGATCATCAGCTGCCTGCCAGTGAAAGTCCCGTCAAAAGTCTGAGATTACCCGAACAAACAGACAGACCGACAGACAGACTGTCAAAAATTTTTTAACTAAATTATTGGTATATGTACCGTGCATACATACATATGCATTTAGTTTAAACCTATTATTTTAATATTACAAACAGACACTCCAATTTTTTTTATTTGTATATATTTGATTAATTGTTTAGGACCTACATGAGACGTCCTAGATCTAAATATGTATAACTTATACAAGACTATTATTTCGTGTAGCTGTTTATAAATACGTAAATACAATGGCACTACCTACATTATTTAACAATTTATTACTTTATACACTTCTTCTGCATTTAAACCTCAAGTATTCCATGTATTATATGCAAAGTGTGATACATATATATATTTGCATATCTATCTACATAATCACATATCCCATGAATCATAACGTAAACATGTTGTTTGTTAATGCTTTTTTATTCTTTTTAACATTTTCTTACTGATATCGTAAATATCACTAAGTAATGAGTCGCTAACCTGTAATTAAATGGCACACCACGCAATAGTATTTAACTAAAGTATTCTAAATAGGTAAACTCTTGGTATTTTTAACTCTTTTCCGTCAATTGTCAAAAATAAACTTGAATTTAATAAATAAATTTTACCTAATAAATAACATCAAACATTCATTTTCTTGAAAGTTATATTTTCAAACAAAACCCTAACGCTATAGTAACTCCAATCGATTTTAACAATAATTGAACTTAAAAATATACTTATATTGACACTTACGTGCTTCTATATTTTCAGATCATTGTCCGATAAAGCCGTATCGTAAACTTTAGAGTAAACTATATGAAATAATAAGTAAAACAAACAAACAATACTTACAACCGTTGGTATTTGAAAACGTCCACGCAACTTCGTTAGATGATAGCTGAATGTTTTTGGCATAAATCACCGATATGGCTACACAAAAATATATGAAGGCCTGCATTTTTTAAGTTTAATATGTTATTTATTCACCTCCTGTCACAACGCATATTTTGTTCGAAACGTTAATCACTATCAACGGCGCGTTTACTTCAGCGTAATGATGTGAGCATACAGACCTCGTTATCGATAACAGTATTATGAATAAGTCAATCGATTCAAAACCAGCGTTCGACAGCTTAGTAGTACACACGCTCATTAATTATAATTCGTTTTTTTATATTCGTAACCATGTTTACTAGTTTTATGTAGTAGCGTAAAAAACTAGACTACTTTTGCCGGTTGTAACACTAACACTAATACTTATAATTGGACCGTTTGTTCAATTTGTTCATCTCAGGTCAAATGCTAGATAACATGAAATATTTTATTATCAACAGTATGCAAATGCAATGGAGAATCGTTATTTATGAATTCACAGTAAGTCACGATAAAATATGTGTAGTTTATGTACAGGTAAACTTAGAAATGAGCTAATCTCGCAATAATCGAGTAATGAAGTGGTTAGAAAATGAGTCAGAAAAGTAAATACCTAATTGTTGCTAAAACAATAGGCTAAATTAAATTGAATGGAAGCAGTCTGATGTCACATCACTAACAATTCGCCAATTATTCTCTAATTACAGCTCCGTATGGTCCTATTGATCATTATGTTTGTGTGCAGCCGTCTCTAGTTTCAAAATTCTTTCAAGTCGATTTCGATGTTCGCAATATAAAAACATGCATTACGATTTACTTACATTAAACCGAAGTTCTGTAAATAAGTACAATTTTAACAAAAATAAAACCGACTTTAAGGTTCGACTCGATTTCTCTTGGTTGCCATCATCAGATATTGATGTCCATATCATGGTACCACCGTTGGGACATATCCTTTCTATTAAAAAAAGAATCATTAAAATCGGTTCATAAACGACGAAGTTATCCGCGAATACACATAATATATATATATATATATATATAAATACGGTCGAATTGAGAAACCTTCTCCTTTTTTTGAAGTCGGTTAATAACTAAGGTTCGATAAACAAAGTATAAAATACTAAACGTTGTACTACACAGAGGTTTAGTCAAAAATGAAATGAATGAGAAGCGCTAAGAGCAAGAATATTGTTTATTTTTTTTCCAATGGTAAATAGGTAGGTATTTATAGTTTACCTATAAGCAAGGGTCCACGTCTATGTTGTCTATGGAAGACCATAGAAGAGGCAATCCAGTCATTAACAGGCACCGAGCCACTGAGGCAGTCAAAATGCAGGTTAGGCAGGTTATGCATCATGGATACATGATGATCGCATAACCTGCATATTGACTGCCTCGGTGCCAGCGTGTAGTGACTGCTATGCTTGAGGTCTCGGATTCGATTCCCGGGAAGGACATGGTATGATCTGCAAATATTTATTTCGGAGTTTGGGTTTTTTTGTTTTCTATGTATAATATGTAGGTATGTATTTACAAAAAACAAGTATGAATGTTTTTGTGTCAGATGTCTAGTATACATAACACAACTCACAAGCTCTGCTTTGTTTGGGATTAGATGGCGTTGTGTGTAGTGAAGTGCGAAACATAGGTTTGATCCCATTAAAAAAGACACATATACTTGTAAATATTCTGTATTTTGAAAGAGGTATGCAGACAATGCATAAGCGTAATAAACGCCAATAGTATGTTGGCTAACATATTGTTTACTATAATTTGAAATCCATTACTTGATGTTCTCCTATCCGATCAACGGAGACCAACCAACTACGCAATGTGTCCGCAAATACAGGTACACTCTCTGTTCCCTCGCTCTCATAATCCAATGGGACGGTTTACAGACATGATCCGAGAGAGATCAGGCCCAGGACCGACAGCTTTACGTGCTCTCCGAGACACAGGGGTTCAAACCTAAACTTCGAGTTTTTATGAAGTATTTCTATAATCAGAAAAACTCAATAACACTTTTAGCCCGACCCGGGATTCGAACCCGAGACCTCTTGATCGGCAGTCGCATACGTCAAACGCTAGACCAATGAGGTATCCATTACATAAAAGGAGTAGGAACTCCTATTGCACTTAATCGAGCACTCTAGGAATTAGATTAGAAAAAATGGAAGTACAATATGAAAGAAAGATTTCGGACACAAGGACAAGGACACAGAATAGTTTTCATCCCAGAAATAATAATGAGAATGAGAAGAAAGCTAGTTATATAACTTAACTTATTCCTGTAAACTTCACAAACAGCTTGATAAACTTAATCAATTTGGAATAGTCACCCTATCAGTTAGCAGGCAACTTCACGATATGGCGTTTATTTATTAAGTACTCATTCCGGAATGAGTTCGATTGTCCATCACTGTTAAATTCATTTAGCCTGCAAAATGTTTTAAAGAGCAAGTCCCACGTCGGTTTGTTGTATCAGCCGTTTGACAGAACCAATCTAAAGCTATTTTTAGCCACATGTCGTTTAACCAAAACCTACAACAGAATTTGCAGAGAAGTGGATGTGTTTGCCGATTAACTTCCCACTTTCAAAAAGTCTGTTTTAAGACTGTTGTTACATTAGATTTTGGTATCAATTATTTAAAAATACTTAGTATCAATTTATCTACTTGAATTTGTTTTAATTTTTGTTACTTCCTTTTTCTTATCCGCTCTCATTTACTTTTATTTTATATATTGTTTATTTTTTCTTATTCACACTTATTACTAAACGATGAAATGTGTTTTGTTACTAAACCTAAAGAGATAAGTAGAAAATAATTTTAATGTAAGAATGCGTGGGGCGACGTTATTGAAATATTTTCAAAAAGCACCCCACGCTTCTTTACATTAAAATTATTTTCTACTTTTTAGTTAAGTTTATTTATAAGAACGTGTTTTTCTTAGATTTTTAAATTAATATTTAAATATTTAATATTTAAAAATTCTTGCCTGTTATCGGTCCTCGATAAGTCTACTAAGTTTAAATGAAATCTGAACGTTGAAGTGGGTCAAAATCAAGTCCAAAGGAGTCGGTTACAAACAAAAATACTGGTAAAAGCATGTAAAAATAACCTTTAAATTTTCTTTAATAAAAAGCATAATCTTTAGAGAATAGAAACGTTTTTCGTTTGATGTTTACGAATGTTTTATGCGATATTTTTAGAAAGTTTAGTTTCTATACTGAATAAATCTACATAAATACTTGTACTTGACCTTGTATTGTATGTTATTGTTACGTCTTTATCTCATACTTTATTAAGAATGGTATTATCAACTTTTAGCTGTTTGACCTATATGTATTATCTTTAGTACCAATAAATACTAATCACGAGAGTAATCGTAATTTTTTTTCATCTGGTATTTATTTACAGAGAGTAACTGTGCCTGCAACTTTACATAAATTTTAATTACATACATTTAAACCATGGGAGAGCCACGCTTCGGCATGAATGGGCCGGCTTCGCCCCTCCCATCATCCCTCTCCCCATCCCCCAATGGCTGGCAACGCACTTGTGACGCCTCTGGTGTTGCGGATGTTCATGGGCGACGGTAATCGCTTACCATCAGGTGATATGTCTGCTCGTTCGCCCCCTATTCCATAAAAAAGACACAAAAGCATGGATATGTTCAATTAAAACCATATAAATAAACTGTACAACATCTTCACGGAAAATAGCATTTCTACGAGTAACAAAAGATAAATTTCAAGTGTTTTTAACCCTTGGGTGCTCTACTTGCTGATTCCAAGACAAAACAGCTAGAAGGACGCTGCTAATATACTACTAGACATAACGAACTCCTGGTAGGAGCCAGCCAACACTATTTTCGTCAGTATTTTTTACCGAGGCCGAATGAAGCGTTACTTTCTCTGAGCTCGAATGCTTTAATTTTGTTATAAATAATAACAATACAGCGAGAAGAACAACAGTATATATATATATGTATACAGAATAACAATATATATTTGTTTAAATAAATAAGAAAACTGGTTCAGGGTTTCTGATTAGTATGTATTCACGAGCCTTCTATTCTGCTGGCGTTGCACCAAGTGTTACCTAAATTGTAATTTATTGCATTAACAAATGTAAGACGTAAACCAAACAAAATTCTATCAGATCTTATGTAATCTTGAACAGATCATTTAAATACATTAAAAGTTATCTTGAATACGAGTATGATGTTCTCAACATCATGAAAGGTGCTCAAGTCTACTCCAAAACTATGTTTTTGAATAAAAACTTTACCCAACATATAGTAAAGCCTCTGACAGTTTATTAACCGTCAATTCTAACATGACAGAAGCATCACATTGCTAAAATACCTACTACCATAGTGAAGAGTATAATTAAAGCTATTTAAATGAATAACGTTATCTTATACGAGGAATATCGATTGATCGAACGGAGTGAAGCCTATGTGAATAGAGCCTGGAAGGGTACTTACTTACTTAAGCATAGCCTGAGTTTGAAAGAGTTGCAGAAGATAATCTTTTACATATTACTTAAAAGATAACCCCTAACATAACCCCACTTTACTCTTTAAAGACCCCAAAAAATCATAATCAGAGCAGACAACGATCTTGCCCAAGACCCATTAGATAATAAAGGCAAGATTTCTTTGTGCCAACATCTGTTCTTAGGATATTTGTTGTAACAGAATATTTCAAATAAAATTGCAGTTTAATCACTTAAAATAACAAACATCTTTATTAAAGAAGAAGAACTAATGAACTAGAACATGAATGAACGGAAGACTACTTTCTACGGAGGCCTACTACGTGGGAGAGCCAATCTTCGGCATGAATGGGCCGACTCGACCGTAGTAATACCACGGTCTCACAGAAAACCTATGTGAAATAGTGTTTGCGCTATGTTTCACCGAGTGAGTAAGGATGCCGGAGGCCCACAATCCCCTACCCCTACCTCCCCTCCGCTCCCCCTCCATCCCCAAAAGGCTGGCAACACACTTGTGACGCTTTTTGTGTTGCAGGTGTCCATCCACTTACCATCAGGCGATACGTCTCCTCGTTTGCCAGCCTATTCCAATAAAAAAAATAACTTATGAGATCTTTTTAGTGATAATGAAACTAGTAATAGTTCCACTGTAATCACAAATTTAGCAACAGAAGATTGTATTATATCAATTACATAAAGGAAATTGTAATAAGTATCTCATTCTTGTTACAGGTGCACATTTGCTGCTGTTCTTTTTGGCGTTTGTGTTCGGTTCTTTCTGCACATTCTGCTTTCATATGCTAATGTACCTGTTCGACGAGAAGTGTGTTTTGTTCCCAAAGCTGCTGTCTCTCACGTCCATGCGTCATAATGTCATTTACGAGTTTATGCCATCGAATAAAGACCTGACTGACTGTAAGCTTGTTCTTTACATTTTAAGAAAGTACGTTTTGATTTATGATTATAAGATGAAAATATACATAATATATATATAGCCACTATTATGCCTCAAATAATTCAGTAGCCCCACAAGAATATGAGTCAGTAGCTAACCGTGTTATTTTTTTATTAAAATTACCTACTGCGTAAAAACGTTTATTATTAAGGCATTGCCTTAAACGGCGAATTTTGCTTACGGAAACTATTGAGTTTCCGTAAGTAATATTCGCCGTTTTCTGTTCTCCAATCACAACAGAAATCTTCGTTCAGAAAACAATCTGCTTCTCTTAAGTCCCTCCCACAATTCTACTTTCGTAAACTCTTCGTTCTTCGTTCAAGCAGTTTTACTCTAGAATGCGCGACCACTTGAAATCAGGATGTCCACTAACCGTTTCATATTTAAAAAGAAGGTATTTGTCCAAGGAGGTCATGTACCACTGGCATGGTAGAGTCGTCGAAACTAGTACTCCAACCTATTTCTTATTATTCTAGTGTACGAATGTAATCTATACTAATATATAAAGCTAAAGACTGTTTGTTTGTTTGAACGCGCTGATCTCAGGATGCGCTGGTCCGCTTTAAAAAAATCTGTCAGTGTTGGATATTACATTCATCGAAGAAGGCTGTAGGCTATATATCATTACGCTATGGCCTATAGGAGCGGAGCACCAATGAAAAATGATTCAAAAACAAAACGAAAAATTTTCACGTTACGGGCAATAGAAGACGCAAACGAGTTTGCGTGGGTCACTTAGTATTATATATAGTGTGATTGATGATATTGTTTAAGGTCATAGTGTTTATGTATTTGTCGTATTTGCAGATAAACCTATTTATGTAATGCTATATAATGTATATTTTAGCCAATTACGAAAGCTATGTGCACTTCCTCACAAGATTTTGAATTTAGTCTCAAATCTCAGTTTTATAATATATCGAGTCACCAAGTACCTTATTTCTAGAAATATTTAAGATAACAGCACCAGTCTTTAACAGTTCACTCCTGGACCTAGGCCTCTCCTTACAAAGGAGGTTCTGGCATACCACGGTGGCCAGACGAGTTGATGTAAAAAAAAAAGTTTTGCTCCTTATCGCAATAATGTTGTTCTACGTAGTAACCTCCCTTAGGTGCCTCTTAAGGCGCGTATCCAGCGAAATTGTTGGCAATTTCAGTGTTCCCAACTGTTTCCAATTCTTCAGAAAGTCGCCAAATTTTGTTTCCATTGTATCTACACCGAGTCGCCAACAATATGAAAAACATTCCAACCAAGCGTCACCACAGAGCCAATAAATATTTGCAACAAGCGTATTCTATTGACGTTTACCGCCAAGAACGGAAACATTGTCAACACAAGTAAATTGCAAAAACTTTTGTCACCAACACGTGTTGACAACACAAAAGTTGGCAATTTTTGTTCGGTGGAGACTCAGCTCGACGTGGGGGTGATGTGATGACATTGCGTGATACCTTGACGTATTCTTAATCCGTCACGACACGAAGAGATAGTCTACATTTAATATATAATGACGTTTATCTTACTTTACTTTTTAACAGTGCCAGTAGATTTTGTGAGTGCGCAGTGGGTTGAGAAGAGTACCTGCGCGCTACCAACATACGTCCCCCTCGTATCTGGTATCTTTGGCCTGGTATGGACCACCATGTTTCTCATGTTTTCTACGGGTACCAGAACGCTTACTGGGTATTACATTTTTCCTATATCATGTTTTACATGTCTATTTATAACTCCTTCCAATTTTGTTGTAAAATTTACATGTGTTTAAATTTGCAAAAAATAGTTTAAGAAGAAGAACCATATAGTAACTTCTAATTTCACAACGTACAATGAAAGTTCCGTTTAGTTTATGTACATTATAACCCGATCACTTACTTTATTAAGAGGATTTTTAAGTGAAGATGATGATTCTGGAATCAAACTTACTTGTACACTGCCTGCATTATTCCACTATTTTTTTAAGCTTACACCTAACCGGTTACGCCTGATAATGCCAATAGAATGAATTGCAACAAGGTCCATCGAGTGTCGACAATCGACGGTATAAATTAGATAATGATGGACTCCTTTCAGCCGTTACTGTCACGGTTTCCTGTCTCGACGGAGATCAACCAAGCATGCAAAAGAATTATAGTTGACACGTGTTTGCGCACAAACACAGGTGCACTCTCTTATAATCCGATGGGATAGTTATCCGACACGACAAGAGAAATATCAGGCGCAAGGCCGTTGGCTTTACGTGCTCTCTGAGGCACAGGTTTAAGTTCTCCGACCTAAATACCATATAAGCATTTAATCCGATTCCTTTTGAATCCAACAATATCTGGCAATAGAAAAAACTACTTTCACATATTTTTGTTGTGTAGGTTACAGCGGCCGTGGCGTGTGCTTACACCTGTGTTCGTCTTCTCATTAGCCATGAGCATCCTTTGTATCTACTCCTCGGTGGTGACACACTCCGGCTTACAGGAACTTTGCGTCAAACTCGGCGAGATTACTGGCACTTCGACGTTAGTAACATAAAAAACATACTGCTTTCTTATTCCAAGTCATCATTTTCCTAGCCTTTATCACTCCCAAGATTATTTTAGGGCGGCTACTAGTTCAAACAGTTTTAGCCGATTATCAGTTTTTCCACGTAAGACTGCGAAGTTAAGGACATCATGCTCTACTTATGTGAAATATTTATTAGCACATGGTCTTTTTTTACATCCGGAAAAAACTCCTGATATGAGAATATCTGATAAATTTATATTATTGTCCTCAGATGTACGTATGCAGTTAATGTGGTGACCTTGGTTTACGAGCGACGCATCCGTGGCGTGTACCAAGCGACGCGCCTGACAATCGTCTCTGCGTGGCTGCATACTGCCTGTTGGATCTGCTCAACACTGCTCACACTTTTCCGAGTCGTTCTGGCCGTCGACTTCCAGCTTGTTCGGGTTAAAGTGAGCCTACGCGCCGACATTGATAGGTTAATGGTAATAAAATGAGATGAAAATTATTTATTTATGGCCTACAGAATACAATGCAAAACACACAATGAAACAGTAAAGACAAAATCATTGTAAATTAGACGACGGTGATTTGCTTATAAATGTGGACCAGAACGGCCGGGGATAATTTCGTCGTTTATGAACCGATTCGATAATTCTTTTTTTAATGGAAAGGAGACGTCTCAACGGTGGTACCATGATAAAGGCATTAAGTCTGTTTCATTGAAGTCGGTTTCATTTGTGTTAAAATTGTACTTGTACAAAAACATACAAATCTACGTTATCGATTAGTAAACGCTAAGAAATGATATTGATATATCTTAAGAATCTCATATATTTCCCTATTCATTCCCTATGTCAGAAACTTCTTTCCTCCTTTCTATGTCCCTTTAAGAAATATTTCATTCCTAAAGAGATCAGGAAGGCAGTTAGTCAAATAAAATCAAGAAAGAAGATGATAAAAAACTTCCATACTAAGCAGAATAAGATTTTCGATAGACTACAGACAGAATAGATAGTCCTAATATTTGATATTCGGTACATTTTGATTCAAATGACCCTTCTACATCACACTTTTTTTATTTCCTAGGAGCGAAACGAAACACATCTACGAACTGTTTCACCTGATGACCTACGAATGAAAGACGATCAGGCAACGACCGTAGAATGTTTCGACAAGTTAGGTGATGACATAACTGTTGTTCTAAAGAAACACAGCGATTCAACAACCTCAAAGGAGCCTCTTATTTCTGAACCGTCGTTAGTTCCTGCAGAACAGAACAAATTGGACAGAATTAGGGCATATGAAAAGGTACGTCGAGATCAAAGATTCATTCCTCAACTAGTATATGATATATTAGACAAAATATGTCCTCTTAGTGTACCTACTCCTTCTATATATTCTATTCATTGGGATGATGGTTCTGAATCTGAAGAAAATCTTAATATACCTAAAAAAAGTGCATTAAAAGGGCATGAACGTCATCAAATACAAAATACAATTGAGGAAAGTGAAGTTATAGCAAAACAATTAGTCAACGATTTACTTAAGAAATTAGAGGATCAATTATTGGAATTGAAACTTCCAACGGCAGGAGTATATACGTTTAAAAGTGAAGAGTCTTTTATGACTGCACCTGATTGGATAAACCCTGATTTAACCAAGGAAGAAATCGATAGATTTGATGAAGAAAAGAAAAAAAAATCTAATTTAAAGAATGCCAGCTCACAAACGCAGGATGAAAAGAAGAAGAGTACTCCGAAAAGGGTACTAATATCTGACAGAATTGACGACGAAATGACAGCAGATAATATACGGGAACCGACCAACCAACAGGGTATAAGAAATCTACCAGTCCTATCAAAAGAAGACTCACCATTTAACAAAGCAGAGCAGGTATCAAACACACGAGAATCAACAAATGAATTAGGGCCATCAAATCAACAAGAGTCATCTAGCGATTCGGGGCCATTAAATCAACCAGAGGCATCAAACGAACCCGGACCATTAAACGTACCAGGGCCAGCAAATGAACCAGGACCATTAAGCCAACCAGATCCATCGAAACCACCTGAGTTCTTTCTTTTTAAATGGCCTGGGCCATTGAACGTGCTAGGGCCAGCAAATGAACCAGGACTATCAAACGAACCAGGGCTATCAAACCAACAAGGGTCTTCAAATCAATCAGACACTTCTAACGAGCTAAGATCACAATCCAGCCAAACTGAAGAGGAGAAGGAGAAAAAAGTTCGAAAAAAGGAAAAACTAGATTAGGAAGAATACGCTACAAGTCAACTCATATTATTATAGTAAACTAGCTGAACCACGCAACGTCATCTGCGTCTCTTTTCAATCATGCTCCGTCAGTAAAACATAATAAAAATAAATGGTAACATCGGTTACATAGTTTCCTTTCCTGACACCAGCATAATAAAATTGTGTTTCTCGTAAACTTAATTGATACTATAGCTGCAACTCTCATTTATACTGACTTAGGCATTATGTCGAGCAATGGACTGTTAAAGACTGTTGATGATACATTTACACATATAAAAATAAATAAATATTTCGGACATCTAACACACAACGCCATCCAGTCCGAAGCTAAGCAGAGCTTGTGTTATGGGTACTAGACAACTGACACGAATACTTAAATACTTTTTTTTGTAAATACATACATATTATACATAGAACATATGTATGTTATATATAGTCTTCAGGTTTTTATTAACCTGCATTAAGTAAACCTACGTGGTTTTGTTGTAAGCCTGTAGAGAGAGTTGTTGGTATATGTGTATCACGATAGTTTGACGACATATCCTACTAATATTATAAATGCGAAAGTTTGTAAGGATGGATGGATGTTTGGATGAATGTTTGTTACTCTTTCACGCAAAAACTACTGAACGGATTTGGATGAAACTTTACAGTAATATAGATTATACATTAGAATAACACATAGGCTACTATTTGCAGCGATAACCGACATATACGCGGGCGGAGCCGCGGGCAACAACTAGTTAAGATATAAGTTTTGTTAAAATTGTATTGTTTGTGAATTTATACGGAATTGGGTGGTAATATTCCTCATCAAGGGGTCTCCCTCGTCGTTAGTCATTTATTTACTTCTCAAGAGTACTATCATTGCAGGCTACATCGTAGTGTTATATTTAATTATCAATTATTAAGACATATAATTAGTATAGTTCTGTTTTGAGAACTCATTCAAAGGTTCTGCTTCACCGTTCAACGCGACCAAAGTTATCGTTCCCTAAAGTTTATCCTAGGACATTCATTATCGAGTTCTAATACATGACCTATTCCTTTATTTTATTTACATTACCGGCATGCATGTAATGTAAGATGCTCATGTATGTAATACCTTTAAATATCTTTAAAAAATTTGGGAGAACCACGCTTCGGCATGAATCGGCTCGACCGGAGTGATACCACGGCCTTACAGAAAACCGGTGTGAAATAGCGCTTGCGCTGTGTTTCACCAAGTGAGTGAGAATACCAGAGGTCCATACCCGAACCCCTCCCTACATCCCTTTCCCCATCCCCCAAAGGCCGGCAACGTACTTGGGCGGCGGTAATCGCTTTCCATCAGGAGATACGTCTGCTCGTTTGCCCCCTATACCATAAAAAAAATAAAGTGATCGCGTTAATTGCCGTAAATAATTATTATTACTTATCTACAGATTATAATATTGTTGTTTATGTTACATAAACAAATACACACATTTATGTATATATAATAATACAACAATAAATGTTTAAGTGGATTCGCATATTCTTGTGAAATTCTCAGCTTTTGTTTTTGAACTTATCACGATTAGTTGACATTCAGATCTCTAGGGAGCAATTTATTTACGAGAATAGATTAAAAGCGAAAGAGAAGCGAACAAGAGAAGAAGTGTGTTTTCGACATAGGAATTTAATATTATTATTAAAGCAAAGATCTCTGCCATTAAGCTGTGAACTGAAAAAAATGAAAGCCGAATGGGATATTTCACTACAAGCACCGTGTAAACAAACCAGTGCATTTAATAAAAATGCTGCTATTGCAATTTCCTAATCCAATTTTATTCAATTGTATAAATAGTTGTGTACAGTATCAATATATAATATTTGAGTAAGTTCTATTTGATCCTTTGACCGTCAAGAACGTCTATCAACGTCAAATGAGCGCACGCCAACGACCGCAGGGCACATTAAAAATAGGAGGTTATTAGTGGAATATTATCTGACATGGATAGTCGTACTTTCTGGTCAAAAAAAAATCTCACGCGATGGTGCAAAGAGCGACCAATACTTTAAATTTCTTGTAACTGTTTAGTTTTCTAGCCTTTTTAGCCTAATCCAAACACCTCCCTCAGCTGCATAAACTAACGAGGAATTCTTTATCTTCATTGGTACCTGTGTTCTGTCGTCAAGCAATAACTCGTATTTATGCAGAACTTTGATCAACGCCATCTTTGATTGGATATATCCCTGCCGTATTCCTGTAAAAATTTTTTTTGATTTATTTAGACTCAAGTTATGCAAATATTTTGTTTAAAACACAAATTAAAAAAACAAAAACTTAGTATCTTAATTATACAACTTCGTAAGTATACAATTTCGTAATAATGAAGATCAATTCACTTCTAAAATCATTAGCGCTATTCTTCAAGTTACTGCGAGTATCCATAACTGTCGAGTCATCGGCTTAGTAATTTAAACATTACGATGCAATCAAGTTCAGGCCCATTGACCGCATTTTCTACATGAGTAATAGTTTTTATGCAATAACTCTATTAACTGAAGGTCAACATGTCAAAGTTTGCTGTAATCATGTAGAAGAAAACCTTGGAAAACTTAACAATATATACTTAGGTGTAGGCTACCTAATATCAAAAATTACTAGACAATCAGATGTCCTCTTCAATTTAAAACTTTAAATAAGATTAAAAAGCTTAAGAAAATCTACAAAAAATATTTATGGCCACTTAAAATCCATTTGGAATGAACATAAGTTATGTAGGTTCTTTCGATCTAAAACAACCAACTTCAAGAACTGAACTAATTGAATTGGGACCACATGGGAAGCACCATCTTTCAAATAAAAAAGAATCATCAAAATCGGTTCACCCAGTCAAAAATTTGAGGTAACAAACATGAAAAAAATACAGTCGAATTGAAAACGATTGAAGTCAGTTAAAATTAACAATATTCAATCTAATTAAAACCTTGAAAAAATATTTTTCATATTCAGTCGTAAGCACATTCTCTAATTAATGTGCTTCGACTATGATTACAAGTCAATGGAACCTTCAGATGACACTCTTTGCCTCAAATTAGTATTTTTTTATTTCTTTCGACGCATGTTTGGTAAAGTAAAGGACCTTGTTATCTTATTGAATCAGGTACTGCGATGTTTTTTTCTCCTATTGTTTGTTTTTATTCTCAACACACAATTATTATTTTTAAAGGCTGAAAAAAATAACTGTAGTTAATATTATTTAATGAAAATATTTCTTATAATTCTGAATGTGTCTGTCAGTGTGGTGACGGATTAAAAATTCAGAGTGTCCCTCCATGGGTGTAGTAAAAAGTGACTAAGGTCTCCCACCACACAAACCACGCAGGACTCGTGGTCACCCAACTGAAGATAAAGAGATGAGAAGAAATTCGTCACCTTGGTGGCAACAAGTACCTAACTTCTTTACCTAATTAGAATTAGGGTTCGTATTTCCATCCAATCAACTCAGTTTACGCTACGCCCACAGTTATTTTTTTTTATGTCTGATCACTGTTTGAGATTGATGAGGGAGAGGGTGTGATGACTGGAACCTGGGACCTACTGAATTAAGTTTTAGCCCTAGTACATTATTTTTAATAAAACCGTTTAAATTAAAAAAAGTCATTGCTAAGAGAAGGGAAACAAACCCTATATTCATCCGTTTGCCTAGCGTGGTATTAAGTTCTAAGGCCGCCAATTGTATATACTTCATAATAGTTTTAAGTTTACCCTATATTTTTTTAAGCTGGTGTACAATAAAGTGATTTATTATTATTAATATTTTGGTGATTTCTTTTTTCTTAGCTTTCGCTGGTAGTATTTTTTTGTCTTTTTCTGTTTGTGAATTTCTGAACGTATGCAAACTAATATTTACATAACTGTGTATATGCAACACTATGAGAGAATGGAAGGTAAAAAGGGCAAGATAGCGAGACTGTAAAGTAGACGTAGGATAAGTAAATAAGTAAATATTTCGGACATCTAACACACAACGCCATCTGGTCCCATGCTAAGCAGGGCTTGTGATATGGGTACAAGACAACTGATATTATTACATATATACTTTTTTTGTAATATAGAAATATATTCTACATATACAATATAATACATAGAAAACACCCAAATTCCGAAACAAATATTTGCAGGTCATACAAACATTTGATCCGACCGGGATCGAACCCTCAAACACAGCAGTCGCTTACGCTACCACTGGGCCACCGAGGCAGTCATGTGTGGAGTGTGTTCAAGTTGTTATTTTTATTTTTGCAATAAAGAAGAAGTTAAAATAACTTAGTTATAAATAACAAAGTTTCATTTCGATCACTTATTATTATTAAGATAGTAGATCAAAACCTCCTTTATTTGGAAACACCTACCTATACAGCAGTAAATGTATCCATGTCGTATGCTCTGGGTGCATACCTGCATAATACGTGTATAACATACACAATGTGAACTGCATGTTCTCGAGATTATGTAATGTGTATACAATCATTTTGTAATAGACGCATAGGGTTACATTTATGGTAAAATGTTACATAAGATTTTAACATTAAACCGTCATTTGTAATGATTTTCATTCAGTAATAATCTTACAACAACTCACGTGTGTAAATCATGCAGAAACTCTTTTAAAAACTTTTACGATAAATAAGCTACCAATTTCTTAACAGCTCAATGCAAAGAAAATAAGAGTGCATTTAAGCTGAAGAAGAAAAAAGGTGACACATGAAAAAGTTCAGAAAACATTGAAGGGATAAGGGCTGAGTAGAGTCTTTTTGGCCTAAAAAAAGGACAGAATGGAATAGAATTTCTTTGTTGAGCTGTCTATCGTAATTGGGTAAAGAAGGGTGATGAATTTCTTCTCATCTCTTTATCTTCAGTTTGGTGATCACAAGTCAAAAATATACAAATCATGAGCGTAATGCTATGACTATTTTGAAAAATGTGAATTTGAAGAAAGTTGTAGGTCAATTCTACCTGTCTCTCTTATTTTAGAGGAATAACTTTTTAACTAATAAAGCAATTGACGTCATAATGATATTCATAGTAACTGTTATTAATATTATGAGTAACCTGTAAGTTATGTAAGTGTTACTAAGGGCTTCGACACACGACGCATCGATGCACGACAGCAGGCGATTTCAACACAACACAGATTCCAACTTTCCAACACTGCATCAAAATCACCTAATCTGCATCTCAGCGGTGACATGGTATCGTTCTGAATTAAATTATTGCACTGTTATTAAGTAACAAGTTGCTATATCGACTAAATGTACGAGGTTTGATAAATAAATATCAGGCATGAAGCGATCGCTAGAATATGATGCATCGCACTTATAAAGAACCGTTGTACCTCGGTTATTATTGATGCTAAAGTATACCTACTTAATTTAATTTTCAATAAGTCTACACCTATGTCCATCATAATGCAATTACAGTAATAATAAAGAAAAATTGATATATTTAAATGATTATAATTGGATGACCTTAATTTGTCTAACCATCGTCATTTGCAAAAGAGCATTGGCCCTAACTCTTTGTCATATCATCAGATCCACCTTGAGATTGTTTTTCAGTCTTGCGTATGTCGATATTCGTTTCAATCAGTATCTTATTAATATTTAAATGGTTATCTTTAAGAAAAATGCGACATACGAATATTTTTCTTTCAAAAATCTATAACAATCATTGTTGTTTTAGAAAATTTGTATTTTACGAAAACTTTCTGAATATTTATTTATCTAATACATACCGAACTCTGGAAAATTTAAGTTTAATTGGAAATTACTAAGAAAATTGTTAAAAACTAATAAAATCTGTATCGTAATTTAAAGTTTATCATTCATTTACTTTATACCAGCAAATTTTTGCAGTTATGTCTTGGTAGTTGTTAAACACAAGAGTTCAAAGGAGAAAGTAGTTCAAGAAGAAGTTGAGTGTTTCAGAATTTTAGGTCTTTGATATCTGAATACTTTATTCATCTATTTCTCATTGTTTGTAAGATTGAGAAGCCAGACGACCATCTACATTTTTCAATAAAACATGTTAAAACCAAATCATACAAAACCTCATCTTTTTGTAAGTTAACTACAGTAAGGCAAAATAATACAAATTGTTAAATTTTACGTTACCTAAACATTTCTTTGGGCCTTCGCCAAACGGCATCCAGTGACATTGATGTAAGCTAGCTTTGTTCTTAGGCGAGAATCTTTCCGGGTCAAATATCTCAGGTGCTGGGAATATATCTGGATCCATTTGTATAGCTTGAATTGGTATGAACACCATTGTCCCTTTCTCTATGACCAAGTCACTGTTGGGCAGTTTGTAGTCTCTGTTGCACCGTCGAAATAACGCCCGCATAGACGGATGGATTCGCATCGTTTCTAGACCAAAAAACACTTTTACTTATTACGTGTACAGCTTCCGACATCTCCAAGTCTCTAATTCTCTAACCCAGTGTAGCCAAGTCTATAATTGTACAACTTCTTTTATTGTCTTTATTGGTTATTTCAGAAAAAAATAGAATTACCACTCGTCACAAAGACAATATACGTTTTATGAAACAAAATAATCTATAATATATGAGTATGCACAGTTTACGATTTTTAGCTCTAGTTTTAAGAATGCACAAGAGAATCGAATATGTAATTATTGATAACATTACAGTAAAATTTTTCACACTATTTTTTTTTTCAAAAAGTACAACTCTCTTACTAGGAACGTATCCTGAGACGCAGGAGACTTTACGAACATTCGTAAACCCAACACATGAAACAGAAAAACAATTTGTTTGTCACACAAAGTGTTGTACCATATGGGGATTGAACCCACAACACCCAACGTAATAACAAACGGCAAGTTCAGGTTAAGCGGTCCACGAAACCCTTACTCAATCCGCGCAGTCCATCTAACAAATAACTCATGTGTACACTAAGTTGTCCTTCAAGTCTACTATGGTAATAAAAAGTTAAAAAAAAAATACTAACCATCTAACACCATATTCAAATATACCATCTCGTTCTGAGCCTCATACGTGCACTCTCCCCTATATTTGTCGAGAACCCTTACCACCTCTTCTCTTGCTCTAGCTTGAATTTCAGGGTTCAGAGCTAGTTGGTAGGCTGCGAACTGTCCCGTGGTGGCAGAGGTCTCATATCCCGCTATCATATACAACATAGTGTTTGCTCCTACATCGTTCATGGAAAACTGGAAATCTGTAACACACTTCACGTTGCCTGAAATGATAATTTTGACTTTGAATTATCACGCCAAATTTTATTTTATTGTATTACGCGTTTATAAGCATATACAAACACACAGACAGTGTCTAATTAAATATGAGCTTCATTATGGCGTAGAAAATTATCATGAGATAAATAAAATTCACTAAAGTTTTTAAAAACGACAGCCCACTCTGCATGAGTGCTGACAACCATTTAATTGCATAAACTTATATGTGTGTGTATGCAAAAATTAGTAAACAAAAGAAAAATAATCATGACACTACATGTTAAAAACTCTGATTTTAAGCAGTTAATGGAAACTCTTTACAATTATAATGATTGTATAATTTAAATAAACATTATATAAAATGAAAAATGATGAGAAAAGGTAATATTTAAAAATTACAAAATTAAGAGGGAATAAACTTAACAACTATAGCTATTGATATAATCGAAGTACGTTCCCGAAAATACATATCTATTTTTCTCCGACTTCAAAAAAAGGAGGAGGTTTCTCAATTCGAAAGTATATATATTTTTTTTAAACTTTTTTTTTATGTGTTCGCGGATAACTTCGTCGTTTATGAACCGATTTTGATTATTCTTTTTTTAATGGAAAGGAGATGTCCCAACGTTGGTACCATGATAAGGACATTAATATCTGATGATGGCATCCAAGAGAAATCGAGTCGAACCTTGAAGTCGGTTTCATTTTTGTTAAAATTGTACTTGCTTACATTACGTACCGTTTTCGTCAACGACATGTCCGTTCTTTAACTCGATTAGAGTTTGCAGAAAATCGTTCCTCTTCAAAGAATGTTTTTGCCGAAATTCAACAGTACGTTTCACAATGCCGTAGAAAAAGTTTTCTATTTGAGCGCTAATCCTTTTGATTTTCAATTTATCAAACGTATCCGGAGCGAAGAAGGCAAATGCTCGAATGATGCGCCTAAAAATATAATCTGTTGTAGTTTTTCATTAATACAAAGAAAAAACAAACGCTATTATATATATTGTCGTACTCTTACTCTTCAATAATGTGAATTTGAATATATACAATCGAAATACTGATCAAATTTTGGAAATTAATGAAAAAAATGAAACGAATAACATACAATATTTTAAATAATAAAATCGCTAGTTTACACTGGGTATAGTTTTCACTAATAAAATTACCTAACGATAATAAATATTTTCTGATATCTAACCCACAACACCATCTAGCCCCAAACTAAACTAAGCAAAGCTTGTATAATGGATACTAGATTGTTTTACCGACTTCAAAAAAGGAGGAGGTTATCAATTCAACTGTATATTTTATTTATTTTTATGTTTGTTACATCATAACTTTCGACTAGTGAACCGACTTTGATGATTCTTTTTTATTTGAAAGCCGGTGCTTCCCGTGTGGTCCCATTTAAATTTGGTCCAGTCCTTGAAGTCGGTTCTTTTTTTGTTAAAATTTGTAATTATTGTAAAAACATACATATTATACATAGGAACCCAAACTTCGAAACAAATATTTTCTGATCATACAAACATTTGCTTCGACCCGAGAATCGATTCCGACACCTCATGAACAGCAGTCGCGTACGCTACCACTACGCCAACGAGGCATTCACTTTGCTACTTACACTCAGTTACTTTTAAAAAGACTTTGAAACACGGATTAATTATTCTAAGAGAACCGAACGCCTTACCAATCAAATGAAGATATTATTTCTGTATATTATTGAAAGTGTAAATTTCTAGGCATTGCAGCGTGTTGAAATCGTAGAAATGTAAAAGCAACTTTGACTTACCAATAAAAAGACTGATGATCAAAATATTCATGTCCTCTTAAATAAAATTCCGATTTGGGATTTGTAAACCCGTTACACTCCACACCAAACCCAACATTACCGATAATTTCCATGGAATACTTAGAATAAAACTCCGAAAAATTTACTATCTCTTTCTTGAGCTGCAATCCATCTATGTATGTCAACGCTTGTGTAGCGATATTTTCGACAATAGGAAACATTGTTTTTAATTTACCTGGCGTGAAGATAGGGGTCATCTTTAATCTTAAACTCTTCCATCTTTTGCCAGAAATATTAAATAAATTTTCTGCCAAAGGATCTCCGACTCCCCCAGCATATGTCCCACGCGAATGGAAATAATCAAAATCTTTTATCAATATGTGCTTGGCAATTTCCGGATCGTGGACCGACAACACCGGTTGGTGGAAAGAGTACATACCTATATATGGCAAATGCTTGTATTTGAAGTAGTTGTCGATGTATGGCTGAAAGAACTGTGTTTTTCTCAAGATTACGTTCTTAATATTTCCGAAAATAAATTCTGGTTTGGGACCAACAACTGCTCGTTTTTTCCAGTAACTGAATTTGTGACGAAACCATAGAATAGTGTATATAAAAATTATTATAATACACATTAAGGTTTTGGGGCTTAATATCTGTGTTATGAAAAAAGACATTCTGTATAAAATTTAAACATACAAACACAGTTGACACTATATTCTTCCGTTTATTCAAAAATGCAATAATTCTTAAGATATATTTTCGCCGGAATATATTATTAAAATCACTTTTCTCTATAGTTGCAAAACAAATGGTAGTAGGCTTGGCCGCTATACCGATAGCGAAGGCTGCACTCACAAGACTAGAGTTGACTCGTCTTTCAAAATATTAGCACACTGGGCTGAGGTCATACCTCCTTAACTTCAGTGGACTTCATTTATGATTTGATATAATTATATAAAATCAACTACTGTATTTGTAACATTAATTGACTCTTAACTATAAGATACTGGCAGTAAAAGGAGAGGCATATTAATTTTTATTCTCGTAAACATTAAAAGTGATGAAAAATGTAATAATTTATTTTTTATTGCTAAGATCCTGTGGCGACTTCCACATACAACACAGAAACAGAAATATACTAGAGCACCATCTACCGTAAATACACTGAACTATGGAGTAATGTAGGTACTACACAAAGAAACTACTAATCCTGCATCGCGCAATAGAAGTACTCGCGCCGATTAGCATATACACAAAATTCTAACATCGAGCATTGGGCAGTGGCCCGCCAGGCATGATCACCTCGCCTAATCAGAAGACCCTCCCTTTATGTTGGAGAGACATAACACCCGTTCCTCCACAATACAATGAAACATAAAAGAAAGAATTATGAAAATATATACTTGAATGAATTATCAATGCCGTCGCTTCGATTTATTAGCAATTTATTCACCCAAAATACAACACAGATGTGAAGAAAAGGTATTGGGGCTTATATAGGGGGGCCCTACAATTTATTAGTTTGTTAAACAGAAAAATAATACACATATGAATTAATGTACTGAAAACCAGTTTCTGTACTCTAGATTATGTTAGCTGGAACAAAATATGCTAAAACTAAGTAATACATGGTTTAGAAGTAATATAATAAATTAATGGGACTCTCCAAATATTAATACTTACAATTTAAATACTTACCCTGTGGGGCCTACCCATAAAGACACAACTCCATTAGTTGGAGCGATCAACACCCTGGAACTGCCAACAGGCTCATCGGGGCCCAACCCAGTGACCAGCCTACAGTTGCAGGTGGCGCGTAGTACTTCTTAAACAGGCCATACTTGTAAAAGTTACCCCCAGAACCTAGCCTGGCTATACGAGAAGAACCACGACAAATTTAAATACTTCCAAACTCCTATTGGGTAAAAATGTTGTGGGACGAACAACTGAATTGGCCTCGATTGCATGTTTTCTTGGATAAGCCGCTTGCTTAGATGCATCATTATTTTTTCTTATGTAACTCATTTACTGAGGAATGTTATGGGCTTAAACACTTATGTATCTACGAGATGCAGTTGTTAAATAACTAAACCGTGTGCAAACTCGTTAACTTCATAATGTTAAAATAAAACAAATATATATACTTTGAGGCAAGTAAAACCTCTGATCGATGCCTTTTAGTTAAGTAAAATCTTACTAATAATATAAACGCGAAAGTTTGTAAGTATGGATGGATGTTTGTTACTCTTTCACGCAAAGACTACTGAACGGATTTAGATGAAACTTTACAGTTATATAGCTTACATATCAGAATAATACAAATATTTGCCGCGATAACTGACATAGACGCGGGCTGATCCGCGGGCAACAACTAGTAATAAATATTTGTGTTGAGATGAATTTCACTAAAAACAATACGTTTTAAGAGATCGTATGTTTCACTCCTGATTTCTTTCACCTATCAATTATATCAGTGATTATATTAATAATGACCTGTAGACATTTTATAAAAACCAATTGGAAGACGTTAAGTTGTCATAGTTGTAGAAAATCTCAGCAGTATTACATATTAATATATACTAATATATAAAGCTGAAGAGTTTGTTTGTTTGTTTGTTTGTTTGTTAGTTTGAACACGCTAATCTCAGGAACCGCTGGTCCGATTTGAAAAATTAGTTTCATTCACTGTTAGATAGCCCATTTATCGAGGAAGGCTATAAGCTATATATCATCACGCTAATACCAATAGGAGCGGAGCACCAATGAAAAATGTTTTAAAAACGGGGGAAAATTATCACGCTACGGGCAATAAGAGACGTAAACGAAGTTGCGTGGGTCAGCTAGTCTATAATAATACTTCAAAGCTGAAGGGTTTGCTTGTTTGGTTGGTTGATTGAATGCGCTAACCTCAGGAACTACTAGTCGGATTTGAAATATTATTTCAGTGTTAAATAGTCCAGTTATCAAGGTAGGCTATATATCATCACGCTACAATCAAAAGGAGTGGTTAAAGTTACACAAAATATTTATAAATAAAAATAACATAAATATATGAAACAATTATTTTCTTTTAAAATATCTAAACAAAAGTCTGTGAGTCTTACTATTATGGTTGGTTTGCTAAAATCTTTTTTTATGTTAGGTTGAGGTATGAGGTGGACGATATTTTACTAACTAAATTTCAAATCGACACCTTCACGCGTTTCCGAATTGAAGGGTCTTGAGAGACAGACAAGGTAGTAGAGCCACGCTGATTTCAGCACGAACGGGCCGGCTCGACCGGGGCGGTACTACCCTCGCACAGAATATCAACGTAAAATGACAGCGATCATGCTGTCGTGTTTCGTTGGTGAGTGCGAGACCGGAGGCCCAATGATGCAGAAGCATCACTAGCCCGCCATGGTGTGGGTCACCATACTGCATTGTTTGTTGCATTGTCTGCATTCGCAGTATGGTGACCAACACTCTTGGATTCTACTCATGCTTTCCATCAGGCAGAGTAGAGTCATTTTGGCAGGGTCAAACATAAAAAAAAAAAAAAAAAAAAAAAAAAAAGACAGACGGACAACAGAATAATCTCATAAGTATTTCGTTTTTTCCTTTTGAGCTACGGGACCCTAAAAAAATATTTAAATTAATATAATTTTTAACCTATTGTGTTTGGTAACTTTTAGACTCCTTTATGTCAGCAAACGATAACTAATAGTAGTTTAAAATACATTTGACTAAGAGCGTGAATTAATATATGTATTAACAAATTCCTAAATTCCTACATAATTATGTAATAGTTGACCCTCTGTAACTTATACTTCTTTACAAAATTTAAGCCCAGAGTCTTTACAGCAATAATCACAAAAAAAAACACTCTTTAAATTTATCTTTTGCTACTAATATTATAAATGCGGCAGTTTTTGAGGATGTTTGTTACTCTTTCACGCAAAAACTACTAACAGGAGTTATAAGAACAATTATTTTAACGGGAATTAACGCGATCACTTATTAAAAGGTATATTACATACCTCTGATTTGCCTGACGTTTCGACCAGGTCACAATACCACAATGACACAATATACCTTTTAATAAGTGATCGCGATAATTCCACTTAAAATAATTGTTAATATATCATGGAACGCGAAAGTTTAAAAGTTAGGATTTATAAGAAACTTTACAATAATGTAAGTTATACATCAGAATCACAAATAGTTTATTTACCTTTATTGATACCTGTTCCCAGGAAGCTATACAGAAATAAGTGAGCAAGCCTAGGCATATTCACTTTGTAGAAAATTAATACTTGGGACTAAATTTAGTTGGTTATATCTCAATAGCGTAAAAGGAACGAAAAAAAATAGTTGAATATTAATTAAATTTTGAAAATAGTCATAAAAATTTTGCTGTGTTAAAGTGCATCATAGATGTGTTCATTAATTAATACAATTTCAAAAAAGTTTGATCTGGTTATCAGTTGGATGTAAGTCGATCTTCATTGGCTCTTTTACTAATAGATGTGAAAGTGATTAGGTCTATTTGTTACCCACCCTGGCAGAATGTCCAGCGTGGGAGGAGCCAAGGCGTGATCTCGTGGTGGCCATCGGGGTGGGGGTTCTCTCGCTCGGTAACATGATTGCCGCCATGTTAAATATTAAATATTTCAGACATCTAATAAATATATAAATATATATATTTATTAGTTGCGGAGCGAGAGCGCGTGGAACTCCGCCGTTTCTTTCTGCGAGCAAGTTATGCTTGCCAAAGAGACGGCGGAGCGGGACCGGGAGAGGTTTAGAACTCTACCGGCCCGCCAGGCCCGGGAACGGGCCAGGTACCACAGGCGACTCGGGCGCCGGAGATCTCAGAACGATCTCCGTCCTCCATAAGCGCAAGCCTGAGGGTGACAGATGAAGCCATCTGTCACCCTAGCAGAAGCAGGCTCGGATGGAAGCGCGCATGCTGCAGAGCGTGCGCGCCCGGGGAAAGTAACGGGAACATCTGTTCCCACACAGTTGGGGGCTACTTACGACCATGTAGGTGGCCCGAGGTACGTCGGGGTTCCAGGGTTTTCCTTACTAGGGTGCACCTGGTTCCCCGGCTTTCAGTACCCGAGACGGCGTGCGGTTTTAGTCGGTTCGAGTCCGACATACCACCACGAGGTGGATCCGAGGGGATTTCCGCACGAAAAAAAAAAAAAAAAAAAAGGTCTATTTGTTACAGTTTAACGACTAAATTACCACAATAACCGACATACACGCGGGCGGAGCCGCGGGCAAAAGCTAGGTAGATCAATAAGAACAAGCAAGAAGTTAAAGACGGTATTTAATATAAAAGTACATTGAAATTGTTTTATAAGATATTGATAAGAATAAAATGTATGCCTCTATTCACGAAATACGTCCATCGAGCTGTCCGTATTGTCACTTTCGGTTCTAACTACTTCTCTTCGCAGCTGCACTAAATGTTGTAAAAAATCTTTAGGTCTTCGAACTACAGGATTTCCTCCATTATTTTTAACAGTTTCTTGATAATTTGCCAAGTAATTTTCATATTTTCTTACTGATTGTTCGATATTCTCACATGAATCAAACATATTTCTTTCAAGACTTTGAATATGACATATCTTATTATTTACATGCGGTTTTCGACGGTGACTGACAGATATATTATCTTTTTCTTGGCTATCACTCGAACTTACACTTTCATTTATATGTTGACTAGACTTATAACTACGTAGAGTTCTTTCTTTTTCGTCTTCGGTTTCTTCAAATCCAAGAAAATCTTTTAAAACTTTTGCTTTAGCTGTTTTGTATTTAAGACTTTTATAAACTGGAACATGGTTATTTTTAAGGATGCTAAAAGTTTTATTCTCCTCACCTTTCTTCCATATGAAAGAGTCTGTTTCTGCTTTACTAGATTCTGTTGAATCAGAATACGTACTCTCATTTTCATTATCAGAAACTGTTAAACCTTTACCATCATTATTAGGAATTACGTGATCATAGCTTTCACATTCAAACTTAGACTCAGCATTAATGGATGTAGTCTGAGGTACATCAGTATCTTTAAAAGTTACAAATCTTTTCGTATCTTTTTCTTTTAGAGGAGACAGTATTATATTATAAGGATACATATTTTGATTGCGTCCTAGAATCATATTTTTAATTTCAGTTTTGTTAACTTTTCTCACAGCTTTGGGACTGACTTTGGGCAGAGATAAATCATCTATATCAGGAAAATCCTCGTTTCCTCTACTTTGAATAGTAGAACTACTTTGAATAGTTGAGTTAATACCATCGTTAGCATTATTCACTGGCGCAGCATTTATATTTTCTTCGTTGACTTTAATATTTGATTCATCAGCAGTACTATGGTTCGTTAACAAATCTGGAGTTGTTGCAATTATTGGTATTTTATTTTTTATAAACAAATTCTCTGAATTATCATCAGAACTTTCTGACCCTGAATCTACAGGATACGTATGAGATATGTTTATCCTTATAACTGGAGAGGCAGAATACTCTTCAGTCAAATTATGAGTTTCATGGTTGCAAACACATTTTGTAGAATTAATTACTCGTTTTTTTCTTCTGGGCGGTGGTAGAACTTGTGTTTGCGTACATCTTTCAGATTTAGTCACGATCTCGGTCATCATGAAAGAGCTCTTAGAAGCAATTGGTTTCATACCGGTCGACCTATCACTAAAGTTCAAAGAACCAGTTGGCCCAACTGCTATCTCTTTACAGCGTGGTGTCATTGGCAGTGTTTCTGTTGCTACATCTCGATGAAGAATAAAAGAAGAACGCTTTTCGCCTAGAGCGTATGAGTATAAGTCAGTTTGAACATCAATAGCTTGGTCTTTCACACGAGTTACCATTCTTTTAGTCTGTGTATGTGCCGGTATGCCTATTCTTCTTCTGTGTCTTATAGCTTTTTGACTTAACTCCATTAATCTTTGACGTGCGTTAGTACAAATCTTTAACTCACTTAAAGGCTCCACTATTTTTTTATCAACAATTGATTCTACTTTGGAAACAGCATTTTCTTCTTTCTTTTTAAGTTTCGTGTATAATCTTTCAGTGACAGAGGCAACAATTTCTGCCCTTTGATTGTCATGTAGAATGGTGATAGGGGGGACTTTCTGCTTTTCTTTGTTACCCAAATGATCTATTTGCAATTCACTATGGCTTGGTAAAATATTTGTCAAACTTTGATTTGAGTTGAGATCTGAACTTTCATTAATAGCTAAAACCTCTTGAGATCTACACTGTCTTTTTCTATGTCTAAGAGGAGCAATCATTTTCAAATCATCGCCACTACTTGTTCTTTCTAATGTTGGTCCAAATAGCTTATCCATTTCTTCGTTTACTTCGCTAGTAATATTTACATGTTTGTCCATGGTATTTATCACATCCGAACTACCACTGGCAACTGACGATGCCGTTGATTCCGAGTTAGCGTCAGTTTTTGGACGCATTATGTTCATAAGATTTCCTATTTTTGCAACCTTTATTACAGCGCACTCCTCGGTTTTATTTTCACACAGTTTCCAATATTGTTCATCAAATGTTATCTTTCCTGTTTCAGGTATCTGTAACAATGAAATGAAATAATTTTATATGAGGTTCTACAACTTAATATGATTTTTGTAAAGGGCTAGATTTGACTGAACTTTATCCTCATACAAATCAAAAATACCTTCTATAAAACGACATATTACATCACGCATTCTAAGTGTAAGAAAATCAACAATATCTCAAATATAGAAAAGAATCTCTCTTTCTTACGACAGCGACTTCTTGTTTTTTTTTTTAAATTTAACTCAACTGTAGTGCTCGCTAGTAAAACTAGCATGAAGAATATTATACATACGTATCGAATGTGGTTCCTAGTGAGTTCAGATATCAATTGATTAAACTGCGCCTGTAGAGCCGCTCTTGATGTGATATTTGAGTTGGTGTTAGTGGCCCGTGGAGTCGGTAACTGCCGAGCCCTTGCAGCCCACCGAAGTGTAGATGCTGACTCACCGTAGCATACAGCACTCGGTGATAGGGCTATGTATATGAATTAAAGAAATACATTATCATCTTCGTCAACAGCCTTTTGAGGTGCCCAAACAAAAAAAATAATGACATAAATCTCTTAATTTACTCTTACAAAAATTCTTAAGGTAAATTACAAAATGCCACATATTCAAGTAACTTCGTGAGAGTCTGGCGCCTGAAATAGGTTTACAAAAACCTGTAGTTACTAATCACCAGTAGTAGGGCACTCAAATAAAATAGGTGAGAACATTTTAAATAGAGCCGTTCCTCACAATCTTACAGATACTCTTAAAATTATTTATCATGATAACACGAACAGGCGTTTAAAACAAAAAACAAACATAATACTTATTACAAGAGAAAAACATGAACAAATGCAAACCCTGTTAAAATTTCCATTTCGTAACGCCTTTCTTTCTGAGCTGTAATTTTTTTTTTCGATTCCAAGTTTAATTACAAGAATGTATGTCATTATCATCTACTTACTGGCTATTATAAAAGTGTTGGCCCCACCCGTGAAGCAGTCCTTCAAAAGCCAAGTGAGAGCCGAATCACGATATGGAACGAATTTTCCTCGCCCCTGACCTCCATTCACTGTTAAACAATCATAATTATAAAAATAATAATAACTTCACTTATCTCACACACGGCCCTCTGATCTCAGTCTAGGCAAGATCAGTATTATGGTAACCGGACTCAGTAAGACAGATAGAAAATCATGCTTATCCTTAAAGCATATACATGGAGAAAGCGTGATCGAAGTAGAGAGAGAGAGACACTGAGTTTAGTTAGAGTCTGTCTCTCTCACGCAAGCTTTTGGGTCAAAAATCACTACTTTTAACTTCAATGTGCATTTTTGAGAATATTTCTTAAGGTTCGAAGTGGGAGAGTCACGCTTCGGCATAAATGGGCGGGCTCGAACCGATTTATACCACGGCCTCACAGTGAACCGTGTTTCATCGAGCGAATGAAGATACCGGAGGCTCGTACCCTAACCTCTTCCCATATCCCTTTCCCCATCCCCCAAAAGTCGGCAACGCACTTGTGACGCCTCTGGTGTTATGGGTGTCTATGGGCGGCGGTAATCGCTTACCATCAGGGGATACGTCTGCTCGTTTGCCCCTATACCATAAAAAAAACGATTTTCCAAACACCCATACTTTCCCCCAAATAGTTTAGATGCTCTACTGTACATAGTCTAACACATCAACATCATATAACAGTCTAACACAGGACATAGGCCACTCCATGGCAAGGAGGTTTTCGCCTAGTGTACCTCACTGACCGGTTGGTATAGAGTTTGTTTAAAATTTTGCTTTGTGACCCTCCGTATTCTTAATTAATCACCAAGCGGAGATTCTATACACCAAGCTTATGCAATAACGTAACTAACTATTCTGTAGGTACTGCCAATAGATTTCTTAATCGATCGGCGGAATATTCCACATTGTGAAATCATTATGTGTTGGGAATTATACTATATCTACATTGCAATAAAATTTTAACTATTGACTAGTTTAACGACTCTCATATTACAAGGTTGCCTACTGAAAAACGCTGGGTATTGGTTCCCCAGATTGTGTTGAAATGGTGACTTACAAAATAGCACACATTTCTTCTTCCTTTTGTTTCGTTTATTTTCTGTAATTTTGTAAAATTTAATGTTGTTGTTAGCCCTGCCCCTTTTCGCCAAGTTGCAAGTGTTTCGCGACGATTTTCTTTCTACAATCGCTATCGCCTTTATTTTCTGATATTATTAGCTAATTTTTTTTGACCACATGACTTAGCGTTGAGAGACGTTATTCCCACACATTAGTTAGTTTTCTATTAACGTTTACGTTTGGAGAACGCAGTTTAGATAGGTGGTCTGGGGTGAAATAAGCGAACTTTTTTCCTTTTTTATATGGAAAAGGGGATAACGAGCAGACGTATCGTCTGATGGTAAGCGATTACCGCCGACCATGGAGACCCGCTACATCAGAGGTGTCACAAGTGCGTTACCGGTTTTTGGGGGATGGGAGGTAACGGACGGGGTTGGGGATGTAGATTCTTTCTTTTCTAGTTACTATAATACTACATACAAATATTATAGGGTTTCTAAATATAAATAACTAGCTGACCCACGCAACCTCGTTTGCGCCTTATATTGCCCGTAGCGTGAAAATTTCCCCCGTTTTTGAATCATTCTTCATTGTTGCTCCGCTCCTATTAGTAGTAGCGTGATGATATATACCCTATAGCCTTCCTCGATAAATGGACTATCCAACACCGAAATATTTTTTTAAATCGGACCAGCGGTTCCTGAGATTAGCGTGTTCAAACAAACAAACAAACAAACTCTTCAGCTTTATATATTAGTATAGATAGGTTTTAATAACGTTATACGTATACATTATATACGTATACAATACATTAATGTTATTTGTGTTTCTAAATGTTTTCGCATTTGCTAACATGCGAACAGGTAATTAACCCTACACGGCTGTGATTTTTATTCATCGACCGTATTATAGTTATGTTTGCTAAACTCCTGTTAAGTAATTATGACAATGGAAATTTATTTATTTACCCTATTAATTACTTGCTTATTAGATTTTTATATAATAGTAATAAAATAATGCCTTTATTTCCTTTTTTTCTTTAAAGTTTAATTGACATCAATCGGAAAGAATATATTTACAAATGAAAATAATTTTTTCAAATCAGTTCATATGATCAACTTTTGAGGTACCAAGAAATAAATAATAATAATAAATAAATATATCGGACATCTAACACACAAACGCCATCTAGTCCCAAACAAAGCAGAGCTTGTATTATGGGTACTAGACAACTGATATGAATACTTATATACTTTTTTTTTGTAAATACATACATATTATACATAGAAAACACCCAAACTCCAAAACAAATATTTGCAGATCATACAAACATTTGTTCCGACCCGGGAATCGAACCCGAGACCTCAAGAACAGCAGTCGCGTACGCTACCACTGCGCCACCGAGGCAGTTATGTTAAATCATCAGCAAACATGTCCCGTCTGCTCGATTTCCGCTCTGTCACAAAAAAAAACATTTTCGAAGTTTAATATTGTCCATAACAGACATTCTATATTTAAACACAAGGCCTGCCCGAATCTGTACCATATACAGTCGTGGAGCCACTAATTGCCTCAAAGCTACTTGTGCCTGGCAATATAAATAATAAATATTTCAGATATCTAACACATAACGCCAACAATCTTCAAAGAAGAAAGAGTTGGTACTACGAAAGCTAGACTGACTGAAAGAATACTTTTTTTAAAGAATACATTCATTTTTTTTATCAAAAACACCCAAATAATATTTGTAGATCATACAAACATTTGATCCGATACAAGATTGGACCAAAGACCTCAAGCACAGCTGTCGCATATACTACCACTGCTCCACCGAGGCAGTCAATGGTAGGTACTAATATTTTTCATCAAAAAAGGTTTACTTACCAAGAGCAGATATAACGTTACTAAGCGCTACTAAGGATTTGTTTATATTAGCGCCTTCTTTCTGCCTGCCTCCGACACAGCCCTCCCAACTTGCCTTCTCACTGAAAAAAAAAAAAATTAACTAAACAAGTTTCCATTCGCTCATCAAAAGATTATTGTGAGTCTCTCCAGCTCTCTCGCTTTGCCTCTTCAATTTACATATACCCAATACTAGTACAGCCCGTCCCCGCCTGCTATAGTACTGAAAAGTGTCATCCAAATAAATCCGTTCAGCTTTTACGTGAAAGAGTAACAAATATCCATACATCAATCCTCAAAAACTTTCCAATTTTTAATATTTGTAGGATAGGATTTTGATAGTTGTGTACCAAAATATTGTACACGTAATTTAATATTTATTTTTGAATTCTTCAATAGATAAGTACCAATCTGGTTCTTATTAAAAGTGCCTGAGATATTTGCAACAAATATTTTCAATAAATATTAGTGATGAAAATGATGAAATAACATTAAATATTGGACTGTCACAAACTGCAACTTAGGATAAGTAATTTCATATTTTATCATACAACGCTCTTAAACCGCCTTAAAACATATAAACCTTCGAACGGCAGTTATAGTGAAAAATACCTAAGTCAGTGCTACAAGCCTCTCACCTGCCCTTCGCATCAGTCAAACCGTCAACCAGATTTTGGAAGACAAAGATAAATATAAAAAAAAACTGTTCCTATAAATTATCGTACGTTTCTTTTATGCCACTTAATTATTCTTGTCTTTTTGATTGAAAATTTATCTCTGAGAAATATCTAATCCAAATTTAAATAGACAGGCATAGATTGAGAAGAACTTGTTTGTTTTTAGACATAGGAAAACACTCTTAAATTTTATCCCATCTAGAACTCGTCCACACTCGTACATCTAGAAACACCCTATAGAAGGGTAAGGCCCGGTTCCTACTGTGCCAGACCGGTGAATTTGCCGTAAACCGGCTCCCTAACTAACATATAGTGTTCACATTGCACCCGATTCCTCAAGAAAACCGAACACTCAAGTACTCATCTCAGTTAAATTCGGACCTTTGCTCACAATGGATGACGAAATTATTGTATTGTGGTGGTATCTTAATAAAAGGTTAAAAGAAACATTAGGTACTTCATTTTATATAAGGAACATTTTTAACTTGGAACATTTGAAACATTCATGTGTGAACTGAGAAGTGATGAATCAGAGTTATTCAATTATTTTCGTATTTATCATTTATACTTTCAATAGACATAAATCCAATTACCTAAATGGGGTACTTACTTGTCCTCACTGTACACGTTCCTTCAGTGCCAAGATAGGGTACGTAAGCCACACCAGAGCACACGCCCGAAACTATTCATAGAAATTCTTAAGCCACTAGCTCTTCCGACAGTTTTACCATTGTGGTAAATCTGCCGGTCCGGCGTAGTGGGAACCCGGCCTAAGACTTCTCCGTACCTCAGAGAACACGCCAAGCCGTCGTTATAAAGCCATAGATACCATCTTTGGCAATCATTATTACGGATAGATAGAACACCATAAAGTCCACCCGGTCTTTCTACAGAATTTAATTTCGATATCGAGTCGTAGGTACTTGGATTGTGGAGGCCTGGTGGCAGTCGCTCCGCATAAAAAATAAAAGATTCGTAGGACATTAGTACATATAAAGTAGCCAAAGTGACTCTGCTCAACCTGACAAAAAACTTGAGTAGAATCCAGCAGTGGGGGCCACCATATACACCACGAATGCAGACAATGCACTATGGCGTCCCACACTATGGCGGTCCAGTGAGATGCTCAAAGGACCCGGGCGCTTAAAATACCTTCCAGCAAGATCAGCTAGATGCAGCGTAGCATGAGGTGTGGCAATTTCCAGAAGGGCATGAGATCGTGATGAGGTGCTGTTGCGTTTAGTAGCTGCTGTTCGACGTCGTTTGACTCCTTCCGCCACCAAGGATAGCAGAGACTCTGCGTTGTGCACGGACACACGTCGAAGATCTATAAGGGAAATGTTAATAAAATATCTAATGTCTAATAACAAACCTCACTTATTATTAATTTGGATGTGTTTTTTGTTAAAATCAAAATAGAAATGATCAATAACATGCAAATTAATATAATTGTCTTAATATATGCAGTACATGCACCTTTAATTTTGGTGTAAACCAGAAGAATTTATACTCGTATATGAATCAAAATTGAAAAGTATGCTTAAAAGTTTCAGAAAATGAAATACATATTTATAAGGAGACAACTTAAATCTTTTCTACTTACTCTGCACATAAGTTCCTCTCTGAGGATGTTCGCGCACGCGGAGGTCCTTCCATGCGTTGCCTTTGCGTCGTGGTAAGGAGTGACAAGGAGGCAACGTTGCCTCAACACACAAAAGATCGTGAACCTTCTCGTTGTATATTTCCAGGAAACTATCAACAAAACAATGATTAATATACTAACACTACCACACATCAATTCGCTATTAAGGTACTATACGCGTTTGAAACAACTAATTTTGGGAGCTCTAAAAAGGAACGATATTTTGTTTTTAGTTACTATGTCATTGTATGTTTTTTATACTTCAAACTAATTTAATAAATTCGAAAGTAGCTTTGTCTGTCTGTTATGTTTTCACGGCTAAACCACTGCACAGATTTCAATGAAATTTGGCATGGAGATTCATTCTTGAGGAAGGTCACAAGCTATTTTTTACCGCGAAAACCGTTTGACGCGACAACTGCCGGCAAGAGCTAGTTATTCATTTTTACGTAAAACACAATCTTTGTTATTACTTAAACTGCCTCATTACAAGATGTGTTTATTTGGTAAACACATAAACTTAAAAAATCCTTACGATGTAGTAACTGCATAGTATAGGCATTAAATATAGCTCAAAGATTAGACCGAAATCTCCTTCCTAAAGAGAGACTTAAGTCTAGCATTGGGCTTTTAAAAGCTGTTACTAATTATTTAGCTAAAATACTCAATCACAATTTACTTAAAAAAGGCAGTATAGCAGGACAAGTTTAAAGTTAAATAATAGAAAAGTTTAAAAAATAATAATAAATATATATCTTTTCTGAGCAGTCACTAAATGTTATAGACGGGTTTCGTTTGTGAGAATTAGTGCATCTGTTTGTTACTCTTCCACACAAAAACTACTGAACTGATTTAGATGAAACTTTATAGTAATATCGGCAACGATTTACCGAGATAACCGACTTACACGCGGGCGAAGCCGTGAGCAAAAACTAATGTATAATATTTTGACCCTATCTGTTATTACTGCTGGTTGTATAAACTGTGTTGTGGTTACAAAGAAGGACCACAAACCTTGACCACATAACATTAACGACTGCTTACTTATGTACATACCTTGTAGATAGCGCCTAGATTTACAGACTTGTCAAGTCAATATAATATAGCGACCTCTTTTCTTCAATGAGGTATGCAAATATTTACGTAATCTAACAATAGTTAACTATTGCATAGATTTGCACATATATTTACTAATATTTTCTAAGATTAGAATACATAATCTAAAATCCTGAGTATCCTGAGTATACACACTGAGTGTGTTTTTTTGTGAAACATACAATATATTGTACATATTGTACATCCTTTTTTTAACCGGCTTCAAAAAAAGGAGGAGGTTTCTCAATTCGACCGTATAATATATTTTTTATGTGTTATTGCGGATAACTTCGTCGTTTATGAACCGATTTTGATGATTCTCTTTAGTGTAAAGAAGATATCCCAACGGTGGTACCATGATAAGAACAATAAAATCTGACGATGGCATCCAAGAGAAATCGAGTCGAACCTTGAAGTTTGTTTTATTTTTGTTAAAATTTTACTTGTTAAATTATAAGTGCTCTGTCATGCACATAGATTGTTAAATCATCATTTTATTAAGCCATGTCATCATTAATTTAGTTTAATCATGGCAAATCTGTTCGTTTAATTTTCCTTTTAATTTTCCTGTACCCAATATTGTACTCACACTTTTTGAAACTACATTATTTTTATAAATAAAATTTGAAATAAAGATAATAATAAATGAAAATCGATCCCTCAGTGTAGGAGCCGGTAAGTAAACAAATAATGACTCTACTTTTTCCTTTTAGGTAAAAAGCAATTTATTTTATTTAGATATAAAATTTTAACATGTTGTGATGTTGAAGTTCAGAGTATTATAAAATTCATACAGTCGACATTGTCAATCATGATGATTTTCAGCCATTATAAACCATAGACAGTTTATTATAGGAGTGCAGCAGTCTTTGGGTTTTCAACTCTAAATCAATTGTAGTCTTGCCATATGGGCATTTTGTTTTAATTTGGTCTTGTCCGTTTAATAAGAGATTAAGAATATGAGGAGTTACCACCCCTTATTCAACCCGTGGGTATCGAAGGGCCAACAAGGGTAGTAAATTACGCAGAACAATGGCACTGCAAAAGTAAGCAATACTTAACAAATCCTTTACCAACCCTCTGGCAGGGTCGTTCTGTACCACCAAAATATCATTTTTAAAGTGTGCCTATGTCCAGCAGTGGATTATTAAAGGTTGTTGATGTAATTCCCTTTTATTATTTTTCACATTGAAAAAGAAAAAGGTTTTGCTCTATTTATTGCAAGGGAAGAAAATGAATAGAACTGATTTTAAATTTCGAACTATGTATGACCTTTTTAATACGCTTTATTACATATTTGTTTGTTTGTAACCGAGTTTTGCTAACAATATTTTTAAATTATCCATACTAATAATATCTATATATCTGTCTGTCTGTTACGCTTTCACGTCTAAACGGCTAAACCACCACTTTAATTCTTGAGGAAGGACATAGGCTACTCTTTACTGTTATAACTAACATACACGTTAGTAGACTCACTGGTAAACGCTAACAACGTTTATTGTAATTACTTAAAAGTGCACCTAAACGACAGAACATTATTAGCAAGGTGTTTCTGGTATAATTGTCACAAGTTTTAAAGTGACGAAATGTTGCGTGACTTGGTTAACAGCGTTCAGACACGATTTTACTAATTACGTTCATATAAATCATCAAACAATTTAACCACAAAATATTTTATGTTTTGTTTTAAAGAGTCGTTTGTAAATTGTAGATCCCTAAAAAGGATCTACCTGTACTTCGTAGCTACAGTTATTTTTTCTAATTTATATCACGGTATTTCATTCCTCCACATAATATTTTCCTATGGTTTGGTGGCAAAATACACTTTACCCGTATTTATTTTCTTCAAAATTATTTCATTCGTTCCTAATGAATTATAAATCCATATATAATATATATATACACACAAATGAATGGGCGAAATATATGTACGTGTATAATTTCCGATTAGCTGAACCAAATTAAATAATTAATTTCTTTTAATGTGTTTCTTATTATTAGGACAAGGTTTGTGTCCGAGAAAAATTAAAAGATAACGGGTCAAAGTCCTTTTTTACCGCGACGAGAAACAGAGAGATATGTAAATACGGCTGGACCGATTTTCACTTCCAGATAGCTGCTGATCTAAGGAGTAACTCAGGTTACTTTTTTTTAGACTAGCTTCGTCCGTTGGCGTTACCCGTTTTACGACAATGATCGCGGGTAACACCGCGGGGTTTAGCTAGTAACTTATAAAGAAACATCACCGACCTCAAAGCGCCTATGATATATCTAATTAATCATTATAAACTGTTTTCTTCGTTTTAATCATTTTCCAGCTAGTATACGCACCTAAATGCAAAAATAAAAAAAATTGACAAAAAAGCTGGACCTAAAACTCGAATTACTTACCAACTATTTAAAAAAAAAAGAACGTCACCATCTACAACATTTAAAATCGTCGTCTAAATAAACACACAAGGACTCTAGAGGTGCCTAGATAATCGCTAAGTCGGACTTACCTGAAATGATTTCCAAAATGACTATCTTTTCACAATGTGCGAACAAGTTACAAAGGCGGGCGGTCGCGACACATCACCGCGACACCCCTGGGCGGTACGCTCGCGGCTCTTGAAAGACTGAAGCCTACTAACAGAGACACCGACCTAACCTGATGTACCCTGAGCTATATAATATCGACGTACTTTAAAAGGCTTAAATGTAAGTAGGTACCTAATGCCAAATGGATTTATTTTATAAAAGACATTTAAGCGATATAATTATACATGAAATTAAAATTATGACTAGTTTTTCAAAGAGTTTGTTTATTAACATGATTAAATCTGGTAAAAATTAAGATTGGACTTTAATACTATCTAATAATGATACGTTCTTTTAAAAAAACTGTATGGTTGATTAGCGACATGCCTGCTGATATAGTAGTCCTGACTACTGGTTGGATTTCAACCCAGAATAATAATTTGTGCAATCGACCACGATCGTTTATTCTGTCTGGGTGTAATTTATCTACGACTAGCTGAACCCCGCGGTGCTACCCGCGGTTATTGTTTTACCGGGAGTAACGCCGCGGGACAAATTTAGTCTAAAAGAAGTAGCCTAAGTTACTCCCCGGATCATCAGCTACCTGCCAGTGAAAGTCCCGTCAAAATTCGTTGAGCCGTTCCAGAGATTAGAACTCATATATACATAGGACTCGCCCAAACTCCCAAAAAAATCTTTACAGATCGTACAAACATTTGGTCTAAGACTGCTGCACCACCAAGGCAGTCAATTAGTTATGATAATTTTATTATACAGAAATCGTAATATTCTCAAACATAGCAAGACTGATAGTCAGCAGTCATAACACTAAGTGATCTTGAGAATATTGTTAGGAAGAAAGATCATTCCAGAACAAGGCTTGACACGTCTAAACATAGTGAAAGTTCTCGTTGGTTTCTTGAGGCACAGAACAATGAACCTTACATCGATACACATAGCGTCGAATAGTTCGATTGATTGTCACGCGGTTGATTTGATCACGTTCAGTGGTGCATGCTTGGAACCGGCCTTTCTTCATTACAATATATTTGTTTTCAGATTAGCCAGCTCGATTTGAGTTATGTCACGGCCTCCCAAAAAACGAGTGTAAAGGTATTCTTTCGTTTTTTTGTGTATTGTGAGTGAGGTTATCGGAGCCCTGGAGGTAGTGTACACCGATAATAAGTTCTGGTTCTAGTACTGAACTCACTCAAAGAAGGATTGCTGTGTATTGCACGCGGGAAGGCATTCTACAGCCGAAAAGCTGTAACACTGAAATAATTGCCGTAACAACTCCAAGTATGAAAATAATTGTGAAGGAGAAGAGAAGCGGCCACAAGTTTTGCGCCTGGGGATAAAATCCTCGAAGCGTCACGAAGATACTCTTCTCATACCATCAATACGCATCAGCTTAATTGAACTTATGTCCAAAAAAAACCTTAAGTGTTCTAATCTAGTCTCTGTGACATAAAAACATGAATTGTTGAAGGAATTACTAGGAAACTACTATTACGAATTACTAGGAATTCACACAGTGAACGTGTACGGAAGTGTCGGAAGAGGTGGTAAACGGCGAACATTTACCGACGAAATTGGTGATGTTCTCAAGCGTCTTGTGAAAAACACCTGGGTCCGACGAGCAGCGATTAATGAATATGGATGAAGCAAATGAGGTGTCTCAAGACCGTAGCAAGAGGAGATCAATTATCTTGTCTACCCTTCTGAGACATAGGCGAGATGTATGCCTACTACGATTTTCTTCAGTATTAATCAGGAACTATAGTGTAGTGTGTAGTAATGTTTACAAATAGATCCATTCCAATCATTATAGCATACCAATAAAACTGATACATGTACGGAGATTACGGCAACGATAAAACCATGATCGTAGGGTGTTAAAGGCTTGCGTGACGTTTCAACCTTCACGTCAGACAGTCTAGGAGGCTCTTTATTACCATACAAACTTAATCGAATACAAATGTCAATATATTACTAGAGTGTTGGAACAACAATAAAAAAGTTTTTACTAAAAACTAATTCTGCGAGGAATTCTTTGCGTTGTAGCTACGATAAACGATTTTGTTTAGTATGTTAAATAACTTATTACTTTTAACGCTCTAAAACAATTCTTTATATACCAATGCTTACGTAATGTGAGGGCACAATAACTTGAAACATTTCACACACGACGTTCGGATAGGTAGGTACTATGTTAACCATACCACTAATTAACAAACTTAAACATTTAAAATTATACATATTATAGATAAATTACACATAGACACAAAACAAATGAATTAGCTGTTACAACTGACATTTAGGTAGTATTAGTCTAGATTCGGAGAAGAATTTCGCTCACAGTGGGGTAGGTTATTCCAGCGAAGAAAATATCTGTCCTGAATTCGACACTACTATTACCATCCCAGGCAACCGTAAATAGAAATAAATATAATGATGAAGTTTTATTTCCAAATACCAAAAATAAAAATTATAATTATAATAAGTTTCTGTCGGATTTCAGATTTCGTAGTAAAAAGTAGTCTATGTGTTATTCTGATGTACGAGATGAACTGTAAAGTTTCATTTAATTACGTTCAGTAGGTACTGCGTGAAATAGTAACAAACATTCATACCTACATCCTTACAAACTTTTGCATTTATCTTTATATATATAATTCTTCTGTGAGTGTGTATGTCACTGAACTACTCTCAAACGACCGGACCGATTTTGATGAAATTTTTTGTGTGTGTTCAAGGGGATCTGGGAATGGTTTAGATTCACAATTTTGTCCGCTGGACAATGTTTTTAATTAATTTTTGATTTATTAGTAGTTATGGCAAAACGACGTTTGCCGGGACAGCTAGTGTTTTTATAAAGTAGGGTCTAAGAATCATCAGAATCATCAGCAAAATTGAAATTTGGCATGGAGATACTTTACCTATTCTATAGTGGGAACACGACACGGGAAAAGCTAATATCAAAAATTTATTATAATTCAAGACATTTTTAAAGTCTGCAATTATTTATCGTAAAAAAATTTGGCATCTATGAAATAATGATACGACAACGTTTCATTTTGACAATGTATCGCGTGACTTCACACCTATGGCTTCTTCACACGGAATGCATAAATGATTCAAACAATTTACTTTCCCAACAAACTATTTCTTGAAATTGACGTTGAGATTGTAATGGCGGCAATTCAACAAATCGAAGGGAAAAATATCGATAATGTCTTCTCTCTTTACTTCAAAGAAGTTTGTTGACCCGAAATGTATATTAATGCATTGTGTGCAAACACTGTGATAAAAAAAAATTGGTTGCCTGTAAAGTCGGTATACGGGCGAAAGTTTTACGTGACAACGACTTTGAGTGGTAAAATAATTTTAATGTGAATATTCATTCGTATAGTAGGAAGAAGGATGAAATAATGTTAACAATTTAAAACATTTATTTATACAAAGAATTAGGCGGGCTAACTGTGCTCGAGTGGAAGGGACGCGTGCCTTTCACTTTTTATGTCTGTCTCTCTCGCTCTTAGGCGGGCTAACCATGCCCGAGTGGAAGGGACGCGTGCCTCTCACTCGCTCTCATTGTGAGCGCATAACGTGAGCGGAGCGTAACGCAGTTTCTTGAAGTGTCACCCGGCAAACCAATTTATAAGACGTTGTCACGTCAAAATTTTCTGTTGGTTTGGATTCTACTTTCTTGTATCGTGTTATCCTTCAGTAATTGTATTATGCACTGACCTGACCGTGTATTCAGAGGTTTGACATTGTTGTTCATACAATGCTTTACAAATCCTTGGTATCAAACCGGGCTGGGCCTCAGTGCCCAACATTGTATGTGTTTTCCCCGTAGCACTTTGTCCGTATGCAAGTACACATGCCGAACATCCCTGCAAGACACTGGATATCACCGATCGACCGATGCATTCAAAAACCTATCAAAGAAAAAACACGAAAAATTTGTATATTCGTACCTTTAATCTTGTAAGGCAAACCAAATAAACAGAATAATTTGTTCCAGAAATCTCAACGAAGATATCCCTACAAATATTAGACTACTAAAGTAGGATTTCTGATCCAAAATTGAGGTTCTTAAATAACTTACTTTCTCTTGTGAACCATTGGTTGACTGTGTGTCAGGGCAAGAACTATTGAAGGTATAGTCCGCATGGTATCTTCGAATGCGCTCGCGGCTATCTCCAGCACCTGACAGACTTACCTATAAGAGCAAATAAATAGAATTGACAACTCTCGCTAATTCTGTAGTGAAACCATTCTATGTGAGAAGAAATAAACTTATACCGCCATACGAATCGTTACGTAGTTAGATATTAGGCTACGCTTGTAGAGTGCATTCAGCACTCATAACCCATAGTGGTTGTAGGCAAGGCAATATTGTTTATATTGTGTATTATAACTTTGGCTTCACACATTTTCATTATTACGTATTATGAATGTTAAATAACTGTAGAACCTATGCAATATGTTTTCAGTAATTTATAACATATGATCTCCGTGTAGTGACAAATTAAGAATACTGAGTCACTACTTCTATTCATCCAGAAGATGTCGTAACAAACAAAATAAAAGCCGACTAAACGGGGAAAGTGCGCAGGACAACAGTACTGCATTTGCCTGCCTATTTCTACTGCCTTGGTTATAAATCCGATCACCGCATTTCTGAATCGTAGATAAATTAAATACAGTTTTTTTTTTAAATAACATCTTTCTTCTCAAATATGTGTTCAACTTCCACATAAAAGTAATAACTTTAATTTGAGGCCATTTTCAAAATTTGTGGCCACTATGGGAATCTTCGAAATGTAGTTTTAAACAGATTTTTTTATAAAGACCTATATATTATATTAAAAAAACGAAACACAATGAAAGTGTTAATGGACTGAATAAGTAAGCGCTAAGAAAATATGATTTGTATGGCCACTATTTTTCAGATCTAAGTAAGGTGACGTTTCTACGAAACGATAAAGTTCAAATTGAAAAAGTAAATACGGAACGTAGACCTTTACATTTTTTTTAAATTTATTGCTATACTTAATAGAATATTTTAAAGAAACAAAATTTGAGTACTCACTTTAAAGTTCGTTATTGTAACTGTGTTTTCGTCTAAAACTCAAACCACAGCTACCCGGTCCTTATCAGATCTTAATTCTCTAAAAAAGCAAATGTAAGAATTTGTCTTAGGTATTTAGGTACTCCAAGTGTCACACATAAAAACAAATTAGGTACACGAAACTTACTTTTCAGTAAACGGCCTAATTCTTATAGCTAATTTAACATTTGACATCTTTTCACACAGAAGTTAGTTACTTTAAAAAAAATACTTGCTACGTTTATTAACTTTAAAATACGTTCTTTAAAATGATTCTAGTACAACAAAATAGCAAGGTGCAACAAACACGAAGAAGATATGTATAATGAATGTAGTCAAAAGTTCAAGTCCCGTGTCGGCGGACGAAGCTATTTTGAGATCGAATCACCCTTCCTGTTATTCCTTAACACAAGGAAACATAATGAACATAAAATAGATCTCACTGCCGGATCCCCATTAAAAAAAAATACCTAAGTAAATAAATACTTATGTATTCGTTCCTTACTTTAAAAACAATTAATTTAAAAGTAAAGGACGAATAGAATTGTATTTGCATCTGATCTTTTACTACTTTATTGCAATTTGAATCTTATATGACTGACATTTATCTTAAACTAGCAGACCCACGCAACCTCGTTTGCGTCTTCTATTGCCCGTCGCGTGATAATTTTCTCCCGTTTTTGAAACATTCTTCATTGTTGCTCCAATTAGTAGTAGCGTGATGATATATACCCTATAGCCTTCCTCGATAAATGGACTATCCAACACCGAAAGAATTTTTCAAATCGGACCAGTGGTTCCTGAGATTAGCGTGTTCAAACAAACAAACAAACAAACTCTTCAGCTTTATAAATTAGTATAGATTTCATCAACATCCACAGCCTCTTATGGTTCCCTGTTGGACATAGGCCTCTTTAGAAATAAGATTTTCAACTACGTACTACATCAAACTGGCCAGCCAGGTTAGTATACCTATGTTTTATTTCAAGTTTTCTTTGCAATCGCCTCTTACGACACCCACGAGATACATAGGGGTGAATGAGTACTTTCTATTTATACGTTTTAATGAATCCGACACAACCTGGACTTTTTAGTTATTTAAAAATAAAAACATTATAAATGCATGTAATTTGAATTGTTACAATATGCTGTAAATCCATGATCACTTTCAGGCCTTTCTGCGCATGTATCATTGTAATAGCATTGAGTTATCTGTTAAAGGATTAATAAAAAATATACTACCGACTTAGACACCACCCACATTGGTACTCAGTATTCATAATTAATTAGACTTGAAATTAGAATGAGAACATCTAACGTGGTTAATTGAATATATTATAAATATTTATTTATTTATTTACTTATACTAGATAGCCCGCGCACTGTGTTTCTCAAAAGCAATAAAGTAATGCTTGGTTGTTCGTAATGGTCATAGATATTACTTGTATGTACTGCTCGCGCGCACGGGCTCTTTAAGTAAAATATAATATAGCCTATGCTACCCTGAGAAGATTTACGGCTTAGTTTTTTCGACGTCTTCAACAAATATTGTAATATTTTAGCCAATATAACCATAAATGTCACTAATTATAGACAAACCTTCCACAAAAATCACTTTATCTATTGGCAAAAGCTTTTGAGTATATCGCGAACAGACAGACGCGGCGGAGGAATTTGTTTTATAATATGTAGTGATATTATTTGCGGTCGACCACAAGTTCAATCGGTTGTACCTAAATGTTTTATTCAGTATTTTTTTATACACAACGCCATCTAGCTTTAAACTAAACAGAGCTTGTACTATGAATGCTAGATTGGAGAATCGGACCCGAGACCTCATGCTCAGCAGTCGTCAACGCTACCACTGCGCCAACGAGGAAGTTTAAGTTTTGAAACGGCACCTAACATAAAAACCCACTAAACCTTCAAGTCAGGTCACGGATTAAGAAAACGGAATGTCACCACCACCATACATCCCAAGTGTGTTGTAACTGTAAACTACGAGAGCATACTACAATGGACAACAGCATTGTAAATAGAAGGAAAACTTGAAACACATTTCTTACCATTATAAGAATAATAAAACAAAAAAAGGAAATAATTTCTGCTAACCACTACGGTTTTAGAAAAGCGAAATCTACTGCTGATGCTGTATTCCGTGTTACTGACACAGTTGTTAGAAAGCTGGATGAGTGTCAAAAGTGTTTAGCAATTTATGACGATATATCGATCCAAAATAATCTTCATGCTAAATTTCTGGGCGTTGTATTAGACTTTAAGCTCTCTGGCAAAGAGCATTGTGACTATATAATACCGAAACGTTATAAAATACTAAATACGATGAAATTTTTATCAGGGGTGTGGTGGAGAGCGCCCCCATCTGCACTTAAACAGGTTTATAATGCCCTGATTAGGAGTCTACTTGATTATGGATCATTTTTGCTTAAGGGAGGTAATAAAACTGCCTTTGAAAAATTTGACTTAATCCAACACAAAGCGATGAGACTTATTCTAGGAGCAATGAAATCATCTGTACAAATAAATAAAATTGGAGTGTCTGTTTGTAATATTAAAATAACCAATTTTAACTAAATGCATATGTATGTATACACGATACAGATACCAAAAATGTAGTTAAAATTTTTTTTGTCTGTCTGTCTGTCTGTCTGTCTGTCTGTTTGTTCCGGGTAATCTCTGGAACGGCTGGACGGATTTTGACGGGACTTTCACTGGCAGGTAGCTGATGATCCGGGGAGTAACTTAGGCTACTTTTTTTAGACTAACTTTGTCCCGCGGCGTTACTCGCGGTACAATATTAACCGCGGGTAACACCGCGGGGTTCAGCTAGTCACCAATAAATGCAATGCAAGTCAGATGTGTAGAATTTTCGAAGACAATTTCTTAGCAATAAATTTATGTTTAAAGCATATCAGTTTTCTGATCACCCCATTTTGCCAAAAACTTAAAACTCTCAATGATCATCGCCAGTCTTACCTGTATTCAATAACAGTTATGAATCTCTGTGTCAAGTCCTGATATTTGCTATAACGTTGATTTTGATCATTATGATGTCGAATTAAACACCATATTTAACTATAATGTAGATGAAAATTGGAGAAATTTGAACTTAATTTTTACAGATGCTTCTAAATTATCTGATATCTATACAAATAATTAAAATTGGAGTGTCTGTTTGCAATATTAAAATAACAGCTTTTTAATCAATGCATATGTATGTATACACGATACATATACCAAAAATGTAGTTAAAAAAAATTTTGTCTGTCTGTCTGTTTGTTCCGGGTAATCTCTGGAACGGCTGGACGGATTTTGACGGGACTTTCACTGGCAGGTAGCTGATGATCCAGGGAGTAACTTAGGCTACTTTTTTAGACTAACTTTGTCCCGCGGCGTTATTCGCGGTACAACAATAACCGCGGGTAACACCGCGGGGTTCAGCTAGTTGAAAATATAGGTGTTGGAGCTTTTCACGTCCAGTATAATATTGTACAAAAGATCAAATTGCCACTAGAAGCATCTGTGTTCACAGGTGAATGCTTTGTAGTCTTTAAAGCCTTAGAAACTTAAGAATACAGTCATATTTACGGATTCTAAAAGCTCATTGGAAGCTATTCAAAAATTTCAATTTAAAATGAAACCGTTATATCCAATAATCGGTGACATCAGGACAAAATATCTGGTATGTAAATCTTTAGGTTATTCAGTAACTTTAGTTTGGATTTCAAGTCATCATGGAATCAAAATAAATGAAAAAAACGACCAGTTAGCAACAAATGCGGTGAAGTGTGGAGACATTTATCCTTATTGAAATTACTGACATGATCTAACTTCTCTCCCCAACCTCTACTTCTTAGATTCTTGGAGTACTTTGTTGGTTGAAACATCTCAATTTAAAGGTTTTCAATATTTTAAACTTCAACATAAAATACTCACTAAACCTTATTTTACTAAAAATGTATATAACAAAAAATCTGTTAGCATCATAATACGTATGCGTCTTGGTCCTGCTCATTTGGCCAAATTGCACATCAAAGACAGCTGCCTGTGTGAGTGTGGAATGGAAGCGGGGGATCTTGACCACATTTTTTCGTTTCGTTCTTTTTCCTGCAGTCTCTTTTAACACAAAAAGTTTCATTCCCTACCCGCATGACCTTGTTTCCCTATCTTTTGAACTTGAAATTAGCAAAAAAGACGAAAACAACATTGCCATTATAAAAAAAAATAAGGACCAAAATAAGCACTTTTTATAAAATCTGTTATAGATTTCCTGTACTTTTTTACTGTATATTCCCCCCAACTCTGAGATAATAGCTACAGCCGGCAAAGAGTCGACTGAGCGGGTAAAAAATAGAGAAATATGGGAAAATCTGGAGGAGGCCTATACCCAAGTAGGAGTACAGGTCAAAGAAAATAATGAGAAGGAAGGTCACAGCAGTGCTCAAATCAAATAAGCGGTCCAGACGATAGTACATAAACATAAAGGAAATTAGAATTAAAAGATCATGTAAAACTAGGTAACTATGGGAAAAAAATAAAGAATTTATTATTATTATTATAAATTCCCCACAAATGTTATAAATACATTTGGATCTTTAAAACAACTTCTTCGCGATGAATACATGACAACAAAATCGATTGATTTATAGAAAGATAATAATGAGACTTGAAATTGTCCTCCCTAAAATACTGAGTACCGAAAAAGTTTTTTCCAAGGAAAAAAAAGCAAGAAATATTTTTAGTGCTGCCAATGTACACTTAGTACAAAATCACTAACGAGATCTCTGTACCAATTTTTTTTTTCATTTGTTGACCTGTTTTACTTATGTTGCGTTTTATAAATGCACCACTTTTTAGTAGGGGAAAATGTTATGGGTTCTCGTCATTTTATTTTTAAAAAAAATTCACCAAGGTATGGAGGGTAGAGGTAAAGAGGACCATCTCTAGGATAGAAAAGTGTCCGCTAAAAAGCATCAAATAGGTGAAAATACTATAAGAAAAGTGTAAGTTTTAAAGAAAGCAGCAAAATTAGAAAAGATAATAAGATAAAAAGTTTCCTGTACCCTCCTTTTTTTATTTTTTTACGTGTGGAAACCCCCTCGGGTCGTCAACCCGCCGGGGTTTGCAGCGGGGCTGTGTGTCGGAATTGAACCGACTAAAACCATACTGTGTGCCCCTCCGCGCCTGAGACGGGAGGGATCCGGGTACTTCTGTTATTAACACATCCGGACAATGCCTCAAGGACTGAAAAATCGCTTCTTTTAACTGTCACATTTGGCAACATTACTGTCATCTCTCTCTGAGTAAAAGTGTTCTGTGGAAGACACGGAGATCTGTTACTTGTCAGTTGTAGTCTGTGCTTGTCAGACTGTGAGTGATAATTTGTCACTATGTTGTGTCACTTGTTGAAATAATTAAAAAAACTGTTACATAGTTTATTACTTTTAATTAAAGTCCACATATATATTTTATAAAGGTAAATTATTTTAAAGCATGTGTTTCATGTTCATACTTACATTTTCACATATTTTACCGTCACTCATTCTAACATAATTTTATACACAAAAATATATGTAAATGTAAAACTTATTCATGATAGTAACTTTCTAAATCGCTCGAATAGATTAAAAGGGCTCGATTTTATAACAATATTGAAATCGGGCTGCTTTTTTCATTAATCTAACTCTATGAAAGTAACTAGACTGTGCAGTCACACTAATTGCAAACAGTAATAAAACTAGCTCTAAGCTATTTTACCGGGTTATCTATTATCAATAGAAAATTCTATCGTAAATTTGTTTTGAATCAATATATAAATATAACGCATTGTTCTTGTTTGGTATAATTTATTAAATCCAATTAAATACTTTGTCTTGTTGAAGTTTTAACATTAATCATATATGAAACATGAAATGCCAACCAAGGTATATACAGAGCATACATATTCAGTTAACAATAAACACTTTTGTGACTGGTATTCATTGAATATTTATTAGGAATATATGATTTTCATACACACATGTATAAAATACACACTGAGTCAACAACACTTATCTGATCCACTCAGTCAACTTCATACACTAAAGATCTATAATAAACCCATTCAGTCATTGTCCTGAGAATAAAAAAATAAGATAAACATCTCTATAATTAACATAATAATGTATTTGTTGTTGTATTCACAGTCTATCTAACACTGCAATGCTCATTCTTTGTTTGGTTGTTTAAGATGTTGGTACGGAGGTTCACAAGATCGCTATGGAATTCCGTGCGAGTGGAAAAAAGATTATTTGCAACAGATCCTGTTCAGCCAAAACTTGAGAACACCGAACCTGTTGAACCTGTACAGGTCTGTTTTTTTTTGTTTTATATATTTAGAAAAGAATTTCATAGAGAGAAGAAGAGCTAGTTGCTCAAGCCTGCCACTCCGTCCACGTGTTGATCGATTATCGCCGCCTATGTGGTTCCTCAAGAATCAAAGTATCCTCATGCCAAATTACATTGAAATTGGTGTAGCAGGTTAGCTGAGAATACGTAACAAACAGACTAATTAACTTAAGAATTTATAATATTAGTTTGCATAGTATCACAACTACTCTTTCCACATAATTTTAATCAATTTATCTTTGTAAGATGTCCAAAAGGTTAATTTATTTACTGACTGAGCCTCTTACAACAAGAACCGCAGGTGCTGCCAGGGGGCGAAATTTGTCTTAAATACAGTAGCCTAATAAGTTACACCTAATATGATCAGCTATCTGCTAGTAAAAATCCTGTCAAAATCTGTCCAACCGTTCCAGAGATTAATGGAACAATCAGATAGACAGAGAGACAACATTTTTAACTATTACTTTTTAATGTAAGTACTGCATATGCTTTCATATGCATTAAGTGTAAAGATGTTAATTTGAAATCATAAACAGACCCTCCAAATTTATTTATTTCCATTGATATAGGTTTAGGTATATATTTTTTGATCCTTAAAATGAATTAAAATGATATAAAGTCAATTAACTGAATGACATTAAATATTATATCTATGTAGTCTATAAATAATTACTACTTCATTTTTTAGTTGGAAGCCCTTGACAAGGACATATGTTTGTTAGTGGACGAAAAAGATAATTTTGTAGGTACTGCAACAAAGAGAGAGTGTCATAAAGTTGGAGATGATGGTAAAGTACTATTGCACCGTGCCTTCAGTGTATTTCTCTTCAACAAGAGAGGTGATATGCTCCTGCAAAGAAGATCACCTCAAAAAGTAAGTATATACTTTGCATATTTTATAGCAGTATTTTTTATAGCAGATTTCCTTTATTGTATTAAATTTGTATCCGACCAAAACTGGTTTTCAGCCAAAACCGAACCTTCAGCTTGGCTCCCAGTTTCGACCGATACCGAAACATGCTTGCCCTTGAAAAATACATGAGCCAAAATCCATTTTTTCAAAAGTTGCCTTAGATTTTAGGTAATTAGGGTATATATTTTTTTATGTATTTTAACGATTACTACGTCAATTGTGAACCGATTTTGTATTTGAAAGGGCATGCTCCTGAGTCCTGTTTGCACCATATCAGGATCTGATGATGATGGCATCCCAAGAAAAACGAGGGAAATCCTCAAATTATTTAGGCACGCTGCAAGCTAGATGGTGCTTAGTTTAAAAATAGACGCTATGGCGTTGTGACAACATCTCTACATTTTTATTGTATAATAATAATCGTATGTATTGTTTGACTTATTTCAGGTAACTTATCCAGAGTATTACACTAATGCCTGCTGCAGTCACCCTCTTTATATAGATGACAAACCCGAGGATGTAATAACAGCTGCACGCCGTAGGCTCAATCATGAATTGGGAATACCACTTGAATCGGTAAGACAGATATTCCACTCGCTTTTACCTGCGGCACCGTCTGCGTGTACGTCAGATATCGCGGTAAATAGTAGGTTATGTAAATCCTCAAGAATTGTAGTATTTCAATGTCGATGAAATCGGTGCAACGGTTTCGCTGTAAAAGCGTTTCACACAAAGTTACTTTCAAATTTGAAATACTCCTCAGAAACTCGAGTAATCGTAAAATCGAAGGTACCATTACCTTAATAATACTCCAAAAGGTACTTAATGTTCGCTCCTATAACTCTAATAATGATGCTCATTCTTTTGATCAAGAACTCTAAACTTAAAATGAGTTTTGTCCTATCAAACAACATACGAAATGTCATAGATGCACTAAAATTAGATACATTATGTAGGTAAATATGTCTCACTAAAAATTGATTTTATTTAAATACATAATTACATTTAAAATGAGCATATTGTAAATTGTTTAGATGCGTTTGTGGTTACCCTTGGGTAACTACTGGGTGAACCATGAGGAACGCATGATCGTTTCATTAAAATAAGAGAATAGAAGTTTATACTTAATATTATAAAGCTGGAGAGTTTGTTTGTTTGAACGCGCTAATCTCAGAAACCGCAGATCCGATTTGAAAAATTCTTTCAGTGTTGGATAGTTATCGAGGAAGGCTATAGGCTATATATCATCACGCTAAGACCAATAGGAGCGGAGCACCAATGAAGAATGTTTCAAAAATGGGGGAAAATTGTTACGTAGCGTACGAGCAATAGGAGACGCAAACGAGGTTGCGTGGGTCAGCTAGTAATATCTTATCCTACTAATATTATAAATGCGAAAGTTTGTGGATGGATGGATGTTTGTTACTCTATCACGCAAAAACTACTGAACGGATTTGGATGAAACTTTACAGTAATATAGCTTATACATCAGAATAACACAGACTAATATTTGCAGCGATAACCGACATACACGCGGGCGGAGCCGCGGGCAACAACTAGTATAATATATAAATAAAAATGAATCGCCAAAATGAATGTACGCGCATAATTTCTACGGCAAGAAATTTGCCGTAGAATTATTTTTTATTTGTTCGTTATTGAAGCTAAGGTTTCATCTATATGAAAATAAGTTATGTCTGATCGTTTCATTCGCGATCACTATAATAACATCGAACCAATTTGTCCATATTTAGATGGATCCAGAGCTTTTCACCTTCATGACGCGTGTGCACTACCATGATCCTGGCGATGGCGTGTGGGGAGAACATGAGATCGACCACATATTATTCTTCCAAAGCGATGTCAAGGTCAAACCTAATTCCAACGAGATATCAGAGTATTGCTTCGTACCCAAGGCCGAGTTCAACTCGTAAGTTTTTTTTATTTTATGTTTGAGCCTTCCAAAGTGACTCAGCCTGATGGAAAGCATAAGCAGAATCCAAGAGTAGTGGTCACCAATCACTGCGAATGCAGACAATGCAAAAATGCAGCATGATGACCCACGACGTGGCGGCCTATAGGGATGCTTCTGCATCATTAGTCTCACATGTCAAGTTAATCCCAGATATTATGGTAGCCGTAAAATTAGGTGTTAATAGATTCGTAATAAAAAAGCCTGGGGTGTAATAGGCTATATAAATGTTATGAAAAGATATTAAGTAGACAGGTTATAATTTTTATCTAGTAGTTGGGCTACAGCTGAAAATCAGCGCTGTGGTCACTTTCAGGACCGCAGCATAAGCTGAGCTGTGGCCTTTTGGTCACACAGCTAGACATTTCACTGCTTTTATTTTGTTTGTTTTGTATATTGTTTGTTGTTATTTACTCTAAGTTAAATGTCTTATCTTTCTCTTTTACATGTATGTTATGTGTGACTAATAAATGTATTCTATTCTATTCTATTCTATAGTAGTAAATTATTAAACATTTTACGGTCCTATTTCACCGGTTACCGATAAATCCCGGATAGCTTTCAGACGGACAAAAAAGTTACTTTCGAATTTATTATATTAGTGTGAAATAGTGTGAAATAATCCACAATAAAATATTTCGAAAAGAAGTAGACGGATGAATTAACAAAGCTCTCTTTCCTAGGTACCTTCCGACATTAGAAGGCCCGATAACACCTTGGTTCAACATGATACGTCGTCACAGACTCAAGCTATGGTGGGACAACCTTCATCGTCTAAAAGAACTGGCTGAACCCGACAAGATCCAGAAATTTTTAAACGAAAAGTAGTTCTACATACCTAATCATTCGTCATAATTACGTTTACATATTTTGTTATGAGAAAATAGATTTCTTTATGTAGGGCCGCTATTAAATCGACATTCAATTAGTTTTAAATTCATATAAATTATGGATTATGAAGGCTTGTTGGGAGAAGAATACCAAAAGAATGCATCTTCATAATATATGCATCCTTAAAACCAAAGTGGCTTCATAATCAGATATTGATGTTATTTACATTTTTAAGCTTTATGTTCATTTAGTGGAAGAAATAAACAGACCTGAGCCTTAAACCTTATTAGTTACATTAAAATATATTTTATCTAAGTGATATGCGTTATTTATTTCATCATTAAAGTACCTACTAAGAAACAACACAGATCCGTTTAGTAGATAAATAACTTTAGTCGATTCGCGAAATTAGAGTACTAGAGTGACTATACAAAACTACACTTCGAAAACATGTAGTGTATGTAGATTCTTTATTAAATATTTTCCTTTGTTGAATTTATTTGAATTTTCTAATAATCATAATATGCCCGTTGCATTCCACTGCTGGACATAGATTTCTCACTAGGAACACCACAGAGCCCGGTCTGTTATTCTTTGCATCCATCTGTGGCTTTTGAAATCTATTGATACACAATCGAGAGACGTTTACTTCTCGGAATACCGCATTGAGAGAGATAATCAGAAGTTAACACAGGTCTGAGATTTTCCAAAAGACATTGCGAAACTGTAAAGCACAAACACTGCTTGCTTGAACTTGAAATGGCAGTTTCATTTTTCATCATTGACATTAAAAATCCCAACAATAGGCTTTCTCTGTTAATTAAACAATTTTAATCGATATTAGTTTCAAATCGACTAAAATAGTAACTCCCTACTTAAAACCTACTCATAAATAGGTTTCAATAATTCATCCGAGCTATTCCCGTCGGAAGCAGATGAAGTGTACCTCTTATGCCCCCGTCTGTATGACACTGAGACCCATTGTAAAGTGCGTGCTTGATGGAATTTCTTCTTAGTGAAAACTTTTTTTCTGAAGGCATGCCTAGGTTGTTCCGTATCAGATACTGACCGCAGTAAATAGGCTCTACATGTGATTCTATTCCCAATATGTAGGCCGCTTCTGTATGCTGTATGTAGATACCTAACTGCAACAACTTGCATGATCTGTGTAACGAGGAGAACGAAATATTAAAAGGTCTCTGAAAGAAATTACCGTAGAATAGAAGACATTTAGTTTGAAGAAATCACAAGCCAATAGGCTGCTTTCATTTTTTTCTTAAACCGTATTTGATTGGAAATCAACTAAATGTATAACATTTATTTGTATTGCTAAAATAATTATATATTATTAATCATCACCATCCCAGCCTTTATTATTCCCAAGATTTGGGGTAGGCTACTAGTTTAACTGTTTTTACCTGAATATCAATTTTTTACACGGAGCGACTAACATCGGACCTCCGCAACCCTGAGGGTGAACTTAATTCGAAGGTTGAACTAGATGTCAGTATATTTGAGGGCACTGACTTCCCAATAACGATTGCCATAGATGTTCATGACAACCGGGACCGATAGCTTAACGAGCTCTCCGAAACCAACGAGGCAGTCATATCATTATATATTAATAATATGTAAATAAAAATACCATTGCAACTATTATTAAAGCCATGACCGCATTGAACCGCCACGAGACAGACATCATTTCACTTATCAGTTTCTCCTCGCAACCAGCATTCCATATAGTCAGTTGTGTCTGAAAATTTGTCATATTTAGATAAATAAAAGTAGTAAAATAACCGATGCAAATTCGCGGGTGTTCTTTATTTTTTATTGTGAAGAGGTTCTGACCTGTGTACTGTAGTGTATTATCTATGTTCTGACCTCTTCACAATAAAATGCACAACGTAGGTAGGTATATAAAATAATGTTTTCATATTTTCTTGTTAGGTTTGGCCGACTTAATAATGAACAAAATTACTGTATAAATTAAGATGTTTTTATATTCATTCTACGATGTTTTGGTAATTCTGTACCACTCCAAGATCTGCACCCTGCGTGAGTCTAGATATCGCTGGCACCTCTCTAGTAATCTTATTACGGCTCTGAATAAAACCATATCACTCTATGGTGTAGAAAAATTTGTAGTGGTAGTAATGGTGGTTATAATACAATAAATAAATAAATATTTCGGACATCTATTACACAACGCCATCTAGTCCCAAGCTAAGCAGAGCTTGTGTTATGGGTACTAGACAACTGATACAAATACATATAAACTTTTTTTTTGTAAATACATACATATCATACATAGAAAACACCCAAACTCCGAAACAAATATTTGTAGATCATACAAATATTTGGTCCGACCCGGGAATCGAACCCGAGACCTCACGATCAGCAGTCACACACGCCAACCGCTAGACCAACGAGGCAGATAAAGACCAACGAGGCAGGTAAAGACCAACGAGGCAGATAAAGACCAACGAGGCAGATAAAGACCAACGAGGCAGATAAATGCAGCAATATTTATGCCTCTAATAAAAAATAAGTTAAACCAGAACATCTCATGCACGACTGTCTGATCTCAAACCAAGTGAAACCTCTACTATGGTGAACAGAATGCTGATTAACATTTTTTTACATTTCCAAAACCGGAACTGATCCCATGACCTCTCATTTAGCAATCAGGTTCACTAACCATTCCAAGATGCATATCATGATTGGAATACTTTTAAGCAAAGGCGGGCAAAAGAGCAGACGAGAAACACCTTGACATTCATGTCATCGATAGTTGCACCGCACATGGACACTTATAAAATAACTGCATTGCCGTCCTTCAATTCCTCTACCCGGAATCAGCGGGAGTAAAGTTCCTCTCCATTAGCCTAGCAGTTAGCGTATGCGACTGCCGATCAAGAGGTCTCGGGTTCGATTGCCTAGTCGGTACAAAAGTGTCGTTGGGTTTTTCAGTTTAGCAGTGTTTGTCAGTTATCATGAACATGTATAGCAATCGTTATTTGGTAGTCAGTGCCCTGAAATAAACTGACAACTAGTTCAACCTTCGAATTCAGTGCGCCCCCTGGGTTGGATATGTGTGTTACCAGTAGCTCTGTGGAAAAACTGATACTCAAGTGAACAGGCTGACGCGGAAACGCGACGTAAAAAAATATTGGAAACAATAAGGGCTAGGTACTAAGATGATGTAAGTACTTCTATTGCTTTGTAGGTACGTAGTGCACATACCGTGGGATTATATTTGTATATAGTGCCCATTTGTGTAACACCGTGATGGATGCAAGGGTAGAGTACATCCATGGAACAACAGCTATACGGCACATTGTCTGACACAAATTTATGATCTGAACTGAAAAACAATTGTGACAAAATAAATGTAAATAAAAGTGAAGCATCCTATTCGTCTGTTTCGTATATCTTCTAATTAATATTGCTATAAATTAAGTAAGTACAATGACCTCGGTTTTAGTCTCGGGAATTAAACACTATTTCACATAACCATCTCAGCCCAAAGACGTACACTACAGTGCTGGACATAATAATATGTCTCACTCAAAGTTTGCCACAACATTCGAATTAGTATTTTTCGCATCCAACAAGAGTTATCCAAAGTTTATTTCTCAAAGAGTGCTATTAAGAAGCCTGAATGAAAACATAGGTAACATTAGCTAACTGTGAAAATCTAATCCTCTGTAAGGTGACGTATTCGTTTTGGGAACTAGGCTCAGAGATCTGTCAGAAGTTGCTGTCGTATTCTGGAGCATACTGACCGCCTACTTCGGATATAATTACAATGAGACCACTCCCGCACAATAGTTACTTACCACTTACTAACTCGTGTATTCGTACCTACTTACAATGTTTTGTCGTCGATGCGTTCACCGTTGGCATACCAGGGAATGTAGAACCATTCTTGAAAAGCGACCCGACCACAACAGTGGAATCTGGTTTGAAGTCTATCTATAGCCACCTTAGATGGAAGATGACTTGAATATCTAAGCATAGCTTTCGTGATGCCGCCTTTTATTTTGGCTGCGGCAAATTTAAATAACATAACGGATTTGTAAGTAAAATAAGTATTTCTAACTAGTAACTGTAAATATAATTATTAGATCTTTTAAGGAAAATTGACAAATTGAGGACACTTACTTCAGGTAAAATAAAAGTAAGGTGTACTGTGGAACTCGAGTAAAAAATCAAGATCTCGTAAAACTGGTGTGAGTATTATGGTTCAGCTGAGTAACATATTTTTCAGTTATCTACAGCTGTGAAAGCAGCTATTCTAAAGAAAAAAAATTGATGCTACTCTGGACAAATTACTGACAAGAGTTGAAAACCTTTCAACACTCTCAGAAATCTAAGATTCGACTTGCGTATCTCCTGCACTTCTGTAGAGTATTAGATTACTTCACCATTCAGTACTATACTTTTATTATAGTTGAAATCATAATAAAAACTGAAGTGAGCCAAATAATGTACCTCGTATTATAGTCGACTGAAGTCCGGAGTAAAACATAATAGCCAGAAAAATAATTATTGTAATAATGAGAGCCCATACATAATAAAAAAGACCGTTAGTGACATCGTACTCTTTTTTAGGAAGACCAGCCTTGAAAAGTTGATACAATCCATATAGCTGAAAAATATAAATCTAATTAGAATGGCCAAAATTATAAGTAAGTACATAACACACTTTTAAAGAAATACTCAATACCTCTATAACAACTGCAATCACAGCCCCACATGTAATAATAACAGGTATAGCATTTCCATCAGGCCAACATACTAGATCTAATAAAGTTCCTTCTTCGCTACGTATCCCTTCTGAAGTATTTACCAGCCAAATTAAATAAAATATTACCACAGGCATACAGGCCATCATAAGCATTCTTATGTTATTAAATGAGGCCCAAGTTAAATACATTTTGCTATATATTATTTAAGCAACGCATCTGTGATGAATGAACATCGAAAATTTCACGTAAAAACCATGGTCTAAGAAAGCAAGGTCTCGCATTCCGAGGGCGGCTCGGGGTGACGTCACTATCCAGTTACCACTTTAAATCAACATAACACGAAATGAATCAACCATAATACAATTACATTATCGTAGACAGAGAAGATATCAGATTCTTTATCTGAGGAGAAGATTTTATTGTTTTATAAAATAAAATATCATTGACCAACCACAACCAGCAAAAGTAACGATGACGTCATGTCGATCTCTCTGTCTCTTCACTGTAACTCGGAATGCCATACCTGGCGAGGTATAAGTAGGTATTTGTTAGAGCATGGTAAAAACGATTGGAATGACACATTTGAATGTCAATATCATAAACAAGAATGCAAAAAAATCACTCAAAAACATAAACTGTGAGCACTGTTTATTTCTGAACGTAAAGACATTTTTTTTATTTCTAACTGTGATAAGACAATGTCATTGTTATCAAAGTGACTTATGTGATATGAGTGACATTCAGTTCAATAGTATACAAATTTTTCTTCACGCTTCTTTCGCCGTTTTACTGCATTACATTGATAAAGAATGTGTGAGAAATAAGCGTGTATCGAAGTTAAAAATATTATTCAATGTTTTTTGTTAGTTTTTGTTTATAATCTTAAAAAAGACGCCGAAGTTACTATGAATGAACAAACCTTACGAAAACTATGGGTGATAAAATTATGTTTAAAAGTTGTCTATCCAAAGTACAACTACTACACTTTTCTGGTTTTTCTGGCGATAAAATATAGAATTCAGTGCCAGAAAAGAAACTTACACCTTAAGAATATGGATATCTTTGAAGTGAAAACGATTCCTCTCAATACAACAAAACTACTGGTCAAAGACATATTAGAAGATAATTTTCCTGTTTTTTTAAATAAATGCATAATAATATCAAAAGAGCAGTTTATACAACTAGCTAGTGAAAATTTATTTTATATAGATAATGGAGTACTTTGGCTGGTTTTGAAATTACCATCAGAAGAAAAAAGAAAACATCGAGAAAGCAGCAGTAGTAACAATGAAACGAGGTTTAATTTTCACTTTATGACTACTGAATTACACAAAAAGCTTTGGAATGATACAACAAAAGGCCAAGTTAATAATTTAAGAGTAGTACCAGTTGTTGGATCTAAATGTGTGTCACAAAATGTAGCATTTACTAATGAGAGTGAATATTATAATATAATTTCTTGTTTTGGCTTGAACATAGACAAAGACATAACTGTAAGTTTTAGTCCAATGCCTAATTTGGACAGCTCTCCAAAAATAGCAGCATTGGCAGAAGTTACTCTTATTGTTAACGAGTATGATTTAGATAATGACTTCATCAAAGAGGTTTTAAACAACCATTTTGACACACCAAAATTAATGACAATAAATGATATATTCAGCATAGAACTTACTCCAGAAATAACTGCAAAGTATCATTATAAATATTTAGACTTAGTAGGATCTACGGGAAGACTATATTTCAAATGTAAAAAACTTTCAAACAATGTAAATGATATAAATAACTCAACCAGAGACAATACCGTGCCTGGATTTTTTATTATAAAAGGTGTAACTCAATTGACTTTAGGAGAAAGCATACACAGTGTGAAACCTAAGAATGAATATTTTAAATTCCATCAAAATCAGAACTTCCAAATGCTACATTTATGTCCAGCGGGATTGCAACACAAGTTTAATCAAATGCAAGAAGCAATTAGCCCTTTTTTAACAGGAGAAATGAGTAATGTATAATTGAATTTTGTTTTGTTATAAACTAACTACTGCTTCCATCTTCGCCTGCATGTCTATTGTTTATTGTAACAAAAGATTGTCCTTCCCCATGGTCTAATCTATCTCTATATTGAAATTAACCCAAATGGGTTTAGCAGTTCACCTGTGAAAGTTTAACAGAGTACTTAATAAACTATTTATTTCTCAATAAGAAATTGCATACATTTTTTGCCTTAAAATTGCTTTTATATTGTACATATTTATTTAAACTGGTATTTTGGATGTTAGGGAAATTTTAGGTATTTGTACCTTTCCTATATACCACTCTCAAAGTGCAAGAAAGAGAGAGGGAAACAAAACATAAATTATGCTTTTAATTTGGTAATTATAGTAATACTGGCTGTCCCGGCAAACGTCGTTTTGCCATAACTACTAATAAATTTAAAATTAATTAAAAAAAAAACATTGTCCAGCGAACAAAATTGTGAATCTAAACCATTCGCAGATCCCCTTGAACACACACAAAAAATGTCATCAAAATCGGTCCCGTCGTTTGAGAGTAGTTCAGTGACATACACACTCACAGAAGAATTATATATATAAAGATTAATAAGTAATATCTATATTCCTCAAGCTATTAATTCATGTCAGTACTGTTTATCGAAGTTTTAAAATTTGCACCATTTAGTAGTTGCAGTAATATTACTATGTAATTTCTATTATATGCCTCATTCTCCTCCTCATCCTCCAAAATTTGCACCAGAAAATACATATTTTTGAGTGACAATATTTTAGATAATTTAATATACTAATATCTCTACTACATAGTCTGATTTTGATTTAGTTTTTTAATATTTTTGTTTCAGATGAATTATCAGCATCAATGTCTAGTCCCATTATACCAATGCTTCTCCTCACTGGTACCACAGGATCTGGAAGGCATTTACTTGCTAAAATTCTAGCTAAATACAATGGTATGAACTTGAAATGTAAAATGTTTAAAACCGTATTCTAACTTAGAAATAATACATAAAATTTTTGCTTTTCTTTTTTTTTCTGGAGTAGGCGGGCAAACAAGCAGTCTTATCGCCTGATGGTAAGCAATAACCGCCGCCCATAGACACCTGCAACATCAGAGGCGTCACAAGTGCGTTGTTTGGGGTATGGGCCTCCGGTATCCTCACTCAATCGGTGAAACACAGCTAAAGCACTATTTCACACCGGTTTTCTGTGAGGCCATGGTAGCACTCCAGTTGAGCCGGCCCATTCATGGAGAAGCGTGACTCTCCCACATATTGTGAAGGATTAAGAATAAATAGTATCACAACACCTATTAATTGCATGGGGGCTGTAAGAAGCGACTAAGGAAGCAAATTATGTAACAACTTCACTGCAAAGAAAAGGAAACTTGAAACAAACCCGACACCGTCTGGCCCGTGTACCGTGCGCTTCAAATAAGAATAGGATTCGAAATCTGCCATCTTGCCCTGCATTTGTCAACAACTTCAGATATTTTTGTCTGGTGTGCAAAAAAAACAAGAATTATAATTAAAAAACTTTATTACAAATTTCCAATGCCACTGTAAGTGTAAAAAAGATTTTTTAATTGTAAAATGCAGGGCAAGATGGCAGATTTCCAACTCTATTTTAAATTGAAACGTATTGTAATGTCATAATTTCCTTTCTAAGGAGAGTCCAGGAGTTAATGATTATAGGCTATTTATGTGTTGTTGACATTAATACATGTAATTAATTTGTTACTAGGACTGAACTGTCTTCCAACAGACTGCAATGCATTACAGAGTTCCACTGCAAAACAAACAGAAAGTAAAATCAATGCAACAGTGCAGAAAGCTAAGGCTGCCGCACCTGCTGTGGTACTTTTAGACAATTTTGAGGTGTGTGTAATCTTAGAATAATATTTTGATTTACTGCAATATGACTCCTTAAACGGACATTCATTAAAACTGCACAATTAGTACCTAATATTCAAATATAAAAAATAAAACCATCCTAGAATAATGGACGTAAAAGGAATAAGTATTTGAGAAAGTGTTGTATAACTCTCACAAATCTATTACATCATTAAACTTCCTCTATGCAAAACAATACGAATTTAGAGGCATATCGAATACACTATCGGCACAATAGATTTTGTAACAGAAATTAAATAATAATAATAATAATCGCTTTATTGTACACCAAATTACTTATAAAGGTAACTTAAAGCTAAGAAGTACAATTGGCGGCCTTATCGGACGAAGGCAATCTCTTCCAGGCAACCATGGAAATTAAAATCCAAATTGATAAAAATAAATAGTATTAGTTGTATTTATCGATCAAAAAAATGCATTTGATACGGTCAGTCACAAAATCATGCTACACAAGTTAAAAAATTTAGGTATTCTAAGTCATGCCCACAAAATATTTGAATCTAATTAAATTTATCGTCGCCAAATAGTTAAAATTAAAGGTATTCAAAGCACTCCTAAATTAGTTACGTGTGGTAGGATGTATATTCCTAATGCGTGGTAAGATGTATATTCCTAATGCGTGAGTTGTTATTTAAAAAAAAAATAACATAAATAAAACCGACTTCAAAGTTCGACTAGATTTCTCTTGGATGCCGTCATCAGATCTAAGTGTCCTTATCATGGTACTACCGTTGAGATATCTTCTTTCCATTTAAACAAGAATCATCTAAATCGGTTCATAAACGACGAAGTTATCCGCGAACACACATAAAATAAAAAATATATATTCGGTCGAATTGAGAACCTCCTTCTTTTTTGAAGTAGGTTAAAAAATAAAATATAAAAGGTTTAGATTTTTAACTAACTTTAAAAGACTTTGAGCGATAGTTGTTCCGTAAATCTTTAATCCAGTATATATTTTATCTATAAAAGAGATTCTATGTTAAAAACGACATAGATAAATATTATCTTTTAGAGTAGGATTATCTTTTAGGCTGCCCACATACATATTGAGATAAGGTACTTTATTTGTACTTAAGAGGTTGTAGATAGATTGATTGATTGAACTGTGTAGTTGCTTGATCCACCTTAGTACTACAAAATACCTATTCTTTAATTATGCTATGAAATTCCAAAGCGAAAGTCATTTAACATTAAAAATAGGTGCTTGTATGTCTAGATACACTGAAAGTCATGAAGCTTTAAAAATAAATTAGTATCCAATAGTAGGCTACTGTAGCGTCTTCCTCGTATAGCGTTACAGAAAGATACTACAGCGCCATCTAGCCATCTACCGAAGGCACACGACAGAGTAACTACTAATCCTGTTTACCGACAAAACATTCTCGCACTGATATAGATGTACTAAACTTCTCAATGTCAGGTCCCAGCCCGCTAGGCATGATCACTTTGCCTTTGTTGATCCGGTTGAGTTGCATTGTAGCTCGACAATACATTTCGACATTTATTGTATGTTGTTTAAAATTAAATTAAACTATTCCAGGTATTTGCCGTAGACCCCGAAAATAATGAAGACTGCAGAGTTTTAGAATATTTCATGAATACAATTACTGATCTTTATCAGAATTACACAAAGCACCCTATTATATTTATTGCGATCACAGAGAGACAAGACTTGAAACCTAATGTGCTTAGAATGTTCTTAGAAAAGTTCCATATACCTAGGCTAAATGCTCAACAGAGATATGAAATGCTTGAATGGTTCGCAACAGTTATGCAGTTGAATATAGATGGTGAAGAGCTATCTTCAGACCAGTTGATCAACAACAAAGAATTAGACAATCTTAGTAAACCAGCAAGAGAGGTGTTACAGAGAGTTGCTGCTAAAACGGAAACATTTTTGTATGGAGACTTGGATACTCTACTCCACTTTGCAATAAGAGAGTCTTACTTGAATCAACACAATAGTTACAATCAATTACCGCCTGACCCCGACTTGCACTTGGTACATGAAGAGGACTTCAATTCAGCTCTTGGTAAATTTTATTATCATTTATATTTAGTATATTTTTAATCTAGGTATTACTTTATAACAGCATTTCGATAAAGTTTAACATTAAAGAAAAAACAACAGATAACGTCAAATGGTATATGCCTTTTTTTAAGTTTTCCTAATTTATCATTTATTATTTTGATATCTTTAAAATTTTCTGTTTCTCTATACATAACATGATTGTTTTAAACATATAACATAACATCACACTAATAAATAAAGGCGAAAGTTTGATAGTGTGTATGTTTGTTACTTCTTCAAGCAAAAACTACTGAATGGATTTGGATGAAACTTTACAGTAATCTAACTTAAACATCAGAGTAACACATAGGCTACTATTTGCCGCGATGACCGATATACACGCGGGCGAAGCTGCGGGCAACGACTATTTATATTATAAACAAACAGACTGCCTCGTTAGTCTAGCGGTTAGCATATGCGACTGCCAATCAAGAGGTCTCGGGTCCGATTCCTGGATCGGGGAAAGTGATGTTGGGTTTTCTTACGAGAAATTCTTAATAGTAGCCCGGAGTATGGAAGTTTGGCGGTGTTTCACGCCTGTGTCTCGGAAAGTACGTTAAGCCATCGGTCCTGGTTATCATGAATCTATGGCAATCGTTATTGAGAAGTCAGTGCCCACAAATATACTGACAACTAGTTCAACCTTCGAATTCAGTTCGCCCTCAGGGTTGAGGAGATCCGATGCCAGTCGTTTCGTGAAAAAATTAATATTCAGGTAAAAGTGGTTGAACTAGTAGCCGACCCCAATTCATCCTTGGAATAATAAAGGCTAGGAAGACGATATTATAACATATCATTATACATATAAACCTTTATCTTGAATCACTCTTTCTATTGGTGAAAACCGCATTAAAATTCGTTTGGTACTTTGAAAGATCTAAGCTTACAAGAATAAACGCTAAATTAAAGGAAAAAAAAATGTTTCTTTGTTCCACAAATTTGGATACATTTAGAAACAGTGACATAGTGAAATTTTCAGAGAGAAACAAATATTATTGACAAGAGATCGATTTTAATGTTATCTCATTACAACTGGTTCTACATACCAAAGATTTTTTCTACTGCGTAAAGGGTTAATAAACTTGTGTCACCATTGTCACCATGTCATTCTTATATTTTTAGTGTTATTTAAAAATAAAACTTATGTACTTATATGAATACAAAATTGATTTTATATAGTACCCGTTTCTACTTACAGAATCTATTAGAAGTCTACAGAGTCAACACTTGGACGCACCAAAGATTCCAAAAGTATATTGGGAAGATATAGGAGGGCTAGAAAAATTAAAGAAAGAATTATTGAAGACCATTGAGTTTCCTATCAAATATCCACATTTATTTAAAAATTCCAATTTAAAAAGATCAGGTATTTTTTTTAATATATATTGATAGCCCGTTTATTTATTTTACTGTTGATTACCAATCTGTTGTTGAAAGTGAAAAAATGTATAAGTTCTGCTATTTGTGTGTCATCAACAGCCTTTAATAATGTACTGCTGAGCATACGCCTCTCCTTAGAAAGGGAGTTTTTGTTATATTGTGTGCTCGTCCTAACAACTCGTGTGAAAATACGTATAAGAATTAGAAAAGGCAATTGAGTGTACTGCAAAATTACATTCCATACTTTGAATGACGTCATGAGTCAAATACTCAAATGCTTCAATTTTCATTAACAGCATTTACTAGATCTTGGCCTACTACATCACACTGGCCTGACCGGATTATACAGGGTGGATATGACAATACGACATACGACATTTATTTGAACTAAACCTCACAAGTTACAAGTCCACCTACAAAATTTCTATAAAATCGGTTTAGTTTTTTAGCCATAGAACATTATGTTTCGTTTTTGAAATTTACTACACCATGTATCTAATAAAACACTATCATCAACGGGTCGTTTTTGTTTAATGTCGTACTGTCATATCTACCATGTATAGGGTTATAGGGTGTTCCCTCTCTTTGAAGTGCTGCTGTCTTAGTTCTTTTGCCTCTTTGTCACCTCTCACGACACCCACGGTACGTATAACGATGGTGACACTCTGTATTCTTAATTCCTTACCACCGATAACTTTAACATATGAATTATTAAAATTACCCAATTTTACTCTTGAATCTTACTTGTACTTATATTTTGATCTTGAGCTTTGACCTGACTTGTTTCACTTTCTTGTTATGAAAAAGATCAGGTCATATTACATAATTATTGAATGTTCTTTGCCAATGATATAAAATATTTCAGGAATTTTGATGTACGGCCCACCTGGTTGTGGGAAGACACTGGTAGCTAAAGCTGTCAGCACAGAATTAAATGTGAGCTTCCTCAGTGTTAAGGGCCCAGAGTTACTCAACATGTACATTGGACAGTCGGAAGAAAATGTCAGAAAAGGTATGTAGATTGAGTATTTAAATCCTAGTTACTACAGTACTGTACTTATATTTTTTAGGTAACAAATAGCGATGCGATCAAGAAATTGTACATAACTATAAATCACTGTTTATTAGCCCTGTTATCACTGTTTAATAAAGCTGAATGATCATACTAATTTTTTTTTTCTTTTGGTTGTGAAGTACTTTTGCTAGTCATTGAAAAGTATAAATGATGAGAGACGGGAGAATAGTAAAACAATAATATTTTTCAGATACTAAAAGAAACTTTTAATTAATATTTAAACAAGAAGAGTGGTAAAATCTATAAACTGACTATTTAAAAACTTTTGATAAAATTTAAATAGACTATTTATAAAACATGCACGCATTTTGGCTTCGCCGTAGTCGGGTAGTAAAGATGTAACTTAGTATTTAATTTTAGTAATTAAATATTGTCACTTTGTGTAATTCAAATGCCAACTAAATAAATTAAAACTTGACACTGGCAAATACACAGAAGTGCGTGCCAAGTTCTCCTACACCTAATCGAGTGAAAAAAAAAAGTTTCGGCATATTTGTGAACTGTCAAATATTAATGGATGCGTTCAGAAAATTATTTTGTGACTAAACTTAGAAGGAGATGCCAAGCTAAATAAAAAAAGCAGAAATGAATTTCCGTAGTAAATGAGGTAGGCAATACGACGTTCACCAGTATTATTTACACTAATAGTATAATTTCCAAAGTAACTCTGTCTGTCTTCCTGTCTCTTACGCTTTCACGGTTAAACCGTTGCACCAATGCCATGCACCATTGCAGTCAATGAAAAGCATGGAGATATTTTGATTCTTGAGAAAGAACATAGGTTCTTCTTTACCGCGGTAACCGATACGCACGCAGTTGGAGCCGCGGCGAAAAGGTAGTATGTATATTTGATGTTTTTTTTTTGTGTGTCAGTGTTCGAGTCAGCGCGTGCTTCGTCCCCATGTATCGTGTTCCTGGATGAGCTGGATGCGCTGGCTCCTCGACGTGGAGCCGCAGGAGACTCGGGCGGTGCCAGCGACCGCGTGGTCAGCCAACTCCTTGCAGAACTCGACGGTGTAACACAGGGAGAAGGTACGGAAAACGTTATGTGTTGTAGTACTAGTGACAAACATTTGTTTATAATCAACTACGACTCTTTGCAAGATCGTGTTTAACTTCTGAATTAACTATTTTACTAATACTACTATCTAATGCTAATGACTATCTATACTAATATATAAAGCTGAAGAGTTTGTTTGTTTGTTTGTTTGAACACGCTAATCTCAGGAACCGCTGGTCCGATTTGAAAAATTCTTTCACTGTTAGATAGCCCATTTATCGAGGAAGGCTATAGGCTATATATCATCACGCTAAGACCAATAGGAGCGGAGCACCAATGAAAAATGTTTCGAAAACGGGGGAAAATTATCACGCTACGGGCAATAAGAGACGTAAACGAAGTTGCGTGGGTCAGCTAGTGTATTATATGACTACAAAAATTTATCTAATCTCAGTAACTATTGATTCAAATTAAAGAAAATTTTAGTGTTAGATAGCTCATTTACCAAAGAAAGGTATAGAATAACGTTATGACCAATATTAGCCAAGAATTAGTGAATGTTTTTTTGTGTTTTAAACTATTATTCATAAATATTCGTTACTCGTTGTTTTAAAACGTTAGAAATAAAACTAAATTAACATTATAATATATACATTTTTAGATGCAGAAACGTCAAGTTTCGTCTTTATCATGGGGGCGACGAATCGGCCGGATCTTCTCGAACAATCCCTATTACGTCCTGGACGACTTGACAAGATGATATATGTGGGACCCTATAATGGGCCCCAAGAAAAAACTGGCGTGTTAAAGGCTTTGTGTAGAAAGTAAGTTGACAAACTTGAATCATGACCCACTTTGCCGATAAATCGTTTGAACAAAGATTTCCCTCCTTTAATCAAGCTGGGTTGGGATCAAACGGTCGGGTAGAGTTATTATACCTATATGCTTTGGCACATATGGGTTAGGCTCAATCGGGGTGATGTACTGACCTCCTAGAAAACCGTTGCTAGCAATTTTTTCCTTGCTTTTCACAGAGTGAGATTAATATTGAAGCCCAAACTTGATTACCGTGGAAAAAGTACCACTATTGTCCTGGCAAGTAAATAATAAAAGTATAGGTGATCTATACAAATAGATAAAATTGAAGTTTCTGTTTGTAAGAGAGTTGAGTAACTTAGGCTACTGTCTCAGAATTTTCGTAGTCACAGAGATCAACCTATATTTATAATGTAATAGTTTTTACTCCAAATTTACGTCAATGATTATAATGATGTATGCACAGTTACAAATTACGAGAGGAAGTGGATCTGGAGACGGTGGCGGCGGCTCTACCAGACAGTTGCACGGGCGCTGACCTGCTGCAAGTGGTGTCTACGGCGCGTTCTGCAGCTGTTCGGGCTCTCGTCTCTAAGTTACACGCGGGTAAGACTTTGCCCAGCTATCTAATTGTTCAAAAAGGACCTGAAATCGCATGGTCCGTCTACCCAGAGTAAGGTGCCTGGAGCTGGCCATCGGAGTGATTTTTAAAGGAATTACAAAATACTTCTGACTCTGTTTACAAAAAGTAGGCGATCCAAAGAAACTTACAACCCCATCATCAGTCTTAGTCATAAAAAGTTATCTATAATCCATTTAATATAAGACAGTGTGATTGCGCTGTCAGTCAGTGAGGATATCGGAGGCCCATACCCCCTATCTCCCCCCCATCCGCCCAAAGGTCGGCAACGCACTTGTGACGCCTCTGGTGTTGCAAGTGTCCATGGGCGGCGTTAATCGCTTACCATCAGGCGATACGTCTGCTCGTTTGCAAGCCTATTACATAAAAAAAAGTGTGTCTAAGAAATCGATCACTACAATATCCGATTCTCGATATGGTTTCGACTTCGACTTTTTATAAGTAGTGTTTAATTTTACAGATTTACGTACTAGATATTATAGTACATAGTAGAGTAGATAGATATTATAAATTTTTAAAGTAATCAAAGCCAATTCCCTCTCGATAAGAACCTCTACAGTTAGAATACTGTTCTTAAAGGGAAAAACTTATTTTCTTTATCATTTTTTTGATAGTTGGATGACAGTTCAAACATATGTATGTATAGGGGGCAGCTACACTCCCCTGCTCTCGCTCCCTGCGTAAGTCCATGGCAAAGAGAATGTTTAAAAAAATCGCTTTCAATTTTAAAACCTTAATTTTTTTTTATATTTCCAGGTCTCGTGAAAGAGAGTGAACTTAGTCCTGATTCAGTGGTGCTAGGGAATTCCGAAATGTGGGAAGGAGTTGAATCATTTCGACCATCAGTGACCAGTGAAGAGTTGCAGTACTATGAATCGTTACAGTCGCAAATGTAGAGTCACGCGGTAGGGAGAAGCCTTACACAAGCGATCCTCTCTGTCAAAGTATAAGCCCAAATGGGCCTACACTTTATACTGTTATGCCACAGAATGTATTTGTGTGTGCGTAAAATTCTGAATATTTGGTTTTTAATTGTTATGTGTGTCAGATGAGAGGCTTGATAACCATGTGCTGACCATGAGGTAGAATAGAAAGAGATAAATTACACACTTGATCGCGAGAATTTACAGGTGTTTATTATTTCCAAGATTGGTAACAATTAACAGAATAGTTTAATCACAAGCACAGGAGACATGGATTTAAGTCAGGGCGTGCTTCCAGAGAGTTCTGTCAGCGATGGTACCTACACGGTGACGTGGAGGCACTAACTTGTGAAGCAGCAGGCGGCAGACGCCTGGCTAGAGGCCCAGGCGTTTGGACGGTGGACCCCGGTGGAAGCAACCGGGTCCTAGCTGGAGAGGCGCCTGGCAAAGAAGAATAGTAGTAGTGTCTAGCGATTATTTTTGTATGTGAGTCTTAAATGTGTGTGTGTGTGTGTGTGAAGATTTTCTTCCGCAAAAAATGACAGATTGTTTTTTATCGGTAAAAGAAGCCATGCCTATTCCTCCGTTCGGTGGACTGTGTTGCTCTATATGTAGATCTAAGTGTATATAATATGTAGAAGTGTTTAATAAAATTGCTAGGATTAATAAATCGGTGGTTGAAGTTTTGAAACTTAATTTAATGGATTTATTTTGAAATTGCATTACAGAGACAATAGGGCTACCAAATAGCTATTGCTAGATGTGTAAATGTTACTAAATAAAGGCAATAAAAAAACATCCTCAAGTCGTTTCTATTTCTAAAATCATTATTATTATTTTGAAATGCTGATTTTTTCCCCCTTCATTTGGGGAATGAAGACCACTTGCCCGTTACTAAGGAGCCAACAACCGACTAACGAGTCGTTAGTCGGTTCATTAAAATGAACCTCTGTTCTTTAGTTAAGGACGTGGTTTTGACCCTGTGAGGGTCATGTAACTTGAAAGTATTCTTCGGTGATACAATTTATACTGATAATTTTTATAAATAAACAATTTGTGGACAATTTTACAAATTGTTGTTCTGAGTCTTGATGTATTTTATGTATTTAACTTGTGCTTCGCATCATATATATTTCAACAAGCTATTGCGCGTGGCTGCGCACGCGTTTTCGTCGGTTATCGCAATAAAGAGTAGCCTATGTCCTTCCTCAGCAATCAAAGTATCTCCATGCCAAATTCCATTGAAATCGGCGCAGCGGTTTGGCCGAGAAAGTGGACAGACAGACAGAGTTACTTTCGCATTTATAATATACGTATGGATAGTACAGAATCATCGAAATTAAGATCCATTGGACCTCATCTAAATAAGTGAATCTATACAAATAAATAAAATTGGAGTGTCTGTTTGTAATATTAAAAATAACAGCTTTTTAATCAATGCATGTGTATGTATACAAGCCCTGTTTTCCAATTACAGCACTAGAGCGCATTATGCAGCATAATGCTTAACTTTGAATGATTCAACTACAGCAACGCTTCGCACAATCGAGCACTCTCAAAAGTAGTGTTTTTGCGTGATGCGTGCAATCGATACCAACTTGACAAAAATTAACAAGTGTTTTTTCTTTAAGGTGGCATTGATCAAAATGTTTTATTTATATATTATCGTTAGTATTTATTGTTGAAAAAATTTTTAAAGCTTTCGTTTCGTTGCAGTTTTTTCGAAATAATCAAAGTTAATTCAAACTGTGTTAAAAAAATAAATATAAATATGGATGAAGGTAAATAGTTTTTAACCAATTATTATGTATACCACTTTATTAATTTTTTTTTTTCAATACTTTATTTAGCGCACTCAGTAGAGTGCGCTAAATAAAGTATTGAAAAAAAAAAAATTACCACCAGTAGGTGCATTTGAAAACTAATTCACGTTCCAATTAAGCTTCAGCATAATTCAGCATTGTGCGCCAATGAGTCGCATTATGCTCTGTAATTGGAAAACGGCCAAGATACATATACCAAAAATGTAGTTAAAAAAATTTTTGTCTGTTTGTTCCGGGTAATCTCTGGAACGGCTGGACGGATTTTGCCGGGACTTTCACTGGCAGGTAGCTGATGATCCGGGGAGTAACTTAGGCTACTTTTTCTTAGACTAACTTTGTACCGCGGCGTTACTCGCGGTACAGCAATAACCGCGGGTAACACCGCGGGGTTCAGCTAGTAATAAATATAAAACGACGACCCAAACTTGGTCCGCAGGTACTTATGGTATAACTGCAGAATATTAAGGAAAAATATTAATCCAATTTTACAAGTAGTAAATAAAAATATTAATCCAATTTTACAAGTAGTAAATAGTAGTCAAGTAGTCAAGGTAGTAGAGCCACGCTGATTTCAGCACGAACGGGCCGGCTCGACCGGGGCGGTGCTACCCTCGCACAGAAAATCAACGTGAAATGACAGCGTTCGCGCTGTTGTGTTTCGTTGGTGAGTGCGAGACCGGAGGCCCAATGATGCGGGAGTGACGGTCATCGTGATACGTGTGTGAGTTGTGGAATGCTTGTGAAATCATAGTAGGGGTGACGTGGATCGAGCCGTCGGCCAGGGAGACCCGTAGAAACGGTGGTGCCGCTGGCCGCCCGCGACATAGAGAGGGGCCCAACCGCGGCTAACCACCCTGGGAGGCTGCCCCGTCAAGTCGCGCATAATCTTCGGAGTGGCTCGTCGTGCCGGTTGGTGACCGGACGGTGGGACCAGGCGACCACTTCCGGGAGGGTACGGGGGCCCTTCCGTCCGACGGCTCGGTGACCGTCATGCCTTGCTGTAGTATGATAACACGGCATTCTGAGTCTCAGCATCGCACTGCCACGATGACTGTCACGCCTTTTACGACCCCTTTCCCTTCTGTATTATCATGGCAGCAACAAGAAAACAGCAGACAAGTTCAACAGCGGCATTCTCCACTCCCACCAACTCACTTTTCGTAGTGAACTTCACGAATATCCGTGGAGTTCATGCTAACCTCAACGCCGTCCACCACCACCTTGAGACGGTACGGCCGGCCATGCTCTTTCTTACGGAGACACAAATAGGTCGCCCTGCCGACACGGCATATCTCCACTATCCAGGCTACATGCTTGAGGAGTGTTTCCTCCCGAAAGCTGGGGTGTGTCTTTTCGTCAGGGCGGATATTTGTTGCCGCCGTTTACGCTGCCTTGAAGACCCCTCCCTATCCACCCTATGGCTTCACGTAGAGTGCGGATCTATAAACCGTGTCTACGTGTGTCTCTATCGATCCCATTCCGGAGACTCTGAGACAACTCGTCTCTTTGACCATCTTAGTCAGGCAGCGGATAAAGCGCAGGAGCAGTTTCCGACAGCTGAACTGGTGTTTCTGGGAGATTTTAACGCCCACCATGAGTCGTGGCTGGGATCTTCCAGAACCGACCACGCGGGTCGGGCTGCCCACACATTCGCCCTCACACATGACCTCACACAGTTGGTACTCCAGCCCACCAGGATACCAGACATACAGAGTCAGGCGCCCTCCTTGCTCGACCTACTGCTGACGAGTCACCCAGCGCAGTACTGCGTGTCGGTTCTGGCCCCCCTGGGATCCTCCAACCACTGCCTGGTATCCACCGCAGTGCCTCTCACTGTCCCTCCTCGGCTTGTGGCAACGAGGCGACGATTATGGCACTACTCGTCGGCAGATTGGAATGGCATGCGTGATTATTTTGCTTCCATCCCATGGGCTCAGCGCTGCTTTACAGACCAGGATTTGTCACAGAGTGCGTCTGCCGTCGCTGACGAGATCACTGTCGATATGGAATATTATATTCCCCACAGTGATGTCGCCAGCACGAAAACCCGCCCCTGGTTTGACCGCGAGTGCTCCAACGCGGTTGCACACAAACAATCGACGTACCGCGCTTGGGCCAGGGCCCGCGCTCGTGGCAGCCCCGACATTGGTCGCTTGAAAGCAGCGTACAATAAAGCTACCAGGGAATGCAAGAGGGCATACATCAGAGCGGATGCCCAGCGTATAGCGCGGATAGGCCAGGAACTCGTAGCACACCCTACGGGCAGCCGTAAGTTCTGGCGTTTGGCTAAAACCGTACAATCTAACCACTGCCGGCCCACACTACCATCGCTGAAATGTCCTGACGGCACTCTGGCCCACCAGCCGCAAGAGAAAGCGAAATTGCTTGTAGATCTCTTTGCGGCTAACTCCCGAATCGACGACCGTGGCGCGTACCCGCCTACTATTCCAATCTGCGACTCCACAATGCAAGATATTCGTATCCGGCAAAGTGATGTCCGTGCGGAGCTGCGGTCTCTCGACGTCCGGAAAGCCAGTGGTCCAGACGATATTCCAGGGATGGTTCTTAAGAACTGTGCACCGGAGTTGGCTCCTGTATTGACGCGCCTGTACCGCATGTCATATTCCTCAGGAATTGTTCCGGATGCCTGGAGAGAGGCGAATATTCAACCCATACCCAAAAAAGGTGACCGCTCTAACCCAGCCAATTACCGACCGATAGCCGTCACTTCCATTCTCTGTAAGGTGTTTGAACGTATCATCAACAACCAGTTAGTTCGCTACCTAGAGGATCACTCCTTGTTAAATGATCGGCAATATGGTTTCAGACCGAACCGCTCCACGGGTGATCTTCTAGCGTATGTCACACACCTTTGGGGTGAGGCTATAGATAGGCATGGGGAGTCCTTGGCAATCAGTCTTGACATGGCCAGGGCCTTCGACCGGGTCTGGCACCGTTCGCTTCTCTCCAAGCTTCCGGCATTCGGTCTGCCTCCTAGACTCAGTAACTGGATTGCCGCTTTTCTGCACCAGCGCCGCATTAGGGTCCTTTGCGACGGTGCGGCCTCTGAGTTTCTGCAGGTAAACGCTGGCGTACCACAGGGTTCAGTTCTGTCACCCACGTTGTTTCTTCTGCATATCAATGATATGTTAGCCCTTGGCGACATACATTGCTATGCAGACGACAGCACAGTCCATGGGCGATATTTAGGACATCCTGCAGCCAAGCTGTCGGACATTGAGGAAAAACGACGGAATCTTGTCGCTGGGCTCGATCGGGTTCTGGGCCGCATTTCACAATGGGGCAATGAGAATCTGGTCGAGTTCAACGCTAAGAAAACACAGGTGTGCGCGTTCTCTTCCAAAAAGTCTCCGTTTCTTCCCCTCCCCACTTTTCAGAGCACTCAACTGCCACTACGGGATAAGCTTGGTGTTCTGGGCATGGACATTTGCCGGGACCTCAACCCACGGGAGTACATCGAAAGCATCACTAAGGCGGCCTCGCGGAAACTTGGCGTATTGAACAAGGTGAGACGGTTCTTCACGCCCGAGCATTTGTGTCTTCTTTATAAGACCCAGATACGCCCGTGCGTGGAGTATTGTTCTCATCTCTGTGATGGATCCGCGCAGTATTTGCATGATGCTCTCGACCGGCTGCAGCGGCGAGCAATCCGCATTATCAACAGTCCCGATGCCACCGAGTTCCTAGAGCCTTTGCAGTTGCGGAGAGATATCGCCTCCATGGCAGTCCTCTACCGCCTTTACCATGGAGAGTGTTCTGAAGAGCTCTTCCAATTGATCCCACCTTCTCCCTTCCTCTACAGAACAACACGTGCAGGCCTTGCAAGCCACCGCCTAAGAGTGGTAGAAATACATTCTCGAACCAAGCGGTTTGGTTCTTCCTTCCTGTGCCGAGCAGTTAAAAACTGGAACTCACTACCAGCGCACGTGTTTCCCTCCCACTATGATCCCGGGTCCTTTAAGCGGGGCGTGAAAAAGCATCTCACTAAGCCGCCATAGTGTGGGACGCCATACTGCATTGTTTGCTTTAGATGTGAGTATGGTGGCCCCCACTGTTGGATTTTGCTTGAGCTTACCATCAGGCTGAGCAGAGTCACTTTGAAGAAAAGAGAAAAAAAAAAAAAAAAAAAAAAAATAGTAATTAAATGGTAAAATTAATTACTTTGCAATAAAGTTGATTGTTACGCAATGAATTTCTAAGATTCAGCAATATTATAAAAAAATCTGTGCACTATGAAGTAGTAGCTATAAATTTAGATTATTAAAATCAACTTATGATATTATTATTATAATTTAATTAAAAATAAAATAATAATTTAATGATTTTTTTAATATTAGAATATCTATATTTTCCTATGTTAACGTAAAAAAAGGGACTTTTTTCTGCTACTGGTATCTTAACACGCACACGGATGCATGTGTCCCTACAGTGTCGCTGCCGGTTGTCACGCACACTTAAATATTAAATGGCGTCATATTGTTTGTCGGATACGTACGTTAGGTACGTTCCATCTGCTCCAGGTAATCTGAGACTACGTAGTAGAGTAGTCTGTAAGCGTATGTCACAGACACAGGCTTGTACATCACAGACACAGGCTTGTACACTATATTTATAATAGTAACTAATAACTATACTAACTAATCGAGTGTCGACGAATACAAATCGTTGACTTTAAATGAAGATGGAAGGTAAATTTGAATCGATATGAATATACTCACTGTAATAAAATTGTATAACATTAGGAAGGAAGAGAGTTCTCAATGTGTTATAGTTCTCATGGTCGCCCATACATAGATTGGCCTAACTATACACGTAGCGGCGATAGTGAAGATATGTCGAGTTGGTAGTATGTGGCGTATACGGTGGCGTATTTGCGTCTCCGTGAGAAAAAGCATGGCCGGCCGTACAGTCTCAAGATGCTGGTGGACGACGCTGAGGTATGCATGGAGTCATGGGCGTAGATAGGCCCCCGAAATATTTCCACACTAGTGATATTTTTGACACCTTCATTCTCACTCTCATTGTTTTCAAAATAATATTACGGTTTAAGAGACATAGTCATTTTATTATCTTGAACCCCACATAAAACTAAAACCTAGCTACCCCAAAAGGCTGGCAAGTCCGTGCGACGGTAATAGCTTACCATCAGGTGATACGTCTGCTCGTTTGCCCGTCTAAGACATAAAAAGAAAAGTTTGTGAAGTCCACCTCAAAAAGCGGTTTGGTGGGAAAAGGGACTACCGCTGATGGACGTGTACGCTTTATCCATGCTGAAACTAATAACCGACCAAAACGCGCTACCGAGTAGCATTTGTGTGTGTGTGCCATTTTTTAGCTGAAACCAACTCCAATTATAACAATAATTGTAGACATAAGAGTAGGTATTTTTTTTATTTGACTTTTTGTGGAATTTGTTTAATTTTAAAAGTAAAATAAGTCTGAGTACTGAGTACTTTGATCCCCAAAAATTTAAAATAATTTTACTTCCATTTCTGTTTTTTTTATTGTTATCAGTATTATTTTCAAATAATATAAGTTAGTCCTACTGCTTAGTTGTACTTAAGTGTTAAATTTATTTAGAGGAAAATGTGAAATCTGTCTTTTTCTTTTTACCTACTTAGTATTTTTTCTTCTATTTTTACTAAGAGGATATTAATATCTGTATGGTTGTTTATTCAGGAGTTGTGCTATTTTAAGTTGTTTTTGGGGTGGGCAACATTGGTCTCTATCACTCTATAGTTTATGATTACGGACTCTGAACTGACAATACCATATCCCATCAACCGTCAACCTTCTTTCCGGTTTCAAGATGGTGAGTGAACGTGCCGTGTTTCCTGGATTCTAAGTTTTATCGGCATTATTTGTTACTTTTAAACTTCTTAATATCCATTATGTTTAGATATGAATAAAAAGAAAAATCGAACCTATTAAATTCACAAAAATGTTTTTTGAGAACATTTAGTATGGAACCTCGTGGCGTTAGTTTGTAGTTTTCAATGTTTTTGTGATTGCAGCCGCCCAAGAAGGACACCAAGGCTTCGGCCAAGCAGCCCCAGAAAACACAGAAGAAGAAGGAAGGATCTGGCGGCGGTAAAGCCAAGAAGAAGGTAAACAATTGTTTCCTATGAAGTGAGGTTATGTGTGCGTGTGACAGTTCCTAATCAGGAGTCAAAAAATTAGTGTGATTCAATAACAATGTGATACATAAAGTGCATAAAATCATCAATTAATTACGACTTTTGCTAATTCCAACGATATCTTGCCAGATGATTATCAATTTGAGACTTGAACTCTGTGAGAGTAAATACTGATATATTGAGGCTGATGGCACCGTAAAGGTTCTGAGTCTTTAATAAATTTTCGATCTCCATTTTATTTAAACAATACTTTAACATTGCAGAAGTGGTCAAAAGGCAAAGTGCGCGACAAGTTGAACAATGCAGTTTTGTTCGACAAGGCTAATTACGAGAAACTATACAAGGAGGTACCACAGTACAAGTTGATCACACCTGCAGTAGTATCTGAAAGGTTGAAGGTTCGTGGATCGCTTGCGAGACGAGCACTCGTTGAACTACGAGAAAAAGGTACGTTTTACTTTCTTTAATAAAACTACCTAAATTACTAAGGTTGATTGTCTGCCTGCCAGAGATTGGCCTTAGCAGTAAGGCCGCCACATTACAAATCGACTTATTTTTACGTACTCCATTGTCTATAATACTGTGTACAAACAGTATTTAGTCTACCAAACTCTTATCTAGATGGAATTGACGAATTGAGCTTGTCAATTTGATTATAAGTTTTAAGTTTCTCCACTTACAAATATCAATTTAAATTGAGGTTATTTTATCTTAGAAGATCACAAAATAAATTTTTACCAATGTATTATTATTGAGTACTTGTATGTATATGCATTTGTAGGTTAGGATGATGCATCATGTTTTGTAAACAAATTTATTTTTTACCTTTCCACAGATAATAAAAATGTGTATCAATTTAGTACCTGTCGGGCTCAGGCTGGCATTTAAACAGGGCTACATGTTTAAATAATTCATTAAACTTAGATTAAATACCTACACCATGGTGCCATAGCTATACTTCTGCATAAGTGGGTGCTTACAACATAAATAGCATCAGATGCCAAACTTTCAAATTTGTAACCCTAGTATTTTAGGCTTTGCTTTTAATGACTCATTATATTTATATATAATGAGTCATCAAAGAAAAGCAAAGGAAAACTTTCAAGTTTTCCTTTCTGTGTGTAGTCCTGTGTACTATTTCTGAAGATCTGCCGGACAGTCATGTGAGGCTTGAAGGGCTGCAGTTTTTGAGATATCTTTTTATAAATTCTCACATTTATTTTAATCATTTTACAGTTGTATAACCTTTGTATTACATCTTATAACTTTGTTTTTGTGAAATATCACTAAGGTTTTATGTGTAGGCCAGGTTAAAGGTGGCTCAGTTGATACACACATCACACCATGTTTTTAATCTGTCACAACAGTGGTAGAACTTGTACTATATAAGTTACTAGCTGACCCCCACAACCTCATCTACGTCTTCGATTGCCCGTAGTGTGATGTTTTAAAGTGTGAACAAATTTGGTTACCATAAAAAATGTTACAGTGAGCCAACCTCAATAGATAGACATGTATGTTATTGCAGCCTATTTTTAGATATTTTAAAAGTAATAGCTTTCATGCATTGAAAATTATTTTTTTATCCTCATTTTTGCAACATACTCCATTGATACTGTGCTTTTTTTGGTTGTAACGGGATGATATATGGCCTATGCATATATATTCTTCCGTAACTGGATTATCAAACAGTAAAAGGTTTTATCAAATCAGATCAGTACTCCCTGAGATTTTGCTTAAATTAAACAAACTCTCCAGGTTTAAATTGGATAAATAATATTGGAGTGTTTGTAATATTATAATAACCGCTTTTTAATAAATGCATATGTATACTCGATAAATGTACCAAAATAACATTTTTAAGAATTTTGTCTGTTTGGTCCGGGTAACCTCTGCAATGGCTGGACTGATCTTGATGGGACTTTCACTGGCATATAGCTGATGGTCTAAGGAGTATTTTTTTTAAACTAGCTTTCATTTAACACCACGGGGTTCAGATAGTAATGTATAAAAATGATTGTACTTAGGCTCAAAATTGTAGTTCTTTTTATTGACATCTGGCTCAAAGCTAAAGGATGTGGTTACTACATCAATATGTTTAATATACTCCTTTTTCTATCTATGTCACTTGTTTATTATTGTTTCAATAAGTAGTGGTGAAATAAGCCTGGTTATAAGAGAAACTATTTTTTAATTAAAATTACAAATAATGCTAATAAATGCTTCTAACAGAGTATCTATGTTAAGAACACTCAAGTGATGCATGTAGCTTGCATCTTTCCCTTATTGGTTCAATTTTAAATTAACCCAGGGCAAAATTCCAAGACAAAGTTTTATAAGTGTGTATTTCTAAGTATCTTATTTCATCATAGTCAAAGGGCCAGATAAATTTTTAAGAACTTGGCATGCTGGTGACTGACAAAATGGAATGTGTCTCTTAGGTAGGCAAACGAGCAGACGTATCGCCTGATGGTAAGCGATTAACGCCGCCCGTGGACACCTGCAAACACCAGAGGCGTCACAAGTGCGTTGCCGGCCTTTGGGGATAGGGAGGGGAGATAGGGGGAGGGGGTTTGAGTTATGGGCCTCTGGGTATCCTCACTCACTCGGTGAAACACAGCGCAAGCACTATTTCACACCGGTTTTCTGTGAGGCCGTGGTATCACTCCGGTGGAGCCGGCCCATTCATGCCGAAGCGTGGCTCTCCCACGGTAGTAGTAGTCTGCACATTAATGATGTTAATTTCATCTGGATTTACAATGACAGTAAAAACTGATATATTGAGTCTGAAATCTTTTTCACTTCATAAAATATTGATTATGTATTAAATGCATTGTTAACGTAATTTATTCTCTTGTTGCAGGATTGATCAAACAGGTAGTCCAACATCATGGACAAGTGATCTACACAAGGGCCACCAAAGGCGATGACCCTGTCGCTTAAGTTAAGTCTAAAATAAATAAAAAACAAAAAAACAACTGTTTCTTATTTACTTTCCTTGTCACATTAAATACAACTAAATGTGAAACATACAAAACATCTTCACATCATACTCCTTCAGCCAATAAATTTCATCGTGCACCAACTTTGTGTTTCTCATCTAAGTCGGTGATAGCGAATCTGGCCGAGGGAAATTTGTCGCGCAGACGGTCCTTGAACTTAGAAGCATTCTCGTCGTTCACAGTCTCTACCACAACGTTTGCCTGGAAATGTAATTTGAAATTTAAAATTAGAATTCTTGTAATTTTTTTGCCGCATCAGTTCCAAACTAGCACAATGAAAAACTAGATTGATAAAATATTGGTTTAACAGAAATAAACACAGAATATTTACTTAGTTATAATTTAGGGCAGCTCTTTTTTGAAAAGGGGGGGACAACTTGCAGACGTATCACCTCATGGTAAGCGATTACCGCCGCCCATAGACAGCAACACCAGAGTTTGCGTTGCCGGCCTTAGATCTCTAAAATAGGTTCTCCCACTGGGTTAGTATAGAAAACAGCCCCTTATACGATGCTAAAATTTAAGCGGTTTCCATCTTGAATGCATATTTACTAACCCAAGTTGTAGCGACGTCGCTATGTACCCACATCTGTTCAGTGACTAAGCTTTTGAGTATCGTATTCTCCTCCGCTATAATTTTTGCAAGTAGCTCTAGACCGCTGCGATTGTCGGGCAGGGCTACGGCGAACCTCATCAGTCGTCCATCAGCGCCAAGACCCCGTTGAATAGTACGTGCCAGGCGGCCAGGGTCGATATTACCACCACTCACAACGCATACAGCTCTAAAAATATATTATTATTTTATTTGTGTGGTGACGTTACGGGATATCCCGTGGGGTTCGAAAAAGGCGTTACTAGGGGCAAGCTAGTAGAGTAGGAAAACTAAAATCATTATACCGACCCGTCTTGCCAGCGCACTGCAGCGTGGTATAGACGTAGGCGAACTCCAAGAGAGAGGCCAATGTCCAACATTGGACTGTAAAGGCTCTTGATGATGGCTCATGAGCAAATCAATTAAGCTTAGTTATATTGCAATAGGTAGGTTACCTTTAATAATATACATTTTAAATACTTTCTGTTCCTGCTCAATTTTATGGGAATATACATGTCAAAAACTTTTCATAGTGTACTGAGTGTGTAACCGGAGCCTAAACCTCCCGAATTCCTGTGAGTTCCCGCTCTAGGAACATTTCTGTGCCGCGAGGCATATAACAAACATACGTGAAACGGATACAAGGAACACTCGAACTCAGAGCAACAACTGTGGCTCACAGTGTTAGAGTTTGAACACAACACTACGCTGTAAAAAGCAGCGAGGACGACCTCTTTCAACATTCAGATATTTCAAATGTTCCAATACATTACCGACCAAACTTATAGCTACTGGACTAACCGTTTTCCTCGGAGTTCTGGCACTAGTCCTTGCATCACCGCCGCGATGGCACAAACGCCAGCGCCATCTGCTACGAGCCTCTCACACTCTAACATTGATATCAAAGCGCGAGAAATGTACCTCTCATCTACTACCAGCTGGAAAACAATGTTGGGAAATAAGGCTTTGTAGCTTTTATTTTCAAACCTTGAATTTCCTTTTTCTGGCAAAGAATTTAAACATTAAAAAAAAAATTACTTTTGACCGGTTTTGAAAGCAAAAAGCTCGTTAGTGCTACGTTACAAAAGAAAAGCTTGTGCTAAACAGGCTTTATTAATCAGCTTTGCGTTGAAAGATCATTACTTATATATTATAATTTTTAACTGACTTCAAAAAGGAGATTGTCAACTTGATGGGCTTTTGATTTAAATATTAGAAAGAGGTAATAAAAATTTGGTATGACGTATGACGCATTTTGGTTTAGTATTTGGTTATGTTGCCTCACCATGCGGTCAAGCCTGCCTTTAATAGTAGCGAAAGCGTTTGGACCAGCGACTGCCGCGCCGAGTCCATCAGCAAGTGATGGAAAGGTAGCAATATTGACAGGTCCCCCGGATTGCAGTGCCTTCATCATCTTCGGTGCTTTGGAGCTCTCTACACCCTGTTAATTAATGATTGAACCTACCATTATTAAAGTTCATTCGGTTTACTACTGAACTCATTAAATGTTTCATTCACTCATTCAGAGGTACACATATGGATGGAGACGTACATACACATACGTGTACTTATATTATTCTTCTGATTCACAAGTATGGCGAACTTGAATGTATTTTTTATACTAAATGTTTATATCAGACCAGCTGAACCCCGCGGTGTTACCAGCGTTTATTGTTGTACCGCGAGTAACGCCGCGGGACACAGTTAGTCTAAAGTAGCCTAAGGTACTCCTTAGATCATCAGTTACTTGACAGTAAAAGTCCCTTCAAAATCGGTCCAGCCTTTCTAGAGACTACCCGGAACAAACAGACAGACAAAAATTGAAAAAAATATATATTGGTACATGTACCTACCTACCGTGTATACATACATAAGTAAGATTGTTCCCACGGCTCCGCTTGGTTCATTGAAATCGGTGTAAGGATTTGACAAACAGAATTGGATCAGATAGGTAGGTTTTAGTAAAGGTTTCGTTAGAAACGCCCGAAGATTAAATACAGTACCTAAGTACTCTGTTTAAACCAATCCACAATATACCTACAATAAATTAACTTACATAAACGAGACAGGAGCACTTCAATTTCTTGCAAGCGATGAGCACACCGGCCAAGAGTGCACCACTGGCTACGGGCACTATCACCGCGTCCGTCTCGGGCAACTGCGTTATGATTTCCACACCCACCGTGCCTAATCCAGACATCACATACGGGTCATCCGAACTGTTTCATAAAAGTGAGGAGTAGGTTTTTAGTCAAATTCACCGTGGGGGAGCCACTTCGCATGAATGGGCCGTCTCGACCGGAGTGATACCACGGCCTCGCAGAAAACCAGTGTGAAACAGCGCTTGCGTTGTGTTTTACCGAGGGAGTGACATACCCCAACCCTTCCGCCCATCCCGTAAAGGCTGGCAACGCTCTTAAGTTCTAATAGTAATGTATTGTGTCACAGAACAATGAACTTTACTGCAATACGCTTAAGGTCAAAAATAGATTGACGGGCGATTGGCTCGTTTACGTTTGAAAGCTTATTAATCAGTGAGCCAGTCCTCTTTTAGCCAAGTTGCAAGACTTGCAAGTGTTTCGCGTCAACTCTCTTTCTACAGTCGTTAACTCCTCTATCCTCTTGTATTATTTATTGGCTACTATTTTGCTTTCATGATCTAAGTAACCCAGCAATCTTGGCGTTCATTTAGGACAATTGTTTAGCATCACTTAAAATTTTCACCGTGCTTTGTACTAAGGTCTCTTAAAGTGGTCATAAGGCTTATTTCAAGATCATAATCACAGCGTTTAACAGTCCATTGCTAACAAATTTTCACTGCTGAACATGGAAATCTCCTTATATCTCTATCTCTTATTCTCTCTTCTATCTCCTTAGGAAGGAGGTTTTGATCTAATATACCTGGCCTCGCTAACTCTTTATAAGTATAATATATTGACAACTTACGTAATCAATTTCTGGTGACTATCCCGTAGGACTTTTTTCGCGTAGCCAGTAGAATCCTGTAGAGTGTCACCAGCCAGAACCACGTCAGCGCCGAGTTCTGAGCAGCGTTGTGCATGTGACGGTGGAGTATTCTCGGGTAAAACAACCGTCACCTATAAATGATAGATAAGGGTATTTGAGACTGAAGTGATTCTTAAAAAGGTGTTTGATAAAACTACCTAAATAAAGCAGGCAACATAAGAGGGGTTCTACTATACAAATAAATAAAATTGAAATTGCTGTTAATAATTTCAAATTAACAGCTTGTCACTAAATCAATGCCTATGTGAGGGACTCAGTACTTATATCTAAAATAATTTTTACGTGTCTGTCTATCTGTTCTCGCTAGCCTTTGGAACGACTGGATTATTTTGACGGGCTTTCGCTGGTAGATAGCTGATGTTATAAGGAGAATAGAAAAAATAGATCGTCTGATTCTAAAGCAGCAAAACCCGCAGATGATATTTATCATTGTAATTAAGACAAATCCTTTTTCTGTCTAGCTTTACTAGATAGACTGATAGAGTATTGGACTCAACACTATCACTTACCGGTATGCCGAGACTAACGCCGTGGTATGCTGCCGCAAGTCCCATGTTTCCGTGCGATGGCACAATCACACCATGGCCCGTGATCTCCTTACCATAACTAATTAAAGCATTACGAATTCCACGTTCCGCGCAACTATAAATAAAATCGTTAAATTATTTTATCACACAGAACCTAAACTTTTTTATATATGGTAAACCGTGAAAAAAATTAGGGTTTTTGAATTTGTTTTAGATTTTTTTTCCAAAATTGGCATTGGACTAAATGTGGGGCTTATACCAAAAACTTGTCATTCCTAATGAAGTCAGACTCGTAACGATAAATCCATCATATACTTAGTTCTAACCTCCCAAATATTCATTAGGTTACCTACTTCAAACTTTTATTTTTCTCTTTCTTTTTAAGCCACTAGGAATATTTCTGTGTTGCCGGGACCTTATAAACATACATTAAATCGACACAAAGAACACCCAGGCTCAGGACAACGATTTGATGATCACACAAAGTGTTGTTCCATGTAGAGTTTGAACCAGAACCTAGACTCAGCGCAGCTGCGCAGTAGAAAGTGGCGACGTGACTACCAATTCAATCTTGGTTTAGTTGTAATAATATTAATGAATCCAATAATTTTCTCTCACAAAACTTTGATATACATATTATGTTAGTTTTCAAAATGCGACTAATTATTGATAACGTTACGGACGTTACCTACAGCATGACTGTATGACTAAACTTGTTTTTACAGAAAGTAAACAAGTAGGTACCATACCTAATAAAGATACCTACATACCTTCCAGTATATTGTAAGTTTTCACACTTTAGATACACATTATAATCCATGAATTTAGTCATTTTGGCCTCCTGAAAATAATTTTACTGTTAGTAGATTAGGTAAGCACGTATGTGGTAAAACAACCTGTTAAACTACGTTGCTTCATTACCATCTCAGCCAAAAAGTGGCTTCTGTTGGACATTGACAAGGTTCTCCTCAACAACGGGTCCTGTGCTACCCTTGTACAACGGTTTCCCGTGACCTTCACCAGGTCACCGAACCACCTTGTTAGGGAGCCTACCAACGCTATACTACTACTGGGTTCCATTGAATATAATTTACATAATGTAATATGAATAAGAAGAAAGTAGTACATAGTCGGTATTTCTTGCTGTCTTTACATACAATACGTATAAACATAGTTTTTAAAGTAAGTGAATAATAATAGTCAACAATATTGAGGTATCTGGTACTCACAGATATTTTTAAAATGTTATCATATATTTAAAATACCTACATAAATAATGCCAAGTGTACAAGTTTATGAATCGACTTCGACTCACGCAAAGAGGGGTATGTATAATGCCATCTTCTATAGTTTGTGTAGCTTTTTTTATTTCATTGAAAGTTAAAACGTGCGGAGTTATACTTTGTGATTCTTCCTGCTGCAGAAAATAAATGTTACATAAAAAAAAAAAAAACTTTAACAATCTTTCCTTTATGTAGTGTTAGTGGTAGTTTAGAGTACACGGTAATTTTTTATGCAAGGACTCACAATAATTCATGGTCTTTTCCGAAAGGTAAGAAACAAACAAGCATTAAACACAAAAGAACAGAACGAAATACATATTTAGATTGCATTTTATGTTTACAATTTTGTTTACATCGTTTAACTAATTATTTATTAACATTGAAAGGATCAAGCCTATTCGGTTTTTAAATGATAAGTAAAATAAAAACTTAGATACCATTATTTACTACAATATTAAAGACGGAAATTTGGAAAGTATTTTTTTCTATTTTTATATTATGCTCGTTTATATAGGTTTTGACATTGAAATTGATTTGACAAGTTGCGAGCAGAATTACCAGCTTGATTTCTGCCACATTTATGACTTGAAGTTATATTTCATTCAGCCAGTAGATTCGTATTTACAAGCGAAGTCTTTGTTGATCTTTGAATTATTTGTAATACATATTTGAATGTCGTTCCAAGACGTCCTAATCTGTGAGACAGTTTTAACGATAGCTTTATATCCCAATGGAGAAAGACAACCTGTCTGAGATGGGGGAAATGGTATTTATCACGATTCGATAAATGATAACGGTGTAGGTATCTAGCACCCTTTAGTAAGCATAGCGCCCTTTAGTAAGGTTTAGACCTTAAAGACTTAACAAACCCAAGTCCACTTCTACCCTGCCTATACAGCTTCTTTAAATACCTCCAAGAATATGTGTAGGTTCAAAGTTTAAGTAGTTTTCGCGTGAAAGCTTCATGATGATCGGTTTCACATTTATAATTACTTATCTCAGATCAAATAAAAAAAGGTAAACGACGCACTGCCTTGTTCTTGTTGAAGCAGAAAAAAGTAGCGTACTTCCAAGTAAACACACGCGTTACGCACTAACCATGCTATAAACTACTCTACTTTCGTCGAACAAGGCGGTGCGTTGCGTTATCTACCTTTTCTTATTTAGTATATATATGGGTAACTAACTCAGATGAGTTAGTTACCCATATACTTTTTACCTCAGATAAATATGGCAATGAAAGATAAATAATGGCTAAATTTGTTTATGATAAACGTGTCTATGCGTTTAACTAATTTACTTTAGTAGCCATTTAAGTCTACCTCTATGATTTAAGTCGAACGTTCTTTATATTTAAAAAACAAGTAACAAACAAGTTCGCTTTGGTTTTTTTGCTTTTATTTATAATATTAGTAATTTACTAATACTTACGATACCACTATTTATAAACTTCAAGTGAAAACCTTTGCTAATTCGATCGCCTTAATCAATAAAATATTAAAGATGTAATTTTTCATATTCGTATCTTCCTTGCTTCGGAATGAACTCTAAGATGACTTTAAGTGAATTGCCATGTATAATACCCATGTACAGTGTTATCATATTATACCCATTTTGAGATAATTAATTCGCTACATTCAGCTACGCTAGCTTATGGAGCACCTTAGCTCTATGCAAAGTTATTTCAAATATTCAGATTCAATATGTTCAGTAACAATGGACAAATTAAGGCATAAAAACCGGATCAATAAGAAAGACTAAAGAGTGAAATAAGCCTCCATAAAAACAATGTTTTATTACTATGTCAAATGTTTATAATATTTTCACACAAAAGAATAAGATACAGATGTTGTCACAAAACTGCACGAAATTATAACATAATAAAATGTGAATTGGGATAATCCTTGGTCAACTTCTTCTCCAATACTTTTGCATGGGTGAAGTCACTGGTTTCGAGTAGCATGTTTACCTGAAAAATTAATCAAATATTAGACTTCAAATTCAAAATAATATATTTGATTAAGGGTGACTTGCACAACGTTCGACTCAAATGGATACTAAACAAAATTAGTTAAACGCATAGACACGTTTAGCTTAAACAAATTTAGCGCCTTCTTGCACATTGATGACAGCAGGTAAATTTAGTTAAATATGATAAGTGGTATCGCGCCGGTGCACCCTGCGAGTATGGGCGAGACGGCAGTATCCTAGTGTTGCACTCGCGCACACGCACGCGTTAAACACGATTAGCGCCGCTAATAGCCGAGTTTCGATGTCGTGCAGGTGGCCCTATGTGACGTTTATGAACCTTAAATTGAAGCTACAGTTAACAACCATAGATCGAAACAAACAGACGGCACAGCTTATTCTGGATTGTCAAGGTGAATTAGATGAAAACACCAAAATCTACTATCTGTTTGTGTTGATCTATAACTACCAGTTTCCAAAATGCGTAGAGTCTACTCAGAAGAATGTTGGCAAAGAAACTCATGGATACTTTTTTTAAATGTCAGACATTCAGGTACTTTTTATACAACTGTTAATATATGTAGTGTCGCTGGGGTTTTACGACTATTACACGATACGCACACAAAAAACACATACTCGAAACAATAAACACAAAGTGGCGATCGAACTCATCCACAACACTCGAGGCATTAGCGCGCGGTGCTCATGGTCAGGTTTAGTAAAATAAATAGGTTTTTATTGAGTAAAAACAAAAGTGGCTTAATTCAATATGTTATGAAATAATCATCATCCTACGAACCTATTACCAAACTATGTTAGGGGGGAATTTTAGCCTACGGCGATACGGCCGGACTCTGGTCACTGCACTGGAGGTGGGTGGATTTCCTTTACAACCCGACTATTAGGCGATATCAAAGTTCTGTAGATATATTATTGTACTAGCCGAACCCTGCGGTGTTACCCGCGGTTATTGCTGTACCGCGAGTAACGCCGCGGGGCAAAGTTAGTCTAGAAAAAGTATCCAGTTACTCCCTGAATCATCAGCTACCTGCCAGTGAAAGTCCCGTCAAAATCCGTCCAGCCGTTCCAGAGATTACACGGAACAAACAGACAGACTGACAGACAAAAAAAATGTTAACTACATTTTTGTATATGTACCGTGTATACATACATATGCATTTAGTAAAAAGCGGTTATTTTAATATTACAAACAGACACTCCAATTTTATTAATTGGTATAGATGACTATTAAGGGGTGCATATCCATAACGATTACCGCAGACGTTCGCATGCCAACCGGTGCCTACACGGTTTAACGTGGTCTCCGAAACAGGGAAAGATCTAAACGCGTTTTGAATCGTACCCAACTATAAGTTAGCCTACCTAGGAGCTAGTCTGTGCAGTTCTAAATAGATGTAATCAAGTAAAACGCTTATAAATGTATTATGAAACAAACTAAGTTATTTTGATGAAATGCTGAATGCATAAATCATTCTTTCTATTTCTAGCTCTTCTTATCTTGGGACTAGATGGCGTTGTGTGCTTAGTTGTCCAAAATATTTATTTATTTATCATTTCAGCTTTAAAAGGCGATGTCCCAATGGCGCTCGGATAAATCTCCATTTAGTAACACGGGCTCTTCTACTACAGTTTGAAGTGCTTACAGAAACACTAAAGATATCTCGTCGCATCCAAGCACGTTCTGGAACGAAGCTTTTGATTTCGGCTCCTTGTTCAGTAACTCGGCATAGCAGTTTGGCCATAGCGCCCGGAACGTCGGGTACAGTAGCGCTAAACTTCACCAGTCTACCCGCCGCAGCCATTCCGCGGTCGATCGCTCGAGACACGCGGCTACTGTTAATGTTGCCTCCCGTTAAGATGCACACAACCCTGGTGGAAAGAAGGTTTGTTAATGAATTGAATGATTATTTTTACAACTTCCGCACTAGGAATACATATTGTAGTGTCGCTAGGCAATTTACAAACATACATGAAAATAACTCAGAACAATACAGAAACTGTTGTTCCGTGTAGGTTCTGAACCCACAATATTCAGCGCAATAGAAAGCGCCGTGACCGCATATACCACTACGCCACTCATGCGTAACTTATTAGGCGGGGTTCAAATATATACACATGTAAAGTATATAAGTGTCAGTCTAGACAATACTTAAGTTTATTTTAAAATTCGATTAAACTAACATCATGCCTACTTCTGGAAATAAGAATATTTTACCAAAATACAACCTTTTCAGCTTAATTATATTATTTACTTACTTCCCTGTCTCAGCGACTCAAAGTGTGTCTTGGCCTTCGATTTTTTTTATTTACATTGGTAACCACAATCTTAAAAAGTTTAAACTCAAAGTTGACGGATCACAACCAAGACTGGTTTCTAGAACTTCCCAATTTTACGACAATTAAACCGATATTGACAACGCTTAAACGTCACCCTAAAGTCTCTGAATGAGCTTTGGCCCACGTCGTTTATTAATTTATGTATGTACGTATTAATCATAGTTAAATTATATTTACGTCTTGCCCCGAAGTTCGGGGACTTTTCCAGCCATGATAGCAGCAACAGGACATGCAGCGGCACCTTCAACTATCATCTTTTCTCGCTCCAATATACTGATCATGGCTCTCGAAATCCATCCTTCTTCAACTGTGATCTAAAATAATTTAATGTTAATGAAATTAGTGGAAAATCGGCGGCCATGTCTAATAAAAGGTTGAAATAAATAATTATTATCAAACCATTCTATCAATGTATCCTCTAATGATATTGAAAGCATTGTTGCTGACAATCGTGTTATTGAGGCTGTCGGCAACGGTCGTATTAGCTTGTATCATGGTTGGTTTCTTCTCTTGAAGAGCTTTGGTCATTGCTGGGGCAGCAGCGCTTTCGACACCCTACATGAGAGTAAATATTAGTATATTTATAAGTATATGAATACTTAAAAACAAAAACTTATAGAAAATCTATATCTATACTTAATATATAAAGCTGAAGAGTTTGTTTGTTTAAACACCCTAATCTCAGGAATTACTGGTTCGATTTTAAAAATCTTTCAGTGTTAGATAGCCCATTTATCGAGGAAGGTTATAGGATATATATCATTACACTAAGACCTACAGGAGCGGAGCACCAATGAAGAATGTTACAGAAACGGGGGAAAATTATCACGCTCGCGGGCAGTAGAAGACGCAAACGAGGTTGCGTGGGCCAGTTAGTATGTAATAACGTACTTAATATGCTTGGGGATGTATTTTTTCCAGGACTAGGAAAAAAATAAATAAAAAAAAAAACTTTATTTATTATATTCTAGGAGTTATAGATATCCTAGTGGCGCTAACGTTGTCTTTGCTTTAAAAGATGTATTTTACACTTTAAAATTTGTAATGAGGTTTAACTTGAAAAGCATTGATAACATTGATGAAACATACGTAAATCAGACATTTTGGCTTGAGGCTTTTGACGGCCAGCACAATACTCGCAACGAGGCCTCCTGTACCCACTGGACACAGTATGGCGTCCATGGTTTCCATTTGGGTGAGCAATTCAAGACCTAGAGTGCCATAACCAGCTAATAAGTCCAAACGGTCTGATCTAGATGAAATAGAAAAGGTTAATTTGTAGCTTACAGGCTATTGTAAGAACAATACTCTATTACTTACGGCAGAAATACTATCACAGAAAAATCGATATGAAATGACAAACAACGCAAAAGCTTAATGCAATTTGAAAGAATACTACTTAATGTAATAGTAAAATAGTGTTTTTGTTCTAGGAAATAATACGTCGTAAGTGTATCCCAAAGTTAATAGAACCGCTAAACTCCAAATAATACAAAATTTCAACAAAAAAAAAACAACTTCAAGAACTGAAAATTGAAATGGGTTCAAACGAGAAGCACCAGATTTCAAATAAAAAAAAAACAACGATCAAGATCGGTTCATCCAGTCGAAAGTTCTGAGGTAACAAACATAAAAAAAACAGTTGCATTGAGGACCTACTCCTTTTTTGAAGTCTGTTAAAAAGGGTAACTTATTTACCAAAGGAAATCAAGGGAAGCATTATAGAATAAATGATCTTGGTCACTTGTAGTTTATATTTGATTACATCCATCTATTTATACATAATCAGAGTGTAAATAGATACAATCAATACTCTCATGTACAAGAGATTTGCAAGGTAGAGCCACGCTGATTTCAGCATGAACGGGCCGGCTCGACCGGGGCGGTACTACCCTCGCACAGAAAATCGTGCTGTCGTGTTTCGTTGGTGAGTGCGAGACCGGAGGCCCAATGATGTAGAAGCACCACTAGCCCATGCACCATGCTGCATTGTTGCATTGTCTGCATTCGCAGTATGGTGACTGCCACTCTTGGATTCTGCTTATGCTTTCCATCAGTCAGAGTAGAGTCATTTTGGCAGGGCCAAACAAAAAAAAAGATTCATTAGACTATTTGCATCTGAACTTCAAAAACTAAAGTTAATAAATATTAAAGAAATGCCTTACCCGTGTACATAATTTGATCCAATTTCAGCTGAAAACGCAAGTGCATGTAAATTAGCTTCGTTAAGATCATTACCGTGCACTTTGACGATTGCAAAGTTTTCTTTGTACCTCTGTTTGTCGGCAATAGGACAATCTCTTGGGATAATCACGTTGATGGGCACGGATTGTTTAAAGCCGTAATATGATATGGCATAGAGAAAATTTCGGCTTCCCGATACTGTGCAACCTTTGCTTTTCTCAGAAGGAACCATAGTAGACAGAACATTGCAAGAGCCACGCGCTTTGAAACTGCAAATATTATAAACAGAAATATTCGGTAAATAGTAACTCTAAGCAGGCGGCCAGTGAACGACAGCCAATCAGTTTAATTTATACAGGTACCTTCCAGTATGTTGAAAATTCTCGCATTTCAGGAAAACATTGCAGAAATCTTTTCCTATGTGTTTGGTTTCCTAGAAAATAATATGAAACATTTAAGTAAAAAATTCAATGACAATAAAAAATGAATTTAATTTATACTTCACCAATTTGATACAGTTCTATTACTAAGCGACTATAAGAGCGAAAAAGCAAACAAGGAATGCGTTCACCAAAGGCAATGTTCTGCATTTTGAACCACTCTGTTCTATCTCTAAATAAAACACGCTGTTTAAGTGATAGTTTTGCTTTACGTTTTTACGATTGATACCACGGCCTCACAGAAAACGGTGTGAAATAGCGCTTGCCCTGTGTTTCACCGAGTGAGTGAAAATACATCCTTTTCTCCAACCCCCAAAGGTCGGCAACGCACTTGTGACACCTCTGGTGTTGCGGGTGTCCAAGGGCGGCGGTAATCGGTTGCCATCAGGTGATACGTCTGTTCGTTTGTCCCCTATACCATAAAGAAAAAGAAGACGTACCGCCATAGACGAAGAGGGATCGTTCGAAAGGATATTTTGTACAATAGAGGTCAGCCCCCCTAGCCAAGTCACAAGCTTTCGCTTTTCTGCAATCGTTAACGAATCGCGTTCTCGTGTGTCATTGGCTAATATTTTGTTTTGATCACGTGACTTGTTTCCATTTAGAAACTCTTAGCCAAGTTGACGTTTGTTCGTAGTGATGGAATGGAAAGTGATCGTTTCTACAAATTCGATGCCAAACTCCATACAAAAGTTAGCAAAAGCTAGCCAAGTTACACTTTTGACAAACGCAAACGAAACGATATCCATGCGTTTCAACGTTTAATAAGCGATCAAAAATATTTGGTGATATCGCTTTAGAAATGGCGTCGGTATGATAGATATATAGTCTAAAAGGACCACCAAGAACTATTTTATGTGCTTTACATAATTTTGGACATTTAAAATGCATACTATAAATATGTTGTGGTGCGCTCGTAATGAGGAAGTACGGCTTAGAGGTGGAAAAAGACATATTAATCGTCAGTGCAACGAGACAATCCGCGAAATGCCGGAAACTTTCCCCGTTTTCCAATTACAAAGCATAGTGCGACTCATTGGCGCACAATGCTGAATTATGCTGAAGCTTAATTGGAACGTGAATTAGTTTTCAAATGCACCAGCAGAGTGCGCTAAGTTCAGTGTTGAAAAAAAAAAATATTCAGAGTTAGCAATAACCTCATTAATTTGTAAGCAAAGTGGTATACATAAAAATTGGTTGAAAACTATTTACGGTTATTTTAAGTAATTTGGATTTTGATAATTACATTAACATTTGTTTGATTTGAGTAATTTTTTTAAATGAGTTCTACCTTCATCCATACTTATATTTATTTTTTTAACACAGTTTGAATTAACTTTGATTATTTCGAAAAAACTGCAACGAAACGAAAGCTTTAAAAATTTTTTCAACAATAAATACTAACGATAATATATAAATAAAACATTTTGATCAATGCCACCTTAAAGAAAAAACACTTGTTAATTTTTGTCAAGTTGGTATCGATTGCACGCATCACGCAAAAACACTACTTTTGAGAGTGCTCGATTGTGCGAAGCGTTGCTGTAGTTGAATCATTCAAAGTTAAGCATTATGCCGCATAATGCGCTCTAGTGCTGTAATTGGAAAACAGGGTTTATTTGTGGAGCTATTTTGGCTAGACAAGTCGTCTTTCGCAGCCCTTTGTCAAGAACTCCAAAACAAGACATCGCTAAAGGGAACCAACGAGATTCCCTTAAAAGTTAAGGTAAGTTAATAATCTGTCTTTTTTGTACTATTGACTATTTTAACTTTTCCTTAATGTTTGTGTATTTATAGGTTTTGAGGCATGCTCTTGCTCTTTGATGCTCTTAGTTTCCTAGCCACAGGATCCTATCAGCGAATTGTTGGTATCCTTCAGCATTGCCCAACGCACAGCTTGTTGGTGCATCAGACAAGTTGTTGATGCTTTGGGAAACCCTGCTGTCGTTGCAAAATGGCTTAGGTTTCCAATAACACAACAAGAGAAAACAGCTATAAAACAAGAGTGTATACCTACTTAACAAACAAACTTAACTATATTTAATTGAATATGTACCATGTGTTAAACATAATTTTATTTTACAAGGTTCCAAAGAAGATTTGGCTTTCCTTATGTAATTGGTTGCATAAATTGTACACATGTAGCTTTGGTAAAGCCCATTACTGAAGAGCATGTATATTTCAATAGAAAAGGGTATCATTCACTGAAAGTTCAAATGGTAGATTTATTCTTATTTTTATTTATAGAACAGCATGTATGAGACTATTATGTCACTTCTTAATGTTGATTTGGTTTTCAGATTCGTGATAGTAATATGCTGATTATAAATGTGAATCCAAAGTTCGGTGGAGCTACACATGATTCACAAATATGGTCTTCTAGTAGAGCTGAATCATTTATGAGTGAACTTCATCAAATCAAAATAGTGAACAATTATGGCTGTTAGGTTGTTGTGTAACAATAAAAATATTTACTATTATTTTTATGTATCAGCCTTATATATATATACTCAGCTTGATGGAAAGCATACACACAATCCTAGAGCAGTGGTCATTATACTCGTTGCAAATGCAGACAATGCAACAACTCAGCATGGCATCATTTTCGAACCGGCCCATTCATACTAAAATCAGCATGGCTCTATTACCTTAAAGTTCAGTAGTTTTCCTGTGGGTAACTAATTTTTAAACTATTTTTTTCAGGTGACTCTGGATATTCACAACATCCTTGGCTAATGACACCTATTCTCAATGTAGTTCAAGGTTCTAGGGAAGAACTTTATACTGTAAAGTATGTGTGAGCCCGTAACTGCATTGAGGGCTGTTTTGGATTACTCAAAGCACAATGGAGATGTTTTCTCAGAAACAGGTTTCTTCATCATCATGCCTATGTAGCTAGCAATATTATAGCTGCATGTTGTGTATTACACAATTTAGCGTTACAAGCTGGCATACCACTACCACAACCACTTTCTGCTACACATGACAATGAAGACAATATAAATTTGCAAGATCCCATACCTGCTATGAATATGCCTAATCAAAGTGAAGTCATCGAAGGAAGAGCCATGCCAAATTCTTTATTAAATAGATTAAAATAACGTTAATTGTTAATGGCTTCGTTATTAAACATTGTCTTTCCTATGTGGGTTATTTTCCCTCGTGATATAGATTTTTTTTTGTGTTGGATAGAAAGAAGAGACTATAAAGATTTTATTTGAATTTTTTTTTATTATAAATAATACTTTTTTATTTTCTATAAATATATTTGATAATGTACTCAGATGTTAAAACAATCATTAAACGGCTTTATTATTACAGTGTTTGTTTATTTACCTAGTAGAAACATTACAAAACAATGTATAAATTATGTCATTGACAAAAAATTTATATTACCACTATTTTTAATGTAGGTGAAGGAAAATATTAGTAACCCGCAACTATCATTACATTTAACAGTTTATAATGATGATGATGGTCTCAACTGAGGTAAAATTTCTAAATTTTTTTCTGAAATATCATTGAAACAATTTATAATTATATTCTGTTTATTTAAAATTCTGTTATACAGTGCATTTCAAATTATAATAATTTGTAATGCATCTATCCTTCACTTCAATTGTCTACTATGTTATTCGCCTCCTTTCCAGTTTCCTCACATCCAGGTTTTTTGCCAGTCTGCCTTTAGTTACAGCCGGTGAGTTTCTATGGTCGTGAACTTGCTTGACGTCACTGGCGCTCCCCTTTGAGATGCGAGGGTTGTGCATGGAACTTCTCCAGAGGGAGTGGGGCTGATGTTGCTGAAAAAAACAATTATATTATAATTAATTAAACTATAAGTTCCTCTCTGCTATTAAATTTTTTGTGATAATCGGTCCACTCATTCTGTAGATTAGTCACAACAAAGAGACTATAAATAAACATAATCTGGGACAGAGAATGGACAGTGTGGTTGTACAGTCCTACCCGTTAAGGCCAACACCCTCTCTTCTAGAGCAGTAAGCATTTGCCTGCTGCTAGGACCATCACCAGTCCAGTCCTCACCGCTTATTGCTAGGGCTTCTTTTTGGTTTCAGACTTTTAGTTTGCCCACACATATTAGAACATATCTATCTATTAAGCATTCATTACTAGAATAATGTCTCCTTTCACAGGAGAGGCTTATGTCCAACAGTAGACTATTAAAAGCTGTCGAAGATGAGTCAATGAAAATATGTGACTCATTCTATCAATTTTAAAATGAATTTTAAACATTATATATCATGTACCTATGTAGGTATCATGTAATTAATTTATAGATAGTACACAGAAGTTATAGATGTTTGATAGATTAATTTTTATAGTGTGTGTCTATGAAGAAAGTTGTTGTATGTGCTTTGTCTTTTAGAAAACTAAATGTCATAATAGGAAACCATTACATTATATTTTTAATATTAAATAGGCAATAATTATTGCATGTTTGTCGCTTATCATGTCACTATTTGTTTCATACTTTCAAGAGATGAAGTGAGATACTTTTAAACAACAAAGAATAACTAATAATTTACATACCTTTCCATGAATTTCCAATAAGACGAGGACTTGTTCTGTCTGGCTCTATCTATAAATTCATTATGTTAGAGGTATCACGTCATTTATTATAAGTTAATCCCAGGATCTTCATGTTTCCAAGTCACAATAATGTTAAAACGACATTTCGCACTGTGATATTATAATAAACCATTTACAAATAGATTGTTCTTTATTTTATATACATTTTATCACTTTACAATTCAGCCAACTAAAATCGACAATAAAAATTGTTGATGAACAATGTCAACGTTACCATGATTACCTACTTTGACGTTTCTTAGATGGATAGACCATAGACTATATTTTAGGTTTTTTCCACGTAAATTGTAGAACGAGCAATCGAACCATTTGTGTCAACTTGGCTACCAAGTTATCGTTTTCTAAAATTACTTGAGAAAGAGCGTTAACGATTGCAGAAAAACGAACGCTTGTAACTTGGCTAGGGGGGCAGGACCGTTAGTAGTGTTAAGAAAAACACAAAGAGGAGAAGTACTGATATGCGTTACGCTTGTACAAAAGTTACATACTACATTAAGTTTTGCGTAAAAGACAGTGGCGTAGCGTGAGTGTCGACCGCCCGGGGCGGCAGATAATTTTGCCGCCCTCTTATTTAGGTATTTCAAGTTAATGTATACCTACTAAACATTACATGGGTAGATTAATTCTAAAGAACTTTTCGGCAAGAACAGTCCACATTATTTTGCCATAATATTGGTTAGATTTAAAATAAATAAGTTAATCTAAGTTTTACAATCACTTATTGTTTATTACTACAATTTTTTATTATTTCAACCACTTTGATACATTATTACAACTTGACAAAAGACAAAATGAAATGATTAGCGAATCCAAAAACCCAAATCAATCTATACTAATATTATAAAGGTGAAGAGTTTGTTTGTTTGTTTGAACACGCTAATCTCAGGAACCGCTGGTCCGATTTGGAAAACTCTTTCAGTGTTGGATAGTAAATTTATCGAGGAAAGCTATATATCATCACGCTAAGACCAATAGGAGCGGAGCACCAATGGAGAATGTTTCAAACAGGGGAAAATTATCACGCTACGGATAATAGGAGAAGCAAACGAGGTTGCGTGGGTGAGCTAGTTTTTCAGATAAACTAGAACTATATTTTTATTGATAAATAATATAGCTACTTTTGAGAATAAAAGTCAAACTTCCGCCTTTAATTAAATATTTCAAGGTCTACTTTGTATAATAGAAAAGTATTTTATTACACCATCAATGTCTATTGCATATTGATAAAACTGAGACGTCTCTGAATATGTGCTCTCGGTCCGTCATGATGAAATCGATCTCGTTTTTGGTCATAGCGTTGGAACTTTGTCAATTCCACTTCCTATGGAACTGTATTTTAAACAAAAAGTTCAGGCCCTCTCGTTCGAGGATTAGTTAGTTAGTACTTGCCCTCTATGATTTCTGCTTCAAAATCCATAGGATCCTATTACCTATTCGCTGCAATTTAGTACTCCCACTTTGGCGTTGAAGTCACCCGTAACAGCGTTGTTGTGGGTCTTAGTGGTGATGTCGGTTCACTTGCACTACATTGAAGCTAGATCGCTCGGTGAGCTTGACAATAAGGTAGCTACCCTGTTCTATATACTAGATATGTCCACAACGTTGCTAGAAAGGGACTTATTAACTAGAAACTCAATGCCACCTTGAGATTGTTGGTCTCCCACACGGAAGTACAATGGATGGCCTAAGTCAAGGGTTTGTTTGTTTTACCGGGCCATTTCCGCACTTAGCCTCTTGATTGGGCCTATGTACGTGACAGGTGGAGGTTATGGTGTCCTCCCCTCCTCTTCGGACTTCACATAACCCTAAGATATGCCATCTAATCTTCTCAAGTTCCACCTCGAGTTGTGCCAGATGCGAGTCTAGCCGTAACGTGCGGCCATTAAAAGTTGCCAAGGTCAATCGCTTGTAGTGGCCTCCCGGTGATTCTTAGCACCCTCTATCCCGCCATTACCGTGGTCGTATCGATGCTGTGAGTAGGTATAGCTAAATATTTGTCGAATTCATTCAAATAATTAAAATAAATTCAATGATTTTAGTGAAATAGGAAAATAATAGCTTAAATCCAACCAAGTAAAATTGACTTGCAAGACAATTTACATAAAATAATCTTTTTCTGAATTTATCGTAAATATATATAATGCTATCAATTATTTTTGTGGATCATTTAATGGAACTCTAGTGCGCAAAATATTGGTTAAACAAGTGGCTGTAGCTTGTCAGCACATAGCTTCGTCCTACATTTTTTTATAAAGTTTCGAACTTGAAATTAAGATATAAGGTAGGTACTTCAGTTAGGGTATGATTTATGTGTTTTTTGATATCGTTATAAATGATTTTGTTTTCACACAAACTTTCACTCAACTTTTATATCCTTGAAGAGACTTACGCGTATCATAGTTCTTGAGTGAAACTACGCCTAACGTAGTTATGATAAAAATTGAAATGGTTCAAATATTTTTATTATTGTGAAATTGTGCCGCGCGGGGCGGACCGCCCCTCCGCCCCCCCCCCCTCGCTACGCCACTGGTAAAAGATTTTTGACAGCCTTACGACCAGCAGTGGACTGCTACAGGTTCATGACGATGTTTGCTTGTTATAATGCCTGTACTTACAATAACTGGGGTGTGGACAACATCGTCTTTTATTCTTGTATGTGCATCCTGAATGTCTTGTAACTTCAATGTGATTTTGCTTATATTGTCAGGATTCGATTTTTTGCCGCACGCCTGAATTATCGGGAATTTAAATTTATTACTAAAACTACGTTATTGTTAACATGCTCCCGACTAGATTCTTATATAAAAGAAGGTAATGTCAATTAAGCTAAGATTAATAATAGTTTGGACTTCTGACACATAACACCGTCTAGTCCGAAACTAAGCTAGTACTGTGGGTACAAGCAGCGGCAGCTCGTACTATGAGTACTAGACAATTGCTATCTATACAAATAAATAAAATCGGAGTGCCTGTTTGTAATATTAAAATAACCGCTTTTTAATAAATGCATATATATGTATACACGATACACATACCAAAATAACATTTTTTGTCTTCTGTCTGTTTGTTCCGGGTAATCTTTGGAACAGCTGGACCGATTTTGACGGGACTTTCAGTGGCAGATAGCTGATAATCTAAGGAGTAACTTAGGCTACTTTTTTTAGACTATCTTTGTCCAGTGGTGTTTCCCGCGGTACGACAATGACCGTGGGTAACACCGCGGGGTTTAGCTAGTGAATACATAAATACTTTTTTTGTAAATACATACATATTATACATAGAAAACACCGAAACTCCGAAACAAATATTTGCAGATCATGCAAACATTAGGGGACTCGGGAATCGAACCAGAGACCTCAAGCACAGCAGTCGCTAGTGGTGATACCACTGCGTCATCGAGGCGTCAAGATAAGTACTTATACTCTTTAATCTTTAATCGGATTAAAAGAAAAGGATTAAAGAATCTTTAATCCTTTTCTTAGTGAATAATTTACTCAGAATTTTGCCGCCAACAATATCGATAGATATGTATGACGTAATAATAATTGAGAAAATTGAATACCTCAAACATTTCGAATTGTTTTTTCCACCTGTTTGATTCAGCATTCTCGATATCGTAATTTACAGGGTCATATGTTTTTTGTGCCATTTTTATAAAGAATTACACTTTTTTATCTTTTATTTTCCGAACACTGTGCAGTCTAAGTATGTTCTATTACACTTGGCATTTTCTTGTATTTTTTAAGTGGAAATTGATTGAAAATGTATTGTGAAAATGTAAAGTATGTGGATGGACATTAAATTAAGTTATTGACGTCATAAAATTTATGGTATATCCGATCATAGAGTAAGCATATGAAAAAGGTTATATGTAATTAATTTATACATCTATACAAATAAATAAAATTGGAGTGTCTGTTTGTAATATTGAAATAATCACTTTTTATTTAATGCATAAGCATATGTATGTATACACGATACATGTACCAAAGTATTTTTTTTTTAATTTTTATTTGGCCGTCTGTTTGCTTCGGATAATCACTGGAACGGCTAGATCGATTTGGACGAGACTTTCACTGGCAGATAGCTGATGATCTAAGGAGTAACTCCGGCTACTTTTTTTAGACTAGCATAGTCCCGCGGCGTATGCATTTATTAAAAAGCGGTTATTTACATATTACAAACATACACTCCAATTTTATTTATTTGTATACATATAGATATTCTAAAAATCAACAGTATTATGTCTGACCGATGCGGTGTTTGTTTCACTATTCGGCAGACTCGAGTTATTGCAAACGTTTCAAACTATAAAAAATATCTATAAGTGTAAAAATAAATTGGATCATGTACGATTATTGTTTGAATAAACTAACAAATAACAGGAATGTTGTTGTAACTCGATAGAAATCGCGCTTACCTAGCTATAATTATATATATGTTATAATTAATTTTAGTTGAGCCGTGGGCAATTTTCGCACACACCTGACGGGTGTTCATGAAACCAGTTTTCCCAACGCGCCAGATGCACAAACGTGCGCACACGGCACACAAGCACAAGCGATTTATGCTCTTATTGGTCGATTTTTTACGTTTCGTTTCACATACCACACAAAACTAATTAACGATGCGTTAGTCTCTAGCTTTATAAATTGTATAATAGTTTTTAAAATTATCAATAACAATACCAGAAAATATGCAAAACGTTATAAGTTGGGATGAAAATGTATTTCAATTGCATATTCCTACATACTCTTTGTCTGTCTGTTTTCTATTCCACTTACTTTTGAAGGATACGCTTTCACAATCAATCATAAAACAACTGCACTCTCTATGATGCAAGTCAGTTTAGTTGATTAAGTGAAGCTATAAACATTTTACAGTGCCTATTGCCAGCAAATATTAGCTAATATCAGGCAAGAAAATGCGGAAATATCTGAAGAGGACTGAGGTATCGATTGATAATTTTATTCTTTATATCTGTATAAATAAACTTTATGCTAGTGCTGATTAGAATAGTTTGTAAGCTACAAAATTATAGGTGCATTTATTTAAAAAAATATATGGCAATCTTTAGAAATGTCAACATTAGGTATGTACCTATGATTAGGGTATGTACAAATAATATTTTTGTTACGTCACAATAAAATGACATTGGGATTTAGTTGTTAGGTATGCAGTAAAGTAGGTAACAAAATTTTATGTAATTTTAGTGAAGTGATTAAAATTAAATAGCAAGCTAGTTAATGAAATAAAAGTCTAATAACTTTTTCACAAGGTCTAAGTAATAATATGACGATATAGTAAAATAAATGTACGGTCTAATGAGAACCTCCTGCTTTTTTGAAGTCGGTTTTTTTATAAGTCGTACTATACTAAATGTCATTTTATGACATAAAGTCGTTCTTGAAGTCGATTTTTTATTTTGTTAAAATTTTACTTGTTACTAAATGCATATGAATGTATAATGTATACACGGTACCTACATTAGGTATGTAGGTACCGTGTAGTGTGTAGTGTAGACAGACAGAGAGAGTAGACAGACAATAATTTTATACAACAATTTTTTTTTTTAAATTTTTGTCTGTCTGTCTGTTTGTTCCGGGCGTTCCGGCTAATCTCTGGAACGGGATTTTAACGATTTTTGGTGTTTGATTTATAAACACCAAAAACCACGTGTTCTGATAAATATCGTTAAGGTCGAGAATTGCTTGCAGTATTTTATTATTTGTCTAATTATGATAAACACAATACATTAGTGATTTTCATTTGTTTTTATCGATCTTCATTTGTTTATTAATTCCGTTGAAGAAATAAAAAGTTTCATCCATACCCCGAACCTCTATTTTATCCTAATAATTTCCAAATTTATTCTCTTAGTCCTTACATAAATCAATTGAGAAAGCGAAATATATACAAAGTTTCAAGTGAATCCATTGAAAAAATTGTGGGTGTCCTTAGTGGGTAACCTTAGTTACCCACTAAGGACACGTAACTCCATACCAAATCCAAAGGCAAATTACATTTAATACAATCTATACTTAATATATAAAGCTGAAGAGTTTGTTTGTTTGAACACGTTAATCTCAGGAACCGCTGCTCTGATTTGAAAAATTCTTTCAGTGTTAGATAGCCCATTTATCGAGGAAGGCTATAGGCTATATATCATCACACTAAGACCTACAGGAGCGGAGCAACAATGAAGAATGTTACAAAAACGGGGGAAAATTATGACGCTACGGGCAATAGGAGTCGCAAACGAGGTTGCGTGGGTAGGCTAGTTTATTATAAACGTTAAGTCATAGAATAACTAATAATATAGGTGCTGGCAGCTTACTTGGCCATGCGCAGAAAGTTATTTTTAAGGGCCCTTTGGTGATAGAGGGACGCGGGGATTGCAGTAGCACCGTTCCGAACAAGTTATTGGACGTTCTGAGTAAGCGATTGGTGCGTAAGTCGACTACACTTCGATTTCCTTTGTTTTGATTTGTTGCATTAGTGAACTATGCGCAAACTTACCCCCCCCACGCCGAAGTTTGGCCAAGTTAGATGCACAACGCCTCTAACGTGATATGTTGCGCACACAAGCGTCCATGTTTTGCGCTAGTGTGTATATCTGTCGGAGCGACACACACCAGCTACCACTGCCGGGAGCGATGCAAAGTGCAATCCACATTCCACACACACGTTGACATCAATTTGCCGCGATACTGCGTTAGCACTACTGTTTGGTTTATCTAATAAATATGGATGTGTTCTGGACTAACAAAAATCATGAATGTAATCTCTTTTTTTTTTCGATAATTAGTAAGTACCAGGATGACCGGTATTTTTTTTTAAATGAGTCCTAAGTAGATCGATTTATCGCCCCTGAAAATATTAAATTTTATGAAAAGCGTTGAAGCCTTTTCCGAGATACAAATTTATATCTATATAAGTACATATATACTAGCTGACCTGGCAAAATTCGTACCGCCACATTTTTATCGTAAACATTTTCTACATTTCTGAAAAACTTGTTTAGTAATTATGCTCACCTCGGCTTCCCACAGGTAGTTTATAGTCGCGAACAAAAATAAGCATGAAAATATATGTAAATTCTAGAATTAGGAATACGGCGCCATCTACCGGATATCTGTGCAACTTAGATGCCAAACTGTAATCTATTATGATTTTGTAGAACTAACCGATAAATACACACATTTAATTTGCAATAACAAATATTTAGATCAATAATTGAGATAAAAAGTACCCTACCCCCCAAGTTGGACCAAATTACAGATGCTTACAAAATTTGATAAAAATTGGTTTAGTACTTTTGGAGTTTATCGCGAACATACATCGTTTTTATATATATAGATAGATAAATATACAAAAATTGCTCGTTTAAAAGTATTAGATTTGATAATATAAGCTGTTTCTAGCGAAACAATATTTTAGTTTAAATCTGAATATCACTATGTATATGATATTTCATATAGATAGTGATATTCAGATATAAACAATATTTACTGCTATGAACAAACTGCATATAATTTTGACATTATATTTGTTTGGAGAATTCAGGGTTTGCCAGCTCCATAAGTACTACTTACCTACATTTGTTGCTATTAATTTTCTATAATAATCATATGTATAAAAATGAATCTTCGAAATGTATGTAGGTATTAAATTTGATAATCCTTTTTTTTATTTGTTTTTATTATCAGGACAAGGTTTTTGTATAAGAAAGTCTGTCTGTTTGTTCCAGCTAATCTCTAGAGTGGCTGGATAGATCTTAACGGGAATTTCCCTGGCAAATAGTTGATGATATAATTAGTAACTTAGGTTACTTTTTTTAGACTAGCTTTGTTACCTGCGGGTAAAGCCGAGTACAATTTTAATTATCAAACGTGATATGTACTTTATGACATTTGAAATGATTTAATCTCATTATACTACACAGTTTCCTATTTGTAATTCTTTGATTTCTTATCAGATTTGAGATCAAATTATTGATTTCAGGAGTATTAGTGATGATATAAGTTGTTATAATTTATTTTATGAACTTGGTGGTAGCTTTTTAAGAAAATCTTATGGTTTAGGTGGGCCTTTTCAATTATGTAAGGCTGTCATCCATCCGGGTCTCCCCGGATTTGTCCTAGTTTAGGGAGCGTCCGGGCAGGACTTCACCTGTAATACGAATTTGCATTTTTTTTAAATAATACTATTGATAAAACTTTTCATTTTTATTCACGAAACAGCAACTTATAACTAGATCACTTCAAATAATAATTTAAGTTTGTCAAAAGTATACCTAGGGACTACGGTCTACTGTGTATTTTAAAATGTTTTTCAAAACTGATGAAGATTCTTTTTGTCACTGACTTTGATGAAATTAGTGACTAAATTTAGTTAACAATTTGTTAAAAAACAAATAAATAAATAATTTAGGGCCAATGGAACTGTTGACTCCTGTTGATGTTGATTGACTAAATTAAAAAACTGATTTGTAATTGAACTATTTGTAATTTCAAATTTAAAACCATGCTATTAAAGGCATATGAAAGTATATACAGTATGTACATAACAAAACACCACTGTGCTCAGCTAGTGTTTAATAAAACACAATGAGTAAATTATATCATAATTATTTAATTACAAAATCCTAATGGCTCCTCTACATGATGGGCCAGCGTGTTTAGTGCATAGTGGTGTTGGATAGATATATATAAGCTATTATGGTGCGATGGAATGGTGATAGGATGGACACAGTGTCTGTTTTCCATCTGCACATGTAAAATGGTGCGCCAGCAATGATAGTATCAATCTATACAGATGCATTTCAGAGTCTATGTTAGAATGTGGTTAAGCTTGAAATATATTGATCAGTAAAATAAAATCAAAACGTTAATAAATATTTAAAGAAAATTAAATTAACTCTAGTACTTATTACTGTTTAGATGCATAGATGCCATCTACTATTTTTTTTCTTCTTTTTAGTAACTTCATTCTTTGCATTAATAACAGTACATGCTGTATAGATTTATTGAGGCTGTTTCTATGTCCATCATCTTACAACATCTAAATCACAACTGAATGTTGCAATCACCATCACTCAGTTGCTTTTCAACCATCTTATGGTCATCTCGCTAGTATCATGTCCAGAAATCGTAAAGTACATATTAATTAATTGCTAATGCATCGTTTTGAGCTTCCTGAGCTAATTGTACTTGTAGATTTAATAGTTTATTTTTCAATACTACAATACCCATGAGTACTATGTTTTCGGGTTTGAGAGCTCCAGAAGACTCAACATTATAGAAGAATTTGTTAGGTTTCGCTTCCCAATTGAATTCTGCTTCATATTGATCCTCGTCTAGTTCAGTATGTTCACTTTTAGGCCATTCGTCAGGTTTGGGGTACAATGTATGCCTCATTATATTATCTGGATCATATTCAAATGAGACACCAGCAGTGGGATTCCATTTGGCGTGTTCTTTGCCAAAACCTTTCTTTGCATAAGCTCTTAATTTCAGCTCCTGTCCTTTTCTAAGCTTAATAATTAAAATTTCGTCAGTTTCACCGTAGTCTGCTTGATCTTCATCTCTATGACGCGAAGTGACAGGGACCACTCTAGGGTCGCTAGACTTTAAGTCAGCAGTTGTCACGTGTCGTGTCTGATCTCCAGTGCATTTTACGTCAAGTGTAAATTCTACACTGCACTCAGAACAGAAGTCAGCGCACATGCAATCGCGGGAATAACGGATCTTGTCAACAACATCATCAGATATTAATGGAATGAGACCGATCCGGTGGGCTAGGAATTCGTCGCTAAGAACAGTTGAATTTGCTTCCAGTTGTACCCAGTCAATAGCCATTGTTGGTGTTTCTGCTATGAAGACGCGTCTCATGCTGTTAGCGACGCTAAGTTCGGTATCTTCGACAACGAATTTTACGTTGTCATCTGTAAGTTCCGTTATGTGTACGGAAGGTTGATTAGCATATGGCATGTTGGAAGTATTATTTTCACAATACTAAGCTATCACTTATTGTTCCTAACAATTTTAAACACAGAATCAACAAAGTAAAGCCTCGACTCTCAAATCCAATCAAGTTGTCACTGTCAATGTGACATTAAGACAAGCACAGAGTGACCAGCATAGAGTTTATAACTCTATGGTGACTAGTGTTCTGTGATCGTGACAGAATTAATTTAGATAGAGCAGGGGAGCCAGACCTCCAACCGTCCTTCGGTTAGAAAGAGAGATACGATCGCTGTACCTAAATGTCTTTAACTCTACTCGCGGATTCACACTTAACGCGGAAAAGCTGATAATTGTTGGGATTGGATAACCATTTGTGGAGAACGTGATTTGGAATGTTCCAAGGCCGCGTAAAATGACAGAAGGTAAGAACGACAGACGACACAGCTGATGCAAATGCATCAGATGACAGTTCTCGTCGTCTCTCGACGACGTCCAGTCACGGTGCCATAAGGAGTCCTTTACCGACGACCCAGCCGCCAAACATTATTAGTCCGACAGATAGCGTACCGTGACCTTCTCTCTCTTTATAACCGTTGGAAGTTTCCGCTTACATACAGGTAGACGGATGTATTTCTTACTCTATTATAATAGCTCTATGGATTATGACTGTACCACTATTTTTTTTCCGCTCGGTTTTACGGCTCTGGATTCTAGCCCATTTAAGACTGTCGTTGATAATGTCACACAAATATAAAAGTTTGGTTATGTGGCCCTATGAATAAGGAATCTACCTCTATGTTGTGGCCAGGCTAAATACATCAGAAACAGCTGATCCGACTGGTTGTCATCTCATCAAAACAAGAAGAAGAACGTCATTTTCAAGATTATTATGATTTGTATTAAATCTAATAACCCTTCACGTGTTTAATAAAATACAAAACAAATAAACGAACCTCATTTATTTTATCTGGCGTGTAGTGACGAGAGACCTTTTTGTAAAAGGTCTTTTTGAAAGACAACACCCGCTGAAACAACTACTAAAACACACATAAAACTACTAAGTTACCAAATTTCTTCGATCCATAAATACATCAGATTTTTTTATAAATATATTGGAACCTGCCAAAGTGAATCAACTCTGCCTAATTGAGAGCATAAGCAGAATCAGAAAGTGGTGACCAACATACTGGTGAATAAATGTAGACAATGCAACAATGCAGCATGGTCACCCACACTACCTTGAATCTGCTTGAGTTGCTTGACTCTACTACCTTGAACGCGAAAATCATTTCAAAACTTTTAATTTTTTTTAATGATATCAACTGTACATTAAGCCGATTCCTTAGTTTTTTCTGAGATTTTCTAATTATTAAGATTGTTTTATTAATGATTAATTACTAAAAACACAAGGATTTCAAATCTCAAACCAAAAACATTGTTTTCCACATGTATTGTAAAAGTAAACAAACAAAACAAAATGTAGATGGATTTTTCCTCCAATTTGTGGCATAGGTTTGTCGTCGTTGACAGAGGCTGCCTATCTTCCGTTTTCCGGATTGCCCACCATTGGTCCTCATGCAGACGTAGGTAGCTCATTGCTAATTCAACATTATATTATTATTTGAGCTAGCTTGGTGACTAGTTTTAGTTCTTTATAGACTTTGTCTGAAACCTTAAATAAATTCCAAGCATGCCTAGCCTCATGGTCCGCTTTCCACGATCAGTCGTTCTATTAAGTTATATGTAAATGTGATTCATGGTGATGCAGATTTCTCAAAACCAAAGTTGTCTTGGTACTTAGCTGGAAATCACCGCACTGTCTAGCGTGACGGTTAGTAATCTCGTGAAAACTTGAACATTGAACGATTTGGGGTATAAGCCTTCGGTATCCTTCCTGACTCTGTGAAACCTACAGCAAGCGCTATTTCACAACGGTCTTCTGTGAAGCCGTGGTATCACTCCGGTCGAGTGGTCCTATTCATGCGGAAGCAGGAGTGGGTTTATATCTCATTAGTCTTGCGACTTGCGGTAATTACAGTTTTCAACAATTCTCTTTGTTGTGTCAATATCGTAAAGAATGATGGAGCATCATTCAAAAGTGATTAATATGATTATTTTAAAAATAACTTTAAGTAATACGCAGCACTATTTACTGATAATATTCTGATACCGTAAACATACGTAAAACTTGTTTTTTTCGATCATTTAGACTGCAATTATTAACATTATGATAAAAGAGCCTTGGGCACACTCTTGTATGAAAAATGACGTTGTAATGTTATCAATAACTTAATTATTTACATAACTCATCAATTTATCATTCCTTAGTTTAACTCCGAAACAGTCACTTGATTTTGATTTTAGATTCAAATAAGACGTGCGCGGATAATATGGAGTGTTATAAGCTTGAGCCTACAGTGAGTACATTATATTCCTGGCTTATGCCAGTACTATCTAAAAGTTGACAGATATATAGACAGGGTTGATATTATCCATCACCTTTAACCTTTGCTCTATTCTAATTAATAACAGATAATATTTCGATTGTTGAGAAGCAGGCATTACTCAGATGGTTGTCAGGGACGATTGTGGTGTGCAGAGATCGACGTTAATTATGTTGTAGTATTATTTCGGGTTATCAATAAACATGGTTTTACAGACGGTTGAGTACGACCCTATGTGTGATAAGGAGAACCCACAAAAAATATCATTTGAAGATGTGTCGGCAGCTGCTTTCCGAATTCAGAGTGAGATTGTGAAAACGCCATGCGTGGTAAGTTTCACCTTTATTATTTTTTATTTGAAACATTTCAAAACTAAAAACCGTCTACGTAAAAACTTAAAATACAATTTATATACCATGTCATAGGGACCATCATTACGAATTTATTAACACCTCGTTCATTAGAATCGGTTCAGCAGTTTGGGCGCTACGGTGGAACATACAAAAATAGATAGATTGCCAAAACTATTACCCTTCCTTTTAGTATCGATGATGAAATTGAAGAATAAATCTAAAATAACTTAATAAACAGTAAATAGTAAATACGGTTATCATTAACATTGGCATTATATTATTGACTTCCTCTGGGTGGCGCAGTGGTAGCGTATGCGACCGCGCTGGATTTGGTCCTTGGGTTCGATTCCTGGATCGGACCAAGTATTTGTATGATCTGCAAATATTTGTTTCGGTGTCAGGGTGTTTTGTGTTATGTATAATTGTATTCATATCAGTTGTCTAGTACCCATAATACAAGCTCTGCTTAGTTTGGGACTAGATAATTTGTGTGTTAGATGCCCAAAAAAATATAATTTATTAATATTACAAACATACTCATACCACTACATTATCTGACACAAAAAATACTATACATGTTTTATAGTTAATTACAAATGTTATTTAACTTTAAGCAACGGTTCTGTTATATTTCCAACTTTAAGGTTGTAATTTTAAAGTTGAAAAAACACAGAAACGTTGCTTAAAGTTAAATAACTTTTATAAATACCTCAGGGCGTATTTTTTTTTAGCCTAACGTTATAAAGAAATTGTATGTTTGTTTTTAATGGATAGAGACGAACGATTTTCAATTTTTTTATCTACTTTAATATACATGATAAAGTGTCTTCTTAACAATATATTTTTATTTTTTAGAAATCTCATATGTCAGCTACATTCGGAATGAAGATTTACCTCAAAAATGATTTCCTACAACATACAGGAAGGTAAACAAAATTGTTATTATTATAACCCTGTGATATCAATAATCTTTAATGTAAAATAATTTATTATCTAAAAAATACTTGACGGATAGCACTGACGAAATATATACTATAGACTTTTCCTTCACTAGGAGAGACCTGTACGCGAATTGCTAGTAAGCTTAATGTACTCTAGATGTCACTAAGTGCATCAAATCGTGAATTTGAAGGATATTTTCCGACCTACACCAAAGTACGAACCCAAAAGTCAACTGACAAGTTTATTGTCTTGCAAAATGTGCCACTAGATGTCGTTTTCCAAATAATTATATTAGTAATTTATGTGATATTTTATTAAATCGTCAAAGAGCCATCTATACACACAAACAAATAAAATAGAAATGTCTATTTATAATTTCAAATAAACAGATTCGTAATAAATGCTTCTTAGTAAATACGGTACATGAATAATTTTTTTAAATTAATTTTTGATTCAAACTTTTTAAATTTTCACGTAAAACTTTCTATGTAGGGTTTTCAATTGACTTAAGTAAGGACTGAGGAAATAAATGTAGAATTTCTATTTAGGGGTTTGGAGTTTCTATGCAACTTTTTATTTCTTCAATGCATTCGACAAGAAAATAAAAATCTATGAAATAATAAAAAAGTTGTAAGTCTTGTAACTTTTGATCATTCAAATTTGCAAACTAAAATAAAAAAAAAAACAGAAAACATTAAAAATGATCTGTTATTGACACTAGAGCAAAATTATGTCCTTCAATTTTGTAGAGGACAATAATGTACACAAAAAAGTCCGCGATACCATAATTATCTCTAACTTTTAAAGATATGTTACAATAGCCATTTCATTGTGTTAAGATAATCAAAATTTGTTGAAAAAATCCATATTATTCAGTGATGAAAGCTCCGTAGGCTGAAGCCTAGGGCGGCTCATTTTAGGGGGCGGCATATTAAACGATTTGAAAAAACTACATTACTGTAATATAAATGGAGAAAATAAGTCTTGGCAGTTTAAGAAAAAGAAATAATGTATTAATACTATTATATGAGGAAGTCTATATGCTTGTTAATATACATCTTTGTAAATATCTGTTTATAAAACATCTCAATATCACTTAAATATTACTAGTTAAATTAGTAATTTTAACTATTTTTTTTCTTGATTAGATTGGTGGGATGGCATGATTTGCTAGAATGCACCGCGGCGTCCGTTTCAGCGGGTGGCGGCAAATTGGGTTCAAATAGAAATTTTCGTACTTGGTCCTTTCCGCCGCCTTTTTCTGTGCAATGTTATCTTCGCAGAAGGTAAAACTCTGTTGCTATGTACTATGGAGCATAACATGGTTGGGAGCGAGAGATACTCTCCCATAACTGCATTCTATATCCAACGCTGCGATGCTCAAGTAATGGCACAGCGAATCGGCTCAATACAGTAGAAAGGATTCATTTCTAGTAACCCGCGACATCTAGTGTGTCCGTTCGCACTCCCCTTTCGCTTCCCCTGGTTGACCTTCTCGGGTATTTTTGCTGGCCTGGCCCCCCTAACTGCCAGCTGGGCTGCTGAGCCCACCATAGCAGCGGCCGCGTAGGTTACCTCGTTTGGGTGACACGCCCAGTCTTTGGAGGTTGGCCTATTTTTTTTTGCTTTTATTATTTCAACAGCGAATCAACTAAAGCATCGACTACTGAGGTACGAACTAAAACTTCGTTCCACCCTGGTGTCCCTTGAGACCTCTCAAGTTTTTTAAATAGATCAGGGCAAAAACCTGGCAAACAATCGGATTTTGCTTGCCACTTTCGGAGTTTCAGATTGTGTTTAGAACGGAAAGTACTACACCTTGCTGCCTTAGGAAAAAATAAGCTTTAGATTTGTATAATTATGACAAGTTAAATTTATTTTCATCTTCTTAGTAACCATGATGTTCGTAGCTGCATCAATGCCAATGCTCTAGAAACCTTTTCTGAACTCTTTAGATTTTAAAATACTGTCATCAGGTTTTATTTTTTGTCGTAATCTATATAATAGGATAAAAATTTGTTGGAAAAAAAATTTAAGTCAGAGCCACGCTGATTTCAGCACCTTTGGGCAGGCTCGATCGAGGCGGTACTACTCTCGCACAGTAGATCAACGTAAAATGACAGCGTTCGAGCTGTCGTTGGTGAGTGCATGACCGGAGGCCCAACGATGCAAAAGCATATCAAGGCCGCCATGGTGTGGGTCACCATTCTGCATTGTCTGCATTTGCAATGAGTATGGTGACCACCACTCTTGGATTCTGCTTTTGCTTTCCATCAGGCAGTGTAGAGTCATTTTGACAGGCCCAAACATAAAAAAAAAATCTTTTAAGTGTATAACAAATTATATTTGTTTGTCGATCTCCTGACTGATTTAATGTGATTTTAATATTACCTGTTGTACAAATTAAAATATATATTAGAAGTAGAGATTATACTTTTCAGTTTGATCATTTTATTAAAATTAAATTTAATGACCAAAAATTGATGGATTATGCCTTATCAGACAGGCAATAAAATCGCTCAACGCTATTATCTACACCATATACGTGATCGAATAGAATATATTTAAATTAGGGGGCTTCCATTAATTACGTAAGGTATTCTATATAAATATATTAACTCTTTACAAATCTCTGAAAATCAACGTAAAATGACAGCGATCATGCTGTCGTGTTTCGTTGGTGAGTGCGAGACCGGAGGCCCAATGATGCGGAAGCATCACTAGCCCGCCATGGTGTGGGTCACCATGCTGCATTGTTGCATTGTCTGCATTCGCAGTATGGTGACCACCACTCTTGGATTCTACTCATGCTTTCCATCAGGCAGAGTAGAGTCATTTTGGCAGAGTCAAAAAAAAAAAAAAAAAAAAAAAAAAAAAACTCACTTAGGTGGGAAGGGGGGGGAGGTTATTTGGCAAATATGACGTAATTGTGTGAATTTGAAAAAAAAAATTCTAGAATAAAATATGGACCAATTTGACACAGTAGTGCTTGTTGTATTCATTCGAACTCTGCAGAGTAGCGAAGTAGCACTCGATTTTGCTTTGCTAGTCTTCAATAAAAGTAATAGAACAACTTCAATAGTCCAACACGTTTACAGCCTAAACATAGATTTGAAGAATCTCACGTGAGCGGACGGGGGAGGGAGTTGACGAAAATCTTACGATATCTCACCAAGGCGGGACGGGGGATCGAAAAATTCTCAAAAATGCCTCACGTAATTAATGGGCGCCTCTTTAAGATGTTTCTTTGAAATAATTTGTTACTAGTGTACTTATTCTTCGTAAGACAACCAACCATTTGACATTTCAAAATCTGACGTAATTGTAGCCACTAGGTGGCGCTATCATCGCGCATCCAGCGAATTTAGTATTTTGTATGTCATAACAATAACTTATAAATGTGACATCTAGCGTAATAAATAGGTCATTATTTTCAAGTTTATTTAAATCGATTGTAACGACATCTCCTAAAAATAGGTGATAACTTGTACTTACGCAATTGAAAAAAAATTTTTTAAAGCAAGCATTAGAAAGCAAGATTTATATTCTTAAAATAATAATATAGTCCCCAGAATTGAAGCATATAAATAAAATAGTGTTAAACTTTGTTAAACGGTTTTTTATATCTTATTTTGTAGCGCCATCTAGATTTAACGGATCTTTTCTAGCTGTTTCTGGTGTACAGTATTGGCCAAGGGAGGGTCGGTCTATTAGTATATTGTGTCATTGCGGATAGCAAAGCGCCTTAAGCGGTCGCCACGCTCAGTGCCTTGAGATGATGATGATGATGCCTGCGATCAAACTTCATACCCCACATGGTAAAAAAACATGGAACAACAATAAGCAGAGATACCTATAACTTAACAAAGCAAACAAAGCATACATGATCAGTCATTAACAATATTCTTCGAATAATGACAAATGAACATTATTGCATGTTATAATAACAATGACCATTTCTTCAGTTTCAAAGAACGCGGCGCACGAAACGCGTTACTGTTACTTTCAAAAGAGAATAAAACAAAAGGTGTGATCTCAGCGTCTCTCGGTAATCACTCACAAGCTCTCAGTTACCACGCACAACTCTTGAAAGTACCTACAACCGTCGTGATGCCCAACGTCGCACCCATCATGAAGATAGAAAAGTGTCGCTCCTACGGCGCCAACGTTATAGTGTTTGGCCATGATATGAAGGAGGCAAAACATCACGCAATGTCCCTTGGAAAGGAGCGGGGACTGACTTATATTAATGGGTAAGGGCACTTGTATTTGCAATGAATGACAATGGTGTGATGTGAAGGTCGAGCTTACATCTTAACAGGGTGATTTTCACGTATTTAGGTTTAAAGCAGCATGCACGTACATGGATCCTCTTCGTTTATGTAAGGGCTAGGACCCAAAGACTTCTTTTTTTAAGTAATTTATATTTATCCATTACCATAATATTGCTTTTTATAAATATAGTTAAAATACCTATGTACAATCAGTTACTTTGAACCTTTCAAATTGATGACATGCAATCTGTCTTCTGTATGTTATTGATAAAGCTTAAACCTTTCTTTGTATCAAACAGTTAATGTGAATTAGTACAGTTACTTCTTGTAAGATTCTTGTTCTTTTAAATAGCTCTTTTATACAGGCACGATTTAAGCCGGGCAAACTGAACTCTTTTATACACACACATACAGGGCATGCAAGCTTAATTATGCCTAGAGAAACATGATCATATATCAACAGTCATAAATAGTCCTCTGCTAGATATAGTGCCTCGTTTGCGTCTCCCATTGCCCGTAGCGTGATTATTTTCCCCCGTTTTTGTAACATTCTTTATTGTTGCGCCGCTCCTGTAGGTCTTAGCGTGATGATATATAGCCTATAGCCTTCCTTGATAAATGGGCTATCTAACACTGTAAGAATTTTTCAAATCGGACCAGCGGTTCCTGAGATTAGCGTGTTCAAACAAACAAACTCTTCAGCTTTATATATTAGTATAGATAGATGATTGTTATTAGAGAAACTTTTGACTAACTATACTATGCCGATTTGGAATAGGATTTATGCCAAGTTTCCCTCCTTTTTGCAGTGTTTTGCCCTGAGTAGACGGCTCTTACGATACCCAAGGAATGATTAAGGGTAATAAATATTCCACGTTTTTAATCCGTTTCCAAAGGAACAAGAAAACAAAGAAACGTACAATAAATTAATAATATAATATTCAATGTAGTAATTTTGTCTTTACAGGTACGACCATCCACATATAATGGCAGGTCAGGGCACAGTGGGATTGGAGATTATAGAACAGGTCCCTGATGTAGATGCAGTATTGGTACCAGTGGGGGGCGGTGGGCTACTCGCTGGAGTTGCCACTGCCATCAAACATCTCAAGCCACATGTGCTTATTTACGTAAGTAGATATAAATCAAAGAATACTGCGTCTGATTAATGTTAAAGAATTTTTGTTGTGCAAAAAGTGCAAAACATATGTAAAGTTTAATACGTTAGCTTTACTCCTCCTGTTTTTTTTCTTTTGATTAATTTCGTTGCGGGTTCCAAGACAGTTAATTTTTTTTCCTGGGACTTCCCGAGTGTCATAACTCGGTGTGTTCGTGGGTCACTGCTGTTGATCCTGGTGTATAGAAGTTACAGAGGTGGGCGGGTGAGCGGGATTTGTCCCAATATGTTAGCTTCGAATCCTCTTAGTACATAGAGCAATACGGGCCAGCATAGCTATAAGAACTTTTTCCTGTACAAAACTGTCTGACATTTTTTGCCGGTAAAGTCTTTACACACACATACACATTTTATACTCAAACAAAATACAAACGCATTTCACTACGAACTCACACATAACAATTAAAACGAAACATTCAGATTTTCACGCATACATAAATAAACACATTCTGTGCCATAACAGTACGACGTGTAGGCTCATTTGGGCATATATGTTGACAGAGGGGAACACTTCCTTATGGCTATTCCGTCCTGTGTTGCTCTTTGTCTTAGTGCAATCAAGTGCAATTAGTTTCGATTGCCGTGTTTTTTCGGCGTAAATTCATTTAGATTTCTATTCGTGTGTTTGATTTGAGTATTTTTTTGATATATAAAAGACTTTTCATGTTCAAAATAGTAAGTCCAGTGTGGCCACCCTAGTTTAGTATGCCAAAACGTTTTTTGGCATGAAAGGCCAAGTGTCGGTGCTATTCCATGTTAGAAAGGCTTAAATTTTTTAATAACGAAAGACTAAAACCTTACTCTCATAGGAAAGAATCATTGTAAATTTATAACGGAAAGGGTAGAGAGAATAGTGGTCACGTCTCACTATTCACCGTTTAACCTGATAATTCCATGACACCGTGACCATCAACAGGCTTAAATAGTCCACCTCTGGATATAGGCCGCTCCTCAGAAAGATGGGTCTAGTATAATACCACGATGTGAGCTGACCAGACAATTTGGTATGGCCATATAGGCTTTGTTTCAAATTTTTCTTTTTGCTTAGATTGCTGCATTAGCCGACTGTTACGGCATCCTATTATTATCTATACTAATAATATAAAGCTGAAGAGTTTGTTTGTTTATTTGTTTGTTTGAACGCGCTAATCTCAGGAACTACTGGCCCGATTGGAAAACTTCTTTCAGTGTGAGATAGCCCATTTATCGAGGAAGGCCTAACCTAAACCTAACTTAACAGCGCACAACGCGCGACCTCATACTGCGCAATAGTCAGTCTCCAAGCTGCAAGAGCTGGGGTTGAAAGCTCTCCCTCATCCGCCATACTCACCAGACCTTGCACCTACCGACTATTACTTTTTCCAAAATTTAGACAACTTTTTAGTGGGTAAAAAATTCAATTCCCGAGAGGCAGTACAAAATGCCTTTGAAGAGTTTGTTGCCTCCGTTCAGCTGATTTTTACAAGAAGGGCATCAATAAACTGCCAATGCGTTGGCAAAGATGCGTCGATTGCATGGGTGATTACTTCGAATAACAGAAATAAAAAAGTTTGAAAAAGTAAATACTTTCACTTATTGCATACAAAACGGCAATTTCATAGGTAAAGACCTATTATATAGACACTTTCCATGACATGCTCAACTAAAAGTGAATGTATATTTGCTATTTAATGTCAATAATCGTTTATCTATATCACTAATTTTAAAACGTTTATATCGCCAACATCTACCGTGGTTCATTGCTACATTTTCCAAAACATTATGAAATAAATAAAATAAACGTAGTTATACGCACCGCTGAACGTAGGTTATCAAGGTTAAGTTTTATCTTGACTGATGAGCACCTGATGAGATAGAAATAGATGTATTATAAAAACGTGTGAGCAAAATGTTGAGCAAAAGTGGGAGGACATCAGAAAGTTATTACGTATTGACCTTGACGTACCATGACTTCTTGACCTTGCTTAGAGATGCAGCTTCAGTCTGAACTTTCTATCGATTGTGATGTGAGAAATTGTTCGGACTAATATTACTGTAGGTATTGCCGGACCAATATTACTTCCAATCCCTCGAGATGAAAGTGTACTCTCAACTGAAAGGCCGGTAGCCTGCATTCCTAAGTTCATAGGAGGCCTTAACCGCTTTCTTTCAAGTGCCTTTTCTGTTCGTATCTTGATCAATCCATACCGTCCCACTGCTGGGCTCGGGTCTCATCTCAGGAGAGACTTAAGGCCATACGTCCACGCGGGCCAAATGCGGGTTGGAGACTGTTCGTACGGTTTACGTCATAAAAAAAGTAATGAAACAGGGTAACGCAGTAACCGTGTCTTTTTTTGAACTGGAAATAAATAAAACTTACATGAAACGGATACAAAGAGCACAGCGTAGTAGGAAACCATTTTTAAGTCCAAGTGACAACTGCCTGCGACTGTAGAAAGAAAATCGATTACATCTTGGCTAAAGGAGCCACGAAGATGCAATCGATTTCTTTCTACAATCGCTAAAGCCGATCGGCGTAACTCGATTTAAAGGTCAGCAAGAAGTTTGCCACAATTTTCCGCTTTCCTGTCTGGTCTACCGTCGCCCTTTAGCCTCACGGACGGATTAGAACTAGGTATGATCCAGTTTTGGTCTAAAATGACATTAAGTTGTTATTGAGTTGACAACCAGCTAGATAGCTTCGATGTAATTTTAATTTCGATGGAATGCAACAAAAATAAAAATTACAACAGTATACAATGTTTACAATCCGAACTTTAATTACCAATTGTTGCATATCAGATTGATCGTTTATTCTTAGTTATCAGCTAAGTTTAAAAAAATATAATAATTGTGAAAGGGGATTTACAACTCTTTTTCTCTCGTTTCATCTCGATAAATAAGATATTGTTCCTACTACTAAGTATTACAAATATTTTATCGATTGTGTGTATGTCAATCGTAATCATAGGTTAATGACTTCTAATCAGTACAAAGCTTTAACTTTTATTTCACATAAATTTAACAAGGCTAAAGGGTAGACCAACACTAATTAAGTTTAAACACACACAGACCGGCTACGATAATGATCTTGATGTGTATGTACACATAAACAGTGTACTACACATCCAAAGTGTTATCACAAGAAGTTTATTATCGTGGTCATGGTGGTTTGAAGTATTTCATCATCGGGTCACATTTGATAGTTAATAGATTACGGTCGATACGAATAGGTCGCTAAATAACTCATAGTTCGTCATATTACATTTTTAATGTTCTGTAATCAAATTCAAGTCACATTTGAATATATAGTCAGCAGTGCTATTTTATAAGGAAACAGCCTTGCGTACAGCGCCGTCACAGCGACAAATCCTCAAGCTCAGCTTGACTGTATCCTGCTGATACACTCATGAGCTGGTATTGCAAACCTAACCAAGCAAAGTCGCATTCTATAAACATAAAATTTAAGAGAAAATTAATAAATACATAAGAAAAAGAATAACGTCTTTCAAAGCTACGGTGGCATAAACAAAATATTATCGTATGCGGAGTCCACACTCGCCTTGGGAATAGTACGGGCGCTTTTTCCTGGCCACTCTCGTCCACCTTCATCAAGTAAATCATCATGTCTGTCAAAAGACGTCCACTGATGAATATAGACCTCCTCCAAGCAAGGTTCTTCTCTAAATATCCTTTAATGATGCCTAATTCATAAAAATAACATGATGAAATGCTTACTAATCACAGTTACTTATAAATCATTTGCAATGTATTTTAAGCATTTGGCCTACGATACGCTACTTAATATCGGTATTTTTATTGAAAATAATTATATACAATAGCATTCAACCACAGGTTTCCCAAACAAGCTTCTCTCATAAACTCGTTTTAGAGGTGATATTTTATTGTTTTCATAATATATAACTCTAAGCCCAAGCCATAAACGGTAAGCTTTTTAAATGATTTCGAAAAGCAACATTAACTCAAAAGGAGTCTAAGATACCACATGTTTTAAGTACAATTGTTTTATTTTTGCAGGGTGTTGAGACCGAAAAGTGTCCAAGTATGAAGCAGGCGATGAACAACGAGGAACCTGTGTGTGTGCAGATCAGATCAACACTGGCAGACGGTTTAGCTGTACCAACAGTTGGCTACAACGCGTTCGCCACCGTTAAAAATTTCGTTGATAAAATGGTAAGAAAGCAGGATTAAAACGAAAACACAAGTTTTAAAAATTGAAATTATAAAAGTGATAGTTTGAGAGGATTAATGTATATTTAATGTATTTTTAATGGATATTTAATACTTTTTTTACGCAAAAACAACACTTTTACAGTACCTACTATTAGTATTAGTTTCTGACTAATTTAGCTATAATAGAACGATATGTATCAAGTTCGTCTACAAAATTTCTGCCGTCTGAGAACTATATTTACGACGAGTGCGACGACACGACAATAAAATACGTCGAGATTTTTGTCTTAAGTATTTCTAAAAAGCTCTTAGCCTCTATTTACCTAGAATCGTTATACACATAGACGAAGGCCGAAGCAGCGGTCAAAAACTGGTCACTTAAATAAGTATAAGCTGCAGAAGTTTGTAGATTAAAATGTCAAAGGTAGTAAGAGAAACTAGAAATCACCAGCGGTTAAATTTCGACCGTTTTTAATGTGATTACGACAGGTTAAAACGTACTTAAAAAACGTGAAAATCGGTCGAAGTTCATCGTGAGAAACAATGTGTGATGAGAATTATAGAAGTATGATAGATGTAGCCGTTTTTACGTCATTTTATATTTATAAACTAGCTGAACGCCGCGGTGTTACTCGCGGTCATCTTCGAACCTTTTTTTTTTTTAACGTGTGGAAACCCCCTCGGGCCGTCACCCCGCCGGGGTTTGCGGCGGGGCGGTGTGGGAATCGAATCGACTAAAACCACACGGTGTGCCACTCTGCGCCTGAGAGAGGGAGAGATCCGGGAACTGTTGTGTTACGACCTCCGGACCCCTCCCGGACCATCTTCGAACCTGAGGTAACGCCGCGGGGCGAAGCTAGTCTAAAAAATGTAGCCTAAGTTACACCTTGTATCATCAGCTACCTCATAGTGGTGAAAGTCCCGTCAAAATCGGTCCAGCCGTTCCAGAGATTACCCGGAACAAGCATACAGGCAGACAGACGAAAAATTTAAAAAATACCTTTTCAACCGACTTAAAAAAAAGGAGGAGGTTTCTCAATTCGACCGTATATATATATTTATGTGTGTTCGCGGATAACTTCGTTGTTTATCCATATTTAATGGAAAGGAGATATCCCAACGGTGGTACCATGATAAGGACACTAAGATCTGATGATGGCATCCAAGAGAAATCAAGTCGAACCTTAAAGTCGGTTTTATTTTTGTTAAAATTTTACGTATTGGTTATAAGTACCGTGTATACTCGTACATACATTTACATTTAGTAAAAAGCGGTTATTTTAATATTACAAACAGACATTCCAATCTTATTTCTTTGTATGTTAACATTTAAATATTTATTTTACAGATAACTGTGAACGAGGACTGGATCGCTCGCGCAATCCTGCGTTTAATTGAGCAGGAAAAGTATGTTGTGGAAGGCGGTGGTGCCGTGTGTGTTGCAGCCATCATGGCCGGCCTGGTGCCAGAGCTCGAGGGCAAAAAGTTAGTTATTACTACTTTTGTTTTCTTGAGCAAGTGATCACACTGATGATCCCTCATAGTTGTCGACAAGGAGGCAAGTTTGTTTTTAATTTGACTTTCAGTATCTCAATGTACTGCGGGGTTTAATGAGTGTCTAGTATTATTTTTAAGCGATTTGAAACAGTAGGAGGTTTATGAACTCATTTGTATTTATTTTTTATTTAGGAGGGTCTACTTTCCGTTTTGTCGAATTTAAAGAAAAAATATAATTGTGAAAAGTTATTAAATAAAGAATATTTTACAATTTATTACAATTCATTCTGACGTGGGCCAATAAAATTTTTCATTTCCTTATATTTATTATTAATTTATATATATATATATATATATATATATATTTATTATTTTTTTATTTATATTCTAATAGACTCTTAAGATATTTGGATTTTACATTAATGCTTCGTGGCACACAAGGTTGAACGGCATAAGTAGTATTTGGGTCGGGATCTTACCCAGGGGTTTTTACCCAGGATAAGGAATCTATACAAATAAATAAAATTGGAGTGTCTGTTTGTAATATTAAAATAACAGCTTTTTATCAATGCATATGTATGTATACACGATACACATAAAAATGTAGTTAAAAAAAATTTTGCCTGTCTGTCTGTTCCGGGTAATCTCTGGAACGGCGGGACGGATTTTGACGGGACTTTCACTGGCAGTTAGCTGATGATCCAGGTAGTAACTTAGGCTACTTTTCCAGACTAACTTTGTCTCGCAGCGTTACTCGAAGTACAATAATAACCGCGGGTAACACCGCGGGGTTCAACTATCTTGAATAAGAACCACAATGAATCAATAGTTTCTTAAGCATTCTGTGTCCTTTAGGGTGGTGTGTATCCTGTCCGGTGGTAACATCGATACTACAATACTCGGACGGTGTCTAGAACGAGGTCTCGCTGCAGAGCAGCGTCTCGTCAAGTTCAAGGTCACCGTCAGTGACCGGCCTGGAGGGATCGCGGAGTTGTGCAAGCTCATCTCCTCCGCCGGAGTGTCGATCAAGGATATCATTCAAGAGCGTGCCTGGGTCCACGGGGATATCTTCAGTGTTCGAGTAAGTATTAATTAAGCAAATGACTGCCTCGTTGGTCTCGCGGTTGGCGTGTGCGACTGCTGATCATGAGGTCTCGGGTTCGATTCCAGGGTTCATCAATCATCAAATGTTTGTATGACCTACAATTGTTTGTTTCGGAGTTTGGGTGTTTTCTATGTATAATATTTATGTATTTACAAAAAAAAAAGTATATATGTATTTGTATCAGTTGTCTAGTACCTATAACACAAGATCTGCTTGGCTTGGGACTAGATGGCGTTGTGTGATAGATGTACGAAATATTTATTTATTATTTTTTAAATATAAATAAGCGAAGACTGTCTCTATGTTAGACTGTCTCTGAAAGGGAGTTTTAACAGGAATTAATTGAAGCATACGGAATTTGGAAAGTATAGGTTCGATGACTTGTAATCTGGTATGGAAAGGTTCGTTGCAGCTAACTATATTAGAATAATAATATACTCACAGACGTACGACTGTCTCTTTCCAAGCTAGGTAGAGCCTAATTACTACTATTTTTACCAGACTACTTATTTCCAGCAGTGGGCGTCAATTGACTGAGATGATGATGATAATTGAGTAGTATGTTATGAGCAAAACATAAGTTTGTATTGTTCAGTATTAACAGTCTTTAGTAGTCAAATCTATCTATACTAATATATAAAGCTGAAGAGTTTGTTTGTTTGTTTGAACACGCTAATCTCAGGAACCACTGGTCCGATTTGAAAAATTCTTTCAGTGTTAGATAGCCCATTTATCGAGGAAGGCTATAGGCTATATATCATCACACTAAGACCTACAGTAGAGGAGCAACAATGAATAATGTTACAAAAACGGGGGAAAATTATCACGCTACGGGCAATAGGAGACGCAAACGAGGTTGCGTGGGTCGGCTAGTGCTAGATATAAGCCTCTCCATAGAAATAAGGTTATGTGTGACTACAAATGAGCGATTTGATTTCATCGATTTCAAACTATTTTACCAACTGTACTGTTTCTAAAACTGGTTTGACTCTTCTTTTTTGCTCTTATTTAGTCTTTTATTACATAATATAGAAACCTATTTACATAACCATAATTAAAAACAACAATAACTATATTAACATACAAGCGTCAAAAAATTCCTTCTAATCATCGCTTACTGGTAGCGTTCCCAAAAGGCTGTCAGCATTGCCACGTTGAATGGCAATTTTAATTTTCTGTGCTTAAAAAAGGCCGGCCTTCTGGCCACGAGAAGCGTCGATGAGTTGCTTAGCTTTGTTGTTGTTGTTTGGATATAGCGCGAGCACTCGGACCCAATGAACCTAGCAGTCTACTCTTAGTCCTTTTAAATAAATAACTTATGATTGTTTTGTGCCATAGGTAAAGGTGGTATGTGAAACTCGGGGCCCTGAACATTTGGAAGAACTCCGTACTTTGATTGCCAGCGCTTACCGCGAGTGGGATTTTGCTGGCGAATACGACGCCTTCAACCGGAGGAATAGCACAGAGTCTATAGACGAAGTTTCACATTAGCTGCCGAGTAATTGTACACCCTAAGTGATATTTTTATTTAAAGAAATTTAAATTTATCCTAATAAATAAAATTGAATCACTGAATGTATGTACGCGCAAAACTTCCGATCAATTGAACCAAATTGGATAATACTTTATACATTTGTTATTTCTTGTTGACAGGACAAGATTTGTTTGTATAGAAGAAAATTATAAGAAACCGGAAGGGTTAAATGTATTTTCTCACTCTGCGACTGTACACATACCCGTGTTTTTTTTTTATGTATTGGCTTGCCAAAATGACTCTACTCTACCTGATGGAAAGCATAAACAGAAGCAAGAGTGGTGGGTACTATACTCATTGCAGACCATGCAGCATGGTGACCAACACTATGACGGCCTAGTGATGCTTCTGCATCATTGGGCCTGCATGCATCAAAACTATTTAATAGCATAATTGTTGCTCGAATGCCCTTTGTAGTTTTTTATATGCGTAGATATGCAATCTGCTGTCATTTCACACAATTCCCCTGTCTATTCATACTCGTACAAATATTTTGTCAAAATGCAGTACCCACTGCAGAATTCCTAGGTAAAACATTAAAATACATTATTGAGTGATTCTTTCATTTTTACACAAGTATTTTAAAGCGATATCCAGTCTTAGATTCGGTAGCTAAATGCTATTGCAAGTGCAAGATGCCTAGATGCTATATCAGTACAGTCAGTGTTATTCCAAAAGAAATACCATTTATAAGATTTTGTAAATCATCTTCGCATTGAATAATAAGTACCATTTGTACCATTTTTACGAATATACCTACATAATATGTATGTTTGGGAATTGCTCTTCAAAACGAAGATAGGTAAAACTAATGATATCTTTGATAACGACATAACAATCGAGCCTGACGAAAAGAACCTTTTGCTAATGATAATAAAAAGTATTCGTTTTCTGTTTGTTTATACTTGTATGTTTAAAAGGTAAAGTAGGTAAGGTAAAGTTTTTGAGGCTGTAGATCTCCGGATTACTGAATCGATTTTGAAAATTACCAATGGAAAGCCAAATTATTTGTGAGTGTCATAGACTATTATATTCACCCGAAAAAGGATAAACCTTTTCGTGGTAGTCGAGTTTGCTAGAAAATGTGTAACGTCCAATGAAGTGTTAAAATCTTTTTTTTAATAATTGTATTTTATTTTACTAGTTTTATTCAAAAACTTTCTATTTTGTCATTTTAGGACAGATTGTTCTAAGATGACAAAATAGAAGGTTAAGTTCTAAAACAGTACCGATTACTACCGATCTTATGATTGAAAGCAATGTATTTAAAATAAATGAAGTGCACTCTGTGATAAGTTTCAAAACGTGTTATTTGTTATGTTGTTTTTATTAATAAACTACTTTTAGCAAAGTAATTTTATTTCCATATGACCTAATTCCCCAAACCCTTTTTTCCACCTGCGGGCCTTTTAGATTAGGTAATAGCCTCTGTAGGCCCCCCAAGGCCCCCCAAGGCCCCTGTCTTCGAAGCTCCAGTGATTGTTCAGGGTGAGACAGAGGTATTTTATATGTTGACCGACCTCGTTCCCGTTCTACCGTGAGCGGGTGGAGAGTTTATAATATTTGTTTGGATAAGAGCATCACCATTATCAATGATAAACAATAACGATAATTAAGTTTTTAAGTTACTCTTGCTAGTAAGATTAAATAAGATCATTACTTGTTCTGGCAAGAATATTTATAAACGGGTTTGTAATTTTATAACAAAAGGAGCGTGGAACAAGGCTATTTTTTATTTTAACCTCCTTTTTTATCCTCCAAAAGTAATATGACTTGTCTAGTTATTTGCAAAAAAAGAAAACAAAGTCAAATAAAATTGTCAAGTGTATATGTTTAATGAATTTTTATTTTTAGGTCCTCCCTAAAATAAAATAAAATGAGAAAAATATGTAAAACTTAATTATTTATTAACAGGAAACAGTAAAATCCAGCCAAAATGGCTAGGCCTGACGTAAGTAAAAACAAGTAAGGTGCTCTCGATTGACTAGAATTTGGCCCTCTTCTTACCTTATACTGCTACACCTGCGTTAAGATAAGATAAGATAAGATTCATTTATTCGCTCAAACACATGTGTACATACAATAAACAATCGCATGTAAGATATAGTTTTGGAGAAGGCTCAAGACATGTTTGCCACATACCATGGGCATTGAATGTAAATTTCGTAAATATTAATAAATATTATTCTGTCAGTCAATCTAGATGAAAGCTAGATTGACAGATAGAATACTTATATACATTACATAAATACATAAAACAAAATACATACATATTATATCTACATAGAAAACACCCAAACATAAATACGTCATAATCCCTCAAAAACTTTTCTGGATGTTTTACCATATTTTATTTTTCTTGTGTTGTATAAAACCTAACCGTGTTTTTAGGACCCATTTTTTGATCCATTTTCTGACCCGGATAATCCACGCAGAATTGAATTTGAAGGAATATTAGCTGCAAGTAAACGGATAGTGGGACAAGTCGTTCGAACAGGATGCACGGTATTTACTTACATGTTTATCTATCAGATCTAAAGTATATTTCAATCAAAGTGTGGATTTACCATTTAAAAAATTATTTGTTCTGTAGAAAGCTCAGTCATCGTCAATGCTGGAAATGGAGCTGTATTTAAAACAGGAGTTTCTTCAATTTACTGGAAGGTTATTTTTTTACTTTATTTTACTGTTAGCCTTATAAACAAATATGTTTAAATTTTTTCCAAATTTTTTTCTAACCAAAGCAGATATTATTATGCACCATCGTCTCACATACTAATTTCTTTGGCTCAAGGACTCAAAGTGTGTATTTGTTCTTTGGTTACCTGTAGCCCATTGTCAGCTTGAAACTTCTTAATTCCGCGTCCACTGTATCTATCACTCACTATCTATCTATCAGTATATCTATCTTCAGCAACCATCTGGACTTCGCCTCAATCCGTTAGGTCGAACCAAAGTGGTTGTCTTTACCCTTCGATCTACTCCCAAGCCACCTAAATATATGTGCATTTACTTGTCCAACGGTATTGGGCTCCGTCACAATACCTTCATTACCGCGTTCTTCCCTTGCTCTCCATTTTCTATCAGGTCTTTGCACAGGACAAGATCTTTCGTATAACCATTTTTTTTCTGATTAAGAGGAGTTTATTTTTCTCTTTTTGAGTCAGTGTACAAGCCTCTCACCCGTACATAAGTATATTCTTACATAACCACCCGTAATTTATTCATCAGCTTTAAGGAGCGTGGACTACGGAACACTCTTTTACTGCTTAGTGACGAACAAAAAAAGTTGGGTGTGATCGCCGCTACCACGGGCAATCACGGCATTGCTGTTAGCTACCATGCGACACAAATGGGTATACCCAGTATAGTCGCCATACCTTTCTGTGCACCAGTAACGAAAGTGAAAAGGTGTGAGAAGTACGGAGCTAAGATATTGATGTTCGGTTCAAGCATTGATGAAGCCAAACACCATGCTTTAACCTTGGCTAAAGAAACGAAAATGCTGTACGTTAATGGGTCAGTTTGCTTTAAATTTTTTTTATTTAAGCTTGGTTATTCATTTATTTTGAACAGATCCCTTCCCTACAAAATTATAGAGGGATAAAAACTGAGATAAGATTTCGGAATAATATAGCAAAACGGCTATTTCTGATAGTTTCCACTATATAAAAGCAATGTAATTTAGTGTAGTTTTTACTCATCATGTTTTATACCTAACATATTGAACTTGCAGTTTCGATCACCCGAACATAATAGAGGGCCAAGGGACAGTAGGTATTGAAATAGTAGAACAGGTTCCCGATGTGGATGCGGTGATAATTCCTTGCGGTGGTGGCAGCCTTTTGACTGGAATTGCTGTAGCTGTTAAACATTTAAAGCCTGATACTGAAATATACGTGAGTTGAGATGCTAAAACCATTATGTTGTCACGATTTACTGTAGTGTTTATAGATTACTAGCGAGCTGGCCCGGGTTCGCATGGAAGTCTTTGAAATTTTTGGGATTTTACATAAAAAAAAATCTTAAATTACTCTATATATTACTGAAAACTGCATTCAGATCCGTTGAGTAGTTTAAAAGATTAAAGCGAACAGATAGTAGAAGCAATTTTTTTTTTTTTATGTATGCGCCTGCCGAAGTGACTCTACTCTGGCTACTCTGTCTGAGGGTAGAACCGCCCCGGTCGAGCCCGTTCATGCCGAAATAGGATATTTTTGTTTGCTTTCCACCTTAAAGTTACCGAAGCCTAAACCCGCCAGTTACTTGCTTAAACGTAGCCAACCCACTTGCGACAGTTAAGTTGTAGATGTTAATGGGTGACTCGTCAGTTCGTTTAATTCACTAATCCATAAAAAGGAAGAATAATAAAACTATTTTTTCAGGGAATTGAAACAGACAAAACTTGCAGTATGACCGAATCACTAAGAAAAAACGAAAGAATATTTTTTCCAATAGATTCGAGTATTTCAGATGGATTATGTGTACCTAAAGTCGGAGTAAACACCTTCTATACTATTACCAGGGGAGGACTGGTTGATAAAATGGTATTAATATTTAAAATTTCAATAATCTATTAAGCGTCACTAATATAATAAAGTTGAGCAGTTTTTTTTTTATTAATAGCGTTTTAAACGCGCTAATTTGTACATACGTTATACTAGCCGACCCACGCAACCTCGTTTGCGCCTTATATTGCCCGTAGCGTGAAAATTTCCCCCGTTTTTGTAACATTTTTCATTGTTGCTCCGCTCCTATTAGTAGTAGCGTGATGATATATACCCTATAGCCTTCCTCGATAAATGGACTATCCAACACCGAAAGAATTTTTCAAATCGGACCAGCGGTTCCTGAGATTAGCGTGTTCAAACAAACAAACAAACAAACAAACTCTTCAGCTTTATATATTAGTATAGATAGATTTGTCTTCAAAAATTTAAAAGTACCTACATATTTTAGAATTGAATAGAGTATTTATTTAAACCTCCTTTCTAAGCAGAGGGTTATCTCCAGTAACGGATTGTTACTGGCGACCAACCTAAGGCTAAGGCTATTGATGATTTAGCGAGGAAGATTATAGAACACTAGCTGACCCACGCAACTTCGTTTGCGCCTTATATTGCCCGTAGCGTGAAAATTTCCCCCGTTTTAGAAACATTCTTCATTGTTGCTCCGCTCCTATTAGTAGTAGCGTGATGATATATACCCTATAGCCTTCCTCGATAAATGGACTATCCAACACCGAAAGAATTTTTCAAATCGGACCAGTGGTTCCTGAGATTAGCGTGTTCAAACAAACAAACAAACAAACAAACAAACTCTTCAGCTTTATATATTAGTATAGATGTAACATGATAGTACGATGAAGGACGGCTGTTTAATACTAGATTTATAATGCCTTTTGTATTATTCTAATTTAGTTTAATTCTAATTTTGAATATGATAGTCAGTTCCAGATTCATTATTAGTATTTTAATGACCAGGTGGTTGTAAAAGAAGATTGGGTAGCTCGTGCCATCACGCAGATGGCAGAACAAGAAAGATTTGTTTGCGAAGGAGCTGGCTGTACCGCCATGGCAGGTATCATGGCCGGACAATTCCCTAATCTGAAAGGGAAGAAGTAAGTCATTGTTCAAATATCTATGCTTTGTTCACTTGATATTTTTTTCAAATTGCCCCGATCATCTATTTTCGATCTTTAAGAACTAGGTTTTACGCTTTATACATACCTTAAAAACTATAAAAATAGGTATAACAGCTGTAAGGCTGATTCTGAACAAATTCAGCACAATATAATGATAAGCCACCTAATAATTATAAACTTTAACAAAAAAAACCGACTTCAACCAAATTGAATTGGGACCACACGGGGAGCACGAGCTTTCAAATAAAATAGAATGATCAAAATCGGTTCACCGAGTCCAAAGTTATGAGGTAACAAACATAAAAAAATATACATTCGAATTGAAAACCAGCTACTTTTTTGAAGTCGGTTAAAAAGCATTATTAGTGAAAAAAAGTGCAAAGTTGTAAATGAGTGCAGCGACCTGGTTAATGTGCACTCTGATTCGCTGTCGAAATTTGTCAGACACGTCGAACGCACTAAATTAAGCTATTAATTTAATTAGTAATATTATTTACATTATTTACATAAATATATATATATTGTAATTAACTATAGTTTAAGTGTACCTAACTAACAACTTTTATATTCATATAGCAATGTTAACATGTTGATACATAGATCACATTGCATGTGGTGTTTGCCTGTAATTGGTTGTGCAGTTAGATATAAGACAAATTTCTTGCATATTCCTATGTTTGCAATAATTATCTGTAACAACTCTTGGTAAACCTTAAATAATAAATAAATAAATAAAAATTATATTTAAATTGATTTCGAGTGTGTGTTCATAGTTAATTGCTGTCGCTCCTGGTATATAGGAGTTACATCGGTGGGCGGAATATGTTCTTACATGACTTACCTACTAAGTAAAATTTTCGTCGAAAAGTCGTTTTTTAACAAGACTCAATGCTTAATTTCAGAGTTGTAATAGTGTGTACCGGAGGCAATATCGACACCACTACCCTTACGCGTGCACTAGAGCGAGGCATGGCTGCTGAGGGGCGCCTCATAAAGTTTAAGGTGACTGTGGTAGACCGGCCTGGGGGCATGGCGGATTTGTGCGGTCTCCTCGCTAACTTAGGTGTAACTATGCGTGATTGTGTGCCTGAGAGAGCTTGGGTCAAGGGAGACGTGTTTAGTTGTGATGTAAGTATCAGTTAGCTCATAATCTACGCAATTTTTTTATGGAATAATGGTAAATGAGCAGACGTATTGCCTGCGATTACCGCCGCCCATGCACACCCGCGACACAAGAGGCATCACAGTTGCTATGGGCTTTCGATATCCTCACTCACTCGATGAAACACAGCGCAAACACTATTTCACACCGGTTTTCTGTGAGGCCGATCACTCCGATCGCGTCGGCTCATGCTTGCGAAGATTGACATGACTCTCCCACGGTAATATTGGAGTGTATGTTTGTAATATTAAAATAATCACTTTTACTATTTGCATATGTATGTATACACGGTACGTATACCAAAATTTATTTTTACAATTTTTGTCTGTCTGTCGGTTTGTTCCGGCTAATCTCTGGAATGAAGTAAAAGGAAACAATATCAATACTAATTAATTTAGTGACAATTTAGAACAGTAGTACTCTTTCTTCTTCTTTCTAGCAGTACTTTATAGTAGTACTATTTTGAGTTTTCGTGATTTCTGAAATAAAATGTTACATAATTAAATTCGGTTGCAGTTGAAAGTAATCGTTGAAACTAAAGGATGGCCACACGCAAAAGAAATGGTAGAAGCGGTGAAGAAACATTTCAAAGAGTGCTACTTCCCAGAAATGAGCGAAAAATCTGATACTTCTCCAGGCACTCGACGTGGACCGTGTCTTGCACCCAATCCTGTGTGTATGCAGAAATGAATAACTGTTGTCCCGATAATGTAAGTATTTTTAACCTGACTAATCAAACAGATTAGATATCACACAAGATAGACAGATGGTAGAAAGCAGCATTGTTGTTTCTTAAGAATTAGTGTAAATATAGAACATGGTCCATGCGTCATACTCGTGAACGGGTGCTGTTTGGGGTGACTGTTCGACCTGGTCAGCGATGCTTTAGCCTATACTAACTGCCTCGGTGGCGTAGTGGTAGCGTATGCGACTGCTGTGCTTGAGGTCTCGGGTTCGAATCCCGGGTCGGACCAAATGTATGTATGATCTGCAAATATTTGTTTCGGAGTTTGGATGTTTTCTATGTATAATATGTAAAAACAGTATATATGTAATTATATTAGTTGTTACTGTTGTTACCCATAACACAAGCTCTGCTTAGCTTGGGACTAGATGGCGTTGAGGGTTAGATGTTCGAAATATTTATTATTATTTATTATACTTTACTTTTTTGCCAGTATTCTTCTCATAAGGCTCTACGCATTTTGGAAACTGGATGCTATGGATCCACACAGGCGGCAGTAGATTTTGGTATTTTCACCTAATTTACTTTGACAATACAACACATTCTGTGACGTCTGTTTGTGTCGATCTATGATTTTTAGCTGTAGCTTTAATGTGACGTTCATGAGTGTCACTTGGTGTCTTAACTGAATAAATGAATCAACTGCCTCGTTGGTCTCGCGGTTGGCGTATGCGACTGCTGATCATGAGGTATCGGGTTCGATTCCCGGGTCGGACCAAATGTTAATATTGGTTTCGGAGTTTGGGTGTTTTCTATGTATAATACGTACCTATGTATTTACAAAAAAAAAGTATAATTGTATTTGTATCAGTTCTCTAGTACCCATAACACAAGCTCTGCTTAGCTTGGGACTAGACGGCATTGTGTGCTAGAAAAAAATTATGTTGTGTTTTTTCATCAGATAAGAAGACATGGTGCTTTGAAGCGCTGTCAGCGTATATTGAACCAAATGATACAGAAATTGATGCCTGAGCTGTCCTATTGTGGAAAACGGAGTCCTTGTAAACCGAAACAGTTCTTGACTCGAAAATATATCTTTTTTTACAAGTTTTTGTAAATGAATAAAAATGGAAAAATATATTTCCTTATTTTTTTATGTAATAGCTGCCTCAAGTGATATAATATATATACTAACAGGGGCACCTCAGTATATACATATTTGCCTTAATGGTTGTCTGGAAGAGATCGCCGTGAGCGAAAGACTACTACTACAATTGTAATACCTAATGTTAATCTCCGTATACTCGTATGTATCGCTATACAATTTTTTACAGTACCATAGGTACCTAGGTGAGTGCAATGAAATTGTACGATTAAATAAAAAAGCATTACTTTTTAATTAATTGCCAAGCACTAGTACTTGTGTTCATAAACAAACCCAATAAATCGCTGTATCGGTTACAGCCGTCAAATAATAAGTTTATGAACAAACACTCTTACTAATAGCTGCACAATGGTAACAAGCCTTTACAGCTGCTTTGATAATTTTTACTTACTTATTAAGTAGTATTTGCCAAAGTAATTCTGTCTATCTTTCGTGATTTCACGCCATAACTACTGAATCAAAATTTGGTACAAAGATAGTCTAGAACCTAAGAAAGGACAAAGGTTACTTTTAAATACAAAAAGGGTATTAACTGCTTGAAATGGAGGGATACAAAGTCACTATTCCACGCGGACGAAGTCGCAGAGACAGCTAGTAATAGAATATTTAAGAAAAATAGGAACAGAATATATTTTTATTTTTTATGAAAAAGGCGGGCAAACGAGCAGACGTATCGCCTGATGGTAAGCGATTAATGCTGCCCATAGATACCTGCAAACACTAGAGGTGTCACAAGTGTGTTGCCGGCCTTTGGGGGATAGGGAGGAGAGATAGGTGGAGGGGGTTTGGGTTATGGGCTTCCGGTATCCTCACTCACTCGGTGAAACACAGCGCAAGCACTATTTCACACCGGTGTTCTGTGATATATTTTTATACCATGGAATATAGCAGGTAGTGTGATCAGTTTGGATCTCTTTGCTCTATCAATAGAACACTGCACGAATGGGGTATTGATTTTGCCTGAGTCTTCGCCACGTTTAACGTCATTTTCTAGTTCTTCAGCCAGCTGGGAAGTGCGTCTAGGGTGCGCTGCAACTTGGTAACAACATTGGCACCATCTTTTGACGTCGTGATGTGGGCCGCGTAGTCGGCGTACAGCGTAAGTTGCACGCCGTCGGTGACGGGGATGTCGTCTGCGTACCAAGAGCAGCACTCTGGAGACACAACTTTCTTATGGCACTCCGGCAGAGATCGGTCGCTCAGTAGACAGGGCACTTTCAAGCGCCACTTGAAAGCGTCTGTCTTGCAAGAAGGTGGCCACGATCTTCACTACTCGACGAGGAGTAGCAGACGTGGACGGCTTGTACGATCGAAAACCTCACACGGTTTGTGTTATTCTCAAATTATTGTTCTGAGTCTGTGTGTTATTTGTTTCCGTTTAATATATATATATATATATATATAAGTATGTTTGTAAATCTCCCGTGACAGAATTTATTGCTAGCTCAATTTTTATATACTCGTAGTATGAACTTCTTTTACTTTTTTTAAACACATCTAATTTTGCCCGCTATCCCCTTATTGATTGAAATTGTTACATGTAATGACAATCTTTGAAAGTCGAGCTGTCGACACTTGAACACAATTTTTTTTAAATTTTGTAAAAATCTAAAAATCAAAATGTAAAATTTTTCGTGAAATTCCTCTGTACTAATAGCAGGCTCGGCAGTATTAGGTACTGAAGGAAGCAGTAAAATCCCACGAAAATGATGAAAGTTGAGGTAAATGGTGATCAATTATTCTTAGATGATAGCCTAGTATACAACCGAAATCTAATGTATTCTCTTGAAACTGTGTAATACTATATGAATAAAGAGTTTTCTATCGATATATCTATTTATAAAATGTGGTTTCTATATTTTATTAGGTTATCAGCTTACATCGAATGTCAGTCAAATGTTGATCATCATTATAAACATTGATATTGTAATGTGCTTAAACCTTGTTTTATCCTGTACGTTTCATACATTTATTGTACTACTAAACGAGAGCACAAAGTGACCCCTATGAGCTCGAATCTGGTGTTGACATGTGGTTCAGTCTGCTACTCTTACTGCAGGACTGAAACCTGTAGGTTCCCCGTACTTTATTTGTTACTAGCCGACCCACGCAACCTCGTTTGCGCCTCCTATGGCCCGTAGCGTGATAATTTTACCCCGTTTATGTAACATTCTTCATTGGTGCTTCGCTCCTATAGGTCTTAGCGTGATAATATGTAGCCTATAGTCTTCCTCGATATATGGGCTATATAACACTGAAAGAATTTTTCGAATCGGACCAGTAGTTACTGAGATTAGCGCCACTCAAACAAACAAACTCTTCAGCTTTATATATTACCTAGTATAGATGACTTACAGTGTGGTCACATGGTTCTCAGGCCCTAGTTTGCAGGGTCACTCGGTGATGTCCGATGCAATAGACCTACTTATGAAAGAACGCCAAGTATTTTTAGTCTGTTCCAGTCCGATATTTTAGTTCTGGTGATATGATAAATCGTGTTCATGTCCATACAAAAGAAAGAAAAGTTTTCCTTTATTAGGTTTTCCGTTTTATTAACATACTCTTTACATGAATTAAAGAACCATAGTTTGAAATTATATTTCCAACACAACAAAAAATCATCTCTCTCATCTCTCTCTAAAATCCCTTTAAAAACTCATTTTTTTCTACGCTAACTACACGACAAGGTCAAATATTTTTCTGACAGAATTAATCTAAGTTCTAAAAAGTTATAATACATATTCATATTATAGGATATAGACTTCGATGAAAATTGCGATCCATACAACCCTCGCAAATGTGAATATGAAAACATATTGGCTGCAAGTCGCCGGATTGTGGGACAAATCGTACGATCGCCGCTCTTGGTAATGGAAGTACTTTACTATTTATATATTTCTTGTTTGAAATTTATGTTTCCTATTTGATATTTTAATTAAAATCTGCTTTTTTCAGCAAGCTCAAATGTCAGACAGCCTTGGAGTGGACCTTTATTTAAAACAAGAATTCCTTCAATTTACTGGAGGGTAATTTTTTTTTATTTAATTACATTCACTAGTCAAAAAGTAGTTCTGTATGTATAACCACACAGATCAAAGCTTGTTCCATGCTCTACTTTTTTAATATGCATTTAACGAACTTTTAGATACACCTTTTAGAAATTTCGTCATGATCAACGACTTTTATTGGTATGGTATTTGCCTATTACACTACTATCACAGAATCGTTTAAAGATTATAAAATTCTTTCACATGCGAGCTAGCCGTACGGTGGAAATCACCTTAATTTATACTGTAATCAAGACTCATAATTTTCACCGCACAATGTCTCTCCTAATCATACAAAAACATTAATAACTATTACTGTATTGTATATATGTACTACTTTAATTTTCTTGTACCATTCACCTTCTCATTCACCAGGTACTACCCTACATTTTTCATCCAATGGTTCATCATCATCATCAACCTATAACGTCCCACTGCTGGGCTCGGGTCTCTTCTTCTGGTTGCCTGTAAGAAATTGCCTTCGAGCAATACAGCTGCCACTTGTACTTACTAGCTTTAAGATACCGTTGTAATTAATCCGGTGTACAATAAAGCGAAGTTATAGTCATATGTTTGTTTAAACTTATCAATGACCTATCAAATCATTGCTAAATCATTAATTGCATGATCAGTTTCAAGGAGCGTGGAGTGCGAAATACGCTTTTGCTGCTTAATGATGAACAACGGAAGTATGGCGTTGTTGCCGCTAGCTGGGGTAACCATGGTTGTGCCGTCAGCTACCACGCAACGCAGATGGGTATACCTAGTATTGTCGTGATGCCTCTATTAGCTGCAGTAACTAAAGTGAATAACTGTGAGAAGTTGGGCGCTAAATTGATTTTGTTCGGTGACAACATTGCTGAAGCTAAACATCATGCTATGGCGATTGCAAAAGAAAAGAAAATGATGTACCTTAATGGGTTAGATATTTTACACATTAAATTTATTTAACTTTTATTTTTCTGTTACATCAAAGGGCAACACAGGCCGGCGGATCGGATTTGAGGAGCCGTAGCATCTTTTTCCGATACAAAACAGTCTGTCATTTTCTTCTTTCTACACACACATTTAGAATCACATACATTAATAAAATAGTTGTCACTATAAACTCACACATAACAAATATAGCAATTAAAACAAAACATTCTCAATTTTATACACACGTAAACTCATTCTGTGTCATAACAGTAAAATACGTAGGCCTACCCATTTGGGTTTATACTTTAAAAGACGGGATCGCCTGCGTATGGCTTCTCCCTATCGTGTTGCTTTATGATATATTACACTAGTTACTTATTAAGCTACTCCTTATGCCTATCATCAGCTATCTGTCAGTATAAATACGCAAGCCGTTCCAGAAATAGAGAGCTGGAACAAACTGACATACAGATGGTCAAAAATTTAATAAATATATGTAGCCTATGTGTTAATCCAGGGTGTGGAGTGTGGGTGTGAAGCTGACAAGCTTCTAGCATACCAAATTTTATTAAAATTGGTCCAGTCGTTTGCGCGTGAAGAAGTAACAAACATACACACTCACAAACTTTCACCTTTATATCGTAGTGTGTATTTATATAGTAGTGTGATTAGTAGTGAACCTTGGGCAAACTTTTTCCTCCGTTTTACCATGAGCCATTTTTTGTACTGAATGAATTCCGTAATAGAAAAATTGATAATTACAAAATATCCCTATCAAGTTAGTAAGAGTTTGAGCAATTTACTTTAAAATAAAATGAGTCGAAAGAAAATGCACAATAAGACGAGTGTTCATAATGTAGACTTGCTTGGACATTCGCAATGTCGACTTTAGGTAACTGATAAGCAGTTACTCAAACACGAAGTCGACATTTTAGACATCACTAGGCTAGTGATCGTAAACGATCTCACGCAAAGCTTTTATTAGCAATTAGATACTTGAATTGAATAGAAACTTAAACAAATGGATTTCTACCTATTGAAATAGAAATATTTTAGACTGTATACGCATTAAGTTAATCTGATGTGTATAGTATTATTACGATTACAAAGAAAGAACATTCCAGAAGGAGATTCGTCAATGGATTTAGCCGTGAAGGTTCTAGTGGATTTCTGAAGCACAGAACAATGAACCTTACAACAATAAACATAAGATCGTCGAACCCTAACACGTAACAGTATTTATATCTACTCTTTTCACTCACAGTTTTGATCACCCGCACGTTGTAGAAGGCCAAGGTACAGTTGGTATCGAAATATTTGAACAACTGCCTGAAGTAGACGCAGTTCTGGTACCTTGTGGGGGTGGCAGTCTTTTAGCCGGTGTTGCCGTAGCTATTAAACATCTCAAACCTGACACTGAAGTATATGTAAGTTTATAGTTTAATACATTTAATTAATTTCTTCCTCGTCATGTCTCATGTTTAAGGAGTTCGTTTGTGCGGAAAACCTATAGTATTGGTATTTGTACCTATCTATTGCTTATGGCAATAAGGCCGCCCTTTGTACACTACACTTCGGATATTTTATGCATTATGTACTTATTTAGCTCTGTAATAAGGTGTGCAAATAAAGAGTTTTCTATTCTATTCTATTCTATATAATGGCATGGCAGTTTCACTTAGTCACATTAAATGGAACTATGGAGTTTGCCTCTAAAACACAAAGGACACCGATCAATCTTCGCCGTCCCTTTTTACAAAAATTATGCAAACGGAGGAGTGTGAAATTTGGCACATTTGAAGTTTAAATGGAGGAGGAGTGCAGTAAGCTAAACAAACAGTAAAATAAACTAGGAGTACAACAAAAAAAAACTATCGATGTCCTTTATGTGTCTTAGAGTAAAGATTCATATTGTTTATTATCATCCTGGTTTATGCCATGATAAGATGATTTTAGTTTAGGTATTGTTCTACAATATGTTTGTACATAATATGTTTTTTTAGGGAATTGAAACAGATAAAACTTGTAGTATGACAGAATCATTGAAGAAAAACGAAAGGATATTTTTGCCAATAAACTCCAGTATTGCGGATGGATTAGCTGTAAATAAAGTTGGAGTGAATACCTTTTATACTATTAAGGGACCACCTCCGTTAGTGGATAAAATGGTAAACCGAAAATATTATATAACAGACTACACTATACGTTACAATTAAGCTCTTTTTTATTCATTCCAAGTAAATACTAGACAAAATAATTTCTCTCTGAGAAAAGAAATCAAGCATAGTGCTGAACAGTTTATCACAATTTTTAATTTGATGTATTCGCATTATAATAAGTACTTTTCCTTGGTACATTTTCTATAACTGAATCCTAGCTAGATCGATTTATCACCTCCGAAAATCCTTGCGTTCTAAATTTTATGAAAATCCTTTTAGCCGTTTCCGAGTTTCAGGTTACATACATATACATATATACATCGTCAAACAATTTGCTTCTCTTGTGCCCCTCCCACAATTCTGACTTCGTGAACTCTTCGTTCTTTGTGCAAGCAGTACTGTTATGGAATACGCTCCCACTCGAAATAAGGATGTACTTAACTACTAACTAAACTAGTCGTTTCTCATTCAAAAAGAACGTCAGGAACTACCTCTTGACGCGATGGCAGGAAATCAATAACTAAAATACAATCGAGTAATCACAGTGTTCCAATGTAAAGTTTTTGTATTAGTGTGTATATTATATATATATATATACAAGAATTGCTCCTTTAAAGGTATTAGATAGATAGATAAATAAGTTCACACTTCATACATTGTACACACTACATGTACTTTTATTGCAGTTTGGATCCCGAACTAATTAGATCCTATATTATTGTAACCAAACAGCTGAAAATTATTTGCATAATGCCTAAATACATGCACCACTTGCTATTATGCATGTAATAATAGGTGTATTACACGCAGATACAGGAAAACGATCTTACACGTCATTCAATAATTTGTTTTGAGAACCGTCTATCGAACCCACGTCCTACAGCTTAGCAGTTAGAGTTACTAATCACAAGTTAAACAAGACAGTGAAATTGAAGGTGTTCATAAATTTTAGTCATAAAAAATTATTCCATTCTATTGAAAAAGGTGGTCGTTAATGAAGATTGGGTGGCACGCGCAGTTATGCACTTAGTTGAAGATGAAAAGTTTGTTGTCGAAGGATCCGGAGCAACCGGTGTAGCAGCTCTCATGGCTGGCCTTCTTCCTAATTTGAAAGGCAAGAAGTGAGTCACAGTTCATATTTATTATTTCTTGCTTGTTATCTTGTGTAGTCTTCCCCATCAGTCGACATTTGCGACACCCATTAGATGAATACGTCACCACACCGATGGTTTCTTTTTAAACTTCATTGATGCCTTTTTCCAGAGTTGTGTGCGTGTGTACTGGTGGCAATATTGACACTACCACAATGGCGCGCGCATTAGAGCGAGGCATGGCATCGGAGGGGCGGTTGGTTAAATTCAAGGTGACAGTGCGCGAACGACCGGCAGGACTGGCTGACTTATGTGGCTTACTCTCTAGCATGGGTGCTACAGTGCGTGATTGCTTACCTGAACGGGCTTGGATTAAGGGGGATGTGTATAGTTGTGAAGTAAGTGGAACCAAAAAAGTAAAGAAACGAGCTTGTTTCTAGATATGCACGGTTCTGACTGGACTCTTTTATTCCTATCAAGGGACGACTTTAGGTGTCTCTCACAAGATCTTCAGCCATATTTAGGCCAGCTCAACTGGACTAATACCAGTCCTCTACTTGAGACTTTGTGACCGATGATAGTAACTTATCTACTCGTTTGTATCGATGTCCTGTCTAATCGTTTGTCCCCATATGCAAAAAGTTCATTAATGTTCAGAGGCGGTGGACATGATTACCCAAACAAAATAGTTTTCGTCATATACCGAAGAGAACCGGAAAAAAATGACCTCTTGGTTCACCAGAACTTACCTACGGAAATCTAGTAGTTTAACATGCCTTTAATTGTTTTATTAAATTTTGATTGCAGTTTAAAATGACTGTAGAAACTAAAGGCTGGCCACATGCAGAGGAAATAGAAGAAACCGTCAAGAAACATTTTAAAATTTGTTTCTTCCCAGAACTCAAAGAAAAAGCAAACAATTTAGGAGCACCGCGACGAGGACCTTGCCTCGCTGCTAATCCCGTGTGCATGCAAAAAGTTACATAATTTCGCAAATAAATCTTAAAAGCTAAATTTATTATAAAAATGAAATGTTTCAAACGAAAGTTGTTAATTTGACTAGTATATTAAGTATTAATGTTAAGTCCACACTGTCGGTGCAAAGAGAATTTATTATTTTAAATTTAACATTAAACTGTGCAACCGTACTATAATCTTTTCTTTAAAGGCTAGGTGAGAATGAAGGTGAAGAGGAGACAGAAGTGAGGAGTTTGCACGTGCCAGCGTCGAACACGGCGATAGCAACTAATTTATTGATTATATTATGACAATATTATTAAAACTGTGCGCTTTTAACAAACCTTGTGGCTCGCACAATCTATCTGTGGAATTGTCACCTAAACTCCAAACTGATTCGACCTCTTTTTTCACCCACCATAGAATACCACCTGGTCGGTTCCCGTTGCTGTACCCAAAATGTGCGCTCTGTAACGCTCGGGACCGGGACAGGTTGCCACATCTGTTACAGGCTTACTCTTATGGAGGACGCAGATCGTTTTGCGTCGTCAAAGTCGTCTGAGCTACCGGGCCCATTCCCGAGCTTGGTGGACCGGTTCCGCTCCGCCATCTCCTTCGTAAGTATATCTTGCTCGCAGACAGTGACGATGGAGTCCTACGCGCTTTCGTACCGTAAGATGGCCGCAATCCTGTTATCTACCGAGAGATCACACCTTAGCTCTCCCAAAGCCGGACATTCGGTCAGCGTGTGGAGCGCCGTGAGCACGGTCCGGCCATCGCAGTGGTGGCACTCAGGCGTTGGCTCCTTGTGGATCAGACACAGGTGATCTTCGAAGCATCCTTTTCCAGTGATATCCTGCATCAGTCGGTATGAGAGGGGTCCACTGGTGAACATAGGCTTAGCCTTAGAAATGAGGTTTAGTGATTAGTGAGCGAGTGAGTTCGTGGGTTCGATTATCAACCAAGATAAATATTAGTGCACATACTTTAAATCCCGGCAACAGACTTGATACTCCAGCCCCCCTAGCCAAGTTACAAGCGTTCGTTTTTCTGCAATCGTTAACGCTCTTTCTCAAGTAATTTTAGAAAACGATAACTTGGTAGCCAAGTTGACACAAATGGTTCGATCGCTCGTTCTACAATTTACGTGGAAAAAACCTAAAATATAGTCTATGGTCTATCCATCTAAGAAACGACAAAGTAGGTAGTCATGGTAACGTTGACATTGTTCATCAACAATTTTTATTGTCGATTTTAGTTGGCTGAATTATAAAGTGATAAAATGTATATAAAATAAAGAACAATCTATTTGTAAATGGTTTATTATAATATCACAGTGCGAAATGTCGTTTTAACATTATTGTGACTTGGAAACATGAAGATCCTGCTTAAGGATTAACTTATAATAAATGACGTGATACCTCTTACATAATGAATTTATAGATAGAGCCAGACAGAACAAGTCCTCGTCTTATTGGAATTCATGGAAAGGTATGTAAATTATTAGTTATTCTTTGTTGTTTAAAAGTATCTCACTTCATCTCTTGAAAGTATGAAACAAATAGTGACATGATAAGCGACAAACATGCAATAATTATTGCCTATTTAATATTAAAAATATAATGTAATGGTTTCCTATTGTTGGGTCGCGATGATGCAATGCATTGAAATGGTGAATGCATGGTCAGCTAATGTAACACATCGCACCTCGGGCTCGACAAGGCTCCGCGGGAGACTTCAGTCAGTCAGTCCGCAACGTTAGTACAAGTCAGTCCACATATTCGTTCAGTCAATCCGCTCAAGTAATACCAAGGTACAAATATTGAAGTCGCGAAATATATTCGGTTTAAATAAATCTCACTTTCATTTATCATAAGAGAAATCTAATAATAAAAAGCAAAATATCTCTAAAGTGGTGACCCCGTGAAGAACATACAACCTTGGAATGGAAAATGAGAAGTCAATCTGCAGCACCGATAGTCGGTCTGCATCGTCGCTAAGGTACCTACGTCAGGATCAGTCGGTCAGGCACCCGCGCCACCGATACGATATGGACTTCAAACTGTAAGTCATGAAACCTTCAGATCACGTCGAGGATATAGACCTACTTATAGAGGCGACCACCGACGTGGATCATACTTAATGGAAATGGAATTTAAGAGAGATTGCGGACTGCTCCCCATTATTTTGAAATGGGTTATTAATATTTTATATAATTATTTTTTGGACATTACATGTATCAAATGACACCAGTACTTCCGACAAATTATTATCACAAGAATATAGAGATATCACTACAGGTACCTTACCAGTACAAAGAAGGCAGCAGAAATATGGAAACGCCTTACTGAGTGAGTGTATTACAGTATAGTGAGTGAATATAAATTATGTGCCGTGAAGAATAGAGAAATTAAAATGTGCAGATTAAGGACATTAGAATTAAACTTAGGGTTGAGCATTTAAGTGGACCATTATCAGTGACGACGTCAAAGTAATATTGGGCGCACATTCGAACAACTCGTCAGTTACTTTATTTTAGCGAATTTACTAGCGAATTAAGTATATTGGCAGTTCGAGGTGTTATCTCACTAATAGGAAAGGTCGCAACCACTCTAAGTTTACACAATGAATATGTATTGAATTTTAAGCACATCGGCATCGGTAACAAAGTAGTATATTGTGAAGTTACGAAGTACGCTAGGCCCTATGTACCTGACAATTCAGGGAATTAGTTTGTCATAGCATTCATGGAGTACTTACAATTGTGATAACGTTATTATTAAATGATTTTTGCAACATGTCGGAATATTATCAAAGTCTGGTTTAAGAAAGGAATATCTAATTCTGTTAGTCAAGCTCAAGACCAAGTGTAAAATTGCGAATGGTATTTTATTGTTATTTTTTTACCGTGTAATATGTAAACATTTTTATCATGTATGTAATCAGAATATGTATTTTTGAACCTATTCTATATTATGTAAGCTATTGTGAAACAGCGTGTAATATTGCGAGAGAAACACATAATATTTGATGTCAATAACTATAATTAATGTTAAAGTGTAATTGATACCATAATGTAACTTTGTTTTCAAACCATGATTTATTTGAGTAAGTACTTTAGCTTATAAACAATGTAGCACCTGCGTCATGCATAAAAGCATCAGGTTACGCGCGTGGGCAAGCGCTTATTCTAAGAATCATTATTATAAACAAGACTTATACAGTGTCAGCGCTTTCCTGTGTGCCTCGCGCGCACTAAGTTAGAAGTTTAAAATTTTATTGTAATGAAATTGTAATAGATAAAATTTTTTTTGTAAGAGAGGGATGACTGTTGGGTCGCGATGATGCAATGCATTGAAATGGTGAATGCATGGTCAGCTAATGTAACACATCGCACCTCGGGCTCGACAAGGCTCCGCGGGAGACTTCAGTCAGTCCGCAACGTTAGTACAAGTCAGTCCACATATTCGTTCAGTCAATCCGCTCAAGTAATACCAAGGTACAAATATTGAAGTCGCGAAATATATTCGGTTTAAATAAATCTCACTTTCATTTATCATAAGAGAAATCTAATAATAAAAAGCAAAATATCTCTAAACTATTATGACATTTAGTTTTCTAAAAGACAAAGCACATACAACAACTTTCTTCATAGACACACACTATAAAAATTAATCTATCAAACATCTATAACTTCTGTGTACTATCTATAAATTAATTATATGATACCTACATAGGTACATGATATATAATGTTTAAAATTCATTTTAAAATTGATAGAATGAGTCACATATTTTCATTGACTCATCTTCGACAGCTTTTAATAGTCTACTGTTGGACATAAGCCTCTCCTGTGAAAGGAGACATTATTCTAGTAATGAATGCTTAATAGATAGATATGTTCTAATATGTGTGGGCAAACCAAAAAGAAGCCCTAGCAATAAGCGGTGAGGACTGGACTGGTGATGGTCCTAGCAGCAGGCAAATGCTTACTGCTCTAGAAGAGAGGGTGTTGGCCTTAACGGGTTTGACTGCTGAAGTAGGACTGTACAACCACACTGTCCATTCTCTGTCCCAGATTATGTTTATTTATAGTCTCTTTGTTGTGACTAATCTACAGAATGAGTGGACCGATTATCACAAAAAATTTAATAGCAGGGAGGAACTTATAGTTTAATTAATTATAATATAATTGTTTTTTTCAGCAACATCAGCCCCACTCCCTGTGGAGAAGTTCCATGCACAACCCTCGCATCTCAAAGGGGAGCGCCAGTGACGTCAAGCAAGTTCACGACCATAGAAACTCACCGGCTGTAACTAAAGGCAGACTGGCAAAAAACCTGGATGTGAGGAAACTGGAAAGGAGGCGAATAACATAGTAGACAATTGAAGTGAAGGATAGATACATTACAAATTATTATAATTTGAAATGCACTGTATAACAGAATTTTAAATAAACAGAATATAATTATAAATTGTTTCAATGATATTTCAGAAAAAAATTTAGAGATTTTACCTCAGTTGAGACCATCATCATCATCATAAACTGTTTAATGTAATGATAGTTGCGGGTTACTAATATTTTCCTTCACCTACATTAAAAATAGTGGTAATAAAAATTTTTTGTCAATGACATAATTTATACATTGTTTTGTAATGTTTCTACTAGGTAAATAAACAAACACTGTAATAATAAAGCCTTTTAATGATTGTTTTAACATCTGAGTACATTATCAAATATATTTATAGAAAATAAAAAAAGTATTATTTATAATAAAAAAAAATTCAAATAAAATCTTTATAGTCTCTTCTTTCTATCCAACACAAAAAAAAATCTATATCACGGGGGAAAATAACCCACATAGGAAAGACAATGTTTAATAACGAAGCCATTAACAATTAACGTTATTTTAATCTATTTAATAAAGAATTTGGCATGGCTCTTCCTTCGATGACTTCACTTTGATTAGGCATATTCATAGCAGGTATGGGATCTTGCAAATTTATATTGTCTTCATTGTCATGTGTAGCAGAAAGTGGTTGTGGTAGTGGTATGCCAGCTTGTAACGCTAAATTGTGTAATACACAACATGCAGCTATAATATTGCTAGCTACATAGGCATGATGATGAAGAAACCTGTCTCTGAGAAAACATCTCCACTGTGCTTTGAGTAATCCAAAACAGCCCTCAATGCAGTTACGGGCTCACACATACTTTACAGTATAAAGTTCTTCCCTAGAACCTTGAACTACATTGAGAATAGGTGTCATTAGCCAAGGATGTTGTGAATATCCAGAGTCACCTGAAAAAAATAGTTTAAAAATTAGTTACCCACAGGAAAACTACTGAACTTTAAGGTAATAGAGCCATGCTGATTTTAGTATGAATGGGCCGGTTCGAAAATGATGCCATGCTGAGTTGTTGCATTGTCTGCATTTGCAACGAGTATAATGACCACTGCTCTAGGATTGTGTGTATGCTTTCCATCAGGCTGAGTATATATATATAAGGCTGATACATAAAAATAATAGTAAATATTTTTATTGTTACACAACAACCTAACAACCATAATTGTTCACTATTTTGATTTGATGAAGTTCACTCATAAATGATTCAGCTCTACTAGAAGACCATATTTGTGAATCATGTGTAGCTCCACCGAACTTTGGATTCACATTTATAATCAGCATATTACTATCACGAATCTGAAAACCAAATCAACATTAAGAAGTGACATAATAGTCTCATACATGCTGTTCTATAAATAAAAATAAGAATAAATCTACCATTTGAACTTTCAGTGAATGATACCCTTTTCTATTGAAATATACATGCTCTTCAGTAATGGGCTTTACCAAAGCTACATGCGTACAATTTATGCAACCAATTACATAAGGAAAGCCAAATCTTCTTTGGAACCTTGTAAAATAAAATTATGTTTAACACATGGTACATATTCAATTAAATATAGTTAAGTTTGTTTGTTAAGTAGGTATACACTCTTGTTTTATAGCTGTTTTCTCTTGTTGTGTTATTGGAAACCTAAGCCATTTTGCAACGACAGCAGGGTTTCCCAAAGCATCAACAACTTGTCTGATGCACCAACAAGCTGTCCGTTGGGCAATGCTGAAGGATACCAACAATTCGCTGATAGGATCCTGTGGCTAGGAAACTAAGAGCATCAAAGAGCAAGAGCATGCCTCAAAACCTATAAATACACAAACATTAAGGAAAAGTTAAAATAGTCAATAGTACAAAAAAGACAGATTATTAACTTACCTTAACTTTTAAGGGAATCTCGTTGGTTCCCTTTAGCGATGTCTTGTTTTGGAGTTCTTGACAAAGGGCTGCGAAAGACGACTTGTCTAGCCAAAATAGCTCCACAAATAAAGTTTCCGGCATTTCGCGGATTGTCTCGTTGCACTGACGATTAATATGTCTTTTTCCACCTCTAAGCCGTACTTCCTCATTACGAGCGCACCACAACATATTTATAGTATGCATTTTAAATGTCCAAAATTATGTAAAGCACATAAAATAGTTCTTGGTGGTCCTTTTAGACTATATATCTATCATACCGACGCCATTTCTAAAGCGATATCACCAAATATTTTTGATCGCTTAATGAACGTTGAAACGCATGGATATCGTTTCGTTTGCGTTTGTCAAAAGTGTAACTTGGCTAGCTTTTGTTAACTTTTGTATGGAGTTTGGCATCGAATTTGTAGAAACGATCACTTTCCATTCCATCACTACGAACAAACGTCAACTTGGCTAAGAGTTTCTAAATGGAAACAAGTCACGTGATCAAAACAAAATATTAGCCAATGACACACGAGAACGCGATTCGTTAACGATTGCAGAAAAGCGAAAGCTTGTGACTTGGCTAGGGGGGCAGGTGTCTACCTTCGGGCGGCGGTAGACAGTTTCAATTGAATGACACTTCTGCTCGTTTGCCTCAGATAGTATTAAAAGCAACTTAGACCAGCAGTAGCAGCAGTAGAGTTTGTGCCGAAATAATGAAGCGAAGAAAAACGTTACACATTTGTTTCTAAACTAAATTCTAAATAAATAATCTGCTAGACACTATACCTATGATACTTAAAACCAAAGAAAATCAAATCATCTGCAAATCGAAACATCTCTAAACTGAACACAACTATAAGAAATTTCAGAAAAACATTCTGAAAAAACTCCTGATATTTCTCAACCGTTATGATACTTTTAACAACTTTTTCTTCGTTAAAAGTCATAGCAAAACACAAATAAAACATTTACACATTTATTTACCCAGCTTCAAAAGTATCAATTTTGCTCAAGTACCTGTAGATGGAGAATGGAGGTCTATAGATCTATCTACATTTGTCATTGGTATCATTACAATAGGCGGTCTTATCGCTCACGGGCGGCGATCTTTTACAGACAACCTTTGTAGGGATGTTGACGCGAATTCACATTTGTTTACTTTCGTAATATGGTACATAGGTCCCAACCAGACTTTGTGAACAAATTATTTCAGCTGGCGACAGAGGAACAGTAGAATGTAAAAATCACCATGATTAAAACTTGGGGTAATAATAGCCACATTTCTCATTCTGACTAACAAATGCTATACTGTTCTGTAATCTGAAACCGCAGGTATCTCTGAACGAGGCCAGAAGGGTCTCGTAAAAGTAAAGTATATTGAGCTGTTAGTTTTATTACTTCGGTAACCAAATGTTATAATACCAAAGGTTACCTTAAACTTTATTTAACCAAAGTTTGATGCAGGACTAAGTCGGATTATTAATTTATGACAAACTGTAAACCTCAGATGTTTGGCTGACGCCATAGAGCAACACGGTAGGGAGTATTTATCATAGAGCTAGGAATAAAATGGAGTGAACGTATTCTATAGTAAAAATTAAAATTGGAGTGTCTGTTTGTAAAATGACCGCTTTTTACTAAATGCATATGTATGTATACACGGTACATATACGAAAAATGTAGTTAAAAAAATTTTTGTCTGTCTGTCTGTCTGTCTGTGTGTTTGTTCCGGGTAATCTCTGGAACGGCTGGACGGATTTTGACGGGACTTTCACTGGCAGGTAGCTGATGATCCGGGGAGTAACTTAGGCTACTTTTTTTAAACTAACTTTGTCGCGCGGCGTTACTCGCGGTACAACAATAACCGCGGGTAGCACCGCGGGGTTCAGCTAGTGTACCATAAATACATTTGTTAATGAAATCAATATAGCAATACCAAAAATATTACTCTTTCTTTCTAACTTGTACTGTCTCGCGTTAGGAAAGCAGGACGTCAATATATTTGTTTTTGCTGATTTTGGTAACATCGTCACTAGAATATACCTGCGAGCTAATCCGCCATTCTTTATCTGAGGCCATCTATGAATAAGGAATCCTACCTCTATGGAGGCCATGTTAGGTTGCCGGTCACAGAGTATATTACGTGGAGTTTACCTTTGTTTACTTTCACTGTTAGCTATTTTTTCTTAATTTATTAGTGTTTATATTGTTTGTAAAAGTGAAAAGACACTAAATAGCGATGCCTTCTAAGTGCGCTGTTGTGGGTTGTGGTGCGTCTTATCGCCAAAATTTGCGAAATCTGTCGTTTCACGAGTGAGTAACGTCAAATGTATATACAATATTAAATACATGAAATTATTTTAGTCTGTCAATAAATAGATATGAAACTGTTCTGTATAATCAGTCTGTGTGTAATTTAGTTAGCATAAATCATAGAGGTAGGTATTCATAGGTATTTATACGTAGGTTTTCCCCTTTGTCAAAGTCTAAGCGCAAATGAATCTATCATATGCGTTACACTGATATACTACAGTGATATACTACAGATATATATGTGTGAGTTCGTAGTAACAGGCGATTGTTTTTGTATGTGAGTCTAAAATGTGAATGCGAGAACATTTAAACGCTATGATCACTCTCCTCCGGTCCGCCGCCGCGCCGGCTTCGCTTCGAGTGTAGCCTATGGTAGCCGATCATTATCGGACATAACTCTTCATAAAACTCATTGCAAAATTGGCTATAGACAAATATGCTATCTAACCTTTTTATAGAATCACAAAAACAAATAAAATTAAAAATAAAATGGAAACAGTATTATAAAATTCTTAATGTCATAATGTCGGTTATGTAACTTGAAAATTCGTAATTTTTGTACCAACACTCAAAATATCAATATGTGAAGTTTCCCGGATAAATTTTCCACAATAAACAATCCAACCATCGCTAGATAACAGAGAAAACAGTTTATTTTGTTCACAATGGCCAGTACCGTAAGTTACCCAATGTGCCTAAGGAAATGCATAAACCCAGAGATTCAGATTCAATTTATTCATTTATGTTAGATCACAACATTTAATTACAACTAATAACCTTCACGAACATCATCATCAACAGTTTTTAATAGACCACTGTTGGATATGACTCCTTAAAAAGGAAGTTTGGCTTACTATACTGCTCCAGCCAGACGAGTTGGTATATTGTTTATTTTCTGGATTACGTCACTACACAATTCTATTGTCCTGCGTAGTTCGCTCCGGTCGGCTCTTGAAATACGGCTCGGGATACCTAAGAGATAAACAGGGCTGATGACACTTCATATTTATAATTTGTCGCCATATGCAGATGAGGATGCGATTAAGTCTTTACCATTACTTGCAGCACTTTCTCTTAATGTGTTTTAATCTAAAATGCACGAACACAGTTATAAAAACTTAAAAATATCACTATAAAAAAACTTTTATTGTGATGTTTTCTCTGAAAAAAGTAGTGTCACGTTTCATTCTTGATTATCATATAAATTGTACAAACAACACATAATACACAATGACGATGATGTCTAGAACGTTTGTCAGTTTCTTTAAAAATAGGAACATAAACTTGGCGAAATTACTGATGGCTGATGACAAGACAATCGAAACTCTATATGCTGTTTATTAATAGTTTTATAGAAATAAAAATATTTATTTTGACAACTAAAGAAAGTAATACACAAAAAAAGTAACATAAAACAATTGTGCAAGGTCAAAAATGGACCATGGCATTGTGTCAGACAAAACGTCTGACGCTGGTTTTCAGTTCGGCCCAAGCAGCAGTAGTTTTAAATATTATGCTTAACGTGTGTATTTGTGAGTCTGTTTTTTTTATATATGAGCCTGTCAGAGTCACTCTGCTTGATGGAATACATGAGCGGGATCCAAGAGTAGTCGGCACCTTACTCATTGCAAATGCAGACAATGCAAGAATGTATTACGCTATGGCGGCCTATTGAGATGCTTCTGCGTCATTGGGCTTCCAGAGCCGCACTCACCAACGAAACACAACAGTACGAATGCTGTCATTATAGTTTGGTCTTCTATGAGAACGTAGTCCCTCCCTGGTCGAGCCGGCCCGTTCGCTCTGAAATTAGTGTGTCTCTAACACCTTAACTACTATTCGGTATTAGAGCTCTTAGATGAATAAACCATTTACTTCTTTTTCCCTTGCAATATGAATTAGTATTTTCATTGAGGTTTTAGTTCATCAGTTTAAACGATACCCGCCAAGATATTGACGACAGAACTTTGATTGATACTGTGAAGGATATAAATTTTGTTCAAAATGTTTTAGGACGCAGACTTTGATGAATTTTGTGATCCAGACAATCCACGCATGATAGAATTTGATGGCATATCAGCAGCCCATCAACGTATAATGGGACAAATTGTTCTTACGCCATGCAAGGTGAGAAATAATTTAGTATTTTCGTTGCCCTATCACATAGAACCACGGTGCGAAGCGCTCACACTTTATGGAATAAAGTGGGAACTTCGTGGGTCCTATACACCAAGGGGGCATCTACAAGGCATAGAGGCCCAAGGTCCGTTGTAGTACCAGAGATTTCCTTTCTAGGGTACATCTGATTCCCAACTGTGTACCCATACGGCATACGGTTTTTAGTCAATTCGAGTCCTACATAAATACCCAACGAACCGTTTGAAGGGTGGTTTTAGGGGAGTTCCGTCCAAAAAAAAGGGTAGGGAGTAAATTGATACATGATTTTTACCAAAACATATTTTCCGAGAGATTTATTTATAGGTGACCAAAAGATTTGAGCGTTTCCTTTTTAGGTTGCCTTCAAGACAGTAACAGTTAAAATAAGTACCTATATTACATCATGTAACAAATTTAGTTTTTATCAACTACATTAATATACAATACATATAAATAGAACTAGCTTTTGCACGCGACTTCGCTCACGCAGACTTTCATCCCCTTAGGGGTGGAATTTCAAAAATTTATTTCTTAGTGCTCACTTACCTTATACAAAGAACCTACATGCAAAATTCCAGTATTCTAGGTTCAGCGGTTTGGGCTGAACGTTGGTCTCTGGGTATGTCAGTCAGTCAGTCACCTTCCTCTTTTATATTTAAAGATTAGATGTAAGTAAAACTGTCCAATCTTTACTTATTGTTCCTGTAGAGAGCGTTGATGTCAGACGATCTTGGAATGGAGATATATTTAAAACAGGAATTTCTCCAATACACTGGCAGGTTAGTACTTTTTACGTTAGGCGTCTTAAGTCATCTAAAGCGATAAATGCCATTACAAATGCGATTTTTTTTGGTAGTTATATCTTTATGCCTCACCTAAGTACTTAACTTTGAATTTTGGATATCCAACTAACACATCAAGTCGAATCAATTTGTCCAATTTGACACTTGTACCCCATTGAAGGTAATATCCCAGGTACCTATGTACGTATCATTAAATTTAAAAAAAAATACAATTTGTAACTCGTTATACTTAAGTATACTTATTTGTGTAATTAGATTTGTAGTAAACAAACTGCAAGCCGTAAACACAAAGTGGATAGCTTTTCGTCAGACCAATTGTTATAATATCTACAACTTTTGTTTTAAAGTCAAGTCTCGCATTAGGAATATATTTATTTATTTTATTTAAACTTGTTGCACATATTGTACAAAAGGCGGACTTAATGCCATGAGGCATTCTCTCCCAGTCTACCTTCAGGTGATGTAGAAATAAGATGCGGTAGGTGCAAAGATAAAGCTTTTCATGATAAATAAGGATTAACATAAATATACTATTACACAAATTAATAATATAAAATACATATAATCATACACATACATAAATTTAATATTATACTAGCACACAGTCGAGTATTAGGGTATATCCTGAAAGTATACCTATATTAACGTGATCTCACAATTCCTTGTATGATTAGTTTCAAGGAGCGTGGACTGCGTAACACCCTTTTGCAGCTCGATGAGTCCAAAAAGAAAAACGGGGTAATAGCTGCCAGTACGGGTAACCACGGTTGCGCCGTCAGTTTTCATGCGACACAGATGGGTATACCCAGTATTGTAGTAATGCCCGTATTCGCTCCAGTAACTAAAGTGAATAGATGCGAAAAATTGGGTGCTAAATTAGTGATGCATGGTAAAAATATGGCGGACGCCAAACATCACGCTATGGCCCTAGCGAAGGAGAAAAATATGCAATATATCAATGGGTTAGTTCATGTGCTTATTATTACCTAATGAGTTGTGTGTTAAGTGGTTAGTTTAACATTAAAAATAATGGCGACAAACGAAACGTAAAAACTTTTTTTACCGACTTCAAAAAAGGAGGAGTTTCTCAATTCGACTGTTTTTTTATGTTTGTAACCTCAGAGCTTTCGAGTAAGTTAACCGATTTTGATCATTACTTTCTTATTTGAAAGTAGGTGCTTCCCATGTGGTCCCATTTCAATTTGGTCCAGTTCTTGAAGCCGGTTTTTTTTGTTAAAATTTAAGAAATTTAGACCTAAGTACTCAGGTACTGTACGTCCTTATCCAACCCGCTTACGCCTTTCCAAGTAAAGGTTCTGAAGTATCATACTATGCCTTTACAAATTCACTTTCACATTTGCAGTTTCGATCACCCGCATGTTATTGAAGGTCAAGGTACAGTAGGCATTGAAATAATAGAACAAGTGCCTGATGTACAAGCAGTATTGATTCCTTGCGGGGGTGGCAGCCTTTTGACTGGTGTTGCTGTAGCTATTAAACATCTCAAACCTGACACTGAAATATACGTAAGTTTCAAAAGAATCACCTACTTTATATAACTTGCTGTTAATTCAAATATGTGAACAGTTTCAATATTATACCTTAATAGCGTCTTCGACGTGATAACAAACTGTGAAAACTAGAATGTTTACTACAATGTATTTCCTATTTTTATATTCGCATTCATTTGCTTACCAATAACGTTTGTAGAAAGACAACTCTGTTATAGGGGCAGGACCGTCAAAATTAACAAAAAGTTTATAAGCGTATCCTGTAATGGTTTTTGCTTACAAATGAGCGTTCTAGTAGAAGATGTATTTCATGCAGATAGTTAAAAAATTACAGTAGTGGAACAAATATAGTAACTACTTTTTTCCAGGGAATCGAAACAGATAAAACATGCAGTATGACGGAATCTTTGAAGAAAAACGAAAGGATTTTTTTGACCATTGATTCGAGTATAGCAGATGGATTAGGTGTAAACAAAGTCGGAGTAAACACCTTCCATACACTCAATGCGGGGGGAAAGGTGGATAAAATGGTATAAAGTATTTTTATTTTTCTTAGTTATTTATAGTTAGTTATAGAATATTTATTTAAAAATGTGTTTAAATTTTTGTTAACATCATGAACAAAACTGGAATAGAGAAATCTAGAATCATCAACAAAAACAGAGGATTTACATCTTCATTTGAAATTCTACCAAATTTTTTATTGGCAATGTTTATTCCAATTTGAGATACGGTCTTTTTGTGCAGTTTTTACCGCAAGAATAATATCATAATAATAATATCATTAGGCAAGCAATATGAATTCTAATGTGTGCATTCATATTATTGAACTAATCTTTCGTAGCTTTGACTATGTAAGTAGTTGTATGAAGTAGTCTCTTTAGTGATATCATAAGCATATACATGAATTAGACGTTTTTGAACAAAAGTGCCTGTTACTCAGGTGGTCGTGAACGAAGATTGGGTCGCACGTGCCATCATGCATATTGTAGAAAAAGAAAAATATGTCGTGGAAGGAGCGGGAGCTACCGCCCTCGCAAGCCTCTTGGGAGGACTTCTTCCCAATCTGAAAGGAAAAAAGTGAGTTAATCATGATTATCATCAGCCTACAACAGTTTGCAACTGGACATGGCCTCTTCTTAGGACGACAGCTTTGGACTGTTATGTCACGATTGGCACTGCTTAGTGTAGTGTTTCGAGTTTTACTAGTTATTTTATTTTCTTATGGGGTGCCAACACTATTACTGTGTGGTGACTTCCACATACAGCTCAACAACAACATAACATACTACAGCGCCATCTACCAAAGATACGTCGAACTACGGAGTAACGAAGGAAACGAAGAAACTATCAATTCTGAATCGCGCAATAGAAGTTCAAGCGCGGATTAGCAAATAACTTACCAACATTAACCGTTGGGCCGCGGCCCACCAAGCATGATCACCTAGCCTGGTCGGAGGATCCTCCCTTTGTGTTGGGGGACATCACACATTTTTCATGTCCTTTATGGATTAATTAACAGTTTTTGTTGTTGTTGCAGAGTTGTGTGTATATGTACCGGAGGCAATATTGATAGCACGACTCTGGCTCGTGCGTTAGAACGAGGAATGGCTGCAGAGGGCCGGCTCATCAAATTCAAGGTGATCGTGGTCGACCGGCCTGGCGGTATGGCTGACTTGTGCACGTTGCTGGCTGATATCGGTGTGACAGTGCGTGATTGCATACCTGAGAGAGCTTGGATTAAAGGAGACGTGTTTAGCTGTGAAGTAAGTAAAACTATTTTCAAACTTTGTTAGCAGCTTTCTGGTATTAATAGCTATTCCGTAGCTCAGAAGCTAAGGCTGGACAAAGAAACGGACGTTGTAAAATCATAAAGGTTCCATGTTGGAGGCAACGCAATCCTAAGATATTTTTTTCTAGAATGATTATAAATGCCGATAATTTTTTATAGTTATTCTGGTAGCATATCAATACTTTAATTTTGGACAGTTTATGGTTCGTATTCTTTATAAATGTTAGTTACCTTTGTTATCACGAGGTTATCCGTAGACAGATAATCATAATCAATTCTCGTTAGAAAAATACTCCCAAAATTCAGCTCCGATTGACCAATGTAAAGAGACTCCGAAGGAGAACTAAATTTTGTATTACCAAAAAAATATTTAAACTAATAACACACACTAAGCACAACACTTTTTTATTTACAGTTGAAAACCATTGTTGAAACTAAAGGATGGGATCACGCAAGAGAAATGATACAAGCAGTCAAGAAACACTTCAAGGAATGCTACTTCCCGCCGATGTATGATCAACTGCTAAATCCACCTGCTTCCCGACGCGGTCCTTGCCTCGCACCTAATCCTCTGTGCATGCAAAAAATTGAACATTAAACTGTTTCCTCAATCAATAGCAAACAAAAATTGTTTTGCAAAATGTAGAAATGGGTTCCCGTGTGTATTTAAATAGTAAATCAGTTAAATCTTACCACGACCGAAACTATTCGGGTAAAACAATGAGAAGGAGTATTTAACATAAAATAATAAAACATGATGAGGGACCCTTTTCTGTAAATCTGTGATAAATATATATGTACATACTGTACAAAAGATGTAACTCATACCACGTAACTTAATAGACTGTACGCAAGCGTTTAATAATAAAGTATCAGACCCATAGCTTTGATTTCATTGTAAAATATTCCCTTACCGACTCGCAGTCCCACCAGTATGAGAAACAGGATTTTTTGTCTTGTTTGTCATACTAATGATATTTTTACACCATTAAGGAAATGTCTATCATAACAGCTAATGCGGTATCTACAGAAATCGTTTCTTTATAAAAGTACTAGGAACCTGCCGGCTTCGCAGGGTTCATTACGGAAAATATAATATACCGTATGCTACTCTGATATATGCGGCTTAATTTTTTCAGAAGTCAAGTCGTGCAGTAGCTGCTTTTGAGTTTATCGCGAACATATGAACAGACAGACGCGGCGGGGGACTTTCTTTTATATTATGTAGTGAAAATAATTGCATTTGAATTGAATTGTATTATGAGACCCCTTAGGCTCCAAACTTTTTTATCGGTCGATAATTTGGTTGGTTTCATAATCAGTATGAAGGTGTATGAAAGTGCGTACATTATAACGATTCGTTATCGGCCGACAACTGTCTTTAAACTAAACTATCTGCCGATTAAAAGACTGTAGTCTGCGGGGCCTCAAAGTAATGCAATCTTTGGTCTATGTTCAGCTGTAGTAGTGACATAGATTTTTGTATTATTAAAGGAACACCGGTTCAGGAACTAAAAAGTATGAGGATTTTCAGAAGTGTTTCTACTGAGGATTAATTTAATAAGAATGCTTCAAACGTTTAGAGCCCCGGCAGACTTGAAACTTTTTAATCGGTTTATAGTTCGGTTGGTTTCTTATTCAGTACTAGCTGCACCCCGCGGTGCTACCCGCGGTTATTGTTGTACCGCGAGTAACGCCGCTGGATAAAGTTAGTCTAAAAAAAAGTAGCCTAAGTTACACCCTGGACCATCAGCTACCTTCCAGTGAAAGTCCCGTCAAAATCCGTCCAGCCATTCCAGAGATTACCCGGAACAAACAGACAGACAGACAGACAGACAAAAAAAATTTTAACTACATTTTTGGTATATGTACCGTGTATACATACATATGCATTTAGTAAAAAGCGGTTATTTTAATATTACAAACAGACACTCAAATTTTATTTATTTGTATAGATGATTAAGGTTGCCTGGAAGAGATCGCAGTCTGCGATAAGGTCGCCCATTGTACCACTGCTTTTAATCGTGTAAATTAGACATTGTATTTTTTTTTAACTGGTGTGCAATAAAGAGTACCTATCTATCTCTAATCTATCTATTATGTAGCAGATCGGAATCTGCCGATTAATAAGACAAAAGCCAACCTGAACAAACTATCGGCTGATTAAAAAGATTGTAGTTTGCGGATGCTCTTAGACTAAGTTCCTACCACGGAGCAAAGTTCCTACCTCAGATAAAGAATACCCTAATTGTGTAATTCTTTATCTGAGGTTCCTACATTGTTTCTTTTTATTTTCTTGACTTGCATTATTAACCGTCTAAAACATAATTACTGTTTAAATTAATTGTGTGAATGAGGGTGAAAATGTGTATGGAGCACAAAAATGCATGTCAACATAAATATATAATACGAGCATTAAAAAGAAAAAGGATTGAAGGTACCACAATTTGATAACGTACAGTTGGTGCACCCTTAACAATATAAATAAGAATAAGTAAAAAAAAAAATATTATGTGCATCAGAATCGAGGGCCTATTTGTGTATTTATTTTAATAATAGTTATAGTTTGTAGTAATAGTTTTATTCAATAAAAACAAAAAGAAGAGGGTCAGCCGAATTGATGAAGATGAAGATAATTTTATAAGCGAATTGAAACTAAATATTTTTTTTATTAACAAAATAAAAACCGACTTTGAGAACGAGCAAATCGATCGATTTCTCTTGGCATCATGCCATCATCAGATCTTATGATGGCATATGGCTAACGCGCGTTTTTACATGTAGTTACGCGTTAGCAAAACGCGCGTTGAGCGTTCGTCGTCTGAACAGAGGCTTATTGTGCGTTAAGCAGCCTCGTTGGCGTAGTGGTAGCGCTCGTTTCTATGATCTGTGTGGTAGCGTATGCAACTGCTGTGCCTGAGGGCTCGGGTTGGATTCCCTGGGCGACCAAATGTTTGTATGATCTCATTTTTGTTTTGGAGTTCGGGTGTCTTCTATGTACACATCGTATGTGTGTATTTACAAAAAAAGTATATATGTAATTATAACAGTTGTCTAGTATCCATAACACAAGCGCTGCTTAGCTTGGGACTAGATGGCATTGTGTGTTGGATGTCCGAAAGATTAATTTATTGTATTTCCTATTAAAATAGGAGCGACGTTTTAAAATGTAAACTTTTCATTCGCTTTTTACAGATAAATAATATTCTCTTCTAAATATATGACACTTATTGACAGAAAGACACGAAATAGACATTCAAAATAACAAATTTACTCCTAAATAAAATGCAATAAACAAACTGAATTATAAATTCATGGCTTAAACAAATAAAATAAGATAATAAATGATACTACTTCTGACCATGTAAATTTAATATAGCTTTATTGTCAACATGCCAAAAAAACCCTACGGCCCTCCGATACAACCGGAATGTGGAAAACCATCTCTTGGTTTGGCACCATCAATACTCGCAAAACGTGAGACTCCTTATAAAGAGTACACGGGGTGTCCAGTAAGTTTTTGCATGTTCAGCTATCTTATGTGTGGCATCTTTAAATGTGAAAATAGTAAGAAGGGCTATTAATATTAATCCTTTAATAATACGAGCACTGGTCTGTATTTTAAGGAGAACTGAGTAATGAAGATCTATATAGATGTTGGAATTTTAGTCAGCCAAAGTTTCCGACCTAACGATGATACAAGAATTTTGTGCTGTTTGTTTTTTCTACAACGTCTCCTTAAACTTTACACAGTTCTCCCAGCGATGCACAAATAAAGATGTACAATGCATTCGCTAGTTTTTTTTGATTTTGTTTGTTTGTTTGACTTGATTTGACGTGTGCTGCTGTCTTCCCGTTTTCAAACTGCCTAGTATTTTATGAAATTAAAATATTAATATTTACCCCAAATAAATAATTGATGCTATATGTCTCTAGGGATAGAATAAGAAATAGAATACGAATAAATAAATGCATTTATCATTTGCAGCTTTTGACGCGGTTACAGTGTGAGAAATTTGAAATGGTATCTGCGCTCAGCGAGATAGATTTTTATAGTGTATAGAGTGACCAACCGAAGTTCCGGTTTCGGCTAGGTTTAGCCAAAAAACCTAGTTTCGGCCTAAAAACGGCCGAACCTTCGGCAGTGCCGAAAATCAAGTGATTGTGAATTTTCGTGGGTCATTTAGCGAACTTAGTGGCTCACTCGTGCTCACACGCACACGTTGCCGGCTTAGTTCACAGCCCATCATTAGTTGTTCATCGTTAATCGAATTCGGCCGAGTTTATGTTTTGCCACCAACACGGGAAATTGTGTGTGCTGCATAGATTTTCGAAATTATTGACCACCTCAAAACCTATAAAACCTTTTTTTTTATGGAATAGGGACAAACGAGCAGGCGTTTGCTGGTGGTAAATGATTACCGCCGCCCATGGATACCCGTGGCACCAGAGGCGTCACAAGTGCCTTGCCGGCCTTTGGGGGATGGGAAGAGAGATGGTGGGAGGGGTTGTATTTTATTAAATTTTGATAAAAATTAGAAAATTAGTAACCTTAAGTACCTAAAATGTAAGAAAACTTTTGAAAAGAGAAAACAGGCTCGCGTTTGTTTCAAGGTTAAGCGAGTTTCGGTTTCAGCCGAAACTGGGAGCTAGGGAGCTAGGTTGAAGTTTCGGTTTCGGTTTCAGGTGAAAAACCAGTTTTAATCGGACACAATTTTTTACCGATTTGTTCTTTCAGCCCTTAGTTCCTTACACCGCTAGAGTAGACTATGACCACTGGTGTGATCGGAACCTACCTAAATCAGTAATTTACAAGGATGTTGTGAAAGCTCATAGTATTATAAAAGAAACAATACAAAATACTCCACTTTTGGTAACTACTACAGTATTATACAACTAGCTGAGCTATTGTATATTTAGAATACAATATCTGGTCTAAGAATAGTAGCCTAAGTTACTCCTTATATCATCAGTAATCAGTCAGTAAACATACCGTCAAAATCGGCTCAACTGTTCCAGAATAAGCCTGAACAAACAGGCAGACTGACGGACGGATAGACAGACAGGCAAAAATTTTAGAAATTAATTTTTTGATGTAGGTATTGCATATATTTTCTTTCAAATGCATTTTGTGAAAAGCCGATGTAAGTACTACATATATATCTACTTTCAAATACCTCCTCAGGGAGGCCTATGCCCAACAGTGGACGTCTATTGGAGGAGATAATGATGATATGAACAATATCTAGTATTATAATAATATTTTACTTTCAGATGCCAAAAAGTAAAAATCTTTTTGATATGGACTTGTATTTAAAATTAGAAACTTTACACGAAAGTGGAAGGTAAGGGTGATTCCGTATATTTAAATAAATATAATTTAAGATCGATAAATTTATATAGGAGCTTTAAGTAAAGAGCGGCAGCTAAGATAAACTTGTTCAAAGCCTAATTGCGAGTTTTATTTTCACATTAATTGGCTTGGTGGGTGAGGTGAGGCCATTTGGGAAGATTTTACTACAGGCCAATCGCACTGCCGAACGCGGTCTTCGTGACTACAGTGTAGAAGTAAAATAAAGTCACATTTGGACCTCTTTTAAGCTCAACGATTTTAGACTGCCTGTCAATGGTTCGCGCTTTGAAACTCCCCAAAGGCCGTCTTTACTGTATCGCTCCATCGACATCTATTATCGGTCTACTTATATGCAGATTTAATTTTACAGTTTTCACGAACGAAGCGCTATTTACGCTTTATACATGTTATCTGATGAAGAACGTACCAGTGGTGTCTATACTGCGTCTATTGGAAATTGGGGAATGGTAATCAAATACAATTTAATATGTAGTATAGTGTATAGATAAATACAGACATGCCTACTGGTGGGGCGAGTGGTAGGGGGGGTGCGGTCAGGCTGTCACTGCACTGACCGCACAAACCAAACTGTGTTGTTTCCTTTATTTACCACACGCATCTAAGACCTAAATAGTGATCTGTACATGTAGTCATCAATATTTTAGAATACCCAAAAGGAACAACATAAAATACCCCACTTTGGTAACGTAAAGTAGATACTCACAAAGATCTAAATAATAAACGCAAAATGTCGTACAAAACATAGGATATGCCTTGTCAGGATTACGTAAATGCTAGCTGAATACTACTACAGTCATACTAAAACCCAAATTCTGTGTAGATTTTTATACCTTTATTTCTTGTTTTCATTTAATACCGTAACTTGAAACTGATTTTAACATTGCAGGCTTTAGCGCATGTTGGCAAGAAAAAGGGCATTAAAGTAACCGTTGTATTACCCATCAAAACAAGCGTTGATACGGTGAGAAGATTACAAGGATATGGTGCTAAAGTAGTAATTTCTGGAAAAAATCTAGAAGAAGCCAGGCTAGAGGCATTCAATTTAATCAAGCAACATGGCGCTGGTATTTATATAAATGGGTAATCGTAAATAATAAATAATTAGAGATTTGTGAGAACTAGTGCTAGGACAGTAGAGGTAGAGGTACAGAGGAAGGATTAGAGGTTCTAGTTCGGTCGTAGTTATAATTAAAACGCAATGTTAAGCTTAAAAAATATTTCTATTAAACGCTTAAGTTACTACGCAAAAATAAAATTTATCTCGTTTCAAAAACAAGTAGGTATGTACTCTCATAAAAGTTCTTAAAGTGTTCGGAGTACTGGTATGTTACTAGACAAAGACAATTGTGCCATATATTTATTTATCTTCTGGCTTCAATGACGTCATTCATCAGATTGTTCAAGCACCTTCAGAACATTCCTTAGTTTATAGATTTTTAAATTATTAATTAAAACTAATAGTGTACAAAAATTGTGCAAGGATAACAAAATATAGTGTTAAAGATCCGTTGCAAAGTAAATAGCAAAAAATAACTGTTTACGTATACGTATACATACGCAGAGATATCGAATTGTAATCATGAAACTTATATTTTTTCTAAAACTTTTTCCTTTCAAAAAATTAGGTGAAATTTATTTTACGAATTACTGATATTTATATCCAATGTTTTAGATATGACCATCCGCACGTAATTGCTGGCGCAGGCTCCATCGGTATTGAATTAATGGAACAGTTGCCTAATATAGATGCTATTCTCATCCCCGTTGGTGGTGGTGGGTTACTGGCCGGCATAGCTACAGTAGTCAAAACTCTCAAGCCCGATACATTGATCTATGTAAATTTCTCAGATTTTTTACACTTAAATAAACAAAAATCGATGAGTAATTTAGTGCAATACACTTCAAATTAGATTTAAATCAAATTCATTCAAATTATACCCAAAACAATGTAAAGGCAACGTATGATGGCATAACTTACGAACGACTTTACGAAACGGCAAACGTCAAATTAATAAGCGAATAAAATAAAAAAATGATATAATATAACAAACAAAATAATGTCATTAACCTGCAAAATAATCTTATTCAAACACAAATGCTCAGAATAATAAAACGTATAATCGAATTAGGAACAATCACACATATGTCGACTGAGAATTGAATAATAAGTCGACTTGATCGATATACAAGTATTTTATCAATTACCTAAACAAAACTTGAGGTTTGATAAACTATTGCCCTTTTAGATAAAAGCTACTTTTTAACTTTTGATTAAGCCCTCATTAACTAATACTTTTTAACTTTATCATAACATTGTTTACAGTAAATGTATCCGATATGTTAAAAATAAACATTCTGTTACCAGGGCGTGGAGTCATCCGAAAGCTGTTGTTTTTTTAAAGCAATGGATAATGAAAATCCGTATGCAACAGAATGTAGTATTACTGCGCCACTTGCTGTGCCAACTGCTGGATACAATGCGTTTCATACAGCACGGTCTCTCATTGACAAAATGGTATGTTGAGAAAACAAGAATACTTAATTAAAATCATCACATCACACTGAATCACACACATCACATGAGTCTTCTACTGGACAAAGGCCTCTCCTTAAAAAAGATTTTGAGTTGGTATAAAGTTGGTTTCGAGATTTCCTTCTCTTTGTGGTGATTATCCTGCTTAGTTTGGTCTCTTCAGGGACCCTTACGAAACCTATGAGATGAATAGAGGTGTTGATATTTCGTATTCTTAAAGTTTATTTATTATCTAACAATATTTAAAATAGTTTATTTTACAAATATTTAATATTTTTATTTTAAATATTTGTAAATATTTATTTATTTATTTTTTTGTTTATTTACAAAGAACATAATACATATCACACTAATATTTTAAAGGTGAAAGTTTGTAAGTGTGTGTTTGTTACTCTGTCACGCAAAAACGACTGAATGGAATTGGATGAAACTTTACAGTACTATAGCTTATAAAGCAGAATAACACATAGGCTACTATTTGCCGCGTTTACATACAACATGTAACAGCTAGTATACATATATAGCTGTATGCAGATATAGTTTGATTGCTTATGAAAAACGTGGTCGAAAAAATATCTCGGTGCTAAAGAGTATATATAGCGCAACCATGCGCAGATTTTCATCGATAAGGAAAACGTAGTGTCATTACTATGTTGAATGTTTGTGAATGTTCATGCTTTAGTATGCTTATTATAAACCTAGAAACGTCTTTTGCACTTTTAAATTGAAGCAAATTCACAAACACAAGTGAGTTTTAAAGAAGTTATAAAAAAACCTTTGTAATTAAATTATCTGTAACTATTCGATTGGAACAAGGAAAACATATGCTTTTACATTCTAACCTCTCGTGGCTCCCTCTTGTGGCTGAACTGACAGGTACATACTCAAATGTCATGTCAACAGCGTCAACGTCAACACAAAGCATATGTATTAGGCCAAAACCTACTTTGTCCAGCTTGTTGGAGGGCAAAATTAATAGGTTTGTAAATTTTTTATTGTTTGTGTACTAAACTTAGTTTACATACCAAATTTCAACTTTCTAGCAGTTCAGGAAAACAGTTTTGATGATCATCAGTGTGTCAGTGACGAAATCGGTGTATTTTCGATATCAATAAAATCTAAAGTATCAGAGCTATGCAATAGAAACTTTGTATGTTTAATTAATCTATTATTGACATCATATCCTATACATTTGAACTTTATGGTTTTATCGGAAACCAAAGTTATGAGGAAGTTATGAAGAAACTTTTCTTCTTAGTCTTGGCGGGGGCACGGCCATGCCCCGGATATGCAAAATTTAATATTAATTCGCTTAAAAATCAACTCATAATATAAAGCAATGTCTAAGTATAATTAATTAAATACAGATAAACAGTGCATAACTAATTTATTTTTACATTAATATTGCACTTTGTAATGTGTTCCATATTCTCAAAAATGAATATGATAATATTTAAAAAACTAACGTTTTCTTAAATAATACTCATTTATATGAGTTAGAAAATAGTTCGTTATGTATACAGGTCTTAGTCGAATCTAATTGGGTAAACCAGGTGATTTTACAAATGGCTGAAGAAGAACGACATATCGTAGAAACTTCAGGTGCTGTTGCACTGGCAGCCCTATTTGCTAAGCCATACATAGTTCCGGAACTTCGGGATAAAAGGTATATTTGAAATATCTTTTTTTTTTATATTGTGGCGTAAATTGAAATAACAAGCTTAAAGTTTGTACAAGAATTTACGTGGGATAGCTGTTTCCATAGCACTTTGAGCAACTTTAAGTTAATAGATTTGCCCTACAATCAGTTTCCACGTATCGACACTGTACATCATTAGAAGGAGGATTGAGGACTTTCGTCTTCAAACTCTATAGTATACCCGACGAAAAATGTGATACAAATTTCTGTACATTTCCTGTCCAAACTAAATCCTCCTTATAGCTTCCTTTTCGAAGTTGTGTCTACCCAACCGCATTGACAAGTTGAAGAGACGCACCATCAATGTTTACTGGTCCCGGAGTGATAAACGAATGATGCACTCGAATCGGTCTACGTTTGACTATCTGTACTTGGAAGGCCATAATTGCGGTTTCATACAGCCTTGTTAGCACCTCGATGTATCGTTAATCAACTTAGCACCGTTGCAAAGAGTCCCGAACAGACCAGGTCCTAACAAAGTCAAAGTTCTTCTTAAAGGCCACGAAAGCTCTATATCTCACAGAGGTTCTTAGAGGGTGCTCATCTCATCTAAAAGAGGAAGGTGACTGACTGACTGACATACCCAGAGAAGCACAGGCCAAACCGCTGAACCTAAAATCCTGAAATTTTGCATGTAGGTTCTTTGAAGTGAGCACTAAGAAAGGGACTTTGGAAATTTCAGCCCTAAGGGGGTAAATCCGGGGGTGAAATTCTACTCGAGCGAAGCCGCGTGCAAAAGCCAGTAACATATAAAAGCATCAGCTGCTTTAATTTCAAGTTGACAACCTAACCGGCTTAGGAATTTTGTTAATAAATCAGTCAGGTTATCAGAACCAGTAATTTTGTATGCATAGATTTAATAAGCGTAGGTACTCAAGGATATAAAACTGTACATATACATACATGTTTTGAACTAAACTAAAAATAAATCCTTCATCTAATGTTTTATATTGCCTAATACTGATGAAATTATCAGAAAACGTAACAGAATATGAGGAATCATCTGATTTTTTGTATTTAAATACTTTTTTCTTTAGAGGTACTAAATAATTGTAATTCATTTCAGAGTGGTTTGCATCATTACCGGTGCCAATATTGCCTGCATCCCCTTGTCTCGGGCTCTAGAACACGGACTAGCAGTGGAAGGACGATCTGTATCTATAAAAGTATAATTCTACAAATGAACATCTTTTGTATAGCTTTTTTTAACTGTACAGGGGAGCAAATGAAGGGAGGTCACCTATGTAGTGACTTTCAAATATTACAGCGCCATCTACTAAAGACTCGCCAAATTACAGATTAACTGTATCGCGATCCAGCTTCCCAACTTTCGTGTTAGAGGGACATAACACCCGTTCCTCCACTCCAGCAACTCAAGAGTCACAGATAACACCAATTTTCTCTGAGGCGCTGATATCAAAAACAAGATGTGCACAAGTATAGTACTTTTATAGTGTTAATGTTCTGCGAACAACTGAAAATACCTGTGAGCACTCAATCAGGTGACGAACCGAGTCAGTTTGAGAAATGGAGAAGTTGATTTTGTAAAGCGTCATGATCCTCCTTATAAAGAAGGTCTCCTACTATAGTTTATAAACTTATAATTGCAGAAATCGTAACTAAGTATCTCTTGTAATTGGCTTCAGGTGTCGCTTCCGAGTGGTAATACAAAAGAATGTTTTAAGGTTTTGAAGATTATCGCTAACATTGGATGTAATGTTATTCATTATGATTCAGATAATGTATGGAGCACAGAAGAAGATTTATTTAAATCCTACGTAAGATATTTATAACCGAAACATTTATTATAAAATTCCTTAGATATTAGATAGATTCCTTAGATACTAGATAGATTCAAAAAATATTTTCAGAAGAATATATATAAATATTAAGGCGCTCGCTCACGATGACTTTTACAGCGATGCTGTCGCGCGATTTGTAAACGCGCAACGCTACTAACGCGCTGCTTAGTTGCATGTGCAACGCGCTATAGAAGCGATGCTTCGCTGCTGCATCGCTGCAAAAAGTCACCGTGGGCGTGCACTCTTATACTGAATACTTTCTATTCTTATCTATACAAATAAATAAAATTGGAGTGTCTGTTTGTAATATTAAAATAACCGCTTTTTACTAAATGCATATGTATATATACACGGTACATATACCAAAAATGTAGTTAAAAAAAAATTTGTCTGTCTGTCTGTCTGTCGGTCTGTCTGTCTCTCTGTCTGTCTGTTTACTCCGGGTAAACTCTGGAACGGCTGGACGGATTTTGACGGGACTTTCACAGGCAGGTAGCTGATAATCCAGGGAGTAACTTAGGCTACTTTTTTTAGACTAACTTTGTCACGTGGCGTTATTCGCGGTACAACAATAACCGCGGATAACACCGCGAGGATCAGCTAGTAGTTAATATAGTTAATATATAAACACCCTATTAAACTTCAGATATTTTTTAATTTATAACTACAGAATTCAAATATATGTTGTTGTATATGTATTTTTAACCGACTTCAAAAAAAGAAGGAGGTTTCTCAATTCGAGCGTATTTTTTTTTTTTTGAGAATTATTTCGGAAACAAACGGAAATTTGAATTCGCTTATTGTCAGATTCGGAAAATCGTGTAAGTAGGTACTTACATATATAATATACATAAACTTATAAAAAAACGTAACCGGTTCCATATATCTGGATTAGGTAATCCAGATATATGTAACCGGTTACGTTTATTCTGCTTTTACCATTAACACCGTGACGTATTTTTATCGCATACATACCAAGATCGAAGTTCAAGGAATTTTCTTGGATCTATCATGTTGCTCCTATCAAACAAAATTGTAGGGAATAGACATAGCCAGCCAGCATCATCTAAGCCGAAAGTTGTCCACTCAAGGACACAAGCCTCTGCTAGGGCTCTCCACCACAACTGATCCTGTGCTGCCCGCATACTACGGTTTTCAGTAACCTTCAACAGGTCTTCGGACCACCTTGTCCTCCTACGCTCCGTCTTTAAGGCATCAAAAATTAATATTTAGTATTTATGTTTGTCCAGATAACTGTCATGTGTTCAACTCGTGGTTTGCAACACTCGTGTACGCTAAAGCGGGTCATGGAGAAGTTATTTCCGAACAGATGTCAATTTGCCAATGTAACATTCTGTGGCACATCCAAGTGTCCATGTTTCCCCAAGCTGTGGCCACTATAATGCTTTATATCTCTAATATCAAAATATTATAAAAAGCTGAAAAAAATATTCTGTTTTTCATTTTTCTGAATCCTAGTGACTTGGTTTGTTAATCGATCTTAAAAGATCTTACAAGATGTGCACCACGGGGCAAATACAAATAGGAGATGCCCTTATGCGATTTTTGTATGAAGCAATGCGTGACAATTTGCGAGGGTGAGGGGAAAAGTAACAACTTTAGTCTTTTCCACCTACCAGACAATGGCAAACCTACTTACATCGTTATATATTGATGTCGGTATGTAGTTTAGCTAACTGACACTAGTAGACGTATTCTGAATTTCAGGGAGTACTTTTTTCAAGGTCGATTTTGTAAACCATCTTGACATGTATTTCAACAAGTAAAATTTTAGCAAAATAACTAAATTAAATAACTTTTGCTAAAGATGCTGCATGACATGATCAAATGCATAGTTTAGGATTCTTTAAAGGACACACAGACAAACATTCATTTTTATATATATATAGATCGTAAGAGAAAAAAAAAATTTGTACCCATCATTTTATTTAAAATTAAATAATATTTTAATTCACTTAGGAATTCGAATGCATAAATAACGCTAATGCTAAAACACAATTGAATAGTCATACCTATATTGTCACTAATATCCACATCTATTCACTTTTAATCTTGCCTAATTTGGGTTTAGATAATAAGTTCCTTTCTCGATTTTTTATGATCTTTTTATGAAATGGTGAAATCAGCATCCATAACAATGGGAAGAACAAATCTTGGTGTATTTTGTTGGAGTCCAGTCTTGCCTCGTAATTTTTTGATCCATTTAGATATCGTTATATGAAAATTTAGAACATAATATACTATTAAATTGTAGTATTGTAAGGAATTAAAAAAACCATTTAAATCATCAGTATAAGTAAAATTTGTTTCATTACAATATTTGAAGTAACTACTTTCAATGCAAGATGAATTTAGTCGTTAGTTGACAAAATATTTGGATTCTAAATACGACCCTGTCTTTTTATTCTAATATGGATGACGATAGATGTCAGTCTGTTCACAAAATAATGAAAAATTGAAAATTAAAAAAAATCTTTAATAAATAAAAATTCGTTAGGAAAGAATGCAGAACACATTTCCGTATCTTCTTATGGTATATTTTATCAATATTCAGCTCTACGTACTTTTGCATTTCTATTTCCAGTAACACAAAGTTTTGCTATCAATTGGCGAGTAAATTTAAGAACATTTCAATAAAAAACTAAGAGATATTCTAAAACTTTATTAAGAAATTAGCTTTAAATTTTCTTATAAAAGAAATATGGTGCCATGAATGGCATCATAATTATTTTATAACTATATAAATATAGAACTTTTTTATCATCACCAACCCATAACGTCCCACTGCGGGGCTCAGGTCTCGTCTCAGGAGAGGGTTAAGGCTGAAGTGTGTATCCTCCTTATGGTTAAGTTACTTAGTAAATGTACTCCTTAACATTGATATTGTATTTTGCTGATTTTGACATTTTACTTTATAATGCGCATTATTAATGTAAGGAACTCAATAAACTACTGTACGTATTGATTTTCTCTGTAAATAACTCGCTAGGAACTCCAACATTACAGGCCATACGCCCCCACGCTGGCCAAGTTCGGGTTGAGGACTGGCAAGACAACGTTGTGGCTACGTAATCTTGCCGTTCGATGTTTTTAATCCGTCCAAATGCCTCCAACTAAGCTTCATGACATATTATCCTACGTTAACAACCGGGACCGACTGTTTAATGTGACCTCTGAATCACGAAGACGCTCTTGGTAACATGCCACGGTCACCCACCTAGGCTATGGTCTTCAATCATGAACCGCGTCAAGCGCTATAACGTCGGGACCTGTATTTTGTCACGGGACCTATCCGCTTATGCCCTCTCCTCTTTGTATTTACTCGATGATGTGCACAGTCCAGGGTCTACAAAAGTTCAAAAGATAGTTTATGTAAGTAGTAAACAATGCAAACGAGCAGGCAAGTCACTGAAGATAGTTGACTTCAGCCCATAGCCATATGACGAGCCATGCATTTATTGATCTATTCAGTTAGAGGTTTCTAAGGAGAGGCCTATGTTCAGCAATGTACTATTAAAGAGTGTTTTTTTTTTTAATGTTTGGCCCTGCCGAAATGACTGTACTCTGCCTGATGGGAAGCATAAGCAGAATCCAAGAGTGGTGGTTACCATACTGCGAATGCAGACAATGCAACAATGCAGCATGGTGACCCACACCATGGTGAGTTAGTGATGCTTCTACATCATAGGGCCGTGATGTGTGGGTTATTGGTTGTTTGACGTTTGTTTGTTTGTTGACGATATAAAACCTCACGATGAGTTCGATATAGCCTCCATGTTGGCAGCAGTTAGTGTTATTCTAAAGAACCGTCAAAAAAGTTGACATTCATACTATTAACATAAATTCATAAAAAAAAAATTAACTTTAATTTATAAATCATTTCATTACTCCCAATATGTTACAATCTAATGTAAGTAGTGATTCGATGAGCTACACCAAAAAAAAACAATGGTGTTCACACCTTCCATAACCTTACTCGCTTGCAAATGCAAATGTAATGAAAGATTTCCATAAACTGTGGTATCACTCCAAATTGATTGATTTATAGTTGTAAATTACTTCTCATAAAACAGTGATGAGAATTGAGGAACAACAAAGTAGATAAAAACAATTTGTTTAAAGTGTCCAATTTTAAGCACAATCGTTACAAAACTTTTTGAGTTCTTGAAGTGTACATAAACAAACTTAATGTTCAAATCAAATATCCATTTGCTCTAAATTATAATAGTGTCCAACCTACTCACAAACTTATATATTAGCTTCATACTCTTCTTGACAACAAGCAGAGAAGCAACCGATAGAAAAATAATTAAACAAAATATTTTTTTCATTTTGTTTTAGGAAGATATTGATGAATATTGTAATCCCAGTAATCCCAGGATTCTAAATTACGCAGATGTAGTTCAAGCTGCAAAATTATTAAAAGCACAAATTAAAGCAACGCCTTGTATGGTAAGCTTATATTATAGTAATTGTTACCTCCGACTATTTACTTGTGTGACAAACCAATCGTTTCTTAGCGGATACATTATCCGTTTAAAGAATCTGGGGACAAAATCAGAACACATGCAAAATAATATTTACAAAGGCAAAACAACATCAAAATTCTAAGGTTAGCAAATCTTCAAATTTTAATTAAACACAATTAAGGTTGTATTTAGCTCAGGAAAACTAAAGGATACAGCTGTCGGTCCTGTTTTTTGGACGTTTACGTACAGTACTACACATCTTCTATACAAATATATAACATTGGGGTGTCTGTTTGTAATATTAAAATAACCTTTATTTACTAAATGAATATGTATGTATACACGGCAAATATACCAATTTTTTTTTTCAATTTTTGTCTGTCTGTTTGTTCCGGCTAATCTCTGAAACGACTGAACCGATTTTGACGAGACTCACTTCACTAATAGGTTGCTGATGATATAAGGAGTAACTTAGACTACTTTTTAAAGACTAGCTTCGGCCCGCAGCGTTACTCGCGGTACGACAATAACGCGGGTAACGCGGCGGGGTTCAGCTAGCTGTATTAATAACTTTGTGAAATATTTTTCCAGTAGGTGCATAAAATGTCCATTTACGTGACAGAAACTCAAAGAAAGACTTGCGTAGTCTAATCTAAGTCTAGACTATACTTATAAGTTATAACATGCTAGCATTTGTCCGTGGCTCCACTCGCATGCATGTCGGTTATCGCGGTAAAACGTCTATGTGACTTCATAAAAATAAATTTTCTAATCGGTTTAGTGGTTTAGGTGTGAAAGTGAAATAAACAAACAAACTCATATTAGCCTTGATGAAAATAATGCGTTAAATGTATTTGTTTTATATTCCAAGTATGATTACAGCCAGCACGTACACAAGAAGAATTCGGAATAAACATCTATTATAAACTAGAATTCTTGCAACGCAGTGGATGGTAAGTCTTAATGTTTCCTCTTTTACAACAAAACAACAAACTTAAAATCAATATGGTATCAAAAACTTCTACACAAACATAAGACGCGACGCGATACTTTTCCAAGTGTTCTAAGTACCGCTAAGGTACATCTAAGTTTGAAAATATCAATTCAGCATACGTCATCATCTTTACTCTGATCCAGTGCCTAGTTTAGACTTCCAAAATTGTTCAACAGTTACAGAATATATATTTGATTTGCAAGACTTTACTCTCGATAAATTACTCGTACATGTGTGCATTACATAGGTACTTGAAATAACACGTACGTGCCTCGGAGAGCACGTAAAGCCGTTGGTCCTGCGCCTGATCTCTCCCGGTCGTGTCGGATAACTGCCCCTGTGTTTGAAAACACACTTGTGTACTATAATATCCCCTACGTAATTTACTGCCGTGACCGAAATCGGCTAGGAGTACATCATCTTCACATACTTGAATAACTGACGGGAGATATCAAAAGACCTCTAGAGCCTGAAGCTATACGCTTTACGCTAGTAGCTTACCATTATGAAAGTTAGTAGCTTAGTTAGATTTCACGCAATTGGTATGTCTTTTCCTCGTAGTTCTTGATAAATCTAGAATAAAAACCAAACTAACAAATAAAACCAACTTTCAGCAGTCGTTCAATAAAATAAATTAAATGTACTTTTTATTTTCAGTTTTAAAGAAAGGGGAGCTCTGTATGCTCTTCTAAAAATACCAGTAAATAGGAGGAAAAATGGAGTAATAATAGCAGCGACGGGTAACGAAGCAATTGGTTTATGCTACCATGCAAAGAAATTGAATATTTCTGCCACTGTAGTTGCTCCAGTCACACTACCCCTTTCCAAAATACACAAAATTAATAATTTGGGTGGAAACTTAATTCTTCATGGAAATACCTTCGCAGAAGCTATAAAACATGCTCGTGCTTTGGCTAAACAGAAAGGAATAATATATATCAACATGTAAGTTTTTCCACTAAGACATAACATTCTTTAAAAATAGACACTAAGTGATCTATATTACTAATATATAAAGCTGAAGAGTTTGTTTGTTTGTTTGTTTGTTTGTTTGTTTGTTTGTTTGTTTGTTTGTTTGTTTGTTTGAACACGCTAATCTCAGGAACCGCTGGTCCGATTTGAAAAATTCTTTCGGTGTTGGATAGTCCATTTATCGAGGAAGGCTATAGGGTATATATCATCACGCTACTACTAATAGGAGCGGAGCAACAATGAAGAATGTTTAAAAAACGGGGGAAATTTTCACGCTACGGGCAATATAAGGCGCAAACGAGGTTGCGTGGGTCGGCTAGTAGTGAATAAAACACATTAAGCGACATGACATTTTTCGATCGCAAAATAGAGAGAGCCTGTACCAGCTGTTGTTTCCAGAATAATGTTAAACATATTTTAATATGCCTAAATACATAATGTTAAAGATAAAACTGAGTAGGTACATAATAGCACTGACGAAATATAATAGGTATGTAACCTCTGTGGACCTTACTTATAAGATTTCTGAACACTAGAAGAGAATGCCCTGGGCATCAAGTCCGCCGATGTGCAAACTGAGTGATAAAGTTTATAAATGAAAAAAACATTCAGATACAAACCAAATTGTGCCCATTAGAATAACTTGTCCTGGGTAGGATAGATCTTTAAATTCTATTATAAAATGCTATGTCGTTCGTTTGTTACTATAGACGTGATCACCCGCACGCCCTCGCTGGTTTTGGCACCCTTGGTTTGGAAATCATGGATCAAGCACCATTTGCTGATGCCATTCTAGTGCCCATAGGCACAGGTGCCCTGGTTGCTGCCATTGCAACTGTTGTCAAACATAAAAAGCCGTCTTGCCTTATTTATGTAAGTAAGCATTGATTCACCATGAATTGATATGATTTATGATCCCTTTATGATCCCCAATTGTATTCAAGCTAATCTCTAGAACAACCATCCTAGAGACCGATTTTGACTGGATTTTCAATGACAGATAGCTGATAATATAAGGAGTAACTAAGGCTACGTTTATTTTAGACTAGCTTCGCCCCGTGGTGTTATTAGTGCTTGTTATACCGCAGGTAACAGCTAGTTAATAATGAATTCATATGCTTAGAATAAATGATTAAATCGCCTATCCATTATCTTCGTCTTTTAACTCGCAGGGTGTTGAATCTGAGAACCTGGGTTTAATGACTAAATCAATGGAGAAGGGTGAGCCGGTGTCTAATCTATCGACGGCAAATGGTAGCCTTGCTGGCAATGCATTAAGTGTCAACGTCATCGGAGTCAACGCGTTTGCAACTGTAAACTCTTTGCTGGATAGAGTGGTAGTTTTTATATATTTTTTTCTTATCTCCTTGGCCTCGGGGAGGCCTTCGTTCAGCACTGAACAGCGATGAACTAAGGGAGTTCCTACCTATCTATTAACATAGACTTCTTGATGTTAAACATACTCATACATGGAATAGTATAACTGCACCCTACATCGGACTACATTTTGTATTATCCACAAATGTTGTTCTGAGTCCGCATGTACTTTGTAAAGTCCCCCGCGATATACAGTGACAGGACATATTCCAAATACGGTATTATCTTAATATTTTTTTTAAATGGAACCCTTTGATAATATTGTATTTATCTACACCAATATTATAAAGCTGAAGAGTTTGTTTGTTTGAACGCGCTAATCTCAGAAATTATTAGTCCGATTTGAAAAATTCTTTCAGTGTTAGATAGCCCATTTATTGAGGAAGGCTACAGGCTATATATCATCACGCTCAGACCTACAGGAGCGGAGCACCAATGAAAAATTTTACAAAAATGGGGCAATAGGAGACGCAAGAAGATTGCGTGGGTCGACTAGTAGTCTAATAAATAAATAAATACATATTTTTTCTGACATTAACACACAACGCCATCTAGTCCCAAGCTAAGCAGAGCTCGTGTTATGGCTACTAGACAACTGATATAAATACATATATACTCTTTTTTTAAAAATACATACATATTATACATAGAAAACATGCAAACTTCAAAACAAATATTTGCAAGTCATACAAAGATTTGGTCCGAATCGGGAATCGAACCCAAGACCTTTAGCACAGCAGTCATTCATCAAAAAACCCTTTTTTTAATCAACATAATTGAATAAATAAAATTTTAATGTTTATGTTCATAGCTACTCGTAAAAGAGGACTGGATAGCTCGTGCGATGTTACATCTAGCAGAAAGAGAGAAATTCATAGTGGAAGGCACTGCAGCGTGTACATTGGCCGCTATCTTAGGATTTCTTGTACCTGAACTTAAACGAAAAAAGTAAGTATGAAACTATATTAAACTCCTTCCATTTAAAAGAAGTTTGCAACCGAGGACATGATGTACTAAGTCCTTAATGTTTGTGTTCCAAATCTATACAAATAAATCAAATTGGAGTGTCTGCTTGTAATATTAAAATAACCACTTTTTACTAAATGCGTATGTATGTATACACGGTACATATGACAAAAATGTATTTAAAAAAAAAATGTCTGTTTCTGTCTATCTGTCTGTTATCTCTGGAACGGCTGGACGGATTTTGACGCGACTTTCACTGGCAGGTAGCTGATGATCCAGGGAGTAACTTAGGCTACTTTTTTTGGACTAACTTTGTCCCGCGGCGTTACTCGCGGTACGACGATAACCGCGGGTAACACCGCGGGATTCAGCTAGTAAACACATAAAAAATAACATAGTTACGTATACACACGGAAACATCGAAAGAATTAAAAGATTTTCCATGATAACGGAACGGAAAGTCCCGTTGAACCTTCAGCTGCTAATGGTCGCAGCTGCTAGAAATATGTGATGTTTCCACTACAAACCATCGCAACGACCAGTCTCAGGCACCTTACAAACCAAATATATTCAGAAAAATTGTCAACCCGACAGACCTTGTTATCCCAAACATTTACAACAAAGTCTTCAAATTAAAGTATTTATTTTTACATTTCAGTGTTATCTGTCTTCTCACAGGAGGTAATATTGACAGTTTAATGCTCAATCGCACCTTACAAAGGGGTCTAACTGCTGAAGGACGTCTGGTAAAGTTTAAGGTAACTTGTTTGGATTTCAGTAAACTGACGGGTTTCGTTCCATCGGTGTCGTAAGAGCCGACGAAGGGAGAAGCATACAAATAAAGGTAAACCTTAAACTACTATATACCGACCCACCTGACCAGGATATCATAGTAGGCCCAAAACTTGATTTTTAAGGAGAGGCCTCTGTCCAGCAGTGAAATATTTAACTTGACTTTGAACAGACAAGGTATTGTTTTGACAGCATGGAAACAATATTTTAATTTCTTTAATTATACTTATCAACAGGTCGGTGTGTATAATAAACCAAAGGCAGCCTCAGACTTAATGAAATTATTGGCGACTAGAGGCTTCAATGTTATAACCCACTTTATAGACAATTATTGGACAGAGGGCGACACTTGTCGAGCTGAGGTACCTACTATTTTATAAATTTTAAATACATTAAGATATTTAGCTGCCCGAAAACAGCTAGTGAAGTGTCAGATACATGATCATAACCAGCGAAGGGTATTACTCACAAGAGTGTACAACTTTACTTACAAGTGAAGAGTACGTCTGTGTACGTATTGTGTAGTAACACAAACACTTATATAACACTAGCTGAACCCCGTGGTGTTACCCGCAGTTATTATTAACGCCGCGGGATAAATTTAGTCTCAAAAAAGCCTAACTTACTCCCTTGATCATCAACTACCTGCCAGTGAAAGTCCCGTTAAAATCCGTCCAGCCGTTCCAAAGATTACCCGGAACAAACAAACAGACAGATAGACAGACAAAAAAATTTTTTTACTACTTTTGGTATATGTAGCGTGTATATATACATTTGCATTTAGAAAAAAGCGGTTACTTTAATATTACAAACAGAAACTCCAATTTTATTTATTTGTATAGATTAAAGCACAACATGTTATGATGCAATAGACAATGTGTTTGTTGGAAAACCTTTAAACAATACATTCAGTGTTTATATCTACTGGCTAACTACTGTTATTAAATAGCTACACAAAACATTGGTTTGGAGTCTTTGAATTTGATCTATAGTCGTTTAACTAAATAAAAAGAAGTTATTATGACTTTTTTAATTCAGTTGCACAGACTATCAGGGTTTGTGGTCCATTCAAGTTGGAATATCGAAGATTAATGTTAGCTGAATAAAATATTTATTTCAGCACAAAAAAGAATTAAATTTTAGCTTGGTAATTAAATATATAGTTTAGGTATTTCATTTATTTCATTTTGCAGATTAATGTTGTAGTCGAATCTAGAAATTTGGAGCATTCGTTTGACTTGAAACGAGTTGTTGAAAGAGAATATCCTGACACTGCAGTATTCGAAAATGAGATGTTGATCAACAAAAGATGTTACGGCAGCATATGTAAAGACCCTCAAAGCAAGAAAAGTAAATTAAATGTAAAGTAATGTCTGTTCGTTTTCCTGCTGGATAGTTTGTGAAAGAATACCTATACCATATAAAAAAAAAAGAAAAAAAACAATCTCCAACTACATACACAATAGGATTATGTAGTCCAAAGTCCTTCAGCGGCTTGACCAGTCTGCGCTTTCAAGGTCGCGCGTTAGTTTTCCAGATCTTAACACAATGTGAAACATCGTGTAGTTATAACGTCACGTCGAGTTTAAATGCTCTCAAAATACCTCAAATGTCTATCCTAAATTTATAATCAGCTTTTTACTTAATGATTACTTTACTGCTGATTACTTTACTACCGTAAGTACAGATCCTATTTAGTATAGAACAATTTGAACATTGGACCAGTTTTATTTTTTGATGTCCACAACATTTTTTTAGAAACAATCTCGATGATAGAAATTTCTTGTCGGAGTCTATTTATTTTGATAATGATATGGAAGCAACTAAAGGACAAGCAAGGAGCAAGCTACCGCAAAGGAAATGCAACGCATACGTGCTACCCTACGTTACATGGTAACCGCGTCAGTTCTGCGTCTGGTAGACAAACGCCGATGTGTAGGCAGCCTTAACTGGTTACATATCATAAATTGTATAGTAAATTTACGTACAAGCAATAGCCTAATTGAGTGCCTCTCATTTTAAAATTTATTATTGTGTTAGTCTATATTTAAATCAATTTGGTATTAGAAATTGATTGATTTTTAACAGTGTTTTTGTTGTCTTTATTTTACTTTCTTAAAATTAAGTCAATTAGATTCTTAAATAAATTGTAAACATATTAAACGTCATTATTATAATATCTAACTCATTTTAAGTTTTACCATTTCATTAAAATGTTTAACCATTTTTAATACTCTTTGATTATTAAATTATAAATTGTCACGTATTTATAACACCTTTCTTTCGACTATCACTACATACAGACAAATTCGAAAGCTACTGCACAAATTTTGAAGCGGTTTTTACTAATAGATAGAGTGATTCTTAGGGAAGGTTTTAATATATAAATTATAATGTTTTTAAGTATATGTATTGGCTAAAATATAACGATATTTGTTGAAGACGTCGGGACAAATTAAGCCGCGCATCTTCTCGGGGTAACATAGGCTATATTTTCCGTAGAGAGACTGGGGTGCGAAGCCGGGCAAGTTGCTAGTGTATTAATATAAGAAACCCAATGTAGTGAAAGAATAAAGAAGTAACAATTCATCATTGTTTTATTTACTTGTGCAAGTCCTTCCAGAAGTAAACATTTTTATGAATGACTAATGGCTCTACTCTGCCTGATGGAAAGCATAAGCAGAATCCAAAAGTGGTGGCCACCATACTCATTGCGAATGCAGACAATGCAACAATGCAGCATGGCGACCCACACCATGGCGGCCTAGTGTCGCTTCTGCATCATTGGGCCTCCGATCTCGCACTCACCAACGAAACGCGATAGCATGAACGCTGTCATTTTACGTTGATTTTCTATGCGAGTCTTATCTATCTATGCCAATATTACAAGGCTATTATTTATATATAAATTACAAGGCTGATGAGTTCGTTTGGTTGAACGTGCTCATCTCATGAACGTTAAATAATCAAGATAAATCAGTTATTGAGAAAGTCTAGTTAATAAATATGATTACGCCACAATCAAAAGGAGTGGCTTTTAAATGAAAAATGTTGCAAAAACGGAGGACAATTATTCCTTTTGCGATATATCATTTTTTACGCTGCATTATAGGAATAAGGCATGCAGACAAGGTTGTGAGAGTCAGCTAGTCTAGTCATTTCAAGCGTTTGTGAGTTGTAGGAGTCCATGAACGGAGGTAATCAACATGCAACATAGCCCGAGTGCTCGTTTAACCATACTGACTAATAAATAATAGACACCGTAATTATAATTAGGTAAAAAGCTATCGAATCATTCATTAACAAGGACTGGATATGCCCCTTCTTTTAAAAAACCAATTCAAAATGAATTATTGCCTTTCCCTCAAAAGGCTAACTCTGACCCTCGCATAACTTTAATTAATGTTCACGGACTTATAACAATAAGACATCTGTAGTTTCAGGTAGTGTTGCCCAAATGCAAGAACAAGACGAGACTTAGCCAGTCTTGGTCTTGGTCTTGCGCCAATACACCTGGTCTTGGTCTTGGTCTTGCGCTCCCAGTCTTGGTCTTGGTCTTGGTCTTGCAGCAAGAGTCTTGCAAGTCTTGCAATTACCTATTAGTCTATTACTATTTATTAAAGTTTACTTTAAATCTTAGAAAAACGTTTTAGAATTGGAACATTGTGAGCTTGAATTAACATAGCCATAGTAAAGATCAAGCAGATTAATAAATAACTGAAGATTTGATAAGAAATTCGAAAAATCAACTGATCTATATGTCGTTTTCCATGGAAGTAACTGTTTCTTAATAAACATTTATGATTTATAAGCTTACATTTGCTAAAACATGTAAAAAAACAAATTAATTACAATAACTTGACTGTATTTTAAAGAACAATACTTATCTGTCTAGAAAGAGATTGAACCCTCAACTTATATGAAATTTAATAAAAGAGTTTTACGATTTATCATTCATTTGAATAAAAAATAAAATACAACACAAATCAACAGCTTTATCATTAGGTTATGATACTTTATATTTTTTTTTTTGACTTTATATAATGTATTCATTTTCATTCTAAGCACTCTGTAACTTATTTATTCTTTGGAACACCTGTAGGTACTCTACTAGGAAATTATTTTGCATGAGTATACCTACGCCCTATGGCGGCAATCAAATAGTGTCAAATGTTATGATTTCGGCGTGGCGGCAACGATTGTTTTAGATTTCAAAAGAAGCCGCCGGCGCGTGTATCATAACCATGTACTTCCGAAAAGCGGCAAGGTTCTTTGAGAAGTAAGTACAAAACCTTTGATGCCGCATTATCAAAGTGCCGATGGTTAAAACATAACTATGCATGCACTCAGTTTGATTTTAATAGATATTTTTTTATTCGCTATGTTTATGGTATTAGTCGTAATGCGCATAGGTCCAGTTTTTCATATTCTTTGATACAATTTTTTGCGTCTCATAGAATTCCTAAGCGTACCTACCTATACACCGAACTGTTACACCTAACTACTCAGTGAAATAGCGCTAAGTCCTAGCTGCAAGACGCAAGAGTCTTGCAGGCTATGTCTTGTTCTTGCTCAAGTCTTGCACGGTCAGTCTTGGTCTTGGTCTTGCTAAAAATACGCGGTCTTGTTCTTGGTCTTGGTCTTGCAAAAACGCAAGAACAAGACCAAGACTGCAAGACCAAGACTGAATTTGGGCAACACTAGTTTCAGGTTTGTTTCAAAACAGGTCTAAAAATGCCGACACCTTATCACTATAAAGCTCAACAAGTAAAAACTATATACTATGTATAATAAAAATAACTCTTTATTGTTCACCAGATAACTAAATAAATAACTTAATGCTAGGTCAGTACAATTGGCGGCCTTATCTCTTAAATGCAATCTCTTCCAGGCAACCATGGGATGGAAATAAATACAGGATGTAAAGGGTAGTGTCTGGTGTTATCGAGAGTAGTTGGAGAAGTGAAAATAAAGCAGCCCAAACATACATAAATAACCATTATTATAAAGAGTACGCGTTACATATAGTGTAGGACATTACATATAGAGGATACAAATATGAATACATATAAAATAAATATAATGAGCGAAATTCATATATATTATACCACTGAATTAAATACTGTCACCTAATTGACAACAATAACAGTTAATTATGGAATATTGATATCTCCAAGTAATGTTCCTTTACCAGTCGCTTAAAGACGGTCAGTGATAGTGCACGTCTGATTGCGACCGGCAGCGCATTCCACAGTCGCACCCTTGGACAGGAAAAGAATGGTCTAGAAATTTGGTAAAGGGTCCAGGTATTTTTAATTCCAGGTTTTCTGACGATCTCAACAATTTGGAATGTAAATCATATAGAAAAGTAACCCGCAATTTAACCGCAGTGGAGTAAAAGGGTTGAATAGAATATTATATGGAAGAGAAAGAATATGAGCATATATGGGAATGACATCATTTCAACGGTTAAGTTACGTGGACAAGACGAAATAATATGAGAGAATAAAGGGGTTAGTGGTATTCTTTATCTGAGGGGTTAGTGATGTAGAAAGAGATTCAACGCGTAACACCATGTGTCTTGGCTAGACCTGGAGTACAGATAGACAATATTGCATTATATTCTTGCATGTGATAGGGATATTTTGAGCTAAAAACATTACCAACGGATACAGGATTGAATAAAGTTTATTATTGTTTTTACTAATAATATGTTGAATATATTATAAAAACGTGCAACCTCCATAGAAGTAGTGTTTACTTATAATGGAGAAAAGACAAAAACTTCTATAAACCCATGATATAAATAAACCTGTCATTTTACTGATCTTCATTGGTATCGCATTTCGAGAGTGGCTCGATATGACGTCACTATCCAGTTACCACTTTATAGCAACATAACACGAAATGAACCAACCACAATGATATTATGTAATATCATTGACCAACCACAACCAACGATAGTGATGATGAAGTCATCTCGATCTCTCTGTCTCGTCACTATATCTCGGAATACCTGGCGTAGTATATTGTTATACCATGATCTACATCAACTTCACTTACAATAGTACCTAAATCTAATTCATAAATACATAATATCCAAATAACTATATCACTTACAAAATGACCCGACGAAACGTAAGTTGTTCTTCATTCTTTTATAATCATTTATATAAACACATATCTTAAGAATTTTAACAAAAATAAAACTGTCTTCAAGGTTCGACTCGATTTCTCTTGGATGCCATTATCAGATCTTAGTGTCCTTATCATGGTACCACTGTTGGGATATCTCCTTTTCATTAAAATAACAATCATCAGAATCGATTCATTTTTTTTATTATTTTTTTTATTTTTTTTTTTTTATTAACGATCTTTGTCAGAATCGATTCATAAACGACGAAGTTATCCACGAACACACATAAAATATGTACAGGTATACGTCGAAGTGAGAACTTCAGTCTGTTTTTGAAGTCGGTTAAAAATCAAAAATGTGCTTATGATATTCCATCTCGAAGACTTTTCAGGTCAAAATACAGAGACGAGAGACTCTGACTTTGATGAATATTAAATTCTTAAAAACTATAATTGGTATTATCACATTAACAACAGCCTTTAACAGTCTACTGCTGGACATAGCCTCGTCTTTGAAAATAGAGAAAAACTTACATAAGCTACTACTTATAAACTAAAAAAAAAATTGATTCTGTTCCTTGGCCATGCTGGCCATACCGGTTGCTGCTTTGTTTCTAGTTCACCTTCTTTCTGCAGTGATGTTGTCCTACGTAGTTTGGTTCCTTAGGACAGCCTGGGGATGAATATGGGTGATGGTGATGACACTCCGTGGTATATTAAGGGCCCGTATGTGCCATCATATAGTATTTATGTACCGTAAATAGTAAAATAAGTCCTTTGCCTTACACGTTTTGTATGAGTTTTGCTTACATCAATTATTATATTCAGCTAAAATAACTGAATCTCTTCAAAAGTCAGGATACCTTGTGGAAAATATAGTTAATGAGTATAGTTTCATATTAAAAACTTTTATTACATAATATAGAAACCTATGTTCATAACCATAATTACAAAAAACAATAACAATATTTACATACAAGCGTCAAAAAATGTATTTGGTTTTGTTTACTTTTTAGGAAGATTTTGATGAATTTTCGGATCCCGACAATCCCAGAATACTTAATTATGATGATGTGGTACAAGCCGCAAATTCAATAAAACCTTATATAATACAAACACCATGCATGGTAAGCAACATGATCAAAGATAAGCTTCATTTAAAAATATTTGTTGTAACTAATAGATTTGTACAACCGACTTTTTAACAATTTACATTTCAGGCAGCACACACTCAACGAGAACTTGGAATTTACGTCCATTATAAACTGGACTTCTTACAACACAGCGGATGGTGAGTCTTCATGGAAGAATCCTGTGATTGATTTGATTTGTGATTGAGTGAACCCTAATTTGTCTCTTCTAATAATTCTGTCATTCTAAGTTTAAATTTTTCATGAGTGCAAAGTATGCAATACATAACTGTTATAGTAACCATAATTGTGATTGAAATATTCTGTAAAACGTTAAGCTATTCTCAATAAGTCAGATTTACACAGCTGCATTTAGAAATTTCCTTATGATTCTGGATTAAAGATGTACCTACACTTATAAATACTGAGTAAAAACATGTTCATTTCCCTGTAGCAAACGATAATCTCTAACAAAGAGTTTCACTTATTAATCAATGTAGCAAAATTATTCTACTAATACATTGAAGCCTTCGAGTTAGTTTTGAAGATTGTTTCTAATGGCGTTTCATTTTGCGTTTATCTTTTAGTTTTAAAGAAAGAGGGGCCCTATATGTTCTTCAAAAACTACCAGCTGACAAAAAGAAAATTGGAGTGGTTATAGCAGCAACGGGTAACGAAGCAGTTGGTTTATGCTACCACACAAAGAAGATGAATATTCCTACCACAGTAGTAGTTCCAGTCACACTGCCACTTTCGAAAATACATAGGATTAATACTTTGGGTGGGAAAACTGTCTTACACGGTTCCACTTTTGCGGAAGCTATGAAACAAGCCCGTGTCTTGGCGAGAGAAAGAGGACTGACGTATATTAATGTGTACGTTTTTATTTTGTGTTACAATTATGACATTTAACTTAATAGTTTCAGATCCTTTATTAATTAGACAATATTTTATTGCAGACGTGATCATCCGGATGCCCTAGCGGGTTTCGGAACTGTGGCTTTGGAGATCTTAGAGCAAGCACCGTTTGCAGATGCCATTCTCGTGCCCATAGGCACAGGTGCTCTGGCTGCAGCGGTGGCCACCGTCATCAAACATAAAAAACCGTCGTGCCTCGTTTATGTAAGTTTTATCAATTAGAATCGAATCTTTGTTTTGAAAAATATTTTTTTATATCTAACGTTTAGAATGGTCGTAATTCAATTAAATAAATATATATATATGAAAGTAAAGAAATGATAATAAATGACTCGTCGTCATTTGCTTCTGATTGCCAGTAGTTGGTATGCCTAATGTAATGCATGCTATCCACACATAAGATATTAATTCGAAAGTTACTCTATCTGTCTGTCTGTTATGCTTTCACAGCTTAACCACTTAACTAATTTGGATGAATTTCTATATAAAAATAGATAGAACCTTGGAGAAGGACATAGGCTACTTTTTGTCGCGATTGCCGACGTACACGATCGGCGATCCACTTGCAAAGCTAGTAAGTCTGATAAATTAATCAATTACAGGGTGTCGAGTCTGAAAACATTGGTTTACTGACCAAGTCATTGGATAACGGAGAGCCAGTGTGTACTCCACAAACGGCAGTAGGCAGCCTCGCTGGTAACGCCCTGAGTGTTAATGTAATCGGTGTCAACGCGTTTGCTAATGCGAGGCCATTATTAGACAAAGTGGTAGGTACTTTATTGTTCTTAAACAGCTTACTATTTATAAATTGTTTTCTAATATTGAAATAAGACTTCCAGTTTCTTTATAATACTTACTGCAACTTACGATTTTTATTACCTAAAATAGTACTCATTTCTATGCATACCGGCACCCCTAACCAAGTTCCATTCTACAGACGTAAACGTTAATAGAAAACTAGCAAGTGTATGGAAATAGGGAATATGCATGTTTTTTTTTCTTAATCTGATCATTTACAAATACAGTCTACCCGTGACCACGATCCGTGCAATTCGATCGAAACGTCGGGCAACTAAAAAAGAAATTGTACCTTGGAGATGTTATGGCGATTAAGTCCCGATTTACAGTCGTATAACATTTACATCTCTATAACATTGAAAAAATATAAATAGGCTTGAAAATAGTCAAACTAATTTTCAAAGTGAAATTTAAAACACTGACTAAATTTGAGCTATTCAAACGCCTCCATTTTGCGCGCGCTTTTGCACAATTGTCATTGTCATTTCGTGTTTGTTAACCATTGAGTGTTTCACTTATTTTATACTTTTAGACAGTTTTCATTGCTATAAAAATCATGGAAGAAGTTTTTTTTCTCACAAACACTACTCATACTCAACTCATTGCACGTCAACTACTACTGTCTCTCTGAAAGATTCGATCCATCCTAAGGTTGCCTGGAAGAGATTGCTTATGGCAATAAGGCCGCCCTTTGTACACTACACTTCGGATATTTAATGTATTATGTACTTATTTAACTCTGTAATGCAAGGTGTGCAAATAAAGAGTTTTCTATTCTATTCTATTCTATTTTATTCTACTATCACAGTAGGAATTTCGACGCCAATAATTTCGATAATGTAACAATCGACGTCACATTTCGTTTCGACATATAGAATGCGTTTTGTAGGTTTGAATTTCCCTCCCTTAATATTCACTTTTAATTAAATATTTATTTAAATAATCACTGAGTAGTTAAAAGAAATACCTTTTAAGTATATTGTAAAGACAATAAAGAATCTAAAAAAATATTTGAGAGAAATAAAAATGTTATCCATATTCCCTATTACGTTACGTTTCTCGACGCCAAGCCACGTGATCAAAACAAAATATTGCCCAAAAATACAAGAGAAGAGAGTAAGGCGTTAGCGATTGTGGCTGAACTGAATAACGAAATGTACCTTGACGTCTGAATTCATACTAATTTTAAAAAAATCATACAGTGGAACATAGAACCTCCTTTTGAAGTCGGTTAAAAATTCGAAAGTCACTCTGTCTATCTTTCTGTTTGTCTGGCACGGCTGGCTGGACTGAACCAATTTAAATGAATTTCGGTATAAAAATGGACTGTAGGTACCTTGGAGAAGGACAGAGGCTACTTTTTGTCGCGATAACCGACATAAGTATACGCGGACGAAGTCATGGGCGAAAACTAGTTTTAAAATATAAACAGATAAGATAAACAGATCAACGGGTACACGATTACTATTTATTCCCTTTCCCTCCCTTCCCTTTGATGAACCGTCACCGATTTTGTTATAGTTACTGGTAAAAGAGGACTGGATAGCTCGTGCAATGTTACATTTGTCTGAAAGAGAGAAATTTATAGTCGAAGGCACGGCAGCATGCACATTGTCTGCCGTTTTAGGAGGTCTTGTGCCAGAACTCAAGCAAAAGAAGTAAGTGTTAGTCAATTCCTTCGTGAATTTTGTTGTCCTTTAGGTTAATGAGAAAGCCTGTTCTAAAAGTAGCTCAAAGAATGCGTCAAATTAATCCTAAATCTTCAGACTCGGGTTCAAGTGCCTATTTATTCAACTACATCACTGACACAATATACTCAATATTTTATTAAAGGTTTTTACGTAGTTTGGTTATAGCTTTATAAACTTTTTCTTGTTATTTCAGTGTCATCTGTATTCTCACGGGAGGCAATATTGACAGTTTGATGTTAAATCGCAGCTTGCAGAGAGGTTTAGCTGCAGAAGGTCGCCTGGTGAAATTCAGAGTAAATCTTTTTAAATTTACATTCTTCATTTCGCGAGTCATCACAGTTTTTTAATATTCTTAATATTAATATTTTGTATTTCATCATTTCATTGCTTCAATTTTATTCTTCATTTCTCATCGAAGTAACTGCAAAATACCACAGCCAAGCATGATAGGGTAATAAATAAACAATGCATTTTTAATTGACCAACTCATTCTTTATCGTCATATTGTGTGCATTGCAATTTAACTGGTTGACCTTCACCATTGACGTTGCGTAATCATATTGCGTCAAAGTTGGTAGACGAAACGTATTTATTTTACAATAACTTATTTCATAGCCGAGTAAAAGTGATTAACTAATACATGTACTCCTAATAGGAAACTTTACATGGTATAAAAAGAAGTCGCTGCCGGTGTATTTTCGTTTAGAAGTTATAAGTGCTTAGATTTTAACTACTTAAAGGAATTTTAATGATAATGCAATAGATAATGATTCAAGAAGAAGGTTTACAGCGCGCGACTTGCAATTCGTCGATACCATTTCACAATCTTTCGACTGTTTGCAATCTCACGAGATACATTACAAATTAACGGTTTTCACAATCTGACGGTAACATAAATATAACTAGCTGCGCCCCGCGGCTCTTGTATGCCTTTAACTTTTACAACACTATCCGCGGATAACACCGGGGTGCGCAGCTATAGAATAAAAGACTACGTTCGCGACATTCACTCATTAGAATGATTATTTTACCTGTCGACGTTAGCCTTGGCTTTATTTTGATCTTGATAATGCTTACAAGAAATTCTTTTACTATTATTATTACTACTTACTATTATGGTCTCAATTCATAAGAGTTGATACGATAATAATAAGTAATGACATCACAGTATTAACACAATGTATATACCTACTAGGTAGATACTACGTATTTCAGCTTCATCTTTGAAGCAATCAACCAGGCATTCAGTTGTTTTACAAATATTCTCTTATTAGGATTGCATAATTCATGATTAGCCTAAAAAGTAGACTTTTTAATCTTAGAAGCATCGAAGAGCGAGGCCTTTCAAGATAGAGAGAGTACCGACATCTTACCAAGTTTAAAGAACTAATAACCAACTATTTATTGCGACAAACTGATAAATATTCCTAAAAATGAAATAATCAACTTTTTGTATTGTTTATCAATAGGTTGGCATCTATAATCAGCAAGGCGCAAAAGCAACATTAATGAAGCTAATAGCTAGTGGAGGCTTCAATGTTATTACTCACTTTATAGACAACTATTGGACAGAGGGCGACACCTATCGCGCTGAGGTATATTAATCTGTAGCTCAATTGAAAACATTAAACAACCTTATCAAGTAGGTAATTGTTAATTGAACTCTGTAGTGAGGTCAAGAAACTTAGCAATACCTACCTAATATTACAAACGTCTTATGAGCTTAAAAAACACGACTTGAGGGCCCTATGCCCATCCCTCATACATTTATCTATTAATTGACTATTAAGTGATGCGATGCGATATCGGTTATTCAAGACCTCTGTCGAATAATTTCGTTTCGAATATAGTTGACTAGAGAAACACACAACATCGCATACTCCATCGCACGCTGAGCGTCTTTTAAACTTACCTATGGAGTAGAAAGCACTGTTTTTAGGTTTTAGCGACTTATGTTTAGATAATTTTTCTTTCAGATGAAAATCGTAGTAGAATCAAAAAACTTGCAGCATTCATTGGAGTTAAAAAGAATAATTGAAAGGGCGTACCCTCAATCGGCGGTTTTCGAAAGTGAACCATTTAACGATAAGCGAACGTGTCCGTGTTACGTGAAGAAAAGTAAATAATATGTAAATAGTTATCTGGATATTATGAGAAAAAAATAAGCTGATAAATAATGATATTCATATAGTGCCATTGACCAAAATGTAATACTGAACAGCCACACCTAGAAAAATGAATGGAGAACAAGTAAAGAAAATTCCGAATTACTGAATTGACAGAAGTGAGATATATTAATTTTAACGGTATTTGATTTTAAATCCGACATCTTTTGAATAATCTTTTGTATTGTACAACATAATTTATACAAATCATAGATAGATAGATAGATAGATCATAGGTAGATATCAATGTAGCTAACTGGTATGAATGCAAGAGCAAAATAGTGTATCTCTAATCTGATTAAATGTATGTAAGTAAAATTGCGAAGAATATCCGCAATTCATTACAAGAATAATCGATGTAATTTAGATTTTTTTAAATTATTTTGTAAATTACATATCAACGCTTAATGTAAAAGACATTTATTAATTGAATCTATGACTAGAGAGCAGAAATAGTCATTAGACGTCAAAATAAACTGCTTGACTAGGTACCTACTAAGAACTAAGAAATAATATTTTTTTTAACCTACCTATATGTTACTAAAACAATACCTACAACACTTACTTAAAGACGCCAAATAATAAAATAAACACCTAACAACAGTTGATTGTTCTAGTTTCTTTTTTCTAATCCCTACCCTTAACAATTATTTGTAATCGCAGATCGATGTAGTAATTTATTTCTGAAGTTTCTGAACTTTTAATGTGTTTAGGACAAGAAAGGTTTTATGTGAGTTTACGAAAAATAGGTTTGAGAATCTTTACATACTTATCTACAAATAAATAAAATTAGGGTGTCTGTTTGTAATGTTAAATTATCCACTTTTTACTAAATAAATGCATGTGTATATGTCACGGTAGGTATATACCTACATATATGCATCAAAATAAGATTGTTTTATATTTGTCTGTGTCCGTTCCGGCGAAAGATTTAAACGTTAGGAAGAAACCATAGTTATTTTAAATCAATGCACGTGGAAGTATTATTACGAAACTTACATCAAAAAATTTATTTTCAATAGACTTCAAAAAAGGAGGACGTTCAACTAATCTCCGAAACGGTTGGACCGATTTTGATTGGACCATCACTGGCAGATTGCATTGATTATTCACTAATGAAAACCAGTGATTTTTAAATGTTTATTTTACTAAACAGGCTATTTAGCAACGATGACGATTTTCTTAACGAAATTTTAGTGGCATTTATTCATTTATTTTATCTATTCATAGTGTTTGCTGTTATGCCGGTGACGTCATTATATCGGTGACTAACTTTTAAACTTTCGCGTTCCATGATATATTAACAATATTTTTTAATTTTTATTCTATATATATATATATATATTGTAATAAACTCATATTAAAAAAAACGTCAGGCAAATCAGAGGTATGTAATACCCTTTAATAAGTGATCGCGTTAATTCCCGTAAAAATAATTGTTACTATATCGGTGACGTCAGGATTAAGTCGGTGACTACATAATTATGTCGCCTATGTCGGTGACGTCATGAACTCCTTATCATCGTGGAGGATAAACAAAAAATTCTGGTTATGATATCCGAGAATTCGAACTTACTATGAAATTAAGCAAAACGATTTTTAATATCTATTTAACACCTAAAATATGCCTAAAATAAGATGGAAATCGCTTATTGTAAATATTTTTGTTTTGTTTCCTTCAAACTTGCATTCAACTTGCATTATATGTATGTCATGATAATCAAACTAATTCTTAATTTTAGGAAAATATATTATACTAGCCGACCCACGCAACCTCGTTTGCGTCTTCTATTGCCCGTAGCGTCATAATTTTCCCCCGGTTTTGAAACGTTTTTCATTGCTGCTCCGCTCCTATTGTTCCGAGCGTGATGATATATAGCCTACAGCCTTCCTCGATAAATGTACTATCCAACGCAGAAAGAATTTTTCAAATCGGACCAGCGGTTCCTGAGATTAGCGTGTTCAAACACACAAACAAATAAACAAACAAACAAACTCTTCAGCTTTATATATTAGTATAGATAGATAAGGAAGAAATATCAATAAAATTTAAATAGATAATGATTTATGCCATGCAATTTAAGTTTAATACACAATATTATTTTCCATTTAATAAAATACATGCTATTGACAAGTATTGTTATTCTCTTCAGCATTATTTTTCTGAATTTTGTAACAAAATTTTGGGAAATATACAATGCAATTTTCAGTGTCAAAGTCAAACAAAATAAATTAACTATTTTAAACTTTAATAAAACTGTTTAAATACCTACTAAAATATGCAATGTGCTGAGTTCTTAAGCTCTTTATTCACAACATTTCATAATTTTATTTTACACAAATTAAAATAAAAACAATTTCTTTTTATTACATGCAATGATTGCCTGTAATATTAATAACAATGAAATAAATTCTTGATTCTTGGGTTTAGCTTGCAAAATTCTTGTCCATAAATGTTGCCATTTTTATATCCCTTTTACTCAGTCCGTTGCAATCATGCGACGACAATGTGACCTGAACAAAAAAAGAATTAAAATAAACTTCTGGGCCTTGTTTCACCAGTTGATGGTTATGCTTATCAAACAGATCTAGTACTTGTCTGTAATGGGTGAAAAAAAATTGAATGTCTGAATAAAAATAAGGATTTATGCAAGATCTTAAGTAACATTAACTGGTTGAGGAACATATTGATATGTTGTGCAATTAAGTTACTTAAACAAATTTTAATGATTACACAAGTTGTTACACATGTTTACCCCCTCTACAGTTGAATTTCTCTATATACCCACAGCTGAAGATTTACAACTGTTTAAGATTAAGCAAATAGATGTTATTTTAAGTGCTCTGTATTAATATTATTACTATAAAATGTAAGTTAAGTTTTATATTAAACCTTGTTCTATAGATAGTACTAAATATATTTATAATATAATTTTGTGAGAATACTAGACTTAGTACGTACCTGTAATTTATTATAAACATTGAACCATTCTGGATGATGGTCCATTTTCTCAGCAAGTAGAGCTACTCTAGTCATAAATCCAAAAGCTTGGTTAAAGTCCTTGAATTTAAACTCTTTCTCAATAGCATCCCGGTTGTCTTGTATTTTCCACCCAGCCTGCAGCAGTGGCTGAAGAAGGGTATCGCGCTCTTCTTTATTTAATTTGTCTGCCTATAAAATAATCATTTACAATTAAAGTGTTAAGGAAACTAAAACTAACTTATGTTAACACAAAACAAACCATTTTCCTTGTTTTGGGCGAGGTTGATAGTACACTTGTGTATCGAACGGCGGTACGACTGGCATTGAACGCACTGAGCGCAGGCTTCGCTCGGCCAGCTGACCCTGCGGGGTGAAAGTGTATCGATACATTCGCCACCGCGTAAATTCCTTTGAAAATTCGCTTTATTAACATTGGCACAAGGACGGACAGTTCTGTAATTACTAGTACGTAAATAACTTAGTATTCTTAGTAACTTCTATTTAAATATTTTCCTGAATTAACTGAAAGTTTTCTAAACAACAACATCTAAACATAACAAAACAAAACATTGATTCAACTTCAGTTTTATTGTTTTCTGTCATCGTATTGATCTGTCATATTTTTTGACATTGTCAGCATGTGGTGCAATGTTGACAGTTCTAATTTATATAATTGTTTTTTTTCCCTCATATATATGCAGTGGAGAACTTAACTTGCACTTTTGTGCATTTGCCACTTTTGCCAGCGTCAAGTTTTATTTGGTTGGCATTTGAATGACACAAAGTGAAAGGTAAGGAAGCTAATTGCAAAAAGGCAAAATATCGGATTTTGAAATGAAGGAAACAAGATCAGGAATGTGTATAAATTTTTAATTAATAGCAGACCTAGCCTGCTGTAAATATTACTGTGAATATATATTTATACTTTTTAAAGACGATTTTTATTTATTAGAACACTATATTTGGAGTGATTAAAAGAAAAATGAAGAGTCTTTAATTCCTTAAAGACTTTTCATCTCCCATTTCCGTGGGGAAAGGAACATGGAGTGATATCATCAAGTAATTATAAAAAGAAGTACGGTCATGAATCGGACAGAAAAGTAATAGAAACAATCATCGACGGCAAGCAACGATGGCGTGGTCAGTACCTAGATGGGTGACCGCTAATGGCACGCCTATCACCTATATGGTTCCATTCCCCATAGTCATATCCACATTCACGCTCTGAGGACTATCTGTAATATGAAATACTGCCAGATTTGCTAGACAAGTGGTGTGACCTAATCAGACCAAACCTTAATCTTATTAGAATGGTTGTCAGAATCTTGCCAAGTTTGGAGACAGAAAACCAAGGTTTACGAGGAATTTTCGATTGTATACCATAGCAATATTTCCCTTTTGAACGGGCACTTAATAAATTCTATCTCAGGAATCCCCAAGATAATGTCTAGGGAGTGTAATTTATAATGTTTATTAATTTTAAGAATCTGTATTAAAATCATAATTCTACTAATCCTACTAATATTATAAATGCGAAAGTTTGTAAGGATGGATGGATGTTTGGATGGATGTTTGTTACTCTTTCACGCAAAAACTAATGAACGGATTTGGATGAAACTTTACAGTAATATAGCATATACATCAGAATAACACATAGGCTACTATTTGCTGCGATAACCAACATATAAGCGGGCGGAGCCGCGGGCAACAACTTGTATTATAAACGTAAAAGTTTGTAAGTATGGATGGATGGATGTTTGTTACTCTTTCACGTAAAAAAATAATGAACGGATTTGGATGAAATTTTACAGTAATATAGCTTATCCTTCAGAATAACACATAGGCTACTATTTGCCACGATAACCGACATAAACGCGGGCGGAGCCGCGGGCAACAGCTAGTAATATTATAAGTAATAAAGACTGTTTAGGCACTTAACAAAATTCAAAACAGTGGTTCCTACACAATTAATATTTGGCATAATATGATGATGACAGTATGTAAGGTACATACTGTATTAGTAGATTTTAAATTCATTAAAAATTACTAAATTCATATATATTTTTTAGGAAATACATAATATCAATAACCATAAATTGACTGCAATGAACAAAAATACAATATGTCTAATTACAATTGTGGACCCATTGGTATAGTGTTTAGCGATCCTGACTGCTGAGTCAGAGTTCGTGGGTCCAATTTCCACCGAGGACAAAATCATTTATCTGGGACTAATAATAGGTATTTACCTACCTATGAAATTGCAGTTTTGTATGCAATAAGTGAAAGTACTTATTTTTTCAAACTTTTTTATTTCTGTTATTCGAAGTAATCACCCACGCAATCGACGCATCTTTGCCAACGCATTGGCAGTTCATTGATGCCCTTCTTGTAAAAATCAGCTGAACGGGAGGCAACATACTCTTCAAAGGCATTTTGTATTGCATCTCGGGAATTGAATTTTTTACCCACTAAAAAGTTGTCTAAATTTTGGAAAAAGTAATAGTCGGTAGGTGCAAGGCCTGGTGAGTATGGCGGATGAGGGTGAGCTTCCAACCCCAGCTCTTGCAGCTTGGAGACTGTCTATTGGACAGACTGTCCCGTCCAACAGACAGTCAGACCTTTTATAACTATAATCTGTCTTAATTTAGTATTAAGTACAGGAGTAAGTTTATGAGAAATTCAATATTTATAATTAAGTAATTAATATAACCCATTTAAAAGTATGCATATCGATAAAAGCAACATCCTACCTGACTACATCTCTACTCGAGAAGCGTTGAAAATTGCTATAACCCGATCATACCAAATTGTGCTTTAAGTGAATGGGATAATGAAGAGTTGAGCTTAAATCTCTAGTCGATTATTAGTTAAATAAAATTTTATGATGTAATTGATGAAATATTTAAAATTGTACCTACCGATGGTAAGAAAGCAGTAATGTTTTGCCTTCTGCTATCATTTTTACACTGTAAAATAGAGCAGTACGGCATTGTGACGTAAAAAAGAACTTTCAATGGACGACCTATTCGTTCCAGCGTTGTAATACGATGATACCTTGTAATACGACGATACAAAATACTTACAACTCATAAAGGTATGCGCTGCAACGCTTACTAGTGGCACGCGCGTCACGCCTACCAGTCATTAGTCATTTCTACTAATATCTTTCTGTTCTGTGCCTACCTACCTAAAAGTAAAATTAGATTTTACAAAAATGGTGAATGATTTTTTCCAAAGGTTTTTATAGAAATAATAAATAAAATAAGATAAATAATTTTTATGTTGTACTTATGTAAGTGCAACATAGCTGCTTTAACTTTTTTCAGTTCCGCAGCATAGTATAGTAGCCGGCACGTAACATGGCAAGGATTTGGTATAGTGGGGGTAAGTTCGCGCATCGTACACTTAGTGGCACAAAAAAGTGGTCCGTTTTAGTGCTAGTCATTATTCTATGGTTATTGCCATCATTTATTTTTTATTTTTATTTTTAATCGTGTCTGTTTATAAGGAACAAACAGAATTCGTGATGTTTATTAGATGTCAGAAATAAAAAATATGCATTTAATAGTATTTTTTTATTTAAAAATATAGTCAAGTTGTCTCGTCACTATCACTTAAATATCTTATCCCTGGCATCAAATTGAAAGTACCACCTGAGCTGGTGGACGGACGTGGCTCTTCATCATCGATAAAACTGTCCAATTCGCTCTCATTACTGGAGGAGTCACTGGCGTAAATAATAAAAAGGTTTTTTTTACTTTCTTGCATAATTTAGACCATTCATCGGCGCCCATTAGTGCCACTTTCTCCTTAATTAAGTCTATTACATGTTAACAACAACAACAATTAACAACAATTCGTAACAAAAATAAATATCTGACAATAACAACAACTAATAACAAAAACGAAATTTAAAACAATAACAATAACTCGAAATCAAAACTTAACAAAAACAAAGCGGTCAACTTTCGTGCACGCAAGTGTATTCGGGAGCGAACGGGACGTAGACACAATGTGAGGGGAGAAGGTCTACTGATGAACCAATCGCGCCCTCGGCTCGGCGCTGTCTCACACCCCGCGTCCCGCGCGCGTACCAAAGGGACCTAAAATATGACTTCTGCGCATCTAACGACTCTTGCCAAGTTACGTGCCGGGGACTATAATCAGCGTTATTAATATGTAGGTACCTATAGAAAAGTGCAAACATAAAAGCGTCAATCTTAAAGTAGTTTTCTGTTATCGGTACGCACAAAATTTGGTTCCTTTTTGTTTCCAACCACTTATTAAATAGTTTACCAAAAAAGCACTTCAGAAATAGCTCACAGATCGATTATTACCACTCCGAAAACATAAAACGCAAACAATTCTCAACTGAAAAATCTTTAGTGTATTAGCATGTGACGTCATCAAAGTTGCAACAAATCACAAGGCGTTCATGTCGCGGACAAATTTTCAAAAAATTGTTAATTTAATTTCGTGCAATCTGCGAGAAACGTGCATTATTTTATTTGTTTTTCAGTGAAATATGTCTTTTTATACTATTGTTTGATAGGATGACCACAATCCATAGTTTATTTTCAATATTGTCAAATAGCCTATTTTTTTATAATAATGGATGTAATAATGAGCATAGGCGCCTATGCGCATTATTATATCCTTGCAATAATTCAGAACTAAGAATAATAACCAATAAAAAAAAACAATATATTGTATCTACAACTTGTGTCATTTATTTTGTAATGGGTTTGATCCCACTACTTGTTATAACAAACTCAGTCACCATATTAGATAAATCAGGAGCAAAAATTACTAATAATTCTCTAACATAACAATTCTGATGATTTTTTTCATCAAATATAATCAACCTCATAGTTTTTTTTATCATTATTCTTGTAGAAATCATATTTGACCATGCTAATCCTAAGGATGGTAACAGAGTATTAGATTCATCAAAAGATGCTGTAACCTGGTTTATGCAGAGAATAGCCAAGTTATGTTTTTGAGCAATGTCTGTTAATATTATAGCTATTTCCCTCAACTCTTCTGCTCTTTTAATGTAGTTAGTTGACTCACACCGGAATGGTGCAGCTATAGAATCTATAATTACAATTGACAATTTATGTTTACTTAAAAGTTTTGGTAAGCGAACACTAATACTAGGTAACAATTCACTTGCTTCAGTTAAATGTTCTACAAACACATTTGTTCCATAATCTATGCTACTATCAAATGTAGGTAAAGCTCTCTTTAGTTCTTCAAACCTCTTCACTGGAAATAAATCTTCTGTACAAATATATAGACAGCCATCTCTCCAATTGTTAAGAGCTACTTGTAAGGATAGTTGTGTCTTGCCACATCCACTTTCACCATAAATTTCTGTTATGGCACCTCTCCGGAAACCACCTTTTAAAATGTTGTCTATAACAGTACATCCTGATTTAACATGTGTTTGCCTACAACTATTTTCACTTTTTAAAATACTTCCAGTAACGAAATTGGGGCATACAGAATCAGAAACAATATTTTTAATAAATAAAATATCGTTAATACTCAAGTTTGTATACTTTTTTATATCCCAAATAGAGAGTGTGACGATTTGTTTTGACGTAGATATTCCCCCTCTGTCTAATATCTCGAAAATATTATGAGGTAAGAGTTCTTTCAAAGCCATAGCAGACCCCTAGACTAGAAAAAGAACAGTAAATGTCTTAGATCTTTAACGGAGTAATAAAGAAATAGTGAAATAAATAAATTTAATGCAGTTTCCAGAAGTTATCTGTCATAGTTTGGTTTTCTTCTTCTTCTTCTTTTGAATGGCAACCAGCTGGATCACTCGGATCAGCTATTTCTGCCAATGTTAAATCAGTCTTCGCTGTGATGAAATTAAGGATATTTTTTTTAAATGTGTAAAAAAACAAAGAACGTATCTTCTATTGAATCTTTTTAGTTTGGTTACAACCAACCAACAACAAGAAATGTTACAACTTTGCTGTTGCTCCAAAACAAAATAACAAAACTGAAACTGACATCGTTATCTGACATAATGTAGGGTTGGGTTGGTACCTGTTGGTACTATGAGTATGAATAAGCCCTGTTTTCCAATTACAGCACTAGAGCGCATTATGCGGCATAATGCTTAACTTTGAATGATTCAACTACAGCAACGCTTCGCACAATCGAGCACTCTCAAAAGTAGTGTTTTTGCGTGATGCGTGCAATCGATACCAACTGTGACAAAAATTAACATGTGTTTTTTCTTTATGGTGGCATTGATCAAAATGTTTTATTTATATATTATCGTTAGTAATATTATTTATTGTTGAAAAAATTTTTAAAGCTTTCGTTTCGTTGCAGTTTTTTCGAAATAATCAAAGTTAATTCAAACTGTGTTAAAAAAATAAATATAAGTATGGATGAAGGTAGAACTCATTTAAAAAAAATACTAAAATCAAACAAATGTTAATGTAATTATCAAAATCCAAATTACTTAAAATAACCGTAAATAGTTTTCAACCAATTTTTATGTATACCACTTTGCTTACAAATTAATGAGGTTATTGCTAACTCTGAATATTTTTTTTTTTTCAACACTGAACTTAGCGCACTCTGCTGGTGCATTTGAAAACTAATTCACGTTCCAATTAAGCTTCAGCATAATTCAGCATTGTGCGCCAATGAGTCGCACTATGCTTTGTAATTGGAAAACAGGGAAGGATTCCTACTTCTATGGGTTGGAAACACATAGATGATTCATAGTCGTCATAGTGTTCTCACAGAACTATGGAGGGTAGAGGTAAGGAGAGACATCTCATATGGGTGTTTTCTATGTATAATATGTATGTATTTACAAAAAAAGTATATAAGTATTCATATCAGTTGTCTAGTACCCATAATACAAGCTCTGCTTAGTTTGGGACTAGACGGCGTTGTGTGTTAGATGTCCGAAATATTAATTTATTTATTTATTTATATGGTAGAAAAATTGAAAAAAGTGTCCAGCGGTAAGCTGTAAATAACAGTTCAAAAACCTTCCAAAATGGCGCTGGTGAAGACCAGGGTATGATATGAATCATGGAGTATAGAGGTATTTAAAAAAATTGCGTAGGTAGTTGCTTTATTAAGAGTGCTATTGCAAAGCGGAAGCCTTTTTCTCATTTGATTATTTTTTCTAATTTTTTAAAATTAATACTTTTGCTACAGTGACGCCGCTTATTTAATGCTTTTTAGCGGACACTTTTCTATCCTAGAGATGGTACTCCTCGCACGCATGTAAACGTAGCTCAAGATTAAATGTGGTATTAAAAAAAATGCCTCACCTCTAGCTGATTTGGATTGTCAGTTAAAACATGTTTGACTTAAAGGTCTTAGTTACCAGGTCATTAAATTCCAAAAAAAAAAAAAGTTAAAACATAACATGTCAGATTGATAAATTGAGTTGATTCTTAATTTTATCGGAGATCGTTTTTTGTTTTTTCGGAAGACGGTCCCCATTTCATCTCATCCACATTTTTTATATTTTATATCATTAATTTCATCGCGACGAAGACTTATTGACTTGAAGACTTATAACTTGAAGACTCTAAACACTTGACATTGGCAGAAATAGCTGATCCGAGAGATCGGGCTGGTTGCCATTTCATCAAAGAAGAAGAAGAATAATTTTATCTGATTTGACTTATAGATACAGGTGTAATGGCTTGTAATTCGTGTGCGAAAGGCTTTTCTTTGCTCCGCAAAGAGGTATAGCAAAAGAGTTCAAGTTTAAACAGATTTCAAAAATTGACATTGACTTCCAAGCACTGTGTTTACATCATTATTTTTTTTCAGAAAGGCTGTCCCGGCTGTGGTTTTAGTTTTTGTTCCAAATGTCTAGATAACAAGGTGTTTCTACCTAAAATTAATGATACAGCAAAGGTAATAAAAAAACTGACTATTGATAATATTCCAAACACTTTCAAAAGTTTCATCCGTAAACATAGAAACTTAATTTATATTTTACAGGTTTGTAGTAAGTGTAACAGATTAGCTGAAAAACCGGATAAACTTGCTACTGCCGTGCAACCACCAGATGCATACTACAGGTAGATACTCAGAATTAGTACAGTAAATATATTAATGTTATTGTTAGGAATTTCCAGCCCATATTTTAGTTATATGTTACTTGACTTATGTTGTTGTTATTGTAGGAGACTTGGAACAATGAATGATGAACAAAAAGGTAATAAAAGTGATAACCCTGGCATGGACACCACAGATCAACTGATCGCAGGGAGACTACAAAAGCTAAAAGAATCCAGAACAAACACCAGTGTAACTACAACCGATGAAGAAATAAAAAATCGACTTCAGAATATTAAAGGTGAAATGCCATCAACATCGGATGCAGAAATACAAGCACGTTTAGCCAAGCTAAGAGGTGTACCTATTGAAACTTTATCTAGTAAAGTAAGAATAATAGTTTGTTTTTGTAAAAGTAACAATTTTATTCTTGTACTAAACTTTTAGACCACATATAAATGGTTCTGTACATTCTGAAACTGCAAAAAAATCTGTACTGATTGATCTCTAATTTTGACACAATATGCAAATGGGTTCTCTTCCAAATTTCCTTTTTTGTATTTTTTGTGTAACTATAATGTCCTAATTCAAAGTATGTTTTCTAAAACTAACCTCAGCAATATATTTCAGCCGGTATTACTTCCTCCAGATACAAGGACAGAACAAGAACAAGCAAATGATTTATTAAAACAGTATATGGAACAGACAAACATTGAGTCTAAATACAAAAATGAATTTGACGACATGATCAAAGACATGGAATCAAGAATGAATAAACTTAAGGGAATTAATTCATCAAGTTCTGAAGAACATGATTTGGTAAAGTCTACAGAGGATGCAGAGTCAGAGAATGAAGAGGAATCAGTTAGAAAAATAGTGGAAAAGGTATTTTAAGATTTCTTGTTTAACTTCAACAGATATTCAGAAGTAGACCTCTTTAAAATGAAATAATGTTGATAATGAGGACAGATTACTATCTAGTTTTGGCAGTGGTTGAAACAAGTTTAATTAAATAAAACCTTTTTTTTTGTCTGTTATAAAAAAATACTGGGGTTTCTATTATATATAGAATATTATTATATTAATTATATATAAAATCCCAGAGGATGTGGGTGTTTCGCCATCCAGACCGGATATTTTTCTTTTTTCTAGAGTTACTAAACGCGTAGTACTCCTAGAGCTTACTGTACCGTGGGAAACAAACGTACCAAAAGACCACGCGATAAAACTAAATAAATATTTCGACCTTTCAAAACGAATTAACAAAAAATGGCTACATAGTTAATTTATATGCTGTAGAAGTGGGTGCGAGAGGTATACCAGCAAAATCTCTCTATAACCTGCTGAAAGACCTTGGCCTGTCTAGAACCGCAGTAAGTTCTATATTAGAACGAGTATCCAAAGCTGCGCTGGCAGGTTCATACCAGATTTGGCTGGGTAGGGAGAGAAGCACGAGTGGTGAAGGTGAGTGTTGATGCGTATCGCAAAGGGGCCCCTTAAACCTACACCCGTGTCACAAGTCTCGGGCTCCGCTCGGAGTTTCTCTCTCTTCCACACGATGGACCCGGCACCCGCACGGTGAATCCATGGAATGCTAAGAAGTTCGTCTCTCTCTATAACTTGGACTGTGAATATTATTTATTTGGAATACTTGTTTCTTTAGGGTATTATTAGGAATATTTGACCAATTTCACCATCTGTTGATTGTGCAATTATTCATTTCTTAAATAATTATTTCATCAGTCGAATTTCTTGCAAGATTCTTCTCCATGAAGGGTAGGCTGCACTTGGAACTGGCGACTAGAATCACTTAATTTTTTAATATTGACTATTCATAAGTGCCTGTAAAAAAAGTGCCTATTTGAACAAAATCTTTTTGACTTTGACATTTTTACAGATAAAAGCAGAAGCTTCACTAGATGATGACGATATTCCTCAGTCTACGAATGATGAACTACCATTTTGTGAGATATGCAATGAAGATGCTAGAATGCGGTGTCTTGGCTGCAAATATTTATTCTGTCAAAGGTGCTTTGCAGAGCATAGAGACGATGATGATGGTTGTAATAGGTATGAACCTTATGAAGCTCCAAAGAAATTATAAAATCAGTTGTTTTTGTTGCATTACATATTGTGTTGTGTCACTATAAATGTAAGTGATGTAATATTTGTATTTAAAATTGCAAATATTTAAGGTTGCTCGACGAAGTACTCGGGAAATTTAAACGGAACATCCACACTGCTTGCGAAGTTACACGTGGTTAGGCGAATACGATAGTGTGGAGAGGCACCTCATCTTACTTCGTGCAACATCGGCTCCTGTCTGGCAACTTCCATTTCTTGTCGGTATTTGCACCCGAGTCAAAGGATTCGAAGTTGAATCGACACACAAGAAGTGCCTACACGAAGCGCACACACGCACTACTCAGGTACAGTGTGTATATCTGTGTTCAACTTCGAATCCTTTGACTCGGGTGGAAAAATCGACAACAAATGGAAGTTGCCGGAAGCGAACCAAGGTTATACGAAGTACCTCTTCACACTATCGTATTCGGCTAACCTCGTTCAACTTCGCGAGCAATCTGGAGCGGCTATAATAACTACTTGTAGACTATAAGCACATACGCAAGTTTTGAGTCTGGAATATCGAATTGTATAAACATAGATGTTATGAGGATCGTCGAAAGTTATGAGTTACCTCATAACTTTCAGGGTGGACCGATTTTAACGATTCTTTCTTTATTTGAAAGCTGGTGCTTCTCATGCTGTCCCATTTGAATTTGGTCCAGTTCTTGACGTCAGGTTTTTTTTTTTATTAAAATTTGATATAATAATTTTACATGTATATTATGCCTTGCTGCCTAAGAGGTAATTGAAATGATTTGAATTACACTGCAGATCGTTAAATTATTTATTGCATTTATGTGTATAATTGAATTCATTGATAATAAAATTAATATATTGTTTACTTCGTACGTTTTAATTTATTGCGCCCAAACTCTTGTAGGATATCAGGAACATGCTGAAGAAGATCATTTGCCGTTTGCTTGTACTCATTTTCCATCCACATTTCTTTGAGGCGACCAATTATAGGTCCAAACAATTTACCTGGTGGTACACCAGCAGTCTTCAGTAGTTTGCCAGAAACTGGAAATTGGGGCACTGGCCAATTGTTAAAGTCCTCAAGTAGTTTTTCATCACCTCTATACTTCAAGACTTCTTTAACATATGCAATCACATCTTTTTGTTTGAACTTGGCACCGAGGACTAATTTTTCATAAGGTCTGAAAAGGAATATTCTACTATACTTAAAAAGATAAAGAAAGTTTATAGGAATTGAAAATTATGTCACATGCATTTCAAGTATGTATGATGATGAGACTACGATGATGATTTTCTCCAAGGCGATTTCGGCCACGGCGGATAGTCTCAAAGAGGACGTGCCAACTATGCTGAAGATATTAATGCAAGTGTGTGTGTAAAAAAAGGTGCACTCTCGATTCCCTCATTCTCATAATCCGATAGGACGGTTATCCGATACGACCAGGGAGAGATCAGGCGCAGGACCGACTTTACGTGCTCTCCGAAGCACCGAGACTATAAATAAATATATCGGACATCTAACACACAACACCATCTAGTCCCAAACTAAGCAGAGCTTGTATTATGGGTACTAAACAACTGATATTAATACTTCTATACTTTTTTTTTTTGTAAATACATACATATTATACATAGAAAACACCCAAACTCCGAAACAAATATTTGTAGATCATACAAACACTCGTCCGACCCGGGAATCGAACCCGAGACCTCATGATCAGAACCGCGAGACTAACTAGGCAGTCTATCCGCGTGTATGTCAAAAATTATAGTAGTCTACTGTCTATGGGTCAATTCATACTAGATCAGAGTCGAAATGTTTTACTTTTACTTTGTTATGTTCAGTAAAATAGTTCACCCTTGTCTCCAAAACATAATACACATACTTCTTAAACGAATAAAAAAGACATTCGACAATTCGGGCGTCAAAGCATAGCCGACGCTGATTGGTGCACGCTCGTTAACGCGGACTAAGTTCCTACTACGCGAATCAACTTGTTGTCGGAATTGAAATCGGAAACTGGTCTGAATCGAACTACAAATTTGATGTCTTTGGACTTTTGATTCGACTCTGCGCTTGTATGAATTGACTCTGTGTTATTCTGACGTATAGTTATATTACTGTAAAATCGAAATTCGATCTATAATTTTTGCATGAAAGAGTAACAAACATCCATACATCCTCTTTATAATATTAGTAGGATTTAGTTAACTTACAGCAATGGTCTTGAAGCAACCTTATCTCCTCTATGTTCTACCAGATAGTAAGCCATGTCCCTTTCATAGCCTGAGAACTTGAGTCTGTTAAATAATGCAGTGACATCATCTGCATCTACTAGCAATGCTACCATATAACTTATTGGATGCAGGTTTAGATGTTCAGCTCTTTGCAGGACTCTATCCAACTCATCAATATTTGGAGATGATGGCAAGCCTGTTTTATAAACGAAGAAAAGAGTATTAGTATACACCAATTTTTTTTTATGTGTGACAACACCTAATAAGGACTAATTCTTTGCAAGACAATAAGTGAGAATCTAGCACCAAGTTCAAACATCAGTTATATAATTCTTGTGAATAAATATGAGAAGTTTTTGATGCCTAGAAGTGGGTATAAAACACTTATGTGTTAGGTGTGTGACAAATTATATTTTAAAATAAACATACACATACACTCAAAAAACATAACCCTTCTCTTTCGCAGTCTCAGTATAAAAAAAAAAAGTAAATACAAAGAATTTGAAAATTTTAAAAATTAAAGTTGTCTAATAATCTGAAAGATAACTTATCAACAGTCAGTATTTACCTATATATTTTCCAACTCCAACCTTTAACATGGTCTTCAACAAACTGCCTCCAAACTTTCCTGGAAGCATCTTCTGAAGTTCAATCCAAATTCTTTCCCCTGATATATTTTGTAGACCTTCAACATTCTCGCTCAAAACTTTGAGAGTTTCCTCTTCATGTTTGTCAGGCTCTTCTGCTATTTTTCCATAAAATCGAAAGTATCTCATAATTCTCAGATAGTCCTCCTTAATTCTGACATTTGGATCTCCAACAAAGGCTACTCTTCGTTTTTGTAAATCTTCATAACCAAAAAAGTAATCATATACAGACCCATCAAAACCTGAAAAAAGCATATTTATTTAAATGTTTCTAACACTGAAACAATATCATTATATCACAAATTAACTAATAACTCAAATACCTTACATTAATTATATTTGAACATTGAACATTGATTAAAATGTGATTTTATCATATCATCACTTAAAGTAGAATAAGTCATCTTCGAGCCTTAGTAATACTTTATTAGTTTACTGAGAAAATATTATTAATGACACATTTAGATTGCAACTAAATTTTGACCTAATTTACAAGAATTGGACTTCTATTATGCAGAATAAACATGTTACCTTTATTTAGAATTCTGTAACAGAAATGGCTCAAAATAAAAATATAGCAGTATTACCATCCTACTTACCTAAAAACATTGAATTAATAGTAAGGTCCCTTCTATTAGCATCTAATTTCCAGTCAGTGGTAAATTCTACTTCTGCATGGCGTCCATCTGTTACTATATCTATTCTTAATGTAGTCACCTCAAAGTTTTCTTTATCATTGATTCTAGCAGTAATAGTACCATGTCTCTCCCCATTAGCATTAATCATTCTGATATTCTCAGCTGTAAACATTTCTTTCATTTGTGGAGGAGTCGCTGTTGATGCAAAGTCAAGATCTTTTGGATTTTGACCCATTAACAGATCCCTGGAGCAAAAGACTTCTTTATTATAATAACATATTGCTCTATTAAACACCAGATTAATTACAACGGTAACTTAAAGCTAGTGCGTAAAAGTGGCGGTCTTATTGCTCGAAGGCAATCTCTTACAGGGAACCATTATTTGTTACCCGACTAATATAGTGGCGATTTTAAAAAACTAAAGTCATTTTAGCTACCTGACTGCTCCACCAGCGATTCTTATTTCATATTGATATTTATCAAACAATGCCTTTAACTGTAATACTTCCGGAGTAAATATGTTTTTAAATTCTTCCGATTCTAGCTTCAAAACAACTGGGTTCTCTCTACTTTTTAAACTCATGTCGATTGACGATCGTATTCTCTTTCGCACAATCTTGGCACTTTTACTATAAACCTGGCAATTATGAAAACAATAAATTATTATTCCTACAAGTAACTACAAAATAATACTGAAAACTTGAAGTTTAATAATCAAACTGCTAACCAAAAAAAATCACGTTTCTTCAAAGACAATATTTGATAATCTAACTCACATACATGCATAGAAATGAATAAATTTGTCAAATTACCCTATTTGGAAAGAAATAAAAGCACTTTAATATTTTAAAAGATGAAGTGAACATAATATTTTCATCGATGAAATTGTACCAACATTGAAATGCAGTATTGTATTTTGAAATGTGATGACAACTGTCAGTGTCACAAAACTTTCGTATTTGTCATTTTTCAATTTGACAGGCACCTGTGCGTAAACCCCGTGGTAAACCCTCAGATTGAATAACACAATGGAGAGACACAAGATGGATCAACCATCTAGGGTATTCTTTATTTGAGCGTAAACCTATGAATAAGGAATGGAGAGATGGGAGAGATGATGGATGATTATGGGAGTTAGTTTTTTGTTTATTCGGAAGACGGTCCACATTTCATCTCATCCACATTTTTTATATTTTATATCATTAATTTCATCACGACGAAAACTTATTGACTTAAGACTTATAATTTGAAGACTATAAACACTTGACATTGGCAGAAATAGCTGATCCAAGAGATTCGGCTGGTTGCCATTTCATCAAAGAAGAAGAATAAGGAATGCGTAAACAATCCAAGTAGGGACCTATAATGTAACTGTAACTCAAATAAACAAATTATTATTATTTAGATTTTTTATTTACTTAATAACCTCCCTTTTTATGTCCCATGCACCCTCTCGACGAGGCTACATGAGACATCGCGAGTGCGAGAGTGAGGACGATGTTCTCGTGCCTCCTCGCCTCGCCTCGCTGTCGCTCCGCTTCGTGTCTGTTTTTGGTCACGAGTCAAAGGACGCGAGGGGCGACGTGAGACAATCAACCACACTTCCGCGAGTGTGGCTGTGGCCCCCTCGAGACTCGAGACGAGGCGCCTTGCTGGGGTCTGGATGGAGCTGTTGTGCGAGGCAGAACATTTCTAGAAAAACGTACAGTTGTGGACTGACAACCATCTAAATGATGGGGATGAAACATCTGTCGCGTAGGACGATGGCTGAAAGAGGAGGCAGGGATCAGTAAGAATAATTCCTCGTAACACTCCCCATAGAAAAAGCGATAGAAGATGCATAGCGAGGACACAACTCTACGCAGCGCCAGGGAGTCATAACGAAATGAATTTTTGTGTATTGATTTTGTACTAAAACAGCATTAATGAAACAGACAAGTCTAGTAGAAATATATGAAGACATCTGTTGTTCGTGAGATAGGCTTAGGAAGGTTATTGCATGCGATAATGTTGATCTAACTGCGCCCATAGATGGCGCTGGGTCCTCGTGTCTTTATATTTATATTTGGAATATTGAAAAATGAAAATATATCATATTTATATATAGAATTTAAATAAAATAATATATAATTACCTTTATATATATAATTCTTCTGTGAGTGTGTATGTCACTGAACTACTCTCAAACGACTGGACCGATTTTGATGAAATTTTTTGTGTGTGTTCAAGGGGATCTGGGAATGGTTTAGATTCACAATTTTGTCCGCTGGACAATGCTTTTTTAATTAATTTTTAATTTATTAGTAGTTATGGCAAAACGACGTTTGCCGGGACAGCTAGTTTTATATAAATATCAATAGTGTGGAGGATAATATCAAGAGTGATCTGAAAAATTTATGGAGTTATGTTCATAATCGCAAAGCTAATGTTGGTAAACCGGCAAATGTATTTTATGGAAATCAGAGTAGTGATGACCCGGAAATGATATGTAGTTTATTTTCAGGTTTCTGCCAATCCGTCTATGAATTGTCGACATTTAGGAAAAAGAATGGGTACCCCCGGAAAGTTACGCTGATACTTGCATTATTATAAACCATATCACTATCAGCCATGAATTTTTTTTAAAGCATTAAAAGCTTTAGATACTAGTAAAGGGCCTGGGCCAGATGGGTTACCACCCTACTTCTTATATAGAACAGCTGATAGCATATGTACCCCATTGCACATTATTTTTTATTACAGAAGGCACTTTTCCCAAAGTGTGGAAGAAAGCTAATATTACTCCGGTGCATAAGGTGTGTTCCAAGCACGAAATCGAAAACTACCGGCCCATACTGTACTATCTGCCTTGTCGAAGCTTTTCGAGAGACTTATGGATAATGCCATTTACCCTGATATCCATAACATCATATTACCTCAAAAAACACGGATTTGTACAGAAAAGATCTACTGTCACGAATTTACTGATTTTTACAGAGTATGTATTTAATTGTATGGATCGACAGAAGCAGGTGGATGCAGTTGTACACGGACTTTCCAAAGGCTTTTGACAAGGTGGATTATGAGCTGCTGTGGAATAAATTAGCCTTTAACGGTATTCGAGGCGATCTACTTCGGTGTTTCACATCATACGTAACAAATAGGTCGCAGAGGGTAGTCGTAAAGGGTCATCAATCACATTCTATTGAGTCTATAGTCATTACTTCAGGCGTGCCGCAGGGCTAAATATTAGGACCTCTATTATTCGTCATATTTATAAATGATATTTAGAGATGTTTTGAAAATTCAAAAAGTGTACAGAACAATTTGAAATGATTCCGATGTGATCTAAATAGATTAGGCGAATACTGTACTATAAACAAGATACACCTTAGCCTACCAAAATGTGTAACCATTACATTTCAAAACACTCATCAGGACACAGCTAGAGTGCGCCGTTGTGATTTGGAGCCAACAAATATGTGGATAGTTTGGAAAGAGTCCAACAGAGATTTGTGAAGGCGACTCATTATCGCTGCGACGCTGTCGTCACGGCTCTGCTGCTCATAACAATCATAATATGCTGTGGGATTTAGGGTCTAGACGTCTTTTCTTAGAAACCATATTTATTTTAATTTTGACTTTTGGTCCTTTCAAGATAAAGTAGGTAGTCAATTTATATTGTAATACGTGGATAACGTTGTATAATAATTTATGTTATATATCAGAATAACACATAGGCTACTTATTTGCCGCGATAACCGACATATATGCGGGCGGAGCCGTGGCCAACAACTAGTTTAAATATATTTTCTTTTTTAAACTTAGATGTAAGATGAATCTGTTTGTTTTCCCTAATTAAAAAAATAAATAATTATTATGTTATATGATAATTAAGTAAGGCTAGCATTTGAAAATTGGATGGAGATATTATCGTTGATAGAAAATAGAGTTTTGCTTATTTGTGGTAAAGTCGTCGGCCCCTGGAAGCTTCGGTCGAATATGTGAAAAATGGGAGCTTGATTTTTTAGGGTTCCGTGCCAAAGGCAATAAACAGAACCCTTATAGATTCGTCATGTCTATCTGTGTGTCTGTCCGTCCGTCTGTCTGTCCGTCCGTATGTCACAGCCACTTTTTTCCGATACTATAAGAACTATAATGTTGAAACTTGGTAAGTAGATGTATTTTATGAAACGCATTAAGATTTTCAAACAAAAATAGAACAAAACACAATTAACTTTGGGGGTCCCCATTCTTAGAACTGTAACTCAAATATTTTTTTTTTATCAAACCCATACGTGTGGGGTATCTATGGATAGGTTTTAAAAAAATATATTGAGATTTCTAATATCATTTTTATCTAAACTGAATAGTTTGCGCGAGAGACACTTCCAAAGTGGTTAAATCAAAAATGTTATTTGCTGCTGCGGAAGTCGGACTCGCACTTGGCCGCTTTTTTTCTTTTTCTTCGATTTGGTCGGATTAGCTGAGAAAAGACGTTATGAAGATATAAAGGAGACAAGGACGTTTAACGGGTGGGGGAGCCAAACGGATGATACTATGGATGACAGCATCGAAGCTGGTAAATGACATGTGAATAAGCAGAGTTTTTCTGTGAAACATCTGAAACAAACATCAGGCATTCCTCGCCATCACGCTGAGGGTGTGGCCGTCATTCAAGTAAGAGATTTCTTTACTGTTGCCTGGCTGTGGAGGCCGTCTGCCCACACCAAAAATGCACCAGTGCTCCGTAATGCATTCACGCATGTTTTAAATATGAGTTTGTGAAGACTCATTCCACACTGTAAGGAACCTGTGGACCAGTCTGCATGTCACGCGGATACCGAAGTCTTCTGTGCCGTCGATTGAAGTATTCGACCGAAACCGTTGCCTCATAAAGAAAAACATTATTATTAGTTCAGTCAGTGGCAGGATAGCAAAGCTTTAATTTGTTTCTTTTGATGGTTTACCATTAAGGCCAAAAATATATCTATTCATGTACCTAAGTAGTAAGTACTGTATTTGTGTAATTGTAATTCCACATACGGTGGCACGTATGTGGAATTATCGGATGGTGCAACCACCCCAAGCAATCATCCCTACTGTGCGAGTGATTAGGCCAGAATCTCGCCCTGTCTTCAACAACATCAACTGAGCCGTGTCAAACAGGGATAACTGCTTGGAGGGAAAAAAACCCCTTTGTCCGATACTGACTTACGTATTTATTTATTTATGTTATGGAGGACTTACAGCTAACATAATGACATAACAGTAGTAGATAACAGTAACCCAATTACAAGTCCTCACCTGTAGTGATATGGTAAACATAAACACGTGAGCGACAGCAAAAAAACTATTCTTGTCTTTATTGTTATTACTTTAACTCTTAAAAACCTAAGGCTCAGATACTTTTGTACCCTTGAGACACAACCACTATAATGTTCCGCTTACGAAGCTCATTAAAAGACTCACACGCACAATGTAGCTGTTCTGCCGATAATTGGTAGATGCCTTTGGTAAATTTAAAAGACGGAGTGGTCTATTGAAAATATGAAAGTTAATTTTTAAACGTTACTTAAGGTTAAGTTCTACCTAGGATAGTCTAAGATTGGTAACTTCATTATGTTTCAGTGCTGTATATTTTAAAATATATATTTAGAATTGATAACCCTATTAGTATCTGTTTGTCATTAAATGCTTATTACATATTTATGTGAATAAAGTTGTATCATTTAATATTCTCACCTGTACCGACCACGGAGCATTGCTTCGTGGTACCGACAGATCAATCTTTTGTAACGTGTGTTCTTAAATCTCGCACAGAATAACTGATATCACCTCAAATAAAGCACCACGTTACAGAATCTAGTCTAGCTAGATTTAAAACACGTTGGCAGTCGACGATTCGAGTCGCTCTCCGTTGGATGCAGTCCAGAGGGAGGAGCAGTTACTGGGTTTCACCTGACTAAAGTTGAGAACAGTATTACATATGAGGCCGAGCGGATGCCTTATAAAGCGTAGGTTCGGCATAATCCTCTTTCCTTCCCAACTTTAAAAAAAACGGATCAGTTATAATGTATCTTGTGACGCGGAGGATTTCACGAACATTTATAAAATGAACACAAAGAACTATAGTAGACATCAGACGCAGTAGACAGCAGCATAACAAGCAGGCATCGTGCACTCAATCTTTTCACAGTGACTATTAACATATTATGAACAAGCTAGCAAGCAAGCTATATCATCAGTTGCACCAGTGACAGTCCCGTCAAAATCGGTCCAGCCGTTTCAGAGATTAGCCGGAACAAATACACAGATAAAAAGTGCAATTAATGTTATTTCGGTATACGTGCCGTGTATACATACATATGCATATAATAACAAGCGGTTATTTTAATATTACAAACAGACACTCCAATTTTATTTTTATGCATAGATTTTAAGATATTTAGCTACGTATGACATTTTAAAATAAAGTAACGATACTTGTGAATAATATTTAACGATCATCACCTCCCTAGTCTTTACTATTCACAATATTATTTGGGGTTGGCTACTAGTGGAACCGGTTTATCTTAATATTAGTTTTTCCACGGAGCGACTGGCGTCCGAACTCCGTAACCCTAAAGGCGAAATAAATTCGAAGGTTTAACTACTTGTCGGTATATTTAAGGACACTGACTTCCCGATAGCGATTGCCTTAGGTGTTCATGACAACTGGAACTGACAGCTTAACGTGCTCTCCGAAGCATTGGCGTGAAACACTACCATACTCCGGGCTGCTATTAAGAATTTCTTGTAAGAAAGATCCAATAACACATTTGGCCCGACCCGGGAATCTTTAACGATCTTAGAGCATACAATATATGGAGGGAGCGCTGTTCGAGCGGAAAGCGTGATCGGAGTAGAGAAAGAGAGAAACTGAGTTTAGGTAGAATATATTTCTCTCACAGTCTCCGTGATTGATTGGTGTATTGCGCATGCGCTGAGTAGAATTATGGGGTTATCTTGCGATAGAGAGACACACTACCGAAACTCGGTCTCTCTCTTTGTTCCGATATCACGCTTTTCGCTAGTTCAGCGCTTCCTCCATGTATTGTATGCTATATATTGTATGCGTGTAAGTTAACGATAATATGCTTATTTAAAAATGCATTAGTTAATTTTTTTTGTAAATACATTAATGCCTAAGTTACTCCCCGGATCATCAGCTACCTGCTAGTGAAAGTCCGTCCAAAATCCGTCCAGCCGTTCCAGAGATTACCCGGAACAAACAGACAGAAAGACAGACAGACAGACCGACAGACAGACAGACAGACAGACAAAAAAAATTTTAACTTCATTTTTGGCATGTGTACCGTGTATACATACATATGCGTTAAGTATAAAAGCGGTTATTTTAATATTACAAACAGACACTCCAATTTTATTTATTTGTATAGATAGAAAAGACCCAAAGTCCGAAACAACATGTATGTTATGTGTGACTTATAATTCTAATAAATGTTTTCTTTTTTCTTTCTTTTAACAAGTGGTATGCCAGTGGCCGAAATTCGGCCATGAGCACAGAACACTTATACTCAAGAGACCTTAAGTCATTTAATTATTTTTTACCCGACTACGGCAAAGCCGAAGGAGGGTTATGATTTTGACAGGCTATGTATGTATGTTCATTTGTTCCCTCATAGCTCTTTAACTACTCATTACAACTGGACAAATGGTGTCGTTAGGAGCGTCATGATCGTCTGCTGGTTATAGGCTATATGACGTGTTACTAAATCTAATGTGGCGCCCTCTAGACGACATAAAGTATAGTATTAAAAAAAAATTAGATTAATATGTCGTTGTAAAATGTAGTTTTGTAATGTTGTAAATTGTAGTTTTTACCTTTTTTTTATAATTCCTTTTTAGCTTTCTACATTCCTCCTCCATATAAAATTTACCTGTGCCAATTTTTATATTCCTCCGTTCGCATAAATTCCGTAAAAAAGGGTAATAAGTTTTTGCTTCGTGTATTAATATAGATAGATACTGACTTGATTGCCTCGGTCGCACAGAGGTATCAGGTTCGATTCCAAGATCGAAGTTTTATTAAAATATTTGTTTCGGACTTTGGGTCTTTTCTATGTATTATATTTATGTAATTACAAAAAAATGAATCAACATCCTTCAATAGTTCCTCCTTTATTAGTCCTGTAATAGACGGTCTTAAAAATTATGAAATATAGATGGCGACGTCTGTAAGATGCCAAAAAACTACTTCATTTACATATGTATATACATATGTCATGTTCAATCTGTATCCTCAGGTTTATAACTCAGACCAGCTTAACAAATTTTCACTAGAAACTTGTAAATAATAGCCATAAGTTTGTGTCATTATTTATTTGTTGAAATACAGTTCGATAATCGCAAATATTAAAGTTGACTTATGGCAAATCTAAATCTGGTGTCATTTGCCACCCATTAAACTATTCATCCCACTAGAACCTTGCTGCAGTTGCCTCATCATATTATGTAGTCCTGTCATGCCACCCATTTGTTGCAGAATTCGGGGATCCATCATCTTAGCCATCTGTTGGTTGAGCTTGACCATTTGAGTTTGATTAACATTCTTCGCCATATCACCACCTTTGAACAGTCCCTTGATTCCTCCCATCTTTTTCACAACTGCCGCAAACTTGGTGTATTGAGCAATCAAATCCTTTACATCTCGCTCTGTGACGCCCGCACCCTGTGCTACTCGAGTTATTCTGGTAGGTTGTTTCGAAAATAGTTTAGCGCCGTCACGATGGTCCAGCTCACCTTCATTCATGGAGTCCATTATTGTCATAAGCCGTTTCAGTTTTGCCATTGATTCTTGTTCACCTCCTTTCGACATAAGATCTTGAGAGAAACCTGGTATCATTCCCTGTTAATAGTTAAAAACATTTTTAATGATATAGTGAGACTGAAATAGGCTGCTGGAAAGTATTATCAAATTTTAGGATCTATGTATAGCCAACAGTGTAGATTTAATAGAAAAATAGCCTCTCTTCCTTTCAAAATATTAGTTTAAACCACAGAAATATATCAAGATGGTGACGAAAGTACTTTTGCCATATAAATCTTGCGTGGCAACAAATCACAAAGCCATGCCCCCTAAACGCACCCGATTGATCAATACACAATGTGTTACCCTTTTTTATTTATTTATCGAAGAATGGAATTATTAATATTTAAGATAACATGCAACTTCATATTTAAGATAATATTTCACAATTAAGTACATAAAGTTCGAAAACTAAAAACCACCTACTTAAAAAGATTATTTACAAAAAATATAATAAACTTTTAGAACAGCATTTTTTCAAAATTTATAATATTCATCGGTTAATAAATAACATACACGTAATTAATGTATATCATGGATGTTTTAGAAATGTGTTAATAAAGTCTTTTTATTTATTAAGATCCTGGCATATTCCGAACCAAACTTTATGACGTCTCGGAACATCGGGAGTCGCTGCGCAGTAAACAGTCGTAGGTATCAGCGGGACATAGAGGGGTGCAGGGAGAAGTCGACACACGCCGAGTCTTGCTTGGGCGTGTGTGAGCTGTGCCCCTACACAACAAACACACACAAAAACAAGCATAGTCTTATCTAAGTACATTCAAGTTGTTAATAGTTTTCGATTGTTTTGTAATATAAATGTTTTGTTATTTTTACTTACTTATTATTTTATTATTAACTGTTTGGTTATTTTACGTAAACTATTCGATGGTTACATACTTATTTGCTGTGTCGATTAAAATGCCAAACGGACTGTATAATCTTTCAAGTCCAAGTTATTTATTTTTGTAAATAGATTGTCACAAACACTTTTATAACGCCTACGAAGATAATGGTATTATTTAAATTAAATTAATACTATAATATATATATCTCTAATAATAATATTAGAAATCATCCTTCTATTTATTGTCGGTTAAGTATGGTAGGCACCAATTAATATTTATAAATAATGTAGCCATAAAATAATAGTACATGTATATATACATTCATCTAATTAATTTTGACTTGACTGTTGACTGTATATTTAGATGCAAACTTATGGCACAAAAGTTTTAGGCATCAACGGGACACAGAGAAGTGCGTGGCAGAGATACACACGCCGTCTCTAACGGCCGGTATGTACTTATTCATATTTTTATAAATTAAATTGTATCTATAAAATAAGTACCTTCATGCAATAAGAAATTATTTTCGACTTAACTGTACCCGCGCATACCTGCCTTCACAGTCAACTTCAGAAACGTGATAAAGTTTGGTTCAGACTATAACTTCAAAATTTTCATTTTTATAATGTAAATATTTTGACTAATATTTATATACCTCCCAAACTTACTTTTATTTCAAATAGAAAATAAGTTTCACATTCTCATTCACAGTACAGAACAACACTACCAGAATTAAATAGTCTCTTGCCTGCATAATAACAATTTATCGATACATTCATGTACGTAGTGTATCAAGCTCTAGCTCAAGTCGCATCGGGCATCCATACCTACCTACCTACTTCGTGCAAAAAGCTTCATTGAGCGTTCGGAACGATTGTTTATTTCGATATTCATTGCGCGGTCACTTCACGGGAATAAGTATGATTATTGTATATTGATCGTAATAGATACAGTATTTTAAGGAAATAGTAAATAGACATGCTTCTAGTTGACAACATAATACTATTTGAAAGAACATTTTGATTCTTGTTTATCTTTGTTTTTACTAAAAATAGTACTCACTGATGAAAGGAAATGCCTCCTTTCTTCAGACTAACTTATTTTTACAGTTAGTGATTGCACAATACTGCATTGTAATGAAGTTTTTGTTATTCTGTTACTCTGTAAACGCCGTTCCGTTAATCTCGCTTGCGTAATAAGCGGGCGACATTAATACTATGCATTATAGTGCATGCTTTCGGCACACGTGCCCCGCCTCTGATCATTTAAAAAAAAGAGAGATATTCAACACTGTACAACACTGTAAGACTAGTACATCAAATTGATTTGAATACACAATATCTTGATATACATTTGATACTGTAAATACTTACCATAATTTGTGAAAAGGGGCCCATTTTCATGATATTTTGAAATTGTTCATACATAGCCCTAAGTGTAAATTGTCCATGCTTGAGTTTTTCCAAAAGCTCATCATTATCATCTAGTTTGAGCTCATTAACTTTATCTAACAGACCTTCTATATCTCCCATTCCCAGAAGTTTATTAATAAATGGTTTGGTTTTAAATGGTTCCAAGTCATCAATGTGTTCTCCTGTACCTATGAAGATAATAGGACTTTGTGTGGCAGCAACACTGAAAGCAGTAATTTATCTTTTAAATTTTGTTTATCATACAATAAACAGAGTAAATCTTAACATCCAAGATCAGAAATAGTACTTACGCTGATAGTGCACCACCACCCTTGGCGTGACCATCTAATTTTGTTATAATGACAGAACCAATGTCCACCTTCTCTTTGAATGCTCTAGCTTGGGCTTCACAAGCTTGACCAATCGTGGCATCCATGACGAAAATAATGTTGTCAGGTTTCTGTAAATCAAACCATTCATATAATATTGAGGTCAAAATCCTAGTTTTAAAGGTTAGCCTTTTGACATGTATATGGTGGTGAATTGCATAAGTTTCAGTGGCTGGTGCTTATGGACTTCAAGAAGACCACATTTACTGTGGCCCTGGAATTCATGCTCGAACTAGCTCAACTGCATTTATAGCTGTGATTACGCTAAGCTAATATTTACAGTAAAAGGTGTAGGTGCAATAAAAGTGTCTAAATCCAGACCTAAATTGCAGCTTTTCTAATACCAGATACATAATATTGGCACTTTAAAATGAGTATACTCACAATAGCATTAGCAACAGCCAACATCTCTTCAAACAGTGATTCCTCTTGTTTATGACGACCACTTGTATCTACTATAATCATTTCAAATCCTTCCTTTTTAAACATTTCCACTCCTGTTGTTGCTATCACTACTGGGTCTACTTCTGTGTAACTACAAGAAAATATTTCCTTAATAAAATGACATTTATTCATTTATGTTATTTGTGCTCTCACCCTTATCCAAAACATATAATAAAAAAAAATACTTCACATGTATCAATGGGTGCGTTTTAAGATATTTTTAATAACTTTACCATTATCCTACTAATATTATAAATGCGAAAGTTTGTAAGGATGGATGGATGTTTGGATGTTTGTTACTCTTTCACGCAAAAACTACTGAACCGATTTGGATGAAACTTTACAGTAATATAGCTTATACATCAGAATAACACATAGGCTACTATTTGCCGCGATATCCGACATACACGCGAGCGGAGCCGCGGGCAACAACTAGTCTGTTATAAATCCTGCAACACAATTTTTTTGACCATTTTACAAAAAAAAATTAAAATTAAGATATCTTGTACTTTTAATTTCCACTACTTACAAAAACATGCTTTTTAGTTTTTTAATAACAATTTTTTAAATTCAAGCAAATGATTGGCAATTATGATTGAACATAACTTATTTTTTAAAGAACATACATATCAGAAGCTTATAAGGAAAAGTATAAAAACATACAAACCTTCCATAAAATGGTATTCTGGCTTTTGTACAATTCTGTTTCACCTGATCATAGGCACCAGCACGGAATGTGTCAGCACACACTAATGAGGATTTCCAGTTCTTCCTCAAGTAATGGTATGCGAGTTTTGTACATGTTGTGGTTTTACCTGAACCCTGGAGACCTACAAACATGATCACATTCGGCTTGCCCTTTATAGGCTGGTATGGTTTCACAGCAGGATCAACAAGCTGAAAAATCATTGGTATATTAAGTATTTGAGAGTTTTTAAGATGTGTATTTGTTTCTGATTTGTATCTGGACTGGTTTTGTATCTGTATTTATACAGAAAAATATTTTCTAAGCTGCTTTCAATGAGCCTAAAGATAATAGCTTCAATAGAAGCACATAAAATTTACCTTTACGAGTTCTTTGAACACAGCTGACTGTATCATTCGCCGCTTGTTAAGCCCACCAGCCATCTCATCAAAATCAATAACTGCCCTGACATTCTCTCGCAAATTCTTAACTAAACGAATGTTAACATCAGCTTCTAATAGAGCAGCACATATTTGCTTTAGCATAGAATTGAGTACCTGTAAAAGAAAGTATTTCGTAATAACCAAGCTCTGAAAATAAACATACCACATGCAATGCACTAATATTTTCTTGTGTCTTACTTCTTCATTGATGATGGTTGCCCTGCTTAAAGATTGCAGGGCAGTTGTGATTTTACGACCTAAATCTGCTAAAACCATCTTGAATAATAATGAATATTTTAAAGTTAAATTATTAATTTGGCATCAGCTGTTGAGTATAAGAATATGTTATTTTCGAAAACGGGTACTGATAGTTGCACACTTTTGGGACATTTTATTCACTATTTTATAATACAGTAATTCAATGTACAAAACCAATGTGAAATTAAAAAATCACAACACTGAAGTGTATGTATATTTTACTAAGTAGATCTATTCGACAAATATGTGTTGAATTGACATCAGGCGTACACGACGAACAGACACGTCAAATAATTATTTTTAATCTAGTTCTACGTTTAGTTATCATAAGTTTTTTTGAAATTGAAGGAAACCCAGAATATATATTATTTTCTTATAAGATTACATGTTTTAAATTTTTACGATTTAAAGTATTTAGAAATTATGTCTCCCACAAAACTTACAATGGGGACTGATCGACCTGGACGGTCGAGTAATAACATGTGGGATGAGATTAGAGTGAAGTAAAAGCAACTTGCCAAATATAAGATACATAGTCTGTGCACAAAATAATATTTATTCTGTGGCTGAAAATCCGCTTTGTAATCACCCATCTTCATCAAATAAAGCGAGCACTGAATCGATTTAGACAAATTTTGTTTTCGAATTTGAAAACAAATATAGAATGGTAAGTGGCTTATGATGTTTATGATAACAAATAATAGTTTCTACAGTATTTTCTTTTACAATTATTGAGTAAAAATTATTTCTTGTGAAGGGTCAAAACCAATCTGGAGGTGGAAGCGGTGGTGACAAAAAAGATGACAAGGATAAAAAGAAGAAGTATGAACCACCAATTCCAACAAGAGTGGGTAAGAAGAAGCGTAAGGCGAAGGGTCCGGATGCTGCTTTAAAGTTACCTCAAGTGACACCACACACAAGATGTAGGCTCAAACTACTAAAACTTGAAAGAATCAAGGATTATCTACTCATGGAAGAAGAATTCATTCGTAATCAAGAAAGACTAAAGCCGCAAGAAGAGAAAATTGAAGAGGAGAGGTCGAAGGTAAGTTATTGAATACATGAAAATTAGTAGTTCTCTGAAAGTACCTTAAAAGACAATGATAAATCATAATTAATTTTATACAGTCCATTGTCTGCAAACATTAGCATCATCAAGTAGCACATTACTGTAAGGTAAAATTAACAATAAAAAGAAAATTGTTATGAAAGTGTCGTTTCATCCCTTTTTTGCATTTTATTGTTTTTAAAGATAGTCAGGGCCTTTATTGCTATTGTTATTTGATTTCATCAGTAAAGGAGTATAAACTTAAAGTAGGTCGAACACTTTTTGATTAGACATCTTTTATTTGAAAGTCGAATGCTGAATATATACGTTGACTTGACATGTATTTCGCTTCTTTTGTAAACATATTTGGCAAGAAATAATTTTCAATAGAGTTTTGGTAAATTAACCGATCTAGTGTCATTGCTCACTTGGGTGTACATAAGAAACAAGTATCAGGCATTTGGCTTGAACTCATGGGCTGGGTTTCCAGAACTTGACAACTTCGGCAACTGGCTTATTTTGCTGACATTAGATGAATTAAGGTTTTGGTTCATTAAAAGTCTAATTTATTGTTTATTTATTTACAAAAACAACTCTGTTTTATTATGCCTATAAGTTACCTTACATTTTATAATTATTTCTCTTGTCATTAGTTACAAATGTTCAAACTCTTAATTCTAGCACAACTTATCTTCCAGACACCTTATTATTCAGCTACATTTATTAACTTTTAAATATCAGTAAAGTTAACTAATAGTTCACTACTAGGAAATAATTAAATAACAGAAGTTGAAAGACCCAAAGGTTGTGTTAAAGTTGTCTGTAGCAATTGGTCCATACTCCATGAGTAATAAGACTATCATTGTTACATTTACATACCTATGTATAACTTTTTCCTTTGTTGCTTGCTTGCTGAATGTATGTGTTACTGACAATTTTATATAGTTCCAGGTATTCTACACAATACCCAAGCAATGTATACAATATCTAGAGTGTCTAAAATATTAGGAATATACTGCCCATTATGTTCAGTCCTAGGTCTGTTATTTAGATATGTAACAAATTCTATAAAATATATGTTAATTTTAGGTTGATGACCTGCGAGGTACCCCAATGTCAGTGGGTAATCTGGAAGAGATAATTGATGACAACCATGCTATAGTGTCCACGTCTGTGGGCAGTGAGCACTATGTTAGCATTCTGTCATTTGTGGATAAGGACCAGCTTGAGCCAGGTTGCTCCGTGTTGCTGAATCATAAGGTATTTTCCTTTTCACTAGTATTTAATTGATATATAAAATAAATAAAAAATATCCAGCAAGTTTCCAATAGCTACTTGTAGTTGTACTGAAAGAATTGAACACATTTGTGTATCAATTTATACACTCACCATGCTATAGAAGGGTGGAGTTTCCTAAGGCTTCCTTGCCAGCCACACACACCATACCAGCATTTAGTTGCAAGCATGGCCGCCAAACTGAAATTGTTCTCTGCGTTCTATGGCAACATGGTGTGTAGAAAGCATAATACAGAATTTTTTTACATAAAGGAAAGTTGATTCAGATGACCTGAGATTTCGGACAAATATTGTTATTACACATTTTTGGTAATTAAATAAAACAACATCTATTTGCATGTTCTTAAATGTTAGGCAGCTTCATTAAGCTTATTTTAAGGTCTTGTTCGTTACTTTAAAGCATCCAAATTTCTGTGTATGGATGAATTTTAATCTCTATTTTTTTCTTAGGTCCATGCTGTAGTTGGTGTTCTAGGAGATGATACAGACCCAATGGTATCTGTTATGAAGCTAGAAAAAGCTCCACAGGAGACTTATGCTGACATAGGAGGTCTTGACACACAGATCCAAGAGATTAAGGTTAGCAGCAACACATTACTTAACTTTTACCATCATCTGCCAAAAATGCTATTGGAAAAAGTAGAGTAAGTAGAAAGAGAAATATGGTCGAAGAGATTTGTTAATACTAACTGTTTGTGTTTAATGTTAACCATTTATAGATTTGACACAAATTAAATAACTGAATAGATTGGGTCAAAGTAGACAAACGGGCCTCACAATAAATAACAATTTATACATATAAAAATAGTTTAGTATTAGTTCATCAACCATCTTCAACACAGGCCAGACAGATTAGTATAGGGTTTGTTTAAAATTTTCCTTCTTTTTGTGGTGACATTGTCCTACTAATATTATAAATGCGAAAGTTTGTAAGGATGGATGGATGTTTGACTCTTTCACGCAGAAACTACAGAATGGATTTGGATGAAACTTTACAGTAATATAGCTTATACATCAGAATAACACATAGGCTACTATTTACCGCGATGACCGACATAAACGCGGGTGGAGCCGCGGGCAACAACTAGTCCTACATAGTTTGCTACTTTAGCCATCTGAAACAACTCCCATCGGATGAATGGGGGTGGTGGCACTCATATTCTCAATTCAATCCTTTTCACCATAGGGGAAGAAATTAATATACTTTGTATCTTTTCTACAGGAATCTGTCGAACTTCCTCTAACTCATCCAGAGTATTATGAGGAGATGGGAATCAAACCGCCTAAGGGTGTGATCTTATATGGCCCACCAGGTACAGGCAAGACTCTATTAGCCAAGGCTGTGGCTAATCAGACCTCTGCAACCTTTTTGAGAGTTGTTGGATCTGAGCTAATTCAAAAATATTTGGTAAGTTATTAAAGCAATTTTTTTTTTAGCAGCATCTTTGACTGTATGTACTATAACTGTAATAGCTGAAGAATAGAAAAGCATGAATACTCAACTGGGCAAGCTTTTGTGATTTAACACTAATTTGAACCTGTTCTTTGGTCCTTAGGGTGATGGTCCGAAACTCGTACGTGAGCTGTTCAGAGTTGCTGAGGAGCATGCACCTTCTATAGTATTCATTGATGAGATTGATGCTGTGGGCACTAAACGGTAAATATCTAGACTTCATCTTTTGTAGAATATGCTGAATAAATAAATATGCTTACAAAGGCAATTAATTTAACTTGACAGATATGATTCAAACTCTGGAGGTGAAAGAGAAATTCAGAGAACTATGTTGGAGTTACTTAATCAACTAGATGGTTTTGATTCACGAGGAGATGTAAAGGTCAGTTAAAGATATATCGATACAGTGATAAATATATTAATGTATTAATTTGCATGAGATGGAATCAAATTACAAATTAATCATTATCATATATACATATTATGTTTATATGGAATAATCCATAAACCATATCAAACTAATTCAATTCTCAAATACAGGTTATCATGGCAACAAATCGTATAGAAACCTTAGATCCAGCCCTCATTCGTCCAGGACGTATAGATAGGAAGATCGAGTTTCCTTTGCCTGATGAGAAGACAAAGAGGAGAATTTTTACCATTCATACGTCGAGAATGACGCTTGCAGATGATGTCAACTTGTCAGAACTTATTATGTCAAAGGATGATCTGTCTGGTGCTGATATAAAGGTACAAAAATGATTTAGAAAAGTTTTGTGGTATTTTATATATATGCATATTTATATATATTTTATATATAAAATGTTAATTCAGAAGTTGAAGAAAAAATATTTACACAATCATATTTTTTTCCGCAGGCTATTTGTACTGAAGCAGGGTTAATGGCTTTGAGAGAACGCCGAATGAAAGTCACTAATGAGGATTTCAAGAAGTCCAAAGAGAGTGTTTTATATCGTAAGAAAGAAGGCACTCCAGAGGGTCTTTATTTATAAACAGTTTTCCATAGTTGTTTATTTACATTATATCTCCATAATTTTTCTGCAGTAATAAATGTTGCGTAATGCATTTGGTTTTTTATTTTATTTAATATTGTCTTAGTCGAACTGAAGTTGAATCTAAAGATACTGAAATTATGCATTTACTGTTGCTTGCATTCAGTTTAATGATGTTAAGAAGGTCATAGCCAGAGTTTGAAAATTTGATATATCAGAATTTTAATTTACTTAGACCTATTTAAAACAATTCTCTTATTTAAACTTAAGAGAATGCTTTAATGAGGTGTATCGGAGATGTAAAAGCAAACGGAAGTTCCTTTGGAATCGAAGTCGAATGTGTCTAACATTAAGTAACATCCCTTTTTTTATCCTCACGGTTACCACCGGCTGGTGGTTACGTCGGGCTCGAACCGGCCTAAAACCGCACGTCGGCGCGACTACTAGAAACGGAGCTACTAAGGACGGAGATCGTTTTGCGATTTCCAGGGCCTGAACCGCCTGGCAGACCGGGAGAGTTTTAAATCTCTCCCAGTCCATTTTCTTCGTAAGCATAACTTACAAAAAAAGACGGCGGAGGAGACCACGAGCTCTCGCTCCGTAGCATGGTCGCAATCATGTTATCGATCGAGAGAATTCCCACTCTGATGGTCACGCCTTTTTTTTTTTTACTTGTGAAAACCCACCTCGGGATGTCACCCCTGCGGTGTTTGCGGCGGGGCGGTGTGTCGGACTAAAACCACACGGTGCACCAATCTGTGCCTGAGACGGGAGGGATCCGGGAACTGCTGTTATTAACACATCTGGACCCCTGATGGTCACGCCTGCTCCGATCATGCTGGACATTCTGCCAGCGTGTGGAGAGCCGTGTCCGCGTTGGTTCCTTACCTCTGAAGCATCATTTACTAGTAATCACCTCTATGTACCACCAGCCGGTATGTATACGCTGCCAATCTAGAGTTACAAAATTCGATTTCAAGGTATTTTTCTTTCAAGAAATTCCTAATAATAGACCAGAATATAGCATAGAAGCAGCGGTTTGCGCCCATGTCTCGGAGAGAATGTTAAGCCATCGGTCCTGATTGTCGTGAACATTTATGGCATTCGTTATTGGGAATTCGGTGCCCTCAAATGTACTGACAACTAGTTCAATCTTTGAATTCAGTTCACTCGTAGGAGCGAATCACAGCGGAGCGGATGTCCAATGCTAGTCGGTAGAAAAACGACGGTAAATGCTACCATGGGCGTATCCAGGTTAAGGCGGGGTAGGGCCTTCTGGGCCCAGAATATTAGCCGAACATATGCAGAGCCCGTTTTTATAAGGGATAAATATTTAACTTAACTAACTATTATAATAAGATTTAACTTAGTAGCTTAGTAGTACTTTTTCAACGAGAGGTACCCTCCGGATAACGATGTGAAGAAAGTGTTAAGTGACGATGACACGTTATGTAAGAAAAAAAACAGTTTATTTTTATTATAATTATTAGCAAGCCCTATATTCCACTTATTCCAGTAGTTTTCTTATCTTAGTTTTAAGTCAAGAAACGGAAATGTAGTTGAAACCGTTTATGAAAAGCATTGAAATATCAGCCTTAGTAATTTCGACTCATAGACTCATTGCTTACATTGCATTTTCAACCAAAAAGCTTCTCAGTTAAAAAAAATTTGCTAATTAATTTTGTTAACTAATTTAATAACATTGCTTTAGTTCACGATTTTTATTTAATTTTATTGTTTCATGCTAAATTGTTAAACGTGGAAAAAATAAGCGCTGCGACTGGCAAGCCCGATTGGTTTAATCTGTGGTCGGAATAACACTCGAAAAAAGTACCTATGCGACGCATACAACGGATGAGCTAAACTTTTGTTGTTCTATTTATTTATATGTAGGCCACCTACGACATACTAATAAAAGTGATAAACAAAATGCCTGTGATCAGAACAGATTATGAATGAGTAATACAGGTAGAAATACAGAGGAGGTGACAGAGCACACAGCACTCATGGACGGCCACATAGCAGAAGCCCATCCTGATAGGAAGGCAGCGATAGCGAGGAAACGCAAGAGTAAAACCGAAACTCAACGCACATATGGCGTAAGTACAATAATTAAGTTAATACGTGCACACAATCGTACGACTGTCTAAATATTGTTATCGACACTCGGCCCGTCTGTAGGTAGTAGTAGGTACTTAAGCTATGACTAAACCTCATTCTCACGCCTACTGTCTAAACTGTTTTTGAAATAATTATACTTTGTCCACACTGCAGTTACTAGTCGTAAAGTTATAAAGTTCAGTTTATTGAAAGTATCTAGCTCTTTAGTTTTAATAGTTATTCAATCTCCTTTATGAATAAAATTCATTACTAATTGCTTTTAGATCCAGTTCAATGCACAAATTAATGTGGAGTGTATTAATTGATGCTCCAAGACATAAATGGGATAACACAAATGATATAAGACTAGTTTTTAACTTTTTATGGGATCCTTGCCAATTTTGACACTAACTTACACTAAGAACTCAAGTTTTATAAGTAAATTTTTGTGTATTACTTTATCAAGGTGATTATTAGCTTCCCTGATTAAAATGCTGGTGTTATTTATTAACAGCCTTTAATAGTAAACTGCTGGACATAGGACAGAGAGGGGCCTATGGTGTTACTATAAGAAATTTAGTTTTAAACCAAAGTTATTTTAATTATGACTTTTGATTAGTATAGTACCTACTAAATTACAGTCTGATGTATTTGTTAAAATCTTGACTTTCCTCACCTTATACTTATTTTTTCTATGGATCAATATTTATATACTGTATTAAAACTTATATCCTTTCATAGATTTTTTAGTTTTAATGTTTGTAAACATTGTTAAGAGTAAATAAAATAGTTTTGTAGAGCAGGATTCCCAGACACTATTACTAGACAGGCATCCAATACATATAAAATGACTCACCCTGACTGACTGACTGATTAATCAACAATGCCTGGAAAGACTTTCAAAGTCGAATTTAAGTAATGAGATTGATTTATCTTACTCTTAGTCAAATATTAGGTCATTTTGCAGTGTAAAATAGAAGCAACATCTGTTATGAAAGTGATAAATAAAATATACGAGAAAAATATTTTAATAAGCTATTTTTAGTTTTTTCAACCAAACATCTGTTTTTTAACAATTAATCATATCATATATATCATATATCAATTTAAACAACAGTATTGTTTTAAAAGTAATCAAAGTCAAACAATCACTATCTATTAAGTTATCTGTATGTAAGTCATATGTTAAGCCTGAATAGTCATAGATAACAGTTCTCTTTTATTTAACCTCTATACTCCCTCCATTGATATAATCCTTCTTGCTTAACTAAACTCAATTGGTATTAATCATCTTATAAATTTGTAATCAAATAAATATTTAAGACTGCACTGCTCTTAACTGATCTTGAAGGTTGTTTTCATACCCCAGAATTATATAGCTGAGATTTTTGTAATGATGGAGTATATATTTGCAGAGTGTCGAGCAGTCAGAAGGTAGTGGATCTGGGGTGGTTCCCAGGTCAACGCCTCCTGTGCCACCACCAGCACCTCCATCAGAACCTCAAATTGAAGAGCTGGAGTTGAAATATGGGGCCCGTCATGTTATCAAGCTGTTTGTGCCTGTCACCTTATGTATGATAGTGGTTGTTGCTACAATGTCATCAATTACATTCTATTCAACCAAAGGTGTTTATTTGTGAGTATTTCTTTTAACAGTCAGTTTTTTTTTCTTTTTAAAAGACAACTCCTGCATTAGAAATATGTATTCTGTGTTGCGGAGGACTTTACATACATAGGTACATGAAGTGGACTCTGTCAGTCAGTGCAGTCATTTATCTAAAATGTACTATTAACTTCAAAGATAAACTTTACCCATTTTTAAATTAAAAAGTACCCAGCTTGATTACTGCATCATACCAAGCAATAGAAGAATTCTTTTATAAAACTATATTACTTTTGGTATTATAATTTATATAGCCCACATCACTTGAATCTATTGACACCTCATTCATTAAAATCAGTCAAAATTGATGTTTTTTGAGTCCATTTCAAATGTGTTTATAAAGTCTTATGTGATACAGATTTATTTCTAACTAGCAAGTTGCCCTGGCTTCGCTCTGGTTCCTTATGAAAAATATAATATAGCGTTTGCTATATATAATATAATATAAATATAATATACGCCAAGAAGACAATTATCGTTATAATTTAGCCAATCTACTCCAAAATTTTACAAATTATAAACAAAAACTTTTTACAAGAATCACTATCTATTGCTAAAAACCTGTGCAGTAGCTTTAGAACAGACACGCAGACAGAGGACTTTGTCTTTTTAAAAAAGAAAGTTAGTTTCTAACTTTAAACTTCTAATTCAAAGTGAGGGTACATACCTATTAACAATTTTTTTCTTACAGAGCTTACACACCTTTTCACGAAGAAAGTCCATATGCTGTAACTAAAGTGTGGAATGCGATTGCAAATTCATTGATTCTCCTCAGTGTGATAGCTCTGATGACAGTGTTATTGATAGTACTCTACAAGAAAAGATGTTACAAGATCATACACGGATGGTTAATACTCTCTTCACTCATGCTGCTGTTTTTGTTCTCATATTTGTATGTAGAGTAAGTATACATTTGAATTATTAAGATTCTGCGCCTCACAGTTGTTATTGTACCTTGCTCAATGCTAGATATACCCTATTTTTAACCTCTGATGCAAAAAGATGGATTTTATAAGTTTGACTGGAATGTCTCTCTGTGTATGGCATCACAGCTCCTAAACGGATGGAACGATTTGGATTCAGTATTTATCCTGTTAGAACTACAGAACTCTAAAATGTGATATAACGTACAATAAAGTATTATTTTATATTGCAGGGAAGCCTTACGAGCTTATAATATACCTATGGATTACATAACGTTAATGTTTGTTATGTGGAACTTTGGTGTAGTGGGCATGATTGTGATTCATTGGAAAGGCCCATTACGACTGCAACAAGCGTACCTGATTTTTATAGCAGCCTTGATGGCGCTCGTATTTATTAAGTACCTTCCTGAATGGACCACGTGGGTTGTTCTTGCTGTTATATCAATATGGGGTAAATATAATTCCAGACATTTTATAATTAGCTGTTTTTTTATTATTAGCTGCCAAAATGACTTTACTCTGCCTGATGGAAAGCATGAGTGGAATCCAAGAGTGATGATTACTCAATCCACTCAACTCCTCAAAGCGAACGTGGACAATGTAATATGGTGACCTACTGGCCTAGTGAGATGCTTTTTCAAGCCCCGCTTAAAAGACCCAGAATCATTGTAGGAGTGAAACACGTGTGTTGGTAGTGAGTTTCAAGTGGTGGTTTTGAGTCTGTTACAGTTTTATGAGAATTTACGAATTTGTTCTTTCAGACTTGGTAGCGGTATTAACACCTAAGGGTCCACTAAGAATATTGGTAGAAACGGCACAAGAACGTAATGAACCAATATTTCCTGCCCTAATATATTCATGTAAGTCGTGTTCAATATTTATTAGTTTTTAGTAAAATACAGAATACTAATGATTATGTATTTTCAAAGTTTTAATCAAGTAGTACCTGATTAATAGAACCCTGTAAAGATTGTTGTTACCGAAGAATATTATTTCAGCGACTGTGATGTACTGCCTAGCGGCGACGACGGTGCCTGGGAGTGGCGGGGAAGGTGAGCAGCGGCCCCGGGAACTACGCCCTCTCAACCCACACGGTTCGATATTTCTTGCATTGTATTACTGTGAATTCTAGCTCTGTCTGACAGCATTTATTGTTATTATATATCCCAGATGGCCTTAAAGTTTTTACAAAAAAAACAGAACCTATTCAACCATTTAGAGGTCAAATTAACAAAAAAAACGATTAGATGTCTATGAAATGTGCACTTCTGTAACAAAAAGAAACTTTTGCATCGTTATTATGCGACTGCCGTGCTGAGTCCGTAGTCGGGTAAAAGTGGAGAGTGGTATTAATAGGTTAATGTTGTCAGGTGGGCAAGGAAGCGACAGGGGCGACAGGGCGAGTGCGGGCGGGTCGGCGGCGGGCTTCGACGCGGCCTGGCAGGCGCGCGCCAACGAGCAGCGCAGCCTGCGCGTGGACAGCACGCAGCCCCCGCACTACACCACGCGTGTCGAGCGACCGCCCCCACACCCTCCTGCGCCCGCGCAGCCACCCGGCCTCGACGACGAGGAGAGTGAGTCATCACGCCTTCCTACTATTTGACAAACTGATAACGTTTTATGGGAGCGTAAACCGCTTCGTTACATAACGCGTTACGGCGTCAGTCTGTCTGGCTTCCCTTTCTCTTGCGCATACGGCAGCGGTAGGCAGGCTCCTCCTCTCTCTCATTCTAGCCGTAAAATAATTATCACATTTGTCAGGCGTCACGAGACACACGGGTTTTTTCCACCATTCTCTTCTTCTTACTAGCATTTATTAATTCCAAGATTATTTGGGGTCGGCTACTAGGACTACTAATGCAACAGGTTTTCACCTGAATATCGGTATTTCCGCGAAGGGCCTGGCATCGGACCACCCTCTTTGATACCATCCTCTGTGGAGTGGGTATGTCGCACTTGATCTGACTTACAGTTCTAGAAGCTGGGGAACCTGGTTTATGTGCTCTCCTATAGTGACTGAGAATACTTTTTTTTATTTATCTTTGTCCACTGTCTGCCTCTATGATTCCAAACGTTCTAATTTGAGTAAGGTCTCATGATCGAATATAAGTGTAAATGGTATTAAAATATTTTTCTGATATACTGATAATGATATCCTGCTACCTGTCTGCTGAATCGAACGCGGATTAAGATCGCCTATAAAATATTCCTTGTTTTAAATGTGAGCTGTGAGAGAACTGTGTCTAAGGCATTCCATGCATATCATAAAACTTAATAACATTACTGATTAAACTGAGAAGGCATATTAATCTACAACCCTGTTTCTTACTTCTGGATTTTTAAGATGTAAATATAAGTTTAAAAATTAAATTATTTTAGGTTAGATTTTTATTATCTGATATAAGGCTTTGTTTATTTTACAGAGGGTGTAAAACTCGGTTTAGGTGACTTCATATTTTATAGCGTGCTGGTCGGCAAAGCCAGCTCGTATGGAGACTGGAACACGACACTGGCGTGTTTTGTAGCTATTTTAATTGTAAGTATTATTTACAGTACGTACAGTATCATCATCACCAGCTTATCGCACTCCGCTGCTGTACATATGACTCTCCAATAGACATGGTGACAGTAACCAAGAACCACTAAAATCTATACTAATATATAAAGCTGAAGAGTTTGTTTGTTTGAACACGCTAATCTCAGGAACCGCTGGTCCGATTTGAAAAATTATTTCGGTGTTGAATAGTCCATTTATCGAGGAAGGCTATAGGGTATATATCATCACGCTACTACTAAGAGGAGCGGAGCAACAATGAAGAATGTTTCAAAAACGGGGGAAATTTTCACGCTACGGGCAATATAAGGCGCAAACGAGGTTGCGTGGGTCAGCTAGTAATGTATATATCTGATGAAATGGGTTTCATAGAGTATAAAAATCGTATTTATTTTTCGTATTTAGAGCCAGATTTATAGTTAACTAGATGAACCCCGACGTCAATTTCGAACGTGTTATACCGTTCGTGGACATGGGAAGACTGTTGACTGATGGGACGGGATGCGAATTAGTTCCCCTATAGTATAGGGGGCTATACAACCAAAACTATGTTTAAAAGTCGCGAAAGTCTAAAACAGTTACAGATAGTTCAAGTCATTTGTGCGTGCGCTTGTAATTATACAGCTTTCATTTGTGTAGCAGTGACGCGGACGTATAAAACCTGTTACTCCTTTTTTATTTTGTATCTAATATTACTTTGTCTTCTGTACTAATAAATAAATATATACAATTATGTATTGTATGTGTTCGTATTTACAGAACAAATTAGAGAAATTATAAGTCAATCTAGCTTCCATAGTATAGGCTCTACTTAGTTTAAAACTAGATGGCGTTGTGTTAAAATAAAAAATATTTATTATTATTTCATTAGACAGTATCAGTTATTTTACGTCCTAACTAGCTGAACCCCGCGGTGTTACCCGCGTTATTGTTGTACCGCGAGTAACGCCGCGGGACAAAGTTAGTCTAAAAAAAGTAGCCTAAGTTACTCCCCGGATCATCAGCTACCTGCCAGTGAAAGTCCCGTCAAAATCCGTCCAGCCGTTCCAGAGATTACCCGGAAGAAACAGACAGACCGACAAAAATTTTTTTAACTACACTTTTGGTATATGTAGCGTGTATACATACATATGCATTTAGTAAAAAGCGGTTATTTAAATATTACAAACAGACACTCCAATTTTATTTATTTGTATAGATATTAGTTATTATACACACTATGTTACAGGGTCTGTGCCTGACGCTACTGTTGCTGGCGATCCTGAAGAAAGCGCTGCCAGCGCTACCGATCTCCATAACGTTCGGTTTGATATTCTACTTCGCCACGCGATGGGCTGTGAAGCCGTTCGCGGACGCTCTGGCCGCCGAACAAGTGTTTATTTAGCTACCGCCCTCGTCTTGCACACATACTTAGCTAGATAAAAACGTTATCGCTCGCATTCACAGATGTTACTATTATCCATTTTGTATGTTTATAATTTAAGTAATCCCCGTTTCCAAAATCGTTTGCCGCAAGCGACTGACGCCTTCGTCAGTCGTTTCCCAAGGCTTCAATCGAAAATAAGTAACGTTTGTGAATGGGTGTAAATATCTGACAAATAAAGGCGTAAACGCAGATGTTGTTGATGAATTAAAATAATAAATAAGTTTTAATTTATTTTGATGTATTTCTAATAAAATATTTAATTACTTGGACTCGGTAAGAGACTCAAAATCACGAAATGTCATTTTCGTGCACAAAATACGTTAATAAAGAGATAACTTTGAGAAGATAGAAATAATATAATAATATTACATACATCCAAAGCTTGGTATTGATCGAAGTTCTAACACAAATTTTAACTAGTTTGAAAAACTAAGTCTTGTGAAATTTTGCCTTGGCGCGTGTTATCAGCCACATGTACGAATATGTCTCCAGATGTATAGTAAATCTAAACATGTTATGATTAACCTCAGAAATTAAATATTTGTATGAAGTTGCAGTAGGGCTCAGTTGCCAATTTGAATCGTTTGAGCCTTCAAGGTCCGAAGGGTATATAAAAGTTTGCCTACAGTCGTGTTTGTTTGGTGCACCTGTAAATAGATCGGGTAATTCCGGCGAACATAAAAGTAATGTAGATACTAGGTGAATTAGACACACATTGTTATACTTTCAATGTACATAGTGTAATATTTACTGCAAATAAAAGGTTACAAATAGGGTATACGTCGTTACATCTCTTTTACGTGAATTCTTACTCTTATCTATTTGACATTACCCTAAAATCACCTAAACTTTTTAGAAAGATTTCAAGACTAGCAACACATTTTTTTAATTTATTTATATTTAACTAGATAGTTAATTACTAATAAGTTAGCTGTGGCTGACAAATTTTAACATTCCATTTAAGTTACGTGTTAGACCTTGAACTCATTTAACAGTATTGTGCTCTCTTGCATCAGTTTGTATAACACCTTTTATGTGTGACTTTTGTTCAACGATTTTTATTGTAATCACATTTATTAATATTTTCCTTGACAGAAATTAAAAAGAATAAACATTTTCATTTGTATTATTAACATTGATATTCCCTCTCTTAGAATAGTCCAGGTATGAAATCAACTTGTCTAACTGCTTAATAGACAGTGCACTGCAATGAATCTATTGGCCATTCACCGGAAAATAAACAAGTATAAATGGGATGGATGTATTCACCACAGTAAAATTTTCATAACACAATTGTGCAAAATTATATTAGTTATGTATTTCAGTCAGGATATTTATGCTTCGGCCACACCTGCGCGACCAAAGCGATTGCGAAGCGAGAGCGTCTGCCGCGCGGCGGACGCTACCTATACTTTATGTATGGCGCTTTGCGCACCTACGCGATCACAAAGCGGGAGGGCAGCGTCCGCAGAGCGAGTGGTCAGACGTGTGTATGTGCGACAAAGCTGTTTCCTTTTTTAAAAGGCAACTCCCGCATTAGGAATATACATCCTGTTACGGGGGACTTAACAAACATACATGAAACGGACTTCAAGAACACCCAAACACAGAACAACAATTTGGGGATCACACAATGTTTGTTTGTTGTGCCATGTGGGATTTGAACCCACGAAACTTGGCGCAGAAAGCGGCGTGGCGACCGCTTAAACCACTAGGCCAACTGTACAGTCAAATTAATAATAATTAAGAATAATTTCACACACAGAAGATGATACAGAGGTGTTTATCAAAACAGTGAGAGGATATCCCATGATACATGATTTGAAAAACAAAGACTAAGAATTAAAAAAAAAAGATAAAATTTGGGATTGGATCGGTCCGAAATTTCAAATGAAAATATGAGACTGTTGCATTATTATAAGAGGCAATTAAAACATAAGTGTGATAAGGCGAGTTTCAAAATAATATCACTTAAGTGTTTTATTGCTTCTAATGATGCACAGTTGAATGTTCGATATTTGAATGCAAATACCAATACCAACTTTAAGAGTCAGTGGGATTCCGATGCTAAGTACGAGGATGTCATACCACAACAATTAAGTAGTTATACCAGATAAAGACGCGCAGCTTTAGTAACTGTTCACTAGCTAGTGAAGTTCGCGGTTCACGCCGAAATCACGCAGGTGTACACGTTAAGTTTCGCGTTGCGGACGCCCCCATCTTCATCATAGATAATCCAATTCTTTGATTTTGATGATGAATATGACGTAGCCTATAGTCTGGTATTATCTATCACTATCATTAAAGGATTTTTTTTAATTGGACTCGTATTTCCTGTAACTAGCGCTTCAACCAAATAAACACCTAAAAATATTGAGATAGATAATTAATTTTGTGTGTGTATAGGTACAACTTACAACTGTGTGTTCGGAAAACAATCACTTGGTCGATTTGTGTAGTTTTGTTCACACCGCGCGCACATCTATACAAATAAATAAAATTGGAGTGTCTGTTTGTAATATTAAAATAACCGCTTTTTACTTAATGCATATGTATGTATACACGATACATATACCAAAAATGTAGTTAAAAAAATTTTTGTCTGTCTGTCTGTCTATCTGTTTGTTCCGGGTAATCTCTGGAACGGCTGGACGGATTTTGACGGGACTTTCACTGGCAGGTAGCTGATGACCCGGGGAGTAACTTAGGCTACTTTTTTTAGACTAACTTTGTCCCGCGGCGTTACTCGCGGTACAACAATAAGCGCGGGTAACACCGCGGGGTTCAGCTAGTATTCAATAAAACAAAAGTTTCGTAAACTCTACACATTTTAGTATAATCTCAGTTTGATGATGATGTTCTCCTAGCCGATTACGGCCACAGCGGCCAGTCTAAACGGAGACCAGCGAACCACGCAGGAGATATTTTAGTGCACAAGTTTGTGCGCAAACACAATTCCTTCTCTCTCAAAATCCGATGGGACGGTTAACCGACAAGATCGGGGAGAGATCAGACGCAGGACCGACATCTTTACGTGCTCTCCGAGGCACGGGGGTTCAGACCCCAACTTCCAAACTCCGAGCTGTTAATAAGTATATGTATATACCCGAGAGACGATCGGCAGTCGCATACTTTAACCGCTAGACCAACGAGGCAATATCAGTTTACAGAGTAAATGAATAGGTGTTGTGTGTTGTGCATCTCTTTTTTGTAGGCTACCATTACAATAAATGAAAAATATATCTTTTAAAATATTTTAATATATAAATGTACATTTGTATTAAAATATACTCTATTGCTTACAAGTCAAATATTGCTCAGTTTTAATTTGTATAATGACGTTGAAACAACGATTGTGTACTTTATTGTAGGACATTTTAACACGAATTGGTGCATTCAAATTCTTATATTTAATTATAAAATGCCACTATTCAAGTGGCTGACTAAACAAGTTGCGATTATTCCACTCATTTTACATGTTTATATATGAAAGATAGGCATATTTTTGTATTTTTTTTACAACAAAATAATTAAATGGATGAACATAAATTGTTATTATATTGCACTAAATGATTGGTAACGTAAATAACGATAACGGTATAACAACATGCCACAAAGAAAGGAGGTACATTTTTACACTAGAACATAATCATTTCCAGAAAACTTTATAAAAAAAATTAAATTATTATTTCAGTCATACATATTGGTGTAAAACATGACAACATACATATAAATTATTGGTCCTTCAATATAAGAGCTTAATGGAACTAAAAAGATACTAAAAATGAATGTTTAATGGGAATGTGTATGCGTAATATTAAAGCGCTACAAATTAGGAAATAAATTAATTGTGCTAACGAATCAATGAGTTTTACGTTGTTTGACCATGATTTATAAATTATTAAATACTAGCTGTGCCCGCTACTTCGTACACGTGACTCTTGAATTTCTAGTTATTTTTAATTTTTCACTGTTTAAACCTATCTGGACTACGACAAACATTTAAAAACCAAATTAGTCGTTATCGAGTTTAAACGAACAGCTATTGATTTTTATACGAGAAGAAGATTGATATAACATCTTTAGTGTAATAGGGTAGTTGACTGTATCGTAAATAAATCCCGATGTCTCCTTCATTAAAATGAATATTACAAAACATAGGAAAATATAATTATTACTTTTTGATTTCTATTACAAATTTTAATCAAATAAACATTGTAATACATTGCTCAATTGGGAGTGTAAAACAGTGACGTCACAAGTTAGTTCTAAGTACATTTTTCATACAAAGTTATCGTTTTGATAGATGTTAAAACGTAACTTATTTGAATAAGGTGTCAACTACCCTATTATCCTAAACAATCCTTAAAGATAAGAAAGAATTAGAATTTCTATTCTACGTGTGGTGTACATTCTACATACACAAGTAACAACGGAATGATTGACGAGGCTTAAATTATTTTAATGAACCTATTCATCAGAATCATAATAAAATCACGACGCGGAAGTTAGCTTTACCCTTTTCGAAACTAGTCGAACATCCCCGATAACCATGTGAGTAAAACTAAATCCTTCATAAATATGATAGCTCCACCTAGCGGACCACAAAAGTCGTTAAAAGAAAGTACCACAACCAATTTTACTCTTCTTTCAAAAGTAAATTTTGTTCATTTTTAAGAGATCTAGACTCCATTATACCCAATAGCTCAATTAAAGTACCCCACACCCGTTTCACTTAAAGACTGTTATGTACAGGGATCTCTGCTTTCACTCCACCTTTCTTTATTACTTTTAAAGTGTCTCTAGTTGGCTTAGCTGTGTCTGAGGGAATGTCCTCTTTTATGGGAATTTGGTCCTTAACTTTATCCTGGGCAGGATTTGGAGTTGGTGCTTTTGTAGGTTGTTCGGGCGTTTTAGAAGTTGTTTTTTGTGGTGGTGTGGATTTTTCTGTGGGTTTTGGTGGTGGAGGTGTTGATTTTTCTGTAGGTTTAGCTGGTGGTGGGGTTGTTTTAACTGCCGGTTTTGGAGTAGCAGTAGCTTGTGGCTGAGCGGTAGTTTTTGGCACTTCAGGTTTCACTGGTGGCGCGGTTGTTTTAGGTGACGGTGTGGTTTTCTTTGGTGGTTGTTGTGGTTCCTTTACGGTCTGAGTAGGTTTATTTGCGTCTTTAGGAGAGTTTTTCTTCTCTTCCACGTTAGGTTTTGTAACAACTTTAGGCTTAGCCTCAACGTTGGGTTTCTGATCTACTTTAGGCTTTTCTGCAACCTTTGGTTTTTGTTCTACCTTGGGTTCTTGAACAACTTTGGGTTTTTGTTCCACTTTAGGTTTTAAATTCTCCTTTGATTTTACTTCTTCTACCTTGAGTGTTGGTTTTTCTTCTACCTTTGGTTTAGCCTGTTGAGGCTTTGTTTCTACTCTTGGTGATTCACTTTTCTTTACAGATTCAAAAGCTTTTTTTAACAATGGTGGTGCAGGGACTGATCCGATTCCAGATCTGATTAAGTCTTGCTCTTGCGGGCTGCCCAAGTACAACTTGTCATTGTATACAATACCGTCACTAATATGTCCAATGGACTTATCGTTGTTGAAATAAGCTGCAACGATATTTCCATTCCAATCAATTTGTAACAATCCAGTTAAGGGTGGCAACATTGGTGATATACTCTTGCAGTGACCAATCTGTAACAAAAAAAAAAAAAACATAAGAATGTAAATATACAATCCCGAACTTGCATTGCTTGCTGATTTTATTGAACACGAGCTGAACCCCGCGGTTTTACCCGCGGTTATTATTGTACCGCGAGTAACGCCGCGGGACAAAGTTAGTCTAAAAAAGTAGCCAGTTTCTCCCTGGATCATCAGCTACCTGCCAGTGAAAGTCCCGTCAAAATCGGTCCAGCCGTTCCAGAGATTAGATTTAACATTTCAATATTAGTCAATAGTCCACTCATTCTAGAGATTACCCGGAACAAACAGACAGGCACACAGACAAAAAAATTTTAACTACATTTTTGGTATATGTACCGTGTATACACACATATGCATTTAGTAAAAAACGGTTATTTTAATATTACAAACAGACACTCCAATTTTGATTTATTTGTATAGATGTATAGGTGATCAGAGATAACCAGTAGTAAATTAATAAAATTTAGATAAATTAATTCAAGTGATACTAACAAAGTATACAATTTCCTGAAAGATTATGTGTGGGTACACGCTGTTGAGATATTCGAAAGGAATTTCAATGAGTCGCTGTAGGCGAGCTAAGAACTTCCTCGCGAGCGGTGTGGTCGAAAGCGAACGCTGCAGCAAAGGATGTTCATCATCGAACACCGTGAACAAACCAACAAGGACACCAGACCCGTCCGGTAACGCGCGCACATTGTCGGGAGCACCTGTGTAATAAATAAAGAACGGAATAAGTATTACGTGTCATTTATACCTCTTTTATGAAAATAATACACGTCCACTAAATACTTAGGTACAGCTGTGTAAATAGTATAACTTTATAGCATTCTATAGAAATGTTATGCCACTTCGAATTCAGTTCTGACATACGCTATTGTCGCTGCAGTAATGTATTGCACAATATTTATTTTGCTATCGGTTATAGCAGTAAGATGTTTTACACTAACAATATACGAGAGTGACGTGAACTTTAGAGTTGATCCTGGCTCTAAGACGTGTATCTTTCAAAAAGCAAAAGATGGACAAACTATGGAAGTATTCTACCAAGTTCTGGACGGCCAACATGGTGAACTGGATATTTCATTCGATATAATCGATCCGAATGCCAAAAAAATTGTCTCTGATTATAAGAAATCTCAAAACTCTATCATAATGGACTTGGAAATAGGGGGAGATTATGCGTTTTGTCTGGACAATACATACAGTGTAATGAATTCTAAGCTCGTGTTCGTGTACATTCTTATAGAGGATAAAAAAGAAGTTAAGAAAGAGGATGAAAAAGCTGAAGTGGCCATCGGGGAAGTCGAAGAGGAGAAAGCCGAAGAAGGAATTCTCGAATGGGCGGGAACTGACGAAAATGGTGAAACGTATTACTTGCAAGTGGCATTCATTGCAGATTCACTTTCGCGAACACTCAAGCAAGTAATAAAAGCGCGACGTCTATTAGACATTTATGGTGCTACTAAATCACGGGACAGTTACATGGCGTTTGAGGACACTTTCATCGTAGATTTGTGGTCGGGACTCCAAATAACTTTAATGTTTGTCGTCGGAATGATACAAGTTTTTGTAATTAAGAATTTATTTAAGAGTAATAGCTACAGATCTGTATATTAAATTATTTGTTTATATGGTAAATATAATATATATATATACATCTATTGCTGTTCGTTTGTCTCGCTAACACTTGAGAACAGCTGGAAAAATGCTGTACGAGTAAAGCGTTTGCTCCAGGGAAGGTTTAAACGGTGAAACATTTAAAATAACTTGAAAATCCAAATGTCACGTGTACGAAGTAGCGGGCACAGCTAGTATGTAATGAAATTTTAACTTAAATCAACCAGTTACATACATTGTCAATAGTTAAAAGATACAGGTGGCCTAGTGATTTTTTTCATTTCATTTCATTTTTGATCATGACGGCTATGCCAGAGGTCATGGGTTCCATACCCACCCAAAACCAATCTTTGTGTGATGCACACGATCATTTGATTGGGTGTAATTTATCTATGACATGTATATACTAGAAAGTTTCGGTTAGTTAGGGCCAGATAGCCACATGTAAATTTTTTGAGATTGTGTTTTTAATTATTAACTTAAAATCTGGATTCTGTTACATATTAACACACTGCATAAAATCGAGTTTCCTATCTATTTGTATACACAGTCATAAAATATGTAAGCAAAATGTTAATATAATCATGTTTAGACAAATAAGATAATAATCCCAATGATATTTCAACTGGCCAATATATGACCTAGGTCCTAGACAAATGACTCAAAGATGATTATTTTAGTTATATTCAATTCGAGAATAGATTTTTTGGCAAGTCTTTCGTTTAAAGAAGGTTTTTTACCTGGCAATCCATCAACAAATGTTTCTGTTTGTCCTTTTTTTGGCCCTGTCACGTAGTGTTTCAATAGTTTAAACCGACAGCTCTCCGCAATCACCAAGAAGTCGTTGTTGGGCGATAAAACCAGTCCATTAGGGAACCACAGATCGTCAACAAGCACTTTGCTTTCGTTTTTAGCAGCATTGTAATGGAAGACTCTAAAAAGGGCAAAATAATACTTTTATCATTAACATAACCTATGTAGACCGACTTTGACAAACACAAATAAAAAACAAATGCAAGTGTGGAGTTGCTGACACATTTTAAAATTATTGTTATTAACTTAATTAACAACAAAAGTAGTTTTGAATAGGTATATTTTAAACCCCTTTAAAATATATAATTTCTTGTTACTACTTACAATACCTACTACTTTTGTTGTTACCTGTGTGCAATTTGCATACTGTAACCTGATCCGGTCTTGACCTGTGTATATAGTTAGCAGAATTAATTAATCCATATTTCGTGTTATGCTGTCGTTACATGCGTGTTTTTTTTTAAAAGGAAGATGGCCTATGGCATGCATAGCTGAGGCAAAAAAAATCCTTACAGAAGTTCTCCTTTCTACCTAATTTTACAGTGAGGTAACTAGTTATTTGTGCATGGAACAACCACCATATCGCAGGTCGGGCCGCTGGTGTAATCACGACACGTCGTTATCTTAAAACTTAAATTATTTGTCTATTGATAAAGCCAGTATGCAATGTTCGATATACTAACAGGGAAACTACATTTAACATTTCAAATTTTATCAGCATATAAGACAATTATTTGCGTGACTCATATTTATTTGTACAACTCATAGAGTAACCTAAATAGATAAGTTGAAACTTAAATAGATCTTATTTATACATTTTTGTGAGAACATGTAATTATATACCTTCCTGAAGGATCCAAGGTCATGCTGATCACTAAATCTTTCAAGCCAAATTCACTGGTAGAGTCTGTCCAGTAAATATCTCCATTTTTGGCCAACGCAACTGAATTAAACAGTTTCGGCGAACGCTTTTCAATTTCAACACGAGGTGAAACTAATAATTGCTTTTTGTCAGTCTTCAGGTCTACCTTCCAAATGCCATGGTAGGCATCTGCCACATAGAGGGTTTTGCCTTTATCATCTATTTCGAAACCTAGAGGTCTTCCACAAATATCCTCCTGTACTAATCCAGCTGTAAAAACATGACACCACTGTAATTACACTTGTCATATTTAGGTATACCATATTAATAAGTAATATAAGAAGCAATAAATGCAATATCTACAAAAAAATATCTTTTGTCGAACCTTTTTCCCACACTAAATTGGTCAACTTAAGTATACTACAATAAAGCAGAACTTTGATTATGTTGTATGGAGCTACTGCCATCAGTCATCAGACCTCCAAAACCCAAGTACAACGCAGCCGAGCCTAGTTTGCAGCTCACGTCAATTACGTCACACTTACGCTTAGGTACGGTATGCAAAAAAAAAGAATACCTTATTAAAATTCGATTTCAAAAAATTAAGCGAATGTCAGTGAATGTCACAAAATGTCGTCCAAATCACTTTTTCTGTAATAATTTATGTATTACCCGATGCGACAAGGCGCTCACGGCAGATGATCGGGGTGCCGCATTCCAGTGAGGTGCAAACTAAGCTAGTCTGCGTAGTACTAGACGATGTCAAAAAGAACATTGTTGGATTTTTAAAGCTCGAACTACCCATTACGATTGCCAAAGAAGTTCGTTCGTTGAGAAACCGAGACCAACTTTTCTATGTACCTTCTGAAGCACGGAGGTGTCTCAATAAGTCAAAATCAGAAAGCTATTAATTCAAGTAGGCCTTTTCAGACACTTTCGAAACGTTATATTAATGACTGAAAATGTTCATACATTTTAGACTGACCTGGCAAGAATACTTAACTTTGTAATGTGTTAAATTCAGTAGTGACCACTGAGTCACAATATCTATATTTAAAGAATGGGGGCAAACAAGTAGACGAGAGACCTGATAGTAAGTGAGCCTGAGCCCTTTGAGGCTGTCAGATTCAGAGAAGGGGTAACTTGGGTTCGGACACCATGACTAACTGTATTGAAAAGAAATGTGAGAATGCTTATATCACGACTGGTTTTCTGTTAGGCTGTAATACTTCAGTCGAGTCGCCTTTATGTCAAAAAACATAGTGCGGCTAGAGATTAATATTAACCTTGGGAGAGCCATGCTTCGGCATGAGTGGGCCGGCTAGACCGGAATGATACCACGGCCTCACAGAAAACTTGAGCTGTGTTTCACCGAGTGAGTGAGGATACCGGATGCCCAAACCCCATCCCCCAAAGACCGGCAATGCACTTGTAATGCCTCTGGTATTGCGAGTCTCCATGGGCGGCGGTCATCGTTTACCCAATTATTATTTTTAAATTCGAATGTGAGTATTTGTCTGTACAGAGACGGTATTGGTGTGGCATGTTGACAGTCACCGCCCGGGGCCTTATGCAATTTCGCAAGAACCAAAGTAGATGATAACGCAACACATTATAAAAGTTATGTCACGCTACTCCAGCTTTTGGCTGGGTAGTTGTCGTGGTGTTTATAAAATTTATGACCGGGGATTTCCCGTGTTTCATTTTGGCTGTCATTTCGTCACAACTCTCGTAGGCCTATACTTTTTTGTACGAGCAGCAGTATATGTTGCGTTACATATTTTTCAGTTTGAAATATCATCATTAAAAAATAATTCCGCAGTCTGGCAATGATCTTGCATTCTGGTTAGGGACGAATTTCTGTCTGTATACTGAGCTCTCCATAGACGACAAGAGTATGTGTTTCAAATTGAAACGGAAGGCATGTTGCAACTGTCTCATTCTAGAGTGAGATCTCAGTGTTTTCAATGCACATATTTACAAAAAAAAGTTTGTTAGTAATTTAGTAGCTTTCATAGTACAGACTCAGCTTTATTTAAAATAGATGGCGTGGTATGATGGATGACCGAAATATTAAATATCAAATGACTACAATTTGCCCGCGTCTACGACCGCGCGACCGCGTGTATTTCGGATACCGCGAAAATCATTTTTCAGGTTATAGTATATGACACTCACAAATAATTTGGCTTTTTATTCCTAAAATAATTTTTAAATGGGCAATCTCACAAACTTTACCTCTTTATTACGAGTAGTATACATGATATTGTGAGTACATATTGTTGTGTTTATTTATTAATTGGTTTACTCAAATATAACTACATTATCTTATCAGGGTCAAAGAATATTGTTTTATTTATAGTTGAGTAACTTCTATCACTGCACTCACCTATAACTGCACTCTTGGATAATATATATGGTTCAATAACTTTGCAGTACTTAGTACTTCAATGTTGTTAAGATCAAACATCTATACAAGTAAATAAAATTGGAGTGTCAGTTTGTAATATTAAAATAACCGCTTTTTACTAAATGTATATGTATGTATACACGGTACATATACCAAACATGTAGTTAAAAAAAAATTTGTCTACCTGTCTCTTTGTTCTGGGTAATCTTTGAAATGGCTGGACCGTATTTCACCGGACTTTCACTGGCAGGAAGCTGATGATCCAGGCTACTTTTTTAGACTAACATTGTCCTGCGGCGTTACTCGCGGTACGACGATAACCGCGGGTAACACCGCGAGGTTCAGCTAGTTTAAAATAAGATTCAAACCATAAGAATATTTTCAATCTAAATTCTATAATTTGTGTTGTTTCTTCCTCTTTATAAAAACACAACTCCCTATTAGGCATTTATTTTGTGTTACGGAGGACTTTGCAAACATGATGAAACAGACACAAAGAACAGCCAGACTCAGAACACCGATTTGTGGATTACATAAAGTGTTGTCCCATGAGGGTTTGAACCCAAAACACTCAGCGCAGTAGTTATCGGCGTGTCGATCTTAAACCACTAGGACAACTGTGTAGTTGTATCAGATATATTTTAATACAAGCATTTCGGCGCGGCTCCGCCCACTTGTTTGTCGGTTATCGCAGCAAAGAGTAGGCTATGTCCTTCCTCAAGAATCTCCATGCCAAATTTCATTGAAATCGGTTTTTTTTATGGTACAGATGGCAAACGAGCAGACGTATCACCTGATGGTAAGCGATTACCGCCGCGCCCATAGACACCCGCAACACCAGAGGCGTCACATGGCGATGGGGTTTGGCAGGGGATGGGGTATGGGCTTCTGCTATCCTCACTCACTCGGTGAAACTCAGAGCAAGTGCTATTTTACACCGGTTATCTGTGAGGCTGTGGTATCATTCTGGTCGAGCCGTCCCATTCAAGCTGAAGCATGGCTCTCCCATGGTCAATATGGTTTTAGGTTGGTGCAGTGAAAGTAGGACAGACAGACAGGGTTACTTTCGCATTTTCATTATATGTATGGATCATATCAATTTTAGAAGCAAAAAAAACCTATTTTATAACAGTTTTTAATTTTGTTATTTTTTGTTTATGTATGGGCATTATTTATCTAAAACTAGCTAACCCACACAACTTTATCTGCATTTCTCTCATTTACTAAAAATAGGAGTGACTGTGCAAAGAGCATATGGCTAGGAAGGATGTAAGCAGTGAACCAATGAGTATAGAGGAGAATTGAATAAGAAAACTCATTGTGTGGACTTTAAATAAATTGAGTAAAGAGCTAATATGATGATGATAAAAGATTGATATTTCAAACATCTGACAACTGAACTATGAAAGCTTGATTGAGTGATAGAATAATAAATATTTTATAAAAATACTAGCTGAACCCCGCGGCGTTACCCGCGGTCATTGTTGTAACGCGAGTAACGCCGCGCGACAAAGTTAGTCTAAAAAAAGTAGCCTAAGTTACTCCCGGGATCATCAGCTACCTGCCAGTGAAAGTCCCGTCAAAATCCGTCCAGCCGTTCCAGAGATTACCCGGAACAAACAGACAGACAGACAAAAATTTTTTTAACTACATTTTTGGTATATGTACCGTGTATACATACATATGCATTTAGTAAAAAGCGGTTATTTTAATATTACAAACAGACACTCCAATTTTATTTATTTGTATAGATTATGTTAGAAATATTTCAGTCACCATAGCAAAGGCTCTGTCTACTGTAGAATCAGACAGATATGTATAAAGTAAATCTTATATATTTGTCCTGTCTTTGGAATTATAGCCTTGTATATATTATCCCTAAGACAATCAAATATTTAAATTGGACTTACTGCAAGGTAGTCCCACTTTAGTGACAAAAGTGATATGACCGCCTGGTGAAATCTTGACAATTTCTCCTGTTGATAGACTGGTGTACAGCTCACTGTTGTACACTTGGAATGTTTCAGGTCCAACCAGCTTACCCTTGTATTTTTGTTCAACATTGTTCAAAGCATTGTTCGGTGCTAATGGTCCAACTCTTGGCTGTGTTGGCGACAGTCTAAAATTAAAATAAACTTAGATGTAATGATTAAAAATAATATAATTATCTATGAAAAGCTTATTGTATTCCTTGGAATCATAACTAATAAATAAAGTGGTACTTACTCAATGCTGGTGAATTTGGTGTATGGGGGTAAATTAGGTATAAAAACAATTAAGGCAGCAAATACAGCTAAATACAAAGATAACTTTATAGTTAACTTTACTATTCTCTTTATAAAATTAAAAATGAATCCCATCTTGAAAAGTATATCACCTGGAAAAAGCAAATAATTGAATTTATTGTAATAAATCAAAGAGTATTGATAAGAATGGATAAAACTTATCAAATAAGTTTAATCTTATTACATGATTTTTAAATAATCAATTGTACATTATGATAAAAAAAGATTGCATCTTTACCGCTTACGATTAAAAAACGTGTGCCGCCAGCGAGTACGTGAACGTGGCTGATGACTAAAGACAAAATTTGTAAAAACACTTTCACTGAGGCGGCACACGAGCTAAATGAATTTGTAAGTGATCTGTGTCTTTATTTAAACGCTACACTAAAGAAACATAGAGTAGTTACGCTACATTCTACAATACAATCACAAACTCACTATAAACATAAACTAAGTATCTTCCTCCAAACAAAAATAAACAAAAGGCGTAATCTAGTAATATTAATAAAAATACCTGTACCTACTTTAGCAAACACCTGTGATGACTTCAGAAATACAGTTCATAGATCATTTCCTGCAGAGGTAAAATTCTTCTTTTATCAATTTGAAACCAGTACACATCCAAGACACAGCCTAATGACAATTTTGTCAAACATCAGTCAAGTATCGATCAAGTTACTAAATGGTTTTAGTTGTTGCTTTTTCTTCTAAATGTTATAGTCAAGTGAAATTAACTCTTAAATATTAAATATCAATGGAGAAACTCCTCCTTTTGGAAGTCGGTTAAAAACATATAAATACAAACGTAGAAATTGAATAAGAAAACAAAAACAAATTGCTTTCTACTAAACACGCTTTCGACCGTTTGGCCGCTCCTCCAGAAAATATGTACTCTAAGGTTTTAACGGTATGCTTTATTTTTTTAAATTATCTGCCCGTGGCTCGGTGATGTCATAAAGATTCAAAAAGTAAATTCGAAATCCTACAGACTTACTAATAAATATTATAAACCTGAAACTTTGTAGGTGAATGTTTGTTACTTTTTCACGCAAAAACTACTGAACGGATTTGGATGAAACTCGCGATAACCGACATTGACGTGGGAGGAACCGCGGGCTACAACTAGTAAAATATAATTGTCTTTTTATTTATTTTTTTACAATTTAGATCTATAAGTAGAGTTTTAAACAATAGTTTTTGTGAACTTCTTACAAAAGTACTTCGTACATTTGATTTTAGATGGAAATCCATTGTTCAGTGCCATGTTTTTGGAATCTGTGGTCGTAACAACAACATTCCGAGAGTTGGTAACACTGACATTACCATAGAGTATAGACGACTCAAGCCGTCAGTGACGTCAGTCCCATTTTCTTCCTTCTTTTATCTGTGTTGTCGCCGCGTCGGACGTGCTCCTTCCTGCTGTGCAGCGCTAATAAATTATTTGCACCATGGGTCACGCTAATATTTGGTATTCTCACCCTCGTAGATACGGACAGGGCTCCCGCTCATGGTAAGACTTAATTGCAAGCTCTTAATCACCTGCTTTAAATTTACGATATTTGGTTAGAAGAACACGTGCTTAATATGTTCGTTTGCATTTTTCAGCCGCGCCTGCTCTAACAGACATGGTCTTATCCGCAAATATGGATTAAACATTTGCAGACAGTGCTTCAGGGAATATGCCCATGACATTGGATTCAAAAAGGTATGTTTGTGTTACATATTAGACTACATTAAACCGATTTCGAATTTAGCAATTGATTTGACAACTATTAATTATGTATATTTGGTCTAAGCGAAATATTAGAAAGTACTTAGCAACCTAAATTCTGCAAACATATTAAAAGTGTAAACAAATTTACACCATACCATAAGTTTAGATCAACTGATAAATACATTTCTGGTATAATTTTTAATTAAAATCCAAGGGGCTAATGTGCATTTCTAAACTTTGATTGTGACATACAATTAACAATTTCAAAAACAATGTGATGTTGAATCTTTGATATTCAACTTATTGTGTGCAATGTGTTGTTATTAATTTCTATAGCACAACAAACATTGTTAAATATCCAAACTCATTGTTGCTGGTGTTGAGTTCTTTTGGTATTGAGTTATTGATGATGGATTTATCAAGGATGGCTTTTAGGTTATTTAAAACAACATTTGGCTATGATGACTAGGGCATGTTGAAAAACAGGGAATTTATTCCTTTAGAGACTTGAGTGGATCAGCTGACATTCAAAATAGCAATGCAAATATTACTTACTAAACTTGAGGTACCAAAGGTCTTGATCTTTAAAGTGATTAAAATAAACTTCAACCATTTATTAAAGGACTTCATGTAAATGCTATTTAAAAAAATATAAATGCTAATGATTCTACTAAATCTAAATTACTGTTTTTAACAAATGATTAAAACTTGTCAAAAGAAATGTCTAAATCAGGGTTTATCATTACAACCAAAGAATGCTAAAAATGCTACCTCATTTGCATCTAGTGTGTCCTGTAGCGTGATGGTAAACAGCGTGAACAAATTTGTTTACCATAAAAAAGTTTTTACTGAGCCAACTACATAAACAACTAAACACATATATGTATACTGCTGCAGACTTCTAGAACTTTCATAGTAAAACAATTCTGACATAGATTATTTGTGCAAAACTCTCACCATGTACGCAGAGTAGGCCCTGTTCTTGCAAAATTTTTGATTAATAATCTGCTTCTTTTAGTCATATTGTGATAATAAATAGCCTATAACCTTCCTTGATAACTAGTGTATCTCAAACAATTAAATATTTAATTCAGACCAACAGTTCCTGAGGTTAGCATGTTCAATCAAAGAATAAGACAAACAAACTCTTCAACTTATAAATGTTCATATAGATATAATAGTTGTTTCCCGTGGTTCTGCCCGCCTGTATTTCGGTTATTGCGGCAAATAGTAGATGTGCTATTTTGATGTATAAGCTATATCACTGTAAAGTTTCATTCAAATCCGTTATGTAGTTTTTGCATGAAGAAGTAACAATCACACACTCACAAACTTTCCCCCTTTAGATATTAGTGTAAAGTGTGATAGTTGAATGATGACTTGAACCATGATACCAACACATATAGTGAGTTTAGTAGCCACCTCACCACTTCCTACTTTGATAAATGATGTGGGTTTTATCCCCACACCACCATACAGATAGGTTATGAACTATAACAAGGACAGAGTTGTACATTTTCCAGAAAAAAATAACTATAAAATACATCCTCTGTCTTTTTCAAAAACTAGGTTGGTTTTAAATCTATTAAATAGGATAGGGCTTTATGTTTGTATGTGGAGTGACTGCCCTCAGTATATCATATTAAATAGAGATATTTCGGATTTTTATATGGCTCATATGGCAACTGGGACTGATGGGTTTACATGCCTACTGCGACACCGAAGCGTCTTAGTGTAAAAAAATATATTATCACCCTTCCGTAGACTGCACTAGCTAGGCTTGTTTAACTTTGCAGAGAATCAATTTACAAAGTTACCTTTACAAAGTTTATTTTAGTTCAGAATAGAGACTGATGGCCAGGCCATGTTCTATATTTTAATATAATTACACTTGCAAACAACTTGTTTAAAATATTGTGTTCAAATACTAATATATTTTTTCTTTTGTTTCAGCTGGACTAAAATGTTTTGTCAATAAACTTAATTTAAGTTAAAATGTGGTTTTATTGAATAAAATTCTACCAGACATTGTTCATTTTTCCTCTTCCACCCTCTATGTGGTGGTTGGTTTACGAATATAGCGTCACCACTCCTAATCATCCCAGAGGGGAGGTACTAAGGGGGCAAACTACGCAGCACAAATCTTGAAGCAAAACACAATACCAACCTGTCTGGTAAGTGTGGTATAGGTGCCGGCATCTAAGTTGGCCAAACTTCGGCGTAGTGGGGGTAAGTTCGCGTATAGTACACTAGTGCAACAAATCTAAACAAGCAAAATTGAAATGTAGTCGACTTACGCACCAATCGCTTGCTTGGAAACGGTGCTACCACAATCTTCACACCAATCGCTTGCTCGGAACGGTGCTCTCGCGTCTATTTGTCAACCAAAGGGACCTAAAAACGAATACTGCGCATCTAACAAATCTGGCTAAGTTAAATGCTGGCACTGATAATGTGTAGAAGCCTATGTCCAGCAGTGGAGTGTTAAAGGTTGACTGCAAGGTGGGTCTAGTTGTTTAAGCGGTTGCCACTCCGTTTTCTACTGCGCCAGGTGTTGTGGGTTCAAATCCCACATGGCAAAACACTTTATTTGATCTATAAATTGTTGTTCTGAGTCTGGGTGAACTTTGTGTCCGTGTCATGTATGTTTGTAAAATCCCCGCAACACAGTATGTATATTCTAATGTGGGTGTAAGGTTGTTGACACCTGTTGATGTGATGTTCGTTTGTAAGTTTTACTTACGAACTAACTGAACCCCGTGGTAGAACAATAACCGTGGGCAATGCCCCGTGGTGAAGCAAGTCTAAAGAAAGTTGCCTAACTTACTCGTTATACCATCAGTTACCTATCAAAAGTCCCGTCAAAATTGTCCTGACGTTCCAGAGATTAGCCGGAACAAACAGAGAGACAAATAGACAAAAATTGTAAAAAATATTTTTGGTGTTTATACCGTTTATACATACATATGCATTTAGTAAAAATGGGTTATTTTAATATTACAAACAGACATCAATTTTATTTATTTGTATAGATGTAGTTATACATTTTACATTCCCAATACCATAAAATAACAGCTTTCGATTAAGAATTATGGGGTTAGAGTCAGGTGAATTCATAGTTGCTGCAAATGGTTTAAATGAAATTCAGATTGATGATTATAGCAGGGTCTAGTAGTTCTTAAACTTTAATGGAGTTAGTAAAGATAAAGTACCTACTTGGGCTTTTCTATGATCAGGCGCGGTTTCAGCCTGAAATTTGGGGGGGAGGGGTCACTAATAATCAATTTAAATCGAGTAAACTAGACATTGCAAAACACACAATTTTATTGCACACATTTAAAACAAATGGATGTCATTTGTTTTTATTGGGAGGATAATATTTGAGACGTCCGGGACTATCTTTGGATATATACTTAGAGGAGGTAGCTTCTTAGGGGGACACACGAAGGGCGTGTGGGACTCCCGACAAATCAGTCAACCGACTAAACCTCTCAGCGGCCTAACTCAGTAGTTAAGAGGAGCTCCAGAAACACATCAGCGGCTTCTGGAGTAAATCAGGGGATGAAAGTCTGCGTGAGCGAAGCCGCGTGCAAAAGCTAGTAAAATATGTAACCGTAATTGTAGGTATTAAAAAACAAGTAGGTAAATATAAATACAAAATTTTATTTTACAAAACTGTACAAAAGTATAAAAATCTAGGAAAATTCATATTAAATGTTAAATATCTACAACACTCCTTAGTTTAAATTATGAATTGGCTTGCGCTTGTCGGAAATTGCCCAGTGTGGATCCTACTCTCTGCAACAAAACGTTTACATTAGTTTTTATTTACAAAAGTAGAGATGGTAATCTAAATAATTCCTAGAAAAATGTCCTAGGTAGGTAGGTACTTAGCTGTAATTTACTCAACCTATTGTGTAAATTATGGCCCTAGGTTTTATAAAAGTTAAATACATACATAGCCTGTCAAAATCATAATCCTCCTTTGGCTTTCCACTTAAAATGTCAAGCATCAGTTTAAATTCTTAGTTTATTAGATCATTTAACATTGAGTACCTATACGAAAGGATTAATGTCTACTGTAGTGTATTATCTATGAGGATAAATAAGCAAACTCGAGAAATAGAGATTTCGCAGTTTTTATTGAGTAATGAAATAGGCGTTTATCTTTTAAATCACTTGATGAAAAGTGACGATGAAACGAAACCTTTGCCCTAGCGAATTCACTCCAGTTAAACAATACAGAACATTTTGTTGATTAGGCTTCCAATTTATGTATGTAGTTTCAATAAGCTGTTCCTGTTGTTTTGTATTAGCAATACGAGAATCAATGACTTTACTTGTGTTAATTTGATATTAATAGTCCTTGTTACTCTCTCCAAAAATTAAAAAAAAACTTAACTTTTTGTCTGTTCCCCTTATTCGTCTTCATACTTTTTGGACTTGCAAACCTAATTTTCTTTGCCAGTAATACAAACAAGTCAAAAGCCGTAGATATGGCAGCCATGAAAGGTTCCTGTCTATTTTATAATTCTCGAAAATTTACCTGGCCGACACCAACAAGAAGCGATAGAAGGCTGCGCTGTGGGGGTCTACAGTACTTCTTGCCACCTTCAGCACAACAGAGGTTAGGGAAGCAGTCGATGCTGGAGCTGCACTTTTGAGGAAACAGGTCGTTTTTAGGAGGTGATGTGCACTGTAAATACTGCTCGAACATCCGCACCGCTGAAATCATCAAAAAAATATATTTCAAAAGATGCTTCATTTAACCACGATAGGGGCCATAGGTCTTACTGAGGGTCATACAATAAAAGGTAAACTTACGCGTTTCGATCCTATTTGCAACTGGTACTAGATCTAGTCTTGCATGTGCTGTGCGGCAGTAGGACCGAGTTCCATCGGGACAGCATATCCGCGGCCAGCAATCCGCGTCAGTCTTGCAAGTCTGGACTTCGAACAGTAGTTCACCCAGTGGGGTTGCCGGGCATTCTCGGGGAATAACACCTAATAAAGCTATAAAAAAGCAAGTACCTAAATAAAATATCATATAACCAAGCACATGAAAATGTTTGCAGTTCAAGTTTATTTCAATACTAGCTGAACCCCGCGGTTATTGTTCTACCGCGAGTAACGCCGCGGCACAAAGTTAGTCTAAAAAAAAGTAGCCTAAGTTACTCCCTGGATCATCAGCTACCTTCCAGTGAAAGTCCCGTCAAAATCTGTCCAGCAGTTCCAGAGATTACCCGGAACAAACAGACAGACAGACAAAACATTTTCTAGCTACATTTATTTATTTATTTATTTATATGCATTTAGTAAAAAGTGGTTATTTTAATATTACAAACAGACACTCCAATTTTATTTATTTGTATAGATAAACCCTAGATTTAAAAGAACTCAAACTGTCATTAAATGACAATTGATAAGTCTCTGCTCTAGTGGTACTTATGTTCAGGACTTAGTTACGCGTTCAAATTTAAGACTGGCGCGATTCTTTATCTACCGTAATTCTCTAGTCCATTATTTATTTAAAAAGTGAATTATTAATTGATGATATTTTTGATTATACTAAGATATTCAACTTCTGTGACATTTTATTTGTCATTGTTGGCAACTGATCCGTTAAAATAAACTTGAAATATTTAAATCCTCGTAATTTATTATTATGATTATACATGCTTGATTTAATCTACATATCTATACTCTACAAATAAATAAAATTGGAGTATCTGTTTGTAATTTTAAAATAACTGCTTTTAAATAAATGCATATGTATGTGTACACGATACATGTGTGGTAATCGATATATGTAGGTGTATATAAATAATAGTCCACAGTCACAAGAGATTTTATGAAAGTTTACTTAAGATATTACACACATAGAAATTACACTACAATAAGAAGGAGTAATAGTATTAAAAGAATCACAATAAAATATATATGGAAGAACGTTAAGATAACTAATTTTAGTGCGGCGAGATAAATATATAGTAACAACGATAGGCCCGGGACGGTACTGCCCGACCTCCTATCTACATGGACGGGCCGTCTCGCGGCACGTATGCGCGAGCGCAACAATATGATCGTGCCGGCTCGCCCGCACTCACAGGGCGCGTGCCGTCGCGCCGGCCGGCTGATACAGAGTAAACAACTATATAGAAACACGATCTGTTTGTATGTTTGACAATATAATGATTTTAAATTTAAAGTTGTATATAATATTATTTAATATTAAACAATGTATATAATAAATAAATAGGTTCATAATTAAAACATACGACAAATAATTATAATATAACGAACACAAATATGTGTCCTGAGTCACTACATCACCCCCTTCCAGAGACCGTCAAGGGCGATAATAGTCGGGAAATTTAACGCGACGTCCTGACCGCGTCGCTCTAATGACGTCCCTGTCAGTGGAACGCAAGCCTTGATTATCCGCGTCAGGAGAGTAGTGATGAGTGTTAATGTTGAGTGGTGACTGTGGTGTGTCATGATGTATGTTTATAGTATGTGGCGAGTGTGATGTGTCAGGGTCACGCAGTATGAAGGCTGGCTTAATGCGGTCTATCGATACGGTAACCGGTTTACCATTTACCATTATTTTAAAAACCTTGTCCCCCCTTTCTATGACCCTATGAGGACCAGAATATGCTGGTTTCAAACTACCCCCAGCAGTGCAGTCCCTAAGGAATATGTGTGTTGCAGATGATAAGTCCTTGTAGATGAAGATTTTCTGACTACTGTTGTGTCTGGCTGCTGGTGATGGTTGCAGCTTGCTGACGATATTCCGAAGTCTTGACAGGTAGTCAGTAATGTCTACGGTGTCATCAGTGTGAGGTTCAAAAAATTCACCAGGGAGTCGCATTGGCTGGCCGTATACCAACTCGGCAGCTGAAGCCTGAGCGTCCTCCTTGAAAGCGCTACGAACACCTAATAAGACTAGTGGAAGAGAGTCCACCCAACTGTCATTGCCGTGGCAGGTGATAGCAGCCTTGAGTTGCCGGTGGAATCTCTCCACCAGTCCGTTACAGGCTGGATGATACGCAGTTGTTCTGCGATGTTGAAACCCGACAATGGTAGATAGGCATTTGAATAGTGCGGATTCGAACTGCCTACCTCTGTCGGTTACGATATCTGATGGGCAACCGAAACGAGCGATCCATCCACTCAGTAAGGCCCTTGCGACCGTTTCTGCAGTTATGTCTGCTAAAGGTATTGCCTCAGGCCATCGCGTAAAGCGATCGACGGCTGTGAGACAATATCGAAAACCTTGGCACAAGGGTAACGGTCCCACAAGGTCTATGTGTATGAACGCAAACCTTGAAGTGGGTAATTTAAAAGACTGTAATGGGGCGGAGACGTGCCTTGTGGTCTTTGAGCGCTGGCAAGCCAGACATGAACGGACCCACTCACGGCAGTCTTTCCTCACCCCAGGCCACACATATCGGTCAGCTACCAATCTTGCGGACGCCATAGTACCTGGGTGACTCAAGGAGTGCAGGCTAAGGAAGATTGTCCTGCGCAACTCTTTGGGCACAAATGGTCTGGGCGTTGCAGTGCTGACGTCACAATAAATTTGAGTCTGAGAACCTGGAAGACTTACCTTTATTAAACGAAGCGAGGTATCCCCAATAAGCAGTTGTTTGAGCTCCGGGTCTTCTTGCTGAGCTGTAGCGATCCTTTCAGCGGGCACCGGTTGAGAAATCTCCTCAATGCGCGAAAGGGTATCCGCCACGACATTGTTCTTCCCAGAAATATGCCTGATGTCCGTTGTAAACTGGGCTATAAGGTCTAGGTGACGGAACTGTCTTGGGGAGCAGTTCTCTTTACGAGATTGGAAGGCGAAAGTGAGAGGCTTGTGGTCTGTGTAAATCACAAAGTCACGAGCCTCCACCATATGACGAAAATATTTGATACTCTCGTAAATGGCGAGTAGTTCGCGGTCGTAAGGAGAGTACTTAACCTGTGCCTCGCTCAGCTTCCGTGAGAAGAAAGCTAGAGGCTCCCATGCTCCAGCTCTTAGCTGCTGAAGGACTGCACCAATGGCTTTGTCGGAAGCATCCGTGACTAACGCCAACTTAGCGTTGCAGTCAGGATGAGCCAACATTGCTGCTCGGCAAAGACTGTCCTTGCAGTTCTGGAATGCCTCGTACTCCTCAGGTGAAAAATGAACTGGGTGTGAACCCTTAACGGAGCCAACGAGGAGAGCATTTAAAGGTGCCTGATAGGAAGCTGCGCCTGGGATGAAACGGCGGTAAAAATTTAGCATCCCAAGAAACCTGCGTAACTCTCTAACAGTCTTGGGTGCTAGGAAACTCTGAACTGCCTCGACCTTGGAAGGCAGTGGACTGGTACCTTTGGCTGACACGTGACAGCCTAAGAAGTTGACCTCTGATACTCCAAAGACACACTTAGAGCTGTTGATGACCATACCGTATTCTCTGATTCTGGTGAAAAGCTGACGCAGATGGTGCTCGTGGGTTTTCTGGTCTTTTGAGAAGACCAAAAAATCGTCGCAGTATGCGTACGTGAAGTCTAGACCTCTAAGCATTTCATCCACGAAACGCTGAAACGTCTGTCCGGCATTTCGAAGTCCAAACGTCATGAATGGAAATTCGAACAGACCGAACGGCGTTGTGATCGCAGTCTTCGGGATGTCCTCAAAATGTACTGGTATCTGATTAAAAGCTTTTACCAGGTCAATCTGAGAGAATACGGTACAGCCAGACAGGCTATGGGCGAAGTCCTGGATGTGCCTGATCGGGTATTGGTCTGGAATGGTTCGGGCGTTCAGCATCCTGTAGTCGCCACAAGGACGCCAACCGTCATCTTTCTTGGGTGCGAGATGAAGAGGCGAAGACCAAGGTGACTCAGATGGGCGACATGTACCACTCTGTAACATCGACTCGAACTCAGACTTGGCTATTTTTAATTTGTCCGGGGCCAATCTGCGCGGTGTACATGATACTGGTGGCCCTGGTGTAGTACGTATGTGATGTACTGTATTGTGTCTTATAGTGCGATGTATACCGTGTGGACGTGTGATGTCGGGAAATTCCCTTAGTATGTGAGTGTATGCGGAATCACCAAGACTCACCCTTACCGAAGAGACGCCATCAGAGCGACGAACAGGCAACGCCGGGGCGGAGAGCGTAGTACAGTTGTCGATAAGGCGTTGGTTCCTGCAATCAACAACTAAATTATAAAAAGATAAAAAATCTACGCCTATTATCGCCCTCGTAACGTCGGCAACAATAAATCGCCAAGCGAAGTCACGGCGTAGTCCTAGATTTAACGTCACATTAATAAAACCATAGGTAAAAATTGATGTACCGTTGGCCGCACACAGTTGGTAGTTTGTTTTCGAAAGTCGCTTAGATATTGCCGATCGGGGGTAGACACAGAGGTCGCTACCGGTGTCGACCAAAAACTGCACCTTCGACCTTCGATCGGTGACGAATAAGCGACCAGCACTCGGACAATCATGGGTCGCCATCACTGATTGCCCCTCACATTTCCCGACGGAGGGTAGTCGCACGGTTTCACACATTTCTTAGCACGGTCGCCGAAATTCTGGTGGTACCAGCACTGGGGGAACCTCCTATAGCTGGATTGGGATCTTCTTGAAGGGGATCGATGACGCGTACGACTACTAGATCGTTCTCTCGGGCGTGACATTCGCTCCACCTTCTCCGCCAGCATCTCCACTTGTCTAGTTAGAGCAGCGATCTCAGACTGCGCGCTGCTGCCTTGGACGCTTGAAGATGCAGGAGTTGTGATAGCAGATGTTGATGGCATCTGGGTTCCGACAACGTCGTGGATCCGGTCTGCCAGTTCAGCCAGCTCAGCCAGATCCTGCTTGGACTGCGAAGCTATGATAGCCTGCGTACTTGCAGGTAGGCGGCTCGTCCATATAGTCCGCAGGAACTCTTCTGGTACGCCTGGACCAGCAAGGTTGAGGAGGTGACGGTAGAATTGGGAAGGCTTCCGGTCCCCTAGCTCCTCGTGCATAAGAAGCTGCTTCACCTTCCTCTCCCGAGAAGCAGACAACCTCTTTACCAGCTCGACTTTCAGCTTCTCGTATTTACCGTTGTCTGGCGGGTAACTTATAATATCTTCGACCTCGGCCGCGTATTGTGGATCCAAGTTACCGATGATGTAATAAAACTTGGTTTCATCTGTCTTAATATTCGCTAAAGCGAATTGTGCCTCCATTTGCGCGAACCACAGCGCCGGTTTTTCGGGGTAGAACGGTGGTACGCGTACTCCAACGCGAAATGTCTCCGCTGCTGTTTCACCGACATTCTGTAAGCTATCCGCTTTATTCTGGGTCATTCTCGTGTTCTTTCGGGGTCACCAATGTGGTAATCGATATATGTAGGTGTATATAAATAATAGTCCACAGTCACAAGAGATTTTATGAAAGTTTACTTAAGATATTACACACATAGAAATTACACTACAATAAGAAGGAGTAATAGTATTAAAAGAATCACAATAAAATATATATGGAAGAACGTTAAGATAACTAATTTTAGTGCGGCGAGATAAATATATAGTAACAACGATAGGCCCGGGACGGTACTGCCCGACCTCCTATCTACATGGACGGGCCGTCTCGCGGCACGTATGCGCGAGCGCAACAATATGATCGTGCCGGCTCGCCCGCACTCACAGGGCGCGTGCCGTCGCGCCGGCCGGCTGATACAGAGTAAACAACTATATAGAAACACGATCTGTTTGTATGTTTGACAATATAATGATTTTAAATTTAAAGTTGTATATAATATTATTTAATATTAAACAATGTATATAATAAATAAATAGGTTCATAATTAAAACATACGACAAATAATTATAATATAACGAACACAAATATGTGTCCTGAGTCACTACACATGTACCAAAATAACATTTAAAAAAATTTTTGTATGTCTGTCTGTTAGTTCAGGATAATCTCTGACTATACCGATTTTGACGGGAGTTTCACTGGCAGGTAGCTGATGATCCAGGGAGTAACTTAGGCTACTTTTAGACTAGCTTTGTCCCGTAGTTACCCGCGGTACACAACAATAACCGCGGGGTTCAGCTAATGTGTAATATAGTTGGTACCTTAGAACAATTACCAACGATGAATAAAATTTGTATTTGAAGGATAGCGATGACGCAGCAAAATTAAGGGGTTAAAAAAACAACGCACATTTTCCACGCTAAAATGTAAGATTTATTATATTTATTTGATTACATTGATTAATTTATAGGGTAACTGTAAATAATCAGGTCTGTAGAATTAATGCAGAAGATACCTACACCTATACGTATGCTAATTATACAAAGTTGGTAAGTATGTGCATAACGTAACGTTATGGATTGAATTTGAAGCATTATGTCCAAACAAACACAATTTCCTTCATAATACCAAACATTAAAACGGTAGGGAAGAGCGTTAACGGCATTTAACCATCTGACAGTTATATTGGACTGCATTAATACGATGGCCTTACAGAAAACCAATAAAGCGATTGCACGTATGACGTGGTGGTTTAAGCGGACGCCTCGCCGTTATCTACTACGCTGAGTGTTGTCTATTCAAACCCCATATGTGAAAATAGTTTTGTGCGATCCACAAGTTGTTCAGTGTCTGGGTATTTATGTCCGTTTTATGTATGTAAAGTCCTGGTGACAGGATATTCCTTAGTATTCCTGATATTCCTAGTAGGGGAGTTATCTTAGCTGGGAGTTGCTTACTCAATAAAGAAAAGGTTTAACATTACGTACGTTGATGTGGTATCGGAGGTGAGGTGGGCCGAGGTGCTGGAACACCTTTCACACACCGTCCCTCACAGCACACTTGATCTGGTCCGCCGGTTGCGCGACATTGAGAATTTTTCTGGCACAGGATCGGAAACAGGATCACCGGGGCTTGACCAGGCTTCGGACACACGAACTTCTGCGTCTTGCCTGCGCTCGAGTAATCCACGTTATACTCGTAAAATGTATCAGAGTTACGTGTTCGTGAATAATTTATGTCAGCGGTAATGGAATTACCTACGAACAATACGAATCTAGTCGATTATTAACAGATGTCTAATGAAAGCCTACTAAAATAAGCTAACATATAATAGTACCTAATACTTAAACTTATCACATTTATGATTTATGGTGCTATTTAATGAAAAAATGCACAGTTTGAATTGTAACTGGTATCTTCTTACAGTGCAATTAACGCAACACTGCTATTCACAATTAAGATTTTATATTTCCTTAATAACTGTTTTACTAATTAAATAATGAATGATTAATGTATTACCGGTACATTACCAATTTATGTGTAAATACGGTTTCTAATAGACGGGAAGGCTTTAAACCTTTTTGTTGGTGCATTAATGTTTTGTCACTTTGTTGTTTGTATTTTAAAGTAAAATACTTGGTAGATAAGTATTACAGTGCGTTTGGTATCCCCACTATGATAGGTACCAGCATCTATGTAAGCGAATATTCTGTTTTAAGACAAATGTTAGTCAATATTATTAATTTAATACTAATTAGAAAGCAGTTAAGTAACACAATGCCATTGAATATAATATAATAATAGTATTCTGTCAACATTTAATATAAGCACAAACAAAAGTGGCCAAACTTAAAAATGCAGATTCGCTTATCAATTTGTATTTGAGATTAAGGTGATCACGTTTATACCAACAGCTCTGAACCTAGGATTGTATGGAGAATATTACACGATGCCGAGCCGGTTGTATTAGATAACTGTGAGTAAACATGGACGAAAGTAATTTTGAAGTTAACAGTTTTATATTATCTTTACTTACGTAAACAAATAGGAAATATTTCATGGATTAAAGTGTAAATTGGCATAAGGCTGCATTGTGCAAGAATTTCGCAGGCCATGTTCTATATTTTCAAGAACACAACCTTGGATATTTTTTCAGTTTTCATTAGAATTTGGTGGAAATCTCGGTTATTCAATTTTCTTCAATTTTAATTGAAATATTTTTATACTAAAGAGAACTGGCTTTCCGTGATTCGTACATGCAATATTATGTGTTTTTGCAGAGTATACTGAATGAAGGGCCTCGTTAGACTCCTAAAGTGTTAACTTGTGTGAAGGATTTGATGAATGTGGTAGATTCGCATAAGGTATGTATAAAACTTAAGAATGCCTTAAAGTTTACTCGTAGGTATTCAAGATTGGAATAGGCAGGGACTAATTACGATTATATCGCTAAATTAGATTTGAATCGGAAATCTTTAGATCCCAAAATACGCGAAGAGATACGGCAAGACGGGCAAAGAGGTCTTGTGTGAATCTCAAGACCGAAGGCGTTGGAGGATTAGGTACTGTAGACGTTCTCTGACTAAACTCGGAAATGTAGAACATCAAGTTAGTAAGTAAGTATATACAATGTATGTATAGAAGAACTTGTGTAGCTGTTCTAATATTTTGTAAGATAAAAGATTGCTTACTTGTTTTCACAGGCGCATTGGCTGGCGTGGTTGGTTGCTGTATTGGCAGCAGTTGTAGGAACGGCCGAGGAGCTTCAGTCGTAGTTGTAGGCCGAGGCGTTGTGGTCGTAGTCGTCGTAGTAGTCGAGCTGGTGGTACTTGGAGTTGTTGTAGTTGTTGTGGTAGTCGTAGTGGTGGTGGTGGTGGTGCTGGTGGAAGTGGATGTGGTGGTGCTTGGGCTACTGCTACTCGTCGCGACTACACTACTCGTGCTCTGGTTCGGTCTACAATAAAACCACCACGTTCAACCACTCTAAAGCATGATTTTTCATTTAATGAGTAGAAATAATGAAGTGGTAATTCTATCAAAATGAAATTAATGATACAAATAAATGCCCACTACCTGATGAGTTAATTTATGCTATGATCTCCGAAAATAGTAGAAGACATATGATGAATACCACAAGCTCAACACAAGCTCTGCTTAGTTTGGGACTAGACGGCGTTGTGTGTTAGGTAGATGTCCGAAAAATATTAAATTTTTTTTTTTAAATATAGCAGTTATTTGCCATAAAATCTGTGGTCAACACTGACAAAATGATGATTCTGTTCAATAAGATTGGAATGTCGTAGTACACTGCCAGTTAACAGAATTTCCTAATATGCTGTTCAATCGCAGCTAGCCTTTTTAAATCACGAATTAATTGACTTCAACGAATGCAAACTTAAAAGTATCAAGACTAGTCAGTTGAACGAACAATCATAATAAATTAGAGCATGTAAAATATATAGAGCCATCTTTTCAAAAGTTCAGGATATTGACGATATCATTTTACTTTTTACGTACTATCTTAATAGTAGATAATACGTAATCGTATTTAAAAATTCATGAATTATAGTAATACCTAATGATCACTAGATTGTTACATAAACGTCCTATATCGTTCTTAGTATGCAAATAACCTAGTTAGTTGCCAGAGCTAAAGCGGATGAAATTACCTCATACCAGAAAAACATTGATCTTCCGCTCATGACGTTATAAACCTGTGTGGTTATGAAAGGCTTTAGCACTTATGTAAAGGTTCCTGTCTTTACACCACAACCGTCAATAAAGGTCGGTTAAATCATGTTTACATTGTAATTTTTCGTCACTTTTATGAGTCACAAGTCCAGTACTATACGAGGTGTTGCTAAAGTTTGTCGTGATGTAGGCATTGTAACTGTTTCACGGTAAATGAGTTATTTACGCTTACGCTTACGCTCTTAACGAAACGCTAAAAGCGTAAGCTGTAAAGAATTTCTCCCAGAATGTATTGCTTGTATTATGCTTGTTTATAACAATTTTCTGAAAAAAATATCGATACCCATTTATGGACAAGTGCTCGAATACAGTGGCAGATTCAGGCAATGCAACTATTATTATATTTTTTTGGCGTAGTTTAATAATAATAATAATAAATATTTCGGACATGTAAACACACAACGCCATCTAGTCCCAAGATAAGCAGAGCTTGTGTTATGGGGTACTAGACAACTGATACAAATACATATATACTTTTTTTTTTTTGTAAATACATACATATTATAGATAGAACACACCCAAACTCCGAAACAAATATTTGTAAATCATACAAACATTTGGTCCGACCCGGGAATCGAACCCGAGACCTCATGATCAGCAGTCGCTCACGCTAACTGCGAGACCAACGAGGCAGAGTTTCATGTAGCACTGAGCATAACAATACATTCTGGGAGAAATTCTTTACAGCTGACGCTTTTAGCGTTTCGTTAAGAGCGTAAGCTGTAAAGAATTTCTCCCAGCTCCCAGAATGTATTGCTTGTATTATGCTTGTTTATAACAATTTTCTAAAAAAAAAATCGTTTATGGGCAAGTGCTCGAATACAGTGTCAGATTCAGGCAATGCAACTGTTATAATATTTTTTTGGTGTAGTTTCATGTAGCGCTGAGCATAACTTATACAGGAAGCAGGTACTACCTCATTTATACTTTTCGTATCCATACACATAAAATATCTATAATTGTACATATCCTTGAGTTATGAGTTTAAATGGCAGATAATAAAGTTCGAAAGTAAACGACAATACTAAACCGGCTACTTAATCGTGACCTACATAATCGAATATACCTGTTTATACTTATATAAACATACTTGGGTAGGTATAATTAGCATAAGTAACTTTGGAGTGACTGGAGATTGTCAAAACCGTTAGAATGTAATCTATCTCGCGAGATTGTAAACGGTCGAAAGATTGCGAACTTAACATACTGGTTACAATTTAAGGTACTATTTTTAGTTAGATTAAAATTTCTAGAAGTAAAACCGTCAATTTGTGATATGGTATGCGACGCCTCGTATCTCGCGCGCTGCGCTGATTGATTGAACAGCGTATGTCCAGCGCCGCCATATTTGTTTATTAATTTGTTTGTTGTCGAATGTAAAGTATTTTTGTGGTTTTAAATTGATTTCATGTGGAAAATACCTAACAGCTTTAGAATTAGTTACATAAAATTGTTGCGGCAGTAAAATGAATTTATGATTAATCAAAGAAGTTCTAAACTAACACTGGTTATATAATATACTAGCTGAACCCCGCGGTACTCTACTGGTACAAACGCCGCGCGACAAAGTTAGTTTAAAAAAAATAGCCTAAGTTACTCCCCGGATCATCAGCTACTTGCCAGTGAAAGTCACGTCAAAATCCGTCCAGCCGTTCCAGAGATTACCCGGAACAAACAGACAGACAGACAGACGGACATAAATTTTTTAAACTACATTTGTTATATGTATCGTGTATACATACATATGCATTGATTAAAAAGCTGTTATTTTAATGTTGCAAACAGACACTCCAATTTTATTTATTTGTATAGATATACGAGTACAACGGCCTACTGTAAGACCGACCAATTAGGGATAGTTGACAATGTGACGCGCGACACGCGATTGCGATTTAACGGTTTTCTTTCGATACCTTATCTATAATCTAACGAAATATAGTAGGTACGTTAAATTGTAAGCACAGTATCACAGTTTACAATCATTCGACAGTTTACAATCTCGCTACGTAGATTCTAATCTAACGGTATTTACATTATTACGGTGACATATACACTCTACACTACTCAGGCTAATCGTCAAGTAACATTTACAATTTTAATGCTGATGTAAATGTTTGTAGAGAAAGATATACCTAGTAGATAATACTTATCTGATGATTAAGCTATTTCGACGATAAATTTGAATCTGCTTTCTAAGGAAATAAAAATTTATGAACGAGCTCGCAGAAAGGTTTGGAAGGAAATTTTGAAGCCAGTAACGTATTTTATTCGAATTGCAATTTTATGGTGCGAGATGTCCGTGCGATTTAGTCATAATTAATCTTTAAGCCTAAATCTTAGCGACTTAGCCTTTCTATAAAACATTTATTCGAAAAATGATTAACAGAAAATGCATGCAAAATAGGGTTCCGCAGTTTATTACTAGGTATGCTAACAATCACTTCTAACCAACTTCATCTAATTTTCCAAGACGCTGTGCGATTAAGGTTAAACTGTCAAAGCTAAGTCATCATTAAAGCTGATGGTTTTTTTGCTTACAATTTTACTTGCTAATAATCACTAGTCACCTATATTTTGAACCAGCCGTTGCCCGCTACTTTGATCGCTTGAAAGTTGGTTACATGTATTAACCTAAAAACTGTGTTAGTATATATGAATAACTAGCCGACCCACGCAACCTCGTTTGCGTCTCCTATTGCCCGTAGCGTGATAATTTTCCCCCGTTTTTGTAACATTATTCATTGTTGCTCCGCTCCTATTGGCTCTAGCGTGATAATATATAGCCTATAGCCTTCCTCGATAAATGGGCTATCTAACACTGAAAGATTTTTTCAAATCGGACCAGCGGTTGCTGAGATGTGAGAGCGTGTTCTAACAAACAAACAAACTCTTCAGCTTTATATATTAGACTAGATACATTCCTGTTTTTAAACGTATTTATTTATAATCAATGGTCTATAAGGACTTTCATACAAACTATTGACCCTTATTTTAACCCCTTAAGGAGTAGAATTTCTATAAATGCTGATTTCAGTATTCATTTTTTGTAAACAAAAACCTGAAGATAAAATTTCAGGCTAGTAACTTAAAAAATGGCGGACTTTCAGAATTACCTATATATGAAATGTCAACCCCTATTTCACCCCTTAGGGTAGAATATCCAGAAACGCTTAAATAAGTATTTACTCATTTTTAATCAGTAAGAAAAACTAATGTTTTATGTTTCTAACTTAAAAAAATGACGGACTTTCGTACAAACGTTGAACCCCTATTTAACCCCCTTAGTAGTAGAATATCCATAAATGCTTAAATACGTGTCTACTCATTTTTGATCAGTAGTCCAAAATTAAAGTTTCGTGTTTGTGACTTAAGAAATGACTGACTTACGTACAAACTTTGAAATGATCCTACTCACCAAATTTACGCTCGGTGATGATGAATCAGTAAGTCATGACATGTTATTCTATAAGTATAGATGATTTTTTTGTAAGTCTTTTAAAACATTGGTAAGTCTAACTTTATAACTAGAAGATGCCGACATTTCCTAAGACTCACTCTGAGGAGATACGCCGAATCAAACTACAAAGGTGTCTTTTAAGTCCATGTATAATATTCCTAAACAGTCATAGAACCTAATGTGACATACTGTATAAAGACGGAACCATAAAAAGCGGCCATTTTCTCGCATTAAATATTTTTTCCTGTGAATATGCAACTATTACTAAAATTACATAATGATGTTCCAGATACTTAACGAACTATGGGAACTACGGTAAGATTAGTCTTCGTGCAGCATAAACACACAATGTGCAGCCAAGCGAGAGATAGGCCTGCATGAAAAGTTGAATACTGCGGTATCTATACAAAGTTAAGGAGGCACTTCTACCACAGTCCACAACTGTTTGTAGATCACACAAATTGCTAACCTATGTGAGGATTAAAACCAAAAACATTAGCACAGTAGGCAGCGCCAAAATAACCGCTTAAACCCCTAAGGCACTAGTGTAACTTACAATTTATTTCTGGAAGGTGTTGCATGCATGCAGTGAAAAGCATAAATTACAAAGCGGTTGAGTAAGTACAATGACTGATTAGTAACCATTATGGATGTGTACAATTCTATCATAGAACCAAATTCCGTTTAAAAAAATCAGTAAATACGCTTACCGCTGGAGAGCTGCGGCAGCTCGGACTCCCTTAGTACAATAACCTTTACAGCAAAGGTGTTGGTTGCCCATGACCTGACATTCGGAGTTTTTTCTGCATGGCAGGGGAAAAAGGTCCAGCCAGCCACTAGTTGTGCGGACTGCCGGACAGACAAGCGATTGGCCAGCAACTGTGGACAATTAATCATTTATTGTTAGTAAAGTCGAAACGGAAAAAAACGGTAATATCGGTTCTAGTTTTACTACCAATCGTATTACTGTCACTTTAACCATCTTCGCTCTTAGGTAAAGCAACGGAGACGGAAAATGTCCATGATGCTTATTTGACAACTATTCCAATATGCTTATTAGATAATTATTACTGGTCACAGACTGCTCCAGTCCAAATTAGAACTAAAAGAATTCTAATTGCATTAACTCCAAGACATTCGAACATAGAACATGGCATCACTATTTTATTTTTTGGTGACGAGGTGAAAAAAATATTTTCTGTCATAACCATCTGAGAGAGATGTTAGATTTCTGATTTTCTGTGTGGCCATGGTATCACTCTGGTCGAGCCGGCCCATTCATGCCGATGCGTGGCTCTCCCAAGAGTAAAGTAGTATGTAATGTTTCTATTTAAAATAACCCGAATAGCCAGTCTGCGACACCCTACTCTGGGCAGTTTAATCACCAAGCACCGAAGTATTTGAAAGAGAAAAAAATTACATGTAAGAAAGTGATGATTAGGATCATAGTGTACATAAATAAGAAAAAAGCTTTTATTTTTAAAAATTCAAGAACACTCAAGCACAATAACATGTTTAACTTTAATACTAATATTATAAAACTTTTTTTTTATAAAAAAAAAAACGACTTCCAAAAAACAAAACTCCCTGCCAAAAAACACTAAAAAGCTCAAAATAAACTGGCTCTTCATAAATTGCAATGTGCCAATTCTTGTCTATACCTAACTCTTTATTCATTTAAATAGTATTATTATTATGTGTGCTAGGTACCTAAAATCTGTTTGAAGTCGGTGCCAAGCCAAATGTAGCCAAATCTAAATCGTTGAGAAGTTCCCTTAACTGTTCTTCGTCTTCATTATTAGACCGCTAATGATAGTTACAACTATTCTAGGTGTGAAGTTCTCATCAATACAAATTAAACAAGCCCAAACACAAGGCAACTGCTATAAATCGTAGAGGAGTTCCCTCGACTATCTTTCGGCTCCATCATCAGATCGACTCCAGACCTCCATTAAATTGTAGTGCTTTCAAATACTTTATTAAAAATATTACAAATGCACTAGTCGCCCCTACAAATTTCGACGGTTCCCCTCGATTTCTTTGGGATGCCATCATCAGATCCTAGTTTCCTTATCATGGTACCACCGTCGGGACATCTCCTTTCCAACAAAAGAAAAATCATCAAAATCGGTTCATAAACGACGAAGTTACGCCCGAACGCACATAAAAAAAAAAATATATATATATACGGTCGAATTGAGAAACCTCCTCCTTTTTTTGAAGTCGGTTAAAAATCGCAAGTAGCTCTGTCTCTCCGTAACGTTCTCACGACTAAACCACTGAACTGATCTGAATGAATTTCGGTAGCGATAGATAGTACCTTGGAGAAGGACACAAGGTGTTTTATAAAAGTAAGTACATAATATAATTCAAGGAGGTTTTTCATAAGCTATCCATTATTTTCCAGAAGATTATACCTGTTAGTAGGTACATATTGCTAGGGTAAAGATAAATTACAGTTGTCAAAAATATGTAAAATTCAATTATCTTTCTGAATAAGCAGATCATACATAGAAAACGATAGAGTGATTTACCATGCTGCATTGTTGCATTTTCTGCATTTGCAATTATTCATTTCGTTCATCTCAAGCGAAGAGTGGTAGTCACCATATACATCTATACAAATAAATAAAATTGGAGTGTCTGTTTGTAATATTAAAATAACCGCTTTTTACTAAATGCATATGTATGTATACACGGTACATATACGAAAAATGTAGTTAAAATTGTTTTGTCTGTCTGTCTGTCTGTTTGTTCCGGGTAATCTCTGGAACGGCTGGACGGATTTTGACGGGACTTTTACTGGCAGGTAGCTGATGATTCGGGGAGTAACTTAGGCTACTTTTTTAGACTAACTTTGTCGCGCGGCGTTACTCGCGGTACAACAATAACCGCGGGTAACACCGCGGGGTTCAGCTAGTTGCCAATAAGTATTGTGGTGTTCGGTTTCCATCATCAGAGTAGATTCAATTTGGCGGGTTCATACAGGTTCATACATTAAAAAAAATAGTTGCTATGGCAACTGTTTTGACATAACAAACAGCCTGTCAAACTTTGTTTTTGATTTTCATGTCAGCATATTTCGTTCTAATTATATTGTATTAAAGCCATTAAATTAAATATTTAAACAAAGACGACTTTATTTATACTCAATCAGGTGAAATTTTTTTAGTGAAACAAGTATTGAAAATTTGCTATGGTTTTAACGAAGGACGTAACTCTACCATCGGAATCAGATCTTACTGTGGAAGAAATAAACCTTTCACACGCAACTCTTATTACTGCAGGCCCCTACGTTGGTAAACTCTGTGAAAACGTTAACAACGAATTTATGTTATGTCGTCAAGAACTAAAAGACCCTCGGGCCTGTGTAGCCGTAGGTAAGCAAGTCACCTCTTGCGCTATGGACGTTTTAAGAAAAATTAAAAAAGAATGTTTAGAAGAATTCAAACAATACGCTAACTGCATAGACAAAAGCTCTACTAATATGGCATTCAGGCACTGCCGTAGAACGCAGAATATCTTTGACGCTTGCATGAAAGATAAGCTGGAAATAACTAGGCCTGATTACGGATATTTTTGTAGAGGGCGAGTGCACAAAACGTTACGTCCAGAGCCACCAAAGGAACCATGCCCCTGCGAACCTATCGTGCCTGATCCGACACCCTCTTTGCCGGATGATGCTCCACGATGTCCACCGCGATTTGGAAGTAGATATTACCACGTAACTGAATGATGATGGCGATGAAACGAATAATAAGTATGGTTATTAATTGAGAGATTAGCTCTTTTTTGTAACTTGATTTATTTTGTTAAATTATAAAGTATCCTCGCTCAAATCAATACGTATAATAAGTTCGTTTATTTGGATTGAAACAACTTTCTGAAGATTTTATTACTGATGCCCTAAACCCAATCGAACTTTATAGCAGCCCAGAATAACCGCCGAGTTCGCTGGATTAATCTTCCATTCGCTTAGATGGGTTAAAATAATTAATAACAAGAAGTGGAGTCAACTGAGAGTTAATTTCAATTCAGATCTGATTTAGATGATGATTGGAAACATGGAAGGAATGGACTGGAAAATAGTTTAAACCGTTTTTAACATAAAATAACATTTTTTTATGTGATGTACTTACCAACTTAATCTCTTCCACAAGGATTTTCAAAATCTAGGCATGGTAAATAGCTTTGCTTAGGCCAGAGATTTAAACACAGAACAAAGGAATATACTTAATTCTCCTTTTCTGTGGATTTAAACCAATCTGCGAATTGATTACAATCCTTGGTTTAAATGGCAACGTCTTTTGTATGCGTTTACTTCAAGAGGCTGCAGACTTATCATTGATAACAGATTCGCGTATTTGTACGAGTCATTATAAATATCTCGCATTCATCCGTCTCCCTCTGAAACTACTTACATTTATTTGTTTTCTCACATGAATTTCATGTTACAACCACATACAAAATAAGCACTAAATAAATAGCCAGTAGAAAATTTGTGTTACGGGTAGTTTACGCTATAAGTTTGCATAATTCATTGTCTTTATTCATATAACTAACAAGGCCGCTTTTCATGTCAATTAAACATCTACTTAATTTCGAAATACATTCAAGTCTCAGTCTCATATTATAATATTTTCCGTAATCACGTGATCCCAACTATTGTAATCTTCACGTGAGACCTTGTTTTTGTTGTCCGGGTGAAAAATTCCTTCAGATCTCGAGGTCCTCAGGGACAAAGGGGCCAGGAGTATGGTGCTTCCACTAAATAAACACCCCGACGACCGGCCTCTGACGCCCTACTCTGGGAGGACCCGTACCATGTTATTTCAGCTCCTCTCGGAATCGACGCCGTGCTTTATCAAGTCCTGTCCCGTGGAACTATTTGAGACCTATTGTTCTATTCGAGACTATGATCTATCTCTGTGCCTTTAATCCAGATCCGTTAAGCCGTTTTTGTGTGAAAGAATAACAAACTCTACACAAGCCATTAGATATTGAGACCAATCATATCAACTGCTACACAATTAAAATTGCGACCGATTTAATCGTTTTTATAATTTTTCTATAATATGTTATTCATCTCTCTGTTTTTGCGTCTTTTTCTGCAATTTATATTATGCTTATCGGGTACTCCGCTTGACAAATCATTAGTCCTTTTTGTATCTGCCATTTATAGAATAATTGCAATGTGAATGTAAGCAACCGTATCAGAGTTGGCTGCGCGAGCGCAGGTCGACGGCTTTAGGTCCGGCACAGCTGCTGCACCGTCGAAGGTCGACGAAAATGCACCGCTAAGTGGGTTAAACACCTCCGTTTCAAACTATGTGGTAATACCTACAAGTGGGCATTGATAAGTAAAATATTTATATTTATTTTCACTTTTGAACGTATAGTGTGTCCGTAGTTAGTCTCTTATTACAACAGTCAGTCATCCAAAGTACAATTTCCGCTAAACCTTTTTAACAACTACGGAGATGTCAAAAAAAACATTGGACATAGAACTTCTTCTTTTTGAAGTCGGTTAAAAAGGAAGGATAATAGTTTTGGCAGTCTATGTATGTTTTTATGTCTACCGTAGCGCCTAAACTACTGAACCGATTTTAATGAATGAGGTCATTAGGTATCAATAGATTAGTAGTAACTAATATCATGTCAGGCATGTACAGCAGATAAAATATACATACAATCCAAGGCCTACTAGGCCCAAGATCAAAGTGCTCTAAACATTGCTGAACTCGAGCTCGAATTAATGGAACGGCCATTTTGACAGATCAAAATATAAAAAAAGAATTTACATTAATTCATTCAATATATTAATTAAAATCTGGAATACTTACGTGACATAAGATATTATAAAGGACTAGCTGACCCCCGTAACTTCGCCCGCGTCTCTAATTGCCCGTAGCGTGAACAAATTTGATAACCATAAAAAGGTTATAGTGAATCAACTTTAGAAAACAGACACATGCTGTCGCAGCCTTTAGACTTTTTAAAGGGGAACAATTCTGGCATAATTTCTATAAATAGGTATTTGAAATCAATTTTCACGAAGCCTTGAATTACTACTAAGTAGGTGCTTTATAATACAATCAAATTTCAGATTTCACAGTCTATTATTAGTATGATAATACTGTATAACTTGTAAAAAAACATAAAAAAAACGAGATTTGCACTACTTTGCACAAATTCTTTTAAAATAATTCGAAAGTGTACGAATTCAATGTCACGAAGAAATAAATATTTTCCTACTTTTCTTACTTATGGATTTTCTTATCTTGTTGTATATAACAAGTAAAATTATAAAAAACTCGACTGCGTCAATATTTGTCATCTTTATTAAATTCAGTTTTTTTTAAATAAAACATATAAGCTTTATATAATTATATTCGTAATCTGTTAATCACTGTTAAAAATTCTTTATTTTGATACCACACTCGATCTATTTTGAAAACATATTCTTTTGAGATTATTTTTGCCGCTAAAAATCCCTAATTTAGTTTTTTTTAATTTTGATGTACCCAGTGTCACTCTCACAACTAAGACTAATCGATTGACACCACTCATTTAAAATACGACATACATACACTAAAAAAATCCTCCTTCTTTCGCAGTCGGGTAAAAATCAACTGCTGTTCGTTTGTCTCGCTAAAACTCTAGAACGGCTTGGCCAATTAAGCTGATTTTGGTTTTGTTATGTTTACCATAGTTCAGGGAAGGTTTAAACGGTGAAAAATAAAAATTAAATTAAAATACAAAAGTCACTTGTAGGAAGTAGCGGGCGCAGCTAGTTATCTATAATGAAAATTCATAAGGCATTTGTATTATTTCCTAAGTCTTGTATACCTACCGAAATAACACTCTACTTATAGTAGGTATCCCACTACTCGGTTCTTCAGGGGTATGTGTTTTTATGAAATTAATCTATACAAATAAATAAAATTGGAGTGTCTGTTTGTAATGTTAAAATAACCGCTTTTTAAAATATACATATGTATGTATACACGATACATGTACCAATATATATTTTTTTGTCTGTTTGTCTGGGTAATCTCCGTAACGACTGGACCGATTTTGACTGGACTTTAACTGGCAAATAGCTGATAATCTAAGAAGTAACTTATAGTCTACTTTTTTTAAACTAGCTTTGTCCCGCTGCCGCCACCCGCGATACTCAATAACCGCGGGCAACACCGCGGTGTGCAGCTAGTCTAAAATAAATCCATAGCCATAAAACAATGTTACTTAATTCTAGGACACAAACAGCACAATTACTCTCTGACCCAAGAACTCTTTATCATAATGTCTTACGATAGTGTTTCTAATTGCAGTTGGCAATACAATAGGCACGCCTATACGGATGGCAGCATTGTCAGCTATGGTTTTTTTTTTAAATATAATAGGGGGCAAAAGAGCAGACGTATCGCCTGATGGTAAGCGATTGCGACACCCGCAACACCAGAGGCGTCACAAGTGCGTTGCCGGCCTTTGGGGGATGGGGAATGGTTGGGGTATGAGTCTCTGGTATCCTCACTCACTCGGTGAAACACAGCGCAAGCGCTGTTTCATACCGGTTTTTTGTAAGGCCGTGATTTCACTCCGGTCGGGCCGACGTGCTTGTCTGATTCTGATCAATAATATTTTCTTAGTAGACATTTATGAGTAATTATACTAAGTATTAATACTACTACCAAAGTTCCCACAACTACCATATAACAATGGCGATAAGATGCATTTAGTAATTAAATGTTCTGTATGACTGTGTGTGTAATCCTCTATTGTTTTAACCACTGCTACTTCAGTAGGAGTAGTAGTACACCGAATGTTGTGGCTTCGATTCCCACATAGGGCATTACTGTATGAGATCCAAAATTGTTGTTATAAGTCTGGCTGTTCTTTTGAATGCTTTAAAAGTACCCCGCGACTCAGGATATATTTGTAATCGATAAAAGAAAATTGTACGCACCCACAGATTAAGAAAGGAGTTTTGAAACTTTTACTCTTAAATAAGAAAATAATTATATTTTATGTTCATCAATTTCAAGTTATATAATAATAAAATACATATAATCTTCATAAATTGTACCTTGTTACTTAAATCATACTTAATTTTAGGCGGATACTAAAAACCGACTTATCTCAAACTTAATTTTAATATTTTATTTTAAATCACATTTAGGGTGTAAATTCGGCACGGTCACAGCGAAAGAAGAGGTCAAGAATAAAACGTCCAAGGTTGCCCAGCGACCTGCTAAATGAAAGTTTACGAAATCACTAATTAAAAGCGTAACCTCGTTTAGTACTTTAGATAACAAAGTATAAGGGCAAATACGAAAATGTCCTCAACACGAGCATAGCCAGGTCTTATTTTCGGGGGACGTTTCGAGATAAGATAGAGAGAGATAGAGATAAGAGAGAGGTGTAAAAAGTATCAATAGTATAGAAACATTTCGGGAGGTTAGTATGAAAAATCATCAATGACCTTTATTCGTTCTCAGATAAAGAATACTCTGAGTATTCGTGCCTGAAATGTCTATGCCTGGTTCTTTTTTTGGTTTTGGTATGTCATAAGTAACACACTAACTAGCTAGCTTCTAACCGCGGCTTCGCCCGCGTTTATGTCGTTATCCTTATCGTGGTAGTTCTTAGCCTCTGCCCTTTTTTAACAATCAAAGTATCTCCATAGCAAATTTCATTGAAATCGGTGTAGACGTCTAACCAAACAAATAGACCTAATTACTTTCACATTTAGGTATATTAACATAGCATTGCATGTACTAAGTCTGCGCGAAGCCCGCGCCACGCTCCTTTAGTCTCCCTCAAATTATAAACAAAAGCGGCCAAGTGCGAGTCATACTTGCCCATGAAGGGTTCCATAGCAGCAAGTAACTTTTTTTTTTTTTCATTTTTATATTTGTATTGATTGAATGAAAGTTAAAGTGCGGTGTACTTTTTACGTGAAAGAGTAATAATAAAAATAATATAACAAATAATAATAATATAAGAAACACACACACACACACACACATATCCTTACTAACTTTCGCATTTATAATATTAGTAGGATAAATGGTAATACTGTGAACCAGTTATTTTATTTGTGTTGGTACAACTACTTCTTTGGTAATTGTAACATTTTGTGGCTAAATACGTTTTATTTTTAAACAATTATAATAAAAGCTGTGTCCAAATAGAGATGATACAAGTGATAAGTGTAAGTCTGTTGAGGAAAAAAACATGTTAAGATTTGTCATTCCTACTAATATTACGTCTCAAAGCGAAAGTCTATAATGTCTGTCTTTTGCCCTTTCAAGGTGAAACCGCTGAAGCGATTTTAATATTTGGGAATAGAAACACTCATACAAACATTTGGTCCGACCCGGGATTCGAACCCGAGACCTCAAGCACAGCAGTCGCATACGCTACCACTACGCCACCGAGGCAGTTAATGTTACGTACAAGCTCCGTTTCATGGTTCTTTAACAGTTTTTACTAGTTCTTCATAAAGCCTATGTATCTATCGGCGGATAACAATAATCCATACGTTCACAAATATTCAGAATATATTTTTTGTAAGGTAATATCTGTCGTAATTTATAGACATCTACAACAATTGAACAATATTTCTGTTTACAAATCGTAGCCTTGACTCACTACGCTGAGTTCAATTACCATTTTATTCTAATGAAAGAAACATCATTTATACTAATGAACATAATTATTTATATATTTACACGCACTTGCATAATATTATAGCGGTCCAGACTAGAACAACACGTTTAAAACTGAGGGCATTACAGAAGAACCTATATGCCATTACCTTTATGGGAAGACTACTCCGCGGTATTATCCACGGTGTAGTCTTCCCATAAATGTACCGTGTATACATACATATGCATTTAGTAAAAAGCGGTTATTTTAATATTACAAACAGACACTCCAATTTTATTTATTTGTATATGTAGATTTATATTAGGCTAGTCCGTTTACGGGCACAGAAAGGTTCACGAACACAGTTCACAGGTTTGACCGCAAATATAAGTGGTACGAGTTGTTTAAGCGGTTGCCTTCCTTCGCCAAGTGTTGTGGATTCAAATCCTACATGGAACAACACTTTGTGTGATCAAAAAATTGTTGTTCTAGGTGTGGGTGTTCCTTGTGTGAGTTACATGTATGTTTGTCCCACATCCCCACATAGGATTTCTTCCTAGTGCGGTATTTGTCTTTTTGTAAAAAAAAAATCAGTGTGGCACAGTCTTTATGACACGAATCGCTTACCTTATACTACCTTATACTAACTACGCTGTAGGTACTTAAATAAATCTAATAAATCTAATTAATCAAGCTTCTAATTAAACACAACTCAAAAACATGGCGTTAAGCTATTTACTTGTGTATATTATTGTAACTGCGAGCAACGCCGTGGGGCGAAGCTAGTCTAAAAAAAGGAGCCTAAGTTACTCTTTATATCATCAGCTATCTGCCAGTGAAAGTCTCAAAATCGGTCCAGCGGTTCCAGAGATTACCCGGAACAAACAGAGATACAGAAAAGATTTGTAAAAATGTTATTTTGGTAGATATATCTTGTATACATACATATGCAATTAGTAAAGTTTTTTCAATATTACAAACAGTCACTTCAATTTTATTTATTTGTATAGATAGATGTATAGATAACTTAGACTCTGTCGGATCTTATGAAACTCTCGTGTTGAAAAGGAGTATACGTAACCACACAGAGGTAACTACGTAGAACAACAAAATTGCAAAAAGGAGGAAAAATTGAAATAAACTCTATCTGGCCAGCATCTTTTAGTAGGCCAAATCCTCTTTGATAAGGAAAGATCTATGTCCAGCTATAAATTAGTAGTGGTTGTTGGGAACTTAGAGCATTAAACCAGGCAGGTTTTATGCCCTAAGGTTGAGAATGATGATGACGATAATAAGTTAGACGCTTTTAAGTTGAGATTATACTTTTTCACAATTAATTCTATCAAAGCCAGTTCATTTCAATTTCTGCAGACAGAGCAAGTAAGGCTATAATTAGACCCTGTTTCCTAAAAACCCATTAAAACCAGTAAGTTGCAAGGTATTTTAATAAGAAAGTTATGTAATGGATACCGGTTGATTGCATGACTTGCATGGACAGTAACTTGTATCACCGGCGCCAGCGGATCACTACGGATCACACAAAGGAGGAAAGGTGTAATAAATAATGTCAGTAAGTATTAATTAATGCACACTAACCGTTACCGACATGAAAACTAACAATAGCATAAAATATAGGTCTCAGTTAACATGATAACTATGATAATGAACGTTATTGAGAGTAAAAAATAAATAAAAGCAGTACTACCGTTACATTTCCCCGTCTTGTATGCTGCGATAGCCTTGAGCGTATAGAGTAATGCTTAAATTATTATGTAACGATTACACTTTATTTTATTTCTCAAACCGGATACCAGGTAATCTAATATATAAAATTCTCGTGTCACGGTGTATGTAGTTAAACTCCTCCGAAACGGCTTGACCGATTCTTATGAAATTTTGTGTGCATATTGGGTATGTCTGAGAATCGGACAAAATCTATTTTTCATCCCCCTAAATGGCAAGGGTGACCCATCCTTAACTATTTTTATGGTAAAATAACGTTTGCCCGGTCAGCTGGTAATATATATTTTACTCATAAATATAAAACAAGGGAGGAGAAGAAGGATATGTATATAAACACATACGGATAAGTTTTAATTTTGTAAAAGTCTGCGTTTGCAAAAGCAAGATAGTTTGGCGGTCTATTAATATATTTGTATTAACCACATCCACAGCAGCTCTGAAAGTACCTACTGTACCGAATGACTGAGGTGTCAATAGATCCGTAATAATGACATAGGCCATATAAATATTAATAAAAGATTGTTTTTTGTAGTAGGAGTATTTTAAACTTTAACGTGTTCACTAAATATGTATTTGAGACAAAAATGCTAGAAATCTGTACTTTTGCATGAATAATCTAATCACGCTAACAAACGGGTAACATAAAATCTATTTGCTTAGTTTACAACTAATTGTCGACCAAAGGATCGACGTTATAAGCCGTTAGACGTTAGAGACATTTAATAATATGAAATAACAAAACCTTACTACGAAACCCTACATTGGTCGTGGCTAGACACACACTTGGTCCGTTTATGAATACTTTTTTTTTTTAAGAATAATTCATTTATTTCTCTTTCACAAAGGTAAGTACAGATCAGGTTATAGTTAACCATTATTCCTTTGTGAGAGACTGGTGTCTATATTAGGAAAGCCTGTGCTATAGATCATCAGGCTCCCGCCTCTAGGACACTACTTGTTTTGTTTGAATGGAGAAACCATCAGTAGTGATAGAGACAAACATGATCAAATATCATTAACTATTAAACTTAATTTTTCTTTTAGTAAAGTATTACGTATTGATATGTTCAGACAACCAGCGACAATAACTGCGGAGAACGGGTAACTTTGTGTAAGAATAAATTGATTTAATATGTATTTGTACTATGAAATAAATGTTACTTATAAATTAGTAATTTTATTCGTTGACTGTATTCCGTAAGCATAGATTACTCAATATACCTAAGTACATAGTTATTATAACTTTGTTGGTGCCGTAATATTCTTATGTTACTAAACAATGCGCGCTAAATTGAAATACGTTAAGTACCTGACTACTTATTAAATTGCCTTTTTTATTATTTTATCATGTGGTTCTTAAGTCCTAGTAGGTATAATATAAAAATATTTATATGTATTATAAATTATAATTAAGATTATAATCAGGTGGGGAAGTATTTCTATCGGTACACCGTCAGAATATTTTATAAAAAAAATTAAATGTCTTATTTTTGTAGTGAAAACTTCTTTAGCAGCGTTATGCACTTTTTGGGATGGGTAATTTTTTTTTAACTCGCGTCAAGACACGTGACCTGATCGAATATTTGTAAGACGGAGGCGTGGCGTAGGAGAGAAAGTAATATCCACATTCTTTCTACCACGCGGCGAAAATGTATGCCTGCTCCTGCCATTTCGTTTAAGCGGCGCAGGGCGCTTGCGCGAGTGTGCGTGTCTAATATGTTTATACTGTATAGCATTAACCTATATTTTTATCACATCACAATTAGCATTTCTGTAGTTATCGGTTCTCAAGGAATATTAAAGGCAAAGTACGGCATAGATACGTATAGCATCGTTCATTGTGTTTAATTAATTAATTATATAGGAAATAAAAAAATGAAATTGTTCTAGTTATAATGTTCTTACGATAACTTTTCATTTCTGCCGGCACTCCCGAAGTGCAACCCGTTGTTTTCTTTTGTTTCTATGTTTTGTGCCTATTTGCAATCATTATCAGCAACAGCCTCTAAGAACCGATTAGTCAGCCGATAGTTTGATTGGGTTGGCTTTTGGGTTATTTGTCGGCTGCATAGAGGTAGGAATTTATTCATAGGTCGGCTGATACCAAATCCGTGTAGTGTGCGCACTGTCATACATGTTCTGTCAATAGTTAAAAGTCTGTAGTCTACGGAAGCTCTAATAGTTCACTGCTTGACGTAGGCCTCTCTTTGGTAAGAAGGTTTTTCTTTTTTCCTACCCATAACATCCCACTGCTGGGCTCGGGTCTCCTCTCAGGAGAGGTTTGGCTATTTACAATAAAATATTCAAAAAGTTCTATTATATCGATCCGGATCTGATGGTAATGACACTGGCCAACTACTAGGTCTGAAATTTTTCTGACCTCAAGGTGAAGAAAACTAAAACTAAAAACTAAAAATCGTTAAAAAACTAGTAAATGCCGATAAGCATCTTCGCATTTATCTTGTGTTGTGCATAATTAGTCCTGGTTGTTATTTGTTAGAAAATAAATAAAAATATTATTATTATTATTTGTGGCCGTTACATTTATGTTTGTAAAGTCCACCACGACACAAGATGTATATTCCTAATGCAGGAGTTGTCTTTAAAAAAAAAAAAGAAAATGGTTTCAGTTTCTGCCCTTCGACTACGGATCTAAAAATTGGTAGAACCTTCTACTTTTTTTGAACTGAGCTAAAAAGGATAAACTGATGTAGCTACTCCTATCGATCAATATTTTATAGTTGAAACAATGTTAGAATGAAAAATAAAACTATTCTAAATATCGTATTTACATAAGAAATTTGAAATACTACGTCTATTGTCTTTCTCATATCTCTTCTATACACTGGACACGGAAATCATAATGGCTTGATTTGATTTTTTTCCCATAAAACTATTTATCAATATTTTCATTTGTTGTTAAATAGTAGCGCAGTATTGCAAATCCCTGACATTACAAGACATGTTGTAACACTTGTAACCGAAGTTAATATGACATCATGTTGTTTAACAATCGTAGATAAACTATAAATGGTAACACCAGGTAAAGATCAGGTAATATATTGTTTTAAACTTTCATGGTCAGTAACATTAAAATAGGAATCTGCGGGATTGCTACCATGTTTATATTTGAATTTATATTTGAGTTGCCAAAATGACTCTGCCCCTCCTGACGGAGAGCACCAGCAGAATCCAAGAGTGGTGGTCACCATCCTCAATGCGAACAAGGACAGTGCAGCATGGTGACCAGCACTGGGTTACACACATAATGGGTTTAGCTCATGTTTTAATTTTACTATACCTAGTTTCTTGATAATTTGAAAGTAGGTGTATTCGTTAAATAGCGTCTGTATGGGTACTTTCATAGGCAAAGTAAGAATTTTGTTTGTCGTAATTGTCACATTTCTCGTTTAGTAAATTTATAATATTTCCATAAGACTACAATCTAAACAGCTTAGCTGCTCACAATTTGATAGGTAGTACAAAACACTACATACTTATTCTTAGCTAAGGCTTTTATTATTTAAAGCCTAAATATACTGATATACCTTATTATAGTAATAAAATTTATTATATTATTTTAAACTTATTATAAATAAAAACTAGTTTAATGCTTGTAGTCTACCATGCTTCGGTATGTCACATTTTAGTTGCATTACTGTTAAAATAAGGCACAAAACTAGGGGTTCTTTACCTATGGTGCAAGGTGTGCGCTTCACAGGGGCACAGCGGTGTTAGAAGCACCAGCCGCGAAACTTACAACGAATCTGCCATTGGTCTGTTATACATCTCAATGCAGTTTCCACACTTACTGAATCTTACTACGCTCACAAAAAGGGCGCTAGAGTAATAACTGGACACGGGCGCTTCACGGTTTAGAGATGCTACTAAACAATGCCAATGTGAAAATCAATACGAACAATATTTTAAGGTCTTCTTTTCTTTGGGCTTCTTTAAAATCAACCTATTGCCGTCCCCATCTTTCAAATAACGTCAAAATTTAAGCTCAATCGGTTCAGAACTTTTATGTTTTTGAAGCGGAAACAAATCAACTTTTAATTTTATATACATATAGATTGAATCGAATATTGTGTCTCAAGAAAAAATAAGAAAAATATAGAGACAACAATCATTCGAAAGTCAACGAAACGATCGTGCAATGGCAAGTGATAGTAACAAGTCGCTTTAATATTCTTACAACGTTTAATACTATTTTTAGCACAATATTGTAACAGTACAGAACGATATTAACGGATAATGAAGGATAACCACAGGATGACGTCAGTCATAGGATTTTTTTTTTATTGGTTGGTAAGCAGGTAAAAGTGATAATGTCACACACATGGGTACGATCTTTAACTTTACCTGGATACCTATCCCAGCCGATCCCAGGTCTGAGAGTTCGCCATAGGTCTGGTAATGAACCCTTTACGAAATAAGTAGTATTTCGATCCCATCGAAGACATAAATGTGATATGAGAGCCAAGTTCAATATTATGATGTATGCTAAGGCAAACCAAAGGCATAAGTGCCTACTTAATATAATAATTCGTAGTATGAAAACTGGGCAAGTCAGACTTTAGGCTTCAATATATTATCCTAAGTTTTAGGAAGAAATGATATTTAAGTTGGTATAAATAAATTTCATGATTGACCATTGAACTTGGCACCCATTTAGATCTCATTACTTTTGTCGTTGAAGTGAATAACCAAGGCATATATAATAATATTGAACTTGGCTCTCATTTCACATTTATGTTTTTGATGGGATATCATTACATTTTGCACATAAATATTATTAGTTGGTATTTTTTCGTAATAAAATGAATACATGTATTCGTATCAATCATTATTTCAATATTATAATAATATCGAAATAATAATTTATACTAAATCAGTCAATAAAGTAATGCATACGAAAGTCGACTAAACCTTAGTTATAAGTACTAAAACTCATAAATTAAGCGTTGTATTCTATGTGTTGCATATTCACGTGAAACCTTAAAATCCACATAAGTCTTTATGTGGTGATGGTGGGGTGTGTTCAATTTTAATTGCTGATTCTTACATGACAGTAAGTGTTCCTAATAAAATCAATTAATTGAAAAATTATAATCCATCAAACAAATAAAATTGGAGTGTCTGTTTGTAATATTAAAATAACCGCTCATGTATACACTGTACAGACAGAGAAAAAAATGGAGTTATTGTTCTTTTTTGTCTGTCTGTTTGTTCCGGTTTATCTCTAGAACGGCTGGACCGATTTTGACGGGACTTTCACCGGCTACTTTTTTACACTAACTTTGTCCCGCGGCGTTACTCGCGGCACAACAATAGCCGCGGGTAACATCGCGGGGTACAGCTAGTAAAATTGTAAAAATTTACTAGTTTCTGATTTATTCCTCTGTATACCCCAAATGTATAACCCAATTACCTATCTGGTTGCCAAAATTGAACTTTCTAGGTTATCTGATTTAGGGGTTAGGATTAAGATCTATAGGTGAGTCAGTGATAAAAAGGACGATTTTTGGACGTTAGCATCCAAGTAGCCGTTTAAGGTATCTTTATAAAATTTAGAGGACATATGAATCTCGCAATCCTTAATTTAAATGCCAAATTTGACATGTCTATGTGAAATAGTTTTTGAGTTATGAGGGTATACCGAACAGTGCGTGTAATATTACAATTCAACACGGTGTTGCTCGCCAGTTCTGTTAGCTTGAACTTGGTTTGACTTGAATTTTGTAAGTTCGACCCCTAAGGGGGTGAAATAGGTGTTGAAAGTTTGTATGGAAGTCCGTCATTTTTTAAGTTAAATATATATAAATATATATTATTATTACAAACAGACACTCCAATTTTATTTATTTGTAAAGATAAGTTTTATTCTATGATCAACTCGGTGCAGGTCGATCTAGGGTCGGATTTTAGACCATAGATTAAATCCTTTGACAGTTTATCTGTACACTGGCAAAATTGTGCTCACACTCACCACTAACCATAAAGCTATTAATCAAGAGTTGAATTTGAAAGTGGTGATGGTTTAAAGTCGGTGCTTAACAACACGCATTAGATTAGATTAGATTTTATTAGTTTTAGAATCGATAGTGTGATATAATAATAATGTATGTATGCTTGTACTTGTTTTGTTACATCAATTCTATAGTGAAACGTATTAGTTCGTTATTATGACGTATTAGAGAATCCTTTAGCGGATACAATAAAAATCTGTATCCGTTATTTGCGTGAAAGGCTGTTCTGAAGGACTTTGTAATCCTTGTATTAAATCTATATACAAGTCTAGATCTAGATACACGTTGCTACTATCAGGAAGAGGTTCTTTTAGAATGAAATTTTTTAAATTATTTATACATACACAATAGTAGTGAACTTAACTTTGTGAACGGAGTTTTGTAATAAGTCTTTAATACGAGCATTTAATACCGACAAGGTGATACGTCTTAGTAGACATCCTACAACAAAGAAAGAACTTAAAATATTAATAATTAAATAATGCTGTATTTTTAGTCCGTTTAAGAGCTATATTGAAATAGGTAGACATAGCGGTCAAACTTGGAAAACAATAAAAAAAAAAAATTTCAAGTCCCTTCAGGGGGGGATTCGAAAGTAAAATTGTAGATGTCATGAAATACTTTTTTTTAAACTTACAAGCAAATTCCAAGCTTTGCAGCCAAGTTTAAATAGGCGAAAACGGTACTTTTTGTTTCATTCTTCAGAACATAGTAATTCGAAAGCTGAAGTCTAAGACGCTGGTCCTAAATTACTGCTATCTATGCCGAATCGAAATCGTAATTACTCACTACAAATTGAAGTTTCTAGCATTAATTATTACAAATCACTTTTTTGTGTCACATTATACCTACAGAAACCATATGAAATTGAAAAAAAGTAACAGAATTTATTCAGCTTGCATTACACAATTAGGTTGTATTTTTTACTTTTCTTTTGTCGATGAAATTAAAATCTTATAATAAAAGCTAAAAAATAGCTTTTATTTCTAACCTACTTTTATTTCCAGTAGGTACTTTCGAAACTTTATGTTAATTATTTTGGTTGCTCGATTCCAAAATGTCATTTCTATGGAGAAGAACCGGCAAGAAATCTCAAAGATGATGATGAATTTAACATGATTTTTTCAATATGGCCAGGCATACCAGGCAGGCCAGGCATCGATCGTAGATCAACGATTTACGATCGATGCCTACGATCGATGTGGCGGTTAGTGCAATTTTTTTTGTTAGCAAGGTTACGGCAATGGTTTTTACTTTTAATACGTGCTACCTTTCAAATGGGTTCCTTTCTTAGTGTCTTAGAATATTTCAGAGCTGTGGACCTAGGTTGAAAAACATCAGTACTCGATCTAAATCGTTTTAAAAAACCGGACTTAAAACCTCAACGCCGCATGTCCTAATATTTTGGAACCTCGCGGCAATAGATACGCATGCGACCTCAAAAACATTATGTGGTGTTAATTAGGTGACGTGATCATGTTTATCCATATATATCTATGTATATTCTATTAATATAAAAGAGGAAGGTGACTGACATACCCAGAGATCAACGTACAGCCCAAACCGCTGAACCTAGAATCCTGAACTTTTGCATGTAGGTTCTTTATATAACGTAAGCGAGCACTAAGAAAGATTTTTTTTAAATTCCATCCCTAAGGGGGTAAATCAGGGGATAAAAGTCTGCGTGAGCGATGCCGCGTGCAAAAGCTAGTAAACTATAAAACGAGAGTAAGTACGTATTGCCAAAAATTTGTAACCGACGCGGTGACGACTATAAAAAAATAACACAAAATTCAGATCAAGCGATATTAAAGGTGTGAGTTAGATCAATCGTCAGTGGTTTGATGTACCTAGTTGTAACTATATGGTCATACTAGCAGACCCACGCAAACTCGTTTGCATCTCCTATTGCCCGTCGCGTGATAATTTTCCCCCGTTTTTGTAACATTCTTCATTGTTGCTCCGCTCCTGTAGGTCTTAGCGTGATGATATATAACCTATAGCCTTCCTCGACAAATGGGCTATCTAACACTGAAAGAATTTTTCAAATCGGACCAGTAGTTCCTGAGATTAGCGTGTTCAAACAAACAAACTCTTCAGCTTTATATATTAGTATAGATAGATAGATTACGAGACGGCTTAAATGTCTCAATATCATTCGCGTAATTATTACTTATAATTATTATGTAGTAATAATAGTTGCTCATGTTGCCGGTTAATAAATTAAATTCTTACGTTTTAATTTTAATACTATTCAAAGTCAATTTCTTTAAATACTTGTATATCGAATGAGTGTCTTTGGGACCTCGTAAAATATCTATCTATACTAATATATAAAGCTGAAGAGTTTGTTTGAACACGCTAATCTCGGGAACTGCTGGTCCGATTTGAAAAATTCTTTCAGTGTTAGATAGCCCATTTATCGAGGAAGGCTATATATCATCACGCTAAGACCTACAAGAGCGGAGCAACAATGAAGAATGTTTCAAAAACGGGGGAAAATTATCACGCTACGGGCAATATAAGCCGCAAACGAGGTTGCGTGGGTCAGCTAGTCGTGATACATGCTTGAAATGATTCAGACTATAAAATAGGCCTCTCCTTATATAAAAGAGGTTTTGTCCTACACCATTCTGGTCAGACGGATTGGTATATATTTTGTTTCAAGTTGTCCTTCTCTTTGTAGTGAGGTTATCCTCGTTGTTTGCTACATTATTCGGTTCTTACGACAGCCAAGGGATGAATAGGGGTAGTAACACTCGGTATTCATAATCCGTCGGTCTGATCAGATCCGTATTAATCGACATGGACAATTTAATGAACACGAACACAAAAAATGATTATCACAATCATAAAATGAGGCGCTCATAGCCCAGTTGCACATGGTGATTAGAAACAATCACCGAGGGTAAGCAACGAAGCCGCGGTCAGTATCTAGATGTTACCATGAGAGTTTCCGTGATTCGGAGGCTACGTTAAGCAGTCAGTCTCGGTCCCAGTTGTTATCGTAGGATAACAGTCGTGAAGCGTAGTTGGAGGCGTTTGGGCGGTTTCCCTCCTCTCCAGAGAGGAGACCCGAACCCGGTAGTGGGACATTATGGGTTGTTGATTTAATCATAAAATAAGTACATCATTTATAAACCAGTGATGAGTGAAAGTTATGTAGAAAAATTTATGTAAACGTTTAAAGGAAATAAACGGCACATTGTAGATGGTAATAACAGTAACTATAACTAAATAACGATTTCCGTACAACAGACGAGATGTCTTTAAATGCTTCTTATGAAATAAGCAATGCTTTTAAGATTACCTTAGATAAAAGTGAACGTATATTGTAATACCATGAGGAAATAAAACTTCAATTAGTCAATAAAAAATAATTAAATAAAATTGTTACAAACCTGTATTTAAATATCCAATTGTCAACACTACTAATAACGGCAAAACTGTTTGCAAATGCATTTTTTGTTCTTTATTCATTCATGCACATTTATTTACTTTAATGACTGCGTGTGAACACGAATAATAAAATACAGTCACGATACTATAAACAGCTGTTTAGTACGAGAGGTAAGTTGCTTGCCCGTTGCAGTTGGCGGTAAGGTGGCCACTGATGCTGGCGAACGGCGCTTGCTACTCGTCATGTTGCATAAGTACCGGCCACAGTTGATACAGATTATCATTTGGGGGACACCCGTACCTACTTTCGCTACTTACCTACATTTTGTTGGTGTAGATATGATTTCAACGACGGTCTCCTTGTCAGATCGAGGGACTGAGACTGATTAACTTAAAAGCAATATTACGCACGAAATTGAATTGTGTAATATGTTTTTGCTCTCGATTGTACATTCTTCTTGTATAGGCGAAAACCTAAAGCACTCAAATGATAAAGAATTTACATAATCGCTTAAAAGATGTAGCAATTACACTTTCTGACAAAAAAATTGTAGCAATATACTTGGAACGGTAAATCAAAACATACATGGGGTTTAAGTAAATAAAACTTGACGCAATGGATAGGTGACCTGATGCCATAAGGGTTATAAGTAAGTAGGTATAGGATGTCTGTACCATCCGGTCATGTGTTTGACTTTACGAATTAAAATGGGGTTGTTGCTTAACGGTAAGCTTAAGGCTAACATTGCAATCGAGTGGTTGCAAAAAACACGTTATTATGTAACACGAGTTCAGAGAAACAGTGATCTCATAATTTATAACATCCAGGTTGGGCACGGCAGATTTCTGCCCAAATTGGTGTGTCCTGAGAAATTGTTTACTTTTATTTTTACAGCTTTAAGCGCGCCTTTTATTTGTTTAAAAAAACACTAAATATTTTTATCTGATTAATAGAATGACAAAAATCTATTTTGATTTTTATTTTGTAAAAAAAGAAAACTCCTGCATTAGGAATACCTATACATCTTGTGTCGCGGTGGACTTTACAAACATACATGAAACGGACACAAAGAACACTCAGACTCAGAACAACAATTTGTGAATCACAACAAAGTGTTGTCCTATGTTTCATTTGAACGAACAACACTTGGCGCAGTGTAGAGCGGGACCACTTAAACCACGATGCCAACGGTGCAGTCATTGTTGATGTAAATATGACCTAAATAAAAATATCTTTTTAACCGACTTCAAAATAGGAGGAGGTTAGCAATTGGACTGTACCTTTTTTTAAGTTTGTGGCTTCATAAAGTCATAACTTTCGACTGGATAAACCGATTTTGACGATTCTTTTTTTATTTGAAAGCTAGTGCTTCCCGTGTGGTCCCATTTCATTTTAGTCCAGTTCTTGAAGTCGGTTATAAGTAAACCAACATTCTTTGAAGTTGTAGAATTAATCTCCACTTTTGATTTAATGTTTTTGGGAATATTGCATTTTTTTTTACTTTGGTGCTTAACACCGAAAGATGCACTATAATTTTATTATTATTCAGTTTAAGTACCCAAAGAAAGAAATGAACCTATGTATGGTGATAAATTATCACTGATAACTGGTACAGTGGGTGAAAGCCTAGATCAATACAGGAATGGAAGAAGAGTTAATGTTCGGGCCACCTACCCACCTAACAGTGCACCGCTGGACATAGGCTTCATAAATCTATATATATAAAAGAGGAAGGTGAATGACTGACTGACATACCCAGAGATCAAAACAAAGCCCAAACCACTGAACCTAGAATCCTGTAATTTTGCATGTAGGTTAAGTAGGAGCACTAAGAAAGGAATTTTTGAAATTCCACCCCTAAGTGGATAAATCAGCGGATGAAAATCTGCGTGAGCGAAGCCACGTGCAAAAGCTAGTATATATATGTATAGAAGGTTTTGGCCTGCTTTACCGTACTATGCTTTTCAGACGAATTGATATTTGTTGCCAGTTTTCCTTCTAGTTTGCTTTCTCAGTCGCCTCTTACGAAACTCACGGAATTAATAGGGGTGTTTTTTTATGTTATAGAGGGCAAACGAGCACACGTATCACCTGATGGTAAGCGATTACCGCCGCCCTTGGACACCCGCAACACTAGAGGCGTCACAAGTGCGTTGCCGACGTTTGGGGGATGGGGAAAGGGATGTGGGGAGGGGTTGGGGTATTGGTCACCGGTATCCTCACTCACTCGGTGAAACGCAGTGCAAGCGCTATTTCACATCGGTTTTGTGTGAGGCCGTGTTATCACTTCAGTCGAGCCGACCCAATCGTGCCGCAGCGTGGCTCTCCCATGTATGACACTCCGTCTTCTTAATCTTGTTACCATACAGAATAGTTAGGAGTGTTAAGGCAAAAGTGAAAGTTCCGTCAAAATCGATACAGCCGTTCCAGAGATTACCCGAACAAACAGACAGACAATTTTTTTTTAATACATATTTGTTATATGTACCGTGTATACATACATATGCATTTAGTAAAAAGCGGTTATTTTAATGTTACAAACAGACACTCCATTTTTTTTATTTGTATAGATATGTCTACTGGAACTGGAAATAGAATCTCGTAAATGGAAAGTCAAAGCTGTAAAAACACAGGAAAAAAAAGTTTTTCCCGCGTTTATTAAATAAGTACTATCACTGGATTATTTTTAACCGACTTAAAAAAATGAGGTGGTTAACAATTCGACTGAATTTTTTTGTCATGTTTACTTCCTTATAAATTTCGACTGGGTGCACCGATTTTGATGATTCTTTTTTTATTTGTAAGCTGGTGCTTCCCGTGTGGTCCCATTTCAATTTAGTGCAAATTTCAGTCGGTTTTTTTTAATGTGATTATAATATACCTAACGATTTCGAACATCTAACATACAACGCCATCTAGTCAGTAAACAAATAGTTTCGAAAATATTACGTCTTCCTGCCTCACTCCTTGCTTTATTTTAATAGGTTTCAACGGTTTTGATAGGGTTAAACTTTCAAGGTCTGATCCTGAAGACGGACTAACACAAAAACATTTTCGCGCATAACACCTCAACATTTCAATGTGGCGGTAATTAATTTGTCACCGCTGCGCGCTGGAAAAACTGAAGCACAGCCCATGGATCGACAGCTTTTTCATAGTCATGAACGCCAAGCGTAGGGTAGGTTATATTATTCGGAATTCTGTATAACCTGCCGAAGCGTATACATGTGTGTACTAAAAACTTTTTAACCGACTAAAAAAAGGAGGAGGTTTTCAAATCGAATATATTTTTTTTTATGTGTGTTCACCGATAACTTCGTCGTTTTTGAACCGATTTTGATGTTTCTTTTTTTGATGGAAAGGACATTTCCCAACGGTGGTACCATGATAAGGACACTAAGATCTGATGATGGCATCCAAAAGAAATCGAGTCGAAACTTGAAGTTGGTTTTATTTTTGTTAATTTTTTTTTGAAAACCAATGTTTTCAGCAGACTGAAAGTCGTCAAATATGCGTTCGAGATAATTCATACCTAATGACTTTCCAGAATAGCTTATACACATGACTCAGAAAAGAGATGGGTATATAATTGTTTAGCAGGATATTATCACCGTTTTAGAAAGAAAACATCACCATATCCCTAAACGGCGACTTCCTACCGAATATGATGGAATTAAATATGTTCTGAATGACTTTTAAGACATCATTCCACTTGTTTTCAGGAGCTCAGGCGTGATTCCGTCTCCACCCGGTACTTAGATAGATCCTAAGCTGTTTGAGGGCAATGCTATTATCGTACAAGTTGGTGTCTGGTACATATTCGGTTTAATGTCGGGTTACTTTGGCTCTTGGATCTTTTGGCAAGTCTGTGTCAGTTTGGGTGCAATATTGTCGTAGCTATCCATAGAACTTCTCAATTTCACTCAGAAGCTCAAAGCCTGTCAAGTCTGCCATGATCGGTCTTCAGTTTCGTCAACTGGTTTTGTCAAATAGACAGAGCTCTTACGAATACGTACTTTGTGCTTTGTTTCGCTCTATAGGGTCTGTAACACGCGTGATATTAAATTGGCAGAGATCTTTTTTCTGACCATTGAGATTTGTTTGTTGGGTTATTACCGGCATTTGGAAGCATCGTCTGGAGACTGTAGAATCATTTTGTGTTTCATCCACAGAACAAAGGAATGTGGTTTCATCTACGAGCTTAATAGCAACGGGTCTTGAATGACCAGTCAGTTTCCATTAATAGGTCACAGCTGTAGCTTGGAAAAAAAGTCGTGAAATAATGGCGGCGCCACTATCATTCATGTGGCTACCCTATGACAATAACGGTTTTGATACTTTGATTTAAATTTTTTTTTAGTTACAAAGGTATATCTATATAAGTAAATAAAATTGGAGTGTCTTTTTGTAATATTAAAATAACCGTTTTTTACCAAATGCATATGTATGTATACACAGTACATATACCAAAAATGCACTTTTAAATTTATTTGTCTGTCTGTCTGTCTGTCTGTCTGTTTGTTCTGGGTAATCTCTGGAACGGCTGGACAGATTTTGACGAGACTGAACAATGTCAAGTGTTTATAGTCTTCAAACCATAAGTCTTCAAGTCTTTAAGTCTTCGTCGTGATGAAATTAATGTTAAAAAATATATAAAGTATGGATGAGATGAAATGGGGACCATCTTTCGAAAAAACAAAAACGATCTCCTAGTTTTCACAATTTTGATTGAGCACTGATTCAATTTTGACATCTACAACGACTGGCTTTAAAAGGCAAGAACCCAGAGCCGGAAAATCTAGTTGTAAAAAAAGATTTGACACCTACTTTGACGTTAATTTGTTTTTGTTGTTTCTCACAACTCGCTGTTTCGCACGTGTTTTCGTATATTGATTACTTTTATCCAAAACCGAATTGTTAAAATGCCTGAGTTTGATGACAAACCTCGCGTTTTTTTAGAAGAATATCGTGTGAAGGTGTGCTTTTTGCTAATTTACTAATTATGTTCTGTTACATGTGTTGTAATAATGTAATCACTGGATAAACACCGCAAAGTTTATAACCTGCTAGAAGTCTTAGAGAAAGCTGGGATTTAATTTATATTATTGCTGTCTTATATTACATAAAATATAACTAATAATTATTGTTTTTAGAACGCTCCTAACGACTACGGTATGGCGGATGAGAAGTGGAGTTTTAAAAAATTTACAAAGAAGTGCCGAATTGTTATCGTGCGAATGGATAATTTTGAAATGGAGTTTGATATAATTGGCATACAGCCGGCCTTTGCAAATGCTTTTCGTAGATTGATGTTGAGTGAAGTACCAAGTATGGCTATTGAAAAAGTCATGGTTCGTAATAACACCTCAATAATACAAGATGAAGTTCTAGCGCACAGATTGGGATTAATTCCGTTGAAAGCTGACCCTAGATTATTTGAATATCGCCCTGAAGGTAAGTGAGTTAATATAACATAATAACAAAACGTAAGTCTATGTTCTCCTCCTCCTCGCGTCGTTAACCTCACTACTGAGGGTCGTGATTCCCCAGGAGTGGTATGATCTTTTGCCGTACAGCCGCTCGCCACTCGTTCCTCTCCTTGGCCGAATGAAGAGCAACATGTAGTTTGGTGTCCAAGGCCGTCCGGATCTGGTCAGTCCACCTTATTGGATTACGTCCTCTCTGTCTTTTGCCGTCAAGTCTATGTTCTAATGAAGGATATTTTAGTCATCATTCATCAGTTTAATAATTATGTAACATTCTTTTCTGACTTTTATCCAGTAAACTGGTATATCAGTTTCGCACATGGTGTATACATTTTTTGTTTTCCCTTCGCATTAAAAACATTGTGTTTCACTATTGATCATGCAAGTCACATTTTATATGTAGAAAGTAATGCTATGGTGTGGGCCTGATTCTTGGTGTCTTCAGTCTCAAGACATGATTAGTGAAAATATAAAAACTTGTATCTGAAGAGGGTGGAATTTACTATGGATAAAATATTTTAGGTTAACTATACTTAAAGTGAATGACGAATATAAACTGTTAGCTGTTAGTAAATACTATCTTATAAACCTTTCAGATTCCACAGAAGGAACCGAGTTTGACACACTAGAATTTTCACTGAAAGTAAAATGTACCACAAATAAATTTCAACCTAAAGACTCCTACAGAACTGAAGATTTATATGTAAACCACAGCAGTAAGTATTTATGTTATTTAATTTTGAATTGTAGTAAGCTTTTAATCTATACTAATATATAAAGCTGAAGAGTTTGTTTGTTTGATTGTTTGAACATGCTAATCTCAGGAACCGCTGGTCCGATTTGAAAAATTCTTTCAGTGTTTGATAGCCCATTTATCGAGGAAGGCTATAGGGTATATATCATCACGCTACTACTAATAGGAGCGGAGCAACAATGAAGAATGTTTCAAAAACGGGGGAAATTTTCACGCTACGGGCAATATAAGGCGCAAACGAGGTTGCGTGGGTCGGCTAGTGCCTTTATAAAATACTGCACTAGTTTTTTAACAGACAGCATAGTTTTCTAGGACTCAAGTACTAATGTACTAAATGCTCACACTTTTGATTTATGTATAAAATTAGTTTTAATATTATACTAGCCGACCCACGCAACCTCGTTTGCGCCTCCTATTGCCCATAACATGTTAATTTTCTCCCGTTTTTGTAACATTCTTCATTGGTGCTCCGCTCCTGTAGGTCTTAGCGTGATGATATATAGCCTATAGCCTTCCTTGATAAATGGGCTATCTAACACTGTAAGAATTTTTCACATTGAACTAGTAGTTCTTGAGATTAGCGCGTTCAAAATAATAAATAATAATAATAAATAAATATTTCGGACATCTAAACACACAACGCCATCTTGTCCCAAGCTAAGCAGAGCTTGTGTTATGGGTACTAGACAACTGATACAAATACATATATACTTTTTTTTTTGTAAATACATACATATTATAGATAGAACACACCCAAAATCCGAAACAAATATTTGTAGATCATACAAACATTTGGTCCGACCCGGGAATCGAACCCGAGACCTCATGATCGGCAGTCACTCACGCCAACCGCGTGATCAATGAGGCAGTCAAAATAAACTCTTCAGCTTTATATATTAGTAAGATTTATATATATATGTGTGTGTAGTCACTTTGGTATTACTCAAAACTATTCCTGTGTGTATAATACTGATATACATATAAATAATATATATTTAAACATGATATACTGAACTGTAAACCCATCATAGCAAAACAGTGTTTAATAGTCCTCTTGGAAAGGCCTCGCTGTTTGTAGTCTATGGGCAGTTAATAAATAAATAATAAATATTTTGGACATCTAACACACAACGCTATCTAGTCCCAGGCTAAGCAGAGCTTGTGTTATGGGTACTAGACAACTGATACAAATATATATATACTTTTTAAATAGGTACATATTATACATAGAAAACACCCTAACTCCGAAACAAATATTTCTAGATCATACAAACATTTGGTCCGCCCCTGGAATCGAACTTGAGACTTCACGGTCAGCAGTTGCTCACGCCAACCGCGAGACCAACGAAGCAGTGGAAGTTACTCACCAAAAGGTGACCCCTATAGTCCATTGCTCCTTATACCATAACAAGAAATTAAAAAAAAAACTATAACCTAACATAACCATAACATGAAATGGTATATTATCAGTTACGACTGAATAAAATATTCATATATGTCTAAAATTCTACGAAAAACAAAAACGACGCTAAAAAATATGAAATAAGTTTTTTGTCGTAGTTGGGTTTTAGTTTTGTTTTTTGTTCTGTTCTGTAGAACAAATGTCAAGCCAAGTACAGCTATCACATTGTCGTCGTCCATTGTTAGTTTGGTATACTAATACCGTACACAGCATCTAGTAAGTATAACTGTCCTATACGTAGCTCCCTCCAACTGTATTGACTGAGAGTTAATGGCAACACTCTCAGTCAATACAGTTCATTTCACAGTACATTTCCGTGGGAGAGCCACGCTTTGGCATTAATATGAATATGGCCGTTGCAATACCACTGCCTCACAGAAAACCGGTGTGAAACAGCATTTGTGCTGTAATATGAAACTCGGTTACACCTGTTGATTATGCATGCACGGCTAAAACCATCATGCAAACCCCAATGTGCACTCATTAGATACCCTAACATGTAGCATGCTGTTCTCCAGTGTATTGATTCTACTATAAACTAATTTTAATTCGATTAAAATACCAACTCATAGTCCGAACCAAACTTTATGGCGGCTCGAATCATCGTGCGTGTCGATGCGCAGCATACAACTTTAGGGATCAGCGGGACGTACAGGGGTGCGGGTGGAGCTCAACACACAGCGCATCTTCCTTGTGTGTGTGACTTATGTCCGTACACTACACATGCACTAATCTATACTAATATATATATATATATATAATATATAAAAAATATATAAAGCTAAAGAGTTTGTGTGTTTGTTTGTTTGTTTGATTATTATGATTGTATTATTTATTTATTTATTTATTATTTGAACGTGCTAATCTCAATAACCGCCGGTCCGATTTGAAAAAATATTTCAGTGTTGGATAGTACATTTATCGAGGAAAGCTATATATAGGCTATATATCATCACGCTAAGACCAATAGGAGCGGAGCACCAATGATAAATGTTTCAAAAACGGGGGAAAATTATCACACTACGGGCAATAGGAGACGCAAACGAGGTTGCGTGGGTCGGCAATAATCTTGTCTACGTAAAATCGAGTTGTTATTAGTTTTTAAATTGTTTCGTAACCTACTTGTTTTGTATTTTATTGGTTACTTGCTTTATTATTGACTGTTTTGTGTATTTGTTACATATGTTACATATTTAATGTATGGATTAAAATGACTCGCGGACTATATAATCTTCTAAGTCAAAGTCATTTATTTCTGTAAATAGGTTTTCACAAAATACTTCAAGTTGCTAGTAAACTTTTAGTATAAGTAAATAGAATTATATTAAAATTTGAGATCATATTTTATTTGCCTCGAACAACATCTAGGAAATAATTGTTCAGTTTATAGTTGGATAAGAATGGTAGGAACCACCTACTCATGTTTTATACATTAAATATGCTAAAAAATAACGATATGCAATAATAAATTTCATGAAATGAAATGAAAATTATAATAATCAGTGCCGGATTAGCCACGTAGCAAGAGTAGCAAATGCTACGGGCCCCGCGCTTTGAGGGGCCCCGCACTCCAACGCCCATTGACGGAAAAAAAATAAGTTTAAATAAGCGTAAAGTATCTTGCATGCCATTAGGTAATCCCGGATGAACGGTATTTAAGTTCGCTTGTCTCTTCTTCTTCTCATCTTTGAAATCAGAGGAGATGTACAGGAATGTGGCCGTTATAGACGAATAAAAGCTCATTCCACATATAATGAAAGTGTTAGAGAAAGTTATTGAGAGAAGAATGAGAGAGAAAAGTGCAATATGTAGATACCAATTTGGGTTTTTGACGGGCCAACAAATGCCATATTTGCAATTCGATAATTGTGAGAGAAATACAGACAAGCGCACAAAAACTTGCTTTTGGTGTTTGTTGATCTAGAAATGGCGTATGATAGGGTACCCCGAGAGGTTTTGTAGTAGGCTTTGAAAGACGAAAGAGTGCCTCGCTTAGTATGTGGCATTCAGAGTCGGATATATAGATTTGCCGCCAGTAGGTTATAAAATTTTTGCCGCCCCTATTAACCTATAATTTAATGTCTCCCTGCTCTTTTCATATCCTCTTTTGATACTCCCTTAGCTGCCGTCTCGGCGCAACACACCCCTCCCTCTGTCTGAGCCTCTCACGTCCAGCTTCTAGAAGGAAGTGGTTAGTGGACAGCCTTTTCCCTGAACAATGAACAAATAAACTCACTGATTCCAGGGCCTCATGCCACCGAGTTCTAGTCGACCGATCGGGCAAAACCTGTTACCGTTGTACCGAGTGGTTAGCGATGGAAAGCCGCAGTCTCCTTCTGCGAGGGTGTGACGCTCCAGAAGGAGACCGCAGAACGTGATTGGGAAAGTGCCGATCCCACTCGAAACAGGCGTCGAAGGGGACGCGGTAGAGGTCCCCAATCGTCGCGGTTTTTTTTTTTTTTTTTTTATGTTTGACCCTGCCAAAATGACTACTCTGCCTGATGGAAAGCATGAGTAGAATCCAAGAGTGGTGGTCACCATACTGCGAATGCAGACTATGCAATAATGCAGCATGGTGACCCACACCATGGCGGGCTAGTGATGCTACTGCATCATTGGGCCTCCGGTCTCGCACTCACCAACGAAACACGACAGCATGAACGCTGTCATTTTACGTTGATTTTCTGTGCGAGGGTAGTACCAACCCGGTCGAGCCGGCCCGTTCGTGCTGAAATCAGCGTGGCTCTACTACCTTGAACTGTGGCAACATTTTCTCATCTCATCTCGCGAAAAAAAAGGAGAAGGTTATGATTCGATCGGCCCGTTTTTTTTTAATTGAGAGTGTTCTATAGGCACACTAATCTATTTGGTCCTAAAGTTTTGTTAAATTTTCAAGACTTCTTTCAACCGTATTTTTGATCGTATGTAATTAAATATTATATAAAAAAATGGGCCAAATCTGCCGCCCCTAAAATTTGCCGCCCTAGGCTCCAGCCTACTCAGCCTAGTGGTAAATCCATCACTATGGTGATTCGATCGATGTACAGGGAATTTCGCACCTTTATAAGATCGGCTGCGGGAAACACCGAACACCGTCTCTGTTAGTTTGCATCAGGGAACGGCTCTTAGCCTTAGGAAGAGGTATACTCTTCCTACTGATAATGGATACTCTGACATCGGACATACTGGAGGAGACACCATTGTGCATTATATTTGTAGACGACATCGCGTCCGAGGGTCCGCGCAGACTAGCACCTAGAAAACTAGAAAATCTGCAGAACTAACACCGAATACATGTTCTATATACCGCCGGGTCACTGAATAGAACGATTCCGGTCTGCACTGATTTCAAGTACCTCGGTTTGCTGTTACAAAATAATGGCGAAATATGTCTGCGGACATCGAACCAATGAAGACGTATGAACTGGCGGCAGATAACAGGCACTTTTTGCGATCCCAAGTTCCCTTTAACGTTAAAGGCAAATACATAAAATGATCAGTAGACCTGCCGTCCTGCATAGATCTGAATGTTGGTCAATAAACGAAACGGATCGGAAACGCCAGCATGTAGTTGTAATGCGAATGTTAAGATACATTTATGGTGTGACTAGAATAGATAAGGTGAAAAATGACTACATTAGAGGAAGTCTGAAATTAGCACCACTGGGTGGAAAGTTGAGAAGCAACAGGTTAAATGGAAAATTGACTTTGGAAAAATTCTCAATAATGGTCAGTGCTTACAAAGATGATTTGGACATCAGCCTGGGCAACAAATTAGTTCAGTTCGCGGAGTTGCTGAAAACATATGAGGCTATCGTCATTGACATTAACAAATAAGAGTCTCTGAAACTGAAATTTTATATACTTTTATTAAATAATTCTTTGGAGTCATGTTTCCCAAACCAAAAGAAATTGCCTTGAGAATTTACTCGTCTCTCGTGATGACTAATTGCAGTGGCGAACGTTCTTTTTCAACATTAAAACGCATTAATATGAGTTATGAAACGCAATAATGTGTTTCGTACTAATTGACTAAACTTACGAATGGTCAAATACGTCACCATAAAGTGAATCTAATAAAGTTACTAATAGAAGAAAATTATTTAAAAGTACGATTGCATTATATAGCAAAATTTAGGAACTAGTTCTCGACATTTAAATCGCAACCGCAACCGGCAATAGAAAAACATGTTCGAAAAAATTACCGAAATCCTATAAACTTGAGATTCTAGAGCAAACCTAGGGCCCCTTGGCCAAATTTGCTACAGGCCCCGCGCTGGCTTAATCCGGCACTGATAATAATATCCAATCGTCTAATTATTTTCGACTTAACTGTTCCTGCGCACCTTCGGAAACACCATAAAGTTTGGTTCAGACTACACCTACTTGAAATATAAACACAAATAAATTTCCTTTAAAATTTTATCATATTTTTTTTTTAGTTTTCTCATCTCAAATAAAATGGGAACCGATTCGCAATCAATCTTCTGTTCATAAGGAAGCAGATATTGGTCCAGTGCATGGTGACATTCTCATTTCAAAAATGAGGCCTGGCCATGAACTTGATCTACAACTTGTTGCTGTCAAAGGCATTGGAAAAGACCATGCTAAGTTTTCACCAGTTGGTAAGTACAAAATCAAAAACATTGTAATCTTTTTTTCCAACTACATAAGAATAGTGTTTTTCTATTAATGCACCCATATGTATACATATGCTTATGGCATGCATACATATGCATATGGATAGAATTTTAATGCATTCCATTCTCGGATAAGCTGGCAGTGTGTGTAGAAGGCCTAAGGCTTTTAAGATGATGATGACGAAGAAAAAATTGAAATGCTTTGCTTATTTATTACGCCAAACAACATGTTATCACAAATGTGCTACATTGTCTCTAAAGCACGCTTAGTCTTGGTTTTGCAGTAGGTCCAAGTCGGTCCAACAAGATGTTTCAGACTTCCGCAATCTACGAATCTCCACTTCGGAGAGGATTATCGCCGACCGAAGTAGTTATACTATCATTTGCACCATTGCACCCGAAAATACGAACTTCTGTATCAGTCTTGATCAACGACGTGAATGCTCTGCCTTCCTGAATCTTTTAGAATATAGCATTTTAGATGAAGACACCATGTAAAATGACATAATATTCCCCTAAATGCTTTGGATTACAATTAGAGACAAGACAGACATAAAAATTCAGTTAATCAGTTAGTCTTATCAATCCGTAACCAAGGATAAGAAATCGGAGGTAGTGCGAAAAGCAATATCCGGATTTAGTCTGAGATTTTTAGACCCGTATTTTCAGGAATCCCAATCGGACGAAAATATATATGCTTATAATAAGCATATATATTTTAATTATTAATTTTTGGCGTTTAACCACGTTTGTTGTTATACATTGGCTAATTTAATTTAATATAATAAAGATTGCAAATTGAAGTAGAAGGAATATTTACAGTAATTCATTTCTTTTTTTATTACAGCCACCGCCTCATATCGTCTATTACCCGAGGTAACATTGACGCGTGAGGTCCGCGGCAGTGAAGCTTCATTGCTTCAGAGTTGCTTCGCTCCCGGTGTCATAAGCTTAGATTCCGAGGGAAGGGCCTATGTACGAGATGCCAGATACGACACTTGCAGTCGAAATGTGTACAAATACGACGAAATAAAAGACGCAGTAATATTAAGCCGCATAAGGGACCATTTTATATGTATGTACCGTTACCGTTTTTTTCAAAATGATTGTTTTTAGGGTTACATACCCAAAGAGTATAACAGGACTCTAATACTAAGACTTCGCAGTCCGTCTGTCACTAGGCTGTATCTCATGAACTGTGATAGTTTAAGTTGAAATTTTCAGAGATTATGTATTTCTGTTGCCGCTATAACAACAAATACTATAAAACAGAATAAAAGAAATATTTAAGGGGACTCCCTTACAACAAATGTTAATGTTTTGCTCGTTTTTTATGACGGCAGCAACGGTTAATGCTTAAAATGTATAAATAATGGTAAGGCACCCTCTGTGCGCTAGTCCGACTCGCAGTTGCCCAATTTTTAATAATGTACGACACAACAAATGGCATTTTAATTTTGATGTTTTTTGTTTTCAGTCAATGTGGAATCTGTTGGAGCCATACCACCAAATGTTATATTTGTTGAAGCTGTTAAAATACTAAGAGACAAGTGCAAGTCATTCTTAGAAGAACTAAATCAATTTACGTAGTCATACTGAACCTTTATACTATAATTATAATATAAATTATAAGTAACATTTTAAATATATATTTTTAATTGAAGTAAAATTTTTATAAGTAAATAATTATAATATGTTTCTTTTATTTAATTCCCCGCAAATCAGACCTTAGACAAATTTGGAAAACGACTCCAGCACTGCTTGGATGGCATGGACTCATTCAACTATTTTATGATAAAAAACTGTTAAATTTAAACTTAACATTTACATCGGTACTATTTCTAAATGACCACCGAGCGCTCCGCCTCTCCTCAGAAAAAAATCGGGTAACAGATTGATTACCTACTGTCCTAATGGCTCCCCTCGTGTCAGATTAGGCTATTTGACAATATTGAAAATAAACTGGATTGTGGTCATCCTAACAGATAATACCCTAAAAGGACATATTTCACTATAATTCAAACAAAATAATGTAAGTTTCTCGCAGATTGCGCGAAATAATATTAGCAATTTTTTAATTTTATCTTCGACATAAACGCATGATTGGTTGCTACTCTGGTGACGTCACACACTAGTAAATGAAAGATTCCTCAATTGAGTGTAGTTTGCGTTTTTTGTTTTCGAAGTGGTAATAATCGATCTGTGAGACATTTCTGGAGTACTTTTTTGATAAACTGTTTAATAGGTGGTTTAAATTCGTTTCGAAACAAAATGGAACCTAAATGTGCGTGCCGATAACAGCAACCTACATAAGATAGACGCTTTATGGTTGCACTTTTCTATACATAATAATAACGCTGATTACTATGCTCCGGAACTAAAAAATGAGGTAGCTATGCCACTGAAAATATAATTAACTTCGCTTCGTAAACAATTTAAATTGTCTGTCTGTGAAAGTACGAAACCACGGTCTGACTTTGAGTTTAATCTGTGATTGTGAATTTGACATATGTTTTTCTTGTTTGCTGAAAATTACTATTTTGTATTTGTATTGTGTAGATATTCGGTACATATAAACACTGGTGTATTTAAATATTGTAAACAGTGTTTTCAAATGACATATTTCTTTTTTATATTACGCTTTTAATGGTTACACAATGGGAAGTTTAGATCGAGCTGTTTTAACTGGTTTTATTTGTCGATTGTGTTCAGAAATGCACCGTGTCGTGCTTCATATTTACAGTGAAGAAGGAATACGCCTAAGTATATCAGAAAAAATTAGCAGATACTTGTCGATAAATGTATGTTGTGTGTATATTTACTCTTTTATAAAATATCCACTGTTCAAATTAAATAGAAAGAAAACATTGTTATATACGTTAAAATCGAATTACATTTTTAGATAAGTTTTTATTTTGTTAACTTGTGAGCCTTGACCTGGTGATGCATTAAGTACCTTTTTCACGTGTTGTCATAGCGACATCTCTATTCCTTAATAATTTTAATATACCCACTTGAAATAACTACCTTTTGTTGTTTTTACGTTATAGGTCTCCCGATCAGATCCACTGCCAAAAACGATATGTAAAGTCTGCTTAGACAGATTGGAGAGCCAACATAAGTTAGTAATGGTGATGGAGCAAGCCGCAAATATATTAAAACGCCAGCGCGCATTACAAGCTTCACTTCAATTAAATGATGCCCCTGATAATGATAATGCAGATGACACTTCTGAATCACCAACACCATAACAATAAATACCTAGAACTCAGTAAGAAATTATTTCCTGTATAAATTTGGTTTCTTTGTAAATAAAGTTGATTCATAGTCATTAGTATATTAACATATTTATAAATTGTTTTGAATTTATTTTGTACATTACTACTAACAGATCTTGCGCACTTATTTGAACTGGAGTAGTCTGCATGTATGGACACATACAAGAAGATCTCTGTAGTAAACTATAACATGTATAGACAACTAGTACTTCTACTATAATGTGTATAAGAATAAGAATTTTTAGGATGTGTTCTTGGATGTTCCATAAGAATTATCAAACCTCTTGACTTTGTTTGACTACTAGCTTTATCAAAATTAAGAGTAGCCTGTGTCTTTCCACAAAACTCAAAGTAAGTCCTTTCCGAATTTTATTGAAATTGTTGCAGGCTATGAAATCTTAACCAGAAGGACAGTTACTTTTAAATTAATAATATTTGTATGGATTTGTATATAGTTTTTATTGATACATTGATCAAACTTTTTATTAGTAATAAACATTGAATTAAATCATAATACTAAAATCAAATTGACATAGAAATTTTAATTTTCAGATATATTATACCTGTGATGTAAAGACTTCATAAAATTTATGCATTATAATAATAATAATAATTTATTGCATAAACTTAACCATACAATAAGAAGGTAACACAGTTATTCTATTTACAATATCAAAATATATAACTAGTATGGCAAACAATTATATGAGAACCCTGATCCTCAAACTAGGATTTCCTGTATTTTGAGAATCAGTGGCTCCGCTTAGCACGATGCAAGATAGGCGAACTTAGTTTTAAAAGAATACTAATTGATATATGATTTTGAAGGGTTGTAATGGATATAGTTATGGAATGTGTGAATAATATAATTTTGTATGTTAGTGTGTGTATGTGAGTGTGTGTTTATGCATGCATTGAAAGTATACACAAACTGAGAATAGACATTTGTTTATAAGCATATTTACAATGGTTTATCTCTAAACACTTAATGATACTGCATTGCCACTTGAACATCAGCATCTTTCATGCAGACAAAACTAAGACGGAGTGGTTTCTTAAAATGTTATCAAGTTGATGTTGCAATTTATTATAAGATGTTGATAAAAGTCAGCTGTTAGTTTGCAGCACTGATAATTGTTGTAATGTTAGGTGGTTTGTATTATCACTACATAATTGCATGAATTAAGTAATTTTAAGGTGTAAATAAATATTAAAAGTTTCTAGCATTGATAAATTATTGTAATGGTTGTCTTACATTTCTTCTGTTTGATTCAGTAAATTTAAATAATAATGTTACACTATCCTGTATTTGGTTATTATTAAAGAAATATAGATAAATAGTCTCTATTACTAATAATTATTGCAATGCTGGAACCCACTTATCTTCTATATGAGACAGTTTAAAATCACACCATTATTGCACCTTGAATGTTCCTATACCAAGCAAATGTTGAATTATCTTCATTAAAAGCCTATTGCTAGATTTTACTGAACAAAGGCCTCCTTCAAGGAACATTAAATAGCCTCTCACTTCTCTCAATTCACAGTCAAAAAGCCATAAACTTAACTATCTATATAATTTGTTACTCGTCGTATTGTCTGTATGTTATAGTGTAGTGTTCCTAAGATAATTTTAGTGTTGAAATGATTAAATCTGCCTACAGTGATTATTATGTTAGTAAGATGATATCTAATGCAATATACAATAAGCTGAAGTTCTCATAGATTACATATTTTTATTTTAAAGTAAATAGTAGTATAGACATGTATTATCTACATGATATAGTAACTTTAAGAATATTCTGTGTAATAATTAAGATAAGTTTATAGCCCTAACATAAAATAGGTAACTTAACTACTGCACTCTTAAACTGATTTATAGAAACATTCAAACGAACTATTCTGTTGTACTTCCGTAAGCTGTATAACCCCCCTTTATGAGGGTTGGTTAATTGAAAAACATGTTGCTATGTAAATTTAATTATACATGTAATTTACTGTAATAAAATGAAATAATTAATCAAAAATTAACATTTATTTTTCAACATTTAAAGATTAACAAAGCAAAGGTCATACACATATGTGTGCTAGGCTGAAGCGTCAATGGGTAGGTAGGGAGGCAGATTGAGTCACCTAATCTACTCTACTACTACTTTGCGATTGACGCTAGTGCTAAGCCTGCATTGTTGCTTTCGTGAGTTCCTGAATTTATATATTTCCAACTCCTCTAGTTTTCTTCTGATTAATTTAGTTATAGGTTCCAAAACAGTTTAATTTTTCGTAAGACTGCTCAAGTGTCATAACCCGGTGTGTCCGTGGGTCATTAAGTCATTACTGTTGATACTGATGAAAAAAACCTTAATTTGGTTATGTGAGGAGATGGCACTATCCACTCTATCCAGTCGATTATGAAGACCAAGCGTATGCTGGAGGAGTACATGGGTGTCTGAACTAAAGCGCCTGGTTGTTGTCGCTGGAATCGGACGAAATGTGTCCCTATCAGCAATAATTACTGCTGGCGGATGTAGAGCTCAAAACCGCTGAAAAATCAGGCTATTCAGAAAAGGATCGCGCATAAGCTGATTGGCGCTTCCAATTTCTAAATAGCGAGAAATGGCACTACGACCTAGAAATCACCCGGTTCAAACGACCTAGAAAACACTCTTAAAATCACTTTACCTATCACTAAAAAGAACAATCCTTAATGGTCGCCGAGGTCGCTAGTTTAATCACTGATATCACTCCAATATTTATCGCTCAGTGGGTCAAACAGAACTGAACTGCGGCCCGCGAGATTTCGTATTTATACCCATTATTAATATTTCTAGCGCATTCGAGAAACGTCTCGTACATACGGGGTCATTTACCTTACCAAGGACGCGCCCGCCGACGAGATCGCTGGAAGCAACAATCAATCGATTTTCGACGCTGTGTATAAGGTTCAATAATCCGTGCCTTAGGAGATCAACGAGAACTTTCTCGAAGGTTCGCGAATAATCTTTCGTCGTAACAATCACAATAATAACTTGTGTGCGTAAAACCCTTATAAATAGGTATATAAGAAAAGAATCGTCTATGCAGAAATTTACGCTTGGAAACTCACCCAGGTTTCTCTCCAGCGTGAGTTCTATTGTGAGTTTATTTCACATTAACTCGCTCTGGACGGCGAGTAAATTGCAATTGACACGAACCAAACTCTTCACCATACAACGCCGTTTCAAGCCGTCTTGACTATCAAGTAGAAATGAAATAAACTTACACTATGCAATCAGACTTCGCTCTCTAGATAGCTTTTTAATTTGGTGAAATATATTTTACAGGGAAAGGTACAAAGCAAACTTACACAACATAGTACCTAATTAGATTGTCTTTATTGCAAATATCAAATTTACATCTATTATTGCACATTCCCACTAGATAGTAGTTTTTCAATTCGATTTGCATTTTTGTATATCAATATCTTAAGGTCGTTAATTTTGCCATGTTTTTCCTCAATGTCACTATCTAGTTGTTTTAATTTTGTGTGAAAAGGCATTAGGGAATCTTCATTTAAGCTGAAAATAATGTATTAAAATTAATATTTGTTGCCAGGGCGTAGGTTAGCAATATGTTACATCTATCTATCTATTCTAAAATATTTCCGGATTAGCCAGACAAATCTGACAGGCGAAATAAACATCAACCAAAGAAGTCTCGTTAAAAATCCGTTGTGCTAGGAAGTGCGAGAGAATTAGATCATTATTTGAGCGCATAGGTACACGTGAGATGCACTTTAGACGCGTGAATTTCTATCTCTAACAACTCCTGGCTACTCTGAGTTAGTGTGTTGTTAGTTTTTCTATATCGTTGAGAAGCATGAACGCCTACAGTAACTTTTAAAGCAATCAATACACATGTCACGACTCGTAAGTTAGTTCCTAGTATTTTATACAGGGTTTTGAAAATTACCGAGACTTTATATTTACCGAACGTTTGATAAAACTTACGTTTTTTCTTTAAGCATTTCTTTGTTAACCTCTTCATAAATATTTGTCCATTGCTGTAGTTCCTGGCGCATGACTTCTACGTCTTCTTGAATGTGGTCTAAAAGTTTTCCAAGAGGATTTGCTACTCGCGACAGGGCTTGTATATTAAACCTAAGCTGTTCTATGTCTTGGTTCATAGCCTCCCTGGCTCTTTGTGCACCGAATTGCCATTCCTCAAATAAAACACATTTAAATTAGTTTGAATAGCCTAATCTGTGTAAAATTAATAGAAATAATCTTGGGAATAATAAATCCTATGAAGAAGGAAAAAGAAGTTTGAATAAATATATACAGTAAGTAATAATTACATTATATCGCGGCAAAAAGAAGCCTATGTCCATCTCCAAAGTCCAATGTATCTGTATACCGATATTTATCCAAATGAGTTCAGCGGCTTAGTCGGGAAAGCATAACAGACAGACATAGTTACCTACTTTCAAATTTGTAATATCAAAGTGAATAGTTTATAAATATAAAAATATCAGACCTGCCGTCCTGCATGGATCTGAGTGATGGCCGATAAAGAAAATGCGAATGTTGATAGCGCTGCGTAGGGATGAACAAAATGCAGAGAGAGTTTTGGTTATAAAGTCGACGGATATACGTGTTGAGAACGACCAACGGAAACCTGAATAGACTGCATGAAAGAGTATATGGCGAAGAAGGGAATAAGCAGTGAACTGACGAGACTGATAGAGGAGAATGGAAAAAGAAAATTTATTACAACGTTACTCCAAATAAAGTTGGCAAAAGGGTAGAGAGATGATAAGTATAGATGTTTTGTGGGACTTTACAAAATATACTAACATATTTTCCAGAAATGCTACTTTTCCTTTCGAATGCAGTTATACGAATATCGTTTCAGCTCTTGGCGCACTATAAACCTGCCATGTGATAATTGACCTAACTGGTCATTCGTACAAAAAATATAGGACTTCTTATTTCGGATCTTACCATTTTATCAAAAATGTTAGAAAGAGTAATACATATTTAGAGAGAAAAAAAATCATAACCCAACCCACTAAAATAGAACATTCTAGATTTATTCACATCATATGTTCTTTACTTATTTAATGACATTCACACAATGAAATTATAAAAGAAACCTTTAATTGACTTTTGTTAGGATGTATAAGTAGGTTCTGAACTTACTATTTCTGTTTTTCCCGAAACTTGAGACAATTCTTTCTGTGAATCCAAAATCTGTTGAACTAGATGGCCATGTTCACTCGACGATAGTTTTAACTCTTGCTGATCTTGTACTATCGCAGTACTACCTTCACCCTGTTCTATAATTACTAAACTTGTATCCTCCTCCTGTAACAAAAACAAAAACCAATGTAACACAAATTTATTAGATGTAATAAGCTAGAGCGAATAAGTAATCTAGAAAATAGTCAACTAACTTCCTCATTTTGCGTGTTCTCTGCTATAATATTCACTTTTCCAATCAATAAATTATCCATGTCTTTAATGACGTTGTCAACCCTCTCTCTCATTCGAGGGGCTCCAGGTCTTGAGGATGAAGGTCTTACACTATGAGGTCTTACGCTCTGTGGTCGCGGGAATTTGAAATCATTCTCAAACGAAACTGGTGTTTTAATGGCATGACTCGAAGACGAATCCTCTTTATCTTGATCTGACGTCTTAATATCAGTTAGTATGTTTTGTTGTAGTGGTTGTTCTTTTGTTTTAGTAGAAATATTTAATTCCAATTCCAAGCTCTTACTAGGTCTGTTGTCACTGAGAATAAGTGATTCATTTTGATGAAGATCATTAGGCTCTATATCTTCTGTATCATTATGACTTTTAAAGAATTTAGTTTCGGCTGCTGTCTTGTTTTTTGTTTCCAGTAAGTCATCAGATGACCCTGTGGAATTTAGATCGTTCTCATTTATAGTATAGGACGTATTAAGATTATCTTGTGATTCTGATTCTTTTTTATTTGCCGGGGAATCGTCATAATTCTCAATTAATTTCTCGCCTAAAGGATCATCTTTTTCAAAAGTTGAGTCTGATTCATGACTCTGATTTTTTAATAAAACATTTTGAACTTTCTCTTTATCAAGACTGATAGAGCTCTTCTCTTTTTCAATAGCCTTACTTCTAGAAGTTTTAGTGCGAGATACGTTATCTTCTTTATTATCCTTTACGTCCCTTTTGTTAACCATTTTTGAGTGTTGTGATCTTTGGGATTCAACCCTAATCGAACCATTTTCTTTCCGTTTAGATTTAACATCGTTTAATTTTTCTTTGTCTTGCTTGCTTGTCGTGCGTGGCCCGTCATTTTTTGGATTAGACAACTTTTCATTCACCTTAGATGTAGACTTTTTAGAATCAGTCGCTTTCTTAATAGATTTATTGGGTTCTTTCGTTTTTGTGTCAGGTTCTTGAGCCGATTTTAAGCTGTCTTTGTATTGCCGTACAGCTTTATCTGAAGATAATTTATTATCCAATGCCAGTGCTAGGCATTGGAGTAGCTCATTTGTTTTTTCGGGCTCCTGGCCTGCTACGATTTTTGATGGTTTCACAGATAGTGATTTTCCTGTAGTAGAACCTGTAAACATTTTTTTTCGACGCTAAGTAAGATTTTGATAGAGTTTGCTCTTGAAATGTCAATTTGTTCATTTTAGGTAAATATTAATATGATGCGATAGAGAACAGTATCCTTGACTATTTTTTAATCGGCTCTATATCGGAGTTCATTATATCCTAAAAATTGTTACCTAGTTACTGTCTGTTTGTACCATAAAATTGTTTTCTTTAAAATAAACATACTATTTATACTTCCTATATATTTAGATTCTTTGAACGACTCCGCTTCTCAATCCGTAACTAATCTGTATATAACCAATTTGGAAAAATATTTTTTTGCATTAGCTATCGGGCTAATTTCAAAAGAAAAAAAACCAGTATAGCCCTAAAAAAACTGATATGTCCAGCTAATCATGAATGATATTGGTTAAATATACAGTGCAGAATAAAATGTAGGTACCTACGTAGTTACATCTATACTTATAATAAAATTGTAACAGGTTCAATTCTGTACATTAAAGTTATTTTGAAAATTTTTTTTGAAGGACTCTCTCCTTCAAAAATATTATCTACTAAACTAATACCTATAATCGATACTGAAGCCAAAACTGTAATATTTTTCAGTTTTGTCTGTCTGTCTAATCTGTCTATCTGTCTGTACCTTAGCCGCGCATCACGCCGAAACTACTGAATGGATTCAAATGAAACTTGGCATGATTTGAGTTCATACTACGAAGTAGTACATAGAATACTTTTTATCCCGAAATTCAGAACGATTTCCTGGAGAGAAGGAATGAAAGTCAAATTATGGACTTAGGTGTAATTCAATAACACATAGTCCGATTTCATTAATTCTTTGTTTGCTAGGAAACAAGTACTTTTAATATTGATCCGTAATCTATTTATACATCTATACATACAAATAAATAGAATTGGAGTGTCTATTTGTAATATTAAAATAACAGCTTTTTAATCAATGCATATGTATGTATACACGATACACATTCCAAAAATGTAGTTAAAATTTTTTTTGTCTGTCTGTCTGTTTGTTTGTTCCGGGTAATCTCTGGAACGGCTGGATGGATTTTGACGGGACTTTCACTGGCAGGTAGCTGATGATCCAGGGAGTAACTTAGGCTACTTTTTTTAGACTAACTTTGTCCCGCGGCGTTACTCGCGGTACAATAATAACCGCGGGTCACACCACGGGGTTCAGCTAGTATTAAAATAAAAGCTTTTTAATCAATGCATGTGTATGTACACGATACACATACCAAAAATGAAGTTAAGTCTGTCTGTTTGTTCCGGGTAATCTCTGGAACGGCTGGACAGATTTTGACGGGACTTTTACTGGCAGGTAGCTGATGATCCAGGGAGTAACTTAGCCTACTTTTTTTCGCCTAACTTTGTCCCGCGGCGTTACTTGCGATACAACAATAACCGCGGGTAACAATTAAAAATAAGAGCTGAAGACTGGCCGTCATCTAGCTAGTCCTGATCTTAATCCTGAATTATGATTTATGGTCAGTTTTAGAGAGTAAGGCTTGCTCTAAACGCCATGATAATTTGGAGTTACTAAAACAATCCATACGATTGGCAGTGAAGAATTTTCTCATAGAAAGAGTGCGTGCTGCACTGCATTGATAACTGGCCTCAACGCTTAAAGGACCGTATTGCAGCCAATGGAGACCACTTCTAAAGCTTTATATATTTTTAATGGTTTTATGTTACTGTATTAAACTAACACACTGTAATAGTAGTAAATACTAAATACAATAAAAAACGTATTTTTCTTTGTAATAATATTTGTGGCAAGACTAAGTAAGTAGTTAGCTAGTTCCATATTTTTTAGATTGCTGCCCCACCCTGAGTCCTTGGCTGGCTACGCCCATGGTACCTACTACAACTACCCAAAGTTATGTTACTAGGTAAGTATATGAGTATAACACTAAAGGAGACCTACCTTTTTCTCATATTATTTCGCAATATATTGTGTATTATGTAGATAGACCTATTAAATTAATGGTTCATCCACTTACTTATAACAAATATGACTTTGTTAAGAAATGATATTTTACTGTCTCGATCTTTTACATTATCCGAAACAAGCTCCTGTTCATCAAATAATTTATCAAAAAATCCTGTCGTCTTCAAGACCTGTAAATACACAGAAGTAGTGAAACAGGCTATATCAAGAATTTACATAATTACCTAAGTATTATGAACAGTTTCAGCATTTCTCCCCGCTTTTTCCCTACTGATCAACAACTTGACAAAGAATTAAGCAGTCGCGACAACATTAATTCGCAATGCCCTTTGAGCATTTTAGATGTGCGTAGAACTACAATGTTAAAAGATATTACATATTTCATTTGTTTTACTTTAGAAAATACATACTGATTAATTTGAATATTTTATTTTAAAACATATTTATTATTTACTAGGCTAAAATAAAATTTACTAAACTTCACCTAAAATTGAAAAAATATCGAAAATTATCTCCATAAATCTTTGTAAGTACTCACTGTAGTTATAACATCGTGTAAAAATCTAAAAGGGGGCTTTTTCAGTAATTTCTCGCTCAATGGTGGGCGCTTTACATATTTTCCAAGGGCGATTTGTGTGGACTTTATCACTTCTGGATCTACTTCCTTTTCCATTGTACATACTTTACAACGCCTTAACTACTATCTACACTAAATTACGCACTAGAATAATAATTATTATTTGATTTACAAGTTCAATAAATTCTCACGACTGATGACGATGATTCTCGTATTTAGTTTAGTTTACATATAATCGTATCCATAGCAACCGGTAGAAAGACCCATGGATACAGACGGAAACATACTAGGCGCCGAAATGGTGACCTATATTACCCATTAATTCTTTAAATAATTAAAAAACTGTATTTTATCTATTCACTAATTTAAAATCGTAGTTAGCATAATGTTTGCTGTTATTTTTCATTTACAGTTAAAGTAAAATAAAATGTTCTTAGTTGTATTCTTACGAAATACGAAAAATTCTAGGGGCACCCTAGTAGCAGCTCCTTCTTCTGCATCCAACGGATGGAGCGACTCGAATCTTGACTGGCAAGATGTTTCAAATCGGCTAAACTCTCTGGCGCTGCGTAGAGATGTCACCTTGCTATACATCTTCTATCGCTTTTATTAAAGGGTGTGCTCAGAGGATTTGTTCGAACTGATCTCTGCCGCCACATTTCGCAATCGTTCTACGCGAGAGCAGTTTTATCCCCTTAATTTAGATGGTTGGCAATCCACGACTGTACGCTTTTCTAGAAACTTTCGCACAACAAAACTGTGGAAAGAACTGTCGCCTGCGGTATTCCTGGATCAATATGACCTTCAACCTGTCAAGAAAAGAACGTAGGTACTCCTTTGTAAAAGGCCGGTAACGCATTTGTGACGCTTCTGTTGTTGCGGGTGTCCATGTAATCGCAACCAGACGGATCTCTCGGATCAGGTATTACTACCAATGTCAAGTGTTTTATAGTCTTCAAGTCTTTAAGTCTTCGTCGTGATGAAATTAATGTTAAAAAATATATAAAATACTAGCTGAGCCAGCAAACGTTATTCTGGTGTAAAAAATATTTAAGGATGGGTCACCCTTACCATTTAGGGGTACGAAAAATAATATAATAATAATAAACGATCTCCCAAAGTTTCATCAAATATTTATATTCATATTAAAATCCCGCCAAACTGAAAAATGTGCTGCCAGCGTACATAAAACAAAATATTGTTGATTGAGTTTATCACGAATCTCTACTAGGTAACAATTAATTATAAATTTCAACAAGTTCTATGCTAGGGATTTCAAAAGATTTTTCTTTTATTTAAAAAGAAATGGAGAGCACGAATACATATTTATGAAATATTTTTCTTTTATTTTCAAAAGAAAAAAATGGAGGGCTCGAGTACTCGATTACATAAATGTACAGGAAGATATTCTCGTAGTCAACGTTTTACTATACGAACCATAAACGAAAGAAGTGAGTGAATAATTAGGGTTGTCATACGATACGCACTGTGCTGCTGCTGCGGTTTTCTCGAAGCTGTGCTGCAAATTACTACTGAATGTCAAGATACCATTTATTCATTTTGTGTTTTTGTGTCATTTTTTAACGTAGATTTTCCATTTTCTTCTAATTTATAGCAAAGGAATCGGCCTACATAATAAAGTAGATACGACGAGAAAAATACTTCTGATTTCTTCTCAACGTTAAATTGAACTCCCTGTCACAACCTGTCACAACACTGTTTATGACTGTTTTGTGCACAACACTAATTGTGTTGCTTGCGTAGACGTGGCGTATTAGTTTGACAAAGTTTTTTTACAAATTAGTAAGCGCCTGAGTGAAAGGAATATCAAAATTGGTAAATGTGAACTCATTGCATTTGTGTAAGTTGTAAACAATCTAAACAAATAATGTAATTTCGTAGAGAAGATAATAGACTGATAATATAATATGCCTCCAAAACTTAAGAGATTAGGAAGGCCGCCAGGTTCTAAAAATAAGAAGCCCTCTGTAAAAGACCTGGCAAATAAGTTGGCTAAGATAAAACGGAATAATATTGAGGATTCTGCTAGAACACCTACTGATTATCAATGTACAGTATGTGACAAATATTTTCCATCCAAGAAAGCACTGCTGAAACATAAGGCGATAGAAGTATCTAAAGTAATTTATACAAAGGTAAGTTATGGTGCCTATATTTTACTAACGTACGCGTATTCAGTGTACAGCAACTATTCTTATACGCTTCTTTTCAACATTGCTCTGAAAATTTATACTTTTATCATTGTTATTGTCTTAGTTACCTATTTATTACATGCTTAATATGTTGGTTTGTTTGTTTTCATCATTTCAGTCACCATTCAGTTGTAAAGAGTGTCGCAAGAAATTCAGATTTGAAAAAAGCTACCAGAAGCATCTACAAGAGGAACATTCCAAATTACCGACCAGTGTTGCATGTGACAAATGCCCTGTACGCTGTCCTGATGTGGCTGGTTTAAAGGATCACATAGAAAAAGTTCACGAAAGGAAGATTTTTTTATGTCCACATTGCGAAAAGGAGTTCGTAAGGTCTTCCCATGTTTTAAGACACCTGGCGCAGAGTGGATGTGATGGACAGAATCCTTCTCATTATTCTTGTGAAGTTAGTAAACCTCTCCATAAAATTTATAGAATAAACAAACAAACAATACAGAATATATAATCTTTACATAGTATAAAATGTAGTTGTATCTGCTGTCTGTTTACTTAAACATTTCAAATTACTCTACGGATTTCAATGAAGCGTTTCGCAATGGATAGAGTGATTGAAGAGGAAGGTTTATATGTAGGTGTACCCCACGGAGTTACCCATGGTTGTTGTTGTATCCTAGAACAGTGTTCCGCAAATATTTTGGGTTCAAGGTACATCTAAGAAAATGATTTTTTTTTAAGATACACCATAAATTTAAAAATAGTTTTTAAGTAATATAAATCCACATTTATTAATAATCAACACAACAATGTTTCTTGTTTTTAGACAAAAATTTAATAAAATGTTGTTTTGGTACCTGTACCATGTATACATATGCATTTATTAAAAAGTCCTTATTTTAAAATACAAACAGTCACTCCAATGTTATTTATTTGTATAGATTTATGATCAAACCTAAACTTAAATTGCTGAAAAAATATGTAAATTATATTTTTTATCACCAAAGTTTGTATTTGGCGTCAATTTTTATCATCTAATTAATAGATCTATCGCCACAAAATATTTTTTTTTATGGCAAATAAAAAGTTTAGCCAGGTATAAATTACCAAAATAATGTCAATACGTATTTAAAATAAGAGATGGATTATATTATCAAGAAAATCAGTTCACTCCATGAATAACAAATTTGTTCTCAAAATAATATGTTTATTCCTTAAATAATAGCTTCGTACTCAGAATGGTAAATCTGTCACCAAAAAAAAAACTGCCATGGATATTGTAAGAGCCAAATAAGAAAGAAAATTAGGATAACAGCACTGTGAAAAACAGGCAAAACTTAAAAAAAACCCATAAGTCTTGGATTTAGTTTAGTAATCCAAAATCTAAGGAGATGTCTATATTCAACAGTGGACTATTAAAGGCTGTTGGTAAAGACATCACAATAAAAAACCGACACAGTGAGAGTCGGACTCGCGCAACTGCAAGTTGTGTATAAACCTGTAGGTATACCATATAATCTGAGAAAAAAATATTATACTTTTCGCAATTTTTCCTTTATCTGTGCTATAAGACGTTGATTCATAGCCAATTTCAAAATTCTGAATTCACGAAAAATAATCTGTAGGTTTTGATTCCCTTGCAAGTGTCGGAAATTTGCAGCATAAACGGCTGTATCCTTTGATTGCCTTGGCTTGAAGTTTGTTTTTCTTTCATAGCTCTAAGGTACAGTAGACCTGAGTATTTGATATGAGTTTCAGCTTGATACCTCCACACACTTCTGAGAAAATGGGTCTTGACTGACAGACAGACAGACAACAAAGTGATCCTATAAGGGTTCCGTTATTTCCTTTTGAGGTACGGATTATGAACCCTAAAAATGATGTACCAATATACACAAATAATTGTAGTGTGGATGTGATCTATACAAATAAATAAAATTGGAGTGTCTGTTTGTAATATTAAAATAACTGCTATTAAATAAATGCATATGTGTGTATACACGATACATGTACCAAAATAAGTTTCGGGTAATCTCTGGAACGGCTGGTCCGATTTTGACGGAACTTTCACTGGTAGGTAGCTGATGTTCTACGGAGTAACTTTGGCAAATTTTTTTTAGACTAGCTTTGTCCTCCAGCGGTACAACAATAAACGCGGGTAACACCGCGGGGTTCAGCTAGTATCACATATAATATCTGGGAGAGGTCCGGATGTGTTAATAACAGCAGTTCCCGGATCCCTACCGTGGCACACTATGTGGTTTTAGTCGGTTCGATTCCGACACACCGCCCTGCCACAAGCCTCCCTTTGGAGTGACGGCCCGAGGGGGTTTCTACACATAAAAAAATTAATAACAGTATCACATATCATGTGTGCATTCAAGTTTCTCACAGGCTCATTGTAACCTTGGCTCAAGATTTGAATGTTCAAAAGCATTGCATAATTATTGTTTTTATTAAAATATTTGACTTTTGTTTTCAGGTGTGTGGGGCAAAATTTTCAAGAAAAGATAATTTAACTGTACACATTCGATTACAACATGTTTTCAGAAAAGATTATGTTTGCAAGTACTGTAAATTCAGTACCAAAAACTTCTCTAAACTAGTGAACCATTGGCATAAATATCATTCAGGTAATTTATACTATTGATTTTTGACATTTGATTATACTTGTTGAAATAATTCTAGAATTAAACTTACTTGTACATATTCCACTATTTTAATTAACTTTAATCCTGAGCGGTTTCACAGGGCAGTTGAATAAGTACAAGTGAGTATAATTCTAGAATGAATATATTCATGTGCTTCAAAAACATTATAAATAAAATAAAATGATTGTACAACAAAATATAATAAAATAATAAAGTCTTTTAATTTATAGAAACACCTGATCAATATCAGTGTGCCGAGTGTTCAAAATGGATCAGTTCTCGTGCAGCTATGATGAAGCACTTGGAAATACATGGTGAGAAGAAGTATTCCTGTGACATGGTAATTTTTTTTATCATTTTAACAACTTTAAATTTATTATTACCAAAAACACAAAAATGGTTGTGTTAGGTTAGAGTATATTATATAAACTAAAGTAAATGTCTCCTCCTCCTTCATGTCTTACTCAGGAATTCAGAGGTAAGTTGTTAGAGTTAAAATCTAGACTTTTGTAACCAAACAAGAAAAACTTGTTAAGCTAGTAGCAGTAGTAATGATATAAGACATAATAAACGCTAAGAAGTAAACTATTGTATTCGTTTAATACATTCATAATTAGAATATTTCTAAAAATTATATATGGTTTTATAATAAAACTAATAAATATTAATAATAAAATATGAAACAATAAAACATAAACTAAAATAGAGAACTTTATTTACTAAATTATTTTTCAGTGTGGATACTGCACGTACACAGTGGAGGTGATGCGCCGTCACATTCTTACGCACGTAGAGGACAAACCACACAAGTGTAATTTGTGCAACCGATCTTATATACAGCGTGTTCAACTGCAGCGACATCTGGAGAAACATATGGGCAACATGTGCTCTGAGTGCGGCCAAACATTTGCCTCCAGAGCTAAGTATGTTGCTACAAATACATTCTAGAAATATGCATTTATTAATTATAGGATTAATCCTAAACCTATTCATTTAAAACACAGTTAAATATGTTTTATATTATACATATACATAATATATACAACATTCCAACACCAACTGTAGGGCCGTGGCCTGCCAGGCATGATCATCTCGCCTGGTCGAAGGATCCTTCCTTTGTATAGCAGGAGAAAAACAATGCCTTTATGCGCTATTCACTGCAACGCGGACCATCCGCACGCGTCCCTTGCGGATGAATTGTCGTTTAGTGTTGCGTGCGAGCTGTCCGCGTCACACTGAATAGCGACTTTATATATACTTCCAAATGGACAGTATGTAGAGTAATAATTGTAAGGTATATAAATATGAATCTTCAAGAGGACATAAGAATGAAACGGCACAACAACCCGTCTATAAATAACCGTCTATAACCAGGTCTACCACTGCTGACAGGCAAATAAACAGTCACCCATTGTGATTTATGTATTAGCAATGATGTTTTCAATCCTCGCATTCAGAACTGTTCTCGCTGAAATATATTTACAATAAAACTTTTTATTTCAGAATGCTGGTACACTTGAGAGAGCACATGGGATTGGAAAAATTGCGCTGCCCACTTGAATCATGTCCATATTCCACTAAAGATTTCATTAATGAAGCGAGTTTGAATTTTCACCTAAACGTGCATTTAGACAATAAGCGTAAGTACAAATTGTTTGGTAAATTTGGTATCATTAGGAACTATCTGTGTTCCTTATAATTTGTTCACATCTTTACACTGTTCAATGTTTCCCTCTAATACCATTTTTTTTCCTGACGTTGCAGAATTTATGTGGACTAACGAATACCATTTCGTAAACTCTGATTATGGTTTAGGAAAGGTTTATATAAATGTGGTACATGTGTATTCCGTGCTAGTAGATAGTAATAAATGTCAATATGATGTGTTCGTTCAGCGCACGGCTGCGACGTGTGCGAGAAGAAGTTCCACTCGGAGATAAACCTGAAGCGTCACCTGGAGACGCACACGCTGGACCGGCCGCGGCGCTGCATGTACTGCGTGTCGGCGCGCGCCTACGTGCGCGGCGAGCAGCTCATCCGCCACGTGCGCAAAGCGCATCCCGACGCCTTCCGCGCGCACCTGCACCACGTGCGCACCGTGCTCGTATGTACAACAACAACAACAACAACAACACCATCATCAACAACAATACCAACACCACTAACAACAATACCACCACCACCAACAACAACAACAACAACACCACCACTACCGACACTATTCTATATGTTTTTTTTTAAATAGACAACTCCCGCATTAGCAATTTACTTTTTGTCGTGTAGGACTTTACCCAGACTCAGAAATACGGTTTGTGGACACACAAATGCTTATCCCGTGTGGGTTTGAACCCATAACGCTCGACGCAATAGAAAGCGGCGTGGCGACCGATTAAACTAATAAGCAGTTGATAAACAAAAGTTCAACCGTATCATAGTGGACTTAGCCGTCCCCAACCTAATTAATAAGAAACAAGGGCTAGGAAGATTTTAATAATCAAATCTAAACAGGTTCAGTCAGGAGATACAAAATACGAGATAACTATTTTTATCCACTAAAAGTGGATGTTGGCCTTCATTTTAGTAACCTCTTTTACATTACAGGGTGCAGGAAACACCACAGAGAGAGTAAAAAAATCTGAAATAGAATCGATCCTCAATTTATTGGATGCAGAGGCTGATCGTATTTTGCAAGGGTACAGCGGGTCGGGGGTGCTCTATGGTGGCATGCAGCAAGATGTAAACGTTCCCATAGAACAAACGACAGAAAAAGTAAATATCTTGTTATTTCTTTTTTTAGCATTTCTTCCATCTAACACACAACGCCACCTAGTCCTAAACTAAGCAGAGCTTGTATTATGGATACGAGACAACTGATATAAATACATATATACTTTTTTATTGTTAATAAATATATAATTATACATAGAAAACACAAAAATTCCGAAAGAAATATTTGCAGATCATACAAACATTTGGTCCGACCCGAGACCTCATGCACAACAGTCGCCTAGCATTGTACCAACGAGGCAGTTAATAAAATTTATTTAAATAACCAGAGTAACATGAATTTATTTTTTCAGAAACCGAACAACCCTCTAATGTCGGAAGAAGATTTGGCTGATAATTTGAGTAAACTAATTACGCAACTCATCGATCACGAGACACTCAGTCTGTTTGGCTGGCCCGATGAGACTGTCGATGTGGTAAGGCCTTATTTTAACTGTGGTGGCTTATAGTCTGTGAGTCCACAGTTGACCTTACATTACAATGAATATGGATACGAGCTGCGGACACTCCGCTTTCTAATCTCAGAAAGCTTGGGCATAAAATATGACACAATTTTTAGATAATACTTGTTACAAATTTTAAGCTCTACAATTTCAGAATATACTAGTATGCCCGCGTCTACGCCCGCGTTTATTTCGGTTATCGTGGCAAATAGTAGCCTATGTGTTATTCTGATGTAGGTATAAGGCTATATTACTTTAAAGTTTCATCAAAATCCGTTCAGTAGTTTTTACATGAAAGAGTAACATACATACTTACAAACTTTTGCGTTTATAATATTAGTAGGATGTTAATATCATTGGAGCTTTAAAAATACAGACAATCACGGTAGATTGGGAGCTTTCTCTCTCATTGTTCTGCTCATGTGACTGGACCAATATAAGAGTACGAACTAGAATCGCTAAGATAAGAGCTTTTCAATACGACAAATCCAAATTAAAATAATAACAGTCTTTTTTTTAAACAGGTATTGGAAAAAGTAATAGAGCAATGCGGGGCTCGTCCAGCGGATCGTGAGAAATGGACTCGAGTACAGCGCCTGCGGGAAAACACAAAGCATTTGTTTTTGTATGTCATCGAGGATAAGAACATCGCGCGGATGCTCGATACACACACGATCGATCAAATCGTCACACACATACTGAAACAAGTCTCTGAAGATGATTCCATAGAAACTAAATAATAATATATATATTATATAAATTGTAAAATATCAATACTATATCAATCCAATCGTAATTAAAAGATTTTTTGCTTTTGGTTTAAGATAAAGTTTTGTTATAAAAAAATATGTGTAGGGTAATGAGCAATACTAAATCTATACAATTAAACAGTAAATAAAAATACGTGCTACTTTCAGGAAGAAGTATACCTACTCTATATGTGATTGCGGATTTATAATAAAGCCTACATACCTACATGTACTTATAGCAGAGTATCATTGTGGTAGATTTTAAGAAACACCAGAAAAAAATCTGGATGATAATGATTAAAGAATAATTTTCATCAAACGGCTCGTATCGCATCGGATCGGCATGGATAGATCTTTAACTAATATTAAATTGTGTACACAGGGTCTTTAGGTCTATATTACCGTAACTCTATAACTCGGCCAACTACCAAGTATGCTGCGACGCGTAATCGGCTTCGTAAAGCTTTTGCATCCGATCGGATCCTGTCCGATTCGATATGACGCGAGCCTTGGTAGAAATCATCCAATATTGTTATATAGAGTCTATTTACACGATAAGTGATCAACTTTATTTAGTGCCTACATTAAAAGGAACAAGCAAGTATCGTCATCAAATTAATTATAAAAAGTGCAATCGACTTTAATGTGTCTAAATCATGTTCTTGAAAAAATCATTAAATGTTGTTTTCTTCGGATTTTTATCTCCAATTTTATGGTTCCTATATAAAGTTATGTTTTATTTATCTATGGAAGAAGCTTCCCCTCCCAATTTTTAAGGGGGAAATCACACTTGTGACTATCTCTAGTGTCTATGGTTGCAATCAGTTGTCAGGCGTAAAAATAACTTTATGTAATGGAATGCATAACTGAATAAACAAGAACAAATAAAAACAGGAATGCACTACTAATGCGGCTGTTCATGTAAAATAAACTCTTGGATTAAATAAAGTGTAAGTGCCTGCGTAGACGAGGGGCAATAGCGGACAAAATGTCCGCGGAGCACTCTTATGGACACGGCAATAAGGTTGCATTTTGTCCGCGCAATAACTCACTTGTTGCCTTTCGGTATTACTAGACAAAATGAACCTAATTAGTAATAATAAAAGCACGGACATTTTGTCCGCCACTGTCCTTCGTTTGCGCAGGCTTCAATACAAACGAAATAGATGTAAGATCAAAAGGTAAAGCAGACTTAAAATATGATCTTATTGTTCTACCTTTTAATATCATAATGTTATAGCTTTAAAAAAGATTAAAATCATTAGATGCGCCCTGCCAATTATTATGTGATACCACTAACATCAATAAATAACTAATATATAATAATTTTATGGACCATGCAAAGTGAAAATCTCTATTTTTTTATGTCTCAATAACATCTTATATACCAAATATAGTATATAGTTGTAGTATGTACCTAATAGTTTCGTTTGATCAATATATTTTATATTTTAAAGAATATAAAAAAAAAAGCTTTTAAGACTAGTGTGGGCATATCTAACGAGTTGAATCTTTATAAAATACATTCGCTTATTATTTTGTATGTAAATAGTGTGATATGTAATGGGGCCTTAATCTTCGGTGTTATTTACTGAGTGATTTCGAAATTTACAGAAAATAGTATATATATCAATGTTGTTCCTCTTTAGATGATATATTGTTATACTTATCTAAAATCTATGTATAAACGTGAAGAGTAAACAGTTACAACCATATTCTTTATGTTTTCAACTGTAATTTTTAGTTTAGTATCTAAAGACGAGTTTTAGTCCCACATATTTTTTTCTTTTCAAATCGTATAAAAGTAAGTTTCGAGTTCATAATTATCTTGACCTGTCATAGTATGGAAAGACTAAAATCCACCACATTTTATGTTATACGATGATAAACTAAAATGTAACGTCAGAGACTTCCTAATGGTCGAATTTTAACCACATTTTTAAATAAAACTATGAAATCATTATTTTCAAATATACATGTATGTAATGTACTAAGTTTTTCGTTTTAGTTACAATATAAATAGTCTTTTGCTATATTTCTTAAATCTTTTTTACAAACGTATGGAAAGGAAATGTTAGAAATAAATTTCTGTCACACATGGGCGTACCTGACAGGTTACCTATACAGTTGAAATATTATACATTTAAACCTGAGCATGTATACCTGTTCAGTTTAACTGTACAGGCAAAACTGAGCATGTAGTATGTACTGGCAGTAGTCGTATTTTTCTATAATAAAGCAAATAATACAAGGATCAGCACTACCTCGTCGAGAGATCTGCTACCGGGGTCATACTTTCAACTGAGAGTCACAGGTTTACCGCTATGTGTATGTCCTCTCACTCAGGTCAAACTTACCCGATACCTGTGCAGGCAAACCTATCAGGTACACCCTACCGTGTATGGCTACCTTTATAGAATAATTTCAAAATAGACACTGCTTCTTTTTTTAACTTGTTGATTGTATTCAATATCTTATCTACATATTTCGTATACTGTTAAACTCTTAGTAATAGTTTCTTACTGTATAAGTATTTAAATATTTTCAAATATGTGCCTTGGAAAATGAGTACTTAGGGTTATGGTAAAATTATGGTTATTAAATATTTTCATATGTTGCTTTGAAGTTTCAATGGTACAAGTATGCTTTCTACATTTATATTTCTCATTACTTTATAGTTTTTTATTACTGGTGTAATATTTTTATACTATTGCCATAATAGATGTTTTTCTTTTTTTTATATTGACCTTTACAACGGAAAAACCGTGTATTTATTTTTTATCTAAAATGCAGCAGGTAAGTTTAAAAAAACTGTCTAAAATGAACAGCAACTTTCCAAGAGGAAAGTTCTCGGATTTCGAAGTCTCGGGTTTGATACCAAAAAGTGTTATTGAGTTTTTCAGTAAGAAAGTTTAGACAGAATTAGAATCAAAAGATACAAAGATCTTGGTAGTGCGTTTACATCGAAAATTAATGTGGATCACATTAAAACTGAAAGTGTAGGGTCGGATTGGGTTATTGAGCGTAAATACCCCTATTCATTCATCCCGTAGGTGTTGTGCTATAACAAGCGCGACTGGGAAGGAAACTAGAATAACAGAAACGCAACTTGAAACAGCGTGGTATAGTACGCTAAAACCCAAGTTTTAAGTAGATATTTCGGTGAACTAGTAAAGGCTGCAGATGATTGATACTGATGAGATTAAATAACTTTGAAGCTCTTTATAATCTCATCGTCATTATCATGAACTGAAAATGTCAAATATTTATTTTAGGTTTTCAAGTTCTAGAAACCTACATGGTTTACCAGCCGTCCCTTCACATTTTACATTGGATGGAAAGTAACGCAAGTGACGTGTATTCCAAAAGGACCAGCATTTTTTACAAACAATAAAGAATTTGACAGATTTAAGAGTAGGATATGATATGCCTTAAAATTTAAGAGGTTTGAAAAGGTCATGTTATATAGACAAACTAAATAGCGGAACAGTGGTTGATTTTAGAAATTTCACTAAATTTATGGCCAATTTATATTATTTTTATAGCAACACCGATATTTCGTTTAGGGATGACGAATCCATCCGTAAAACTTTAAAGAATGAAACTCTAAGTAAATCGAGTTTCAAGAGAATGATTGCTAATAAAACGTGAGCCGTCTCGGGAGGCCTTGCAGATGCGAAACATCGAAATTGTTTTGTATAAAAAAAAAAAAAAAAAAACCCCAGGGTTTTCCTTACTAGGGTGCACCTGGTTCCCCGGCTTTCAGTACCCGAGACGGCGTGCGGTTTTAGTCGGTTCGAGTCCGACATACCACCACGAGGTGGATCCGAGGGGATTTCCGCAAGAAAAAAAAAAAAAAAAAAAAAGGGGATAACTTAAAAAAAAAATCTTCTTCTTCACGTAACGCGTTAAGGCGCGGTCTGTCTGGCTTTCCTTTCTCTCGCGCATACGGCAGCGGTAGGTAGGCTCCTCCTCTCGCACTCTTACCCAATGCACTAGCCGTATTTATAATAGTTCAACTTAGATTAGTTTAAGTTAACATTTCTGTTTTTTCATGTCTGCATTTATTAAGTAAATTTAAATTCAGATTGGAAAACAAGGAAGATACCATAATGAAAAACCTCTTATTAGTAAAATCACAAAAAAATTAAGTTTAGGTTATTCGATAATTACAATTAATTATAATAAACATTTGTTAAGTATCATTGATGTGAGGACGTAAATTTGTTTTTAGTTGCCATTTTCTATACTCCTATCTACTGAGTGCATTCAACTGAGTACAAATGTTTTTATAGTTTTTATCTAAACAAAAAATCGAATTTGGATTTTGTAGGGTGAAAAAACGATACACTGAATCGATGAAAAAATTGATTTCTTGATCTAAAAGAATCGAAATATCTGATCGTTCGAATCGCCCTTCCTTCGCGTCCCTAATCCCTGCTAGGGACACGATACGATTTACAGATCATTGAAGTATAGTTTCGAAACTACTCATGAGTAGTATCGAAAAAAAGTATCGAAACGAAAGTATCGATACTTCAAAGTATCGAGTACTTTTCCTACCTATGGCTAGTTTTATTTTTTTGGTTTTTTAACGGAGAACGCTTGCAACTTGGGGGGCAGGTATCGATGATTCTAAATGTCATTACCGTACGGCTTTGTTTATGGTTATGGCTTAGCTATAAACAAAGCGTACGATACTTGTCCAAAAGTACTCATTGAGTAAAAGTATCGAGTACTTTTCTTTTCTTACCGAGGCTTAATGCCTAGTGGCAACCTTTTTTTTGACGGGTTGGAATTGCCGTAAGGTCGCAAGTTTTAAAGATTACCCATTTTAAACTTATTTCTTAATCGATACGATAACTGTCCAAAAGTACACAGTGAGTCAAAGTATGGAACGCAAAGTTTCGAGTACAAAAGTATCGGAATCAAAAGGAAAAGTACTCGATACCATATCGATCATTTTTTCGTGGCCCTAGTCCATCCTTTCATTCGTTTGACGTTACAGATTCTGGCGGGAACTTTCAAAAAGCGCGCGAGTGCAAATTTTAAAATTAATATTTTATTAAATATTCGCAATTTTTTTTATATATAAATTGATATACAAGCAACTACTAGGTGGACTAACTAGTGAAAATGGTGGGAAATGAGGGGGGCGGGGATAGCCCGCCCATTCCACATAAACGTCCTCGGCCTGAGGCCAGAGATGGAGGTACTAAGATGGACTGTGGTGATGGCGGCGGCGCCGAACAGTTATTAAAAGAAACACTTACAAACCTATATATAAATATATGTGTTTAAAGAATTTTTATTTCTCATAAGAACATAGTTCACTTATAATGAGATACATAGTAATAACAACTTATGACTAATACAATTTCACCTTTCAGCGTATTGGAAGCTGCGATCACAATGTACACACATATTTTTTTAGCCCGCTTTTAAATACATTTAAACTGTCGCATTCCTTTAATTCATTCGGCAGTCTGTTATACAGCTGTGCTCCCTCATATAATATAATATTGTTTTTTTCCGTAGTTAGTTCTTACTTTCGTTAGTTGTAAAATACTATCAAAACAATTTAAAAATGAAGCAAAGTGAAAGTGCTATGTTTGTGCCCCTCAGGTGTCCACGTCACTTTGACATAAGTATGCTTGAGCGTCACGGGGTTTGTGGGATAATTCCCGCCAATTCCCGATTCTCATTGAAATGCAGATTTCCAAAGAAAAATGTATTGGACATATACGATTTCAGCGTATCATTAGAAAGGAATTAAAATAAGCTATCAGATAATGTATCATTAATTAGAATCGAATATAGAATTCAATAAGTAAATCCTAGATGAAAGTAGGGAAAGTGTTTTTTTCTTCGATGTACTGCTTAAAAGGTGAAATGAGTGTAAATAAAACATTTATTACAAGTAATAGTTACTTTATTTAAAACTACAAAGGATAAGTAACAATGTACCTGAAAAAAAGGACCCTTCTTCGATACAAATTTTTTATACAATATGGTTATCAACAATGACCTCCATTTCGCCCGCTCGAAATCTCAACAAAAAATGGGGTATATGTTTACACTTGAAATATCGGCTCACTGTGGTTCAAGTGGCTTCGGGTTACATTTATTTTAAAGTACAGCTCACGTTCTTGGGATTTGTACACACAACTGCAAACAATAGATAAAGTTTACATTAGAAGAAGAATGTAAAATAAACACTCTGTAAAATAAAACACACAAAGGTATCCTTGAACATTGGCTTACATAACAAATTCTATACAATTTATTGCTCACATAACTTTATATTTATGAAATTGAATATATTTCCTTACATAAAAACATATGAAAAGTATAGTTCTTAAACAATACGAAACCATAAAATGGACAAAGCATAACATATCTACGGCCGTACAATGGCCGCGAAAATAATGCATTTTTTGTTTTGTGTTTTAAACATTTATAAACGGTATTTACACAAAGTAATGCTTATTATGTATGTAAATATAAATGTAGTTTAAGTTTCAAACAATAAATTGCTTAGACAACGACATTTTGTACACGATATTCATGATTGTTCGGAGTTTCTCGAACTCACGTAGGCAGTTAGCGACCATGTTTGAAAAAATGTAACTATGTAGACCGAAATCTTTGTCCAATACACAATAAAACACTTGAAAAATGTTTAGTACTTACCCATACATGACGTGCAGGCACCAAAAATGTTTTAAAAACTGTTTCTTGTAACTTGTAGCTGCACAAACTTTGACAGCGCCGACACATTCTGTCACTCCACTGTCGCGGCCGTAAATAAACGACGATCGGAACCCATCGGGCGTCGGCGGGAAAATAGTGGTGCGCTATTGCATCACCGTTTCATTCAGTACGCGCTAGTAAAGCGAAACGATGCAATAATTCAATATTAGTTGCCTAAAAATAGCGGTAAAGTTGATCGGTCTCTCGCGGCCACTGAGAGGCCGGTGACACTATAGACGATGTTTTTATGCGGCCTCTGAGAGGCCGTGGACACCTTAGGGGTAATAAAATAAGACTTGACTTAAAGTTCCCGCCAGAATCCCGCTTGACAGATTAGTGTTGGCTAGTGAACTCAGTGATGTGAAAATTAAGTGTGATTCTTCATCCCGCCCGCCGCCACTAGAACAGTTATTAAAAGACAAAAACACTTACAAACCTATATATAAAAAATACTATTAAAACAATTTAAATAAAATAAGACTTGACTTAAAGGTCTTAGTTACCAGGTCATTAAATTCCAAAAAAAAAAAAAAAAAATTTGACGTTACAGTTACATTAATGCACAGACTACAAAGGCCTTCATTAATGAAAGGTTTGCGGTGGTAGGCGATACGATAGTGGGTGATAGGACAGATATGTGTACATGAACTGTGTCGGAAAGTTTTTATTACTTTATTAAGTAATCGCGACGTATTTAGCTGTACTTTATTAGTAATAATGTCTAGTAGCGTCCCTGTTATTGTTAGGTTGTTGGCGTCGTCGGTGTCAGTAGCCCACAGAGCTGGGAAAATAGTGAGAGATGTAATGAGTAAAGGAGAATTGGGAATAATAGAAAAGGTTGCACAGTAATAATTGTCTAAAATTAAACAAACGAAATATGTTATAATTAGGTTCATTTAATGTTCGCGCAAATACAATTTGTTCATATTAGAATGGCTGTTCTTTTTTTTTTCTGTTAAGATTTATTTACATTTTTTTTTATTTATTTGATCTCACCTTCATTTTGATATTTTCATCGTATCATATATTTATCTGGTGTTCGATCAGTTGAAATAATTCGGAAAACCAATTTAAATGCTACCACATCTTTTTAATTTTGATAGCATATTGTATTGTATTTTGGTTTTCTTGTATTTTAGTAAATTGGTGGGTAGCAAAAAAATCTTATAAGTATCTTATTTTAGGGTAAAGATGACTACCAAACAGAAGCTGACAGATCTGCACAGCGCTGTATCATTGCATCTTTGTCAGCTCAGTTCCCTAAACTTTCTATTATTGGTGAAGAGGATGCTTCTGAGAATGAGGTAAGTTCTCACAATTGTTAAACTTTTTAATTACACATATTATAAAAAAAACAAATTACTTGATTAATCTTAGGGCTTGGGTTGTCATAAACAGAATTTGTTCTATCCTCAAAAAGCTGTAATGATGTATCTTACTTAAAAAAACTTACACATGAAAGTAAATTCTTATAATCTTATTTATACATCAACTGCAGGGTGAAATAGCTAGTGATTGGCTAGTTTCTGAGCCTGACAAAGAACTGCTGTCTCTGGAGTGCCCTGTTAATCTGCGCAGTATTAAAGAAGAGGATATAGTTGTGTGGGTTGACCCACTGGATGGTACTTCGGAATATACTCAAGGTAACTAAATCTATCTATCTGAGCTTCTGAACAATCTCTTTCTTCATGAAAGCCAACACCCTCATATAGAAACATGCCCTATCTGAATCTACACTAAAAAAAAATTGTTCTAAGCCTCTACATATCAAAATTAATTTTAGGTGCCCTTATGTTGAAGAGAGATCCATGGGTGCGATGGAAAATGTATTTAACACATCCACTTATAAGTATGAAGTGGTATTTAAGTTTACTCCAATCAAATTATGGTAAATTAAAGATATGCATAGCTGTTAATTTTTTTTTATTGTCTTTTTAGTTGGTACAGGTAGTCAGAAAAATGATTAAAAATGTATGTGTTGTATAAACAATAGAATGACCTGTGTGTAATCACTTGTTTTTTTTTAAATAATATGTTCTCTTCACTTTTTCATGTTAAAATATTCACAATTGCATGTGGCATGGGGTGTTGGACTCGCATTTTCGACTCCGTATCACAGTTGCAACAAATAGGCGATATTTTGGTATCTCGATCTATGTTACTCCAACTGATTGTTTTCTCGACAAACTATAGGCTGACTGAACTTTTGATTAATGCACGATAGCACGACACAACTTTTGCTCGACAAACCTTCCTATGTTTTGTTAGGATTTTTCAAAGTAATCATTAAACTGCCTCGGTGGTGCAGCGGTAGAGTATTGCACTGCTGTGCTTTAGGTTCAATTCCCGGAATGGACCAAATTTTTGAATAATCTTCAAATATTTGTTACGAGCAAATAAGTTTGGGTGATTTCTATGTATAACCAGCTGACTCGGCGAACTTCGTACCGCTATATTTACATATCTACCTCAGCTTCCCACAGGCAGTGTACAGTTGCGTACAAAAAGAGGACTTTTCCCTTGATCTTTTAATTCACATTCACAGATTTAGGGCAAAAATATCATATGAATTAAGATTGTTTGTCAGGATTCGCTAATTTCCCTATTTAGAAAAACCGTTTGCCGAGCGAAAGTTGTCTCGCCCTATCTTTTATCCAGAAACCAATCAGATACACAAACGTGGGGATCCCTGACTTACTGTCGCACCACTAATGATCGACATTTCGTACTGTCGCCCTAATATTTGTTATGTAATCGCAATTGTGATATGAAGTCTATAATAGAATGAATCAAATATATTTTGTGATTTACAACTGAAATTGTTGTAGGGTTTCTTGAACATGTGACTGTTTTGATTGGAATATCAGTCAATGACAAACCAGTGGCCGGTGTGATTCATCAGCCATACTATAAAACTATGGTAGGTTCTGAAAAGATAATAGGAAGAACCATTTGGGGCTTACAAGAAGTGGGTGTGGGAGGGTATACGCCTACCCCACCTCCTGACTCTTTGGTCATCACCACTACTAGAAGCCATTCAAATCCTGTTGTCGAAAAAGCATTGCAAGTTATGAATGCATCACAAATTCTCCGAGTTGGAGGTGCAGGTTATAAGGTATGCTTTTTATTTGTAACTTATTTTTTCATTACTATTATGAAGAGATTTATGTAATCAGCACATCAGTTCCCTTACATAAAATTCAACTACCCTATGTAACTAAACAGACATAAACTTTTCTAAAACTAATTAGTCCATTATCATAATAAGTTAAATTAGAAGATTGCATGAATGTTAGAATTTTATCTCAAATCAGTCATTAAAAGCATTCTTCTTTGTAGGTTCTGCTATTGTTAGAAGGTAAAGCCTCTGTATACGTATTTGCAAGTCCTGGATGCAAGAAATGGGATACTTGTGCACCAGAAGCGGTGCTGTCGGCGGCAGGTGGCAAATTAACTGACATTTGCGGTAACTTTTATAAATATGGGTCGTCAGTGACGTATCCCAATAAGACTGGTGTATTGGCAGCTGTAAATGATGAACTGCACAGTTATGCTCTGAACAAAATACCACAAGAGCTAAAAGATACACTTAGTAATAAGTAAATATTTTAGTTGAAGCAACTAAATTATAAATAAAACTATTTTTTTACCCTTGTTGTTATATTTGTAATAATCAAAAAACAAAATTATTATTATTTGGTCAGCTGTTTTATGAGTAAACTGTTAAAACTTAACATTAAAGTTTGCTTTTATATTTCTGTAACATTGTTCTTAATTCCCTTCTTAAAATTTTACCAGAAGCGTTTTTAGGAATTTCATTGATAAACACGACGCCACCACGCAGTCTCTTAGCTGGAGAAACCTGACAACAACAATGATTGTTTCATTAGTATGCTATACGATCCCTTATATTATTAAAATGCAAAAGTAACTGTCTGTCTGGCTTTTAGCATCGATTCAATTAAATTCGGCTATAGGGTACTCTTTCACACTCTCAACCGACAAAACACGGTAGCGGAGCCGGGCAAAAGCTAGTTTGTATACAAATCAAGTCCATAAATTATAACTTGATATCTTTGACAGTTGTCACCAGTGTCATTTTAGAACTTCCGAGTTACATTTTAGGTGTAAAATTTTATATTAATAATGTATTGCACTCAAGTAATAAAACTGGCATGAAACAATGAAAATGTTTATAAATGATGATACAAAATGAAATCGCATGTTCAAAGTTACTTAATCGGTTTCGTAGCCGCAGAAATCAAGTTATATTTTAAGGCACACTAGCACACTGCAAAGTAGCATAAATAAATAAACTGTACAATTTATTTACTATGATTCTAATAGTGTTCTTTATGGGCTAGATTTTATATACTAACTAGCTGAACCCCGCGGTGTTACCCGCGCTTTTTGTCGCACCGCGGGTAAAGCCGCGTGCCGAAGCTAGTCTAAAAAAATAGCCTACGTTACTCCCTGTATCATCAGCTGCCTATCAGTGAAAGTCCAGTCGAAATCCGTCCAGCCGTTCCAGAGATTACCAGGAACAAACGGATAGACACAAAATTTTTGGTATATGTACCCTATATACATACATATGCATTTAGTAAAAAGCGGTTATTTTAATAATACAAACACACTCCAATTTTATTTATTTTTATAGTAATATTAGTAAGTGATTATCGACGCCCATTAATACCTAAAGCTGCAAATGACTATCATACTAATATTATGAATGTGAATGTAAGTTTGTTTGTTAAACTTCCACTTGAAAACTACTAAACCGATCATCATGAAACTTTGTACGAGCGAGCCGCGGGCGAAAGCTAGTAATTTCAACAAAAAATATGCATTTATAACTCTACAAGATAAAGTATAAGTAGTAACATATATTTGGTAGGTATAGGGGGACGTTACCTTCGATGCGACAAATTCAACTAAATCTTTCTCCGTGACCTTCGACCCCGACTGAGGCACAACGAACGCCATGGGCAGTTCTCCTGCTTCTTCATTAGGTAGACCAATTACACCTGCATCGGCCACATCTTTGTGTTGCAGCAACAGCGCTTCTAACTCCGCCGGTGCTACCTTTAAAATGACATGGAAAAAGTTTAGGCCATTCCGTTCAGGAGAAAACTTTAATTTATTATTGAGAGCTCTCGGAGTATGGGCTTCCACACATAACTGCGAATTCGCAACCCATCGCAAATATCTGCGAGCTCACACGAATGCATCGCAAGAACTTCACGTCGCATCGCAGTTATGCAGAGGGCAAAGTCTATTCGTTTGAACAATGTACATATACATCAACGTAATGCCAGAAGAAAGCATTAGATATTTGATCGATTATTTTGATAGACTAGGCTAAACATATTTATCTCGGTTCTCTAAAAGCACTCACAGACCTTATCAGGTGAGAAATTAATACCTTTTATATTACATGTTTTTATCATGATAAAAATGATTGCAGATATAGGTAACTAACAGGTCGTGAGCTGCTCTCAAGGTTACAAGACAATCAAATATTAAATTACACCAAGCAAAAAAAAGTTACTGAAAAACCTTGAGAAAAAATTGTTATGAATACCTAGTGATTGTTGTAAGATATCCGTTCATTAAGGAAAATAACAAACCCATTCACTTTTTACCTGGAAACCTTTGTACTTTATAAGTTCTTTTAGTCGATCGACGATGTAGAAGTAGCCTTCCTCGTCGTAGTATCCAATGTCGCCGGTTCTGACGTACCCTTCGCTATCAAACAACGCGTCACTAGACGCTTGGTCACCCATGTAGCCCTTCATACGTAGCGGCGACTTAATCCACAGTTCGCCTTCCTGCTTTGGACCTAGTTTTTTTCCATTCTCTATATCTAATACCTGAAAAAGTACTTTGTTTTTATAACACTTCAGTTGATTTGTCTATTAAAAGTACCTACACGATTCCGAGCAAAGTTAGATTGTAAGTAAACACTTTAATTCGAGGTCGTTCGCTTGCGTCAAAGTCATAACGATTATGTTGACCCCATAATTCTCAGCGTTTCGAACGTTTTGTTTTTCCATGTTTCGATTGATTACTATGATATGGGAGGGGATCCAGTAGAATGTTGGTGTTATTATTTTCGACAATTGAGAAAATCATGCCTCGTTGGTCCAGCGATTAGATTATGCGACAGCAAAACAAGAGATCTCGGGTTCGATTCCCGGGCAGGACCAAAATGTTAATGGGTATTTCTTACGAGAAATTCCTCATATAAATTATGAAATGAAATGTTAATAAATAGCAGTATAAAAGTAGGCAGTGACGCACACCCGCGCGTCGGAGAGCACGTTAAGCTATGTGTGTTGTTATGAACATCTATAGCAATAATAATTGGGAAGTTAGAGTCCTCAAATACACTGACAGAGGCGGCACTTTCGAGACGGAGGATGCCTGAATACGATCTATGCCCGATCGTATTCGTCAAAAGATCTATCTGTAAGTATACTCTAGATGAATCGAACAGAAGATTCCAGTCAGGCGAAACTGCCTCAGTCACGAAAGTGTTTTTTCCAGATGCAGTAAACGCACATCGTATTGTCCGGCGAATTTCCATAACACCAAAATTGGCGCAGGTGCTCACGGGACACGGAGGTTTGCCCAATACCTCCATAGGTTTAAATGTAGGGATAGTCCATCTTGCACTTGTGAGCCTGACGTAGAGGAAACCGTACTCCATTTACTTCTACAATGCCCAATTAATGCAAAAATCCGGTATGATTTAGAGCAAAATATCGACACAAAAATATGCAGAGAAGATCTGAGCGAAATTCTAGCAGATAAGTCTAAAAATAGTTATTTTATAAAATTTTGTGAAGAAATCGTAAAAGTAGTAAATAATAGGAATAAGTAGAATAAGCGATTGATAATATAAATGTTCTAGCAATATATTGCTAGAACATTTATATTATCAAACATCTATATTATAAATATCTAAGAAAAAGCACACAGTAGATAATAAATTTGTAACTAGAGTAAGAACCTATTCTATAGCTTAGATTGAAGAATGTGTAGAATTAGAAATATAACATAGAATAGTAATATAGAGAGAATTTGGTAACTTAGATAGAAACAAGGTCAGTGGTAACATTGTAAGGATGCTGTAGAGAAATTGTAAACTAACTTAGACTAAGACCTAACTAAGGTCACATACTAAATAATCTACTAGTACTGGAAATAAAAACGATCTGTGACACTTTATGAGTCACAGGATGCTGAAAGGCAGTAACACGCTGCGACGGCGGGTGCCTGCTACAAAAAAGAAAAATACACTTGACAACTAGTTCAACTTTCAAATTCAGTTCGTTCTCTGGGTTGTGGAGTTCCAATGCCAGTCGCTAACTGATATTCAGTTAAAACCGGTTGAACTAGTAGCCGACCGCAAATAATATTGAGAATAATAAAGGCTAGGAAGAAAAAAGAATTGGGATAATCGCGAATGAGACAACTTTTAAAAATGATTTAACTGCGAAGGTAAAATTTTAAAATCCTTTACGGCAAGAATAGAACAGAGGTAGGAATACTACAATTTGACGAACTACTTGTGTATCAAGATATAATCGGGGTTAAATTGTGATTTTGTAGCAAAAATCAAAATATACTGAGAAAAGTTTTAAAAATGTGATAAATAGTAAGGATGATTCACTTTTTAAACGGTTTAAATCTCATGATCTTCAATATCATATTGCCAGCAGTACAGGTAATTTTATGTGTTCAAGCATCATAGCTCCACAAACGGATGATTCTGATTGTTTGTTTTGTCAAAAGCAGACTTGATTGAGTGTTGTGCATCGAAAGTCTGCCAAGAATGTGTTATTATTTTCTTTTTGTTACGTCTGGGGCGGGCCGCTAGTATCTTATATATTTCATCATCATTTCCACTGCTGGCCTCCCCCAAGGCTCCCCATAACAATCGGTCCTGTGCTACCTGCTTCCAGCGATTTCCTGCGACTCTCATCAGGTCTTCGGACCATCTTGTAGGGGGCCTACCCAAGCTACGTTTTCCAGTGCGTGGCCGCCACTTCGGAACTCTTTGACCCTAACGGCCATCTTCTCTGCGAGCAATATGCCCAGCGCACTACCACTTGAGGCTGGCAATTCTACGTGCAAAGCCAGTGACCTTGGTTCGTCAGCGGATCTCCTCATTCCTGATTCGATCACGCAGAGAAACGCCGAGCATTGATCTCTCCATTGCTCTTTGAGCGACTTTGAGCCTTCTTATAAGGTCCACCGTGAGTGACCGCGTCTCTGTACCATAGCTCATCACTGGCAATACACAGTCTTATATAATGAATCAGCATCATCATCAGCTGCCCTTAACAGTCCACTGTCGGGCATAGGTTACTTAGGCGGGTTGGTATAGGGTCTGTTTTAAGTTTTACTTCTCTTTTATACAATATTTTTATTGTATACCAGCTGAATACCGCGGTGTTACCCGCGGTCATAGTCGTACCGCGAGTTACGCCGCGGGACAAAGTTATTCTAAAATAGTAGCCTAAGTTACTCCCCGGATCATCAGTTCCCTGCCAGTGAAACTCCCGTCAAAATCGGTCCAGCCGTTCCAGAGATTACCCGGAACAAACAGACAGACACACAGACAACATTTTTTTCAAATACGTTTTTGGTATATGTACCGTGTCTACATACATATGCATTTAGTAAAAAGCGGTTATTTTAATATTAAAACAGACACTGCAATTTTATTTATTTGTATAGAAAAGAGAAGTAAACGTAGTAAGTAAACGTACGTTTTTTGTAATCTCAAACGGCGTGAGTATCAAAATTTAATAGGTAATTACATTTTTGAACCGTTTGGGGTAGAGACGCTAGGTTCATGGAGTGAGAGTGCTTGCGCAATGCTTAAACAACTAGCTAAGCAACTGTATGACGCATCTCGCGACCAGACGGTCGGCCTTTTTCTAGCACAGAGAATCAGCATTGCCATTCAACGTGGTAATGCTGCCAGTCTTTTGGGAACGCTACCAATAGGTGAATATGTGGGGTTTTTTGACGCTTGTATGTAAATGTTGTTTAATTTAAAGTAAAGTTTATTTTTTGGACACCTGACACACAGCACCATCTAGTCTTAAACTAAGTATAACTTGTACTATTAAGGCAAGATTGACTGATTTAATACGTATATCTTTTTTTGTAAATAAATACTTATTATACATAGAAAACGCCCAAACTTCGAAACAAATATTTGCAGATCATACAAACACTTAGTCCGACACAAAAATCAAACTCGAGAACTCAGCACAGTTCACAGTTGTCGATAATATAAAATCTCTGTCTCTCTCAATTTAAGGACCCGGATACCAGTGTATGGAATACTTATTTTTATTAAATATAATTATTATTACCTTCACTCTCATACCAGGAGCAGGTGTCCCACAAGAACCCACTTTGTCACCACTTGTTAAGTCTACCAGACAGGCCATAGTTACTTCTGTTAAGCCATACCCTTGCTTTATAAAATCTATACCAGTCCTGAAATAAAAAATCTATTTTAATACCGTGTACTAAACCATTCTCTTTGACCGCCAATGGCTTATGCCAAGACATTCATTGTCTGATTTGTTTTATGAAATTAGGTCTTTCGATATCTACAAATATTTGCTATGACCATATTAGCCTTATTCGTATATCTTTATTTCTGTGAGAAAAGTTGGTTTCGAGAAGAGAACGCGCAAGTTATTTCTTACCGTACTTATGAAATGCGAATGTTAAGATGCATGTGTGGGATGACTAGACTGGATAAGGTGAAGAATGACTACATTAGAGGAAGCCTGATAGTAGCACCAGTGAATTGAAAAGTTGACAGGTCGGGTTCCAAGACAGTTATTTTTTTCTTGGGAATTCCCGAGTGTCATAACTCGGTGTGTTCGTGGGTCACCGCTGTTGATTCTGGTGTACAGGAGTAACAGAGGTGGGCATGTGGACGGGATTAGTACCAAAAAAAAAAGAGATCAGCCTGGTATGGATATGTGATGCATAGAGATGATCAAAATGTAGTTAAGAAAGTGTTAAGTATGGAAATCAACGAATATAAGAGTAGAGGACGACCAAAGAGAAAATGAACGGACTGCATAAAAGAGGATATGGCCAGGAAAGGAGTAAGCAGTGAACTAAAGAGTGAGAGGAGAATGGAGGAGGAAAACTCATTGCACCGACCCAAATAAAGTTGGGAAAAGGGTAGGGAGATGATGATGACTTACTGCTCTTTATCTAACTAGAAAAGGCTCTCCTAATTAATGTACACGTATGAAACCTAAATACCTCGTTTCACGTACATTTCGACGACTTTAAAAAGAAAACGGACACAAATAACACCCAGACACGGAACAACGATTTGTGGATCACACAAAGTATTTATTTATTTAGTAAAATTGGAACCTACAATACTTGACGCAGTACAAACCATATTTTTTAACCATAATTTCATTTGATGTGTGCCTATCAATAGCACATGACCTGTTGCATATCATATCATAGCATATGAATGTTTTCCAGGGTATACTGACGTATAGTGTTATACAGCAGTATACTGACGTATAGTGTTGTCCAGCAATATACTGACGTATAGTGTTGTCCAGCAGTATACTGACGTATAATGTTGTCCAGCAGTATGCTTACGTATAATGTTGTCCAGCAGTATGCTCACGTATAATGTTGTCCAGCAGTATACTGACGTATAGTGTTGTCCAGCAGTATACTGACGTATAGTGTTGTTCAGCAGTATACTGACATATAGTGTTGTCCAGCAGTGGACTATTACAGGATAGTTCACTACTGGTTATATGCCTCATGTGTATGTTAAAGTTAATTATCGGATAACAACAAAACACAAATTAGGTAACATGATTTTTATCTCTGAGTTTGATTTGCATTATATAAGGTAGGTGATAAGTACATACGCATATTATACATAGGCTGAGGTAAGCAAAGGCTCGTAAGCATATTATATACATTGCTAATGATAAAAACATTTTATCGTATGATAATACTGTTATCAATACATCAACACGTGAGATAAATTTTGTGTCTTTGGAATATTGCTTCCATACTAATGTTATATATTCAAAGGTAATTTTGTCCGCTGCATGGATTTCAATGAAATTTGACAAGAAGATATTTCGATTCTTGAAGAAAGACATGGGCTACTATTTACAGCGATAACCGAAAACACGAAACCTAGTTTATATTAAGTTAAAAACGATATTAAAAAAGGATACACAAAACTGCAAATCCCAATAATTATAAATGTGAATGTAAGTTTGTTTGTTACGCTTTCACGCGAAAACTACTTAACCGATCATCATGAAACTTTGTACACATATACTTGGAAGTATTAGAAGTAACATAGGATTTTTTATTAAATGCGAGCGAAGCCGCGGGCGAAAGCTAGTATTTATTTAATGTATATTACAAGGACAGGTTAAGTTATACTGATCTTGACTAAGATAATCATAAGGCCCGTTTTTAATGAGACTGTCCCGTTCTTCACTTCAATGTCTCCGAGTAAAACATCGGGACGTAAATTATCGCGATTTCTTGATTTACTAGTAAATCATTGAAAATTAGCGGGCCAATAAGTCACAAATATTTTGTATTTTATTTGAATATCTATACTAATATATAAAGCTGAAGAGTTTGTTTAAACTTGCTAATCTCAAGAACTACTGGTCCGATTTGAAAAATTCTTTCAGTGTTGGATAGTACATTTATCGAGGAAGGCTATAGGCCATATTATTATATCTTCACGCTAGCATCAATAGGAGCGGAGCACCAATGAACAATGTTTTGAAAAGGGGGGAAAATTATCACGCTACGGGCAATGGAAGACGCAAACGAGGTTGCTTGGGTCAGCTAGTATTTTATATTTGTTTGGCACAAATGTACACTTACAAAGAGTGTATTATTTTTATATATATATTTGTATTTATGGTTGGATGGTGGAAGTTGTGGAGGACTAAAAACCCAGTTACAGGTTCTACTTCTCGTAGCGATGTTGATAACAAATATTAGAGTTGAGGGAAGTAAAGAACAAAGGGCTCTGCAACATTTAAACTTTTTGTATATGAATACAAATATGCAATATTATTATGTTTCGAAGCTTTTCTTTAAGTTTATGCAGCAATGCCATTGGCAAGGCAACGTGAAGGTCGTTTGGCGGATTTTGTTAATTGTTTGGATAGATTCAGACAGTTCCAAACCGTAAGATTTTTAATACTTTCAGGTATATTTCAAAAAAATATCAAATCACGGCTATTTTTATAATTATAGAACCATTAAAATGCTTTCTTAAATTGAAAAACTGCTATTAACTCGGCACTGTTAAAGTCATTTTCTATGCCTTTGAGAGCTTGAAAATGTCTCAAAATCTATCTATAATATACATCATAACTTGATCTTGTGTAAAATATGCTACCTGACATGGCTTAAATATGCAAAGCAAATGCATATGATCCGGTCCCTACTCGAGACTATTACCGACCACAGATATAACAATTGCTATTTTGTTTTAATCAGGCGTTATTTCTATAGAAACACAACATTTGCCATAATATAATGGGCACTGACAATATTTGTTTGTGTTCACAGGACTTTGTGGTTATCTATATTAATATATAAAGCTGAAGAGTTTGTTTGGTTTGTTTGAACACTCTACTCTCAGGATTTGAAAAAATATTTCAGTGTTCGATAGCCCATTTATCGATGAAGGCTATAGGCTATGGCTAGGCTATATCATCAGGCTAAGACCAATAGGAGCGGAGCACTAATGAAGAATGTTACAAAAACGGGGGAAAATTATCACGCTACGGGGGCGCTAGGTTGCGTGGGTCGGCTAGTATTTATATAATAATACCCTCACTGGATAAAGGTTTTTTTTAGGCTAAGTTACGCTTGTTACGGTTCATTCGTAAATGGGTGAACAAATCCATCCGGTGCATATCGAAACTCCTCTGTGCCTCCTTGTTACTGGTTAAAAATCAGGGGGTTCTGTAGAATATTGATAGTAGATAATATTTTGTGACGAATCCCGTAATTCCGACACAAATTTGGTATTTGGAGATGGAAAATAAATTCATGCCACAGGTCCACACTAAAGGTTTCATTGGAAAAGTTAGTAAAGAATGCTTACTTGCCAATCCTTTCTTAGCTTAACCTTCGATTTGTTTATTCTTCTTCACAATTTGATAAAACTATACCTTTTAGATACCGCAGTCTGAATTTCTTTGGATAACGGTGCAGCTCCACACCAAACCTCCATTAGAGATGATAAGTCATATTTGAGGACAAGAGGGTGTTTCGCCAGGAACACAGCCAAAGGGGGAACTATTGTAGTCATGTTTATCTGAAAACGAAGATAAGGCGTTATGAAACATAAGTTTTTACAATAAAATGTTATTTATATATAGTTAAGTTAAAGTATGCGCATAGAAACATGACGCGTTCATGTTTCTTGATGTATGAAAATACTACATATCTATACTAATATTATAAAGCTGAAGAGTTTGTTTGTTTGGACGCGCTAATCTCAGGACCCGCTGGTCCCATTTGAAATTTTATTTCAGTGTTAGATAGCCCATTTATCGAGGAAGATAGCCCATTTATATCATCACGGTAAGACCTACAGGAGCGGAGCACCAATGAAGAATGTTACAAAAACGGGGGAAAATTATCACGCTACGGGCAATAGGAGACGCAAACGAGGTTGCGTGGATCAGCTAGTCTATACTAATATTATAAAGCTGAGGAGTTGGGGTATGGACGTATTTCTGAATGTTATGATCTTTCTAGAATAAACAATGCAAGTGCTGTTTATTTAACGATGTTATAAATGTCAAAGATACTTTTTTATGATAAGTGTTTGGTAACTAAGCGGCGATAGCAAAATGGGTGGTTCAGACATTGTTGTGGTTGCAGGCTCGAGCTTTATCTAGTACTTGCACTGAAGGCGTGACTGCTAGCATAAGCATTTGGCTTAGTTGGAGAAGTTAAATAATAAATAAATACTCATTGCTAATATTCTTGATATTAGTAATGAGTATAAGTATTTAGTTATTTAAAGAAACAAATAAATAAGAAGTCTTCTTTTTCTATGTGCACTGAAAATAATTCTTAACTCTGTAGTTCAAACTTCTTAAAAAAAATTAGCTTTAAAGACTTCATGGTACTTCACGTACACTTTCATGTCTAGTCATTAGTCACTGACTTCATCATCATGGTATGCATGCATAATGTCAGCTGTATAACATTGTCTTTCTTTTTTTTTTGACCCTCCCAAAATTACTCTTCTCTGCCTGATGTGGAAAGCATAAGCAGAATCCAAGAGTGGTGGTCACCATACTGCGAATGCAGACAATGCAGCAATGCAGAATGGTGACTCACCCTGGCGGGCTGGTGATGCTTCGGCATCCTTGGGCCTTCGGTCTCGCACTCAACAACGAAACACGACAGCATGATCGCTGTCATTTTACGTTGATTTTCTGTGCGAGGGTAGTAACGCCCTGGTCGAGCCGGCCCATTCGTGCTGAAATGCTTAACTATTTGCAAACGACTATAGTAAGTTAGTAATTTCATTTTTAATTATTAATCAGCAACTTACTTTATATTTTTGTATGGTCTCCAAGTATTGTTCATGTTCGAAACGTATAAGGAACACTATTTTCATGTTCATTGCCATCACAGCGAGTGTGGTGATAAAACCATATGCATGGAACCACGGTATTAATGACAATCCAGTAACTATGCCGTTGTTTTTCTTTTGTTGTACGTAATTGAAGTAATACCTGAAATAATAATATGAAATTTAACTAAAATTATATTATACTAGCTGACCCAGCGAACTTCGTACCGCCATATTTACATATCTGTCTCAGCTTCCCACAGGCAGTGTACAGTCGCGGACAAAAAGAAACTGACTTTTCCCTTTATTTTTTCTTGTACACAAACCTTGTCCGAACAATAACGAACACATAAAAAAAGAATTATTTAATTTGGTGCAGCCGATCGGAAGTTATGCGCGTACATACATTTCTTTGATTCATTTTTATATATATAGAGATTACAGAAATACACCTAATAACTATTTGTTAAGACTTCGTATAAATATGTTGTAAAGGTGGAATTATATGGTTGATTAGATTAAAAAAGTATTACCGTTCTATATATCTGATTTCTTTGTTTTAAAAGATGATATAGAATATGATAAACTTTTCAAATATAATCCTATGACGAAACGAACGAAAACGAAAGTAAAAAATATAGGAAGGATGCAGGATACGAAGAATATATTCCTACTGTGGGAGTTAACTCTTAAAATATATATTTTTTATAAACTTTACCTCATATGTGCCGATAGAGTAAGAAAGTTGACATGAGTCAACATCACTCCTTTTGGTAATCCAGTTGTCCCTGAAGAGCACATCACTGCCACCGTATCTTCTAATCCATTGACGTCAACCAAAGTGAAGTCATCCACGTTCACTTGGTTCTTAGTGAGATCATCATACATGATACAATTTGGCACTACATCATATTCACCGAACACAATTAGCTTGCAGTCCAGAGATAGTTCAGTGCAACAGTCATGAATATTCTGCGATGTAATGGGAGAAGTGAAAATAAATTTAGGCTTTGTAATTTTAAGTATATGTGAAATCTCACCTGAAAAATAATAAGAAAAAGTTAAGAAAATGTCTCCTGGGCCATTCAAGAAATCTGTTGACATCTCACTCATTTAAAGCGGTTCAGTAGTTTAGGCACTATGGTGGAACATACAAACATATATAGACTACTAAAACTATTACTCATCCTGTTGGCTTCACCATCTATACAAATAAATAAAAATGGAGTGTCTGTTTGCAATATTACAATAACCGCTTTTTACTTAATGCATATGTATGTATACAGGTATATATACCAAAATGTAGTTGAAAAAATTTTTGTCTGTCTGTCTGTTTGCTTGTTGTTTTTAATTTTACTTACTACTAGCTGAACCCGGCTGTGTTACCCACGCTTATCTTCGTACCGCGAGTAACGCCGCGGGGCAATTGTTCTTATGCATTTAGTAAAAAGCGGTTATCTTAATATTATAAACAGACACTCCAATTTTATTTATTTGTATAGATGTAACAATAAACAAATGGACAGAATCAAAACAATTCTATTATATTCTAGGCTGTTTAATAGTTATGAAGAGTTAATATAATTACCAGGTGAATATGTAATGTTAAGCGTAGACAGTATTCCACCAGAATATATGACGGCAAGAGCAGCTGCAAGAAACTCAAACCTATTCTCGCTGCTCAATCCCACGAGATCACCTTTTCTTAAGCCTAGCTTTTGTAAACTGACAGCAACATTCACACTGTGTTGGAGTATCTGTCTGTAGGTTACAGACTCATCTGTTTCAGCATTCACCTAAAATTAATTGAATAATAAAAAGTACAACCCAAACATCCAAAGGAATCATTCTTGGTAACAAAAAAATACAATCTGTTCTTTCTTAAAAGTTCTCAGTTGCCAAACTAGGTGGCCAGTAGGCCCCAGGGGCCATTCCACGGGAATTTCAATTAAACTAGTATTTATTTTTGTTTTATATATATAAAAGTTTAATAAATCTAAAATAAGAAGAATTAAATGAAAAGTGAATGGCTCTATGTAGGAGTGTGTGTGTGTGTGTGTGTGTTTGAGAGGATATGTAGGTATATATCATAGAAGAGCAATATAATTGGTAGGATCTTAGTATGCCAGTATAATTTAAGTATTAGGAATTTGTAGTAAGTATATATTCTTAGAGTCTAGGGAAATGTGGCTTTGTTGATTTAATATGTAAGTTTTGTTTTGTACTGCTCTACAAATAAATAGTTTATTAATCAACCAGAAAAGGAGTCATTATAGCTTTTATGGTACACTACTGGATATAAGTATCTTCTTTGAAAGGAGTTTTACACCAGGCAGGCCAAACATGTTAGTTTAGAAGGTTAATGTGAGTGTTTTAAAGTTTCCTTCTTAACCCAGAATACATTTATTGGTTTTAAAACGTCCCGATTTTGCTATTCTGCTTCTCTATAATTATTGAAAACAGAAGAGGAATAAAAATGATGTACAAATTTTATTTCATTGTTTATCTCATAAAATAATGATCTATGATTAAGAGAGTGCATATGTTCCTAAATTAGCAGAATCAAGGCATATTCTAGTCATAAATAACACACAAATTAAGTTAACAAAAATCCATAATGATAAACTTACAAGAGCTATTTGATTGCCACCATTTTTGAGCTGATCAAATAGAAATTGACCAAAAGACAAATGCGCTGGAATGCCTTGTTCCTCAGGCCCTGACACCACATTATTATGCACTGTAACTGGCATTTTGCAGGACTAAATGTAAGCGAAGAGGTTATTCTCTACTACCGATTATAATTTAAATGTACGTTAGGTATAGGTACTTATCTTTGTACCCTGGCTAATCTATCGGATGATTTGATTATACTAGATATTAATTAGGCATATTTAAAACGAATACATAATCATACCAGACAAGCGAATGCTTATCTATCAACTAAACTTGATAATACGATACGATAAAATAAAATACAAATTAATAATTATGACAAACATAGTGTTGTTTAAATTAGTCACTGAATTTGAAAATCGATTTCATTTCTCGATAAGTTGATAGATTGTCGGAAAGAAACTATATTTTTTAAATTAAAAAAAAATAGGTATTAGTGGTATTACTATTGTTATTACATTGTTTGTACACAGTAAAGTAAGAATTTTAACGAAAGTCATTTTTAAGTAACTAAAATAATTACGGTAAACTAGGAACACAACAGTTGATCTACGAACATTAAAGTATTAAAATGTATCAATTGGATCTATGTGAAAGACTTTTTCTTTCTTTTAAGAAAACAAGAATATTTAAAACTTCTTGATTTATACTAGTACTATGAACTTGAAAGTTATTCTGTTTGTCTATCTGTCACGCTTTCATGCATAAACCGACACAGATTTTAATGCAAAATTCTTTCTATTATAAATATTTTAAGGTCCCCGTTCCGGTGTAATAAAGAACGCTTAAGTAAAGTAAATCTTTATATTAATGATCTGTCTCTGTAACAGCAGCAGAACACTAATTGTTTGGCTCTAAGGAAATTGTAAAAGGCTATTGCGAAGAATGGGTCTTTAATCTGCTGCTAGTGAAAAGTTATTCAACAGCGAAAATGAGCATGTGAAGTTTCGGTGGTTATAAATAGTTTAACTGCACTTTCAAATAATTATAATACATTAAAGCTGAAACACACTATTCATCACTTAAGTAGTAGTTTGTATTACTAATAATTATAATAAATACCTATATGCAAAATTTAAAAAGTATGGGTAACATTATAAAAAAGGTTCAGTATTTTTTTGTTAAATATTTTTACTTTTGTACGTTTCTTGTCGAATTATTAACAACTCTTTTAATCAATCGATTCTTATAAATCGATTGTTGTCCTCTTTCTATTTATCTGTCAAAAGGATGCACCTTCTTATTACAATTTATTAGGGTTCCAGAGAGTAAGTGTAAATTTTGAGTTTCGTATGGCATTTTAAGTTTAAATTATCGGCTTATTTGTAACTAGTTGTTGCCTACGGCTCCGCCCGAGTGTATGTCAGTTATCGCGGCAAATAGTAGCCTATGTGTTATTCTGATGTATAAGCTGTGGTCTGCATGTATGCATATACTTACACACAAGACGATCTTTGTAGTAAAGTATAACACAACAAATCAGGCAGAGTAACTTTTGCTCTTACAACAACACAATTACATAAATACACTAACTGACCCCGAAACTTCTTCTGCATCTCAACCGTGAGAGAGTCACGCTTCGGCATGAATGGGCCAGCTCGACCGAAGTGATACTACGACCTTACAGAAAACCGTTGTGAAATAGTTCTTGCGCTGTGTTTCACCGAGTGAGAGGCGATACCGGAAGGAACCCACACCCCAACCCCTCCCCCACCCCCAAAGGCCGGCGCTTGTGACGCCTCCGGTGTTGAGGGTATGTCCATGAGCGGCGGTAATCGCTTACCATCTGGTGATTCTTCTCGTTTGTCCCCTACTACATCAAAAAAAGAATAAAAAACTAAAGCCCTTAGGAGCCAGGAGTATGTGGAGTTTTAATTGAAAACAACCCTGACGGCCGCAACAATTAATCCGCCACCAGATGTCTCCACTCTTTGGCAGCTTGTGGCGACGTTTTCTACGCTTGGGATTGACTCTCTGCCAATCCCGTGCAGGGTACCTACTCTTTCTGGAACATTACAGCTTCACAGAAAGCTATTATTTCCACCTTAGCCCGTTGTGATTGCTGGTGGGGATAGGTTCCGACCTCTAGCGTGGGCTGGGTGGAGTCCCTGTCGGCTGCGGACGGAGTCCTTGTATTTGCCTGGTGATTTGCTGTGCCGCCTGAGTATGTCAGCTCAACTATGGTTGAATAGGTCGATGGTTGATCCATGCATCTTATTTTATTTTACAAATGTGATATTTTTCTTTTTTCTTTATTCGACTTCATTCTCATTCAAGTCTCATAGTAAAAAAAATATTGTGAACCCTTATTATTTTTTAAAAGGAGCAACAATGGAGTTTCTTGCTAGATTTTTCTCCATGAAGGCTGGGCTGCACTTGAAACTGGCGACTAGAATCACTCGATTTTAAATATTGACTATTCAAAAATGCCTGTAAAGTAGTGCCTATTTGAATAAAATCTTGTGCCTTTGACTGTGCATCGGTGGAAATGTGACCACCGAAGCAACCTTGCCCGGTGAGTATCTGTATCTATGTAAGTCGATAAGGGACGAGCCCACTCTCCGCACCTACCTAAGCTTTTCCCCTACCTATCCAAGTAGGTACCCATACCTAGTTATGAAATATATACTAATTTATTCGCACACTGAAATCAGTTTAAGTTACTCTTAATGAGTCTAGTTCAACGGTTTAACCTGAATATCATTTTTCCATTGGCATCAGACCTCCGCAACCCTGAGGGTGTACTGAATTCGAAGATTGAAGTATTTGTTACTATATTTGAGGGCACTGACTTCCCAATAACGATTTCCATAGTTAATCATGACAACCGAGACCGACGGCTTAACGTGGTCTCCGAGGCATGGGTGTTGGGTAACACCGCCATCTACTATACTCCGGGCAGCCAACAGCAGTCCGACCCGGCCGACCCGGGAATCGAACTCGAGATCTCCTGATCTGCAGTCGCTTACGCTAGCCCCAGACCAACGAGGCAGTCGATTTTAAAATATAAGTAGGTATCTACTAAAACATTTCTATTTTTACCAAATTGCGCTAAACGGCCTATGGAACGGAATTCATCATCATCACCAACGTCCCACTATAGTCCATTGCTGGCCATAGGCCTCGCCTTATAACCTTTGAAGACTTTGGCCTGCTATAACATGATTAACATGCTAGCCAGATGGGTAAGTATATTCCTTCTATTTGCAGTGTTGTGATGCATATTTTCAGTAGCGGCGTTAGGGTAGGGCGCGGTTGGGCGATCGCCCAGGGCGCCAGAGAATAGGGGCGCCTCAGGCGCCCCTTTGTAACCCTTCGCTCATTAGTTCGAGGTCTACTTACTCACAAATTCCCTAAATTAAGTGAAAAAATCTTTTTTGCAACACTTGAATAGAACGCAGTATTAAATTTTTTCGAACGGAGCACTGCATGCAGTTAATTTTACCCGGAACCCCAATCATAGAGAAACACATCGTCTTTCCCTTTTATTTATTTATTTATTAAAAACTTTTTGCACATTTGTACATTGGTGGACTTAATGCCCAAGGCATTCTCTTCCAGTCAACCTTAGGGTGGTGTAGAAATCTAGTAAGGTAGGTGGTGCACAGAGGTTACATGACCAATAAAAACAAACAAAGCACATAAAAATAAACATAAACATACATATACATATAGAGAATATACACGAAGCAAGTATATATATATTTATACTTTTAACATTTGAGTTAATAAAATTTTAACAGAAATAAAACCGACTTCAAGGTTCGATTCTTTTGGATGCCATCATTAGATCTTAGTGTCCTTATCATGGTAACACCGTTGGGATATCTTCTTTCCATTAAAAAAATAATCATCAAAATCGGTTCATAAACGACGAAGTTATCCGCGAAGAAACTCAGCTTATTCATAAAATCGGGGCATGTGCAAAACAATTATTCTAATTATTTAAAACAAACATATTATGCGACTTAGTAATCACATGACCCATGCTAGGTTGCGGTACTAATGTTCGTGACTTTTCGATTCTGCTACCGAGTGACATTAGTTTTTAACCAACTTCAAAAAAGGAGGAGGTTCTATGTTCCACTGCTATTTTTTTACAAATAGTTCATAAATAGTGTAAAAGAAGATATTTATTTTTTGACGGATTACAGTACAAAATGTCTGAATACGTTGATTATATAAAAAAACTAAGACTAAAAAAACTAGATCTCCAATTAAAATTGACTGTAGCCTCTAAATCAGACAGATGGTTGTATGTTATGTGATAAACTGATCAGAACGTTTCCTATTTTTGTTCTGTTACAAGAAAGGTATCGAAATGTATGGATAGCATTGCGTATATTTTTGACTATACCTTAATAGTTGCTAGTGGAGAGAGAAGTTTGCATAGCTGATGCTAATAAAAACCTATCTTTAATCAATAATATCTCAATCTAGATTGGTTAACTTTAGCAACTTAGTCAATTGAAAATGAAATTGCTGCAATCATCGACTTTGATAACCAGAGCCGGAGGAACCGGAAAGAGTTCACTAATAGAAAGGTCGGAAAAGTAAAATTTGATTAGTTTTTTTCTAATAAACGTTTTTTTGTAATAAATAATTAATTCTTTAAATTTAATAAATGCATATTTCATTACATCATTTCCCTTTTTTCGTATGGGTTTTAATTGTAGTTGGGGAGCGCCGTAGAAATCTCGCCCAGGGCGCTGGTAGTGTTAAAACCGGCACTGCATATTTTGCTTCAAAGTACTCCCTGGATCATCAGCTACCTGCCAGTGAAAGTCCCGTCAAAATCCGTCCAGCCGTTCCAAAGATTGCCCGGAACAAACAGACAGACAGACAAAATTTTTTTTAACTATATTTTTGGTATATGTACCGCGTATACTTTACCATAATATGCATTTAGTAAAAAGCGGTTATTTTAATATTACAAACAGACACTCCAATTTTATTTATTTATATAGATAGATGTATAGATATGTCACCATCAGGTCCAAGGCGAAGCTGTAGGTAACTAATATATATTATTATGTATTTTTTCTATAAAAACGATTTCAATGTCCTATTTACATAACTATTCAGGCATGTTTATGTTGCTAATAAATTGATAGTTATCTTAAACCATTTATCAGCTAAATAAGGTGTGTATTTGATTGTTAATTTTATATTTGTCAACTTGATAAGCGTGTTCATAGTCTTTCTACCACTTTTGTAAACTTCATAGGCGGTAAAACAACTATTAAATAATAGTTATATTTTTTCATTTTTGTGAACGTGCATAAGTGACGTTAGAATGATTTTAAACAAAGTGGTTAGAAGTGAACCTGCGCTACACGTGCCTGGCCATTTGTCATTTGGACAGTATGTTATAGACAAATTGAGGGAAAATTGTGAAACCGAAGATATTGTTTCTGTGGTAAGTTTGAAACAATATTTCGCAACTACTTCCTTATTGAATCATATGGTTGAATCGCCTTATTGTCAGCCTTTAGTAGTCCTACTCAGAAAGGAGGTCGTTACTTACAATTTAGTAGCAATTATTAAACCTATTATTTAGTACTTAGGTTTCCATAGATACTGTAATATTTTCAAATATTAGAAACAACATGTAATAACAGTCTGACTGTTATTAATTAATCATAGATTGTCTAGTATTATTACACGCGGAGCTACACAACCCATATATGTACTTAACGTGCTACAACATATGTATGTGTATTTAAGATAACAAGATCTGTGCTAAATTTTATGTGACGATTTTTAATGAGTTCTAAAACTCATTAATCGAAAGACCTTTTAACGTTCTTACCTGCTTATATAAAATAGGTACATATTAGAATTGTAAGATTGTTCATTCTAGCAATTACTTACTCTTTCAGCTTCATCAAATTTTTTTTTATGAACTGAACCCCACGGTGTTTCCACCGTTAAATGTCGTACCGCGAGTAACGCCGCGGGGCGAAGATAGTCTAAAAAAAGCAGCCTTAGTTACTTCCCATATCATTAGCTACCTGTCAGTGAAAGTTTCGTCAAAATCGGTTAAGCCGTTCTAGAAACTATCTGGAACAAACAGACAGACAGACAAAAATTTTAAGAAATATATTTTTGGTATATGTACCATGTATACATACATGTGTATTTAGTATAAGTCAGTTATTTTAATATTACAAACATACACTCCAATTTTATTTATTTACGGCAAACGAGCTAGCGTATCGCCTGTTAACTGTTATCTACCTACTATACAGAGTATACAGATAATTAGGTTTTGCGAAAATCCTAAGTACGTATTGTGGCGACCGAGGCCTTCATGGTGAAGAGACATACAACCTCATATTAAAAATATACAACTGGCAGATGAAATCTCCTGTTTGAAGCAATTATTCTTAAATTTGATTTATATAATTTGAAAACTGGAATTTGAAATGCTGAAGAGGAGATTCGCTGCAGGAGTCGCGGAGACAAGACCTCCTAGCAGTGAATTATAATTATCTGTATTATTATATTGTAAAATTCTGATATTATAGTAAAAGCGTATAGATACGTTTAGTCGTGTTATTTCCTAAAACTCAGGTACACCAATCCCCTGCTGACTACGCAAACCCCTAGGCGTCGTACTTGCAAAAGTGCGGTTGCCGCAGTATCTATCGCACTGTAGCTCAAACCGAAGAACTGAGCTGCGGTTTGCGAGAAGTCTTTTTATATTACCTACATGCCGCTATTACTAGTACATTCCAGAAAGGTTAATGACCGGTGCCAAGAACACGCCGTCGAACAAACCAATAGCGCCACAACCAATCTATATACGACGCTATGTTTATTGAAGTAGGGTTCGTTTTTCTATGCCTTAAAAAAACAACGAGAATTTTCGCGCGAATCTTTATATCTAGAATGATCTTTCATCATAACATTATCAAGAAGAGTCACAACCTTGACGATTCCAGGTCATAGAGCGTATTGATTAGATATCTGTTACTGCTGATTAAAATGTTTTAGATTGGAACATTGGTCTCTATAGTAATGTATTATAACTATAAGATGACGGATAATTTTGTTTTTATTTTAAAACTATCGCTCTAAGAATATTTATTTTGATGCGGGGAACAATGGTTAAAAAATTCCGCACACGGGACAACTATAAGTGGTTTGTACAATTTTCTGTCACGTGCGGTTATCGAACCTGTTGATTCATTATTATACTTTCGGATGGATGGGCATGTCGTAAAAGGTTAATCTTAATATTATGTTATGTAATTACTGATTAAAATATTCTTATGATCTTCTATAATATGTAGGTATAAAGTTATCGTGTACGTGTCACTAAAGTAGGATAGCTTCCATCACGCGTAGGAGCTGAGCATAATTAAAAAGAGGCGCAACTGAAGTTGTGTGGTCAGCAAGTAATTATTATAGATAGTTATTATCTTTATACTTATCTCACATAAATCATGGTCATCGCCGACAAGTTGTAGCAAAGATTATCGGACAAGGACGACAAGGGTAATGCGTTTACGTAGGTGTATAAAGGTCAGAACTTGGCGCGTTTCTAATTATACATACCTATGTACTAGCATGTGAACAATGTCTAAATGAACTATAGATCGGTGTGCCATGCGTTCCGGTCGCCTTTTTTGGGAAAGACTCTAACTAATCTCTCTCTCTCTCTTCTCTCTAGTCCGATCACCCTTTCCGCCCGTTCAGCTGCCCCTTCATGTATATATGCTTTAAGATCAGAGTACAGTCATTTTGGCAGGGCTATACATAAAAAAGCTAAGTCCTTATCCAAGGTCTTTTTAATCATTATCTCAAAATTCTTTTCAAATATTTCTTAGCGTAACGTAGCCGCAATATCTTAAAGTAGATCTTCATGTTAAAGAAACGGTGAAATAAGTACTATTGAATTACAAATACTTAACACTAGTTCATCAGTAAGTCAATATAAAATGAATAGCTTTCTCCTAAAGTTTCATATTATATGGAATGAGCTTTATTCCTCTATAACTGCCCAATCCTATACATCTCCTTTGTTTTTGAAAGATGGGCACAAGCGAACTTGAACACCGTTCAACCGGGATTATCTAACGGCATGCAAGATATTTTACGCTTATCTAAACGTATTCTTTTTACGGTCAAACAGGCGTTGGATTGCGGGGCCCTCCACATCGCGGGGCCCGTAACATTTGCTACTCTTGCTACGTGGCTAAAATATTTTTTTTTTTTCAATTTTTGTCTGTGTGTCTGTCTGTTTGTGCCGGCTAGTCTCTGGAACAGCTGCACCGATTTTGAGGAGACTTTCACTGGCAGATAGCTGATGATCTAAGGATTCTTGGCTATTTTTTTAGACTAGGTTGGTCCCGCCGCGTTACCCGCAATAACCGTGGTCAAACCCGCGAGGTTCAGCTAGTACCTAATATATTTTTACACATTATTAAGCGACGAGATGGACGAGGTTCGTGTACTAGCTACCTTGATTACGTCGTCTTACCGTCCTATACGCACTCTGTTTCACTCGGCTTCAATTGTATCTATTACTTGTTTACCAGTGCGAAAAGGAAGGAAAATATAGGGAATTGCGTTCTTGTCAGGTCAATGTTCTGTACTAAAGAACCATAAACACAAATATATAACATTCGAAATTTGACTTCGTCATAATTTTTTAAATACATAAACAAGATCACTAAACAGATTCAATGTATCCTCATACTCACTGTCCTCGCAGTTAGTGTTACGTAAGCAGGCCGATAACTTGTTTGAATGACAATAGAATAATGTAAAATGTATTCAACATATCGTGCAATAGAGAACATCTCACCGTTATAATTTTATTATCAAGTGGAACACTGTCATGCAATGCGTAGCGCATAGTTGTTGTCAGTTATAAATAACTATAACTCATAGTGTCAGTGTTAACTTATAAAATAGTGGTAGTGATACTTAAAATTGTGACTTAATTATTGAAATTTTAAGTTATACGAAAATGATTAAAAATAAAGTTGTTTCTAATGGTCCCTCACTGTTTGTACCCGGTCACTTGTCTTTCGCTCAATATATTGTGGACAAACTTCAGCAAAATAATGACTGCGTCGTCATGGTAAGATAATAAGTTTAACATATTTCCACTGATAACTTCTTTGTTTGATAATACTTCCCATATTGGTCCTTGACATTAGTGACCGGTTGTAAAAAGGCGGCGTTTTTAAAAAAAATGTGTTACTGTTTTATTTTTTTACATAACACTACTTCAAGTCTTTAGTTAAAATAACTGCTCAAAATGCGTTATTGAAAATAATGAAGGACAGTTCAAACACTGTTAGACAAGTTAATTACGTACAAAGGCGTCCATACGCGCATCAGACTCGATTTTTTTGCAATTTTGTATAAAATCTCATAATTCTCATATGTATTTAATTTTTAGAAACCAACTACCAAGATACATTTACTTATTATTTATAATAAGGTATGGTTTTATAATTATAATTTACCAAAGTTAGGTACTTTATGAATATATTTTTTACACATCACCAAGGCGCGTCTAATATGGCGGTGCTTAAAAATATTACGTTAAAAATATTATAGAAGATTAGCTATTGCCCGCGGCTTTGCTCGTGTGAAATTTGATTATTTGTATTTAATTAAAACTGTGTTAGTATCTGTGAATAATTTATTCTATATATTTTAAACGTATTACTTATTTTTAATCCAATAAAAAGGACTTTCATACAAACTTTCAACCCTTATTTTTACTCCTTAGGAAAATAATTCCCATAAATGCTGAAACAGGTATTAATTTATTTGTAATCGAAAGCCTGAAGACAAAATTACAGGCTACAAAAAAAAGAATGACGGACTTCCAGACTAACCTATATACGAAATGTAAACGCCTTTTTCACCCCTGAGAGATAGAATATCCAAAAACGCTTAAATACGTATTTACTCGTTTTTAATCAATAGCCCAGAAGTAAAGTTTCATGGTTCTAATTTAAAAATTTGTCAGACTTCCATACAAACTTTCAACCCCTATTTCACCCCCGTAGGGGTAGAATATCCAGAAACGCTTAAATACGTATCTACTCATTTTTAATCAGTAGCCCAAAAATAAAGTTTCAGGTTTCGAACTTCAAAAGTGACAGATTTTCAGACTAACCTTTATACGAAATGTCAACCCCTATTTCACCCTTAGGGTTAGAATATTCAGAAACGCTTAAATACGTATTTACTTATTATTAATCAGTACTTATCTTAAGGTCTGTCTGTTTGTTCCGGGTAATCTCTGGAACGGCTGGACGGATTTTGACGGGACTTTCACTGGAAGGTAGCTGATGATCCGGGGAGTAACTTAGCCTACTTTTTTTAGACTAACTTTGTCCCGCGGCGTTACTCGCGGTACAACAATAACCGCGGGTAACACCGCGGGGTTCAGCTAGTTTAACATAAAAAAAGTGTCTGATTACATGTAGTCTGTTATCAAAATCCCCAATTTCTGACAGTGGTGTAGGTAATATGTAAACTTATTTTGCCCGGGGTACTGCTTAAATTTAATTCAATAATTCTTTATGCAGATCAATGGCGACACTGGACACAAAATTACAACTAAACAAATATTGCAAGACACTGTCAATGTGGCTACGGGGCTCCAAAAGATGGGTGTGAAGCGAGGCGACGTGATAGGGGTGTGCAGTGAGAATAGAGATGAATACATTCCAACTGTGCTAGCTGCGATTTGCTCTGGAGCCACCGTCACCACCTTTAATGTGCTCTATACCAAAGGTTAGTGCAAATTTTAATCTGTTTCAAAAGAAATTTTCGAGCATAATTTCATAGGGAAGAACTTGTGTTTAATATTATAATGTTTCTCTTATTAATATTTCTCAATGAGTGCTTCTAATTTCTCCATACATTGAATTACTGAAGTATTAATAAAAGTTTGTGAGGAAAACTCGAATATTTATAATGTATAAGCCTTATGACTAGTTATGACATGCGCTTTTTTTTGCTATAAATATGATATCATACAAGTAGGTTAAGTAAAGAAGATTTTCAACTTCAATTAACTTAATTACCATAGTTATTTCATCGAGTACCTATAGTTATTACACGGTTCACACTGAAAGTTTTGCGTTACTGGCCGTACAAATATCTAAGATTTAATGAGAGGTTTAACATTTACGGATCCAGAAGAGGCAGTGATTGCTTTTAACCAGTTCGTAAAAAACATACTCCCTGACCAATTGCAATCTCGTGAGACAGATTACAATCTAACGGTTTTGACAATCTTACGGTAACATATATATTATCACAAATAAATTGTTTTATTTTTGTGTTACGGAAAACTATTAGTTTCGCCCGCGTACCTACTAGCTTAAAATTTGGAATTAATAAATAATAAATAATATTTCGGACATCTAACACACAACGCCATCTAGTCCCAAACTAAGCAGAGCTTGTATTATGGGTACTAGACAACTAATATAAATACTTATATGTATTCCTTTTTTTTGTAAATACATACATATTATACATAGAAAACACCCAAACTCCGAAACAAATATTTGTAGATCATACAAACATTTGGTCCGACCCGGGAATCGAACCCGAGACCTCATGAACAGCAGTTGCGTACGCTACCACTGCGCCACCGAGGCAGTCAAATAAATAATAATAAATATAATACAATAATATTTAAATAATATTTACTACGTTCCATTTAAGAATTATAATACTGAAAATTTCTTTTGAATATAAATTTCTAGATGATTTATAAACAAAATGAATTAGTTCCAAGTGTGTACGATTAATATCCAGGAATATTTAATATTTTTTTCTTTCAGAGGAAATGACGCACGTGTTAAATATATCAAAACCGAAGATGATATTTGCTTCTGAAATTGGTTTAAAACGAAATATCGCTGCCATGCAATCGGTAGCTAGTATTGAAAAAATTATACAGTTCAATGGACCACTGGTAGATCAATCTGTAATTGACTTCAAGCGGATTGGTGTGCAAACAGACCCGCAACAGTTCGAACCCGTAGAAGTTCAAGGTTGGACAGATACGGTGCTAATACTCTATTCTTCAGGGACGACGGGCTTGCCAAAAGGAGTCATGCTTACACATCTCAACGCTCTTTATTCTGCAGCCAGTTTTGTGTAAATATCTAATAATAATTAATATCCACACATTTTATTACAGTCCCTTGGGAAAATTGTAAACCTCTTTCGGAAGATTCCTGTCCCATCTAAGTCTTAAAAATCAAAAACAATTGAATTCTTACAATATTTCCGACCAGTAAAATCAGGAATAGAAGTTCGGCAGGTACATAGGGTATATTGGTTCTCCGACTATAGGTATCAACCTGAGATGTCACCCACATCATCTCAAGTACCAACCTGAGATGGTGTGCGGTTTGTATTTGGTTCGAGTCCAATGTAACCACCATAATGGAATCCGAAGGGATTTCCGCACAGGAAAATAAGGAGTGAAACAGGAGGATATCGCTTAAAATAAACTATAATTGTTTCATCTATATTATTTTACTAGCTGTTGCCCGCGGGTCCACCCGCGTGTTTGTTGGTTATCGCGGCAAATAGTTACCTATGTGTTATTCTGGTGTATAAGCTATATAACTGTAAAGTTTCATCCAAATCCGTTCAGTAGTTTTTGCGTGAAGAATTAACAAACATACACTCACAAACTTTCGCCTTTATATATTAGTGTGATAGTGTGATAAAAAGTATTTTTATAATACTCTGAAATCGATATCTATCTCATTTTAACTTTGTTACTTTGTCTTTAAATGTTAAAGTCAAGACTTTCTTAATATTTTTAAGCCCATTATTTATCTGCAAGTTCTGATTTAAATAAACATAATGAATTCTTAAAATCGGTTTCAAATCACGATGTGACTAGAGATAGAGACCTACTTATTGAATGGACTGAAATTGATTTTCAGTACATTCAATAAGTAGTTCTCTGATAGGAGGTAAACTCTGAAAAGCATGATCAGTAACTGGTACGGATAAGTCGATACTAACAAAGCATTTCATAAATTCAAACATCGTATACATATTTCTCTTTTGTAACGATTTCTAAAGAAGTTTATTTAAATAGGTATAATTCTTTGATCGTGCTCTAGTTTTCGAGGTACCTACATGTCCAAAACATAGCAATCACATCGCTGGACATCATAAACTGTAAATATTAAATCTTTTCTCGACTAGTACTCTGGAGGAAGGAATATTTTTCGGAGGAAGGAATTCGATACAAACAATTATTTCCACCAGGGCTAGCTCTTTTTTTAATGTACTCTAAACCACACTTTGTTATGTATATGTATGTATTTATAACTACTTAAGTCGGAAATTTTTACAGGCGCGACAGTAGTCTACAGGACAAAACACTATTAACTATAGTGCCATGGTATCACGCGTTTGGTTTGCTATCAACTATAAACTATGTACTAGTAAGAAAACAACTAGTATATTTGGCTGGATTTAACCCTCTTAAATATTTGAGCACCATACAGGAATACAAGGTAAGTTGATTTTCGTATGTGGGTAAGTACTATCAGCCTAATTATTTATTTATTTTTAGACGACTTCAAAAAAGGAGGAGTTTCTCAATTTGACTGTATTTTTTAAATGTTTATGTTTACCTCAAAACTTCGTCTACTTCTACTCGAAGGCGGATTTTTTTGTTACATATTTGTAACCACTTCTAAATTAATACCTATGCATCAAGTTCCTTTGTAAATATGCGAGTACGGTACAGTCAGGACTCAGGACCGATTATGTATTTGCTGCCGTTCATACAACGACAGTAGGTACTATTACCTATTACACGTTATTGTTTATCCGTGTACTTCCAGTATCAACAGCAGTGACCAACGAACACATCGTTTTATGATACTGAGAAAGTACAAAGAAATCAGTGAAACTATTTCAGACCTGCACCGAAAATAATAAGAAGTAAATTAAAGCAATTGTAAATATAAAAGATCCACTTCTCTTCTTAGCAAAGTGGGAGATAATAATGAAGCAAAAACAACTTATGCCAAAAATGACTAATATATGAATGAATCTATCTCGCGATATTGCAAACAGTCGAAATCTTTCGAAATGGTACGACGAATCGCAAGTCGCACGCTGATTCGTTAAACAGCATTTGTCCCGCGCCGCCATATTTGTTTTTTAATTCGTCTTTGTTGCCGGATGCAAAGAATTTTGTGAATTTAAATTGATTTAATGTTGAAAATACCTCACAGAATTAGTTATAAAAAATTGTTGTGACAGTAAAATTATTTTGTAATCAATTGTAGATGTGTAGAATAAACGTTTTTTCTTCCTTTCTTTCTTTTTAGTTCTAACCTAACCTAACCGAACGTTGTGGCTATTGAACGGCCTACTTTAAAACCGACCAATCTTGAACTGTTGACAATTTGACGCGCGTAAGCAATAAGAAAATGCCTGTGGCATTAAGTCCGCCTTGTGCAAACATATTGCACAAGGCGGACTTAATGCCACAGGCATTTTCTTCCAGTCAAACCTTTGGGTTTTGCAACACTGTGTGTGGCAGGCAAGCAGACAATCTATCGATAGTTTGTAATCTCGCTAGGCAGATTATAATGTTACGGTTTTTACAATCTTACGGTGACATTGTAACATTCGAAATTATGAGCGGCCAGTAACGCATAACTTTTAGTGTAGGTAAACCATGTAACGATTATCTCAGATTTTTGGTATTTTTTTGTATGGCTTTCAAGTAGAAGCTAATAAGAAATATAATTATTCTCGAGTAGATAGACCATCCAAATATGTCAATATGTGCCGTTTATTAATGTGAGCACACTTATTATCAGATTGTGCATAGCTATGCGATAACATTGTGTATTCAAATACTATACTGTGTTAAGGCATACATCTTTCTGTAGATGTAGCTACATGTGCATACGACACAAATTAAATATTTCCATGCTTACTACAACATTTTTTCTTCCAAATACTTATAATTTTTTTTGTACAGTAAAATTTTAAACTCATTGGAATACTATAACTGGCTAAATAATTCTATAAAGATAAGTTTAGTTCGTGATAGTTTAAATCGTTTTGTAATATTAACACTCTAAAAACTTTAAATGAACAATATGATTCTGTTCAATTAAGTATATCTAAGGCCTGAATACCTCAATTATTTTAATTAACTTTATAAGTTGTAGAGCTACATTGTTGCATTGTCTGGATTTTTAATAAATATGGTGATGACCATTCTTGGATTCTGTTTATACTTTCCATCAGGCAGCGTAGAGTCACTTTGGCAGGTCCAAACATAAAAAGTATATATATATATATATATATATATATATATATATATATATATATATATATATATATATATATATATATATATATATATATATTCATATCTAAATTCATCCACAAAGAAAATATAGTTTCTTACAATTACTTGAATTTAACTTGAAAAATATGGTTTCAGAAACCATATTTTTCAAGTTGAATTCGATACCTCTTAAGGACGCGTTTGCAAAATTGATAGGTACAGAATCGAATTACTACGTTGACACAAGTTACACAAACAAGTGCAAATCGGATAGAGGCAGGTATAAATGTCAACTTGCCTAAATTGATATTTTGAAAGTTTTTTATATTTTCTCATTTCTATGTAATAGGTACTTACCTCCGGACTTGCTGGAGTGACCTGAAGGTGTACTTCGGTGACTGCTTATGGAACTCCTAGACGAGTTGACAGTCTCACCGAGTTTGGGCTCGTTTTGTTAGTTATGACTAGACCTTACCTCCGGACTACATGGAGTGACCTGAAGGTGTACTTCGGTGACTGCTAGTGGAACTCCTAGACGAGTTGACATAGTCTTACCGATTTTGAGCTTATTTTGTTAGTTATGATGAGACCTTACCTCCGGCTTAGATGGAGTGACCTGAAGGTGTACTTCGGTGACTGCTAGTGGAACTCCTAGACGAGTTGACATAGTCTTACCGATTTTGAGCTTATTTTGTTAGTTATGATGAGACCTTACCTTCGGCTTAGGTGGAGTGACCTGAAGGTGTACTTCGGTGACTGCTAGTGGAACTCCTAGACGAGTTGACATAGTCTTACCGATTTTGAGCTTATTTTGTTAGTTATGATGAGACCTTACCTCCGGCTTAGATGGAGTGCCCTGAAGGTGTACTTCGGTGACTGCTAGTGGAACTCCTAGACGAGTTGACATAGTCTTACCGATTTTGAGCTTATTTTGTTAGTTATGATGAGACCTTACCTCCGGCTTAGGTGGAGTGACCTGAAGGTGTACTTCGGTGACTGCTTTTCGATCTCATAGACGAGTTGACATAGTCTCACCGAGTTTAGGCTCGTTTTGTTAGTTATGATGAGATCTTACCTTCGGACTACACGGAGTGACCTGAAGGTGTACTTCGGTGACTGCTAATGGAACTCCTAGACGAGTTGACATAGTCTTACCGATTTTGAGCTTATTTTGTTAGTTATGATGAGACCTTACCTCCGGCTTAGATGGAGTGACCTGAAGGTGTACTTCGGTAACTGCTAATGGAACTGAAGTACACCTTCAGGTCACTCCATCTAGTCTGGAGGTAAGGTCTCATCATAACTAACAAAACAAGCCCAAACTCGGCACACCTAGTTCTACTCGTCGAGGAGTTCCATTAGCAGTTACCGAAGTACACCTTCAGGTCACTCCATGTAGTCCGGAGGTAAGGTCTCATCATAACTAATAAAATGAACCCAAACTTGGTAAGACTATGTCAACTCGTCTAGGAGTTCCACTAGCAGTCACCGAAGTACACCTTCAGGTCACTCCATCTAAGCCGGAGGTAAGGTCTCATCATAACTAACAAAACAAGCCCAAACTCGGCACACCTAGTTCTACTCGTCGAGGAGTTCCATTAGCAGTTACCGAAGTACACCTTCAGGTCACTCCATGTAGTCCGGAGGTAAGGTCTCATCATAACTAATAAAATGAACCCAAACTTGGTAAGACTATGTCAACTCGTCTAGGAGTTCCACTAGCAGTCACCGAAGTACACCTTCAGGTCACTCCATCTAAGCCGGAGGTAAGGTCTCATCATAACTAACAAAATAAGCTCAAAATCGGTAAGACTATGTCAACTCGTCTAGGAGTTCCAGAAGCAGTCACCAAAGCACGCCTTCAGGTCACTCCACCTAAGCCGCAGGTAAGGTCTCATCATAACTAATAAAATGAGCCCAAACTCGGTAAGACTGTGTCAACTCGTCTAGGAGTTCCAAAAGCAGTTACCGAAGTACACCTTCAGATCACTCCACCTAAGCCGGAGGTAAGGTCTCATCATAACTAACAAAATGAGCCCAGACTCGGTAACACTATGTCAACTCGTCTAGGAGTTCCACTAGCAGTCACCGAAGTACACCTTCAAGTCACTCCATGTAGTCCGGAGGTAAGGTCTCATCATAACTAACAAAATGAGCTCAAAATCGGTAAGACTATGTCAACTCGTCTAGGAGTTCCACTAGCAGTCACCGAAGTACACCTTTAGGTCACTCCATATAGTCCGGAGGTAAGGTCTCATCATAACTAACAAAATAAGCTCAAAATCGGTAAGACTATGTCAACTCGTCTAGGAGTTCCACTAGCAGTCACCGAAGTACACCTTCAAGTCACTCCATGTAGTCCGGAGGTAAGGTCTCATCATAACTAACAAAATGAGCCCAAACTCGATTAGACTATGTCAACTCGTCTAGAAGTTAGAAAAGCAGTCACCGTAGTACACCTTCAGGTCACTCCACCTAAGTAGGAGGTAATGTCTCATCAATCGAGCCCGAACTCGCACAATACTACTTAGTTTTAGCAAACTAAAATATTGTTATAAAAATCTGTAAATAGAAGAAACCTCCTCCTTTTTTTGAAGTCGGTTAAAAATAATCTAACGTTGTCAAGTATCAACCTATTCTGGTTTATCGAATATATTGAATTCGAAGAGCGATCTTTTCAACAAGAGCTAATGCAAACAGGCGACACAGTGTCCACTCATGACGGCGGCTGAGCGCAGACTGAGATTACGAAATTTTTACGCGATAAATCAAAAGAGGTTCAAAAAAATAAAATAACCCTTATTGCAATCGACTACGATTCATCCGTAATAGCAAAATATGAGAAAATATAAGCTCCGGTTGTTATTTTTTCTGCGACTTTCTGTGACACTTTTATACTATTTTTTTCCTCGGATTTATAATTGACTATATATGCCTTCTTACATTATTATTAGAAATTCTAAAATAGGTTGATTGTAGAACAAAAATGTACCAAAACTCAACCCGATATCGTAAATACTGTGGAAAATGGTTACGGAAGATCGTTTTTACAATATAAAAAAATACAATTTCCAAAAAAGTTGTCCCTCGGATTTGAAGATGAAGAACTAATCTATAAGTGTTAGTACTTTGTTATATTCAATTTGTTTAGTTTAGTTACAAATTGCACCGAAAAAAAGCATAATTTTGTACGAATCGTAAACGCGCCCTTAAGTTAAATTTCTGTTCGAGTATTTACGTATACTGGGTTTCTTAACAACAAAAATATTAATTCTTATTTTAGGTAACCAGTATAGCTGCAGTGCCTCCGATTGTCGTCTTTCTAGGCAAAGCTCCGATTGTGGAGAAGTATGATTTATCCTCCGTGGTAGTTGTATGGTGCGGCGCAGCTCCTCTTAGTGCTGAAACTATCAATCAAGCTATGAAACGGTAAATATGTATACATGAAAGACATATGTAAATAGGACACGGAGACATTTCATATTTCCTACAACAGCAGATCTCACTTAAGGTATCAAATGAAATATAGTCGATACTATTCGTCTATACATTTGCCGTATGATAAAGTTTTATTTAGTTTATGGTAAAATAATCTTTCTCATTATTTATTTTTTGTATTTCATACAAAAATCGAGTCATTCGTCGTGGTTAATGAGTAAAGAGGTCGCTAACATTATTTAATATTCTAATATGGTTTACGTTTTACTTCATATTATTGTTTATTAGTTTCGACTTATTTAGCCTATAAATCTGAACTGTTTAATTGCAGCCTGCCAAATTGTATTGGTATATTCCAAGCATATGGTATGACGGAGACCTCACTGGTCGCTACGACAGACAAAATGGAAGACAATGTTAAACGAAAACCAGGAAGTGGTGGTTATCCTTTGGCTGGCGTTAAAGCTAAGGTAAGCCGTGATTTTAAATTCAAATCAATAGCCTTTAACAGTCTACTGTTGGACAAAAGCTGGAAAGAAGGTTTTGGCTTACCATGCCACGGTGGCCAGTAGGGCTGAATGGGGGTGGTAAGACATCGCATTCTTATCCGTCACCACAAGGAATACCGTGATCACAGACAGTAGAGCTCCCTCAATGACATACAAGAAGACTGCTTGGAAATCCTAACATCGACCTATTTGCTTTTAATATTCTAAAAATATAGTATGCTCTTGTTTAGTTACAAATATCAATAAAGAATTAATAATTACAGGTCGTAGACATAGAAACCCGCAAGCGTTTAGGTCCGAATGAAAACGGTGAGATATGTCTAAAGGGACCTATTATAATGAAAGGTTACGCGGGTGACGAGGCCGCCACGCGCGCCATGTTCGATGAAGAAGGTTACATGAAGACTGGAGATATTGGATACTACGACAAGGACGGTTCTTTCTACATAGTCGATAGGCTAAAAGAACTGATCAAATATAAGGGTCATCAGGTAAGGAGATTTTATTACATTTCATATGTTTCTATACCTAAAGTAATGTCACGTATCACAATAAGTATTTAAATGCGGAGAGTGTATGTGATATACGTGTAAATAAAGAGGTAATAAGTTCAAATAGTTACCTACAATGCTTATAACTTCGTAAAAGTGTGACTGGCCTAATGACCGCGACCATACATGACTTTGTAGTGATATAAACGAATACAAAGAAAGTGCAAAGTTACTGTTATCTCCCTAAGAATTTCACAAAGAGGTAATGACCTATTTGTGAATGCGTAAATGAAAATGTGGACCTGCCCCCGATAGGGAAGTCTTGATAATAACCAACATAATCTTGTAGTTAGTGAATATGTAGTTGTAAAGGTAGTTAGTCTAAACTAGTCTATACTAATATTATAAACGCAAAAGTGTGTTACAATGGATGGATGGATGTTTGTTACTCTTTCACGCAAAAAACTACTGAATGGATTTGGGTGAAACTTTACAGTAATATAGCTTATATTTCAGAATAACACATAGGCTACTATTTGCCGCGATAACCGACACATACGCGGGCGTTGCCGCGGGCGATAACTAGTAAGAAATTAAGATAGTCCACAGTACATAAGAGACAGAAAGAGAGTTTAGTGAAGAGATTACACGGAGGAGTGAGTTTTGAATAACATTTATGAAATCAAACAAACAAACCAACTCGGTTTTAATATTAGTAGATATAAGTTCAGTTTGTCGGTGGATTGTTTAAAAATGTAAAACGATACAGCATATATCATCAGAGTAAATAACTTTCTTGACCTTAAATGTTTTTACTATTTCAACTCAATAAGTTGAATAAGTAATAACAACTGTCGTGAATATTAACTCTAAAGCTATCATTAAACCGTTAATTTATAAATCAACTAGGTTTTGCTTGCTGCTCAGCCCGCGTTTATGTCGATTTTTCCGGTAAATAGTAGAATAAGCCATTGCTCAAGAATGAAAGGATCTCAATTGCAAATTTCATCCAAATCGGTTTAGCAGATTTTTAGCTGTAAAAGCGTGACATACAGACAGAGTTCCTTTCCAATTTATAATATTAGTTTAGATTTATTTCAACGGACCTTGTACCCGTTCCGAAGAATGTCTTTATCGTGATAAAGGATACAAACTATTTGTATTTACCCTATCTTTTGACATTTTGTCGTATCATTTAATTGATAGCGTTATCTTTAAATTTAAATTATTGTTATTTACGATATGTTCTAAGTTCATATCGGATAATTTGCTTGTCAATTTTAGATACCTACTATTATATAATGCTATTATATCGATTTTATTTGTTACAGCGAAAGTTTATTTGCCTCCCCCAAATGCTATAAACTTTCCTTGTTTAGCAACCATTTTCATTGATACTCGACTCGGATTGATTATTGTAATAGGCTCTATATAAAGTCCTCTGAAATTCTTCTAGCTATCTTTTATTTTCTTCCGCTGCTTAATAGAATAATTTCTATCTACTCTAATATTATAAAGTTGAAGAGTTTGATTGTTTGTGCGTTAATGTCAGGAACCGCTGGTCCCATTTGAAAAATTCTTTCAGCGTTGGATAGTACATTTATCGAGAAATTCTATAGGCTATATATCATCACGCTAAGACCAATAAGAGCGGAGCACCAATGTAGAATGTTTTAAAAACGGGGGAAAATTGTCACGCTACGGAAAAAAGATCAGGGTCAGCTAGTATACACATAAACGGAATATAATATTACCCTTTTTTTAAGATATATTGCACGCATTTCTCAGAAGAATGAAGTTTTATTTTATTTCATTTTACCAGGTAGCTCCAGCCGCTGTCGAAAGCGTGGTGTTACAACACAGTGGAGTAGCAGAATGTGGTGTGGTAGGTGCGCCTGATGAGGACGCCGGTGAGCTACCTGTGGCTTTCGTTGTCAAGAAACCTGGATCTAACGTCACCGCCAAGGAGTTACGTGACTTCACGGATGCACGGGTTTGTACAGCTGTCTATTGAGAGCCTCTAAATCAATCCCCAAACAAAACTTCTGTCACGTTAAAAGAGATTGTTATTTGATTAATTTGTACTCAACATAAATTCATTGGCAACTCGACCGATAACAGTTGGTTCGTTCTAAATTTATGTTGCCATTATATCAATATTTATTACCTACACATAAGCTCGTTCGCTTGTTTTAGATAAAATCCTTGCATTTGAAAGGTTTACGGTTTATATCGATCCCATCTTTTGAACGAACAGTTTCTCAAGGTAAAGTACAAGTATTGACTACTGAGCCAACGTTCCCTTACACATTGCTTTGGTTTCGCAAGAGTTATTTACGATTTCAACTTATAAACAGATACTCATACGATTAGTAGCAGAATCTATAATAACTATTTTAAGGTAGCTAAGCTACAGATACGGTCTGCAACAGTCGGATAGAGTTCATTAACTACAAACCAGACTTGACAAAACTGTGTGGTGTCGGTTTACCCTTATTCAACCCTTGAGTGTCGTAAGAGCCGACTAAAGAAGTAGGTAAACTACACAGTACAACAACACAGCAAAGAGAAGGAAAGTTTGAAACAAACTGGAGACGGGGTCGTGTAGACCGACCCGTCTGGGTCGTTTGAATAGTATACAATCCTTTCTACAAAGAGGTGAGGACTATTAAAGACTGTATTCAGTTTTTGTACGCAACTATGACTGATGAACATGACTTTTGGACAGCACTGCGCAGTAAATTCATCAAAACTATGCTAAACTACCCTTTGTTCGTACAGGTGCTCCCACACAGCAGTTATATAACGTTATAAAACATTGTGTAACACGATAACATTTGCCGCAACATGTTATATGTTGCAAGCTATCCCACACAGATTAAACTTGTTGTTTAACATCGTATAACATTCTGTTACTATCACTTTGAGTCTGCTTTTCGAGGAAGCTGGTAGTGGCTCAATGGAGAAAGTGCTAAATGGTTTGGTTTTTATTTTCAGCAAATAACTGCAGCATTGGAAGTTCAACTTTAGTTAGTGGCGTATTGAACGAGATTGAGCTTGTTTCTGTCGCTGACATGTCTAATATATTTCTATCCTAATATATTTCTGTGGTACCTACCTACTTTTAAAGGGTGTGTAAGGGACAACTAATATTAAACTTCCAGGACGTATTCAGAGCATCGTTCTCAACAAAATTCTCCAAAAAGTTAATTGTTAGTTTTATTTGCTTCATAAAACAATTAAAAAAGTTAATTGCAATTATTTTAATTAAATTTACATTTGATGTGCATTGTGCATCGCGTATTACAATTAAATAATTTAATTGTAATACGCGATTAAATGTTGAATTGCGATTTATTCAATTACATTTTTTTTTTATGTTTGGCCCTGCCGAAATGACTCTACTCTGCCTGATGGAAAGCATGAGCAGAATCCAAGAGTGGTGGTCACCATACTGCGAATGCAGACAATGCAACAATGCAGCACGGTGACCCACAACATGGCGGGCTAGTAATGCTTCTGCATCATTGGGCCTCCGGTCTCGCACTCACCAACGAAACACGACAGCATGATCGCTGTCATTTTACGCTGATCTTCTGTGCGAGGGTAGTACCGCCCCGGTCGAGCCAGCCCGTTCGTGCTGAAATCAGCGTGGCTCTACTACCTTAATTGATTAATACTCAACACTGCGCGCGAGAAACCTCCTTCCCGCGCCGTTCCGCTAACGTCCCGCTGAGGCTCGGATGATGTTATAGAACAAAAGTTATGTTTTAATTATATGCAACATATGCAATTTATAACTTTTGTTACAATTTGTTAAAAAATGTTATTCAACAAATGTTATCCAACATTCTCTATCGTTATATAACTGCTGTGTGGGAGCACCTTTATCCAACATTCTCTAGCATTATATAACTGCTGTGTGGGAGCACATTACGATCAATAAATAGGGTATTTCTTTGGGACATTTTTTTTGTATGGGTCTGCCAAAATGACTCTACTCTGCCTCATGGAAACCATAAGCAAATCCAAGAGTGGTGGTCACCATATTCATTGCGAATGCGGCCTAGTGATGCTTCTGCATCATTGGGCCTCCGGTCACACACAACAGTACTACAAGGTTATTTTACACGAGATATAATTTGGCTTTGCCGTAGTCGGGTAAAAATCAACCTATCGCCATCCGCGTTAATTTTGTTTTTTTTTAATTTACACAGCATCTATGATGTATATATATTTCTTTTTTTCAGTTATCATCAAGTTCCCGTCTGCACGGAGGTGTTATTTTTGTCGACGAAATACCAAAGAATCCATCAGGAAAGATTTTACGAAGAGCACTTAAACAAAAACTTTTGCAAAAGACCAAAAGTCATTTGTAATTTTATGTAATATTCTTATTTTTCAAATAACAATTTAAATAAAGATAAATGTGTTCATTGATATCGGTATTTGTGATTTTATGGCAATGGATAATATAAATAAGTTCTGCAAAATTTTTAAAACTTTTTTATTCGAAGAAATGTTTCCTACAACCTATTAATTAACTATTGAAAATTCACTAAACATTCAATAACAAGTAAAATTTTAACAAAAGAAATAAACGACATCCAGAACGACCAAATCGATCGATTTCTCAAAATCGGTTCATAAACGACTTAAGTTATCCGCGAACCCACATAAAAATATATAAATATATGGTCGAATTGAAAACCTCCTTCTTTTTTGAAGTCGGTTAAAATTTATAAGAACAGATTTTTGTAATAACATTGTGTCAATTTGTAACTGAAATAAAAAATAATATCTTTAATTTGGATCGCATGGTTGTGTGACTCAATTGTGCGACCACTACCGCTGTGTGCTAACTCGGTTTCATGCGCTCGGAGTGTCATCGCACTTTAGGCATATATTTCTTGCACCGTGCACCGCTGAAATGATTTTTAGGGCCTAAAACCCGTGTAACTTTGCTGCTCTTTGTCGTGATTTCATCTAGACATCATATATTTTGTTTAAATTCGTTGACACTGCATACTTTACCTAACCCAAACTTAGATATCGCCAGCAGCAACTGAACGGAATCAAGAACCCCAGATGTTACGGTTCAGATTCTTATGCTGTGTACTTCATATGTAAAACATTATTTTATCTGATTGAATGCCTATATATTCGCAAGTTCATATGTAAAGACCTGGCATTGATTACACAGATCAGAATGTTACTCTATTCAATTACCTGCATTATAAACTGTATGGTAAGTCCCTCGAGGACGGCTCTTCGTCCATTACGAGCATGATTGATTGCCGTACATGGAACTTTGTAGGCGAGTACGCAATATTATATAGCTGTACATACCATCGGGTCGCGATCCAATTATGTCTAATGGATGAACTCCCAGTGCTCCTGCTTGCTCGCAAACGACAATTCATAATAATAAGCGGGTAATAACCAGAATACTAGGTAATTAAAGTTGATGAAGTTAAGGCAATTAAATCTTTATCTCTGTGCGTCAAAAAAATATTAAAATTTTATCTATATTAATATCTAAAGCTGAAGACTTTGTTTGTTTGCTTAATAAAGCGCTAATCTCATGAATTACTGGTTCCTATTCCTAATCGATTTGAAAAATTCTTTCAGTGTTAAATAGCCCATTTATCGAGGAAGTCTATATATTATAACGCTAAAATCAATAGGAGCGAAGCACAAATGAAGAATTTTTCAATAGGAGACGCCAACGATGTTGCGTTTTCAGCTAGTTAAATATTCACAATTAAGTATAATAAGAAATATATTTTCAATGCGTTAATATTGTTATTTTTTTATATTAGGACGTTTGCACTTCATTATTCCTGATAAATCATGAACCAATGCTTTTTATTACTTGGGAGGGTAAAACTATCCACTAATTCTGATTAAAAACGGAACGGAATTCTGTTATTTTCCCACACTTTACAACGTCGGATCGAACCCCTTGAACGAGGGCAGTCTTTTTTTTAAGGATATTATCAAATCAACAGTTATTAATAGTTATAGCGAACTTATGGGCGCGAAGAATTAACAACGGTGATGAATAACGATGGGAGCAGTATTCAGGATTTATTATGCAGGAGCCACGGCTCCTGCATGATACTCTTATGTTACATAGTGACGTATGGCTCCTATACCAGCTTACAGCTACATTATATATACTAAAATCTATCGATACAATGCATTTAATCACGTCCACGACGAGATAAAGAATGTCTAAATACTACGTGATCGATAGTATACTGATATCTGAAATATGCTGACAAAGTTGGTTAGGCTTAGATATGTATAAATTCTATTAATATTATTCTATTAATTTAACAATGTATGACGTAAGAATAATAGTCTACTGCTGCACCTAGCCTCTAACGGCCAAGCCTGGGCAGACGGGCTGGTATTGGGTTTGTTTCAAGTTTTCTTTCATTTTGCAGTGATGTTGTCTTACGTAGTTTCCTCTCTTAGTCACCTTTTACTCATGAAATAAACTCATGGGATGAATAGGGGTGGTTTAGGACACTGCGTATTCTTAATACCTTATCACATAAAAATTGTACTGTAATAAAATAATTTAATAACTTTGTCCGATTATTCTGATCTTCAGGATTAACGATTGTTTTCATAGTTAGTTGCAAAAATTATTGGAGCATATTGTGCCATTTACTAAAGACGTGTACTTACTTCATAATAATCACACTACAGTACACTGAAATAAACAACATAATAAATGGGTTAAAGACTACATGTGCGGTGGGATACGATGGAATACCCGTATCTGTTGTTAAAGCAGCTCGGCATACACTAATCCCTTCTATCTTACATATATATAATCTTAGCTCTTTTCCTGTCGTTTTTAAAAGGGCCTTATCACTCCCATTTACTAGGGCGGGGGCACGGATCGTGTTGAAAACTATAGGCCTATATCGGTTCTGACAATATTATCTAAAATATTTGAAAAGATCCTAAATACTAGACTGGTGAGCTATTTGGAACATAACAATATACTCTCTTCAAACCATTATGGTTTTCGAAAAGCTAAATAAATAAATAATAATAAATAAATATTTCGGACATCTAACACACAACGCCATCTAGTCCCAAACTAAGCAGAGCTCGTATTATGGGTACTAGACAACTGATATTAAATACTTATATACTTTTTTTTTTGTAAATACATACATATTATAGATAGAAAACACCCAAACTCCGAAACAAATATTTGCAGATCATACAAACATTTGATCCGACCCGGGAATCGAACCCAAGACCTCACGATCAGCAGTCGCACACGCCAACCGCGTGACCAACGAGGCAGTCTTATATAATCTTAGCTCTTTTTCTGTCGTTTTTAAAAGGGCCTTATCACTCCCTAGGGCGGGGGCACGGATCGTCGGTTCTGACAATATTATCTAAAATATCCTAAATACTAGACTGGTGAGCTATTTGGAACATAACAATATACTCTCTTCAAATCAATATGGTTTTCGAAAATCTAAATCTACAGAAGACGCTGTTTTGGAGTTGACTAACAATGTTGTTCAAAATCTTGATAACAAAATAAAATCAATAGGTATTTTTTTGGATCTTGCCAAGGCTTTTGACACAATCTCTGTGCCCATGTTTCTAGATTAAATGTTGGCGATCGGTGTGAGAGGTATTGCACTTAGCATATTTGGATTATCTTACAAGGAGAACACAGAGAGTGAGGATTGAACCATATATTAGCGATGATGAAGATATTATTTTTGGGGTACCACAGGGCAGCGTACTGGGTCCTACTCTCTTCCTCATGTCAACCTCTTTGCTTATTGGCAACGTCATATAACATAGTCCTGTCTGTGATAATAGATCGATCCCAATATAACGTAGCACGACTATTCTCAAGAACTGGGTCGGGCACATACTACATACTGTAGTATGGCACCTCTGAACTCACTAGTTTGTATTTAAGGGCAAGTTGTTGATGTACAATCCTGGCTTCTTGGTTGTGCCTGTGCAAATTTGCCGTTAGGAAGAAGAGAACAACCAGAAATTAAATGCCTGATAGATTCTCCAGGATGGTGACTTATCCAACAGATGTCAACCGTACCATCCTTTAGAATATATTTACGATAGTTATTCGTCATGATAACTTCGCCCATAATCGCACAGACAAAACCTTCGGTTTCTCCGAAGAGACTACCATACCGTAGCCAGGACGTAGATGATGATGCTGCTGCTGGCTAAATGGTTAGGGTCCGGTAAAATCGACCATGAAGTTTTTTGCACTTCCATACCTCCCTGCGATCATTAGTACTAAGTACTACAGGTTTGCGCTAATTCTCTTTAGCCAAAGCGAGAGGAGTTTTGCGATGCACTTCCACATCAGTATGGAGATAATATTCTCTAAGATTGTTTATTTAGTATTATTATCGATGAAAAAACGGCGTAAAGACATTGTAAAGATTTCCTGTAAGGGCGCCTTTAGCAAGTAGACACTACCAGAGTCTTAGTAGTTGTCTTTATAACAAACTCAATAAAGTATGAACCTGCACTGTACCCTATACCAACACCGGAATGTAAGAATGTGATATCTAGATACCTACCTTAAAATGTAACATATGAAGAGACAGAAAGTTGTGACGGTCATTTGTACAATACACTGAAACATACCTACACCACACTCATACAAACACAATCACACAATCACAACAGGCATACAATTTTATATACACACCTTTTTGTCATCGTCTTATTTAATTTTACATCATATCATCTCATTGAACTTTCATAAACAAACTATATATAGTACTTTGTTTTTGAGAGTTTTTTTGTAAATATTCTAAAATTAGATAGTTTTAGTTATTGTAGGAAGGCGTCGGTGTCTGTCACTACTGTGTACTAGCACAGAATTGTTGTTAACTCTATCTTAAATTTGTCATGTATAAATTAAATAATATAATATTAGCATACATGAAGATAGAAAATTTGTAACCCTAATTTTATTTAATAAAGAATTATTATTAATTATTATAATCTTCAATGTTGAACGAAAAACAAAATAACTAATAATTATGCTTTGAAAAAGAAAAAGCATGGTTTGTAATTAGTCGAACTAGAGAGCAGAAAATAGTTACCATAATTAAAAAAAATGTGATTACAAAAATTAAGTATTAAAAAAAGTATTAAAAATTAAAAGGAGTAATTAAAGAAAACAGCCATAAATAATAGTATAAGTAATTGCGTAGTATTCCCTTAGAAATGTTATTTATTTACCTACTTCTTACAAAAATTGCATGTAAGTGTAATGATGGCTTAGAAATGTAATCCAATATTTAGTAATTTAGCAGAAGATGATATAACTATAGATTAAATATTGTAGTAATGCAGCTTGTCGGCATTAAACAAATTATATTTCTATTCGTCATATTTTAGGAATGATGCCAATGACGACCACCTGATCCTCGAGATGTAATATTCTTATTTATTGATTTTGGCACTGTACCAAGACATCTAAAAGGAAATTTAAAAATATAACCTAGATCGCTTATATAATTCGAACTGAGATACGTCCGGTTGCCATAAACGTTATGGTATTTGAATGCGTGCAGGGTTCAACAACGTAAACAAAAGCTTTAAACACAGAAATATATCAACATAGAATGGTGACGAAAGTACTTACCTACTACTTTGCCATATAAATCCTGCGTAGCAACAAACCACGAATCCACGCCCTTGATATATAGCCTATAGCCTTCCTCGATAAATGGGCTATCTAACACTGAAAGAATTTTTCAAATCGGACCAGCGGTTCCTGAGATTAGCGTGTTCAAACAAACAAACAAACTCTTCAGCTTTATATATTAGTATAGATACCGCATAGCATGTTTACTCTGTTGAGTTGACATTCTCTTTTTGTACTTTCTTACGTAGGTACAAACTATTAAGTAGGTACTATTCCGAATTTCACATCCCCCTGTTATGATTGTGAAACGTTACTAAAGAATACAGATTAATCTCTTCACCTGCTTATAACTAAGCATATTAGATTGTTACCATAAATATATACACAAACTGTATTTTCTCTTTACATAAGAAATAAGATAGATGAAGTGCGGGCCTGCTGCTCTATTAGCACATTGCTTACATGATTGCAAATAGACTAGTCTGTATTATGACTCGTTGTTCTTGAGTTATAGTGGAAACACATGCCGAACATAGATCAGCATAATTATAGTTCATTTTTAGGGTTCCGTGCCCAACGGGTAAAACTGTCACCAGGCTGTCATGAACCGTGATAGTTGGACAATTGAAATTTTCAGAGATGATGTATTTCTATTGCCGCTATAACAAGAAATACTAAAAACAGAACAAAATAAATATTATGGGGGCTCCCATATAACTAACGTGTTTTTTTTGCCCGTTTTTGCTCGATATCGATAACGGCAACAGGTAGACGCTTGAAATGTATAGATAATGGTACGGATTCCTTCCTGCGCGAGTCCGACTCGCACTTGGCCGATGCTAATGTGAAGTATCTCGACCTCCATTGTTGTAAATCCATATTTGTTTAAATCCATATATTTTTATCTAAATCAATTGTGACGGTTACTAAAGTTGTACTAGTAGTTGACCACTCACACGTTTAAACTGATAAAATAAGAATTCCCGCCATATGTTTAAACTGATTCCTTAATTAAAAAACAATGTTGCACTATGTATCAAAGCGCGCAAATTCCACATTAGCCATTTTGCAATGTTACACATGGCCTTTATTTTTATGTTGAGTGACGCAGCCTAAACATATTCTTTGATTATTTGTACCAATTTTCATAAAAACTAAACTATTTAAATGTAAAATAATAGGAACCTAGTGGCCATGTTTATGGTAACTATTTTGGTTATTTAATTTTTATTTATTTTTTAATATTTTCTGGGTTTACATAATCACTAAATAAAAGAAATACCTTTTAAGTATATTGTAAAGACAACAAAGAATCTAGAAAAAATATTTGAGACAAATAAAAAATTTATGTACATTCCCTATTGTTTATGCTATGTAGCAACTAATCTTGACACATGTAAGATGAGGGATAGACGTAATCTTCTAGGAGGGGCTAACAAAAGATTTGTCGCGGAAACATGTCAAAAATGAAAATAATTTCAGTTGTTTGCTGTTAAAGATTTAGGGGCAAATTAGCAGACGTGTCATCCGATGGTAAGTGATTACCACCACCCGTAATAACTTAATAGTCACAAATGGATTGCCTCCACCCAACTTAACCAAAAAGCAAGTGTATCGCGTCGATTTTCTTTCTACAATCGTTCACGCCTCGTTTCTCTTATAATATTGGCTATAGTATTTTTGTTTTAATGCCGTGACTTAGCGTTGAGATGACGTCGGTGCCATACATTTGTAAGTTTTCTAATAACGTTTACGTTTGTAGAATTTTAACTAGGCTAGAAGGATAAAAGGAGGATGCTATTTTAACAACGAAAATTCAAACGTTATACCTTTTCTTCTCTTTTTTACGGTTTCTTGTAAAACGGATTACTATATTTCTGTTTGTTTATTAGGTGCCTTTAGTGATAATCATAAGTATTTGTTTTTTTAATGTATTTTAGATACATATTAACTCCAGCACGAAGACCTCATGGGGTCTGACTGGGTAACAGTGAGTTACATCATATTTTTCGTAAACATTATTTAACTTTTAATCTTTAAGCTTCGTTTCAGTTTTAATGCACTCATTGTGCATGCAAGTTTTCAATCAAAATGTAAGAAGGTCAGTAAGTAGTTGGACACGTATAAATGAGGATTAATGGAGACAACCAATAAACATCATGACGATGGCAAGTCTATTAATTCTATTAAGTTAAGATATCGAAAAAGAAATTAGTAAAAATTATAGACAATCATTACGAATGAGGCCATAGACGAAGATAAACATGTACAATCATAAAGGTTTTCACCACATATTTCCTCTACTGTGAAGTTTCAAATTTTTCAATTCAATTTTCAATTTCGAGAACTTTCTTCCTAGGACCTAGGGGGAACTGAACCCCTACAAAAAATAACTGTTGCATTGTCAGATTCTGTTGGAATAGGATATATATAATTATAGTTTTACTTTACGGTGCTAGACAATCATCTCGTTTCGTCTCAATTCCGACACTTTACAGGTAAGTGGAACAATGGTTGGAGATCTATCATGATGTATGATGCCTAAAGCCTAGATATAATGATATGAAATGACGTCAAAGATCTGAACAACATGCTTTGTCAATTACCTACTGCCAGTAAGTTTTAGTGACCATAATTAAAGCGAATCGTAACGATTTCAATTACTTAAATACACTTACAAAAATACACTTTTGCGTGGGACAATTAAATATATGAAAATTTAATGAACCTGCTACCGACAAGTTAATTATTGTTTACTAGCTGAACCCTGAAAAAATTTAGAAAATGTTATTTTGTTACATGTATCGTGTTTATATACATATGCATTTATTAAAAAACGGTTATTTTAATATTAAAAACAGACACTTAATTTTTATTTATTTGTATAGATAATGGAAAACATGACCACACACGTAGAGTATTTTTTCCGAAGTATATAATATGATTATACTGACTAGTGGTCATTGGGTTTGGTGACGTCTGTGCTTTATAGTTCATCGGTTTGACGGTTGGCGAATAACGCGGGAGTGAGCGCGCCGGACTCTCAGGGATACGAGGCCGTCCGTCCGGTCGTCCGCCGCACTCACTCGACCGACCGCGGCTGATACACGTGCCCAGTGCCAGAGACTTATCTGTTTTATTTTTTAAACGAAAATTTGAATTAAAACATGTAGCGGTATCATTATGTCGGTGTGTGGTCAAAGCGGTCACACGGAAGAGGATAGCGCGTCGGAGGAAGTCGGCGCTACAATCCGGGAAAAGACATCTGATATTTACAACCAGAAGCCCGCTAGTAAAGTTGTACGGGTGCTGACTGTGTTAGCATACCTACTGTCAGTGTCTTTGGCTGCGATCCTGCTATCCGTGTACTATATCTGCGTGTGGAAGTCACCTGAGCTACCACTTAGTGAGCCTATTGAGCTCAATGCTCGCCGCGGAAATCGCAGCGACTACGAGGCTGACTATGCTGCCACGCCGTATTTCTTCAGTGGTAAGTTCATTTTTATCTTTAATTTTTACGAATTCAGTATTAATTATCACTCAGCTATTCATTGATAAAGACCAGGATTTGGGAGGTTTCTGTTATGTCATTATTTAATTAATAGTAATACGTCATATCAAACTTAAGGGTAACACATTGCACAGCACATAATCATTTTATTTTTTAATAAATTGGTTACATAACTTTAATTATCGGAGTCCAGTTCCGGCCTTCTTTGGGGGTGGCCATCATAACGCGGTTTTCATTAATTACTTAATTGGGTGAATTTACTATCATTACTTAATTGTTGGGTTAGTCTGGTATTGCACCGGTCAACATATGACATACACTGCTTTTTTATATCATTTGATTTTATTTGTATTTCCTTATATTAGAGTTCATAACAGTTTGTAAAATTTAAATATGAAAAATAATTATTCATCATCAAATCAAATAACAGTATTTAAAAGCATCAGTTTAATAATTTTAATAAGCTAAAGTACTCAGACATTAGATATCTTATATACTTAGTAAATACCTATCCAGTGATATATTCCTAGTATTTACATGTTGTTTCGATAGGTGACCAGGGAGAAGTTTCATTTTCTCCGAACATGGTTGAACAGTTTCATCTGAGTAAATTATCCAAAAGTTCGGACTCTCTGTATTGATCGAGTCTGGAGTTCTTCTAAAAATAAATAACAAAAGTGACGACGAAACTCAATGTTTATGTAACACCTATATTTTTTACTCTTTTAGGTTACAAAACAAAGGTCAGGTACACTCCGTTTAATATTGCTGAATATCTTAATATCAAAATCGACTGTTTTATTAAAAAATCACTATATTTAAATTCAGAAACATATAAAGTTTTATTCCAAATTGTAAAATGTGTAGGTACTTTAAGAAGTGGAAAATCAGGGATTGACCAACAAAAAACTAAACTATAAAGCCTCATTTTTCATTTTTAAATCTTTTATTACTATAAATGTGAATGTAAGTTTGTTTGTTACGCTTTCTCGCGAAAACTACTTAACCGATCATCATGAAACTTTGTACGATATTCTTGGAGGTATTAGAAGTAAGATAGAATACTTTTTACTAAATGCGAGCAAAGCCGCGGATGAAAGCTAGTAAATAATAAATATTTGATTTCAACTGGTTACACAAAAAATATTTATTGTTTGATGTGTTGTAGTGACTAAAGTATATTAGTATATAAGTGTATACTACTGACCGAGGTTCCGCACGCGTGCTTGTCAGTGATCGCCGTAAATAGTGGCATATATGTTATTCCGATATATAAGCTACATCACTGTTAAATTTCATCTAAATCCATTCTGTAGTTTTTGCGTGAAAGTGTAGCAAACATCCACAAATGCTTACAAACTTTGGCATTTATGATATAAGTATATGTATAGTATAATCCTAGTATAGGAAGTACGATAACATTTTGTAACACAAACAAAATTTTGAAATAACTGAACCAACATCTCACTGTACAATGTTATCCTAACAATCCCGTATATGATACTCAACTCTTGTCTAACAAACTCTTTAGCGCCTACACGTACGACTTTGAGTTGCTACTGAGAAAATCCAAATACAAATTGCCTGTCCTGGTAATAGAATCCAAGACTTCACCTTTACAAATAGAAGTGTCATCTCATGCCACGTGGGTTAATAGAAATCAGTGATAGAAATCGTTTAAAGTTTTCCTTAAACTACCTTTTAAGGTTTTCTATCAAAATTCCTATCCATCTCCACCACATCACATCAGCAGCCTTTAATAGTCCACTCCTGGACATCTGCCTCACCTTAGAATGGAGTTTTTGGCCTACTGTACCAAGAAGGTCAAACGGATTCACCTAAGGTTTGCTTTAAGTTTTTCTTCTTTTTGAAATCCTGCATAGTTTGCTTTTTAAGACACCTACAAAATGAATAGAAATATTGACAACCCGTATTTTTAATCTAACACCACACGAATATACCTTCAATTGTTTATAATACATTGGAAATATCGTGACGACAAACATAATACAATATCCATATACTAGGTTTAACACGAAGGGTTTCCTGTAATCCAATTAGCTTAACCCAATTGTGTCCAAAATTGAACATCAATTACTTCATTCACTTGAGTTTTGGGTTGGCTTTCGCAGTATTTAGCACACCGTTACATAAATAAGCTGTTTACTTTCATTAGTATTTACAAATTAAGTCATTTACATTGATATATAAGTACAATTATTTTGAGCCAATTGCGGCTAACGCTTCATTAGTTTTGTACCAATCGTAACTACATTTAACCATTGATTAGTCAGCACAGTATGTAAAGCAACGACATTATTGAATCAAATGGTCGACTGGTAACTTTGAATTTTAACAAAAGTAGGTTTGCAATAAAGGAGGAATAGAGAAGTTTACCGACATTTAAATATAAGTAATTAAGTTGAAGCAATTAACTTGTACTTCCTATATACATTGAATAAGATAATAATATGTCTTATCAAATCAATCAAATCAAATGACGACTAGTGTATATTGCGGGCCGACATAGATCTGAAAGTTATGACCTTCAGCCTAAAGTCTGTCTTGGCTAGTTTTCAAATAAATATCATATTATAGCCTTTGCAAGTTCTTAAACTATGTTCTTATTTTATTTATCCGAAAATTTGGTTCGCTGGTAGAAACAAGCCATCGAACATAGGGCTCTTCCGAGACTATGTTAGTAGGTACTTAAAGACAATTCGTATATTGAAACTACCCAAGTCAGACTTTAGGCTTTAATATAGTCGTATTGTCTCAAGTTTTAAGAAGAAATAATATTTAATGTAGGTATTAAATATTCTATGTTGTTAAAAAAACATTTCAGAACTGACCATTGAACTTTATATCTCACTTCTTTGTCGATGAAGTATATATCATAATTTTGAACTTGGCTCTCATTTCAAATTTATGTTTTTGATGGGATTTAAGAATATAAACAATATAAAGTTACCCAAAAATTGACTGTAATAACCTAGAGCTATTCTCTCTTTACCCTCTTTAAGGGCTTAGTTATACAAACATTGTAAATATCTAGAGACGAAAATAACCTCTTACATTCATGTGGCCTCTGAGCTTGATAAATCGAGAATCAGTAGTATGGACACACTAAAGTACTATATCAATCCATTTTTGGTAGGCTAAAGTAACTTTTTATATGTTAATATAATCTGTAAAAATATATGTACTATATAAGTAATGGAATTGATAGTAACTATTGATTATATTAACATATAAAAAGTGCTTGATTTCCCACTGACATAGATTATCTACATGATCTACGAAATCAAGCACTTTGGAACAGAACAAAACCAATTAAATCTGAATCCAAAAGAATACGGAATGTATCCTTAATTTAATATAATATATTAATTTAATAAAAAAAATCACATTTATGTAGTGCGGTATGATTAGTCAAGTTCGTACGAAGCTATGAATAAGGAATCTTACTCTATGGTACGAAGTCAATAGTAATAATTGACAACCCAAATATTTAAAACATACATTATACAGTCTTTCAAGTCAAGCAGTAGACAAATAGAAACCACGACTTAATTCATCAACTAGAAAAAAACACGGAATTTAAAAATGAAACTCTGGGAGAAATAAATTTGCGAGGCTGTCTTTTTATTTTGATATTCTTTAGAAAATTTTGTGGCTGCTAATATGTTGAATTTAAGTAGTGAAGTTGCGTAATGTTTTAACAGTTTTCGGTGTGACTTAATAAGAAAGTTACCAGAGACTTCATGCCGAAACTGCGTATTCCAAATTCGAAAAGTCTTTATAAAATCGTTACAGGTAATAAAATCAATTTGTACTGCTTAGAACCAGATGGGAAAAGCCAATCGACAGAATTTCAACTGTTTGAACATTTGCCGACGAAAGTTAAGAAAAGTCAGCGCGTTGGTAAGAACAGCTGTTTAATTTTTTTCGTAAATTTAAATAATACCTATGCAACAATATCATTTGAAAACAAAACAAAAGTAATCCGTCAGTACGTCAAGACTTGCTTGCTCATTAATAAATAAAGAACTGGCTTTAGAACATATTACACAACTTATTTAGTTATTATATGGAAAACATACAGTTGTACTAGGCTAAGTGTGCCTGCTGAGGAAATGATAGCTTTTTAATTATTAAACATTTATAAAACGAGCCCTACACTACGTTAAAATAAAAGTTGTATCAGAAATTGTTCAGGATAATATTAGGCAAGATGTGTGTAACGTGTTTACAGTCTTTAGGACCACATGTCATTAAGTTGCGTGCGTGGTTCTGCTTGTTCTAGCCATTCGAAAACAAAACTGAATTGGTTCCGCAACATGAAAGGTCATCTTCTTTCTAGCCTTTATTATTCCCCATATTATCTGGGGTCGGCTACTTCAACTGGTTTTACCTGAATAACAGTTTTCCACGGAGCGACTAGCTAGCTACTATCAGACCACCGGACTCTGAAGGTCAACTGAATTCGAAGGTTAAATAAAGGAAAATAAAAAATTAAGGAAATAAATTATTTTAAAATTAACACCGGACGTGCAGCGGAATTCTTTAGTAAAAGGTAGATGTACTCCAGATTGGTCTCAAATTTTAGTTCGGTTTTAATCCTGCGCCTTATTTCCTGGTCGTGTCGAATAACCGATCCAGGATAAAAATATTTACTATCGTGCATTGTTAAAAAAATATTTGTATAGAAAAAAAGCCTACGGCTGACTGTTGTTTTAACGACGCCAAAGGATAAGGTTATTTCAAAGGATAAAATATTTTTCAAGTTCATCCGGCAAAGAATCAAATTAGATCACAAAGTAATAATATTAAAGCGACAATAAACTACATACATTTATAACCAATGGTTTGATAAAAGATTGGATATAATATGGCGTTCATTGAGAAAAAACTATGCCATAATCATTAGTACCTCTATACATGATTTAAATTTACTATAAACTAGCTGAACCCCGCAGTGTTACCCGCGGCTATTGTTGTATTTGTATTATTGTCGTACCGCGAGTAACGCCGCGGGACAAAGTTAGTCTAAAAAAGTAGCCTAAGTTACTCCCCGGATCATCAGCTACCTGCCAGTGAAAGTCCCGTCAAAATCCGTCCAGCCGTTCCAGAGATTACCCGGAACAAACAGACAGACAGACAGACAGACAGACAGACAAAAATTTTTTTAACTACATTTTTGTTATATGTATCGTGTATACATACATATGCATTGATTAAAAAGCTGTTATTTTAATGTTACAAACAGACACTCCAATTTTATTTATTTGTATAGATGTTTAAGGGTTTATCTAGTTGTTGGTCTTAGTCTTACTACTACTACTGAGCTGAAATACATGAAACCACATTACTCAGCATATCCCAATTTTTCCGTTGTCAAATATATACAGAAAGGTCAACAGACAGAATCAATTACTTTGTACATATCAATTTTTTTTTTTTAAAGTCTTCACACAATTGAATTGTACATAGTCCTATATTATATGTCCACGTAGTACACATTTCAGTATTGTTTTCTTTTATTAAATTTACTGAAAAAGAATAAAACAAATAATGGCCTACATTTCTGCTTCTTCCAATAAATCTTAACGATAATCTTACGGGTTACAAATTCGATACCTAACTTCCCTAACTCGTAAAGTAGGAAGCCTTAGTAGTTTATTGTTGGTTTATCGTCTTGGCAACGAACTGAGCAAGCCAAAGAAATATTTCTATCTTCCCTAAGTGAATGTATATCTTGAAACAGAAATTGCGGACCTTACATTTTCTCATGAATAATTATTACATCTTTGTGAAAACATGGATTTAGAACAAAAATCTTTGAACTTAGCGTCGAAATATGAAATAAGTCCTCAGATTGCGCCGGAAAGCTATTGCATTAAGAAATAAAACAAAATTAGTCATGCTATATAATCATGCTTATACTTTTGATTGTCTAAATCTATAAACATATAAAACTGCAGTTAGTGAATGACTGACTGACAGATGTCGCACAACCGAAACTATTGAGCGCAGGAAGCTGAAATTTAGCATATATGTTCCTTGAGGAGTGCAGGCGAGCACTAAGAGAGAGTTTCAAAATTTCTTCCCTAAGGTGTCGACAAAGGGTATCAGAGTCTTTTTTTAAATCAATTCACTTGAAACTTTGTATAAGTGAGTACAAAGAAACTCCGACATTTTCAAATCCGTCAGAATAACATATGGGCTACTATTTACCGTAATAACCAATATATACACGGGCTGCTGGCAAAAGCAAGTATTTATATTTATATAAAACACGTAAAAAAAAACAATAAGATTCTCTTTATTCTGTTCGTCAAGCGATTATGCTTGTTGGTTTTGATTAATTACAATTTTTTTTTCAAGTCAAATAATTTTCTCTTCTCTCTAAAGAAAAAAAAAATAGTTTATCATACCTTGCCATTGCCGAATCATTTGTTTTAAACAATAACTAGGAACTAGAAAACAGTAACAGGCAGAGCTTTTCCTTTCTTTTCTTTCTTGTGTCATAGATAATTTCATGAAGTGTCGACGCTATAAAAAATTATAGTGTATATTATAGTCGAATAGCACTTAAAATAAAATTTTATCCACATCTTTCGATACATAAATATGTATTTAATTTATGCATAGAATGAAGAAATGCAAAGTATTAGTGAAAAACCCAATATCAAGGACCCAAAGCATGGGATGCAAAACTTGGAACTTTAAATATTTTCTGAAAAGAAAAATGAAAACATCGCCGAATGGTGTAACTCTGTTATCTTAACTCTGTGTCATTAGTAAAGAATCAAATATTCCGATATCTAAAGTGCACTAGAGTAATCAAAAATATCAAAAATACTAAAATGTTATTTTTGCCTTGTTTGAAGTTCTTATTAGGTACCATTGTATCTACGGTTTGTCGTGCGACTAACTATGTTATGTTACTAACTTTTATTACCGCAATCTGTTACAATATGAGTTTTGTCGATACTCTATTATACATATATTTATATCTGCATAACTGTATACGAACTCGTTGTTATTTGTCAAATTAAGTAAAAAATACTTTTCACAAATTTCTTTTTAAAAACCTTGCGATTTGCGAGACTATTTTTTATGAATGTTATATATTCGTCATTCATTATCAGCCTACCGCAGTCAGTGCTGGACCTAGGGCTCTCCAATTGCACGCCACTTGGTTAGATCATCGGCTTCTCGGATCCAGCTCCTGCCAGCCGTCTTGCGCGAATCATCACTTCACCTGGCCTATCAATATCGACGTCCTACACTACGTTTTGCCGAGATGCTGTCTCCACTCAAGAGCCCGTTTATCCCAAAGGCAATCGGTTCTAATATGCGAGCAAATGTGCCAAGTCCAAGTTCAGCCGTTGGCTGATGCATGCTAAAGAGTGGGAGACTCCATGCGTAAGCAACAAAATGTTATACATAACAAATTTTTAGACTAGATTTGTCCTGCGGCGTTACCCGCGATACGACAAAAAATGCGGGTAACACCTCGGGGTTTAGCTAGTCTATAATACAAATAAATAAAATTAAAAAAACTAAATTATCACTGGATTCTTTATCTAAACATTTATACTCTATACAGATAAATAAAATTGGTGTGTCTGTTTGTAGTATTAAATAAACCGCTATTTATTAAGTGCATATGTATGACATACATACCGTGTAAAATGCATGTAATACAATTTACACGGTATGTATGTAAATACAAAATAACATTTTTTACAATTTTTGTCTGTCTGTCGGTCTGTCTGTCTATCTGTCTGTTTGTTCCGGCTAATCTCTGGAACCGTTGGACTGAATTTGACAGGACTTCCAATGATATGTAACTATTAAGTAACTAAGGTTACCTTTTTTAAACTAGCTTCGTTACTAGCTAGCGTTACTCGCGGTACGCCAATAACCGCGAGAGACACCGCGGGGTTCAGCTAGTACAATATAAATATCTTGCTCACATCAGTAGGTTCTGCACGCATATTATGCACCTAACTCTATTTATTTTTATACAAAAGTAATTTATTAAACAAGTACTAGATATTCAAACAGTAACATTATATAAACCTTGGTTATCAAGTAACTATCAAAAATCGAACGTAAAGGGTACATTTTTGTATCTCAAGGCGTTAGAGAGGAAAGTTTACATAAGACTGTGCGAAATAACATGCCCAATTACCTTGCGAATGAGTGAATTTGATCAACTTTATACAATGATATCAACAAGATTTTTTTTGTAATGTTTAAGACATAGCTTATTCCACGTAAGTTTATGATATCCTAACCGTGTATGAACCACGTACAGTGCCGATAAATTAATCGATTTGAAGCAAATATTGGAGAAAGCTTAAATCAAATATTTAAATATACATACATACAGCTACTTCCTATGTAACATCTGGAAAGGATTTCTCGGAAAAGTCTATAAACACGACGGTTTGGAAATAGTTGAGTTTATTTACATTACAGAATATCAACTAATAAAGCGAGTTTACATTTTAGTTGATGGTTAAAAATGTTGTATATAAAACGTCAGATAAACAAAAATAGTGTTGATTAGATTATTTTAAATGCCTCTGGTATTTTCATCGAACATAGTTTCTTTTCAATGATAACTAGCTGAACGCCGCAATGTTATCCGCGGTTATTATCGTACCGCGGGTAACACCGAGGGGCGCAGCTAGTTTAAAAAAAGTAGCCTAAGTTACTCCTGATATCGTCAGGTACCTATCATTGAAAGTCCCGTCATAATCGGTCCAGCCGTTCCAGAGATAAGCCGGAACAAACAGACAGACAGACAAAAATTGTAAGTATGTTATTTTGGTTTATGTACCGTGTATACATACATATGCATTTAGTAAAAGCGATTATTTTAATATTACAAACAGACAGATAGATGTTTAGATGAAGAATCAAGAGTAACAATTTGGTGTTGTATGAAATTGTTAACTTTATGCAGTAATTTATGTTATGTACGTATATACTGAAATTGTTTTCTAGTATATTTTTTTAAAAACTATCATTGGAGAAACAAAGGCCTTGTTCAATATAGGACGGCCTTTGCTTAGGAACTAGTCTACCTTAGCCGGGCTAGTTGGTTCTTCTACCTGCCAGAATGTGGTTAATATGTGACGGTAACACACCGATTCCCTTACATCTAAAGTTATTGGACTGCCAACTTTTTGGCAGCTGATGTTGTAAGCAACTAATAAAGAAGGATCTTTAGCAATAATGGATTAGCAGTTTTCGGAAAAATCGCCATTTTCAAAGTTAAAATGAAATTAGAAAAAATCAGGCGAGCGGAACCGCGGACTAGAAATATAGATACATATATCCCTAATATATATATATAGGTATGTGTCGACCGATTACTCTTGGAAGGAAACAAGATAGTATAAATAAAAATAAATAAAATAAATAAATATTTTGGAGATCTAACACACAACGTCATCTAGTCCCAAGCTAAGCAGAGCTTGTGTTATGGGTACTAAACAACTGATATAATTACATATATTATATTATATACTTTTTTTTGTTTTTTTTTTGTAAATACATACATATAATACATAGAAAACATCCAAACTCCGATATAAATATTTGCAGATCATACAAAAATTTGGTCCGACCCGGGAATCGAACGCGAGACCTCATGCACAGCAGTTGCATACGCTACCACTACGCCATTGAGGCAGTTAATGTATGAGGGTCAGCAATTAATGATCCGAATCCGAAATTTTCAGTTACTTAACTTGTTGGTCAATAGTTAGAAGTGAAGCCTTTTGTATCCACTCTACTGAAATATAACAGAATTGTACGTTCTATGACATGTTATGTATAGAATGGACTGAATGGACCAATTCTGGTCACATTGCTGCTGCATGCTGGACCGATTTTGGTGGGAATTTCATTGGCAAATAGCTGAGGATATAAAGAGTAACTTTGCTACTATTATTTAAGACTAGCTTTGCACCGCGGTGTTACTCGCAATTGTTGTCGTAAAGGAACAAAAACAACACCGAATAACAGCAGGACGCAGCTAGTTCCAAATTGATTTTGAATACATATACGTTTGAAACCACATGAGCGCCATTTTTCGTTTAGAAGTCATAAAAGTGAACAATATTGAAAAATCTTGAGCTACTTCCAAATGAGGTAGCCTAAAGTAACATAACATCTCCATGTGTCACTGATTGTGAATAAAATAATTAATCTAAACAAACCTAATCTGAACTAAATCGGAGCGTAGCTTTCGATTACGGAATTTTCCAGCAAATTAAATCGACGAACTTGATCCGATTTATTATTATATCGATTAACGTTAATCAGTGCGAAACCTTTTATTGCTCGATATTGTCCTTGATGGTTTGAAGTATATTTTCTTGTTAAAAGACTTCTACATAAATCTATATGCATCATTACCAATTACATGTCCGTAATTACTTCTTCATGAATGCAACATATTTTTTAGTGTGTAATATAACATTATTTAAGTAAATCAACCGACCCTTATTAATGTAACTAGCTGAACCCTAGTGTGTTACCCGCGGTTATTGTCGTCCCGCGGGAAAAGACGCGGGACAAAGCTAGTCTAAAAAAAAGTTATTCCTTAGGTCATCAGCTATCTGCCAGTAAAAATCGGTACAGCCGTTCCATAGATTTTAATGTTACAAACAGACACTCCAATTTTATTTATTTGTATAGACATATATCAATCGACGTGGTATAACCATGGCTAAAGGATGCTCATTTCTAAGGAGAGGCTTATATCCAGGAGCAGACTGTTAAAGGCTGCTGATGATAATTATAATGATGAAATACTCATCATCATAAAATAAGTAATACACACACACATTTAAACCCTCAAGAAAAGAGCGTACTCTTTTTTAAATGGACGGCAACGCATTTGTGACCCCTGTGGTGCTGCGGGTGTCCATGGGCGGCGGTAATCGCATACCATCAGGTGATACGTCTACTCGTTTGTCCCCTATTCAATAATAAAAAAAACATTCTGATTACCATAGTACCGATTTTTTTCTATAAATTTGGTATCAGATAACCATGTTTGTAGTAACGAAAGTAATTATTAAATCACAAATCCTATAATCAAGCAAACAAAGCTCGTTAAATTTAGTTTTCGTAACACAAGTTTCCCTATGATTACATGTTACATACCATAGTAGGCCAAAATCTGCCTTCTAAGGAGATGCCTGTGTTTAGCAGTGGACTATTAAACATAATTGATGTAATGTGATGACTATAATAAATAATCTATATCTATATCTATATATATATATACTTATAATAAAACTGTAGAGGGGTCAATTCTGTACATTGAATATATATTAAAAATTATTATTGGGGGATGAATGGTTATCGATACTGATGCCAAAAATGTAATCAGTAAGTTTTTTGTCTGTCTGTCTGTCTGTCTGTCTGTCTGTCTGTATGTGCACGCATGGATCAAAAACTACTGGAGGGATTTTAACCAAACTTGGTACGATTATAGTCAATACTCCTGGGCAGGTTATAGGCTATATAACATAACGCTAAGATGCATAGGAGCTGAGCAGTGACGATAAATTTGAAGCAAGTCGGATGAAAATTTTCGCTTTCGAGCTCTTATCCTCGCATACGTTGATCATACACCAAAAATATGTATTACAAAGATGATGGTCTTCAAAAGATCTACAAAAAAGTCCTCAATAGTATATTTCTATCTTTTATAAATTAGCCACAATAACGTGTTTAAGCGTTAGGCATTTCTTCAAGGTGTATTAAATACTTAAATATATTGTATTTCACATGGATATATCCTTATCACTATACACTTTAATATCTTTTTTAATAAATTATAAAATTATAATTAATAAACACACAAGATATAGATGAAATAAAACTGCCAAATCTCGCCGCACCAGTATAAGTACGACATTACGGTTGATTTTTCTTTAACACGCGAAACGGCCATCCGCTGAATCTACAAAAAGGCGGGAGCGCTCACGCCGCTCACGCGGTGACTTCACTCGAATTGTCACTGTTAATGCGAACGAACGTGGCTCTTATTGACTGGGAATAAGCGCGTTTTAGATTTAAAAAATACATAAGACGTAGTTTTTAGATATCAGTTTAAAGTAGGTATTATTAGATAATAATATAATTAGTTTGTTTAGTGTTTTTGTTTGTTTCTCCTTCTTTTCTTTATATTTATAGTTGTAAAATTAATAAGTATAATTTCAAATAAGTAAATTTATGCAATGACAATTAATAAATCTCATCTTCAGACTTCCCGTGTTGCTGGAGTAGATCTTAGTCTCAGATGTTTTTCACGTGGGCAGTTTATGTCGCATGCCTGCCTGGTCAAAGTACAGAATATTGCTTTATTCAGCGGGTGGTGAAACGACTACTTACCGAATCAAATTTTTTGCAGAATTTCTACTGTATTATGATTAATTATGAATTTAAATTTAAGATAAAGTTCAAGCTTGACAACCAAAAACGATATTTCTGTTATGGCGCTGGTCACATGAGACGCGTGACGTCACACTCTAGCCACAACAAAACAAAACAGCGCGGTTTAAGTTAATTTTATCAGTTTTCTCCAATTTTATATTAATTAAAATGTCGAATAAATGGTTTGTAGTGCCACAGTGAACAAATCTATACATCTATAGGCACAAATAAATAAAATTGGAGTGTCTCTTTGTAATATCAAAATAACCGCTTTTTACTAAATGCATATGTATGTATACACGGTACATATACCAAAAATGTAGTTAAAAAATTTTTTGTCAGTCTGTCTGCGTGTCTGTTTGTTCCGGGTATTCTCTGGAACGGCTGGACCGATTTTGACAGGACTTTCACTGGCAGGTAGCTGATGATCCAGGGAGTAACTTAGGCCACTTTATTTAGACTAACTTTGTCCCGCGGCGTTACGCCGAAATGTATGTATGCGCGTAACTTTCGATCGGCTACACCAATTTTTTTTTTTTTATGTGTTATTCTTAGGACAAGGTTTGTGTACAAGAAAAAATAAAAAATAAAGGAAAAAGTTTTTTTGTCCGTGACTACACCTTACTCATGGGTAGCTGGTAACGAAAGAAAAATATGGTGGTACGAAGTTCGTCGGGTCAGATAACATCTTTAAATACCACGCTTTGTACTATTTCAAAATGTAACCTAAAAGCATTGAGATATACCTACCTACATAAAGTAAATTAGATTTTACAAAAATAATGAATGAATTTTTTCCAGAGGTTATTACAGAAACAACTTATGCAAGTGCAACATAGCTGCTTTAACATTTTTCAGTTCTGCAGCATAGTTATCAGTGTTATTATTATGTACTAGCTGAACCCCGCGGTGTTACCCGCAGTTATTGTTGTACCACGAGTAACGCCGCGGGATAAAGTTAGTCTAAAAAAAGTAGCCAAGTTACTTCCTGGATCATCAGCTACCTGCCAGTGAAAGTTCCGTCAAAATCCGTCCAGCCGTTCCAGAGATTACCCGGAAGAAGCAAACAGACAGACAAAAACATTTTTAACTACATTTTTGGTATATGTACTGTGTATATATATACATAGGCATTTAGTAAAAAGCGGTTATTTTAATATTCAAACACACTCCAATTTTATTTATTTGTATAGATAGAAAAGTGCAACCATAAAAGCGTCTATCTTATGTAGGTTGATGTTATCGGCACGCACAAAATTTGGTTCCTTTTTGTTTCGAACCACTTATTAAATAGTTTATTAAAAAAAGTCCTGCAGAAATAGCTCACAGATCGATTATTACCACTCCGAAAAAATAAAACGCAAACAATATTCAATAGAGGAATCTTTCGTTTATTAGCATGTGACGTCACCAGAGTTGCAATCAATCACAAGACGTTTATGTCGAAGATAAAATTTCAAAAAAATTGTTAGTTTTATTTCGTGCCATCTGCGAGAAACTTAAATTATTTTGTTTGATTTATAGTGAAATATGTCTTTTTAGACTATTATCTTAAAGGATGACCCCAATCCATAGTTTATTTCCCTTTCCTCTTTAAACGCGTGCAGTTTTTGGTGAGTCTGTGAGTCTATGCTTTGCGATGACGATAAACAAGACATAAGGTCAGACGTTGCGCACCGCAGGCATAGACGAACTGTTTCAGCAACGGAAAGCTCTATGTGGCTCTGTCGAGGGTGAGCGACAATGCTTATATGTTCGAATATTGTTCCAATGGCATTACACATAACATAGTATAGCTCTTTAAATAAAGGTAACACTGTCATAATATGTGGACATATCAGTGAAATTGCACGCAAAAACTACTGAACGGATTTGAATGACACTACAGGAATTTAACTTATACATCAGAATAACACATAGACTACTATTTGCCACGATAACCGACATACACGCGGGCGGAGCCGCGGGCAGCAGCTAGTAATTAATATTTTCGCAGTATACACAACATCATCTAGTCCTAAACAAAGCGGAGCTAGTAATATGGGTACTAGACAACTGATATAAATACATATTTACTTTTTTTTATTACGTAATATGTACGTATTATACACAGAAAACACCCAAACTCCAAAACTAATATTTGCAGATCATACAAACATTGGGTCCGACCCGAGATTCGAAAATGAGACTTCACTTCACACGCATTCGTGAGCAGCAAACAGACGCACTATGCCACCAAGGCAATCACAATGACAGCAAATCACTTATAATAACTAACTTCGCTAAAAATGCCCTAATTATATTGAAATAAATCTAAAAATTCATGTCCATGAATAATAAGAAAACCTAAGTAAAAAGTTATTATGAATAACCTAATAGGTAATAACATAATAATACGTAAAAAATCAATGTTCACGTACAACATTTATCCCATGTTGAAACTAGTTACTCAAAAATGTAGCATAAAATATGTTGACATTGCTATGTTTTGATGTTGCCAAAAGATTCGCTACGTGGTGGGCTACGACATGCACTACACCGACTACGCCTCCTGCTACACAATACACTAGGGTAAATAAAGCTTGCGTTACGCAAGCTTTGGACAATGGGTTCTACTGGGTTCTACGATCTTTGAGAACTGGAACACTCCGGATTATAAATTAATTATAAGTTTTTATTACAATTAAATAGTCACGTAGTTTCTAGTTTATCTGTCTTATCGATCGCAAGCTTCAATTTAACTCAAAAACATGTTATAATAACTAATAATACATTCATTAAGGAGATTATACATATCGTATTAGACAACCGTTGAATTTAAATTGACTTACTAAGTAATAAAATAGTAGCGTCTACCTACTGTCGGAAAAGTTTGGTTTAATTAGGATAAAATTACACCAACCAGTGAGCCGCGGTCCCTAGTGGTCCACAAATAGGATTACATAAATAAAAACACGTTTATTTTCCAAACTATAGTTTGCTCGGTATCACTTATAGCAAAAAATAATACATAAGGTATCATTAAATAAATGTCATGTCTCCTAATCACGGCCACACACACCGGCTGTGAAAAAAAAAGCCGTCGACAATCGGTACTGTTAATTTATCACTGATCTTATCTAATAAGTTTAAGCTAATCTTATAAATCATTTTAGACCTCATACTTTCATTGTTGAACTTTTACGTGAATAAATGAAAATACTATACCTAAGGATCATTATCAAAAATACAGATATTTGGATAATAAATCGACCATCGGAATGCCGTCGGTACGGGCGTTGTGTAAACACAATTAAGCGAAACAAAAATAACTGACAGACCTAAATTGTGCTTTGTAAATACTGGTGTATATTATTAGAAAGACAACAAGGGATGTTGGTTAATGCTTTGTATTAGTTATTTATCGGTTGTTAATAAATCTTCAAATTGTTTAAGGCTTGCAAGTACATACATAGATATTATAGCGGTACCTTCATCTTATTCATCTTTAAACCTACTTATATGTATACTAGCCGACCCACGCAACCTCGTTTGCGTCTTCTATTGCCCGTAGCGTGATAATTTTCCCCCGTTTTTGAAATATTTTTCATTGGTGCTCCTCTCCTATTGGTCTTAGCGTGGTGATATATAGCCTATAGCCTTCCTCGATAAATAGGCTATCTGACACTGAAATAATTTTTCAAATCGGACCAGTAGTTCCTGAGATTAGCGTGTTCAAACAAACAAACAAACAAACATACAAACAAACAAACAAACAAACTCTTCAGCTTTATATATTAGTATCTGCTGTATCTCTGTCTGTCTGTATCTGTATCTATACAGATAGCAATGGTAAATACATAAGGTATATGGTTGATGTTTTACGGAGGTGATACGAGATGTTAAGAATATGTTGAGTTTCTTATTATTTTGAAGTTTTGAACCTCTTGCGAAGTAAATGTTCACATTTGTGTTAATTTTGTATTATTATAGTTGTAACTGAAAATTATTGATGACGAGAGTGATTTTAGCTTTTTTTCTTTTAAAACAGACATTATACGTAAAATAAGGAGTTATTACTCCATAATGGACTCAATTGTTTTGTCGATTAAATATAGTTAAAATACACAGGTTAATACATAGTAAACACAGAGAAATGTGTATGTTACGAGTAGGTATAAATCGTCTCTACCCGAGTAACACCAAGGCATTACAGATAACTGTTGCCAAGCAATTCTTTGGTTGCATTTCAACTCTCACCATACCTACCATAAATGTAATTTTTATTACTCGGTAAAAATAACTAATGTTAAGTTTTTGTCTGCGGCTCCGCCTCCGGAAAGGTCGGTTATTGTGATGATTCTTCAAACTGACATAACTTTTTTATTTATGAGCCTTTTAAAATGCAACTAAAAGTTAAGTGAAGCAAACTAGAAAGCATTAGTGAAAATCGCATTCAAATCGTTTAAGCTGCACCTGAGATTAGCGTGCCCGAACGTATAGATAAAGACAAAAATTGTAAAATCATTGTTATGAGTTCTATTGCGTTCATAAAATCCCCCTTTGATAGTTTTCCTTAGATATCTTACATGTACCTACCTACAGACATCGACCAGTTACGATTTTATGATATGTATACAAGTTGAATGATGCTGTTAGGTACTATTTGTTGGTCGTTTTTAAAAAAGTTTATTTTCTAACCATTACTTTCTTATCTCGGTAAGTACAAAATAAAACTGGCGTTTGATTACTCGGAAAACAACTGTTTCCTTGAATGTCTTGAATGAGTGATAAAATGTTGAATGAAACACCTTGAGAAAACTCATCAACGATTTTAAGATAACAAAGTAATGAGTTTACCACATGCAGCCGCATTCACAAGCTGGAACATGTTTGGGACATGAGGCATGAGCATGAGCATTTTCAAACCTGCAATGTTTACTGGAATTAAAAAGAACTTGTAAAAAATGTAGATATAGTAGGCAGATAGCGCAGTATTACATCTTAAAGCCTACGTTTTCAAAGAGTGGTATAATAACCTGATGTTTAACAGATACATAGCTGATTACACAGATCACTAAAGGTCTAGTTGCAGTATTAATGCAAGAATGAAATTAACTCCATAATTTATTTAACGTAAGCAAATAAACATGTATGCTCCAATTTTGATGTTTCTGGACAATACTATTCTCCGAGTATGACTTTTCCTGTATGATGCTGTGGTGCATAGTACAAATAAATTAACTGGGTGTTTCAAATAAATAATATTAAAATGTAAAATCAAATCATGAAAAGAAATAACTGTTTTCTTCAGATCATTAACTCTGACGGTTACAACCCATTTGAATTGTAAGAGGACATTTAGTTTTTTACACATGAGTGCTTATCCGTTGCAAAAATTGAGAGAAATGTTGCATACTATTGATCTCAGCCGAGGAAAGGGCGGGCGATGGGCGGCGGCGCGCGACGCGCGTGCTCGGCGAGTTAGCCGGCACAAGCAGAGCCATCGCCGCGCCGCCGCCCGCCGCCCCGGCTGGCGCCCTTCATGACACTTCAGTTGCTGTCACTAAAACGTGTTACCGATGGCCTAAATAACCTTCGTTAGATGGTCGTTATGCTCACTCCGATTGGAAACAAATAACGAGGTGCGAACCTTTTAACGGCCCACCCGGCTCATCGCGTCGCGTGCCCTAACGATACAAACTCGTGCTCAACAATTATAGTGACAGCAAGTTTTCAACAAGTTGTTATTTTTTATATAATATTGTAAAACTTTGATAAAAACGTACCTAATGCACGTTATTTGAAAACAATGAAAGTTCAGGAACTGTTCTATGACAGACGAATCGCGATCGTATGGCTACGTCAGAGGAACTGGAATAGATCCACGTACGCCGAGCGAGAAATTAAAGTATAAACAAATGTATTCCGAAGCGAGCGCCATAATAATGTAACAGCAGTCGGCATCAGGAGGTGTCAAGGGGTAGACACGAGCGGCGTGACCCGGCACGGCACGGGCCGCGGCGCATCACCAGAACTGGGCCATATCAATAAGCGTGTCCCACTTACCTGGATTTGCGGCAGAGACGGCGCGCGGTGCATTGTGTCGGAGGTCGTCGAAGGCAATGTCGGGCAAGTCGTTCACATCGGGCAGCGTTCGCTCCTGCGGCGGCTCCGTGCGGATCGGCACAGTGGCGGGCCATGAGGTGGTCCTGGATGCTCTATACGAGCGCAAGCGCGACAAGAAGACCGTGCGCGTGCTCACCGTCATCGTGTACGTGTTCTGCGTGTCTCTAGCCGCGATCATGCTATCGCTCTACTACGTATTCTTCTGGGAGCCCAAGGACGCGCAATACGCGCAACGCAAGGTGTTTCACAAAGTAGACCAGCAAACCAGCACCACACCACTGCCCACATGCTTTATGCCCCTCACTGGTACGTCACACAACCGCCACGCTTCCCTCTTGCCACTCTTGTTAAACTGATCTCGTACAGTTGATAACAAATACGAGCAGTGTAAACCCACTTCACTTGAGTGTTTGTATATCCTGCTTTATAGAATACAAAACGTGACTAATTAAACTCTTAATTTAAGATAAGTTAACACACGTATTAACAATAGCGTTAGGGTATAGGTCAATTCTTTTTAAAGTAGATTAATACGTTCAAAATCTTGCTCAACAAATATGTACATACGAGCTTCCGCCCACAGCTTCCCTCACATTTAATAAAAAGTATTTTATGTTACTTCTAATACCTCCAAGAATATGCGTACAAAGTTTCATGATGATCGGTTAAGTAGTTTTCGCGTGAAAGCGTAACAAACTTACTTACATTCACATTATAATATAGGATATCAACTAACATACATAGGTACATGGCTGTACTTAATTATGAGTTCATGACATATGCTTTTTCAGTTATTAAAATAAACTTAATAGGTCATTTTAATATTTTAATTGGATACTAATGAATTTATATGACTATTGTTCGTTTTTTCAAATCCACCTAAAGTTAACTTACAAAGTAAATAAAGTTTAATTTTACTCAAAATGAAAGGAATAAAAATATAAAATGCAGTATACAAGTGTAGGCTGTGTTATAAATTAGCCCCACTTCAGAACTCAATGTTTATATTAGAACATAAACATTATTTATTTTTATTTTATAAGTAAATAACTTTTGACGACCACTGCAAACTAACGTTTGTTAATTATTAATCGTTTTAAATGCATTATGTTGTAAATATTGTTTTGTAGAATATTAATGAAAATAATAATGAAAATAAACATATAAAAACAAAGCTGGTTAAACTAATCTAGATCTTCAAACCCAAGAACCTATTTATAATAATTATTATTTTTACGGGAATTAACAAGATCGCTTAATTAAAGGTATTCCATATCTCTGATTTGTCTGACGTTTAATTAAAAGTTAGTATAACTTATTTATACTTCTGGAAAACTAAAACGTTTTATGATTTACTAGCTGACCCACGCAACCTCGTTTGCGTCTCCTATTGCCCGTGGCGTGATAATTTTCATTCATTCATTTCATTTTCATCATTCATTTCAATTTCAAAAGTCAATAGATACTTTAAATACATACAATAAATAAAAAAAAAAAAAAAAAAAAAAAAAAAACCGCCGTTTTTGAAAGGTATCGGAGCGGTATAGGAAGGTATCAATAGGAGCGGAGCACCAATGGAGAATCCATTGATGCTCCGCTCCCATTAGTCTTAGCGTGATGATATATAGCCTATAGCCTTCCTCGATAAATGTACTGGTATCCAACACTGAAAGAATTTTTCAAATCGGACCAGCGGTTCCTAAGATTAGCGCGTTCAAACAAACAAACTCTTCAGCTTTATAATATTAGTATAGATACGATTTTTCAACTTTCCACTAGTACGTAAATGACAATTTAAGAGCATTTTAAAAATGAATTAATAAAAAAATATGCAACTGTTGGTGTCTAAAATTTCTTTTAAACATCATTTTTGCGAAGGGATTTCTTTCCTGTAAGAATGGCAGTGCCCCGTCAAGTAATACTAGATGTATTACTTGACGTAAACAAAACAATATATTAGGTGGATATAAAAGATATATTGGGGTATTTCTAATTAGATAACTTGGCAATAACACGGGTCTATGTTTATGTAAATAAAAAGGCTCACAAGCGTTAGGATCAATTAAAATTATGAAAATAATAGATGTTATTCTAATGTTTATTTATCTATGTCGTAAACCTGTAGATTTCTTAATAGTTAGGATATTTATGCCCTCTGCATTGGATACACGCGATCAACTGAAATAGTTAAGTCACTCTTAGTTAAAGAAATATTTCGACGTCTATGTGAACGCAGTTTATATAGTATGTGTAAAATTGGTTAGGTATATCATCATCCTACTAATATTATAAACGCGAAAGTTTGTAAGTATGGATGGATGGGTGGATGTTTGTTACTCTTTCGCGCAATAACTACTGAACGGATTTGGATGAAATTTTACAGTAATATAACTTATACATCAGAATAACACATGGGCTACTATTTGCTGCGATAACCGACATACACGCGGGCGGAACCGCGGGCAACAACTAGCACAAGTATATTTTATAGAGCAGGTACAAAATACAAGGTCAAACGCTAGCATTTTTTTGACTGGCCATCAAGAGTCTTGCCGTGTACGTAATATTAGTGTTTATATGCTTCAAACAACTTGTGCAAATAAATTATTATGTGTTGTGTGTGTGTGTGTGTTTGTTTTAAGATAAACGTATTAAGATTTGTTTCCAAATTAAGTTCTGTAGAGCACAAATATTAAAGTCGTAAAGAAGCAGATTTCTGCTTTAAATATCTCTTTTAATCTTCACGGGGCCAATATCTGCACTTTATAAAAGAGCGTTATTTAACAGCTGTAATGAGGTCTGCTGTGAACCTATTTATCCATTACCATTTACTTAATCTATGTAGCGGCACCAAGAAGACAAAAGCTATAATATTAGGAGGTAAAAAAAGTTCAAGGAATTTTGTAAATCAGAAGATTTTCTACAACGCCGCTTACTGTTTGACCCATGTGCTTAGGTAACTTGATCACACAATTAATAAGTCATAAATCACAATTAACATCATCCGGCTGTCAATTGACCTCGTAAATTGGGATGTTTTCTTCTTGCTATTTATATAGTATATAAAAAAAAACAAGAAGAATTAACAGCTTTCACTGAAGTTTTTTTTCATTTTTGTCTCTGTTTGTTTATTCCGGCTAATCTCTGGAACAACTGGACTGATATTGACGGAGCTTTCACTGGTAAATAACTGATATAAGGAGTAACCTAGATTTTATACGTCGTTACCCGTGATTGCCATACAACAACAATTGCTGGTAACACCGCGGGTCTCAGCTAGTATAAAACAAATGTCTAAAATGAATAGCTGAACTAAGTACTAATAGTCCGGGATCCCCGGAACCAATTATTATTTATATAAAGTTATTTCTATCAAGCAAATTTTTCATGAGTGGCTTCATTTGATGACAAACCCATTACCTACAAATTTTTATACAAATATACAAGTTTTTTTCCAAGACAGTTATTTTTTTTTCCTGGGACTTCCCGAGTGTCATAAGTTGGTGTGTTCGTGGGTCACTGCTGTTGATCCTGGTGTACAGGAGTTACAGTGGTGGGCGTGTGGGTGGGATTAGTTCCTGTCCTACAAATTGCGTGGTACGTTATCCCGGTCCTACGCTCAAAAGTTTTTGTTCCCTGACCTAGACCTGTTAGCTACCACAATCGAAAAATTTTGTAGAGTGAAAGGTTTCTTTCCTTTACCTTTACTATACTTTATCTGAAGGAAACTTTTCACTTTACAAAATTTTCTCTTCATCAAAATGAAGCCACTCACGAAAAATTAGCTTGATAGTAATAACTTGTAAAATTTGTCCCGGGGATCCCGGACTATAGGGACTTTGTTTTATAAATTATAACAGTTGTGGCCAGTTTCAATTTTGTATATGATATATTATAAATATTCATGTTCACGGAAGCATGTTAACAGCTAAAGTCGTAAATTTTACGAGATTTTAAATAGGTAGTAAATAACTAAGTATATTTATAGTTTCTAAAGCATCACCAGAGACGTTCGCAACACATCGTTAACTGTTATTTAATAAGTTTAGCATAAATAACCTCTATAATTTACAATTTATTGCGGATGCTGTGAATGAGACGATTGTTTTAGATACTTAATAGACGTTTTTTAATGAAACTAGTGCCTAGTGGTAACCCAGTGATCAAAATTCGATCATAATTCATTTAATTATTATTGTTTTTTTTAACTATTGGCTTTCTGCACTCTGTATACTTTGACTGTTCAAAATTTCATATTCTCCGTCATAACTTTCAGTTTGCATAATTTTCGTAAATAGCTGTATGTAATTAGCTCAGATCAAATTAAAAAAAAGGAATAACGCACGGTATTTTTCTTGTTGAAGTAAATAATACTCAGCTACTTCCAAGTTAACACACGCGTTAATGCACACACATGCTAAGAAACTACGCTACTTTTCGATTTACTTGATGAAAAGTAGCTGAGTTTTTTTGCTTAAACAAGAACAAGGCCGTGCGAACCTTTTTTTATTTGATCTGAGGTAATTCAAGTTAACTATATAATACACTTAAATGAAGCTAGTCCTCGAAGAAAGAAACTGCAAGGACATTTCGGCTTATTTCACCAGCATTCTTACATGTCTTACTCAGTTGCTAAAAATATTTGTCTGTAACAGTACACGAGTATTGTACACGTATACAAACAGAAGAAGTTACGAGCTTCTTGCTCTCAAGTTCATCTGTATTATAAATATATATTACTAGCTTTTGCTCGCGGCTCCACCCGCGTGTATGTCGGTTTTCGCAGTAAAGAGTAGCCTATGCCGTTCCTCAAGAATCAAAGTATCTCCATGCCTTTCATTGAAATCATCGAAGCAACGGTTTACTCATGAAATTGTAACAAACAAACACAGTTACTTTCGAATATATAATACGAGCATAATCGCAAGGCTCTGCCCTCGCGTTTGACGGTTATCGCAGCAAAAAGTATCTTATATCCTCCCTCAAGAGTCAAAGTATCTGCATGCCAAATTTCATTGAAATCGGTGCAGCGGTTTGGCCTCGAATCAGGACAGACAGACAGAGTTACTTTAGCATTTATAATATAAGTAAGGATTAGTATAGACAATCTTACATGAATTTAACTATATGAATCTACATAACTTTACCATTATTAAGAACAAAAATATTCCATCCTTTATCACAATTATATGTTCATAGTTTTTTAAAACGCGCTATTAGAATATGTCTACTAAATCTAACTGTTAGAAATATAAATATCATCATAGACTACATTTTTTTTATTATCATCATTTTATATTGTAATTAAAAAGACAAATCACGCATCAGTAATATTCCTATGTCCCGGGAGACTTTACAAACATACATTAAATGGACACAGAGAGCACCCGGACTGACTCTAAACAACAATTTATGGATATGCGATCGGGTGTTGTCCCGTTACGAACGGGACAACAGCCTCTACTACTACCGTTTAGCGCAGTAGAAAACGGCGAGATAACCATTTTATTTATTTATTTCAACTTGTTGTACTTATTGTACAAAAGGCGGACTTAATGCCATGAGGCATTCGCTCCCAGTCTACCGGTGATGTAGAAATAAGATGCGGCAGGTGCAAAGATTTTTTCATTATAAATAAGGATTCTTCAAATATTTTAACAACTGCGCCAACCATACAATCGCGTATACTTAAAAAATCGATTGAATACATCGCTAACATAAAATATAGTGTAGTATTTAATCGATTAGCTAATAATTTCACACATCACTAATTGACTTGGACCGTTAAATAGGTAATAAAAGAACAGAGACAGTGTAACAAAATAAAAAAAAACGAAAACCTCACACACGCCTGTCTGTTATAGATAAATTACAACCAGAACAGAAACACAGAACATAGTACAAACCAACGCGTTCATCACACAAAAATTTGCCCTAATCAGCAACAGATCCTACGACCTGGGAGCTGCGGCTCAGCAGTCAAGATCACTCACCTCTTGACCAACAGACCCAACAATTTTAATGATTGTTACCACCATAAGTAACCAAACAAAACAAGTTTGTTAAAATTTTCTTAAAAACTCATCTATGTACATACTTTTTGTCTTAAAATATAACTACACCAACTTCTAACAGCCTGTATAAGATCTACTCAAAGGATTGTTTAAAACTTAATTTTTTACTATTATTCTTGTATTTAAATCCTCATGTCGTAGTTGAAATAAAGAGAAATTTATTAATAAATTGATTTGTGTAGGTACGTAACGAGCATCTCTCAAGACGTCGGACGCAGCCGTCAATGTTTGAGTATTCATGCAAGCGCCTCCAGCAGTTATTCTAAATTTAGAATTAGCCTGTTAGTAGTCACAATAACCCGCACTCGGTTATTCACTGATCATGTTTATAACATACAAATCACATACGGTTTCAGCTGAATTGCTCAGAATAGCCCACTGTGCAACATGCATTAAATAAGTGTAAGTACCGACTGCTTGTAGACACTTCAGTGTAGCGATTTCCAAAGAGTATTTACACATTGCTATAGTTTAAATAGTAGTAGGCTAATTCCTTAGTTTATTAACTTATGAAACTAAAGTTTTTCAGCATATGTTACATATGTACATTTATGTATATACATAGATTTGTTCCTGGTTTTCTATTCCAACTAAAATAATTTGTAGTTTCGAGTTACATCGATAAGAAATGGGATTTGAATTTGTAATTATCAATTCTAACTTATATTTAAAGAAGTAAGTACTAAGCACTGGCGAAATATATACCTATTATGTCACTGGTACTAAGTAATCTTGGCTTTAAGTAAGACATGGGTACCTACTTAGCAAAAGTATTGAAGATATTTTATAATATATTCAACCTCCATAGTCTTCGCCTGTCTGATCTTTAATTTACAGTTGTTAATTAAAACATAAACCAGCTATCTTCGAAATATTTGTCTAATCAACATTCCACTCCTTGTTCTTTTTTGTTTTTATGTTTTTACTTTTATTCAAAATATCTTTTCAGTTTTTTTTCAAGTTTTGGTAAGCTTTCCAATTTGTATTTTACTTTTATTCAAAATATTTTTTCAGTTTTTTTTCAAGTTTTGGTAAGCTTTCCAATTTGTATTTCTATTCAAAGTTGCCTATAATATTAGAAACAAGTTGGTGCCCGCGACTCCGCCCGCGTATATGTGTGTCTTAATAGTAGTAGCCTATGTGTTATTCTGATTTCTAAGCTCTTTCAAGTTTCATGCAAATCCGTTCAGTAGTTTTTGCGTGAAATTGTAACAAACATAAATTCATCCATCCATACTTACAAACTTTCGCGATTATAATATTAGTTTAGATATGTGAGAACGTAGGTACTTAGTCTTTGCTTAGACTTACCTCACGAGTTAAGTGTGAGTTCCGGATACCAAATATCAAATTAAGTGACACGCTAGCCAACGAAAACTATTTAATTTTAAAAGGTTTCTTCAGGTCAAATATTTGCGTGAAGTTATATTATTGGCATGATATAAAACAAACAGACATACCGGCTGATGGTGGTACTTACACAATACGGAGGAAATCTTGACCTAAATCTCTAATACACGTACATTAATCATTACCTTTGTGTAGATGGAAGTAGGCTACAAAACTGCGACATGAATGAATATTAAGAATGAGGTTATGAACTGAACGGCATCGACTTTTTAAGAGAAAAAAGAAAAGAAAGGCACCTACAAATTGAATTAAATTTAAGTCCTGAAGATACCTATCTAGTTCAATTAGGGGTTTACATAATATGATGTAAAAAAGCCCGGAGTTAGGTACTCCCAGCTTTTTTTCACCAATTAAGGCTTATATCCTAAAGTTCAAGTGTTTAACATCTGAGATTTTCAAAAATACTTTGTTTATTTTTTTAATTATTTTTGAGGAGTTAGTACGGTTTTACTACCAAATGTGGCATAAATAGAAAATAATATTCTTGAAAATAATCCCCTAAAATGTACTTTTTCAAATATTGACTAGATATCGCGATATGTGATTTACCATATCAATAGTTCAATATCAATAGATCTTTACAATATATATTATTATCAAACTAGTTGTTGCCCGCGGCTCCACCCGCAAGTATGATAAACTCATATTCTGATGTATAAGCTATATTACTGTAAAGTTTCATCCAAATCCGTTCAGTAGTTTTTGCGTGAAACAGTAACAAACATCCATCCATACTTACAAACTTTCGCGTTTATAATATTAGTAGGATTTATAAATTAGTTATGATGAAATTGATACGATACGGTACCTTGATGACTACCAGTACTTCGTCATCACGATCGGTAGCATGCAATCGAAATTCACTTAAGTGTCGAATAGTTTATTCAGAAATCTTGATAATTAGTCAAAGTCTAATTCCCAAGAAAAGTTCTAAAGGTAAATACACTATTATAAGCTCCCAAATTCGCTTAGGTGGATATACTTTTTTTTTATCAAAGTATGCCGTATGGAACGATGGCGGGAAAGTATAGTAGGTACATGTATGCATTTAGGCATTTAAATAAAATATTCGTTCAAACCGAGATTGACTCATAATATTAGACTATATAGCCACCTTCCATATCTTTGTAAATACTACAGTGCACTTATTCAACCGTTTTTTTAATAACAATTATTTTAAACCAAAACCCCGACTGCGTCAATATCTGTCATCTGTCATCTTTATTAAATTCAGTTTTTTTTAATAAAACATATAAGTTATTATTGTAGTAATTATATTCATAATCACCGTAAAAAAATATTAATTTTGATATCACACTCGATGTATTTTGAAAACATTTTTTTTAAGATTATTTTTAGCGCCAAACTTTCTTATCATTGTTTTTTTTTTAATTTTGATGTACCCAGTGTCACTCTCACGACTAAGACGAATCTATTGACAATTGACACCACTCATAAAACAAATACATACAGTGGAACATAGAACCTCCTCTTTATTGGAAGTCGGTTAAAATACGACAAGCCGTTTAGGCTAGTGCCAAAGAAATATAGATAGATAGATAGATGGAAAACTCTTTATTTGTACACCGTTTTACATATTTTCAAGAGAGTACATAAGATGTAATTATATATAATGTAATGTACAAAGGGCGGCCTTATTGCCAAGAGCAATCTCTTCCAGGCAACCTTTACCTTCACCTATACATACATACAATCGAAAAACATTACCCTCCTTCTTTCGCAGTCGGGTAAAAAGCTCCGAGTTTACATTTGCGCTCTAGTGTCTTTTGACTAGAAGTATTTATCAACGTAAATGTCGATATGTACCTACGTCGATTTCCTTGCAATATCTTCTGCACCACTTACTTTGATAAATATAAAACTACTATAAACAGTTTAAATAGAAGAAAACTGGTATTGGTTAATCTACTTGGTCACTTTTAGGCTACTCTGTGGTAGAATTAGATAGATAAATTCCAGTTCCATATTTTGGACAACAAATATAATGTAATGTCCGATACCATTATATTATAAGTACCTACCTGCTAAAACACTTTTTAAAATCCTGCACAGTTGAACTTCAAAGCAATGTATTATATATGCAACGTTCTAAAATTTCAATTTTCAATTTTCAGGAGGAGGCGATACCACAGTGAATAGTAGCACAATCTCTCCACTGGAGAACATCACTAGTGGTTATCAACAAGTCAACGATACCGTATCCGCCACAGAAACAACCGAAGATACCCAATTAATTGAAAACACACCGCAAACAATCCGCAACAACATTTCCGATGACATTGGCTCCTTCAATAATACAGACAGCATCACATGACGAAAGCACTCGAGTGGTTATATAACGAACGTGACTAAACAAACATGAATGCTTTATAGCTTCTGTTAGCTTACATATTAACAATGCAGTTGCAGTTTTGGCGTAGACTTAATTATAACTAGATGAAGAATCTTCATCCTCGCCTCAATTTATTATTTGGGTCAAGAACTTCAGTTCAGTGATGAACCCGACAGATGAATAGGTAGTTGTGGAAGTTTGTTTGTTTTTTTATAAAAGTAAGTTAACAAACAAACAAACAAGCACAAAGTCTCGGCTGATGTGTGAATGTTTTGCTACCAGCCCACCAGCAAATCTTTTCTCTTCCCTCCCTTCAAAAATATGTCTATGAATATCGGGTATAATGTGCGTTGCACACAGTTACAACTGGAGGCCGTAGGAATAATAAGATTCAAGTTATGTATTTTTTAATTTTTCATGTGATAGGTACCTATATTTCAAGCCGCGGTTAAACACTTTTAATATGTGTGCGAAAAGACAAGTATAAATCAATGAACTTTACAAAGACAAAAAGACGGACCACAAATTCTGGTAAAACTATGAGTCTATTCAGATACATATAGCCCATTTTTTGTTGTAGTCATAAGTCATTAAAACAAATATTTTTGGTAGTTATTCAAATAGCCCGTTTTTTCTTCACACTCGACCTAATGTGTTTGATAGTTATTTTGTGTATATTTGCTACAGGAACCCTCTGTCATTGGACAAAGTACAAAACTACAAGACAGGTCATAGAAAATCTTTGGATTTTCCACACCTAATGTTTTTATGAAAATTAAATAAAAATGGCATTATTTGTGTTCCTATTATTAAAATTGCTGTGTAGGTAAAATAGAACGTCACGTAATTGTTTAAACAGACATACAAATGTTGGAAGATGATTAAAACATAATGTCTGAATTTAAAATACGTGACGGACATACTAACAGTATCCGAGTCTTTTAAATTGTAAATATTTAAGTCTGGTTTTAATTGCTCTACTTAACCCTACAATATCTGCAGCTGTCGGTACATAATAGTTAATAAGTTATAGTATGTTGACATTGATTTAGCTTCCCACGTGCTAAAAATACAAGCTGGCTTAATTTATTACATAGGATATACCACTAACGTTTATATTACTTTAAGATGTGTACCTAATCTAGTCAAAATAAACAAATAGTTGTTACACACAGTATAGTCGGAACGACAGGTTAGGGTATGTATTTATTAACTACAAAACCAAGAATAACAAATTAATCTTTTTTGTTAGGTACCTAATAAACTCAACTTGTTCCTAGTTAATCTTCGCCAAGGCCTCTTTGCCTACGAACACAATAAAGTCAAATTTCTTACATTTATGGTCACCCAAAGCAGACAGTTGTTCTGGGTCCAAGACTTTTTTCAAATAACAGTCAAAATGATAATATTATATCGAGCTCAATAGCAAGCCATGGTTCGGAGACCATATATAATTCTATATTACTTAGCTTGTAATAACATACCGCCCTATAGTAATTTAAGTAGCTCTATCAAATTTTGACGCCAATGTCATCAGGAGGCTGAACGGAAACACCAATTTACCTATTACATTTTTATAAGATAAACAACTAGGTGTTTTACAAATCAATACTGTTGTTTATTATTTAGACTTCATCCTATATGGCACTACAAACAACTAAAAACAAGGTATTTTGCTCATCTACCCATCACATGAATACATATTAAAAAAATTAAAGGACCGTGAAAATATCTTGATTGCAATTTTTTTAATATAATATGCTTTGCTGTAAGCTTTTTATTTTATATGTATGGCCAGCCAAAATGACTCTACTCTGCCTGATGGAAAGCATAAGCAGAATCCAAGAGTGGTGGTCACCATACTCATTGCGAATGCAGACAATGCAACAATGCAGCATGGCGACCCACACCATGGCGGCATAGTGATGCTTCTGCATCATTGGCCCTCCGGTCTCGCAATCACCAACGAAACTCGATACACGAAGTCTTCAATACCATAATTAAATAAATAAAGTTACCAGTGTAAATCTGTTTCTATGGCAATTTATTTAGAAACTTATTCAATCTAATTTAAAAAAAAACGTGAGCAAGCCTAAACATAAAACCCACACTAGAATAATTATTTTAAGAGTTAAATATATTCTGAGCTTATACTCGTAGATCAAAAAGTCCGCTACGAGGAAGCAGATATAGCTGTTTTCTTTCATTTTATTGCTTAATGAAACGAGCACACATCTATGATAAAAACTGTTTCGTTTCATATTATGTTTTAATACATAATATGAAACGAAACAGTTTTTCATAGAAATTTAAAATAAATGAGTTTAATAATAATCTCTTGGTTATTATACTTATTATGTTCCAAACGCTAAGTATTTTATTCAATAAAAATATTTTTAATAATACAGCTTGTCCGTTATTTACAAAAGCGCTTGACGCTAACTAATTAACATATTTAGAACCTTGGCACTGAATCTTCACATCGAAACATAATGTAAAAAAATACCATGCTCTAGAAATAAACACTACTTTTTTTAAATTTTATTCAATATTTATTTGTAATTACTAAAAAACTAATTTACTGTATTATCTTTTAGTGCATTATCATATTGGTCTGTTACAGAAATCCATCTGACATGGTACATTGTACCTAAATAGTAGCCTATATCAGAACTTCTTCACCTTACTACGCCTATAGGTACTTATTTATTTCCTCACATAACACAAATTATAAAGCTACTGTTAAAGGCTAACTATTTTACGTAGGTTAAGTAATTTAGTTAGGGAATATTTAATAAATTATTTAATGTGTTAGTTGTTATATTATTATTGGTGTGATTTAGAGGAACGCCTAACTTAAATATTTAGACATTAGTTTCGTACTTATTTAAATAGAATAAATGTACTGATGACGATTATTGTGTTTTTTTTATTTATGTTACGTTCAAATCCAAGTTTGCAACGTTTATTCCAAAAAAGAAAGAGCATGGCGCCATGCACGGCGAATGTAGCCAGATTTTAGTTTCAGAAGGGAGGAGAGTTTCGAGATAATTTACTTTGAAAAAAAAAAGGTAGTGTACAAAATATTAATAGAGTATAAACATTTTGGGGGTGTTTAAACCGAAAACCCTCCTTCCATAGCTACGCCCATGGGGAAGTTTGGTGGCGATGATAGCTGCTGCGGTAGGATGACGATGTGATTACGTTGGTCCCCGTCGTCTCCAGAGTATAAGACACGTTAAAATTGCAAAGGCTAGAATCTCACTTTACCTTCTCTATATGGCAGGCCATTATCAAATAGTTTCAATGTTATTTCATTGTAATAATATTGTTGTTTTATTACTTTTTACGTTACGGAGATAAACATAAAAAACTGTTTTCTATGTTTTTACTGCCAAAAAATTGTTTTGTTGTTTTTCTCAGTAAGGTATAATTGTATATTTGACTCTTGCAATACGAAAACTTCGTAGCACTATGGACTCTACAAATGTGCTGCACTGCTGCGGAGGCAAAAACATATGCATAGCTGTTGGAATGTTTCTTTCTGAGAGCCTTTTTCCCTGACTATGTGGAAGTTGTTGTTAAGTATACTCCGATGCGGCAAAACTTCGACATTTTTCGTGAAGCGACTGCCATCAGACCTCAGATAAGCCAAGTACTAGGCGATATCGAAGTTCTGTGGAAATACTCTTGTGTCGAACGTAAAGGGCCACTACTACCGAACTACCGATGATGATTGCCAAGGATGTTCGTACGGCAACCGCGACCTAGGCACGGAGGGACCTCAATTTGTTATTGGTCACCCATTTATAGATTAAACTTGCTGTGATTGCTTAACTTTGCAATGTGTTACGATTTCCTGCTGTTGTAAAGTGTAAATAAACAAACAGAAAATTGGAGTATCTGTATATAATACTAAAATAATCCCTTTTTACTAAATGCACATGTAAGGATACACGGTACATATACCAAAATAATATATTTTTCAATTTTTGTCTGTCCGTTTGTTCCGGCTAATCTGTGGAACGGCTGCACCGATGCCGGCGAGGCGGCGGGACGAGGCTGACGTAATTTTCACCAGCAGATAGCTGATGATATAAGTAGTAACTTAGGCTACTTTTTTAGACTAGCTTTACCCCGCTCTGTTATTGTTGAACTGCGGGCAATATCGCGGGGCTCGGTTAGTTGTAAATAAAAAGAACACAGTAAATTTAAATATATTCATTTATTTACTTATATTATTCCTACGTCATATATTGTAACATCAATAGAATTTATATATAGACAAGACCGACCAGCTAGGTCAGCAGATTACAGTGTGAGATGTTATCGATCACGTAGTATGAAGACACAACTTATCTCGTTGAGAATAAGACGTAATTATATGTTATTGACCGATATAATTTAGGATATATAATGCGCTGTAAGTTGGTATAGAAGAGAGTATTATGAAGATACTGCTCCCAAGATTATACATCGTCGTGGTATTCTATGTACCTATAAGTTCGCTATATATATCAACGATCGCCAGTGACGTACATGTGTACGGCCTTGTCGGAGTGCAGGAGGCGTGCGAGGCGGGTGGCTCCGAGCACGGAGGCCGTCCGAGCCGCGTCGTACTGACACAACAGCACCGTCACGGACATATTGCACTCACTACCGCCGTATTTGTTCTGGTTGAACATCTATAAACAAAATTGTCACTTTATTTCAGATATCTATACTAATATTATAATGAGGTAGTTTCTAACTTTGTTTGTATGGTTTTAGGGGGTTATCTTCGGAAGTACTGACCCGATCCTAAAAAAAAATTCACTAACAGTATGCGACAGTATTCAGGAGTTACATTGGCTATATTTTATTATGATTGAAAAAAATCTGTTAATAATAAAAGTATTTGTAAATCAAGTCGAAGAACGAAGTAGGTAAGGGTCAACTAGTATTTACAAACAAATAAAATTAGAGTCTCTGTTTGTAATATTAAAATAACCGCTTTTTACTAATTGCATATATACACTGTATATATACCAAAATATCAATTTTTAAAATTTTTGTCTGTCAGTCTGTTTGTTTGTTCCGGCTAATCTCTGGAACGACTGGACCGATTTTGACGGGACTTTCACTGATAACTTGCTGATGATATAAGGAGTAACTTAGGGTACTTTTTTAGACTAGCTTCGCCCCGCGGTGTTACCCGTTCAGCTAGTGTGCAACAAAATATTAAAAATCTATGGTTGAGACACGTTTAAATGAGAGACAACACACTCGACTAATTCTTAAAATTCGGACGGAATGTCCCCATGTCCCTACTTATAAATGCGAAAGTAACTGTCTGTCTGTCCTGCTTTCACGGCCACACCGCTGCACCGATTTCAATGAAATTTAGCATGGGGATACTTTGAGTCTTAAGGAATCTTAAGGATACCCGACAAACACGCGGGGGGAGCCATATATGTATATTTTGTTGAAAAATACATGTAGTTATTTATCTATTTATATTTAAGTCCTTGCCTTGTTTCAAATGTTGCGGTTAAGTGGTTTTGCGAACCAGATACAGAAAGGGAATCTATGTTAGGACACCTTTAACTAAATTAAAAAGTTGACTATTTTTGAGAAGGGATTGGGACATTTTATTATGTTTCGGACATTTAAAGAGCAACGCCATCTAGCCCCAAACTAAGCAGAGCTTGTACTATGGGTACTAGACAACTGATATAAATACATATATGTATATACTTTTTTTTTGTAAATACACACATATTACATTAGCTGTTGCCCGCGGCTTTGCCGGCGTGGAAGTTGTTTATATTAAAAAGGACTTTCTTCTACCCTTATCTTAACCTTAAATCTGCATTTATAGGAATAGAATTCCTATAAATGCAGATTGTATGATCTGCAAATAGTTGCAGGTCATACATATTTGGTCCGACCCGGGAATCGAACCCGAGACCTCAAGAACAGCAGTCGCATATGCTACCACTGCGCCACCAAGGCAGTTAAGAAAGAAGCTGATCCACGCTACTTCGTCTGGGTTAATGTACCATCGAAAATCGGTTAGATAATTTCGGAGTTCATCGAGAGGAGCAAGTTGACACGAGAATAATAAACAATAGATTATTAATTACTACATACCTGCATTAAATTACACATTTCTGAGAAGAAATGCGGATATGTGGGCGGCTGGTAGAATATTATATGACGTATTCCTTTAATTCTAAATCTTCTAAAGAAATGCACTCTTTCAGAATACAGCATAAAGTGGGCTTCTGTGTGAAAGAACATGTCCCTTGCTCGCGCTATTTTGGCATCCTGTAATAATATGTCATACATTTTATCAGGGTAATTTTGCAGGTACAATTTAAATATTTTTCCTATACTTTCAAATAATTTGAAGATTATAAAAATAGTTCTGTAACAAGAAGGAATAACTGATATTTTTAAGACGGTTTGTGCAAATTTGGTGCAATTGGGTTTTTGAAACAAAATTTTTTTTGTGATCAATGGAAAGATCATATATAAGTTTTATAACAAAACTATTTTATTATTATTTTTTTCGCAATAATTCAAAAGTTATTTCAAAATAAAAATTAATTTTGAATCCAGTACCGAAGACGCGCCGACAGCTCCCGAACATACCCGAGCGCGTGTGACGTCATAATGTTAGTTTTCACTCATTGCAGTTGATATAGAAATAATAAGTACAGTGTTTTGATCTATTTAATTTTGTTGTCATTGTTAAATATTTAAATTTATATTGAAAATGACGAATCTCAAAAGTTATCGTTTTTGTTTTGTACCATTATGTACGAATACTACAAAAACAACTCCTGACAAAATGTTTTAAATGTTCCCCAAGATGACAAACGTCGAAATAAATGGTTTCAAGCATTACACGGTGATAATCCTAAAACAAAATCGATTTTGTTTTGTTGTGAAGATCATTTCGATGAAAGTATGTCTTAAAACCATTGTTATTAATTATTATTTATCTAGGTATACAAACCAATTAATTATTATATACTTAAGTAGAGTTCAGTCAATACATTCTTTTAACTGGACTCGAAATCATAACCTTTAAAGTCATAGCATTAAATCCTTTATCACACATAGCTAATCGGAACCAACCAACAACTCGTTTTTTAGCAATAAATTTTGAATATTATTGTCTAGTCACATATCATCCGTAAACGCCGTACTGTTATTAAATAGCTATAACATTATGGCGCGTTTATAGTCACGTGATTTTTTTTCATTTGATCAATTTTTAATTGTTTATAATATATTGAAAATAAATTTATTTTTAAGTTTTTTGCATCAAATATCAATATTATTAGTAATAAAGTTTTGAAATACATAAAAAAAATCAACAATTTTTTTTTTTCAAAAGCCCAATTATCACATAAGTTTTGCTACAGCGATCATATATTATGGTTCATTTTCTCTGCTAAATCTCAGGCCAGTGATGTTCGTATGATCTCGTTACGCTTGGTGGAGGAACTGATCCTCTTTTACACTGAGGCGTCGCAGTCAGTCCGTCACTAATCGCCGGAGAAGAAAAACCTTATCGCCTTTTGGCAATAACAAGCAAGTAAAAGATTACTTCCAGTCAATGAAATTAAGGATATTAATGCATAAGGCGATCTTGACAACATGAAGTAATTAAATAAAAACTCTATGTTATATAATTTCACTTTACAAATCTCAAAAAGTGATAGAAAGGTACCGGCTCAACTGGGAGATACTGGCGATATTACCCTTTCACAGAAAGATCAATAAAAATGATAGCATTGGGGCTGTCGTGTTTCGTTAGTGAGTGCAAGACCGGTGGCCCAATGATGAAGAAGCATCTCAATAGGCCGCCATAGTGTGGGTCACCATGTTGAATTATCATTCGCATTCAGTATGGTGACCATCACTCTAGGATTATGCTAATGCTTTCCATCAGGCAGAGTAGTCACTTTGTACACTACACACACATTTACCCGAATATACAAATAGCCAAAACTTACCTTAGAATACTCGCATATCTGTACAAAGCCAATATCTTCTTTCTTAAAATAATTTCTCAACCTAACATAATCAAAGTAGCTGGGCACATAGATAAGCGTGTGGCTCATCAGTGTGTCGCGATGTTTTGGAAGAATCTCTTTGATAAAGTACTGAAATCTAGCTTCCACTGATTCCAACGGACTGGCTGCTGTAAACCTGTTTAAATAAAGCATTAGATAATTTAAAAAAAAAAAACACAAAACCCTAGAAAAATACAAAAACTATTACTGTATTCTAGTTTCTTTTATTACTTTTTATTTTATAAAGTAAGCTACATGTGAGTAGACGTGTGTATATTCTTTTTAAATATTGATATATTTACACATTCGTAAAAAAATGTGTTACTTTATAATTAAGTGATACATGCTTCCCATAAAACACAGTAGAGTCACTTTGACAGGCACATATATATAGCATGACCACATAACGTCCCACAGCTGGGCTCGGGTCTCCTCTCATAAGTGTGTTAAGGCCATACGTCCCCATGCTGGCCAAGTGCGCGTTGGGGACTGGCAAGACAACTTTGTGGCTACATCTATCTTGCCGTTGACGGTTTTTAAGTCACCCTTAGTGCGCGTCCACACTGCATGCGCGGGGACTAGGCCATTTGCGGGCGCGGGCGCGGGGGCGTGCGGGTGGCCACAGTGACGCGCGAGCTGTTGTCGTGCTTAGACGTATTTCAGATGTTGTGAATCATTAATCATGGACGAAGATTTAGTATGTTTACTAGACAGTCCTATCCTGAGATGGGAGGTGATGAACATAAGAGACAGTGTGCACGAAATAAATAAAAATAGAGCAATAAAGGGTGAATTTTTTACTTTGTATGAAGAATTGCGATTGTACCCTAGAAAATTCTTTGAGTACACCTTCGCTTCCAGGAAATTGTTCTTTTATTTCATTCCATAATTTTCTTGTTATTGTGCGATTACAGTGATGTGGATGTTTACTTTGCCATATAGCTGGTCTAGATTGAATCGCACTTATAAACAACTCGGTATTTATCGCCATTTTAAAACAAAATAAATTAAGACGCGCATACGCCAAGCGACAAGACCAAACTGGTTTGATATCCCCGCCACCCGCGCATTGAGACGCTTGCCTACTAGGCCCGTAGTGTGTCCATAACGCACGGATAGGAACGTTTGAAAAGTACGCGCGCTATCTCGCTTATGCCCGTCGCGCTAGGCGCCCGCCTTAGCCACTACACTATAGACGCAAACGGCGGTTTCATATATTTAATATTTCGCGCCCGTCGTCGCAACCGCGCTAGGCCCGCACTGTGGACGCGCACTTAGGCCTCCAACTAAGCTCCACGACTGTTATCCTATGATAACAGCAGGGACCGACTGGTTTACGTGACCTGAATACGTGAATGATGGAGACGCTCATGATATCATGCCACCAGTGGTCACCCATTCAGATACTGACCGCGCATATGTTGCTCACCTTCGGTGATTGTTTCTGATCACCGCAACTGGGCTATAAGCGCCTCTTATAGGTACATATATAAAAAAACAAAGTAATTTTTCAGTACCTAAATGACGATTACAAAATTTTATCAGCTACACACCTTTTAAGATATAAAGGTTGTGTAGCTGTAAACTCAGAACTGTCATGTGATTGTAAAGTTTGTTAAATTTAAAAAAAACTGCTAAATCTTCTTTCGTAAATCATAAATTGCAAATATATTTAAAAAAATATTTTATTAAATTACCTGTGAAATACCTGTGGTACTTGCACCAACACCTGCTGTATAGTGCCAATTTCTTGAAGATTTTCCACAAGTACTTTGCCAGCATAGTTGTGACATTTTCTATTGATGAGCGATTTAATTTCTGGTAGTGCTACTGACGATAAAATTATAGTCTGTCTGAAAATACACAATTAATTATCACATCACATCACTCTAATATATAAAGCGGAAAGTTTGTGAGTGTGTACGTTTGTTACTTCTTCACGCACAAACGGCTGGACCAATTTGGATAAAATTTGGTATGCAGGAAGCTGACACCCTTGGTTAACACATAGGCTATTTTTTATATATATTTACTACTATGAGAATAACACATAGGCGAAAACCGATACAAACGTGGGCGGAGCTACGGGTATCAGCTAGTAAAATATAAACTTGGGTTTGCTTCACTTGCTTAAAGTATAAAGTTATACGAAATGATTAATTAAACAACTCAAAAATAAATATCAATTTCATTTTTTTTACTACCTGTAGTTCTATTCTAATTTTTAACAAAGATAACAACGGAAAGAACACTTGCTCCAATTTGTACTCAGTTCAAGAAGTACAACAATATAGATTGTTATATTGTTGTGGTATGGACATGGTTATTAGCTTAATGAATAGGGACAATGTTAGATTGCGTTGTATCCTACAGACTTAATGTGTTCATACAGCATACACATTAACACTAAAACTCACAGGCCACACAACCAATATTACAATGTTACAAAAAATAATTAAAAACTGTGACCTGACTATTGACCCAGGCCATTATTATGAATCTATTGATACCTCATTGATTAAAATCAGTTCAGTCGTGTAGGCAGTAGAACATATAAATACATACACATACACAAACATATACATAGAAAGCCTTCTAGAAATAGTGAAATAATGGAGGCTTGAATTGTTTCAACACCTTCACCACATACACATTCTAACACACAACAACATACACCCACACTCATACACAGACATATTTTATTGCGTCCACCATTGCAATATAACAATTGTTTTTCTTGTCTTTGGAAAGTAACTGACATCCAACACACAGCTAACCTATTTTGGGAGTCAGGGCTATACAGAGTTTTGTAATATTTTTTTGTTACAATAAAGATTATTATTATTATAGACTATCACAAATATTACATTTCCTGTTGGTTTTACCGAAGTCAGGTAAAATTAATCAATATTAAGAAGTCCAAAGACGTGTATAGGTATCTAAACTATTTGCCGAAGGATATGAAACACATGCCATCCGGGGTGTTCTATGCAAAATATTTGAAAAATTAAACTAACCTGTAATACTTTGCCCAACCGTTAACAGCCCAGGACCTTACTCTTGAGAAATCTGTGCCATGAGTCTTCTTAGGCTGCAAGTGGAAATGATCCAAGACATGTAACAAATGGTCCCAATTTTGCATGAGGAAAACATCAGTTTGGTCCAGCACAAGTATTTCTATGGATGCCAAAAAGTCATAGTCACGGTCCTCTTCACCCTCAGCCCCGACTATCATTCTTAACCCTAATGGTGATGTCACTATGATGTCTGAAGAGTAGAAGTCTGTGTATAGCTGTAACAAAAGATTGTTTTTATAATACAATACATTACTGCTACTGTGGCGCAGTGGTAGCATTTGTAACTGCTGTGCTTGAGGGCTTGGGTTCGATTCCCAGGTCAGTCAAATGTTTATATAATCTGCAAATATTTGTTTCGAAGTATGGGTGTTTTCTATGTATAATATGTATGTATATACAAAAAAGAACTATACATGTATTAATACTAGTTGTATAATACAAACTCTGCTTAGCTTGGGACTAGATGGCGTTGTGTGTTAAATGTCCGAAATATTAATTTTTTTATCAAAATGTTTTTTATAGATCCTGCTCATGACTCTAGTTTCCAGGAGTTTAACAAGGAAATACCATTCTATGCGTCTAACATTCACCATTATCAAGAGTCTTTACTAATTCACTGCTAAACATATTCATCTTTTTAAAAAGGCCTAATAAGGCTAAAACCTGCTTTCTAAAGAGCCCACTAACACACTGGCCAGATGGGTTGGTACTCGTTGCAGTGTTCTTGTCCTGTGAAGAGCTAAGTTAGTTGTCACTTACGACAGCTGTGAGATAAATAGAGACATTCCATATTCATAATACATCACAATGCAAATACTTCTATTTCAATTGAATGTATTCAATATGATTAATTTGTTATTAAATGTTTTGTACCTTGAGTGTTTTCTTTGTAACTGTCATTCCCAATCTAAATGTGTCCTCGGTGTTTCCACTAAACAAAAGTTCATAATCCTCAGGCTTCGGATTTTTCTTTGGCATGATCAGTTCCCCTCCAGTGAAATCCTCTTCAAACCTCTTTTTATTTACAACTTCTCCAGATTCTTTTGGTACCAAAATGTCAATTAGAGTTTTGACAATCCTGTAGGCTGAATCTTTGAATGGTACCATTATCAGAACCTGTAAATAAGTTAAAAAAAAAATTGTTAGTAGATAGGTATCAATTGTGTGTATAATTAAATCTGCATAAAAGATGCTTATATTTCGGGCACATAGAAAAAAATTACAAGCACTAGCGTATAACAGAGTGTTTATTATTAGAATTACCCCTCTTTACTGGTAATGAACTTTAGCTGTGCCTAATTTCATATTACAACATTGGTTTTATGTTTCTAAAACATAGAACAAAGTTTTTTTTTTCACTTTTAAATTAGTATGTAGAAAAAAAACATTGTAAAACATTTTAATGAAAACACATACCTTGGGTCTTACTAATCCTTGATCTCGATAATCATCCGTCAAATCATTTTTCTTCGACAATTTAGCATTGTGATGTATAATTTTTGTCCTAGTCTTTAACATATGGTTGACGATATGGAGACAATATGTATATCTAATTTCATCCGCATTCGTAAATGTTCTTTCTGGATAATATAAATCCTGATAATTGTTCAAAATTGAGAATATTTCTTTCTGTAGAGGCGTAAATATTTCTGTTAATTCTAAATCTCTTTTTATTAAATTGGTTTTATTAGCTGATACTACATTACCTCTGATTTGAGATTTAATATGCAACTTTTGAAAGTCTACTTTGTTGACTATGGTTGGTGGAGTTCCAGGTGTTGCATATGTTTTATCCTCTAATAATGATATTTTTGGTTTAATCTTTTTAGATAGTGTTTCTATTGGTTTAGGAATTGATATTGATAGATTTTTTAAAGTAGGCCAGGATTTGTTGGTAATTTCTAATGTAGGTGAAGTGTTGGTTAGCGATACAACTAATTCGTCTCCAAGATCATAGAGCAGATGCTTGTTGAAGGGATCATCAGCTTCATCTTCAACCGTTTCTTCTTCATTTGGTATTAAAACCTGAAATTCGTAATGTTACAAACTAATCAGTTACAGCTACAATTGGTTATGATGATGATGTAGAAACTATTTTTTATAAAATTTATATATGCTTTGTCACCCAGGCCAATAAACATCTATTGACACCTCAACTAGCTGACCCACGCAACCTCGTTTGCGCCTTATATTGCCCGTAGTGTGATAATTTTCCCCCGTTTTTGAAACCTTTTTCATTGTTGCTCCCCTCCTATTGGTCTTAGCGTGATGATATATAGCCTATAGCCTTCCTTGATAAATGGGCTATCTAACACTGAAAGAATTTTTCAAATCGGACCAATAGTTCCTGAAATTAGCGTGTTCAAAGAAACAAACAAACAAACAAACTCTTCAGCTTTATATATTAGTATAGATTGGTTTAGTAGTAAAGGCATGATGGAATATAGAAATATTCATACTAATAAAACTATTACCCTTTGTTTTGACTCCACCATAGTCAGAAAAAACAACACTTGCACATGGTATTTTGGAGTAATGTTACTAACTTATGTTAGTAACATTACTCCAAAATACCATGTGCGAGTGTTATCATAGATAGTTTTTTGTTTGTTTTGTAAACTAACTGAGTATGAGTACCTACTTGAATGCAGGTCGTGCATAAAATATCGCGTAATAAATAATGCAATATAAATGTAAAAATTGTTAATAAAAATGGTAGTTTTCAATGGTACTAAGTTCGCCGATGTACAAAAGTGCATATAATTATAAATAAATAAACTGTTGCACATACCTCAGTTTCTTCATCACTACTATCGCTACTCGCATCTGAAGAATCTTCACGATGTGCATCATCATCGTTTTTACTTGATTTAGCTTCTTCCATGTCCTCGTCGCTGCTTTCATCTTCAGTCTCAGTAGCCACCCCTTTTTTAATTTGAGTAAAACAAGAGACTAACTGTCCATAAGCATCTTCTTCTTCCTCTTCTTCACTTTCTACATAACTATTTTGCTGCATTAGTTTCTGTTCCATTCTTTTCTTTTTCTCCACCTCTTCTGCAATCTTCTGTGCATTCTTATATCTATTAAATATTGCCTTTTTATTCACAATCTTCTCTTCTTCAGCTTTCCTTCTCTTTTTAATGTTAGGTTTGTTTACACCTTTCTTTTTTTTAAAGAACTTTTTACCCTTACTCATTTTGCTATTTATTTAAGAGAGTTTATTTATAATTATAATTGATATCACTGAAGTATTATTGCTGAAAGTATTTCAGTTGTAATGGTAAGATTTTATTAACACGCAGAAGACTGCTAACATTACTACAAGTTTGATGACAAATGACAACTGAGCAATAACAAATACATGCCGATTTTCTAACCTAAAAGCTAAATTAGGGATGAACTAAAAATTTTTTGAAAATCGACTAACATATACTACGGTTTTACCCAGGGTACTCAATCTTCGTACAAGTACCAAGGAAACTGACAGTAACTGTCAAACATATAACAGTATTAATTTACGACGATCGGTAATTACTTGAAAACCAATGTGCCACTAAAGATTCTTAACTTAGTAGCATTATAATTGTTACTGCGCTCTATCTGCGATCTCATGTATAGAGATGGCACCACCATCGAAAATTATGATACCAAATCCTAAACATGGTCTAGCAGCCCAACTACTATTGTATAGCTCCACTTCTGAAATTAGTTACGTTATTATAGAGCCATATACGAATGTTTTTCTACAGTGGTAGTTTTTCGATTCTTTGGTTAAAGATAAAAACAGTCTTTTGATTTTTCGTAACTCGTGCTTGTCATGAATTTATTTATCTAATATGTTAGTTATTATTTACTCATGATAAAAATATTATTTAGATAATTAAAAAAAAATTTGAATATAAAACAAGAAAAAAATTTGGTAGAAATTTTAATTTTGCCACCAACTCAACTGCACAAATGAATCTTCAAATTTTTTATAATTTTTCTAGACTCGTGCAATTTGTTCTTTGTTTGTAGAGCTTTGATTACTTTTATCTGCTGCTTTAATATCAAACTTTGACCTGTATACCTAGGAATGTTGATTTGTGTGTTTGTCAATTATCTATTTTATTATTATAAATATATATTCTTTATAGTGTATGGTGCAACAGGGACCATTAACAAATATTTTTACAGGAGTTAACGCGATCACTTATTAAAAGGTATCACATACCTTTAATAAGTGATCGTAATCGTTAATTCCTGTAAAAATATTTGTTAATATCATGGAACGCGAAAGTTTAAAAGTTAGAACAGGGACCATGTTGGCATGCAGTAAGTAACTTTTTAATTTTGTATTAATCAGGGTTGTTTAAGCTAAATATCTAGTCACGACTCAAACAAAAATAAATGCAATTGCTTAACAACCAATTTTCGCGAAACTTATATTGTGTTTAGATTGAATCCTTGAGATAACCTAAATAATTTTTTTATATGAGCTTACCAAAGTGATCCTACTCTGCCCAATATGAAGCATGAGCGGAATCCAAGAGTAGTGATCACCAAACTCATTGCGAATGCAGACAATGCAATTTAACGTACTTGTGTTTTTGGGATTATTGACTCAGAGGAAAATGGAAGCACGTCTACCTCAATGCTTTTACTAAATGCATATGTTATGTATTATACACGGTACATATACCAAAATAGCATTTTAATTTTTTTTTGTCTGTCTGGCTAATCTCTGGAACGGCTGCACCGATTTTGACGGGACTTTCACTGATAGATAGTTTATTATATAAGGAGTTACTAAGGTTACTTTTTTTTAGACTAGCTTCACCCCTCGGCGACAATAACTGTTGGTAACACCGCCGAGTCCAGCTAGTTGTTTATAAAAACAATTAGACAGACCCCAAAAACGCTCACCCATCACCACTTCCTAGTGTTTTATCTGGGAAGAAGAAGATGTGGAACACACTCCCAGCAACACATCTGTCTGTATTATAACTTATTATAAAAAACTCATACATAAACTGTCTTAAAACTAAATCATAGAATTCTCCAATGATGCCGCTTTTGTCAATATTTCAGTTAGTTATCTATACAAATAAATAAAATTGGAGTGTCTGTTTGTAATATTAAAATAACTGCTTTTTACTTAATGCAGATGTAGGTATGCATGGTACATATACCAAAAATGTACTTTTTTTGTTTTGTCTGTCTGTCGGTCTGTTTGTTCCGGGTAATCTCTGGAACGGCTGGGCTGATTTTGACGGGACTTTCACTGGCAGGTAGCTACTTTTTTTAGACTACCTTTGTCTGGCGGCTGTACCCGCGGTACAACAATAAACGCGGGTAACACTGCCTGGTTCTGCTAGTATGGAAATACAAATATAATTTAACTTTAAGATTTTATTAGCGACTTGCTCCCTCATAAATTTATTTAATTATTAATTGTACAATTTAGTATCATTCCAGACTAAGTCAAATTGAAAATCATTTATTCAATTTAGTCAGCAAGTGACACTTATTAACATTAAATTGAAACTACATTTAAATAAGATAGATCGACACAAACAGACTCCACAGCATGTGCTGTATTGTCGAAATACATTAGGTGAAAACACCAAAATCTACTGCCTGCCTGTGTAGATCCCTAACTTCCAGTTTCCAAAATGCGTGGAGCCTCATGAGAAGAATAATGGCAAAGAAACTCATGGCCCCTCTTTTTTAAAAGTCAGATATTCCGGTACAATAGTTTTAGTAATACATGAAAGGTAACCAAAATGCAAGCCGTTGCCACCTGAATTTCATTTTATTAAAATGCTCCAAATCTTCACAAATAAATAAAATTGGAGTATCTGCTTCTAATATTAAAACAAAGGCTTTTTATTAAATGCATATGAATGTATATACGGTACTTATACCAAAACTAGCTGAACCCCGCGGTTATTGTTGTACCGCGAGTAACGCCGCGGGACAAAGTTAGTCTAAAAAAAGTAGCCTAAGTTACTCCCCGGGTCATCAGCTACCTGCCAGTAAAAGTCCCCTGCAAATCGGTCCAGCCGTTCCATAGATTACCCCGGAACAAACAGACCGACAGACTGTCAATTTTTTTTTTAGCTACTGTCTATACAAATAAATAAAATTGGAGTGTCTGTTTGTAATATTAAAATAACCACTTTTTAATAAATGCATATGTATGTATACACGTTACATATACCGAAAATGTAGTTAAAAAATTTTTGTCTGTCTGTCTGTTTGTTCCGGGTAATCTCTGGAGCGGCTGGACGGATTTTGACGGGACTTTGACTGGCAGGTAGCTGATGATCCGTGGAGTAACTTAGGCTACTTTTTTTAGACTAACTTTGTCCCGCGGCGTTACTCGCGGTATAACAATAACCGCGGGTAACACCGCGGGGTTCAGCTAGTTTTAAATAATACTTCTCCGCTAGACTTCATTTCGTCACAAGTTATTGGCCTTACCGGAGTCCAATACAAAAAAAAACACAAAGCAGTCGTACCTACTGCTGGCAAAAGTGAAAACTCAAAATTTTATACAAACAGTTGTTTAAGCGCACCTGAAATTAACTTTTTAGCTCTTTAAATAAAATGCGCATAAAAGAAGTAAACAAAATACCTATGGCTCATTGAAAACGTTCGGTGACGTTGTTGGGAGTCCCATAATTTAAGTTCCTCCATAAAGTGCTCAACGCGCCCAAATAAGTATTCACTATACATATCTATACATTTATACAAATAAATAAAATTGGAGTGTCTGTTTGTAATTCTAAAATAACCGCTTTTTACTTAATGCATATGTATGTATACACGATACATATACCAAAAATGTAGTTAAAATTTTTTTTATCTGTCTGTCTGTCTGTATGTTCCGGGTAATCTCTAGAATGGGTGGACGGATTTTGACGGGACTTTCACTGGCAGGTAGCTGATGATCCAGGGGGTAACTTAGGCTACTTTTTTTAGATTAACTTTGTCCCGCGGTGTTACTCGCGGTACGACGATGGGTAACAATGCGGGGTTCAGCTAGTTGTAACATATTATAACAAATCTACTGTTACAAATAATTCCTGACTGGATTAAGAGGCTAGAGTTGCAATTGATCGAACCAAAATAATAAGGTCTGAAATATTGTAACTTCTCGGGTGGTATTGCTTTTGTAGTTATGAATTTATATTTTATGGAAATATACTCTTACTTAAATAATCGTGATTTGCTCTCTTCTAAATTTATTTTTTAATTATTTCATAATCTATACAAATAAATGAAATTAGAGTATTTTTTACTACCGATTTTTACTAAATGCATATGTATGTATATATACAGTACATATACTAAAAATGTATTTTTAACAATTTTTGTCTGTCTGTTTGTTCTGGGTAATCTCTGGAACGATTTTGACGGGACTTTCACTGATAGGTAGCTAATGCTATGGGGAGTAACTTAGGCTACTTTTTTATACTAGCTTCGCCCCTCAGCATTACTCACGGTACGACCATAACCACGGGAAGCACCGCGGGGTTGAGCTAGTTTACTATAAATTCAGACTATCTATCAATTAGGAACTCTTGTAAAGGTACCACTTACGTAAATTTATATTAGTTGGTCAGTTTATAGTGATGTAAATACATACATACATAGCCTGTCAAAATCATAACCCTCCTTTGGCTTTGCCGTAGTCGGGTAATTAATAGAAGTACTAACTTTCTAATTTTAGCGATTTGTTCCCTTACAAGATAATATTTGATATTAGGAATAGTAAATATAGTTATTGTAATCTGCATTTTTATTGGCTCTTTTATTTGGATTCAAATGCTATAATAGTCACTTTATGCAGACTGTTTCTATGGCAGCCATACAATATGCCATGTTACACTTTGCTTCCGTTAAGGTAACAGTGGCATTATTTGGCAATTATTAAATTTTTTGAATAAATAGATAACTGCTATTTTTTGTAACCAACTATAATAAACTAAAATCTATTGTACCTTATCTATACTCTATACAAATAAATAAAATGGAAGTGTCTGTTTGTAATATTAAAATAACCGCTTTTTACTAAACACATTTTTTTTATGATAAAGCTACCAAAATGACTCTACTCTGCCTGATAGTAAGATAAGTAGAATCCAAAAGTGGTGGTCACTATCCTCAATGCGAACGTGGACATTGCAGCATAGTGACCCACACTAAGCCTAGTAAGATGCTTATTCACGCCCCCCTTAAATAAAAAAATAATAAAAAAGTACGCTCATATAGGTTTGTTAGCCTTAAATAAATCTATAATACATTGTAATTAAATATCCATACTAATATATAAAGCTGAAGAGTTTGTTTGTTTGAACACGCTAATCTTAGGAACCACTAGTCCGATTTGAAAAATTCTTTAGGTGTTGGATAGTCCATTTATCGAGGAAGGCTATAGGGTATATATCATCACGCTACTACTAATAGGAGCGGAGCTACAAAGAAGAATGTTTCAAAAACGTAGGAAATTTTCACGCTACGGGCAATATAAGGCGCAAACGAGGTTGCGTGGGTCGGCTAGTCTATACAAATAAATAAAATTGGAGTGTCTGTTTGTAATATTAAAATAACCGCTTTTTACTAAATGCATATGTATGTATACACGGTACATATACCAAAACTGTAGTTAAAAAAATTTTGTCTGTCTGTGTGTCTGTTTGTTCCGGGTAATCTCTGGAACGGCTGGACGGATTTTGACGGGACTTTCACTGGCAGGTAGCTGATGATCCAAGGAGTAACTTAGGCTACTTTTTTTTAGACTAACTTTGCCCCGCGGCGTTACTCGCGGTACAACAATAAACGCGGGTAATACCGCGGGGTTCAGCTAGTTATATATATAATCCATACGCGGATACTGCACGGTGTCCACCGAGGCGGCGTGCGCAACACCTCCGTAGGATTTGGAGGCGGAAATAATAAGTCCTGACTGAGTGACTGACTGATTCAATCATCGCCGAGCGTAAACTATGATAGTTAGGGCTATGAAATTTGGTGAGTAGGATCGTTTTATTGAGTAGGGGTGTCTACTCAATAAAACGATCCTACTCACTTAAGGGGGTGAAATAGGGGTTGAAAGTTTGTATGGAAGTCCGTAATTTTTTAAGTTAGAAACCTCAAACTTTATTTTTGGGCTGCTGATTAAAAATGAGTAAACACATATTTCAGCGTTTCTGAATATTCTACCCCTAAAGGGTGAAATAGGGGTTGACATTTCGCGTATAGGTTAGTCTGGAAGTCCGTCATTTTTTAAGTTTGAAGCATGAAACTTTATTTTTGGTCTACTAATTAAAAATGAGTAAATACTTATTTCAGCGTTTCCTGATATTCTACCCCTAAGGGGTGAAATAGGGGTTGAAAGTTTGTAAGGAAGTTCGTCATTTTTTTAATTAGTACCATGAAAATTGAATTTTGGCCACTGATTAAAAATAACAAGATATCTATTTAGCGTGTCTGCATATTTTACCCCTAAGGGGGTGAAATTAGGGTTGAATTTTTTTTATGGAAATCCGTCATATTTAATTTAGAAACCTAAAACTTTACTTTTGGGCTACTGATTAAAAATAAGTAAATACATATTTCAGCGTTTCTGAATATTCTATCCCTAAGGGGTGAAATAGGGGTTGACATTTCGTGCATAGGTCAGTCTGGAATTCCGTCATTTTTTAAGTTTGAAACATAAAACTTTATTAATGTGCTACTGATTAAAAAAGAGTAGAAACATATTTAAGCGTTTTTGGTTATTCTACCCCTAAAGGGGTGAAATAGGGGTTGAAAGTTTGTATGGAAGTCTGATATTTTTGAAGTTCGAATCATGAAACGTTATTTATGTGTTACTGATTAAAACTAGTAGAGATATATTGAAGCGTTTTTGGATATTCTACCCCTAAAGGGGTGAAGGGATTGAAAGTTTGTATAGAAGTTCGTCATATTTTAATGTTAGAAACTTTAAAGTGTATTTTTGGGCTACTGATGATTAAAAATGAGTAGATATCTGTTTAAGCGTTTCTGCATATTTTTTACCTTTAACGGGTGAAATAGGGGTTGACATTTCGTTAGTCTGGAATTCCGTCATTTTTGAAGTTTGAAGCATAAATCTTTATTTATGTGCCACTGATTAAAAAAGAGTAGAGACGTATTAAAGCGTTTTTGGGTATTCTACTCCTAAGGGGGTGAAATAGGGATTGAAAGTTTGTTTGGAAGTTCGTAATTTTTTAATTTAGCAGCCTAAAATCTTTCGTCTTTATGTTTCTGATTACAAATAGATGAATACTTATGTCAGCATTTATGCGAATTCTGTGCCTAAAGGGGATGAAATATGGATCGAATGTTTGTATGAAAGTTCTTTTAAATGGGATAATGATCAAAAATAAATAAATAAATACGTTTAAAAACATGAATAAATTACTGATACATTTTTTTACACAGTTTAATTAAATACATATTATCAATTTCCACGCGAGCAAAGCCGCGGGCAACAGCTAGCATTTAATAAAATATTCAAGTCACAAATTGTATGTACTTATAGTGTAGCAACTTGTTAAATAAACTTGAAAGAATAAGGGTCAGTGAAAGGATAATAATAAATGGTAGCTGTACAGTTAAATATTGAAAAAAGTTCATGGTTAACTATTGAGTACCTATCTGGTTTGTACATAATTAGCTGACTTTTAATGTGAATCATACCTATGTTTCAGATCCAATTGGTATGTTCTGAGAGGTGTCAAATATTGCAACCAACCACCTACTGTTACAACAAATGTAACGGAGACCATATAGGACAGTAAGTAACTTTTCTTTTTCTCTTTTGCCAAGAGTTGTCAAGCCAAAGGGACTGAGCTTCGCTGTTATCTAATACTGTAGTTGGAAAATATTTACTTATAATACAAATGCTCTAATCATTTCATTGTTCTGGGTATCAATATTTGGCTGTTTTACATTATTTATCATGCTCATCATTACAAAAAATGATAAAATAAATGAGTAGTAGTATAGGTAGTAGAGGCACGATTTCAGCGCGAACTGGCCATCTCGACCGGGGTGGTACTGCCGTCGCACAGAAGATGAATGTAAAATGACAGCATTTGTGCTGTCGTGTTTTGTTGGTAAGTGTCAGACTGGAGGCTGAATGATGCAGAAGCATCACTAGCCCTGGGCTGTATTGTTGAATTGTCTCCATTCGCAATGAGTATGGTGACCACCACTCTTTGATTCTGCTTTTGCTTTCTATTAGGCAAAGTAGAGTCATTTTGACAGACCCACACATTTTTTTTAAATTTCAATTTTATTTTCAGGTTCAAGCACTAACAATACAAATATACAAAGAGATAACTGAAAAACGTGAAAATGACCACTGGCAAAAGAGAACTGCATCGAAAATGGGTGCAACTGGAATTAAATTGTCGAAGTGTCGTAACAAACTCTAACACATAATAACAAATTTCGAGTTAAAGTCTGTGAAAAATTTAATGAAAAATCCAAAATTTATAAATATGAATAGTGTTTAACTGTTTTGCAACTAAGAGAAATAAAAAAAAAGGCAGACGATTCACTCTTGAAGAAAAATTGTTGGCTCTGCTCTATTGCCTATAGATTCTTGAGAAAAATATTATTTTACTATCTCGGCAAATATTGATGAAATAATTAAACCAGGCTAATATAAAGCCAGGCATTAATAAAATATATTTCTCTAATTAAAAGAGAGAACAAAAAGAATAAAACAAAAAATTATGTGTTGGATGAAATGTGTCTAAAAGCTATATTACATATAATGAAAGGAAAGATATTATCATTGGTTTTGTAAATATTGGATATGAAACGAAAGCTGAATTTGCGGACCATGCCCAGGTTTGTATGATACGGGGACTCATATAAAACTATAAGCAGCCAGTTACCTAAACATTTTCTCAGTCAGCTACTAAAGGGCCCGAGCAGGCTGCACAAATAAAAGTGGTAATAACAAGTCTTCAAGAAGCTGGACTCTACATAGTGGCTACAGTCTGAGACCAAGGCACGAACAATCGACAGACGCTTAAAATATTAATAAATGGGACCAGAGGAAATATTTTAAGAAGCGGACAACAAATGCAATGCACTGAAAATATGATAATTATAAACAATCAAAAATTAATACTGTTATTCGATGCCCCTCACTCTTTAATAAAGTGTATCAGAAACAATCTGTTACATAAAAGCTTGCATTATGTGATGAATGATGAGGCAAAAACAGCAAAAAGGGGACCATGTAGTATTGCTACATTCAGAAAATCCAATAAGTGGCATTCGATCGATACCAAGGCTCTCTGATGAGCATGAACCTCCACAATGTATTTCGAAAATGAAAGTAAAACATGCCGTTCAAGTGTTCAGCAGAACAGTTTCATCAAATATACCTTGCAGGTAAGATAATATAATAATAATTAATTTCCCAAAACTAGTAGTAGCTCTGTCGCTGACCACGTCAAAAGCCCGACAGAATGCACCACGCGTTGTCCTTCGCACCGTTCTCCGTACCGCGTCTCCATATACACCATATGAATAATTCTTAACTACTTGGTGCGGTGATAAACATTTATATATATTATTACTAGCTGACACAAGCAACTCTGTCTGCGTCTCTTGTCTATCATGCTCGACCAAGCGAGATGTACCATTTTATTTTATTTTGATTTTAGTTTATTAGGGAAACAAACAGATACAAAATAAATAACAATAATATACAAGTAATTTACACATAATCCAGAACAGTTTCCACAAATTAATTAAACACTTTGCGCCAAACCAAAAAGATAAATAAAAATAAGGAAATTTAATCCTATCACTATCTTAGGCACATCAGTAAAAACATGAAAAAAAACCCTAAAAGTCATAATTTACCGTGAGCAACAACGAGACACGACAATTACATATAATGGATAATTATTAAAAACGTAAATAGTCTTTCATGAAATTTTGCCCAGATATATGTAATTTAACATTTTCTTTTATTTTCAGATAAAGGCGTTCTTCCGCCATAATGTAAGGATACTGCTGGCTTACCATTATTTTTTGACAATCTTTTTGATTCTGTTAATTGAAGCTTCAAGAAAAATAGGAACAGCAAGCCTCTCCTGGGACCTTTGAAACCTGGTTCAATACATCACGGTACACTTGGAGTGAAGCCAAAAAAGTGTTAAAAACAATGCGATTGTTTATCAAATTTACAAGACATAATAAATCATTTAATAAATGTAAACTTATATAAACTAAATATAAAGGAACTGATTAAGACTATTATATTAATGTTTTAGATTTTGATTTTATGAAATGTGAAAATCATAAATCAGAAATAATTAATATAATATAATCAAATATTCATTGATTAATTTAGCTCCTAGGTTTTTCATTAATAATTTTTGTAAAACAATCAATAATATTTTATGTCGAAAACAATATTGACAATGATGAGGACATGATTCAGGACAAGGCAAAGAAATATTTTGAGAAATGTTTAAATAAAATGTCTGAATAGTCAAACAACGTTGGCTTTGCAGTCCAAGAGATGATTTTGTATTATGTTTATCAATTTCTCCATCATTGTCTGTATAAATAAATTTAGAAACTCTATAGCTCAGAATAGTTACTATTAATTCCGAACAACTTTAATATTTTATTCCATTAGTTCCTATAGTATTTTGTTTTTATAACTGCATATTAATTAGAGTATGTTTTGTAATGATATTTTATAATTAAGTAATATTAAGTTTCTTTAGTATTTTGTTTTTATAACTTTATATTAATTAGAGTATGTATTGTAATGGTATTTTATAATAATTAAGTAGTATAAAGTGCCTTTTGTATTTTGTTTTACTTTATATTACTTTATATGAATTAGAATTATTGTAACTGTATTTTATAACTAAGTAGGTAGTATTAAGTTCCTTTTGGATTTTCTTTTTATTCCTTGATATTAATTAGAGTATTGTTATTGTATTTTATAATTAGGTAGTACTAAGTTACTTTTGTATTTTGTTTTTTGTAACTATTACTTTTAACACTGTGTTGTTGTGTTATCTCATATGGTGAATATTGTGTGTACTTGCAATGACCATGCATACTAGATAATATTTTAAAAGTGTGTCGTATGTGTGCTGTCGCTATAACATAAAATGAAATAAATCAATCTTTACAAGACTTATTAAATCAACAAATCATAAACGAAAATTTATACATAGGAATTAATTCGTTCGTTTAGTTCAATTAAAGAATATTCGCCTTTATTTTATCAAGAGATATCACAACTATTCTTATTATAAGGTTATTTGTGGTCATAACTACATAATATGTTTTTTGTTTATCTCCCAATTATATTTATTTTACTAAGTGCCATTTTCCACTGTATAAATGATAACCGCCTTTGTATTTTAGCCACCTACAAAAATGCACCTTGATTAAAATAGTTTTTTGGTTGATACTCTAAATATTTTAAATATGTAATGTCTGCAACTAGAGAGCCGATTATGTTTAAGACCATTAAAATTATATTCTTAGATGAAAACTATGACTTTATGGAATGTGAAAATCATAATACAGAATAAAATCAATAATTGATTATTGATTTTTTCATACGATAATGTTAAAGACTTGATTAGAAAAAACGGCATAGCGATATTTTTGTAAATGTTTTAAAAGATAAAATAAAACATTTTGTTTATATTTTTGTGTTTTAATCAAAACAACCTCTCAGAAATGTATATCAGTGGAGCGTATAGTTGTGTAACTATACATATATCTATAACGAAAGTTGTGTATTACATTCACAGGTGGCGTTACTTCTTGCTTGCCAAGTAATGCCAGCGAGTAAAAGCTCTATTTCTGTATTAACAATGTACTCTGTGGTTTTACCTTTAAAGCATATATAGCTGGAGGGGCAGCTGAACGGACGAAAAGTGTGATCGGCGTAGAGATAGAGAGAGAGAAAATTTGGGTAGTGTCTGTGATGTCTGTCTCTCTCACGCAAGCTTCTCATTGGACTTCTGATTGGTTGGTGTAGTTCCCACCAAATCAGTCATGCAAATTGGTGTGTGCGTCCACCAAGAAACTTGCGTGAGAGAGATAGGTAACACCACCTTAACTCAGTCTCTCTCTCTCTCTCAATTCCAATAACGCTTTCCACCCGTTCGGCTGCCCTTTCTGGTGTATATGCTCTAAGATTGCGTGTGAAGTTAACTATGATGTTGTGAAAAAAAACTTGTAAACTTAAAAGCAAAACTCTCCATCAAACTGTTTCCAATCAAATATCAAAGACTGGCTTAAAAGGGCTAGAACCCAGAGCCGTAAAATCTAGTTTCAAAAAAAGTTTTTATTAATTGGTTTTTTTGTTTGTTTTGTAAAATAACTGAGTATGACTGTATGAGTACCTACTTGAATGCAGATCGTGCAATCTGCAGATCGATCAAATTACATTTAAATCTATTAAGTACTAAATATATTAAAAGCAGTATTGTTTTATAAAATATGTCGGGTGAAGATTCGCCAGTACTATCTAGAAAAACATGGGCTCGTACGATAGAACCGATCTCAAAGGTAAATCTTTATATATATAATTCTTCTGTGAGTGTGTATGTGACTGAACTTCTCTCAAACGACTGGACCGATTTTGATGAAATTTTTTGTGTGTGTTCAAGGGGATCTGGGAATGGTTTAGATTCACAATTTTGTCCGCTGGACAATGTTTTTTTAATTAATTTTTAATTTATTAGTAGTTATGGCAAAACGACGTTTGCCGGGACAGCTAGTAGTTTTATAATATTTTAAGTTTGAAGTTTTAAAATAATTATTTAAAGCCCTTGTTTTACATTTCAGATTGGATATATGGACGGTGCATCTGATGGTCAAGCTTCAGTTTATCAAAAAAGTTTTGACGTAGGTTATGAGCAAGGATTTAATTTTGGATTACAGTTAGGTGTAATAGAAGCTACATTACGGTAATAGTTAAGTAAAGAATAATATATGTATTAAGGTCACAAAAAGCTCTTATTAATACTTTTATTTGTATTTTTAGCAATAAAGAAGAACAAAGTATGACCACTACTTTAACGGATCCCAGAAAAATAAATTGCCAAATTTGTTTAAATGAAGTGAAAAGTCAAGAAAATATTGGCAACTTATTCAATATTCAAAAGGAGAAAAATTTAGAATTGCTAGAGAATCAGCAAGCATTGCTTAATTCCATGTCTCAAAATTAAATACTGAATTACAAATGGACTCAACCCCCATAGTGTGGGTCACCATGCTACATTGTGCTTATTCACAATGAGGATGGTGACCACCACTCTTGGATTCTGCTCATGCTTTCCATCAGGCAGGGCAGAGTCATTTTAGCTGACTATAAAAAAAATACTGTTTCCAAATAGGATTCAATGTTTTAACACAATTGTCATAGGATATAGGCTATTAGAAATTTACTGGAATGTATTAAGTCATTTAATAAAAAAAATCCTTAACAAACGAAATATAAGTATTCAATTAACTAATGCTAAATTAAAAATAAACACATTATTATAACCTAGGTTTCTTTTCTGGGGGTGGTTTCATATTTTCTTGCTTGATTTCAGTTTTAATTTCTGCATGTCCTTGAAGACCTCCATTGGTCATTTCCGAGACAGGAGGGTCCACAGGTTCTTGTTTTATAGTAATATTATTTACATTAGAGTCTACTTTCTCACCATTCTTATCAGTGGCATTTTCAGTCTTCACAGTTACACCATTAGTCTGCAATAAAAAAAAAGTTGTACTACTAACATTATAAATACAAAAGAAACTCTGTGTTAAGCTTCCACAGCTAAACCACTTCATGGATTTCAATGAAATTTGGCATGGATATTCTTGAGGAAAGACAACTCTACTTGTGATAATCAAGATAAGCGGGCAAAAGCTAGTTTAGTATAATATGTGTCTCTATTACATGTTAGAATTAAAATAATGAAGCAACTGGCCAAAATTAATAATACCCTCTTAAATTAACTCACTTGATTAGCAGTCTGTGTGATAGGCAGAGGAAATTGCCTGACCAATTCAGCCAACAACATATCAACTCTCTGCCTCTGGAAGAGTGTTGAGGGTTCCTCTTTAGGAGTGCTGCTAACATCTTTAGTTGAGGATTGCCCTGTACTGTATGGACTCAATCCTGAAAGTTAAGTGTAAAATACAAAAGTCCCGTATTAAAAATAGTAAACATTGGAACAAGAATGACATTTTTAGGATAAGAGCTATTCCAATACTAATACCAGGATTGTGGAGAGATCAATATAAATACTCTAGGTTTTTGTTAAAATTGATGTACCTGATTTAGATGCTTTAAAGTCCCACCAGTATCCTTTACTGGGATGATATCTCGAGTATGACATAGTTTCTTCAAATGAACATTGTAAATGATGAACAGCAGAAAGCTAGAAAAAAAAAACAAAAAATGTTAACAAAAGCTAGATTAAGTGATACGGTCCAGATTCTGTGTGAAATGATATCTCTTACCAATCTTGAATTTAGAACACTAGCTAGATCAGGTGCCTGATACACAATACCGGCAATGATATAGTAATCGGCAAGTGGAGTGGCTTGTGTTGGACTATGTCTGTGTTGTTTACGAATCACATACAAGATTGGATCTTGAACATGCAATAAAATGTACTCTAAGCCAGTCATGTTCCTGCAAACAACCATTAGTACAATTAGTAACAGGCAATCAAATTTAACTCTCAAGTACTTATTTTCTTCAAAACAAGCAATGGAACATATAGTAAAAAAAACTTGTAAAATTACACTCACTGAAGCTGGTCCATGCTAAGGCGCTGCATTTTAACTATTTCGTTGTTGCAAGTTCGATCGAAAAATGGATTAGAACGTTCAGAAAAATAATCCATAATATTCGAAGGACTTAGTAAAGGAATCCACGCTGAATCGTGCCAAGAAAGACCCAATGGATTTTCTGCTGCCACCGGTAAATTACCAATTCGTCCAGGCATCATCTTGGATTATATTAACCGAGAGTTTTGAAGAGGGCTAAAAATTTAGTACAAGATCCAATCAAACATCAACACCAGCGATTTTTATGCAAACAAGTGGAAACAACAGCACAGGGCTCAGTATTTACATTTCACTCACGTCAGTCACCCTATTAAATTGACGTTAATGTAAATTGTTGCCGTATTAAAAATAGTAGATGTGAAAATTGTCAAGCTGTTAGAACGACACTCCCTGTTTTCCAATTACAAAGCATAGTGCGACTCATTGGCGCACAATGCTGAATTATGCTGAAGCTTAATTGGAACGTGAATTAGTTTTCAAATGCACCAGCAGAGTGCGCTAAGTTCAGTGTTGAAAAAAAATAAATATTCAGAGTTAGCAATAACCTCATTAATTTGTAAGCAAAGTGGTATACATAAAAATTGGTTGAAAACTATTTACGGTTATTTTAAGTAATTTGGATTTTGATAATTACATTAACATTTGTTTGATTTGAGTAATTTTTTTAAATGAGTTCTACCTTCATCCATACTTATATTTATTTTTTTAACACAGTTTGAATTAACTTTGATTATTTCGAAAAAACTGCAACGAAACGAAAGCTTTAAAAATTTTTTCAACAATAAATAATATTACTAACGATAATATATAAATAAAACATTTTGATCAATGCCACCTTAAAGAAAAAACACTTGTTAATTTTTGTCACAGTTGGTATCGATTGCACGCATCACGCAAAAACACTACTTTTGAGAGTGCTCGATTGTGCGAAGCGTTGCTGTAGTTGAATCATTCAAAGTTAAGCATTATGCCGCATAATGCGCTCTAGTGCTGTAATTGGAAAACAGGGTTTGACAGTTTTGATCTATGGTTTTGATACCTTGCTGTTGTCATTGTCAGAATTGTCAACTTGTCATTGTGTTTTACTGAAACTAGTAGTTCCGCTGTTATTGTTTATTTAATTTATGGAAAATCCTGTCAGACACTAAACGTTTACTCAAAATAAACGTCAAGGGGTTTTTCTTAGGACTTGTGGTAATCCCGTTACCAATACTATAACTCAAATATTTAATGTAGTTATGGCAAATGTTCTTTGGTCGTGAAACATTTTGCTGACCAGTCACCTAACATTGACTCGGAGTACAGCAGGTATGAAACAATCGATATAATGAACGGCTCTAGTAGCATTGCGGTTCATAATTCTGATGTTAGAGCTAGTGAAAATTGTATAACACAAAATGTATCAGCATCGACAAAGAGCGACAACAATAAACCTGCGAGTTCGAATGCACGCGAAGGACCAGAAGAAGTCCCTGATCTCAAAGGGAAAGTTGAGTCACGGTTATTGTCAATGTGGAATAACGTGAAGTTCGGGTGGACAGTAAAATTGCAAACTAAATTTTCAAAGGAATCCCCAGTGTGGCTTCTTGGACGTTGTTATCATCGAAAATTAAGCCCAACTGGTTCATTAGAATCCTCAACCGAAATCGGCACTGAGGCAACTGCTCACCAGCCTATTGAACAGATATATGGAGAAGGCATTGAAGGATTTAAATCAGACTTTATCAGTAGAATATGGATGACTTATAGACGAGAATTCCCAACAATGTTAGGCTCATCTTTCACCACGGACTGTGGGTGGGGCTGCATGCTACGTAGTGGACAGATGTTGCTTGCACAAGCTTTAGTATGCCATTTCCTTGGACGTTCATGGAGATGGATACCTGAAAAAGCTATTCAAAATGCTAGAGAATTTCAAGAGGACTGCTTGCATCGTATGATAATTAAATGGTTTGGTGACAAATCGTCAGTTAATAGCCCTTTATCCATTCACCAAATGGTAAGCTTGGGCGAAGCTTTAGGAAAGAAACCAGGAGATTGGTATGGTCCTGCATCTGTAGCTCACTGCTTAAAAGCAGTTATGGCTGCTGCTTCTAAAGAAAATTATGAGTTTGATAATTTAGAGGTATATGTTGCTCAAGATTCCACTGTTTATGTTCAAGATGTGTATTCAATTTGTAGATTACCTAATGGTGGATGGAAATCACTTATAATTTTGGTTCCTGTTAAATTAGGAACTGACAAGTTTAATCCTATTTATGGTCCTTGTCTAACCTCACTATTAACATTAGATTTTTGTGTAGGAATCATTGGAGGGAGACCTAAACATTCACTGTACTTCGTGGGTTACCAAGATGATAGACTGATTCACTTAGATCCTCATTACTGTCAAGAAATGGTTGATGTCTGGCAACCAAACTTTTCAATGCAATCATTTCATTGCCGATCGCCTAGAAAAATGCCTCTTAGTAAAATGGACCCATCATGTTGTATAGGTTTCTATTTACCAACACAGCATGACTTTGAAACATTTATTAACGTAATTACGTCATTCTTGGTCCCACAAGGTGTGTCTGTAAATTTTGAGTACCCTATATTCAGCATAAATAGCGGATCATCTAATACTGTAATGAATTTGCCTAATATTAGATATTCTATTTATGAAACAGAGCAAAACTGGGTAACTCCAAATATTCAAGATAGTGACACGGACATTGAATCTGAGGAATTTGTGCTGGTTTAAAATGAAACTAAAGTAGTTGAACTTTACCAAAAATAAGTAGCTTATTTATTTAGTGCTTAATATTTATCATATTTGAAAGAAATTGTTAATGTTCTATCTGTATATAGAAGAATGGTTACCAATGTAAAAATGTCATGTTATTTACAGATAAAATTAAGGTTCAATGAGAGATATCTTGTAATAGTTAAATTTTATTACATAGAAACGACGAAATAAATTAGTAGCATAATAAAAATGCAGTTTTGTATATCATTCTGATTTGACACTTTTTTGTCTTTTTTGTATAAAATATATATTATATTTTATACAAAAAAGTATAAAATATATATTATATTTTATACAAAAAAGTATAAAACATAATATTTATTTTATACTTTTATGGATAGAATAAAATATGTATGTATTGTATTTCATATCATACCAGATAACTGGATTAACATGTAAGTCTGGGAATTCGCATAATCAGTATATTCATAGCTACTCAGATACAGTTGTCCAACATTTTTATATACAGTAAGTACACAGCTTGCAGAACATATGGCTTATGATTGCATATTATTTGAATGATAATAAACATTCACATTACTCATTATGACAGCAACTAAAAACAGAACTTGTGCACATCAGAATTTGAAAAGATATTTGTACTCTACTTCCATATAATTAATTCTACATAATCAAGGAAATATTGAGAATAATAAATGGTTATTCAAAAGTCAGCACACTTATAGTAATTTTTATTAACTTTTCAATATTTCTCAATGAAATTTAATATTAATTTTTATCCTTAACTGGAGGTGGGTGCCGAATAAAGTAATGCAGTGCATTATAAGCAAGGTGGGGTGCCACATTGTATAGGGGATGTATCCTATTAAGTTCATTGCTAGGACGTCCTACAACATAAGGATCCCCAGCGCAGGTTCCATGCTGTGCGACTGACAATCCACTCAGTGCGTAACATGTATGATATATATCTCTATGTCTGAAACAGGCAGAAAAATAACAAAATTAATAGGGTTAGAAACAACTCCTTAATTAATAAAAATTTAGAAAGAAATACTCGAGAACAAATCTTTCGAAATTTAGTGTACGACTTAAGAAGTGCACCAGTACCAGTACTTGTTGTGATGCCCTTCCTAGTTAAAACCCTGTACTATGCCAAATCTTAAATTAGCCAAGCAAACCTAAACAAAGCAGAACACAATTACGATTTATTTTTGTCATATTAACAATAATGTAATACATGTAATGATGCTTGAATATTTTGACTGCATGATTGCCACACTGCTTTCTACTGTAATGAGTGTTGTGTGGGTTCGAAAACCCCACATTACACAAAGTGTTGTCCTAACTTTGTGTGATCCACAAATTATTATTCCGAGTCTGGGTGTTCTTTATGTATGTAAATTCCTTTTTGCCAGTTGTTTATTTAAAAAAGATACATATATATGTAATAATGACACTTACTTTCCAGGTTTATCAATAAAACCACCTCCAGGTATTGCTTGGCAACAAATTATTACATATTCTTGTAATGCACCTTGATCAAATAATACTGTCTCAATCAATTCTTTATTCTCTTTCTCTGAAAAATAAAACAGATACACGCTTAGTTTATTGCATTTGTGTAAATCACATAAGGAATTAGTTGCATCAGTTACTGACTAAGTTTCAGCTAGTTATCCATACATATCTATTATCAATTTGAAAGTAACTCTGTCTGTCTATCTGGCTCACTTTCAATGCTAAACTGCTTCACCGATTTAAATTAAATTTGGTATTGATACTTTGATTTGATTCTTGAAAAAGGCCATAGGCTACTCTTTACTGCGATAACCGACGAATACGCGGGCGGTGTCGCGAGCAAAAGCTAGTTTGCCATAAAACCATTTAACTGATAAAAGTTACTGATAAAAGTTGCTGATATATGTAATATGTTTATCTGACTATCTGACAGTCTTGGGTAATTGAAATCTGTGGCTTATCTCACTTATAAGTTAAGATTAATGTATTAGGCCCTTTACCTACTACTAGCTGTTGCCTGTGACTCCGCCCACATGTATGTCAATTATTGCGGCAAATAGTATCCTATGTGTTATTCTGATGCTTTATTATTGTAAAGTTACATCCAAATCCGTTCAGTAGTATTTGCGTGAAGAAGTAACAAACATACACCGACACAAACTTTCGCCTTTATATATTAGTGTGAAGTGTGATTATTATGTAGTGAATAAGTGAAGAAATTGGTGAGAAACTCTATCCAGATGTAGATCCATAGAAATTTATACTTTAAGTAATCAGATTTGGTCAACACTATCTACAATGACTTTGTACAAAGTCACAAGTTGTGATTTTGAAATCAGGTACTGGAGAGTTGACAATGCAAATAAAGGTTTTTAATATTACTAATGCCATCAATTTTGAATTGAAAAAAGATGTCATGAGATTTTTTGATGAATATTTTTCTATATCAAAAATAAGTTTTATAATCTTTACCTTGTGATAGTATGGCACTGATTATTGGAAAAGCAGCTCCTTGCCAAAAAGAATAACATCCATCAACTAATTTATTAGTTCTTCCTTGGAATCCACCCTCCAATCGCATCTGACGGTTAACACACCATCTCAACAACCCGTCAATATCACATAAATGGGTCTTATTTAAAAGTGCTAAAGATGCAATTCCACAGAATGCATATCCTCCATGAGCTTCCATTCCAGGACATCCAGCAAATCCTCCTTCGTATGTTTGACAGCCCACTATCCACTCTGCTGTTTTATCAAATAAAGCATCTGTATATGTGTTTGTCATTTTGGCTACGCTAATTGCACAGTAGGCACCCCTAATGTCTTGTTCCCCACCCTTGTGCAGGGCAAATGAACCATCGACATCTCTTACAGTCCACAAGAATTTCTGTAAACTGCTTCTGTCTAATGAGTTATAGGCTTCCTCTGTACCAATAATGCTTAGGGCATTAACTGCTGCATAAGTAGTTCCAAGATGAGGATATTGGTGTGGGCCACCACCAAACCCACCATCATCATGCTGACATAAAGACAAAAACTTGACAATATCAGACAATGTTTCAGCATCAGGCATATCATTAAGAAGCCATAATGAATGCAAGATCCAATAGACTATCCAAGTTCTGCTAGCATCCAAGGCTTCATAACTGTTTGGCAAAGTTCTTAGACAATCTTTTAACAATTGAATATGAACCTTTTTCCTAACAACTGGAAACTCTGGTTCAATGGAAGCAGATTTTTCAAATTGTTTGTATATTTTTAGAATCATTGACTCAACATCAATCTGCAACAAAAGAAATTCATACTTAACTTCCTTTCTTATCTGTAGAAATAGTAAACAATGTAATGAATTAGATAAACAAAAAAATACTGATTAAGTCAATAACAATCAGTTTACCTGCTCAGAAGATGTATCCGTCATTACATTTTCAGTATTAAAAACTTCAGCACTTATATCTTGATAACATCTTATCCTGTTCTCCATTTTTATATATTTGTCTTTATTAAATTTTGATACAATATCAGATCGTGTACACTATAATGCTAAATGTTATAAAGAACAACTGTTACAAGTACCTGTAACCTGTAAATAATCTATTTAAAGATTACTCTTCAGCAGCTAGTAAATTCGTTGGTGCCAAGAATTTACGACATAATTTAATAAGACAATAGTTAAGGTTAAATTTGGATTACTTGTATCATGATAGAACAATATATATTTTTAATGTGAATGTTTGTTATCTATGACAATTGAGACTTGCGAGCTTGCGAGTATACCAGAGTATGCTGTATTCTGTGCTATGAATCTACCTCTATGATTCTGTGTTACGAATATTCCTACCTATTGATTCTGTGTATTTGTGCAAACCACACAGATGACAGAACACATTTGATCACATAAAGCTTAAGTACACGGAGCGACAGCTGAACGGGCGGAAAGCATGGTCGGAGTAGAGAGAGAGAGAGTAAGTTTGATTAGAGTCTGTCTCTCTCACGCAAGCTTCTGATTAGTGGACGCACATACCAACTTGCGTGACTGGATGATTTGGCGGAAAATGCAAGCTTCACACACAATCACAAGCTTGCGTGAGTCAGACAGACCTTAACTAAACTCAGACTCTCTCTCTACTCCTCTGCCCGTTCAGCTGCCCCTTCGTGTACATATGTTTTAGAAAATATGCTCTAAGGTGCTTAAAAATCAATGTTTCTGATGGGACTGTTGTCAGTCACATCAGGTCACATCTGCAATCTTGCACAATATTAATCTTGTACATCTGACCCATTATAGTTATGTATAAAAACAGCCCGGAAATTAATAACAAAGGTTATGTATGATCGTGCAGCTCATGAAAAGTTTATTGAAGAGTATAATACTCCATCGCCATCTAATGGATGAAGATGCTTTTAATACCTTTCTGATACCTATCCTATCTATATTCCGTTTTCCTAAAATCCACTGTTTTATATGTTGAAATGACTTAACTTTTCGATATTTGTGTGCGTGACAGCTACGTCTTCCGTAAAGGCTCTCATACTATTTCATTTCAACTCTCGATTTAATGGCTCTATGGTAGAATGTGACCCTCAGGCAACAGTTTTTTTCCTTTTGATAAATGTCAAATATGTCAATTTGACATATTTGACATTTATCAAAAGGTGATCAATCTGACATTGTCATTGTAGTTTTCGGAAGACGGTCCCCATTTCATCTCATCCACATTTTTCATATTTTTTAACATTAATTTCATCACGACGAAGAGTAAATGACTTGAAGACTATAAACACTTGACATTGGCAGAAATAGCTTATCCGAGAGATCCGGCTGGTTGCCATTTCATCAAAGAAGAATAAGAATACTGTTCTTTTAGATTTGTGACTATTGAATTATATTTTAATTTGGCGCAATTAAAATAGCCTTATTGTGTAGCTTCTACAAAAAATAAACGTTGAAGTGGGACTAAAATTTTCTTGATATGTAAACTCATAAATGGTTTTTATTAATTGATGAAAAGTAATACTGTTTTCGCAGTAACAAAACTTGAACTAAAGTGTTCATTTGATTTAGATTAAACTCATTCCCTGGCCTGTTTTTGAATAAAAATGAGCGGAATACAAAATGTCATGAAGATAGAAGAATATAACGCTATTGTAGAAGATTTTAATAAGCTTCCGTCGTTTAGCCGTAAATGTGAAAATGAATTAAAGAAGAAATATGCACAGTTAGTTTTTAGTACCTGGTTGTTGGTTTAGTTTTATATTTAATAGATAAATTATTAGAAAGTAACATATTTCATATGTTATTATGATTTCAGTTTGTCACCGTTTACGCTTGGCAGTATTATATCATTACTTGTGCAAAGGTCAATGAAGCAAAACTACCGAAAATCTCCGTTAATATCGAGCAAGTATCACGAATTATATGAAGGTCTTATGAAAGACAAGAAGAACGACAATGTAATTATACAGTAAGTAAAGCTACTTATATTATTACATTATTTTTAATCATATTTCAATAAGATTATTCATTTGTAGTTACTTTAACATTTTTACTTAGACAAATTTCTCGTTGCATGTTTTTGTAAATATATACAAATAAATAAGATTGCATTGTCTGTTAGTAATATTAAAATAACCGCTTTTTACTAAATGTATATGTATTATGTGTACACGGTACACATACCAAAAATGTAGTTAAAAATTTTTTGTCTGTCTGTCTGTGTTTTTATTCTGGGTAATCTCTTAGAACGGCTGTACCGATTTTGACGAGACTTTCACTGACAGGTAGCTGATGATCTAGGAAGTAATTTAGGCTACTTTTTTTAGACTAACTTTGTGCTTGCAACTTGTGGCCTTATTCACGGTACAACAATGTGTAACACCGCACGGTTCAGCTAGTATTCTAATAAAACCTTAGGGTAGTTATGATATCTTATATCTCATCATCTTCATCCCTTTTCATGGGTTATTATAGTAAATTAGTTTATAATTAATTTTAAAATTGTTTTACTTCAGTGTATTACTATGGTCAATTTTATTTTTTAAATAGCTCATGCACTAGTAATAAATCCCCTTTTGCGGGGATTTTATATACATTTAAAAGACATAAACAACATATAGTGGATCACACAATGTGTTGACGCATGTAGAAATTGGACCAATAATTACAAAGAATAAATATGTGTCATATGTTATTTTCAGGCTATCCGACAGCCAAGGAATTAGTCCAGCTTTATTTGCAAGATCGTTACTACTCAGTGTATATTCTGATTCAACAGTAGCTAAGAAATACATCAAAGACACATCAGTAATTGAAGACAAAGATTTGGCATACCAAGTGTTTCTGGTAGGTACAAAATAGATAGTCCGTGTTTATGGGTAATACACTACAGGCCCAGCCGACAGTGACCAGCGTGTCACGAGAACGGAAATGTCCATTAAGAAGATGGGAGGACAATCTTCGTGTGGCCTTTGGACTGTACTGGACAAGAGTCCTGGCATATAGAGAGCAATGGAAGCAGTTGGAGCAGTCCTCTGTCAAAAGGCTACATCGTTATTTTATTTTTTATCTATCTGGACCTTCGACAAGGAATACACTTTACATGATAGTTTTATTACAAACAATAAATCTTTGTCTTGTGCTTCCTCAATTATGAGAGATCAAAATTGCAAAAATTACAAAACTAAAAATTACTACACAAACACGTACACACAAATATTTATTTTTATTTCAAAAGCAGGTAGGTATTTCAACAATCCTATAAATATCCAATCCAATAAACATCCTTCAGTATAAAAGCTTGAACATTTTTTAAAATCATCCAAACTGTTAGAAAAGATGTCTATGTCCTCTGAAGGAACTAAAACAACGTTATTCTTGAGAGTCATCCTAGCAGTTGGTGCCTCCTTCCCTAGATTTGTTCGGGCTAGTGGAACCCTGAATAGAGGACGAGGGCACCGTGGGTTTCTATCTGGTAAATTTATACCGATTTCGCTGAGAAGGTCTGGATAGTCAATGTGAACTTGTATAGAAATACAAGGTTATGGAAATGCGTTAATTTTGATCCGTAAATATAGAAATTCCTAAGGCCAAAACGGAAAGTCTATTTTGTTGACATGTATTTGGTACATTGAGTTCCATACTGTGCTAAAATATTCTAAATGATTATGTAAGTTTAATTGCATTTTGTTATTGAGACACCATTGTTTTAAATTGTTTAAGTCAGCTTGGAGTAAGCTCACGTCTGATTTATTCATTATTATACGAGTTAATTTCAAGTCATCTGCGAAAATATACGGTGTATATGCGTGAATAATTGCGATATATCATTGATAAATATGTTAAAAACTAATGGTCCCAAGTTGGAACCCTGTGGTACACCAGTTGTATCAAAATATGGCTCGGACTGACTACCATCAATAACCACTGAGGATGGTCTGTTGTTGGGATAGGAGCTGCACCAGAGTAAGGTTGATTTAGTAATGCCGAGAGAGTGAACTTTGAATAACATTAGTTTATGATTAACTTTATAAAAGGCCTTCGAAAAGTCTTGCTAGCCTTGATCAACAGCAGCCGCCAATTCTGTAATGTAAGAAACGAGGTTCGTATTTGTAGATTTATTAACCATAAAACCGTGCTGATTGTAGGATAGAAATAAATGAATGAGGGATACAATACAGGATACATAAGACATTCGAAAGTTTTAGACAGGGTACATAGAATGGAGATAGATAGGAGATGGAATGAAGGATAGGATTATCATCATGTGAACACTTTAGAAAGTAAAAACTAAATAAAATTTATAAATATAGTTTTTAGGTAGGGGAGAGCATTGTGTTGCCTCTCTAGCCAATTCTTTATGAACTGCTCATACTGCCATAATAAGGGTGTGCCCAGCTCTTGGTTGCTCACATCATTTCGTCCATTAATCCATAAGGACATAGCGGAGTCGGTATTTATTACAGTACTTATTACAGTCCTCACTCCTCAGTTAGTCTAAGACCTACAATCCGCTAGCACTCAATGCAACGTAATTTGTTCATATCTTTAATACTAATAAATTTATCTTTTTTTCAGGGTATTATGAACGATAATCAGTATGGTCCCTATGCAGATATAATTAAGCAGTAAGTTGTTATTAAAAGATTTTCAACTTTTTAACCAACTTAAAAAAAGGAGATTCTCAATTCAACCATACTCGTATTATTTATTTTTTATGTTTGTTACCTCTGAACTTTCGACTGGGTAAACCACGGAGCAAATACAAAGAGGAGATGGCATAAGCGCATCACCCCTGTGATAAATACCGCCCCCGACGTCATCGCAGTTGACGCAACTTGCAAATTATACTATTAACGTCAATGTTCTAGAACTGCATCGAAAAATCGTAATACTTGAATGTTCTCGGTACAATCAAGTAAAAAGATGAAGTGTTGTGTTTTATCTTGTACAAATAACTCAGATAGACGTTCTGGTACCATGAGTGGCATCATATTTCCTTTACAAGTAATTTTATAGCTAATATTTTAAAAAGTTCTAGAAAAATCTATTAGTGTTTTATTGAAATGTTAATATATTTACTCGCCACTAGATGGCAAAACTTTGTGTTACTGGAAATAAAAATACAAAGGTACGTTGACCTGAATATTAATAAAACATACCATAAGAAGATACGGAAATGAGTTCTACATTCTTACCTAATGAATTTTTATACATCATGGTATTTTTTTTTGTATTTTTCTTAATTATATTGTGAACAGACTGACATCTATCGACATCTATTCTAAAATAAAAAGACAGGGTCGTATTTAGAATCCAAATATTTTATCAAGTTACGACTATATTAATCTTGCATTGAAAGTTGTTACTTCAAATATTGAAACAAAGAAATTTTACTTATGCTGATGATTTCACGGATTTTTTTTTAAATTCATTAAAGTAATACAATGTACCAGTATACAGGTAATGTTCTAAATTTTCATCTAAAGATAGTATTGAAGAGCAATGGATCAAAAAAATAATAGGCAAAACTGGACTCCTACAAAATACACCAATATTTGTTCTTCCCGTTGTGATTCGAAACGATAGTGATTCATTTCAAGGAAAAATCATAAAAAAACGAAAAAGTAACTTATTATCTAAACCCAAATTAGGCAAGATTAAAAGTGATTAGATGTGGATATTAGAGACAACATTGGTATGACCATTCAATTCAGATTTAGATTAGTTGATTTTCTAAGATTGGCGTTATTTAAGCATTCCAATTCCGAAGTGAAATCTAAAATATAAAATTCTCGTGTCACAGTTTCCGTTGCCATACTCCTCCGAAACGGCTTGACCGATTCTCATGAAACTTTGTGAGCATATTGAGTAGGTCTGAGAATCGGCCAACATCTATTATTCATCCCCCTAAATGGTAAGAGTCACCCATCCTTAAAATTTTTTTATGGCAAAACGACGTTTGCCGGGGCAGCTAGTAAAATATAAATTTATTTATTTTTTAAATAAAATGATTTGCACTACATATATTAATTTTTGTTTTACATAATCCACGTGTAAACCAAACATATTGAACAATATTTTATTTAGGGTTATTTATTACAAAAAAAAAGTTCACTTTTGCAAAATTATTTACGTTATTAATGATGTTTTTTGTTCAAGATGCTTATAAAATTGACCTTGAAAAAACTACTTGAAATTCTGAGTACGTCCACACTAGTGTCAGCTAGCTAAACTACATAGCAATATACTCGTACAACGATGCAAGTAGTTTTGCTATTGTCTGGTAGATGGAAAAGTGTAAACTAACACCCCCTCACCCCCGCAAATTGTCACGCATTGCTTCATACAAAAATCTCATTAGGGCATCTCCTCTTTGTATTTGCTTCGTGGGGTAAACCGATTTTGATGATTCTTTTTTTATTTGAAAGCTGGTGCTTCCAGTGTGGTCCTATTTCAATTTGGCCCAGTTCTTGAAGTCGGATTGTTTTTGTTATAACGTTACAAATTATAGTTTTCTTTATTTACAAAAGCATGTTTTTTTAGTTTTTTAAACTATTTTTCATTATATGTATTTGTTTCTTTCAGATCCATAGGACTGGAATATGAGTTACGATTAGAGAGAGAGTTACGATTAATGAACATTACGTTTTCAGATGAAAATGTTCTTAGATCACGAGGATATGACAAAACACCTGACTTTAAGTTAGATGTACCCATAGCAGTAGATGGGTTTATAGTCAATTGGGTCGAAAGTAAAGCTCTCTTTGGAGATGAAGAAAATCACTCGGGATATTTAAAAGAACAACTGCTATGCTATTGGAACAGATTTGGGCCTGGCTTGGTCATCTACTGGTTTGGGTATTTGGAAACCTTGAACTCTACTCCAGAAGTGAATAGCATGTTTATATTAAGAACTAGTTTTCCAGATAAAGCAAGTATAACTCAGTACAAAACGGATGTATAGACAAGCACTTAAGAAGCAAATATTATTAATTTATATTTAAGTGAAACAGTTTAATCACACTGTCAAATCATACTTTCAGTATGTTTTCTTTCCTAATGGATAAGCGAATATTTTAGTGCCATTTTTCTTAAAAATAAAATATATAAATATTTTGAAGTATCAATTTAAAATCAACAAATTTTCATATTTTTCCTGTTTGTTTAAAGTTCCCTTGTTTTATTGTTATCTTCCTTCGATATTGCGTTAAACGCATAAAAATATTAAATAGCTTAGTTCTTCCGAAATATTACTATTACTAAACCATTAGATTGGTGGACGGTTTAGCGCGCATCTGGCGCTCATGACGTTGGATCTTATAGGCCCCCCTTCATACCTACATACTTCAAATTTGTCACCAGTTATCAGAATCTGTAGACTGTAGGCATGTATATGATGTAACTAAAAATTTATGCTTTTCGCAATATTTCCTTTATCTATGCTTTACGACGTTGCTTCGTACCAAATTTAAAGATTCTGAGTTGACAACAAGGTGATCCTTTAAGGGTTTCGTTTTTTCCTTTTGAGGCCAATTAATATAAAAAAATCACCCTTAACAAGGCCTTTGTCCCTAAACTATACAAATAAATAAAATTGGAGTGTCTGTTTGTAATATTAAAATAACTGCTTTTTAATAAATGCATATGTACGTATACACGATACATGTACCGAAATAACATTTTTTCAAATTTTGTCTGTTTGTCTGTCTGTTCCGGGTAATCTCTGGAACGGCTGCGGTGACTTCGACGGGACTTTCACTGGCAGATAGCTGTTGATCTAAGGAGTAACTTAGGCTACATTTTTTAGACTAGCTTTGTCCCGCGGCGTTATCCGCAGTACCACAATAACCGCGGGTAACACCGCGGGGTTCAGCTAGTCTTTAATAAATCCTTAGCCATGGATTCCCTATGAGTCACATACCTATGGAGTGGACTCTGGATAGGATTTTTAGAACGAAGTTCCTTATGGGGCGTTGCGGAGAGGTAACCTAGCCGACCAAAAGCGTCGGTAAAGGTCTATAATTATGTATGAAATTGAAAGAATAATCCTCTAACTCCTAACCGTTGAGGAGTTGTAAAGAATACGACTAAAAGTAACATACATACATATGACATTAAAGATTTATCCTCGAACTCCTAACCGTTAAGGAGATATGTACCTTACATCATCAGCTCATCATCATAAAATGATGACTACCAAACGCAAACACGTGGTAAATACAGAAAATATACGAAAAACACAGTACTATGCGTACTACGTGCCTGAAAAAACTGATTAAAAAAAATGAGGGTTCCCATTGATTTCCCTGGGATGCATGATCAGATCCAGTAATGGTGGAAATGGGACTACCTTTTGAATACAAAAATATTTTTTAATATCGGTTCACAATTGACGGAGTAATATACATACATAAAAAAAACCGTACAGTGGAACATAGAACCTCCTCTAAACCTCCTTATAAAAGGGTAAGATTTTAAAAATTAGTATAGGGCCATCTGTATACCCTAGCCGGAAAAAACGTCCGTAACGTTAAATAAAAAAAGCTTAAGATTTTCAAAATAGCGCCATCTGTAAGTTGTAAAAAATATTATATTTTATGATAAGGAACTTCGTTCCTATCTGGTACGAGACGATAACACCTAGTTCAGCTAGTATTAGATAAATATATATTATAGTAGCTGAACCCCGCGGTGTTACCCACGGTTAATGTTGTACCGCGAGTAACGCCGCGGGACAAAGTTAGTCTAAAAGAAGTAGCCTAAGTTACTCCCCGGATCATCAGCTACCTGCCAGTGAAAGTCCCGTCAAAATCCGTCCAGCCGTTCCAGAGATTACCCGGAACAAACAGACAGACAGACAAAAAATTTTTTAACTACATTTTTGGTATATGTATCGTGTATACATACATATGGCTGGTGTCCTGAAATACAGGCTACGAGCCTAGCTTAGGCACCAGTCTTCCACAGTATAAACCTAATCAATTTATGTGTAAGATGTAATTTTGAAAAATGTATTGTGGCGAGTAAATAAATATTTATTATTATTATTATATGCATTAAGTAAAAAGCGGTTATTTTAATATTACAAGCAGACACTCCAATTTTATTTATTTGTATAGATGTTGAAATATTTTTCTATCGGTCATTGTAATTTATACTCAAAATATAAAATATACATAAGCTATAACTATAAGAATACCAGGTAAAATGAAATCCAGACCCTTAATTTTTAAGCCAGTGTTCGAGACATCTGTCTCTTGGCTAGGTCTTAGGCCGGGGTTGTTAGAGCTACGCCGCTTGTCGCCATTACACATTAACACCATTGAATGCGATGCGGATGAAAAGATCTATCCAATGATGTTTAAATTGTCACAAGACCATTTTTTGATTTGCGCGGTATTGTTGTTCAAAGCGACGATTTGTAATTTTTAATTTAACAGCTTTTGAATAAATTCTAAAATATAAGTGCTATATGGTACATATCTGCATATACATATTGGGTTTGTTTCTCTTTATTTTACTTCCAACTAATCTCTGGAACAGCTGAATCGATTTTAATGAACTTTCACTAACTAATAGGTATCGGAGTAAGTAGCTTATGCTGTTTTAATTTAAAAAAAACAAAGGGTTGCACTCCGTTGTGCAGAAGAGAAAACTTGAATATTAACGTTGTGCAATTCGTTTTTTTTTTAATTTCCCTTGTATACCAATAAATAAAATTAGAGTGTCCGTTTGTAATAATTAAATAACCGCTTTTTAATAAATGTATATGTATGTATACATGTACCAAAATAACATTTTTTACAATTTTAGTCTGTTTGTTCCGGGTAATCTTTAGAACGTCTGGACCGATTTCGACGGGACTTTCACAGCAGATAGCTGATGATCTAAGGAGTAACTTATAAGTACTTTTTTTAGAGTAGCTTTGCCCCGCGGTGTTACGCGCGGTACAACAATAACCGCGGTAATACCGCGGGGTTCAGCCTGTATTTATTAAACACAATGAACGATGCTCGAATCTATGCCTTGCATTGCCTGTAACATTCCTTGAGAACCGATCACTATAGAAATGCTTATTGTGATGTTTAAAAAAATATAGGTTAATGCTATACAGTATAAACATATTACCCGAGTGAAGCCGGGTTTACACATACGCACACTCTCCGCAAATGCCCTGCGCCACTTAAACGAAACAGCAGGAGCAGGCATACTTTTTTCGCCGCGCGATAGAAAGAGAGGGGGATATTACTTCCTCTCCCACGCCACGCTTTCGTCTTACGAATATTCGATCAGATCACATGTCTTGACACGAGTTTCTGAGGAGTTTAAACCCATCCGAAAAAAGTACACCACGCCGCTAAAGAAGATTTCACTTCAGAAACCAAGTGGTATCGTGGGACACTAGATAGGAACGAAGTTCCTTATTGTAAAAATATTAATTCCAAGTTCTTTTTTTTATTATTAAATAGTGGGCAAACGAGCAGAGACATCGCCTGATGGTAAGCGATTAACGCCGCCCATAGACACCTGCAACACCAGAGTCGTCACAAGTGCGTTGCCGGCCTTTTAAAAAATAATACACTCTTTTGTTGCGGAAATATTGGCTGAGGCACATAGGGGAGTGTCTTCAAAACGAGGACATACGACCCACGGTAGTTTTATAGCGGTGCACGCGTAAATTTGTGTCTTTTTGGGGTTAAATTCGATTAAATTAAGTCTATCCCAATCTTAGACCTTTTCCAAAGAGGTCTCAACTTCAGACACAAGTTTGTTTCGATTCTCAATGACGTTTTCCTAAGAAATATTGGCGCAGCCGGCGTAAAGAGCATCGCCCGTGCTGACATCCGCATAACAATGAATGCCGCTAATTTGCAGTGTGTCATTGATATGGAGGAGGAACAAAGTCGGCGATAGACGATAGTACACAGCTTTGCGGGACACTAGCGTTAATGGACGGAGTCACGGAGTGAGTCAGAGCCTTTACCGTCTACTACGTCTTCTATGCTTCTATCTGCTAAAAAGCTAGCGACCCAATCGCATAATTTCTCGGGAAGCCCACAGGAAGGAAAATTCGAAAGAAGCGCTTTTTGCCAGACCGGATCGAAGGCCTTTGCAATATCCAAACTAACTGCCAAGGTTTCCCGCTTAGTCTGAATCGCCTGTGCCCAGCGATGTGTCAGGTATACCAGAAGATCACCAGCTGATCGACTCTTACGAAAGCCGTACTGCTGATAACTAAGCAGATGATGATCCTCTAGATACCGCAGGAGTTGACAGTTGATTATGGACTCCATTATTTTAGAGAAGAGGGAAGTTATGGCTATCGGCCTGTTGTTGGACAGATTTGAGCGATCGCCTTTTTTAGGGAGCGGGTGGACTAATGCTGCCTTTCATGATGTCGGGACTACGCTAGAAGAGTAGTAGAGTTAAAAAAGACGCGTTAAGACTGGTGCCAACTACGGAGCACATATCTTCAGTACTATAGGAGGGATTCCATCCGGGCCACTCGACTTATAGATATCAATGGATAATAGTGCTAAACGTACAGAGCGTTGGTGGAACTGGATATCCAGCACACTGCTCACGCACCGCGGTATGGTAGGCGGCTCCTGTTCCCTGTAATCCAAGGTCGAGTTGGACGCAAAGTGTTTTGCCAGAAGATTGGCTTTCTCCTTTGCGACGTAGGCCAATGAATTATTTCCCAAGTGCGGAGGTGGAAGGGATGGCTTACAGAAATTGCCTTTCCAAGAGACCAGAATGCTCGAGTTCCCGAAGGAAGACGCTCTAGCTTCTCGCCAATCCTAGCAATGTGCTCCGACTTCGCCCTTACAATTTCTCTTTTGAAGGATTTGGAGTCAAAATTGTACCCCTTTTTCCTTTTTTTTCTTTTACGCTGGTATTAGATCCCGTACCGCCACCGCGTCAGCCCAGGCTTGGTAAGCTTCCTGCTTCCTGCGAGAAGCTTTTTTAGAAGATGGACCAAACCAGGGCCGACACTTGCCACCAATGGGGACTACAGAGGATGGAATAAAAAGCTCCATACCCTGCAGCACAGCATCAGCAACAGAATCAGCAGCGGTGTTTGGATTTTCCGGCGAGAAGCACAAGGGGTAGGACGCAAAGAAGGACCGCATCCCATTCTAACCTGCTGACTTGTAGTCACACAGGTTACATTACATTTGCGAAAACTTTGATATTGTTGCCAAAGGTAAAAAAATACTCGTGCGCTGCGGAAAGTATTGACAATAGATTTTAATGATCTATGTACTACTATTTTAAAGAGGACATCAATATCCACAAAAAAGCCCGCGGTACCATAAGTCTAATTATTACAGGTATGTCACAATAACTACTTTTTCATGTTAAAATTTGTGAGTGATCTTTATATTTTTAGTTACCTATGTCTACCGTGCGAAGTCGGGGACGGCTGCTAATGATTTATAAAATTTACTCTAACTTCTATCTGCAATAATAATAACAGTCATCACGTAGACTAAACATAAGAAAAAATCTTACGCTTTTTGCCGTTACCGGACGTTTTTTGCCGGCTAGGGTACCCGCAATGCCCTATATAACGAACTTCGTTCCAAAATAAAATGTTTTAGAACAAAATGAAAACCAATTAATTTCTTAATCAAAAGCAAGAAAATCTGCTGTTAATACCGCGTGGTGCACCTAACCAGATAGGATTTAATAAAACTCTCCGAAACTACAGCACATTTTTAAGAGAAATTCATGCTAAGGCATGACGTCATGTCATACCTAATAATCATAAGTTATTAAATAACACATTACATTTAATTTTGGTTGGAAGAAAAATATAAGGACATTAAATTTAAATATATTGATAAAAAAATTATGATTCAATTATTCAAAAATAGGGATCTACTTAAATCTGTAATACTACCTACATATTTACATGTTTTATTGGGGCCACAATATTTTATCTATGTAGTTTATGTACTCTGTGATCTAACTGACCGAAACAGACCGAATCGGACCGATCTGACGTGATGTTTTAGCCTTGAATGAAAAACTGATACCTACTGTTCTGTAATTTGGTCTCACGGAGTATTTAATTCTATAAACAATGGTTGTGGGGGCATTTCCTATTGCAAAATTAGCTGCTTTATTAATAAGACAGGTTAGCAAACCCATTGCTAATGCTGCCAAGGAAAGAGCAAAAAGTCACCCCTTTTTTAGGACCTACGTTTGTATGCCTCCAGCTCAGTGTGAGTAATAATTCTATTACATAAATGAAATTGAACTACATATTTGTCTTTAGAGGAATTTTTTATTGACAAATTATTCGTACTAGTAAATATTGTAATTTATGTTCCTCTTTACAGTTTATAATTGGTGCGAAGTAAAGGCTAAAATGTGGATTTTAAATCTGGGTAAACCTGTAAATATTCCAGTACTAAGTCAGGAAATGGCTATTGATCTTGGTGCAAATTTACTGGGGGAAACATTGATTTTCACTGTAGCTGCTACTATATTATTGTTTGAGTACAACAGGTAACTAATTTGCTAATAAATCTTTAAAATTGTTAGTAAATGGCCATCTTCTTTCCAACTGTATATTTTTCGAATAAGCAATAAATAAGTGAAGGAAGCCAATTGAAGGCATTATACTCTTAAACGTCTGCCTACTTGATAGCCAAATATTAATAAACTAAAATCTATTTTTTTAGGCAGGCTAATAAAGAAAGTGCAAAGGAAGCTAAGAGAGAAGATGAAATGAAGCATATTATGACAACTATCACTGATCTTTACTTTACTGTTCAACAACAACAGACACAGTTGAAGGAAATGGAAAGAATTATTCATTCAATAAGTAAGTTTAACTATTGACTGCCTCAGGTTTTATTAGTTTACTTGGAATAATTTACAAATATTTAATTTTAGGTGGCAAGAAACCAACAGTGCCTGCCCCCACAATTAAGGAGCCATCTCTACCAAAACCAATGCCACCACCACCTAAACCACCTACTTTCTGTGATCCTAAGATATCAGAAATGACTTATGACAGACATGACAATATTGTTGTTACCTCAACACCATACCCAAATAATGGGGTTATTTTACAGTCTCTGAACTATATACAGATGGATGCATTTAGTTCGCTATTTCTTCATAATAACAATGAGAATCTAAGTAAGGAAGAAGCAATTACCGAAGTAAAGCAACAGACACACACAAGGGAGTCTGGTATTTTAACTTCAGCAATGGTCAACATAGAAAATAACTTCAGAAGTTTATTTTGAAATCTGTGATAACTGTATATATTGTTTAATTTTTAGATGTGAAATGTTATTTTGAATAATTTCTTTATAACCATCAACTGTATTGCTTGAAACCATGCAGTAGTTATTGCAATTATTTTTACAGCTTTAAATTCATTGGACACAAAAAAAAATGTTAATTTGTAACATAGTTTTATTTAACAGTGTTAAGTTATGTATGATGCTGAAAATATTGGTGTCGAGTATTACTTTTAGTATGTCTATGTACATTTCTATGTTTGCAATCCAAGCAATTAACTTTGGAGCATTAAAACTTTGTTGAGCTTTATATGTTAAAGTATTCCAATACTTCAACAACATTAAGCTGTGTTTGCTGTGTTTTTGTTAGTCTACATTATTTTTATATTGTTTTTTTTTAGAAATGTTTAGTAGAATTAAGAGTTTCAGCTGTTAAAAAATATATTCAAAAATAAGTTAACAAAGAGTATTATTTAAAGCATTTTATTACTCAAGCCATTCAGTCATATATGTACACTCTTGCGGCGTTATCAGCCCCACTGTAGAACATTTATGTATAAGAGGACAGACTCCACATGGCACTTGAACTAGTCCTGGTGCTGGTATGAGAGGGTCTATAGACCGATATACTTTGCTGCCATCTGGGTACACACTACTTTCAGCTTTACCATCATAAACTAAAGTATTTAATATTGTGATTACATCTTCCACATCCAGTTGTACCTGAAAATAATATGTAAATTGTACATTTTTTACACTGATTGTAGTGAAATCTTGAATACATACATGTTTGTCCCACTGAAAATGCACAAGCAAGCATATATTAACTTTAGAAATTGGTAATTTAAAGGAATTTGACAGCTGGGTTTTACTGGATAGATGCAACTAATTTGTATATTTAGAAAAAGAAAAAATGGAGTATGGATCAGAGGCTAACAAAAATAAGCAATTTATATGAAATGCAAATTGTATAAAATACAAAAGATGTGTAGCACTCATTATGCATATACATTAAGGTATATAACTTAATAATTTCTTGCTATTAAACTATTATTAATGTTTAGTTGTAAATGTATTGTGTAGTGTAGGATAATGGTGACAAAGTAGCCTTTAGATATAAATAATAAAGAAATGTAAAAATCAACCTACCTTACTTATTCCTAGATCTGTAATGTATTTCTGGACTTCAGCTGCAGTGGCATAAGATTGTGTTCTGCCAACAATTGGTCCTCGTGGGTTGTTCTTTATCTTATCTGATCGTTGATTTAAAAACCTTAAGCATTGTATATTTAATATATCTACAAATTCAGATTCAAAATCTTGATCTTGATACCATGCACCTCCAGAGATAGATCTGTCGGGTTCTAGATTGTAGAGCATGTATACTTTTTTCTTAGAAGCCTAAAAACAATAACACAATCACAATACTGCTAAGGTGCCAATATATAAGTCTGTCATTTAAATTACTGAATAAATCATCCACAGCCTAATAAGTCTCTCCAAACAGGATGGTGTCTCCAAGGGTTTGTATCAAGTTTTGCTTCTCTCTGTGGTGCTGTTCAACAGATAGCCCAAATTCTGGCTAATTTCCTAAATTCCTTAGTTGGCCCACTTATGGCACCCAGGGAATGGTGGTGACACTATGTTCTTAATTCACCACACACACACACACACACCACCACATGGATAGAAAAAAAATGATACATAATTTGAATAGCAGTTTTATACAAATTTTGAATTCTCAATTTTTCACCAAGTGCACATGAAAGTAAATACAGTATTGACATAAAAAATCAATTTATAGCATTTTTGTTTGTCTGTTTGTTCCTGCCAACCTCTTTTATGGACTAGGGAGCAAATGAGCAGATGTATCACCTCATAGTAAGTGATTACCGTCTCCCATGGACACCCGCAACACCACAGGCTTCACAAGTACTTTACGAGCCATTGAGGGTGGGGTTGGAGGGGCCTCCGGTATTCTCACTCACTCACTAGACAGAACACCGAAGCATGACTCTCCCATAGTTAGTTACTAGTCATGATAAAATATTTGAGACACAGGGATTTATAAATACTGACTCACATTAACACATTTCACAGCTTTAATTAGTTTCTTGCTCTCAAGACTTTTAAGGACTTTTGTTAGCTGTGTATTAGCTAAATTTGATTTAATTCTGATTTCACGAATCCATATGCCTTTATTTCCAGCCTCTTCTATTAGATTGAATACAACTTTTTCTTCATTATCTGCACCCTTAACTGCTTGTTTGTTTACTTGAGTTTTTAACCTAAAAAAAGGGTAATTCTTAAGATGAGAAATAAGTTTTTTTTTTATATTTGAGCCTTGCCAAAGTGACTCAACTCTACCTGGTGGTAAACATGAACAGAATCCAAGAGTAGTGGTCACCACTCACTCACAGACCGATTGCCACTGCCAATACATATATATTTATTTTATATTTAATATAATACCTGTATAACAGTACCCCATTTTGATTAAATAAATCAAAGTATTCTTGTTGTAATAGTTCGTTAATTGCTGTAACTAGCTCAGCAGATGAAATATCCGGTATAGCAGTTGTGATATCTTTATGTGATATTCCTTTTGGATTTTTTCTGGCCACATTTAAAATTTTCTCTTTGAGTTGGTCTTCCTGTTTAACGCTCATCTTCGTTGATTTTTATACTGAAAGAAAAACAAAAGTACAGACTTAATACATAGTAGTAAATATAGCAGTTGAAATTACTATTTCTAAACAAACATTACATTTACTACTAGTAAATTAGAACCGGTGGCTCAACTTTAGAATCTATACAATCGATTTGAGAGTATCGATTGTATGTATTCTAAAGTCCTTCCGAACCGGCACTGAAAAACATTTTTTCAAGCATAAATCAAATATCAAATACCTTTTTATGCAAGTTTCCCTCAGTGTATGCAGACCATCCAGTATAGTTATGTTCGTGAGTAAACATTAACAGCTTATTCTAGTGAAAGGTACAGTTTATGTACTCAATCTATTTCTCACGTGTGAATTGAAGCCTGGGTAGAGTCAACGAACACGAATTTAATAAAAAAAAACAACCTCCCTCCTCCAAAACAACCAACCAACTTCAACTTTTGACTTATTGGCTTTACGGTTTACGCCAGCTGTAATGTATTGCAAAATTGCACATGTCAAATGTCAATGCGGTCTGCATTGTTGCCAACAGTTAAACTAGCTTTCCACTAGATTCAACTTTAAACCACCAGAAAACCACTAACAAATATGGAACTACATTAAAAATACATAATCTGTAGGTAAGTGAACATAACATTTATTCAATAACAACTGTTCTAAATTAATTCGTGTCTGTCTGTACCATAATTTTCCATTTCAGATTGATATGACTCTTTTATACCGAATTTGTTTTACAACGGCTTCTGGAATTTTGTAAGCATTGCAGCATTATAGTAATCTCAATATAGCAGAAAACTCCTTAAACCTGGATTTTCGTTGAGCGTCTTTGAAACACAAATACTTCCATCCAAAGTTTTTCATTCGTCATCCCCTCTTACATCTGAAGAAGTAAATATGGATATTTTTAAGCATGTAAGTGAGTTAGTGGCCGAGTGATCACAGTTCTAGTAATTAATACTGAATTTAAAAAACCGCTAGAAATATCAACTAGTCACCAAAATCATTCCCTGTTTTCCAATTATAGCACTAGAGCGCATTATGCGGCATAATGCTTAACTTTGAATGATTCAACTACAGCAACGCTTCGCACAATCGAGCACTCTCAAAAGTAGTGTTTTTGCGTGATGCGTGCAATCGATACCAACTGTGACAAAAATTAACAAGTGTTTTTTCTTTAAGGTGGCATTGATTAAAATGTTTTACTTATATATTATCGTTAGTAATATTATTTATTGTTGAAAAATGAAAAATTTTTAAAGCTTTCGTTTCGTTGCAGTTTTTTCGAAATAATCAAAGTTAATTCAAACTGTGTTAAAAAAATAAATATAAATATGGATGAAGGTAAATAGTTTTTAACCAATTATTATGTATACCACTTTATTATTTTTTTTTTTTTCAATACTTTATTTAGCGCACTCAGTAGAGTGCGCTAAATAAAGTATTGAAAAAAAAAAAAAATTACCACCAGTAGGTGCATTTGAAAACTTTCACGTTCCAATTAAGCTTCAGCATAATTCAGCATTGTGCGCCAATGAGTCGCACTATGCTTTGTAATTGGAAAACAGGGATTATTTCGCCACTAAACGAAGGATTCAAACCACCAGTTTTAGTGGAAAATCCATTATGAAGACAGCACTGATGCAGTACAAGTGTTCTGTGTGTCAATGTGTGTGATTCCTAATTTTGATGACAAGGCTTTTCAAGTCAATTTATTGCTTTTTTATGCTTTCCGCTTGTTCAGCGTTCCCTGTATATATTGTATGGTCAAGGGTTACAATTCAGATTCAGAAGGTTACAAATCTAAGAGAAAATATTTCAGGAGCAAATCAATCAAGGGTTGGCATATATGAATAAGGAATCCTACCTATAGGGTTGGCATCCCTGGTAATGTTTGACAATTTGACAAACTGTCATTTTACTACTCCTACTCCACGGTATTTAGTTGTTATTTTGTTTGTCAGTAAGCGTTTTGTTTGACTTTGCGACTTCTGCGGCTGATAGTGAAAGAAAATATTTAAAATTCACTGTAATAATGAGAAAATCATATATTAAAGTTACGATTTTGTTAATATTAAGTAGTGTAACTATTGTATACTTATATTCTAAAGTTAGTAATAGTACGAAACAGGGTCAAAATTTGCTGCCGAATGATTTGAAGTAAGTTAATGTTCCAATAAATATTTTGGAAAAGTTCGTTGTAAATGTTTTTTATAATCAAACATCTCTCATCATCTTTACAGAGTTGTTAGTAAGAAGAATAAAGAGACGGAGAAAATTATTCTATCGTTTGTAGTTTGTGATTCGAGATTCAATGAGTCTCTTAATGTAGTGAAGTCTGCTCTACTATTTAGTCGAGCTCCTATACACTTTGTGATATTTGCTGACGATAGTTTAAGACCACGATTCAATGAAACTTTAACGAAAATAAAAAGGTTAACTAATAACCAATTAGATTTTGAGTTACACAAAGTAAGCTTTCCTGAAGAACATGCAGCTGATTGGATGAATTTATTTAGCAAATGTGCAGCTCAGAGATTATTCATTCCTGTAAGTTTAATTTTATAGATTTTTAACTTAAAAAAAAACAGTGTTCTTCTGCTTTTAAGACCTGTGACATTTGACTAGCAGATGTTGAGTGACTGTAATCATTATGCTCAAAAAAAATAATAAGGGCTAGGTATTTAGATCTATAGTAAAATTTCAGGAGAGATTTAACGCAAAAGATAAACATGTATTTCTATATCAACATCATCAACCCCTTGCAATCAACTGCTTGATATAGGCCTTTTCCAAGGCACACTACAGAACACTGTCTTTTGCTTTGTGCTAGTGCAAAATTAAACTCAGGAATTTACAAATCTCCTTTATATTTTCAGAAACTACTACCTCATATAGATGCAATGGTATATGTGGACACGGATACATTATTTCTGGGTCCTGTGGAGAACTTGTGGAATTATTTCTCATACTTTAATACTTCACAAATATCTGCAATGGCATTAGAAGATGATAATCCCAATGTATCTTGGTATCCCAGATTTGCCAAACATCCATTTTATGGGAAATATGGTAAGTAAGTTAGAGATTATTTATTCTCCTTGTGTCAAGATTTAATTTAAATAAATAAATGAATACCTACTTCGGACATCAGACACAACACCATCTAGTATCAAACTAAGCAGAGATTGTGCTGAAAAGCTAAATTGATGTGCCATTTTGCAACTCTCCACCTGGCCTGTGGGCGTCCTAGACAGTGTTTGCTCAAAGTGGGTCATTTTCATCAGACAATTATTTGTTCCTGTTGGGATAATGATGAACATACTAATCAGCAGAGGCTTGGTTCCTGTGAAGATCTTTGGGGGAGACTTATTTCCATCAGTGGATACTCAGCTGAGAGGATGAATTCAAAATTAAAATCATTTATTCAATTAAGATACTAAGTGACATTTATGATCATTAAATTGAAGCTACAGTTAAAAAATCATAGATAGACACAAACAGACGCCACAGGATGTACTGTAGTGTCAAGGTGAATTAGATGAAAACACCAAAATCCATTGCCTGCCTGTGTGATCCATAACTTCTAGTTTCCAAAATGCCTTATGAGAAAAATACTAGCAAAGAAACTATGGCCACTCTTTTTAAAAGTCAGATTTTCATGATAATTTTTTTTTTGGCAATAATAATAACAGCTGTTTAGACTAAACTCCCAACCTCTGGACACAACACATCAACCATATTTATATTATCATAGTTTAATTCATACTTGCTTTTAATTCATAATTCATTTGATATGTTACAGGTTTAAATTCTGGTGTGATGCTCATGAACCTGACAAGAATGCGAACATTTGGCTGGGTGGAATATGTCACTCCTATTATGTTGAAATGGAAATTGTACATCCCTTGGGGCGATCAGGTATAATTCATACTATATAAAGCATCTAATTGAGTAAAGGCTAACCTAAGTTACAACTTTTAAAATATCAATGAAATCATGATAAATTGTTATAAACTTTATTCTAAAAATAAAAAAAAATAAGTAGAGCTAATTCATTCAAAAAATGATAGAATCTGTTTCAATAATGAGAAAGATGCTGCAAAATCCAAACTCCAGACTATGCATACTAATATTACACTTTTACGACTAAACCCCTGCACCAATTTCAATGAAATTTGGTGTAGAGATACTTTCCTTTTTGAGGAAGGAGACAGACTACTATTTACCGCTATAACCGAAAGACACGCAGGCGGAGCCGCGGGAAATAGTATAATCCATAAAATATCTATGGAATTAATTAAATCCTACTAATATTATAAATGCGAAAGTTTGTAAGGATGGATGGACGTTTGGATGGATGTTTGTTACTCTTTCACGCTAAAACTACTGAACGGATTTGGATGAAACTTTACAGTAATATAGCTTATACATCAGAATAACACATAGGCTACTATTTGCCGCAATAACTGACATATACGCGGGCGGAGCCGCGGGCAACAACTAGTAAAATATATGTGAGGAATCTATCAGGAACAAATAATTATTTTATCTGAGAGGCCAAGAGCATTTAAATTTGAATAGCATTACTGCATACAAAGGTATGATTGTACACTTACATGAGAAAAATTCACACAGTAAAAACAGTCAAAAATATAACCACAAATACTGCATAATTTTTTGCCAAAGGCAATTAAATTATAAGGATAGATATAATAAAAGCCACATGTGTTTAATATAATAGGTGACAAAATAATGAGCATCATTTGCAAACATGTCACTTCAAATGCGTATTCAGGACAGTTAAATAAAAACTAGACTCATTCTTGCGTATGTGTTGTAAGATATCACTATTATAACCTCGAGCAGACTTTGCAGTTAGGTAGAAACAACTTCGAGGATGAGGTGAACAGGAGAATTCAGCTGGGTTGGGCAGCGTTTGGGAAACAATGTCGATCCAACAGTGGCTTAAGGCGAAAGTCTTCAACCAGTGCGTCTTACCCGTCATGACATAAGGAGCCGAAACGTGGACACTTACGGCACGGCTGGTACACAAGTTCAAAGTCGCTCAGCGTGCTATGGAGAGGGCTATGCTCGGCGTTTCTCTGAGGGATCGCATCAGGAATGAGGTGATCCGGCAGAGAACCAAGGTCATATACATAGCCCGAGGGATTAGCAAGCTGAAGTGGCAGTGGGCTGGCCATATTAGCCGCAAAACTGATTACCTTTGGGGCAAACGGGTTCTTGAGTTGAGACCACGTCTCGGCAAACGTAGTGTAGGACGTCCACAGGCCAGGTGGGGAGTGATGATCTGAGCAAGACGGCTGGCAGAAGCTGGATGCGAGAAGCCTAGGATCGAACCAAGTGGCGCGCAATTGGTGCGGCCTATGTCCAGCAGTGGACTGCGATAGGCTGATGATGATGATGATTATAGTTTTCATGAAGTATATAATTATCAGTACACTGCTGTATATTATATGGACCACTAATTCGAATCAAGCTGAAGCGGGTATTGATACAAAAACAAGTTTTTCGGAAATTTATAAAACATTCACAAAAAAAAGCGTTACGTAGTTCAACCGGGTCAGCTGGTTATAGATAAATTACACCCGTCAAATGCTGGCTTGAAGATATTTCTATGATTTAGATATGTATTCGATTGTATTGATACATGTATTTTATTTTTATTGGTTCTCAGGATATAATCAACATAATATTTCACTACCACGAGCGTGCAGTATTTGTGCTGTCGTGTCGGTACAATTACCGCTCGGACCAGTGCATGTACGGAGACGCGTGTAGCGACGCTACTTCGAACGGCATTTTCTTGTTACATGGCAGTCGCAAGGCATTCCACAATGATAAACAGCCAGCCTTCCAGGTATGTGACACCTCAATGATGTGACGGTTTATTTTTCTTTAAAAGACAAGTCAATCACACGAATTTTTTCGCATGTGGGATTTGAAGAAGCGGTTTGGCGACCGCTTAAACCACTAGGCCAAACGTGCCACCCCTATTCATCTCATGGGCGACGTAAGAACAGACTAAGGGAGCAAACTAAGCGGGAAAACGTGCAAAGGAAAGTGTGTTATAATAGGCCAAAACCCTTTTTTCCTAGGAGAGGTCTATGTTTAACCGTGGCCTATTGAAACTTGTTGTTGTTGATTATTAGGATAATTTACGTAAATAAACATGCTTCAGTAGAGTTCTTTTTGCGAATCTTAGATTAATTGAATGTCATAAGAAATGGCGTAATTTACAGGAATATTTTGTTGAAGATACATTATTTCTGAGATTTTTTAAGTATTTACTAGTTAATAATATAGTGATGTAAAAGGGCTGGTTCCTCACAGTCATTGGTATTGGTCTAAGGTTTTGGCGTGATCAATATTGAACTTTATTTCTTGGTAGTTAGTGTACTTTTTAAAATGACCTAAGAGAGTAAGCCATCTCTTCTAATAAACTAAAATAAGCTTTAACCTCCTTCAAATATAATATCCAATTAAATATAATTTCCAATTTAAACGTATTTGAGCCACGCTGATTTAAGCACGTTAGCATTCCGTTCAACTGGAGTGGTACTACCCTCGCACAGAAAATCAACGTAAAATGACAGCGATCACGCTGTCGTGTCACTGGGCCGCCATTGTGTGGGTCACCATGTTGCATTGTCTGCATTCGCAATGAGTATGGTGACCATCACTCTTTTATCAGGCAGAGTAGAGTCATTTTGGCAAAGCCATACATAAAAAAATATGAATAAAAAATCTTTCTTTTTCAGGCAATTTACCGCGCGATCGAAGAGTATGAGGTTGGGACAGACCCTTCAAAGACTTTACTACAAAGTATGAGCAAATACTTCGATGAGGCGGCTCCGTCTAATTGTGGCAATTTAAGGGATGCCTTTTTGAAAGTTCCCGTTGAAACGTTTAGTAATTTATATCCGATACCTGACAGATAGCAAATTTTAGTATCTAGCTTTTTGATACTGTAATTTAGGTTTTTAAAGGTTTAATGTTCTTCTTATTAAATAAGATTGTCATGCCACTTCGCAAGCGGGTCACAAAGGGACAAAAAAGAAACTTAGGTACTCTTTAACTTTAAAGGTTTTTATTTATAGTTTATTAAGAAGTTAGCTTTTGCTGTTATCGGTCTCGGGTTTTAGACCTTAAGTATTTAAGAAGAAAATCTTTGTATTACGATAGAGATTAATTAATTTGTATCTCTGTTGAGTGTGCTGTCTGAAAGTTCATAGAGTACATTTACAAGCTTAATACTTTGAAGCTTAGTGGGTTATAGAATACGTGTAACTATAGCTGTAGTAGCACAAATAACAGTGAGATTATTAAATTGAAACAATGAAATCAAGGAGGCATCCAATCGATAATCTTTGGTATTCAAAAACAATCTGTCGATGGAACGATAGATTTCCGTGAGGACTGTCGTGATGAGTTAAGAATAAAGAGTGTACCCTTATTCATAACTAGCTGACCCACGCTACTTCGTTTACGTCTCTTATTGCCCGTAGCGTGATAATTTTCCCCGTTTTTGAAACATTTTTCATTGGTGCTCCGCTCCTATTGGTCTTAGCGTGATGATATATAGCCTATAGCCTTCCTCGATAAATGGGCTATCTAAGAGTGAAAGAATTTTTCAAATCGGACCAGCGGTTCCTGAGATTAGCGTGTTCAAACAAACAAACAAACTCTTCAGCTTTATATATTAGTATAGATATGGGTGTCGTACGAGTACGAGGCGACTAAATCTTTCAATGTTTTGAAATAATACATTTTTGGTGACGATATGATACCTCTATATGTGCTTGTAATTATTTTATGCTTTACCTTATGGTATTATCTTGATCTGCATATGAATATAGGTATAACACAGATTATATCAATAATATTTTTTATTAATTCATAAATTTCTATTTAATTTACCGTCATGATACAGATCAGAAGGCCAATGCTCATAATAACGATCAAAAATCTCGTAATAATAATAAAAATAGGTCAACATTCTAAACTTTCGATTTCGAAACTGTAAAAGGTTTTTTCTTAGTAAAGTTATTACTGAGACTAGGAAATTATCGATTAAATAATTACCCTCAACGGTGTTTAATATTTTACTTATACGAATTTCGGCAGGACTGTTATTACAAAAGTTGTCCTTCAGGTAGCTTTAGAAACATTTCTGGACTTCGACTTAAATACATGCCTGTAGAATCTGTACATATAAATATTATCTAATAGTAAACACTATTTACCATATACATTAAAGAGTAGTATAGCTTCACATGTGAAGTAAGTATGTTATACGATTTTATGTTATTTTTACAAATATTTTATATTTTGTTGATTATGTACTTATTGCGTAGATTAAGCTTTCAAAAGAGTATATTTTTTATTATTATTATACGGCGCTTAAATATGTTAAGGACCTAACAGATTATTAAAAATGATAGCGTCCATTTTATTATCTGTAGCCATAAAAGTAACTAGATTTAGTATAGAACATGAGATCTCGACTAATGTCACCAACTTTTGTACAGTATTAAAAAAAGTTTGTGAAATTATTTTAACAAAATGTAATTATTCGAATACATGTAGTCGAAGTTTATAAGTTTACTAGCTGTCCCGGCAAACGTCGGTTTGCCATAACTACTAATAAATTAAAAATTAATTAAAAAAACATTGTCCAGCGGACAAAATTGTGAATCTAAACCATTCCCAGATCCCCTTGAACACACACAAAAAATTTCATCAAAATCGGTCCAGTCGTTTGAGAGTAGTTCAGTGACATACACACTCACAGAAGAATTATATATATAAAGATGTAAGAATCTCAAGCCGCGATATTTTTAGGTATTATAAAGATATAATTTCGTCATAAAAAACCTTTTTTTTTTATAACTAAATCGACATAGGCTAGTCGCTAAGGCCGAAAAATATTTTGACTTATGAAATAAAATAATATATGGAATGTATTATTGGTGGGTCTCTGCATACGGATGCAGCTGGTCACATGTGATTTACTTAAGTTATATGTATATTTTTGTATTAGTAGATAAACGTAAGGTATATAAGAATATGATAAAACAAGTATTAAATCTGCCTCATGTAAATTTTAAATGTATTAAAATTTTATTTTGCAAAATAAATTTTTATCATGATTAAGTCATCATGTGTTGTTAATACCTCATTGTTTTAAAATAATAATTATTTTATGTTTTATATCATAGTTTTTTTTCTATGCTAATTAAAGTAAATATAATATCTTATTGTGAAGCAGTAATAAGAAGCCGCTGTATGCTCTTGCCTGGCTCTGTTCGCAAGGGTATCGAAAGCAACTAATGAATGTGCTTGGATGTCTCGGGTTCGAGTCTGGGACCATATGTTTGTATATATAAATACTATTTTCGGAATTGGATGTCTAGAACCCATAGTATTAGCTTTATTTAGATGTGTGATGCGACTCGAGTGTCGACTTTTTTTCACTCGTGTTCCTGTTCAACTAATTCACTCGAGTCATTCGACAAAAGACTCTAGTCGCATCACTGAACTCGAGTAACAGTTTTTACAGCGAAAAATATTATTTCTAAACATTCGTTCATTGTTTTGAAACTATTTTTTTCATCGTATACATATACATACCTACACATGTGTCTTTAAATCAAGGAGTGACAAGGCGGGTTAGCGAGGAGGAAAAAAGGAGAATATTTTGTGTCCTCTTTATGTTCCACTTTAAAACACAGATAATAGTTATCGCATATCTTAAGTTGTTTATAATTCCACTATGACTAACATAGTCCTTTTCTTTAACGACTTTGCCAATTTGGGTACCCGATCATAATCCATACTACTATTTTAAATTCGAAAGTAACTGTCTGTTTGTCACGACGTAACCGTTTAGGTTACCACGCTTTATACAGCGCTGAGTGTTATGAATACAAACCCCACATGGGAAATACCTACTTTGAATCCACAAACTAGAGCGAGAGTTGTTTTTAATAACTAAATTTCAAAATTCTTAGAAAACCGCCACCATCTGACGTACAGCGAACTTGTCCTATGATTTAAATCCCCGTAAAATCAATCGGTACATGCAGATATCTAAGGCGATTAATTCTGTATTCGCAATAAACGCAATAATATTATAGAAAGTCGACATCATTCTGTAATACTATTGTGACCGAGATGGCTAAAACAATTAAGTAAGAAAACGCTTTAACTCAGGAGAACAGCATCATTGCAAAGAGAAAGAAATCTTGAAGAGGCATAGGTATGCCCAGGACTATTAAATGTTGATATGATGTGATGATAGAATTAGTAGGCAATTGTTAGTCACTCAGTTGCTTTAAATTATGTCACACGACCAGTTTTGCAATATACATATATTACGGGTGTAATGTGAAATAAAATAAAAGGCTGTATAAAAATTATATCATTTATTTACGTAATTTAAAAATAAAAATATCAAATACTCACTCACACAGGAACTTAGTCTAGTAGTATATAATTACATAAAAACTAAATATAACGCTGTCCGTGATGCACTCCCCAGCTATTTATACTTTGTGATCAGCTCAAGTTTTTTTAAATATTCACCTTCGTCAACTTTAGAACAACTTGTGTTACATTTAAAGAGTGCATTTCTATAGCTACGTGCGCAAATTCAAAAAAACTCATACTAGGCACTCTGACATTCCACTTAGAAAATCTAATTCTGTCAATTTTAGAGCTGTGACACGATTATCTATGAAAATGTATATAGGAGAATTATAATTTAGGCATTATGCCTACAAATCCCATGTTTTTTTGTTAATACACAGAAAAAAGCCATCATAAATTTTGGGAGTGTAAATACTTTTGTTATCAAAATAATAAAAAGATAAAAATAATACCCTAGCGCTCTGAGTTTTACCAAATTAAATTATACAAAATCAAATACCCGGGATGTCGAAATATACATAATATATAAATACAGTTTGTTGTTACTTAAGGTTGATCAAAATTACGCAATCTTAGCATCCACCTCAAAGCAAGAAACGTCATGTTTATTGTCCAATAACTCCCAATGCACTTTTACTTTTAGCGATGGATAGAAAGATAGAACAGGGAAGGAATCTTTATACATGTACTTAGTGCCGGCTTTAAGTGGACAGCCTGCAAGCGCACCGTCTTCTGTGTAGATCTTGTCACAAATGGACTTGCCGTCCACTCCTACGAACGGCAAAGTGAGTTCTAACACCTTCGCAGTCACGTGATTCGTGAGATTCTCAACATCTTTTACTGGAAACAAATAAATACAAACATTATTAGATTTATACTTAGTATGTACGAATTCGTGGTTACTGCTCATAAAAATAGGTAGGTACTATACCGCCTTAATAAAATGGTTTATACTCGTAATTGTTTTCTTTTTGGAAACGTTCCATATCTTTGTAATCTCGCTTTACATGAATCTTCAAAATCTAAACTGACAGACTATTTATGCTGGTTACATAGTCTATACAAATAAATAAAATCGGAGTGTCTGTTTGTAATATTAAAATAACCGCTTTTTACAAAATGCATATGTATGTATACACGATACATATACCAAATATGTAGTTAAAAATATTTTTATCTGTCTGTCTGTTTGTTCCGGGTAATCTCTGGAACGGCTGGACCGATTTTGACGGGACTTTAGTCCCGGAAAGTCCCGTCGAAATCCGTCCAGCCGTTCCAGAGATTACCCGGAACAAACAGACAGACAGACAAAAATTTTTTTAACTATATTTTTGGTGTATGTATCGTGTATGCATAGATATGCATTGATTAAAAAGCTGTTATTTTAATATTACAAACAGACACTCCAATTTTATTTATTTGTATAGATTTATTATCATATTTAAATAGGTATTAACTAGCTGAACCCCGCGGTGTTACCCGCGGTTATTGTTGTACTGCGAGTAATGCCGCGGGACAAAGTTAGTCTAAAAAAAGTAGCCTAAGTTACTCCCCGGATCATCAGCTACCTGCCCGTGAAAGTCCCGTCAAAATCCGTCTAGCCGTTCCAGAGATTACCCGGAACAAACAGACAGACAGACAGACAAAAATTTTTTTAAGCACATTTTTGATATATGTATCGTGTATACATACATATGCATTGATTAAAAAGCTGTTATTTTAATATTACAAACAGACAGAATTTTATTTATTTGTATAGATGTATAGATATGTGTATTCGTGTATGTATTTTATACAGTATTAATATAATTGTTGTTATTTAAAAACTGATAAATTTAAATTTTTCTTCCTGCTGTCTTTTTTCTGTCATATTATTATGTACTAGCTTTTGCACGCAGCTTCACTCACGCAGACTTTCATCCCCTGATTTACCCCCTTAGGGGTGGAATTTCCAAAATTCCTTTCTTAGTGCTCACTCACGTTATAAAGAACCTACATGCAAAATTTCAGGATTCTAGGTTCAGCGATTTGGGCTGTGCGTTGATCTCTGGGTATGTCAGTTAGTCACCTTCCTCTTTTATATATATATAGACTAGCTGTTGCCCGCGGCTTTGAACGCGTGGAAGTTGATTATATGTATTTAATTAAAACTGTGTATGTATCAGTACTTTATTCATGTTTTTGAACGTATTTATTTATTTTTGATCAATAGGCCATTTAAAAGAACTTTCGTACAAACATTCGACCCATATTTAATCCCCTTTAGGAACAGAATTCGCATAAATGCTGATATAAGTATTTATCTATTTCGAAAAATGACGGAATGGCAGACTAACCTATGTACGAAATTTCAACTCCTATTTCACCCCTTAGGGATAGAATATTCAGAAACGCTACAATACGTATTTACTCATTTTTAATTAGCAACCGAAAAGTAAAGTTTCACCTTTCTTATTTCTATGTATTCTTAAATATGACGGATTTCCATAAAAAAAAATCAACCCCTATTTCATCCCCTTAGGGGTAAAATCTGCAGAAACTATAAATAGATATCTAGTCATTTTTAATCAATAGCCCAAAATTAAAGTTTTTTGGTACTCATTTAAAAAATAACGGACTTCCATACAAACTTTCAACCCCTATTTCACCCCTTTAGGGGTAGAGTATCCAAAAACGCTTAAATACGTCTTTATTCTTTTTTAATCAGTAGTACATGAATAAAGTTTCATGGTTCTAACTTAAAAAATGACAAACTTCCATACAAACTTTCAACCCCTATTTCACCCCTTAGAGGTAGAATACCAAGAAACGCTTTAATACGTCTCTTCTCATTTGAAATCAGCAGCCCAAAAACAAAGTTTCATGTTTCGAACTTCACAAATTACGGATTTCCAGACTAACCTGTATGCGAAATGTCAACCCCTATTTCACCCCTTATGGGTAGAATATCCAAAAACACTTAAATACGTATCTACTCATTTTCAATCAGTAGTCTAAAAGTAAAGTTTCATGGTTCTAACTTAAAAAATGACGGATTTTCATACAAACTTTCAACCCCTATTTCACCCCCTTAGAGGTATAATATCCAGAGACGCTTAAATATGTAACTCTTCATTTTTAATCAGTAACCTAAAAATAAAGTTCCATGTTGCTAAATTTATAAATGACGGACTTCCAGACTAACCCATATACGAAATGTCTGCTCTTATTTCACCCCTTAGGGGTAGAATATCCTGAAACGCTTAAATACGTATTTACTCATTTTTATTCAGTACCCCAAAAGTAAAGTTTCATGTTTCTAACTTAAAAAATGACGGACTTTCATACAAACTTTCAACCCCTATTTCACCCCCTTAGGGGTAGAAATGCCAAAATTCCTTTCTTAGTGGGTGTCTACTCAATAAAACGATCCTACTTACCAAATTTCATAGCCCTAACTATCATAGTTTACAGTCGGCGATGATGAATCAGTCAGTCAGTCAGTCAGGACTTATCTATACAACAAATAAATAAAATTGGAGTGTCTGTTTGTAATATTAAAATAACCGCTTTTTATTTAATGCATACGTATGTATACACGATACATATACCAAAAATGTAGTTAAAATTTTTTTTGTCTGTCTGTCTGTCTGTCTGTTTGTTCCGGGTAATCTCTGGAACGGCTGGACGGATTTTGACGGGACTTTCACTGGCAGGTAGCTGATGACCCGGGGAGTAACTTAGGCTACTTTTTTTAGACTAACTTTGTCCCGCGGCGTTACTCGCGGTACAACAATAACCGCGGGTAACACCGCGGGGTTCAGCTAGTTATTTTATAAGTATAGATGATAGGATAGCAGCTGAAACGTGGCGCCGCGCCGCGCCGCGCACTTGCTTGAGTGTCACCGCGGCCATGAGATGGCGTTGGACACTTTATAGTATAGGCACCTGCCTTGTCTTACTGAACCTACTCAAGTTTGACTGGTAGATAATGCCATGTGGCATTAAGTCCGCCTCGTGCAATTGTAATGCAGGAAGTATAAATAAATAAATAAAAAGTTGTTTGGCCAGTAACTTTTCAGTCAACCCACCTGCGATATACTTTTTAAATTTAATATATTAAATTTGATATAAAATACTTTTCATCCAATCAACAGATGAGTGAAGGTCGTTTCTATTCGGATCTTAGACCATGGTGTACGAGTATGTATTTAGGTTACCTACTGGTTTTGACCATGCGCAAACCAACACGTAATGAGTTCGATTTCCTCACGCTTTACAGTTTGCTATCACATCACATTTTTTAGCGTACATCAATACAAACTGTTTATACCTGACTACAACTAATCCTAAAAGAAATCTCATAATTAAAAAATGCAGTGAGTGCCATCATTTTTAATGGGTATCAATGACACAATATACTATGGGTATTAATTATATTTTGTACACATAGGTAGGTACGCCTATTATTGGCTTTTAACCTAACAAACGGAAGAAGCTGCATCCTTTCCGCTTCTTTGTAAATAATTTTAACCATTCAAGGCAAACTTACAACTTCATTAAATATTGTATTTAATGTGCTAGTTTCCTAAAACATCATTCATAGATAAATCAATTTTTTTTTTAAACTTTCGCGTTTCATGATATATTAACAATTATTTTTACGGGAATTAACGCGATCACTTATTAAAAGGTATTACATACCTCAGATTTGCCTGACGTTTCGATCAGGTTGCACTGGCCGTGGTCACAGGCGGACCAGGTCAGCCAGTAAAAATAATTGTTAATAAATAAAATAATAAAACTGAATATCAAAATACATCTAATAATATAAATATATAATTTAAAAATTAAGCTCAAATCTGATAAAATAATACTTAAGTGTTCGCAGTACCAAGGTAGTGCGAATACTTAAGCAGTATTCGCATTACCTTGGTACTTCTTTGACGAATACTTAAGTAATATTTATTACCTTTTGGATGAGATAAGTATTTGAATGAAGAAGTTAAGTGAACCACAGCTTTAATATGTTAATTTTATGTAACAGGGCAAGTTATAGGTAGTCTCTTCCTCAGTTACCTACCTACCTATTGTGTATATGTAACTAATTTTATTTCCTTACATGTGCTATTAAAATTCACGACACTCTAGGGCGGAAGCATTTTATGATTCATTTTTCCTTCATAATGTTTGAAATGTGTCGTTTGTTAACCATTAAGCGTCATTACTTTACTTCTGGTAATGTTGGCACCTTTATATTTAGGTATGTAAGTACTTAACACATACACATTGTTTATGGTTTATAGCCTTTATAGGTCTGCAATTTACAACTACAAATTGTTTGACTTGGCCCCGAAGTGATCTTTGCGCTACAAAACCGGCTTTACCAAGATCAATGATATGCATTTATGAGTTTTATAAAATTTTTTAACGACTTTGACCATCATTTTATATCCATCATAAACTCGCATTATATTAAAAATAATAGGTACTTGCAAAAACCATAAGGATTTAGGTTTTTTAAATTGTGTGAGCCATTTTCATAAATAGAAACGTTTGTTAAACTCAAGCAGACACGATATCCGCAAATACGTAATTAGGCAAAATCCAGCTTATAAAAAGCTAATTGGCTTGTTTTTATATGGTAGGTACAGAGTATTTTTAAAACGAAAAACATGTATCTACATTAAGTTAGATTCGGGTAAAGTTGCTGCAGTCATACAGTTTTTAATTATGTCATAATTTTAGCGTATATAATAATTTTAATAGGAAAAATTTCTACAACTTCTAATTAGAGTACTTTTTTTTCGCTCTCCAAAAGTACTAGGTTGCTTTGATTACCATTAAGATCCTTCATTACTGTAATTATTTTTACTGCAGGCTGTTTTCTGTCTAAACCTCTAAATTTGCTTTGTAGGTTCTGAACTGGAGGAAACCAAAGGATGTCAGTACAAACCACAGAACAAATAACCTATGTTCTCTGTTCTGTGGTACAAACTAATCGCAGTGTTCAAATCTCACCTGGTGTGAAGGCGATAGCAATGTGCTGATCGGTGCCTTTTTTCAGTTTGCAAGGTATTTTGTTGCATGGTATGAGCTGCACATTTTGATTCAGATTGGGAAAGTTTTTGCCTGGAAAAAATAAATAAAAATTACTTAAACATAACATAATGTAAATAGTAGATATACATATTTATTTACAAAATCTACCTAGCCTTTCTTATGTCCGAGATTTGAGGTCGGCTACTAGCTCAACCGGTTTTAGCTGAATATCAGTTTTTCCACAGAGCGACTGACATCGGACCTCCGCAATCTTTGGAGTGAACTGAATTCGAAGGTTGAACTAGTTGTTAGTTATTTGAGGGCACTGACTTCTCAATAACGATTGCCATAGATAGTCCAACCGGGACCGACGGCTTAACGTGCTCTCCGTGGCACGGGCGCGAAACATCACCATCTTCCGTACTCCTGGCTGCTATTTAGAATTTCTTGTAAAAAAAACCTAACAGCAGTCCGATTCGGGAATCGAACCCGAGACCTCTTGATCTGCAGTCGCTTACGCTAAACACTGGACCAACGAGGCAGTCCTTATATACCATTACGCATTAAAGTGTTGAAACCAACTAAAAAAAATAATTACATCGTCAACATTTGTCAAAGTTTGTTTGAATACATATTACTGCAAATTACTATGGTTATATAATAAACTAGCTAAACCACGCGGTTTTACCCGCGGTTATTGTTGTACCGCGAGTAACGCCGCGGGACAAAGTTAATCTAAAAAAAGTCCTCATCTACCAGCCTGTGAAAGTTCCGTCAAAATCCGTCCAGCCGCTCCAGAGATTACCCGGAACAAACAGACAGACACAGACAGACAGACAGAAAAATTTTTTTTAACTACATTTTTGGTATATGTACCGTGTATGCATTGTGCATTTAGTAAAAAGCGGTTATTTTTATAATACAAATAGACACTCCAATTTTATTTATTTGTATAGATTAAGTAAGAAAAGTCTAAAGTGCATCTTTGAGCTATATTTAACTTAAACATACATAATTATTATTTTGTTAAAATCTTGACTTAGGACTAATCCCAGCCACACGACCATCACCATAATTTCTGTACACCAGGATCAACAGCAGTGACCTATGAAACGAACACACCGAGTTATGACACTCGAGATGTCCCAGGAAAAATTAAACTGTCTTGGAACCGGTTGCTAGTCAAAAGTTTATCAAATTTTATCTAATGTCGACGAGGAAGTATAAACGCTTGTTTAAGGTTATGACCTTACGGGCTGGCCGAGTGGACATTCTACGGAATGTCCACTCGGCCAGCCCCCTAATTAAACTGAAAGTCTACAAACGTGGACGTTCATAGAAAACTAAAAAATGTACGTATGAAAATGACGTATCAACGCTAAGTCATTATTATAGAAGAAGAATCAATGCGAAACACTTGCATATTGGCTAAGGGGTCTGATAAGGGTTCGAAACTCATAGGCCATCAGAAATATGCAAGTAAAAACGTATATTTATCCTATACTAGTTGACCCGGCGAACTTCGTACCGCCATTTATTCCTAATTATTTTCTAAATCCATACTTATATTATAAATGCGAAAGTAACTCTGACTGTCCTGCTTTCACGGCCAAACCGCTGTACCGATTACAATAAAATTTAGCATGGAGATACTTTGATTCTTGAGGAAGGATATAGGTTACTTTTTGCTGCAATAACGGACAAACCCGCGGGCGGAGCCGCGCGCAAAAGCTAGTTTTCAATAAACCTTTTTTTAATTATTTCCTACCACCTCAGCTAAAAAAAATATGTAAGCGTAAAAAGTTACTGGAATAGTGTGAAAAATCAAGTGCAACTTAATCGAAAGCAATACGACATTTTAAATGTTACGCCACGAATTTCTGTTTTCTGTTACATGAGTCATTTGACCCCAGCAATTCACCAACTCTCAGCTGTTAATAAGTAAACAATGCAACCAGCTACTCCCATTTTTACAAATGGTTGCCCTAAAATAATACGACAGCTTAATACGAGTTGTCTTTTCAAAATGTACTAGTCGCCCCTACGAATTTCGAAGGCTTCCCTCGATTATTCAGGGATGCCATCATCAGATTCTAGTTTCCTCATCATGGTACCTTGTGGGACATTTCCTTTCCAACAAAAATAGAATCATAAAAATCGGTTCATCAACGACGATGTTATCCGCAAACACTAATAAAAAAATAATATACGGTCGAATTGAGAAACCTCCTCCTTTTTTGAAGTCGGCTAAAAAAGAATACAAAATAAAAATAAAAGTCGCCCCTACGAATTTCGAAGGCTTCCCTCGATTATTCAGGGATGCCATCATCAGATTCTAGTTTCCTCATCATGGTACCTTGTGGGACATTTCCTTTCCAACAAAAATAGAATCATAAAAATCGGTTCATCAACGACGATGTTATCCGCAAACACTAATAAAAAAAAATATACGGTCGAATTGAGAAACCTCCTCCTTTTTTGAAGTCGGCTAAAAAAGAATACAAAATAAAAATAAAAAATATCACTGGGCAGTTCGCTTCCATTATTATTATGTTATAATAAGGTATTATTCACAGAACAGAGATTGTTCTGTGGCATTATTAATTAATATACTTTATTATTAAATATGAACGAGTAATCATTACGCCATTTTCATTTCTGTGCAAGGTTTATTGTAATTAAGATACTCGCGAGCCTAATTGTTTTTATTCGAGAATAAAATTTTAACAAAATTAAAACCGACTTCAAGGATTGACTCGATTTCTCTTGGATGTCATCATCAGATCTTAGTGTCCTTATCATGGTACCACCGTTGGGGCATCTCCTTTTCATTAAACAAAGGATCATCAAAATCGGGTCATGAACGACGAAGTAATCCGCGAACACATAAAAAAATATATATATACGGTCGAATGAAAATCTCCTCCTTTTTCTTAAGTCGGTTAAAAGAGAGAGTGTTTATTAAAATCCTCAAAGAATTAATCATCTCAGCTGAAAGACGTCCACTGCTGGACATAGGCCTCACCCTCTCCATAAAAACCGATAATGTGAGCCCTCACATTGGATTAACAACCTACATCCGATTAGATAAATTGTAATTAATTATATCTATTCATGTAGCAAAATAGATTGGTTATAATTTTACTTACATAAGGCCCTTCCTGTGCGTTTATAAGAACGCTTACCCTATGCGCCTCATGCATAGTCACGAATATTCACGATGCATACTTTACAAAATACCTTGCTTGGTAATAAAAATCCTGTTCGTAAATATATAGTTACATATGTACAGGTTGTAAAAAGACTGCTCCCGAAAACTTGGGGGTTGCATTCAGACCATGATACTGAATAGGTTTAGCGAAAAAAAAACGCAAAAAATATGTTAAGTTGTCTAAGTTCTTTTTTGTTTTTTTCTGGTCACATACACACAGTACAACATAATAGGACCCTAACTACCTAATTATCTTATTTAGAAAACCAAAAAACAAATTAAACTAATAAAACAGTAATGTATTTTAATATCACTCAGCTGGCTGGGAGGTCAACGTACCGTGCGCTAGCGCGGTGCATTGACCGGGGGCGGACGCGCGCGCGCGGGTCTCCCCTCGACCCGCTTCATTTGCGCTGTACCTACTGATAATACAAATAAGACTAATACTGCCTAGTTTATAATGCTGTCTAGGCACCAGGTGGTAACCTAGTACCTAGACAGCACAGCCCGCCTTAATTTTACAAACAGAACTTCTTAGAAACCTAAGTTCTAAAAAAATGCGAAATATTAAAGTAGGTAGGTGGCCATTAACAATGAATACAATTTAAGGCTCTAACTTTATGAAGCGTGCATCTGCGTAAACAATTGTCTATGTAGATGCGTATAATATTGTATTAGGTAGGTGCAAAACTTTATTTTATACACGACTACAAGTGTTGATTTCGCCACCGCGAGCGCATCGGCGCGGCGCATCAAAGCTCCGGCCGCGGGGCGGGAGGGGTCATTCGACCAGTCAGTCAGATTCAGTTATGACTTTGTTAAGTGCATGTCTGTGATACTGACACTGTTTACAAGGATAGGACTGTTCAACCATCGCAACGAACGAATCGTATTCCTCATTGACCACAGAGGTCAATGAGGAATACTAAATTGACTCGGCAGCATTCATTCCAATACAGTCTTAGTGTAAACAGTCTCCCGATCAACTCCTGTGGATTTATGAAGTGAAGGTTAAAAAGTTTAAAAGTGAATTTAATCAATAGTGTGTTCGTGTTTGCAACATTAAGCCTTATGTATGTATGAAATACGTAAATTAAGTTCTGTAGTAGTTACCAGTTGATTACTTAAACTTAAATGTAACTAATAATAAAACAGTAGGTATCAGTATTGGAAAACATTAGTAGGTACGTATTTTGTATTTGGTCAATTTGAAGGCTGACTTCTCGGGTGTATCGAACTCGAACATTAAAAATCGCAATTTGATCACAACGAGAAGGCCTTAAAAAACAGATTCGTAAAATAAAATTGAATGTGTGATTGAAAAACTTTGTTAAGTAGGTAGGTATCACTCTGCTACTCAGTTTACCCAAAACTTTGCCTAAATACTATGATTTTACTATAATTACAATCAAGTATAATGAGGCATTTTAACTATTTAACCATAAACCTAAATGTGTTTGAAGTCGTTGCAATAATAATATTTAATCAATCGCGGCCCGCGCGGCGCGCCCGCTGTGTCTGCGATGAGCGAGACACACGTGACGCGATACGTGCGTAATTATTACAATATGAACGTATTTTGTGATTTTAAAAACGTTAATAACTTTATTGTTTTGCTTGGTTGACATTTCTATTATTGTGTTTTATGTAAGTACACACGTTTTGTATCCGCCCCTAGTTTTCTCTGGTAATTAAAAACTAACAGTTGATGCCATTTCTGGTTCGACCGAGGCTACCGCAGAATTAGGTACGTAGAGTATAAAGTCACTACCTACTTTCGTTAGTAAGCATAAGCAACTGTACCGACGCGTAGGTACTTAAATTGTAATAAATAGTCATTCACTTAGCTACACGGTGCGCGCAATACATTGCTGGCTTCTGAAATGAATAAAAATCTTGACACATTGTTTTTTCCGGCTACAATTTTTTTTAAGGGCAACTGTTTGTTTTTTTTAATAGGTTTTGGGGTGCTGAAGCTACCTCTTTCGTTTTCGGTAGACGTCTGGTTACACCCTGTATATTACCTACTAGGTACACGTACGGCAGGTAGGTAGTACGTGTTTAATGGGTTTTATATTTAAACCACAGAATGGAAAATTATTTTATTGTCTGTTTAGTGATTTAAATACAGTGCTTTAAAAAAAAACCAGTTGTATAACAATAGTCCATTGAAATGTTAAACCATTTTCGGCTTAGCGTGCATTTCTCAGAGGACGCAATTTTATTTTTTAGATATGAAAAAGATGTTGGTGTAAAGTTAAATTCAAGTTTGTGGGGTTGCAGCCCTTGTCCCCCGGCCGCCGTCTTGATACAGGGGTGCAAATGGTTTTTATGGGTTATCTGCCAAAGTATAGGTCCGAAAAAAAATATTTGTGAACATTTTTTGTTGCCACTTTAATTATCTACAACTTTTTCTAAAACCTTTTAGTCGTAGAACCAAAAACACCAACGTTATAAGCGAAAATCTATAAAAAACTTTTTTTTTTTATATTGACCGTTATAACTTTTTAACCGTCTTCAAATAAGGAGGATTATCTCTATTCAACTGTATTTTTTTTATGTTTGTTACCTCATAACTTTCAACTGGGTGAACCGATTTTGATCATTATTTTTTATTTGAAAGCTGGTGCTTCCCGCGTGGTCTCATTTCAATTTGGTCCAGATTGAAGTCGGGTGTTTTTTTGTCAAATTTGTGATTATTTTCTGACAGTAAAACGATTATTAAAAAATGAAATAAGACTATTTTTATAGCAGCGTTTCTAAGGAATAATTTCCACACTATTTTTTTTTCAATTCCATTCACTTTTGAAGGTTTTACAGCGCTGCGTAGCAAACACTAATTTTCGGTATTCACAACTATAGGTAAATAAAATAAATATAATATAAATATAAATATTTTGGACATCTAAACACACAACGCCATCTAGTCCCAAGATAAGCAGAGCTTGTGTTATGGGGTACTAGACAACTGATACAAATACATATATACTTTTTTTTCGTAAATACATACATATTATAGATAGAACACACCCATTCATTTGCATGTATGCATATGAATGATTTACGATTTTTTCAGTGGAGATAATACTCTCTCCTCGGCCTTTTAGATGGGCCAGACAGTTGCTCGGGCTTTGGTTGACCTTCTATATAAAATACTTGACGGAGAACTGAAGAAGGAAGTGGTGTCATTGTCGGCAGTTCATCTTCAAAATCATTTCCTTCAGTTAATTTTGAGATTTCCATTACGTTACTGTAAGTCTCAATGGAAACACACTGCAAAACATTTGAGGCATGTTTTCTGACATCCAGACATTGCTCCACAGCTTCATTTGCATCTGCAAAATATTAACTTTAGGAGTTCTGAGGGTGCTAGTGATTTTGAGCTTTCATCAATATCTGTCCATATTTTCTCCAGCCCCAGTCTTAACAATAACTATTGAGACGTCGTCGGAACGTCTGTTTACAGGGTCCATAATGCTTTATTTTTGTACCGTCATTACGTACATCACAAACCCGCCATTGTCGCTTTGTACGTGAATGACTTATCCTGCAACGCTTCCACGCAAATGAAGCAATTGTTCACAAAATCAAGGCCTGTCCCTGGAGGATCTGAAACTGACGATGAACTGCTACTTTTGCTGAGACGAACGACATTATTCGTTTGACTGTCAATATAATAACAGTAACAGGCTATATGTACAGTAACTTTCGAAACAGTTTGTAAAAATGTTTCATTACCTCATAATTTTGGCTACTGCTCGGTCGAGTAAGGTTTATTCCTTTCGTCTATACAGTTCTGATTTCATATTCTCCTAAAGGTTTTTTACAAATAAAACAATCACGCATGATGGAATAAAATAAGAATCACCCTTAAAAAGTCCAAATGTATAAAATAGTACTTACTTATCCTCAAAATCATAAGAAAACCGAGTACAGAGTAAAAGACCTACAGAAGATACCTCGTAAAATTAACGCGCCTTCAGACTCTGCCTCGTAGAAGGTGGGGAGAAGAGTCAAATATAAATAGTTATAATATTACATTACCAATAAAAAAAAATTATAATAAATAAAATGATTGAAAGCTATCGTAAATCATTCATATGTATGTGAATAGTTGTGAATACTGAAAATGTGTTTGCTACGTAGCGCTGTAAAACCTTCAAAAATGAACGAAATTGAAAAAACATAGAGTGAAATTTTTTCCTTAGAAACTGCTATAAAAAAGATTTGATGTATTTTGTTTGAAAAATGATCAGAAAAAAAGTAATATCTATCAATAGATTTTTTTTCGAAAACTTTCATAGATTTTCGCTTATAACGTTGGTGTTTTTGTTTCTACGACGGTTTGTAAGACCTATACTTTGGCAGATAAACCATAAAAACCATTTGCACCCCTTTTTTCAAGATAGCGGCCTGGGGACAAGGGCTACAACCCCAAAAACTTGAATTTAACTTTACACTAACATCTCCTTCACATTAAAAAAATAAAATTGCGTCCTCTGAGAAATGTAACCCCAAATGTAACTTTTCAATGAACTAACACCAGTTTCTAGGAAGCATGCACCATACATAATTACGAAAACATATAAATATCTATGTTACGGGCAACGTGATTAACTGGGCATTATTAATAAGGATTGGCCATTATTAATAATGGCCGAAGGTACGTGTTCTATGTAAGAAGTCAGTGTTTGAGACAGCTTGAATGTGTCACTTACACCGGGCAGTATGAATAAGTCCCTACTTGTGTGTCAGGTTGGTTTTATTTATTGTTAACTTTTCATGAAAATTATGTAACTTTAAATTAATTTAATAAATATATACATTACACTTTTACCCATTTAATTAGTTTGCCCAATGTAAGGCGGGCATTATACATAATGACCGGGAAAAGAGATTAATCGTGCTGCTTTAATCACATTCCCCAATTGAGTCGGGCATTATGAATAGTGCCCGGACTTATCAAATTGCCCGTAACATCTACAAAAAGTTGTAGGTGGTTGGTGTAATTAACACCCAAGTATTTGCTAAAATAAGTGATTGCCAGTGACAGTATAAAAAAATATAAACCGCTTTTGTCTGTGTTGGTCATACGTACATAAAAAACTAGTTATAAAATGTTGTATGTACCTAGAGATAAAAGAGCAAATGTGAAGGTAAGTGAATACCGCTGCTTACATCGCGATCGATAGAAGCTGGCTCACTCACGGTAAAATTTGCCAAACTATCAATATTCCGTACGAAAAACATTATCAAGTAAAAATTGTCTGATTGTATGCAATCTCTTATTTTAACTTCTTGCCCAGACTTTTATAAAACCAGCATTCCTAGTCTAGTAGTGTGTAATACAAGAGAATAGACACGTAAGCGATTGTAAAAAAACGCGATACACTTGCAGCTTGGCTAAGGCGGCTGTTCTGTCAATGTCGAGCCTTGTATAACGTAGAAGAGAGTTCTCCTACGTATGACTGAGTAGTCAGTTAATGAAAAGAAAGTACCTAGATCAAATAGGTAAGATTTTTTTCATTCCCCCATCTCGGGGAGTATTTTTGCCCGTCGATATCTAACAGAAAAAGCCGTTTTTATCCGCTAGAGGGTAAAGTAAATTGAATTTGAAACATCGTGTGCACTAAGTTTGGGAATTCAAAACATCATTAAACCTATTTGCTTCTACCTCCATGGTGCCGAATTTATCATATCTACGACAACCTTTTTTTTAAATTGCTAAAAACTTAACACTTTACCTTCATACCTTTACTTTCATTTCCTCGCCGAGGTGGTATGACAAATTACGTTTTGCACTCGAGTGAAAAGATTTTCATCTCGTGCTCTTTTGATTTCCTTGCTAATGCTCAGGATTCAGAACTTTGCACTCTTGTATAACAAATAAATATAAGATGAACTATTTTACAATTAGATATTACAACTTTTGTTGATTAACATCGCTGCAAAATTTATTACATGTTATGTTTTCGGAGAGATTGTTAGGTATATCTCCTATAAAATTATCTATCCAAACCACACATTAACAAAACAGAGATAGTCAGAGATTTCTCTAATAGACTAGAAATAATTATAATTATTTAACTAATTGTAAAATAGTCCTTATAGGCGTTTATAAATGAAATTAAAATAAAGTAAGGTTAAAATAATTAAATTTATAGAACTAAAATGAACATCTATTTGACTATTATTGTTTAGTTTAGTGTATTGTTACACGGATGCCAACGAGTTTATTAAATGTAAACAATATTATCTAAAATGATCAATACATTATACTAAAAAATTATTATAATTATATAAGTATGGCCATTTTATAAAAAATATTTTATTTATTTTATACAATACGAAATTAGAAAAAACTAGGTATGTTTTTTAATGTAGGAAAAAACTGCGTCTAAATATTTGCCTTTTATCTTGTAATGTGTGTGCATTAGGTCTATTTTAAATTAATCTTTTATCTACATTAAGTTTTAAAAATGTATCAAGCTGAATGATGATCTCCGACGTCCGCATTGACACGTGCGAGTTTGATACGCTGATTAACTATTGACGCAATTAAAATGTTCCATTAAAATAGCTGCATTTCGTAGAACTTTTTTTAAATTGCTAATAATATTTGTAACAGTTTGAGGTTAAAGGAGCCTAAACTGTCCCCTATTCCCTGTTAATCCTGGAGGACCCGTTTGTTATCCTCCATTATTGTAAAATAAATATTATTTACAAGATACGTATTTTACATTTGAAAATGTCAAACTGGCTATAAAATGACAATTCCTGTAATATTCTTCACGTCCATACTACCTTTGTAAATACGAGGACTAAAGTGGAATAAAACTAGTTTTATGAGTTTATCGCTTGGGCGTAACGACTTATTGTACGCATAAAATGGTCCTTAAGCGGCGATACTTTACTTATTGTAAACCTTTTCAAGGAAATAAAAACAAAATTAACGATGCTTTTATAAATATAAAATGTTAAGTTTGTTTGTGAACGGTTCGAATACTTTAAAAGCCCTGTATAAATCGTGTCATATTTTGACACGAAGTACAACCCGTCTCAAAGATTGTTTTTACCCATTTTCCATGTCACTTTTCTTTATTATCTTTACATATTCTAAAATGAAGCCACTTCCGCTATTTGCCCGCTTAGATCTTTTAAACTACTCAACAGCATCAGCATCTTTAATGCAGTTTTCACCAATAGATGGATAGAGTGATTCGAGTCGAGTAGAAGGTTCATAATGTGTACCTAATACAAGCATATTATAGTAGAGGAAATCCCAGAAATTCAGACTTTCGCTCGAAGTCAGATCATGTCGCTAGTTTCTTATAAATGTACTTATTCTTTTGATGAAATGGCAACCAGCCGGATCTCTCTGATCAGCTATTTCTGTCAATGTCAAGTGTTTAAAGTCTTCAAATCTTAAGTCTTCAAGTATTTAAGTATGATGAAATTAATGATAAAAAATATTAAAAATATGGATGAGATGAAATGGGGACCGTCTTTCGAAAAAACAAAAATCGATCTCCCTTATAAATGTAATCCCGATAGGTAGTAGAAGTAGTCTTTTATAAAAAGTATAGTTACGTTAAGTTTGTAACTGACATCAATGATACAAAAAACGTTGTTTTTACTCGTGTAGCTAAGGTTGTTGTCGATCAAAAGTTAAAGATTTTTGTCATGAAATAAAAAATGATTGATTTATATTGCTTTGTTTTTGATCTCTGCTATTTATTGCAATATATTGCCTTAGATAACAGCAAAAAACTAATAAAGAACTTAAGATTTTTTTTTAAATTAGCCGAGCCAAGCAGTGGTACGTTATAGGTTGTTGAAGGAAAATTTGATATTTAAAGGCTCGTACCAACTCTTCAAGCCAGTGTGGTAGGTATACTAGGTCAAAACCTTTTTAAGGAGTGGCTTATGTCCAACAGTGGACAGTGAAAGTCTGTTAACGATGACTCTTTGTAGAGGTAGAAATTAGTCGCAGACAGAGAATTATTAATTTAAATTATTCTGATAATTCGAAGAAGTGCCCTCTATTTCTATTTCTCATCACACCTGATTTCTATACCTAAATCTTTTAATTTAATATTTTCGTTGCTTCTGAATCTGAATTTTTGCTTTGTTATATTATCGTCCTCTGAGTCTTTTTCCTAAGTAATCGTCTTTTTACGGCTAAACTTCGATTCTGATGTGGGGTGATTGTCATCAGACTCCCACAACCCAAGTTGTTAGGTACTAGGTGATAAAGGGTTAAGAATGGTCACCCATCCATAGATTGACCTAGCTAAGATTGCTTAACTTCTCAATAGGTTAATGTGTACGTGGTTACCACTTATTACTAAATTTTCGACACCTATCTATCAAATCTTGATATTTAAGCATTGTTCAGTATTTTATGTCATTATTTATGTGCCTATGAAAAATCTGTCAAGGACTCTGGTCTCCGCCTTTGTCTTATTAGATAATATTTTTAATACCTAGTTATAACCTAGACAGATATATAATTATTTACTTTTTATTGCTTTGTATCTCAATAAGATGAAGTAGGTCGGTATAAATTTTCCACCGGTGAACAACAGTTAAAAACAATTATATGTAAAACTAGCTGAACGCCGCGGTGTTACCCGCGGTTATTAATGTACCGCGAGTACATTAATAATAACTTTCAAGAAAAGAGCTTACTTTAACCTTAATGACTGTCTGTGTACTTGTGACCACGTGTCAGTATGTATTGTGACTCCCTCAGATCATAAAAATAAGATCTGAGGTGACTCCTAAATTGCAGGCCGGCAGTAGTCACATTCCGCAAAGTGACGCGTCAGTTTATTTGCCTATATTTATATTCTGTAGCATGAAACAAAATATTGAAGGGCATTTTTTGTGCGTCAAGCTACACGTTACATGGTCTTATTCTTTTAATAAATCTAAAATAAAAACTCGTAAAAAGTGCAATGCAAAAAAATATTTCGCGTTGTAAAAACATTACAATGATTTACGATCAAAATAAGTGTTTAAAATGACCTTTGAACATAGAAAAGTCATGTATCTCTTGCAAGCGCTCTTATATTTTGTAATCACGTATTTATTGATTGTAATTAATTAACGTACAAGTACACTTTTAACAAGAATAAAACCGACTTCAAGGTTCGATTCGATTTCTCTTGGATGCCATCATCAGATATTAATGTCTTTATTTATTTATTTTGGTTTGGAAAACCAACAGCTACAAAAAGAATATGGTTTGTTTCATATGCAACATCAAGCCAATTACAGGTTTTCACGAATTGTAACATAATAAATTAACAAAAGTTCTAACCAACACACTAACCAACACGACTTTACACCATTACAATAAACAATAATAAAAACATAAATAAAAATAAAAATACAAATACAAAAACAAATACAAAAATGTTATCATTGAAAAAACTTAAGATTCAGCATACTCCGTACAACATTAATGCTGGTATTAAAGGGATCAATAGAGTACTCCTTGCACAATTTATTGAAGTCGTCGCTCGCTCTAACGATAAACGAATTTTTTCTATAGTTGGAAGAGGAAAAGGGGACACAAATCGGTGGATTGAATCTAACTGACCTACGGGGTACATTAAACTTTAACTTTTGCAACAGGTGTGGACAATCAATTTCATTTGAAATAATTTTCAAAAGGAAACAACAATCTCCTAATTGACGTCGATTTATAAGTGGCTGGATATGAAACCTTCTGCATAGACCAATGTAATTACTTGCGCTGTATGGGATATTCAGACGAAAACACAGAAACCTCAAAAAACGTTTCTGAATATTCTCGATACGATCGATGTATTTGTAATAACAAGGGCTCCAAATTTGTGAGGCATATTCTAGGTGGCTTCTAACAAAGGTACAGTAAAGAATTTTAAGCGTTTTAGCCTTTACAAAACATTTGGAAATCCTCATCACGAATCCCAATGCCTTCGAAGCTCTTGCAATCATTTGTTCGATATGCTCATCAAACAGTAGCTTCGAATCGTGGTAAACACCGAGGTCTCGTACGCCATCACATCTGGATATTACTTGACCCTTAAGTTCATACGGCGCGAGTATTGGAGAACGTTTCCTACCAAATGTGACGACTGAGCATTTAGCGGGGTTAAGTTCCAATTTATTTACATGACAGTATTGATCGAGTCGCGATAGGTCTGATTGAAGTGCTTGCACGTCCTTTGCCGATGATACTACAGAATAAATCTTCATATCATCGGCAAAACAGAGCAAATTAGAACCTTGGAAGCAGGAGTCGATGTCATTCACATAGATAGTGAAGAGCAGGGGACCCATTAAAGAGCCCTGCGGTACACCGCTGGGGATAGAAACCCAGCTAGAAATATAGTTACTGACTACTACAGCTTGCGTCCGATTTTCCAAATAAGAGGAAAACCACCGAAGTAAGTCTCCCCTTATGCCACTGTTAAATAACTTCATTTTGAGCATGTTGTGATCTATTTTATCGAACGCTTTGCTGTAGTCGGTGTAAATGACATCAACCTGAGCACCATCCTCCATACCCTGTGTCACATAATCATTCAGCAGTACCAAGTTTGAAACCGTTGAGCGACCCTTTAAAAAACCGTGTTGTGATGGATTAAAACAGTTTTTGAGTGCTGCGTATATCTGACCGTAAATAATCTTTTCAAAAACTTTTGCTAGTACACACAATTTGGAAATGGGTCTATAATTAACAATTTCAGGTTTAGGCCCTTTCTTGTGCACTGGGGTGACATAAGCGGACTTCCAAACCCGAGGAACAGTACAAGTAGTAAGCGACTTTTTAAGTAACAGCGATATCGGCAGAGCAATGGTTTTAGCACATTTAATGATAAATTTGGGTGACAGATGGTCAGGACCAGCAGCCTTCGATGGATCAAGGCTACTTAAAACTTTAGTAAGATACTCCAAATTGATTTCAATTGTGCTGATGTCACAAGACGTATATGGTGTATTTGTAGTGCAGATGTTTGTACTCGTAGAAGCGTCAGTAATTGGGTCAAGAAAAGTAGAATGGAAATGTGCAGAGAATGCATTACATATTTCATCAGCAGATGAAACTGATACGCCGCTATAATTAAAGTAACTTGGCAGTGAGTTAGATTTAGAGCGTTGCTTTACAAAGCTCCAAAAATATTTGGGATTCCTTTCAATAGACTCTTCAGCAGAAGTCAGGTACTTAGAGTAACAGTCAGCTTCAAACTTTTTTACCCTATCACGTAAGAGCCTGAACGTAGCCCGGTCATGTGAACGTAGCCGGTCGGTTTATCATGGTACCACCGTTGTGACATCTCCTTTCCATCAAAAAAAGGGTTCATCGAAATCGGTTCATAAACGACGAAGGTATCCGCGAACACACATGAAAAAAAAAATATATATACGGTCGAATTGAGAAATCTCCTCCTTTTTTGAAGTCGGTTAAAAAGAGGTGACTCTTTCCTCGAAAATATAAAGTCTGTAAAAATGAATCAATTGGTATACCTACCTATTTGTATATAATAAAAGCAATCACATGTTTTTGTATCAAAGCACAAAAATCATGCGTCAATAAACGCGTTTGTATGCATAACAACAAATCACGGACGTTCGTGACCAGACTGTTATTAGATTAAAATATATTTATGATACGAATGCAAATAATTTAGAAGTAAAACTAGAATGGGAGATCAGTTCATATAAATAATTATAATTGTATTTTTCATCAGGAAATATACTTAATTTAAAAATACTAAATAATAAAACATTTATGCAATCGATTTTTAATTATAGAATTCTGTTAACTAAATGCTATGAACTAAAAAAAACTTTAAATAAATCGAGACCTATTATTTTATAACGAATATACTTTAGGTATACATCGCTTTAGTAATTAACATAATTATCTCAGACATTGAGCAAAAACTGTTTTAATTTTTTTAAGATTTTTCAGAAATAATAAATATGACCTCATCTGTAACAAGAAAAACTTAACATTAAACTAACGCACACACACAGCAACTTTAACAACATGTTTATGGTTACTCTAATATTCTTTTTTTTGCGTTTAATTGGCCGTCACGTAACACCGTCTTTTGGCTGAGTTGATAATGAGGAAACTACCACCGAGGAAATGATTATAATCTTCAGCCTATAGTGTGTTATAACCCGCTGGGGTCGAGGTAATCTTTTAAACGAAGTATTTTTAAATTACCACTATTCCTTTTTTTAAGGAGGTTTACATCTTGTAAATATCTCGATCACCCACTCTATACATCCTAGGTCCCTGTGCCTACGTGATAAGATTAGTATGTTGTCAATACTATTATGTTTTACGGGCCCGTTTGGTGACGGTCGAAAACTACCCGTGCGTGTGAGTAGAGCTGAGTAATGGAGCATAGTGTACAGGAAAGTGGCAGAGAGGCCTATGTCAAGCAGTGGATTATTAAAGGCTGTTGACGAAGTGATGAGACGTTTTGTTTCATAACGTACATTACATTGAGACTAGTCCAATACCATTTTCTCTTTCATGTTTGTGGATTTTACTCAAAAAAGTGATTTCTGTTACCAATAAATCATTATGAAAGATGCTCTTTAAATATTTACATTAGTTATGCCGTAATTGTAATAAATGATATCGCGTAGTCGTAATGTGTGGACTTTCACTTTTAAAGTTTACCACAGCTCAAGGGTCCGGTTTGTATATTTTCAACTTACTTATCTTACCTATATGTATGTAAATATAAGATATGTAGTAAACAATAGATGTATGAATTGGTATTTATGATATTTAAAAGTTTTGACGGGTCTGTTGGTCTAGTGGTAAGTTATTTTGATTGCTGAACCAGAGCACGCGTATTCGATTCCCGACCAAATTTCTGTATGATGAACACGTACGTTTGTTATGTGTATATGTGTTATTTATCTATAATATAAGTATGTTCATCAGCACTCTGTTTGTCTTGTGTTGTTATTCAGAGTAACACATACGCTACATACTATTTAACGCGATTACCAACATATACAGGGTCAGAAACGAGGGCAGAAGCAAGTTTTATAAATGCTAATGAAACTACGGAATGGATTTTATTAAACTTTACAGTAATTTAGCTATATCGGAATAACATTTAGGCTACTGTTAACCACAACAACCGATATACACATTTATAAATCAATAGTTTTATGCTTTCTTGTCTTTCCCATAAACCTATTATTATTTTTATGTCAGAACATTAGTATCTCTTGTAAACTTTGGTGTAAGACCATCGTTCATTCGTTCAGACATGCAGCGAATTAGCATAATATATCAACATATTTAACATTAAATAACACGTGCAGGCGCTAAAATTAGCATTTTAGTACCAACATGTAGTTATGAAAAACTAAAATACAAGGTTAAATTACGCAATGCTACTTAAACCAAAAAATAAATATTACAACATAAAATAGTTGTTAAAAGTCAAGTAATAGTTGGAATAACAATAAAGATGGCAACGAATTTAAATTCCATTTATCGCAGTACCACACAACTAAAGACGAAATCGTTAACTAGAATACTTAACATAAAAGTAATAACTGACGTTTGGATATGGTACATTCTTGGTTAACTACATGGTACGATAAGCCAAATATGCCATTCTAGATTTTAAAGTTATTTTTTAAATTTCATCAACATTTTAGTGAGCGATAAGACCGCCGATTGTTACGTCTGCGTCTTTGTAACTCATCCTCTGTTGCGTCCATTTTATTCATATTTTTTTAATCTGCTATAATGTTAAAAAAAACTGAATGTTTCTGTTTTTCATTAATTATATTTTACAAATGTATGTGAATACTATTTTTCTTTCAAATTAATAACAAGTATTAACTTTATGTCAATAATTAGTTTAAAATAAATAAAAAGTAGGAGAGAAGAAAAAATCCCACTATATTTTCGTAAGGTTTGTTTTCAGAATAATAAAACTTTGTAATTTGTTTGGTATCCATATTTATAGGTTCTGATATATCTATATTTATTAAATTTATATTTATAGACCTATACAATGACCTGCAATCCAAAATGAAGCGAACCATCTGTAATCTCCTTCCACAGTAGAATACTACACTGTGGAAGCGTAGTATAGATATTAATTAAACTTAGTATAACGTAAAATACATATTGCAAGCAATACACTTCATATTATTCCAACTCGTTGTATTTTGTTAGCTTCTACTTTATGTCCTTTAAGTATCAAACAGTTAAAATTCTCCTGGCGCGGTGTTTGCCGGGTCAGCTAGTCCAAATATTTGATTGTTGTCGCGTAGCTTTAATGTTCCTTGTTTGTGGTTACCTAGTGATTTCATTTGGTCACTTTTCTAAGTGCAAAGTGTAATTTTTTGTGATTATTGTTTTTTTTCTTTTTTTTCCCCTGTACAATTAACATCAGAAATGTGGTGTTTACCTGTAATTGTTTGTTACACTTGAATTATTTAATTGTAAATTATTTATTATTAATGTAGTAGTGTAAAAAATGTTGGTAAACCAAAATAAATATCTCTGCCTGAAAAAAAAAATTCAGAAGTACCGTATATTTATCGCCAGATAAACAATAACATATCCTGGCTATCATCTGATGACTGTATACTGTATAGGATAAGTATCTGTTAGTCTATTAATTTTAGAGTATCTTCAATGCCTTTCTGATCTGCATTCAGTAAACTTGAATACCTGCTAGAATTGAATCGTTTCAATTCGAATCTATTCTAAGCAAATCCTAAAGTTATTCAACCGTATATTGTCCATTTTCTTAGACACAAAATATCACTCGAAACAGCGAAATAAAACGGCAATCAATCGCTTCTTGGAGTTTCTACCGTATGTATTATATAAACAATTAAACAATTATGTTAAATATGTAACATAAAATTTAATATGAACCTTAAATCACCGTATTTTCATTTATACCCTGACAGCATTTATTGTTCGTCTTTTTGGTTTCTATGAAACACACAGACACAGGTCCAGAGATCTAGATAAGACCAGTTGTGTACTGTGTGTACACGGGTAGGAGTAATGTATTGATTAAGTAATTATTAGTAAACGAAATATACAGATAAGAGTTAGTGTATCGACTAAGCTGTACATAGAAAAGTCTAAGGTCACACTCGTTGTAAACGTAATTAAATCATAAAGTACTCGAAGAAGCCGTGTGAAACCAGTTTTTTAATCACATAAAAGTGCACATGCCGTCATTGCATCGTTTTTAATCTATTGTACTGTAGGGATCCCGAGGTAACTGCGTCGTAAAAAATCATTTAACAAGAATGGGCACTTAAGACTAGTATTACCAGGAACACAGTATAATTGAAGACTTATCCTAATATTTCTCAACTATGACCTGTGACCCTGCGCTTTGTTAAGTGCAAGTACTTCTCCAGAAATAACTATATTAACTGAAAAACTGTGATCTACCTCTGTCGTCATTGTCATAAAACAGTTTACCAATATGACAATATTGAAATGTAAATAGAAATACTACATCACAACACTATTTGTTGTAAATAGGTGAAGGCACTTTTAGCGAAATGTGAATAAAATAACTACTTAATAAAAAATACACATTGTTGTTTTTTACAGGACAAAACCACTAGTTGGGAATAATAAATTATTATTTGTGACTAATAAAATGACTAGTGAAAAAAATACACATTGATATTTTTTTAACAGGACAAATCAATTTGTTAGAAATAATAGATTTTTATTGGACACCCTACTCTAGTCAAGAGACGCAACGCGGTAGAAATCGATGTGTCGTGGTCTATATCGACCTAGATCCTACTTCTCAAGAAAAAACGTGTTTATAGTAATGAATATCGTGTGAATTATATAGAAAGGACAAAGTAAAGTTTTTATTTCTATTGTATATTAATCAAGTATTTTTACTCTACGGTCTACTGTAGATTCCCATTCAATAATAATGTATTGATAGTACGACTTCTGTAACAGTTACTTATTGAATTTAATAGACCTCATCCGTTTACGTAACATGGAAACGATGTATTGTATGTACATATTAAGCTAAATACTTGTTTTCTGTGAACGTAAAACGAGACGAAAGCAGGTCGTGTTCTAACGGACTATGATTTCTTAAAGGCGAGTCTCACCTGCACATTGCTGCACGTCAGTGGCGGCGGCGACAGCGACCACAGCGAAACACACGACTACACTGATCGAGACCATTGTTGCTTCTGAATTCTGATTGAACTATTACAACACGGACAACGCAGACGACGAACACACTGCACAGCGGGCAGATTGAGTATCAGCTTCCTTTGTATTGACACGACGTTTAATGTATGTACAATAAGCTAGCTTTGTCCGTGTTTGCACTTAATAGACGGGGAGATGGTCGCGTGCTTGGGTTCAAATTCAACGCTGTCCGTGATTCGGCGTCGGATTTATATCTTGTGTGAATGATGCGCTGATTATGTGAATCATTTATTTTAACATACCTTGGCGTAAAATCTGTCTGATGGACATTACGTGGAAATTTTGGTTTGTTTTTATTATGATAAATTCCGCTGGTTACATGGTCGACGACTAAATGTTCCAAGAAGAACTTGTTCTTGTTGTGCTTTGCTGTCCAGACTGGTTTTATTGGACTTGAACTGTTTTTATGAAACTCCTTGTTTGTACTTTGGACCGAGACCAGACTAACAGATATTGTTTGTATTTGTTTTAGTTTATTGCTCAAAGGAAGACCATATAGGTTACAGATATAAGGTGCATGTATGCATGAGCGTAATGTGCGCAAATTTCATTAATAGGTCTTTCTACACTATAATGATCATCAAAATGTACAGATGTGGAGAGCAAGTTAAGCCGTCGGTCCCGGTTGTCATGAACACCTATGACAATCATTATTGGGAAGTGAGTGCCCTCAAATATTCTGACAGCTAGTTCAACCTTCGAATTCAGTTCACCCTCAGGTTTGCGGAAATCCGTTGCCAGTCGCTCCGTGGAAAAACTGATATTCAGGTAAAACCGGTTGAACTAGTAGTCGACCCCAAAAAATCTTGGGAATAATAAAGGCTAGGAAGATGATGATGCTTATTTATTTTTAGAATTTAAAGATTTAATAGGTAGGTATTTCACGTGTTAGTATTTACTACAGTTATAGCGAAACGAGATGCATTTGATAACTGAATTTAATCGACTGTTAAGGAAAATTTTCGAAAAATACCTAGGTAATTGATATTCTTAGGAATCTTATTCGAGACTAGCTGAACCCCGCGGTGTTACCCGCGGTTATTCTTGTACCGCGAGTAACGCCGCGGGACAAAGTTAGTCTAAAAAGTAGCCTAAGTTATTCCCGGGATCACCAGCTACCTGCCAGTGAAAGTACCGTCAAAATCCGTCCAGCCGTTCCAGAGATTACCCGGAACAAACAGACAGACAGACAGACAGACCGACAGACAGACAGACAGACAGACAGACAAAAATTTTTTTAACTACATTTTTGGTATATGTACCGTGTATACATACATATGCATTGAGTAAAAAGCGGTTATTTTAATATTACAAACAGACACTCCAATTTTATTTATTTGTATAGATAGCAACACAATGCTTTAAGGCGGAGGGACAAGTATTAATTCACATCACACGTCGTGGCGTCGGTACCTAGGTAGGTATGTTAAGTTTTCTTGCTGTGTTCATAAATAGTTCTTATACAAGGGTTAGATTGCATTACCTAGACTTTATTTTTTTATTGAAATGCAATTTAATAAAATTAACATTTTATGTCTGACGCATCGCAATCTCAAAATCATTTTTATATAGCACGACAATCTCTTTCGTGTCCTTACTTACCAACAACTTTTTTTAAGTATTTTTTTCTATCTGTAGGTACTAATCGGTATTTAAAGCTGAAGAGTTTGCTTGTTGGTATGCTTGAATGTTAATCTCAGGAACTACTGATTGGCTTTGAAAAATTCTGTCAGTATTAGAATGCCCATTTATCGAGGAAGGCTATAGGCTATATATCATCACGCTAAGACCAATAGGAGCGGAGCACCAATGAATAATGTTTCTAAAACGGAGGAAAATTATCACCCTACGGGCAATAGGAGACGCAAACAAGGTTGCGTGGGTCAGCTAGTATTATTATAAAGCAGAAGAGTTTATATGTTTGTTTTGTTGAACGTTCTAATCTCTAGAACTACTGATCCCATTTGAAAGTTATTTAGTTTTAGATAACGCACTTATCGTGGAAGGCTATATCTTCACGCTACAATCAATAGGAGCGGAGTATCAAAGAATTTTTTTGCAAAAACTGCATAGACCATTACCCGCTTAATAACACGCTGTTATTAACGTCACCTGTATATCTACCTATGTTCGTTTGTAACCGACTTTTGAAAGCGTGTTTTTATTTTATTTTTATTTTTTTTTATTATTTACTGCGATAGAATAGTACAGTAAAGCTACTAAATTATTTAGGTATTTATCGTATGGCCATGTTCGCCAGACTTCCTCACGTGACTCGTCACCGGGTCGGAGGATCCTCACTTTGTGTTGGAGTAACATAACACCCGTCCCTCCACACTCTGTTATTTGAGTTGAATCAACTTATACCACATCCATTGTTATTCAATTTTGTCTGACAAAAGCATGAAACAAGTGTCAAAACCGTAGTCACGCGTTATTAAAGTGTTATGGACTATGGTACATTACACTACATGGACTACGGCTTTTGAAACTTAGTAATGTACCATAGTCCATAACAATTTAACAACGCGTGACGGCTTTTGATACTTGTTTCATGCTTTTTCAGCGTCGTTTTATGTCGTAGTTGGGTTTTAGTTTATAATTTTATTTTTAACAATATTTCGAGAGCGTCAATGATTACATCAGTCTTTCGTTGAAACTTGAAGGTGTGTCACAGTAGGCGGAAGGAAAGTCGTTAACTTTAACACATATCAAAATTTAAGGTATTAAACCGCAAAACATAGTATAAATATAAAACAACAAACAGATTTAAAATAAATAATAATTATGTATATCGGGCATCTTATATAAAACGCAAACTAAGCAGAACTTGTACTGTGAAAGATTTATTTTTGGAAATACATAGGTAGACATTACTGCACCACCGATGCAATGGTAGGGTATATTTAAACTAAAAATATTATACATCTAAAGAGCACAAATTTCTCTCTTATAGATATATCATAAATACAATATGTTGTTTACTGTTAATTAATGCCTTGGTTTTTGTTCCATAACTTTTGAAATTCTAGTTTATATTATTTTGGTCTAAAAAGTCTTGAATAATATGTATTTACCAAGATTTAGACATAACGGTTAAGATACGGATAAGGTAATCGACCTTTAAAAAAATATTTCAAAACTTTCAGGCAGCGTCAAAAGATTCACTATTTTTCCAATTCGCACAATTTTAAATATCCAAGATGGTAACTTTACAAATTCTAGAAAGATTAAAAACGCGGATACTACTATTAAGTACTGGTAGTACGAAATAATCTATACTAATGTATAAAGCTGAAGAGTTTGTTTGTTTGAACACGCTAATCTCAGGAACTACTGGTCCGATTTGAAAAATTCTTTCATTGTTAGATAGCCCATTTATCGAGGAAGGCTATAGGCTATATATCATCACGCTAAGACCTACAGGAGCGGAGCAACAATGAAGAATGTTACAAAAACGGGGGAAAATTATCACGCTACAGGCAATATGAGACGTAAACGAAGTTGCGTGGGTCAGCTAGTCGTTTATAATCACGATAAACCGCATAACCTATTGAATATGATTGCATAGTTGCACACTAATTGCAATCGTTGCGGTCTGACGCTGCTTTGACATTAAACAATGAGTAAAACTCTTAATTACCTACCCGTTGAGATTGACTGCATAAGGTAACAATTTGCTCAGGTTTCTTTCTATATTAAAAAAAAAAGTTTTTTAAGACAAAGAGATTTTGTGATAGCAACCAGACTGAGGACCATCTATTGATGACAAAAAAATCCTACTAATATTATAAATGCGAAAGTTTGTAAGAATGGATGGATGTTTGGATGTTTGTTACTCTCTCACGCAAAAACTACTGAACGGATTTGGATGAAACTTTACAGTAGTATAGCTTATACATCAGAATAATACATAGGCTACTGTTTGCCGCGATAACCGACATATACGCGGGCGGAGCCGCGGGCAACAACTAGTATGTCATAAAATCAGATACTTGCCAGTACGTAGTGACAAGTCAAACATTTGACAATCGCCAAACATCCGATGAATAAATTACAATAAACATAATTCCAAAATAATTTCAATGACCATGCTACGTCAAGGATGGATGACGATTATTTCATTTCGAAATAACAATATATTGAGCATGGATTCTCACGAAATCTTCCAATTAGATTGAGGAACAAGCATCGATTTTTCGAGAAGCGACTTTAAATTCAAATGCAGATCTATATAACCCCAAATTTTAATTTTAAGTCATTTAAATAAGATAACGATGTAAAAATGTTTAAAATCTTTATAAATATAATTCGTCTGTGAGTGTGTATGTCACTGAACTACTCTCAAACGACTGGACCGATTTTGATGAAATTTTTTGTGTGTGTTCAAGGGGATCTGGGAATGGTTTAGATTCACAATTTTGCCCGCTGGACAATGTTTTTTTAATTAATTTTTAATTTATTAGTAGTTATGGCAAAGCGACGTTTGCCGGGACAGCTAGTATAACATTATCAAGTTAGTGGAACTGACAGCAACAGAATATACTGGATTAAGTTAGTCCAATATTGCGTTTTGTTGATCTTTTGTGTTTTTTTTTGAGTTACCTAACTTGTGACTAGTAACTTGTATGGATACCGGCAAGTAAGTATCTCACGTCATACGGAGATCACAAGTAATCTATACTAATATATAAAGCTGAAGAGTTTGTTTGTTTGTTTGTTTGTTTGAACACGCTAATCTCAGGAACCGCTGGTCCGATTTGAAAAATTCTTTCGGTGTTGGATAGTCTATTTATCGAGGAAGGCTATAGGGTATATATCATCACGCTACTACTAATGGGAGCGGAGCAACAATGAAGAATGTTTAAAAAACGCGGGAAATTTTCACGCTACGGGCAGTATAAGGGGTCGGCTAGTACTATCTAATACTAAATTAGATTTAGGAAAACACTATTCTCAAATAGTTGCTTGTGCTTGCTAGGATGTTAGAATAAACCAAGACCAAAATAAAGTGGATAGGACCAACAAAGTTTCGACTATATGACTAGCCTGACTGCAGCTGTAACTGCTATAGCTTGGTACCTACGTGTGATTTTAGACATACTTACCTATAAGTATAAATGGGGTAGTAATTTTTAGGCTTTCATCTCGTCGCTGCCTACTGCGCTGTGTTTTGTAGATTTCATCCCTACACGGGACAAAACAAAACCTTCGTGAGAATCGTGTAAACCACAAATGGTTTTTTGAGTCTCGATATTCTATCTATACTAATATATAAAGCTGAAGAGTTTGTTTGTTTGTTTGTTTGAACACGCTAATCTCAGGAACTACTGGTCCTATTTGAAAAATTCTTTCAGTGTTAGATAGCCCATTTATCGAGGAAGGCTATAGGCTATATATCATCACGCTAAGGCCTACAGGAGCGGAGCAACAATGAAAAATGTTACAAAAACGGGGGAAAATATCACGCTACGGGCAATAGAAGACGCAAACGAGGTTGCGTGGGTCGGCTAGTTTATAAGATCCCTCGCAACACATGTATAAAGTCTCTTTTTTAAAGATTGTCTATTGTCTATGCAACAAAAAATCGACGTTGCTACGACAAGTTTTGAACTAGAAGCATTCCACAGGTTATAAAATTAGAAAAGATAGAAAGAATGGTAAAGAATCAAAACAAACGATCATTAACTAAACATAATTTTATTTAAAAAAACTGTTAATAAATGGCAAATAAAACTCAGTCTTTTCAATTTACTTCATAATATCCATCTTAACATAGGCTATTTTATGTACTTCAAATCAAATACCTAGACATTTTAGAACTTTTATTAGGCTGTAATTTGTTACACAATAAGTGAATTATAAAATGCAATAATGTTGATGTCTGTGTCAAGTTAAGCAGCGATCAATTCCTAATTAAGTTATCTTTGTATACCTACTTTTAATAATGACATAACTAATTAAGAGTATGGTAGATACCATGGAATTATTTTAACTACTTTATAGAACGCTGACAGCGTCTATTTAGGTGGAGTTGGATTTATAGAATCTACATATTACCACAGGTGGTACAAATTAGATAGTTTAACTTTTACAAAATTAACAATACAAACATATCTTACTTATGTTATGAATGCAAAAGTTTGTAAGGAAGTATTGAATCCATACATCACATGTTGTTACTCTTTCAAGCAAAAACGATTTTTGAAAACTTAATAGTAATATAGCTCATACCATACGAGCACATCAGAATAACACATACATACTCCTTTACCGCGGTATCCGATATACTCGTGGGCTGAGCCACGGGAAAAGCTAGTAGCAAAATATATCTATAGGTATTTATTTGATCCTTAGCTATTATTTCAACTAGATGTGGGAATTAATAATAATGTAAAATGTGCAGGTTTTAAGATGTAGGTATATATTTTCTACAGGTTTTTTAAATCACCAGGTTGAAGGCAATGACTTGCTTCTTATTATGTCACTGGAGTTAAAATTATGATTGGCATAATATGAGGGTTTAATTCGCCTATATTACCCACTTTAGAGATATAATAAATGTAGATTTAAGTTAACGTAACTATGTAGGTACTGCCCCCTAGCCAAGTTGCAAGCGTTGTTCGTTCTGCAATAGTTAACGCCTAAATTCTCGTGTGTCATTGGCTAATACTTTGTCTAAAATTAGAGAATGCCACACGAGAATTTAGGCATTAACGATTGCAGAAAGAAGAACGCTTGCAACTTGACTAGGGGGGCTGATTAGACTAATCAAACGCATGGTGAAAATTTCAAAAAAAGCCAAACTTGAAAATGCGAAACTGTCTGAAGGCATTTACATATAATACCTAATTATCGAAACAAACATGAAAGTTATGTGGACAGTTCATCATTTCAAAACGTCAGTCGTAAAGGTTGGTTGTTTAAGCTCTGCTCTGGACTCGATTGTTATTCCTAGACGACGAAGAAGTTTCTGTAGGGGACTTTGTGTTTGCACAAGAACTGAGTAACACAGTACTAGCCTCCCTTCTTCGTTTCGGATCCGCCATCTTAGAAAACCACGTTGATTCTGTAAGGACACAAAAATTCGTTTGTTAAATATCATATCATTTAAAGGTATGAATTCTATTGTTTATTGCCAGTAGTCCTATGGAAACTCAAAGGTAGCAAGTATTAGTAGTATTTGACTTCATGGAACAACTAAGTATAATTTTCCACGATAAAGCTTTTCCCACCACTTCAAGGGTGCAAAAGTTCGTGCACTAATAAGAATAAACCAGTTTGAATAGTTAGTAGTGTACCTATAATAATAGTATACCTCTATAGAATAGTACAACTCTGATTATAGAAATAATGACCTTTTTTAACGAATTTACTTGCAATGAAATTTTCGCTATTAGTGTAAAAAGAAATTAAAATATTATTTTTGACGTTTGTTTACATTCAGAAATGTCTTATATAAAGACTAAACTCAACACCTAGCACCAGACTAAGGCAATTACTAGGCAAAGGAAACAAAAGTTTTTACGTTCTCTTCGTATAGAGAACTAGGCGATAATTGTTATTTATATTAGAGAGAGTATCAGAGGCCGTAAAGGCCGACTAAAGAACATGACCCTGGCTGGTATAAGAAACAACAATTACACAATAAATAATGTTACAAATAAATTCTTATCAGATTTTCAGGAGCTTAAGCTAATAGTTAAAACAATAACAATACCGATTAACGTCGGGTTTTTCTAAGTAACTCGATAAGGCGCTTTCGTTTATGACGTGAGTAGCGATGTGTCAAAAGAGCATACTCACGCTAGTCTGATAGTCTGACGCTAATAAACATTAATTAAAATATATAATCACTCAATCTTTGACATTGACATTCATATCTTGATAACAACTAATGTTGTTTCCTTAGCGTAAATTAAAAAAATAAATCATCTGCATACTAGTTATCCTTGTCGAGAAGCTATTATCCAAGAGAGACAGAAATAACTACTTCTTACCAACATTATAGACAAAAGTTTGCATGGATGTTTGTTACTATTTCATGTAAAAATGGCTAAATGGATCAGGATAAAATTTGGAAAACCTAAGTGTGTAAAAAAAAAAAAGGAAATTAATAATTCGGCTGTTTTGTCGTTTTGTACGTAAGAATGAATAAACTGGCATGCATCCTATATCAGTTGTAGGGTGGCAACGATATTCATACAAAATCCTGCAACTTTTTTATATGTGGTTATTTTCCAAATGTTTTTATAAAATTATAGAATACCGAATTAACCTTCATACAGATAGTAAAGGCTTGTTGTAGAAAACGTATAGTAATAAGTAAGCACTAATAAGTTATCCAGCATTTAAATTCTTTCCATCATAAAAACTGATCAGGCTCATAAATATTAAATTAAACATAGGAATATCGTTATATAAATTTATAGATCATGTTTTGCCGTAGGATAGTTGGAGAGCACAGGACCAGGTGATAGGCAACACATTCTTCCAGAAAACCGGTATTAAGGAATGTTTAGTTGGTGAAGTTGAATTTACTGGTAAAGTCGTCACTAAAATACATTTCTACTAACATTGCAAATCACCACAAAACATTATTATTTAATCAACCACTTTTGCTATTTATGTTCTACTAAATATGCGATTTTTTTTTTACCTCGAGTTGTTTATTTAGTAAGAAGGTGATAGGATCAATGGCCTCAATAACGAGGTCTTATGTGTTTATAATCATATAAATAAAAAGAAGTTTAGTAATATGTATTTACTTTTTAACCGACTTAAAAAAAAATGAGGAGGTTTTTCAATTCGACCGTATATATATATATATACTAGCTGTCCCGGCAAACGTCGATTTGCCATAACTACTAATAAATTAAAAATTAATTAAAAAAACATTGTCCAGCGGACAAAATTGTGAATCTAAACCATTCCCAGATCCCCCTGAACACACACAAAAAATTTCATCAAAATCGGTCCAGTCGTTTGAGAGTAGTTCAGTGACATACACACTCACAGAAGAATTATATATATAAAGATATATTTTTATGTGTATTCGCGGATAACTTCGTCGTTTATGAACCGATTTTGATGATTATTTTTTTAATGGAAAGGAGATGTCCCGACGGTGGTACTATGATAAGGAAATTAAAATCTGATCATGGAATCCAAGAGAAATCCAGTCGAACCTTGAAGTCGGTTTTATTTTTGTTAAAATTGTACTTGTATGAACTGCAGACTACAATAATACAACTGATACAACTGTTCAAGGCATTGCAGTTGCGGTCGACCGCATTGTTAACTGTATAGTAAGTGTTATATAACGGAGGTATTATTAAATTTATTAATGTGGCTACTATCTTTTCTTAGGAGATGGACATGATAATGACGAGTTTTTAGATGCATGTTGAGTAAACAACTAATATTTTATTCAAAACACGATCCAAAGAAGGAACTTCTGCGGTTTGGATTAAAAACTGGCACAAAGGAAACCTATAAAAAGTACTGTCGTGTGTATATTCCTAATGAGCCAATAAAATTCATGAGAACCATTAAACAACGGTTATATTTTATAACTAGCTTTATCCCTCAGCATTGATGGCGTTAATGTCAATTTGAGAGATAAATTAAAGAGTCCGTGCCCCGTTTCTGATTATAGTTAACTGCTCGGATGGTGAAGTGGTTTAAGTGGTCATCTTCCTGATTATTCGACACTTACCACCATCGCTGAGCGTTGTGGATTTGTTTCCTACATGGGACAATACTTCAAATGATCGGCAAATAGTTTTTTTGAGTCGTGAGTGTTCTTCTGTTCTCTCTCTTTTGTTTTTTCTGAGTCGTTTACAAACATACATGTGATCCGTTTCACGTATGTTTGTAAACGACTCAGAAAAAACAAAACCCCTCGCGAAACAAGATATGTTCTCTATGTGATTCGGCTATAAAAACTTCTGCAAGTGGCAAATTTTAATCAATTTCGTTCAGCCGTTCTCTAGCACGATCACCCAAATAGCAAATATAGATCCATCCACCCATCTTTCATATTTATAATAAACTAGCCGACCCACGCAACCTCGTTTGCGTCTCCTATTGCCAGTAGCGTGATAATTACCCCCCCCCCCCCCCCGTTTGTGTAACATCCTTTATTGTTGCTCCGCTCTTGTAGGTCTTAACGTGATGATATATAGCCATTGGCTTCCTCGATAAATGGGCTATCTAACACTGAAAGAATTTTTCAAATCGGACCAGCGGTTCCTGAGATTAGCGTGTTCAAAAACAAACAAAACAAAGAAACTCTTCAGCTTTATATATTAGTTTATAATAAATAAATAAATTATTACCAGTTGTACTCTGGTCGGCACCGACATAACGCTGGTAAATGATGTGAACGCGCCCATTTTCACTGGACAGTCATCGATTTCACAGCGTTCTGCGAAGCAAACAATAGTTCAATATATTAGTTGATATAACTTTGGCTTGACATTTGTGTAAATAAATTTATAAATAATTTATTTGTGGATAATGGAAATCAGGAAATATTAATAATAATTAATTTCTCATTTTTTATAAGAGATGCTTCACTTATATAGCTTACTAGCCGACCCACGCAACCTCGTTTGCGCCTTATATTGCCCGTAGCGTGAAAATTTCCCCCGTTTTTGAAACATTCTTCATTGTTGCTCCGCTCCTATTAGTAGTAGCGTGATGATATATACCCTATAGCCTTCCTCGATAAATGGACTATCCAACACCAAAAGAATTTTTCAAATCGGACCAGTGGTTCCTGAGATTAGCGTGTTCAAACAAAAAAACAAACAAACAAACAAACTCTTCAGCTTTATATATTACTAGCTGACCCACGCAACGTCGTTTGCGCCTTATATTGCCCGTAGCGTGAAAATTTCCCCAGTTTTTGAAACATACTTCATTGTTGCTCCGCTCCTATTAGTAGTATCGTGATGATATATACCCTATAGCCTTCCTCGATAAATGGACTATCCAACACCGAAAGAATTTTTTAAATCGGACCCGCGGTTCCTGAGATTAGCGTGTTCAAACAAACAAACAAACAAACTCTTCAGCTTTATATATTAGTATAGATATAGCTTATAGATTGTAGAGGTTAGAGATACGAGTACAATTTTTCTCCTTTAGTGGTAAAAAAAAAAGTTACTCCCTGGATCATCAGCTACCTGCCAGTGAAAGTCCCATCAAAATCCGTCCAGCCGTTTCAGAGATTACCCGGAACAAACAGACAGACAGACAGACAGACCGACAGACAGACAGACAAAAAATTTTTTTAACTACATTTTTGGTATATGTACCGTGTATACATACATATGCATTTATTAAAAAGTGGTTATTTTAATATTACAAACAGACACTCCAATTTTATTTATTTGTATAGATGTCTGAGCCTAGCTGTCAATAAAAGCATACGAAATATTCTAAGTGTATAGAAGTATTTGCAATTTTTTGCAACCAACTCCACTAAGCATCTTTTCTTTCAACAAAAATGAATGTTGAACATTGATCTGCTACATAACTATAAAATATATACATACTTACATGACTTATAAACATTTCATCATAATCAATAGCATTTAATAGTCCACTGCTGGACTTAGGCAAATAATAATAATACCTAAATAAATATTTCGGACATCTAACACACAACGTCATCCAGTCCCAAGCTAAACAGCTTGTGTTATGGGTATTAGACAACTGATACAAATACATTTATACTTTTTTTTTGTAAATACATACATATTATACATAGAGTTGGTCACATACATTTGGTTCGACCCGGGAATCGAACCCGAGACCTCATGATGAGCAGTCGCACACACCAACCGCGGGACCAACGAGGCAGTCCTTGAGTCCAAAGTCCAGTCCAAATGAGGTTTTGGTCTATTGTACCATTGAGTGAACTGAGTTGGCACTTTGTATTTTAAATTCGTTATCACACGGACACGAATGAAAATACAAAAAATATTTATAAATATTATACAGTAGCTACGATAAGTACTATCTACATTCAATGCAAATCCGTCTAAAAATAAATTTCAAAAACAATGATAAAAACTACGAAATTCTCAAAGGAATGACGACACCTTTAATTCGAGGCTTTTTTTGTTATACTGATAAATTATTGACTTATTAAGTACACATATTACTGCGCAAATGGAAGTCAACAATATTTTTTGTGAAACTTAGGAGTCAATGATAGACAAGGATTTTATACTTTTAAATCTGTTGTCTGTGTAAATATGCCAAATTTTGTTTTGCTTGAATTTGATATCGCAAATTATAATACCAAGCAAATTTTTTGCTTAGGAAATTGTATTATTAAATTAGTAGTGGTTGCCCGAGGCTTCGCCCACGTCTATGTCGGTTATCGCTGCAAATAGTAATAATAATAATAATAATTTTTATTTGCATAAATGTGGTACAAAAAGATGGTAAAAAAGAAAAAAAATATGCACGATACACATTTCGCCAGTAATAGGCATACAAATTTACAATAAATTTCGTTCAGTAATTATTCATTGCTAAAACTAAATTAATTGCTAGTTAGCAATAACTAAATCAGATCCAATTTAAAAAAATAAAAATGCGTGTAACACTTTGAAAATAAATACAGAAACTACTAAATAAATTCAATACACACCTACAATGCATTTCTAAAATGATAGGACGGACACGAATTTTTTTGTTGAAATTCTCTAACGGAATAAAAACTGTTTTCTACCAACCATTTTCTAAGAACAACACATAATTTCTTGAATGGTAGGTCAGTTATCCACTTGGGTATTGTGTTGTATATAAGTGGAGCCATATACACACAATTTCGTCTAAATAGTTCGATTCTGGGTATTGGCATATTTAATGGTAGTTGTGTTGCTATACGTTTGCTAAAATTAATTTTAGATTCAAAAAGCGAACGGTTATTTTTAACAAATATTGCAATTTCATATATATAAATACAAGGGACAGTTAAAAGGTTGTGAGCTTTGAAGACAGGTCTACAAGATGAAGTCCATTCCATGTTAAAAATTGAGCGGATACATTTTTTCTGTGCTATAAAAACTCTTTCAATTTCAGTACAATTGCCCCAAATGACAATACCATACCGGATTATGGAACAAACATGAGCGTGGTACACTGTCATTGCAGTTGACCTCGAAACCTCATTACTTACTACTTTCAAAGCGAAAACAAATTTGCTAATTTTCATACATATTTCCTCAACATGGTTTTTCCACGTAAAATGTTCGTCAAGTATTACACCCAAAAATTTAATTTTATGAACTTGCTCTATCATTTGATTGGTGTGTGAAATTTTAATAGGGAGATGGTTGCTTTTGGGTGTTTTAAAATTTAATATTTTTGATTTGCCTAAATTAATCTTAAGTGCATTACACTCTAACCATGCAATGATCTCATTTAAGGTGGTTTGTATTTCTAGTTCGTATGTTTCCTCGTTCTTACAATTTATGATGATTGTAGTATCGTAAGCGAATAGGATGCATTTTTCTTTCACTGCTTGTGGCAGATCATTCACATAAATAAGAAAGAGAAGAGGACCCAGGATACTTCCCTGTGGGACTCCAAAGTGATTAAGTCGCGGATGGGAGTCATAATCTATAATACTATTGAGTTCGGCATCAAATTTAGTTATTCTAGTTATCTGAGTTCTATTTTCTAGGTAGGATTTAAACCATTCTAAAGCCGGGCCTCTTATGCCGTTTTTATCTAGTTCATCAATGAGAATATTATGCTGAACGAAATCAAAGGCTTTACTTAAGTCGAGAAATAGCGCCGTAGTTTTTATTTTTGCATTAATGTTATTTGAAACTGACGTAAGTAAATGAAATATTGCTAATGAAGTGGATTTATTTTTCCTAAACCCATATTGTTCTGTTGCAAAAACACTGAACTTTTCTAAAAAGGAAACCACTCTTTTATAAACAATTCTCTCAAAAACTTTTGATATAATAGGGAGTAATGCTATGGGCCTGTAATTATTTTTATCTTTTTTATGCCCTTTTTTGTATAAAGGTTTGACGATAGATAGTAGTAGATAGAGTAGCCTATGTGTTATTCTGATGTATAAGCTATAGTACTGTAAAGTTGCATCCAATGTTACAAACTTTCGCGTTTATAATATTAGTATAGATTTTAAAACCAGAAACTATATATAAATTTATACATAATATTAATATGATTATTAATACAATAATATACATTTACATAAATTTTAAATACTAACGGTCATAATTTATCAGTAGGTTTATATGGCAAGCACACCTTTTAAAAAAAGTAATTTTATTAATTTGAAGAATGTTAATATATAAATAAATAAATGATAAAAAAAAATGAAATTTAAAGGTGACAACTTAAACGTGATGATAGACTCATCATCATTATTATTTCTCTGACTTGTCCTGATTTTACTCAGAGTCGATTCAGTTTGTAACATCGTTGTAAAAGATTTTGACTCTTTGACTATGACTCTACATAAGAATGTAATGATTTTTAGACAAGATAGAAAAAAGCAAATTCGGGTAACGAAAACGGAGACGAAGAGTTAAAAACGGGATGTATACATTTTACTTATATAGGGAACTAACTTTTGCCCGCAACTACGGCCGCCCATACCTTTCCTCAAAATCAAAGTATTTACATGGAAAATTTCTTTAAAATCGGTGTAGCGATTTAGTTGTGAAAGCGTAACAGTCAAAAAGACAGGCAGAGTTACTTTTTAATTTATAATGTTAAGTATGGATATAGCAAGTCTAGTCAAGTCTCTGATGGGAAATCGGACCGATGCTCGAAGGTGTGTAGAGGCCCATTATGTTCGTCTAGTGATTAGAGAAACTGCTACCTCCTAGTCTAAAATAATCAAATTAACATCCAATATAAGACTTTGGTGACTCACCTGGAGTGACATTGGTAGGTAGGTATAAGTGGTTTATGTCTATCACCACATTTTGATCCAAATTGCGTGATGTGAAATCTGTAACGAATAAACACGTAAATTTATTCAAATATTCCAAAGCTAATAGAACAATATTCTCTGTTTTGTGGTGCCTACATTAAACTTTTCTTTTCTTACGTCACTTAGCACTGAGCTATTTGAAACTTTTGTTTGAAACAACATTCAAAGATATTAAATAATTCCTAAATAAAATTCGTTTAGGTATTGCATGTTTCCGATAGTTTCCAACTCACAAGAATTCAAGTTTTCATTTATTTATAAATACATACATAATTTTATAAAATACTAGAAATTCTCTAAAATATTACATATGTTGGCTGCAACGGGTTAATGATAACGACGATAAAAGATATATAAAAATATTGTGTAAATTTAAAAACAACAATAACATCTGCATGGATTGTGTTCTTTTGACATTTAGTATTCTATAAAAAAAATTGCCCGTATTTCGACTAACTGCAATGCTGACTCAGGTACTTTTCAAGATATGAACAAGGTGTTTATTTGTTAGCGGATATAATATCAACCTTTATACTTCTACTTAAAAATATGATAGTCCCAAAGTATATTTCAAAGAATTAAATGAGTGACGCAAACGATACTTTTTATCTTCGAGAACATTTTTGTCTTCAACGTAAGTATTAATTAGTGAATTTAACGTATTAGGTATTAAACTACGTCGTCACTCATAATAATATGTGTGTGTGAATGTATTGTGTAATCATTCTGATGATTACCTACACATTGCTACATTTTGTGCAGATATGGACTTTTGTACCATGGCGATGTAGATTGTATAAATTTTGTTTTATGTAGCCGTTTATAACATCTTTAAACTTTATACCGCGTATTGTTTGAAAGTTAGCTTTTTTGCACTTCTTCTAAATGTAATCTATAAATGTTCTTCATCCGTGCGCCATTATTTTTTAAAATGCAAAGAATTTTCAACAAACAAATGGATAAGTTTTGAATCTTATCAAAGGGTACACAGAAGTAGAACACGAGGAGACTCCTTTTAATGGATGAATTTTAGAGTCAAAATCCATTTCTGTTTAAGGATACTTACATCCGCCAGCTGAAAACCGCAAATTCACTTTAACTTCTTCTCCCACCGTAACGTAGCATGGTGGTCTTATTGTACATCCCTCGATGTTAACTTCTCTCAGATCATACGCAGAACCTGTAATAATTCAAAATTTAAGGTTAGTTTCACCATACTAACTTTTAAACTTTCGCGTTGCATGATATTAACAAATATTTTTACGGGAACAGGCTGACTGGGCCAGTCAGCCTGTGACCACGGCCAGTGCAACCTGGTCGAAACGTCAGGCAAATCAGAGGTATGTGATACCTTTTAAATAAGTGATCGCGTTAATTCCCGTAAAAATATTTGTTAGTTTCACCACTTGCACACATAGAGCAACACAAGCCGGCGGACAGGAGGGAAGTAGCTATTAAATCTTTACCCGATACAAATAGTCTGTCACTTTTTGCAAGGTTTATCTTCATGAATACTAATTTTAGACTTACAAAAAAAAAAACAAACACCTGTCACTTCGAACTAGCACATAACAAATAAAACAAATTCAATGTCACAAAAGTGTAATGCGTAGGCCCATTTGGACTTTAACTTTGTCAAAGGGAAACGCCCGCGCGGGTACTCTTTACCGTCTTGCTTTATGTTTCCGGGCTTGTATTACGAAAAATGATTTTTGTATTTTTTTTTTATTTTATTGTATTTTTTTTTATTCAAAATTTCGTCTAAGTAATACATATTTCTATTTAAACAATGTTTGAGTTTTAATTCATGCTAATCCTGTGCACCAGTTGATTTCGAACGCCGCTGACCGATTGGCTAATCTTTTGGCAGAACCAGAATTACTATATGTTCGTTTCTTTATGTTTCATTTTTCTAATAATTGTTAAAGTTAACTTTATGAAATCTGATGAAAGGTAGGTAGGTCTTGTTGACAGAGACACTATGATATTTAGGTATATTCTATTATTTCATTGATATTATATACTGGTACGGCCTTGAGAACACCGTCGTATAATACATAATGTTATCTTATTTATAGTGAAAGGAACAATTAATTATGCACCGAATAAGGATGCAAGGGATTACCCATTATAAATCATGAAAGTACAAAGATAAACGTATTACATATTGTTATTTATTGAGGTATGTTAATAAGTAGGTACGTTGAATATTATGGATGATGCCCAAGTCTTAGTCTGATATTGGCGTCATGAATTTGTGTAAGATGAGAATCTTTTGAGGAACAAACACTTAATCTCAAGAAACAATAAAAAAATAGTTAAAAGTTTTTAAGTATGTATTCAATCCGTCACCACGCGGAGAGAAACTGTGAGTTTAACATTCGTTTTCCTCAAAGGGTTCCGGTCCTGGTTGATAATTAGCTTTTGTAATATAAATAAGTGTATATGTGTAATATCCACTTATTTTAAAATTGTTATGTAACTGTAGTAGGTGAAACGGCAGGTACTGCTAATAAACCATTGTCTGTGTGTCTTCGTTTTATCAAATAAAATTTTGTGTCTTCTTTTTATCAAATCAAAATATCAGTACAAAGAACTGTAGAAACAAACAAATTATAAATTAATAATTGGAAGCCATTGATAATGTTATTCGTAATTAAGTATTTAATTATACCTACGTGTGGTACAACTCGTAATTTTGAAAATGTTGACATTTTCGTCCAGCTCAAACGCGTATGTCTAATTTACATTCACAGACCGTTTCTAGAATATTGTGTACGGCACACCAAGATAATATAATATGATAAAGTATTTTTTTTTAAAGTTATTGATAATGTACCTAACTGTTTTTGAACGAAAATAACGTTCTATCCCCACATACCAAATGAACCGATCAAAAGAACTGTCTTTGGGTTGCGTCTTCAGAAAGCTGAAGGTTGTACTATACCCAGTACATTCTTGATTCCTAGCTCTGATACAATATGCTAGTATCATATTTATATTTATTTATTAATAATCCTGTAAATGCTTCAGTTTTTCATGTGTCTAGGACAATAAGGACACTATTACTATAGTAATGCTATGGCATGCAAAAGATCTTAACACGATTAAAAGAATATAAATAAATAATAAATAAATATTTCGGACATCTATCACACAACGCCATCTAGTCCCAAGCTAAGCAGAGCTTGTGTTATGGGTACTAGACAACTGATACAAATACATATATACTTTTTTTTTTTTTTGTAAACACATACATATTATACGTAGAAAACACCCAAACTCCGAAACTAATATTTGTAGATCATACAAACATTTGGTCCGACCCGGGAATCGAACCCGAGACCTCACGATCAGCAGTCGCACACGTCAACCGTTAGACCAACGAGGCAGTATCAAGACATATGGGCCGGTAAGGATAGATTTTTAAAATGTAAGGTATTATACAATTTATAAAATCTAACATACTTTGATTACTATCTAAATGTTATGTGTTGTCTAATTAGTGTTACTAACCTAGTTATAAGTTTGTTTTTGCACGAGGAAATTAAGGTTGAAAAGTCAATTTAGATCGCATTTATAAATAAATCGCAGAAAGATAACTTATTTTGTTTACATGATAGCAACTGATAAATGTCTATTTTTAAACGATTGCCAAGAATTATTTATAAATAAGGCTAAGTAAGTAACGCTGGTTACACATTGATATTGCAGTGATGTTGTTTTGGATAGTCTTGCTTCCTTAGTAGGTTCTTACGCCATCCATGTGATGAATAAGGGTGATCATGTGTTCACTCCATGTTTTCAAACCCCAAACTTTAATTTATTGACCTTAAATCCCCGTTATAAACATTTACAAAAACCTCTAATGTGCTCTTTAGGAAATTGACATTAATTAAAAAAAAGTAAAATCTGAAACCCAACTACAACAAAAAACGACGCTGAAAAAGTATGAAACAAGTTTCAAAAACCGTAGTCACACGTTACGTAGAAATGTACCATAAGTCCATAACACATTAACAACGCGTGATTATGGCTTTTGAAACTTGTTTCATACTTTTTCAGCGTCGTTTTTAGTCGTAGTTGGGTTTTAGTTTTTACTTATTTTTTATCTATACAAATAAATAAAATTAGAGTAACTTAGGCTACTTTGTTTAGACTAACTTTGTCCCGCAGCGTTACTTGCGGTACGACGATAACCGCGGGTAACACCGCGGGGCTCAGCTAGTTATTATCTAAAATTACTATGCTATACTATAAACCATGTAAATTAAACGATTACAAATCACCGCGCACGCACTCACAGGCCCTCATAGCCCAGTTGCACTCGGTGATTAGAAAAAATCACTGAAGGTAAACAACGACGGCGCGGTCAGTACCTGAATGGGTGACCGCTGGTAGCACCTCCCATGCAGATACCATGAGCGTCTCCGTGATTCGAAGGTCACGTTAAACAGTCGGTCCCGGTTGTTATCACAGGATAACAGTCGTAAAGTTTACTTGGAGGTGTTTGGGCGGCTTGAAAAGATCCAACGGCAAGATTTACGTAACCACAACGTTGTCTTGCCAGTCCCCCACCCGCACTCGGCCAGTGTGGGTACATATGGCCTTAACCCTCTTCTGAGAGGAGATCCGAGTCCAGCAGTGGGACATTATGAGTTGTTGATGATGATATCACCGTCGGATCTATCTACCCATCAATAGAGAACATATAATCAACCAGAAAATCTAGAATACCAAACTCATGCATTCTAATACTAAGTGAAAACGAACTCATGATCCTGACCACGTGGCAGTTAAATACTCTACAACTGAGGTAACTCATCGTAGTCATCACATGATATACCATAAATTACACATTTTTTTGACCACCAATTTGATATTCGACCAAATTAAAATAAAACATTTTTTTTGTAGAATATGGGCTCAGATCAACGCACTTCTACTTTTCGTCAGTATCGTACGAGTATCGACTACTTATACGATACCGACGAAAAGTAGCATAGTTTATAGCATAGGTAGTGTTAGTTAGTTACTCTACTTTTTTCTGCTTCAACAAAAAAGGCGGTGCGTTATCTACCTTTTTTTTTGACCTGAGAATAGCGGGCAAAGGAGCAGACGTATCGCCTAATGGTAAGCATTTACCGCAGCCCATGGACACCCGCAACACCAAAGGCGTCACAAGGGAGGGGAATGGGGGGACGGGTTGGGATATGACCCTACGATGTCCTCACTCACTCGGTGAAACAATGCGCAAGCGCTGTTTCACACCGGTTTTCTGTGAGGCCGTGGTATCATGCCGAAGCGTGGCTCTCCCACAATTGGGTAGGAAAAAATTATTCAAATATTTACCTACTTAATTGTTTTTGTTGTTGTTATCACGCCTTTAGGTACAGAACCAAAGCCTAGTGCGACTGCAGTAATAGAAAACCAAAATCAGTAAACTATCTTAATTTTGTAGATTTGTAAAATTCTAGGTTACACAGATAAAAAAGAGGCTGGGTCTGCTTGTCTAATCAAGTGATCACTACAAGTAGTTATTATACCAGCATTGAACAGTCTAGAAAAAATAATTATCACTATTAACACTGTTAAATTAGTAGGCGGTTAGATAAGCATTTTTGTTTAAGAAGACCCAATTAATTTCACCAACAGTCTTTAATAATCCACTGCTGGATATAAGCCTCTCCTTAGAAAAGAGATTTTGGCCTACTTTAACACGTTGGCCTGACTCTTAATATTTCACACTGTTTATTTATTAATATCTTTATTTCAGACCATTTACTTTTAATGAACATGCAGTTCTTACAGCTAACACAGGAAGGAAGGATTCGGGGTTCTCATATGACATTTCCATAGACAACCATAGATAACATATTAAGAAATACAAAATCACCATTTTAACACTGACAGGTTGGTGTAGGATTTATTTCAAGACTGGTCCGGATGTGTTAATAACAGCAGTTCCTGGAACCCTCCCGTCTCAGGCGCAGAGTGGCACACCGTGTGGTTTTAAGTCGGTTCGATTCCGACACACCGCCCCGCCGCAAACCCCGGCGGGGTGACGGCCCGAGGGGGTTTGCATAGATTAAAAAAAAAAATATTTCAAGAGTTCCTCCTCTTTGCTGCTATTGTCATGCGTTGTTTGCTCCGATAATCGGTTCTTACGACAACCACGAAATGGAATGAATATTATTTTACTAGATGTCAAAGATTCTTCGACAAAGTATTATAAATGTATTTCTTTTGAGTTCCTATTAGTAGTATCTATGCGGAAGTAAACAAATATCTAAAAACAAGCGGTAGGAAAATTTTATACTGAAGATTAAGCTGATACGTTTATTGTTTGATATCTGATAGTATACCAACAACACCACATTACCTCTAGTTATTTATTTCAGTTAGATAAACGTGTCAAGAAAAATAGTTATGCAAAGTTTTAGAAACATTTACAATATAGTTAAAAGTGCCTATCAGCAACCCGTTATTATATAAATGGTTGTTGTTTAAAAGGATTCGATTGAATATAAGTAGAAATTGTTTACAGTGTAGAAAAATAACACAGTATCACCATCCCTATTCATCCCCCAGGAGTCATAAAAGCCCACTAAGGAAACAAACTTTAAAAGATAATCGCACTGCAGCTAAAGGTAACGAAAACTTGAAACCAACCAATTACCACATCCGACCAGTTGAAATAGTAGCCAGAACGGAAGTTCTACTATTTAATTTCAATGTGTCAGATGTAGCAGGAATAAATAAATAAATATTTCGGACATCTATCACACAACGCCATCTAGTCCCAAGCTAAGCAGAACTTGTGTACAATACACAAGATACAAATATATATATATATATATATATATATATATGTGTGTGTAAATACATACATGTGTGTGTAAATACATAGAAAACACTCAAACTCCGAAACAAATATTTGTAGATCATACAAACATTTGGTCCGACCCCGATTTGAATCGAACCCGAGTACCATGTACGGCTGTGACTATCATCACATCGTTGATGTTGATGATAATAAGGATATTCATAGATTTATTATACCCTTTATAATTGTAAACACCTGTCTATTTATTTATAAAATTATTCTACGCACAGAATCTGATCTAATCATGACTTTGACTCATTCAAAGCATGAATGAATCACATGTGTAAATTTTCAAATTGAAACCAATAAGTCGCGAATAAACTATTAGCTGTAATATAATAAACCTGTAGGTACAGTAATAAAATGAACAATCTTAAACAACTAATACTAATGATTTATTTAGAAGATAGTAAGATAGGTAAGCTAAGCCTAATTTGTATACACGTGCAAAACGCAATTTGTCCATTACTGAGGTTGCTGGAACGAATCGATATTAGCGAATAAAACGTCGATAATCCAAGAAATGTTTTTGTAAATCTTCTATATTAATAAAAAACGAATCACCTATATGTATGTATATGCATAACTCCCGATCAACTGCACCAAATTGGATAATTATTATTTTTATGTGTTTGCGATTGTCAGGACATTTACAACCCTACCTTTCTTCTTCTTTTTTGACAACCCCCGCATTAGGAATATACCTACATCCTGTGCCACGGTGGACTTTGCAAACATAAAGGCGCTGGGACGTAACTTGGCCAGATTTCAGGGTAGTTGGGGTAAGTTCACGCATAATACACATAGTGCAACATATCAAAACAAACAGAAACGAAGTGTAGTCGATTGACGCTCCAATCGCTTACTCGGCACGGTGCTACTACAATCCCCGCGTCCCTCTATCAAGCAAAGGGACCTGAAAACGACTACTACGCATCTAACGAACCTGGCCAAGTTACGTGCCCGTCTCTATACATGAAACCGACACAAACAACACTCAGACTCACAACAACAATATGAGGACACAGAGTTGTTCCATGTGGGATTTGAACTCATAACCACTTAAACCACTAGGCCAACAATACTATGCAGTCGCGCACTCTAGAACATTTATTGTTAGATGCATTATTTGGATTGTCGTCACTAAATGGTACTCAACTTGCATTTATAATTATAAGGTAGTGCGATTATTTTAAAAGCAGTTTGTCTCTCTCATTTAATTCTTAAACTTGTTTTAATTGCGTGGTATAAAATTTTTTTAGCTCTTTAAAGTATAATAAGAAATAATAAAGATCACAGGGTACCTACCGATGATAAATATCAGCAGAAAGAATCTACTGTCTAATCTCGTTGAGAAGCTTTAAGTAATCCTTTTTAACTTAATCTTATATAGCTACGTGATATCATTTTTGCCTACTACGGTGTTGCAATAATCCACTTTGTGGAATACATATTGTGTTAAAAGCAGAACAGCTCATACAGTAAAAGCTTCCAGACCTGGCTTTACTTTTCGGCGTTTTGAGCTGTCTATTTCTAATATATTTTAGAAGTTGAGGTATATGTATTAAATCTAAATTAAGGTGTATTTTAACCAACTTCAAACAAGGAGGAGGTTCTCAATTCATGTGTGTTTTTTATGTTTGTTACCTCAGAACTTTCGATTGCGTTAACCGATTTTGATGATTTTTGTTTTAATTGAAAGCTGGTGCGGTCCCATTTCAATTTGGCCCAGTTTTTCAATTCATTATTTTTTATTTGTAGAAATGTTATTATTACTTCCATGAAAGACCATGTTTAAAGCTTCGAAAGAATTCAAAATGAAACCCTTCACAGATTATCTACTGCTAGTCAAAGAGTCCGACATCTCGTCACTCCTAAGTACACAACGGTAGATATGTTGGAAATTTATTATTATTAATAATTAATAACCAGATATACATTTTTCGCGAGGATTTACCAAAAATTATTATCAAAATGAATAACATATAAATATATCTGATCCAAATTATATCTTCTAGAAATAGTTAATTAAATCTATTATTAATAACTAATAATACCAAAGTACACTTACCACAGTCTTGAAATAAGACCGATGAGGATACTGCAACAAAAACGGCTTGCAAAAAGACACACACTAAATACATTTCGATTGTTTGTCTAAATTGGCGTCCACTTGTGTAAGTCTTGGTGATTTAAGTACAGAATGATAGTTTTACTACTAACGTATATTATTATATTTATACGTATCGGCAGTGGAACCGCCCAGTGATTTTTATCAAATCTGATAACATTAACACACAGTGGCAGAAGTATAGCTGCACCCAACAAAAGAAGATTATTAATTATGATTGTTACTTAGTAATCAAATCCAGGCAATATCGTATATTATCATTACTTATTAAAATGAAGTCGATTTTTGTTCTTGTACGCTTAGATCTTCTAAAGAACGCAACGGGTTTTGATGCGGTTTCCACTATCATTAATGTAGTTTATGTTTGAAAGAAGGTATTAACATATTTATTACACTGATGTTATGCTACTAGATCACATAGAGTCACATGTATTTGCGTGCGTGAAATTCTGAATGTTTTGTTATAATTGTTATGTGTGAGTTAGTGATTGAGCTAAAATATGAATGTGTGAAGATTTCCCCCCGCAAAAAAAATGCCAAACTTTTGCTTTGGAAAAAAGACGCTATATGGCTCTATGACTAGATCATATAAAAAACCAACGTATCGTTAACTTTTATACGCTTTTATTGCTAATTAGTAAGTAATTGAACTTTTCTAGATATACTATAATGATGTACTACGGAATTGTGTACCTTAAAAATATCTACAAAAAAGTATACGACGATTATACCTGTTTGTCAATCTGTGAAGGATCTTGGCTTACATATAGATTGGTTAGATTACACACTAAACTGGCGTAAGCAAGTTACAAATCAGTGCCAGAGAGAGGGTTACTGACTCTCTTCGGGCGCTTCATCGCCCTGACAAACTTTCTACCCCCAAAAACTAAAACTATGCTTGTACAGACTCTTATGTTTCCCATAATCGACTATGTTGACGGACGTGTGCTGTTATGACTTGAATGTAGATCTTCTCGATATACTAGATCATCTTATATGTAGCTTTGACAATGTTTGAGCTTTTTTAACCCCCGACGCAAAAAGAGGGGTTTTATAAGTTGGACGTCGGTGTCTGTCTTTCTGTGTGTGTGTGTTTGTCTCTCACAGCTCTCAAACGGATGGACTGATTTCCATGTGGTTTTTTTTTCATTTGAAAAACAGGTTCCTTAGGCATCGGTGGATCTTAGCTATGTTTGGTTAATATCGGTCCAACAGTGTAATAGTATCAGCTGTTTCCAAAATAATGTAAGGCATTTTTGGCGCATGATTAATCGATAAACTGCTTGTATGGGGGGCTTTTAAATTTTAAATTTTAGCATGTAAGAGTGTATCGTTGTAGCGAGGGCGACAAACAAAAGACTGTAGTTGCGTTTTAGTCTGAATTTATCAAATTATAGGTATAATTATGTCATGAAAATGCTTACCAAAAGATGGTGGCGCAGTGGTAGCGTACGCGACTGCTGTTCTTGAGGTCTTGGGTTCGATTCCCGGGTCGGATCAAATGTTTGTATGATCTGCTAATATTTGTTTCGGAGTTTGGGTGTTTTCTATCTATAATATGTATGTATTTAGAAAAAAAGGTATATAAGTATTAATATCAATTGTTTAGTACCCATAATACAAGCTCTGCTTAGTTTGGGACTAGATGGCGTTGTGTGTTTAGTCTGAAATATTTATTATTTATTTATTATTTATTTATATAGCATAGTCCTGTCCCCCACAAAATATAAGTTGATTTCTGTGACTGATGTCGTTACTCTCTTTTTACAACTTGTGAGGTATATTTTAAGTGTGAACTTTTGTGTTTATTATTGTACTTCATTTGTAATAAAAAAAATTCGTTTAAAAAAACCGACTTCAAAAACTAAAAAGTATAAAATAACTTAATAAAGGTTACATTAAATACACTTCATATGCAAACCTTTAATATTAATGAAACATTACTATTTGTATGTGCTACCTATTCATAGGTTTGAAGTCGGTGCCAAGCCAAATACCACATTCGCTATATTTCGAAACGACCGTCAACAACGTCTGCCCACAAGTGTCTGTGGATTTGTTCCAAATGAAGAGCAACTCAACCGCTCAAGGTCACGCGCGGCGATACGGTACCTACAATTTCATTTTGGCTTGGCACCGACTTCAAATCTATGAATAGATAGCACATACAAATAATAGTGTTTCATTAATATGAAAGGATTGTATACGAAGTGTATTTAATGAAATCTTTATTCAGGTATTTATACTTTTTAGTTTTTAAAGTCGCTTTTGTCAACGAAGTTTCTTTTTATTTTAGACTTTTTAGTGTTTCTATGCAGGGAGTTCTCTTTTGATGTTGTTCTGGAGTCAGTTTAATAGCTTTGCATATCGTTTCTTTTCTACAAACTACTAGTTACTAGATCGATATCTTAAAGTTTCATCTGTTTCCTAACCTTACCTTTCAGATCACATAAACAACTTGAAAGAATACAACTAAGGCCATGTTCGTGTATTTGGTACATCTATCTAATATATAAAATTCTCGTGTCACAGTTTTCGTTGCCATACTCCTCCGAAACGGCTTGACCGATTCTCATGAAACTTTGTGAGCATATTGAATAGGTCTGAGAATCGGCCAACATCTATTTTTCATCCCCCTAAATGGTAAGGGTCGGCCGGGGCAGCTAGTAGATCTATAAATACGTATGAAATTGAAAGAATTATCTTCGAACTCTGAACTGTTGAGGAGTTGTATCATCTATCATCAGTTCACCTAAATAACTTGAAAGAATACAACTAACGGTTACATATATACACATGACATTTAAAGATTTATCTTCCAACCCCTAACCACTAAGGAGTTGTATCTTCCATCATCAGCTATTCATCATGAAATTATGACTACCAGGTATAAATACTGCAATAGCTTTAGAAAATGTATGAAAAACATTATCTAACAAAATAAATTTGAGGGTTTCCTTCGATTTCCTTGGGATCGTATCATTAGATCCTGATACGGTGGCAATGGGACCACATGGGAGCATATACTTTCAAATACAAAAATAATTTTCAAAATCGGTCTACAATTGACGGACTAATCAGTGTACATACATAAAAAATTAACTGATCAAATTGAGAACCTTCTCCTTTTGGAAGTCGGTTAAAAAATGGCACATTACGAAAGAAAATATAGGTGAAACAAAATATAGGTGAAACGAAATAAAATCACTTGTTCAAAGTTTCGTACCCATCTATGGCAGATTTCAAGCGAGATTCAAGAGTGTAAATTTTATTAGATACTAGCTGTGCCCGCTACTTCGTACACGTGACATTTGGATTTTCAGGTTATTTTTAAGTTTTTAGCGAAACAAACGAACACTAATGTATTCTTATAAATCCTATTAATATTATAAACGCGAAAGTTTGTAAGTATGGATGGATGTAAAAACTTTCACGTAAACTTTCACATAAAAACTACTGAACGGATTTAGATGAAATTTTACAGTAATATAGCTTATACATTCTGATGTATTTAGATGATGATGTTATTCTCATAACACATTACTATTTGCCGTGATAACCGATATATACGCGGGCGCAGCCGCGAGCAACAATTAGTAAGATATATAAAAATTAGAATACTTATAATTCTAAGGTATCGGTTTCTTAAGAACAAAATACCAATTCTTATAAGTAATTACCTAAAACGCGAAAAATCCCCATTTTTTGGTATATGAGCATACACGAGTGGACGAATTATGGTCATGGACTCATGGTAAGTGTTTGTATCTCTCTAATGCTTCCGTAGAGATCTTAAAAGTAATTACCAAAAATTGCACTAGAATGTACAACACACGATTATCTTAACTACGATTGGGTTGATCCACTTTTCGACAGGAATTTTACGTTGGCCTAAATGTCTTATCTTCTGCATGGTGTATGTGTTTCCCCTAAGCTATCTGTCCTTGGACACCGTACCTAATCTTATGTATTGGGGTTTTTTAAAAAAAATACCTAGTTTGTTTGTTAGAACGAGTACAAAAACTAGTGAGTACCTACAATTTATATCGATAAAATTATCGAATTAATATGATTACGGTTATTTCAAATTAAATTCTGGGTGCAGTTATCAAGTTCATGCAAACAAGGTCTAGATACTTATTGTATAACATTCGTCGAGAAGGTCGTCGCTAAAATTTGTTTCTATTTCTTAATGAGCGTGAAATTTTGAAAACAATTCTGCGCAACAATCCAAGGTTTGATTTTATTTTTATACATAAGGCTGCCAAAGTGAATCTACTCTACACCAACGAAACATGACAGCACTAATGCTGTCATTTTAGAATGGTATTCCGTGAGAAGGTAGTACCGCCCCGGTCAAGCCGAATCGTTCGGGCTAAAATCAGCGTAGCTTACCCACCTTGAAGATGTTTAGTAGATAATAGATATAGACTGTTTCATTCATCTTCTGTGTGTTTAAAAAAAAGCAATTTATGAGTTTCTACAGTCCTCCCGAAGACCACTGTTCATCGATTGGGAATTGGAGTTGAGTTTTAACGAAATCATTTAAATATAATAGAATAAACTTTATTGTACCTACACCAAACATTATCTCTAATAATTGGTTTTCTGTAAAGTCGTTTTAAGGACGATTGTATAGCTTGACAATGTCATCCAAAACATTGATGAAATGGTGATACAACGATGTACAATGAGCGTAACGGGACAATATGCGTAACAGGACAATGCGTCATTCTTTTTCGTGCATGCAGCCGGCCTTCATCAATTTATTAGATGTTGTCAAGTCAATGATAAATAAATGAATAAAGGTATAGATTTTTTAACTCAGATAAAATAAAATAAAAGAAAATAATTAAGATACTAGGTACACACCGTATACATTAATACAAACAAATAAATACAAACATAAATAAAATTATTTATTAGTAAAAAAACCCGACTGCATCAATATCTGCCATCTTTATTGATTTTTTTTTAAAACCTGTTAGGTATATTTAAATTCGTAATCACTGTTAAAAATTCTTTGTTTTGATACCACACTCGATGTAGGTATTTTGAAAACCCTTTTTTTTAGATTGCCTTTTGCCGCCAAAAATCCTTCATTTTGCTTTTTTGTAATTTTGATGTACCCAGTGTCACTCTTACGACTAAGACGAATCTATTAGCAGCACTCACATAAAATACGACAAGCCGTTAAGGCTCTAGGACGTGCCAAAGAAATATACATACACACTCGAAAAACATAACCCTCCTCCTTTCGCAATCGGGTAATACATGCACAATATCTACATTTTCGATACAAAGGAATATAAAAAATAAAATTATGATGACAGGTAAATATGTTCTTTGACCATTTTCTCTGTCTTTTACATTTAATTTCTGACTATTCTTCTCGTTTCCGGGTGCCTAGCGGTGGACGCGCTTACGACGTTGCGTATGTTAAGCAGGTACATATAAATCGTTAATAACTTAGTTTTCAAAAAGTATTGGACCTTTAAGCGCCTTATTATATTTGTAACAAACAATCTGCCCAATCTGAAACGAAGAAACTACCAATCGACTGCCTCGTTGGTCTTGCGGTTGGCGTATGCAACTGCTGATCGTGAGGTCTCGGGTTCGATTCCCGGGTCGGACCAAATGTTTGTATGATCTACAAATATTTGTTTCGGAGTTTGGGTGTTTTCTATGTATAATATGTATGTATTTACAAAAAAAAAGTATATATGTATTTGTATCAGTTGTCTAGTACCCATAACACAAGCTCTCTGCTTAGCTTGGGACTAGATGGCGTTGTGTGATAGATGTCCGAAATATTTATTATTATTTATTATTAATCCTAAATCGCTCAAAAGATCGATCGATCGCGATCGCGTCGGTTAAGATATATACAACATCTTATCATCGGATAAACTATTCAAATGTAAAACTGTACTTTCATATTTTTCAGTTTAATCCTTAGAGTATAGGGGCAGCAATGTGCGGAAAGCGTGATCGGATTAGTTAGAGCGAGAGAGAGAGACTGAGTTTGGGTAGTGTCTGTCTCTCTCCTATCTCTCTCATACAAGCTTCTGATTGTTGGATCCAATACCAATTTGCGTTCCCGATTTGGCGGAAAATACACCAACCAATCTCTACTCCGATCACGCTTTCCGCCCCTTCAGGTATATATGCTCTAACCTCCCAGCATGTTTTTGAAAGCTTTATCTATGGTCGTAAATTATAAATACTGTAACTGTCACTGTCATAAACAGCTGATTTGTTTTGTTTGTAATTTACGTTTGTTCTTTATGAACTCGGAGAATTCTGAAATCTTTGAGAGTAACGTCGTACCTGTGTTGTTGGTTCTTTTGAAAATATGTATAAAAATATATTTTGCAACAGTTTAAAACTCACAACAACAAGGACTCGTTTAAAAGTTTCTTTGAGGTTATGCCATAAAACCAATAAGAAGCAAGCTAAGGAGAAACCACCTCCAAAACTAGCTACAGATGTCGTAAATTACTTAGAAAGTTTACCTGAGTACGAAAATATCAAAGATAAAGTGCCACGATCACTTTTAAGAAAGTATAAAACTCCTGAAAGTATGTACTTAATAAATAGGAACACAGCCAAACACATAGCTAACACTATTAAAGAGAATGTTAGCGTTGGCTCGCCGATCATAGAGGTCAATCCAGGATTTGGGTTTTTGACTGAAGAATTACTGGAATGTCAAAGTAGTCCTATCTATATGTATGAATTATCCAACCAATTTTTATTTCACTTAGCTGTAAGTTTACAAATAAATAAAGAAATATGATTTTTTTGCATGCAATAATGATTGAATGAATAATAATGATTTGTTTTTGTAAATAGCAAAAAAAATATATAATTCTACTGTTTATAATTCGACAGAAATTTCATGACAAATATCCAGGACGAACTACATTGAAGATAGATGATTTCTTTGGCATGTGGAAATTAGCATTTAAAGATAAATTTGACGGAGGAAGCAGAGTTAAAGATTTGCTTGGTGATCTTTGTACCGAAGACAAGGGTGAGTTTAAACATAATAATGTGATTCCTTAGCAATACATAAAACAGTATTATATTTATATGTTTGAAGAGAAAAAAAAATTGATTCCGTAATTTTATTGTTAACTAGTTACAACCAATGGAACAGGATGAAAGGGAGAAAAAACCTCAGCAGTGATAGAATAATTAGGAAAGAGACATAGTAAAATTTTTGAGATTGTCTGGTTGTCAAATTGCAACTGTTTTTTTTTTTGGTACAGTGGTAAACGAGCAGACGTATTACCTGATGGTAAGCGATTACCGCCGCCCATGGACCCAGAGGCGTCACAAGTGCGTTATCGGCCTTTGGGGGAAGGGGAAAGGGATTAGGGTATGGGCCTATGGTTTCCTCACTTACTCGGTGAAACACAGCATAAGTGCTATTTCAAGCACTATTTAGTTTAGAATGTTTTATTTCATCAACAACCCGCTTCTGGGCTCTGTTCTCCTCTTAGGAGAGTGTTAAGGCCATACGTCCCTACGCTGGCCGAAAGTGGATTCGTGACTGGTAAAACAATGTTGTGGCTTCACAACTGTTATCCTATGATAACATGTAGGATAGACTGCTTAAGTGAACCTCCGAATCAAAAAAGTTTTATTTGGATAAGCCTATTGCTCTAGTGGTGAGTAAAAGTTATTTTACTATCACACAAACAGACACTCCAATTTTATTTATTTGTATAGGTTAAGGAGCTGGATACGAAAAGCGGATCGAACCAAGTGGCGTGTAACTGGAGAGGCCTATGTCCAGCAGTGGACTGCTAATGATGATTAAGGTTCTGTTCCACGGGTTACAGACAAGTTAGCGTTAGTTAGGATAGCTTATCTGACAGAGGGGTTGACACAATTAGAGAGAAAGATACAAGAGCTATCCGGATGATAAATCATAGCTAACCCGTGAAAGAGACCTTAACCTAAAGGTATTAAATATCACAAATAGTGAATGCTCTTGTTTTTTTAAATGATTACTTTTTTATTTACAGATAGAGATGTCAAAATTATTGGGTCTATGCCGGGATTGTCATTTGTTCGGCATTTAATAACTAATATAATATTCCATGGAACAACAAATCAGCTTGGAAGGCCTGATCTTTTCATTACTATGCCTGGACAACATTATGAAGTAAAAAACTTTTTAAACTACCCACCTATTTAATTTTCTTTCTGAAAATGAACTCATCAATGATTTAGTTTCTTACAGATAATGAAGTACAGCTAAACAAACAGAAAACTATACCAGCATTATTTCAGATGCTCTTTGATTTCAAAGTCTTGACAAGTGTTCCAAAAGTTCACTTTCTGCCATGGACAAATCAATCTAACAGTAAAAAGGTTACTTTGGTAGGTCTAATTATTTCTTTGTTGCTGGGGTTGTAAATTCATAAAATGTTCTGGTTATTTAATTTTAATTCTGTTTCAGATGGATGAGCACAGATTGTATCTAGTAAATATAACACAGAAGAAAAAGTTACCGTGCCCATCTGAATGTCTTCCATTATTATGGTATTTCTTCAGGCCACATATGTTTTCAAAATCTACTAGAGTTATACCCATGCTAGAGTAAGTAAAACTTAATTTATCTAACAACAAAACTAAATATGATTGTCTTATCTGGCTTCTTAGGAACACAAGAGCCAGGCTTATGTGATGTTTCCACAAAAAATACCCGACGGCATGCCTAAGGCGTCTTGCTCTGGAGAAGACCAAGATCATATGTTTTAGGTTCCCCGAGAATCGATGCCGCCTAACCAGGTCTTGCCTCAGGAGAAGTTGGGAGACCCCTTGATCGCGACTTGTTGCGATCAGGCCCCGACCTTATCTTAATCTGCCATCAGAAGTCCACCACGCGTGATATCGTCTCTGTCGTATTCTACGCTCAGGATCGGCCCTCTGGATGTCCTCCAGCTGTCACTTTCTCTAGTATCACGGCATTACAGAAAGAAACCGGTGCGCCTCAACCCTCCTTAACCGGCTGCAGGGAGTAATGATTGATTGCAGGGAAGATCTTTTATAATTCAGTGCTCAGGCTCAGCTCTGCTCTGTTTTATATGACTATCGATACCAAAGTACAGAACACAAATTTAAAGGTTATCCACTGCCTCGTTGGTCTCGCGGTTGGCGTGTGCGACTGCTAATCATGAGGTCTCGGGTTCGATTCCCGGGTCGGACCAAATGTTTGTATGATCTACAAATATTTGTTTCGGAGTTTAGGTGTTTTCTATGTATAATATGTATTGTATTTACAAAAAAAAAGTATAATATGTATTTGTATCAGTTGTCTAGTACCCATAACACAAGCTCTGCTTAGCTTGGGACCAGATAGCGTTGTGTGTTAGATGTCCGAAACAAAAAAAAGGTGAATATGCTTTTTGTTCATTTTTAGGCAATGGATACCAGGTTGTGGCGTGTGGTTAATAACAGGTCAGGATCCACCTGACATAAACAAGGAGCTAGCGCCAGGAATACATGACGCCAAATTGCCTCACATGACAATATTCACTGAATTTGGAGACCTGAATCTTAAACAGAAAATAACTGTTTTTAAAAAGTAAGTTTTGTTTATGGATGAAAATTAGCTGAATAATTACCTATCTTTAAATAAATCTACCACATTGCTTTTCTGCACCACCTGTTGAGTAGACTGGTAGAGAATACTTTAAGCATTAAGTCCGCAGTTGCAAGTTCTTGTGCATAAAGTTGAAAAGAAATTAATTGAGTGGCTATGTAGAACAAAAACACTTACTTCCTCACCCTAACTTAAGGAGGTAAGATATGAGAACTTCTTGTAAGAGTGAGCAACGGAACCAAATCATTGAATGCATTTTCACCAGCGGAGTTCTCTGCTGAATTGTCTGTAGACGATTTGTTCCAACACTGGAACTACAGATTATTCCTTCTAAACCTGACGAGGTTTAGAAGGAATAAACTGCTAGGCCAGTGGCGTAGCGAGGGGGGGGCGGAGGGGCGGACCGCCCCGGGCGCCGTCATAGGAAGGGCGGCAAAATTGGAAAAAAATATATTTTGTGCGGTTAGTCAGCCAATTATTTTTTTCAAGAAGTTAACTTTTTTAAAAAATATGTAGGAAGAAGCTATGTGCTAACAAACTACAGCCACTTGTTTAACCAATATTTTACGCACTAGAGTTCTGACAAATATTTAGCTATACCTACTCACAGCATCGAGACGACCACGGTAACGGCGGGATAGAGGGTGCTAAGAATCACCGGGAAGCCACTACAAGCGATTGATCTTGGCAACTTTTAATGGCCGCATGTTACGGCTAGACTCGCATCTGGCACAACTCAAGGTGGAACTTGAGAAGATTAGATAGCATATTTTAGGGTAATGTGAAGTCCGAAGAGAAGGGGAGGACACCGTTAACCTCGACTTAAGCCATCTAATGTACTTCCGTGTGGGAGACCAGCAATCTCAAGGTGGCATTGAGTTTCTGGTTAATAAGTCCCTTTCTAGCAACGTTGTGGAAATATCTAGTATATAGAACAGGGTCGCTTACCTAATTGTCAAGCTCACCGAACGATATAGTCTCAATGTAATGCAAGTGTACGCTGCGACCTCGGCCCACTCGGATGACGCGGTAGAAGATATGTTCGACGACATACCGAGGGCTCTCCACTTCACCAGTAAGACCCACAACAACGTTTTTACGGTTGACTTTAACGCCAAAGTGGGCAAGTGGGAGTACTAAATTGCAGCGAATCGGTAATAGGATCCTATGGATTTGGAAGCAGAAATCATAGGGGCAAATTCTCGTCAACTTTCTCGAACGAGAGGGGCTGAAATTTTTCTTTAAAAACAGTCCCATAGGAAGTGCACTTGACAAAGCCCCAACGCTATGACCAAAAACGAGATCGATTTCATCTTGACGGACCAAAAGCACATATTCAGAGACGTCTCAGTTTTATCAATAGGTTTAACACCGGTAGTAATAACCGAATTGTCTGAGGCTCTCTGAATATCGACTTTAAGGCTAAACGTGCCTGTTTGATGAAATCCAAGCTCCGGCCAACTCTGCTCCAAGCCGCGATGGGAACTGAAAAGTTTCAGTCAAATCTGGAAACCCGATTTGTTACCATGGAAACTACAACACACGTAAACCAGAACCTGAAAAATGTGGTTCGAATTTTTAGGGAAGAAGGTATGAGATTTTGTTAAATGCAGCGTAAGGACAAGAAAACGAAGTTTTCGGAAGGCTAATAAAGGAATGACGTGAAAACCCACGTTTAACTTCGTCGGCAAAGCGGAAACCAAGAGATCAGCATACTCGTACGACACGACCTCCGATGCTCCCATACTCTTTCAATCGAACAAGCGATCGAACAGAACCGGGGTTCAAAAGTGTTTGTACAGTCTCTCAGAGGAAGCCGCCTGACGAAGTTGATCACAGCAAGTGGAAAAATCGTTGCTCCGAAGCCGACCGTCCTTTCGGAAGTGGAACGTTTCTATGGCGATTTATACGCTGACAGAGGCAGATGAAACTAGTTAAAAGCTCAAACCTAGTCAGAAAGGACAGATGCAGGAGCTTTACTAGTAGTGATGCAGTCATTTTCCTTTTTTTGTTTCTTGGGCCTTTGGCAACCGGTTCATACACAAAAATATTTACAAATAAAGGGACTTGACATAAGATTCTGCGCTCAGAAAGTAAATGCTTTGCAGATGATGTTGACAGAGAAACGAGATAAATAGGAAGGTGGCGTTGTGTTGTAAGTTATGAAAAAATATGTGTGAAGAACTCAGAATTCCCATAGAACCTTATAGGCGAATAAAATGAAGGCATATTTTTTATGACAGAACTAGAGATGCTAACTTGAGTCATTTTCCTTTCTTTATTTCTTGGGCCTTTGGCAACCGGTGCTACATGAAGTGAAAGATACCTACACCAAAAATATATATACTAATATATATAAAGCTAAAGAGTTTGTTTGTTTGTTTGAACACGCTAATCTCAGGAACTGCTGGTCCGATTTGAAAAATTATTTCAGTGTTAGATAGCCTATTTATTGAGAAAGGCTATAGGCTATATATCATCACGCTAAGACCTACGGGAGCGGAGCAACAATGGAGAATGTTACAAAAACGGAGGAAAATTATCACGCTACGGGCAATAGGAGACGCAAACGGGGTTGCGTGGGTCGGCTCGTTTACAAATAAAGGGACTTGACATAAGATTCCGCGCTCAGAAAGTAAATGCTTTGCAAATGATATTGACAGAGAAACGAGAGAAATAGGATGGCATTGTAAGTTACGAAAAAATATGCGTGAAGAACTCTAGAATTTCTACAGAACCTTAGAGGTACACAAAAAGATGGCATATTTTTGATGACAGAACTAGAGATGTTAACTTGTATGATTTGAAATAGTAATTAATTTCGCTAGCAAGCTAATTGAGCAACTAAAAAAAAATGTGTGATGCTATAGACATTGATGGTGTAATAAAATACTTTTCTATTAAACAAAGTAGACCTATAAATATTTAATTAAAGGCGGAAGTTTGACTTTTATTCTCAAAAGTACTTATTATTTTTTAATAAGAATATAGTTCTAGTTTATATGAAAAACTAGCTGACCCACGTAACCTCTTTTGCATCTCCTATTGTCCATGGCGTGATAATTTTCACCCATTTTTGAAACGTTATCCATTGGTGCTCCGCTTCTATTGGACTTAGCGTGATGATATATAGCCTATGAGCCTTTGGCCTTCCTCGATAAATGTACTATCCAACACTGAATGAGTTTCTCAAATTGGACCAGCGGTTCCTGAGATTAGCGCGTTCAAACAAACAAACAAACTCTTTAGCTTTATAATATTAGTAAATATTGATTTGGGTTTTTGAATTCGCTAATCATTTCAGTTTGTCTATCTTCAAGTTGTAACAATGTTTCAAAGTGGTTGAAATAATAAAAAGTGTACTAATAAACAATAAGTGATTGTAAAACTAAGATTGACTTATTTACTTTAAATCTAACCTGTATTATGCCAAAATAATGTGGACTGTTCTCGCCGAAAAGTTCTCTAGAAATAATCAAAATTTTTTTTTTTAATATTTTAGCTGCGCCAAAATGACTCTGCTCTGCCTGATGGAAAGCATGAGCAGATTCCAAGAGTGGTGGTCACCATCCTCAATGCGAATAAGGACATTGCAACACGGCGACCCACACTATGGCCGCCTAGTGAGATGCTTTTTTACGTAAAGGACCCGGGATCATAGTGGGAGGGAAACACGTGCGCTGGAAGTGAATTCCAGGTTTTGACCGCTCGGCACAGAAAGGAGGAACCGAAGCGATGAGTACGAGATCGAATGTCTATCATTCTGAAGCGGTGACTTCCAAGGCATACTTACATAAGTAATGTTTAGTAGTTATACATTACCGGTCGTCGGTCATACATCGGTACATAGGTCAACTGGAAGATAATGCCTAGGGCATTAAGTCCGCCTTATGCAATGTAATTGCAGGAAGAATAAATAAATAAATAAATAAATTACCTTTAAATATCTAAATAAGAGGGCGGCAAAATTATCTGCCGCCCCGGGCGGCCGACACTCACGCTACGCCACTGTGCTAGGCGCAGCTGACTGCTAACATTTGGTCGCACTTACAGTATAGTTATAAATTTCTTATTACAAACATGCATGATTTCTGAACGTTGACTTAAGCGCGCGAGGAAGCAAGGCAAACTGTGCATACTTTGATGGTAGCTGAGCATAGGTTCCACCCATATTTATGGCCTTTGTCGCGGGTTTTTATTTAAGTAGCCTATGACACTCAATTTTACCTCTGTATTATAATATTATTTATAACATAGGTATACATTACTTCAAAAATTCTGCAAATTCAACGAGTTTTGCTTTCTTTCCAGGTTTATATCTTGGCCAGAGTTTGAACAATGTCAGTTTAGAATTACAATGGAAAATAATCTACCAAAATTCATTACTCAATATGAAGACGACGAAAAGGAGACGATAGGCACTCACATTGAAGAAATAGAACAGACAGATTCAGAAAACGATACGTTATAATAATAAAACCACATTTTTAGAAGGATATAAGTCTCATTATTTACACTTCATTAAATAATATAACCTATGATAGCTATAACCATTAATTGTATAAACAGGAATGCTGATAAACGCTTGATACTGGTCGTCTAAGAGCCCCAGCAGATTACAAACTTTTTAGTCGGCCGATACCAAATCGGTGTAGTGTGCTCACTGTCATACCTGTTCATACCGATTAATAGCCCGAATAAAATATCGGCCAATTAAAAGTCTGTAGTCTGCGGGCCTATAAGTAAGGCATGGTACAAATAATTACATGTCGAGAAACTAAACTGTTGATAAATACTAACCTACGCTTTTAATTTCACTTTTAAATACTGACAAAAAATATACTTTCGTTAAAAGTTAATGATTAGAAAAAGATAGTTTCCTGTTGTAGAGCATTTGACTATGTTACGTAAAATGTATTTAGTGCCTCACTCGATTTACAACCTAAAATACATACCAGTTAGGTATTTATTATTGTGATATATTAATGATTCAATCAATAATAATATTTGACATTTAATTGGAACTTCAATACATTTACATACTCAATAAATTTACAATTTCTACACAATTCACATTATATACAAATACATTAAACCAATTACTTTATAAAATATATTGCTTTTACAGAATTTATTTATGAATTAAAATTAATGTTGGTAACACAAGAAAAGCACAAAAAAATGTAATACCACAGATTAAAAAAATATAAGGACGGGTTTTGATCTAAACACCATTTGGATATAAACCAATCTATCAATCGGTTATATTCATCGTCTTTTCACGCGTTAGCCCTTCCCTCGTGTGTCAGTGAGCAATCAGCGAGGAGCATGTTCACTTCTATACTACAACTATGGTGCAAATATTAATTCTGACCTTAATTATCGACTATATATATAATTTAAAAATATTACAAATTATACTTAATCCACCACCCTATTTACAAAGTATTATTATATTATCTAATACTTATTTATATTAAGTACAGTTTAATAAATTATGAGAACATTAAAAGGTGATTGTGTTGTTATAAATTTTGGAAATGTTTATCATTATATGACATGTGAGGGTTAGATTTGGGTGTTATGTAATTTAATGTGGGAATATCTAGAGGCGGTTGGTTACCTTTCTTTGCATACTTATTCTGTACAGACTTGTGTATATTCGAATTAGTATGTACATTTAGACTTATTGTATTCAAGCCATTAACGGGTTTAACACTGGGACTCGATATAAAGTCAGTCCACTCGTCGTCGTCTACGAAGACGGAGGGTTTCTTGGGCTGAGCCTGTTGTTGTTTAGGCTTACTTGACACAAATTCACCCCAAACGTCGTCTTCAGCTCCTTGATTCACTGTCGCACTTTTCGCAGTGTGAACAGGCGATGCTGCTTTATTCAGACCACTTACACTCAGGTCACTTTTCAGCGAATGTAAAGTTTCAACGGGATTAAATCGCGACAAGTCCTGCAAGTCCATACCGGGGCTAGGCCAGTTAATTTGTGAATAACTTTCTAAAGATAAAGGCTGTAAAATTTGCGTGGACTTTTGTTGACTTTGTAAGTTTACTGCACTAAAACTTGCTGGAGTGGGCTGTAAGAGATTAGTTTGCATATGACTATTTAATGATAGTGAACTCTTATTACTTTGCTCTGATTTATTAGGGGTAAAAATTTTATTTTGACTTAAAGCTTCGGTTGGTTTGGATAAACTTCCAAATGATATGGTTTCAGACTTAGTACTGTATAATTTTGGTGATGTGTTATCGAATTCAGTGATCTGACTTGTTGGTAGTTGGTTGGCGGGGTTCTCTGAAAAGCTTGCTTTAAATACATTATTTGTGCTTTTTGAAGGTTGTGCTGATTGGAAAGTGTCAAAGTCGTCATCTATAGCATTAGTATTAGGATTTGCAAATTCTGAAACTACATCAGTTCTGTCTGTACAATCACTGAAGCTATCTCCTTTGTTTATGTTAATCTGCTCTAATCGAGGTTCCATGATTGTTGAATGAGTGTCCTGTTTATCGGTAGCGGATTGTGATGATGATGCAAAATCAGAAAAATCGTCAAATACTTCTTTGACTTCGCCAGGATCCGGCCAGTTTAGTGTAGGCATTGTAGATTCCACTTTGATAGGTTGTAATAATTCTGTCTGATAAGCCATATTTTGTTTAGGTAAAGCGTTAACTATCTTCGCAGTTTGAAAGTTATTTTCTGAAGGTAAGACTTGTTCACTTTTATCAGAACTACTTTTGAAATTTTGGAAATCCCAGTATTCATTGTCATCTGCGTTATTTTCTAACGTATTTATTGTATGTTTTTCACTTTTGATGTCTGACGCGATCTGAGGTATTAGAACAGTCGGGGTACTATCATAGTGTATAGTTTTAGATCTAGGTACTTCCGAATCGGTTGGGGTAAAAATGTGCGTATCTGGCAGGTTTATTTGTCTTAGTGGTTGAATTCCTATTGTATTGGAGTATATCTTGTCTGCTTTTGGTGCTGCCGTAGATGCAAACACGTCTAGGTCTGCAGGGCTCGATGTTATTGCGCTACTATCGTTTTCTGTGTTACAAGCTGAAATAATTAAATTGAACATCAATTAATATACATTTTGGACTCTGAAAACAATACGGACAGTCATGGCTAACTCTCGTTCTCATTAACGAGTGCTTACTATTTGGTATTATCTATATCTAAGAGGGATATGATACTTCTAAGTTACGGGCCCGTGTCGAAAATTGATGGCTCGTGTGAACCACCAGGAGACCTTATTAGAAAGATACAGGGGCAAAAAACTATAACATTCAGCACTAAGCCGTCACTTGTAAGCTGTCCGACTGAGAACTGGTGAAAGGGAGGGGGTAGCAACCCTCGATTTTCCCCTTGTCTGTGAATGTGTTGTATTTGTATAGGTAGCTAACTGAATTTAAAAAAAGTAGTATTAATACAATAGTTTATACTCAGTCTCTCTCTCACTTAAAAATAATATCTTTCTTTTCAAATGAAATTTTTAGCACAATACAAAATTAAAGCAACGGTAGGCTTCTTTGCGAAAATTAAAATACATAAAAATGAAACAATAAATAATGCAAATAATCAAGGTTGCTATCTACCGACGTTGATCTACAACCGCACGTTTCTAAGTTGTTCAACCTTGTAAAGCAAATAGACTCACGGTCATACTTTTTAATCATTAGAACAATAGCAAAAAATATTGAAAAATAAAAGATATGAAATATCATCATCATCAGCCTAACGCAGTCCACTGCTGGACATAGGCCTCTCCAAAAGCACTCTAATTGGTTCGATCCTAGGCTTCTCGCATCCAGCTCCTGCCAGCCGTCTTGCGCTTTATTTACATTTACTAGCTGCGGTGTTACCCGAGGTTATTGTTGTACCGCGAGTAACGCCGCGGGATAGCTAGTCTAAAAAAGTAGCCTAAGTGACTCTCTGGATCATCAGTTACCTGTCAGTGAAAGTCCCGTCAAAATCCGTCCAGCCATTCCAGAGATTACCCGGAACAAACAGACAGACAAACGGACTTTCACTGGCAGATAGCTGATGATCTAAGGAGTAATTGAAATACTTTTTTAGACTAGCTTTGTCCCGCGGTACTACAATACCGCGGGGTTTAGCTAGTAAAAATATAAAAATGAAATACCTGAACCTTGTTAATACTAAAAAGACCAAGCCCTTGTGCATTCAACAGCTGGCTAATTAATTTTAACTGTGTACAAACTAGGCAAACTATTTATTCGACTTCATATACTGAATCTTTGATCATAGTCCTTGCTCTTATGTTTATACTAGCAGGCCCACGCAACCTCGTCTACGTCTCCTATTGCCCGTCGCGTGATAATTTTCCCCCATTTTTGAAACATTTTTCATTGGTGCTCCTCTCCTATTGGTCTTAGCGTGATGATATATAGCCTATAGCCTTCCTCGATAAATGGGCTATGTAACACTGAAAGAATTTTTCAAATCGGACCAATAGTTCCTGAGATTAGCGTGTTCAAACAAACAAACAAACAAACTCTTCAGCTTTATATAATAGTATAGATGTATTGTGAATCCTATGATAGTGCACTCCAGAAGCAATAATCTTCTTCAATGTACATTATAAAATACTGTAATGCTTTTTTTGGTACTTGTGTCACATAAATAATTAAAGATAACTTACCATGTGAGAGTAATTCAGAAATCTTGAGGGTGGAATGGCTATGAGCCATTTGGTCTAAGGTGGCCATTAGGTGTTCAAGGTCAAGGAGAAGGGCTTCGGCATAGGTGACTATAGGATTAGGATGAAGCAGATATTTTACAGGTGGATGTTAGTTATCCAAGTGCAAGACATGCAAAAAAATGGTACCATGGTGAGTTAAGAGTATTTATAAAGCTTGATTACATTTTGTTAGTCACAATCGTTTTGATAAATCAATAATTTGTATCATGAGCTTCAACCAGACAGTGCACATCCTGCGTGCTTCTTTTGGGCGAGTTGCATTGTGTGCCAATTAATCTCACCGAGATTAATTGTACAGTTTTATTTGTGAATATTTAATTTCTTATTTCAAACTCACATTCTTGTCCTTCAGATGTAAACGAGTCATTCCAGGTTGTCGGCTTGCTAACAGGTTTCTCAGCTACTATATCGTTTTGTGTGACAGTTGAAGAAGAATCAGAAGCTTGTTTCTGTGGTTGAAGAGGTGCATTGCTCAGGTTTGCTGCATATTTAGGCATATTGCTACTCCATTTCGGACCAAACAACTGGAAAGTGATGCAAATAGAGAAAGGTTACCATAGACTCCAATATGATAGAGAAAGTATTAAAAAGTATACCTAAGTTATGACATAATGTGTGTATGATACCAAGCAACACCTACTTTATATTTTTAGGTTGTAAGTTTGATGGGTTTTTGCGGCGGTAAGATCCCGTTATGGACGATTGGCTCGAGAGATATCACGAGACCCTCTCATACTGCCTGACAAGGATGATCACTGGAAAAGGCTGCTTCGGAGATCACTTGTGTCTGATCTGCAAGGAGCCAACGCCCGAGTGCCACCACTGCGATGGCCTGACCGTGGACACGGTGCACCACACGCTAGTGGAATGTTCTGCGTGGGGGAAGCCATCGTGGTGGAAGCCATCGTGGCGGCCATCGGAGCGGTGGTTCTCTCGCTCGGTAACATGATTGCGGCCATGTTGCGGAGCGATAGCGCGTTGAACTTCGCCGTCTCTTTTTGCAAGTTACCGGGACCGGGAGAGGCTTAGAACTCTTCCGGGAACGGGCCACGGTTACAGTAAAACAATTGTTGTAATTGGTCCAGTCGTTGACGCGTGATACCGTAACTAAGGAAAATAGGGATTCATTTTTATATAAATTTAGTAAAAGTGCCGACCCCAGTGCATCCGTAAAAATGAAAAGAAATAAATTAACGAAGGTACCTACAGAAGATCAATGGAATGCATATACATAGAAATTATTTTTGTTAGTTTATTATTTTGTGTTCCTTTGTTTAGACCCAATCTCTAAATCCATTTTGTGTAGTTTACGAAGGTACATATGGTATATTTGAGAGCAAAATGTTTCCTATGTTACATTGACACAGAATGTTACAAAAAGTTATCACCAATTTTTATAAGCCAAAATTACTAGCAGAACATTATTTGAACTTTTATGTAATTCAGGATAGCTACAAGTAAATGCAATGCAACCAAAATTCATGGCTGTATGTGTGTGTGGGTAAATTAAAGAATTAGATAAACACACAACACAATTGTCAATTATTTTTTAAAGATAGGCTAGGTAAACAAAGTCTAAAGTAATTGCAATTTAAAATAATTTTGTATATAACTTTGTTATAAAACAGTTGTTAGTGATTTCATCACCTAATAGCATTTGCAAAACTGTACATCAGTGAATGTTCAGCCTACTTATTAAAAAATGTACACAATACAGGTAGAATTGTGTATAATAATAATGATTTTATACATCTCACATATGGTCGTCAGGTCCCACACTCGGCAAGGCCTGTACTATAGTAACCTCTGATAATATATGGTGACACATAATTATATTTTTTGTTAATTCATATATATTACAGATAAATTACAGCCTGATAGAGAACAAATAATCGGGTTAACATTGTTGGGTTGGTGGGAGGTTTTGATTCCCAAGTCAAAACTGAGGAGGAATCCCCCATAGGAGTTAGGGTCACTAACTACTAGAAAGACAGGCCCATTTACTATACTGTTGTGGTAATCAAGAAGTCAGAAAAAAAAAAGGATGTGTGAGGTTTCTTATTGTGCCTACTGCTCTTTATTTCACATGAAAATGCATTCTTAATTAACTTATACTATATGAAACCTAGACAGGAAGAAGAAGCAATAAAAAAAGAGGCGGCCTAAACTTACAGCTCTCTCAATACCATGGCAGTATAGAAATCCTACTTTTTACCCAACTACGGCAAAGCCAAAGGAGGGTTATGATTTTGACACGCTACATATGTATGTATGTTCATATGTTCCCTCATAGCTCCTCAACTACTTATTAGAACTGGGCAAATGAGGTATCGTTAGAAGCGTATTGATCGTCCGCTGGTTATAGGCTATATGACGTGTCACGGAACCTAATGCGGTCCCCTCTAGTGGTCATAAAGTACTGTTTTAAAAAAATAATTTGAGATAAATATGCCGTGTTTGGTATCATCGGAAAGGGCGTTACTTGTACATTTCAAAAGTATGTATATTACTAACATTTGCTTTTGACTTTGCCCGTATTTATTCCATAATTGTGAAATTTAAATTATAACGACACCAAAATAGTTGAAATAAAAAAAGTAATAACTAAAACCCAACTACGACAAAAAACAATGCTGAAAAACCCAACTACATCAGAAAACGACACTGAAAAAGTATGAAAAAAGTTACAAAAACTGAAGTCACACGTTACATACAAACATACCATAACACTTAACAGGTGACTACGGCTTTTCCAACTTGTTGCATACTTTTTAAGCTTCGTTTTTTGATGTAGTTGGGTTTTAGTTATTACTTTTTTTCACTACTATAATCTTTATATATTATATTATCTTAATTCTCAAACAAACACAGGTACAATACTTACAATGTTTCTGGAATCAATACATAATGCTTTTAAAAGAGTTTTCTGTCCCAACGAGTTGTTCCAATTTACAATATATGGTTGTCTTTCATCTGTTTCCATTAAATGACCCCATGTTTCACTTAACAAGGATTCGAGTTTCCCTTCAAATTCACTTTCAGGTTCTGTTATTTCTTCTAAAAATACAGAACTCAATACATTTGTAATGCTTTCCAATATTTGATGTTCATTTTCAATAGATTGTAAGTTTAGTACTGATAGTTCATGGTGACAATGAGAAGGATCATCCACTCCAATTTCATTAGCTTCAGATTTTGTTGCAGATGATTTAAAATCATCAAAATCCCCAAAATCATCATCCTCCAACTGATTTTCTGTTTCTTTAACTTCACTTTTTACTTGAGCTACATTATTTGACACAGATTCACTTTTTAAAGTTACATTATCCTCTGTCCTAAATTTATCCTCAAAGTTGACTGCAAAATTGCCAAATTCAAAATCTTTGGAATCATCATTTACCCAAGGATTTTCACCTTTTTCAACAACACTAGTAACATTGCTTTTAGAGTTCACAGATTGAAAGTCATCAAAATCACCAAAATCACTGAAATTATCATTTATATCATTTTCATCGGGTTTTGTTTTAGAAAGGTTACTAGGCTCATCAAATCCCTGTAAGTTAAGATCAGATGTTATCTCAATTTCTTCAAGTTTCTGAGGCTTTTTTGAATCATTTTCAGAACTTATGTCTTGTAAATTATTATCAGCATTACTATTTAGTTCTTTTAATGGATCTGTTGTATCAATTGGATTGTCATCGAAAGCTGACAAACTAACATTATCACATGTTGGACTGTCATTACTAGAACTACTTGGAATGTCAAAATTTTTCACAATAACTATATTTGGTTCACTAGTATCAACCTGTGTACTGTTACTTTCAATAATACTTTCAATTTCTTCATCCACTTTTAAGTTTAAATCTTCAATATTCATATCTTCATCACATTTTAGCTTATTTTCATTTATATCATTAGTCCCGAACACATTATGTACATCATTGATGGGTTCACTTTTTTTTTCACTATCATATGTTAGAATCACTTCTTTTTGAGTCTCATTATTGTCATTTTTGGTTATCTCTTGGATCTCAAGCTGTTTGTTATCAGGTGTTGGTTGAAAAGTGTTGTATGAAGAAAAGTTTCCATAATTATAAACATCATTTTCATCATCATCATCATCTTCTTGTGATACTGTAAAATAAAAACAAAACAAAATATGACATAATTTACTTAGAAATGTTTCCTACACCAAAAAATAGCATTATCTGTACATTGTTTGTCCGAGATCAGTATTTAAATTAAAAACAATAGGTGTGACTGAGTAATGGCTGTATTATTATAGGATAATAGTTGATTCATAGTGGTTGCTGGGGAGTAAATGCTTATTTATTGTAAATGTGATTTATTACCAGTGGCTTATCAACTACACTTAAAAATATTTCATTATAGAACTAAGTAGAAGAGACAATAGAATAGGCAGATCCTTATCACCTATTGGAAGTATTCTACTATTATCTATCAACATATTTGATGAATTGTTTTAACAACTTGTAATGTAAACATTTCATGGACTTACAGCTATATGACAAATCAAAGTCTCCAGGATCTTTATCGTCTTCACACTGGTCGGGTGGTGGAGGAGTACTACAAACGAGTGGTGGTATGGACATTCTTGGAAAGAAAGATTGAACAAGGTTTAACTTTAACACTTTTAATTACATTAGTGAAGTAATATTGCACCAGATTTTCACTCTAAAAACAATTATTTTTACATAATATGATGTAGTAGTATATTATGAATATGGAATTAGGACAGCTGTTTAGTAATTGACAAAAATTTGCTACGATGAAATGCAACTGATTAAGAAAGCTGACATCTGTCTGTCATTAACCACCATTTTCATATTCAGTTCGAAAATAAACATAACTGATATTCTGTTATGACTGACGATTTGCCTTGTCATGATCGAACAAAAGTTAACTAGAATGTAAAGTAAACATTTATAAAAACGTACTTTATCTTTCAAATTAGTTCAACACCTGAAACTTTAAATAAAATGTTTTGAAGCTTTTTCTCTCGCTCTTTCTCTAGCTCTACTGCTTCCCCTGCTTCCTTAGACGATAAATACATGGAGGGGCAGCCGAACGGGCGGAAAGCGTGATCGGAGTTGAGAGAGAGTGATAGAGTTTGTATAGTGTCTGTCTCTCTCACGCACAGCTAGCAGTAACGCGTAGTTTGTCATTGCCATTAACGTTAACGCAGGTGGAGCAGTACCATAAGAGATGGAAATTAATCAATTAACATCTCCTTTCAAAGGATAACAGCAGTGACTGCTAATGCAATGTGATGAAGTGTACGGCAAATATCTAAATATTTCCTGCAAAATAGTCCAGATACAGACATATTTTTTGACAAACCAAGTGCTATTTGCACATATTATTTGCAACTAAATAAAATATATATATATATATATATATATATATATATATAAATAAAAGTTTCGATTAATGACATGAATATTGACCAACCAATTAATCAATCATCATATTTTAAGTTTTTAATTACTTTGTTTTGTAATAATTTTCAATCAAATTTTATTTTAAGTAGTGATATCTGATAAAAAATTTACAATTATTTGTGTATGAATTTTGACATTGTGAGAATTAATTGATAAGTTTTGAATTGCCATTGTTGACTGCCGCAACATGATGATGATTTGCACACCACTGTAATTATTTGATGGGCTTTGGACTTAAAATTGAAACAAAGGAACAGTGTACTTTACGATAACTGTAAAAAATCTCAAAACTTCACAGAAAATGCAACAGCGCAATGTTTGTTTTTGTACTGAATTTATGTGACTTGAAGTCCCTCTATCTATGTATCTTTGCAAATAAATAAAATAAAGTGTATGTTCATAAATAAAGTGCATGTGAAACTGTAGCGTAGCCTGTGTTTTTAATTCTTCACCAGGCCAGAACATGATCTAAAAGAAAGTTAAACAATATTTCAAATTTAAAATGTATTTAATTTAGAAAGTATCCACAAGGTAGTTAAGCCACGCTGATTAGCACGAACGGGCCTGCTCGACCGGGGTGGTACCACCCTCGCTCAGAAAATTAACGTAAAATGACAGCGATCGTGCTGTCGTGTTTCGTTGGTGAGTGCGAGACCGGAGGCCCAATGATGCAGAAGCTTCACGAGCCCACCATGGTGTGTGTGGGTCACTATGCTGCATTGTTGCAATGTCTGCATTCGCAGTTACCACTCTTGGATTCTGCTTATTTTCATAAGGCAGAGCAGTCATTTTGACAGGATCATACATAAAAAAAAAGAAAAGAAGAATTTTAAATGAAGTAATTTTCTCAAACGTTTTAAAATAGAGTTTCTTAGTTAGTATAGAATGTCGACCATGAAAAGTAAAAGCCGGTTCACTTTGTTTTTGGATTAGTTGATTTATTCTGTGGTCGGTGCCCGGTTTGTTCGTCCCGTTTTGTCTTCCGAAAAAGAAAAGTTTAAAGCAAATTAAATTTTACGTTTAGCTCTATTCTCTGAAATAGTGACGTATTTAATTAAGGTGTTTATTCCTGGAATATAGAAGGATAACAATTTAAACACTTCGTAGCCCAGCATTAGTACAGGTAAATAAATTTTATCTAAGCTTTGATTTCTCGGTAATTATTTCTGATGATAAGTTTGATTGCGACTGAAATCGCTAGACACTGGATATAAAAAACAAGCTGATGAATCCCCATAACTACTTTTATCATGTATCATTACCTACTTTCGAGCGAAAGGACTGTCAATAACCTTTGACATGTGTCATTGCTTACGTGTCAACCCGTACCTTCATTTTGTGAAATAATTTCTTAGTATTTTTGTATTAACCCATTGTTATTATTCGACCGGCATTCGCCTAACTACCCTGTCCATCGATTACGGCAGGTATGGTACAAATATTTTATGTAATTGGAAATAACCGGTATAATTTGATTAGCGGCTTGTGTTGAAGTTCAATGTAATGAAATAAAATTATCATAATTAATTTCCATAAGTATATATTGGTAATAATAATATTCTAATAAGGAAGCCCAATAAGAATCTTATTGAGCTTTGTGTGTGTTTTTTTGCAGGCAGTAGAAGTGTGCTGCAGATCCAATGGAGCTGCAAGCATTGCTAGTGCTGTGTGGGGTGGGAGTGGCTGGTCTGGCCATGTTGCTGCTCATGGGGCTGTTCTCTGCTTCTGGAACTAGTTACGAAGAAGCTATAGCCCAACAGCGAAGAGCTACTACTGAACTCCTTGCTTTGGCTGAAAGTAAAAATAAACCCAAAAAGAAAGAAAGGAAGGCAAACAAGAGGGTAAGTCCTAATTAAAAAAAAAAACTTTATTTTGCAGTTTTTTATTATAGATGTGGGATCTGCTAAGTATTACTTTGTTTTAGATAAGTCTTAGGTATTGATAGATTTTAGTTGAATGAAATGTGAAACTTATAAGAAATTACCATTTCAAAAAGACATACTTAAACTATAATAATAATAAATAAATGAATTAACCCATGTATTTATTGAAAAATTATTTACTGGAACATAACAAACACATAGCTGAATTCATATCACATTTAATGTTAGAAATATAATTGAAATAGGCCACTTGCCACCCTTGAGCAGCACCACCTTTTATTACTATTTAAGGAGCATATTCAAGAAATCCTGTTACATTTTTAAACTTAATAAACCTGAAATATTGCAACATGTTCAAAAGACGTTTTGAAAATAAGTAAATTTCAATCACATTATTAAGTTTCTTGGTGCTCATTCACTAGACTTTTTAAATACAAATATTGACACAAAATAATTATATTTTAGTTAGCAAAGAAAGAGAAAACCAAGGACAGTACATCAGCGATGACTGGAAGCGAGTTGGAGAGTGAGGCTCCTGCTGAAAGCGGTGTTGAAGATGACTCCGTGCCAGTAGCTAAAGGGCATGTTGAATTTAGCTCCTCCATAATTGTTGATGTACCCAGGGACAGCCCACCTAATGTTAAGGTAAGCTTTTAATAATAATAATCAAAAAGCGTTTACCCACTTCAGTTTTATTGACTTGTGGTATTGATAATGATAAGTGTAAGTTCACCCTCTGATGTAAAAAAAAAGAGAGTTCACTGAGGAAGCTTCAATCAGTTGTTCCAGATTTCTTCCAGAGCAATGTCTTTCTACATTTCTATTATACTTTGTACAAAGATATATTTATGTATATTGTAGGATGCCTCTTCTCAGTACAGTACAATGTCTTATCTGAATAATTATATGCTTATACAATTAAATATTTTATCTGTACCCTTTCATAAATGTAGTAAATAGTTCGAAGTTTCTTATACATAGTTGTATGTGGTGTGTACGACCAATAAATAACTACACTAACTATAATTTATGTTGGTAAAAGACTAGTCTGACTATCTTCTATAAGTGTTGTAATGACACAGACCAGGTCTGTGTTAGTTTAGGAAAGGATGGATATTATATATAAAATGTTGGTTCATTCTCAGAGAATCCATTGACTACATCCATGATGATCTAATGAGAATATTCTTTCTCATTAGATCCATTATTTACATTAACTTCAACACCGGATTGAATGAGAAATGTGAAAAATAATTGCTATAAAAAATTATATTGGTCCCTAAAATGAGTAAATATTATTATATTGAGTTCCTGACACCAGTCTTAGTGAAAAATATTGAATTTAAGTAAAAACAGGTTACTTTAATAGTTAATTATCACTTATTTTTAACGACTTAAAAAACAGGAGGAGCTTTCTCAATTCAACCGTATATACTTTTTTTTTATGTGTGTTGGCGGATAACCTAGTCGTTTATGAACCGATTTTGATGATTCTGTTTTTAATGGAAAGGAGATGTCCCAACGGTGGTACCATGATAAGGACATTAATATCTGATGATGGCATCCAAGAGAAATCGAGTCAAACCTTGAAGTTGTTTTATTTTTGTTTAAATAGTACTTGTTATAACAACAACTTATCTTCAGAATCCAATCAAACTTAAACCATCATTAGATGAATCATGGATCTGGCCAATGGATCCTCTAAGATTGTATGAGCAAAAAATTCTCAGTAGATTCACATCTTGAACTAAGGATTTAAAGAGAAAAAAATTCTCAATAGATCCATCAATTTATTGGATGGATAGATCCTCTGAGAATGAATAAAAATTTTAGTCAATATTGCTTTTACTGGTAAACATTTGTTATAAATAATTAGACACTTGACTACCATAAAAAGATCAAGAACCAACCATGGAGTAAAGTCCTTATTAAGAACATTTTACAGGTAAATTTTAAAATGTTACCTCTCTGAAGTTTTTCCCTATAATGATTATCTTAAGCATAATAGAGGTTATGGGATACTTTTACATGCTATTTCACCTTTCAATACTTTTTGACTAAAAAGTATCTTCGGAAAAAACAATGAATTTAAATTCATGTTAGTGTTAAAACATTCTACAGAACAAAATATATAACTGTTCTTGTGTATACTTCAACCCAGTACCCCTTAAAACTTAATGTTCATTTGATTGTTTGCATGAAATAAAGATGAACCAGTGTACTTTTCCTTTCATAAAATGAATGAATATATTACATATTTTTTTATTGTTATATAATCTGGGTATACCTAATCTATCACTATACCTTCGGAAAATAAAGGCCCTAAGCTATTGAAAGTTTTTTTTAAGTTTTCTAAACAATTAGAATAATGCTGCATGTGTTGTAAATGGTGACAACAACTTTTTATATTATTATTATCACATTATTATCTATAAATTTGTTTGATAACTTTAATTATTTCAAGATATGCATTACAATGTTTTAAGAATTGGTAAACAAATAATAATCCTGTTTATGAAAATAAACCAAGTTAATGGTACAGTTTTGGGTACTTTGTAACATTACTTAATGGTGATATTAACATCAACTTTATATGAAATATGGTTATGTGGGTTTATATAATGCATGTATGCTGGTCTGGGTCATAGTGAAAATATCTTCTTTAGTTTTACACAACTGTAGGAAATTAGCGGGGTTTTGTTTTGTACTACACATCCACGATGTCTGTACAGATTCGCAAACGTGGCAAGGATCCTAAAGTAAAGCCGATATTGATAAACAAAGAGGATCCAAGTTGCGTTAGCGATCCGGCCGCGGTGCCAGAGACCACAGCTACCATTGCCGCCAACCACTTTGAGGAAATGCACCCCAAAGACGAGTTTGAATTGTTGCATTCAACACTCTTGGCGGAAAAAGTGAGTTTCTACCACTAACGCACCTAACTACATATGTATGTGTCAAAAGAGTTGTTTGTTTATGTGTTTATAAACTTGTTACTGTACTGCTCTTAGTGATCGATTTAAATTCATAAGTAATGAATTGTAGGTGAGAATTTGTGTTTGTAAATATTGATTGTTTTTTTTTGTTTATCAAGGCTTGTCAGAATCATATTTGAACGAACTATGTCCTTTTCTTGGCATACAAGCTGAATTTATTAATAAGAAATCGTGACTTTGATCTTTCCCCTCATTTCTTATACGAAAAGTATATTTTTTAAGGTTTTTAAACAAAACTTAAAGCTTTAACATTTCTAAAATGTTCTTTTCCTTTGTTGTTAAAGAGTACAATGTGTCGTATTCATTTCTATAAGCACTTAATCACATGCTTAGATATCTAGAAATACATTTTATAACAGTTGACATCCACTAAAATTTCATCCCGCATTAGATTATGTTGGAATTCATTATCAACACCATCATGAATAAAACCTGTTGCAGATATTTGTCATTTAAAGCTTCAGTGTCGTTATTATTTCATTTCGTGACCGCACTTTAATGCGCTACACAAATGCATGCGCGTGTGACGGCATGTATAAGCATGATTATTGATTACTTTGTAACAATAACTGTTCATATATACACATAAAAGCTGATAAATTCATGTTATGATTTGTATGCGACTGGTTGATCTTAGTTGTTATGTAATTGTCGTTAGGTGCCAGAAAAAACTGAAGAAATTGTAGAGAAGAAAGAGAAATTAGCTAAGCCAGCTAAGAGTGGTAAGCCTGCTGCAAAACCTGCGCCTGCTCTTGAAGTCGCTAAAGAGGAGGTGACTCGCGAACGACATAATAGCGGTGATGCTCCTAAGGAACAGCGCAAAGGTAAGATGCCCAATGTAAAAATATCGCCAAGCTTATGGTCAAAATTAGTATTTGTCATATTCGTCTGCCTCGGCCGTGCAGTGGTAGCGAATACGACTTCTGTGCTGAGGTCTCGGGTTCCGTTCTGCAAAACAATTGTTTCGGAGTTTGCGCGTTGTCTATGTATAAAATGTAGGATAAAGAATATAAAAGTATTCTATCAGTCAAGCTTTCTTAAATGATGTTGTATGTCAGAAGTCCTATATAATTATTTATTACTTGTCATGATCATAATCTAGGATCACACAAAGTTTTATTTTGAGCTTTATTTTCAAACTTTGATTAAAATAATACAAAATTACACTTAATTCATCTCAATCCATGCACTCCCCAATTTATATTATATATTGAATACTTGGTTAAAATTAATAAAATAAATGCATCTGATTAGAATTACATTAATTACGTAACAGTAATTTATTAGACATTGTTATGCACAAAAGGTAAGAAGATTGAAAAGAAGTTAGCTGTCGAAGAGGCAGTGGAAGTTTTACGGGAGGAAGTGGTCCCCCCTCTGAATACTCCTCAGCCGAGCGAGCTGACCACAGAAAAGCTGTTGAAACAAGCATTAGCCGCCGCGCCTCCTCCGCCGCAACCAACCACTGCGCCTTCCCCGCCTGGTGGCAAAAACAAGAAGAAGAAGGCAGAACAGAATGTTCTCTCACTTATGGGTAATTATAATCACATAAATAACAAGTTCAAACACAAGGTAACTGCTGTAAATCCTAACCTAAACCAAATAAATGGAGGAGTTCCCTCGACTGCATTTCGGTCTATCATCAGATCGACTCCAGACCTCCATTAAATTGTAGTGCTTTAAAATACTTAATAAAAAAAATGCAATAGTCGCCCCTACAGATTTCGAAAGTCCCCCTCGATTTCTCTGGGATGCCATCATCAGATTCTAGTTTCCTTCGTCGTCGTGGCACTACCGCTGGGATAATCACCTTTCCGCCAAAAAAAGAATCATCAAAATCGGTTCATAAACGACGAAGTTATCCTCCACCTTTTTCGAAGTCTGGTAAAAAAGTATAGTCTTAGATAATTTGATGATAGTTAGACAAAAATACTACTTACTCTGATTGGCTGACTCTGGGGCTACTAATTATATAGTATGCAACTTTTTATGTAAGGATTTTTGGAAATTTCGTACTTAGGAGGTCAAATAAAGAATGAACGATGGTATAAAAGTTCGTCGCTTTGAACGTCAGAAATAAGAAATAGTCATGTGAAGTGAAGCCAACAAGTAAATCTAATAACTTACATACTATTGCAAAGAACTAGACTATTATATAGACTATATTTTGTAGGTAAGGTTATCTTATAGTTTTTCTAATACAATTTGTAATAATAATAAAATGTTTGCTACAATAGCGGGTGATAGCAGTGGCGTGAATGTGGCGGAGCTGGTGCGAGTTGTTCGCGAGGCCGCGCTCAGCCGTAACGAGATACAGATCCTCACTGATGCGCTTCTCAACAAGCACCACGATCCATTGCCAGAACATTCTGAATGGTCTGAGGTAAGGTTTTATTGCAATAGATAGTATAATTGACTACTCATGGCTACTCTTATGCAAAGAAGACCTGGTTTTTGAATAAATGTTCGATAGATTTATAATACGGAGTGTCACACCACTTTTATTCATCCCGTTGACGTTATAGAGCCGACTATAAGTGTAAACTACGCAGGACAATAGCGGACACACCACCGGAATTTGCGGCGGGGTGGTGTGTCGGAATCTGACGGACTAAAATCATATAGTATGCTATACTATACATGCGCAATAGTGGCTGAAATAGGAGGGGTCAATACCAACACATTTTGAAAGTGATATAGTCTACCAGAACCTCATTTCTATGGAAGGGTGAGAGCAGTGTGCTAATACAAAGCGACAGTAAACCAAGCTTATTTAATTTAATGTAACATTCAGAGGAGTGCATAATATACCATTTATAATTATCAGCAAACACTACTTTGTATTATACAATCTGTTCGACATTGTAATTTATAGCGGTTAGAGACGGGCGTCTTTTGTTCTGTTCAGTGTATTAAGCATATAAATCGATTTCAATAGAAAATGGAATTGGAGAAGGTATTTGCCTACAATACGTAATGTTTGCACTCTAGCCATCTGTGTATACATTAAACGTGGTATTACACAACACATGTTTTTAAAAATATTCATAAATGGAAAGTATGAGTTACTAAGTCACTAATCGTTCGACTGGTAGATATATAGAAAACTCGTTATTTGCAAACCATATAACGGAGTTAAAAGAGATGATATTAAATGTACGATTTGTAGTGTGCAAAGGGCGGCCTTATTGCCAAAAGCAGTCTCTACCAGGCAACCTTAATATAGTATGAAATGCCTTGGGCGTAAGTCCGCCATTGCATAGGTTAGGAATGAAGTTAAAAAAAAACAATAAAAATAGGATTTATATAAAGTTATAATTAAACTAGCTGAACCACGCAACTTCGTCTCTTCAGTCATGCTCGACTCCTATTGGTCTAAGCGCGATGTTAACTGTCCTTTCTTATTCACGTCAAAACACGAGGAGTTTATCGCGAAGCTCCCATATTCTATACTGTAATTTTGGAAAAATTGGATGGTTGCAAAACATTTTATTTGTGATTTAACACACAAATTGTCGACATCGGCACAGTTTGTAATTTATCAAGATAAAGAGTTCATCTTGAGCAACAATGTGACACGAGAGTAATAATAGATATGCGTAATTTATTTCTGAGCTACATTACATTATATTAAACACTAAACATACTTATATGCAGTTGGAGGTTCATTTCCCGGAATGTAACATACCTAATGTCTATTATCACTTGTTTAATTATATAATTTGTACACTTCTTAAGAAATGTCAAAGATCATGATGTAAATGTTGATATATTAGGAAACAAACTGAAGTGTGGGTAAATTGGAGCTTTATTGCCTCTAGTTAAAGTACCTTTTCATTTAGGCGTATCCATGGTGCTTGTCTTTAATTTCTTTCAATTTGACACACAACTACGGTACAGTAAATAGTATGATATTCTACTAGCATCTCTAATCGTATATATTTATACGTTTAAATACAAGTTTGTGTAAAAAAATTGAATTTTATGTAAATACAGAGTTAAAATGCTTAGAACTGAATAAATGTTAATTGTAAAGTATTTTTTTAAACTCTACAATTCGTGTATATTTGTTACTCGAAAATACTACAAACTATAGTACAAGGTCATAAAATGTACGCATAATAATATAGATTTAATAACAAAAATCTTAGACTCAACATTATAAGTACACTGTGCAATAAACACACTTTTCCAAATCCTGTTTATTACAGGGTCCCAACGATCCTATGCAAAAGCTGAAGAAGCAACTCGCTGATAAGGAGAAAGCTTTGGCTGATGAAGTAGAAGCATCGCAAGCTCTTCACGCCAAACTTAAAGAACTCAGGTAAGGAGTTCATACACACGAGTGTTTACAAACGACTTGGTTCTGTATAACGGGTGTCTTAGTGCGTAAACTGTCGGTCGGTTTTATGTTTAAACTAGCTCCACTCCGCGATGTTACTCGCGGTTACTGTCGTACCGCGGGTAACGCTGCGGGGCGAAGCTAGTCTTAAATAAGTAGCCTAAGTTACTCCTTATATCATTAGTGAAAGTCCCGACTAAATCTAAATATGCCGTGCTTGATATCATACGAAAGGGCGTTACTTGTACATTTCAAAAATATGTATATTATTAGCATTTTCACGTGACTTTTCAAAAATATGTATATTATTATCATTTTCACGTGACTTTATGATGTATGACTGACGTATGACTGCCTCGTTGGTCTTGCGGTTGGCGTATGCGACTGCTGAACGTGAGGTCTCGGGTTCGATTCCCGGGTCGGACCAAACGTTTGTATGATCTACAAATATTTGTTTCGGAGTTTGGGTGTTTTCTATGTATAATATGTATGTATTTACAAAAAAAAAAGTATATATGTATTTATTTGTATCAGTTGTCTAGTACCCATAACACAAGCTCTGCTTAGCTTGGGACTAGATGGCGTTGTGTGATACATGTCCGAAATATTTATTAATATTATTATTTATTTATCCGTATTTATTCGATAATTGTGAAATTTCTATGGTACGTATTTAAGGTATATTTTGCAAAGAAATTAATATTATAGAGGCACCAAAACATTTTAAATAAAAAAAAGTAAAAAGTCAAACCCGACTACGACAAAAAACGACGCTGAAAAAGCATGAAACAAGTTTCAAAAGCCGTAGTCACACGTTGTTAGTGTTATGGGCTATGGTACATTACACTACCTGGACTACGACTTTTGAAACTTAGTAATGTACTATAGTCCATAACACTTTAACAACGCGTGACTACGGCTTTTGAAACTTGTTTCATGCTTTTTCAGCGTCGTTTTTTGTCGTAGTTGGGTTTGACTTTTTACTTTTTTGTCGTAGTTGGGTATTCGTGTTTACTTTTTTTTAATATTAAAATAACCGATTTGAAATAAATGCTTATATGTATGTATACACCATACATGTACCAAAATATTTATTATTTTTTTGTCTGTCTGACTATCTGTTCCGGGTAATCTCTGGAACGGATGGACCGATTGTGACGAGACTTTCACTGGCAGGTAGCTGATGATGCAGGGTGTAAATTATGCTACTTTTTTTTTAGACCGCCGGGCTCAGGTATTAAAAAATATAGTTAGAGAAAATATGAAATATGGATGCAATAATATAATAAAAATATTTTAATATAGAGTTTTATTGTACGTCTTCTTTTTACAAGCTTTTTAAGAAAGGAGCAGGTTCTCAATTCGACCGTATCAATTTTTTATTTTTTTTTTGTTTGTAAATAATTATATAACTTCGTTGTTTATGAACCGTTTTCGATGATTAGTTTTTTAATGGAAAGGAAATATCTTAATGGCGGTACCATTATAAGTACACTAAGATCTGAGGATGGAATCCAAGAGAAATCGGTCGAACCTTGAACTCCGTTTTATTTTTGTTATTTTTTTTTATTTGTATTCATAATTATAAAGGATAGGCAGTTTTGCTGCCGTAAATTGGACTAAGATTATAAAGTTTTTTTTTTTTCATCGCAATATAATATAAGTACATCTAAATATTGATGAGGTTTATATGTTATGATGCAGGACACAACTAAATGCTGAGCGTACGCGTGCAAGCAACGCTGCCAACGCAGCACGTGCCAGCGAGCAAGCTATCAGCGCGTCGCGTGCTGACATCAACACTCTGCAGTCGCGCCTACATAGACTCGCCGAAGACAACAAGCAACTCGCTCAGGACAAACTTTTGGTAACTGTCACGTCACTGTTCATTTATATAGATATATCACCATAGCCTAGTATTTGCTACACTTGAAATTTCCAGAATAAACGAGTATACGGCAGCATACTTGCTAACCATTTAAATACTTAGTTTGAGCTAACAAACCGTATGCCCGATATCCGGCAAAAGATATAAATAAAACCGGCTGAAAATTTCTAATTTAAAATTAATTCAAATAATACATATAAGTACCACTTTTAGATAAAGTGATGCGATTTTGGGAAAAAATTTTTTGTACATTTTATATTTTCTATATCTAATGTTTATTTTTATTATAAAAACTATGTTTAGAATACAATTATGAGTTGTTGAGAGTTGATATAGTTTGTGTAGTTTTATAGCTTTAAGTTTCGAGTAATTTTATTTTATCCGTTTAGTTGCAATCGAAATTGGGTGCTGATGGTGAGACGCAGGCTCAGATGGAATTGCATATACAAAGATTGTCTGAGGTAAGAATACATGTTACGCTTATCTTGTACCAATTTGAACCACCCAAACACTTTTTTTTATCATATTACAGTTATTTATCTGTGTATGCAAAATACTTGAAGGAGCAGCAATACATGAATTGAAATTAAAGACAAAATCTTTTCATTTCCCGAGATGTCACATCTGTTATTTCGCATTTATAATATTTGTATTGGTATAGTTTACAGTATTAATAAATTAAAAAAACATTATCTTTCTTATTAAAACGTGTTGTAATGAGTCCATGAAACGCCGTGAGCAAAAAGACAGCCGATTGAAACAAAAAAAAAATTGTAATTCATCTTTTTTTTTGTTCTGTTTTGATAAAAAAATGATTAGTTTACCTGTATAGTAATTTGAATTAGTTTTTTCCCTTAATATTTTTTATTATTTTTTAATTATTTACAATATCCTTACCGACTAGCTCCTGTACGATATTGTTGTTACATTGTATTCTTAAAAACTAAACCTGAGAGTAACAAATTTTGTAAAGAGCTATAAATAAGAAAGAAAATGTCGTAAAACGCATCTCCGTCGGTCGGGGTGAGATGAGAGCGCATATTGAAGTGCGCGTGTGTGTGTGTGTGTGTGTGCAGTCAGAGGGCGCGCTGGTGGCGCAGCTGGGCGCGCTGCAGGGCGAGCTGGCGGCGCACGCGCTGGAGGCGGGGCAGCTGCGCATGGAGGCGGGCGCCGCGCGCGACGCCGCGTGCCTGGCGCAGCAGCACGCCGCCGACCTGGCGCAGCAGCTCGCCGACGCCAACCGCGCGCTCGCGGACCTGGCGCATGCCGAGCAGCGCGCCGCCAATGATCTGCGACTCGCCAACGAACGCCTCGCAGGTACACACATGAGATCACTTGAACTTTCATAACATCAACAGCATGAAGAGGAGAGCATGCCATTGTGTGGGTCACTGGTCTGCATTCACTATGAGTATGGTGACCACCACTCTTGGATTCTGTTTATGCTTTCCATCAGAGTAGTCATTTTGGCAGGGCTATACATACATGAGCGGAGAATCCAAGAATAGTGGTCACAGTACTCATTGCGAATGCAGACAGTACAACATTGCAGCATGGTGAACCACACTATGGCGGCCTATTGAGATGTTTCTGCATCATTGCACCTCCGGTCTCGCGCTCACCAAAGGAACACGTTGACACCGGCCCGTTCGTGTTGAAATCAACGTGGCTGTACTACCTCTTATACAAACCTGCTTAACAATATTGGTACAAAATATCTTAACAAATTACATGATCACACATGAACAACTTTCAACATTACAATGTTGGACATACGCCTGTCCTTAGCAAGGAGGTTTTGGCCTACTATACTACGCTGGCTATTATATACTGTAAACAGTGAACTGCTGAGAAACAGAAGAGAATGGAAGAAGGAAAAAAACGTTGTGCATTGTAGATCCTGGAAAGATTTGGATTCCCGCTGAAGAGCATTTTTGTTAAGGTTTTAAGTATTAGATTTTCCGAGGCTGTTTATAGATGTGAAGCTCTTTATGTAGTGACTGATGAACACATCATCACCAGTATTCATTCAACGCGGGTCGTAAAAAGCAACTAAGGGAGCAAACAAGGTAGTAGAGCCACGCGACCGGGGCGGTACTACCCTCGCACAGAAGATCAGCGTAAAATGACAGCGATCATGCTGTCGTGTTTCGTTGGTGAGTGCGAGACCGGAGGCCCAATGATGCAGAAGCATCACTAGCCCGCCATGGTGTGGGTCACCATGCTGCATTGTTGCATTGTCTGCATTCGCAGTATGGTGACCACTACTCTTGGATTCTGCTCATGCTTTCCATCAGGCAGAATAGAGTCATTTTGGCAGGGCCAAACATAAAAAAAACTACGCAGGACAACATGGCTGCAAAGAGACGGAAAACTCAAAACGAGCACTACCACTACCAAACCGTCTAGGCTTGGTGGTGGTAGTTATCAGTCGCCATGTGAAGAGCTTTACCACCTTAACAGAAATACTCTTCAGCGAGAAGCCAGATCTTTCCAGGATCTACAATGCACAACGTTTTTTTCCTTCTTCCATTCTCTTCTGTCTCTCAGCAGTTTACTGTTTACTTTCCAGTAATATCCTCTTTTACTTCCATACAATACACATCTCACAACATATATTTATTAATACCTTTATTTGACCAATAAATAAAATTTATTAAGTTAATTTTGAGCTTATATTCTAATATTGTTCTTTGTTAATCGTTACTATTATAGCCACGGCTGAACTTCAAAACGAAGTCCAGAGATTGGCGACTCGCGCTCAGACTGCTGAAAGTAGCCTGGAGAAGCTGCAAGAAGAATCTGAGCAGCAAAAACAACAGGTAGGTTCAAATTGAAATAAATATGTAAATATTTTATAAGTTAATGGTTTCAATGAATCTATCTATATAATTAAAAAAATCTCACAAAAATGTATATACGCCATCATGTAATTCGCACCAAATTGTTTTTTTTTTAAGTACTTATTAGTTATTCTCAGGATAAGGTTTGTACAGAAGAAATTGAAAAAAAAAAGTATTATATTATCTTAGTCTTAGTTCTATACAAAGCACCGCTGCGGGAAGTAGACACGGGCTTACTAAAACGTTTTTTTAGATAATTTAAAAATATTCACAAAAATAAATAATATACGATACGATACGATACGATACGAAGTTCGCTGGGTCAGCTAGTAATTACATAAAAACAAATAATTATTATTAATAATTATTATTTTTATCATCCGATTAGTTAATGGAGTACAGGACCTGCCTAGTTTGGAATCAGATAGCCCTGTGTGAGGTGTCTAAAGTTATAAAAAAAAAATATTTTAAGGTAAATTACTATTTATGAAAATTATATTAAAAATATTTTGTCTTTAGTTGGCGACTGAGCTAAATCAGCTGAGTGAGCAGTTGGCCGCGCGTGAAACTGAATTGGCAGAACTCAAACAGTTGAAAGCGGTACCTGCTCAAAATGGACTCTCTGCCAATGATGAACTTAAGGTAAGTGTTCACGCGCGTTCTACTCGTTCTACTACACGCAATATAAATACAATCGATAGAGATCTAGATAAGTGAATGACCTTTGACCTTGCTTGCGCCGAGTCATTTGTCAGCTAACTCAGAGAAGATAAGAAGGTACTGGCGTTACGCGTCATGACTGGTTACGAGGGCCTACTTTGTCTGTTTCTGAATTTTAAAGGATAATTTAGAATAAAATTAAAACCCTGTTTCCCGGGACTCTGCCCGCGTAGATTTTGTTAATCGCGATATAAAGTAGCCCATCGCCTTGCTCAGAGTCCAAAGTATCCCCTTGCGGTTGCATCGAAATTAGTTCATTGGTTTGTACGTAAAAAACAGACATAGTTACGTTTGAATTTATAATATTAATACAGATTTTTGAAACGAGGATCCTTAGTTCTATACTTGTTACTTGAATACATCTTTCCTTAACCCGATCACCCTCTATATGTAAAAATGAGTGTGCTAAAATGCTGTCGGTGTGGTTCCAGTCTGCGGAGCTGGCCAAGGTGGAGAGCGTCGTAGAGGCGTTGCGGGACGAGTTGGGTGCGGCTCACGCGGGAGCTCGAGAACTTCGCGACCAAGTGACACAGCTAAAGGACCAGCTCGCGCGCTACCAGGATAAGAACAATGTGAGTCAACACAACCACAGATAAAGTGATACATAAATGTTCACTACTTTATAGAGTAAAGAGTCACCCATTTGCGACCCTTCAAGTTGTACTTATACCATGGAAAAAACTTTAAAATGTTTTAGAAAAATTTAAGTTATTGTATATCCACGCTTTATGTTAGAAAGTCACCAATAGGGAATAGGGATGTTGACTAATTTTTGGAACTCTTTTCATTTTATAGATAGGAATGTAAGTAAATATATGAAAAATTATATTAAAATTTTTATTCATTAATTTTAGATAAAAAAAACAACTTTCATAAGTTTAGTGTTTAATTTTCGCGCCTAAACGCTCCGAGCTGTCACGTGGTCTTGATGACGAAACAGTGGATTAAACAAACAAACTGCTGTCAAAGGCGTTAAATCAAAAGCTGTAATATTTATGTGCTATTTATTTTCTTAGATATTATCGAAATACAATACATTTACGAAGATGTTTTCGCGAAATCCGCTGCACAAAAATTCTTGTTATTAGTAAAGAAAAAAAAAGAAGAAAAGTATCTACTTTCGGTAAATTTGAACGATTTCCTTTGATAAATCTAAGCTCCATCATAATTAATTTAAACTAATATTGCACTTTTAGCAAATAAGCCCCAAAACATCCTAAAAAGAATGCAAAATGCAAACAAATATGACAGTTTGACTTTGACAACAATTTTTTTTGTGGGTTTGCAAGGCATGCATTTAGATAGGTTATACTAGTTGTCTGTGGTTCTTTATACATTGTGACGTAACGCGCTCCGATTGGCGTTTGTAGTCACGTGATATTTAGAATTATTTTCAACATTTTTTTATTATTTTTAAGTAATTTATTAAGCATTTTTACATCTACAAAATCAACATCCCTATTACATTTCTGAAATAAATTATACAGAAAAAAATGAGATCAAAAGTATAGTAGATTTACTCACAAGAACCGTTCATTGAAAGGACTCACAGTGTCTTATGAACTGCCGTGCTATAAATAAAGGCAGTGTTCTAGTTGTAGTAGATTCGCTGTAAAATTTACTTATGATAAAATTCTAGTTATATTTTGCAATAAACTCATAACGTAATAATATCATTGTAAATATTTGAAATAATTTTAATATCTTGACACTTGTATGAATGTATAATATTAGGTATCGTATATGCATATGATAGTGGATTAGGTGATTCTTTTACTTGCACCATTTCGGTGAGTGAGTGACCCTGTTTATTTTGTTACAATCGCATGGCCTTTCACTACTCTTGAGATGTTAAATTTAATTTCTACTGACTAATCAATTTTTGCACAAAACTATATATTTTGGAACTGTTGACCTTACGTATTTAACTTTACTCGTCCCGCATAGGAGTTGCGAACTAAAAACTGGAAAGTAATGGAGGCGTTACAATCCGCCGAAAAGGCCCTTCAGACGAAAACGGCAAGAGCGTTGCCGGCCCAAGAGTCCCAAGACTCTCTGCGCGTAAGTGCCTCCTTTATCCTTTGAACACAATATGTACTGCAACTTGTACATACATCTTTGGCCGGCTTCGCTTTGTTGTTTATATATTGCTAACCTGTTTATGCATGTTGTGTAACTAGAATTATATGGTCTAATGTTCAACGGTGTGAATAATGACAAGAACACACATTAATCTCTACACCCTCCGAATCATTTCTTTATCTTTTAATTTTAATGTTTAAAGTGGTGCCAGTTTTACCCGACAACGTGTCTGAAAATTATTTGCAATGTTATAATTAACACTATTTAGCAGATTAAAATTGCTTTAATGAGTATGTGTATATGACATGTCTAGCTCTGGTTTTGAAGTCTAAATCTGTTTCTTAATCAGTTAATGGTGTAACTGTAAAATAAGTAACTGGTCCTGATAATTTAAATTACTAGTTCACGAATTCAATCAAACTGAATAAAATTAAAGGAAAAAAAACATACATAGCCCTTTTACATACAAGCCACCATAAAGTATTTGTTTTTAGCAGTTAGTCTACTATTCAGATTGCCGGACTAGTAGTAAGACCAGAGTATTTAACAACACCGTATATATTAATCACATTACTAAACAATTTCTGGAAATAAATAACGTTAATTAACATTAAAAAACAGGGAATTTAAAATAAGTCAAGATATTATTACCATCAAACATGTTGGTATTTGAAAACTTAACACAAAAAGAAAACTATATTCATTGCCATATATATTTATCGATGTTTATATGATTGATTTGTATCATAGTGTCGATGTACTGTTTGATTGTTACACCCTATTAATCGTAAATAAAAAATAAATTAAATTTCCATTTAGGAGGCGATAGCAAAGACACAAGAAGCTCAGTACAACGAAGTAGCGCAAATCCTGCGGGTTGCGTTCCCCGCCCTCGCACCGAACACGTCAGCAGATCGCAAATGGATCCAGAACTTCGCAGATAAACTCAAAGAGGAATTAGAGACGGCACAAACTGCGAAGTTTGCACCCGCTCCATTAACTGCCCCTGCACCTAAACCCGACAATTCTGAAACAGAAGAACGCCTTAAAGATTTGCAGCTTCAGAATGAACAGTCACAGAGTCTTGTCGAAAAGTACAAGAAGATTATCATTGATACGGTAAGTTCTTTTGTAAAACCTACTAAAGTCTTTGCGCTGTATGATGGTGCGTGGGACAGTTTCAGTAACATTTCGTTCACTCTTGAAATGTTTTAGTCTACAAAAAAAATCTAATTGAATTAAAAATTAAGCAAAGTGTTATGCGTTTAACGTAACGCCATAGACGTATTTAGTGATGGCATGTACTGCTACGATGGATAGTCGATATTTTTTATAATAAAAAACGTATATTGTGCATAAGTCAATTTTAATTGTTAAAAATGCTCTATAATTATACAACAGAACATTTATAGGGTAAGGTTGCTTAAAATGTTGTCACGAAAAAAAAATACATAAGCCCGATTTTGATTATTTTATATAAGTACAAAAAAAAAAAATTCATATCAATAATAAAGAGAACTAGATTATGCTGCGAGTATCGTTAGCGACAATTGCATAACGTCACATCCCTTAGTCATGTGGTACTGACAGATGTCAACGATGTACAGGCAACTGTCACCCACACCATGCTACAGCGCAAAGAGAGTAGTACTTCGGTCATTTTGGACGTGAAAGCTAACACACGTGTGAGAGAAGTTTTCCAATTTTATTAAGAAATCGGAGCTTTTCCGACCAAAATTAAGTGTTGTTAAACAGATTTTTGTGTTTTTAACCGTATTTAGTATATATTGTGTGTGTTATCGGTAAGTCATAGTAGTTATTAGTGTACGTTTATTTTTTAGTTACAATTCCTTTGGGAGGAGGCGCCCATCATGGACGACCTCCCCCCTCCTAGACCCCCAGACATCCCAAACAATGTCATGGATATTGTTGAATCAACGCCCAGGTCTTCAGTCGCTTCAAAGCGTCCATTACCCGTTGAAGACGCACCGACTCACGCTAAAAAGCTGATCACTAACACGGAACTACCGAATGCTTCAATTCAACATCTTTACGTTCATCCATCGCTAGTAGTAGGAGTAAAAGCATATACAAATCTAGACAAAGGCCCATATATCATACATGTGTCCAGATCAGAACCTGACCCCTCAGCAGGGACTACTATACGACCAATCAAATTTGGGCAACTCCTTTCCCGTCACAACATCCAAAATATTTGTGCAGATGGCGTCAAAAAAGTTGGTAGGAACAAAATATCTATTGAATTGAAATACTATACTGATGCTAATACTTTCCTAGATAATCCAGTTCTTGAATCCAATAAATATGTAGCCACAATACCGACCTACAACATCACTAAAATGGGTGTAGTTCGCCAAGTGCCAGTTGACTTGTCCATGGAAGAATTTGTAGAATCATTAAAATACCCAAATGGCTGCGGTGTGGTTTTGAAAGCCCGTCGTCTTAACAGAAAGTCTGCAAATGATGGTAGGATAGAATGGATCCCAACCCAAACCATAGTCCTCACATTCCAAGGCCAAATCCTCCCTAATAGAATTTTTTCCTTCCACACCTCTCTCCCTGTTGAATCATACACGTTTCCCACCATCCAGTGCAACAAATGCTGCCGTTTTGGACATACCAAAAATCAATGTCGCTCCAAGCCCCGATGCTTTAAGTGCACCCAAACCCATTCAGGTGATGAGTGTGATGTTAGTGAGAGTAGTGCCACCTGTCTTTATTGTTCTGGAGGTCATTTTGCTACTAGCAAAGATTGCCCAGAGCAGGGGAGACAGAGAGCTATAAAGATTCTTATGTCGCAACAAAACATCTCTTATGAAGAGGCATCCACACATTTACCTCATGTAAGCAGACCATATTCTGAAGTTGCCCAAAGCTCAGTTCCTTCTCAAATCTCCTCTAAACTAATTTTAAGCCAACCTAACCAATCTTCCCAATACAGTCAGTCCTTGCAAATCAATAATCCCTCTTCTTCTTACATAAGTCACTCCAAAACTGTAATGTCCCAACCTCATCCCAGGGCCCCGTTAGGTAGTTCCTATGATAAGGCTGCCCACCAAGCTCTGATTAGTAATGAACCGTCCACTCTACCCAATGGTTGTGCAATTCAGGCACAACAAACTAATCATCCAGCAGGCCAGGATACCCTCCTAGAAACCCTTCTTATTATCATCCTTGATATCCTATCTAAACAAAACTCTCATTTACCGTCCCACGTTGCCCAAAAACTTTCAATACTCCTCCAGTCTCTAAATGGACAACATGGCCCAGCCCACCCTACTGCAGTGGAACACTAAGAGCATTCGCAGAAGAAAACCTGAACTCCTTCACCTAATAAATAAATTCCATCCATTAGTTATTGCCATCTCGGAGTCATGGTTGGTACCTGGATCCCGATTTAGGGTTCCGGGATACTCCTGCCTCCGGGATGACAGGTCTGATGGCTACGCAGGTAGTGCCTTACTTGTAAAGCGCTCGCTTCCCTTTGTCCAAATCTCTCTTCCTCCCTTCCCCCAAGAGATTAATGTCGTGGCCGTAAGGGCCTTGGACATCTCATTCCTTTCTATATATATTCCCCACCCCCGCTCAAATATGATTCCTGACATCTTATACATCATTTCCTCTGTCCCGTCTCCCATCATCCTAATGGGGGATTTTAACGCTCATCATAGCTCATGGGGCTCCGGTCATGATGATCTTTTTGGAACTGCCCTTCTTGAATCATTTGATGATGCAAATCTTTGTGTTATCAATAACGGGTCCTCAACCCGTAGATCTTTTCCTAATCAAAACCCTAAATGTGCTGTAGACCTCACTGTTTGTTCCCCATCCTTAGCCTCCACTCTATCCTGGAATGTTTTGTCCCATTGTCATGGTAGTGATCATTTTCCTATCGTCATTTCCATTCCCAATCAAGCTGTCCCAACTTATAATTTTTTCCCGTCCCTGAAATACCGCTTATCGAATGTTGATTGGTCCTGTTATGCTTCATCTCTTGACACTAGGATTGAGTCTCTTCCTCCACCTAACAGTGGTAACATCTTGGACTCCTATTCAAAATTTACGGATGCCATCATCGCTACCGCCGATGAACAGTTTCATGTTAAAAAAACTCACGAGTTTAGAGTCTCCACACCTTGGTGGGACTCAGAATGCACTGCTGCAGTTAAAGAGAGGAAACACTATGAAAAAATCTATAATATTAACATGACGAGAGAAAACTTTATTAATTACAAAACAAAAAGCTGCTGCAACAGTAAAACTTCTTACACAGAAAAAGAAAGAAGGATGGTTACGTTTTTGCGAAATCATTTCGCCAAAAACTCCTCCTTCTATAATTTGGAAGCAAGTCAAACGATACAGAGGATCCCTCAACATCGATAATATCACAATCAACGACCCATCATCCTGGTTAGAAGCCTTTTCAAATAAAATGTCTCCCCCGTTTGTTCCCTTTGTTGATAATTTCCCTTCCCCTCCAAAAATTCTTCCAAGCTCGAACTTTTTAAATAGCCCGTTCAAACTCTCCGAGCTTCATCTGGCACTTGACGGATTAGTTGACTCATCTCCTGGGTTGGATGGGATCCCATACTCCTTTATTAAAAATGCCTCAGATAATTTTAGATTATACTACCTTGAGTTAATTAATAAGTTCTTTGAAAACGGCTTAGTCCCAGCTGCGTGGAAATCCCAAACTATAATTCCAATTCTTAAACCAGGCAAGAACCCCTCAGATGCGAATAGCTACAGACCAATCGCCCTATCTTCTGTCCTGGCTAAAGTCACAGAACACATGGTCAAGCACCGACTTGAATGGTTTGTGGAAAATAGCAATTTATTGGGAAAATCATGTTTCAGAAAAGGTAGAGGCACAATGGATAGTCTTAGCTTACTTATTTCTGATATCCGTCTTTCATTTTTAAAGAAAGAAAACCTTGTTGGTGTTTTTCTGGACATCTCTGCAGCATATGACAGTGTCCTCCTTCCGGTGCTCAGGAATAAACTTATTCATCAGCTTAGTATCCCTGAGAAGTTGGTTCACTTCATATGTAATCTTTTTATGGAAAGAACGATTACTATCAAATACAAGAACTTTTCTCTTCCTTCTAGAACAGTCTGGAGCGGTCTTCCTCAAGGCTCAGTCCTTAGTCCCCTGCTATATAGCTTGTACACCTACGACTTGGAACTATCGGTCGAGCCTTTTTGCCAAATTCTGCAGTATGCCGATGATCTGGCATTATACATTCCCAATAAGTCCCCGGAAGAGGCTGTTGGCAAACTGAACACTGCCCTTAATTACTTATCAGTTTGGCTTCTTCAACATGGCCTTTCTTTGTCAGCTCCTAAAAGCAGCGCCGTCGTATTTACGAGAAAAAGAACTGTTCCGCCCGTCTCCATTGCGGTTGATAATGAACCTATCCAACAAGTCTATAAAGTTAAGTTTCTGGGTATTTGGTTGGACTCTAGACTCTCTGGTACTGTACACACTGACTATGTAGTTCAAAAATGTGAGAAAAATATAAATATTTTACGTTCCCTATCTGGAGTGTGGTGGGGTGCTCACCCTGTTACTCAAAAACTTATATATAATGCTTTAATCCGTAGTCACATGGATTATGGGCTATTTTTGGTAGATCCCTGCAATCAGTCAGGCCTTCAAAAACTTGATAAACTCCAAGCTAAATGTCTGCGCATTATCCTTGGTGCGATGAGATCATCTCCAATCAATGCCATGCAGGTGGAGTGTGGTGATCCTCCCCTCTCATTGCGCAGACAATTCCTAGCCAATCGTTTCTTTTTCAAACTTGTCCAAAATTCCGAACACCCACTCCTTCCTAAGCTAAATGAACTATCCTCGTTCTTCAATTTTCGTGATCAATATTCACCGTTGAAACCACCCTGTCTTCTACGTGCCTACATAACTTTCACTCGTCTTCCTAACCCACTTTTTCAAACTCCTTTAATGCCCGTTTACTCAGTCCCTTATGATTCCCTAATATTCCAACCCAACATTTTACTGGATTTCAATATTGACAAAAACACTGTGGAAGCAAATAAGATACTCATTAATACTGTTAATACCAAGTACACAGACTGGCTGCCTATGTATACTGATGCTTCCAAAATCTCTGATGATAGTCCGGTTGGTGTTGCGGTTTGGATGCCTTTTACTCATATAATTTTGAGTTATAAATGTCCTCCTATAACCTCAGTGTTTACAGGAGAATCCCTCGCCATTCTGGAGGCCATTCGTTTTGCTAAGTCCCATAATTTAAATAAAGTTATAATCTTCTCAGACTCCAAAAGTTGCCTACAATCCATTTTATCTAATCCTTTTCGTTCTAAATCTAGATTCCCCACCATTCTTAATATAATAGAGGAGTTGTTCCAATGTCACTGACTCGTTATTAACATTATCCTAGCCTGGATTCCTGGTCACTCGGGTATTCAGGGAAATGAAATAGCTGACTCCTGCGCCAGAAGTGCTATTGAAACAGGTACTCTTGAACACACACTAATATATAGCCATGACATCAATGCTACACTCAATTTAAATTTACACAATTCATGGACTAAATTGTGGCAAATCTCAAAAACCACCAAAGGTAAATTTTATGGGGACATCCAACCCTCCATCCCTATCAAACCCTGGTTTTACAAACATATGCATTTTGATAAATCCACCATATCTACAATCTGTCGCCTGCGTTTAAACCACTCCTGCACCCCTGTTTTCCTAGCCAAATTGAGGATTAGGGACTCCTCTCTTTGTGAGTGCGGCCTGGAAGAAGGGCATGTTGATCATTTGTTTTTTGGTTGCCCTAAAATGCGTTACTCGTTACATGATGTCATTCCTTCCAATATCCCTCGTCCTATATCCTTTAAATTCCTTCTCTCCCTTGGGTGTAAAACTATTATAAATATATTATGTAACTATATTAGAACTAATAAAATAAAACTGTAATTATATTTAAGTATGGTATATTGAGTGTGTTAGATAATTTTATCTATTTTGTGTGATTATGTTCTATGTGTGTTATTCAATATTTCAATCTGCTTAATGGTTTTTGACCTTTCTGCTCACCAGACAACTTCCGTCGTTTGTTGGTCTTTCTCAAACTTGACATTGGCGAAATTGTGGTTACATCTCCACAAAGGCCACAATGAAGAATTGAATTGAATTGAGTAGTACTTCGATTTATGTATAGTCAGCGCATTAAATTTTAGTATAACTTCATCACACATCAACAACTTTTAAAAATCCCCTGGACATAGGCCTCTTAGAAAAAAGGTTTTAGCCTACTATACTTCTTAATATATTAATTCTTAAATATAAAGTTAAAATAAATATATTAATTCTTAAACTAATGTGTCATTTATTATTAACTCATCCGAAAAAGCATTTATTTGATTGGATTCAGTCAACATTCCTTGTTTAGTAAAATATAGTTATAATCTGTGTCAAACAATTAAACTAATAAAAAAATAAACATGTTCTAATGATTTTATATAATTAGTAATATAAAAAGAAAATGTCTGCATTTTCGAGTTGACCGTTTATTATGGTTTGCATGGTATGGTTGGTTTAGTATTAACTGGTGTACAGTAAAGTTTTTTCATAATAGATAATTCAACATTAATGCAAATACTCAGAAGTGAAATGAGATAAAAACAATTATTGTTTTATTACAACTTTGCTTGCGTAATAGGAAGGAGTACTGAGCCGCCTACAACAGAACGTGACGTTAGAGGAACAGAAGTGGACACAACAGCTCGCTGACAAACAACGCGAGTTGGATGAGCTCAGGCAGCACACAGTTATGCAGGTGAGGTCCCACTTTGTAATACATAATGTCGAAGTCAAGACTAAAGTAGACCCTATTGGTCGCACCTAGTATGTATGAATGTTCACTTGAGTTAACTATCCTTTGGAATTATTTGCAAAATCGCAAAACATATATTTAACAAGAAATCATGATTCGTCAATAGTGCCAATTCCATAAATATGCCGCCTAATGAAAACCGAAGGACTCTTTTGCTGTCTTTACATGAAGACAGTTTTTTTTGTGGCCAATTAGTCCAGAAATGAACAAAACGAAGATGAAAATTCTAGGAAATTTAAAAATGTTAAGTTTAAATACATATTTTTTTGTGTATATATTATACATATTTGTAGGATCACTGGTGCAAATAAAAGGCCGCAAAGGTCTGTAACGCGGTCGTGACTTCTAATTTAAAGGGTTTGTGAATGGCAGTAGACACTTGCCGTCAAATGACTCTTTATCCCCATATGCCTCATAAAAATATGTCAAGTAATTCGACATGTAAATGTTTTAATATGTTTTATGTAGGAACCTCTGGCGTTTGCATATGCCTGCATAGAAAAATCATTGCCTACGATCGTAGAGGAGGTATACATTACACTGATAATTGTGTTCGCACTTGTGTGCTTATGTGTTCTTATGTTGAGTAAACGTTATCTTGATAAAGCCCATTTATAATAGAAGATTTTTGACATAATAAACTGGCTGTATAGGCCCGATATTGGGACAGATTATAAATCCTTTTGTTTAGTACGATGGTTTTGGTCTAACTCGTTAGTAGATTTTGTTAGTTTCTTTCTTCGACTTGTAAAGACTGGCTGTTTGGTTACTTTACTATTAAAATTTTAGTACATATCCTCTCTTCTTAAATATTTTATCAAAGCCCAAATTATCTTAATACTCTGTGCGATAAATATTAATAATCAAATAATAACTAATTTATCATTTACTGGCAAAAACTATTGCTGTCATAAGTTCACAATAAATCGGGCAAATTGTTCTCCAACAATAATTTAAGGATCGTCTTTTTGTTCCATGTGTTCATAATTTCTATCGGTTTTTGGAATAAATATGTCGTCTCTTAGAATTTAATCCTCATTTCTCCTATCATGATGTCAAAATGTTTATGCGTCTTACGGTGAAGGTATCTGATATTTTTTAAACGGTGTTATATTTAAAATATTATTAATTGTTGTGTTGCACACAGATGCAAAATAAAATAGATGCACTACAGACTGAGCTACATCAAGCAAAGGCATCTAATCACAACCACACATTCGCCGATGCAGAACGAATGGCTGAGGTATGTTATGATTAATCAAAATAAATAAGACTATTATTTGGCATTGTAATATTTTATTTACTTCAGAAAGCTATTAAAAGAATAGACAAAATATAAATTCAAATATGTTATATTTATTAATACAAATAAATTAAATTGGAGTGTCTGTTTGTAATATTAAAATAACAGCTTTTTAATCAATGCATATGACGTATGTATACACGATACATATACCAAAAATGTAGTTAAAAAAATGTTGTCTGTCTGTCTGTTTGTTCCGGGTAATCTCTGGAACGGCTGGACGGATTTTGACGGGACTTTCACTGGCATGTAGCTGATGATCCAGGGAGTAACTTAGGTTACTTTATTTTTAGACTAACTTTGTCTCGTGCCTTTACTGGTGGTACAACAATAACTGCGGGTAACACCGCGGGGTTCAGCTAGTTTAAACTAAATTTAGTTCACATCTTGTACGGACTAATTGCCATGAGGCATTCTCTCCCATTACCTTTGGGTAATGTAAAAATATGAGGCAGAAAGTGCAAAAATGGAATATAAGTAGAATTTAACTAAGTACATAAAAGAAATAGGTGTTATCATTTATATAAACGACTAGCTGAACCCCGCGGTGTTACCCACGGTTATTGTTGTACCGCGAGTAACGCCGCGGGACAAAGCTAGTCTAAAAAAAGTAGCCTAAGTTACTCCCTGGATCATCTGCCTACCTACCAGTGAAAGTCCTGTCAAAATCTGTCCAGCCGTTCCACAGATTACCCGAACAAACAGACAGACAGACAAAAAAATTTTCAATTACATTTTTGGTATCAGTATTGTATCATGTATTTATACATATGCATTGATTAAAAAACTGTTATTTTAATATTACAAACAGACACTCCAATTTTATTTATTTGTATGGATGATATTAGACAAACTCACTGCTAAATATTAAAGATACAAACATAAAGTTAGGTATATCAATGTCTTTTAGTAGAGTGTAAGAAGTGTGAGAAAATGATTACCGTGATATTTGAATTACAACGGGCAGAACTGCGAGCATAAGCTAGTAGTTACTAAAGTGATATTTTCTCTATTCCAGGAAAGACTTATGGGGGCTAGTATCTCCGACAAACACAATGTAGATGTGTGCAACGGCCCCCTACAGGTAAAACTTCGCTAGCTAAATAAGTTTTACACAATATATATGCTACTATATAATGATACTACTATATAATATACAATGTGCAAGTGTAGAAACTTTATCATTGAATAAACGATGTTACAGATGGGATTTGAAGAGAAATAACAAGAGGCAAGCTTATGCGACGAAGTAACGAGGTGTCATTCCTGTCGAGTGCGTGGCGACGCGCACAGGTAACACTGGTGGGGCTCTGCGCCTCACACAATGTTACCTCATCGATATTGTTCATTATAATTATTACCAGGCTCGCAAACTACAATTGCAAAACCGTACAGTTTTATTGTTTATAAATTTACAAAACTGTAATGTAAAAAAAACTTCATAGGACTAAATGATTAATTATATGAAAAGTGTCTGTAAATCTTTTTTGCGATTAGGTATATTCCATTCATATAGTCCATTCGTTTAGATGTGTCGGTGCACCCGCACACTATTGTAGTTATTGTTGTGAAACACGAATATATTAATTCATACAATGGCGTGAGCTGACAAATCATACTTGTTTATGGGTGTACGCCGCAGGCGGGCCCCTTTGATTTTGTGACGGCTTGGCGCACGTGCGACGGCGTTGCGATCAAGATGACGGTATCTAAACGAATGGTCTATACAATTACGACAAAAAAAAAACAAATTTTAACATTAATGGCAACTATTTTAATGTTTAGCTAAAAATGACATTAGATAACTATTTTACAGGTGGCCAATTACACAACTGAGTGATAGCTTTATATGTGATGAAATTATTTTAAATCGTGTTTTATACTGATCGTTGCAAAGCCGCGGTTTGAATGTACAACAGTACTCGTGTAAATACATATAAAATTATACAATAGTGAATGTTTTGCGAGACCTAGATTCCTAATGACTTGTATTAGTGATTCTTTGGGACTGTGTAGGCGATACGATAATCTTATAATTAGTGTAACTGCTTGAATTCATTTGTATCGAGTATTTGTATCGACTTCAATTTTATTATCGATGCGATTTATCTGTCTGATCAAAAGATATTATAGAAGTATAACTTTATTTTAATATAAAATTTAAACCAGCGTTTAGTAATATTGATAATCATGATGATTGATTTACCCTTCTAACATTAAAACTATTTTACTAAATCTTCTTCTTAAATCCTATTTTATGTTAGTGGTATTTGACGTGCAATTATAAATCGACGAAATTCTCAATCTGGTTCATAAACTATTTATAATTTACCGAATTATCCATTTTCTATTCGTAATAATTATAAGGAATGTTATTTACTCTTTAGAATTATATTATTATTTATAAATCTTTTTTTTTTTTGTCTAGTGCATAATCATTTTGTCAGTGCCTTAGGGTAAGATTTGAATTTGAAATGCTGACTGTTTTATTTTTAGTAATAAAATAAATCAAATGCTTGTTAACGATAAGATCTATAGTTTGAAGTTTAATTTTATGTTATTTTTATCAATTCAATAGTGTATGACAGAGTGTAGTGCATCACTGTGTCAAATGTTCTGATATACATATAGAAGTAGATATAATATAAAATCTAATTGTATAATACGTAAGCCACTTTGTATGATAATAGAAAGACATCAAATAAAATATTTCCTAATTAGTTTGTTGAATCTTTTATATTAAATCGTCTTACCTTAAAATAACACCGTTTTTACGACTTGATAATAACCGTATTTTTACAACGTATTCAATGCGTTTTCCGTCTTTTTGTTTTTGGCTGGAAATCTCTTCGGATCTCCGGCTCCTCGGGAACTGGGCCAAATATAATGGTGATGTCACTAAAAGCCATCCCGGTGGTCGATCGCCCTGCTCTGAGGAGAACCCGGACTATGCGTTTTGGGCCTCCCACAGAATTTATCAATTTATTTTATCATCATCAACAGACTTAATGGCCCACTGTTGGATGTAGACCTCTCCTAAGAATTAATTGGGCCACTGTAAAATGTTGGTCAGACGGGTTGGTATTGGCGTTGTGTCAAGTCTTTCTTTGCAGCGATGTTATGGATTTTGTTGTTATGTGTGTGTGCCTTAGTTGCCTTTTACGACACATATGTAATGAATAGGACACGGATATCTTTGAACACAGTACGTGCATGTTGATTTGTGACCCTTTTCCAAAGTTACTGCAGCTTTCTCGTGGTTCCTCCCTTGCTTCAGTTTACCTTTTCCGCTTTTCCGGATGCAAGCAAAAACATTCTTAGTGTGTTGCCGTTGGTAAAGGACCGGCTGTATCATGGTATGTATGTATATATTTGTATGTATATTTATATATGTATAACAATATACTTCGCAGGTATAGCATTCCGACGACTGACATGATGTCGTCCTCTATCTATCTTCGCTATCACTGGTTCTGGTTGGTTCATTACGTGTTATGTTGCTATAAAGTGGTAAATGAATAGTGACGTCATATCGGGCAGCTCTCGGAACGCGAGACCCGTGTTTTCTTAGACCATAGACTGGGCTGTACAATCGATCAGCCCTTTGCGTGTTATCCTACACCCACATAAAATTTTATATAACGGTTAGGATGCTTAATCTCAAAACTATTGGAGGCTATAAAATCTTCGACGCACTATTTTCAGGTTTCCGTAGCCAAAAACGCAACGGAAGCTTATAGTATCGCCATGTCCGTCTGTCTAGCAACACAGTAATTTTGCATGAATGTCATAGAATTAATACGAACTCTATGATGAACATACTAATCACAACGACAAATCTATACTATTATATAAAGAGGTAAAGTTTGTGAGTTTGTGACGTTGTAGGGGATAATCTCTGGATCTACTGAACCGATTTTGATGATTTTTTTTACCAATAGAAGGCTACGTTATTTGTAAGTGACATAAGCTATATAATGACCTGAAAAGTGTAAAGAGTTTTACGTGATAGCAGGATTTGAAAAGCAAGCCGGAGAAAAAATGTTTACCGCCCAAAGAAGTGGGCACGGGTCAGCTAGTATGAAATAAAAAAAAATGAATGTTCTTTTAGGGTACTATGTCCACTTATCCACTAGTACCAACTTGGGGATATTTTTATGTTCATCCGTACCATGATGTGGAATTTCATTGGTTAGGACTTGTAAAAAGTTTGTGATGAAAATAGTTTGATTATGGTATCAATTTGTGAGATACTTTAAGCTTTAGAGCACTGTTTTTTTTATGCCCGGCTCCTATTGGTAGTAGCGTGATGTTACATAGGCTTCTTTGATAAATAGGCTATCTAACACTAAAATTCCCTGAGATTAGCACGGCCAAACAAGCTAAAGCATTATGATTTTAGTTCAGATTTAGTGGCATTGCGCACTGGATTGCGATAATTTATTAATTAGATGTATGATTAATTCCCTTACTGTCCGAAAGAGCAGAATTACCATTGGATGGAGATGGAGTATTAAAATCTTCAATTAAATTTTCATGACCTGCACGATGTGTTATTGATCAGAGGAGGATTTTTTTTAAATTAAGTCTGTTTTCTTGTATGAGGTTCTATGGAATTGATTTTTAGAAGGAGAATTCAGAGTGTATGAGAGATTAGCATTATAAGTCTGAGGTGCCATAGATGTAAGTACATCGGCATTTGGTTTTTGGTTTGTGAAAGTTTTTAGCTTCAAAATATGAAATGCAATTTTTTACCACCGATTCTTTTATGGACTTTTGTCGCAAAAATTCAGGACAATTTCTGCTTGTGGCAAAGTGTTGCCCAGAGCAAAGATAGCAAGTAACAAAATCGTCATTGAAAGAACAATTTTCTCCTTGGACATTGACCTGCATTGATTTTTTATGTGCCCATATCTGCAACACTTATAACGCTGGATAGTAAAGAATTTAAAACTAAATCTACAAGAATAAAAACCGACTTCATAAAAATTTTGCAAACATAGTTTACTATGTTGATTTTTCTCTACTTTGATCTTAGAGCATATATATTTGGAAGGGCTGCTGAACGGGCGGAAATCGTGATCGGAGTAGAGAGAGAGAGACTGCGTTAGGTTAGAGTCTGTTTCTCTCACGCAAGCTTCTGATTGGTGGACGCACATACCAATTTGCATGACTGATTTAGCAGGAAATACACCAACCAATCTCTCTCTACTCTGACCGCCCGTTCAACAGCCCTTCGACATCTACTCTGATCACGCTTTCCGCCCGTTCAACAGCCCTTCGACATTTATAGCTCTAAACTGCTCTAAGACTTTATAGTCTGTGGGTATTTGATATGACATTATGTTTTGACAGACATTATTTACAGTCAACAAAAATCCGAGTCCGAGATCGACCACCAAAAGAAACAAAACTTAATCTTAAAAGATTTTTGCCGGCCTTACTAAAAATAATGGCTGAAGTGATTGCAAAGAATATTGACAATGCTTGTGAAACAGCAGAGGAGTTTACAAAAATATTTTACAAGCAAGTTGACAACAACAGACATCTGACTTCCAAACTTTACCTCGATACGGGTTTGTTGGTGTGGAATGGAAATGGGATCAACGGCAGTGACAAGATTCAGAAATTTTTAATGGATTTGCCTGCCAGTAATCATGTATTAAAAACATTGGACGCACAGCCGATTTCAGAAAATTTAGTATCGAACAAATTGTCATACCTCATTCAAGCATGTGGAGATGTAAGCTACCAGAATGACGACACGAAGAAACCCTTTCAACAAACCTTTGTGATCGTGGCTGTCGACGGTAAATGGAAGATTGCATCAGATTGTTTCAGATTACAAGTTCCATATAGTTAGCCTATAACTTAGTAAGAGTACTATAATATTGTGTAATTTATATTTCATTAAAGGTCATAAGTTTTTGTAAAGTTTTTTTTTTATTTATGTTGTACACAGTATCATAACACATCAATAATATTGTTGGTATCCTGAACTATCCTGTTTTATCCTTAATTTTTCTTTATAAAATAGACAACTCCTGCTTTAAGGATAAATATCCTGTATCGCAGTAGACTTTACAAAGAACAACCAGACTTAGAACAACAATTTGTGGATCACAAAGTGTTGTCCCATGTGGGATTTGAACCCACAACACTTGGCGCAGCAGAGAGTGGCATGGCAACTGCTTAAACGACTAGGCCAACCATGCAGCCTAATATAATAAATATTTCCCGGGTCGGATCAAATGTTTGTATCATCTGGAAATATTTGTTTCGGAGTTTGGGTGTTTTCTATCTATAATATGTATGTATTTACAAAAAAAAAAGTATATAAGTATTAATATCAGTTGTCTAGTGCCTATAATACAAGCTCTGCTTAGTTTGGGACTAGATGGCGTTGTGTGTTCGATGTCTGAAAAGTTGAATTCACCCTCTAGAAGCTTGGAACTCAGGAATCACAAGCGCTTGGCCAGTGCTATGTGGCTCGAAACCGGTGGGTTTCGAGCTTTTGAGTAGTTTTTTTTTAACAATTTTGCCTAATATTTCCAAATGTTTAATGACATACCTACTCCATTAATGATTTTTACTGAGCGATATGTAAAGCCGCCTTATCTTTAGAAAGCCGGACAAGTATAGTTTTTAAATATAATAATTTAAATTTATAATAATCCAAAAGGTGATTACGGAGGTTATCTCCCTTTAACGTATGGTACCTGGATGATGGCACTATCGGGGGGAAGCCGGAGGACGTGTTGCAGGATTTAGAATTTCTTATTCCTCGCTTCAAGGACCTGGGCCTGGAGGTGAACTCTTCGAAGTGTGAATTTTTTCGATGCGGTGTTGGTGCTCGTGCTTATTTGTCTCGTTTGGCGGCCCTTTTGCCAGGCCTCAGGGAACTTTCCTCTCTCGATTTCACCCTGTTAGGCTCTTCCATTTTTCATTGTGCTGTTACTGGTGCTATAGCCTCCAGAACACAGCTTCTCCTCACTACTCATGAACGTCTCAAGGACCTGTCCGCCCATGTTGCTATTGTCCTGTTGCGTACATGCTTCGCACTCCCGAAAATTAGTTACCTGCTGCGAACCACTCCTACTTGGCTTTGTTCCGAGGAAGTTGCGTCGTTTGACAAAGCCCCGAACTCGGTCGTGGAAAGCGTTCTTAACGTTTCCATGGATGAAAGACAGTGGGGTCAGGCGAGTCTTTCGATCCGGTGTGGTGGTCTGGGGGTGCGAGGTATGCGGGATGTGGGCCTTTCAGCCTTCCTAGCGTCTGCGCACGGTGTTGCGAACCTTGTCAATGTTTTATTAGGAATCCATGGTAGTGAGGTGAGCATACCATTTTTGGCGGATGGGACCTCAGCCCCGGTGAGGCGTGCCCCGAGGCAGCGCACATGCAGCGAGCTTAGGATGATGTAGGGGTGAGACGGATCTATGGCGCCTTATTGGAGGGCTCTTCGGGAGTGGATATAGCTAGGCTGAGGGCTGTGTCGTGGGCTGAGGCGGGTGCTTGGTTGCACGCGCTGCCTTCACCTCATTTAGGGACTTTGCTGGATGACGGTTCTTTGCGTATCGCTGTAGCGCTTCGCCTGGGCTGCAAGGTTTGCGAGCGTCATGTATGTATCTGCGGTTCTATGGTGGAAGCCGATGGCCACCATGCTTTGAGTTGTCGTCGATGCTCGGGTAGGTTACCACGTCACCATGCCCTCAACGACGTGGTCCGCAGGGCCCTCATGTCAGCAAACATCCGATGTTTGCTGGAGCCTCCAGGCCTGAGCAGGTCGGACGGTAAGAGGCCGAACGAGCTGACTCTGGTGCCCTGGAAGAACGGCAGGTGCCTGATCTGGAATGCTACATGTGTCAGCACTTTTGCTGCCAGCCATCTGAATCGTACCGTCCGATTCCCGTCGGCCGCCGCGGAGGACGCTTGTTACAGGAAGAGGCAGAAGTATGCGGCTTTAGAGCAGCTTTATTAGGTACTTCGTTCCGGTGGCGATGGAGACCATGGGCGGCTGGGCCGCAGACACTCTAAGGTTTGTGGGGGAATTAGGCCGTAGGCTTGCGGAGCTTAAGGGTGACTCCCGTTCCGGGTCGTTCCTGGTGCAAAGGTTGGCCATTGCCATTCAACGCGGCAATGCTGCAAGTTTAATGGGCACCTTTCCACCGGAGGCGATCAGGAATGGGTTAAATGACCTACAACATTTGTTACCTGTTCTTTTTGTTACATATAATATTATAATTGTAAATTTAAATAGATATTTATAAAAATAAAATTAAGAAAATAATACAAAATATATTTATTATATCATGTCCCAATTACACCAGAAACTTACTTAAGTACCTACGTTAATATTACTCTATAAATACGTATAATATGTACATTTCACCGTAGGTACAAACGATAAATATTTACATTTGAATGACCTGAGTCTAGTCTCGCCATTTTCAATGTCTCACACCCTCGAATAAGCGCCTAAAAAGCTATTACAATTTGGACAATAATGATGAGCTTTTTTACATGTATTTACAATATAAGGTATAAGTCCCATACAGCAAAGCATACACCATCTGAAAAAAAACAATGAACATTCCATTTGTATATAAGCCATTTGAAAGGTGATGAAAACTTGTATTACACTGATTCTACGCTGTCTACATCGCCAGCACATAACTACTAGGTATTTACAAAAAAAAAAATATTTATTTATACTTACACAGTGAATCCACAAATAAAACCAGCAAACAAGTGTGTTTTCCGAGAGTTCAAATATTGAACATTAGTTAGAACTCTTTTTGCACAATTAGGACAGTTGTAGAATGTAGGTAAGCTCTTCAAAGGAGGCTGCACTATAATTTCTTGACGAGAAGTTGGTTGCGTCACGAGTATTGCACTACTATACGGTGGTGGAGGTTCTCTATAGACCATAGAAGTTTCTGTAAGCACTTCTAGTCTGGCTGGTTCACTTTGAGAAGGATTTACACTGTTACTCATATCCATGGTAAAGAAAGAAAACTTTTATAGAGAAATATATTATTTGTAGTGAGTGAATAACATAATGATTACGATTAAAATCTCAAAGTTTTCGCTTTATCATCCAACGCGATTGCAGCTATCTTATCATAGTCGAGTAGATAAGTAGATTCAGTTGTGTATTGTGTTTTTACCTGTTTTTTAAATATGTGTCTATAGAAATCATTGTATTTAAATATAAACCCAAAATCATCATCTATTTTTTGGTATTCATGTTTTATTCTTTTAATCAATGTAAATTTCTTTCCCACAGGTGGGTATCAGAATCTAATCTTTTAATAAAGTCCAACGAATTAAAAAAAAATGGTATTTTCATATGGCAATATAGATTATAGATAGATAAAGGAATAAGTGTCGGCAGCTTACTTGGCCTTGCGCAGAAAGTAGTTTTTTAGGTCCTTTTGGTGATAGAGGGACGCGGGGATTGTAGTAGCACCGTTCCGAACAAGCAATTGAACGTTTCGAGTGCGTTCAATTGCTTGTTGTCATAACAACTTGCTTGTTGTTCTTCTTCACTTCTATTTCTTTTGTTTTGATTTGTTGCATTAGTGAACTAAGCGCGAACTTACCCCCACCACGCCGAAGTTTAGCCAAGTTAAATGCCGGCACCTATACTAGCTTTTGCCCGCTGCTAGGCTCGCGTACGCCGTCGTATTATAGCTGCGATCTTAGTGCCATCAGTTCAGTGCTTAACGTTTTCAAATACATACAAACCGAAACTGAAGAGCGGAGGCCCAATTGAGGCCATTGTGTGGGTCACCATGCTGCGTTGTTTGCACTCGCAGTCTTGCGACGAGTATGGTGACCACTAGGTAGGTATCCACTTTTAGATTCTGCTCATTCATGCTTTTCACCAAGCAGAGTAGTTACTTTGGCAGATATCCATAGGTACTAATATTTAAAGTTGAAGAGATTGTTTGTTTGTTTGAACGCGTTAATCTAAGAAACCGCTGGTCCAATTTAAAAAATTCTTTCAGTGTTGGAGAGTACATTTATCGACGAAGGCTATAGGTTATATATCATCACGCTAAGACCAATAGGAGCGGAGCACCAATGGAGAATGTTTAAAAACGGGGTAAAATTATCACACTTCGGGCAATAGGAGACGCAAACGAGATAGCGTGGGTCAGCTAGTAGGTTATAAAAAAACCTCCACGCCCTTATCTAATACCTTTATACGAGCAATTGTTGTATATATATTTTGGTATAAACCTATCTATATAATCTGAATCTCGAAAACAGCTCTAACGATTTTCATTAAATTTAGTATGCAGGGGGATTTCGGGGACAATAAATCGATATAGTTAGGATTCAATTTTAGAAAATTTACCAAAAGAAGATACCGAAAAAAGCTCGGTCATCTAGGTAGGTACTCATTTCCTAAAGGGTTGATAAAACTATCCTATGTCCTTTCCTGGGGCTCTGGGACTAAGACTATCTCGGTATAAGCTTAAAGAGGTAGCAGACAGACAAATACACTTTCGCATTTATGTTACATAAGAGTAATATAAATGCGAACCTACCTACTTGTATTAAATCAGATCTATACTATCTACCTACAATACAGATCTATTATAAAATTGTTGTCATCATCTCAGCTGAGCGTCCACTGCTGGAAATAAGTCTCCCCCAAAGCTCTTCACAAGAACCGGGCCTGAGCTGCTTTGAAATTTCTTGTAAGGCCCATTATGAGAGACCACGTCTCTAACTGTGACATAGGTCATCTCTGCCAACACACACTGGTCAAAATTTTCGTCTAGACTCTAGAGTTGCTCCTACGTGGCTTTACTACGTCACCAATCTGTAGCTTATGCGACTGCTGTGCTTGAGGTCTCGGTTTCGATTCCCTGGTCGAACCAATTGTTTGTATGATCAGCAAATATTTGTTTCGGAGTTTGGATGTTTTGTATGCATACCAAGTATTTATTTATGTCTGATGTCTAGTATCCATAACACAGGCTCTTGTTAGCTTGGGACTACATGGCGTTGAGTGCCAAATGTCCGAAATATTTATTATTTAGGTATTATTACTTCAGTGTCAGAGTCAATGACAGCTTTCCCAAAGCCGGCCAGCCGAGTTGGATTCGACGATTGACCTCTTTCTGAAAGTTGGACCTAGGTGCCTAGCTAGATGGTCTATCCATAAAACAAAATTTAATATAGAAATACATTCGAAAAACATAACCCTCCTACTGGTACAGTCGGGCAAAAAGAACCAGTGAGGCCAACGCCAAAAGTTACTTATAACTAGATAAAATGACAGAAATAGTACTAGAGTAATAAACCTAGGAGATTAAAATATTGTATTAAATGCGCGAGTTAACACGTGGTCACTACCCCTTTTCATCTCGTGGGTGTCGCCTAGCCAGCCCAGCCCACTAAGAGAACAATCTCCGCAGGATAACAGCGCTGCTAAGAGAAGAAAACTTGAAACAAACTCTACGCCCCCAAATCCTCCTTCATTCTGTCTATTTTAGAAGGCTGTCGAATGCAATGTCGATGATTCAGAAAATGAAATTATTTTCGTGAGTCACCTGATTGCAAATACCCGATCTGAAAATGTGTCGTTATTATACAATTCTGACATCTTATTATCCAATCGGCTGTCTTGTTAATCTCGAGTTCAATTCGCGGGAAAATACAAATAATATCTTGTTATCTAGGTATAATAAAATGACTTTAATATGGTGTCAAAGTATTATTGAATTTTTTTTTCGGACCTCTAACACAACGCCATCTAGTCCTGAGCTAAGCAGATCTTGTGTTATAGTTACTAAATAACTGATATAGTTACATATTATGTTTTTTTTTTTATAAACCCATACATATTATGCATAGAAAACATCTAAACTCCGATACTAACCCATGTTCAGCAGTGAATTGCTATATGTTATTGATGATACTGCATGGCTATATGAGTATGATTCAAATGATTATCAATTTAATTTCTGACCATTTGCCCAGTACGTCATTACGTATCTTGATGTGACGATTATTTATAGTTTGAAAAATAATCATCTTAAATTATTGCTATTGTTGACATCTTTTTTGTTATTATCCTTACCGATTATTAACTATTACAAAGGTGTTCATGTAACCTAATTGCAGAATAAATGATTTCATTTCATATCTTTCGACAAAAAAATAAAACAGTATTCTACTCTTATGCTGAATTTATATTTTGTGAATAATAAATTTTACAGAAACCATTAAATATTATCCTTCGGCTTTACAGCTTGATAACTTATAAGTATTTATTGCTACGTAATTTCTTGATTGCTTATTTGAGTTGTCAAAGATACAACTGTCATCAAAAATACAAATGATTTCACACATATATGTAATATCAATAACTTAATAATAAATGGACAAAAATGTATAATACTTGTATATGTTACTTTTTAAAACAAAACACTAAAGAATATATTACAATTAGGTACTGTATTGAAAACTATAACACTACATTCCTCGTTACGGTAACAATTATACTATTTTATGAATTCCGCAGCTTCTAAATACGGCTAAGGTTGAAATTGCTATGCAAAACCGTAATTGTATAAATACTATAATGTAATGTTTTCACAGCTATTTCAATAAACCATTTTCATTCAGTCTAATTTCAGTCACAATGTTAACATTCGTATCAGACCTGACAGTATTAGCTGCTTAATAATTTTTCAATTGTATTATTAAAAAAATATTACAAACTTATACATTTAATTAGAAATTGCTAGTGTCTACTCTAATGGCAGACACTGAATGTCTACTACATCAAAGAACATTCATAAGGATGGAATGCTTTATTTTTATTCGAAATTTTTTCACTTTCATTTGTAATAATTTACTTGTATGAATATAGATGTGTGGTGTCAATTAATAGAACGATAGTATATTAAGAGAGAGCAATTTTTAAAGAAAATATTAAAATGATAAATATTAATGTAAGGTTTATAATAGGCCTAACACAATGGCCGTAAGAACCACTCATTTGCATTCGAGAGTATCACAAGAGGCTTATTTATAGTTTACAAAACGCTAATATGGTGCTTCAATCACAAGTTTAAAAAAAAACAACAATTTCTTACAAATTCATCATTTAAACAGCCATTTTACAAATTGACCACTGACTTATATTAAAGGCTCCCACACATAACTGTGAATTCGTAACGCATCATGAATATATGCACTGCAAGAACTTCCGATCTGATTTGCATCGTACGATTCGCAGTTATATGTGGCTGTCCTAAAGTAAAAACTTGCACACACATGACCCCTTTGATTTAAATTTGTGGAAGAGGTCTTTGTTTGTTCTTTTCTCAACAAAAATATTTTACATTTGCAGTATATTGTGTTCACAACAATATGAGCAGAATTACTGGAAAATTTTCATATATTACAATGTTTATAATGATATAACATAAGCAATTAAAGGGAAGCCTCTATCAAATTCTGTGTAATGGCACCAAATTGTATCAAAATTTATTTGTATGCATTTTACAAATATAAAAAGCTTTTACTTATTAGGGCCACAGTAACTGCTCCTAAACATTTAGAATTTGCTCCTTTTACCTATATAAGTATTGCAATTAGGACAGTAGTGTTCCGCATCCTTGAATGTGTCGAAGCAATATGGCACCAGACCCAGACAGCATAAAGAGCACACCCTGAAATTAGATATACAATCTCGTTATGTGGTGGTGTTAAGAACAGTAGGTATATTTATTTTATTTTTCAGTAGATTGAATGTTGTCATATAACAGTAAATGCTAGTACACCATAATTGTCATACATATCAGATACAATCCCACAGGTTATTATAATTAGTTGTAAGTTTAATATGTATGATGTGCCAGTACTTTATGCAAATAAATAAATAAATAGGTATTAATATAGAATAATGTATTTTTAGAGGCGTTACGAGTGTGTTGCCATTGGGGTAGGGGCCTCCGGTATCCTCACTTACATGGTGAAATACAGCGCAAAAACTATTTCACACCGGTTTTCTGTGAGGCAGTGGTATCACTCCAGCCATTCATGCTGAAGCTTGGCTCTCCCACAGTAAAAAATTTAGTAAAGTTAAGTGCTTTTACATTTCAAAATTAATCCTTGCATATCTCACACATAGCTGTTGGATCCCAAAATAGACAAAGTCTGTACTATAGTAGCAAGACTGCTAAACATACTTATATATTTCTAAATACATACTTATTATAGACAAATTACAGCTGGACATAGAAAAGGAGTTCATCACACAAAAAATTGTAATGGGTGGGAATCGAAACCACATCCTGGGGCTTAACAGTCAGAATCTTCATCTCGAACATAAGATGAAGAAAACACTCCTGGACATAGGTCTCTCCCCAGGTTCTCCACACGAATCAGTCCAGTGCTACCCGCATCCAATGACTTCTGGACACTTTTACAAAACATGACCAGTGTTTATCTTTCAGGTTTTCTACTGTTGCCAGAAAATGTTATATGTCACAGTCATTAGCTTACTTTTTCATTTTATATAATCATTATTTCATATACTTAATCCATACTATTGTTATAAAAGTAACTCTGATTGTTTATCAGTCTGTTCCACTTTTATGGGTAAAACGCTACACCGTTATCAAAGAGATTAGGTATGGAGATACTTTGATTCTTGAGGATGGACCTAGACAATTCTTTTCCCGATAACTGACATACAAGTAGGCAAAAGCTGGTATAGTTTTAACAAAAAAAATTTTTAACTGTTTTATATAATGTTGTCAGTTTAGCACAATCTAGTTGGCTCAACTGGTGCAGTACTACCATCTCACAGAAGACTGACCCTAAATGAAAGTGTTTGTATGGCATGTAAATAAGCCACCATGGTAATGGTCACCTTGCTGCATTATTGCATTGTCTGCACTAATGAGTATGGTGACCACTAATCTTGGATTCTACTCATGTTTTCCATCAGGCAGAGTAGAGATTTCTAAGAAAAATTACTTCTCAAGCAATGGTAGCAAGATTCTGTCTATAGGTCCAGGTAAAAATTTAAGTTTCTTACATTTCGCTGCTAAAGAAACATTTAATATTTTAAATGTAATGTATAAAATACTTACATAGTAGTAACACAGACAGATGCAGCCAGTAGATGAGTATGCCATGATGTTGTATAAGTCACTCGCGTTGTTACAACTTTGTTACAATTGAAGCAGGTTATAGTTGTGGGTTCCGTACCTACAGCAGGCGGTAATATTATGCCGACGGGCACTCCAGGTGGCGGTGGCGGCATATCACCTGCATAAGGCTGTGTGGTAGTTACAGTAATTGTAGGATGCGGATACACTCCCGGCGCCGTAAATTGTTTTGGTTGCTGGTATGGCCCTGTGATAGGAACGTGAGGTTCTCCTCCAGGTGCGACAAATCCATATTGTGGATTACCGACGACAGCTGAGTATGGTGGAGGAAGATCATCAACAGGCGCTGACGCCCCTGCGCCTGGCCCTTGGATGTTCGCCATTACGTGTCGCCTCCGCGTCTACTGGCTGAGGCTATGTTGATACAATTAACTGTATAAAATTATGGATTCTTACAATGTTGTTTTTGTACTAAAATTTCTAGGAAATTTGTAAGAAATGGCACAACAAATTCATCAAGAATGACACGACCAGTTAAAACATATTATGACGTCATGTGTCAATGTCAGATGTAATGGAAAACAAAGCACTTCAGTGTTTTCGATTCGGATGTACGCATTTTTTTGGTCTCTAATCAATAATCATGTTTTGGCCCTTTGACTAACCAGCTAAAAACAAACTTCTATTAATTTAACTGTATGTGTTATATGTAATTCTGGAAGAAACTATTACCCACCTATATTTAAATTTTTCTAATGTTTTAGTCGTTTGAACATTAAAACATTATTAAGCAATAGCTTATCTGATTATAAATTACGCGGAAATTCTATAACTTTAAATGGTTAAACTAGAATGATGAAATACTAAAGCAAACAATAAAAAATGGTTGTCTGTAAAGTCGGTTTACGGACGATGATAGAAACGTCTTATCAAAGCATTGATGTAATCTATCTCTTCTTCTTCTTCTTCGATGAAGCCGGATTTCTCGGATCAGCTGTTTCAGCCAATGTCAAGTGTTTATAGTCTTCAAATCATAAGTCTTCAAGTCTATAAGTCTGATGAAATTAATGTTAAAAAATATATGAAATATGGATGAGATGAAATGGGGATCTCTCATAGACATTAATGAAATGAAATGACATAAATACAACGACGTACAATGAGCGTAACGGGACAATGGGCGTAACTGGACAATGAGTCATCCTTTTTCGTGCATGCAGCCGGCGTTTATCAATTTAATAGACGTCGTCACGTCAATAAAACATGTGCGTCTCGGGATGCCCGGCAGATGTGATAACTTAAAGTAATCTAATAATTAATTGATGATTATTATTTTTTATTAACGTCTGTCCGAAATACGGCTAGCGTTAGAGCGAGAGTCGAGAGAGGAGGTGCCTGCTTACCGCTTCCGTATGCGTGAGAGAAAGGGAAGCCAGACAGACTGGCGCCGTAACGCGTTACGTAACGAAGCAGTTTTATTTTCCCATAAAAAGTTAACACTTTGAAGTGATAACGTCTTACGGGCGGGATAAGTCTTCTTTTGAAACACACAAGAATAAAATCAAATAATGCCAGAGGCCAGAGGTATTAGCTGATTAATATTTGCTGTTTTTTTAACCTATAATTATTTTCATCATAACTAAGTACCTATATATATCCAATTTGCAACACTTTAATTCGAGATTTTTTCTTTTAAGTATCCTCTGATGGCAATATTGTCATGTAATTCCAAAAGAACCATGTATACCTACATAGGCTTGCTTTACGAACGTGACATTAAAATGTACTTTTGTTCGGCAAAATGTGGGCGCTTACCCCTTCTAAATGTTAGTACGTGGGTAAAAATATAAATGTTACATTTACCTACATAAATATCAATAAAAGATACTAAAAGTTTAGTCGAAACGATCAGACAGACAGCCAAACTACTAATAAAAAATAATTAATTTGAAATTACAAACATCAATTTAATTGATTTCTATAATTACAAACGGAATAATATATGTTTGTCTGTATATCTGCATAAAATTTATAAAATTATAACCTCTCTTATTTTGACTAAGATGGTTGACTTGATTGAAAGCATGTTAAAACAAGTTTTTTTTGGTGATGAGGAAAATCCCTTTATCTCTCTGACTTCTTTTACTATACACGAGCAAGGAGTATGTGGTGTTACCATTAAAACCACCACCACCTTATTCTGCCGAGTCCCCTCGTATTGATGCCATGTCCAACCAGGCCCTATTCCGGTCAAAGTCATAGGCTTCCCTCCAGCAGTCGGCTTAATTAAGAACGTTGCAGCTTGATCACTTTTTGACACAGCCGAACCGTTTTGTTCGAGATTATTTTACCTTTTTATATATTTCTGCCACTCTGAAGCGGTGACTTCCAAGGCCAGCCTATAAAGGAAGGGAGAAGGTGGAACCAGTTGGAAAAAGTAAAGGCGATAGAGGTGACATATTTTTGCAACTGCAGATGCTTAAAGGACTCGGTAGCTTCGGGACTATCAGTAATTCGGACTGCTCGCCGCTGCAACGGATCGAGGTCGTTCAGCAAGTGGCTTGACAGTGGACACGGCGCTCCACACGCTGGCAGAATGTCCAGCGTGAAAAGAGCGAGGGAGTAGAGGCGTGATCTTGTGGCGGCCATCGAGGAGGGGGTTCACTCGCTCGGTAACATGATTGAGGCCATCTTGCGGATCGGGAGGGGTTTAGAACTCTGCAGAAGCAGGCCCGGGTGGCGTCGGAAACGATGCGGAGGACGAGGAACAAACTCTAGGTGGCCCGAGGTACGTCGGGGTTCTAGGGTGCACCAGGTTCCCCGGCTTCTAGTACCCGAGAGAGCGTGCAGTTTTAGACGGTTAGAGTCCGACATGCAACCAACAAACAGTCTTGTTGGTGGTTTTTACACAGAAAAAAAGGAGATTCTGATGAGGAAGTAGTAATTTATTGTCATCTTGTGTTCTCTTCTGCTTTTTACTTGCTACTCAACAGTACAGCATATTTCATCTGCAATAAGCATTAATGTTTTATTCTCCTTTTAACGAATACAACACACAACAAAGTCCATGTTCCAAATAAAAAAAATGTGCTGATAAGTTTATAAGGTTACATTTAAAACCACACAGGTATGTTTGCGGTGTGGTGGTGGACATTGTTGGGTAACAGTTCTCAGGCCGGTTACGGAGTCGTCGGTGCCGCCAGTGACTTCGACGTAACGTCGTGATTCGTGCGCGTACATTCACCCAAATCGAAGTTATATGAAAACGCTATAGTGACACAGTAACTGTTGTACAAATTTTGCGATTTGCGTACTACTTCGTTTATGTTGTACTTCCTAAATTGTACAAAATTGATCAAGTGCCGTGGTTTTGCGCAACTGTTTGAACAAAAAAAAATTGAATAACCAAATGCATATCTAGGGTATGTATTAATTGATACAAATACAGTTTTCTTGCTATTTTTAACGTTTAAGAATTTTTGTAATTTTGACTTATATTCCGGGATTTTAGATTAAAAAAATTCATCTAATAAATCTGGAGTGGTTTCTCTTAATCCCGTCACTCTTAATCCTAAAGGAAAGAAAGGGAGGGACTTCCTTGAGAGGTTTAATGAAATCTAAAATTATATAGCATATTTGATAATTATTTTTATTATTAACTATTTGGAATAATGAAAAGACTCGGCTTCTCAGGAATAGATTGTTTGATTCATAAATAAACGACCCTGACCTTTTTGAGTTGTTGCTTACACTCTCCAGTCCATCCATATATCGCAACTACTTCCTGCCAATGCTTTCTTTTCTTGTCGAGCTTAAGCTTTCAGTATACCTCACATTTTTTCATCTTTAACGCAGCGGACGTTATGAATTCTTCCTTTAACGTTAGTTAGGGCTAAATATTATCTACCTTAATATGGGAGTTCGAGTTTTATATAACTCTAGAGAACAGGCATGAATTTGCGAATGTATTTTTATTGTTATAAGTAAATCATTTACATACAGTCTGTTACTGCGGTCACAAGGACTTTGCAAGAATAGAATTGCCGTTCGCATTGTCCAAACTCCACATAATAGCGAAGAAACATAATTGTCATATTAAAATCCACAACATAATGCACAACATTTGCTTATTGGGAAAGATAACTAGTGTGTAATTCGTAAAACTCTCACACACCAACATAATTCGATTTCATCAACATAGTACCGAGGCAGTTTTGTTTTGATGATAATTACGATCTCATTATAATTAGGTTGATTCTTATTTCTGGTGAGTATAATAGTGCATTTAATATACCCCATCGGTCCCCACCCGAATTCAAAGTTCGTAACATTGAATCACTTTAGCTTCAGAGTTTTCTAGGATTTTTGTGTTTTCATCTTTATTCTATTCTTCGTCTCTAATGTTTTCTAATTATTCTTTTATCATTTAATTGTTTAGTTAAATTTATTTATACAATTTATGGTAAAAAAATTGGTAAAATCTTCCCACTGTAACCTTGAAACGGTCGTAGATATTTAAAATTTAGGAATGTGAACCTTACCTTACCATGTTGTGGAGGGAGAGTGCGTGGGACTACACCGTCTCTTTCTGCAAGCAAGTTATGCTTGCGAAGGAAACGGCGGATCGGGATCGGGAGAGGTTTTTTTTTTTTTTTTTTTTTATGTTTGACCCTGCCATGTTGACTTTGACTCTGCCTCTCTAGAACTCCCGGCCCGCCAGATCAGGGAACAAGCTTTTATTTTTTACAGTTAATTACAGTCTGATTGTATTTTACAGGACTGTCTTCTTTCTATATGCGGAAGCTTTTAATTGGCATATAGAGAAGCAATATTTTAAGTGTTTTGTAAATTTAGCTGTAAGCTCTCTGAATGAAATAAAAAGTAAATAAGAAGATCCCATCGACGACAATTGTTTAAAATGGTAGATATCAAAACGTATAAATCAGTCTCACCCTGCTCCTATTGTAGTTGGCAAAATTTCTGATAACAAGTTCCAATATCAAGAGGTGTGCGTCTCACTTTTAATAGACTAGAGGCTTTTATAAAAAAATAAAAACAAACATGAAACTTAAAACAAGATGATAAATGTACTGCCATTTTCTTACTTTTTATGTTTTTTATTAATTATACGATTCTACGAAAGTCAACTATGAGACGAGTGTTGCATTGGTAGCTAAGGATCAGATTATAACATCGATTATATAACAAGCAAATTAGGAGTTATATTTGCCAACTGTCTCACTGCAATCTATCCGGTATTTTTATGCAGTATTTTCGTAACTCATGTCTTCATCATTCGTCACAATCCGCAGTAATATGACTCTGCAATATTTCTTGAAATGTACAATAAAGATCTACTTTATCATTACAAAAAACTTAATGTAGTGGTTTAAGCAGTCATCTCGTAGCTATCTACTGCGGTATGTGTGTGGCTTCGGTATCTACATGAGTATCAATTTGTATTATCCTCAAATTGTTGTTCTGAGCCAGGGTATTTTATTGTCCTTTTCATTTGTGTTTTGTATTTACCCCGCAACACCGAAAGTATTCTTGGCGCGGAAGTTGTTGTTTTTAAGAATAATACAAAAAAAATTAATGTTGAGAGGAATGTGTTAGTCCCTACAATCAAACTTTGGTCAAAGAGCTCTTATTGCTACAATTTTCTTCTGAAACTTACTTACGGCGTTATTCTGGCTTCCAACAGTGGAATGCGCAATTCTTATCTATTCTGTGCCAGTTCAGACTAATTGGCACTTTGATATCCCTGGCAACCTTAACTTTCCAGCAGCCGTGTCAACCTAGCAGTGAAAAGTCGGCAGAAGAGAAGAGATATGCTCTTTTGACGGCTTGATGCTCGATCCTCACCCATTTTGTCGATATGGCCAAGTCTTTTTAACAGTTTAATAAATAAATGCCCTAAATGAATAACCACTAGTTTAAAAACAGTCTATGTAAGAGATCAAATCTAATAGGTACTTTCATTGTTTGTTGTTCATTTTATTGTATCCAATTAATTCAATGTGATTCATGTGATCCTTCTTCGTTGACTGTACATAAGGAAATCTTGTTGGGAAAATAATTCAATTAGAATATAACTCAATTTCAAATACTATTATTGTAAGATTTTCCTACATACATGGAGCAAACGATTTCCTTAAGATTGTTAATTGTACAATTAAAATTCCTTCATACTAATTGTTAATAACATGTAGACAGTTGAAATATTCTATAGGAAGAAAACAGTAAGAAATTACAAGTAATAAAATGAAAATTAATAGTCGTTTACGACTTGATATAGACCTCTCCATAGAAAGGAAATTTTGGCCTACTTTACCACGCTGTTCAGATTGAATGGTATAGAATTTGTTTCAAGTGCCTCTCAGTCATCATCTTGGGATGAATAGAGTGTGAACCTCAGTTTTATGTATTTGCCTGCCAAAATGACTCTACTCTGTCTGATGGAAAGCAAAAGCCAAGACTGGTGGTCACTATACTCATTGCAAACTCAGACAATACAACAATGCAGCATGTTGACCCACACCATAGTGGCCTAGTGATGCTACTGCATCACTGTGCCTCCAATCTCGCACTTACCAACTCAACACGACAGCACGAACGCTGTCATTTTACGTTGCTCTTCTGTGCGAGGGTAGTACCGCCCCAGTCGAGCCTTTTAAAACGTCGGGAAATAGAAGATATCGTAACCTTTAAATGATTTTATCGCGAAAATGTCCCGTTGAACAGCAATAACTATGTGTATTATGTAAAAGTCGCGAAATCGCGAAAAAAATACACGAATCTGTCTAAATGTAATCCTATCTACTACGTAAGCGTAGAGATATTTACTCACTTACTGGCGCCTTTTACGTTATTACTTAACGCAATTAAACCTACGTTCTTAAACATTTGTGTGGCTATAGATGTAGGTCAATCAATAAGTATTAATTAGTAGGTAATTTAGTAATACTTTGGGCATTTGATCAAACACCATCTAGTTTCAATCTAAGTCGAGTTTGTACTATGCTTAGTGATGCTTGTATGTACTATAAAAGCTAGATTGACATAGAAAAACTTCTTTTTAAACATATGTCATACATGTACAAAATCTATATGTATATAAATGTATCGCTGAAATGTATGTAGGTACGCGCATAACTTCCGATCGGCTGTACCAAATTAAATTATTATTTCTTTACATAAAAAAAAAAATAACAATCACGAACACATGTTCAAACCTTAACAATAAAGTCAATTGTTTTTATTTAAAAATATTGATTTGTCAATACCTATAGCGTGGAAATATTTTTAAATCAATTCACACTAAATGAATGCACGGCGAGGCGGTTAGGTCAGTTTTCCTGCTTGGAGCCCAGAAGTGTCATAGTTTTATTTTATTGGAGGTAATGGCGTAATTCAAAATGACTTCAATCTTTCTTGCCGCGCTATAAAAATAATAACGCCAGAATTATAATGAACGACTCTGAAACAAAGAAGGGCCGACGGGGCTATTCCCTACCTCAATTGCTGCTATATCTCTGTTAACAAAAACACATTATATATTTTTTTATTAATCATTATTATAGCCGAACTTACTTAGATTAGCTTAGCCGATATTGCCTGATATCCTAGTAACGCCAGTAAGTATGTGATAACTCCATAACTTATGTTTTTACATTGTTTCTACTGATATAAAGTTCGGACACAGTATGCTTAAAAGTTATACAATAAAGCAGAATTAAGTCATAGTGCCATAGACAATAAGGTATAGGTACGATACAATAAGTTGGTAACTATAACTAATGATGTTACGTGATGATAAGGCACTAAGTTGGCGTCTTTGTTATTTAACAAGTACCTCGCTACTCTGTCTGTTAGGAAAAATGCAGTAGGTACTTGGTGGTGTGACTTGACAGTTGACTGGAAGAGACGGTAGTTAAAGCAACAAGTTTTTATCGATGGAAACTAGCTTCTCTTATTCGGTTCATATATGTCTGCTAGCACTCATTTTATCTTGTATCACCTACACGTATATACTCCGATCATAAAGTCGAAACCTTAACTTCGGAAGCGTGCTACGAATCTACGAAGAAATCTTGAGAAAATTATATATCTAGTGTGATTATTCCCGTCATGAGGTATTTAGAATACGGTGTGTCACCAAGTCATCACCCCTATTCATCCAGTGTGTGTCGTAAGAAGAGACTAAGGGAATAAACTGTATACGGAAACATCAATGCAAGTAGAAGGAAAACATGGAACAACCCTTATACCAACCCGTTTTGCTGGGGCCAAAACCTCCTTTCTTAGGAGATACCTATGTTCAGCAGTAGACTGGTAAAAGAGTGTTGATTGATCTAGTGAGATAACTAGCACAACGACGGACTTACAGCATAAATTCCACCTTTAGACTGTAGGTATGTTTGTAAAAATTAAAGTACCTACGTACCTACTGTGTGCAATGATTGTACCATCTATTTTATTCGTTCTTAAATATCCATAATTTAATCTCTTATGTATTGATAATGTACTACTTTCTATATCTAGATTGTTTCTAGCTTCGTAATATTACCGCTTCCTACTAAAGGGATGTTATTACTTGTTATGTAAACAGTCCGAAGTTTCTGTTCGCCGCGGTTCGTTGCGTAATATCTGTTCCGGGCTTTTGATCTTTTAAGAAACATTAGCTTTCAAAAAGATCCATTTTATTTACTTTGTCAGTTCCTTTTATTAATGTTTGAAAGTTTTGTGTTAACGTAATACTTAGTACATTTAAGTCAATTGCCTTTTGTTCAGTTTGTCTAGCGGTTGACGTATGCGACAGCCGATCAAGAGGTCTCGGGTTTAAATCCCGAGTTGGGCCAAAAGTGTTATCAAGTTTTTCTGATTATAAAAATACTTAAAACAGCTCGGAGTTTGGAAGTTGGGGTTTGACTGAACCCCCGTGCCTCGGAGAGCACTTATTAAAAGTCCTGCGCCTGATCTCTCACGGATCGTGTTGGTTAACCGTCCCATCGGATTATGAGAGTGAGAGAACAGAGAGCTTACCTGTGTTTGCGCACACATTTGTGCTCAAATTCAAATTCAAAATCATTTATTCAATTAAGACACTAAGTGATATTTATGAACGTTAAATTGAAGCTACAGTTAACAAGTACAATTTTAACAAAAATAAAACCGACTTCAAGGTTCGACTCGATTTCTCGTGGATGCCATCTTCAGATATTAATGTCCTTATCATGGTACCACCGTCGGGACATCTCCTTTTCATTAAAAAAAGAATCATCAAAATCGGTTCATAAACGACGAAGTTATTCACGAACACACATATAAAAAATGTATATATATACGGTCGATTGAGAAACCTCCTCCTTTTTTTGAAGTCGGTTAAAAATTAGATCTTTCTCTGCTGCTGCTCTGCTTTCCTGCGTAGCTAGGCTAGGAGAGCATCGTCACATTTCAGTTGGAAAAGTTTTATACACATAAACGCTATTATGTAAATCTTACATTATTGATAATAAATTCTTGCATGAGAACTAGCTATCGGTGTGGAATTGCTTAAACTAAAAACAATTAAGTAAATTTTAAAGGTCAATATTTTTTTTGTACTGTGTGAGATATCTACATAATATTATTTTGGCTTAGATGGATTGCAATGTACTTAATGTAGTGTTGCCCAAATGCAAGAACAAGACGAGACTTAGCCAGTCTTGGTCTTGGTCTTGCGCCAATACACCTGGTCTTGGTCTTGGTCTTGGTCTTGCGCTCCCAGTCTTGGTCTTGGTCTTGGTCTTGCAGCAAGAGTCTTGCAAGTCTTGCAATTACCTATTAGTCTATTACTATTTATTAAAGTTTACTTTAAATCTTAGAAAAACGTATTAGAATTGGAACATTGTGAGCTTGAATTAACATAGCCATAGTAAAGATCAAGCAGATTAATAAATAACTGAAGATTTGATAAGAAATTCGAAAAATCAACTGACCTATATGTCGTTTTCCATGGAAGTAACTGTTTCTTAATAAACATTTATGATTTATAAGCTTACATTTGCTAAAACATGTAAAAAAACAAATTAATTACAATAACTTGACTGTATTTTTTGTAGAATTTTTTACACGTTTCAAGTATATTTAAAAGTGGCTACAATATTTATTAAACGGGTGATATTTGAACACTTTTTTGCTATTTTTTCTTGTAAAAACTTAAGAAATATAATGACTAAATGTACAATAATAGTACCTAAGTAATTAGTTTAAAACCATATAAGTAATCAATATTATAATATATACTTACTAGAATGAATTAATATGACATCTACTACCTATCCTTACCATTTTATCCTAATCATAATACTACTTGCGTGATCAGTATAATGTATTCATTTTCATTCTAAGCACTCTGAAACTTATTTATTCTTTGGAACACCTGTAGGTACTCTACTAGGAAATTATTTTGCATGAGTATACCTACGCCCTATGGCGGCAATCAAATAGTGTCAAATGTTATGATTTCGGCGTGGCGGCAACGATTGTTTTAGATTTCAAAAGAAGCCGCCGGCGCGTGTATCATAACCATGTACTTCCGAAAAGCGGCAAATTTCTTTGAGAAGTAAGTACAAAACCTTTGATGCCGCATTATCAAAGTGCCGATGGTTAAAACATAACTATGCATGCACTCAGTTTGATTTTAATAGATATTTTTTTATTTGCTATGTTTATGGTATTAGTCGTAATGCGCATAGGTCCAGTTTTTCATATTCTTTGATACAGTTTTTTGCGTCTCATAGAATTCCTAAGCGTACCTACCTATACACCGAACTGTTACACCTAACTACTCAGTGAAATAGCGCTAAGTCCTAGCTGCAAGACGCAAGAGTCTTGCAGGCTATGTCTTGTTCTTGCTCAAGTCTTGCACGGTCAGTCTTGGTCTTGGTCTTGCTAAAAATACGCGGTCTTGTTCTTGGTCTTGGTCTTGCAAAAACGCAAGAACAAGACCAAGACTGCAAGACCAAGACTGAATTTGGGCAACACTAACTTAATGCCTATAGGCAAGATGAAAGTGTTTCGCGTCGAATCTATTTCTGCAATCGCTAATCGTCTGATAGCGTCGTCGATGTCGGGTCGCCCTTTTAATTAGTTTTTCTGAGTCAAAGTTTTAAATGAATACTGCTGAATACTATTGCCCAAAAGGCATTGTTTGTTAAAATTGAAAGAATAAAACAAACTACTGTCTTTAAATTAGTAAAATATGTGGACGTCTTATTTCGGAAGCGCTATACACACAGTTTTTAGACATGCGAACTATAATATTCAATATCGTTGGAAACTCGGGAAGCATTTTCTCCCTCACTCACAGGCAGGGAGAGCAGTGACGGGCGGCAGAACATTCTGCCGCCTTGTGCCCTGCTAGACCGCAGCGGAAAGAAAGTCCGCTGCAGTCAAAGCAACTATTGCACTTGGTGCGTGTGTGACCCGCCGACAGGCATTTAAAACACCTCATCGGCCTCGCCGCCAATCGTGTCATTCGTTGTTACTCTATATTGTTACAAAGCTTGTAGGTTTCGGAATCCTAGACAATAAGGTCTAATTACTGGACACGGGACAAGACGCAAAATTCTGGGACAATGCCGGATTTCCCGGCCATCTGGCAACCCTAAGTGCATGTCTTTTTGGCTGAGTTGTTGATGTTGATCGACTAGGCACCTAACAATTTGATATTTTGATTATTATGTAGTACACAAATTACATGACATACAATATTATAAGACATACTTACAAGAAGTAGTAGTAGTAGATTTGTGGTTTAAAAAACCAAACTAAAAACTATAATTCTGGTGCTAAGCAAAAAAGTGTTATGTAAACCGTCATATTGAAGCGAAAGTAGAATTTTACAACATGTTTAACAACCTTAAAAGTTTCGTTATCATAAAATATTAAGAGCAAATACTACAAAGTTATCTTTTGTTTATCTAAATATATATTCTCGGAATTAAACTTAATCAAATACACTTCAAACAACTCAATAAGAAATTTTCTGTATTTAAACATAGTATAACATGTTTATATGGTCAAGTCAAGGTCAAGATCTTATACGAGTTTCATGATAACGAGTGAGTGTTTTCCCGGGCGAACATATTAAAGGAGGATATCGCACGCTCTTTTAACTATTTTTTTTCGCAAAATCTATACAGATAAAATTGGAGTGTCTGTTTATAACCTTAAAATAACCACTTTTAATTCAATTCAATTCAAAATCATTTATTCAATTAGACACTAAGTGACATTTATGAACGTTAAATTGAAGCTGTAGTTAAAAATCATAGATCGACACAAACAGACTTTACTAAATGCAAATGTATATACACGGTACATATACCTAAAGTGTTTTTTTACAATTTTTGTAGGTCTGTCTGTCTGTTTGTTCCGGCTATCTGCTATCTGCCAGTGAAATTTCCATCAAGATCGGTCCAGCCGTGTTTTAATATTACAAACAGACACTCCAATTTTATTTCTTTGCATACATTAAAGCTTGAGAAAGGTGTTGCTTTTGTACTTACCACTAGCTAGTAGAATAGAATAAATTTTGTATAATTATTGTCTTTCTCTTCCTCCTTCAAACTTTTCTCCTAAATGAATTTACAAAGAAAAAAATCATATAGGTATGTACATCAGTTCAAAGAATCACCGCGACAATCGACAGCCAATGTCAGGCATTATTATTTAAATGTTACAGGCAGAAGGTATACTTGACAATACGGTCAATATACACAGAAAAAAGTTAATAGTGTAACTATGTTGCAGTTTACTAAGGTCTGTTCTAGCTGAAAATCACTAACACAACTCTTTAATTTACTTTTATAAATTATAAAATACATAGTGTTACATAAGTTTTCGTTCGTTTTCGTAAGTCGAGAGCTTGTAAAGTAATTAAACAGAGCTAGGTCAAGTAAAATGAGTTAATAAGTAATCAGCAGCTTGGTGATCATAGTACATTTTCATACAATAGTCAAGGCGCAATCGTTTATCTTGGTGCAGACAATTATATCGAAATGGTTACTATGACATCATTAAGCGCGTAAACAATATGTGAAGCTAATGGACCCGATTTAGGGTTATCGGTTGATCAACAATAATGTCGCAATTAATTTAATCAGAGGGTTATGTCATTATTAAAACAATATGGATATTAGATGTTTCATCAAAAGACGGATAAGTTAGACATAGCTGACAGCAATGGATGAAAAAAGTTTCTCAAGTCAAATTACAACAGTAGGTTTCACTAATTTCAAAATATATATTTCGGAACCCTAGTCGTGGGAAGTGACCATTGAAATAATTGCTATGCAGAGTACGAGATTTGTCATGAGATGGCAGAAATTAGGGAGTAATTAATTCGAATCTGACGAGAAGGGTCATGACCTGCTAAGGTACACTTAGCTTATCGTAAGTGTACATATCTTCAGTCATGTAACATTCATAGTTGGTGGTCTAGAACTTGGAACGAGAACTGTTTAAATTTCCTAATAATACAATACATTGTTTGTTTTACCGGGCCATTTCCGCACTACCGACGCTAGTCTTGATTGGGCCGTTGTACGTGGGTTTGTCTTCTTCCTACTCCAACCATCCTAGATCATCCCAGAAGCTCAGCGCCTTTTCAGGTCACTACATGCTTCCGGGAATGATGTTGATGGGGAGTGATATGGATTGGAGGATGTCCGCTCGTAGATCTGCCACACTTCTACATTCTGTGAGTTCGAGCTGCGGCGTTTCTTCTGCCTCCATGCATCCCCCTGCACGGAGGGCTGTCTGTTGCGCCTATAGTCAATAGGTGCTTGTGCTTTAGGGGACAATGCTCTGTCAGGATACCTCTGACCTTTCTGAGATCGTCCCCTTTTTAGTCTAAACAGGTTGCGAGCTAGTCTTTTTGACTAGCAAAGTGAGAGTGAAAACAAAACATACCTAAGTGGTAATAAAAAGTTTTGCTACCATTAACTAACAAATCTATCTTTGTTATATTTATAATTACGACACAAATAACCACCGCATCAGAATGTAAAAACATAATAAGTACCTACTTCAAATATTCAACTTTTCCTTTCAAGATTTAGAAGCCAATTTCAATAAATGAATGAAATCTTCAAATTGACATTATCATCAACAGTCAATTTGTAGTGCACTTCTAGACATAGGCCACTCGTTAGAAAGGAGGTTGACTCAGTAGAGGCTTGTTGTTTATATAACTCAACTGTGACAACCCTAATTTCGCACGTCTAAATATAGGTATACCTACTTGTAGGTGGAGTAAGTGAAAGTGCAAGTTGAATAATATTAAGAACGTCGCGCGGAGCAACAACAAACAAAGTAGTATAAGCAGTGGAGCATGCTGTTAGTAATGACAAAAACACCAAAAAACAAACGTAGCATGCCAAAAATAGGAATATGCTATTGTAACGGACGGTAAATTACACAACCGTAATTACATGTGTGCGTTAAGGCTTTGAACTTCTAATCGCCGTTTTAAGAGTTGTGCTAAGACTCGTAGTATAAGTCAAGTCAAGTCAAAAAGATTTTATTCAAATAGGCACTTTTTTACAGGCACTTTTTTTTTAATATAATCTTCTTCTCCCAGTGATGCACAATGCAAATACATGGCTGCACAAGAACGTTCACTAAGTTTTACATTGTGGTCGGCAATTTTTAGTAAATTAAGACCAGCTCCCTTAGTCAAGATGCAAGTCCATTGCTTTCTACAATCGCTAATGCCTCTATTCTGTCGTATTATTGGCCAATATTTTGTATTGACCACGTCATAAAGCGTGTTAGACGTCATTCCTATATATTTGCTATTATTCTATTAAAGTTTAGGTACGTTTGTAAAAAGACAACTTGCCTTTTCTTTTATGCGTGGAATGCTTTTCGCATCATACCCGCCGAGGGGAGACGAAGGCCGTGTGTCTAACAGGAGATCCAAGAACGCATCTGCGGCTTCGGGAGTCCCGCTGCCTAGGGGAGCAGTTTATGTTTCATAGTTTCATTGCCACGACGATTGTACTTGCGTTGTAGTATATTTCATCGTTGGGACTTTCTTTTTATTGACACTCTTAATAAAGTTATACTTTTGATTTGATTCGAAGTATGGTTTTAATTTTAACCTGTGTCTTTAAGATAGAGTTTAATCATGTAAATTTATTACAAATTTATCTCTCACAAATGAAATAACTTGAGTCAAGGCTGATTTTATTCTATTTTTTTGTTTCAGTTGAGGATCAAATTTCTAGTAACGAGACACTGCGGAGAGAAAACAATGTCTCCGTAGTCGACCAGTCGATCGTGACTCGAAATTATCTAAACAACAAAGTTAATAAATTATTGGAAAAAGAATAAATAAGAAAATGCGTGTGCGTTGGTGGCGCGCCGTGTTGCTGTGCGGTTGCGTGCTAGTGTTGCGTACTGACGCGCTGCCTCCCGCAACCCTCGGTGAAGTTGTTGCCAACGCCGCAACGAGCCTCAACTCCATGAAGGTAAGATTTATTCTAAACATATGATAGTTATATGAATAACTCCAAAATGATGTTATTCTGGCGATAAAGTGTTGTACTTGGTGAAAATAATATTCTTATATGTACATTTAATATACCTATAACAAGATATCCAGCTTTTGATAAAAAAAAGGCAAATATTTCATAGGAGACATCAAACTCGTTATTTTGTTGTTCAGAGATGGCTCAAAGCAAAAAAAAGCGTAGGTTCTCAAGTCGATGAATATATTTTTTATGTATGATCGATCGATGATGACGCATAACTTTTACGGAGTCGTCCTATTTTGGTAATTCTTTTTTTAATAAGTGTATTGTGTATATCAACTTCCGCATACATCGCAATAAAAGCATACTACAGCGCCACTTATCAAATATACACCGAACTACGGAGTAACTATTAATTCTGTATCGCGATATACAAGTTCTCACAACGATTAGCATGAATACAACTTCCACGGTGAGGCATGAATACCTCGCCTGGTCGGGAGATCCTCCCTTTGTTTTGGAGGGACATGACAACCGTTCCCTTTGACTTCCTCTTATTTTATATGTGCTATACTTGTTTGAAACATTGGGACCAATGCAAATATATGCCTATATATTTCTGTCTACAAATCTGTATTTTCACTTAACGGAAACAGAAGTTCTGTTCTATTACAGAACCTGATACCCCTGACGTGGTAGTGAGATTCTCTACCGATACAGTTACACCGCAAAGGTGTTGTTAGATAACTCTTGGCCAAGATTAAAATAAACCAAAAGTTTGGATGAAAGACTGATTTGATTTGTTAGAGGAAAGTGAAGGTTGTAGTATTGAGTGTTGTTATTTGTTATGTTTCAACGGTATTAGGATGTTTGCAAACATATCGATGAGAATTTGCCTTGACAACAGTGAAAAAGAAAAATACCTAACTATGTTATTAAATTGGTAAAGTTAATGTATGATGAAAAAACTTAGTGCAATCATTTTTATGAAGTCCATGTATTGTGTACTAGCGGACCCACGCAACCTCGTTTGCGTCTCGTCTCGTTAGTGCTCCGCTCCTATTGGTCGTAGCATAATGATATATAGCCTATAACCTTCCTCGATAAATGTACTATCCAAGACTGAAAGATATTTTTAAATCGGACCAGCGGTCCGGAGATTAGCGCGTCAAACAAACGAACTCTTCAGCTTTATAATATTAGTATAGATTCCATGTATTTATGGCAAATTAAAGGTAGGTGATTACGTACAAGGAGTTATGTAAACAAACATTAAAGATGTAATTCTACAAGAGTTTTTGTATTGTCAACGGTTCTCAGAAAAGGGCTTGCACGTTTCTCGTTACTTTAACCTTGCTCTGATTTAGGAAAATATATTATTTGAAACTAAGCACGTGAAGTTGCAACAACGGCCGTCATCACTGCGCTGTTGCCCAGGGAATGTCTTTGATAGCAATAATAGGCTCCCATTTAGCAACAAGCACTGAGCCGCATTTATACGATCTAAATTATGCACTTCACATATTTGGATAACATTGAATGGAAAGTGTTGTTACGTAAAGAGGGTCAAACTACTTATTTTATACTATGTAAAACTGTGCATTTGTTTTTTGATTGAAATCAAGAAATGTTGTTTATTATTGTTTACTTTCAAAGCAGTAACGTAGACTTTGTAATGAACTAGGCTAACATTCAGGGCTAAGACTTTTTAATATGAAAAACTCATGAAAATAAACCTATCCTCTCATTCATCGTTTTGGCTTTTTTAGTTTATTCAGTAATTATGACAAATAGTTTACTCATAGTTAGCTATTTGAATAACGTTATCTTATTATTACAGCTATTTTCAAATCCATATGCTATTAAATCCTTGATAGGCTATCTGCAAGATAAAATATAAATTTCTGTTTTACGAGTCTTAGATAGACATATATGTGTATGTTTGATAAATATATAAGTATCAACAACATTTATCTGTTCAATCGATTTATATGGCAGATAACAATCTGAAACTTTATAAGTAACTAGTGAAAGAGGCCCTCAATCTCCTACGATTCGTCAATGAGCGTGTCTCAATAGAATACCGAGATATATGCTGGAAATTAGCAACGAATTTAAGTTAAAACGAATGAACAAATTGATTGCAAGAAGAGACTCTCTCAATGTATCATGAAGATTTCAGTTACATTTTTCTAACTTCATAGTATTAGGGAAAGGCTTATATCTACCCAATCTTCTTCCAATGAAATCCGTTTAGATAGACCTGATCACGAAGTGAAACAACTATTTACTATTTATTAACGTGATGATGCATTCCATTTACTAATTGCAACTGTCCTGGAATAATCTCTGAGCTCGTGTCTTTATAATTCACTGCAATTGACGTTTCAATACAAATTGCTTCCTCCTTTGATCCAATTCAGTTCATGCAATAGTGTAACATGATTGCTAATGTTGAAAAAATGTCTATACGTATATAGCAAGGATGATGAATATTTCTTAATCTAAGAAAGATGTGGGTGCTCATCGCACATTTACAGAGTTGCAATATTTTGACGAAATGTACCTACTTTATGCAGTTATTGATATTGATATGGCCAGTTCCATGCAGCTAATATTGAATTTGACATTTCAAGGTCTGCATCACGAATTAAGGTGCCGAATATTCTCACACACTATTATTTAATTTGGTATTAAAGATGAACTCAAATATAAAATGATCATTAGGTAGGACAAGTACTTATATCAAACATTGGCCCTGATTTAGGGAATCTCTAAGAAGCATATTTGTTCTAAAGTAATTTGCTAGGTTAGATGAAGTGAATAGTCATGAATATACCATAGAAGTACCAAATATTTTCCAAAAATCTCATACGAAAGTAAAGTCAAAAGAAAATATTTCGTTTTGATAATATGACACTTCATTAAAAGGTAACAAGAAGGTGAATGACGAAATCTCTAAATTGAGTAGGTACTTCTCAGGTTTTACGTCTATAGCCACAGTCAAACATCATCAGACAGACATCGCTGCAATTGTAATCATAATTATATACAAGTCGTTAACCAAACTTAAGACCTCCTCTTTGTTTCTGCATATACTAATTCTAGATCAACATACAGAGTTATATTTTCATTATAAAACACATATTTTCAACCAATAAATTATATATCAATGTAAGATGACATATATTATAATATTCATAACTGCAAATATTTGCACTGTCTTATTCATTTTTGGATTACAAGATTTTCATTGTCAGATAATTAATCCTGAAGATAAAATTGGTTTGTTTCCTTTTTTTCATTTCAGAAACACTTGCCCATATATTACACGCAGTGCAGTCATTCACTTAGTGTAGCTGTGTGTTTAATTGCTATTATTCATATTCAGCCCGAAAACTCAGACAGAGCCCTGACCGAATTATTGATGGGTTTATTATATTAAAGTCATCAATCCTTGTCGTCTTAAAGAGAAAAGTATTGAGTAACTGTCTTGTTATGAGTAATGGTATGATTGTAATACATAATGTTTATTAGCAGTGGAAACCGGATTGATAATTATGTATGGGAATTAACGTGATCGTATAACGTATGAAATAATAAATAGCGATATCATGTAACGCATCAGCCGAGTGCTTAAGCCCTTGAGTTTTTCTATTAATAGTGTGATTTTGATTTCTAATTGTGAATTGTAGAATTTGACATTTTTAACCGACTTTAAAAAAAGGAGGAGGTTTCTCAATTCGAGCGTATATATTTTTCTTTTTTTTTATGTGTGTTCGCGGATAACTTCGTCGTTTATGAACCCATTTTGATGATTCTTTTTTAATGGAAAGGAGATATCTCGACGGTGGTACCATGATAAGGACATTAATATCTGATCATGGCATCCAAGAGAAATCGAGTCGAACCTTGAAGTCGGTTTTATTTTTGTTAGAATTGTACTTGTTTAGTAACGATAGATTAAACTTTTAATCAGACAAATAACGTTTCATAAAATACTACTTTTTAAATTATTGTTTTATTGCATTTTAATGCAACAAATATTAATATAATTGACTTTGTCATGTACATATAATGATAGTGTGGCATAATATTTAAATTAATTGAATGAATGAAACATTGTTATTTTCAACATAATACGAAAATGAGCTCCACCACAATAGGCAAAAACTTATGACCTTACTGTAAAAACATAATTTTAAGTAAAATATAGCAATCTTTGAATTTGGTTAGTTGACGTCCTTGTCCTAGTGACCTCTTCATCAGAGGATGAAGATCGGGTACGTAACCATGACCTTTTGGAGCATCTACTGTCTGTTTCAGTCCGAAAGAGGGTTGGTGCTAGGTAATACTTCGGCCATAAAAGAAACCAGATGACAAACATTTCGCAATGTTATACATTATGTCGAACTCAAATAGCATTTTGAAAAGGGAGATAATGATATGGATGGTGTTACAAACTTTCGCGCTCTTGGCCCTTATTCATTAACTTGACTTAACTTTAAGGAACAGGTCTGTATATTTTCAACTTTAAGTAAGTAAGGTTAAAGTTGAAAATTACACAAAGACGTTGCTTAGAGTCAAATAACGGTTATAAATAAATATAATTAAAATATAATAAAGTACAGTGAGAATTTAAGACCTGTGCCTATAATGGGTGACTTCCAGTCAGGTTTTTGTTTGATGAAGTGGCGATGATGTAGGTAAAATCTACTTAAGTACGTGAAGTTTGAAGTTGAAATAAAGTGAGTGTAATGCAATATATAATTTTTGTTATAAACTGACACTTGTTTAATATCTGTTCATGCTGTTTAATGCCTAAAAAATAAATATCACGTTGGGCACGTCGTGTGTTCGCTTGTTCTTAATCATAAAAAGAATATTGGAGACTTTGTACCCCTTTTTACGAAACTTTTGAGATTATGCAAACAGGAGTAGTAAATGTGTCATAGTTACAGTTTATATTTATTAGAAGTGCAGAAACCAAAAAATAAAATACAAATCCATTCTGGTCGAATTTTGACCAGTGGGCGATCATTAGTGACACTAATTATGCCTAATTATAGAACAAATATTATGTAGGTTTTACACACAGATAATATTTTTTTATTTGGGAAAACGATTTCTGTTGGTGGAGTGAGTTCATTTACTTAAACCAGTGAGCGAAGCGTGTCGTCACTTATGTAATGTATTATTACAACATTAAACCTTATGCGTACTTTGTTTTCATTCTTATAACTATAAAGAGCTCTACCGGATTCTCAGCTGTATCCGTTGTTACATAAAAAATATATTATTTTCTTTTTAAATAAGCATTAAACTACACAAATTTTAGCTTTGGGATTGTTTCGAGAAAATAAAATGACTATGTCCCTTCAAACATAATATGATTGTGAACAAAATGAGAAGTGTAAGAAATACCAATAGGGTAGAAAAAAATTCGGGATGGGTTTGAACCTCAAAACCCCGCCCGTCCATGGTTTCGGGTTGCATGGGAAAAAAGGCTGTCTAAGAAATATTTTTTTAACACGTTATTTAAAAGTAATTCGGCCTACAATACTATATGACAATATGTTATAAAATTATTTATTTATTTTAGAATTAGGAAGCTCTCAATGTCATATGTAGGGGCACGGTCGTGCCCCCGCCAAGACAAGCCAAGCGAAGCGCAAGGGCACTACCTACTTTTTCTCGAAGTGCGTCGTCGTTTTTTTGAACCCTCATAACTTTAGTCTTCGGTATACCAGATTGTTAAAATTCTCAGTATATGATGTCAGTTTCAATTGCATAGGTCTGATTTGATATCTAAAATACACCGATTTCGTCACTGACACACTGATGATCATCAAAATGTTAGGGTACTTCCTGAAGTGCTAGAAAGCTGAAATTTGGTATGTAAACTAAGTATACAAACAACAAAACAATTAATTAACCATTTTTTATTATAAATATTTCGGACATCTAACACAAAACGCCATCTAGTACCAAGCAAAGCCGAGCTTGTGTTTTGGGTACTAGACAACTGATATAAATACATATATATAGCATTTTTTTGTAAATATTAACATATTATACATAGAAAACACCCAAATTCCGAAACAAATATATGCAGATCATACAAACATTTGGCCCGACCCAGGAATCGAACCCGAGACCTCAAACACAGCAGTCGCATACGCTACCACCATGCCACCAAGGCAGTCTATTTGCTCTCCAACTCCCAAAATTGGGGAGTGGAAGTTTGTGTTAGACTTTTACAAATTTTTATGCTAGAGTTTGTATTTTTGGTATAAGAACCTTTTGTTAAAAACAAAAAAATACGAGTATCAGGATTTCTTCAAAATCGCTCTCTAACCCTTTAAAAAATGGTGGAAGTTTGTTTACACGGGACTTTTCTCAATTTTTAAAATACTTACAAGTACTGAGATGTAGATTGTAAAGTTGGGGTTGGTAGCGTTAAAGCGTTAGATTCAGACGCTTGGCTCTACATTAAATCTGATATCTTTTTCACAGGGTAAGCCACATGCAGTTGTCTTGGCAGCATTTTACATGAAAATGTTTTTAGTGGCATTAAGGATGTTCAGATTTTTATATTTAAATCATCGTTACATTCTAGCACTCAGAGGATGATGATGATGTTTATACAAATTAAACCTTTGACCGCCAAGGACGCATTGAAGCGTCATTCAAAAAAGTGCTTGAGATGCCAACGACGACGCCTTTTAAGGCGTCGTCTTTGGTGCGTCCACCACATTTTACTTTTTATCGAGGACCGATAACTATTATATATAATAATTTTAAAAATTTAATGTAATGAGTATAGTGACCGCCACTTTTGGATTCAGCTTATGCTTTCTATCAGGCAGAGTTGAGCCGCTTTGGCAGGCCCATACATAATAAAATCTTGGTTAACAATGAGTAGACAGTATTTTTTCCACGAGTATACTTAATAAACGTATTCTTGAAAATGAAAAGGTATGAAATTAAGTAATGTTCCGAAACTTTCTAAATATTTATTTTGTACCAAGGGCATTTAAACTATCCCAAATGCTGACATTTCGCAACACGCGAGATCTCGGAATTTTCAATGAAACACCACACCATCCATTACGTCATTCATTATTGATTATCAGTTGGATTCGTGCACACAATAGCTCCAGTACACGTTAGCCTAATGCGCTGGGCAGATTTTCAGAGTAGGTACTGTAAAGCGCTTTCCCTTTTGTTTCAATTACCACTACTTACTTGCAGCTTGCACCAAATCTCTTTGATTTGTGCACGAAAAACTGACACTCGGGTCGTAGGCCATTTTTGGTCGCACAAACGACAAATATGTATACACAAAACGGTTCAGTACACGTTGGCCGAACGCCCTCGCTGAGTGCGTTGGGCCAACGTGTACTCTGGGGCTATAAGATCTACTTACGATCATATCAAGCTGATCAATCTTTTTGTTAACCTTTTACACTACGTAATGTTGTGTATGGCCTTAACCCTCTCCTAAGAGGAAACCCGAGCCCAGCAGTGGGACATTATGGGTTGTTGATGATGACGATGATAGAGAATGTTGCCAATTAAGTATGTTCATTGAACATCCCTTTGATCAGGTGATACACATGTTACGCATATATTTAGAGCGTTACTACTGTTTTTTTAAAAATCACGAATAAAATTATTTTCAAACTAGCTGAGTGTTGTGTTGTTACCCACGGTTATTGTCGTATTGCAGGTGATGCCGCGGGGCGAAGTCAGTCTAAAAAATGTAGCCTAAGTTAAGGAGTTACTTAGGCTACATTTTACATTATACATTTGTACAGCTACTTAACAGTGAAAGTCCCGTCAAAATCGGTCCAGCGGTTCCAGAGATTATCTGGAACAAACAGACAGACAGACCAAAATTGTTAAAATGTGATTTTGGTATATGTACCGTGTATCTATACTAGATGACTCTTTACAAATAAATGAAATTGGAGTGTCTGTTTGTAAAATTAAAATAACCGCTTTTTGCTAAATGCATATGTATGTACCATATGCATACCATATACCAACATATAATTTTTTTCAATTTTTGTCTGTCGGTCTGTCTCTCTGTCTGTTTGTTCCGGGTAATCTCTGGAACGGCTGGACCGATTTTGACGGGGCTTTCACTGATAGCTAGCTGGTGATATAAGAAGTTACTTAGGCTACGTTTTTTAGACTAGCTTCGCCCCGCGATTTTACCGGCGGTACGACAATAACCGCGGGTAACACGGCGGGATTCAGCTAGTACATACATATACATTTATTAAAAAGCGGTTATTTTAATTTCACAAATATACACTCCAATTTTATTTGTTTGTAAAAATTAAAATTAAATGCATTCACTGTGAAATGCATGACATGGGAGCGACTAAACTTATTTCGCAAATTATTAACTCATTTTTAACGTAAAAAGAATTAAAATGATAATTATATCTAGAGTTCATAACAAATATTGCGTTTTTAAAATTATCTCATTTATTTACGTACTAGACCTGAGATAAAGAATACTCAGAATACAGAATAATAGTGCTATTCTTTATCTGAGTACTAGACGGCAATAACAATATTTTAATATTACATGGACAGTATTTACACAACCAATAAACATTTATCATTTTGAAATGAGAATTCTATACTTCCGTAAAAATAGTGGTGAAATGAAGACATTTTGTGCTTCAGAATGGTAACGGTTGCAATACCCAATGTGTGCGACAAATTGTAAATTACTTAACATGCATAGGTTATGTAAAATTAGATTTTTTAGAATGGCTGCAAGACTTGCATATATTATCACCTATTCAATAAGTGTCAGTGTATGCAAGTAAATATTTGAAAATTAGTAACTGCCGGTTAACTTTACGTAATTGTGCATGTAATAACATAATATAAGAATGATTTATTGCTAAATTACTTAATATATATATATTTAAATAATACGGGCAAACGAACAGATCTATCACCTAAAGGTAATCGATTACCGTCGCCCATGGTCACCCGCAACACCAGAGGCATCAAAAGTGCGTTGCCGGCCTTTGGGGGATTGAGAGAGAGAAAGGGGAGGGTGATGGGGAAAGGGTTGGGATATGGGCCTCCGGTATCCTTACTCACTCGGTGAAATACAGCGCAAGCACTGTTTCACACCAGTTTTCTGTGAGGTTGTGGTATCACTCCGGTCGAGCCGCCCCATTCATGCCGAAGCGTGGCTCTCCCACGATATATATATTGTATTTAAAAGAAAAAGATCCTCCTCCTTGTGCCGTTCTCCTCAATTCTGAGGATCATGACCCCTATTTGGAGCCATTCTGCGAGTGATAGCTCGTCACCTGTTTCTCTCTTGAGCTGTGTATAAGGCAGAATGGCTCGAGGTACCGAGCGTAGAGAAAACTTGGTCTGCCCAGCGCACCGGGCTATAGAAGAAGAAGAAGATATATGCTTGTATGTTCCACAGTAACGTCCAAAATAATGGCCCGGGTGATATAGGCTATTCAAATTTTATCGTAGTCGGATTATAGTCATTTAATTTTTTTCTTGTGCGTTAACGTTCATTAAAGCTCTATTAAAATAAAACTTACAAATAGATTCTGGTAATTTTTCCTTCAGTATAAGCTCCTAGTTAAACCATTATAAGCCATTGGGTTTTAATAACTGATATTAGGTACAGTTATAGTCTATTCATTTAGATACGGTTACCTTCATCCGGCCACTGTCGCACGTACGGCAAGCCGCCGTAAAATCAAAGGGCCCGCCTGCGACGTTCACCTACAAGCAAGTTTGATTTATCAGTTTACGCCGTCGTCTGAATTAATATATTCGTATTTCACAATACGACTATACAATGATAACTCCTCTTTTTCATATGGTGGTTTTATGTGATATTTTAAAATACCTTTTGCCTGTCTTTACAATAACTTTATATTTTTCTTTAGGTGACAGGTGCATGGAGGCGATTATCTAGTACAGTCAGTGAGTCAGTCGGTCTAAAGCACGCCCTGCGGCGTCTTCAGGCAGTGCCAGCAAGAGCAGCGCGTCTCGTACATGCATTGGTAGATCGGATGCGAGTTGGAGGAGGACCGATAGTCTTCACACAGTTAGGAGCACTTCGAGGACGGAAACTCGTTACCAGAACTACCGCACAAACACCTTACTTCGGCTTCAAGGGTATCAGGTAAGATCTTTATGTTACCTCCTGAAGATTTTGTGTACTCTCTTAAAAAAGTAAGCATCACAGCCATTGGGTATTTAGAAAGTAAAAACCTTACTGCACCTTCAAGTGAATAATTTGTTGGTCTATAGTCTCTTTGTAAGTAGCAATATGCTGTACGCAAGTGCAGAGTTATGTTATTCGTCGAAAATTCTAGGAAAGTTGAAGTTTGTAGGAAAGTTGTTATTGCTATGATTACAACATGGTATTTCGGATTTACCAGGGTTCCTGACTACCACAAGCACAAGTAGTTTTTTTCACTCAAACAGCGTCCAGCGCTGCTAAATTCCGACCTTGTTAATACAAGTCACGTTGTCAAAAATTCATTCTTCTTCTTCTTTTGATGAAATGGCAACTAGCCGGATCTCTCAGATCAGCTATTTCTGCCAATGTCAAGTGTTTAAAGTCTTCAAGTCTTTAAGTCTTCGTCGTGAGGATATGAATGATAAAAAACATAAAAAATGTGGATGTGATCGAAATGGGGACCGTCTTCCAAAAAACAAAAAAAAATCTCCTATAAAATTCATCTCACCTCGTAATTGTCAAATGCCATGGTATACGTCTTTATCTACAGATTGTGTCAGATTGCGACGTAAATGTCGGGTTTATTGACTTTTGTAACAATAACTCTCTAAGCATTAAGTCTCGACCAAACAACCTTGAAACTGTTTCTAGATGAAATGCGTTTTGCTTTTTATTTACTTTTTATGATTCTTTTAGTATTACTTGTGACTGTGAAAAGGGGACAAAGATTCTGTTTGTCTTTAGATATTGTTATATGCACAACAACTCACAGAAAACCGGTGTGAAATGCGCCTGTACTGTGTTTCACCGAGTGAGTGAGGATACCGGAGGCCCATACCCCAGCCCCTCCCTACATCCCTTTCCCCATCTCCCAAAGACCGCCAACGGCCTTGTGACACCTTAGGTGTTGCGGGTGTCCATGGGCGCCGGTAATCGCTTACCGCTCACTATATGTTAAATAAAATATATAAATAGATTTGTTACAAAGGTTTTTGTAACCCTATTATACAATTTTTTTTCCGTGGAAATGAATGGTCTCCGTTGCAATTGGTAACTAAGTAATGTTCAAGAGTGTAGACAGATTATAGTTGTTGACTTTAAGGCTTTACGCAAGCAGATTTGTGACGCATTTTTCTATTATTTCGTATTCCGGTAAATTATAGATCATTGTTTTCTACAGTTTCCGTAATTAAAGAGTGTATCTAGAGTTCTAGAGTACCTCGTGGTTACGCTATTAGTAATTTTTCTTTCTAAAATAAAGTTGCGTAAATTTAAGATACACTTTTGTATTTAAATAGATTTTTAAAAACCTCGTTAAGATGTAGCACTTTGCACAACAGACACACTACGTCTTAGCGTAAAACAAAAATATTCGAAAAAAGAAACTTTTGTTACAGATATGCACAGCCGCCCAGTGGGTCTCTGCGGTTTCGTCCACCAGCACCTCTGGAGCCCTGGACTGGTGTACGAGATGCGCTGGAAGAGGGCGCTGTGTGTCCACATCGTTTTATGTTGTTCGATACATATAAAGGAGATGAGGACTGTTTGTTCCTAAATGTTTATACACCGGTGCTGCCGGATAAGACGTCTGGGTAATAACATAATGACATCAGCCTTCAATTAAGCAAGGTTCTCAGATCTTTTTGTGCTTAAGACTTTGAACCTTAGAAAACTTTTTTTTAGTAAAATCATCAGCGTATGAAAAGTTTAATGCCTTTAACGGTCTGGTCTAATCGTTAATCGTTATTACGCTGATGAAACGTGTCAAATTCTACACACTATTAATTGACCTTTACATTTTGCGTTGGTACAATCTATATGTAGAACGTTTGAAACCTTTTTAAGTCTTAATATTGTCTTAATCCTAGTCCTACAAGACCGTGGAACCATAGACTACCAATTTTTTTTGCAAATGAGCTTTACCACTCTAACTTTACAGTACACACTTGTTGTACAGAACAAAATTAACATTATATTGAGAGGATTAAAGAGTGCAATATTTTTAAGTAACAATGGTTGGTTATGCCTCAAAATAAAAAAAAATATAATTTATGACTTGATGTAAATTATGTTTATATTTAATTTTCTGCTTCCTCAGATACAATCCTAAATTAGCAGTGATGGTGTGGATCCATGGAGGGGCGTTTGCTATGGGTTCCGGCAACGCTTTTCTGTACGGACCCGACCATCTGGTCGCAGCGGGCGTAGTGTTAATCACACTTAACTACAGGCTTGGAGCTCTTGGCTTCCTAAGCCTTGAAAACGATGAAGTTTCTGGAAATATGGGTCTCAAGGTAAGACTTGCCTTCCATATAACGTTAAAGCTGGGTCCTGCACCTGACCTCTCCGCGGTGGATGGTGTCGGATAACAGACCTATCGGATTATGAGAATGAGGGAACAGAGAGTGCACTTGTCTTTGCGCACACTCTAGTGCACTTTAATAGGTAGGTACATATACCATACACATATCTACATAGAAATAAAGAATATATTTTATTTTTCGTTTATATGTACGCAAGTATCTTGTAATGGATATTTTTACAGTGTCTTTATTTAACACACACCTTCCAAGCAGATTTAGTAATATTTTGCGTAACTTGATAGTTGTGCATTGTATTGATACGTATATTTACATTCTTCCTATTTTAATTGTGATGCTGGAAACCACGTTGTTTTTAGGATGTATGTATGTATGTTTCACACCGGTTTTCTGTGAGGCCATGGAATCACTCCAGTCGAGCCGGCCCATGCATGCTGAAGCGTGGCTCTCCCACGGTAAAAAAATGTAATGTGTACCTAAATGGGAGATATGGATAATACAATACAGCATGTTAGGATGGGACTTTATACAGTTTAGCAATATTCGGTCATGGTTTACAAATTTCGGTCAAGAGCGTATTTCGCGTAAGATTTAATAACCAAAATGTAGTGTAACATCGCTAAGTTCTTTACTATTTTACGGTACATGACACCTGTTGATTGCAGTCTCTAATCTAATGTATATGGCCGAGTAATGTTACCTAAGTTAATTAATTTATGACTTTGTAATATGACTGCACTGTTGGCCTAGTGGTTTCAGCGATTGCCAAGCCTCTTGCTACTGCGCCTAGTGTCGTGGGTTCAAGTCCTACGCGGTACTAAACTTTATGTGATCCACAAAGTTTTGTCCCGAGTCTGGGTGTTCCTTGTGTCCGTTTCTTGTATGTTTGTAAAGTTCCCCACGACACAGATGTTTATTCCAAATGCGGGAGTTGTCTTTTTGAAAAAAAATATTAATAATAATAATACAAAGACTTATTACTTTGACTTATTATCCTTTTCTAGAAAATTGTTCTCGTATATTCCTTTATTGTACTGTTAATCCAATTTAATAAGTATTTAAGGATCACTTTGTTATTCGTCTTTCTGTCAAGACACTTTTTCTTAGGAACGCGTAAAACTGTAAAAAAATTAAACTTCTAAGCCAACGCAATGAAAAGATACAGCCATTTATGCTGCAAATTTTCGACACTCGCAAGGGAATCAAAACCGACAGGGTACTTACCGTAAACTTAGAACCTTGAAATTTGGTACGAAGCAACGTCTTATAGCACAGATAAAAAAAAATTGCGAAATGCATAAATTTTTAGTTACATAATATAATATACCTACAGGTTTGTACGAAACTCTCAGTGTGCAAGTCGACTCGCACTTGGCCAGTTTTTTTATTTTTTTGTGGTGGTCACCATACTGCGAATGCAGACAATGCAAAAATGCAGCATGGTGACCCACACCATTGCGGGTTAGTGATGCTTATGCATCATTGGCCACAGCATGATCGTTGTCATTTTACGTTAATTTTCTGTGCGAGGGTAGTACCGCCCCGGTCGAGCCGGCCCGTTCGTGCTGAAATAAGCGTGGCTCTACTACCTAGATTTTTTTCTTTTATTTCTAATAACACTTATCTCTATAGCAATTAGTGTTAACAATTATAAGTAGGTACGTTTAACTCTTTTCACAAAATACTACATAAACAGCCTTTAACAGTCCACTGCTACCTACTATACTATGTTGGCCAGACGAGTTCGTATAAAGATTGTTTCAAGTATTTCTTTCTCCTTGCAGTGATGTTGTCCCACGTAGTTTGTTTCGTTAGTCAGCTCTTAGGACACCCACTGGATGCATTGGGGTGGTTGCACTCCGTATTCTCTTAATCCGTCAGGTTTAACTAAACTTGTTTAACTCTTTGACTGTCATAAAATTATATGCCATGTGTTCTTTGGTACAGGATCAGGTGATGGCATTGAAGTGGGTTCGTGACAACATTGAGGCATTCGGTGGTGACCCGACGAAGGTCACTATCTTCGGGGAGTCTGCTGGAGCTGCCTCCGTCCACCTTCATATGCTTTCGCCAGCTTCTCAGGTCAGTTTACGTAACCAACACTGTTACTTATTACGTGTTTTATTTTATTACTTTACAGTCTTTAGTCCAGAATAGTGCTAGGTTGTCAGAAGTATACAGACATGCATTTAAATGTCCAATTTTTTAAGCGTCAAAAGGTCTCCTTAATTTCCCAACTGATTCCTCGAAGCGGTGCCTAAGCCACTGGGGCTACAAACTTGAAATTACGGTAACTAATTCTTTTTGTAGTACTCAGTAAGAACGAGTTTTTTACTATTTCATCCCTAACGAATTAAGATAAGGGGAAGAATGGTTGCTTACGAAGTCGTCTTTTTCAAAGTTAGTAACACGAAATAACGAGTAATCAAACGAGCGAAGCAGCAGACAATGCTAGTTATATCTAGTATCTACAAAAGGTCAACTGCGTGCTTGTACTTCAGTGCAATAAAATAAAACATGTATAAAATTCTTTTTACTAAATGTCAAAACGATGTCGGTAGGTATACGTTACAAAATCTACATATGAAACTGTGTAGGTATATTGTTTCGATATGCAATCAACAAATGTTATATAATTTGAGCATTGCATAAAAGTCAATGTCTCGTTCAAATTCTCGTTTGAGAAACTGACTAACGCAACCCATAATTAAAAGGCCCAGAATCCATATTTAACGCAGGGAGTATGAATGACCCTAACGCAGCAGTCAAATCCATGACATGATTAGAAGGCGATGACTTCCCGCGAAACATTATCATATAACGATTAGAAATATATAAATACGCAATATCATTATAAACCCACACTAATGTAATTACATCGATTGACATTATCGAAATCGTTGACTTGCAATATCTTCAAAAAACTCCAACTGATATTGTATATTAACAGACTTAAAAAAAGGAGGAGGTTTCTCAATTCGACCGTATATATATATATATAAATATTTTTTATGTGTGTTCGCGTATAACTTTGTCGTTTATGAACCGATTTTGATGATTCTTTTAATTTTATTTTTTTATTTAAACACTAAGATCTGAAGATGGCATCCAAGAGAAATAGAATTAAACCTTGAAGACGGTTTTATTTTTGTTAAAATTTTACTTGTATTATTACACTCATTTTACATAGACGGTGTTGTACATTCACGTTTCTTATTAATATGTATTACATGACCCAGCAAAATAGTAATAAAGAGGAAATAAACTATTATATGTTTTGTGTGTTTATGTATTGTAGGGTTTGTTCCACGCAGCGATCGCCCAAAGTGGTGTTGCGATTGCTCCTTGGGCGTTGGCGCATGAACCTCTTGCAAGGGCATTTGAACTTGGCAAGGAGCTCGGCATCGATACCAACAGTACAGCTGAACTATTAGGCATGTATCTTCTCATTTATTTTTCTTTTTATATATATGATATTTATTAGACAAATATATATATGTAGCAAACTGCCTCGTTGGTCTAGTGGTTAGCGTAAGCGAGTGCAGATCAAGAGGTATCGGGTTCGATTCCCGGGTCGAACGGCTGTTGGGTATTTCTTACAAGAAATTCTTAATTGCAGCCCGGAGTATGGAAGATGGCGGTGTTTTCAACCCGTGCCTCGGAGAGCACGTTAAGCTGTCGGTCCCGGTTGTCATAAACATCTATGGCAATCATTATTGGGAAGTCAGTGTCAAATAGTCAGTATCAAATATACTGACAACTTTTTTTTTTTTTTTAACGTGTGGAAACCCCCTCGGGCCGTCACCCCGCCGGGGTTTGCGGCGGAGCGGTGTGTCGGAATCGAACCGACTAAAACCACACGGTGTGCCACTCTGCGCCTGAGACGGGAGGGATCCGGGAACTGCTGTTATTAACACATCCGGACCAAATATACTGACAACTAGTTCAACCTTCGAATTTAGTTCACCCTCAGGGCTGCAGAGGTCCGATGCCAGTGACTCTGTATAAAAACTGATATTTATGTAAAACCGATTGAACTAGTAGCAGACCCCAAAATCTAGGGAATAGTAAAGGCTAGGAAAATTAAGATTATATCTATATCTATATTAACATTTTAAACGTGACAGTTTGTAAATATGGATGGATAGATGGATGTTTGTTACTTCTTCACGCAAAAACTAACGACTTATACTGACGACGAGTACCTTTTTCTTCTGAACCTGTTTATTAAAAATATTTTCTAGATTCATATCGGGACATTTTCAGAAAAGTACATAGAGGAAAACTTCATTAAAACTTGCCACATAATTTATAGGTATAACGTAAGTAGCGAATATTTTTGCTGAGTTCTGATGTTTTTTTTTCTATAGGATACCTGCGGGCTACTCCTAGTGAATTGTTGGTGAAAGCTGGAGCAAGATTGGTGGGTGCGAAGGGCAAGTCGATGGATCTGCAGAGCACTGTGGCTCTACCATTCTTGCCAGCGTTGGAGCCTCCAGGCCCAGGCGCCTTCCTCACACAGTCCCCCAATGAGAACTTCACGGGTGCCGACGTACCTTTCCTCACGGGGTACAATGCACAGGAAGGAATCATTTTGTTTCGACGTAAGTAGCTTTTTTTGAGTTTTGTTTTCCTATTTTATTTTTGAAAACGCTGTCGCATGTGAAAAAGCCAACCACGCGATAATTGCTTTATATTGGACGTTATGCATACTATCGTAAGTTTCATTGTTCTGTGTCGTTATGTATTATTAATAGAACTTTGATAAAATTTGTACGGCCAAACCGCAATTCGAATCATTTTCGAATCGAAACAATCTACGTGTTAATTTTTTTCCGAAAAAATCGCCATTAATTTAATCACTATTATCAACAAACTCTGGAAGATAGATATTTATGCTTCCTTTAACGATACAAATCAAAGTCGGTCTTTCCTAATCCGTTCTGGTATAAATGTTACCAATATGTTGGTTAGTTCTTTTAAATTTATTTTGAAATTACTAAATTAAAGTCGAAAAGGAAATTCATCCAATACGTTGTCATTGTTTTAATGCTACTCCTGCTTACTGCATAGATACACACCACATCGAGAACAAGAGTTAGCATGAGTTCAGACAACATTTAAGCAACATCAGAAAAAAAGAAATGATAAAATAAATTTTATACATCTATCTATACTAATATATAAAGCTGAAAAATTCTTTCGGTGTTGGATAGTCCATTTATCGAGGAAGACTATAGGGTATATATCATCACGCTACTGCTAATAGGAGCGGAGCAACAATGAAGAATGTTTCAAAAACGGGGGAAATTTTCACGCTACGGGCAATATAAGGCGCAAACGAGCTTGCGTGGGTCAGCTAGTACTAATATATAAAGCTGAAGAGTTTGTTTGTTTGTTTGTTTGTTTGAACACGCTAATCTCAGGAACCGTTGGTCCGATTTGAAAAATTCTTTCGGTGTTGGATAGTCCATTTATTGAGGAAGGCTATAGGGTATATATCATCACGCTACTACTAATAGGAGCGGAGCAACAATGAAGAATGTTTCAAAAACGGGGGAAATTTTCACGCTACGCTATAAGGCGCAACCGAGGTTGCGTGGGTCAGCTAGTAATATATATGCTGATATATTTGTTTAATTGTTTTATTTAAATAGTATTTAAATAAAACAATTAAACAAATGTATCTAAAACCGAATGGGTTGGTTTGTATTGAAGAAGAAATAAATACCATATTATTAGATGTATCGATAATATATAACGTTACAAAAAACCATATCAGTTGTATCTTTACTGTCTTCGTACGGTTTCCAGATTTTTACTGGAAAGGAAGTTGTTATCAACATAGTTATAGATTAAGTATGAAAGTTATTAATACATTCTATTATTTGCGATGTAACGCTGATAGCGTTAAACATTATTGACACAGAAAATAAAGAAGTCACGAACGTAATCTATCATTCTAGAAACGTCCAATTTTTACATAAGCTGGTGCATAATATACTCCAAGAGCTCTAAAAACTTTTTTAGGTATATGTTTTTAAAGAGCCCCTAAAAATAAGACAATCTAGGTCTGTCTGAAGAATAGCGGCCCTCTAAAACCCAGTTTTTTTTTCAAAAGGATCATCACACATATTTTTGAGCCATTTAAAAGATTTTTTAAGTATAGTGTGGCAAGCTCCACATACAGCGCAACAACAACATACTATAGCGCCATCTACCGACGATACGTCTAACTACTGAGTAACGAAGGAAATGAAGTAACTACCAATCCTGAATTAGGCTGAATTGCGCAATAAAAGTTCTCGCGTCGATTATCTACAACATTCCAACATCGACCGTTGGGCAGTGGCCCGCCAGGCATGATCACTTCGCCTGGTCGGAGGATCCTCCCTTTGTTATAGAGGGACATGACACCCGTTCCTCCATAGTGGTGACCCCGACGTGATATTTTAGGTTAGATATTTTAGGGTCGTTGGATGCCGACAGCACAGGACCGGTTGTTGAACTTTGGGGGTGGGGAGGTCTATGTCCAGCATTGGACGTCTTTTAAATGAGATGATGATGATTTAAGAATTTAAAAAATAGCCATTGCAAACTGTCTTATTTAAGGGTCCGTCGAAAACAGTTACAAATTTTGCGTAGTGCCTTAAGAACCTACTCAAAATTGGTAACCAGCGCTCGGAATATAAGTAACTACAAAGTAAATTTTAGTTGATAACGTAAATGCAATACATCAAATCTGAACCAACAAGCTGAAATTACGGTTTAAATGAGACCACGTCGTAATTCAATTCAAGATTACTATATGACGGGTTTGTAGTAAAAGAAAAAAATAGGCTCCCTAGCCAAGTTTACATTCTGCATACGATAACGTTATTAGGAAACAAAACAAATAATGGAAAAGACGTCATCTTGAACAAAATATTAGCCATAATACAAGAGACCACCTAGAACAGAGGTGTTAGTAATTGTAGGTATGGTAATCTAGCTAAGGGGTCAGATATGGTAAAACATTACATGACATTTCATTTTCCTGTAATCTCAAGTCCTCCTTTACTTAAAGATAAAGTAGTCTAGCGGTATTTATAGATTAAGATAGTGAGGTTCCGAGTATATCAATATTTACGCATTAAAGTAATCGTATTGTTTGGATAAGTAATAAATGTGAATTGTTTATATATTACACTAGCTGTACCCCGCGGTGTTCAGGGTTAAGTTACTCCCTGGATCATCAACTACCGGCCAGTGAAAGTCCCGTCAAAATCAGTCCAGCCGTTCCAGACATTACCCGGAACAAACAAACGGACAGACAGACAGACAACATTTTTTTTAACTACATTTTTGGTATATGTACCGTGTACACGTACATATGCATTTAGTAAAAAGCGGTTATTTTAATGTTACAAACAGACACTCCAATTTTATTTATTTGTATAGATGATTATGATCAATCCTTGTTATGACAAGGAAAAAAAAAAATATCTCACACATACTCATGCATAAGAACCTACTTAAAATTATTTGTTTAGATAGCCCAAAATTCATAACGGCATACTACATACTACTAAACCTCTCTATAGAGAGAAAAAGCATATATGATGTTCTAGCCGATTTCGGCCTCAGCGGCCCGTCTCAACGGAGACCAGCCAATTACACAGGAGAATATTATAGTGAACAGGTGTGTGAGCAACACAGGTGCACAATCTGTTCCCTCACTTCATTCCTCACTCATAATCCTATCTAATGTTTACCTTGTGATAATCCTTTAATTTTGGGTATTCCACATTTATGACAGTTTGGGTGTGTTCTATCTATAATATGTATGTATTTACAAAAAAAAAAAAAAGTATATATGTATTTGTATCAGTTGTCTAGTACCCCATAACACAAGCTCTGCTTATCTTGGGACTAGATGGCGTTGTGTGTTTAGATGTCCGAAATATTTATTTATTTATTTATTTATGACACCCTATTCGCAAAATGTTCTTCTTAATCATCAGCTCTCTTAGCCAAGCTGAAGGTTTTCGCGTCGATTTAGCTTTTTACAATCGCTTACATCTTTATTCTCTTGTATTATTGACTAATATTTTGTTTGACCACGGGAATTAGCGTAGAGAGACGTTATTTCCATACATTTGTTAGTTTTCTAATAACGTTTACGTTTGTAGAATGTCAGAATTAGAGGTAGAACTGGTTAGTCTTACAATTCGTCTCACTTCGTAATTGTCAAATGCCGCGGTATGTGTCTATATCTACAGATTGTGTCACATTGCGACGTGAATGTCGAGTTTATTGACTTTTGTAACAATAACTCTCTTAGCATTAAGTCTCGACCAAAGAACCTTGAACTTTTTCTTGGATGCAACTTGGCTAGGAGAGCAGAAGATTAAGAAGAACAATTCTCATAATAAGATGCCAATTTACTCTTGATGTCGCAAATATGATAAATGATATTCTCGTGTTATGTAGATTAATTATGAGCACTATATTGCTATTTACTATACAAGTCCAAACCGTTTAGCAAAAAAGCCTTCAAAAATAAAAAGTGGACTTGTAAAGGCTGTGACCACGAGCAAACCTGAATATTATTTTATGTATCTATCAAGGTTCTTAGGTGTATGACAGCAATCGATGTCTCACAGTACTAATCAAACCACAGCCAGGTTTCCTATATGATGAAGATTTCGGCGCGGGCCAATCGCAACAAAGAACGCGGTCAGAATCACTATCGAGTAAATGTGAAACAAACTCACAAGCCCTCTGAAGCAACAAAACACTTATGTGATTTCATGGATCAGTAATTTCTATTGTAACAAGATCGATATGTTTCTCCTCACGTATTGTTATGTCACGTCCAAAGTTAACATTGGCTCAGTTTCACAGTTTTCAACATACTTTTCGTAATAAACCATTTTGCATGATGATTCTTTAGAAAATGTTATGGATGTGCTAGGTGTTTTCTTTTCCACTTATTTACATTACTGTAGAATGTATCATACGATGTGTTTATGTAACTAGGTACTTTGCGACAATACTGTGTGTCTATTTAAAATTGACACTCAACAAATGCTAGATGCATGTCTAAAATAAATCTATAGGTATATGGAGTCTTTAAACTGCACACTGCCTCTTCAGATGCAAAAAGAAACTGAGTTCCTGAGGAAAGCTTAATACGGAGCAAAGATACTTTCGAAGGAACGTTCATGCTAATGTAATAAATTTGAAAGTAACACTCTCTGTCTGTCTGTTACGCATTCACGGCTAAAATTAGGCATGGATATACTTTGTTTCTTGAGGAAGGACATATGCTACTCCTCACCGCGATAAACTACATACACGTGATTTAAGCCACGGACAGAAACTAGTAGGTACTGTATATAGAAACAGAAACTAGTAATACCTGTAGTATTTTACTCTAGATAGGTACAAAAATATTAAAAAGACAGTACAGATAAAAAAAAAAATGTATGAGTTTGATCCCTACTTTTAATATGTGTCAAGTGTTTGTTAATATTCTGTTCTGCTATTGCCATATTCTTCAAAAATTCTTGGACCAAATATATCTAAATAAATCTACGTTATTTGGAAACTGAACCCGAAAGGTCTTACTATAAACTCCAGCGTTGAAGGACGTCAAGTTAAAAAGTAGAGCATGTTGATAAAAGCACATAATCACGTCTGCGTAATTAAATAAGATGTTAGTATTATATAACTTCTGGCGGTAGTAATGTTACGTAAATGTATTTAACAAGAGAACGAGCGAGTAAATAATGACCACGGGTGAACGCAGCACTCGTTACTTGCAGCTACGAGTTATTTACATAATAGAATAACGCCGCAGCTGATTCAACTTGGAAACACACGTTTTACTTTCTAGTAGTTTCTAGTATGGTTCACTCAAGATACTAAACAACATTGAAGTATATGACTCACTTTATTACTTAAATATTTCCATGAATTGCGATTTCGGTGGCAGTTATATAAGTTTAATTTATTATTGACGAACTTGTTGGGGCTATTATTTATGGTTAGCGATAGTCAGAGGCCTTAGTTCGATTCCTAAATAGGATTAATAATGGAAATAGGATTAACTGATGACCACGATTATTTTTTCTGAATAGATAAATTACACTTAGCTAATAACCTTATAAATATTACTGCCTCTGTGGCTTGGTGGTTGCGTATGCGACTGCTGTGTTTGAGGTCTTGGGTTCGCTTCCCGTGTCTGACCAAATGTTTGTATGATCTGCAAATATTTGTTTCGGAGTTTGGGTATTTTCTGTGTGTAATTTCTATGTATTTACAAAAAAGTATATATTATGTATTTATGTTAGTTATCTAGTACCCGTAACAGAAGCTTTGTTGAAGTTGGGACTAGATGGCGTTGTGTGTTAGATATCTGAAATATAGAAAAATAAAGCTTTTGTTTGTGTGGTTGCTCCCAGGGTACCACACATCAGACTGTAACGTGAGTGAAGCTATTTTTTTATTGGAATAGTGGGCAAACGGCCTGACCTGACTGTATCGCCTGATGGTAACGATTATCACCGCCCGATTATCACGTTGTGTGTTTCTGGTGTTGCGGGTGTCCATACCCGCAACACCAGACACACACAACGTGCAATATGCAACATGCCTTTGGGGGATCAAAGGCATGTTGCATATTGCACTCACTCGGTGAAACACATCGAAAGCGCTATTTTTATATTATAAATTATAAAGAAAATCACAGCCTTAATTAAATGTTCACGTTGTGTTGGTATAGAGAAACTAGGAACACAAACTCGGTGAAACATAGCGCAAGCGCTGTTTCAAACTGGTTTTCTGTGAGGCCGTGGTATTACTCCGGTCGAGCCGGCCCATAACTATATTTATTATGGGTCTGATAATCTATATTTAATATTATAAACGCGAAAGTTAGTAAGTATTGATGGATGGTTGGATGGAGGGATGTTTGTTACTCTTTCACGCAAAAAGTACTGAATCGATTTGGATGAAACTTTACAGTAATATAGCTTATACATCAGAATAACACATAGGCTACTATTTGCCGCGATAACCGACATACACACGGGCAGAGCCGCGGGCAATAACTAGTATCCAATAATAGTACAAGTAATATGTCTGTAAGTGTATAAATGTTTCTTGATGCACGTAGCGCCTGCCAAATACGAACATTTTCAGTGACTGAGTGAAATTTTTTAGAGACGACTATTGTGAGAAGATTTAATTATCTAGATCTGTCTCTGTAATATCGAAGTTTTTCTTTTCATATTTAGAACTAAGCAAAAGCTTTTGACTTCTACCAAATAAAAAAACTAAAATCTTAGCGTTTTTTGACTTAAATTTAGATCGTGTATATCCGTTAGAATTCATCATCAGTGCAAAATCTTTTTAACGATGTTATATTCTTCACAGGTTTACAACGCTACCCAAAGTTGTTGAATGATTTGGAGGATGAGTTCAGACGCGTCGTGCCACCAGAGCTCCAGAGTACCAACGAAACTATCACCGACAAGATATCTGAGTCCATCAGAGCATTTTACTTTCAAGAGCGACCTGTCGATATCAGGAATGTTGACAGTCTAATAGATGTAAGAAGACTACGCCACTAATTTTCACTAATACAACTTTTCAACTTCAATAAACTTCACTGATGAACAATCATGCAAAAAAATATTCAACCATAGATTGTCCAAAGTGTGTTTAATCTAAGGTGGTTCGCGGGCTTACTAATTGATTGTTTTTTTTAACCAACATACATGACCATACAAGCTATCAGTATGAAGTTCTTTAGGTATAAGAAGTTCATCTTAAGATCATCATAATCATCAGGCTATTGCAGTCCACTGGTGGACAAAGGACTCTCCTATTACACGCCATTTAGGTCGATCCATGACTTCATCTTAAAATGATCATAATAAATTAAATTAGACTATTTATGGTTTAATTTCCAGTAAATAGGGTTACTTTATTTACGGATGTAAATGTATAGGCCTTTGAAACGCGTATATCACTAGGTTGCCTTTTGCCTAGAGCCCAGTGGAAAGTCCTTATGATGACCAGCCCTTTTCTAAAGCTTTCAAAGCGGGCTACTGTCGGGTAGGTCAGTATTTGTCGGGATTTTGTTCAGTTAAGTTTTAAATGGTACTTTATTCAGAGAGTAGTCTTGCGCTGTAACCTTATTTCATTATAGGATGGGTTGAACACAAATTCTCAGATCAGATAAAACAAAAGACAATGCTTGTTGTGAAAGCACATGCATCGAATCTAACTAGAATCGGAAATGAAATAATAACATGAGGTTTTTATAGTTATTCACAGATGTGATGTTCGTGCGTCCAGTTTTAGAAACAGTTCGTCAGCAAGCACAAAGCAATCGCACTAGTCCGACTTATTTGTACCGATTCGCTTTCGACGGAGCCCTGGGATTGTTCAAGCGCATGCTAGGAATTACGCATCCTGGCGCCTGTCATGGCGACGAGATGGGCTACCTGTTCTACTTTTCTAGATTGAACTACAGATTAGACGATGATTCAACTGAATTAGAAGTGTCACGACGAATGGTCCAAATGTGGACAAACTTTGCTAAAACAGGGTAAGCATTAATATTATATGTATATCTTCCTGAATATTGACAGAAGTGTCAACCAGCGTAACTCTAAAAAGAAGAAGGAGCTTTTTGTTGCTGATTCTGGTCCTAAACAGGTTCGACTATTTAGTTCTGAGCAATTTTTTTAGAATTAGAGAAGAAAACATAATTTTTAATACGATGATGTCTATCACTGATTTGAGAAAACAAGAAGCAACTGATATCTAAACACAAAAGGGATTAAAAGTCGTTTACGTAATCTGCCATACAGCGATATAATGTAAACGTAATAATAGGCCATGTAACATTCAGCATAATCAGGCTCTACTTGGGGAGTAGTGTCGATACGTGGAGAATGTGAAATGAAAGGGTTGTCCCAGAGTAGGGCACCCGATGAAGTACATATGACCCAACTCTGTATTGGTTTTCAGTGTCTTCTGTCGATAGGTTAATTTGTAAATATTTTTATATTAAAGATTATCATCGTCTCAAAATTAAGATATTATTGCTCCTATTTCTTGTAAAAACAAGTAAAATGTGTAAAGATCCAAAGTCATAAATCATATAAAAACTATTTTTTTTATTACTCGAATATATTTTTCAGGAATCCCACACCTCCCGTTGACTACGAGTCTGTAGTAGACTTTACATGGCCAAAAGTGAACGATACAGAACAAATAAGTTATCTCGACATCACTGGCAACTTCACTATCAGAACAGACCCTGAGGCGAAACGAATCAAGTACTGGGATTGGTTGTATGAGAAGTACGCTAGAGAACCTCAAGAGAACACAACAGACACACAGACACTAACCAGTGACGATGTATAGTTTTGTGAATTTTGTACAATTTGTGAAGTGACTGTGGTGTTTAAACATTAGTTGCTGTAACCGTTGCTGCGACTAAATACTGTCTAACTATATAGTGCTAAACTATAAAGCTGCCAGTCAACTATTGCGTTGTCATATCAAATGTGAGAGAGCCACGCTTCGGCATGGGGCCGGCTCGACTGGAGTGATACCACGGCCTCACAGAAAACCAGTGTGAAATAGCGCTTGCGCTGTTTCATCTAGAGAGTGAGGATACCGGAGGCCTACAACCCACACATCTTAACAGCATATTTAACTGTTATTTATTTACTTCTCTTTTATACTTCATTTATTCGTTTGCTATCAGTGGATAACTTTCAACTGGGTTCTTACAAATAATAAAAGAAGAAATCGACCGTGTTTCTTGCTATTCACAGGTCGAATAGCAAGGAATACATATCAAACTTATGCGGTAGTTGTCTGGCAGCTTTAAAACATGAAAAAATTAACTCCAAAACTACCTGTGATCTCAAATACTGAAGCAAAATGATCAGTAGGCAAGCTTTCCTCGTAATGTAGTGGGAATCAGCTTTCCAGATTAAGGTGGAACTATTTTCTTCGTAGGAGCTATTTCTAGTTCTGTTCAAAGAATTGGAAAATGAGTTGCTTTACTCATAGTTGTATTCTGTACTGCAATGTAAATAATATAGTATATTAACTGATGCTACTTCAACTGTTTATATTTTTTAGGTTTGTAGTATTTTATACTAATTAATGTCAGTAAGCTAATCGTATAGAAATAAATATTGTAAGATATAAAATAAATATTGTTTCTATTACTACTCTTTAGATTTTATTTGTTTTGAATTTGAAAATCCCGTTTTCAGTGTGCGTTGAGATTACGAGATGTAAGATACAATTTGATTTAGTCCGATCCGCGGTGAGTTGTTCTTTCATTAAATTTTACCTTTACACTATCCAACAGGATCACCTTTTCGATGTTGGTTGAATCCTTTCTAGTAGAGTAGTGAAGTATCCTTAAGATATTCTACAACTAGCCGAACCACGCAACCTCGTTAGCGCCTTATATTGCCCGTAGCGTGAAAATTTCCCCCGTTTTTGAAACATTCTTCATTGTTGCTCCGCTCCTATTCGTAGTAGCGTGATGATATATACCCTATAGCCTTCCTCGATAAATGGACTATCCAACACCGAAAGAATTTTTCAAATCGGACCAGCGTTTCCTGAGATTAGCGTGTTCAAACAAACAAACAAACTCTTCAGCTTTATATATTAGTATAGATTTTTTAAAATCTTCTCACATGATCACCAACAGCACGGTGTCCTTCCCGATCCTGACGAGTGGTCTGTGCTGACGAGTATAATACAGGTATAGCAATTATTTTATTATGATATAAGGGCAAACTGCTCGATTGGCCTACACTGGCACAGAATTGAAAAGAATAGCTCATTCTACTGTCGGTAGGCTTCACTTCGCTGGCCTAGCGAAGTAAGTTGCGAATAAACTGGCTGTCTGATGATAAGAAACCATCTCTCATAGTCACCTGCAACCCAAGAGTCACAAGTATGTTGCCAAACTTTATGACAATATCCTCATACATCTCATAAATGGCTCTGATCCCAAATTAGGCAGACCCTGTAACCAGACCGTTGATAAATATACTTAAATACTAAATACATACATATTATAGACATTGGGAATCGAAATTACGACCTCAAGACCGACAGGCGCATCATATATTCAGAGACAGGGAGGGAAGGAGAGTTTTGGGCTCCCTCATTCTGTAAAAGACAAAAGGTTCTTTTTATCGTAGTGTCAAGGAGTTTTAGCACCTTGTCGTCATAGTATCTAGGACTTTTAACACCTTCTGTTTTAGTATCATCACAATATATTATAAAACAAAGTCCTCCGCCGGGTCCGTCTGTCTGTTTGCAATAAACTTAAAGGCTACTGCAGGTATTTTATGCGGTTTTTACTAATAGATAAAGTAGTTCTTGAGGAAGGTTTTCGTACAACATTTGCCAATTTTTGAGTAAATTGGCTAAAATGAAACGATATTTGTTGAAGACCTCCGAAAAAATTAAGTCGCACATCCTCTCAAAGGAATATTATATTATATTTTCCTTAAAGAATCCGTGCAAAGCCGGGGCGAGTTGCTAGTTTATTATAGGACTGTGAAGTAACGAGGGTTAGAGTGACAGGTTTTATTTCTATAGCGTCATAAAGATTTGCATCAACATTTACGTCTTAAGTGGGAAAATCGAAATACTGATTACTCAGACCCTGATTCGTCACTTTTATGTTTTTACCCTAACAACAAGCTAAACCACAGGATTGTTTCTAGATATATAATGCAAGTAAGATGCAAGAAGAATCAGTTTTGATTCACCAGCAGTTTATATACTGTTTATATAGTTACTTAGGTGGAAACCAATTTGATAAAACCAAATTATTCAATTTACGATTTGAATTTGAAGTGCCTAAATTGTAACATAATTTCTTAATAATGTATAATTTAGAAAACATACGAATGAGTTTGCCAGGAGAATATCAAGGGGAGGCCAGGTAAGAAAATATAAATCTATATTATACTTATAATAAAACTGTAGAGAGGTCAATTCTGTACATTGAATATATATTAAAAATTATTATTGGGGGATGAATGGTTATCCATACTGATGCCAAAAATGTAATCAGTAAGTTTTTTGTCTGTCTGTCTGTCTGTCTGTCTGTATGTGCACGCATGGATCAAAAACTACTGAAGGGATTTTAACCAAACTTGGTACGATTATAGTCCATACTCCTGGGCAGGTTATAGGCTATATAACATAACGCTAAGATGCATAGGAGCTGAGCAGTGACGATAAATTTGAAGCAAGTCGGATGAAAATTTTCGCTTTCGAGCTCTTATCCTCGCATACGTTGATCATACACCAAAAATATGTATTACAAAGATGATGGTCTTTAAAAGATCTACAAAAAAGTCCTCAATAGTATATTTCTATCTTTTATAAATTAGCCACAATAACGTGTTTAAGCGTTAGGCATTTCTTCAAGGTGTATTAAATACTTAAATATATTGTATTTCACATGGATATATCCTTATCACTATACACTTTAATATCTTTTTTAATAAAATATAGAATTATAAAATTATAATTAATAAACACACAAGATATAGATGAAATAAAACTTCCAAATCTCGCCGCACCAGTATAAGTACGACATTACGGTTGATTTTTCTTTAACACGCGAAACGGCCATCCAAAAACGGCCAAAAAGGCGGGAGCGCTCACGCCGCTTACGCGCTGACTTCACTCGAATTGTCACTGTTAGTGCGAACGAACGTGGTTCTTATTAACTGGGAATAAGCGCGTTTTAGATTTAAAAAATACATAAGACGTAGTTTTTAGATATCAGTTTAAAGTAGGTATTAGATAATAATATAATTAGTTTGTTTAGTGTTTTTGTTTGTTTCTCCTTCTTTCCTTTATATTTATAGTTGTAAAATTAATAAGTATAATTTCAAATAAGTAAATTTATGCAATGACAATTAATAAATCTCATCTTCAGACTTTCCGTGTTGCTGGAGTAGATCTTAGTCTCAGATGTTTTTCACATGGGCAGTTGTACGTCGCTTTTTCCTGGGTCAGTAGTTCCACAAATCTTTATGCATAGGTACGTACAGGAAGCGTCCACTTTGAACAAGTGTAGTGACGATGCAAAACAAAAATTACTCTTCGGTCTTAAATAGATTTTTAAAAGGCAGCGTCATATTTATTTATTAAATTGTACTTTAATAGTCTGTAGTTAAAAAAAAAAACATTATTGTAAAAGGAGATCCACGCGGACGGCACAGCTTTAAACAACAAGATATTATGTCGCATGCCTGCCTGGTCAAAGTACAGAATATTGCTTCATTCATCGGGTGGTGAAACGATTACTTACCGAATCAAATTTTTTGCAGAATTTCTACTGTATTATGATTAATTATGAATTTAAATTTAAGATAAAGTTCAAGCTTGACAACCAAAAACGATATTTCTGTAATGGCGCTGGTCACATGAGACGCGTGACGTCACACTCTAGCCACAACAAAACAAAACAGCGCGGTTTAAGTTAATTTTATCAGTTTTCTCCAATTTTATATTAATTAAAATGTCGAATAAATGGTTTGTAGTGCCACAGTGAACAAATATATACATCTATAGGTACAAATAAATAAAATTGGAGTGTCTCTTTGTAATATCAAAATAACCGCTTTTTACTAAATGCATATGTATGTATACACGGTACATATACCAAAAATGTAGTTAAAAAATTTTTTGTCAGTCTGTCTGTTTGTCTGTTTGTTCCGGGTATTCTCTGGAACGGCTGGACCGATTTTGACGGGACTTTCACTGGCAGGTAGCTGATGATCCAGGGAGTAACTTAGGCCACTTTATTTAGACTAACTTTGTCCCGCGGCGTTACGCCGAAATGTATGTATGCGCGTAACTTTCGATCGGCTACACCAAATTATTATTTTTTTATGTGTTAGTTATTCTTAGGACAAGGTTTGTGTACAAGAAAAAATAAAGGAAAAAGTTTTTTTGTCCGTGACTACACCTTACTCATGGGTAGCTGGTAACGAAAGAAAAATATGGTGGTACGAAGTTCGTCGGGTCAGATAACATCTTTAAATACCACGCTTTGTACTATTTCAAAATGTAACCTAAAAGCATTGAGATATACCTACCTACATAAAGTAAATTAGATTTTACAAAAATAATGAATGAATTTTTTCCAGAGGTTATTACAGAAACAATTTTTATGTTGTACTTATGCAAGTGCAACATAGCTGCTTTAACATTTTTCAGTTCTGCAGCATAGTTATCAATGTTATTATTATGTACTAGCTGAACCCCGCGGTGTTACCCGCAGTTATTGTTGTACCACGAGTAACGCCGCGGGATTAAGTTAGTCTAAAAAAAGTAGCCTCAGTTACTTCCTGGATCATCAGCTACCTGCGAGTGAAAGTTCCGTCAAAATCCGTCCAGCCGTTCCAGAGATTACCCGGAAGAAGCAAACAGACAGACAAAAACATTTTTAACTACATTTTTGGATTTTTGGTATATGTACTGTGTATATATATACATAGGCATTTAGTAAAAAGCGGTTATTTTAATATTCAAACACACTCCAATTTTATTTATTTGTATAGATAGAAAAGTGCAACCATAAAAGCGTCTATCTTATGTAGGTTGATGTTATCGGCACGCACAAAATTTGGTTCCTTTTTGTTTCGAACCACTTATTAAATAGTTTATTAAAAAAAGTCCTGCAGAAATAGCTCACAGATCGATTATTACCACTCCGAAAACATAAAACGCAAACAATATTCAATAGAGGAATCTTTCGTTTATTAGCATGTCACCGATGTGACGTCACCAGAGTTGCAACCAATCACAAGACGTTTATGTCGAAGACAAAATTTCAAAAAAATTGTTAGTTTTATTTCGTGCAATCTGCGAGAAACTTAAATTATTTTGTTTGATTTATAGTGAAATATGTCTTTTTAGACTATTATCTTAAAGGATGACCCCAATCCATAGTTTATTTCCCTTTCCTCTTTAAACGCGTGCAGTTTTTGGTGAGTCTGTGAGTCTATGCTTTGCGATGACGATAAACAAGACATAAGGTCAGACGTTGCGCACCGCAGGCATAGACGAACTGTTTCAGCAACGGAAAGCTCTATGTGGCTCTGTCGAGGGTGAGCGACAATGCTAATATGTTCGTATATTGTTCCAATGGCATTACACATAACATAGTATACAGCGAAGCTCTTTAAATAAAGGTAACACTGTCACAGTATGTGGACATATCAGTGAAATTGCACGCAAAAACTACTGAACGGTTTTGAATGACACTACAGGAATTTAACTTATACATCAGAATAACACATATACTACTATTTGCCACGATAACCGACATACACGCGGGCGGAGCCGCGGGCAGCAGCTAGTAATCTATAAATGAATGAATCTATGAAGCATTGGATCTTTCAACAGTTCAACGGGACAGATATCGAAATTCAATTTAGATACAATGTCACAAATTTAAAATGTTTCATATGTTTTCAGTAATAGTAATGTGAATAAAGTGTATAATAGTATTCTGGAGCTAGTGGGCAATACACCGCTTGTTAAATTGAACAGTTTACCACAACAATATGAACTTACCTGCGAAATCTGTAAGTATATTATTTAACTCGAAGTTCTACGACTAGGCTGCTTTTATGATATATCTATATTATTTTTTATAAAACTAGAGTTGAAAAACTTCATTTAGATGTAATCACTTAATAATATAACAATTTTTAATATACCACCTCCTCCTTCCGTGCTTCTTTCTGTTCTTTTTGCCTCCCTTATTCATAAACGTTAATAAATTTTAAAGAATGGTTCTATGTTATTTTCAACTTCAAAATTATAGCATTAAAGTTAAAAATAACAAAATCGTAAAAGTTAAAGAACGTTTATGAATAACGGAGTTAGTTTGTAACTCTTTATTTTCAATCACTAAGCCGTGGGTATGTCAGTATGCATAAAATGATGATGACATTAGTGATGTGATGTGTTTTCAGATGCAAAATGTGAGTTTATGAATCCAGGGGGTTCTATAAAAGATAGAATTGGATTAGCGATGGTCGAAGATGCTAAAAAATCAGGTATTATAAATGATACAACACGATTCGTTGAACCTACTTCTGGTAACACCGGCATTGGTATTGCAATGAATGCTGCACTAATGGGTAAGTAAAAATGTTATCATATTCACATTCGTTTCTTTTACTTTTAACAATAATTTTAGTATAGAACTTGCACAGACAATTTAAAACACTCAAATAACAATGCTACTTAATTTCTAAAATGTTTGTGATACACCATTTAATCTTTTGATGTGTAAAACATTTCAGATAAAAAATGTACTATTTTAACGGGTGAGAAAAATTCATCAGAAAAGGTGTGCACAATGCGTTTGTTGGGCGCAGAAGTGATATCAGTCAAGGGTGACGAAATAGAAGCTGCAAAACAAATGCAACGGGAAAATCCAGACACAGTAGTGGTGTTAAACCAGGTAAATATTTGCATAATACTCTGATGCATTATACTACTTTTTTTATGGAATATGTGGCATACGAGCAGACGTATTACCTGATACGTGCACTGATACGGTAAAGAATATCCGCCGCCCATTTACACCCGCAACACCAGAGGCATGACAATTTCGTTGCCGGCCTTTGGTGCATGTGGCCCCTCTACATGATGAAGGAGGGGTTGGGTTATGGGCCTCCGGTATCCTCACTCACTCGTTCACCGAGTGAGTGAGGATACCGGAGTGATGGTACCGGATGTGAAAATAATCATTAAAATAAATTAAGAACCATTACGTTTGAAATATCCGTGTAGTGTCTTATGAAGTAAGGGTGTTTGATTAGTCGACTCATCATATTCGTCTGGCTAATGTGGTTTAGCAGACCAAAACCTCCTTTATTAAATATCGAGGTTTATGTTCAGCAATAAACTATTAAAAGCTCTTGATAATGTGATATTTGCAATTAATTTCAGTTCGAAAATATGGTTAATCCAATAAGCCACTTCGAGACAACTGGAACGGAAATTTTGTGCGCACTCGATAAGGTGGATATGATAGTCTTGGGAGCGGGTACCGGTGGTACACTGACTGGAGTCGGTCTTAGACTGAAGCAGAAATACCCAGACTGCATAATAGTTGCTGCTGAACCGGATGGCTCCACATTGTTTGACCCTTGTGCTGATGAACACTCCTTTTTGGTAATAATAATTTATAACGTTTTGTTTTGAAAACGGCAAAGAACTCAACTTCCTTTAAATTTTAATCATCTTTTCTTTGACTGAGGTCCACTTACAGATTTTTTTGGACCTTAAACATGATGCCAAGTTATATGAATGTGTAGATTCCGTGTATACATCTATAAGTGTTTTATCACAGGTGGAAGGAGTGGGAGGATATTGGGCGCCAGAGGTGCTAGACAGGTCTCTCGTTGACCATGTCGAGGTGGTTACTGATCAAGAATCGTTTTTAATGGCAAGAGAACTGGCAAGAGAAGAAGGATTATTATGCGGTGATTTATCTATTACTAAATTTTACTATTGCAGTAAAATGGAATCCGTTGAAATTTTACTATTAATATTTTAATATTCTTGGACAGTCATACAATTTAAAAATACCCTTATTTGCCATGAAATGGCAAACACTAGAATGCATTAACGAGCTTCAAAAAGTTGCAGATTTAACATACTTTTATATGTGATAGGTGGCAGTAGCGGTACAATAATGTGTGCAGCAATAAAGGCTGCTAAAATTCTGAATCTCGGCAAAGGAAAACGAATAGTTGTGATTTTACCCGATGGAATTCGTAACTACATGACCAAGTTTGTCACAGATCAGTGGATGGAGGCGAATTTTTTTATGGACCCCCCTGAACACACAATGAAGTAATTACATCAAAATTTTCATAACCATTTATTTTATACATCATTTGACTAACAAAATTGTAAATGTTCTGTGTATGTTTTAGGTGGTGGAACAAACCAATTACTGATTTAAAATTAGCTCACAAGTATCCATTGCTTAAGAAAAATGTCACTTGTGAATTGGCTCTCAACGCCATGAAAAATTCTAATATCGCCGTGATCGTTGATGAAAAAGGGTATTTAAATCCAAATATTTACTTAGTCTTGTTCCATAAAAAAACACATTCATGACGAGTTCCGACAGAAGTGAAAACTTTAAACTATAAACAAACAGTTATTTAATCTCACCTGAAATGAGCCTCTCTGCTCTTCAAATAAAATGTGCGATAAAAAGATATAAAAATATAGCTCATGGAAAGCGTTCGGTAACGATGACGCGAGTTCCATGATTTTTATTTACCCAAAAAGTGCGCAACGCGCCTAACGTAGTTTTCACTTCAAAAATCTTATCTTGTCTTACTTTATTGTTATTTTTTTAGTTGGCACACTTCGTATAATATAAACGTTTAGGCTTTCAGCGCGTAATAATGTATTGATAATTTCCGGAAAGCTGCGACAAATCCATTAAGGTTGCTAAATGGAACTATTGAAGACTTTAATTTCAAAGACCTAACAACAGAACATCTTGTTAAAGAATGTTACACGTTAGCTGAAAACGGCAAAAGAGGAATGCCGACGATTGGCCTGCTGTCTCGCATACTGGATATCACGCCTTTCATCATTATAGGTAGAAAAGGAGACGATGGCGATGGTAAAGGTATGTTATATTGTATATATAGACTTCAAATTTGTGCAGCATGTTAGATTAATTTGAGTCTTTCTTTCGTTGGACGAGGCTTAATGAGAAAAGCAGTTTTTCATAAGGCTTCTTATGTGATTTTCGCAAAAAAACTCCCATTTGTGACAATGATAAAAACATATCATTATCATCAAAACTCAACAAATCAAAGTGGCAGACGGCATTAAAATTCATCTGCTGGATAGCAGTTACGACCTTAGCAAGGAGATTTAGAAAATAAAACATTTGAGACTTCAACCATAGCCAGAGATTTCTCGAGTATACGATTTACTGAAAGATTTATAACTTAGGTACAGCCAACTTGATTTAATATAAATTGTAAAGTAAAGTTAATTGTTTTTTTTATTTCAGACTACTTCGAGCCAAAAGGCGTGGTCACCGGAGATGACGTGTTAGATTATATACGCAAAACTGATGGTGAAACAGATCAACTCTGAACTTAACTATCTTAGTGGAATTTTCTATATTTGTGAAATCTTTGAGTAATAAGTGAATCGTTGTCAGTACCAATGTAACTAAAGTATTCAATTTCATAATAATGAATATACGTCGTAAAGACCTTACAATCTTGTTTTATTTTGAAACTAAATTTGAAATGGGACTACACGAGAAGCACCAGCTTTGAAATAAATAAAGAATCATCAAATTCGGATCACCCGGTCCAAAGTACTGAGGTAACAATCACAGTCAAATTGTCAAATGAATTTAAGTCAAGAAAAAAAATACAGTTAAATTGAGAACCTTCTCCTTTTTCAAAGTCTCTTATCTTTTAAAATTTAAGGGTAATAATAAGTGAATTATATGATGTCATAAAATGTCAGCAAAAACAGAAATAAACGTTCTCTTAGAAAGTGGCTGTTGTAATAATGTAATGTAATGACTCAAGGATGCCGTAATAGTTTAAACGTTATCCACTCCGTTTCATACTATGCTAAGTGTTGTGGGTTCAATCCCACGTGTACACAAAAGTTTGTCTGATCCACAAATTATTGTTCGGAGTCTGGGTGTTCTTTATGTCTTTTCATGTATGTGTGCAAAGTCACAGACACAGAATACTTAGTGCTGGAGTTGTCTTTTTAAAGAAAAACAAAATATAATCCCAATAGTATTTTTGTAAGAGGATATTTAAATATCTAGCGCTAACTTTTCTATCACGTGGAGTCTTAAGTTAAGTAAAAAAAAGTTAAGAGTTAAGTAAAATCAAGCTAAGTAACCAAGCCAATTGGGATTATCCAATTTTAATTCTACCCTAGACATGTAGGTGCAGAATTTTTCCTCCACTTCATCTTCATCCCTCTATTCATCTAAACGAGCAATTCTTGTATGTGTATAATACTTTTATATAATATAAATCTCGACTCCAATGATTTTCATGAAATGTATGCACTAGGTTTTGGGGGCGATAAATCGATCAAGGATTGATTTTTAGATAATTTATCAAAAAAAAAACAAAGTACCGGTCATCCGGATATTTTATATTAATTAGTTTTTATACTAAGTAGAAAAACAATAACTCCCAGACTTAGCAACATCGGTGAGTTCCAGTTTTAGATAGATAGATAGAACAACCTGGAACAACAGTGGTAGCAAAAACCTGGTAGTTTATCGCTTCACACTACGATCAGATAAAATCTATTGATCGATAAAAGCTATTAACATATTGAAACCATAGGTTAAACCATAAAAAGTGAAATAAAATAAATTAAAACACGACTTTATAAAAACAGAAAACTTTTATAATAACATCAAGATTATGTATTATTATTATGAAACAGCTGTGACCTATAAAAGGAGCTCATAAAAGACAGACTTTCAGTCTTATTCACTTCACAGGAAGGGTCTCAGCCTTGCATAATATTTTATTCCAATTGACCGATTTTAGTTCTTCCAATATGAGTAACCTAATAGACGTGATGAAGAGAGGACAAAGCAGTCATTCAAAACAAGGGTAAGTATTTATGATCACATCTATTTACCATTTGACATATTGGGGACAGTGGTAAGCGATCCTGACTAATTAACCAGAAGTCGTCGGTTCGAATTCTACCCAGGATAATTATTGTGTGATCAAAACGATGTCTGGGTGTAATTTATGTTTCATATCCATGTATTTAGAAGCTGAGGATCGAATCAAGTGGCGTGCAATTGGTGATGGGATGTCCAGCAGTGGACTATGTAGGCTGATGATGATATATTTAGAAATAAAAGTTTGTTATCAGCAGTTTAGTTACCTTACTGCAGGCTTTGCCTAGGTCCCAACTAGGGTTGCCAGATGGCCGGGAAATCCAGGAATTTTGCGTCTTGTCCCATGTCCAGTAATTACACCTTATTATCTCGGATTCCATGTCTAAAAACTGTATGTAAGGCGCTTCCAAAATAACACAATTACAAATTGCACTAAATTCTAAGAAAATAGTTTGTTTTGTTCTTTAAATTTTAATAAGCAATGTCTTTTGTAAAAGAGTACTTAACAAACTTAATAGTTTATGGATTAAAGAGTGTAACCGAATGTACATGAATTTAATCAAGTCCAAACTGAAGTGTCCTATCAATTTTAGCGTGTCTATTAATTTTGCTCAGATTTTTTTTTAGTTTTGCAAAGCTTTGGCTAAGAAACACTCATAAAAATTACAAAATTCAGTGTTAATTTTTTTTTTCTTTCTTCCTTTTTTTAAGAATAGAGTAGAGATACCTTTGTATGAAAAATGTACTAAAAACTTACTTGTGACGTCACTGTTTTAGATTACTCAATTGAGCAATATATTTCAATGTTTATTAAATATAAATTTATAATAGAAATGAATAAGATGTAACTATTATATTTTCCGAGCTGTTTTGTAATATTCGTTTTAATGAAGGAGACATCGGTATCTATTTACGATACTGTCAACTACCCTATTGTGCATTTGATAAGTTGCTATCTGGCAACCCTATTGGGACAGACAGCCGTGTGTGAGATGTATGGATAGATGGATATTGTGCATATTGTTATATCCATCCCCTAACCTCTACAAGACGAACCGTTCAATAGAAAAACTTGTCCTCCTCCAATTTCTACTCAATCATATAGTATGCGCTGGGCAGGAACTGATGGAGGCAGATTGTGATAATCCTGATGATGATGATCTTCAATCTCTCACGAAATCGATAAATGAATAAATTATACGATAAACAAATCAGTATTTACTGAATTAGTCACCTGGATGGAAATTGATTGGGCCTATTCCATGGGACAGGTTTAAAACAAATATAACCAGATCCGATCGGAGTTTTTCGACTAACAATTTTTCTCTATTACATATATTAATCAACATTATTTTTTATTTTCTTAGTAGCAATCATACTTTCAACAATATTTTGGAGTGCGTAGGTAACACACCTCTTGTTAAATTGAACAAAATACCAAAAATCCATAAAGTGGAATGTGAAATATGTAAGTACCTAAATCACAATATTTATGATTATATACTTTAAAATTCAAGAGTTCTACAACTAGTGACTAGTTCTAATAGTAAACTTAAAGAAGTCCAATACCACAATTAGGCAAAGGAGAGTTTTCGGGTAATCTATAGGCCATACCAACATTTGCCTTACCTAAGGCCGTTCTATAATAGTGTTTTAATTCGAGCAGAATATGTGTCGATTGCATCCTAAAGCTTAAACATCCATTTTATACATTTAAACGTTGCAGTAGCAATGTTTCTTATGAATAACCAGCATGTATGTCCATTACAGAATCTTGCTAGTTAATGATAATAAAATATGTCCAGTTCATGTGCTAAATACCTATCAAGACTTTTTCCGTTTTTTCTCTAATGCGAGATTTACGGAATCTTTTACTCTAGATGCCTATTCTTTTCATTTTCCAACTCTTTATTTATGTTATTCCTTTCCAATGTGAACGATTACTTTACCAAAGATGCTAAAGAATCTTTGGAATTTGTAATCTTACACATTGCGCTGATCCTGAATAGAATATGGATAAGGATGATGACTATGAAGATCTGCTGAAACGTCACGTCGATGAGACTTTGAAAACATCTAAGAGCAGTTTTCAATACCATATACTTACAAAATCATGATACGTGTTTTTGCCAATATTTCTTACACGGCCTTGAAATCTTAACTAAAGAAGATATACTTGTAGACTTTACTATCGGACAGGACTGAAGTGAGCTAAACATACGCTCTATCCATAACACTATAACATATAGAATATGTTTTAACCTTCGTACTAAGGTACATCTTTTTAAACAAATAAAAACACACAGATCATTACTATATATTTCAATTTCAGATGTTAAATGTGAATTTATGAATCCAGCTGGTTCTATTAAAGATAGAATCGGTACGGCGATGATCAAAGATGCAACCGATGCAGGTGCTGTAAAGGAAAATACTAAATTGATTGAAGCTACGTCTGGAAATACTGGAATTGCTATAGCTTTTAATTCTGCAATTCTAGGTAAGAAAAACGAGAGATGCATTCTGTCAATCTAAAATTAATATAAAAAATGAGTACTATCAAAAAGCGGCCAAGGGCGAGTCGGACTCTCATATGAAGGGTTCCGTGATATATATTTTTTATTTTTATATTCGTGTTGATTGAATGAAAGGTAAATTGCGATTTACGATTTATAGCGTATTAAATAAAAAACACTTACTAGATCTCATTCAAACCAATTTTCGGTGGAAGTATGCATGGTAATGTACATCATATACTTTCTTTAGTTTTATCATTCTCGTCTTTTAGAAGTTACAGAAGGAGGACACACACACACACACACACATTTTACCACTTTAGAAGTGTCTCTCGCGCAAATTATTCAGTTAAGAAAAAAATATATCAAAAACACCTAAGGGTTATCTGAAAAAAAAATTTGAGTTTCAATTTATTGTTTTTTTTCTATTTTTGTGTGAAAATCTTAATGCGGTTCACAGAATACATCTATTTACCAAGTTTGAACATTATAATTCTTATAGTTTCGGAAAAAATGGCTGTGACACACGGACGGATGGACAGACAGACAGACAGACAGACATGACGAATCCATAAGGGTTCCGTTTTTTGCCATTGGCTACGGAACTCTAAAAACTGAATCGTAAGTTATTTTTCATCCCACCATCTTGGAAAGAGTATTTTTGCCCTTCGATATCTGAGTGCAAAAGCTGTTTTTATTGGTTTTAGTCTGCTAATGGATAAAGTAAATTGAATTAAGAACATCGTGTGCATTAAGTTTGTGTATTCCAAACATCATTAAACCTATTTATTTCTACCTCCATGGTGCCGAATTTATCATACAATCTTTTTAATTTTTTTAAAAACTCAGACTTGAACGAAATGAAAACCGCCGATTGTATAATCTGCTACGCTGATTCTGCATATTTTCAGCACGTAGCAACACAATCTCTAACTGAATTCTTGCTAATTGCGTGGTGAGATTTGTGGTGACACTGATATCATTTAATGGTTGGTCTAATGACGATGATTTAGAACGGTCACATACCTTGTGCGCCAGCTTGTCTAATTGCGTGAGCCATAAACGCGGCTGGTCAATCTAAAATACAAAATCCTCTCCAACAAGGTGAATGACGATACCTCTGCTACCATTTCTAAGCTCTTCTTCCAGCTCTAAGCAGCGACATCCTGACGATAGTGCTTTTAGGCAATACTGCTCTATAGGTTCTCCTTTAAAAGACGCCATTCCTTGCTTCTTTCTTGTTGTTCAGCTGTCGGGGTCACCAACTATAGTGAACTTATAGGTACGATTGATATCAACGGCGATGAATAACTATGTGAGCAGTACTTATTATGCAGGAGCCACGGCTTCATTATACTCTAATGTTACATGATAACGTCTTCCTTCTATACTAACTTACAGCTACATTATATTTACGTATATACTAAAATCTATCGATACAATGCATTTAATCACGTGTTATTCTTGACGAGATATAGAATGTCTAAATACTATGTGATCGTAATATACTCATATCTGAAACATGCTGGTATACCTGGTCAGGCTTAGCTATGTATTCTATTAATTTATTAAAAATGACGCAGAAATAATCAACACACAATGTAAGTGAAACTCATAAAACTGTTAATTGAAGATGACCTGATTAAGGTCAAAAACATAAATGTGAATGTAAAGGCAGGATTTTTAAGAAAATGTTGATACTTTGAGATCATCATTAATAAATTTTATAATATATATGAATCCTAAAACTAATTGATTATACTTAAGAGTCCAATCAAAGCTAATAGAAGATTCACGGACTCATGTGTAAACTCCAGTATGAAAAAAACATACAAACATACAGGTAAAGCTTATAAAAAGTGTCAGTATTTTCAATTGTATTAATGCATAAATTCCATAGAAATAATGAATTAGAAGAAAATTTTTTAAGGCAAAAAATGCACAATAGTCATGGATGAGAAAAACTCGGCAGAAAAGGTAGACACCATGCATTTAATGGGTGCAGAAGTATTGAAGATCAAAGGTGACACAATGAATATGGTTCGCCAACTCAAGCAAAAAGACCCTGATAATGTGGTGCTCTTAAACCAGGTAATCGTATTTTTTTTATTGTTTTAAATGAAATGTTGGTTACCAAAAAAATAAATCAGAATATTAATCTCTAAGCTTTGAAGTAAAAACAAGATATTATACATATATTATACATATTATATTAAAAGAAATATATGTGAACGGCAGCAAAAAAAGTTTCTAATTCATAACATCACTATAGTCCTATCTAAATTTTTTCGTGAGTCGATTCATTTTGATAAGAGGCCCATCTTTCACCTTATATAAAAAAAACGAATTTAGTAGCTAATAGAGGTAGCAGAAACAAAAAACTTTTAAGCGTTGGGCGTTATCCCGGGATAACGTACCATGCAATATTTAGGACAATGTAGCAGTTAAATTATATAGATAGTGCAGAACAGCGAATTCGCGGTCCACACGTATTTTTTTCGTGAGTCGATTCATTTTGATAAGAGGCCCATCTTTCACCTTATATAAAAAAAACGAATTTAGTAGCTAATAGAGGTAGCAGAAACAAAAAACTTTTAAGCGTTGGGCGTTATCCCGGGATAACGTACCATGCAATTTTTAGGACAATGTGGCAGTTAAATTATATAGATAGTGCAGAACAGCGAATTCGCGGTCCACACGTATTTTCTACCAATAATTGATCACCTGCACTTCACAACTGCACTCGCACTAAGCAAAGTGAATACGGGCCTATAGTCAAAGTCAATTTGCATCTTAACTTCTATCAACTAGGTCAATTTTACAATTGCGGACTACGAGTATAGGGTAACTCACGTTACTTGGTCACAAATCTTATAATACTTGCTTCATCTTGACCTTCTATAAACTTTATGACCCTATCCCAATTAATATATATAACTACTTTCATTTCCTTGGCATTTCAAACGCAACAGTAAAGGACAAAAACTTCATTAGAATTTCAGCATTGTTTTAACTACATTAGAAGTATAGAATCCCTTATCCCTAATTTCAGTATGCCAACCATATCAACCCAAAAGTCCACTATGACACTACCGGAGCCGAGATAGTGTCCGCTATGGATAGAGTAGATATGGCTGTCATGGGAGCTGGCACAGGGGGCACTGTTAGTGGAGTTGGGCTCAAATTGAAAGAAGCGTACAGCAACTGTATGGTGGTCGTAGGAGAACCAGAAGGTGGCGCAATGTTTAACAAGTATGGCAAACATCACCCTTATTTGGTTAGTAATTCCTTTCTCAAAAACATACATTCTTAATATTCTGACAGATCATTTGAGTATTACTAATTCCACACAATTTTCAAATATATCTTAATGGAACAGATATATACTGAGCAACTCTGACGTTGAGAACGTTAAAAGGGGTACCTCAATTTTCTATTAGGTAAATCAAATTTAATGCTTGTTTGACAAGTTGGTTCTGCAAACTATTGAAAACTCCATAACGTGTTAAGCGATAGTTATGTCCTTTGCCATACAAATTCAGCTTATCATATCTTCACCCATGTTATTAGACATAAATGAACTGAGCTTTCAAAAACAGTCAAAATAAGTTATTTCGTTGTTTTTTTAGGTGGAAGGAATAGGATACGGCCCGGACACTATGATGACCCTAGATAAATCTGTTGTTGATCAGTTCGAAATCGTTACTGATCAAGAATCTTTTTTAATGGCCAGGGAACTTGCGAAAAAAGAGGGAATCCTATGTGGTAAGAAATTGGGCATCTATTTATAGAATTTGATCATGATGGATCCCAATCAACACAAACTCTGGCGGGGGCACTCAAAGGCTAGTCGTTAATTGCATTGAAGTTTAAAGTCTTCGAATAAGTGCTTTGGAGTGTGTATTCGTTCAGATCACACACACATTAATATAGGCTCACCTACTGTGAATTACTAAAAAAATACGTACCTAGTTGTTACCTTTATGTTTAGGTGGAAGCGCCGGATTAGCAGTGGCAGCAGCTATAAAGGCAGCCAAAAGATTAAATATAGGCGAGGGCAAAAAAGTTGTTGTAATTTTAGCTGATGGTATCCGTAACTATATGACAAAATTCGTTTCCGATCAATGGATGGAGGCGCGGCTTTTTATGGATCCTCCTCAACGAACTATGAGGTATCTTTCTTTCTTGTTAAAAGTTCAAACATCCAGTAAAAACAGTTACATTCAAGTTGTTTTACTTACTATATACTTAGGCCGCATTCATTATATTTTCATGTTAATAGATGGTGGAAGGATCCGATTACTCAATTGGTTTTGAGCCATAAATATCCGAAGCTGATGGCAAACGCAACTTGTGAGGAAGCGCTGGGAGCTATGACAGACGGAGAAGTTGCTGTTGTCGTAGACGAAAGGGGGTAACATTTAAATAACCATAAAAAACGACAGTTGACTCGCTTACTGACAGTGTATAAATAATTTAGAAAGTTTTGGTCCTAAGTATGTGACATCTTAATATAAACAAAAGTAATAACCGAACCGTCAAAAAAATTAAATCGTGTTATCCTGAAGTCTGATTAAAAGGCAAACTCAACTTTCTCTATTTAAAATACACAAAATTAAGTTAACTTTTAACCACATAACTTAGTAATTCCGCCTGCTCTAATGCTGACTGACCAAAGACAAAAACTCAAATTGGCTTTCGGCTTACGTATACCTAGACCTTTTATAGTTTTGTGCATTAGGTACGTGTATTTTTTTACAACTATGATCTTAATCTTTATTAGTATTAAAACTCCAATCCTTTTCAGACGATTTTTGGGAGCCATTTCCAAAGACAGTCTTCGTAATTTTGCAACCAATCCATTGAAGTTACCGAGCTCCACAACTGAAGAATTTAACTTTGAGGATCGTGTGTCAAAACACCTTGCTAAAGATTGTTACACTTTAGCTAAAAATGGGAAAAATGGAATGCCGACGATTGGTCTACTGTCCCGTATACTAGACATCACTCCATTTGTGGTTATCGGAGAAGAAGCACACGATAACGACAAAGGTTTGTATATACTTCCATTATATAAAAAAATGGAATATTCTTTGTAAAGGTTTCTTAAAGTTACATTTTTTCCAAGAATTTAAGTACATACTGACAATAACTACAAACACGCAATGTTAATACACAAGGATAATTTAAGTTACTGTTTAAGCTCGAATGTTGATTAGTACCGACACCAATTTGTAAACATATGAATTATTAAGCCTCTCCTGAGAGGAGACCCCACGAGCTCAGCAGTGAGACATTATGGGTTGTTGATGATGAATTTATGAAAAATTTTGAATTTAGTAATGGTTGGTTTTATCCATGAGGGTTAGTAAACGTTGGTTTTGTCAAATTAATCCAAATGATTCAACCACGAAAGAGGGGATCTAGTGTGAATAGAAACTGTTCAACCTCTCCTAACCAACATGATTCAATAACAATGTTCTTGTGACATGTTTATTTCAACATTAACCGTATAACTTAAAAAATGCATGAAGTATACGGTCCGTATATTTCATGCATTTCTTAAGATTTACTATCTACATGTCTATGTCATGTCATGTCATGTCATTTTCATCCTTATGATGTTTAATAAATTGTGTTTATAACAACTTTGAGGGTCGTCACGTTTGTATCTAACAATCACGGTATAATTTGAAAATGTGGGACGGGTTAATAAATAGTGCACGAATTGTTTCAGATTCTGATTACTTCATTCCGAAAGGCGTGGTCACCGGAGCTGATGTCCTTGACTACATTTATGCACGTCGTTAATTTAGGTACTCTGTAAAAGTGTACATGTAATGGGTATATTTATACAATGTAATGGGTATTTTTCATTTCATCGTCGATGAGAATAACAATAAAGTGAAATGTCTGCTTTCTTTAAAACAAAATAGTACATCCAATGGTTAAAGTCATTTGTATGTGTTCTATGGTGTACAAGTAGTTTTTAAATTAGAGATAAAGGATGAATCAATCATCCTTCATTTTAATGTAATAATGTAATTAGACGAATAAATTTATTTTCACCTGGTTTATTCAGTTGTTTCCATTTCGACAAAAACAGTTGGTTTCAAATTTATAAAGTACTAGCTTTTGCCCTCGGCTTCGCCTGCGTGTGAGTCGGTTATCGTAATGTGACCTATATAAGTTACGATACTGTAGAGTTTCATCTACCATACCATACATCTACTACATATCAACAGTCATAAATCTCGATTGCAAACTTTGCCATTTATAATATCAGCTGGAAACTGATAGAAAGAGTTCTACCAGGTAGAGACCTGCGATACGCTTCGCTGTGGCTTATTATAGTTGCATTGATGAGAAATTAGGAAGAACACAGATACGAAAATAGGTAAAACAATATTAAAAGCAAATTGTTTATCGTGTCAAAAGAGCTTAATTGGTACAGAACCTTCAAAGGTCTTAAAGCGTACCGACTTACTTAACATTTAAATTTATTAAACTCATATATAATAATAAGAATATTAATTTATTTTGAACATAAGATTCATAGCTATATTACATTAAGAGAGGGGAAAACATAAAAATAATGAGAATCTCACAAAAAAGAATAGGATACAAAGAAAGATAAACAATCAGGCTGCCGTTTTATCCAGTAATGTTTGTTACCCTTTTAATCAGGTATTGTTTGGTTAGTAAAACTGTGACATTCTTGCCTTTGGGTTTTAAAATTGTGAAATCATTTGATGAAAAAAACTTTTATAAAAATAATACAAACCGACTTCAAAAAAAACACCCAATGAAAGTTTTGCCTAAAAACACTAAAGAGCGTAAAATAAACTGTCTCTTCATAAATTGCTATGTAACAATTATTGTCTATACCTAATTCTTTATTCGCGGTCAGTCGTGAAGTTGGAGGCCTTTGGGGGGCTTCATGACATCCAACGGCAAGATCACGTAGCCACAAAGTTGTCTTGCCAGTCCCCAATCCACACTCGGCCAGCGTGGGGACGTATGGCCGTAACCCTCTCTTGAGAGGAGACCCGTGCCCAACAGTTGGACATTATGGGTTGTTGATGAAGACCTTCAGGGCCAGTGATTTTTATAAAAAAATATTGCTCTAAAACGCGTAACCACCCTAGATGGTGTTGCTCTATGCGACTTAGAACCAGCATTGCGAGTTTTTTTAGTCCAATAGGGATTTTGAGACTTTTTACTGCAAAAAAGCGGGATTCTTTGGTCGAAAACCGGACAAAGGCGTATCAACGCATAGCATCTAATCAGAAATTAATACACATGAGTAAAAGTGACCAAAACGAAAACATTCGTTCACAATATTTTGTTTTTCTGCTACGCGCTAGCCTAATTCTATCTGTACTCTCTTTTAAACCTGTAATACTTAAATAAAGAGTTTTCTATCTGTCTATAATTAAATAAACCTACTAAGACAAACTAGGTGTATAGATATAGTATAGATTCCTAATTCAAACATCAGTTTTGCACGTCTTTTCTTTCCTAAAGACTATTCAGTAGCTCGGGGTCGTAGTGTATCATCTATCCTACCTTATCTGTCCTGTCACCTAAGTAACTTGAAAGAATACAAATAAGGAACTGTTTGTATATTTGGTATTTAAAAAATCATACTCTAACTCCCAATCGTTTTACTTTCTATCATCAGCTCATGTGAATAACTGAAAAATACAAATTAAGGTTTATATGTACGTGTGATATTAAAATCATCCCGTTATCCCTAACTGTTGAAGAGTTTTGCCTTCTATCATCAGCTCACCAGAATAACTTGAAAGTATACAACTAAAGATCGATAGATACGTATGAAATTTAAATAATTATCCCCCAACTCCTAACCGTTTAGGAGTTTAACGTTCAATCATCAGTTTACCTAAATAACTTGAAAGAATACGACTAAAGGTAACATACATATAAATATTTATCCTCCAACTCCTAACTAGTAAGAAATTGTGCCTTACATCATCAGCTCGTCATCATGAAATGATGACTACCTGACGCAATTACCGAAGTATCTTCAGAAAATATACGAAAAACATAGTACATGGCTAAAAAAATTGAGGGTTTCCCTTGATTTCCCTGAGATCCCATCATCAGATCCTGATATAGTGGCAATGGGATCATTTTGGGAGGATACCCTTTCGAATAAAAAAAAGAATTTTCTAAATCGGTCTACAATTGAAAATATACAAAAAAAAAATAGATACAGTGGAACATGCTCAACACGGCTCATCGTGTACTCTGGGAGTGTAGTCTTTGGTACAATGAACGTTGTTACGTTCATTGTACCAAAGACTACACTCCCAGAGTTACTTGCTAAATAGCTTACAAATGACATCTGGGGCGGTATACTATGGGGATCTTGTGTCAACTGCGGTGAATTTCCGTGCGTTTAGGCGATTCTGCCATACATACTATAGTAATCAAATATAGCTCACTTAGGACCCCTAATACTTTATCCGTGGTGCTTCCCGGTTTGAAAAAGGTGTCTGCCTATTTTGACTTCATTTTGTCTCCCGCTTTGCTAAGGAGGGAAGTGGACTTATCATTTCCAACTCCTCCTGTTTTTCTTCTGATTAATTTCGTTGCGGGTTCCAAGACAGTTAATTTTCTTCCTGGGACTTCCCGAGTGTCATAACTCGGTGTGTTCGTGGGTCACTGCTGTTGATCCTGGTGTACAGGAGTTACAGTGGTGGGAATGTTGGCGGGATTAGTCCCAAAAAAATACAGTGGAACATAGAACCTACTCCTTTTTTGAAGTGGGTTAAAAAGGTCTTACAATAGCTTTCCGTTTAAAATAAATGGGCACTATATAATTATACTAGACTATGTGGTGTCGGATTAAGAATACAGACTGTCACCACCTATATTCTTAAGTGTAAAGGGCGCAGAAGTGTTAGGGGGCTCCGGCCAGGACACTTTTAACGAATATGTGCGCTTACTGAAGCTCACTACGCTTACTGCGCTTACTAAATGGCGCCAGAGGAATGAATGCACGCGGGCGCTTCATGCTTCACGGCTTCAATCGAAAGTTCTAAGGTAACAATCATGAAAAATAAACAGTCGGATTGATAACCTGCTCCTTTTTTGAAATCGATTAATAAAAGTATTTACCTCCATTCCGTCCCTCTCCTTCCTCCAGTTTCTGCCCGTGAATGTTGTAAAAGACGACTAAGAGTGAAAACTACGCGGGACAACAGTGCAGCAAAAGGAAACTTTATACTAAGCCCTAACCCTATAAAACACTAGAAACTTGGACAGCGTGTTATAGTAGACCTCCTTTCTAAGGAGACGCCGATACCCAGCAGTGAATTGTTAAAGATATGTTAAAGATAAATTACTATACTTAAAGGGAAGTCTTTAATATTTTTGCAGTTTTGTAACCAAATATAAACAGTTACATTTGTTAAAAATTTCAACGGGGCGACTACAGGTTATAAATAATGGTTTTTACATCCTTATTTACTATAAATTTAATCTAACTTTTATAATGGTTTTATATACTAAATCAAAGAAATATTATAAGTTATGACTATGAAGATAAATAATATTGATATCACTCAATCGCGAATAGGCAATTTATTTTTATTATATGATTATTTTTATTATTATTATATGACACGTCTATAAAAGGAATTCATAGGAAAATAAAGTACAGTCTCTTAACATCGGCAAAGGTAGCCATATTCTGCTTGTCTTGTCCCTGGTGAATTTTGTTCCAATATGAGTAACTTGGTAAATGTGACAAGAAAAGATAGTCCGAATATTCTAAAAATGCGGTAAGTCATTGTCTAAAACCATCTTGTAGAGACTACTATTTTTAAAAGCCACTATACTTTTAATATATACTCTATTGTTGATCATAAAATCCAACACATATTGTAATATTGTCAGAAATAATTTTAGTGTCAAAATAAGCTAATTCTGTAAAGTCTTTCTTTGTGTAGCCAAAGTGTTTCTACTTGGCCTGATGGAAAGCATGAGGAGAATCCAAAAGTGATGGTCACTATAATTATTGCAAAAGTCTTGCACTCACCAACAAAACACGACAGCAGGAAAGGTGTAATTTTAGGTTGATCTTTTGAGAGAGGGTAGTACCTGGTAGTACCTGGTAGTACCGACCTGGTCGAGCCAGCCTGTTCGTGCTGAAATCAGCGAGGCTCTACTTGATATTCATTTTATAAACTAATTACATCCACTTAAAGGTGACCGGATAGGACTAGTTCTCACCCGTCCCATCGTCTTTTGCAAACCATGTTGGTGATGGTTCGTGGGGTTTCCATCCAAAAAAAAAGAGTAAAAAAAGGGACAGACCTTGATAGGCTTCTTTCGACGATTACACTCAAGAGTGTACTCGAGACTCTTGCAATAATTTCCCTGATGATTGAATAACGTGTGCTTTCGGTCACTTAAGACTAAGACATTCAGACTATGAGTGTGGGGCTCTGTGTGTCAAAGGAAAATTGGCAACACTCATTCATTGATCGTCATTTTACAGCAACCAAAACGTGCATAACAGCATTTTGGACTACGTGGGCAATACACCTCTGGTAAAATTAAACAAAATACCAAAAAAACATGGAGTCGAATGTAATATTTGTAAGTGCAATTTCAGAATATAATACAGTTTGTAACTGTCCTCTGTTTTGTACCTGATGTATAAAACAGTCGGAAAATCATTTTGCAGGCCTTTAGGTACATACAAGATTATAATTGTTTCATTAGTCGATGTTACTATCAATTGACTGCCTCGGTGCTGTAGTGGTAGCGCAAGCAAGCGACAGCAGTGCTAAGGTCTCGGGTTTGATTTCCGGGTCGCACAGAATGTTTGTTTAATTAACAAATTGTTGTTTTGGGAGTTTGGGTGTTTTCTATATTTATTTTTACAAAATTAAAGTATGTAAGTAATTTATCAGTCAATGTAACTTTCATGATACGAGCTCTGCTCAGCTTGAAATGAGATGGCATGACACACTACGTCAGATATCCGAAAATATTATTACCGAATCTCATCTCTGGTACTCATTGAATCATATATATAATATTTAAAGTTAAATAAAATCTATACAAATAAATAAAATTGGAGTGTCTGTTTGTAATATTAAAATAACAGCTTTTTAATCAATGCATATGTATGTATACACGATACATATACCAAAAATATAGTTAAAAAAATTTTTGTCTGTCTGTCTGTCTGTCTGTTTGATCCGGGTAATCTCTGGAACAGCTGGACGGATTTTGACGGGACTTTCACTGGCAGGTAGCTGATGATCCAGGGAGTAACTTGGGTTACCTTTTTTAGACTAACTTTGTCCCGCGGCGTTACTCGCGGTACAACAATAACCGCGGGTAACACCGCGGGGTTCAGCTAGTATCTAATATAAATACTATAACAATATTATTCATATAGATATATAGAATACTTAAAAAAAGGAGGCTGAATGTTTTTATTTTAGTTGTGAAATGCGAATATATGAACCCTGGTGGCTCAATTAAAGATAGAATGGGTGTAGCAATGATGCAAGATGCGAAGAGTGCGGGAGTTATAAAGGAGAACACTGAATTTGTCGAAGAAACCTCGGGGAATACTGGAATTGCAATAGCTTTTAATGCCGCACTTTTAGGTATAATTACTATTAATTTATTACCTCTACATACCTTTTATATATTTAATATCACTTTTGAGCTATCTTAACGAAAGCAGAGTTTAATTACGTTGACTTTTAATATCATTTTTAATTTTGAACCAATTTTGTGTTTAAATGAGGCGTAATTAGATGATCTTTTGGATAAAAGCGAACAGCAGTATTAATATTGTTTCAGGAAAAAAATGTACAATAGTCATGGACGAGAAAAATTCGAATGAAAAGGTGGACACTATGCGGCTAATGGGTGCGGAGGTATTGAAGCTAAAAGGTGGCGAAATAAAAGTGGCTCGACAAATAAAGGACAAAAATCCCAATACTGTAGTCATGCTGGATCAGGTATTCATTAACATTCGGATCAAAACAATGTTAGATTTTTTTAAACTAAAACCACAATCGAGCAGTCACGGCATGTTAGGCAAATGTCGTAAGAGGGTCATCGAAATTATTTTGCAGAAATAATGAGTGAAACTATCCTTGCATACGCATTATTTCTTCAAAATAATTTGATATATATTTCAATAAGAACATGTTAGTTATGTATTATGTCACATGGCACTCTAAGATGACGATGAATGTAAGCCATTCAGACCCGTCGTCTTAGAAGTCATTGTCGGACTAGTTAAGACGTAGGTCCACTGTCCTATCTACGTCCTACCTGTCCGTAGTGGACCTACGTCTTAACTGTTCCATCAGCACAGTTGATCCATTCGTATTGTCCACTGAGAATAAAATAACGTCAATATAAAGTTTATTTCAGTTTATCAACCATAACAACCCAAGGATACATTATGACACTACTGGACCGGAGATAGTGTCTGCTATGGATAAAGTGGATATGGCGGTTATGGGAGCTGGCACAGGAGGAACTATAAGTGGTGTTGGGCTTAAATTAAAAGAAACCTTCCCTAATTGCCTGGTGGTTGCGGGCGAGCCTGACGGCTCGATACTGTTCAACAAATTTGGCAAAGATCATCCATTTCTGGTGGGTATCATAATTTGGCTAACTTACTGCGAAGCAAAAATTATTTTCAGATACAAAATATCTTAATCGATATCTATCTATTCAGAAACTGTCATAAATCATGCTCTATTTCTCATACTTTTAATGAACGATATTAAGCTGTAACCAGACATGTCAGACATTTTTTTTCTTTTTCTTATTATGGCTTTTACTATATTTAAAACTAGCTGAACCCCGCGGTGTTACCCGCGGTTATTGTTGTACCGCGAGTAACGCCGCGCGACAAAGTTAGTCTAAAAAAAGTAGCCTAAGTTACTCCCCGGATCATCAGCTATCTGCCAGTGAAAGTCCCGTCAAAATCCGTCCAGCCGTTCCAAAGATTACCCGAAACAAACAGACAGACAGACAGACCGACAGACAGACAGACAGACAAAAAAATTTTTAGCTACATTTTTGGTATATGTACCGTGTATACATACATATGCATTTAGTAAAAAGCGGTTATTTTAATATTACAAACAGACACTCCAATTTTATTTATTTGTATAGATAAGCAAATGCACACTGTAATCCCAGTGGACATACCAAATCTAGTTTGTGGGCATTAAGTTTGTGGGATGAGGGAACATACGTTGTTATACTTAATAAGTTCATATAAAATAATTTCAGGTGGAAGGAATAGGAGGACATGGAGGAAACTGGTTGGTAGTAGACAGATCTGTTGTCGATTACTTCGAGGTAGTAACTGACCAAGAAGCCTTTCTAATGGCAAGAGAACTAGCGAAAGAAGAAGGCATCCTGTGTGGTAAAAATATACTTTTGTTTAAAAAATTGTTGAAAGATTGTGTTTGTCTCCCAAATCACCTGATAGAAAGCGATGATAAAGATAAAAGTGGTATATTTCTATTGACGAAAATGTACTACATATTCACTATACCTTAGCTATCAGAGTTGTGATTGCTTTACTAGGTTTAACTAGAACAACACAATTATCATTTTGATACAATTTTATAATGTGACTTAGTTTGATTAAATGAGTTGCGTCTTTAAAACAAGTTCGTAACGCTTTTACTTCAATGGACCGATTTGAACGAATGAGATGTCAATAGATTCGTGTCAATTCTTCATTACATAACATATATATTACGGCTCACGTTTCCTTTTCTACATATAGCACAGACTTATCAATGGTCTACAGACCTGCAATTCAAGGGAACTAAGTCCATCCTATGAGTGTCGTGATGTCTCCCCAACCGCATCCCAGTTAGGAAGGGGGGATATAACAAGTGTTCAGTGTAAAGTTGAGCCGTTGAGCTTTGGTTTTATCACTCTGGAGTGATATTAGTGTGTTTCGATGGTTGTTAAGACCACCAATTGTAGTTAAAAGTTGTTCCGTGTCCGCAATGTGTCCCGACAACATTGAAATTAAAATTGATGACCAATTAATCCAAAGGAAAACTAAAGAAAAATACCTGGGTCTTATCTTAGATAGCTCCCTGACCTGGAAGCCTCACATAGAAAGTATCAAGTCTAGATTAATATCACTCACAGGGGCTGTTCACAACATAAAAAACTGTCTCCCTCGAGAAGTTCGATTTTTAATATATAATTCATTAGTAAAACCCCACATTGACTACTTGATAGAAGTCTGGGGAACGGCGGCTAAAACGAATCTTGAAGCTATCCAAACGGCACAAAATAGGCTGATAAAAGTTCTATTTAACTATGAATACCGGACTCCAACACAAAAAATATACAAAGACACTAAGATAATAAACATAAAACAAACTTACACATACTATACAGGCATACTTATACGAAAAATATTAAATAAGGACATACACACAACCATGTCATTTACAAAAAAACAAGATTACCAAAAAATTAAGTTACGTAATTCCAACTACCTAGTAACACGTCCACCCCGAACTAACTACGGCAAGAAAAGCTTAGAATACGAAGGGATTCAAATGTATAATACGCTGCCCATGGAAATAAAAGAATCTGCTAGCATGGCTGTTTTTAAAAAAAAGCTTAAATCATTTGTCTTTGACCGAACATAAAATTCCGAGTTAAAGTACTTAATGTACACATTCAATTCATTCATTTGATTATTTAACAATGAAATTTGAATGTGTATATATAGCCATTATATAAGTACAAAAATGAATGTAAACGTAATATATTTTTATTGCATTATTGTGTGAAATCCAGTGCTTGTCGTGTTTGCCACATCTAGTAGCGATATGGTTGCAACTTGTTTGCAGTATACCCACCTTAAGTGATTTATTGTTACCTTTCGTGTTGTGTTATTTTTGTCATTTGTGTTTTTTGCTTTAAATAAGTAGTAATTAATTTACTTCTCTGTACACTCTTTAAGCTCTGTAAGTGAATTGTGAATTCTTATGAGGAAATAAAGATCTTAAACTATAAACTATAAAATCACAAATTGAAAAGGTCTCCAATTAAAATTTTTCAAGGTTCTTCAAGGTTGCTAATAAAATCAGGTCTTCAATTTTGTGCCACAAATGTACGGGACTAGCCGACCCAGGCAACCCCGTTTGCGTCTCCTATTGTCCGCAGCGTGATAATTTTCTCCCGTTTTGGTAACATTCTTCATTGCTGCTCCGCTCCTGTAGGTCTTAGCGTGATGATATATAGCCTATAGCCTTTCTCGATAAATGGGCTATCTAACACTGAAATAATTTTTCAAATCGTACCAGGGGTTCCTGAGATTAGCGTGTTAAAACAAACAAATAAACAAACAAACAAACTCTTCAGCTTTATATATTAGTATAGATTATAATGAATACTATGTTAATTGACTTTAACCATACAAAATAAGTTATGCTTCTATATTTTTCGCTATATTCTTTTATTCTTAGGTGGAAGCAGTGGCTGTGCAGTAGCAGCAGCTATAAAGGCTGCTAGAAGATTCAGTTTCGGCGCTGGCAAGAATATTGTTGTTATTTTACCCGATGGGATTCGTAACTATATGACCAAATTCGTCTCCGATCAATGGATGGAGGCGAGGCTTTTTATGGATCCCCCTGAACGCACTATGAGGTATTGTTTTTGTCTAATATAGGTATGGTCCATTTATTTAATTAATCTATCAGATACGAGACTTTTTCTGAAAACAAGGAAACATACTTTGTCCCTTTTAGTATCCTTTATAATTTACATTTAAAATATTCTTATTCTTAATCAATTGAGTACGCAAGGCTTTGTATTTTGAGAAAAAACCGACTAAAACCACTGATTATTTCGTGATGAAATCCTAGTTTATAAATAAATAAATATTTCGGACATCTAAACACACAACGCCATCTAGTCCCAAGATAAGCAGAGCTTGTGTTATGGGGTACTAGACAACTGATACAAATACATATATACTTTTTTTTTTTGTAAATACATACATATTATAGTTGCCTAGATCTCAATGATATTATGGAAAGTAAAGTTATTTTAGATGCACTTATCACTATAAATCCCGTTGGTTAAAAGATAAGGAATTATTTAATCACTGTTTTTCATAGGTCGTGTTCCAAAACTTAGTGAACAGCCTTTAACAGTCCACTGCTAGACAATAGAAAGAAGTCTTTCCTTAGAAAGATGGGTTTGGCTTACTAAACCACGTTGGCCAAGACGGGTTGGTTTGGGTTAGTTTCAAGTTTTCCTTCTCTTTGCAGTGATGAGTTCCTGTGTAGTTGTCTCCCTCAGTCGCCTCTTACGACACCCATGGGATGAGAGGGGTGGTAACACTCCGTATTCATAACCAGTCACCACATGGACTTTAAATAATTTCACTACCAATTTAGAAATTCCCGTGAACCTGTTTCTTGTGGAAGCAGTCACATGGACTCAGTATCGGACAGACTAAACTAGACTAATATTGTATTGTACATAATATTTAATATTGTCCACTTTCGCAATGAGGATGGTGACCACCACTGTTGGATTTTGCTCCGTTTTTCCATCATGTAGAGTAGTCATTTTGGCAGCACTTATAAAAAAAACCGCCAAAAGCGAGTCATCATCATCATCATCAGTATCATTATCTATAAAAACGGAAAACGAATCACGTTTGTTGAATGGGAGCCCACTCTTAAGTGGGCTACTTATATATGTTTTAATTTATTTCCAGTATTTGTTGTTATAGCGGCAACAGAAATACATCATCTATGAAAATTTGAACTGTCTAACTATCACAGTTCATGAGATACAGCCTGGTGACAGACGAATGGCCAGACAGCTGGCCAGCGAAGTCTTATTAGTAGGGTCCCGTTTTACCCTTTGGGTACTAAACCCAAAAATCACCTTGATCTTATTTATTGATTAAAACCATATTCAAATATCTTTGATTTCTTATTAGATTTTCATTTTGTTGTTACTGCTTAAATGGTTTTGGAAATCTCTTTACCTGTATTTATCTTGCTGTTTAATTTTTTATAGTTGGTGGAAACACCCAATTACTAATTTGACTTTGAGCCACAAGTATCCAAAGTTGCATAAAAATGCAACTTGTGAGGAAGCGTTGGGAGATATGATAGACGCAGACATCGCCGTAATCATTGACGACAAAAAGTAAATACCTAAGTATTCATACATTTACATTAAAAAATAGTTTGTTGCATAAAACCTATAACATTATTACGCGCATATAGTGCATTATGCGAAGGAGGAAATACTTAAACAGGTTTATGAGACATGAAGCCCATTAGTGCATCGAAATACCGTCATAATCGACCCTTTGTTGATAGCAACTCAGAATTACATTTGAGAAGGTTTGATGTTTCATTTAGTCATTAAAATGTTTATTCATTTGTTTTACATTTGATATTATTTATACGTTTTGATACTTGTACTTGTTTATATATTTTCCATTAAATCCATTGAAAAGTCGTTCGTCATCGTTGTGAAAATTCGGGGTTGCGTTTCTCAAAGAACGCAATTTTATTTTTTAGATATGATGACGGCCAAGGGACAAGAGTTGCAACCCCACAAACTATATTACACAGTATTATTCATAAACTATATTTTTACTTAAAGTGAAATAACGTTTATCAATAAGGTTCTTATGGTATTTATTAACTTGTAACTATGAATTTTCTTACTATTATCATACTAAGTCCGCAAAGTTCGCATGATGCGATGTAAAACTAATCTTACTATGTACTACATTTGTCATTAATATCCTTAACTTTTCAGAAGATTTGTGGGAGCCATTTCTAAAGATAGTTTTCGTAATTTCGCAACTAATCCATTAAAATTACCGAACTCCACGAGTGAAGAATTTAACTTTGAGGATCCAGTATCAAAGCATCTTGCCAAAGATTGTTACACGTTAGCTGAGAATGGGAAAAAGGGAATGCCGACAATTGGTCTACTGTCCCGGATACTAGATATTACTCCTTTTGTGGTTATCGGAGAGGAAGGACACGATAAAAATACTGGTTTGTATGTCAATATCAAATACCAGTAAGTAGCCTGTAGCAGTACACTTCTGTAGATAGGCCTCTCTCTAGAAAGGAGGGTTTAGCTTACTTCATTATAGTATATATATAGTATATATTATAGATTATAGAATTTCAAGTGTTCCTATATATACTGGTATTTAAAAATAGATAATTCTTGTAACTTTTTCAAACCTCGATAAAGCATGGAAATAAAAGAAAACCCTATCTGATTGCACACCAAATAATTATAGACTTATTTAGAGCTTAATTATTATGTATTGTGACGGATTAAGAGTAAAAAGTGTTACCACTCCTATTGATCCTGTGGGTTTCTTAAGAGTCGCTTAAGGTTTTCCTTACTAGACAATCACACTTGCCACAGAATATTGGAAGAACAATATTGTTAATACGAGTACAATAAAAATTTAAAAAGAACTAGAAACCACCTACGTACATTGAGGAATAATATAGAGAAGACATCTCAACCCAAAACTATAGTACAACTTCATAATGGGGGGAAGGTACGGAGCGCGCGGGGCGTGGACGTTCTTGGAATTTTTAAATAAAATATTTGTCACTATGTGCGTTCGATTACAACGAGCTCCGCAGAGCGACTAGTTGCGCTGATGTCCCGGGACATCAACGTATGGAGCTTAAACACAGTACCGCGATGCCTGTTCTATATTTAGTAACTAGCTGACCCACGCAACTTCGTTTACGTCTCTTATTGCCCGTAGCGTGATTATTTCCCCCGTTTTTGAAACATTTTTCATTGGTGCTCCGCTCCTATTGGTCTTAGCGTGATGATATATAGCCTATAGCCTTCCTCGATAAATGGGCTATCTAACACTGAAAGAATTTTTCAAATCGGACCAGCGGTTCCTGAGATTAGCGTGTTCAAACAAACAAACAAACAAACTTTTCAGCTTTATATATTAGTATAGATATTAGCTCAATGTCTACGTACAAACATTTGTTAAAATTTATATAGCCTATATTACCCGGACCGTTGTTACAAATCTACTCATACTTCATTCATTGTAAGAAGTGAAGGCGCTACGATAGAACATACAAACATATATAGGCTGCCAAAACTATTAACTTCTTTATGCTACTTCCTTTTAGCTTCGCCGTAGTCGGGTATAAATTGGCTTCACGTACCTAACCATTTAACTTATATAACGTACAAGCTATTCACGGCAGATGTTAAAATCAATGTGGGGTTATGTAACATTGACTATAATTTCATCTAGTAGACACAATTGTTTAGGTACATATTACATAATTGTTTTTCATCTGTAGGAATAATATCCCGTAAGAGGTAAAATATTTTCACAACTTATGTCAATATAACAGTTTTGACAGCTGTCAGGTGTGTCAGCAAACGTGTTTTACTATTATCACTTAACAATTTACTTGTTTCAGACTCAGATTACTTCATTCCAAAAGGCGTTGTCACCGGCTCTGACGTTCTTCAATACATTTACGATCTCCGTAAATACTGATTATTCGATGATTAAGAAGATGCAATTTAAAGATGTCACTTTGCGATAAATAAAAATAGCATGGAAATAAAGAAAACCCCTATCTGATTGCACACCAAATAATTATAGACTTATTTAGAGCTTAATTGTTATGTATTGTGACGGATTAAGAGTAAAAAGTGTTACCACTCCTATTGATCCTGTGGGTTTCTTAAGAGTCGCTTAACCATTTCAAAGCTTGTTTTTTAAAAGCGCTTAGAAATAATAGTTGCTTAGATAAACAGCAAGGTTTTCCTTAAAAAATAACTAGAACCATAAGAGACAAACAGGTTTTAAAATGCTTAATCACTTATTATACTATGATAATATTTCACCAAGGGAATTATATTATATGGGATAAAATAAATTAATAATGCAGTAAATATGAAAGACTTTATTTTGCCTCTTTAACTAACATTAAAAGCTTTTTAAAAGACCGCAATGTCATTCGTGAAGTCAAATTATTTTAGTTATAGTTATTAATTTAATAGAAAAACGAAACATTTGTTCACATTTTATGTAATTAAATGTCTTTTTAGGATGCCAAAAGCAAAAAAAAAGAAAAATAGCTGCCAAATCGGACACCTCATACAAACCGTTGCCTATTGACGTTGTTGTGAGTAAAGGTGTTCCCACATAGCAATTAAATAACGTTATAAAACATTGTGTAACACGATAACATTTTATAACATTTGCTACAACATGTTATATGTTGTTGTATGATGTTGTATAACATCAGTGACATTTTATAACTTTTGTTACAATTTGTTAAAAAATGTTATCCAACAAATGTTATGTTCTCTAACATTATATAACTGCTGTTTGGGAGCACCTTAAGGAAAAGTTTAGAGGTGATTTCTACTTTTAGCTCTAAGGCAGTCAGTTCTACATATATCTAACTGGAATAAAGTGAATTAGGCACTTCAGGAATTAATGCTGATTGGTAAAAAATCTTCTACTTTATCTATCAGATATCTTTTTGGCGAAATTACCTAACCCCGACTAGGCTTGGATAGGTTTTATTAAGTTAAATTTTTCTTGACAAAACTTGAAATGCTATCAGACATAACACTTAAGAATACAATAGCAATATTGTTGTCTAGAACAGATTAGATATATATTTGCTAAGTACCTACTCATACACATATCAATGGTTCTTACGAGGAAAAACGTAATTAATCATTTTGATAAAGTAACTAGTATGAGGGGTCCAAGCTTATCAGGTTTTACTGTAAAGAAATATTTTTGCAGATAAATAATTTTATTTGTTTAGCCTCTAAAGTGTCCAACCCCATCTCACGGCCGCGGTGACACTAGCAAGTGCGCGGCGCGACATTTCAGCGATTAAACTAAATCTAGTCAATACAAATAATTGTGAAATGAAAACGATTATTTGTCCTGTATATATTAAGGTGTTTATATTAAGGTGGTAGAGGCAAGCTGATCTACAGAAACGGGCCGCCTCGACCGGGCTACCACCACAATCATACAGAAGACCGACCTATAATAATGGCATTCGTGCTGTCGTGTTGCGTTGGTGAGTGAATGACCGGAGGATCAATGATGCAGAGGCATCAATATATTGTGGATCACCATGCTGCATTGTTACATTGTCTGAATACGCATTAAATATGGTGACCACTACTCTTGGATTTTGCTCATGCTTTCCACCAGGCAAAGTACACTCACTTTGGCAGTCTCAAAAATAAAAAATAAATATAAAAAATCATGTTTATCAGTAGTTTCTCTACCACAGTGTATGAGATGAAACAGACGAATGTGATGTTAAGTCTGTAACGGTGCATTTGCAGTTGCTGCAGCATGAACTGATGCTTTGTCAGCTCACTGTGGTGCTTACCTATGTAAGTATCAGGTGCATGTATCAAATAAAATAAATAAATAAATATTTCGGACATCTAACACACAACGCCATCTAGTCCCGAGCTAAGCAGAGCTTGTGTTATGGGTACTAAACAACTGATATAATTGCATATATACCGTTTTTTTTTGTAAATACATACATATTATACATAGAAAACATCCAAACTCCGAAACAAATATTTGCAGATCATACAAACATTTGGTCCGACCCGGGAATCGAATCCGACACCTCAAGCACAGCAGTCGCATACGCTACCACTACGCCACCGAGGCAGTTGGCAGTTATGATCTGATACATGCACCTACAACATAAGATTTAGTATCAGACAAGTTATATTTTAACAACTTACTTTATATACGTCATTTAAAGACAATAATTTTAATTTGAAATAATTAAAACAATATTGTCGATGATTTAAGAGATTTTTGATCTTTATAAAAGTATTTACTTTGAATTTAATTATATAACATTCACAATTAGATAAATTTATCATTGTGACGGCTTAAAATAATTCATATTAACTACCTACATCGTAAGATCCTATCATAAGATAATTATCGTATATTTGTTATTAATAATTACGAAAACACTAGAAAATAATCACTTTAATTTTTAGATAGTTGTTACCGTGTTTTATTTTATCAATGTCTTAAACGCAAAGAAGGTTGGTTGACTGATAACAAAAGTCCGTTTACAGTAGTATTTGATCACAATAGAATTAATATCAGACTGTCAAGCTTGTGTGCGTTTGAATACTTTCCTTTCATCAGACATAATTTGATCTTTTTATTCTTAATATTTATCTATATCTTTATTTCAAAACTATTTAATATGTTTGCAGCCAGCAGCCAATTGTGAAGTGGTTTGCGACGGATCCCCTTCCACAATAGCCATTAATTCGTCATTATCCACTTTGGTCTCCGGCCGTCCACTGGGCTTGTTATGAAGATAAGGTGAAATTTCCAGAGCGATAACGTTAGTAGACCCTAAATGGTACCGTATTTTCTTTTGCGACACCAGCGCCATACACATAATCCTTCGGATTAACGATATTGATAAACAATGTGTATAGCTCTGTTTCTGTAGCAGGTGTCACGGTAGAACTCGTAATCGTAAATAAAGCGATATTTCAAGTTTTCCATTGTGCGTGATGAGCGATGCCTGTTTAGTCCAATCACTCGATTTTTGCCAAAGACAATCACCTGGTGTTGTCATTACAATCTTATATTTGTTACGATCGGTATCGAACAATGCCCAAGAAAAAACGAATGAGGAAAAAAGCAAATAAATGTTTTCGAAACTCAAATAAACTAGTTTAATGAATTTATAACTTTGAATGTGGAATTCTTAACCAAAAGAGGATATATTTTATCAAAGTGGCCAGTGCGACAAAACGCTAATTTGATATGTAATGCAGCCGACACGACAGGGTGAGATGGGTCACACTCTACCATAGAGCCAGTAAATCAAAAGTTATTTGAAGGGTGAGATGGCGGGAAATTGTACGAGGGGCTTTGTCCGCCTCTACCACTAGTGTAGACAACAGTAGACACCAGTGTAGAACAACTTGGCAGAACGATCGCTCTACCAAAAGTGAAACGAGTGAGAAGAAGACCTGGATGACCAAGATTTTCTAAGTATTTCGTTAGTAAATTTTCTAAAACTGAGCCCTAGCCAATCGATTTACCGCCCCCGAAATCCCCTGCATGCTAAATTTCATGAAAATCATTGGCGCCGACTTCCGATACAAGAATTGCTCGTTTAAAGGTAGGTATTAGATTCCTTTCTACAGTACAGTATTATTAGTGTTAACCTAAAATCCAATTTTAATCACTATGCCGTGATTGATGATTGAATGATTTGCAATGCTGGCTTCGATAATGATATTGATGCGATAACTATTGTTCCGTATTACGAAAAATTTAGATTTTTACATTTCTACTAACTTTTAAACTTTCGCGGTCAATGATATATTAACAATTATTTTTCCTGGTCGTGGTCAGGCTGACTTGTGACCACGGCCAGTGCAACCTGGTCGAAACGTCACTTTTAATAAGTGATCGCGTTATTTCCGTAAACATAATTGTTAATTTTACATTTCTATTCACAGAAACAGCGAAAAGTACTCCTTTTAACGAGACGTCTATATCCCGCAGTGGAGTGTTAATGGTTGTTGATGATGATAATGACAGAGACAGCGATATTATAAACATTTGTAACCCCTGAACCTGTCAGGCTAGTCAGCAGTAGACAATGAGCTCTCAGGGCGCCGTTAAAAGAAATTTGTTAAATAAATTTAGACAAAGGTAGAAAAATAAAAAAGTAAAAAAAGATAATATGTGTGGATGTGTGTGTTTTGGATACCCAGGGTGCTCTTCAGAAGAAACGAATACTCCTCAGTGATGCATACATATATTTCAAAGGTTCTTATTTCACAATAATAATTACAATTTTATTTTTAATGTCTAAGTGGGTTGACACAAGAAAAAATATTTTACATAAAAAACACTCTTCAATGCTGCTGCAGTGCAGACAGACACCCAGAAGATCTTTCAACACCGTCCAGAGCACAGGCGAGGGTCTATTAGGGCTTCTATTGAAAATCAGCAATAAATAAGAAATTGTAACACCTTATGTGGGTGCTAGGTAAATATAAATACTTTGAATTCTACGTGACCGAGTGAGCAATCCTCAGGACACGGAAGCGAGCCAGGTGGTGGGCTGCGGGCTGCTATGAAGATTTCTCTGCCGGAATTTATCCACACAACCCAGGATGTGCGCTCCTTAATCAAATGGTTCTGTCCGGAACCATGAATGGTGGGGAAACAACTTTTGAAACTTTTCTTTTAATTATGTTTTCATAGATGTTGTTGAACTTAATAATTTTTAGAATCTTTTAATAAATAAACTAAAATAAACCTTGTTGATTGCCACATAAAATTCTAAAATAAAATAGTGAAAGTTGGAATCTAGAGAAGTGTAGTTTTATCTTTATTTAAGGACAGTGGCGTAGCGTGAATGTCGGCCGACCGGGGCGGCAGACAATTTTGCCGCCCTCTTATTTAGATATTTAAAGGTAATGTATACCTACTAAACATTACATAGGTAGATTAATTCTAGAGAACTTTTCGGTGAGAACAGTCCACATTATTTTGGCATAATACAGGTCAGATTTAAAATAAATAAGTTAATCTAAGTTTTACAATCACTTATTGTTTATTAGTACACTTTTTATTATTTAGAACCACTTCGAATCATTGTTACAACTTGACGATAGACATAATGAAATGATTAGCGAATTCAAAAACCCAAATCAATATTTACTAATATTATAAAGCTAAAGAGTTTGTTTGTTTGTTTGAACGTGCTAATCTCAGGAACCACTGGGCCGATTTGAGAAACTCTTTCAGTGTTGGATAGTACATTTATCGAAGACGGCCATAGGCTATATATCATCTCGCTAAGTCCAATAGAAACGGAGCACCAATGGAGAACCTTGCAAAATAGGAGAAAATTATCACGCTAGCTAATAGGAGATGCAAACGAGGTTACGTGGGTCAGCTAGTTTTTCACATAAACTAGAACTATATTTTTATTGAAAAATAAAATAAGATATTGAGAATAAAAATCAAACTTCCGCCTTTAAATAAATATTTATAGGTCTACTTTGTTTAATAGAAAAGTATTTTATTTCACTATCAATGTCTATAGCATCACACATTTTTTTTTCACTTGCTCAATAGACAAGATAGCGAAATTAACTACTATTTCAAATCATACATGTTAGTATCTCCAGTTCTGTCATCAAAAATATGCTTTCTTTTTATGTGCCTCTAAGGTTCTATGGGAATTCTGAGTTCTTCACACATATTATTTTCATAAATTACATCGCCATCTGCCTATTCCTCTCGTTTCTCTGTCAATATCATCTGCAAAGCATTTACTTTCTGAGCGCAGAATCTTATGTCAAGTCCCTTTATTTGTAAATATTTTTATGTAGGTATCATTCACTTCATGTAGCACCGGTTGCCAAAGGCCCAAGAAATAAATAAAGGAAAATGACTCAAGTTAACATCTCTAGTTCCGTCATAAAAAATATGCCTTCTTGTTATGCGCCTCTATTTTTTTTGTTATGATAATAAGTTGCAAACGAGCAGACGTATCACCTGATGGTAAGCGATTACCGCCGCCCATAGACATCCGCAACATCAGATGCGTCACAAGTGCGTTGCTGACCTTCGGGGGATGGGGAAATGGATGTGGAGAGGTGTTGGGGTATGGGCTTCCGGTATCCTTACTCACTCGGTGAAACACAGCGCAAGCGCTATTTCACACCGGTTTTCAGTGAGGACCTTGTTATCACTCCGGTCGAGCCGGCCCATTCATGCCAAAGCGTGGCTCTCCCACGGTAAAATTTACTATTCTTCTATTGGAAATTCTGAGTTCTTCACACTTATTTTTTTCATAACTTACAACACAACGCTATCTGCCTATTTCTCTCGTTTCTCTGTCAATATCATCTGCAAAGCATTTACTTTCTGAGCGCAGAATCTTATGTTAATTCTCTTTATTTGTAAATAATTTTGTATAGTTATAATTCACTTCATGTAGAACCGGTTGCCAAAGGCCCAAGAAACAAAGAAAGGAAAATGACTGCATCACTACTAGTAAAGCTCCTGCATCTGTCCTAGGGTTTGAGCTTTTAACTAGTTTCATCTGCCTCTGTCAGCGTATAAATCACCATACAAAACGTTCCACTCCCGAAAGGACGGTCGGCTTGGAAGCAACGATTTTTCCACTTGCTGTGGTCAACTTCGTCAGGCGGCTTCCTCCGAGAGCCTGTACAAACACTTTTCGTTCGTTGTTCGATCGCTTGTTCGATTGAAAGAGTATTGGAGCATCAGAGGTCGTGTCGTACGAGTATGCTAATCTCTTGGTTTAGTCCCCGTTGCGCACGAAGTTAAAAGTAGGTTTTCATGTCATTCTTTCATTAGCCTTCCGAAAGCTTCGTTTTCTTGTCTTTCCGCTGCATTTAACAAAATCTCATACCTTTTTCCCTAAAAATTCGATTAGGTTCTGGTTTACGTGTGTTGTGGTTTCCATGGTAGCAAATTGGTTTTCCAGATTTAACTGGAACTATTCAGTTCCCATAGCGGCTTGGAGCAGAGTTGGCCGGAGCCTGCATTACATCAAACGGACACGTTCAACCATGAAGTCGATATTCAGATAGCCTCAGACAATTCGGTTATCACTACCGGTGTTAAACCTATTGATAAAACTGAGACGTCTCTGAATATGTGCTTTTGGTCCGTCAAGATGAAATTGATTTCGTTTTTGGTCAAAGCCCCAAGCTTTGTCAAGTCCACTTCCTTTGGGACTGTTTTTTAAAGAAAAATTTTAGCCCCTCTCGTTCGTGGAAGTTGACGAGTATTTGCACCTATGATTTCGACTTCCAAATCCATAGGATACTATTACCGATTCGCTGCAATTTAGTACTCCCAGTTTGGCGTTAAAGTCACCCGTAACAACCTCGTTGTGGGTCTTAGTGGTGAAGTGGAGAGCCCTCGGTATGTCGTCGAACATATCCTCTACCTCGTCATCCGAGTGGGCCGAGGTTGGTGCGTACACTTGCACTACATTGAGGCTATATCACTCGGTGAGCTTGACAATGAGGTATGCTACCTTGTTCTGTATACTAGATATTTTCACAACGTTGCTAGAAGGGACTTATTAACCAGATACTCAATACCACCTTGAGATTGCTGGTCTCCCAAACGGAAGTACATTGGATGGCTTAAGTCGAGGGTTATGGTGTCCTCCCCTTCTCTTCGGACTTCACATTACCCTAACATATGCTATCTAATCTTCTCAAATTCCACCTCGAGTTGTGCCATATGCGAGTCTAGCCGTAAAGTGCCGCCATTAAAAGTTGCCAAGATCAATCGCTTATAGTGGCTTCCCAAGGATTCTTAGCACCCTCTATCCCGCCGTTACCGTGGTCGTATCGATGCTGTGAGTAGGTATAGCGAAATATTTGTCGGATTCATTCAATAATTCAAATAATTTCAATAATTTTAGTGAAATAGAAAAAATACGTTAACTCCAACCAACTAAAATTGACTTGCAAGATAATTTTAATTAAAAAATATATTTTTGAATTTATCGTAAATATGTAAAATGTGTTGTGGATTATTAATTATTGTTGTGGATCATTTATCAGAACTCTAATGCGTAAAATATTGGTTAATCAAGTGGCTGTAGCTTGTTAGCACATAGCTTCGTCCTACATTTTTTTAACAAAAGTTAACTTTTTGAAAAATTAATTGGCTAACTGACCGCCACTGAACGCACAAAATATATTTTTTCCGATTTTGCCGCCCTTCCTATCATGGCGCCCGGGGCGGTCCGCCCCTCCGCCCCCCCCTCGCTACGCCACTGTTTAAGGAGCTTAGCCACAATTATGACTATGCCGCAGAGAAGTCTAGTTGAAACTATGATTTTACTGTAATCGTGTATTGTGCAACTCTAGTTTTGAAGAAATAAAATATTTACGATCACCATAAAAATATCGTTACATTCTCGATATTATTTTGATTTAAATATGTCAAAAACAAACAACAAGTTCACATAAAAGTAGAATTTTACATTCGTGATTTTTGTGACGTTATCTAACCACCGAATAAGCACTAAGAAAGGATTAAGGACCAAGAACAATTTTTGCTGACTTGAAGTAAAAGACACCTTCACAGGATAACTTTATTCTATTGGTAAGGACATTAATTACTTTATGTCTTTAAGTTCATTCGATTAGACAAAATCGGATACAGTTTTGAAGTAGATAGTTTTATATTTGGAGCATTCAACTTGTAACGACTACACAACCTTTCCTGACCAACTACTAAGTGAAAAGAAGTTTAAAAAAATCAGAAAAACTTCTACGATTGAACACATAAAACAACCACTACGATTTTGAATGAGCTTGCATGTGAAACTTCTTTATCAGCGATCATTCGGTGCCAAAAATAACGCATCTGCCGATATAATTATTATATTAAAATCATATTTTAAATATTTGTCGTCAATATCATAAATTACACATTTCATAATACCTATTATTGCAGTATTATTTATGTATAGTAATCGTTGCAAATTATCAAATGACACAATCATTATAATTAACTTCTCATATGATATTATATCACGATTTATCTACCTGTTACGTATCATTTGCTTTCGAATTTTATTGTGATATGCTGGGAAAAATAAAATATAATAATGATATAGGGACACATTACTTGTACTTATGTGGAGGAACAGCTGTTATGATCCTACCTACATAATAGAGAAATATCCTACCAAATGTTTTTTCCCATTCCATTTTGGGAAAAAAGGCCAGAAGTTCCTTCATGTGTGTGGACCAGGGATGTTATGGAGCTACAAGTCCGATACCCATAAGTCGGAACATTCGATTATTATTAGACCTTCAGTTCCAATTTCGGCTTTGAAACTTCTAAATCGGAGGTTTTATAGGAGGGCGGAGGTCAGAAGGGCGCGGGGGCGTATAATATTCAAAGTATTAGTAATGCCAGACGGGGACGGCAAAGACCCGCCCGGGGGAACAAAAAAAGAAAAATTCCAAACAGAAATCCCGGCACTACAGCAGACGATGAAGACTTCTACAAAGTGTATGTAAAATCTGGCTATAAGAAACTGTTTCTGAAGAATTCAGTGTGTGGAGGCTTTAATGTTGAAAAAATTGGAAACAACAACTTGATTGTTAAAAATGTCTCTTCAAAAATCACATCAATAGCATCACCAATATTAGGAGAATCAACGCAAATAAAATCTATATTACCGTTTCCCAGTCAAGTAATGCCAACAATTTCCTGTAAATCGACCAATTTTTACTGGAGTACTAACTTCAGCTTCAGTAAAATTGGTCGTTTTGGGATATATGTATCCCGACGACGGTAGTGGAAACAGTCGGCGTGCTACGTTACGTACCTACAAGTATTAGTAATGAAAAGCTCTTTAAAAAACTATCATGCTCATTTTAAATTATAGGCGTCCGTAGATTTACAAAATACAAAATTAATGTTCATAACAAACCATTCCAAACTGTAAGTCTCACATTCTTATCAACAACATTACCCGACTATGTGTATTTGGACTTGTTTAGGTTTCGAGTGTACCATTACCACACGCCTTTTCTCCAATGTTTGAAGTGTTTTAAATTTAATCATGGTGCAAAAATTTGTAAATCTGCGCAAAAATGTTCAGTCTGCTCAGAGGAGCACCATTTTAGCGAATAGACTTCTAATAAAGTTGCCAAATGTATCAACTGCCAAGGCGCACACCTTGCCATTGCTCGGGACTGTCCCATTAAAAAGCAGAAAATCAAAGTCGAAAAAAAAAAAAAACTGATACAGACCATCAAAGAGCGCAAAATTGAATATCTCGGTCATGTGCTTAGGTACGAAAGATACATGCTGCTTCAATTGATAATGATGGGCAAGGTGCAGGGAAGAGACACGCTGGACAAATAAAAAAAATCAATGTAATAATGTTTTTATAGGTACGTTGTTTTTGTGAAAATTTGATCGTTGACGCAGCGCAAGCAATGAAAGCTCTCAAAATGAATAATATTATTCTTGCAACACAATTATTTCATTGATGCTGACGCTCCTTTTGGTCATATTCTGATGATATTATATCATATGGCTTTCCTCGATAACTGGGTTATCCAACAGTGATAGAACGTTTCAAATCAGATCAGTACTTCCTGAGATTAGCGCGTTTAACCAAACAAACAAACTGTCAACTTTATAACATTACAGTATAGATAATAATAAATTTAATATGATTAAAATGAACTCAACCGTACATAGCAACGCACAGGTGACTTCATCGACAATGCGTTAATAATTTTATTCCGACGTGGATACGATATAAATGTTTACTTTTCGTCACCTTTACATGTTAATTACTAATACGGCATGATTGACTGGATAAGTTATTATACGGATCACGGATGGACTATTATGGATACTGATTGAGATCTATTGCGATTGCAATTGTTGTTGTTGTATGTAACGGATGGGTTTGTTAGGGGCTTCAAAGTGTCTTTTTTCATTAAAAACTCGCAAAGTACAACACAGAAAAGCATTCACACACAGTGATGTAGGTCACGCGCCGACATGCAAAGTCCGCATACTGCAAGATCTCTCGAGGCTCCGGGGGCGGGACAATCATCTTTAATATCTAGAAGTTTACACAGGGCCTGATACATTCATACGTGTATAGTTAAAGCCACGCCTGTATCACAAACTGTGTTTTAACAGCGACAACCCTAAGGGGCTGTGGTGGTTCTCTCGCTCAGTAACATGATTGTGGCCAAGTTACGGAGCGGGAGCGCGTGAAACTCCGCCCTCTCTTTCTATAAGCAAGTTATCCAGCAAAGGAGATGGCGAAGTAGGACCGGGAGAGGTTTAGAGCTCTCCCGGTTCGCCTGGCAATCCAAATTCGCAAAACGATCTCCGTCCTCCATAAGCGCAAACCTAAGGGTGAGTTCCACAGAATTTTCTTTCGATGGTGCATCTACTTACCCGGGTTCTAGTACCCGAGACGGCGTGTGGTTTTTAGTCGGTTGGAGTATGAAATAGCCACAGAAAAAAATGTGTTTGGTCGACACAATACAAGCTTACATTCAATGTCATTATTGATAACTGCACAGGAGTAAATTCCTACCCACAATTAGATAATACAAGCAATTTATCATGATACTCGTGTCTCGCAGATAACGAATGTAAGTACAGTTGCAACGGACGTAAAAATTCCACTAGAAATTATGTTATTAGATGATGCAGCACAGTTAGACAGAGATAGAAAAACGATACTTCACCATGGTACACGTCGCTATCCAAACCTTATCAAAGTTTCCATATTAGATTTAACATCAAAAAATGTGTAGATGTATGTATTGTATAACGTATTTACATTTTATATTATACAATACAAGACCACGAAATGTTTACGGGGGGAAAGATCTTCGTTTTATGTAACATTTTTCATTGATACTCCGCTTTTATTAGTTGTAACGCAATATACTAAATACATAAGTAGTCTATAGATAGTCTTCTCAGAAAAATATAGTTATCCAACTATAAAAGAAAATCTAGATAAAACCACAGAACCCGTTATTAACGCGTTCAACTAAATAAACCTCATCAGCTTTATAAAATGTATGTAATACTTGCTGAGCCCGCGACTTCGTCTGCGTGGAGCGCGTATTTATACAACTTTTCATCCCCCCTTTCAACCCCTTACAACCTCTTTTTCACATTAAAACGTAGCCTATGTCCTTTTGTAGACTCTAGACTACATTTGTATCAAATTTCATTTAGATCGGTTGAGTAGTTTTGGCAACAGACATCGCATTTATAATATTAATTATAGTAAAGGTTATATTTCATGTCATGAAATATTCGAATAGAACACTATAAAATTAACAATCCTATAGTCTCGTCATAACAATTACGCTGTCTAATATTACAGGTCTTGTTTTATATCTATACCTATCACACATACGTACTGAAAAATCATTAACCTTGTTTTATTTAGTACTTACTCAATTAAGACGTAGTAAATTCGAACAGGTACTGAACTATATCAGATAAATTAATCAATCTAAATGTTGATTAAATGATAACCTATTTATTTCTTCCGTCGGATACGTCTATTTATCTATACAAATAAATAAAAATGGAGTGTCTGTTTGTAATATTAAAATAACCGCTTTTTACTAAATGCATATGTATGTATACACGGTACATAGAGCAAAAACGTATTTAAAAAAAATTTTGGCTGTCTGTCTGTTTGTTCCGAGTAATTTCTGGAACGACTGGACCGATTTTGACGGGACTTTCACTGACAGGTAGCTGGTGATCCAGGTAGTAACTTAGGCTACTTTTTTAGACTAACTTTGTCCCGCGGCGTTACTCGCGGTACGACGATAACCGCGGGTAACACCGCGGAGTTCAGCTAGTAACATATATAACTCAAATAGTTGAGTCACGCATCTTCGTTTGCGTCTTTTTTCAAACATGCCCGGCTACTATTGGTCTAATCGTGATTTTAACTATCATATCTTAGTTACCGGCACGCCAGCAAAACGCCCATTTTACAAAATACGTGATTTTCCGTAAGATAATTTCGGAGTTTATCCTGAGTAACAACGTGACACGAGAATTATATACCTAATCTTTTAAGTTATAACGTACAGTTTCTTTATTGAAATACGCTTTGATACCGATTAATACTAGACTACTGTGGAATAATAATTGTGTGCATATACACATGCAAAATGCAATAAAGCATACAAGATTTGCATAACAAGAATTAGACTTATTAGACTTTATTTATACCAAGAAATATTATCATAAAACGGTAACAAGAAGGAAGATCGGGTTTAATAATATCACGCTATTCAATTGGTGATGAAAACTGCTCAAAACGGGGTTTTATCAATATGTAGTAAGATAGAAATGATAAATTATTTTAATTTCGTAAGTAAATCTTTACAGTTATTTTTACTTTTACTAGTCTTGTGCCCAACAGCTAAATATATCGGGATTCCTTTAGACTCATTCTAGAAAGAAACGCTGAAACTCCAATCTACGAGTATAGTTTTGTAACTTATTACAAATACCTACACGTAGTAATACGTAAATTGAGTCCTATGATGAAAGTTTTGCTATGGCAAGTAGCAGTAGGAACAACAGATCTAGTAGTTAATACGTATTTTTTTGTCTTTTCGCCTGACCTCATGAGGCGATGAAAATTTAACTGAGAGACATAGAGACCTTAAAATTTTAAATATAAATTACCGTGGGAGAGCCACGCTCCGGCACGAATAGGCCGGCTCGACCAGAGTGATACCACGGTCTAACAGAAAACCGGTGTGAAATAGCGCTTGCGCTGTGTTTCACCGAGTGAGTGAGGATCCCCCACATCCCTTTCTTCATCCCCCAAAGGTGTGACGCCTCTGGTGTTGCAGGTGTTCATGGCCGGCGGTAATCGCTTACCATCAGATGATACGACTGCTCGTATGCCACCTATGCCATAAAAAAAGAAAATAGTACACAATTAAATAAATAATTTATAGTCCCTGCAAATTAATTTAAAGCTATCAAATTCTGCACACAAAATACAAAACCAGTTTCGTGTGCAGTGTGTCTTGGATTTGCACACTGCAAAGACGCATCACACATAACGTTTATCACAGCATCTAGGAATATGGTCCTCGTCATCGCACGCTACACCGACGACCACGGTATCATACTAATGACTTTATAAATAGTAAATATGAATACAGTACCTACTTACAGTATAGCACAACAGGTATAGTAGTAAAATGTTAGTTTTTATTATCTTTGCAGTCACATTATCCTGCGTAGTTTTCGCTCTTACGACCACGCGGGATGAATAACAGTAATGTCACTTCGTATTATTAATCCGTTATCACATAGACCACATAGATCATCAAAAGCCTTTTATAGCCCACTGCTGGACAAATGCCTCTCATCCTCCTCCTCCAGGAAGGAGCTTATTAGAAAGTTATCATCATCAACAACCCATAATGCTCCACAGCTGGGCTCGAGTCTCGTCTCAGGTGATGGTTAAGGCCATACGTCTCCACGCTAGCTGAGTGCGGGTTGAAGGCTGGCAACACAATGTTGTGGCTACGTAATCTTGCAGGGATGTTTTTAAGCCACTCAAAGAACTCGAACTAAGCTTCACGATTGTTATCCTATGATAACAACCGGGATCGACTGCCTGCTTAACATTGATTGTTTCTAATCACCGAAGTGCAACTGGGCTATGAGCTCCCCTTGAGAAACTACGAGTAACAGCTCTAGAAAAATTAGCCATTAAATCAGCAGGATTACGCTTAGAAAAGCCGAAAGGCCGAAGGCCCCGTATAATTGTAAAAGACGTACCCAGTTCTATGGAGGATCGTACTTTCCTAACAGCTTTATATCGTCAGAATATCAAGGACGAATTAAAATTAACTGAAAGCGACTTTTTAAAATCAACCAAAATTGTCAGGCATCGTAAACTAGAACACGGACGCCAATGGATAGGCTTAGAATTAGAGACAGAAGTTAGGAAACACTTAGCTAGCACAAAAGATAAATTATACATAGACTGGGCCACTTGTAGGTTTATAGACGACTTAGAAGTAGTTCGTTGCTTAAACTGTCAACAATTCGGTCATGTTCAAAAGTTTTGCACTATTAAAACTCCTACCTGTGCCAATTGCGCCGGCAGCCACGATACAAGAGCTTGTTCGATTAAGGACACACCAGATTTTAAACCGAAATGCGCACAATGCAGCCGGTACAAAAAACCATGTGACCATCGATGTGGATCACAGGACTGCTCCACATATAAACTTAAATTAGAGCAGCTAATCCTAAACACTAATTACTGAATAGTTTTACAGCAGTAGTTTAGTAATTGTAGTACTTAATTAATAATGGATAATATCTCAATAGGCCAGTTAAACCTTCATAATGACAAAATAGCTACGTCAGAATTAGACAATTTAGTTTTGGAACAAAAGTTAGATATTGTCCTTATACAAGAACAATATCAAAGCGCTCGCTTGCGGAACAATGTAGTACAACTAGATGGCCGGTCACGGGCTGGGATATATGTTGCAAGTTCTACTTTTACGGTAACATCTTTGCGTAACCTTATGACGTCACACTGCGCCGTTGCTGAGATTTCATCCTCCACCTGTAAGGTTTATGTAGTGAGCTGTTATTTTCAGTTTTCACATCCCATTGATCCTCATCTACATCATTTACGTTTCGTTTTGCGGTCCCTCGTGGGACACAAAATTATCATTGGCGCTGATGTCAATGCATCTTCTACTTTATGGTATGGCAAGCTGCGTTCAACTGACATGGCCCGGCGCTGTGCGGTTGAAGATTTTATTGCGGAAATGAATCTTACCATTCACAATACCCCTGATGCACCACCAACTTTTTGCAGCCCCATGGGTGAGTCTTCTATTGACGTGACGCTTACGCGCGGCGACGTCTCGATATCTGGATGGCGTGTCCTACCGGACGCATCCTGTAGTGATCACCGCTTAATCGTGTACGAATTCATACCAATTGTTGCACAACATCCACTAATAACTCCGTACAATTTTAGATATAAAACTAAAGGGGCAAATTGGGCTTTATTTGGTTCACTATTTGCAGTACATGCCAAAGACTTCACTCGCAGTTGTCTATCAGCTGAGGAATGCGCAGAAATATTGTCAGACACTTTCACATATTGTGCTGATGTTTGTATAGGCCGCGGATCTATCACTAGCACTCGTAGATGTGATTGGTGGAACTATAAATTGGTCGAATTACGTAGAATCCATCGGAAAGCTCGTAAAAAACTAAATGTCATTAAAAAGCGTAACGTAACAGGAGATATTTACAATAATGCTCTCATTGCTCTTAGAGTTGCTAGGTCTCACTACAGGGCAGCAGTGGAGAAATCAAAGGGAAATTTAATACGCAAACTTGTAGATAAACTCGATAGAGAGGGTCCGTGGTCACCTTTGTATCATGAATTTAAGGCAAATAGATCTATCGACCTTGCATACGTACAGAACATCAAAATTCATAACAGTTATACTACAGGAGTAGAAGAAACAGCAAAATATCTTTTAGAATCACTTGTGCCCGACGATCGGCCGGAGGATGACACTGATTATCACCGACAAATTAGGCAGTGGGCCATCGAACCACCATTGTCTCCAACGTCTGACTTACCATCTTCAGACGAATTTCTTGATATTGTTAGGTCATTACCACTAAACAAGGCTTCGGGCGACGATAAAATATCAAATAAAATGATAAAAGAAGCTTGTAAACTCTCGGGTGAAACGATTTTAACAGTTTTTAAACGTTGCATTGCGGAAGGAGTATTTCCTAGTGTTTGGCGGTGCGGTAATATTCGTATAATACCAAAACAGGGCGATAAGCCGCCGGACGATCCTGGGTCCTATCGGCCTATAACACTGTTGCCATCGCTAGGAAAGCTTTTAGAACGTCTTGTAGTGCCTCGACTTCTACCGGGTGGAGTTAAATTTCATGATAGACAATTCGGATTTACGTTGGGAAAATCAACAACAGATGCGGTCATATCTGTAAGGAAAACTGTCACCGAGTCAAGGTTTCAATACGTCTTAGGTATCTTCTTAGATATATCTGGCGCCTTCGACAACGCGTGGTGGCCCATGTTATTGCTAAAATTAAAATCAAGAGGATGCTTTAAAAATATTTATTCGCTAATCTCCTCATACTTCACACAAGGCACAACAAAATTAAGACTTGGGCATCATTCTGTGTCGAAGGCGCTTACGATGGGGTGTCCTCAGGGCTCGGTGCTAGGTCCATACTTGTGGAATATAGGCTTCGACGATTTTCTTACAATACCTATACCACCCGGATGTACTCTAAACGCGTATGCGGACGACGGTTTATTACTGGTGGAATCTGATACTAGAGCGGGGCTTGAGAGTCTGGCTAATAGATGTTTGAACTTAGTATCTCTATGGGGTGTACGTAATCGCTTGACTTTTGCACCAAACAAAACCTTCCAGCTACTTCTGAAAGGTAACCTCAAATCACCGCCGTGTATTAAATTTCAAAATGTTACTGTTAAAAATAAAACCTCGGTTTGCTATTTGGGATTAGTTTTAGAAAGAAATTTTTCATTTATCGAACATATTAGAACAGTTAATGAAAAGTCTAAAAAAAGTTTCTTTGCTCTGACGAGAATATCAACTGCCACATGGGGTCTTTCATTTAATACATTAAAAATCATATATGGAGCTACTTATTTGGGTGCTGTTTGCTATGGTGCTCCCGTATGGGCCGATAGAGCGACTGTAGGTGCTGTCCGTCGCAAACTGCTACAAGGCCAACGACTTGCATTAATCTTCTTATGCAAAGCATATAGGACGGTTAGTACTGAGGCATTACCGGTATTGGCGGGTGTTCTTCCGGTCGATCTCGAGGTGCAAAGACGTGCAGCCATGTACTATTCTACAAAACAAAACATGGAATGCGATTTTTTGGGCGTACGAGACCGCGATAAAATCATAAGATTGTTTCAACAGCAATCCAATGTCTATGACGACCTAATGGATGAATGGCAACAACGATGGGACGAATCATCTAAGGGGCGCCACCTCTACCAGTTCTTTCCATCTGTTCGCGAACGGATGTCGAGGACATGGCTCGAGGTAGATCACTGTGTCGCTCAATTTCTTACGGGCCACGGTAACTTTAAGAGCAAACTACACTCATTTAAATTAGTCGATTCACCTTTGTGTCAATGCTCAACACCCGATACTAGCTGTGAACAATCGGCTCATCATGTTCTCTGGGAGTGTAGTCTTTGGTACAATGAACGTAACACAATGCTAAATAGCTTACAAATGACATCTGGGGCAGTATACTATGGGGATCTTGTGTCAACTGCGGTGAATTTCCGTGCGTTTAGGCGATTCTGCCATACATACTATAGTAATCAAATATAGCTCACTTAGGACCCCTAATACTTTATCCGTGGTGCTTCCCGGTTTAAAAAAAGGTGTCTGCCTATTTTGACTTCATTTTGTCTCCCGCTTTGCTAAGGAGGGAAGTGGACTTATCATATTTCCAACTCCTCCTGTTTTTCTTCTGATTAATTTCGTTGCGGGTTCCAAGACAGTTAATATTTTTTCCTGGGACTTCCCGAGTGTCATAACTCGGTGTGTTCGTGGGTCACTGCTGTTGATCCTGGTGTACAGGAGTTACAGCGGTGGGCGTGTGGGTGGGATTAGTCCCAGCTCTAGAAAAATTATTAAAACGAGCGGGTGAAGATGCACCGCTCAACTAGTCAAGAATAAACCCTAATGAGATCTCGAAATTCAATTATGTTTTACACGTGTACGTATTAATAACTAACCGCTAATCGCTTCACTCGCTTCATAGGTGGTTTACCACATTAACATTCAACGCAGCATTAACCTTGCGAAGGGTTTCTTGTGGTAAATAGAACGCTAGAATTTGTAGCTTTAAAACTAGTACTCGTTAACCGAGCTTTGCTCAGTATTTTTTCTTTTTTTGCAATTTAAGAAGAAAAGTACTTGCTAGATCGATTTATCGCCCCCGAAACAGATTAAAAAGCTATAACCTGACTACCGGGGCCGGTCACCCCAGTCATTATTACGTATCTATTGACACCTCATTCATTGAAATCGATTCAGTAGTTTAGGAGCTACGTTTAAACATACAAACATATGTATACTGTCAAAATTATTGCTCTTAATTTTGTCTTCGTCGTACTCGAGTGAAAAAGTAGGGTTCTACATTAGGTAAAAGTGAACACATAATGTAACTATTCGTCGCTCACGATTCAGTTTTTACTGCCTTTCCGTAGGCAGAAGTAGTACACTTTATAGAGCAGCAATTTTTCTTATGTCATTGTCACATTGTAAACCAGAATAACTAATAATCTTTCATTTTATATTGCCCTAAGACGAACTTAGTTCAGACCTGTTTTAAAACCTTTTCTTAGAAAACTTTTCAACCTATGAAATACCTCCCTGTTAAATTCCAACTTTCTAGTACAAAGTAGATTTTTCTTTCATTTTAGTGTCAATTCAAGAAGGCTACACGTGCGCACTTAGTATAACATAATCATGGACTTCCTTACTGTAAGTAGAACTAAATTCTAAACTAAACTAAGAATAAGTTGAACTTAAATCAACGTCATAGTACTTTAAAAAAATATCGTCCTTAATTCATCCGTCTATAAATTATAAGAAGCTAAAAACCCATCTATCTATTTAAAAATAAAATATTTGTATGCATACAAACTTCTAATTAAGTGGTTTATCGACTTTAATAATACATTCTGGAAGATTTTCATCCCTTTTTCTAAGTTACAAACGCAACCATATCATTTTAAATATACCTCCTTCATTGGTGAAAACCAATTTTCCAAATGCAAAAGAAAATTTGTAATTAAAAATAGTTATTGTTATAAAAACAAAGCGTTGCTTTTGGATATTTTTCAATACAAAATTATTAAACAGTTGTTTTAACTGACTGTTAGCGGGACTTTCATAACTATAAATTTAAGTTAACAACTTTAGCGAACCACAAACAGAATTTTAACGAGATCTTCACGAATAATAGTGCCTTACAAACAACTTTTAAGTTTGCAGCAAAATTTAATTCAAATTTTAATTGATTTGTAAGATAAGATTCATCTTCTTTTAAAGATAATAATTAATATCTCTATTATTTCATACCAGTACTATAAAAATCTCAACCTTTTTTTATATAAAAATCTTTTATCAGCCCTACCCTAAAGGTAGATCATCAATAGCCTCTAATAATCCACAGCTGAACATAAACTTCTCCTGAGAAAAGAGGTTGTGGCCTGGTCACACGGTGATATAGGGTTTGTTTCAAATTTTCTTCCCTTTGCAGATCTTTTGTCCTTCTTAGTTTGCTGCCAATCATATCTTAGAAGGAATGGTGATTCTCCGTATACTTAATCCCCCACCGAAAAACCACAAAAAAGGGGTATAACTTACTTTTATTTGAGACTTTTTGGTTGCCTGCAAACATAGGCACACATTTCTCTATGAAAAAATCATGTGATGCAATCATTCGACCTCCTTATACTTTGAAAAGCCACTAACCGACAAGAGTGTGCTTAATTCTTATAGTATTGGCACATTTACAATGGTAATGTTCTTTGCTACGTACGTGCAATTGAGCATAGTTAGTATTAGATTAGAAAAGTTAACAAACCAAGTAAATAAATAAATCAGAGTTAATAATTGCAGTACAGTGGCTATATAAGTTCTATCTCCGTGATAAGACGCATACTATCGGTATTTTGATTTGTGATAACAAATACATTATCGATTATATATAAATAGGTATAAATGTAACATCACATAGATTGAAGTGTATAAATTGTATCATATCCTTGCAGCTAACTAGTCTTAAGGAGTTGGAACTTGAAACTTGTCGCTGTTGAGTGATTAAATCGGATTGAAAGAATGAGCAACGATAAACAGTGAGTACAAATATGTAAAGACTTCTTTATTATAAGAAATATAAATTCAAACAAGCAAGTAATTCGAATTGATTTTACGTGATAACAAGATGTTATAAGACTTTTCTTTTTACTTATTACAAATTTAACCGTACCATTTAAAGTGATTGTGATTTTGTTTTGTTTAATTATAGAAGAAGATTTAAATCTTTATTTTTCGAATTTTATTTTATTTTTTAGATGTATTTTATAACATACCTGTCCATTTTACTATAGTTATTTTGCTATATTATTTCTTAATTAATTTACGTTATCGTTATCGTATAAAAACACTGCTACTTTACCACATTAAATTCATAGAACTAGTCAATCTGAATCTATAATAATAATTAAATAATAAATATGTAAACATAAATACTAGTAAAATAATAATCATCAATCGTAATAATTATTAACAACAACACAAGACTTAGAATAGATCAATGGACTTAAGTATACAATTTTATAAACAAGATATATTTTGTATTAACATTACTTTTAAATTAACTATTAGGATGTAAAAAACTAGATTCATAATCATAAATACAGGTAATCTAAAAAGTCAATAAAGTTAATTATAATTTATAGGCATTTAATTAAAAGTACTAACATAAAACTAAAACCCATTTTGATTGTTAGTTGAATTTCAATCACAATTCATTAAGTTTCTTTGAGATCGATTTCTTTGACTTCAACAATTTAATATACATAATAAACATGTTTAGTTTGATTCTGCCCTTTTCATATTTAAACTTTTTCATCCTAGCCTTCATTACTCCCAAGATTATTAAGGGTCGACTACTAGTTAAATTTAAACTTAAACCCAAATTTTCTTTATTTGATGAAAAAAAAGTTTGAAACTAAATTTGTGTCAGATGATAGTTACTAGATTTTGATTGTTAAATATACTTAATTATATTTAAAAAAATCGTGCCATGAACACTACTTTAGTACTATATATATACTACTACTACTAGACTTTCTTTATTTCTGTTAATTGATTGAAATCCTTACAAACTGCATTAACTATCCTGGTCTTAGGCAGTTCAAGAAAGAACATACACACAATTATATCGAATCTCTATGTAACTGAATTAATTTATATTCTCCTGTACACATATATAAAGTACGATAATAATAATTATCTACATGTAATGTAAAATAAAAATACCTTAGCTCATACAACCTTCCAGTATTTTAAATGAAATGACCAAGTGGCCTAGATAAACTCAGTCGATGTCATTGTAACGTTTTTATATTATGTGTCAATCGTTTTACCGTCATTTCTGATAACCAGATAAATATTATGTACATAATCTATCAACATCTTATATATTATTAACTAACAAGCCGGCTTCATACGCGGTTCTAAAATCAGACCATGTTTTTATTTATTTTCATGCTCTGTAGCTTTTTGAAAGAATCATTCATTGATTTCATATAACAATTGGATCATTTACCGGTATTATTAACATTCGTTATCATTATTTCATCAAATTAAAACAAACCAAATCAACATCATCTTTATTATTCCACTGTTGGGCATAGGCCTAAGACGTAAATTAGACAAATGAGGTTTTGGCCGACGATTATTAATTATTTATTTATTAATCTGTGACGATATTTTGCTCACCAGACAGATTGGTATAGAATTTGTTTAAGTTTTCCTTCTCTTTGCTGTGCTGTTTTCTTGAGTAATTTGCTTTTTTTATCGGCTCTTACGTCACCCTCGGAATGAATCGGGATGGTTCTTAATCTGCAACAACATGGCTATTTATACACAGAGACAGGCGGTGGAGGACTTATGTAGTGATGTCTTAGAATTTTATAAAAGTCTTTGTTCATATTAAACAAACATAAAGCTATGATCATCTTAGTATGAAACACCAAGTTATATTCATTACAAAATCATAATTCTTTGAAACTCAATGCACCGTCAACTACCGTTGCCTGGAATATATCGCTTTCGGCAATAAGGTCGCCCTTTGTAGATTATACAATAGTCATTTTCTGTACTCTCTTAAACCTGTAATACAGTGTACAAATAAAGAGTTTTCTATTCATCTACCAATGTTACTGATCTCCACTTTAATATCAAGTGTTAACATTACTATGTCTTTAACGTTTAGATGGTTCATGTTATAATTAGATCATGACGATCCGAGTATTGTCTGCTGTTTTTTTTTAATAAGACTAAAAGTATATGTTTTTACATTGTAGCTCCCAAAACGTTGAAAGGTGAATATTGTAGTAGTCATAAGTTATTGCTATGGATCTTATTATAAGGGAACTAACTGTGTGTTTTTATGAGAAATAAAATTCTTGAATCACAATTTCCTGTTTTCCTATCTTATATTTTAATTTCATTTACTTTGAATAACGGTGTATTACTAGTAAATAATATAGGTCTATGTTTCATCATATAATGACAGAATTTGGATATCAACAGAAAAGGGACAATCGTAGCATAACTCCATAGAGTTCAGAGTTCAGAGTTACGTGCAGGTACATTAATTTAAAATTTTACTATTTACATGGTAAATGTAGTTGGTATGGAAATAGCAGAAACATCTAACCTATAGTACACCAATTTTATTATATTCATAGTGTACGAATATATTGTAAATACATATGTATATTTGTATATACAGGTACATTTATTTGTATTTCAAATAATGTATATGTAATGCTGTGTAGTGTATATTTTAGTGGATTAGATATGTAACCTACATGCGTTCACCTCACATGATTTCTACATCACCCAAAAATTAAATGACAGAGAATGAATGCTTTAAGCATTAAGTTCGCAGACGCACAAGAGTGCATAAAGTTAAAATAAGTAAAACCGAATCAGTGAAATCATATCTCGAGTCACCAAAATATATAAATGAAAGTTATGAAGTGCGGTTAGTATTTCAATTTAGTTAGAAAGTGAAATCTGTTATGAGTTTGATGCTTAAAGTGATTTAGTGTTATCTTATCAAATAAATGATTGCTGGTGGGGATTTTATCAGAGCACATGACAGTTTTTAATAGTATTTGTTAGTCATGCACCTAATTAATGTATTTATACCTATCGATTTAAAACATTTTTATTTATGTTTATAGTGGTCTACTCGATATCACTATTATTTTAATATGTTATTGGACATTTTGTCTTGATTATATTTTTAAATATTACGTTTAAATATTATTAATATATGTTTTTCTTCATTTCAGTCACAAAACTAATATTTTAAGATTTTCAATCTTACATTGTCCTTGCCCTGTCCTTGTTTTTAGCATGAGCAATTGAAAATCTAAATGAAACATGATTTTTGCTCGCACTTATAGAAGTTAATACGTTAAAATATTTCTACTAGGCTCAATAACAAACAGTTTTAAAATATATTTGACAATTATTATATTTTCATTACACGAGTAAAATATTCTTGTAAATTGTGATGGTAAAATTATAGTTCATGGTAAACTAAGTACAAAACCCTAGTCCAAGATAGGCGCTACTTTAATGATCATCATCAGCAGTCCACTGCCAGTCCACTGATAGACATAGGCCTTACCCTAGGCTCACTACAGAGTAGGGTTGCCAGATTGCCGGGAAATCCGGTATTGTCCCGGAATTTTGCATCTAATCCCGTGTCCAGTAATTAGACCTTATTATCCCGGATTCCTGATGACTAACTGCAGACTCCTATCAATTTTACTGGTCTTATTTTATCAGTTTTGCAAAGCTTTGACTAAGAAAAACTATTAAAAATGTCGAAATTCAGTGATAACCTCAACTTCAAGATATTTTACTATGTTCACGATCGAGCGACCCGACACAGTGGTCCTTTTTTTAGAACTGTCCCGGATTTGATAAATTTCTAACTGCCAACCCTACTACAGAGCCCGGTCTGGAACTTCTGTTTTGTCACAGGTTTTGCTAATTTATTGTATTTTTGTTCAGGAAACCTAAAGTATATAATAATATACTAGAATGTATTGGCAACACTCCAATGGTGAGACTAAATCGAATACCCAAGGATTATGGACTGGAGTGCGAAATGTGTAAGTATCTGCAATTGATGTTAAGGTACCAATTATCGATTTACAAGTAAGTTTATACAAACTTTAAATATTACTCAAAATAACTGTAAGTTTAAAATTCTGCTAAACATGTCTAAGACACATATGTGAATTTACTTTTATGAAATCTTATTTTCGTCTTTATTAACATAATGTTGGCCACCGCTACAAAAGATAGCTTAAGTCCTTTTTCAAGGTCCAATCTATCTCTATAGAGATATTCATCCATATCAGTTCATGACTGCCTCGTTGGTCTCGCGGTTGGCGTGTGCGACTGCTGATCATGAGGTCTCGGGTTCGATTCCAGGGTCGGATCAAATGTTTGTATGATCTACAAATATTTGTTTCGGAGTTTGGGTGTTTTCTATGTATAATATGTATGTATTTACAAAAAAAAAGTATATTTGTATTTGCATCAGTTATCTGGTACCCATAACACAAGCTCTGCTTAGCTTGGGACTAGATGGCATTGTGTGTTAGATGTCCGAAATATTTATTTATTTATTTAATTTAGCAGTGAAAGTGTGAAAACAGTCAGACAGAGAATTTCAAGAGAGAATCTTGAATTTATAATATTAATATTCAAAATTCAGGAGTATAGTATACTTTTGAATATAGAATTCATAATAATAACAGTATAGTATGATAGCAGAGAAATTTAATTTTTATATGTAACTAGCCGACCCAGCAAACTTCATACCGCAATATTTACATATTTGTCTCAGCTTCCCACAGGCAGCGTACAGTCACGGACAAAAAAATTGATTCTTTCCATTATCTTTTTATTTGTCTTGTACACAAAGGTTTTCCTAACTATAACGAACACATAATTAAAAGAATCATTTAATTTGGTGAAACTGGTCGGATGTTATGCGTGTACATACATTTCGGCGATTCATTTATTTAAATAGATATGCTGAACTTAAAAATTGACCGATAACAGTAGTATTGTAGCTTTAGCAAGAAAACAGGTTGAAACTATGGTAGCGAATCTCATGTGTATTATCTGTTATAAGATCTGTTAAATGAAAATACAGAATTAAAAAAAAATAACATAAAATTCAAAACAATGGTGTTTGGAACTGCACATTTGCATCATGAAAATCATAGATCACGGAAAAGATGCAGAAACGTCTCAATAGTGTGGGTCACCATGCTGCATTGTCTCCATTCGCAGTGAGTATGGTGACCAATACTCTTGGTTTCAGCTCACTATTTCCATCCGGCCGAGGAGAATCATTTTGACAGACTCAAATATATTATCAAATCTCAAATATAATAAAAAACTAGTTTTTTAAATTAAGCGTTGTTTCAAGTCTGTAAAATCCGATCACATCACACATTTTTGTAAGATCCTGCATATGCATAGTCAAGGTAAAGTTTAGATAAAAGATTATATCAATATCATTATCAGTATTTGAAGGTTTAATGTGTTGGTTAATCTGTAACAATACTTAGAAATACATTGAACCTACATCGTGTACTAATCGTGATAAAAATCTATGTATCAACATTATTTACCTACCACTGAGTTTGATCCGTGATATGTGACTTAATTCAATTAATACCTACAACGTCTAATGCTCGTGATAAGTACCTACATTTATGTACTAGTTGTTGCCCGCGGCTCCGACCGCGTGTATGTCGGTTATCTCGGCCAATAGTAGCCTATGTGTTATTCTGCTGTATAAGCTTTATTACTGCAAAGTTTCATCCAAATCCGATCAGTACATTTTGCGTGAAAGAGTAACAAACATCCATCCATACCTACAAACTTTCGCGTTTATAACATTAGTAGAATATGTCTCAACTGTCTAGTTGCTCTAGCGGATAGCATATGTGACTGTGGTTCAAGAGGTCGCGGCTTCAATTCCCGTGTTATGCTCAAAAGTGTTATTTAGTTTTCTAACTATAGAAATGCTTAATGACAACCTGGAGTTTGAAAGTTGGGGTAAAATTCCCGTGCCTCGGAGAGTACGTAAAGCTATCGGTCCTGCGCCTGGTCTCTCCCCGGTCGTGTCGGATGGGCGACGGACGGCCATCCGATTATAAGAGAGTGAGGGAACAGAGAGTGCACCTGCTTTTGTGCACTATATATCTTCTGCATGCTTGACTGGTCTCCGTAGAGACTGGCCATCGCCGCCGTAGCCGAAATCGTCTCGGGTTTAATTTCCGGGTAGGACCAAATGTTTGTATAATTTGCAAATATTTGTTTCAGAGTTTCGAGGTTTTTTATTTATAATACGTATGTAACTATTTACAAAAAAGTATATATGTATTTATATTAGTTGTCTAGTCCATAATACAAGCTCTGCTTAGTTTGGGACTAGAAGGCGTTGTGTATCAGATGTCTGAAATATTATTGTCTGTAAATATTGTTATGCATTGATTCTCTGTTCCATGATCGCTAGAATACAAACAAAACCACATCATAAGTCATGCTTTCGAAAAAAGTGTACTATCATGTATTATCATAAATGATTTTATTTCAGTTGCGAAATGCGAGTTCTTAAATCCTGGGGGATCTATAAAGGATCGCATTTCGTACACTATGGTGCAAGATGGAGAGAGAAGAGGTCTCATTAATTCTAAGAGTAGACTTATAGAGCCAACCTCTGGAAACACCGGCATTGGTGTGTCATTGACCTGTGCTGTACGAGGTAATTCAATTTATTTAACAAATTTGTCTTATTTCTCTTTTAATTCAATGAAAAAGAATGGTTTAAAAAACTATAACCTATTTTTAATGAAAAATTTAGATAAAATTTATATAACCTTCTATGACCCGGCGAACTTCGTACCGCCATATTTACATATCTGTCTCAGCTTCCCACAGGCAGTGTACAGTCGCGGACAAAAAACTTTTCCCGTTATCTTTTAATTTTTTTGTACCTACACAAACCATGTCCTAACAATAAGGAACACATAAAAAAAGAATTATTTAATTTGGTGCAGCCGATCGGAAGTTATGCGCGTAGGTACATACATTTTGGCGATTCAGTTACATATATATATAGATGTTGGTTGTTCAAGTATTGGTAGTACGTACATACAGCACAAAATAAGTTTTGTTAGGCTTAGGTATTTCAATAGTAAAAGGTCTATAACTATAGCTCATTGAAACATCATTCAGATATCTGTTGATTTTATCCTTTGAAGTATAAATTTATTTAATCCTTTTATAATATTATGGACATTTACAGGTTGTCGATGATGACTAAATTTTTCAAATTTTTCATTCCATTTTTAAATAAGCAGTCGTTAAAAAATAATGCAGACATGGAAATTCATCATTACCACACCTTATCTTCTTGAAACAATATGCATTGCTTAACATTATCGTTTTTCATTTAGCTACAATTATTTAGTCATTGCCAAACTAGCAGTTTCCGCTCATTGTACCTTCTTTAGTTAGGCGACTCTTTGCTGTCAAATCCCAAAAAATGACAGCATTCATGCAGTTGTGTTTTGTTGATGAGCTTGAGACCAGAGACCCAGTGATGCAGAAGCATCTCAATAGGCCGCCATAGTGGGACACCATGTTGCTTTGTTGCAAAGTCTGCATTCGCAATGAGTATTCCATTTTTCATAAGGCAAAGTAGAGTCAGTTTGTCAGGCTCATACATAATAAAAAAAAACGAATAAAAATGCGACTGAATAAAAATTATTCAAATTTTTTACACCCAGGTTACGACTGCACTATAGTAACGCCTGATAAGAATTCTGATGAGAAAATGAGCACAATGAGTCTACTGGGGTCCGATATTGTACAGACCCCGGCCATGGCCCATTATCATGACCCTGAAAATTTCGTAGCAGTCACCAACAGACTGTTACAACACTATCCTAATGGAGTTTCTATGGATCAGGTAATTATTTATGAACGTTTTTACACATACACATAGTGTTTGTTATACAGCTGGACTTATCTATACGAATAATATAAAGAGGTAAAGTTTCCAACTTTGTTTGTATGGTTGTAACTTTGTAAGGGGTTATCTTTAGAAGTACTGATCCGCTCCTGCATTTACTGACAGAAAGCTACACTATTCAGGGGTGACATAAGCCATATTTTATTATGATTGCACAACAAATTCAGTTAAAAATAATAGTATTTGTAAGTCAAGTCGAAGAAATGCGGGTGTTTAACGCCCAACTAAGTGGGCACGGGTAATTTTTTTTTACTCATTTCTTTCTTTTCGCAACATATTCTTTATGTATTAGCTGCGCCTGTAATAACCCAGGCGCAACAATATTTAAATGTCCATTCTACACGATCTGTAAGATGCTACCGAAATATCGGGTAACAAGTAGGACTTACACAGCTAATATTCTGTTCTATATATATCTAATAATATATACCTAATAAATTAATATTCATTTCCGCACATTAGGTACTTCTTGTGCCTGACTGCCGCAATTCGTATTCTGCTCAGAGTTCCATATAGCTTTAACATCTACCGGTAGATCATCCATCGTAAATAATTCATAAAAATGATCAAATAGCTGTATAGTTTACGTACAAGCAAATACAACTGACTGATTTTGATGATCCTTTTTTTAATGAAAAGGAGATGTCCCAACGGTGGTACCATGATAAGGACATTAATATCTGATGATGGCATCCAAGAGAAATCGAGTCGAACTTTGAAGTTGGTTTTATTTTTGTTAAAATTGTACTTGTAAGAAACATGTTGCCTTTTAATATTTCAGTACAAAAACGAAGTGAATCCACGCACGCACTACGAGGCGACTGCTGAAGAGATAATAGAGTCTGTTGGTACAGTAGACATGTTTGTAATGGGCGCTGGCACTGGGGGCACAGTCACTGGTGTGGCCAGACGGCTAAAAGAACTCAACCCAAATTGCGTGATCGTTACTGTGGATCCACAAGGCTCTATTATATTCGGTGAAGGGAAGCCTGTCCTGTTTTTCGTAAGTTGACCCTTATTATTTCATTAAATAATATATGTTTTTATGAAACTTCAAAATCGGAGAGTCAGACCAATTATCGGCGAAGCCGCACGTTGCAAGGCGAGACCAATACCCTGTTATAGGTGCCGGCATCTAAGTTGGCCAAACTTCGGCGTAGTATATAATATTTAAATAGTACTTATTTCTATACATCTATACAAATATAAATAAAATTGGAGTGTCTGTTTGTAACATTAACATAACCGTTTTTACTAAAGGCATATTTATGTATATACGGTAGGCACATATACCAACATTTTTTACAAGTTTTGTCTGTCTGTTTGTTTCGGCTAATCTTTGTAACGGCTGGACCGATTATGACCGGACTTCACTGATAGGTAGCTAATGATATAAGGAGTAACTTACGCAAATTTTTTTGACCAGCTTCTCTCCACTGCGTTACCCGCGATACGACAATAACCGCGGGTAACGCCGCGAGGTTCAGCTAGTATATAAATAAGTATAACATAGCATAGAACATGTTTGATACGAATTTAAAATAAATTTATTTATTATTAATTTATTTAGGCTTTTACGATGCACTATGGCGGTCATAAAATGTCTAACTAAGACGTTTTATAGGTAAATGACTAATAGACACTTACATCTTATAACTATGTCCTTGCACGTAGCACCAAGAGACACATAATATTATAACATGTAATTAATAAACTGCACAGAGTGTGTTATTATATATAGCATGATTTTATATAGACATATAAGGCTAGCTTTTTCTAGCGGATCTGCCCGCTTGTATATCGGTTATCCGTCAAATTCTATTAATTCATTTAGATTTACCATAAAAATTTGCATTTATAAAATTAGTTAGGAACATTATTATTTTACCTTCGCCTCTCCACTGCGATTCAGTTAAACTGGTCTATTAACGTTTAATATGAATTTCAGGTTGAAGGAATTGGAGGAGACTTCGTTCCAGATGTTTTAGATAAATCAGTTATCGATAAAGTCGTTGCCCCTAATGATTACCAGGCTTTCAACATGTCAAGGGAGATCATCAGGAAAGAAGGATTGTTATGCGGTAACACATGTTTTGACATTTTCTCATCGGGTTTATTGGATTTTTTCACCAACTAGCTTTTGCCAGCGCCTCCTCCCACGTGTAGATAGATAGGTACTGTTTATTGCACACCATAGTTTTAAAAATACAATGTCGGATTTACACAAATAAAAGCAGTGGTACAATGGGCTGCCTTATCGCAGACTGCGATCTCTTCCAGGCAACCTTTAGATGGACAATACTTAAAAGTATTGTGTAGTTTGTGGTGCACATATAGAAATAACGTATGAAACTAATATTACCAATATACATATATGCATATACATCTATTTATATAAAAATGAATTCCTATTTGCCTTGGTCACGACATCACGCGTGAACGGATGAACCGATTTTGATAATTCGTTTTACACTTAGAGTGAAAATATGTTTGTTTAGTAGTGCATGACCAGTTATTGCTCCGATCAGAAGTCGAAGCGGCGGCCTCTTGAGTTGTCTCAACTTTCGTGACAATCCGGGGTTGATCCTCGGGAGGGCCTCCTTGGTCTGCCTGCAGGTACAACGGTTGGACCAATATATTCGATGTTCTACCTCGGTGTTCTGTTGTAGTGTCCGTTGCAGCCAAGCAGTTGGCAAGGGTAATATTGGTACTGGGCCTACTGCCCTTGTCTCCGATCCACTTGCTATGCCCATTAATCCACTGGAGAGTTATACTATTTGTAGTACTTGCCTCTGTCAGGGTTCTGTGGCATTCGTAGATCAGCCCTGAGGTAGTCGCATGACTAGGGCTTGTAAGACTGAACGGCTGTCGTAAAGTATACGGATGTGTATTTCGTTACCTTTCTGGAAATGATCGCAATTCGTATGTACTGCCATTATTATACCCATGCACTCTGCCTGGAAGGCTGTGTTGAGGGCCCCTAGTGGTGTCGAGATGTGTATTTTGAGGTCGTCAGAGAATACTCCCGACCTTGTTTTGGATCAGTCCATTAAGATTCTTGACTCTCTTGGGTTAACTCCTTCTTGGGGATCCTCGTACAGTTGTATCTTGTACTTCTTATCGAAGACGAATTGCCTGGGTATCGTGTCAGTTACCGCTTTCATTCGAGGTTCCTAACATATGACCTCATAGAGGATTTTGGTGTGTGATACCCTACGTGGTCTCCAGAGATTTTGTTACTTTAGCCGCGCTGCTATGGCTAGAGCCTCCTGCCTTATAAAGAGGTGGAGTGGTGGGAGACCTGTAATGGCTTCGCAGTCGGTGTAGTCCTCGTACAGCCCGTGGTTACCAGACAGGCCAATCTATAGAGTCGTTGTAGGTTAGCTTCCGCTGTGGATAGTTTGGTCCGTGGCCACCATACTATCGCGCCCTAACTTACCTTTAGTCGAATTACTGCCTCGTAGAGCTATAGAGTGGTCTTAGTCCCCAGGTTTTACCTACCATTCTGCCGCAATGCCAGAATACAACTATCGTTATTTCAATTTTGTTGTTGAGATGGATGCTTCAGTTCAGTCTGTGGTCGAATTTAACTCCTAGATACTTTACCCCGGACGGAGCTCTATATTAAACAGCTTGGAGAGTCGGTAGGTTCCATTTTTTGGTGAAGATTACCATTTCAGTCTTCTTTGGGTTAACTGACAGTTCGTTGTCCACGCACTAGCGTTCCACTATTGCTATCTATTCTTTCCAAAAAATTCTAGGCAGATATTATTACTTGTTAAAACTTGTTAAAACAGACCTCATGTGTATTAATCAGAGCATTTTTATTCAATAGTCATCTTCAGAGTTAATGTATGAATTGAATAATATGCTACTGTATGTCATAGTGGCATATTATTATACAGTAGCAGGTGCTTATTATAGCTATGACATCCGTTTAAATGATGATTAGAATCAGATCATCAGCAGCCTTTAACAGTTCACTGGTAGACATAAAGTCAAATCAATTTTGACTTCTCTTATGTTCTTACCTTATACTTAACTGACTTTTCTACGGTTTCATTTGATATAAAAATTACTTTTCTATATTTTACCTCCATTCAATCCGTGAATGTGGTGAAAGCCGACTAAAGCAGCAAAACAAAAAGAGGGAAAACTTAAAACAAATCCTATCGAATACAACAGACAAACCTTAGGGTTTTTATATATTACTAGCTGAACCCCGCGGTGTTACCCGCGGTTATTGTTGTACCGCGAGTAACGCCGCGGGACAAAGTTAGTCTAAAAAAAGTAGCCTAAGTTACTCCCCGGATCATCAGCTACCTGCCAGTGAAAGTCCCGTCAAAATCCGTCCAGCCGTTCCAGAGATTACCCGGAACAAACAGACAGACAGACAGACAGACAGACAGACAGACAGACAAAAATTTTTTAAACTACATTTTTGGTATATGTATCGTGTATACATACATATGCATTGAGTAAAAAGCGGTTATTTTAATATTACAAACAGACACTCCAATTTTATTTATTTGTATAGATTAGCACCACTTTTACAGCATTTATAAGCAAATTGAGGCAAATGATGATGGGCTCAGGATAATATAGTAAAATCTATACAAAGAAATGAAATTGGAGTGTCTGTTTGTAATATTAAACAATTACTTTTTAATAATGTTTTTCAATGGAAGATAGCTGATGATATAAGGAGTAACTTAGGCCCCGCCCAATAACCGCAGGTAACGCCGCGGGGTTCAGCTAGTCATGTATATAAATAAATAAATAAATAATAAAATATTTTCGGACATCTAACACACAAGTTAGATAGTAAGTTAACTTATATTGGCAGGTGGGAGTAGTGGAGCTATTACCTACTCTGCGATACAGGCTGCCAAGGAGTTGAACCTTGGACCGGGTAAAAAAGTCGTTCTGGTCCTACCCGATGGCATCCGCAACTACATGACAAAGTTTGTTAGCGATCAGTGGATGGAAGCGCATCTATTTATGAAACCACCAAACCGAGAATTCGAGTAAGTATTTATTGAAAATTAATATTGAGTACATTAGGTTCAAAAATATTTTATACTTTTATTACCCGACTGCGAAGGGGTTATGTTTTTTGAGTGTATGTATGTATATTTCTTTGGCACGTCTTGAGCCTAAACTGTTTGTCGTATTTATTGTATTCTATTGTGTCAATAGATTCGTATGGGTACATCAAAATTTTAAAAAAATCAAAAAATAAAGAAAAAATAATATAAATAATATAAAATAATAATACACTCTTGTATTCTTTCTATCTTTTCTGTTTTTCAATGAATTAAAGAAAGATGGCAGATATTGATGCAGTCGGGGTTTTTTTTAATAATTCTTGTCTATACATCTATACCAATAAACGAAATTGGAGTGTTTTTTGTAATAATAAAATTACCGCTTTTTACTAAATGCATATGTATGTATATGTTTACCTGGTACATATACCAAAACAGCATTTTATACAATTTTTTTCTGTCCGTCTGTCTGTCTGTCTGTTTGTTCCGACTAATCTCTGGAACGGCTGGACTGATTTTGACGGGAATTTCACTGGCAGAGAGCTGATGTAATAAAAATATAGTTAAATAAACAATAGTTGGGGGAGCGGTTGAGGTATGGTTCTCCGGTATCCTCACTCACCCGGTGAACCATAGCGAAAGCGCTATTTCACACCGGTTTTCTGTGAGACCATGGTATCACTCCGGTCGAGCCAGCCCTTTTATGCCGAAGCGTGGCTCTCCAATTTTATTCGGAAGGACGTCTTTCGAAAAGCCTAGTATATTTTTGTATAAAAGGAACTGTATAAAATAATTTGGTAAAGTGAATTGTCCAATTTTTTAATTTAAGAGTCTGTGTCTGTATACAATTTCAGGTGGTTCAATAGACCTCTAACGGAATTAAAAGTGAACCTATCAGTACCCACCGTGAAAGAAGACAACTCATGCATGGACGCATTACTAGCTATGGACCACGCTAACAATGTTGCCTTCATCGTTAATGATGACGGGTATGTAGCATTCAATAAATAATGTGTTAGTAAATTTGTCTTGGACAAAAAATTAAATCATGGTCTTTAACGGAAATACACACTGAGGTTTACATTAGGGTAATAGCGCTGGTTCCCAAACTATGCTAGAGTCTGTATTTTGGAAGACAGTTCACCAACTGGAACCTAAGCCATGGTAAAAATATATATTCACGATTATTTGTTGTCTGCGTTTTCAGATACCTGCAAGGTGTGGTATCCAAAGACAGTTTAAGATCTGAAGCTACAAACCCCAAATCAGGAGGAAGACTTGACTTTAACAATAAAGTTATTAAACATGTTATGAAGAAATACTATAAAATCGCAAATAATGACAAGTCTACTGTCGGCCTTGCGTCTAGAATATTAGATATAGCGCCTTTTGTAGTCGTCGTAGAAGAACATCTTAATGGCAACAATAATGTAACAGGTAATATGACAGGGTTTTGTACTGCCCATTGACTTTACCCCCTTTATCTAAAACTTAATTTAACTTTAAGCAACTCCTTTGTTTTATTTTATTAGCAGTTGATTAAAGTTAAATAACGTTAATTAGGGAGCTGGTGGACAGTGAAAAATATATGTCTATTAAACCATACAATAAACTTTGCCCTTTTTGCAGGTGCTATACCAAAGGGTATTATAACACCAGAGATCGTCATGGAGTATATTATCAACAATCAATAATAACCCTCAAACTATAATGAATAATAATGAAGACACAGAAGACACTCGATTACCGAGCATAAAAATAACTACTTCACTTCGTATCATAAGATTTAAGTATTATAATGTAATTTTATGTTTATATTAAAAAATAAATAAAAGAGACAATTAAATTTACACATTCATTGCCAAAAAAAAAACTTTTCTCACATCGCTTTGGGAGCACTTTCTAAAGAAAATAATACATTACGGGGAGCTCGAAATTCCACGAGTAGAGTCAAGTACAACTTTAATCAAGATTTTAGCCAGCTTAGAGAAAAATTGGCCTAAAAGAATCTTAGTGTGCTCAACAAACAGATCAAATGTGTGTATATCACTGGTCCAAGAGTAGGCTTGAACTGATACAGCTCTCATATCTGGAGAGGTGTACCCAACTGCGTAGTGGCCTGTGATATTTACATACCAATATTTACCTCAAAACCAATTTTTAGTGTTGCTGGATATAGTTTTGAAAATGTAGCGAAATTTTCATAAAATCTTATGTTCTCTATTCTGGTACTATTAGGTACTGTTCAATACCAATCATAATAAATATAAGATTATTATGGTAACACTAGGTGATCTAGTGGTCTTTAGCAAATGTCAGTGTCACAATTGAGAAAATCTAGCCTCACTAATATGCTCTGGGTTGAGAACAGCGTTCGGCGACGCTGATATACAGTGGCGTAGCGAGGGGGGGGCGGAGGGGCGGACCGCCCCGGGCGCCATCATAGGAAGGGCGGCAAAATTGGTAAATACATATTTTGTGCAGTCAGTGGCGGTCGGTCAGCCAATTAATTTTTAAGAAGTTAACTTTTGTTAAAAAAAATGTAGGACGAAGCTATGTGCTAACAAGCTACATCCACTTGTTTAACCGTTATTTTACGCACTTGAGTTCTGATAAATGAGCTACAAAAATAATTGATAGCATTATATATATTTACGATAAATTCTGAAAAAGATTTTTTAAAGTAAATAGTCTTGCAAGTCAATTTTAGTTGGTTGAATTTAAGCTATTTTTTCGTATTTCACAAAAATTAATAAAATTATTTGAATTATTGAATGAATCCGACAAATATTTAGCTATACCTACTCACAGCATCGATACGACCGGTAGACCGGACGACGGTAACTGCGGGATAGACGATGCTAAGAATCACCGGGAAGCCACTACAAGCGATTGATCTTGGCAACTTTTAATGGCCGTACGTTACGGCTAGACTCGCATCTGGCACAACTCGAGGTGGAACTTGAGAAGATTAGATAGTATATTTTAGGGTAATGTGAAGTCCGAAGAGAAGGGGAGGACACCACCCTCGACTTCAGCCATCCAATGTACAAGAATCTCAACTCGACAACAATCTCAAGGTGGCATTGAGTTTCTGGTTAATAAGTCCCTTTCTAGCATCGTTGTGGAAATATCTAGTATATAGAACAGGGCAGCATACCCCATTGTCAAGCTCACTGAGCGATATAGCCTCAATGTAGTGCAAGTATACACACCGACCTCGGCCCACTCGGACGACGAGGTAGAGGATATGTTCGACGACATACGGAGGGCTCTCCACTTCACCACTAAGATCCACAACAACGTTGTTACGAGTGACTTTAATGCCAAAGTGGAAGTACTAAATTGCAGTGAATCGGTAATAGGACCCTATGCATTTGGAAGCAGAAATCATAGGGCAAATACTCGTCGACTTCCTCGAACGAAAGTACTTATATTATTTTTCAATAAAAATATAATTCTAGTTTATATGAAAAACTAGCTGGCCCACGTAACCTCGTTTGCGTCTCCTATTGTCCATAGCGTGATAACTTTCCCCTATTTTTAAACGTTCTCCATTGGTGCTCCGCTTCTATTAGCGTGATAATATATATATATTATCACGCTAATATAATAGATAATATATTTGGCCTTACTCGATAAATGTACTATCCAACACTGAATGAGTTTCTCAAATCTGACCAGCGGTTCCTGAGATTAGCGCGTTCAAACAAACAAACAAACTCTTCAGCTTTATAGTATTAGTAAATATTGATTCGGGTTTTTGAATTCGCTAATCATTTCATTTTGTCTATCGTCAAGTTCTAACAATGTTTCAAAGTGGTTGAAATAATAAAAAGTGTACTAATAAACAATAAGTGATTGTAAAACTAAGATTTATTTATTTTAAATCTAACCTGTATTATTCCAAAATGATGTGAAATGTTCTCGCCGAAAAGTTTTCTAGAATTAATCTACATGAGTAAGGTTTAGTAGGTATACATTACCTTTAAATAAGAGGGCGGCAAAATTGTCTGCCGCCCCGGGCGGCCGACACTCACGCTACGCCACTGCTGATATAATATTTAATTTAGCTTCGGTGTGAAATTATTAGGATACCGCCATTAGATAAGCTTTAATCATTATTAAATGAATGATAATTGTATTGTATTTCGCAATCCTCGAAGTTTTTAACCGGGCATTTTGGTACGGACTCGGCGTCTGCCTCCTGTGTTTGAATGTCACCAATGTCACAATGTCACCTCCTGTTGAAATCCTTTCACTAAGTGGATTGTTTTACGCTTGTCTCGCAATACCATGGGACTTTTAGACTAGTACAAGACTTCCTCGGGGAAAGTAACACCTGGTGGAAGGACTAAATAGTTACAATGAAAATAACAATATACAAGTAAAATTTAACAAAAATAAAACCGAAGAACCTCCTCCTTTTTTGTAATCGGTTAAAAAGAGCAAAATAATAGTTTAAAATAAACCGGGGAAAAAAACACCAATACGCACTAGGAGAAATTGACAGACACCATTTAAAGGTATTTAAAAAACTAGGGGATAACATAAAAAATACATGTTCAACAGGCTGATCAGTCGTCGATTTGAGGCTATGAGATTGAATGCGACGCTTTCTTTACCTTGAAGACGATGATATCTAGATCGAGTAATCAGTGAAAATTCATACATGGGATTAATTAATTATATAGTAACACTCTACTCTCAACTAAATAATTAAATAAATGAATAGCACTCGATTCTATGGGTACTAGACAACTGATACAAATGCATATAAACTTTTTTTTTGTAAATACATACATACAATTTACATAGAAAACACCCAAACTCCGAAACAACTATTTGTAGATTTCACAAACATTTGATCCGACCCGGGAATCGAACCCGAGTCCTCATGATCAGCAGTCGCACACACCAACCGCGAGGCAGTCAGTCAAAAATATTTGTTACACATTTTTTTTTCCTATAAAGCTTTTACAAAACTATTTTCTTATTTAATCGTATCCATAAATCATTTGTATTGTTTTTATTTATAATTTTGATTGTATTTTCGGATCGTGATCGGAATAGAGAGAGAAAGACTGAGTTTGGGTAGTGTCTGTCTCACTCGACGCAGACAGAACTTAACCAAACTCAGTCTTTCTCTCTCTATTCCGATCACGCTTTCCGTCGTTCAGCTGCCCCTTCGGATATATATGCTCCAAGGTAACAAGTGTCGGTGTCTAGGTACCATGGAGTATTTCATAATGTAAGCGGGCATAATGATAAAAAGGAATGGACGTTATAACGATATTAAACCAAGTTAACATTTTTTTTTTATTAAATTGGCACGACAAACATGGGGAATGGAGGTAGGGGTTATGGTATGGGCCTCCGGTATCCTCACTTACTCGATGAAACACAGGGCAAATGCTATTTCACACCGGTTTTCTGTGAGGCCGTGGTATCACTCCGGTCGAGCCGGCCCATTCATGCCGAAGCGTGGCTCTCCCACGGTAAAGATATATTTTCAAAAGATATAACATTGACTTTAAGACATCGTAGAATCCTCAATTTAAAAAACCGGATTATTTCTGGAATCGATGTTTTTAAAACATTGCATCCCTAAGTTGTCAATATTGACATTGTTTTTTTTACGCGAGAGGAGTGCAGTTTCTTCGGTCTGTGGCTGTGGTTATTACTATTAGTCTCAAGAAAACCAACGTGGTGGGAGTGCATGTAGTTTAAGCTGTCGAAGCCGATATTTAATTAATTTTCCTCTGTACAATATCCAGTTTTCAACTCTTGTCAATATCGTGTCCAATACGAGTGATAAAAAGTTATCCAAAAGTTAATCAAACTTTCGTACCACGGTCCTCATCTATTCTCTTGAAACACAAGAAATACCTTTTTTAGAGTTACACATTAAACTTGGAACAAGTCATAAAAAAGTGTAAAATGTCGAATAATGAGGAAACAAGTAATACTATCGAAAGTGCGGCGAGGAAATTTTTTAACCTCAAGGAGATGCCGCACTTTGTAAAATCCCTGTGAGTATAAAAAAATATTATTAAACTTGTACTTATTAGAAAATGTTGTACAAATTATAAGAATGTTATTATTCTTTTAGTGATAGAAATCAGAAAGTCTATGGGGATGTATTAAGTATTATTGGGAATACACCATTGGTGAAACTCACAAATATCCCTAAGGACGAAGGATTGAAATGTGAAATGTGTAAGTAGAGGTTCATTTAATTATCATAAAATCAATATCTTCAACCAATAATTATAAATAAATATTTTCGGATTCCTAAATAATAAATTACTAATTATAACAGAATTATATTAACAAAACAGTCTCAGTTGCATGTAAATACTAACCTTGAATATAACACAACATAAAATATGCATATTAAATTACTTTGATATGTAAAAGATATAATATATATGCTGATATATCATCTATTGGCAGATGCAAAATGTGAGTTCCTAAATCCTGGAGGCTCTGTAAAAGATCGTATTGCCTACCGAATGGTTTTGAATGCTGAACAAAATGGTATACTAAAACCTGGCAAATCTGTCATTGTGGAGCCCACATCAGGTAACACTGGCATTGGGCTGGCCCTTGCTGCTGCCGTAAAAGGTAACTGATTCAAAATCTATACAAATAAATAAAATTGGAGTGTCTGTTTGTAATATTAAAATTATGGCTTTTTAATAAAAGCATACACAGTACATGTACCAAAATATTTTTTTTTATAATTTTGTCTGTCTGTCTGTTTGTTCGGGTAATCTCTGGAACCGCTAGACCGATTTTGACGGGACTTTCACTCACAGATAGCTGATGATCTAAGGAGTAACTTAGACTTCTTTTTTTTAGACTAACTTTGTCCTGCGGTATTACTCGCAGTACCGCAGGGTAATGCTGTTGATCCTGGTGTACAGGAGTTACAGTGGTGGGAATGTGGGCGGGATTAGTCCCATTAAAAAAAAAAAAGTACCGCAGGGTTCAGATAGTGTAATTATAAATTTAGTTGTAACTTAATAATTGTTTTTCACGGGAATTAATGCGATCACTTATTTAAAGGATATAATGTCATGAAACGCAAAGTTTAAAAGTTAGTTTTAGTTGTAACCTATTAACTGTATAAATTTTTTAATTATAAGTTTAGCTAATTATTAGTAAAATTAAGTTATATTACTATTTATTACTATATTACTTAAGTATGTAAATAATATGATTATATATGTTACATAATTTTGTAGTTTACTTAAGATATTTTTTAATAAGGACAGGAGACAACCATGCTATAATTATTTAGAACTTTATTATATTGGGACACCTTACTGATTTCATTCTAAACCCTTAACAGGATACAGGTGCATAATAGTTTTACCAGAAAAAATGTCAGATGAGAAAGTTAACACTCTGGTGGCACTGGGTGCCGAAATTGTCCGTACCCCAACTGAAGCCGCATGGGATGATCCAGAGAGCAATATCATGGTGGCACGCAGACTTGCCAAAGAAATCCCCGATGCTGTTCTTTTGGATCAGGTAACTCCGTCTATCTATTTCATGTATAAAATTATTAAATTGAAATTTTAATTATAAATAAATAAAATAATATAAATAAAATTAACTTTAAAAACGAAACAAGAATAATCCAGAAATGCATAGGTACGAGTGGGTCAACTCACCACCTACCATGTCAATAGAGACGTTCTTGGCACCCACAAAATCATCATAGTATACCTACAGTAGGTACAGTGAAACATGCATACATTGACTGCTAAAACTACAACTCTGAAATTTGGCTTGACCATAGTACAGTCCAAATGTTTAGATAGGGTAGGTGCACCCGCAATTGTGCTTATTGTTGTGAATGATATGAATATATTAATTCGTTCAACGGCGTAAACTGACAAATCACACTTGCTACTGTACGCCGCAGGTGGCCCACCTTTGATTGTATGGTGGCTTGTTGCACTTACGATGGCGGAGCAAACAAAGTGATTGTTTCTAAGCCAATGGACTATAGGCTAAGTGTCCTTTTATCTGTTAAACTTTCTGAATCTAATATGTTTTCTTACATTTTATAATATGGGACACAAAAGAAGTTTACCATTTTATATTATGTAGATTCTGTTTATTCTGAATTTCTTTTGTGAATGCTTCAAGCTCTGCACTAATTAATTCAATATAACTCAATCTATTTTCTTGCAGTACAATAATCCTTGCAACCCCTTGGCCCATTATGATGGTACTGCTGAAGAGATTCTATGGTCTATGGATGATAAGGTTGACATGGTTGTTATTGGTGCGGGTACATGTGGGACCATATCTGGTGTGGCACATAAGATCAAGGAGCGTTGTCCAACATGCCAGATTGTCGGTGTTGACCCATATGGATCTATCTTAGCGCAACCAGAAGAGTTGAATGCCTCAGATGTTCAAGTATATGAGGTAAGGGATAAGTTGTTCATCATCTTAATAGAATTAATATGGAACCTGTTTGTTAGTTAATAAGTAACTCTGTCTGTCTCTTATTCTTTCATGGCTGAACCACTGAACCGATTAAGATGAATTTCAGTATGAGGATAGATTACCGCTTAGAGAAAGACAGAGCCTACTTTCTATTGGGATAACCTTCATATACGTGGGAGAAGCTCGGGATAATAAATGCGCAGTAAAAACTTCTTTGATGCTATTTTCAAATGTTTAACTGCAGCAATAAAACTTCCATGAAATAGAGTGTGTTTCTTAGCATAACCATTACAAATATTATGAATGTAGTGACTAGGCTGCTAACCAACTTCGAAGACTACTGACAATAAAAATCATTTAAGGAAATGAAAGTACCCAACCTATTTACGTGCCTAAGTATTTGCAATCGCAAATTAGAAAGCCTAAAACCTAAAATAGGGAACTGAATGGATCGATTTCGGCATACCAGTTCGTCATTTGCTAATATTCTTACAAACATTACGAACACCGTTTACGTTTGAAATTTTTGGAACTTCTAACTGTTTCACCAATCAGAGATTTGATCTGATAAACCGAAAAGGTTGCTAGTTATAAATAAGGTTATTTAAAATAAATATTTATGCTACTGTATCACAGTTATCTATACGGCATTAAGGTGTATATAGTTAGATAATAAAATTGTTTGGTTCCACTTGGTTGCATTCGCTTCTAACAAAAGCACGGTTATCGATAAGGCGGGCTGGATAATAATATTTTCATCAGCTGAGTATGATGCATGGTTACATCATCTTTTCGAATGTACTGTACTTCTGATTCAATAATTATGTAAGTTATTAATGTTTTTATGCGCTGTGTTACGTAAATTTCCAATAACACGTGCGTATGTTGATATTAATTAAGTACTGACCTGGCGAATTTTCTACAACTATTAATTTTCGTGAATAATTTCTAAACCGAAAAACTTATTTTAGTATTTATAAGCATTCGTAAATTTATAAGTCTCAGCTTCAACCGGTCATGTCCATTAGCGGACTAAAAAAATAATACTGGTATCTCAGATTTTCTTATAATTTTCTTCTATGCAAACTTTGTCCTGCGTGCATACATTTCAGTGATTCATTTTATTAATATAGATTGTCGTATTACGGGCTATCGATAGGAGTTACAGCTTTGTAAAATGGAATTCTGGCCAAATAAAATGATACCCACTCTTTTAAATTATAATAAAAACTACCAATGAATGATAATGAATGAGAAATTAGCTCCAATTAACCAAATAAAATTTTAAATTATTAAGTTTTAGATAAAGTTAAAGACCCGGCCGCGGCTTCGCGCAGAAGTTTTTGAAATTCTAGTATTACCACCTCTACTGAGATATGCATCTGTCTATACAAATAAATAAAATTGAAGTGTCTGTTTGTAATATTAAAATAACCGCTTTTCACTAAATTCATATGTACGTATATGTTACCGTGAGATTGTCAAAACCGTAAGATTGTAATCTATCTCGCGAGATTGCAAACAGTCTACAGATTGTGAAATGGTATCGACTAATCGCAAGTCACACGTTGATTAGTTGAACAGCATATGTCTCGCGCCGCCATATTTGTTTGTTTATTCGTCTTTGTTGCCAAATGTAAGATATGTTTGTGATTGTAAATTGATTTCATGTTGAAAATAACACACAGCTTTAGAATGACTTATAAAAAAATTACAGTAAAATTAAATGGTGATTAATTAAAGAAGTTCTAACCTAACCCACTACTACTACCTACCTACTTACCTAATGTAAAGCCGACCAATCAAGGGCAGTTGACAATATGACGCCCGTAAGCAGTAGTTTGCAATATCGCTAGGTAGATTATAATCTAATATAAATCTAAGGTTTTTACAATCTTACGGTGACATATACACGGTACATTTACCAAAATAGCATTTTTTACCATTTTTGTCTGTCTGTTTATTCCCGCTAATCTCATGAATTGCTGTACCGATTTTGACTGGACTTTCACTGATAGGTAGCTGACGATATAAGTAGTAACTTAGGCTATTTATTTTAGACTAATTTCGCCCCGCGACAATAACCGCTTGACTCATCTAGTATATTATAAACTAGTTGAGTTTGCCCCGCGGCGTTACCCGAGGTTGTTGTTGTAACGCTGTAACTCCGTGGAGCTGAGCTAGTTACTCATATAAACCTTTCTCTTGAATCACTTTATCTCAACTCCAATGAAATCAAATAGAGGAAGCGACTTTATATTATGCTATGTAAAAAAAATGATAAATTTTCTTTCATGATGTAAATAACCAAAGAGAATCACTTATGTTTATTATGATGTAGATTTCTTTGGTATCACTAGCTTTTGAAGATAGGCCCACATTAGTTTTATGATAAGATAACATGTTATTCTACATAATTTAACTAACTGGTACATATTATTTGTGTATTAAATATTTAACGAAATCAGAGTAACAATCTAACACATCTCATACTAATTTACCATTTACAATGTTTTATGGGTTTATCAACTTTTTTTATAAGTCGTACCTTATCGATACGATTTAAAATAAATCAATTTTACAACTGATGATAAAATCAGAATTTTCGTGGCTCTAAATGTTTTTGATCCTGTTAAGACAATTCTCGCATTATCCCGTTTGCGTATATACCTACATGTTGTCCTACTTGCAATATGTTTTTTATAAAAAACTAGCTAAACCCCGCGGTGTTACCCGCGGTTATTGTTGTACCGCCGCGGGACAAAGTTAGTCTAGAACAAACAGACAGACAAAAAAAAATTAACTACGTTTTTGGCAGTGCCGGATTAAGCCAGCGCGGGGCCTGTAGCAAATTTGGCCAAGGGGCCCTAGGTTTGCTCTAGAATCTCAAGTTTACTTTTAAATAATTTTCTTCTATTAGTAACTTTATTAGATTCACTTTATGGTAACGTATTTGACCATTCGTAAGTTTAGTCAATTAGTACGAAACACATTATTGCAATCCATAACTCATATTAATGCGTTTTAATGTTGAAAAAGAACGTTCGCCACTGCAATTAGTCATCACGAGAGACGAGTAAATTCTCAAGGCAATTTCTTTTGGTTTGGGAAACATGACTCCAAAGAATTATTTAATAAAAGTTTATAAAATTTCAGTTTCAGAGACTCTTATTTGTTAATGTCAATGACGATAGCCTCATATGTTTTCAGCAACTCCGCGAACTAAACTAACTTGTTGCCCAGGCTGATGTCCAAATCATCTTTGTAAGCACTGACCATTATTGAGAATTTTTCCAAAGTCAATTTTCCAATCAAGCCAACACCACGCATTGCATGTCCATACCAGATTAACCTGTTGCTTCTCAACTTTCCACCCAGTGGTGCTAATTTCAGACTTCTTCTAATGTAGTCATTTTTTACCTTATCTATTCTAGTCACACCATAAATGTATCTTAACATTCGCATTACAACTACATGCTGGCGTTTCTGATCCGTTTCGTTTATTGGCCAACATTCAGATCTATGCAGGACGGCAGGTCTACTGATCATTTTATGTATTTGCCTTTAACGTTAAAGGGAACTTGAGATCACAAAAAGTTCCTGTTACCTGCCGCCACTTCATCCGTCTTCATTGGTTCGATGTCCGCAGACATATTTTGCCATTATTTTGTAACAGCAAACCGAGGTACTTGAAATCAGTGCAGACCGGAATCGTTCTATTCAGTGAGCCGGCGGTATATAGAACATGTATTCGGTGTTAGTTCTGCAGACTTTCTAGGTTGCTAGTCTGCGCTGACCCTTGGACGCGACCAACACAATGTCGTCTACAAATATAATGCACAATGGTGTCTCCTCGTATATGTCCGATGTCAGAGCATCCATTATCAGTAGGAAGAGGTATAGGCTAAGAGCATCCATTATCAGTAGGAAGAGGTATAGGCTAAGAGTCGTTCCCTGATGCAAACTAACAGAGACACTGGATTGGTCGGTGTTTCCAGCCGCCGATCTTATAAAGGTGCGAAATTCCCTGTACATCGATCGAATCACCATAGTGATGGATTTACCACTAGGCTGAGTAGGCTGGAGCCTAGGGCGGCAAATTTTAGGGGCGGCAGATTTGGCCCATATTTTTATATAATATATAATTACGATCAAAAATACGGTTGAAAGAAGTCTTGAAAATTTAACAAAACTTTAGGACCAAATAGGTTAATGTGCCTATAGAATACTCTCAATTAAAAAAAACGGGCCGACCGAATCATAACCTTCTCCTTTTTTTTGAGAGATGAGATGAGAAAATGTTGCCGCCGCGACGATTGGGGACCTCTACCGCGTCCCCTTCGACGCCTGTTTCGAGTGGGATCGGCACTTTCCCAATAACGCTCTGCGGTCTCCTTCTGGAGCGTCACACCCTCGCAGAAGGAGACTGCGGCTTTCCATTGCTAACCATTCGGTACAACGGTCACAGGTTTTGCCCGATTGGTCGACTAGAACTCGGTGGCATGAGGCCCTGGCATCAGTGAGTTTGTTTGTTCATTGTTCAGGGAAAAGGCTGTCCACTAACCACTTCCTTCAAGAAGCTGAATGCCACATACTAAGCGAGGCACTCTTTCGTCTTTCAAAGCCTACTACAAAACCTCTCGGGGTACCCTATCATACGCCATTTCTAGATCAACAAACACCAAAAGCAAGTTTTTGTGCGCCTGTCTGTATTTCTCTCACAATTATCGAATTGCAAATATGGCATTTGTTGGCCCGCCAAAAACCCAAATTGGTTTCTACATATTGCACTTTTCTCTCTCATTCTTCTCTCAATAACTTTCTCTAAACTTCCATTCTATGTGGAATGAGCTTTATTCCTCTATCTCCTGCCACATTCCTGTACATCTACTCTGATTTTAAAGATGAGAAGAAGAAGAGACAAGCGAACTTAAATACCGTTTATCCGGGATTGCCTAATGGCATGCAAGGTACTTTACGCTTATTTAAACTTATTTTTTTTACGGTCAATGGGCGTTGGAGTGCGGGGCCCCTCAAAGCGCGGGGCCCGTAGCATTTGCTACTCTTGCTACGTGGCTAATCCGGCACTGGTTTTTGGTATATGTACCGTACTAGCTGACCCACGCAACCTCGTTTGCGCCTTATATTGCCCGTAGCGTGAAAATTTCCCCCGTTTTTGAAACATTCTTCATTGTTGCTCCGCTCCTATTAGTAGTAGCGTGATGATATCTACCCTATAGCCTTCCTCGATAAATGGACTATCCAACACCGAAAGGATTTTTCAAATCGGACCAGCGGTTCCTGAGATTAGCGTGTTACTCTTCAGCTTTATATATTAGTATAGATATACGTACATATGCATTTAGTAAAAAGCGGTCATTTTTATATTACAAATAGTAGTAGCGTGATGATATATACCCTATAGCCTTCCTCGATAAATGGACTATCCAACACCGAAAGGATTTTTCAAATCGGACCAGCGGTTCCTGAGATTAGCGTGTTCAAACAAACAAACAAACTCTTCAGCTTTTTATATTAGTATAGATATACGTACATATGCATTTAGTAAAAAGCGGTCATTTTTATATTACAAATAGACACTCCAATTTTATTTATTTGTATAGATATATGTGCATAACCATACAATACCATGTAACATGTAAATATTCTAAAGGAGGCTGAACCTTCCAACATAATTATATGTCTGCTTTTGTGCCTACAGTTTACTCGTAAATAGATTTAATCCTATTCTAACACGCTTATATCTCGCGCTATAAACAACCTTAATATAACTTACTAGCCGCCCGGGCTCACTTCGTTGGACGCACATTTTTTGTGATGTGATTTTTTATTCCATCATAATAAAATATAGCCTACTAGTTGTTGCCCGCGGCTCCGCGCACGTATATGTCGGTTATCGCGGCTAAATAGTAGCCTATGTGTTATTCTGATGTATAAGCTATATTACTGTAAAGTTTCATCCAAATCCGTTCAGTAGTTTTTGCGTGAAAGAGTAACAAACATCCATCCATCCTTAGAAACTTTCGCATTTATAATATTAGTAGGATGTCACTTTCTGTTAGAGAACGAATTTTCAGGATTGGATCAGCACTTCCGAAGACTACCCTCTACAACCATAGAAAGTTATAATTTATGTACATATGGATTACTGTTAAATAACAATTAATTATTTCCAAACACAACATTTAACAAAGTAGCAATAACCCTTAACATGTCATTACCTTTTGCCATTTGCATTCAAAGGTTGAAGGAATCGGCTACGACTTTCTTCCCGGCGCACTTGACAGAACTGTCATTGACAAATGGGTGAAGACTGAAGATAAAACGTCGCTGGAAATGGCAAGGAGGCTCATCAAAGACGAAGGACTGCTTTGCGGTACAACATTCAAATTCAATTTTATGCTAAATGTTATTTAAGGTAACTTTAGGTACACACGTCGCAGGATTGTAGGGTAAAACAGTAATGAGAGGGTAATTAAATAGGGATGATGCGACCAACCAAGTCTAGTATCACATAAGAGCGATATTCTTGATATCACTTTTTTGAAGCACGGTTTATTGACTTCAACTTGTCATTAATCTAATCATCAAATAACATGCAAATGATTTATATATCTACATGTAAATATATATTGCTATATATAAAGTGAACTAATTAGTATTTTTCACTTTCAAAAACTTTATTAGTATTTTTATTATCTTTGAAATACATGACGAAATTGGGGTCACACTCTATCGCAAAGCCATTGATCAATAGTTAAAGTTAAACTAACAAATGTAGTTCTTTTTCAGAATTCGTTTAAATCCGTTACTCAAAAGTTTCAATTTATGCAATTTTGACGGGTATTAATGTGAAAACAAAGTCGTTTATCAAAAGCTTTTAAATTTGGTGTAGGTGGAAGCAGTGGTTCAGCGATGTGGGGTGCCGTGCAAGCAGCCAGATCATTGAAGGAAGGCCAGAAATGCGTGGTGTTGCTGCCTGACAACATCCGTAATTACATGACGAAATTCATTTCCGACCAATGGTTGGAGGCCCGCGACTTCAAACCACTAGTCAAGAAGGAAAACCTTGCGTAAGTCATTGTTAATTGTTCTTCTGTTATGTTTTATTCTGTACAGTGATATATTAAGAACAGAGTTTCACCATCCCTATTTATCTTGTGGGTGTCGTAAGTGCAGCTCAACAGCACTTCAAAAAGAAGAAAAATTTAACACGAACTCTAAAAAAATTATAGTTTAAAAAAACTGGGTGGGGTTATTTCTGAAAATATTTCAATAATGTCGCCCCACGCTTTTTACATTAAAATCATTTCTACTTTTTAGTTCGATTGCCATTGCTATTAAAGCTTGTTTTTTAGATTTCTTTAACTACCTAAATTTTATTTTCTACTTTTTAGTTTGGTATTTTTTTTATAAGCCTGTTTGTTTAGTTTTTTTTTTCAAATTATTGTATTGTCTCGGCTCTTGACCAATGTGCCAATTTTCAAGTCAATCTGACTCCTAGAAGTTACATACATATGGGTCAAGCTAATAAAAGCGTGTGAATAACCCATCCTACTAACGTGGTACAGTAGGCCTAATACCTCCTTTTAAGGGAGAGGCCTAAGTCCAACCAGTGGACTTTAGTCCACTGACTAGACATATTTATAATAATATGTATTTATAATATGTATGTATTTACAAAAAAAAAAAGTATATATGTATAGAAGTTGTTATAGAAGTTTTTTTTTCGTTTGTCGTCTCTTTAGTACTAGCTAAAGAGGCGACAAAGGAAAAAAAATCAAAGATACTCAACGTCTACTGGCAGTATAATACAAGCGTGGTGCACTGCGTTGTAAAAAATGTGCGCAGAACATCCTACACCAAATATTTTTTAATTATTATTTACATAATTAGAAAATTATTTTTTGAAACTGAACTGAATGGAAAACATTGCTGGTTCCATAGCGTTCTATTCCACCGAAGTTTGTATTATAATTAGTATCTCCAGAAAATACAACACATTTATTTGAAAGTTGCTTAGTTATCAGTTCATTATAATATAAGAATGGATTGATCACTACATAATAAAAACAATAATCAAAGTAAAATTAAAGAGGGCATCTAGCATCCAGAGCAGTAAATATATGTAGGAAAAAATTAAATAAATTCAGTAGGTAGGTAGTGAATCAAGTTAGTTTTTTTAGTTAATTACTTCGTGACTTGATACGTGTAAACGGCCCATTACGGTCAACTAAATTGAATTTGGCGTTTCCCTCCCCGTACTCCTGCTAATTAAAAAAATACGGCCAAGTGTGAGTCGGAATCTAACAAAAGGGGATTCATACCAATACCTATACATTTCAAACGTCTCAATATCAAGCAAAAACATGTTTATTGTACACGAGTCCCTTAAAATCTTATATATGAAAATCAATTGTTGTTCGTTTGTCTCGCTAAAACTCGAGAACGGCTGGGCCGATTTAGCTGATTTTGATTTTGAAATGTTTGTCGTAGTCCAGGGATGGCTTAAACGGTAAAAAAATCTTAATGTCACGTGTACGAAGAAGCGGTACAGCACATGGACACAGCTAGTAGGTATTTATTAAGTTTTAGTATTTGTTTTTATAGCGGCAATATAAATACATCATCTGTGAAAAGATCATACTTATCCGGCTAGACCCTTTTAATTATCTAGCAATCACGGTTCATGAGATATAGCCTAATAACAGACAGACGAACAACGGAATCTTAGTAATAGGCCGTTTTTACCCTTTGGGTACGGAACTCTAAAAAATATGAAGACGCAGAGTAGCAACATTTAAGCCACTCTTAGTTTGGCAATATAATCAACGTTTACATCTATACTAATATGTAAAGCTGAAGAGTTTGTTTGTTTGAACGCGCTAATCTTAGGAACTACTGGTCCGATTTCAAAAATTCTTTCACTGTTAGATAGCCTATTTATCGAGGAAGGCTATAGGATCATCACGTTAAGACCTACAGGAGCGGAGCACCAATGAAGAATGTTACAAAAACGGGGGGAAATTATCACGCTACGGGCAATAGAAGACACAAACGAGGTTGCGTGGGTCGGCTAGTTCTAAATAAAATAAATATACGGATATATAATATCTTTTAATATCTTAAGTGTCGTAAGATCACAACCATTTAAATTATTAAAGTTAACCTTCCTTATAAGATAAATGTTCAAGTTCGCTAAATTATAATATTAAAGTCACCAATAAATATATTTAGTTGTTTCGGTATTAAGTAATCAGTGTCAGTGTGTTATCGCGTTGTTTTGCTCATAAATTGCTGATAACGATAATAATTAAATGCGCTAATCAACTTCGTATTATTAAATTTTAAGAAAATATTGATATAATCAATCTGGCTGTATTCGCCTTGACTATTATTTAATTCATACACGGGACTATAAGGAAACCGCTGGAAATACTATGAGAATGTATCAATTATGACTGCCTCGTTGGTCTCGCGGTCGGCGTGTGCGACTGCTGATTATGAGGTCTCGGGTTCGATTCCCGGGTCGGACTAAATGTTTGTATGATCTACAAATATTTGTTTCGGAGTTTGGGTGTTTTCTATGTATAATATGTATGTATTTACAAAAAAATAAAAGTATATATGTATTTGTATCAGTTGTCTAGTATCCATTACACAGCTTGGGATTAGATGGCATTGCGTGTTAGATGTCCGAAATATTTATTATTTTATTATTTATTAATTAGGTCAGACTAAACAACTTACACGTAGGACTAGTACTCTATTTAGCGGGAAATAGTGAATCTCACAAGGGTTAAAATGCTCTTTTTCACTAGACGCACTTACAGTCGCACACACAAACACAAGTTCACGCACACGCATAATTAACAAAATCCATTATGTAAGTATGTTTCAACGTTTGTATGTATGTTCCACTTGGTAATTGTATAAATTTAATGTATCATGGTTTTTTTGGGAAGGTACTGATTCCCGACATACACACGAGACAGCTCACGCTAGCTTGGAAATCAGGGCTTGCACTTGAACTAAATGCATCCTTTGTTACAATAAAGAATTATTATTATTAATAGATACGTTTTATATGTAGATGTATCATCATCAACAACAGCTTATTGCAGTCCAGTGTACTGACCCTATTAGTCACAGAACTGACAAACGTTAAGAGTAAAACAATTCTAGAGTGGAGGCGCTGTGTTTTACCGAGTGAGTGAGGATACCGGAGGCCCATAACCCAAACCCCCTCCCCATCTCCCAAAGGCCGGCAACGCACTTGTGACGCCTCTGGTGTTTGCAGGTGTTCATGGGCGGCGGTAATCGCTTACCACCAGGCGATACGTCTGCTCGTTTGCCTGCCTATTCCATAAAAAAAAAAGAAGTCCGCGTCTCAGAAAACGTAGTGTAGGATGCCCACAGGAAAAGTTGGACTGACGATTTGCGCAAGACGGCTATAGATGTATATTTATTTTGTGTCCCAATCCGCAACAGACTATGTTTACTACTGTGTTTAAAACTATACTTACCATAAGCAGTTGGGGAAAGTAGCAACTTGGCGCCATGTTAAAGGTCCTTTTTTACCCGGAGCTGACAAAAGTGGCCTACGCGAAGATATTTATATTAGCTTGAAAATTAGGATTAATATTATGTTCATTATTTACAGTTGGTGGGAAAAACCAGTGACTACTGACGCGGTTCAACCTGTCAAAAATGTATCACAAAGTAGCAGTCTAACAGACGCACTCGCCATTTTAAAAGAAAATCGAGCACCCCTGCTGACAGTCGTGAACGATAAAGGGTAAGAGAAAACTACTATAAAATAAATTAAAATTATAATAGACGCCATTTCTTCAGAAAATTAGATAATGCAAATATTAAATATTTAGTCTTGATTGTTGCATTTCAACCACGAAGTTCTATTAGAAATAGGTGATATTAAACTTTGGCTATTGGTGGATCTACTCGTAATTGGGACGTTCCAGTTATGTTAATCACAATTCCATCTTTGAAAAAGTTCAAACTGTCTATGGCTAAGTCACAGTAAATATAGAAAATGCTGTAAAAACTGGCAGTCTAAAGAAAAATATTTGACATTTGGTGACAACAAAAAGCAAAACATGACGCGATTTTAGAACCGATTGCAAATTATTTAAGTTAAACTAATGCTTATTCTTTTTATGTTAATAATAGCATATGTATACATAGTCACAGTTTTTCTTAATGAAGTTGGAACACGGCTCGAGGATCGCCCCTCAGAATACAGTACCTTCAAGAGCGTTCACTCAATGAATTAGTGTATTGAACCCGTCATCATGCGCTCACCCTTCCGGAAGAAACGTGGTCACGTCACAAAAACATACAAATAACGCATAAGCACAGATATTGGCCTAATCTGGAATGAAGTTCTTTGCAAGTAAAATACCATTATTGTATATAGTACACGGTACCTGACGTAGTATATATATATATATAATATATATATATATAGGATATAATGCACTTTTTGAATTTCTACTTTGCTTTAAACACTATTCAGAATTGGATACATTCATTATATTCATTACCAAAATACGGCAAAGTCAAAGGGAAGGATTATCGTTTTGGCAATATATGTATTTCTATGTTCCACCGTGGTGCCTAAAATTCTAAAACGATTTTAATAAATGTGGTGTCAATAGATCAGTAATATTAGCCCGGGTTACTTAGGCTACATAAATGTTGACAAGTTTTTATACGTAGTCGGGTTATAGTTTTTAAAGTGATAACTTCTTATAAACCGCTTCGTTACGTAACGCGTTACAGCGCCAGGTCTGGCCTCTCTTTCTCTCACGCATACGGCAGCGGTAGGCAGGCTCTTGCTCTCTCACTCTAACCCACAGCGCTAGCCGTAAATAGTTCAACTTAGATTAGTTTAAGTTATCATTTCTGTCGGGCGTCTTGAGACGCACACGTTAGTTTTTTAATTTTTACTTTTTTGGTAGCGTATTACTGTCGTGGGCATTCATGGCACTTTGGATAGCTGTTCTGAATCTTGACGAAATGCTTAAAAAACATTACTACAAAAAAAAATACATCACAATTTTGCGAGTAGCAAAGGAGTAGTGGAGAAAAAAATCTTGACTATTTCTTACTAAGAAGGATGAAGATTGAAGCCTCTTAGATATGTGGGGTCAAAATGTACTTGCTAAAAATATTTTTATAAGTATGAGAAATTCGTATTTGGTATAAAATTCCTTTACTTTTCAATTACAAAGTAAAAAATTTGAATGCTCAATACTTAACTACCTACCTACTAATGATTTTTTATATTCTGCATTCCTTCTTCATTGCCAAATTTTATACTCCTCCATTCGATGATTTTCGTAAAAACGGATCCAAAGTTTATTAAATAAATAATAAAATTGTTCTAATATCTTACAGTTCTGTAGTCGGCGTGTTCACGGCAGATAATGTGAGAAGAAGACTAGTAAACCTCTCTGGTTCTTCCTCCGACGGACTCGACAAGTATATAGTGAAGAAATATTACAAAGTGGACCTCGCAAACAAACCTACTTTAGGACTGCTTTCACGGATGCTTGACATCGCCCCCCATGTGATCGTGGTCGAGTCAGGTAACGTACACTTAATGTTTACTATTTCTTTAAAGTTTCTTTCATTCAGCTCGTAAAAGGTTTGTCTTTTGGATATACCTGTCTCTGGGAGTCCTATAGGCGGATAAGAGAACAATACAGTCAATGAGAATATAGAAACCATTCCAAAAAATAATATTTCTAAACAAATGTCTTAGTAATGAGGTGACAATCTATACTAATATATAAAGCTGAAGAGTTTGTTTGTTTGTTTGAAAACGCTAATCTCAGGCACTACTGGTCCGATTTGAAAAATTATTTCAGTGTTAGATAGCCCATTTATCTGGCTATAGGCTATATATCATGACGCTAAGACCGATAGGAGAGGAGCACCAATGAAAAATGTTTCAAAAACGAGGGAAAATTATCACGCGACGGGCAATAGGAGACGCAAACGAGTTTGCGTGGGTCTGCTAGTCATAGATATACACAACCAAATTGAGAATCCTAGTTTTGCAGTCGGTTAAAAAGAAATTATTTGACTACACGAAGAGCGTAGTGCTACACCTCGCCATCTACTGCACTGAGTGTCGACACTTCGGGACACCACGTGTTATCTACAAATGATTGTTCCTAGTCTGTCTGGGTATTCTTTGTGTCCCTCTCCTGTATGTTTGTAAAGTCCCGCGATAAAGGAATATTATTAGTGCGTGAGTTGTATTTTAAAAAAATCAAAGCCAAAAAACCTTTCAGATAGTTTGCAGTAAGGTCAATACCCCAACAGTTTTGTTTAAAATAAAAGGTATTTTTGAAAGACAAAATCATTTTGAAATCAGTTATTCTAATCAGATATATTATTCAGATAATCAGACAGATTATCAAGGTAGTAGAGCCACGCTGATTTCAGCACGAACGGGCCGGCTCGACCGGGGCGGTACTACCCTCGCACAGAAAATGAACGTAAAATGACAGCGATCATGCTGTCGTGTTTCGTTGGTGAGTGCGAGACCGGAGGCCCAATGATGCGAAAGCATCACTAGCCCTCCATGGTGTGGGTCACCATGCTGCATTGTTGCATTGTCTGCGTTCGCAGTATGGTGACCATCACTCTTGGATTCTGCTTATGCTTTCCATCAGGCAGAGTAGAGTCATTATGGCAGGGTCAAATATAAAAAAAAAAAAAAAAAAAAAAATATACAAAACAATTACTTTCAGTCAAGTAGTATCTATTGACGTCAATGATTTAAATTTTAAATAGGTCCTGTTAAAATAGGTAAATACTACGGTAATTATGCAAGTGATTATTTTAAAGTTTTTTGATAAATAATAAAATAATTAAATATAAATATTTCGGAGATTTAACACACAACGCCATCTAGTTACCAAACAAAGCAGAGCTTGTGTTATGGGTACCTACTAGACAATATAATTATGATGATATAAATACTTATCACATACTTTGTTTTATAAATACATATATAATATACATAAAAAAACACCCAAATTCCGAAACAAATATTTGCAGTACAAACATTTAGTCTGACCCGGGAATTGAAACGGAAGCCTCGAGAACAGCAGTCGCATACGCTAGCACTGCGCCAGCGAGTTAAATAGAATACTACAATCGATTCAGTGACACGTCATATAACCTCTAAGCAGCGGACAATCAAGACACTTTTAACGATACCTCATTTGTCTTATTCTAACTAGTTTAGAAAGAATGAGGGAACAAATAAGCATACCATAGAAATATCACACTTATCGAATAAATACGGACAAAGTCACGAACAAATGCTAATATATAACAAATGCTAATGTATTTTTGAAATGTACAAGTAACGCCCTTTCCAATGATACCAAACACGGCATATTTATCTCAAATTTATTTTTTAATACAGTACTTTCTGTCGGCTAGAGGGCGCCACATTAGATTCAGTGACATGTCATATAGCCTATAACCAGAAGACGATTATGACGCTTCTAGAGACACCTCATTTGTCCAAATCTAACGAGTAGTTAAGGAGCTAGGAGGGAACAAATGAACATACATACATACATACATAGCCTGTCAAAATCATAACCCTCCTTTGGCTTTGCCGTAGTCGGGTAAAAAGACTCGAGTATAAAAGTATATCGAAAGCGAAAGCACTCGAATCTATAATAATACGCCATCTATAATATAATACTACAATAGTACGCCACATTTTATGAGAGATTTGACTTGAGTGCATGAACTAGGACCAAATCCGAAATGACTAATAAAATAGTTATTTAATTTTGGAAATAATTAAATGGCTCATTATGCTGATGTTAGATAGCCTTTAAATGTTATTTAAATTGTCCTTTATGGTATAAATATGAATAATACAACTATTAATGTTAGTTCAGTTTCAATAAACGACAATCCGATTTGTAAATCAAAACGATTAAATTTTACCTCCGCAACGAACGATAAAATGAAGAATGTAAAGTGGTAAATGCACAACCCCAATGTTAGCAAATAAAATTGCCCCCCACCCCGCAAGCGGACACGGGGATATTTTCCGTCCGCTTCGAATAACGTTTTTGCTTGTTAGAACTACCAAAACAGTCCACGCCCATATCGGGATTGTCTGTTTCTAATATTAAAATAACCGCTTTTTACAAAATGCGTATGTATGTTACACATTTTTGGTATTTTTGTCTGTCTGTTTGTTCGGGTAATCTCTGGAACAGCTGGAACGATTTTAAAGGGACTTTCATTGACAGATAGTTGATGATCTAGGGAGTAACGTAGGCTACTTTTTTAGACTAGCTTTGTCCCGCGGCGTTACCCGCGGTTCTACAATAAACGCGGGTAACACCGCGGAGTTCAGAGTTCAGCTAGTAATTAATAATTAAAGAAGGTGTTTAACACTCGTCTGTTCACCATACTATAGATTCTGCTTTGCGAGATGTACGAGGTTATTAATATCCACCTTCTAATTTATTTCATATTTTTTGTTTTAGATACATCTACAAACATCCAGCGCCCGATAGGATTTGTGACATCAGAAGATTTACTGTCACACATTTCAACCGGAAAAAATTATATGAATGGCAATTAGTTTATTTAACGTAAACAAAATGCCTAACTACCAGTTTTTTCAATTTTACATGTAAATACATTTTACAATATAATATATTTAAAATGGTGCTAAGACATCATCTATTGTCCATAATATAATGAAATAACTATTGTTATCTTAAGAAAATGGACATAGTGATACAAGACAGTGCACCGTAAGTAAATTGCAAAATATATTGACAAAAGTTAACTATCACTGGTAAAGAAATAGCATTTAGTTTGTTAATTTTCTGCTAATGTTTGTATTCATAAATACGTATTTAAATCATTTCTATTGTATAGTTTTACTACAATATTTTAAATATGCTACAACCTAAACAGTAGTTTAATAAGCTGAAATTTGTGTATAATCTCAAAGACAATACAATTCGAAACTTAAAATTTTACCATAATAATATGTCAATTTATTGAAAACAATATTTTCTCTAAAAAAACAAATATACTGAATTGCAATTATGTATTTCAAAAAATAAACAACGTTATCTAAATACCTAGTATTTTTATTATCACCTTTAGTTATTTCAACTTGCCAAGTCTTATTCAAATTCAAAATCTTTTATTCAAACGACACTTAGTGACATTTATGAATGTTAAAGTGAAGTTTCTTACAATATGATCTGGCTAGGTTACAAGCCAAGATGTGTGGACACTTAACTGGGAAAAAACTGAAGTGCCTTGCAGCAGATAAACACACACTGCCGGAACTTGGAATAGTTCTAGAAGAGGCCTTCATATAACAGTAAATGATAATAGGTTTATTGGTTCTTCAGCGATGTTTGTCTACTCATACTGGGAGCAAAAGATCATAAAACCTTTCTATCAAGAAATCCTAACCATTCTCCTTGTATTGTCCCATACTGAATGGGTAAATAATTTTGGTACCTACATCCCACTTGATTCGAAACGTCTAAATAACCGTAATTTATTTTATAAAGAGGCGCTCCAAACACGAGATCAAAAAAACACAAAACCCTAGCTAAGTTAGTTAATACTTCCCACAACTAACTATTGCAAAGGACACTGTGAAGAAGACCATTTGATTTTTTTTTACAATTCTTGCCGGTCTGTCTGTCAGTTCTGTGTAAGTAAAACAAATAAAAACTGTTAAAAAATGAAACCATGTACATATACATATGCCTTTAGTAAAAAGCGGTTATTTTAATACTACAAGCAGACCTCCAGTTTTGTTTATTGGTATAGATATTCACTTGCAGAATTTCTTTCAACCATCTTCAGGAAAAATGCATTGAAAAAAAGTACGGATATATATATATATATATTGTCCAAATAATTACTTTAATGTACTGATATCAGTCTCTATATATTTAATCTTGGTGAAGCAAGGAGGTCAAACTTGTATACAAAAAGCAAATACTCTTGCCATTTTCTGAGCAGTTTCAAGAAAACTTCTATACTCAGGATCTTTATGAAAAATGTCAGGGGATTGTGTGGTCTAAAGGAAACAAAAGTAGATTTAATGAAGTGTAATTTAATTAGGTTTATTACAGTTGACTAGTAGAATCAAATATTACAAGATGGTTACTAGTACAAATCCCCTATGAATTTAATTTAAACATTTCTCACATATTTATTGACATAAATGAAAAGATTTTCAAGTTGTTTTATGTCTATCACACAAATCCACTAAGGGGATGGTGATGACTGTTTAGCATTCGCGGCAAGTATAGCACCGGGGGCAGGATAAGGTCGCATTTGGTACAATGAACCCGATGCAGTTGTGTCAACTCCTGTCTTTGCATGTGAGTCCAAGCCTGAAGTCCAATTACCTCTTGGTATATCAGAGTATGAGGCAGGATCCATGGGGTCTAAGTCATTGTCTTTAACCCTTGGTCTTTTACTTCTATGATGCACAGTATCCTTTTCTTTTTCTTTTCGTTCATGTCTCTTCTCTTTAATTGGTTGTTGAGGAACTTCTTGGTCTGATGTCTCACTGTCCTCATCACTTTCATCACCCTCTTTCAATAATCGCTCTTCACGTAAATGAGCAGCACTTTCAGTGTGAACAGCAGCAGGGTGCGCTGGAGGCAACCAACTAACTAAATTATTGTGAACATTCCAAAAGTAATGTTGCCCATACCCTTCATCATATACTTCTTCCCATCCAGGAGGCAAGGGCCATATTTCTAAGGCCTTCTTTTTAAGCTCTAAGTAAACTTCATCTGGCACTTTTTTACCAGTTTTCCATTTTTTTACACAAAATTTAGAACACTCATGATATATGTTACTTTTATTAGGGCATCCCTTATGTCCTTTAATAGGATCCACATTTACACCTTCAATGCCTTCCCAAAAATGCTCTTTATTCACGCGTTCGTCCGGTTTGCTATCATAATCTTCAGCAATAATTTCTTCATTAGCCTGAACTGCAGGAGTTCCGTTACTCACTTCAGTCTCATGCTGTGCCTTTAAAATCCCTCTCTTTGCTAACCGTGCAGCTAAAGCAGGTGGCAAAGGCATTATCACTGTGATTTCTAATTATTTTTTGGGACAACTAAATGTAAATTACTTAAAATTGTTTACTTTTTCTACGCAAATGTCAGTAATGTCACTTAGTAAGCAGGTACGAACACAGAAATATCGACAAATTTAATCGATAATCTCATCATCGCGTTATATTCATGAACTTGAACCTGGAAAGCCCAATTGTCGTAATTTTGAAACATCTCAATCCAAAATATGAATCAATTTATTTTTATGAATTGACTAAAAATAGGCACATATTCTGCTAACAAAAATACAATCCAGTGAATCCAATAATATTTCAGTTCAGCCACTTGACTACAGAATAAAAAAAGGTATGTTGGTAAAATTTATTAAAATATATAATACATCCTTAACTACATACTTACTGAACATTACATTATCATTGTGGTGTTAAATTTAATCGTATTTTTAAAACGTTTTGACAATTTAATAATGAATAAATTGTATCTTTTATTTATTGTATTTTATTCAATTAATTACTTTAATAAAAAAGACAAAATCTTTACATACAGTTTTAGAGCAAAAATGTAAAATAATGAAATTAAATCGATCAGTGAATATTGAAAATCAATTAGTAAAAACAAAAAATTGATCAAAACAAGTGTCCGAAGTATCGATGCAATTTTCTCAGTGGCATCCCTATTTACTGCAACTTTGTTGCCCTGTACATGTAAATACTGAAAACAGTGCTTTTCATTGTCGATCTGATTTCTAGACTCTGATGATGAAGTGCAATATTTGAATTTATATACGGATACTAGTACTAGCTGATTAAATTTAGGGGTGGGTCACCCCTAGCATTTAGGGTTTTGAAAATATATGTTGCCCGATTTTCAGACCTACCCAATATGCACACAATATAACATAAAAATCGGTTGAGCCGTTTCAGAGGAGTTTGGTAACAAGCACCGCGATACAAGAATTTTATGTATAAGAAGATTTTCCTCTATTAGGATAAAATGATATTGCCAAAAAGCAGAGATGTGACTTATTTAAGATACAAGTATCTGAAATACGGATACAAGATACCTATTTCCATTTTGTATCTAAAATACTTAAAAAAATGTGTTTTGTGTCTTGCATTTAAACATTTTTTGTTTGGTATCTTAGTATTTTATAAATACTTATTCTGATAAAATACTTTTAGTAATATGTTAGTAGCTAGATATTTATAAAATAAATGCATAAAACTGAACGTGTCATTATTAGGCCAACATCACTTAGATAGATGGCGACTCTGAGTCGCCATCTATCTATGATAACGTAAGATACTCAAAACCGTTAGATTGTAATCTATCTCACGAGACTGTAAACTGTCGAAAGATTGTGAACTGTAACATACTAATGATTGAATTTGAAGTCGATCATTTTTTGATGTTGTCAATAAATAGCTTTTGTGAGATTCGAAATCGTGAAGATGGAAACGTAAGTTAGTTTTATTTGATGCTGCTATTTATTAGATGTCTAAAAGAATATAAATAATTCTGTTTTTTTTATTTACTTCGCGAGTTTGCAACAACGACAATCGATCTGTAAAACAAAAGTTGGAGGCGTTATACAGTTGTAACGTGGTAGAAATCATTAAACAATAACTTATAAATAGTCGATTCCTTCATTTGAGCGTACACAAGGCAAGTGTCGAGTTGCTAGTTACAACACTATTTATGCACGATAAAAACGGTCGATATTTTTGAATTCGTTTGATTCTTGATACGAATTTACTGCCAGCCACTAGCGAACTGCCGTCGTCGTTTTTTTCACGATCAAGTCTGCAGCTTGTTGCATTCGTTCGATCAAGCCGAACCTTTAAGGAGATATAAGAAAACTATATATACATTTATTTAATATCACCAACCCCTATTTGCCGAGTTCTGCCGCTATGGAGTGACTCTTTTCTTTGGGGGATAATGGCTTGATCGAAGAAAAATGAGCGATAAAATGTTTGAAGAACTAATTTTAATGAAGTCTTTTACTTAAAAAATAAATATCTTGTGTTATTTCTATTATTATATTAAAGTAAATAAATAACAGTAATGTCAATTATAAAAAATATACATAAATTCATAAAAAATAAATCTTGTTTTTTTACAAATGTATTTTTATCTTAAGAAGTATTTACAAGAAACATTTTGTATCTAGTATTTCAGATTCTATTCTCCAAAGTATTTTGTACCTGGTATCTGAAATACTTAATTTAAGTATCTTGTATTTTGTATTCCAGATACTATGTACAGGGTATTTTGTACATCTCTGCCAAAAAGATGGTAAACAGTCAAAAAATATTTGTATAATTTATACTTACCATCACCATGCATCCTACCTTGGGTGATGTGATCATGAGTATGAGGACTGATTTGGTGGGAAACACACCAACCAATCAGAAACTTGCGTGAGAGAGATTTAATAACTAAACTCAGTCTCTCTCTCTACTCGGATCACGCTTTCCGCTCATTCACCAGCCCCTCCTTATATATATATATATATATAAGCTCTAAGTCCTACCCTATCATACTTGCTACAAATCCAAGATTTTCTATTAAAATATAAATGCGAAATTTAGTGAGGATGTATGGATGTTTACTATTCTTTCACCTAAAACCACTCACACACTAGATGAAGCTTTACTCTAATAAAGCCTATTATACATGAGAATAATGTACTATTGTATAGCTGAATCCCGCGGTGTTACCCACGGCTATTGTTGTACCGCGAGTAACGCCGCGGGACAAAGCTAGTCTAAAAAAGTAGCCTTGTTACTCCCCGGATCATCAGCTACCTGCCAGTGAAAGTCCCGTCAAAATTCGTCCAGCCGTTCCAGAGATTACCCGGAACAAACAGACAAACAAAAAAAATTAACTACATTTTTGGTATATGTACCGTGTATACATACATAAGCATTTAGTAAAAAGCGGTTATTTTAATATTACAAACAGACACTCCTATTTTATTTATTTATTATATAAAATTGGAGGATCATATGTATATTTATATACATATGAGCGGAGCCCCGGCCAAATAATTAATAAATAAACTGAAAATTCGGGTACCTAATCGCAAGTTAACAGATTTTCAGCCTTTATGAATTTTTGATTTCGAGGCCAACCTGGGGCGCTTGCCCTATTCTGACTACTGAAGTCGATAACCAAATGTATTTAGTTTCAAAATATCGAAATACAAATACTTAGTCCAAAACATAAATCGCTTGTTGCAGCAACCATGTGGAAACCATTGAGTAACACTTGCTGCGCATTTTCTTCTGTTCATAAAATTTTAAATTGCTTAACTGACCTCAAACCTTGCGAGTTAAGTTTCAAGAATTAAACAGATTCATGTTTATTTTTTTATCTTAAACTACCTGACCTGTGCACACTTCGTTGGGCGGTATACATTTTTTTCTCAGACTTACTTAGCAAATCCGGCTGCCACAAAAAAATCTTTCCACTTTTCGAGTTATTAGATATCCTATGTTACTCACAAAAAAACGTAGTCTTCTATTGGTGAAATAATTATCAAAATCGGTTCAGTTGATCCAGAGATTACTCCCGACAACGTCACAAACGTTACCTCTTTATATAATAGAAGAAGAAATATGGGTATTGTATTATGTAGTAGAGGTAAGGGTGAATTTGCTATAAGTTTCAGATTGACGCTACGACTCTACTCAGGCATGAATTGACCCCTAAAGTCGATTTCCTGTTAATCTATGGCTGCTGCCATAGACTAACAGGAAACCCTGCTGGTCAAGCCGGCCTATCGGTGACAAAACATGGCTCTGCTACGGTACCTGCACTATAGTGTAAAGTCATCACTATAATATAGGCCCCGTGGCAAGGAAAGGCAAGACGCCTTGATAATCTGACATTGGCGTGATGTAGATACTATTTTCGCATTCATTTCTCAAACTTAAGGGATCTAGTGTTTTAAGGATCATCATCATCACTCCATTGCAATTCATTGTTGGAAATAGAAGATTAAAACGATGTTTTTCTTGAACTTTCTTTTGATTATGTGTGAGTAAAAAGAAAGTTCATATTTTGAAGGGAAATTAAATTAATTATTTAATTAACGTGCTTTTATTTACTCCTTATAAGATTAACAGTGTATGACAATAATATATAGGTACATTCAGTTAACTATTACGAATGATTCCAAAGCAAAAAATACACCAGTACATTCTTGAACTCTGAAAAGAAAATTTTGGTTATTAAAATTTAATTACAAATATTTACGATTAATACTATTAAGCCTTATAGCTTTAATTAGCTCTCTGTTATAGTGACTTATTAGACATTATTATAGCATTATTTACAAGTCCATCGAATTTACTTTATCATAGAACAAAATACTACAAGATTAGATTAAAACAAAGACACACATTAAAAATAAAATAGTAACTAATTACATTAAAATAATTTTAAATAGTGGTCAAAAGATTACAATCTACGACCTACGACCTTAGGTATGAACGTATAAACTACTTTGTCTATTTTTCATACATATATATGCTATTATCTACAAGTACTATACATTTATATCGTAGGTTATATATAAATTTGTATTGTTTGCGAGTAATTTCGCGAAGTTCATTTTCTACTGGTAAGACAAGCGGCGACGAATTACCAACTAGCAGTACATGCGATGGCCTTGATATTACGGAAATAATTATCACCTGATAATAGATGTCTTCACTCACCACTGACGACTGAAGTGTCACTGCGCGACACCCTAGTTGGCAGTACAGCTTCATGAAACTCCCCTGAATGCGTTAACTTTGAATTCGTCAAATCCTCAGTGGACACAAACGGTGTTACAACATCATTTTCATCAGAATTCGTTTTTGTTAAAGATTTTCTTTTCGTGAGAATACTTTGTTGATGTTCAGTTTTATCATCGCTTTTATCTATAGTCTCATTTTTCTTTAAATCAGTGGCCGTTAAATTATCCTCTATTGGCATAATTTTATTATTTTCTTTATTAATATCATCTATCACATGAGAGGTTATGGCCTGACCACTCGCTGGTAATTCTTTTACAGAATCTAAATCCTCACTTAATTTTCCACTATTATTACTAGGAGGTGAAATAGATTGTATAGCGTCTTCCCGTTTTAACTTTCTTCTTTCACTCTTGTCGTAACCTAGAGGGTGCAGATTAATGGAAGACGGGGGGCTATCTAAAGATAATTCCATTGACGTAATTAAACTTTCATCTCTACTTAAATAGTCTTCACCTTCAGGTACAATGTGAATGTTAAGAACGTTCTTGTTCTTACTTTGATCGCTCACAGCTTCTATAGAGGTGAAGGAGGGCTCATTTGAATTACTGGCAGCTACAGATGTTGAAGAGACAGTTTTATTTGAATTCAATTTGTTCCTTACTAAGAAGCCCCTAACATGCGCTTGTATTATAGTAGCTGCGCTAGACAACGTGGAAGAATCGTCAGTTGACAGTGAAAGTGACTTTTCTTCATTAACTGTTTGCAAAACAGTATCCATTCTAGTAAGACCATGTGCCCTTCTATCTGTACTTAGCGAATTTGTTATTGCAAAATTACATTCTTCCTGGAAGAAAAATTTTACTAGTTTTAGTTTAGAACTAAATTTACTATATAGATTTTGATTTTATGAAAATATTTTACCTTATCTTTATTATCTTCGTCCATAAAGGTACCTTCGTCATTAACCGAGTCCTCGAAAGTGGAACCTCTACTTTTAAAAAGAAAGTTTCTAAATACTTTTTGAATTGTTATAGCAGCAGTTTCCAAGTCCATGTTTGTTCCTTGATTCTCCTGATTATTTTCGTGTATTTTCGTAGTAGTTTTGTTTTGATTAGTGTCGTCTGTTTTTGATTCATTTTCATTTTTAACATCAAGTACTTTTTCAGTTGACTCTAAGATATCTTTATCACAATTGTCAGTGTGATCACAAACATCCACAGACGAAATTTGCTGTAAGTTAGATTTCTTCTCATTATCTTCAAACATATTATCAAGCGATGTTATTCTTTTAAGTTGTGAGACATTACTATCTACATCATTAACTTCATCTGCATCATTCGCTGAGTTTTCAGTAACCAATGTTTGAATATCACTGTCAACACCTGTTTCCCGAAAATCCATTAGAGGTGTATTCGTTTTCTCTATAGTTTTATTTCTTTCCAAAACAACTTTCTCAGTTTGCTCATGTTGGTCATGGACTTTGTCACTATTTGCAGTATTATTCAAATTTTTTACATCATCATATTTCTCTTGAGTATCCGTTTCAATCAACTCTTGGGATATTTCAGAGTTATTTTCTACAGGATCATCGACGTTATCCAGTTGTACATCGTCATGGTGATCAGCACTTAAAATATTATTATCGGTTACAGAGCTAATATCATTAGACTGCTGTACAATAGGAGTGGATAATTGAACATCTTCAGTATGTTCAAGTTGTTTCACATTTTCATCGGTATGATAGGGTCTAATAGAATCGTTTATATTTACCAAGTCAGTTGGTGCCTCTGGTGGTGGTTGTTCCATTGGTGCCTCTGGTGGTGGTTGTTGCATTGGCGCCTCTGGTGGTGGTTGTTTCATTGGTGCCTCTGGTGGTGGTTGTTGCATTGGCGCCTCTGGTGGTGGTTGGTGCACGTCATTAATAGTAACTTTTACATTATCATTGAAATTATCTATATTTACTTGCTTGTCATTATATGATTCTAATACATTTTCCTTATTTTCATCTGGCTTGTCGTTAAAGGATTCCAGTATATTTACCTTAACTTCGTCAGGTTTCTCGACTGCCTGTTTCGAGTCTTTCAAATCCGTAATATTTTCAACTTTGCTATTATCCACACCACAATCATTCAAACTTTTCTTGGACTCATGTTCAGCAGGTTCGGCTTTCTGAGGATAAATTTCGGACAGTTCCTCATTTTTAATCGGGTCCTTATCCTGATTTTCAAGTATCTGGATATTAGCATTCAATAATTTGGAGGTCTCGTGAATATTATTTTTGACCAAGTCCTTATTTAATTTTTCATCATCAGGTTTCGAATTTGAAGGACTATTAACAACTGTACTTTCATTTTGCTGATTAGCTTCAGTTTCAGTGGCACTCTGAGATTTTTCAGAAACTTGTGGATTAAGAGTTTCGACCTCCTGTACATTTACTACATTTTGTTTATTGTCATCTAATTCTTTGGTTGGTTTAGATTTAGAATCGTGTGAAATCTCCATTTCACCTGAATCTTTTAAAACCTGGTCCTGATGTATTGGAGTACTGACAATATTTTGTGCAAGTTCGTCATTATCTTTATCAATAACCACTCTAGAATCCTTAGGTACGTCTAATTTTAAGTCTTTTTTAACAATATTATTAGTTTCATTGTTATTTTGTTGCTGTACGGTAATATTTCTATCGTATTCTTGTTTACGACTTTCGGCCCTTCGTCTTACCTTTGCTTGTGTTCTCGCGATTTTTTCTTCTAATGATAATGTTTTTTTAGGAGCTGTAATATTTTAAGGTAATGTGTTTTGTTAATTAGCATAGAAATTGATAAGTATTTTTCAGATTTTTTGGACATGTATATTAAGATAGTACAACTGTAACGTTATGAAATATAAATACAGAAATTATTTAATACAAAACAGCCAGCAAGAAATACACTATGTACAAGTTTCCTGAACATTCCGGAAACTCAGATTAACTGAAAAATAACTTTTTAGAAAACATTAATCATAATGCACCTACTGAACGAGAGGTGTTACCACGGTACTATTAGAAAACTTTTTAACTTACAAGGACCATCTCTTTTATCCAGTAATTGTTGCATATGACCAGCACAGAATCCATAAATGTCACTCGGATTGTGTTTAAGCACCTCTTTGGTTAATCCTTCCATTAACTCCACTAAACCTGGTGGCATTTTTGGTGGAGAATGTCGGTAATAGGCTCGCGAACCTGTGAGTCTCATTGTGTTCTTGTTAGAATTACAAGGAAATTTTACTAAGTCTTATAGATCAATGTTCCCGATGGTGTCGCGAACAGAACTGAAATAGTTAAAAGCTATTCCCGTTGTCTCATTAGTATGTTTGTACTGCGGTAGTCATAGTGATGTGCTAACTTGAACTTGGGTTTCGTGTATTGATCAAACGATTGCGAGGTCAATGTACACATTTCATGTTCAATGACCAGTAGCAAAGGTCACGTAACCTTATTAACGGTGTTCGTGTCATGTTTACATAGGTAGATTATTTAGTGACTTTCTTATACTAATGTATGTAGACACATTTTAGTAAAGACATACAGTTCGGGCCTTATTCAGAAATGAAAAACTGGGTAATGTGAAAATTTCTTGTGTATTTCCAATGTAGTTTGCGCAACTGAGTAATCACTAGGGGAACGTTACCTTCAGAGGACAGTAGGTGAGGCGACGCGCGAGCGAGGCCGGCGCTTACTACGCTTACATTTATGTTTACTTAAAGAATTCAATTCATGTGAGTCAACTTTTTATTTCCATACTGTGTTCTATAATAGTAATTTATATAAGATCATATATAATTTTTGCAATGTTAATACATTTTACATAACAAACATCTCCACAGTGTACATACGCGACACGCGTCGCGGCGTGTCGGTACACACAGAGGCGCGGCTGCGGCGGACGCAGCGACGCGACGCTCTACAAGTGATGATAGAAAAAATTAATTGCTACAATAATATCATACAAATTAATGACTATTCCCTTACAAATTATTATATCTACTTTTAGCATTGTTCTACTCCAATATAATCCAAATTAACGTTTGTAGTTTTACCGAGCTGTATGCATGATACATGAAATAGTCTCCAGTTCGCTCAGACTGATTTTGCCCAATTAAAGTGTTTCACTCCCGCAGCTATGTATAGAAATCACACTGCTATAAATTTATAATAAATAAATGCCTATTTACACTATGTAACTATACAAAATGATAGTACGACAAAATTACATTATTGAATCGAGCATCTAATTGAAATGAAAACTTCATACAACGATCTACGGGCGCCGGCCGACGCGGCCGAGTCGCGCCGGCCTGCTTCACTAAACATATTACATTTTTAATTTTTCTTATTCATTTTGTACAATCATATTCAGCCAAAGCTGGGTGCCCGATTAATACATTTATCGGTGATCCGAAATGCGTTACAATCGATCATGCATCAATAATACATACAACTTTAACTTATTTAAACAATTTAACAATATTAAAAAATCCTAAAGTAAACTAGAGACCTATGTAAACGTATATAAAATAGTAATAATCATTATGACAGTATCGCGTAGGGGGTGCGGACATATCAACATTTAGCACTATTAGTAATTTGTGGTGACACCGAACGCGAGCCGAGAGCGAACCGAATCCACGAGACACGGCGCAACGGTATATCCGGACGATCGACCGTCGGAGGTATTAAAAATTAATAACGTCATTAACAAAAATGTAATCGAATAGAAAATATCAATACATAGCTGAAAACAAATTCAATCGCATTATTCTAGGTCGTGGATGGAGGTTGTCGAGAGCGGCATCACTTGGCAAGCGGCGTGCCCACGGCCTGTCGCTTGTGGCTGATCTCCAGCTCGCCCAGCCGCTTCCACAGCTCGTCACGCTCCTTCTCGCGCTTCTTCTCTCTGCAACAACACGCCAGCGTCACACTTCACACACCGCACATCGCACATCAACACACCACCTTTTATAGGATACCACCCTCGGATACCAGCGACTGGTGGCTATGTCGGACTCGAACCGACTATAATCCGCACACCGTCTCGGGTGCTAATGCCAGGGAACTAAGTGCACCCTCGAAAGGAAATCCCTGGAACCCCAACGTACCAAGGGTCAAAATATAGGAATCCGATGCTCCTTTTCTATTTAAAAATACATCAAAACACCACTTAACATCTCCAAGTTAAACTACCATACTCACTTCTGCCTTTCCGCCTTATAACTAGCGGTGAGCTCGTCGAACAGTTTGGAATTCATCTCCATGAATGTCTTAAGCACGTTGTAGACGAGTGCTACGATAGTTTGATTCCAGTGCTCCTTGCTGATTCGATACAATGCAGGGAACATTATAGGCATAATCACGTGATTGTTTTCTTCCATCAGTGACATTATGTATTCGTTGTTCCAAAAGTAAAGTGCTCTTTCAGCCACCTGAAAAATAATTTTGTTTAATAATTTATGTAAGGGAGGTATGTATGCAACTTTTAGTAGTTACCGGTGACAATATTTTTACCTTTTGTCAGTAACGTAACTTAGGTCATTATTAAAAGACTATCCAAAAGGTTCCTAGAAGTAAAAAAAGCTGTATCTATGCTCTAACCAATCAGAAATAGGATGGTTGCTTTTGTGGCTCTTAAGGGTGTGGCGGTAGTATTTTATATTTTTACTAGATGAATTTATTTCAGTGGGTACCAGCAGTGTTTAATTTCACAAGACTACAATGACCAAAAGTTAAAGCCTAAGTAACACTCGCACAAGTTAATAGTTCTTTTGGTTAAGTTACTGCCACGGTTAATCAGTAGACAAAATCATCCCTTATAAATTGCATCTCTTCCGTGCTAGTTCCGGTATTATGTAGTACGGAGCGATCGACCGATCTGACTGAGATAATCAAAATGAAGAGATTTCTAAAAATATATAAAAATAGCTTTTGCTCTTTTGTGTAAAGAGTAGCTTATGTCCTTCCTCATAAATCAAAGTATCTCCATGTCATAAAAAGTACCCAGTCTTTTCTCAGGCTCTAGATTATCTGTGTGCCAAATTTTCTTTACATCGGTTAAGCAGTGCTGGCGTGAAAGCGCGAAAGACAGACAGGCAGAGTTACTTTCGCATTGATCATATTAATCAGGATTAAGACATACATAAGTAGTTCAGTCATTAAAATATGTAACTTACTTGAAAATGTGGACTGGATACACATTTAGCTATTTGCCTGAATAACGGCTCCTGTATTTTGACGAATTGAGCTGGTTCAATTACGTCCAATATCTCCTCAATTTCGCCCAAAAACATCACCTTGAAAAGAGAAAAAAAAACACCTTTCTCAATTATATTTGAATACAATAAAATACATATTATAACAGTCTTTTTGTTATGAATCTTTGTAATAAACAATACGTAACGAACCTCTTTTTGCGAACATGTTTTCGGCCAAAACTTGAGTAGGCCACGAACAACATGTTCTGTGAGGGTGGCATCCTTTTCAAGGAACTGAACTACGCAGTAAGCAAGCTGCGCGTGGTATAGCGACAAGCACTTCACCTTATGCAGTGGTAGTAGCACCTTCACCAGAAATTGTTTGTGCTCGCTTTTTAGTGGAAGTGCAAACCCGTTGATTATACTGAAACATTAATTAATATAATTCAATGTATATCTAGCAACGATTGTCTACGAAACAACGAATAAAATAAATGTTTGCCAACCTGCCCAGTATTTCCAGCAGTTCACCAACACCATTAAAATGTTCTGTTTCATAAACAAATCGTAGAAATATGTTATTAATCTGCTTTCGTATAAAAGCTCGTAGTCCCAAGAACTTTCCGTAGATGCGGTGAAGCACCGTTTTTAAGAAGTCACGTTCTCGCGGGTCCTCGGAATCGAACAAATCTAAAAGCTTGAAATCAAACGATAACATTTTATTTACCATATAGTAAAACCATAAACTACTATTTAATATGTTTATAAAAAACCCTTTTTAATTTCAAAATTTATTTATTTTGTACATCAATGGACTTAAGACTCTTAAGAGCTCCAATACAAAACTGCGAAATCGCAACGCATCGTAAATATCTGGCCATCTGCGTGCTCGCACGAATGCACCGCAACAACTTGACGCCGCAACGCATCGCAATTATGTATGGAAACCCTTAATGCCTTCTTTATTTTTAAGAAGTCTTGAATAGAGGTTTAGTACAACATCTCTTTACAAATTAACGGACTTATTACATTCATATTAATACTATTTGTATTTTTCAGATATAAAAAAATAAAATTTCAGACGCCTAATCTCTAATCCCTCTCTTTACAAACTACACTTCATTAATCTTGGAATTGTAAGTATACCTACTCACAGAGTATGAGTGAAAATTTACAATTTATCAGTCAATGATACTAAGATTTATTGCATGCGAGCCCACCACGCCTAGCAATTTTGAGTTATAGGTAATATCTGCAGGCTTCCGTGGCCTGACAAGAAACAGATGGTTTATGTAAGACTGAGAAAACCACAGACTCTGTTATAGAATAGATGAGCAATATAAGGTTTTTTATATACAATTAGTCCATATTCTGTACATTCATAGACGAAGGCTTCGGAATAAGGAGTGTTAGGAACTATGAAAAACGTGAATAATTACAAGAAATATAAATCACTAATAAAGCTAGCTAGTTCATAGGCAGACAGGTGATATAAATAAGGAAATAAACCACATATAAACGCAATTTTATGTCAAACAAACATTGCCTAATTCGAATGTCAGTATTTTGTAGAATTTAAACTTAATACTTTTATGTGATAGATCTCTAGAGGCGAGACTTTAAATGGACGATTTCCATAAGTACAGTTAAGGTTTATACGGAAGACGAGAGCAGGAAGTTAAAAAAATGCTATAATATCTATGAAAATGAAATAATAATCGAAATTTCGACCACCGATCGACCACTAGTATTAAGAAGTTTCTTCAAATGTGGAATTTACAAATCAATATGGTGAGAGGTTACATTTTATAAAGGCATTCCCCCATGACAATACATTTCATATTATAGTAATTTAACACACGCAACTTTGTCTGCGTCTCTTTTCAATCATGATCGGCTCCTATTGGTCTAAGCGTGATGTTAAATATCCTATCTTAGGCACGCCAGCTAAACACAAATTTAAAAAGAAGGGTGGAAAACGGTTAGATGGTTTCGTTGTTCATCATGATCAACAAAGTGACACGAGAATGCTTAAATGGATAACCATTCAAGCATTCTCGTGTGTGTGACTAGAGAATAATCTCTAGTCACATTTAGTTATTTAATGTGCTGTAAAAGAACTACATTAAAACACATTACTCCCTTTTATTTTAGATAAATAGGAATATAATTGTAATTGTTATCAATTTCAATTTATCTATATATCGATAACTTGACGTATATGTTAAATAAAGTGAAACAGGCCTCTAGAGTTGTACCCTATCTATAACTGAACCACTAAAATCGCAAACAAACCCACACGAAAGTTAAGTTACATTAAACTATAAGTCCTGGCGATAAAGTAAAATAGCAATGTGTTCAATATTTACCTGCAGTACAAATTTTTGGTCAATGACCTTTTTGCCAATAGTAGGCTGAAAGTCAGTAGACTCAAGGAAGCGCAAGAAGAATTCGTAGACTAGTTGAAGATGCGGCCACGAAGCTTCGAGGGTCGGGTCGTCTTCTTCAGGATCGAAATCAGGATTTTCACTTGGCGGTAGAGTGCGGAATAAGTTGGCTGATATCTAAGAAAGAATAAAAATATTGCTTAAATCAAAATTTTTGAAAAAATTAAAAGCGATGTGAATATCATCCTAGGTCACCCTGGCACACCGACGAACAGCTTTCGTTGTGATACCAGAACTTTGGCTAATCGCCTCAGAATTGAGTGTAAATAATTATGGTTAGTTTATAAACCTATTTAATAGAATTCATTTTCTTTAGGAGTTTAACCACCACTCATTTAGCTTGTCAAAATATGTCAAAAATGTAATAAGCCTTGACTATAGAATGAATTCAATATTTCCGTTCTGTCAGAAGCACAAAAATCCAGTTTGTGTATTTCACCGCGATTCGGCGTTGTGATTGGTCGCTAATGATATCTTTATCAATCCCAACGCAGAATGGCCGCGACGCGACGTCGTGACCGTGTTGATGTGAAATAAACTCACACTAGGTCCTCCAAAGGGACAAGTGATGATATTCAGTGATTTTTAAGTGCCTTCAGCCTAATTTAAGATGTACCGTTTAAAAACAAATACCAACCGCATGTGCATTAGAAGTAATATACTCCATGCAATAGTCTTAAGTCTTAACGACTTTAAACATTCGAGTATTGATTAAAATGGAGATCAGAAGCCCTAGTCAAGTTGAAATTCCACAAACGTAAACGTTTTTACGTAAAAAACTAACAAATGCATGGAATTACCTTATTTCAATGCTAATTATAACAAAATATTGGCCAATAATACTAGATAATAGAGGCACTTGCAACTTGGCAAAGTGGAGTTCTTATTATCCATTCTTCCGAAATTACAATAGGTTTAATCACATTGGGTTAGTTATTTAAAGACTACCACAGTCTTTCAATAACTAACCTAATTTGACCAACAGTTACTTTTCGCATCTAATCATACTGGATGTTATTGGACATGACATCCTCATACTTGTATCAACTTCTAAAAACGTAAGCCTCGGAGACCACGTTTAGCTATCAGTCACGATTGTCAACTACCATCTGCGCGCAACGTACACGTAGATGGAGCCCTAAAAAGTCCGATAACAGTCTTTCTACAGAACTTTGATATTGCCTAGTACTTGGGTTGTGGAGGTCTGATGGCTAAAAGTCGAAGTTAAGACGTATCGTAGTAGACTTTAAGCCAAGCCCAACCTAGTTTTGAAAAGGCTCGGTAAAAATCGATAAACTTGTATGAATAATGTACACTATGTAAGAGACTACATGATATTACTAATGCCAAACTAATTCGTTCTATTTCGTTACATAAATAAAAAAAACAAAAATATTAATAAAGTATGTTTTCAAATACATTTTATGTCCAAGCTCAATGTGATAATTTATTTTAACTATGGGACACCGTGCTATGCATTCCTTCATCATACTTAGTTTATGTAATTAGCACATCCAAACAGACACCATAATTGTAATACTAAACAATTGAAATACATAGTGTGTTAAATCTATGTGAATAATATTATAACTATAAAATGACAAAGTAGGTAAGGGTGTCAGTCAGGACTGCAGTAGGTGAAGATCTATTGTCTTTGCTTACTCTTCAGGGAAATTGGTGTGACTTTATGGATGTATGTAGTTTTTAGGATTCCGTTCGAAAGGCAAAAAACGGAACCCTTATAGATTCGTCACTTCTTTCCGAAACTATAATGTTAAAACTTGGTAAGTAGATGAGTTCTGTGAATCGCATTCAGATTTTCAAACAAAAATAGAAAAAAGACAATAAATTTTGAGGGTCCCCATTGTTAGAACTGAAACTCAAATGGTAAAATGTGTGCTAATGTAACTTCTAAAACAAAATAATGATAAAACTAAAAAAAAATATTGTTACATTACCATGCAAACTTCCACCACTTCCACGAAAATTAGTTTGAACGAAATCTAGTAAGTAGTTTTTTTTTAATCCTACTTCCTACTAATATTATAAATGCGAAAGTTTGTAAGGATGGATGGATGTTTGTTACTCTTTCACGCAAAAACTACTGAACGGATTTGGATGAAACTTTACAGTAATATAGCTTATACATCAGAATAGCACATAGGCTACTATTTGCCGCGATAACCGACATATACGCGGGCGGAGCCGCGGGCAACAACTAGTATGTCATAAGGCGTTAACTGCAATTTACCTTTTATATTAAACTAACACAAATATAAAAATAAAATAAAAATTATATTATGTTACTTGCTGCTGCCCTTCATGGGCGAGTCCGACTCGCACTTGGTCGTTTTTTACAGTATCAGACACTAAGTATAGGGCAAACTACCTCACTCACGTTTTCGCATAATTTTTCATTAATTCTTGTTGATTTTTTTTCTTGTTTTATTGATGATTGTTCGACTCCTCCAGCGATATTATAAAGCCTTATAGCCTCTATCAACAAATAGGTTTTCTAATAATAATAATAAAGAAATTGATGCGAACCGGTAGTTCCTAAAGAAGTGCCTTCAGAAACTACGATATATCCGTACATATTAAAAATAAAAATATTAGGATTGATCCTTTTCAAAATTGTAAACTACATATAGACAACAATCACAGTGGATGAGTGGATAAATCATATCATCCATAAAGATTATTTCTTACACCTCTATAGTATTTGATAGACATTGGTCAATTACAAATATTGAAAACTACCTTCCTGTTATTTGATTATTATCCTTGTAATGAATAATAATTGTGACTATTTGTGGAAAAGCCTCTTGCACATTCTGATATGTATGAAATGTTTGATTGCCTGCATAAATTGTTCTATGAAAAGTATTGACAAATTACTATCAGATGCTAAGTCAAGTTAAAAAAATGGACAGTTTTGAATACAGTAGTTATTTTTTATAGATATGAAGTTTATCAATTAATTATGGAATGCAAACAAACAATACTGAGATGAAAGAAGTAATAATAGACTCCAGGTCAGGTACTGTGTTACATTACTATCTTTGTATTTTCAAGGTCAGATGTCAAGTGTAAGACTCAAAGTTGCTTTCATTGAAGCGTTTGTGTGGTTTCATAGGTTCAACCATACTACTTTAACAAAATCAGTCATTTACTGGTTAATAAAAATATGCTATTTATAGCACTTAGATGGAAATTAACACCTCAGAATAGCAACATTGTTTAGTGTCTTATTGCAAGCAGCTCAATTTAGGGTACAATGTTTTTCACATATGATTTTGTAAATACCCTTTATCTATATATATAAAAGAGTAAGGTGACTGACTGACATACCCAGAGATCAACGCACAGCCCAAACCGCTGAACCTAGAATCCTGAAATTTTGCATATAGGTTCTTTATATAACGTAAGTGAGCACTAAGAAAGGAATTTTGGAAATTCCTTCCCTAAAGGGGTATATCCGGGGGTGAAAGTCTACGTGGGCGAAGCCGCGTGCAAAAGCTTGTTTTATATATTATCAGAAAGAGGGAACGGAAAATGCACCTGTATTTGCACACTCTTGTGCACTATAATATCTCCTGCGTAGTTGGCTGGTCTCCGTTGAAACTGGTCGCCGTAGCCGTAATCGGCAATTTAGCAACCAGCTCTGGCTTCGCACGGGTTCTTTTACGGAACATAGAATATAGCTTATGTCGGATGGTCGGATATTATAGCGTATGGATGTCTTCAACAAATACCGTTATATTTTAGCTAATATACTTACTCAAAAATTTAGCTAATTGTAAACGAAATGTTAACATGTTAACATGGGAGAGCCACGCTTCGGCATGCATGGGCCGGATCGACCAAAGTGATGACCACTGCGTCACAGAAAACTGGTGTGAAACAGCGCTGTGTTTCACCGAGTGAGTGAGGATATCGGAGACCTATACCCCAACCGCTCCCCCAAAGGCCGGCAACGCACTTGTGACGCCTCTGGTGTTGCGGTTGTCCATGGGCGGGGGTAATCGCTTACCATCCATAAAAAAAAACCTTCCTGAAGATTTCTATCTATTGGTAACAACCGCATAAAAATCCTTGCAGTAGTTAATGAGTTTATAGTGAACAGACAGACAGACGCGGTGGCAGAAGACGTTTTAATAATACTAGCAGACCCACGCAACGTCGTTTGCGTCTCCTATTGCCCGTCGCATGATAATTTTCCCCCGTTTTTGATACATTCTTCATTGCTGCTCCGCTCCTATTAGTAGTAGCGTGATGATATATACCCTATAGCCTTCCTCGATAAAGAGACTATCCAACACCGAAAGAATTTTTCAAATCGGACCAGCGGTTACTGAGATTAGCGTGTTCAAACAAACAAACTCTTCAGCTTTATATATTAGTACTAGCCGACACACGCAACCTCGTTTGCGTCCTCTATTGCCCGTAGCGTGATAATTTTCCCCCGTTTTCGAAACATTTTTTATTGGTGCTTCGCTCCTATTGGTCCTAGCGTGATGATATATAGCCTATAGCCTTCCTCGATAAATGGGCTATCTAAAACTGAAAGAATTTTTCAAATCCGACCAGCGGTTCCTGAGATTAGCGTGTTCAAACAAACAAACAAACAAACAAACAAACTCTTCAGCTTTATATATTAGTATAGATAGATGTAGTGATATTATTATACATATTTTCATTACTACCGGGACAGCCTAACGTGCTCTTGCGTACTCCAAACTGCCATACTCCAGTCTGAATTTCTTGTAAGTAAAACCCTACAACAGTTTCTCTTGATCAGCAATCGCATACGCTTTCAATTAGACCAACAATGCCTCGTTTCTTAAATCTATACTAATATAATAAAGCTGAAGAGTTTGTTTATTTGTTTATTTGAACGCGCTAATCTCAGGAACCGCTGGTCCGATTTGAAAAATTCTTTCGGTGTTGGATAGTCCATTTATCGAGCAAGGCTATAGGGTATATATCATCACGCTACTATTAATAGGAGCGGAGCAACAATGAAGAATGTTTCAAAAACGGTGGAAATTTTCACGATACGGGCAATATAAGGCGCGTATATGTGAATAAGATTTAACATTGCAAGAAACGAGATGTTAGCATATTTCCTAGTGTGCTCATTCAAAAATCTGTTTGTTTACCAGGCCTAAAGCAATATTTTGAAAGATCAGTGACACATTTTTAAAGATTACGACGCACTTCAGTACTAGCAGACAGGCTTGGTACTGTGATCTTTGAAACTCTGCACCGAACAGCAACCATTGCTTTAGTTAAACCACAAGAAAACCAATTGGGACTTCGTATTCACGCAAGATTACAATTTTAGTAACATAGGTATTGTTGTGTATTATTACATACAATCACAACCATACAGAAACACAAAATACTATTGTGAATCAACAAATAACGCGAACAAAATTGTGAGAGAGTGAGAGAACAATTTGTTGCAGTATAGTATGACTTACTGCTATTTATTTAGGAAATTATGCACAAAAAAACTCTTTGCCAAACCCTTCTTTCCTAGGAGAGGTCTGTGATTAGAAGTTGTTAAAGGCTTAAGCTAAAAAAAAACAGTAAAACTACATTGGTTTTTTTAAACTTCTCCAGTGAAACTTATTTTTCAAACATAGGGAGTGGGGAACAACACCAAAGTGTTAAGTGCTATACACCTCAGTTCTAGTTGGCACATATTTTTTTATTTTCTGTTTTACAATGGCATATTTTCTAGTATAATAAGTAGTTTAGTTGACCAGCTTCAGGTTTGTTTGATTTTTAATTACCAAAGAGGCCTTCTACCAATGTGGCATAGCTCTTATCTCTATTTAAGAATTAGGCTTGTTAGCTCAGTGGTGAGAACATCTATTTGAGGGTACAGCATAATAATTTTATAAAAACTAGCTTTTGCCTACAGCTCCGCTTTTATAACCCGCTTATTGTTATTCTGATGTATATACTAGATTACTGTAAAGTTTCATAAATCCTTATAGCAGTTTTTGTGCAGAAGAGTAACAAACATTCAAACATCCTCACAAAATTTTGCATTTATAGTATTGACAGGAAGTAGGATCATAATAGTATTTATTAGTCAGTCAGTCAGTCAGATGATACTTTACGTAATATTTTAATCAAAACACTAAAGAAGGAAAAATGCACATAACTGTCAGTAAAACTTCGATGAAACAACAAGCAATATAAGGTTAATTACCTACATGCTTAATTATGTATTAATTGATTGTGTGAACTCCCATTTCAATAGATAAATTAAAAACTGGTCTATGATAAATCCAGGCACCAAAAACTTCCAAATGACCTACATAATAACTTAAAGTAAGAGTACATATAGTAAATATATGTACTCAAATTGTTATCTATCTTATATTACCTGTTTCTGTATATATGTATTTTTTCTTCATATACAATGTATTTACATTTTTATTGTTACAAGATATTATTAGATAGATCTACATATCACGCAATTTATATATAAGTTATACCTTGTGAACTTGTGCACAGGTAGTTAATTTGTTTTCATGCAAAAAAAAAAAGAAATACACTATAGTAACTATTTATGGAGGTTTCACTTATAAGAAGGTTATTACTTGCTCTTATGGATGTTGGTGTAAACTCTTCCTCTTTTTAACTGACTTCAAAAAAAGGAGGAGGTTTCTTAATTCGACCGTATATATATATATATATATGTTTATGTGTGTTCGGGCATAACTTCGTCGTTTATGAACCGATTTTGATGATTTTTCTTTTAAGATTTTGTTCTTCGATATTTTTTCGAGATTTTGTTCTACTACTAAATCCTATAGATATTTTCATTAATAAATTTCAAGTTTAGTATGTATTGGTGGTCTCTGTTAATAATAACTGATAAACATTTTTATATTATCAGAACCATGATAGAAAGTTCTATTATATGTCATACTTTATCAAATATTATGGTTAGTTAAATATACACTTTTTACATAAATTACATGTAAAGAAGTGAATACTATTTAAATCTTTATTAAAATACTATGTTAATAGAAACTATTCTTATGATTAATCTATTTTTGTAAGTAATAGGAAATTCATACCATCTTAATAATCTCTGGATACACAGGTTCAGTGAGTACCCCACGACCTCCGGTGATGTATTCAACAAGCTCATTGAGAGTGGCACGCTTTATCTCTTTTCCTTTCAAATCGGCAACAGGATCCATGAAGTCGAACGCTACGCAGCACTGTCGCAACTTGCGAATAAAAAGCTCTTCCTGCTCACTACTCGGAACATCTGGAAAAAGTTAATTATATTTCAAGGCATAGTACAAATCAGTCAGATCAAAATCAGATTATAATACATTCCCTTACAATAATCACAGACACTTTACTGATAAATAGATATAGGTATGTAGTGGTAGGCAATTATCCATTATCAGAACCAAATTTATTGGGCTATGAGCACATAATATGTATATACTTACACCTATACTGAATGAACAGTCCACATTAGATAATAGGTAAGTTTCACACATTTATGCACTGTTTATGATTGCAAAAGGTATGTAATAAATTTATACTCAAGCAAACACATTAAACAAACTGTATTCTAATCAAGTTAAATTTTATTTCTAATATAATATGATATAATAAGATATATCCTCTAAGCACAAACTATCAATGATTACAAAATATATGTATTTCTACTAGCAATCAAATAAGTCCTTATACATATGGAAATAGATGGAAACTCAATTTTATCAACAAAAGAGGATATATCTTACTACTGATAAGCTTTAAAGTTCATCAGAAATAAGATATATTCTCTAAGCACAAACTATCAATGATTTTAAAATCTACATATTTCTACTAGCAATGAAAGAAGTCCCTATACATATGGAAATAGAAAATCAATTTTAGAAACAAAAGAGGCTAACAGTACCTCTGTGCATTAATAGTAAGTATATGAATATGGTGACACACAAATTTTCAATATGTTACTTAATATTATTGTGCTGAAGTTTAACTGAAAAACTTAATGGTACATTTAAAGTTATTACTAAGAAAAGTCTTTGTTTTTTTATTATAGGTCTTTGATTCTATAAAGAATTAAAATAATTATTGTAAAAAGAATTTCAATTGAAATGTACAAGTTTTTAATCTGTGTACATAGTAGATGAACTCATTCTATTAGTTTCAACTTGTACTAGGTGCTTCCCAATCTAGAAGAACTAAGTCAGGTAAACAGACAATATACTGATAATTTATATAGCTTGGTAGACATACTAACACCAAATTTCCACCCATACTGTACATAGTATAGATATATGGTTGCTTCCCCCAACCCATTTTTTAAATATATTTTCAATGTTAACTAAAATTATGTCAAAAAATCCATCTCGAAATATTCTTTATTAATAAAATCTTTCATGTTTTGAACAAAATGTAAACAATTTTCTAATCCTAACCTATTTACAAAATATCACTAAAAATCTGGGCAAAAGTTCACTGAACTGAAGAGTTTAATAAAATTTGTACTGATAGTAATACAATTCTCTATTTTTCATATTTATGACGCATATATAGTAGGTAGAGATGTTATAAGTTTATGATAAAATTAGATGGACCCACCTTTAAGCAAGGGCAGTGCCTGCAGTTCAACATCTTGCGTATTGCGGTATCGAGAAGAACCCTGAGATTTCTTGGTCTTTTTCTTCAGCGACCGCTTAGCGAAGGGGTCAATTCTGTCCACAAAAGTTCCCGAAGACATTTTGGTAATATAAAAGTGTCCCAAATGACGATAGGTAGACGGCGATCAATGCGAAAACTGTTTTGTTTCAAGCAGAGTCATGATCTGGCCCAGTCCACGAGTTGAACGCGCACTATCCGTAAGATGCACAATATTAGAGCCTAAACAAACATTCCTTCGTCACACATGACGGTAATGGAGTGGTCACACTCAGGCCATTCTTTATACACTTCAAGATTCCACAACAGTTACGTAATTTAAAACCGTCTCTATCACTAAAATGACACAAATACAGAAAAGAATAATTCGGTTCACAAATTTAGATTTATTTTCTGAGGCGTGTCACGAATAGCAGAAGGCAGAAGTCGCATATACATACAAGCCTCGTGTAATATCAGCCGGTCAGTCAATGACAATTTATTTTCTTACAATAATCGCGACAGATTTTAAATGATTTGAGTTTATTAACACGTAAAACAGAGTTTTAAAACGGTTGTCGTCTGTCCTAGACGTAATCGGAAACTATAGCGGTGATGACACGGAGCAAAATTTAACACCAAAAATCTATCACCGTATTCTCGCCATCGCTCACCATTCGTTTCGACTCTAAAACTGGACGCATTTTAATGCTAAACACAAGATTATTTTTGGTTGTTGCACTTTCACAAGACCAATCAAAAGTATATGCGACTTTTATCACTACGTGAAACGATCAATTTACAAAATTTGTAACTAAAAGATTAACATCACTGGTTTGCTGCGAAAACGCTACACTCATACAAAAGTACCTACATCTGAAAATAGATGGAGATAGAAATGTTCATTTAGCCAATCACAACACTTTTAATTGTTTTATAACGTTGTCAGTATCTGAAAATAACTATAAACAACTCTGAAATAAAAAATCTGAATAAAAAATATCCTAAGGCGAACAATAAACGTATATAATTGTAGCAAAATATAATATGTACGAAAAAGTTCGTACGTGTTCCGTTTGCATAACGCAGCCACAGCACAGATTATATACAAGTACAATATAAGGTAAATAGAAATAGACCAAAATAGTTTCGCAAGTCACTAGTTTTTTAGCTTTTTCCTATTTATTTTCATGTTCTTTTATATGTTAAAATTTGGAAAAGATATTGTAGATGCTGTATGTAGAAGCATCGGTATTAATGTTTTTTACCGAAGAAGGTTATCTTAACTTGTCCCACAAACTACAAAGGCCTTACTTGTCCTAAAGTAAAATATATTATAACTTTATTCAGTTTCATAAATTTTTGCTCAAATATTAATATAATCAACAACAAACAACTGAGTATTCAGTGTTAATGTTACCATTTTGAAATATTAATTTAACCAAGGAACACAACAAACGGGCTCTGACAACGATCTTTATCTATTTTCTTTATGGCAGTTTAAGTTTATGGTTATATTATTCAGCTTAGGAAAGTAGCTTTCTAAAGATTTTCCGCGATTATTAGATGCCGTTTGGATATTCTGGTTCAATTGAATATTGGTTTATGTACTGTAAATATTTTGTGACAACGTGTATTGTGAAGTGCATATAATAGCATATTCCCTTTGAGTCGATGGAGAACGGTAATTAATTTAGAAAGCAACATGGAAGCGCTGACAGTTCCGCCATGAATGCAAAATAAATAGAAATTGTGAAGGTTTGAAACTTTTATATTTATTTATTGTTTTACATACGTTGCTCTATTGTTCTACCCCATAAGAAAAACAAACTGTGATGCAACTCTATATTTCTTATTGCAGCCTACATACTTAAATACAAATACACACAGGTAGAAAGAAAGTCTCCCGCATTTCTCACTAGCTGTCGATTTTACCGTAGACACCAAATCCTTATTTCTTTATTCTTTCATTAGTATGATTCCACTTAACCAAGGAATCATTATATGGGTACTAAGATACTCTTATTGACGTGCTGTAGGTTTTGATTTTCGTGTCATATATTTTCGTATGAAATTTCAGAAGCTGGACGTCAGTTGGCCTGTTAGAAGCTTCACGATGTTGAGAGGTGGCCGTGGAGGCCGTCACAGTCCTGAGCTGTACCCCCACACATTGAAGTGCTCCAACGCTAGTGACACCAGTTCTGCATACAGTGGTAGTGACACAATGACTTCGGTACATAGCTCTCTGGACATGGATATGGAGGTTGATTTATCTGGTCTCCTTGAGTCTATTGTAGACTCAGATGAGGAAGAAGATTTAGAAGAAAGTATGGACAGCCTCACAGTCCGTGATGCTGTTCGTGAATGTCTTGAAAAAGACCCAAGTGAGAGAACGGATGATGATATTGAAATACTGTTGGAATTTACTCAACATTTGAAAGCATTTACTAATATGACCTTGACAGTGCGTAGAGCATTGTGTGCAGTAATGGTCTTTGCAGTTGTTGAAAAAGCTGGGACTGTGGTTATGAACGATGGAGAAGAGCATGACTCTTGGTCTGTTCTTATTAATGGGCAAGTAAATATTGAACATCAAAATTGTGAAGTGGAACATCTCAATGTTGGTGATAGTTTTGGGATGGCTGAAGCTACACTGGAAAAATTATATCACCGAGGTGTAATGACAACAAAATGTGATGACTGTCAGTTTGTATGTATAACACAAACTGACTATTATAGAATACTGCACCAAGGAGAAGAAAATATTAGAAGGCATGAAAATGAAAATGGTGTAGTTGTGTTGGTTACTGAATATAGAGGTACTGCAGGTGAATCAGGTCGCCAGCAAGGACATGTTGTTATCAGAGGCACTCCTGAACAGCTAATGTTACAACTTGTAGAAGATAACACCCGTGATTCAACGTATGTGGAAGACTTCCTATTGACCCACAGAACCTTTATAGAAAGCCCTTTGGTTGTTGCAAAACAACTACTTGCCTGGTTCTCTGAACCTTCAGTTCGTGATAAAGTCACCAGAGTCGTGTTGCTATGGGTGAACAACCATTTCACTGATTTTGAAACAGATTCTAATATGATGGAATTTCTCGAAAACTTTGAATTAGCTTTAGATTGTGAAAAGATGGAAAGTCAATTGAGGCTGCTAAACATAGCTTGTTCTGCCAAAGCTCGAACAAGAAGTGTAACTTTATCTCGCCCCACAAGGGATGAACCTTTAAATTTCACAATATTAGGTGGATATGAAAGGGGATATGGTATATTTATATTTAAAGTTGAAAAACATTCTAAAGCCGAAGATGTGGGGCTGAAAAGAGGTGATCAGGTTTTAGAAGTTAATGGCCAGTCTTTCCAGCATGTAAGTCATGCAAAGGCAATGGAAATAATAACAGCATCAACACACTTAAGCATCACAGTAAAAAGTAATTTGTTAACTTTTAAACAGATGTTATTGATGCCAGAAAATTCACCTAGACAGAGAAGCATTAACTGGCAAGCAGATCCTAGAGCTCGACTCTCAACTGCAGAATTGAAACTTAGTGATGATCCCATAACATTGACACCTGTCTTTCCATCGCCTACCAAAAAACCGCAATTAATAAAAAAGGAGCCACAAAAGGGGTTCATGACCCTTGGGCCCAAGAGAAAACTAATAAAAGGTTTAATCAAAATGAATTTATTACCTAAAAATACAATTACTGATGGTTTACCAACTGATGACAGTATTCTTTCAAACTCAGAATATTTAAATAAAGCTAATGCTAGTACTTCATTTTATAATTCACATAGTAATCCAGACTTGATATCAATATGTTATGATGACTACCAATCTTCTGACTATCCAGAACATGTACTCAAAGTATATAAATCCGATCAGACTTGCAAATATTTATTAATTCATAAAGAAACAACAGCAAGAGAAGTAGTAATGCTTACTTTACAGGAGTTTGGCATCACTGATCCCAGTTCAAACTTCTCACTATGTGAGGTATCTGTTGCCCAGGGTGGTATCATTAAACAGCATCGCTTACCAGACCAGTTACAAAACCTAGCTGAGCGTATTGGTCTCAGTTCTAGATATTATCTTAAGACTAATGGTATTACTGAAACTTTAGTACCTGATGAGATGGCGCCTGAACTACTTAGAGAAAGTGTTGTACATTTCCTGCAGCTAAATGCAGTTGAGGTTGCAGTGCAACTTACTTTGCAAGATTTTTGCATTTTCCGACAAATAGAAAGTACCGAGTATGTTGATGACCTGTTTGAATTAAAGAGCAGGTATGGCACTCCAATGCTGTCACAATTTGCTGAACTTGTTAATAAGGAAATGTTTTGGGTTGTCACAGAAGTAGTGAATGAACAAAATCCTGTACGGCGCTCTAAAATTGTAAAGCAGTTTATCAAAGTAGCAAGGCATTGCAAAGAGTGTAAGAATTTTAACTCTATGTTTGCTATTATTTCGGGGCTGGGACACGGCGCAGTCTCGCGGCTGAGATTAACGTGGGAAAAATTACCTACGAAATATTTAAAACTGTTTACTGATTTACAAATGCTGATGGATCCATCAAGAAATATGTCAAAATATAGACAGCTTGTTGCTACAGAACAAGGGAGATCTCCAGTAATACCTTTCTATCCAGTGGTTAAAAAAGATCTAACATTTATTCATTTGGGCAATGACACTAAAGTGGAAGGAATGGTTAACTTTGAGAAATTAAGAATGATTGCAAAAGAAGTTAGAACACTAACAAACATGTGCAGTGCTCCCTATGATCTCTTAACACTGCTAGAGTTGGGTAAACAACCTCCTTCAAATGCTATGGTGGCTTTGAATCAGCTAACAACAGGGGTGCAACAAGGTCAAGTGACTGTAAAGAGAAGAAAAAAGTCCTCTAATGTCCCCAACCCTAAAAAGATGTTTGAAGAAGCACAAATGGTTAGGCGGGTAAAAGCTTATTTGAATAGAATGCATGTTGAAACTGACGAAGAACGCCTCCATTCTTTGTCTCTGGAGTGTGAGGGAGCTGGACCCGCTCCTGCCATTCCGCGCCGTCGGCACCCGTCTCCCTCACTGTCAACGACGAGCAGTGCATCCTCAGCCAGTGAGAGTAAAAAGAGCTTTGCAGGTAATAAATTTGGCACTGCCTCTCCTCAAGCCGTAAGAAAATTATTGGCTCTATCTGAACCTGCTAAAACAAGACCTCATCAGCCTAGACCCCCACCACCTGGACCATCACCGTGTTCACATCGCCGTGACGGTCCAGGTCAAGGCATATGTTGTCCTCGGACGGCGCACGAGAGATCCCATTCGGATACACCAACTCCACTGCCAGTAGACCTATCAGCTGAAAGCAGTAGTGTTACATCATTAGTTAACTTGCCACTTAGAAAGACCGGTTCAGCCACGTCTAGTGACAGTGGGCATGGTTCTTGCACCACAGCTAGTTGCGTACGTCCTGTACCTCCACCGCGCATGCCACAAGCTCCATACACGCTGGCTGCACAAGTTGCGCGACTGGAGCGACTTAGTCGAGCGCATTCGCACGAAGGTGTCACCCGGCCCTATGACTACTATCATGATACGCCTGATGACGATGACGACGATCAACAAGTATCAGCTGTTTAAATTTTTAATACTCTAAATCAATGTCTATTTATATAGTTCTCTAATTTGTAATCTCACATGATACATAGAAAGCACGAGTTATGTGAAGTTGTCTTAATATATTATTGAAATCATGTATGTTCCCCTTATAACTAAGTCTAAAGACTGTTTAATTATGTTAAGAAAATGTGCTAGTGTTATGTAAAATTCCATATTATAAGCTCCTAACTATTAATTATAATAATTTGACCCACCATTTTCCAGTTTTATCTAGCGATGTTTGATGTATACCAATCATAGGTGACTTATTTTTAACAATGTTGGTATATCTACATTCCGTTAATTGTATATTATAATAGTTTTCATTATTTATAATTGTGAAACTTAGACCAAATAATAATTAATGTACCTTTTAACATTATATTTGAAAATAATTTTGTTATAGTATGTATTTTGTGGTAGCTTTGAGGACCAATTATGGGTTTGAATGTAAATTCTCATGGTCGTATCAAATTCTGTTAATATCATTATTTTTAATTATTATAATGTAAATAATAAAAATATATTAATTAAACGTCAAATTTATTTAATATTTACACGGTTTACAGTCATTAACGACGCACAAACAACCTTACTCAAATTGCGCAAGGTAATCTAGTTCCAAAGGATGTAAATTAGGAGCCGGAATAACTAAGCTGTGGAGAGGAGGTCCGAGATCAAAGCTCTGCATTGCGTCGAGTGTCATAACGGCTATTCGCTGATCCGTGGCACCGACTCTAGAGAGCCCCACCGCTTTACTGTTTTTACTTATTATACCTGCAACAAATACCGTTACTAACATTAATTTAATTCAACATAATCTCGTCGTGTTACGGAGGACTAATTTCTCTTAATGACGAGAGCTAATTAAGTAATAAATGTCATCCCCGTGTTTATGGATATAGTTTTTAATGAAAAGACAATAAAACTAGTAAATTTTTGTGTATAAATAAATTTAAAATAGTCAAGACAAAAGTAGTTTGCAAAAATGCGGCTAGTTAAAAATATGAGTCTAGTTAAAAAAAGTCTGATAGGGCTGAATTAAGTTGCCTTAGTTTAAAATCAATTCACATCAAATATTATTATGCACAATAAATATTCCTAATTTCACGGAACCATTAAACAACTGTTTTAAACACAATAAATTAGAAAAAAAATACAGAGGCCGAGAGCCTTGATTTAATGCCTGCATTGACCTAGATAAAAAAAATATTTTAAAAATAGAAATTGGCTAAAGGTCGCAATCAAAAACGTTCGTTTTAACTTTCAATGATTAACGACAGCTATTCATTCATAAGATTGCATTACCAGTCATGCTAATTTATATTGCTCCACACAAGGATGGAGTTTTTATGTATAAAGTACGTAGTATATATATTTATGAAAATGGAGAGTTGGACATATTTGTATTAATCATATTTGCTACACTGCTTAGTGTTACAATGAAAATCAGAACTCACGCGACAAAAGGCTAGGTTATGTGCTTTCCTGGTCAGACAATATTAAAAGAACAAACGTTGGTAGGTACGTCAAACTGTTTTATTAATGCAAACAAACCTCCAGCACAAAAAAATTGCAACGGCAACCCTTCGAAGAGTGCTGGAGGTAAACAACAACACGGTCGCTCTAGTCCAGGAGCCCAGGATTAGGAAAAATGGATATGCGGCCTGAAAAACATTGGCGGTAAGTTACTGATAAATACTACTGTTGACAACCCGCGGACCTGCATTTTCATGTCAAAAACCATTCCGGCAACTATGCTTAACTATTTTTATTCTAGAGATCTCACTGCAGTGAAAATAAATACAGAAAATCAAACTGTCCTAGTTTTAGCCTCAGTATACTTGTCTAGTGAAGGTGAAATCCTGCAAAGGAACTAACAGCACTAGTGTAACACTGACAGTCAGACCTGGGAACTTATCATCTCCGCAGACTGCAATGCACACCATCCGCTGTGGGGAAGTAAGGATACAAAAAAAAGAGTTAAGTCATTAACTGAATAATTATTCAAAAAAAACCTGAACATCATGAACAGAGGTACGGAACCCAGAGGTATCAAACCATTATTGACATAACTTTAGCAACACACATGGAGGCCAAGCTTATTGAGGGCTAGCACGTATCAAGCGAGCCATCCTTTGCGGACCACCGTATGTGTTTTAAATTAAGATACAAACCACCAGACCCTGTCTCATATCGTAACCCCCGTAAAACAGATATAACAAGGTACACAGAATCTTTAACCAAAGCACTAAGTGACACAAATATGACCGACACAGCACTTGGTATGTGTAACATAGAATCAAACGTGTACAGTCCTTAACAAATGACCTGATGAGCAGTTACAAATCAGCGTTTCCCTTGATAACTCCGAAAAACCAGGGGAAAAGTTAATGGTGGGGGCCAGAACTTAAAAGACTACGTAAGGTACTTCCTTAGGACACTCTTTAACCAAGCTAAAAATTCCAGGTCTATAGAGGACTGGGATAAAGGCAGCACACAAACACTACAAGAAGCGGGTCAGATTTCGGAGACCTGGCGTAACTTCTGTAGAAGTATAAACTCAACAAACCAAGCCACGAAAATAAAGAATATCCTAACCAAGGGTGACATAAATCTCCTAGGCTCCTTTGAAAAGGAAGACGGCACTTACACCAACACAAACGATGAATCCAGTGCAGTACTGTTAGATACACACTTCCCCGGATGTCTAATTACATCAGACAGGGAATGGCATGGCAAAAAATACAGCACACTAACAACCCAAGAATGGGAAGTCGCATACAATGTAGTAACCGAGGATAAAGTCAAATGGGCGCTAAAAAATTTTGAACCCTTTAAATCCTCGGGATTGGATGAAGTCTTCCCAGTACTTCTACAGTGTCATCACGAAAACGTAATTGAACATCTAACTTATCTACAGGGCTTGTATAGCATATAAATACATACCAAAACTGTGGAGAGCGGCAAAAGTAGTCTTCTTACCAAAACTAGGTAATGAGGTCTACACACTAGCCAAATCATTCAGGCCCATGAGTCGCACATCTTTCCTATTGAAAACTTTGGAATGGAGTTCTAAAGAACACTCCACTACATCCCCAACAACATGCATATAGAAAAGGCAGATCAACAGAGTCGGCCCTTCATATGGTAGTACAGAAGATTGAGCCGGCTTTCGCAAATAAACAGTCAACAATGGCGGCCTTCATAGACATAGAAGGCGCTTTCGATAAAACTATACACAACAGCATCAACCGCGCCTTCGAAAACTTAAGGCAGAACCATCATAGGCTGAAGCACTGAGCTGGTCAGTAAAAGAGCGGTTCAGACAGCGGTGAATACCACTATGAGAGCAAGGGTAGTTAGGGGATGCCCACAAGGTGGTGTAGGCTACCTACTACACATATACTGAACACTCACTATATTTCCACACTATAGTACCACAGTGGGGTCCAATCACAGCTTGTATGGAACATAGTAGTAGACAGCCTCATAAAGAGACTAAATGATCGAGGATACACTACTATCGATTATGCGGATGACCTAACAATTCTGATAAGCGGGAGCGCGGAAAATGTGTTATGTGAGGTCATGCGTTCGGCTTTTCAGATTGTAGAAAAATGGTGTGACGAACAGAAACTGTCAGTAAATCCGAGAAAAACAAAACTCGCTACACACAACTTCACCAGCAAAAGGAAGTTACCAGCATTAAATATACCATAATTATTCAACACCAATCTCTCCATACCAACTCAAGTAAAATATCTGGGCGTTATTCTTGACAACAAATTGAACTGGGCGAGTCACATCGAAGCAAAGACTAGAAAGGCCTGTATAACTTTCAATCAGTGTAGAAGACTAGTTGGTAAGAGATTGGGTCTTAACCCAAAGATCACACTTTAGTTATACATTGCAGTTAACAGACCCTCCATTACTTAAGAATCAGTTGTATGATGGCCCAGAACGCAACTATCCACAGCTAAAATAAAACTCCAGAGTCTACAACGCTTGGCAGTAGTAGCAACTACTGGATGTATGAAAACTACTCCATCAGCCGCATTAGAGTATCTCTTGAACTTGAGACCTCTAGATCTAGTCATCCAACAGGAAGCGATAGCAGTTGCCCTCCAGAAGCAACATACGCAAAATCTGCAGGGGATCCTAAAGGAAATTCCACTCCTCGAGGCACCCACGGACAAAACTTCATGTCAACATGTCTTCGATCGAAGTTATTATATCCAACAATTCAAAAGATAGCTCTGGCGTCGGTGAAGTTAGGATATATACAGACGGCTCCAAAACACAAAACAGTACCGGAGCTACTCTAGACAAGTTAAACACAATCTTCCAAGCAAAATCTGTTAGCATAATCAAAGCAGCACAAGCAATTGCAGCCAGAGATGTGAGAGACTCAAACATCAAAATTGTCTCTGACAGTGCATCCGTGCTTCAAGCTCTGCAGCAAAATAACAAGATGACCTCTGCCCTCATCAAGGAATATCATGACAATCTCCAGTCCATTGCAACCACAAACAAAAATACCCTGCAATGGATAAAAGGGCACAGTAACTCAATGGGTAATGACGCTGCAGATGAATTGGCTAAATATGGAATGGAAACGAGAGCCCATATCCCAAGCCCAAATAAAAACATGGCTGAGCGCCAAAACCGCAGATAAATACAAAACAGAATGGAAAAACAAGGATGCAGGCAAAGAAAAAGTTCAATTCCAGTGGCATCAAAAAGACTAGCCCTCAACCTGACTAGACTAAAAAGGGACATTTCAGGAAGGTCACAGGTATCCTGACAGCGCATTGTCCCCTGAACAAGCATCTATTCACTATAGGCGCAACAGACAGCCCACTGTGCAGGACGTTCACACAGAATGTAGAAGTGTAGCAGATCAACAGGAGGACATCCTCCAATCAACATCACTCCCGGAAGCATGTAGTGACCTGAAATATATGCTGAGCTTCTGGGTTGAACTAGGATGGTTGAAGTAGAAAGATGACAAACTCACTTACAACGTTCCAATCAAGAGGCTAAGTTCGGAATTGGCCCGGTAAAACAAAACAAACAAGCAAACAACAGGGACAGTCCCGATTTCGTTGATATTGAAGGAGACGGGTGGAGGGAGGGGTTGTGTTGGTCTCCTGTGAAGGAATACCTGTATACCGGTTTTTTTTGAGGCTGTATATCATTCGGTTCATATAAAATATATTTTCATCTGAAAGTCGGATTTAAAATTTAATGAACGTATTGCATCAAAATGATTTAAAAGGATAACATGAAACAAAACCCAATACCAAGTGGTATAGTCGGCCAAAACCTTTTTCTAACGAGAGGTCCAGAATCCATCAAATAACAAATTCACAATCTATTTCCGGAGCCCAATACATGTGGCCCACTTTTATTCACGCTTTGAAGATATAGGAGATATTGAACAAAATACTTAAATGTGAGAATATGTTGTATCTTATCGTAAAGTATCTGTAAGCACCGACATATTATATCAAATGGTGTTGAGAATATTATCTACGTTGAACCAGATAACACCTGCCGATACAAATACGATTTAAGTTAATATGTCCCGCAGGTCGTTAAAAAATACAGATAAAAAGTCGTTTATTTTTAACAGTGTATTTTATTTTGACTTTTTCAATTCTACTACGGCGAAGATCAAAAGGAAGGGTAATATTTTTAGCAGTTTATGTATATTTGTATGTACTCCACTTATCATCTAAACCGTTGATCCGATTTTAGTGAATGAAGTGTAATAGATTCGTTATAATGGCCAGGGTGACATAGGCTAAATACATTTCATAAAAAGTTTTTATAGAGTAGTTTTTTTTATTTTTTCTTGTTTATATTCTCAAGTAAGGCTTAATTATATGAATTAAGTAACTAATTTAAATGCAACCACATCTGTACAAGTAACGACGGGCCTGTTGGTCTTGTTAGTGATCCTGACTGCTAAACGCGAGTTCGTGGTTTCGATTCCCGCCCAGGACAAATATTTGTGTGACACGACCATTTGTTCTGTGGATGTAATTTATTTATAACATATGTATGTTTTTAGAAATATACGGGTATGTTTATCACAGTCTCAAGTCTGGTTCCCATAGTAGAGGCATTGCCTAGTTTGACACCAGACAGTTGTGTGTGAAATGTGTGAGGATATTCTTATTGAATAACATTTCAGTTTGCGTATGTTTTTCAAATTAACAGTCTCTCACTAAATACATAAGTAAGTAAGAAAAAAAATTGTCTTAATTTTTGTGATCGCCAGAAATCCAGATTTAAATCCTAACATAACGACAGAGGGGAAGCAACTAGAACGAGTACAAAAAAATAAGTATCTCGGTGCTTCGGTAAATAGAGTATGGGATTCCGACGAAGCGAATAACTTGTAAGAGCTTCTTTCAATAAAATAAGAAAACTTTGTCGCCAACTAAACATAAAACTCAGAGTTAGGATGCTTCTGTGTTACGTCTGGCCGATAGTCATGTGTGGTCATCTGACTTAGAAGAGGACAACGAGATTCCTAGAGGAATTTCAAATGTGGTGCTACAGTCGCATGGTTCGCGTCTACATCAGTTGGACGTAAAAGGTTAGGAACGACATTGTGCTCCAGCGATAAGTGCTCCAACCAAAGAGGTAGTAGATTCACGCTGATTTTAGCACGAACGGGCCGGCCCGATCGGGTCAGCATTACCCCCTCACAGAAGATCAACGTTAAATAACAGCATTCGTACTGTCTTGTTTCGTTGGTGAGTTCGGAGGCCCAATGATGCAGAAGCATCACTATGTCAGCCGCCTTGATATGGGTCTCCATGCTACATTGTTGCATTGTCTGCATTCGTAATGAGTATGGTGGCCACCACTCTTGGATTCTACTTATGCTTTCCATTAGGCAAAGTAGAGTCACTTTGTTACTTTATACACAACCGTGTAAACCGTGTCCTGCCTATAAAATTGATGCAAACCATCAAAAAGCGCATAATCTAATATCTCGGCCAAGTGCTTAGGCACGAAAGATATAATGCTGCCTTTATTAATAACTATGGACAAGGTGGAGGGGAAGAGAGGCGCTGCACGAAGGAAACAATCGTGGCTGTGAAATTTACGGGAGTGGACTGGTATCACCTCCGTGGAACAACTGTTCCGCCTGACCAATGCCAAGGAGAACTACAATAAGCTATTAACGGTCATCCTTCAAGATTGAAATGGCACTTGAGAAAGTCTGTCTGTTTGTTCCGGCTAATCACTCCAATGGTTAGACTAATTTTGACTTAACGTTTACTGGCTGATAGCTGATGTTATAAGAAGTAGCTTAGTCTACAAGTTAGTCTTTAATTTTATTTTTAGTCCTTTATAAAAATTCTGGCGGGTAATGCGGGATGCAGCTAGTAGGTTTATTAATAAAACTGACCTTCGCCCGTCTCGTTCCTTTTCTCAATGATTTGTACCAATTGGTATGCTGCTTCTTTGACAGACATGAACTTTGGGTCCATGTATTGGCGAACCTTTTTCGTTAACGATTCTTCAGTGGGTTCTTTAACTTTTATATCTAGAAGAGATAAGAAACATAATGAAAATTAATAAGTCTGTTGACAGTAAAAAGTACAAAGTGACAGGTACTTACTTTACAAATGAAAAGATTATTCATTTGTAAAATAAGTAATTAATTTTCAGCGTTTATTATACGCGGGTATTACACAGAAACTCTGAAGACTGTTTTTGTTATATTAGATACTAGCTCACCCACGCAACCTCGTTTGCGTCTTATATTGCCCGTAGGGTGAAAATTTTCCCCCGTTTTTAAAACATTGTTCATTGGTGCTCCTCTCCTATTGGCCTTAGCGTGATGATATAGCCTTCCTGACTGAAAGTCCCGTCAAAATCGGTTCAGCCGTTTCAGAGATTAGGCGGAACAAACAGACAGACCGATAGACAAAAAAATAAATAAATATGCATTTAGTAAAAAGTGGTTATTTTTATATTACAATTTTGTTTATAATGTATAGATTTAATTAGGAGCACTTACCCAATAAGCATAGCGTATGAAGGTTTCTTGAATAATTGCCAACAATTTTTTCAAAGAAGCTATCTGGTTGCCATGTGTTGGTCCAATAAGGTATGGATACAGTCTCTCCAAAGTTGTACAATTGTAAACCACAACAACTTACTGCATTCATTATTGATGCATTATGAATAATCTGAAATCAAATTTACAATTGACCATTAACTAGCAGGTAGATTTATTTCTGAGTTCACAAATTAATAACAATCAGTAAATGTAAAATTGTTGAATATTTTTATTATAGAAAACTCCCGTATTACGAATATAATTCCTTTGTAGGAAGAAACTTTACAAACATATATGAAACACAAAGAACACCCAAACCCAGAACAATAATTTTTGGATCATCATCACACAAAGTGTTGTCCCATGTTGGATTTGAGCTTTAGTAGTACACTAACAACAGTGCACAACTTAACGCTGTAGAAAGCAGTGTGGAGAAAATTAAATCTGTGTAGGGACTGGGGACACTCAACTGTCAAAAAAATTAGGAGAATTAATTATATTTACTAACTATCTGAACCCCGCGGTGTTACCCTCGATTATTGTCGTAATGGCAATGTCGTAATGCGGATAACGCCGCGGGACAAAGTTAGTCTAAAAAAAGTAGCCCAAATTACTTCTTAGATCATCAGCCAGTGAAAGTCCCGTCAAAATCGGTCCAGCCATTCCAGAGATTACCCAGAACCGACAGACAGACAGACAGACGAAAATTGTAAAAATGTTACTTCTGTACATGTATTGTGTATACAAACATATGCATTTATTAAAAAGCACTTATTTTAATATTACAAACAGTACAATTTTATTTATTTAAATAAATAAATATTTCGGACATCTAACACACAACGCCATCTAGTCCCAAACTAAGCAGAGCTTGTATTATGCTTGTAGTATTATTTGTATAGATATAGATAATAATTCAGCAGTCATGGGATAAAATTGTTTCTACTTGGCAGAATACACTAATAGGTATTATTATTAAGAGAATCATCTGTCCTATTACTTAGGTTCAACATTTGTTATCCTCGCTAGTAGCGTTTTATTGGTTTTGAAAATAAGTTGATAAATGAGATGAATCAATTTCATTAGGAGAGCCATGCTTTGGCATTAATGGGCCGGTTCAAACAGAGTGATGATACCATGGCCTCACAGAAAACCGTTGTGAATTATCTCTTGCACTGTGTTTCACCAAGTGAGTGAGGATACCAGAGGCCCATATCCCAATCCCTCCCCACACCCCTTTCCCCATACCCCAAAGGTAAGGTAACGCACTTATGACCCCTCTGGTGTTGCAGGTGTCCATGGGCGGCAGTAATCTCTTACCACCAGGTGATACTTCTGCTCATTTGCTACAGGGCAAATGAGCGTAAGTACCACAATAAAAAAAAAACAATTTCTATTAAGATTTGTTTGTTTTAGTTCACAATCAAAGCATCAAATGTTTAGTGATAAATCACACCAGACCCTATGTATAATATATATTCATCTACCATGAGGCTTAGTTTCCATGTGGTGATGAATTAAGAATACAGAGTGACACCCACTGGTGAAATTCTGTATTCTTAATATGTGGTGACTAAAAAACCAAACTATGCAGGCCTATCACTGCAGCAGACCAAAGCCTCCGATCTTAGAAGAGGCTTATGTCTAGCAGTGGTGTGTTAAAGACTGTTTATGAAGGGCCAATTTCACCAGTTCCTGATAAAGTTTCAGATGCAGATAACAGTTGCTGATATATACATATGTCTAGTTTTTTTCATATATGTATATGTCTATTCAAGACTAGACTAGACAAACTCTGTCTATCACATATATTATCACAAAGTGATTAATTTATTGTTTATTCTTTTGTTTGGAACTTTGTTAAATAAATAAATGTTGGTTCAATATTAACATGGATTGATCACCTGGGTTTGAACTCCAAACTGTTTTGCTCTCAGTAACATGTCAGTGTGAGTAGTGGCACCAAGGGGATCACCTACTACTAGTAAGGCAATTTCTTTATCTTTAGCTTCAATTAATACTTCGTCTATTGCACTTTCACATAATTCACGGTCCGCTAGCACCAGTGGTCTGCCATAATATTCTTCCTTATAACAGTATGTTGAAAATTAACACACAATTATTTTAAAATATGCATAATACATTTTGATATAGAAGTAAGTCATTTTTATAAATATACATTATCTACTTTATATTAAGGAGAGCTGAGAGGAGAGGTTTAAATGTCTTGTGGTTAGTTCTTTTTTTCAGTTAAACTTAAAAATATAAAAAACTTTTACCAATATTTCCTTTCCGACAGTTAGTATAGAAGTATAACCTTCTAATAAAACCTTATCACATTTTCGAACAACTTCTAATCCTTTAACTGTAATGTCTTTAGCATCGCCTAACCCTAAACCAATTAAATAGAACATTTTAAGTAAATTGCGAGGCAAATCCAACAATTACTTAATATAGCCTCTAGAGAATAAGTGATGCACTGTTAGATTCAAAAATCTAGGCATAAGACAAGTATCCACACAGCAAGGAACATCAAGGGATATGTTTTGTGATTTGAATATTTTCAATAGTTTGGAGACTTCACAGCATGCTGCTTAACTTTTGACGTTATTGACAAGTCTGACAACTAAGACAACCAATTCAAAGTTTGAGAAGAACAAAACGTAATTGCTGCTTACTCATCTATCGAATAACTTGGACTAAGAGTCGAAAGAATTTATTTGTCTCTTATCTATTCAAATAAATAAAATTGGAGTGTCTGTTTGTAATATTAAAATAACCGCTTTTTACTAAATGCATATGTATGTATACACGGTATATATACCAAAAACGTAGTTAAAAAAAAATTTTGTCTGTCTGTCTGTTTGTTCCGGGTAAACTCTGGAACGGCTGGACGGATTTTGACGGGACTTTCACTGGCAAGTAGCTGATGATCCGGGGAGTAACTTAGGCAATTTTTTTTAGACTAACTTTGTCCCGCGGCGTTACTCGCGGTACGACGATAACTGCGGGTAACACCGCGGGGTTCAGCTAGTTTAGAATAAACTACTGATTTTTATGTAAAATCGTTTAGGTAAACCACTGACCTATATTAATCGATTTCTTGAAAAGAGACGGAAGTGTCTTAATGAGAAATTAAGATTTTTAAGCCGAAGTGCGTTACAATACAACACAAACAGCTGGAAAAGCGTGTTCTAATAAATTTTATTGTCTTACTATTGATAAGAAGTCTTGTCTTGAAGATTGACTTGATAGCCTTAGAGCTATTATAGTTATTTCTTTCCGCTTACAGGCAGTTGTGTGTCTTCCCCACTCTATTTATAACAGCTCTATGTATAAGGCACTATTCAAGACAAGACATTGCCTTACTAGACTGGATTATTAGGAAGTAGGTTGTATGAGTAGAACCACCAACTCAGATTTTCATTCTGAAACTGGAGAATGGACAGTGTACACTGAGAATTCCATACTAAATTTTGACGGGACATGGGCACAATGACTCAATGACTCACACTGACTGAATGAGAGATACTCAGACTGACCATTTGCCAGTCCACCAAATGTAGGTCAATTAAGTGTCCTCAGTGTCTTCTATTTTATCATTACATATTTTTAATATGAAAATAATACACTGTATCCAAAGATCCAACCATGGTATCCACTCGGAACAAAGTCAATCCAATTGGAATCTATTCTTTTTGTGGTGTATCCCCTCAGATGTCACGACATTTTAATAATTTATATGCTCAAAAGGTTAGTAACTAGACCATAAAAAACTGATCTGACAAGTAATATCAGACTAGGCTCTATCATTTTGAAGTTTCGACGAGGACGAATGCAGCAATATTTGTCATTTCGTATTCGTATTGAAAGGGAGGAAAACATGATACCTATCCCAGTGAGAAAGTTCTTTTGTATTTTACCATGATATCGAGAAAAGGTCAAAAAGCCGTCAATGAAGGCGTAGTTGGCAAATATATAAAAAAAGATACGCCACCAGATTTGCCGAGTGAGTTATGTGTACATCTTCTACTTGTTATGTTTATTTGTTGTAATTTATATCGGATTTGTGTTTTATGTCTTGTTAGTTTATTTAGTTGTGATGACATTGATAATTTAAATTAACTATGGTTAATTTTTAGTTATAAATGTGTGGACAACGGGACATAACAAAAGACCTCGTAGTCAGCCTTTTGGTGCAAATGATGCGGTCTCTCAAAGCCATGAGAATAAATTTGGCAAGGCACAAACTATGAGCGGTCATGCGGGAAAATATACGCCCAGTGAGTCAGTACCAAATTTAGCACACAGGTACAACATAACATTTTGAGTTATCAGTAGTTGACATAATATTGTGCTAATACATAGCTTTATTCAGTTGTTTGTGTCTTTTGTAGGTTTGCGAGTTTGTCTACTAATGAAACAGGAAGTACAACAAACACATATACTTCTCAATATTTGATAGATCCTAATGTGGTAAATAATTATTTTCAAGTAAATACATGTCCATCTCTCAATAGGTTAGAAACTGATAATATAATTATTTCCACTAGGCTTCACATACAACTCTTAATGAAATAGATGACTCATTCAGTAGACAGACTAGCTACAGATATTATAATCAACAGCAGGAAGACCCGATATATCAGAATCAACAACAGGTGGGTTTTGTTACACACCTACTAGTTATACTACTGTATGTTTTTTGTGTGATTATAAAGTCCCCGTGATACAGGTGAATCCCTAATGAGGGCTTTTAAAAAAAAAAACTATTGTCTAAACATAGTGGCATAATGTATTCTGCAAGTGGTATTAATGATTAATATTTTTAATTAACAATCTGATTTGAAATGATCTTATTTAAATTATATTTAGAACTAGCTGAACCCCGCGGCGTTACCCGCGGTTATTGTTGTACCGCGAGTAACGCCGCGCGACAAAATTAGTTTTAAAAAGTAGCCTAAGTTACTCCCCGGATCATCAGCTACCTGCCAGTGAAAGTCCCGTCAAAATCTGTCTAGCCGTTCCAGAGATTACCCGGAACAAACAGACAGACAGACAGACAGACAGACAGACAGACAGACAGACAGACAGACAAAAAAATTTTTAACTACAGTTTTGGTATATGTACCGTGTATACATACATATGCATTTAGTACAAAGCGGTTATTTTAATACTACAAACAGACACTCCAATTTTATTTAGTTGTATAGACAACTGGATGGCGCAGGCAATATATGAATATAAAGCAATTTTTAAGCAGTATTTATTATTATATTTACCTCAAAATATGACTTTAAAACTATAATCATGACTTTTAAAACTAATTTTGTACATTGAATTGCATATTAGTTATTTCTAAGTAAATCTTTGATTTATTAACTGTTTTTCCATTAATATACTATTATCAGGTTCAACAACAAAAGCAACAGCAATATGGTTCAAGAGAGTCTAGTATACCAAGATTATCTTCCAACATGAGTTTGACACCAAGAATCCATCCTCCATCACCACATTCAATACGGCTACACTGCAACGATTGTATGTATAAAATAAAAATCTATGCTAATTCTGTTTGTCTTTGTCAGTCTTTTACATCTTCATTAGCCATGAAGACCTAACTGCACCAATTTGATAAATTTTGGCATGGAGAAACTTAAATGCTTGAGACAGGATATAGGCTACTCTTTACTGGTCTAAACGGTATACACACAAGTGGAGCCGTCGGCAACAGCTAGCAATTTAGTATAATTAAGTTTTACACAACTTAACTTGTCTTAGTCACTCATGGCTTTAATGTTGACTTCATGTTGACCAATATGTAATATTTAGTTTTTTTTTCATGTTAGCAGAGGCAAACGAGCAGACAGGTCATCTGATGGAAAGTGGAACTGCCGCCCATGAACGCCTGCAATCAGAAGTCACAAATCATGTTTGTAAAAGAATATACTTCATGGGTTAAGCAAACGAAAAAGGAAAGTTCTACCAGTAACTATGAATTTCAGCAAGACAAGTCAGAATGAAATGTGGCTAAACTCAAGTTCTCTGATCGTAGAAAAGAAATGAAAAAGAATTCTGATCTGAAAGACTGTCTGTAGTATGTTAGTCTCATAAGTAATAGCTGCTAAAGCACCCTTCATCACTAGATTAGCTTTAAGATGCCCAATAACAGTATTGTCATTCAAACTTGTGCAACATGCTCAGTTTTATTTTAAAACTTGTTTTTGCCCGCGGCTCTGCCCGCGTGTATGTCGGATATCGTGGCAAATAGTAGCCTATGTCTTATTCTGATGTGTAGCTATATTACTGTAAAGTTTTATCCAAATCCATTCAGTAGTTTGCCTGAAAGAGTAACAAACATCCATCCATCCATACTTAACAAACTTTCGCGTTTATAATATTAGTGGAATTAATAAAAAGTCATCATCAATCATCAACAACCCATAACGTCCTACTGCTAAGCTCGGGTTTCCTCTCAGGAGAGGGTTAAGGCCATACATTCCCATGCTGGCCCAGTGCGGATTGGGCGTGGCTACATTATCTTACCGTTGGATGTTTTTAAGCCGCCCAAATACCTCCAACTAAGCTTCACGACTGTTACCTTATGATAACTACCGGGACCGACTGCTTAACGTAACCTTCGAATCACGGAAACGCTCATGGTAAATGGCCACTCGCGGTCACCCATCTAGGTACTGACCGCGGCGTCGTTGCTTACACTCGGTGATTGTTTCTAATCGCCTGGGCTATGAGCGCCTAATAAAAAGTACATAGTTGTAATAACTTACTACTGAGGCTAATTATGTGTTAAAAACATAATGTAAGATATGATAATATAGTCTATTTATTTTTATATTGATTATTTTCTAAAACTTATTTCTATATTTATTTTAAGCCTACCCCACAGCAAGCCAATCTTCACCAATATACTCTAATTATGTAAATACGTCAGGCCTTTCTTACAATAAGGCTCATGGCAGTAAAATGATAACAAGTGGTCAAGGTCAGTATCTATTTTTAGTTTTGTATGTAAATATTATTATTGATTTCTTAACTTGTACATAAGATATGCGCAAAACTGCAATCACTGTGTCTTATTATAAATGGTCATTGCACGCTCTCACGGCACCATGACGGCGCTGTCTTTTTTTTTTGGTTGCTTTTAGCCGCCAGTGCGCTAACTAGGTACGCTTTTTTCGCAAGATAAAAGTTCGCAGTACGTGCACTAGCCGAGTTACCTGGGGGGGGGGGGGGGGGTTAAATTTGGGGTTCTAATTATAGCCAGACGACTTCAAAATTACTCTTTTAAATTCCCAAAAAATATTCTTTAGGCAATCTGAAATTTATATCACGTATTTATTAAGTAATTTCAATCTTACCTGCAAAATACCAGACGATTTTACCGGTTATAAACAGTTTCCAGACATTAATGAAGTTCTTAAAATAAGTGCGTTAAAAAAGTCTAACGAGCGTGGCGGAAGAGCGCGCAGCAGATTTTGCTTAGAACATTTATTAATATATATTTCTGTTTATGCACTTTTCCTTGCCTAAAGAACCTTCTCAAAATTCGTCATCAGCTCTCCGTCTAGCATGACCTCTAGGTATTCTATAAAAAAAAAATTTTTTACCTCAATTTTATATGTTTTTGTTCTATTAGAATTTTCAACTTCTGATGAAATTGAGCTTCCACTGCCTCCTGGTTGGTCAGCAGACAGAACTTTACGCGGTCGAAGGTACTACATGGACCATAACACACAGACCACACACTGGACTCACCCACTTGAAAGTGTGCCACAACCTTGGCAGAGGGTTTCCACTCCACATCATGGAGTTTATTACTTTAAGTAAGCAATACTTTTTTATATTTTAAATGTATTTGCATTTTATGAGCTAAAAATTATAGGACTTAGTCACCTGACCAAACCTGTTCCATGTAATAAAATTTACCTAATCTGTGCAAAAACTACAGCTATTACCTGTGTAAATACTTTTCTGTTCACATAATGGTTGTTCCGATAATTTTAACCTCAAACACATGTAATTTAAATTTCATTACAGTGAAATAACTCATCAAACAACTTACGCTCACCCGTGTTTGGTGGGTGGTTGCTACTTAGTTAGCCCTTATGTTCCAACTCTCGTACCGCCTTATCTATTGGAGGAGATACCTCATTGGTTAATTATTTATTCAAAAGGTAAGTAAATGCTTATTACGAAATCAAATAAAAAGTGTCCTCCTGCAGATCATGAAAAATTCCAATTAGAAATCTGTGTTGGAGCAGTGGTAATTTCGTCCTGTAATGATTTAATTTCGCAAATGATATCAAACCTGCCACTATAATTTTAAATCAATTGAATCATTTTACTGTCTGTACTAGGCCTTAGTAAATAAATAAATATTTCGGACATAACACACAATGCCATCTAGTCCCAAGCTAAGCAGAGCTTGTGTTATAGGTACTAGACAACTGATGTAAATACATAAATAATTTTTTTTTGTAAATGCATACATATTACACATAGAAAACACCCAAACTCCGAAAAAATATTTGCAGATCATACAAGCATTTGGTCCGACCCGGGAATTGAACCCGAGACCTCAAGCACAGTAGTCGCTTACACTACCACTGCGCCACCAAGGCAGTTAGTTAGTGTGAGTTTATTTCACAAAATAATAATACTTAATAATTTATTTATTACTCTTTCACAAAGGTAAGTACAGATACAAACAAACTTTTTACCAATACAAATGCAGAAGTGCTCACCGTTAATAGGCCGTTTACACGTATTAAGTGACTCTTTACTCACAAGTCGTAAGTGTCCACTTCCCTCCTTAGCAAAGCGGGAGACAAAATGAAGTCAAAATAGGCAAACACCTTTTTTAAAACCGAGAAGCATAAGTCGTAAGTTATCGAAAAATGAGAAAGTTGATAAGTAGAATAGAACGGAGTCTATTTTTTGTGTAAGTAACCGCCCATCCCGCGCCGCGTACATTCCCCGGTAGACGCGGCCAACTGATTTTTTTTTCCACATTTACGGCTCTGGGTTCTAGCCCTTTGTTCGCGTCTTTTTAACTGGATTTTAAGGTCTCTGATTCCATTCCTGGGTCGGACCAACTGTTTGTATGATCTGCAAAATAATTGATTCGGAGTTTGAGTGTTTTCTATGTATAATATGGATGTATTTACAAAAAAGGTATATATGTATTTAATATATAAAGCTGAAGAGTTTGTTTGTTTGTTTGTTTGAACACGCTAATCTGAGGAACCACTGGTCCGATTTGAAAAAATCTTTCGGTGTTGGATAGTCCATTTATCGAGGAAGGCTATAGGGTATATATCATCACGCTACTACTAATAGGAGCGGAGCAACAATGAAGAATGTTTCAAAAACGGGGAAATTTTCACGCTACGGGCAATATAAGGCGCAAACGAGGTTGCGTGGGTCAGCTAGTATGTATTTATATCAGTTGTCTAGCACCTATAACACAAGTTCTGCTTAGCTTGGGACTAGATGGCGTTCTGTGTTAGATGTCCGAAATATTGAATTAAAAAAAGTAATGTGAACATTTTTTTGTTTAATACAATTGTTTTTGTAGTAAAGCAGCATTGTGGTGTAAATATTGATTGATTTTTGCTTCCAGCGGATCAAGAGCTTGATCATAAACTCCGTTGGAATATGTTTAGGCTGAGTGAGCTGGATTGCTACTCTGACATGCTGACTAGATTGTACAAGCAGGAACTGCAACTTATTGTTATGAAATATGAACGATACCGGCAAGTATTTAATAATCGCAATTGGTGAAGCAATTTTCTTTTGAAGATTGATTTACACTTAAAATTTGATTTTATTTATGTTTTCGGTGAGTTGTAAATGTTCATTTCCCTATTTGTGCGTCGAATCCCACTTTTCTTAAGGCTCAAGAGAGTGCTTCACAAAAATGTACTATATATAGTAACTAGTTGTTGCCCGCGACTCCGCCCGCGTATATGTCGGTTATCGCGGCAAATAGTAGCCTATGTGTTATTCTGATGTATAAGATATATTACTGTAAAGTTTCATCCAAATCCGTTCAGTAGTTTTTGCGTGAAAGAGTAACCAACATCCATCCATCCTTACAAACTTTCGCATTTATAATATTAGTAGGGTACACAAAACTGAAGAGTTTGTTTGAACATGCAATCTCAGGAACTACTGGTCCGATTTGAAAAATTATTTCAGTGTTAGATAGCCCATTTATCGACGAAGGCTATAGACTATAAATCATCACGCTAAGACCAATAGGAGAGGAGCACCAATGAAAAATGTTAAAACTGGGGAAAATTATCACGCGACGGGCAATAGGAGGAGACACAAACGAGGCTGTGTGGGTCTGCTAGTAGTAAATAAAAGCAGTCCTTTTACATTATGTTAATTAAATGTTTTAATGAAATTTGGCATAGAAATACTTTGTTTTTGAGTTATTTTAATAACCAACATACATGCAGGCAGAGCCACAGGTTAAAGCTATATCTACAATATATTTTAGATGAACTAATACTAGGTAAGATCAAGCCAATTTTAAAGAATTAACACTTAACATTATTTTGCAGATCTGCTTTACTACAAGAAATTGAACGTAGACGACATGCTGCGATTACATATCATACACATTCAAACTGTTGATATTGTGATATTTTGCCTTTTGTACTGTGATCTTACAAAAACATTAGTTATTTAATAACTTTGATAAGAATCCATATTATAATAATTAAGTATATTATATTCCATAAGATTTTATTTGAAATGACAAAAGATATTTTATATAATTTTGAATCAAGTGCCTTACATTGAAAATAAAAGGTATAAATTATTAACTTGGTTGTTTATTTACAAGAATCAACTAAAATCCCATTAACGATTATACTACAGGTATATAACTTTATTTTTATTGATATTTATCGTCATCTTCTATGATTTCATTATCTGTTTTGCTTTCAACTTGACCCTTTTCAACCTGCCCATCAATAATATCATATTCATCCACTTTTTGGAAACCTGATATTCTATACACTTTGGCATTCTTTATTCCCAAAGTATTTGCCCATGCTTGACCTGTAAAAAATAACAATATTCAATTAGTAATATTAACTTGGATAACTGAATTAAATACTCCATTTTCTAGAAAACTTACCTGGGGGAGTGGAATACTCTTCTTCAGATTTAATACCATAATAATGAGCCCAATCAGTTTTTCCTTTAAAAGCACTATACATAACAATTCCAAATGCATTCCATGCTAATAATCCGTATGCTATACTCAGCCGACGCTTCCAAAGTACTGCTGTATCTTCTGGAATAGGTTTAGTCCGTTTGCGAACAAACCTATGCCACCATTTGTGAATCATTCTCTATAAAATTAGGTTGTATAATATTTCTTCTTCACGTATAAGGTTGGAATGGAGTTCGGGCTATAGGACTCGTCACATATTGACAGTGGATAACATATTATAAAAGTACTACTGGAAAACCTTAGTACGTAATGTGTTCTTTCCTAAAAAAATATTATTCCGGTTGGTACAAACTCATCCAAGATTTATAGATAGAGGAGAGAAGAATAATCGCTCAACTTCATTCAAGAAGACTTGTCAATGTCAAAGTCAAAAACATTCTGTCAGCACCGCCGGTGTTAATTTTTTTAATGTTGCAAGCGCACAATAATTTTGTAAATAGCTCAACTTGACGATTTATTGACTTGACATTTTTGCACACAGAAAAAGATAATCCACATAAATCAACAGTAAAATATATTTTAAAAGTAGCGGGAAAATAAAACGCCTTAATTGACAATAGATATTTCGATAATTGATAGTTCTTTTGGGACTGAACTGGTATGAAGAAAGAGTTGACTGCGATGGGGGCAATGCCTCGGGCCTTCATCCCTCCGGGCAGTGCCGGATTAAGCCAGCGCGGGGCCTGTAGCAAATTTGGCCAAGGGGCCCTAGGTTTACTCTAGGTTCTCAAGTTTATGGTATTTAGGTAATTTTTTTGAACATTCAACACACGATTGCCATTTAGTCCCAAACTAAGCAAAGCTTGTATTATGGGTACTAAACAACTGATATAAATACGTACATGTATACTTTTTTTGTAAATACATACATATTAATACTTAGAAAACACCCAAACTCCGAAAACATTTGGTCCGACATGGGAATCGAACCAGAGACCACATGCACTGTCAATGCTAGAAGGCACAATGTGAATCAAACATTCAAACTTAGCGACCTTATTTTGCACTAGTTTTTCTATTGCCGGTTGCGATTGCGATTTAAATGTCGAGAACTAGTTCCTAAATTTAGCTATGTAATGTAATCGTACTTTTAAATAATTTTCTTCTATTAGTAACTTAAAGTTAAAGAAAACTTACATTATTTAACCATTCGTAAGTTTAGTCAATTAGTACGAAACACATTAATTACAGATAGTTTGCCCAATTAAAAGAAGACAAATTCGATAAAAACTGACAACACTGAATTTTGTATATTCGCATTTGAATTTGTAACTGCTTCGGTGGTTTCACTTTTGTTTTTCAGTGCGCATCTCCAAATTTGTAATTTCCAATTTAATACAGAAAAGTTTTTGTTAATTATTAAATGAAACAAAACTATTTTAAGTTTATTTATAACAAATAAACTATTCTGGATTTAATACGAGCAGAAGTTAGACATCACACACTTTCAATTATATACAAATGATGCTCTACAGTCATCAAGATAAGATGATTAAGTCCTTCTTGGCCCATTGTGTACCATAACTCATATTAATGCGTTTGAATGTTGAATACTGATCGTTTTATGTATTTGCCTTTAACGTCAAAGGGAACTTGGGATGCAAAAAGTTCCTGTTACCTGCCGCCACTTCATCCATCTTCATTGATTCGATGTTCGCAGACATATTTCGCTATTATTTTGTAACATCGAACCGAGGTACTTGAAATCAGTGCAGACCGGAATCGTTGTTCTATTCAATGACCCGGCAATAAGGCCGGAGAGACCGCCGAAATCACAGAACATCTATTCGGTTTTAGTTTTAGTCTTTGCGTCTTTGTTTCTAGTCTGCGCTGACCCTAGAACGCGACCAACACAATGTCGTCTGCAAATATCATGCACAATCAAGAAGCAGCCGATCTTATAAAGGTGCGAAATCCTCTGTACCTCGATCGAATCAATACCACAGTGGTGGATATACCACGAGGCTGAGTAGGCTGGAGTCTAGGGCGGCAGGTTTGGCCCAATGTTTTTATTTCTTACAATAATAATATACGATCAAAAATACGATTGAAAGAAGTTTTGAAAATTTAACAATACTTTAGGGCCAAATAGTGTGCCTATAGATAACCCTCAATTTAAAAAAAATAGCACAGACCGAATCATAACATTCTCCTTTTTTTCGCGAAATGAGATGAGAAGAGGTTGCTGCCGCGACGATTGAGGACCTTACCGCGTCCCCTTCGACGCCTCCTTCGAGCGGGATCGGCACTTTCCCAATCACGCTCTGAGGTCTCCTTCTGGAGCGTAACACCCTCGCAGAAGGAGACCGAGGCTTCCCATCGCTAACCACTCACCAGCATTGTCATGATCAATACTGGCGGTGACAGGTTTCACCAGATCGGTCGACCAGAACTCGGTGGCATGAGGCCCTGGAATCAGTGAGTCCACTATCCGGTTTGCCAACGACTAATTGTGTCTAAGTAAGAATCTTTCTTCCGAGCCCTCTTCGCCGCCTCCATTCGTGCGATGACATCTTAGCAGAAGGGTCTAATGCCTGCAAGGAGGATCCTACGCTGTTATGCCTAAAATAGGCAAATTGCATAAGTCCTCCCTACAATCACAGTAAGAATAAATTCAATGGATGGTTCTGGTAGATACGGTCTTCTCCGTAGATACGGTGCGGGAACCGCATTTGACTAACCACTTATACCGTTCTCTGAGAATGCCATTTGCGCGACCTTCTCTATGCGTCAGAGCCATAGTCACGACCAGTTTTCAGGTAAACTATCGGAAACTCTCATCAAAGAACCATCCATTAGCGTCCGATAAGTCATGGAACGTCTAAATCGGAATACGCTAGTATTATGGCGGTAAGATCCGTTCGAAACACGGCACCTTTTAGTACCAGCTGACGCAGATGATGTCCAGTAAACATACTTTGGAGATCACGTCCGGTCTAGTAACATAGCAGGTGAGATTGAGTGAGGTTTAGAGTCATCTGAGGCCACCTGGCCTGGGACTGGTCCAGGTTCAGCAGGCGCTGGAAATCGCTGAATGACCTCGACGGTTAATTGCGCAGGCCTGGCGGTAGTAGCAGAAACAGGCTAGGGTGACATTAGAGGCAGGACCATGGTACCTTGGTCACCACTCACATACTGTTCAGGAAAAAGGCTGCCCACTAACCACTTCCTTCAAAAAGCTAGACGTTAGAGGCTGGGGTGAGAGGGAGGGGTGTGATGCGCCGAGACGAGACCTAAGGGAGTATCGAAAGAGAATATGAAAAGAGCAGGGAGACATTAAATTGTAGGTTAATAGGGGCGGCAAAAAAATTATAGCCTACTGGCGGCAAATCTATAAATCCGCCACTGCAATGCCACATACTTAGCGAGGCACTCTTTCTTCTTTCAAAGCCTACTACAAAACCTACGGGGTACTCTACCATATACCATTTCTACATCAATAAACACTATCAGCAAGTCGTTGTGCGCCTTTCTGCATTTCTCACTCAATTATCGAATTGCAAATATGGTATCTGTTGGCCCGGCAAAAACACAAATTGGTTTCTACTTATTGCACTTGTCAGTCTCATTCTCCTCTCAATAGGTTTCTCTAAAACTTTCATTTTATGTGGAATGAGCTTTATTATTCTATAACTGCCACATTCCTGTACATCTCCTTTGATTTTAAAGATGAGAAGGAGAAGAGACAAGCGAACTTAAATACCGTTCATCCGGGATTACCTAATGGTATGCAAGATACTTTACGTTCATTTAAACCTATTTTATTTACGGCCAATGGGCGTTGGCGTGCGGGGCCCCTCAAAGCGCGGGGCCCATAGCATTTGCTACTCTTGCTACGTGGCTAATCCGGCACTGCCTCCGGGGCTTGCGGTGGGGTGGTGTGTTGGAATCGAACCGACTAAAACCACACGGTGCACCACTCTGCACCTGAGACGGGAGGGAACCGGGAACTGCTGTTATCAACACATCCGGACCCCTCCCAGCGCCTGCCCGCAGTGAAGCGGGCACCCTCTTCTGGGAAAGTCTCAAGCTTTTAAGCAACGTACGGCACACGCGAAACGCTCGTGTGAGGCCACTGGTAGGATGGAGGTGAAAACACGTCCCGTAAGAATCTGCGTCAGTAGGAAGTAAAAAGTTCCGTGCTGCCACCCTTGACTTGAGGATGATCGGTTGGAGAGCCTCCACGGCGGCAAAGCCAGCGGGTAATGTGGGCAAACTATTTACCCGCCTCGTCCAACAACACTGACTGAGAGCATGAACGCCTACGCTTACTTATATAGCATTACACATGACGGGTATGTCTGCCATAAATATTGCCGAGGCGTTAGTGTGTATAAATTTTAAACGAGTCTGGGGGGTCAGGCAAATATTAAAAAAAAAATACTTAATGATATTATATAAAATCAGGCTTCCTAAAATGACGTAAGTTAACATGGTTTTTTTCTACCTATGATACCAGCTAACTGTAAAATGGCCCCACTTTCAGCTTAGGGAGTATCTATTCGTTTCTGAGTATATGTTAGACTACCGACCCTAAAAATTTCATCTTTCGTAAAATGACGTAATTCTGGGCTGACTGGGATCTCAGTCTAATAGTTATTTTTACGAAGGAGGATTAATGATTTTTTAATAATACCTAATTATTGGTAGCTATGTCTAGCACGACATTTGTAAATCACTTTCTGTTCTGTAAGATTATATTTTGTAAAATGTTGTGCGGTATAAAAAACTATAAACCTGTCTACCAAATGTAAGTTTTACTGCTTCCATTAGATGTCATATTATTTAAACTCAACATAAATTTTAAATATCCTTAAGAGCATTTAGTATTAATTTCTGGGAAAAATTATTATTCTTCTATCATGATTACGTTTTTAAAGAGCACGAAATGTCCTAGATGAGAGACGAATATGACGCCACGCGAATCTGCGAACGCGATCACGAAACAAACGCGCACCATACATACATACTTGTGTCCAGTCACACCACCACTCACTATCTCAACTCCATGCTACATTGTTTTAATCATTCACCAGTGACAAAATTCTAGGGCAGGGGATACTTTATTAGAATGATCCCTATAAGAAATACTACGTACCTAATGGTTCCCCTACTACAAATAGTTTACCTATGCTCAGGCATTTCGGAAAAAAAATTGCCTTGGACTTTATTGAAAGCGTTTTTATTTAGAGACGCATGGTAGGTATTTTTTTTACTTTGGACTTCAATCTAGAGTATCTATGTAACAGGCTACACAGGCCAAAGCACTAAGTTGCTGTGCTTAGATAGAATGATGCAACTTAGTCCGCTTAGAATGATATTACTAATTAATAAAATCTCAATTTACAAAGTTTATATTGAGCCTGGTAATGTCTATTTACTAGGTAGATACTCTTATACAGGGCTTTTTTGTCACTTCTTTGGGGGCACGCTAATTATCAAAAGTCAAGCACCCAGCCAATTCGTGCCCCTTACCACTGACTTTTGAGGAATAAATCAAGGGTTTGGTTTAAATTCTTAAAATCTTTCGATTGAAACGTGAACTTACATTTTCTAAAGTAACAATATGAAAATTTAACTTTCGTTGTCAATATACTTAAAAAACAATCCAAGTTTCATCATTGATCGTGTTTCACCGGTGCATGCGAAACCGGAGGCGCAATGATGCAGAAAAATCTCAATAGACCGTCATTGTATGGGTCACCATGCTAAATTGTTCTCGCAATGAGTACGGAGACCACTAATCTTGGATTCAGCTCATGATTTCTCATCAGACAGAGTAGAGTCACTTTGCTATCGTTTGCATAGCAATGTATGCTGCCAAGGGCTAACCGTTGCTAAGGGTCAATGCGTGCGTTAGAAGATCACGTGTGGATCGTTTCGGCCTAGCGCCATATTGCCGATCATTTAGCAACGAATGATCTTCCAGGTAGTGGACCAATTGCTTGTTGATGATCCGTTTGAGCACCTTGCAGATAGAAGTGGAGACTAGAGGTCGCTAATTGGCCGGATCTGAACGGTTGCCCTTTTTTGGGATGGTTTGAACGTTTGCCTCTCTCCAGGCCTCTGGAACTGGTCAGGAACGTATATGGACTTCTCTGTAGGGAATATAATATTCCATATCGACAGCCATGGAATCATTTATGGCGGATGCACTCTACGAAAGATCCCTGTCCTCAAAGCAGCTTTAAACACACGGAATGGATGTTATGTAATCGCACATTCCAACCCAGACAAGGAGTGCAATAATCGACTTTTTGCTGCCACACGTCGTGGCGTGGTAGAACAACAAGAGGCACCGCCGTGGAGACCAAGTTCTGGCCGGAAGAGGAGCTAGTGGTAGGTGACTGGTCAGCACTAGATCCAGTATAAACTAAACTCCCGTTTTTTTTTATATTTTAAAGTATTTTATTAGTAGGATGTACTCACTGATGAAATATTATGCCACCTTTTTGATAGTAATTGTTTTTATCTATACAAATAAATAAAATTGGAGTGTCTATTTGTAATATTAAAATAACCACTATTTACTAAATGCACATGTATGTATACACGGTACATATGCCAAAAATGTAGTTAAATTTTTTTTGTCTGTCTGTCTGTTTGTTCCGGGTAATCTCTGGAACGGCTGGACCGATTTTGACGGGACTTTCACTGGCAGGTAGCTGATGATCCGGGGAGTAACTTAGGCTAATTTTTTTAGACTAACTTTGTCGCGCGGCGGTTCTCGCGGTACAACAATAACCGCGGGTAACACCGCGGGTTCAGCTAGTCTATACAAATAAATAAAATTGGAGTGCCTGTTTGTAACATTAAAATAACCACTTTTTACTAAATGCATATATATGTGTACACGGTACATATACCGAAAGTGTAGTTGAAAAAATTTTTGTCTGTCTGTCTGTTTGTTCCGTGTAATCTCTGGAACGGCTGGCTTAGACAAACTTTGTCCCGCGGCCTTACTCGCGGTACAACAATAACCGCGGGTAACACCGCAGGGCTCAGCTAGTTTACAATATAATTCATGGATCTCCAATGAGTTGTCATTGTTGTCTGTCTACATGATGGCGTATTACCAAATTTTTTGTAATCAAAATCATTAATTGCCCATTTTCTTCATATGTCAATAATATGTTACTATCCTAGTAATTATACTAGTATCTTTATCATTAGTATTTTATTATTATTTATGTAATTTTATAATAATTTAAAAATATATTTGGACATCTGATACACCACGCCATCTAGTGTTTAAATTTCCACTCTTCTTTCTTTGGGGGCACTGCCCTTTCTTTCCCACAAAAAAAGCCCTGCTCTTACATATCTAATACTTTTAAACGCTTAATTCTTTTATTATATAATCTGAATCTCTTAAATGGCTCTAAGGTGTTGCAAGCGATGCGGGTTCAAATACCGCAAAAGACAACACATTGTGTAATCTCAAAGTATTTCTGAGTATGAGTATTCTTTGTGTCCGTTTCATGAATGGTTGTTAAGCGCCTGCGACACCTATCTATACAAATAAATGAAGTTGGAGTGTCTGTTTGTAATATTAAAATAACAGCTTTTTAATCAATACATATTTATGTGTACACGATACATATGCCAAAAATGTAGTTAAAAATTTTTTTGTCTGTCTGTCTGTTTGTTCCGGGTAATCTCTGGAACGGCTGGACGGCTTTTGACGGGACTTTCACTGGCAGGTAGCTGATGATCCAGGGAGTAACTTAGGCTACTTTTTTTAGACTAACTTTGTCCCGCGGCGTAACTCGAGGTACAACAATAACCGCGGGTAACACCGCGGGGTTTAGCTAGTTTCTTATATGTTTCTTTTGATTCCGTCATCAGGTCCTGACTTGTTGGTAATAGGTTTACCTTTGGAGTAGGTAAATGTACCCTTTATACAAAGAGAGTTTTCTAAATCGAAAAAAATTGGAGTAATTGGTACCTATACAAATATTTTTATTTTATTTACTAACCGACTTCAAAAAAAGGAGGAGGTTTTTCAATTCGACCGTATGTATATAATAGGTCTTCACCTATGAAATTGCCGTTTTGTATGCAATAAGTGAAAGTACTTATTTTTTCAAACTTTTTTATTTCTGTTATTCGAAGTAATCACCCATGCAATAGACGCATCTTTGCCAACGCATTGGCAGTTTATTGATGCCCTTCTTGTAAAAGTCAGCTGGACGGGAGGCAACAAACTCTTCAAAGGCATATTGTACTGCCTATTATCTACTGCTATATTATCTAAAACGGTGAGAAGTGTACGTTGTTTTGTCGATGCATATTTATATATATTAACATTACATATTTTCATAGACGGGACGCATGCAAAATCTAATCATACTTTCATCGTAAAGCAAGGTCGAAGGTCAACTGCTATTCGTATTTTAGGAGGCTCTTTTGCTGACGTTAACGTGTGCTACTTTGCGCCTGGTACGAATATTGACGTTCACACTTTGAACACTAGATTATTTTGTAAGAGGATGTTAGTTATTTTTTTGTATTTCTCCTTGTATTTTAGACAATGGATATATAAATGTAACACAGTTGTCAAAACTGTTTACTTTTTCTTCCAGATCATGCATAGATTTCGCAAAGGCGACCATGTTTCTGCTTTACTGATTAATATTTTTGGAGATCTAACATCTCTTACCCCGCGATGCAAAAGGCAATTTCTTCGTTGAGTGCTGTACCTACCCTTCTACTTGGACGATTTTTTAATTATTTTTTTGCGGTTTACGATTTATGATGTATTAAAAAAAACTACTTACTAGATCTCGTTCAAACCAATTTTCGGTGGAAGTTTGCATTGTAATGTATATCAAATATTTTTTTAGTTTTATCATATTCTTATTTTAGAAGTTACATTGGGGACAAATTTTACCACTTCGGAAGTGTCTCTCGCGCAAAGTATTCAGTTTAGAAAAAAAGAAATATTAGAAACAGGAATATCATTTTTGAAGACCTATTTATAGATACCTCCTAGACCTCCACACACGTATGGGTTGGATGAAAAAAATATTTTTGAGTTTCAGTTCTAAGTATGAGGACCCCCAAAATTTATTGTTTTTTTTTCGCGGTTCACAGAATACATCAACTTACCAAGTTTCAACATTATAGTTCTTATAGTTTCGGAAAAAAGTGGCTGTGACATACGGACGGACAGACATACGTGACGAATCTATAAGCCTATAATGGTTCAGTTTTTTGCTATTTGGCTACGGAGCCCTAATAAGTTTAAATTTTCAAGCAGAATACTTAAGCATAATATAACACAACCAAATGATACTTGACGTAGTCTGTACGCTGTTCGTCTCCATGTTTACCTATAACTGGTGGTAACGAAACCTTTTAGAAGGTCGACACGGCATTGCTTTGTTTACATCGGTACCATGCGATACATTTTGTGGTGACTGACACATCAACTGACGCCATATGGGGAAATCAAGTAAAAAGTAATGTTTTTCTCAGGATAATAATACTGAAAAAAAATCATAAATTTTTAATATTCATTTTGTTTACGTTACAGACTTAAATCGGATCGAATTAATGCTTTGCGGAAACAATATGACTCTTTTCTTGAAGAAGACAAGAAGAGAAAGGAACGGAACGAATATATTTTGGGAAAGCTCGACAACATGGTATATTCAAATGCTCTAGTTCCTGTACGTACGAAGGTGAGAATACCGCATATTTTTCGGACATCTATCACACAACGCCATCTAGTTCCAAGCTAAGCAGAGCTTGTGTTATGGGTACTAAACAACTGATACGAATACATATATACTTTTTTTTGTAAATACATACATATTATACATAGAAAACACCTAAACTCCGAAACAAATATTTGTAGATCATACAAACATCTGATCCGACCCGGGAATCGAACCCGAGACCTCACGATCAGCAGTCGCACACGTCAACCGTTAGACCAACGAGGCAGTTAGCATATGTAGATGTAAGATAGTATTTTTTGCAAACTTACCACCTTTAATTATTTCAGGCTAGCTCCATCGCGAGTAGGCCTTCAGCGATGTATCACATACCATACCAAGCACAAGTTCCAGCTGCGCATACAATTCAATCTATAGACGTGAATCATCAATTAACACAAGATAATCCAGTTCAAAACATTAATGAAACATTAATTCAGGAAGTTAGTAAAAAATATATACTTATTCCAAAACTGACAACACCATTCTTAAATAGTTACTTACAGGCAGCACAGCCTTCTTGCAACAATAGTATTACTGAAGATGGGATACACGCCATAAATACTTCAAACACAAGTAACGCCCAACAACCTTATTCAAACGGTAACACTGATTGGAAAAGTAAATATGAAATTTTAAATATACTGAAAAAGGAAGAGAAAGAAAATAAATCTGTAGAGTTTGTTCCTGAAAAATCACCAGAAACTTATTTACATAATACTAGTGACAATATCATACCTCAAGATATGGTCATAAATTACAAGAATCTAAACGAGTTACCTGAAAAAGATAATTCAGATAAAAAGTTCAATTATGAACTTAAAAATGATCAAGACGTAACCCCAGACTCAATGGCACATGTAGGTGCGGACAATTTTGCTGACACAGACGCTAGTATTGGTAATAAGTTAGAAAAAATAAAACTGGACGATAATAATCATATTGAACCCAGTGACACTAATCCATCAGCCGAAGAAACTATTTACGTAGACAATACAGATGACTATAATTACATCGAATCTGCCGGCCATACATTGGTAGGCGAGCATTATGCAGAAGAACATCTATCTGCAGCAGACGCTAATTTAGACCAAGTAGAATATAATTATTCTGATACTGGCCTACCAACACCAGCAGACGACCTAACACAATATGAAGAGCATTTGGAACCTGTTCATAATTCAAACATAAAACTTGAGGAAAATCTTGGTGAACCAGAAATCGAAACGTTCGAACAACAACACGAATCAGCAAATATTAAAACAGAAGTATACCTTGAAGAACAGAACGCTGAATCTGTACAAGTAATTAGTACTAATAATTTAATGAAAGAAATTTACAATAATCCATCTGTGACTGATAGTGAAGATAAAGACCATGTTGACTATGAACCTGTTCTTGCTGACTATACTTCTAGTAATGATTTTAAACTGAAAAATTCTCACGATTCAACCTTTGACCAAACGGGGACTGCCAATTCACCCAATACGACAGTCGAGCAGAAAAATCCTTCGGAAATGGTACCTGAATTTAAAGATGAAGAAGCAATCGATGTAGTGGGTATCCAAGAATTTAACGCTGAACAAAGCGAAATGTTTCATTCTGATCATCCTGTAGAAGGTTATGAATATCAGCAAGGAGATGCCAATACAAATTACCAAGAACATGAAAAAGGGGAAACCTACCAAGAAAACGAAGACTATCCCCGAAACGAGAACTATCCACATGCCACGAATTATTATAGCGAGCCATTACAGCAGGATATGTATCCTGCCGAAATTGAAGAAGATGAAGAAAATTTAAAATTAAGATATGATCAAAGTTATCCTCAACAATATATAGACCCATATGAGAGTGCATACCATAAAAATGAACCAGAACATAATCAGGACCCTGTGCCTGATTATCATCCCGTACGTACAGATTACATTGAAGCGATATATGATCAGAAATCCTGTGAAAATCCAGAACAAATTGAAGCCGCTATGAATAATGAGGAAGGGTTTAATGAACCGGCGCATGAAGCGGTACCCCAGGGAGAGGAAAATAAAACACCAGATTCTAAATAAAATACTAAGATGGGTTTCTCAAAAATGTATTAGGAAGTTGGAGTAACGTCATGAATTTAGATAACTGAGTAAAAACAAACAAATATTTACTTTAAAAATAGCTCATAAGAAAATAACTTCCCTTGAGTCTATTTTTACCAATTCGCGAATAATATTATGTCCTTGTGTAAAAATGTTAGTCCATTTTAACGTTGTTTTAATTGTCAATGAATATTTTCATGTAAATTATTTAAATATAGTTAGGTGGGTCTTCGTCTCGTCGTCGTTCGTTTATAGGAAATATTCATTTATACGAACGACGACGACACGAAGTATATTGAGACAGTCACATAAGTGTTCCTTTAATAGCATAATGGCTACTATAATCTGTCCATTCTTTTCAATGACCTATCGTGCCGTAGTCTATGCGACTAAAAATTACGACCGATTTTAATTCTTTCTAATAGACAAAAATAAGAAAATGTTATGATCGATTTAATAAATTAGCTAATATTTGAGCAAAATGCTAAACTTGTTTAGTAAATTATTAGATTTACAGTAATATTGATTTCTAAGCATGTTTAGAATTATTTCATTTCTTATTTAGGAACAGAGCTATTTTTTTATCGAATAAAACTTTACATAATCTGTCTGCTTGAATTAAAATCGATAACTTAGATCTATAGCGGCGCGCACTGTAAAGTTGAGTGTTAAACACTGACTTAAACATATTCTCTAGCAAAACGAAAATAAATGAATGGACAGTCTCAAATATTATACATAGCACGGATATATTTTATTGTCTTTAAATACCATTAATTGTTTTATTGTGATTGATGTAATTAAATTAATATTTAGTAAAATATTAAATTCTAGTATTTAGAGCATCCTATTGCGTCACTATTCAAATAAGCTAAATAAAAAGATCTCATTGATAGTTTTGTTTTATTTAAACAACCAATTTCAATATTTAAATCTACCTATAGCAAGTATGTATATAACTAGATTCGTTTTTATTGTACTTATTGTGGAAGAGGCATACTTTCTAAAACTGCTGCTTGTTCTGGGATGAGAGCTTCTTTCTGTTTCTTCCAATGGAACTCTTCCCAAGGAAGCCTGTCTAAGCCAGTAGCCCAATGATGAATTCTACATCTTACATTAACCTTTTCCTTCTTGTTAATCTGCAAAGATAATTGACATTTCACAATATAAATAACTGCAGTACAATCACTTAAGAGTTGATATTGAATATTGTTACGTGTGAGGTGTAGTTTAATTTGAAAAATAAACCTTATGACTACAAGAAACTTCATTGCCAACACCCAACATTCAAATCCTCAATCCCTTTGTGGAAAACCGTCCATAATGATAGCCGAGGCCACTGGGTTAATCACTACAATCTTTTCGATATTTATCGCACTGTAGTGTAGCTCCAACTGAACAGTACTGTAGTGTAGCTTTTCCGATGCATTGAAGTGGACCTGTCATAATATATAACCAATGTTCGTTTGACCCGAAAGTGTGCTAGAGTGGAGACCGCGATTAGGCAAACGAAGTATTGAAGAAAATGGGTGGCATCGAATGGATGTGTACTGTACTGCGCAAGACCGGGATAGCTGGCGCGCCTTGGAGGAGACCTACTTAGCAGTTCAGCAGTTCTGTAGTGTACGGTGATAGGTTGATTTGATAGCGTAATCACTTAAGTGATCGACAACACGCTTTCTATTGCCTTCGAGTGTTGTGTGTTCTATTGCCTTCGAGTGTTGTGTGTTCAAACCCCACGTGGGACAACACATCGTGTTGTTGTTCTGAGTCTGGGTGTTCTTTGTGTCCATTTCAAGTATGTTTATAAAGTCTGTATTTTTTTGCGAGAAAGGCTTCACACATACACATTTTAGACTCACATACTCAGATCAAATAAAAAAAGGTAGATAACGCACGGCCTTGTTCTTGTTGAAGCAAAAAAGCAGCTTAGTTCCAAGTAAACACACAAAAGAAGAAGGCCGTGCGTTATCTACCTTTATTTGATCTGAGCTCACGCTTGACGTCTCGGGTTCGATTCCCGGATCGGACCAAATGTTTGTATGACCTGCAAATATTTATTTCGGAGTTTGGGTGTTTTCTATGTATAATATGTATGTATTTACAAAAAAAGTATAGGTATTAGGGTAGTAGAGCTACGCTGATTTCAGCACAAACGGGCCGGCTCCACCGGGGAGGTACTACCCTCGCACAGAAAATCAACGTAAAATGCGTAGCTTTCCATTGATAAAGATATTTTTAAATGAAGTTTGTGGTTTAAGTGCGACAGCATAATAAATAAATTCACATGTATAATGTTTGATTAGTAAAAGTGTATGCTTACTGTTACAGTTACATAAAATTCCTTGTCTTGCAGTGATAGATCTGGTCCTTTTATCTCAATAGGAGGCATTTCAATAGCATATTCAGGTACAATAAAACCTGATTTACGAAATGAGGTACTGATATGCCAAGGTTCTAAAGTCCAAGGCTCTAGTTTATTCATAGATATTTGTAGGAGTGTTCTTGATAAACAACCAACTGTCTGGAAAAAGAAAGAAGTGAATTACTGTATAAAATAACCAATTATTATAAAGCGCTTAATATGTTTGGATGGACAGTATATAATGAGTAGCAGAGACAGGTTAGCAGGCCTAGGAAAGTATTACTTTCTCATGTATATTTTTATATGCTATAGAATTCTCTGTCTCTCGCGTGCTGAAAGCATTAGGCGTTACTAAGTTTCGTATTAAAGTTATTATTAAAAAACATATCGACGGCAGAAAGCGTAAATGTCGTATCTCGAAATATCTAACATTACATCAAAGCCGAAACACTATTTCAAAAATTAATAACTCTTAGATTAATAAAGTTAAAAATTGAAATTTTAAACACATCCAAACTTCAGGTAAGTAGACACAGAGCATCCAACGTTTTTTTTTCTGATCAAAACTATGCCAAAACGTCATTTTGACGAATTTTCAACTTACGATCGGGCTGGTTGCCGTTTCATCAAAGAAGAAGAAGAAGACATTTCTGCATTTCCAAACACATACATATGTGTTTTTATTTTGACGTGGGAGAGCCACGCTTTGGCATGAATGTGCCGGCTCTTCCAGAGTGATACCACAGCCTCACAGAGAACTGGTGTTAAACAGTGCTAGCGCTGTGTTCCATGGAGTGAGTGAGGATGCCGGAGGCCCATACACCAACCCCTCCCCCGCATCCCCCAAAGGCCGCCCACGCACTTGCGACGCCTCTAGTGTTGCAAGTGTCCATGGGCTGCGGTAATCGCTTACCATCAGGCGATACGTACACTTTTCGATAAAAAAAATTGCAGACAAGTTACACTTGGACACAACAAATGATGTCCGAAATATTTATTTATTTACAAAGTCACTTATGACAAAACCAACACCTTCCCTTCTGTACATTGTACATTATTAAAATAAAATGTATTATCTGGGTGTTCTTATATTAACTTACTCTCTGTACATATGGTGAGCTAAATATCTCTTCAGTTTTCGGTTTAATCTCATCAACCTTGTACTTTTCAAGGTTTTTAGTGTTTGCATAAACAGCCAAGCCAGGCAAGAGGTAATCTCTGTAAGCTTTGTTTGGATGTAGGTTTAAACTATCGCCTTTATTGCCAACCCCTGCAATTAACACACCAAATAAAACAGAATTTTTATACATTATAATGATAAATAGAACATCTAATAGATTAGGTTAGATATAATATTTTAGTACCTGAATGACCAACATTTGTGGGTGTTTTTTTTTTGTTTTATTCAAAATGAATCTTAGCTATATCAATTCATCGTCTACGAAATCCCCTACACACAAAATTGTTAGGTACTACAAGAATTCGCTCTACTACTACACAAAAGCTCCAATAAAGTTATTAGGTTCTACCACATTCACAAAACACCATCCCAAACTAAGTATAGCTTATACTTCGTAATATATAATACATTATTTACACAGAAACAGCCAAAACAAGTAAAATCTATATTTATTAAGTCAGTTTATTTTTAGTTAAATTTTATTTCTTAAGAATTCAAACTCTATTCTTACTAAATTTTAATCAAATCAGTGGTATGGTTAAGCCATAAAAGCATAACAGACATAGTTATTGTCAAATTTATAATCTTAATATGGATATGAATGATTAAATAAATCTGAGAGCCTTGGAGGAGGCCTACAACCAGTAGTGGATATTCTTAGACTGAGATGATGACAACTATTACATAAAAGAGTCTTCGATTTATTTACTCACCATCTACAAATTGATTCAAAATAATTTTAATATCAGGTTGTTTACAAACATTTGTGTCTGCTACAAGATCATACACAAAATGTCTAGCTCTCATTTTAGAAGGTTTACCACCCTTCTTATGCAGAGGAGGGGGTGCTTTGCGCTTTAAAATAAATGTGTTCTGTAAAAAAAAATTGTTAATTTATTGTAAACTGTCTGAGATAATCATAATACATTAATAACTTACTAGCTGTGCCCGCAACTTCATACGCATGGAATATTGACTTTGGGAAGCATTACGCATGGAATAGTGAGTTTGGGTAGTATTTAAACAATCTTTTATCCTCCCCTTCAACCCTTTTTTCACATTAAATAGTATGTCGTTTCTCAGGTTCTAGACTATCTGTGTACCGAATTTCATTTAAATCTGTTTAGTAGTTTTGTCAGTGTAGTCAGTTGTAGTAGATAGACAGCTACTTTCGCATTAATAATATTAGTAAGGATGGAAGGAAAACTAAAAAGAGTATGCAAATCAAACCGTCATGAAATATTTATAGGGATAGCACTTTTCTTAGGCTTATAGGATTTCTCAATGGATAAAATTTTATGATAAACTTAATTTTAAGTATAAAGAATTAAAGTACTTAATTTATATATTTACCCTCATTTGCTGATAGAATAAATGAGGTCCAGAAGGTAAAGAGTTACAAATAAATGAACGTACTCCTAACATACTGAAAATATACTTGGAAGATTAAGAATCAAAGAAATCAAACTTGAATAAAATGCTTCCGATTAAATTTTTATGTACAGGAATGGCCCTTTACATCTGCCAGTTCATTATGAGATAACTTCAAGATATATTTCACTCAATAACTTAATAATAACTAGACTTTTCCAAACCAGTTGAATTATTTTAGGTTAGTCAGATTTTGACACTGACAGGTCCACAGAACATACTTGGACAGATCCCATTCAAAAGAAATAAAATTCGGTATTCGTTCAATGAAAATTTTAGAGCATACATTTCTAGAAGGGCAGTCGAGCGGGCGGAAAGCGTGATCGGAGTAGAGAGAGCGACTGAGTTTAGATAGTGTCTGTATCTCTCACGCATACTTCTGTTTGGGCTTCTGATTGGTTGGTGTATTTTCCCCAAAATCAGTCATGCCAATTAGTATGTGAGTTCACCAATCCAATCCAGTGCTACCAGTTGTCACGTAATAAGTTATAGTAATAACATCTATTATAATCAAGAAAATTTTATTTTCTTATAATTTAACAACCAAGAGTTTCCAAAAACAGTTAGTCTACGAGACCAAAAAATTTTAATAGTATTGACTCTCTACAAATACTGAATACATGAATCAGTGAAATGTAAATGTGGTCTTTGTTTTTGATAGAAGATATTTTTTTTAATTTTTTGCCTCTTTATTTTTGAAGAAGATTAATCGTTAGTCAGGCGGGACGATTTATCGATTAAATCATCTCAAATTTTCACGAAAGGGTGTAGAAAATATTGTTTTTTGTTGTCATTTGAATCATAGATTATAATTAAATGCATCTGTGGTTGTCGTTGTCGCTCGTTTTGTTCTGTTCTGTACTTCGTGATCAATTTGTGAATGTGACTCGCGACCGCGACCGTCGATTCTTTCTCATAAAAATATAAACTTCTTGCGGTTAGTAATAGCAGTGCGCGTTTTTTAGTTTGGATTGCAGATTACCTTTAAACGATTTCGTTTTTGTTTTATAGTGTTATAAATCCGATTTGTTTATTCTAGTATCAAAATGGATGATGAAGCCAGCTCTGATATGCAGGTGAGGAAAAAGATCAACTATATTTATATGAGGTTACACATACTATGAGATAAAATAATACAAAATAACGTGGAAATACTTATAGAGATCATAATAATTAAATTTTTCTTGTAGAAATGTCTCTCTGACGGACCCATGGATACTGACGAAGGGCCATTGATAAACGAGAACTCGAACGGGTTATCGCATTTGCTGACAGAAGGCGAGTTCAATAGTGTAGATGCAGCGGTTGACGAGTCGTCGACTTCGAATCAAGGTTTCCTCAATGCGGTGGAGCTGTCAGCGGGTAGCGTTGGCGACTACCTGGACAACAATACCGATGGGTTTAACACTGACCCTTTCGATGTGGGCGATAATGCAGTCACATTCCCCAGTGACTCGCTCAATAACGTGCTCACCGACGGCGACTCGCTACTTAGTCACGATGCAGTATATAAGGCCACCTCTGATACTGATGGTGATGTTACAGAGAGTCAGAAGGCGACGGTGGATACTGACTTTGACATGAGTGAAATGTCTGACGCTGGTTATTCCATATCAGCTGATGATTTGATTCAAAAGATTGATGACAACACTACAGAAGCTTGTGATGAGAAGGAGGATGCTAAAATAGAACAAATTAATAATAAAGTGGATGCTTCTTTTGAGAATTGTGAAGAGATAAGTAAAGAAACTGAAAAGGTGAGTTAGCTATTGTAGTGTGTTGTATTGTAAACCTCTATCCTAGTGGCTTTTGAATATTATGTTTGTAACATATCACAAATTAAGTTTTTTTAATTAATTGGTAATGTTGCAAAGTATTAAACATCTAATGTTGACAGTATAATGTGACTATATCAAAAATAGAATTGCTTTTCTGCTTGTCTTAGTTTTTTTACCTTTTATAATATTTCTCATATAGAGAGTAGATTGGATCAAGATTTTGAATACATTTTGCATTACTATGCTTATGCTACATCTGCTTTGCTTGCTGGTCCCAACTTAACATTGCAAGGATATTTACGATTCTAACTTAGCTATTTTATTTTGCAAAAGTATTAATTACTAGGTGTGCCCACTACTTCATACACGTGACGTTTGAGTTTGCCAGTTATTTAAAAGAAAATTACTGTTTAAACCTTCCCTGGATTATGACAAACATTTCATAACCAAAATCAGCTAAATCATCCCAACTGTTCTCGAGTTCTAGCGAGACAAACGAAGAGTAATTGATTTTTAAAAATAAGAATTAGCAATTTTTTCAAAATATTTGTTATGTTTCAACTTTATAAGTAATGCAATGCCTATATTTCTATATTCTCTTCTGTATAAATAGGTCTAATTAATTCTATAAGAAATATATATATATCAATATTTAAATTCAATATTTTTATCAAGAATTAGTCTAGACAAATAAGTAAAATTGGAGTGTCTGTTTGTAATATTAAAGTAACCGCTTTTTACTAAATGCATATGTATACACGGTTAATATACCAAAAATGTGTTTTGGCTCTCTGTCTGTTTGTTCCGTGTAATCTCTGAAACGGCTGTACCGATTTTGACGGGACTTTCACTGGCAGGTAGCTGATAATCCAGGGAGTAACTTAGGCTACTTTTTTTAGTCTAACTTTGTCCCGCGGCATTACTCGCAGTACGACGATAAATGTGGTTAACACTGCGGGTTTCAGCTAGTTAACTAATAATATTGCTAGGATTTCTTAAATTTTCCAGTTATTTTTGCAACCAAAATATAAATTTATAAATAGATGGACTATTTATACAAAAAGCAGAATATATTTCTAGATAGAATAACAGTAATATTCTTCCTACACACCTGCTAGGAAACACATTGAAAACCATTTTTAACCGACTTCAAAGGGAGAAGTTCTTATTGTGATTGTTTTATTTTTACATAGTTTCATTAAATTTTCTCAGGGCATGAAATAGACTATTATCAACTATCTGGTTATCAACGCAAAAAAATAATTTAAAAGGAAAACTTACCATTTCTGAATGGATAAATATCTCATTAGCAAATTAGTTTTATTAACATTGTAAATTAAAATGACCTTTTAGTAACTTTAAAAAATAAACATTTAACAACCACATACAGTTTTGGGTAAAGGTCTCTCCCATTGTATGCCACTCTAAATGTTTTTGGGCTACTTACATACAGTTCTTGCCAGCCTTGCGCAAGTCATCACTCCTCCTGACTTGCGCAATGACAGAGGCCTACGTCCAGTTGGTAGTACTCAGTGGAATGTTTTTTTTTATCGATTTCCTGGTATATCAACACAACCAACATTCTGAATGCTGTCTCATTGTGTTTTATAGCTTTGGTTATTAAAAATGAAGAAAAACAATCTTTTTTTTAAATAAAATTTATCAAAATTGACAAAAAGTGAGCTACAATGGAGTTGATATGGTTGAAAAAAAATGTAATTAAAAAAGATTTCAATCAACATGTTACTTAATATCAAACATAACACTTGTTTAAAACTAGGACATTGTTTTAAAACCAGCACAAATCATTTTAATGTAACTTTGTATATAATAAAGTGTAGGTCATGTTACCACACTGAATCTGATTGAATTATTGAATGAATTAAATTTAAACTCAAATATTTGAGCAAGCATGCATGAGCTTATGTGTGTATCATGTGTAATAGCTTAAAATTTTATATTTAACAGCTTGAAGTTCCCGAAGAGATATCTGAATATAACAAGAAAGAAGATGAACTCAAAGACAAAATGCATGTATGTTTAATACTTTTAATCATTTAAAATTTATTCAGTGATAAATAAATGGTAATGATGATGTTTATTTTATTTCAGGCTGATATTGGTATCAAAGAAATACCTGATGAAAGTTCTGTAGATGGATGTGACAACAAAATTGTAAAAGAAAGTAATGAAAATGTGACCCCAAAAGGTGATGAAAAAATTGACAATGATGAAACAGCTGAATCAGTAGTTAACAGTGTAAAAATGGACGACAATAATACAAAAGAGACATCAGAGGATATTAGTAACGATATCACAGGGAAAAGTGATGAAAAACTTTCCGAAAAGCAAAATGTAGAAGAACTAAATGAAGTTGATGCACCACCTAAGAAAATCAACAAGGTTTGTAGTAAATATATTTAAAGCAGTAGGAAATAGTTATTTTGCTGATAAAATTATCATTTTCAATGAAATTCAAACTATTGATTTTATTGATTGATTATTAAAGGTTGGAGGAGCTGAGGAAACTGAAGTGGTTTCAGAAGATGAACTGCCTGAGGTACAGAAACCAAGTGTAAAAGATGCTGAAAATGTGTCTGATGATGAACTCCCTGGCCCTAAACCTGCTGAATTGCCAGCCGACACTGAGGTAAAAATTTTAAACATTGAATACATAGTTTATGATTTTTGATGGTGATGGTGGTGAAATTCATATAAATTTAGTTTGGACTGAGTGCTGCGGTGTGACCCGCAGTTATTGCCGTACTGCAGGTGAAGCCGCGGGGCAAAGCTAGTCTACAAAACAAGCCTAAATTACTCCTTATATATCACTAAAAGTCCCGTCAAAATCAGTCCAGCCGTTCCAGAGATTAGCCAGAACAAATGGACCGACAGACATAAATTTGAAAAAATACTATTTGATATTACAAACAGACACTTCAATTATATTTATTTATATAGATAAAAGTTATAAAGCAAAAATAGGTTGCATGAATTAATTAACAGTCTTAAAATCTTGGTTTGCGCAGTGGTAGCGTTCGCAACGTCGTAGCGTGCAGGTCTCGGGTTCGATTCCGGGGTTGGACCAAATGTTTGTATGATCAGCAAATATTTGTATTGGAGTTTAGGCGTTTTCTATGTATAATGTGTATGTATTTACATCAACAAAAAAATGTATTATATCAGTTGTCTAGTACCTATAACACTAGATGGCATTGTGTGTTAGATGTCCGAAATATTTATTATTATTATTATCTTTTAATAGGAAATACGCTATCCTAACGTATTCCTACTACCATAGTCCCAGGCCCATAACCAAGCCCATTTGTATTACTCACCTTAACTCCTTTACTGTATCTGGTTTATCAATCGACCTTATTATTTGTCCCCTTCTCAATACTAATGTGTCTCCGAAGAGAATAAGTGTCAGTTATAAAGAAACACAAATTGTATGTTTTACACTTTGCAACTATCTGTTCATCTATACAAATAAATAAAATTGGAGTGTCTGTTTGTAATATTAAAATAACCGCTTTTTACTAAATACATATATATGTATACATGGTACATATACTAAAAATGTAGTTAAGTAATCTCTGGAATGACTGGACCAATTTTGACGGGACATTCACTGACAGGTAGCTGATGATCCAGGGAGTAACGTAGGCCACTTTTTTTTACACTAACTTTGTCCCACGGCGTTACTCGCGGTACAACAACAACCGCAGGTAACACCGGGGTTCAGCTAGTCTCAAATAAAGATGGGAAAACAAGATAGTTACATACATATTACGGAGTAATGCTTTGTGTTGCCTTCAAACTCTTGGGCGAGGGATTATTTTCGCAATGTATTTGACTGGCATCTGACCTCTGCAACCCTGAGAAAGTGAAAACTATAAAGAAAATAACAGTCAAAACCATTATGAAATCTCTTTTTAATAGTCTTATTAAACATGGCTATAATTATTCTTAAGGTTGTATCTGAGGATGAACTGCCTGCGTCTAAGAAAGATTCCAAAGAATCGCGTAAACGCAAAACTGAAAGTGAACGTGATGACTACGATCCTGGCTCGCCCACATCTGAAAGCGAATCATCAAGCAAGAAACAAGCCATTGCCAAGGTATTTAGCTTTTCATTTCACTGTTTAATTTTAAATAAACAGTTTTATGTGTATAAATTTAAAATCAATCAATCAATTAGTTCATCAAGTATTTCATTTAAACACATTATTTTAATTATATGCAAGAGAGTGTAATTTACTCACTTAATAAGGGATATGATAGTATCCAAAGATGTTCAGGGATCATGTCATGTTCAAGAACATCCTTTTGCATAAGGCATACATAGGTTGTAAATTGTTTTTTACACATGTACATGGTAATTTACCTATACTGAATTAACAAATAATAGGCAAAGGATTTTTTTTTTTGATTCCTTGAAGAATTTAATAATTTATGGTTATTATTTTAGAATGGTGAAAGCAAACCGGTACCATCAGAAAAAAGAACTTCAATTGATGAAAAGCCAAAGAAGAAAACCCTTCCTGAATTAGACAAGTACTGGAAAGTAGTCAACGATGATCCAACTGACTTCACTGGTTGGACGTATTTGTTACAATATGTTGACCAAGAGGTAAGTCTTATTTTTTTTCAATATCACAACCTAAAAAAAAGATAATGCAGACCTCATGATGAATCTAAATAGCTAAGTTCTTTGTGTGTTCTTTTAAATTTAAATAATAAAAATAGAACTAAAGTATTCTGGGAATATATATTTAATCTCATTTATACATGACGAAATTGTGAGGTAAAAAACATAAAAAGAATAGGTACAACCAATTTAAGAAAACTTTCTAATTTTTTCGAAGTTCTTAAATAAAAATGGGAAATGAGTGTTTTTAAACACGCATGTAGGGAGAAGCTAGTCTCTAGCAAGTTTCTGTCTAGTGAAAGTCAGAATTGACGTAAATTTAGGACGCAAACCCTTCCGTCCTAAATCCTCTAGACAATATCTTCTAAAATAAATCGGAATAGTCATTAAAAAATTAAAACCAAACTCATTGTTAGCCATGATTAAGACATGATGAAGACTAACGCTAATCTTATTGCTTTATGAAGCGATAAGAACTGAAAACAAATGTCGAGTGGCAAGGGCCAACTGATTAATTAGGTGTAGCATTACAATGCAAGTGTTGATTTATGTGTAGTGTGATAACGGTCTGTTTGTAAACACGACAGAGCGACGTAGAGGCGGCTCGCGAAGCGTACGACGCGTTCCTTTCGCACTACCCGTATTGTTACGGCTACTGGAGGAAATATGCCGATTTCGAAAAACGCAAAGGAAGTAAAAAGAAGTGCCTCGAGGTGAGTGCCAGACACTCTTTACTATTGTGTAATATTTATTGCCTTTTTAAATCATTTGGTAAGTTGTTACGACTTAAAACGACTGTGATTAGTTATATAAATGTTCCTTAACACTTGGAATTTGATATGTTTTAGTCATAACTGGTATTTTGCAATTATTTTTTTTCCCAACAGTGCAACGAGGCCCACGATGTTCGTAAGGCAAAGTCGTCCGTTCACACCGGAGAGTTCTGTTACCGTCACATAGATATCGTTCTAGTGATTAATAATAATTTGTGGTTTATATTTTATAATATTATAGTGCATAAATTTATTATACTTTGTACAAGCATGATGTATTGTAAAACCGTTTCATGTATTATTATTTAAGTACTTAATGAGTGGTGGATATAATTAAGATTATTAACCGAACCATGGTAGCATGGAAGCCAGCCAGCCTTCATTTTTAGCCATTGAATGGCGGCTGTAGAAGAGCCAGCGAGTCGCCGAGAGCTGCCACCGCGCCGAGTGCGAACAGGTGTAATATGCCCGACACACATTTTATTAATTACACTTTATTATTATATGAGACATTATATGCTATTCAATATTCCCTTGCTTCATAGTGTTGTCGTGAACGGCGCACTTCGACACTCTCGGAACACGTTTAATGCCATTTCATGTTTCAGGTTTTGGAAAGGGGTCTTAAAGCTATACCGTTATCGGTCGATTTATGGATACATTATCTAAATCATATAAAGTCGACTAGAACCGATGACCACACTTACATAAGAAGTCAATATGAGAGAGCAATCGGTAAGATCGGAGTTTTATTTTGCATTAACATTATATATTTAAACATGTCTGCATCTCAACTTATTCAAATTTCTGTATGAGTCGCGTCAGCGTTTTCGAAACTCTTGTGACTTTTGTTTATTGTATTTTAACTCCCATTATGTCATTGACCGCTAGCTGCGTATTAAGCTTGTTTTGTAACTTACCGAGAAAGTACATGGCTACTCTAGAATACATAATCGTAATCTTAATTCTTAAAATCTAATCTAAATATTCTGTTAAAGATCTCAAGAGTAGCCTATTTTCTGGTTTAGTTTGCTAACATGGAAGTGGGCCTGATCTTTGAACTATTTCTATATTTTTCTGTACGAGTAATAGGCAGCATGCTTAACTTCGATCATATGTATCATAAATTTGCCACTACCAGTTGAACTCGATAAAAACAATATCGACAATCATAAACAAGATTTTGTGAAAGCTTTCATAATTTGAAAAGTTGTAATTTTGCATTAGGTATTAAGGTTTATGTAAATATCCACCTAACCATTTCAATCCCTCAACGTGAGAGGGTACATGTCCCACGAACCTAATAACTGAGGATGGTGTTGATGGAGAACCTGTCTTCGGAGTTGGATCAGTAATAATGTCACACATAGACACAAGACAACACATATTGACACATATTATGATCTATTTTTATCATTGAGACGGTTTTTGAATACACGCATGTTTCACAAACTCTTAATATGCAGTGGTATCACATTCCTTTTATTTAACGCACTTTTTACCTGACTACGATGAAGCCAAAAGGAGGGGTTAACTACTGAATCGATTTTAATGAATGAGGTTAAAGATTCGTTATAATGGCTCGAGTGACTATATAAATTATATCAAAATCTTTTAGGTAGTCGTGTTAAAGTTTTTAAACTTTTTTGGTTGCGTATCTATGGTATGTCTGATCGAAGATGCTAATGCTGTATAGATATATTGTGTTCGTATATCACATAAAACATGGATCGTCAACCTTGATTGATGTTTTACACAGAATCACTGAATTAAGCGGCAAGTACATAGAACATTGAATAAATTTTAAAATATTCATTTTCTACATATTTTATGGTATAATTTTACACATTTGTGAAGAAAAATAAGTTAAACTTGCTGTAGTGCCGGTGAAAGCGCCTAGCGCATTCAACTACATTAGTATCCAGTGACGACAACGCGCTTAGCGCGTTCACAAAAGTGACCACAATAAGGACATCACAAAAATTTGGACCGCAGTCAAAGTGTTAAGTATTATGGGAGCACAATATTATTATTGGATTGTGACCTTATTTCGGGAAGTTATAAAATGTTGTTATCATTATATTGTCGTGCTTCAAATTAAAAAAAGTGTGATTTTTTGCAGAGGCGTGTGGTCTAGAATTTCGTTCTGATCGTCTATGGGAATCTTACATCAAATGGGAGGCCGAGAACGGCTCTGCTCTGAATGTTACTAATATTTATGACAGGCTGTTGGCTACTCCAACACTCGGATACACATCGCACTTTGACAAGTTTGTATCTTTAGTATTTAATTTGGATCTTGTTTTATTGTTTTGGCGTATCGAAATGTTTTGTGAAATAAAAACTAATAAACGATTAAAAATACAGAACAGATTTCAATATCGTCTATTTAAAACCTCATACCAACTTTATATCATATAGTTTATCACTTAAATATTGTGTTCTTAGTTTAAATTATAGGTACATACATATGTTACAATAATGTGCAATACTGTGACAATCATATTAATCAGTCTACTTACTAGACTAGAAATTAGGTTGAATTGCGTATATAAGAGAGGATAATATCGAGTTACTATGCATGCATTTTACATCTCACTTAATATTATGTATTACGTATCTCAAATCAAGATCAAGAACTGTAGGTGTTAAATATATACATATATATATTTGACAGTGACACGTTTGTTCATTTGTTAACATTTACGCAGTTGAATAGACAAACAAGCAGTCGGTCTGAACGTTAATTTGAAGTAAGGTATGTAGCATACGTGTGACGTGTGGATGATGTTGCAGTTTCCAAGAGCACGTGATGTCGGAGCCGGTAACGGGCGTGGTGTCTCGCGCCGAGCTGGTGCGGCTGCGGGGCGAGGTGCGCGATACCGTGGGACAGCAGCCGCAGCTCGACCTGCCGCCCGGGGAGGACGAGCCCGTCGACCACGTGGTCAGTACACACACACACACACAGACACACACACACACACAAAGGTGCATACATACAGACACAGAGGCACACTCACACACACGCTGATTAAACAGTGTGACAAATGTACCCACAACACTCGGCACAGTAGAAAGCGGCAGTGGGACCACTTAAACATCTCTCCATCCTACCTCCATCCGATTTTCAGCATTTTGATTTACTTCCTCCTGGCTATGTATTTAATTTTATTAATTCACTAGCTGAATGCGCGGTGTAACCCGCTATTATCGTAGTACCGCGAGTAACGCCGCGGGACAAAGTTAGTTAAAAAAAGTAGCTTAAGTTACTCCCTGGATCATCAGCTATCTGCCAGTGAAAGTCCCGTCAAAATCAGTCCAACGATTTCAGAGATTACCCTGATCAAACAGACAGACAGATAAAAAAAAAATTAACTACATTTTTGGTATATTTACCGTGTATATGCATTTAGTAAAAAGTGGTACAAATATATTACAGACTCTCCAATTTTATTTATTTGTATAGATACACCTTTTTTGTATTTCGCTATTCGTCTGTATCTTTAGTCTGTTACGTTTGTAAACACAATTGGTGTAATTCAAACAGATACCTTGTCATTATTTGGAACTGTGTAATTAGCATTTCAATGCTTTGCTCAGGTCACTACCAGTCTGTGAACTTACGTAAAACGGAAAAAAATATGTAGCATCAACAGCCTTTAATAGTTGGACATAGACCTCTCCTTAGAAATAACACTATATTCAAATTATTTGGAATTAACTCCCTTTTGAAATTAAGAATGCCTTAAGCAATTTTTACCTACAAGTCAAAAGTATAGCAGTAACTTATTATATTTCCCTACTCCTCCAGTTTTCTTATGATTAACTAGCTGAACCCCGCAGTAAAAGTAGTAAAGCCGCGGGACATAGTTAGTCTAAAAAAAATTAGCCTAAGTAACTCCCTGGACTATCAGCTACCTTCCAGTGAAAGTCCCGTCAAAATCTGTCCAGCCGTTCCAGAGATTACAGAGAACAAACAGACAGACAGACAGACAATTTTTTTTTAACTATTTTGACATTTTTGGTATATATATCGTGTATACATACATATGCATTAAGTAAAAAACAGTTATTTTAATATTACAAACAGACACTCCAATTTTATTTATTTGTATAGATTTCATTGCGGATTCCAAGACAGTTTTTCCTGGGACTTCCCGAGTATCGTAACTCGGTGTCGGGATTAGTCCCAGTACCTTGTAAAACAATTGGCAGAATCAACTTCCTTGCAACCAACGGATCGAAGGAAGTTCCATTATTAGCATTTTAAGAAGATAGTCTGGATTTTGAAAGATACGATAATCCCTGGCTTTGTTTCTCCATTCATCTCAGATGTATAGGTTGTCCTAAAAGTAACCTTGTTTTAATATACGAATACCACAAATAAACATGTCTAAATGAAATCTAATTTCAATAGGCGTCGGATGAAGAAGCTCAGGCCATTAAAGAACGTATCATCGCAGCACGCCGTAAGGTTCACAAGACTACGGGCGAACAGGTTGCGGCCCGGTGGACGTTTGAAGAAGGAGTGAGTACTACTTAAATAACTTTTGTGCTTAAAAAATACTTCTTTATATAACTGCCTTAGTGATAAGAACTCGTTTTTATTTAAAAACTAGCTGAACCCCGCGGTGTTACCCGCGGTTATTGTTGTACCGCGAGTAACGCCGCGGGACAAAGTTAGTCTAAAAAAAGTAGCCTAAGTTACTTCCTGGATCATCAGCTACCTGCCAGTGAAACTCCCGTCAAAATCCGTCCAGCCGTTCCAGAGATTACCCGGAACAAACAGACAGACAGACAATTTTTTTTTAACTACATTTTTGGTATATGTATCGTGTATATATGGTGGGTACTCGGTTGTATAATAGAATACATAAAAAAATTACAATTTATTTACTAAATATGCATAATTTAAAACTTAAATTAAATAATTGGTTACAAAATCTAAGCTATGATGAAACTGAACGGCTAATAGCTGTGATTAAGTAGTATACGTGTAAATTCATCAACAATCAACACTTATCATCACAAAAATGGTGACACACAAAAATGAATATTATAAAATAAATAAATTACATATATAAATTAATAAATTATATATAAAAATAATAAATATTATAAAAGTCCACAATAATGCAGATGGCAACACAATATAGTTTGGATCATAAAGAGAACCTACAGGATCCCAGAATACGAGATAAACTCAGTTTGGGAACCTGTGTGCCACGATTACACTTTGCGATTGTACAACAATTGTATGTTTGCCTAAAATCATTATTGTAACAACATTTGCATGCTCAAACATTTTGTTCTGTTTTCTTTTATGTATATTTCCTTCAACCCATTGTACTTACTCAGACAATATGTAATGTTGTACTATTTATTTATGGAAATAAAAAACATTATTATTATTAAAATACATATGCATTGATTAAAAGGCTGTTATTTTAATGTTACAAACAGACACTCCAATTTTATTTATTTGTATAGAAAAAGGATTGCACTGCGTTTAACTGCGAATTACAAAATTTGTTATATCAAAAATATGCTTAGGATAACAATACATTGTTGACTTAAGGAACTATTGGCAGTTAATATAATAGGTAATACATACAAAATTGTCTGTTTCAAAGTATATACCATTAAAGAACAACAATTATACAGTCATAAAAGTGACGACATTCCTATTTGTTTTAATCGGCTTTATTTCTCTACATCGGTTATACTCATTCAGGTAACACGCTTGAAAAGGAAAGAAATATTAAACATTATTTTCCATTTTATTAATTAACCTAAATTAAAAACCTCTACGCTACTAAGCTTAAGTGAGTGGTTCATACTTAATAAACGTATATTGTAATTCTTTATCCATGATTAAATAAGTAAGAGAAAGCGAGGGTAGTCTGAAGATGGTCCGACGACCTGGTTTAGGTGGACGGGAAAATGTAAGGACCGGCAGTTGTGGAGAGCATTGGAATTGGGGAATGCTTATGTCTATAGACAGACGTAGACGTCTTTCAGCTGAAATGATGATGATATAAAATATATGGTCTTCGTCCAGATCTGAATGATGCAGAGGCATCACTCGGTCGTCATGCTGCCTTGTTGTATTGTCTGCATGTATTGTAACCACCACTCTTGGATTTCTGCTTATGCCTTTCATCAGACAAAGTAGTCATTTTGGCAGGTATATTATTTATATATATATGTATATATATATATACACATTTCAACAATAATGCTTTAACCAAATGCAAGAAGATTAATCAAATAATGTTATTTAACAGATTAAACGTCCATACTTCCACGTGAAACCTCTGGAACGATGTCAGCTGAAGAACTGGAAGTCTTACCTGGAGTGGGAGAAACAGCACGGGACGCTAAAACGTGCACTCGTTCTGCACGAGAGGTGTCTCATCGCGTGTGCGCTATACGAAGAGTTCTGGATGAGGGTAGGCGTAGTGACCTTTATCGTCACTTTATTCAGTTACAATATTAATTATTATATAGTAGTGTAATAGAATGTCTGTTATGGAAATAACAGTTAACATGAACGAATTTTGGATGGTTCTTCTTTTTTGTCATCAAATTGCAAAATCACTGAGTAGCCATTGTTGGATTTAAAAAAAAAAATGTACCTCAGTATAAGACTGTGGTAAATTTAAAATTTGTTTTATGTAAAATGGTTAAAGATTTAAGTTATAATAATAATAATAATAATATATCGCTTTATTGTACACCAGATAATGCTATGCTAGGTCAGTACAATTGGCGGCCTTATCGCCATAAGGGCAATCTCTTCCAGGCAACCATGGGATGGAAATAAATTCAGGATGTATAGGGTAGTGTCTGGTGTATTATAGAGTAGTTTGGAAAAAGATAAATAAAATATATATAACTAAAAATATAAAATAAAAAGAAGAAAAAAAAAAGAAAGGAGAGTGACACATAGTGTTGATGAGAAATAAATACAAATATATATGCAAATAATATTATAAGCGAATTTCATAGATGTTACACACATACTTTACTTACTAGATAACTTAAATATTGTGACCTAATTGACTGTAATAACAGTTAATTATGGATGGATGTCTCCCAAGTAAGTATTGTGGTAACCTCAATAAGTAAGTGTCAACTTTAAATCGCTATTGATCAGATATTGTAACTCAAAAAACACTACGTCAAAATCACTTCTAAGGATTTAATTTACTAAGTATTAATTTATTATTTAGAAAAAGAACCCCCACACCAATAAAGTACCTATCCTATGTCTTTTACAAACATACACATGAAACGGACACACAGTCTCGGAAACAATTTGTGGATCACACAGTGTTGTCCTATATGGGAAACGAAACCACAACTCGCGTGGTGACCTCTTAAACCACTACGCAACCCATGCAGACAAAATAAATTAATCCGTATTAAATTAAATAAGTATAGGCCAACAATAATCGTATGTTTACAGCTGATCAAGTTCCTTGAGGAGCGTATAGAGACCAACCCGGAGTTAGTAGCAGTTGAGCGTGAGGTACTGGAACGCGCTTGCACCGTTCATCATTTGGACAAACACGAGCTGCATCTGCACTGGGCACACTTCGAAGAGTCGTACGGCAGCCCTGCTAAAGCGGCAGAAATATTGGACAGGATTGAGAAAGCTTGCCCCAATCTAGTACAAATACAGTACAGGTTAGAATATCAACATATTTAATATTACATCATCATCAGCCCGTTACAGTCCACTGCTGGACATTCCAAGGAACACCACAGAGCCCGGTCTGTTGCTTTATATTTAATTATTAATAATAATATAAAACATATTATCTTTGTAATAATTACATACTATACTGCTTTCTGATAAATAACATCTATACAAATTAATAAAATTTAAGTGTCTGTAATTTCAAATTAACAGCTTTTCACTGTGTTTATAAAAGTATTATACGGTACTTACATAAAAAAGACAATTTTAAAATTTTCGTTTTTCTATTTGTTTTGGGACCGATTTGGACGGAACTTTCATTAGCAGATAGCTGATGGTATAAGGGGTGACTTATACTTTTATTCTAGACTAGCTTTGCCGATTTTTCACATGCCTTTTAGGCATTAAAGCTTATAATTCTAATATAGTATTTTAATAATTACTAAAGAGCCTATATTAAAACAGGACTCATAAATTTTAAGAGCAATGAATAGTCTACTATGTTAAATTTTTATTTGGTTTTTATGAACTCATTCCAAACAATAGGTTGTTACTAATATAAGTTAATACTTTTTCCATCAGACGTGTAAACCTTGAGAGGCGTCGTGGCGACTACGAAAAATGTGCTCAGTTATACGAGACCTACATAAATTCAGCTAAGAACAAGGCGGTGGCTTCCACACTGGCCATTAAGTACGCACGTTTCGTGTTCCACGTGAGACAAGATCCAGTCGCCGCAAGGAAAATACTCGATGAAGCGATCACCAAGGATCCGCTTAACCACAGACTTCACATGCAGAGACTGGACCTGGCGATACATACACCTGGTACACCTTATGAAGTGCTGGACGGTAATATACATTTTATTAAAAACTTACCAAAATTTGATACTGAACTTGATTCGAATAAAGTTAATCGTTGGAAACACAAAAGAAAACAATATTATGGTAAAATTCTGGTAGATAGTTTGATCATCATCGAGATACATCCTATGAAAATAAATGCAGAGTGAGAGTGAAAGAGCTTTTCTATATCGCCTGGCCACCGTATTATAGTAGACCAATATCTCCTTTTACATAGCTTTTTTCGAGCACGTAAAGCCGTCAGTCCTGCTATTGATTTTTCCATGGTCGTGTCCGATGTAAGAATGAGGGTACAGAGAGTGCACTTGTGTTTGCGCACACACTTGTGCACTATAATAGCTCGTGCGTAGTCACGTTGTTCACGTTAATGATGTAGGTATGTATGCAAATACAGTGATGTGGTTGTGTCGCAGAGCTGGTGTCGTCGTACGAGAAGCAGGAGTGCGCGGAGCTGGAGACGATGGCGGCGCTGGCGTGGCGGCGGCGCGAGCTGGCCGAGGAGCTGGGCGGCGCGCGCCAGGCCCGGGCCGCGCACGCGCACGCACGAGCGCTCACCAAGCACCTGCGCAAGCGCCAGCGCAAGGACAAGCACGACGTGCAGCCGCCCGCGCAGTACGTCCCTACATCCTTAATTATAACCGATTTCAAAAAAAGAAGGACATTCTCAATTAGACTGTATTTCTTTTTAATGATGTTACTTTAGAACTTTCGACAGGGAGAACCGATTTTAATGATTCTTTTTTATTTGAAAGCTGTTTCTCCATTTCAATTCGGCACAGGTCTTGAAGTCAGTTTTTTTGTTATTTCTTTTATATATACATAAGAGCCTGCCAAAATGACTCTACTCTGCCTGATGGTAAAATAGAATCCAAGAGTGGTCAGCATCCTCATTGCAAAAGCAGACAATGCATGAACCAATTAGCTAACTAGTATAGTGTATTATTTGACAGGTGGTCAATCACAATTTATTTAATATGATGACAATGGAACATCAAGTTAGGTTAACTGTATCATAAATTTTTAATAGGTATTTTTTTTTCTATATATGGGCCTGCCAAAATGACTACTCTGCCTGATGGAAAGCATAAGCATAATCAAAGAATGGTGGTCACCATACTCATTGCGAATGCAACAATGCAGTATGGTGACCTAGTAATGCTTTTGCATCATTGAGCCTCCAGTTTAGCACTCACCAACGAAACACGACAGCACGAACTATCACTTTACGTTGATCGTCTGTGCGAGGGTAGTACTGCCCTGGTCGAGCCGGCCCAACCGTCCTGAAATCAGTGTGGCTCTACTTACCTTGAGCTACTTCTATTTGAAATAACTTTCTATGATGAAGATAATATGTTAGCATGATGATACATTAACAAAACTAGATTTTTTAATAACCAGTCGCTTTTTAAACATCCTCCGATTCACCATAATTTTGAGAATCGTTCTACCTGTATTAGTGTGTATTTGTTACCGTCAGATTGTCAAAACCGTTAGATTGTAATATATCTCGCGAGATAAGATTGTAAATCTTAACATACTGCTTACAATTTAACATACCTTTTTCCTTAGATTATAATGTATCAAGGTAAAACCGTTTGTCTCCCTCTCACGCAAGCTTCTGATTGGTTGGTGTATTTATCACCAGTCATGCAAATTGGTATGTGCGTCCACAAATCTTGCTTGCGTGAGAGAGACAGACTAACTAAAGCCTCTTTCTCTACTCCGACCACGCTTTCCGCTCGTTCAGCGCTCCCTTCATGTATGTATGCTCTAAGGCAGTATGTCACAGTTGACAATCTTTCGACAGTTTACATTCTCGCTAGGTAGACGAGCATTTAATAATGTTTTATATTTTCTTTCTATAGAGTATCAGCAGACAATAAGAAAAAGGAGTGCGGCACAGCTACAGCGTGCAGTGTCACTACTGCCAGCGGTGGGAACTCATATTATCAAACACCGGCGGCCACGACAGCCTCGTATGATCAATCGTACACTCAACCTTACCAACCCACTTGGGGCTACCAGCAGCCACCGGGACCCTATCAACATCACCCACACCCATGGCCTCAGTATCCTAATTACTACTAGCATTCGATGATACAACTACCACCCGTCGGAAACATCCGTGGACTAAGCAGCAACCCTTCATTTGGTCCATTCAATGATAAGTCCTGCAAATCGAGATTTAAGAAACCACGTCCACGGTTTTACACTTCTATAAGGTAGCTGAAAAGGGTAATCAGTAAATAAAATTTTGAACACTGTCCTGTTCATTTTGCATGTCAGTTTTGATAAGGCTGCTACCACTGTTTAAGGTATTTGTAAATAAAATACCTATGTTGATATTCACATTTAATATGCGGACGTCGACATATTTGCATTCGATTATGAGGGTTCATAATGATTCAATTGTTGCAATTTACGATAAAATGTTTATTGACTTAAACATAGTAAACATGTGAGACATTAAATATATTTTAAGGAATAAATAATATCTTCATATACCACCATGTTTTATTTCGATCCGTCAGTCTTCGATATACTTTTCACTTTCTAACATTATTAACTGATAAAAACCTGGTCTAGTATAATTACAATACAATTAGTAAGATCCAGGTCATCTAACGATTTAGACATTGACATAACAGCATCACATTGAAATCAATTATCAATTCAACAACATCATTTAATTACTTACAGAGAGAATATTATTTCAATAAAACTTAAGTTCACTATATGGTTGAAATACAATAATATAGTACAAATAATATAAAAGAATTATCAAAATAATTTGATTTCACTCTCTATTTACAAACAAAACAATGTGATAGTAGTATAAAATGGAGGTGACGCAAATGTTATCTGAGATCATCACGACCCACCCCCGTCTTATATTTATAGACATCGAATTTGCACAACTATAGAATTGCGAAGATATTGTGAATGTTGTTTATTCTAAAACGAACAAACTCCGCTAATTGTCACTGCCTTCCCGACAGCCTTTGGGCTTCCTTCATCACGAGCATGCAGCTTTCGCAGCCTTCACAGCTGTGGAATAAGATTTCTTGTAAGATTGTGGTTCATTTTTTGTTCTTCAGACTCAAGTACTGGCCGAAAATCTCGTATTTATAAGTATATGGTTCATAGTTTTAAACCATAAATACAAAAAAGAAAATTGATGATGTTATATTCTACAAATATGCATAAAAAAAGTCACAAAGTCAGAAATTGTTTTGTATAAAATATAATGACTATTTATTACATCAATATTCATGTTTATTAAATACAAATTTCCTGAAACATCGAAATAAAAATTAGATTTACCCGCGCCTATAGATGTTTCACATAAAAAACTTAAGAAGTGAATCAATAAATATGTATAATAGCAGTAACGCCCGTGTGTTGCAGATAAAAAATAAGGAGTATTTTCACCCTGTTCATGGCATGGTATCGTAATAACTGATTAAGGGAATAAACTTACAGGACAACACCACTACAATGATAAAATTAACTTCAAACAAACCCGTCTGACCAATGTAGGCTAGCAAAATATTTTTTCTAAGAGGCTTATGTCCAGTATTTATCTATAAAAAACTACAGCCAGTGTGCGACTGCTGATCATGAGGTCTCGGGTTCGATCCCCGAGTCGGACCAAATGTTTGTATGATCTACAAAAATTTGTTTCGGAGTTTGGGTGTTTTCTATGTATAATATGTATGTATTTACAAAAAAAAAGTATATATGTATTTGTATCAGTTGTCTAGTACCCATAACACAAGCTCTGCTTAGCTTGGGACTAGATGGCATTGTGTGTGTAATTTTTATATTAAATTATTAAATCAATATTTATTTATTAAATTGATAAGAGTTACGAATATCTTGGTATACCTTCTCGCTCCTTTCTTCGTAGTTTCTTACGTCGTCGGTCAATGGCTGCTAGTTCTGCCTTTACCGAATGATAAGCTTTGCGTAGGTCCGCCAGACGCGAAGTCAATACGTTAATGCGTGTCTGACAATCCCACGACGGATCTGTGAGAAAGTAAAGTGCGTATATTAGCTTTAGATTTTAGTATTTAGATGTATATTTAGTTCATGTCATGGCAGTATCAGTCAGTTGCATAAAACCATAAGGCATAAATTATGTTTATCTGCCCACATGGCTGTGAAGCATGGCAATTAACAGAAGCAGGGGCTGCATATGATGAGGCTTCAGCCGGGCCCGGCAAAAGAAGCAGACTTCAGACATGCTCGTCTCGACATCGCAAATGATACGATCAACGTGCTCACAATCGACCATGGAATACTATTACTTTTTACTATTGCGTGTGGTCCGACATGCTGGCCGCCTTTTGATTAACTTTTAATAACATATAGGCACTCGTGGCTTTCAAAAAATGCGAAAATTGTTGCATTCATACACTATTTTTCTTTTGTTCTTTGAAATAGTCCTCAAACAACTTAACAATCTGTAAGTAAAGGGTAAGGGTACAGTAAAGGGTGGTGATAGTTACCTAATTCGACGTAAAAGTTGTACTTGAGCGCGGGCTGGTGCGAGTGGTGGGCGGGCGGCGCCTCCTCCGTGTCGCGGCGCGAGCGTCGCGTGCGGCCGCGCGCCGACCCGAAGCACGAGCTCTCCGACGCCTTGCGGGCACGCCCTCCGCCTAAACAATGGTACACTATGATTATATGCTCGTACATATCACACACGACCGTATCGTCCCAAAACTGGGTAAAGTCTGTACATACCACACTGTTATATATACATACTACATACTTTTTTGTTGTATGTACAACGGCACTTATTCGCGATAAAATCTTTATATATATAATTCTTCTGTGAGTGTGTATGTCACTGAACTTCTCTCAAACGACTAGACCGATTTTGATGAAATTTTTTGTGTGTGTTCAAGGGGATCTGGGAATGGTTTAGATTCACAATTTTGTCCGCTGGACAATGTTTTTTTAATTAATTTTTAATATATTAGTAGTTATCGCAAAACGACGTTTGCCGGGACAGCTAGTTATTTATAAAATTAAGACCTACCTACATTTAATTCCCCGACGTTTCGACGGGTCTGCCCGTGACCAAGAGTGTAATAATACGATCAAAACGTTGGAAAATAGAAGCTACAGTAAGTAACCTTTTAAATAATTATCGCGCATAAATCTCACTGTACAACAAAAACTTTATTTATATAATTATATATTGGTACAGACACAGAAAAAATGGCCGTGCTCATCACACTCCATCCTAGGTGGAAATCGAACTTACGACATCCGAATTAACAATCTGGTCACTTACCACTAGACACGTCAAATATAGTAAATATTCTAAGCCCATGGTGTCTTTCATAGTATTAATATTTTAAGACATCATAGAAAGTTACAAACCATGAGGTTTATCGACGTCGTGGGCCGCCGCGTCGTTCGCTTGACCCTCGTCTTCGTCTTCTTTCCTCTCCGACGGACTGTCTCTTTCCGATATTCGGCGTTCCCTGCGTTAAATAATTATTTAATCGTTAACACGGAAGAACATATTGCTATTAATTACAACATAAATACAGAAGTATGTAAATGTGATTTCGTCATATTCGCATGACATAGAGGCGAGTGATTTAACTCGAACTCCATGTGGTGACGGATAAGAAAACGGAGGTGTCACCACCCGTGGGTGATAAGTGCTTAAGACAACAGCACTGCGTAAAGAAGGAAAGTTTGAAAAACCCCTATACTAAGTAGTCTAAGCCAGCGTGGTGTAATAGGTCAAACTTCCTCGCTAAAGAGAGGTCTGAGTTTAGCAGTGGATTGTAGAATGCAATTTATTTTTCCTTTAAAGACAAAGAATAAATCTTGTGTCGCGGACGACTTTACAAGCATACATATAACGGACACAAAGAACACCCAGACTAAAAACAACAATTTGTTGATCACACAAAGTGTTGTCCCATGTAGGATTTGAACCCTCAACATTTGGCAAAGTAGGAAGCGGTGTGGCGACCGTTTAAACCGCTAGGCTTAACGGGCAGTTAAGTTGATGTGTGAGTGATAGTGAAATAGTGTGTCGAGTGCAGTGGAGTGTCTGACCTGTGGGGAGACATGTCGAGGCTGCTGTCGGGCGTGGTGGGCGGCGTGTTGTCGATGAGAGGCCGCGGGCGGCCCCAGGGCTCCCGCGCGGGCGGCGCGGAGGGCCCCCCACCCGCCGCCTCACCCGCGCCGGGCCCCGCTCCTGAACCCGCGGCGCCGCTCGCCCGGGACCCACCATCACCGCGACGATCCTCTGAAATGTTTCCTTAATTATCAACTGTATATCTATAACACTCTTTCTAGTTTAATTTCACTTATTACCAAATTGTCGAATGTTTTATTAAAGTTACTGAAAGCGACATGACAGTAATCTTCCGAATAAAAATAAACACTAATATGGCAAAGAGTGTAGATTCAGTCGAAGCAAAGTCATAAAACTCAACGATGGTTTACAATCGATCCCTTTTATCACATTCACTTTTGTGAGTACACAATTACAGTAATGTTGAGAAGTAATAGTAATTCCTCCTATTGTTTATTTTGTTAAATGTAAGTTACCTTTCGAGTGCGTGTGGTGATGCGGCGGGGCCGAGGCGAAGGGCATGTGTAGGCGCTGGCGGGGCGGTGCGGGCTCCGCGTCGGGCGCGGGCGAGCCGGGGATGGTCTCCTCGCACAGCAGCAGCGAGATGTTGCTGTCGTCCTCGCCCGGGCCCGCCACGCCCGACACGCACGCGCCCGCGCCCGCACTGGACGCGCTGGCAACGCGCCCGCTACCCGCCACTACGACGCTCGCGCCTGGTACACACATCACATACTTACAGTAACAATAGGATATTTATGTAGTCAAGACAGCCGGAAACCACCAGTGAGTTTTTTTTAGAAAAAAAGATCCCCCGCGTTAGTAATACAGAACCTGTGTCGCGGAGGACTTTACCAACAGCCATAATAAAGTACACAAAAAACACCCAGACTCAGAACAATAATTTGTTGATCACACAAAGTGTTGTCGCGTGTAGGATTTGAACCCAGTTGTGACCGCTTAAACCACTAGGACCATCATGCAATCTTTTTTTGCAGTTTTAAAAGTAATAATTTTCTGTGAATAAATAAACGAGAGCCTTTATTAACAATATGGAGGCTATTTAATTTTTAGTTTTATTTGTGTAAATGTCTACAAGTTAATTTAGGAAACGAACATGTAAATCATAAAATAATTCAAAAAAATGTGGGACCTTATTATAGTCCCTCATTCATAGAAATAAAAAAATCCCTTTAAACAAGAATATTTTGCAACACAACATTGATCGATTCAATAAAAAAAGTTAAAATAGGAAGAATAAAGGAATAATATATACTGAAGAGATTGGTTATCAATACGTTCCAATTGACTAAAATTACAGAAATTTCGACTGGCTGTTCTAAAAATTGTTAATATCGTGTGTTAACACAGTCCACTCCATTCGATTTCAACCATAAGCACTTTAAGCGACACTAAGAAACTTTAACAACCCTTTACTGACTCTAGTAGGGCTAGTGTAACTAACAGAAAATACGTACTATGTTTTCTCTCGTTCTTACAAGCATCTTCAAGCATGAGCAGAGACTCAGCCCCACTCCACTCGCCCAGGGACTTGCCCGCGTGCAGGGCCCGTGTCGCCGCGCTGGCTACGACGGCCGCTGCGGGAACGGCTTCAGAACTGCCGCCGGAGCCCCATTCTTCAACCGACAGCTTATCTATTATTAACCTGTAATAGTTACGTCAAGTTTAGTTTTAATGCAAATCGATTTTCTTATTATTTTTAAATGATAACTCTATAATTTTTTAATTACTCGGGGAGCTTACAGCTAATTTTACAAGATTCATAGAATGTTGCTTCTCTACAGGTATGCCAATTATAAGCTTTCGCCTGTAGAAAGACAGTGCTGTTAAATTCAACATAGAATACTAAAACAATAATTCTGGTTCATGAGACAGACTTTGGAGTTTATTTTTGTTATTGCAGAATAAATCTTATTTTGTATTGTGTGTAATGTGTTGTAATATATTCTTAATCTTCACCACATGGATATGTGCAATGTATGAAAGTATTAAAGGAAGTGGGTAGACTGCGACACTGTCAACTTCGTACTCGCTATTAAATAAGTTTTAAAATTATTTAAGTGTTCCAAAACAAAGTGATATAATCAAAATATAATACCAGTTTATAAACTACTTCGAACAATATATAAAACATAGTGCATTTACAATTAAATTTACTAAAAAGTGCATAAAATCGTTCTATCAAATGACACTAGAAATTCGTTACGATACCAAGAGCATATCATTTTTAAAGGTAAAATTATAAGTGTAACATGTGTACGACAAAACTGGAACTGGAATTACATTGAAACAATAAGTTAACCAAAAGCATCAGAAACTATAACCTCAAAAGTCCTAAGTAATCGTAATAATATCTCCGTCCCTATTGATTAAAGTATCAATCAGCGCCATCTATTATGATCCATCAGAACTTTCTAGCCAGATCCTAGTTCGACGCGCACTCAAACAACTCACAACATTTAAGACACCTCTTAATACGTTTAGACAACTCGATCGTCACTAAGCCGAGAAGTACTTACCTGTTCCCACAGAGAGCGCTAAGCGAACTATAACCAAATATGGATGAGATAAAAAATATGTTAATTAGTATGCAGCAAGATATAAAGCAGCAAAAACAGGACATGCTAGAGATGAAAGAAGATATTAAAGGTACAATAATCAACATCCTCAAAGAGAAGTTCAATGACTTAGAACTGAAAAATGAGCTTATGGAGAAAAAAATAGAAGAGCAATCAAATAAAATCAACAACCTAGAAAGACAGTGTAAACGCAAAAATCTGATCTTCTTTGGCGTAGAAGAGATAGAAAAGTCGTACGATGAACTGGAAAAAATGGTAATAAATATAATAAATACATACATAAAAATCTCATGCGACCCTTACAACATAGAAGCTGTTAGAAGGTTGGGTAAAAAGAGTGAAAAAGTTCGACCGATAGTAATAACGTTTAATACTTTAGGTTTCAAATTAAAAGTACAAAAAAACAAACATAATCTTCAAAACACTTCCTATTACTTAAAAGAAGACTACCCAATCGAAGTCTTAATTAAGCGTAAAGAGCTACAAGTCCAACTACAGAAAGAAAGAGATTCAGGAAACACCGCTTTTATAAGATAGGACAAAATTATTATACTGAGCAATAAAAAATCCCCACAAAAACAGTCAAGCAAAAGAAACCTATCAGAGTCCCCGGAGACACTCCACCCTGACAACCAAAATGTTCAACAGACTAGAAAACAACCACCTAAGAAAAATAAGAAAAATAAAGGGGACATGAAAAACTATATAATACAAAAGCCCAAACTAATTTTCACTCAGACAGAATCAACTCAACGCCAATTGAAGACATCAGACCACAACACAGCATAGCAATCAAGATCGGACCCTCTTCCAACACCTAATCTCCCAGTACGGCCGGTCACCGCGGGAGAGTTCGACCAAAACCCCCCAAGAACAATTATCAAAACGAATAAATATAACGTCAACATTTGCACCCATAATGTGAGACCATGACAGAGAAGATATCTTCTGATCAAAAATATAATGACAGAAGGATGGTATTTCTTGGGGGAGGCTTTTACCCGAACGGGGTCCATGCATTAAATAATTAGGTAGTAGATAATTAAAGCAACTAATAATTAAAATAAATACAAAATATCATTTATAATTGAAAATCAAATTCATTTAAGTGTAATAAAAAAAAAAAATATATAAATAAAAATTTATAATTAGAAATCAAATTCATCTAAGTGTAAAATATGTATGTAATTGAATTATAGTTTAATAAGTTACCGATTGTAATCGTTTAGTATGTACAATGCATGGAATTAAATAAAGCTTTATTATTATTTTATTATTATTATTTATGTCTTAGCCGTTCATTTAGTATTGTTATAAAGTTGCTTACCTCCTGTCAGAATCATCTGAGTCGCTTGAATCGCTTCTGTCTTCCGCAGGAAAAGGTGGCAGCGGAATACTGGCTGCAGCCGCCGCATTTATTTGACTTGAAAGCTTCTGTATCGTGTCACTAAGCACTTTGTTATTTTTGCCGGGCACAACAAGCGGGTGGTCTGCCACACTCTTCCTTCGCTCCAAAATGTTCAAGGGGCTTTGCAACCTCGGTGCTACAGGATCATCTGTTTGAGACTTAGGTTTTTTAATATCCAATGTATCGCGTTTCAAATCAACAAAGGTATGTGGTTCACCAAATATAGACTCTTGGGTATTTTCTACAGACTTCTTAATGGGCTCTAGCTTAACGAACGGTTTCGGTAGTTCCAGTTTGGCTTGGCTAGGCTTCGGCTCAGGAGATATAGTAGTTAATTTGATGTCTGGCCGACTCGATTTAATTGAGTCCGATTTAGGAGTGTCTGGTCGGTCGTGCGATGGTGGAGGAGACATAGATAATCGCTTAGCACTACTAATGGCTTTTAATAGCTTTTCTGCTATCTTAGGACCTTCCGATTGCAGCAAAAACCCAGGTGGAGGTTCTGGAAGGACATCGATTCTAGCTGGACTATCCGGTTCTGACTTATCCTCTTCAGTGTCAATAAGAGGACTCGAAGGCGGCTGTAGCTTCGATGTAGAGGGCTCTAACACCGGTACATTGTCAAGTTTCTTCTCAATTCTAATAGTGAGAGATTTTTCTTTGGGCTCCAAAACAGGTGGGATAACTGATGAAAGCTTCTCTGGCTCGTCTTTTTTAATATCTTTCTTAGGCTCTTCTGCAGATAGTTCTAAAACATGTGGTCTGGATTGCTCTACAGGTTTTGCTTTCGGCACATCTAAAATTTTAGGTTTAGGAAGCTCAAGAACTTTTGTTTTAGGAACATCTACGACTTTCGTTTTAGGAACTTCTAGGACTTTTGTTTTAGGAACTTCTACAACTTTAGCTTTAGGAAGTTCCAGTGTTTTTGTTTTAGGAACATCTAGTTTTGATTTTGTGATATCTGGTTTTGATTTAAGAAAATCTGGCTTCGATTTAGAGACATCTGGTTTTGATTTAGGGGGTTCAGGGATTTTAGTTTTAGGAAGTTCAACGGATTTACTTTTAGGTTCTTCCTTCTTTTTCAATTCTGTTATTGGCGGTGAAGATGGGTTATTAGTTGGAGTGGGAATGCGAGCAGGACCAGAAACGGTTGCAACAGAAGTATTAGTACTAGGTGTAGCAGTAGTACTGTTTGTTGAAATACTTGTGACTATACCTATTTTAGGAAGTTGAATTTCAGATTGTTTTTGTGGAGGAGGTGTCTTTGGCGGTTCAGGAGTCTTTTCTTTAGATGTTTCCTTTGTTTTAACTATTTTTTCTTCTGTGGATAGTAGATCTGGTTCAAAATCCATTGGTTCCTCCTTCAAAACAGGTTCTGGTGTTTTCGATTCTTGGATTACTGATACTAATGGATTGGGATTCCTGTTTACTTCTTCTTTTATGGCTATATCTTCAGGTTCATCATCTGAAGATTGTTCGTCATCTGCAGGGGAGTCTGGTGAATCATCAATAAGCTCTCTTAATTTGGAAACTTTGCTCTTTTTGGAATAGGTTTCTTGGTTTTTAGCTGGAGTGAATCCCTCGAATGTCGGTCCAGAACTACCGTCACCAGGGAATGAATCATCATCTAACGAAAAGAGCCCATCTTTAGAATCGTCTTCTGGGCTATGTCGGCCTACTTCTCTGGAGCTGCCGAAATCCCGGAAAGGCGATAACGAAGGCGACCTTAAGGGAGGTCGTACTCGCATTGGGTCTTCTGATATTTCTTCACTCAAAGATTTAGATAGTGTCGATGTGTATTTGCTAGGGGAGATGTCGTCGAAGATGCGGTGGGTGCGCTTTTTCTTTTCGTCATGCAATTCCAGTTCGAATGGTTCTGGTTCCTTGAACTCATAGACATCCTCTGGTTGTTTCTCTGACTGAGATGGTTCAGGAGGGGCTGGGTTTGACTGAGAAGCTGTAAGCGTCGATTCCTCTGTCGCTTCAGACTTAACTGTTTCATCCGTTTCCTGTTTTACTGTCTGTAATCCTTTCAATTCAGACCTTATTTCGTTAAGATCGAAATCACGTCCAGTGACATTCGGACGGGCTTTTTTAGGTGGAGAAGCTGTATTAGGAGTCGATATCGTTCTCACAGGCCTCTTGCGAGGTTTACTGGAACTGCTGCTGTCGCTTGACTTAAGGTCTTTAGACCTAGATGGAGCTGAAAACACATTATCTTGTATAAATCAAGAATTTAACAATTTGTCTTACTATACAGATTATAAATATACTTACTTTTTGAGCTGGGCTTTTCGTCTGACTTTTTAGGTCTCTTGACATCTACATCGCTCTCAGAGTCACTATCTGAATCCGATCGTGCTGACGACTCTATAAAACAATAGCGTAAACATAAGTGCTAATGCACATTACAGCATTGTATAGTTAACTTTTAGAAGTTAAAATAAATACCTTCAGTCCTTTTCATTCTCACACGTCTATTCATACTGGTATTCTGAAACAAGAAACAGAGTATAAAAACTAAAACCCGACTACAAAAACTTTTGATAAAATTTAGACTGCCACCCGGGCCATTATTACGACTCTATTGACATCTCATTGAATAAAATCGGTTCAGTAGTTTAGGCGGTACGGTACGCTACGGAACATACCAACATACATAGACTGTCAAAATTAGTTCAGTTACCCTTCCTTTCGGCGATGTCATACTTGGGTGAAAAAAAAAATTAATTAACATTGTACGTATAACAAGCTGTTAGTATTTAATTTATATAAAAAAGAGAGAACTAACACTGTTAAAATAGTTTAACATATGCAAAGAAGAGAGTTTAAGGTAACTTAATACTTTGTGATAGTCTAATGGCCTTTTTCACCAACGTCCCCTAAATTTAAGAGACCACTAAGAGGGAGTTAGGTAACCCTTAACGATATTTTCGTTTTCATCAACCTAGGGGCTCGAATGTTGACCACCTAACCAACTTCTAACAAAGTGATAAAGAAACTTGACGTATTAAAATGATTGAAATGGAGGAGTTATGTAATGATTCCAATATTATGGAGACTTTAGAGATAATAAATAATCGTAGTTTATTCAATAAATCGAGAACACACCATGATAGACCTTTATATTTACAAAATATGACGTTATCGATTATGTTACAATATTTAGGTTAACCAAGGAATGTTATTTTTTATATAGTAAATTTAACAAACATTTGAATATCCTGATAATAGGTAATACAGGCCCATACATTATTTGAATATCGGTAGGATGCCGATTCTTATAAAGAACTCTAAAAATATTTTCGCTTTACGCAGAATTTAATATAAATTTATAATAATTTAAAATGTTTTACTAATTAGTTACGTGTAATTTATTATTTATATTTCATAGCCTCAACGACTAGCAGTCGATGTGAATGTGACACATGGTATATATTTTTGGCAGTTGTCAGTTTGACGTTTCGAGACATTGTAATCTATAACATAACCACTCGTCAGTGGCGCCATATTGGTCCGAATTGACACAACTGTGGGGCGATTTTGACAGCATTCCCGGTACATTTTCGCCTCTGATTAAAACGTCGATTTCCAATAAAAAATGTATTGGGGCTATATAAGATATTGGTATGTTGAGAATGGTCATTAAATATACTATCAGATGATGTATAATTGATGATGATTTTTATTTTTGAATTCACATCCGAATTAATATATAAATTCAATTTCAAAGTTTACTCGACCAGCAACCGTACGTCACAAAAATTCCCGCCGAATGAAAATGATTTACATTGTCAACTGACGTAATGAAAAGGCGCCTCTGCGCATCTCTGTTTTATTTTCTTTAATATAATTAAGTGCGACAAAGCTGCAAACAATATAAAGCAGCTAAATTCATAGTTAAAATAGACCGGGAAAAAAACACCACGACGTGGCATTCAACAGACTGGAAGAAATTGACAGCGACCATTACGTGGCGTTCAACATCGGAGGTTAAATCACAAAAATTGGTGATTATATCTTTAAATTAAACAAAAACATATTCCATTTCATATTTTATGTTAGTATTTAGTAATAATAATTAATTTAATAATTAAATTTGTAGAAAAATATAATTGACATACACTTGCGCACGTTTATGGTTTTTGAAATCCCTAATAGGAGATTCTTAGTTAGGTGTCACTTAGCATGGTGAAAACAAAATTAGATGAGATTTATATTTGGAGGCTATCGACATTAGGGGGTTCCTAGTTAAGAGATGGATTAATAAGTTGGTGAAAACGGGCATAAAACTTGCTGTTTGCATAACATGGTCAATCTATAACGTTAACGACGTCAAAATTACTAATCAGAGATGCTAAAGGGAATTATTTATTCAAGTTAAGACGAACAAGTGGGTCATGTCTTTTTTTAATAATACTAGAGGGAAATAAAAAAATATAGTGTTATACAAAGAAAATACCTCGCTTACAAATAAAATACATAAAATTAAGGACAATGAAATAGCTTTAAAACTAGAAAGCAGGTAATGATCGTAAAAATAAGACTTAGCCGAGAACCGCCGCAGATAACGCGGCCAATAACACAACGGGCGAAGCTTATCTCAAAAAAAGGAGTCTAAGATACTCTTATTATCATCAGCTACCAGATAGTCGCGTTAAAATCGGTCCAAATATCCAGCCATTCCAGAGATTAGCCGGAACAAACGAACGATTATCAATCTATCATTTTAAAAATGTGTATTTTGTCGGCACACTTAAAATAGGATGGTTAATATCACGCTGGGACCAATAAAGGAGTCGAGCATCATTGAAAAAAGACACAAACGAAATTACGTGAGCCTGCTAGTAAATTATAAATTAAATAATGAAATGTTTAAAAACATATAAAAAAAACTTGTTCATTTACCTGACGTCACTCGTAAAATGTCCCACGGCGATAAATGGAACTGTTTAATAAAAGCCGGCCGGCCACGTTCGTTGAAGTTTTGTATTTAAATGTTTCGTTCATTTAAATTATTGCGTTTTTTAACCACTGGTTGTAGTCAAATCGTTATTTAGGAAAAAGTGCTGTCCTTCGAGAGCAAATAATTATTTGAATACGTCCCGTAAACGTGTCAAGTCCACAATACGAAATGGTGTATTACCATGGGCAGCAGCACGAAACACTAACGTTATTGAATGAACTAACCGTTATAGTGAATGAATGAACTAGTGAACTTTAGGTAATTTTGGTTGAACTGCTATATTTATTGGCAATTAAAACAAGACCTTAGTTAGATAAACATATGGCTTCTTGTAAAAAAGATATGGGGAGATTATAAACTGCAGTATAGATCTCGATACGATTACGATAGGTTAGTAACGTCATCGGATTGCATGAGCTAACCGTTTCGAAAAGGTGTCATGAATGAACGAGTGAGTGAGTGAATGTACCATTGAACTTTTTGTTGAACTACCTATTTACTGCCAATAAAAAAAAACATAAAACCTAGAAAAATCTTAACATGATACCACCGCTGGGACATCTCCTTTTCATAAAAATAGAATCATAAACATCGGTTCATAAACAACGAAGTTATTCGCGAACACACATAACAAATATCTATATATACGGTCGAATTGAGAACCTCCTTTTTTTGAAGTCGGTTAACAAAGCATTTTATTTCTTTTCTACTTATGTTTACCTGAGTGAGAAAAAAGAGGTAAACGTAGTTTAGTGAGTACTAATATTGGTAACACTTTTGGGTGACGTCATATACTTGTGAATTCGTGACCGACGCCATTATATGTTCCAAGTTTTGAGAAACTTGAGAGACTAGATCTGTTGTCAAACGGTTGTTTTTGGAATTATTTTTTTTGTTTGCGTACCTGCTGTAGCCGTTTACTGGTTTCTATTGTATCCAAGGCTTTGCCCTAGACAGGAAAATATTTTTTAATTTATTATTGTTAATTTATTCAATATTTCAGTTAAAATCGATATCGATATTTCGAGCCGCTCTACATAGGTACAACCCTAAAAGCAAACATTTTGTGTGCCACCTTCTTGTAGATATTTTTGTAGGTTTGGCTAGTCCATGTATTCTTAGGTCAATGATAGATATCGATACGATTACGTGAATTACTTCGTTACTTCATCGTATCGAACGAGTTAAGACACTAAATGCGTAAATATGTCGTGAATGAACGAGTGAATGAATGAACTAGTGAACTTTTGGTCGAACAACCTATTTATTGGTAATTTAAACAAAACGTTTGTTATATGAACCTAGAAAAAATCTCAAATCGGGTATGGTAGATTATAAAATGCAGTACTTAGTTGGCAAAATAAAATAATTTTAATTACATATAAATAATTATTGACTAGGTATCAAGTATTTTGATTATATTTTATCTCTTTCTCCTTAAAATTTGTTTGATCTTTTATATAAAGTTATAAGGAATTGTTCAATTTTTGTGTGTTAGATGTACGAAATTATTATTATTTATTATTATTATACTACCATGAATCCACTCTCCAACTAGTGATTTTTGAGGAATACAAATAGTGCTGGGTGTCCTTCGTGAGATGGACTCTAATATTCTCTAACTAATTTTGACAGCTGACATAACATTACCATAGAATACCTTTATAATCAGTCTTGTTCTTTTATATGCGAGCGTACCTTTTTATTCCGCTGTTCATGTTGGGTGACGTTGAGTGCAATCCTCTGCGGTTTGATCCACTCATCGTAGCGCGTGTTCCAGCCCGTGTAGTGCACTCGCAGCATGCCTTCTGATGACACCTCTATGACCTTAGCTTCGTATGTTACCTAATGACGTAACAGATTCAACACTTTATTATTGTGAACCAACTTTTTGTACGAAAGTCAGTTTTTTTTATATCTATACAAATAAATAAAATTTGAGTGTCTGTTTGTAATATTAAAATAACCGTTTTTTTATTAAATGCATATGTAACGGTACCTATACCAAAAATGTAGTTAAAAATTTTCTTGTCTGTCTGTCTGCTTGATATAGGTAATCTCTGGAACGGCTGTACGGATTTTGACGGGACTTTCACAGGCAGGTAGCTGATGATCCAGAGAGTAACTTAGGCTTTTACTTAGTAACTTTTTTAGACTAACTTTGTCCCGCGGCGTGACGATAACCGCGGGTCACACCGCGGGGTTCAGCTAGTCACTAATATTTTTTTGAGACTAGTTACAACTAATGTCGACAAAAAACCTAACCTTATACAGATTTTTTCTGTGCATGATAGATAGATAGATAGATTTCTGTTCAACCGTTTATATATACTTTTTTATTTACAAACAAGGAGTTCCCAACAGTCTGCTCTTCTTTGTTTTAAAATTATCGAATAAAAAGTGTCAATTTTTTTTATTCATTATTGAAATACACTATTCGAAAAAAATCAACAAGTTAAAGATCATAGAAATCAGCCAAGCTGCTATTAAGTTATAAAATGCATAGCTAACCAGACCCGCTTATCTCAATATGCAATTTTACCTTCGACTCCGACTGAGTGGGCCCATAATACACCTTTAATTTGTCACCAACTTGAGCTTTTACGTTAGACACGCCTGATCTCGTGGATTCATTCGTTGAAGGTCTGAAAAGGAATATGCATATTTTGAAAAAAGGAAAAAAAACTAGAAACATTTAAAAAAAAGTAGTAAAGGTACATGACTTTCTTATTAGTTCAAAGGTAGACAATAATAATAATAATAAATATTTTGGACATCTAACACACAACGCCATCTAGTCCCAAACTAAGCAGAGCTTGTATTATGGGTACCAGACAACTGATATGAATACTTATATACTTTTTTTGTAAATACATACATATTATACATAGAAAACACCCAAACTCCGTAACAAATATTTGCAGATCATACAAAAGTTTGTTCCGACCCGTGAATCGAACCCGAGACTTCAAGAACAGCAGTCGCGTACGCTACCACTGCGCCACCGAGATGGGTGGTGTGTGGTAACTAGTAATGTCCGGATCGGTTAAAAGTTGATGTATATCAGCGGATACAAATATTTATTATAACCTAGCTGACCCGCGAACTTCGTACCGTAATATTTATATATCTGTCCCAGCTTCCCACAGGCAGTGTACTGTCGCGGACAAAAAAAACTTTTTCCATTATTTTTTTTTCTTGTAAACAAACCTTGTCCTAACAATAACGAACATAGAGAAAAAAGAATCATCCAATTTGGTGCAGTTGATCGGAAGTTTTGAGCGTATATACATTTTGGCGATTCATTTTTATATTTATAGATAGATTGTAGATCTAAGAATATGGATATGGAGCTTAAGTTTTTTTTGATTAATGCAAACCTTAAAACGACGTTTGCGTTAAGCATAAAATACTGGCTATAAAAACTAGTAAATTATAATGTTTGTTTTGTTATAAAGCTATAATAATTATTATTACAAATATACTTACTCGGTACTCTTTCTCTTACGAGGTCGTTTACTGCTATTAGAAGCGATAGTATTACCACTGCTAGCAGAATTAGCGCTCTGACTCCGACGATTCTGCATCTTTTTTATTGGCCCACATCTGTCAATCATAAATTATGTCTCAGTTCGTAAGAAGAACATATTTTATACTACTGAAATGTATTAGCATAAACTAATTCATACAATCATCGAATAATGTTTTGAGAAAAAAAAAGTACTTATTCATATGATAATGATATAATTTGTTTTCATTAATGACAAAGGGACCTCACTACGCAGTAGAACAACATTGTTAAGATGAAAGGACAACTCGAGTCAAACCCTATACTTACAAACCCGTCTGCCCAGCGTGTTCAACCTACTATACGTAGGTTAAAAACTCTTTTCTAAAGAGAAATGAGGTTTTAACGGAGTGATACCACGCCCTCACAGAAAACCGTTGTGCAATAGTGGTTGCACTGTGTTTCACCGAGTGAGTTAGGATACCGAAGGCCCATACCAACTCTTCCCATCCCCCAACGCACTTGTGACGCCTCTGGTGTCCATGGGCGGCGGTAATCGCTTACCATCAGGTGATACGTCTGCTCGTTTGCCCGACTGTAATATATAAATAAAAAAAAGAAAGCTATGTCCAGCAGTGGACTGTACTATTAAATAATAATAATAATAATAATGTATGTATTTCTACACAAGTTGATTAGTTAGTTACGCTGTGATTATTTAAGCACAAATAACTTAAATTGAAATCTCACCTGGAAGCTCGCCCTGAACTATCGCTATCAGTTGAAACATGCGGACGGCGAGATGCTCTTGAAGTACTGGCACTTGCACCTTCACCTGCTAAAGAAGTCACTACAAATAAATATATTATTTTGCAATACCCCACAACATTCGCAGCTGTAGTAACTGACCTATCATGTGGTTTTATGTAATCCAGATCAATAATTCTTCAATAGTTAGTTTAGATCTTACAAATGTCAGGTATTCTCGTAGCAAAGTATCAAACAATTCAAGTTAAAGTAAAATTGGTAATGTGCTATTCTTGGTAAAACTTTACAACGAAAATACGTTTAAGAGGTCAAAACAAAATAGTAAATGAATTTTTAAGAATATTTTATTTTATTACTAGCTGACCCACGCAACCTTGTTTGCGTCTCCTATTGCCCGTAGCGTGATAATTTTCCCCCGTTTTTGTAACCTTATTCATTGTTGCTCCGCTCCTGTAGGTCTTAGCGTGATGATATATAGCCTATAGTCTTCCCCGATAAATGGGCTATCTAACACTGAAAGAATTTTTCAAATCGGACCAGCGGTTCCTGAGATTAGCGTGTTCAAACAAACAAACTCTTCAGCTTTATATATTAGTATAGATTAAAGTTTCAGTTACCGACCTTTTGAAGACAAAGATCGTCTCTTAGGAGTTCTCTTTTCGTGATCAGTCTTCACAGGAGTAATTGTACGTCCTTTGGACAGTGAGCGCGACTTAACTACTGCCTTTTCTTCACTGGTGCTGCTCGAAGTAGAGCTCTTTTCCCTTTCTTTGTCCTTTTCTTTCTTCTCTTCCTTCTCCTTTTCTTTGTCTTTTTCCTTTTCTTTTATCTTTTCTTTCTCCTCTTCTTTATCTTTTTCTTTTTCCTTTTCATTCTCTTTTTCCACTCTGTTGGGATAACAAAAAATATGTTAATTTATATTATCTTACTTGTGTTGTTTAATTTTCTTATTATTATATAGTGGGTATGCTATTGGCTGTGAATACTCTCTATTAATCTTAATCGACGAATCCAGCATTCGTTAAGCTGCGTAAAATTTTCTAGTCTCAAACACCGCAGTGTCTCACGACAAAGCCGTTGCCCAGTGTGGTTTAATAAAAAGGCCAGGAATAAGGAGATCCAAAGGCAGACCAAGATTAGGGCATTGCCCGGTGAATTTGAGTCAGTCAATTAGAAAGAGTAAGAGTTCAGAGTGTAATATATATTTTGACATGTAAAGATACAAAAGTCTGTGGTTGTTAATGAAATAAGGATGCAAAAATTCTAAAGGAATCTAAGTAATTTAGGATACGAGTAACGGTTTTACATAAATCATTATTGACCATTACTAATCTGTCTCAGGATGGATTAAGAATACAGACTGCCAACATTCCTACTTATCCCATGAGATGACAAACGGACAAACTACGCAGGACAAAATCATTGCAAGGAGAATAAATACTTGAAGCAAACCTTATTCTAACCTGTCTAGCCAGCGTGGTTTAATAGAACCAAACCTTTTTTGCAAAGAATAGCGAGACTATTAAAATAACACAGTTCATATTAGTATAGCAGTCAACGATAACCTCATTTTCGTTTACTAGCCGACCCACGCAACCTCGTTTGCGTCTCCTATTGCCCGTAGCGTGATAATTTTCCCCCGTTTTTGTAACATTCTTCATTGTTGCTCCGCTCCTGTAGGTAGGTGATGATATATAGCCTTCCTCGATAAATGGGCTATCTAACACTGAAATAATTTTTCAAATCAAACCAGTGGTGCCTAAGATTAGCGTGTTCAAACAAACAAACAAACTCTTCAGCTTTATATATTAGTATAGTGTGTGAAAGTTTCTTACTTAGGAGCGACAGTAGCCACAAGTGGCTGATTGTCAGCACTATCCTCTCCATCACTAACACGTGGTTTCTCCTTTGATTTTTCTGGCTTCTCTGGTTTTTCATCCTTTTCACTTTTCTCGCTTTTGTCAGTCTCGCTCTTATCAGAGGAGTCTTTGTCTTTACCGCGTTGCTGGAAATATGAGAGTTATAAATCTCAATATTTGTATTTATACACTTCAATTTAAAAAAAAAACCGCAAAACGAAATTTATTGTTATACAATTTACACATACTAGAATTATATATTACAAGTAACCCAACATACAAGTCAAACTAGTTTAGGAAATAGGGCTTATATCTAAATTGTTAAATGTTATTTGCTGCAAGAAAGAATATAAATATTAAAGGAATCTTTGCTGGTCTGTTATTTGACACATAACTTTTAACTTTATTAGTGACTAGCTGACCCACGCAACCTCGTTTGCGCCTTATATTGCCCGTAGCGTGAAAATTTCCCCCGTTTTTGAAACATTCTTCATTGTTGCTCCGCTCCTATTAGTAGTAGCGTGATGATATATACCCTATAGTCTTCCTCGATAAATGGACTATCCAACAACGAAATTATTTTTCAAATCGGACCAGCGGTTCCTGAGATTAGCGTGTTCAAACAAACTCTTCAGCTTTATATATTAGTATAGATTGATTTTGTCAGTGTGCATACAATGTACTTGTAAGTGATGAGATCTGTAACAAAGATTTTGAGCTCTCAATAAAGAACTTTTTCTATTTATATATATATTGTATCATACACACACCCACGTAGTAAGATAACAGACAGTACTGTCTACCTTTATTTATTTATTGATATCAACTGCTCACACTACACTCACTCACACCACTTTGTGGGACTAAACACTGGCTACCAAGATACATGTGATTGGCCTAGTTTGGGCTTTAATATCGCTATGTGCATACTTAATTTGTGATTTTTTACCCAACATCAAAAAAAGAGGAGGTTCAGTTCGATTGTTTCTTTTTTATGTTAGTTACCTCAGAACTTTCGACTGGGTGAACCGATTTTGACGATTGTTTTTTATTTAAAAGCTGGTGCTTCCCGTGTGGTCTCATTTTAATTTGGTCCAGTTCTAGAAGTCGTTTTTTTATATAAAATTTAGATTATTATTATTGTATTTATTAAATTACCTGTGTCGGGGTGCCAGTGGGCGTGGAGCAGGCGGAGGAGGAGGTGGGCGGGTGCCGGTCGCGGTCGCGGATGAGCGAGCGGCCCGCCGGCGGGGTGCGCGCGCCTCGCGGGTGGGCCACCAGCGTCACGCCCAGCTTGCGGTAGAAGTCCTCGTAGCTGTGCAGGAACCTGACACACACACACACACACACCACACGTGTTGGATCATATACTTTAACTAGCTGATCCCCGCCGTACAACAACAACTGCTGGTGATTCGCGGGGCAAAGCTAGTCTAAAAAAAATTGCCAAGTTACTCCTTATAACATCAGCTATCTGCCAGTGAAAGTCCCGTCAAAATCAGTCCAGCCGTTCCAGAGATGAACAAACAGACGAAATTGTAAAATATGCTATTTTGGTATCTGTACCATGTATACATACATATGCATTTAGTAAAAGTGGTTATTTTAATATTACAAACGGACACTTCAATTTTATTTAATTGTATAGAATATGTATAGATTGAAGTGATAACTTCTTATGAGAGGATAACCGCTTTGTTACGTAACGCGTTACGGCGCCAGTCTGTCTGGCTTCTCTTTCTCTCACGCATACGACAGCGGTAGGCAGGCTCCTCATCTCTTAAGCTTTTCTCAAGTTAAACAATTTCAATATTAAATAGTTATGTTAAATAGTTTAAGTTATCTATTCTATCGGGCTTCCCAAGACGCACACGTTTTTTTACAGTCCATTTTTCTATATCATAAAGTTTAGCTTTTAACTACCACGCACGGTAGTAGAGCCACGCTGATTTCAGCACGAACGGGTCGGATCGACAGGGGCGGTACTACCCTTGCACAGAAAATCAACGTAAAATAACAGCGACCATACTGTCGTGTTTCGTTGGTGAGTGCAAGACCGGAGGCCCAATGATGCAGAAGCATCACTAGCCCGCCAAATATTAAAAAAAAACTTACACTATATGCATGCAACCTTCAGTACCAAATAAAGGTTGATTAAAAACATACTTGATTTTTACTTGAAACCCGTAAAAACATCTATCGAAGAATGCACCTTGTTACCAAAACACACTATACATATTTAACTTCTCTTTTACGCAAATGATATGCCAGATCATTGCCATACCCACAAATTCCTATGGTTAAACAGAAATAACATGGTCATAGCAAGTGGTATACTACTAAGTTAAATAATCAAAGCCAGGTCAGGCAAGGATGGATGACCACTTTTAGCACATTGAAACCCCGCGCTTAAAGAGCTTGTTAAACCATTAGTCGTATTTTCCATACGCACATCTATGGCAGTGGATGCAGACAGAAATCAGATAAACGTCTCTCTACAGAAAAACGTCTATATCATCTAGAACTTGAGTCTTGGTCTCATACCTGTCACTTCATGTAAAAAATCCAAGTTTAATTATATTATAAAACCAATCCCAATCTAGTTTGGCGAGAAACAGTTTGTGAATCAGACACGCACAATATAGACTTCAAACTAACTTTTCAATATAGTACTCACAGCGAAATCTTTTACTTCATCGAAATATATAATATACAGAAATGGCACTCACTTTTTGTAAGCCTGTTTGCATAGATTAGTGATGCTTGTAGTGACTGGGTGGAAGCCCATCTTGTCTGCAATAGTTTTCCATTGATTTTGATTAGTCACTCTATTGTAGCCGCCCAACTTTTCCACTACCTAGAAACATTTACACAAAATAAATTGTTTGTTTTTCATAAATCTCTACTCGTACGTGCGTATTTTTCTTTCTTAATACTTTGTGAACCAATGAGAATAAAAAAGCTTCCATCTTTACCAAACTTTTTGACATTGAATTCAGTACCAACATTTGAAAATGTAGCAATAAAACAGACTCACTCTTACATTTGTAATACTGTATTGTGGTAAAAGTCACTGCAAGCTGCTGCTTGTTGCTGGTTTGTTTTAAATTATTTATTGAAAACCTTTAATATTTGCATACTAAAAGGCTACCAAACTGTAAAATTGTTTGTCTGATAATGTTTCAGTCTATTTACTGTCCACTGCTAGGCGAAAAGTCTCCCCCACCAGACTGTCCGCATCTATCTGCTATTCATTGTGTTATTTCTTATACTTAACTACTCACCTTAAATAGCCTATACAAGTCAATGTCTTTGTTTGCGATCGTGGGGTTTCTGTTGAGCGGTGTACCCCTCTCGTCCATAAACTTGTAGAGCTGCGCAACGAAGTGGTCTTTTTCCTCGCGCGGCTCATCGTCTGAGCTCTGGAAATATAAGTTATATTGCTCAACTTTTATTTCATTTCTTTAAATCGCTGTTAGAAAATAATAAGCCAGGGGTTCGCCATTGGTCCCAGTTGCCTAACGAATGTTTGAGTCAATCGGTAGTTGGTGCCTCGAAAGATCTGATATCAGTATTTTTACAGAACTTCAATATTACATACTACTTGAGTTATGAAGGACTGGTGGCTGTCGTTACTCATAAAAATCTAGTTCGAAATCCAGCCGCATTCTAGTAGGTTAGACTTAAATCTAACTAGCTGACCCAGCGAACTTCTTACTGTCATAGTTACATATCTGTCTCAGCTAATCCAGCCGCATTCTAGTAGGTTAGACTTAAATCTAACTAGCTGACCCAGCGAACTTCTTACTGTCATAGTTACATATCTGTCTCAGCTTCCCACAGGCAGTGTACAGTCGCGCGAACACATAGAAAATAGTTATTTAATTTGGTGCAGCCGATCGGAAGTTATGCGCGTACATCCATTTCGGCGATTCATTTTAATATATATAGCTTTAGATGCTCGGTCTAAGACTTTTTATTTTGTGTACAATTGGCAAAATATTTTTTTTATGAAAATTGTTTACATACATCATCGGAAGTATTCCTGGGCTCGTTGAAGAGTGTATCTCTGTCCCAGTGCGGCGGCAACACTCCGTTATTCAGATATTGCAAAGCGGCTTCCACACCAGCCCATTCTAGGGGCGCACTCCCTTTACGGAATTCACGGGCTTCTTTCTTTGGTACCGTGTAACTGACAACAATAGAAAAGTAATATTAACCATGAAATATAATTATTTTTATGTTTTAGTTAGACAGCTTGTTATTTGATGATTGGTATTGTATTAAGGTATTTTTACCCGACTTCAAGAAAGGAGGAGGTTCTCAATTCGACTGTTTTTTATGTTAGTTACCTCACAGACCTTTCGACTGGTAAACCAGTTCCTGTGTGGTCCCATTTCAATTTGATTCAGTTCTTAAATTCGGTTTTCTTTTATTTTTTTTGCTATTCAAGTAAATACTCTATACTAATAGTTGTTTTAAAAATAAAAATCATAAAAAAATATGACTCACTATCTGCCGTCCTTGAAGGACCTTACAAGGTAGTCTTCTTTAACCTTAATCTGAGCGGTGGGTGCTACTACGAGTGCTGGGAAGGCGGGCTGGTGCGGGCGCCGCCTCTCGGCCCCGCCACCCGCCTCCACCAGCACCACACGTCCCACGTGAGGCTCCACGTCTGCCTTTACACGCCGACCACTACCAGAACCCTCACTCTCTTCTGATCTGTATTTAAAAAATATTGTATCAAAATAACTATGGAATTATGTTTTTTAAAGTCCTGGTTTGAGTAATAAACGAAAAAGGTTTTGTAAGTGTTAGTACTTGAGTGTTAATACTTGTAGTAACTAGGGCTCATTGCTAAGTGGTAACTAAATAGCTTAGTAACACATTGCAACGTTAGAAGAAAGAGTTAGTATTAGTAAAAAACAGCGTGAATATAATATAAACTTACTGCGCTCTCCCTCTCCTGCCCCTGCGGCCTGCGATCACAGGAGTAGAGAAGTGTTCTGGATGCGTCAGAGGCAACTGATCGAGAGTCTCACTTTCGTTAAAATGTCGCCCACTCTTCAGACACAACGCTGACCGTCGCAGTGTCGTTATATCGCCGTCGTCAAATACTACAAAAAATATAATACATTTAATAATAAGGCAGATGTGTCGAATATTATACAATATATAAAGTTAATCAACTAATCAGAAATGTCTTGGCTGCCATTCTATTTTAGTTAAACCTAACCTGTATGCACAAAAAAAAGGTTGACCACAGTTATTTAATTTCCAGATACACCTGTACTATTTAGTCATTATTATTATTTTAGGTTTATACAACTTGATTTTAATATATATCTGCATAAACTATTATGTCTAGTACTCTTTTATTATTTTCAATGGTTGTGAATAAGACGCTAAATAATTAATAATAATAATAATAAATCTCTTTATTGTACACCGTATAAAAAAATATATGATAAACTTAAAAGTATTATCGCTCCAAGGCAATATCTTACAGGCACCATTAAGTTGCGTTGAAGTAACATAAAAGACAGCTGACTTAGACCCAGTTTCACCACTTTGTGATAAAGTCCCTGATAGACTATTCTCAACTTATCTGCCAGATTTTGGTTTTACAAGTCTTGGATAGAGACATATATATCAGATCAACATTGTATATATCAGCAACTTTTATGTATTAATTAAATCGTGTTTTGTGTCAGATAACTATCTGAAACTTTATCGGTTATGGGATGAAACTGGTTCTTAACATCTTTAAAGCTTATTTTTTATTAAAACAAGACATACCAACAGTGTACTGGCTACAATCTTGTATCTTAGTAATAACCGCTTCCACAGCATCCTTTTTAGGGTCCTGTTTCACTTCTACTGAGCTCCCTACCCTGAGGTTGCCTTTAATCACATCGTCATTAACAGTGATAGTTCCACCACCAGCCTTTAAAGTTACCTGCCGGGCAAAATTATTTGATTTGATTTGAATTGCTTGAGTATATTAAACCTTTGGTATACTTACGAGTAGATTAATTCTCCATGTAATACCTCACCATCACCAATTCTAACACGTCAAAGGTTCATTATCATCAACAGTCCACTGTAGGACAAAAGCCTCTACTTACAAATGAAGTTAATAGTTACTTATTGTAATCTATTCATTTACTAGTTTGATACTAGTGTTTAAAATTGAAGTACTGTTCTTTAATCAACATAATTTTATTTTCTTTAATTGTCAAAAATCTCCAATTGTTTACACTATGGGTGTGCTTTGTTGCAGTGTAGTGTAAGAAGTTTTGCAGGTGCAATTTTAAGGGCTGTATGTTACCTCCAATCCATACTGTGTTTTAGTATGGATTGGAGGTAGCATAAACAAACTGCAAAACTGATTTGGATGAATGAGTCAGCCTGTGACCACGGCCAGTACAACATGGTCGAAGTATCAGGCAAATCAAATGTATGTAATATCTTAAAATAAGTGATCGCGTTAATTCCCGTAAAATAATTATTATTATGATTTGGATACATTTTGATAGAGATAAATTGCACCTTGGAGAAGGCCATAGGCTACTTTTTGTCACGATAACCAACATACTGGAGGATAACGCCGCATGCATAAGCAAATTATATTATTTTATTTTAAAGTTTATGTATTAAAAGAAAAAGATTTATTTTTGTCTTCCTATTTATTAGTACACTCTAAAATATATAAAATAATACACTATAAAAAAATCTAATAATTTTACTATCATTAAAAATCCTCAACAGCCTTTTATAGTCCAATAATAATAATAACATTTATTACACAAAAAGAAAATACAATCTGAACAGATTGTATTTTCTTTTTGTGTATGTATGTATGTACTTAAAACTAGTTTATGTTATAAATCGAACATGAGATAGCCTCAGTTGCCAAACTAGGTAGAAACCTGAAAATGAAAAGTGTGAAGTGAACCTCTCTATGTTTGTATGAGGGTGTATGTGTACGTTGGAGTGTGTGTGTTCAGATTCATGTATGATTGAGTGGATGGGTATCTGTAAGAGGTGAGAATTTATAGAAGGGTAAAATAACGCTTAAATGATTATTAATAGTATACTAAATAGGGTGTAATTAAAACTTAGAAAACAGTTATAATAAGTAAAACGTATAAGCTATGATAATACTGCTAGAACCTCCTTAGTTTCCTTACATCCCAAAATTTGAAGCCAATCAGTACCCTTAATCTTGCAATCTTTTTTATTAAGAGGGTACATAAGGATAATTCTATTAACCTTATTATAAAAACCCAATGAACAAAATATATTTTTTATTTCACAAACCTTATTTCTTCTCCGGTTTGTGGCTTTAGTAGGTTCATAATATATATTGATGTGTTGTTTTAATATAATAAGAACAACCTGAAAGTATCTTCGGTAGACTAGATTGGGACGATTACGGACTTAATATCAATGGTAACCGATTAAGCAATGTAAGATTATCCGAGAAAGTGATCCAAATATACTATAAGAAATGGTAAAGAGCCTGACATATAAAAGCATAGAAGCAGGTTTTGTAATTAACACAAACAAACAAACTGATGGGCAACTCCACAGAAATGGACATTGAACTGGAAGGGAAAGCTTGAATATGTAAACGAGTATATATATTTAGGACAAATAATATCACCCAGTAACCAGATGGAAACGGAGGTTAACAAACGAATTGCTTGTGGTTGGCAGAAGTACTGGTCTTTCAGGGAAATAATGAAAAGCAAAGACTTGAGTATATCCACCACGGATAACATTCAACACATGCATCCTCACATGTTTAACATATGGATGCGAAACTTGGTCACTCACCCAAGGCCAATGTAAAAAACTTGCCAAGTGGCAATATTTGATGGCAAGGAGTATGCTTGGACAAAATCGTCCTTGATATACTCCATTGAATCAACCAAATGGAGCTGGACAGGACACATGTTATGGTGCAGAGTGAACAAGTAGAGCCAACAGGTTACATTGTGGTATTCAAGAGATTTTTTTTTTGGACATCTAACACACAACGCCATCTAGTCCCAAGCTAAGCAGAGCTTGTGTTATGGGTACTAGACAACTGATACAAATACATATATACTTTTTTTTTTTGTAAATACATACATATTATACATAGAAAACACCCAATCTCTGAAACAAATATTTGTAGATCATACAAACATTTGGTCTGACCCGGGAATCGAACCCTAGACCTCATGATCAGCAGTCGCACACGCCAACCGCGAGACCAACGAGGCAGTCAAATGTCAAAGTTAAAGAGATGGAACTAGAGAACAGACCTTTGCCTGGCACTGGGACGGTACTGGTCCCGGCAGAAAGAGAGCAGTGGAGGCAGTTAGACGAGGCCTATGTCAAGCGACATACTGAGCTAAGGGACCTTCTTTAAACCAAAAATAAAACAAAACAAAGAGGTACTAGTTCGGAAAATAAAAAGGCTACATCAAGATCAACTGTTTTACTGTGAGCACCTTCCACTGTTCATAAAGTAAAGCCCTTGGAAACATAAAAGGGAGAAAAGAATGTTAGGCATAGGCATCTCCTTAGAAAGAAGATGTTGGCCTACTATACTACACTAGCCAGATAGGTTGATATAAGATATAGCTCTACTTTTTATAGTAACTAGCCGACATTACATTATAGATTCTTTAAAATCTACAGCAATTATTTTATATTTGTACTAGTTTTTGCACTCTGCTTCGCTCACACAGTCTTTCATCCCCTGATTTACCTCCTTAGGGTGAAATTTCCAAAATTCCTTTCTTAGTGCTCACTTACTTTATATAAAGAACCTACATGCAAAATTTCAGGATTCTAGGTTCAGCTGTCTGGGCTGTGCATTGATCTCTCTCTATGTCAGTCACCTTCCTCTTTTATATATATATAGATAGAAGATATATGTAATGACTGCCTCGTTGGTCTAGCGGTTCAGTTGTCTAGTACCCATAACACAAGCTCTGCTTAGCTTGGGACTAGATCGCGTTGTGTGTTAGATGTCCGAAATATTTATTTATTATTTATTTATTTTATTTATTATATGTTGATGTACTTACTTTGCATTTAATATTCCTCACAACTTTCTTAATTTTGGCCTCACAGAAAGCACCTTTATATTTAGCACTTACATCAGTACCAACAGGCAAGAATGGTGGATCGTCTCCCTGCTGAAAAATGACAATTAGATTATATTATATGTTATTGATATGTAAATAATATATAGGTTTATTTCTTTTAGATATAACTTACCATTTTCCAAGACAGTTTAAAGTGAAATCTGCCAATCCTAAAAATAATAAAGAAGAATTATTAGTACGTAAGAAAATTTATTTTAAAAGTGAATTTCTTTTATTTTATCAGATTTTTCTGAGCAAGTTATGAGATGTTTTATCTGTGTTGATAATGATTGAAATAATTAACTTATCATTTATGATACATGAATAAAATCTAACAAATATGACAGTAAATGGTGAATATCAACTATTCACCATTTACTGTCATATTTGTTAGATTCTATTCTAGAAGATATCTATGGAATACATTGAATGCCAAAAGTGATGATTTTAAGGATTAAAGAAATTAACGTGTCCTATAAGTTTTTTACAGACACCCTTTCATTCAAATGTCACCCTGTTTTGCAACACATAAAAATCTTACTTTCATTACATAATAAATCAATGATTTGACTTCAAAAATGAGAGGGTGATCATATTAAGGTAGAATATTGATTCACACAGAGGTAGGTTCAGTATGTAAAACATTATAAACTATTTCCACACAAATGATTATTAGAATTGTACTGTTGGTTTGAAACGTAATACATTCTACAGAGTAAGCCAAAAGTAAAATACATAGGAAATGCCTCTTTTCATTGTATTTTGATGAGATTAAACCCTAAACAGAACAAAATACTGACAACAAGCAACAACAACAAGCTTTGTTTAAAAAAGAAAGTGGATTGCGCGGCAAACGGAAAAGGTATGACAATCATTTTGGTTTAACAAAGATGCAGATATTTACCTTCAGAATGATAATATTTTAACACCACATTGACATGTCACATAGGATAAAATGTGACGAATCAAAAGAAATACACTTAAAATCCGACAACCATTTTCCGTTCTTCTCCGTGTCTAACTGATCCACTGACATTAGGCATTTGTTGTGTTGCCAGATACATAAAAATATTAATAAATAGTGTGACTCGAACACTTAGAGCATTTATATATAGAGGGGTTGCTGAACGAGCGGAGAGCATGGTCGGAGTAGAGAGAGAGACTGAGTTTAGTTAGAGTCTGTCTCTCTCACGCCAGCTTGGTGAACGTTTATGCCAATTCGCACGACCAATCAGATAAATACACCAACCAAATCTTCTAACTAAACTCAGTCTCTCTCTCTCTACTTCGATCACGCTTTTCGCTCGTTCAACAACACTATAGCATATATACAAAAATATATATATAATATATTTTTATATATATGCTCTAAGCTCGAACTAGAATTTACACCTTTTTATTAATGTTGTAAATTCAAAAATCAACTAGTTCACTAATCTATTTGCGTTACGATCATCTGTGGCATCAGGAGTGACACAAATGAAGAGTGAACACGTCAAACAAAAATAGTTTCTGTGTTTTATGAAGATACGAAATGATGTTTTGAAAATGTATTTAATGACATATTCGCGATTTTGGTGTGCCTAGAAATTTCTCAAAACATTTCATATGAAAATTTTAGTGCATCGGTGAACCAGAATTATAACAATATGAAGGCTTTACTAGCAACTGTGATCAGTCTTGCACTTACGACTGTAGTTATCGGCAATGCTTATTATCAGAAGAAACAGTTTTATCCTTCAATAGTTTATCTAACAAATTCGAATCCCAGCATGGCTGTAAGTATACTATGTTCACCTTCATAAGTCTTATTGGAGCTCCCACAATGAAGTTCTGAAACTCCGCCATTTAAATATAAATTTCACAATAATTCATTTCCTAAGACAACTTTTAGTAACAATATGTTTCAAAACTAGCCGGCTAAAAATCGTCAGCAATTCTAATAAGAATTTTATTTTCAGGTGATGTATTTGCAAGCTTTCATACTAGTTTTACTAGTGGGTAAACTATTAAGGAAGATTTTCTTTGGCCAATTGCGTCCAGCCGAGTTTGAGGTAAGTCAGTAGAGTAGTCAGGTACTACAGCTCATAAATATATATATATACTGCACCTCAACTAAATAATGTTTTTTTTTTAGCATTTGATTGAACGGTCATGGTATGCTATAACTGAAACATGTTTGGCATTTACTGTCTTCAGGGATGACTTCAACCCGAAATTTATTGCATTGTTTACTCTATTGCTATTCCTTAAAGCATTCCATTGGCTAGCTGAAGATAGAGTTGACTATGTAAGTATCTATAAATAAGTTATATATAAAAAGAAAAAAATGAATTATAGCTTTCTACTTGTACTTCTTATGATTAATTATTTGATGGGAGTGTGTAATGCCAACTACCAATTTATTTAATGGAAACTGTCATAATTATTTATTAATTAAGTACTATTAATAGTTTCATGCAATGCTTTATCAAAGCATTAGTTTGGATATATTTAAAGATGATAATTAGTTAAAAATTAGGTATCACATAATACTAGTAATCTTTGTCAAGAATGACAGTCAATGAATGTAAATTATTACAAATATATTGTCAACTACTTAGTTATGCAAAAGCAAGGACAAATTTTTGTAATATAAGTGATTTCTGTAATCTTTGTATCAACAAACTAAACATGGCTAGCAATTACATCTCATCATCATCTTCCTAGCCTTTATTATTCCCAAGATTTTGGGTCGGCTACTAGTTCAAGCGGTTCTACCTAAATATCAGTTTTTACATGGAGCGACTGGCATTGGTCCACTGCTTCGCAGCCCTGAGGGTGCAGTTAATTCGAAAGTTGAACAAGTTGTCGGTATATTTGAGGGCACTGACTTCCTCTGTTCTAGAAAGTCATTTTAAATGTATAGATTAACGTACTAGCCAAAGGGTTATTACTAAGATAAACTTTTGACTTATTTTACTGATATTGGAATGCAGATATACCTACTATTTACTTCATTGTTATAAAATAATAGCTTTTGACCACTACTCCGCCCTGTAGCGATAATCATTTCTTAGGTTAAAATATAGCATACTAGCTGCTGCCCGCGGCTCCGCCCGCGTTTATGTCGGTTATCGCAGTAAATAGTAGCCTGTTATTCTGATGTATAAGCTATATTACTGTAAAGATTCATCCAAATCCGTCCAGTAGTTTTTGCATGAAAGAGTAAGAAACATCCATCCATCCTTTCATCCATCCATCTATACTTACAAATATTGGCGATAATAATATTAGTATAGATGACACTCGCAAATAATGTGGTTTTCATTACAAATCATTACAGTAGATCTAGAGATGACCCCTTACAATCTTTACCACTTTAAAATATTACGAACTGAGCTCCGCGGTATTCCTCGCGGTTGTTGTTGTAACCTCGAGAAACGCCGCGGGGCGAAGCTAATCTAAAATAAGTAGTCTTAGTTACTCCTTATATCATAAGCTATCTGCCACTGAAAGTCCCGGCAGAATCGTTCCAGAGATTAGCCGGAAAAAACAGACAGACAAAAATTCTTAAAAAAATATATTTAGGTATATGTATTGTGTATACATACATGTGCTTGTATTAAAAAGCGGTTATTTTAATATTACAAACAGACAATTTATTTGTATAGTATAAAAATAAAAAATATATAAGACAGTTTTAAAAATATGTAACAAGTAGATTAATGGACATATGGTTGAAATTGGCATAACAATCAGTGTCAAAAATTTTGTAAAATAATAAAATGAATTAGTTGCAGATCTCATTTACAGATTAACTCAAATATTTCTATTCTAATGCAGTAATTTATTGCTTACATGTTCATATTGATTAAAATTCGATTTCTAGCTAGGCACACAATTTTCTAAAATATGCAGTCAGCAAATATTCAATTCTATATCAGAATCTATATTTATATACATATTTGCCTGGCATGTTGTGAAGCAAAAACTTTGTACCCCTTTTTAGGAAAAAATATGCAAATGTAGTGTGGCAGGTAGTGGCACAGTTAAAGTTCATATGAAATGAAAGACTGCAAAAATTAAAAACAATACAAAAAAAAGGTTTTGATATGGTTTACTAATTTCAACCATTGGATGATCACATGTTTATTAATTAGAGAACAAAACTTATGTCAGTTTTTACCTTCATTTGGTTATACATGTTTTGATGCTTTCAGATGGAGAGAAGTCCAGTAATAGGGTGGCTATTTCATGTCAGAATATTGACATTGTTACTACTACTGGCCAATTGCGACTTCTATTTCATCCACCATGCTTACCAGTTCACTGCCTCAAAGGGTCCCTCAGTGCAACTTGTCTTTGGATTTGAATACAGCATATTGATTATAATGATTGTTAATATATTAATCAAGGTAAATATGATTGCATTATATTTTTTTTTCCTAGAATATTATTTATTATAGTGTGTTTCATCAAATAGTTCCTTTGCGGTCAGGTTGGCATAGTATGAAAACAAACAATCGAACTTAAAAATATTTCTCTTAATGTAAGGTAATGTAGTAATAAAGGCAACATTTGTTTCCGTAACTGCCAACATGATGGCAAAGAAACTTTTCTATGAAACACTCTATATTTTATTTATTTAACCAAAAGATTTATTTTTGTTTAGTGTAGGCTTTCACTAGCTGTATATATTTAGAAATTATTTTGTGGGGTTGAGGGTAGACCAAAATTTTTTTTTTCTAAATTCTGGAATTGTTTTTGTTCCTGAGACTCTTTATTGGTTATTAAGTAAGTAAAATTCTACTACTAAAGTGGGAGAATAAGTGGTGGTTTAAAAATATATGTAAATAAGGATACATGAGTTGCAACTTGAGACTTTCTAGCTCAGAAATTCACTATCACATTTTGACCGTTGACTGCCTTGTGTGGCCTACTGTTGGAAATTCTAGACCGTTGAGCGCCCACTGGGGACGTCGTTATGTTGTCCTATTATTAGCTAATTTTACCTATTTTTCAATGTATTTATTGTTGTTACACTTTTTTGAAATGCCCAGAGTAGAAAACATTTAATTTAATAAAAATATTACCACTTTTTCAACACTACACCTAGCAAAACAAAAAAATAGTTCAAAATGCCTGTCTGTGAACCACACGTTTCGGGTGGCCGTTTTCAAGATTTTAAACATCATTTTAACTTGGTTAAAATTTGAATCATTGCTTTAGTTGAAATCGAATAATTTTTGTTAGGAAAGATTATATATACTTATTTATTTATCTTTTTTAGTATGTTCTTCATGCGATCGACTCGCGCTGGGAAGCCCCGTGGGAGAGCAAAGCCGCAGTTCTGTTGTACACAGAACTGGCAATTAACTTCTTAAAAGTGCTGCTGTATATTGGTTTCGTAGCAGTTATGGTTAGAATCTATACACTCCCACTGTTTGCATTCCGACCTATGTATGAAACCATGAGGTGAGTTTTGAAAACCATGAATTTAAATCGTTTGGTTTTGAGTGTATGTTTCGTGTCTATATTTTAGATTTGATGATTTCGAATTTGGTGGAAAATTTCATGAAATGATGCATCATATGTATGTAATCATAAAATAATAAATAAGTAATAATAAATATTTCGGACATCTATCGCACAACGCCATCTAATCCCAAGCTAAGCAGAGCTTGGGTTATGGGTACTATAGACAACTGATACAAATACATATATACTTTTTTTTGTAAATATATGCATATTATACATAGAAAACGCCCAAACTCCGAAACAAATATTTGTAGATCATACCAAACATTTGGTCCGACCCGGGAATCGAACCCTCACGAGACCTCACGATCAGCAGTTGCACATACCAACCGCAAGACCAACGAGGCAGAGGAGAATATCATGAAATAGTTGTGTTTAATAACTTTTTATTTATGTCATTGCTGGTACTGTTTACTAAAGAATATCAATGATTCTAATGATATTCTTTAGTAAGCTAAATTATAAATTATTCTATATTTTTTTTTAATAAAATTGGCAAGACTTCTAAGTTAAAAACAAATTCCTATTTTATTTACTGCATAGATAGTTGCGATACGATATAAAAAAAAAATAAGTTATGTATATATATACGCTATGTTTTAGTAACTTCTAATAATACTATCACACTGAGCTTTTAACAAATGAACACAATTACCTATGACACAATCTTAAACCTAAATGAACATGTACTGAGGTATATTATATTCGTCATTGTTGTCTTGTCAAATAAGTCTGCACGTTTATAATAGTTACTAATACTTTTTACTACACTATTTATAACCAATTTTTGTGCTTTTTTTGTAGGAGTTTCAAGAAGGCGTACAACGATGTAGTGCTATCTCGCCGCGCGATTCGTAACATGAACACGTTGTACCCTGACGCGACGCCCGCTGAACTTGCCGCCGCTGACAACGAGTGTATCATCTGTCGTGAGGAAATGCACACTGGTCAGTAGATCTCATTATGTTCTTATTAAACACTAGCTGAACCCCGCGGTGCTACCCGCGGTTATTGTTTTACCGCGAGTAACGCCGCGGGACAAAGTTAGTCTAAAAAAAGTAGCCTAAGTTACTCCCCGGATCATCAGCTACCTGCCAGTGAAAGTCCCGTCAAAATCCGTCCAGCCGTTCCAGAGATTACCCGGAACAAACAGACAGACAGACAGACAAAATTTTTTTTAACTACATTTTTGATATTTGTATCGTGTATACATACATATGCATTAAGTAAAAAGCGGTTATTTTAATATTACAAACAGACACTCCCAATTTTATTTATTTGTATAGATGACTGATTACCATAGGCCTCTCCTTAGAAAGGAGGCTTTGGCGTACTTAGCACTGGCCAGAGGGGTTGTTATAAATTTTGTTTCAAGTTTTTTTTTTGTTTTAGTGCAGTACTATAATTCTTACTAAAATTAAAAACTAGCTGATACAACGAACTTCGTGCCGCTATATTTTTCTTTCGTAAATATTTTCACATTTATATCTCTAACTTATTTTTAGTAATTATGCCTCAGCTTCCCATGGTGCAGTCGTGGCCAAAAAAAAATTTCCCCTTATCTTTTGACTAGCTGACTCACGTAACTTCGTTTGCGTCTCTAATTTTACTCGGTTTTTTGAAATATTCTCCATTGGTGCTCCGCTCCTATTGGTTTTAGCGTGATGATATATAACCATCCTCGATAAATGTACTATCGTAACCTGAAATATTTTTCCGAATCGGACCAGCGGTTCTTGAGATTAACGCGCAAACAAACAAATTCTTCAGCTTTATATATTAGTATAGATTTTCTTGTATACAAACTTTGTCCTAACAATAACGAACATATAGAAAAAAAAATACCAATTTGGTGCAGTCGATCGCAAGATATGCGCGTACATACATTTCAGCTATTCATTTTTATTTATATAGATTCTAAATTACCTCTGTCTGTTAAGCTTTCGCGGCTCAACCGCTGAACCGATTTGGATAAAATTTATAAAGAAGATCCTTTTATTCTTGAAGGACATAGGCTACTATTTACCGCGACAACTGACCACACACTGCTAGCTAAAGCTAGCCCTGTATAATATGCTCTCTGACTCTTACGATACCCACGTTTAGTTTAGTAATATCATTTTTTTAAAAAGTATTAAAAAGTAACATTTTTACACGTTATTCCAAACATGTTCGATAAAGTACAAGGTCATTGTATCGTTGTAACATCTGTTCGGTTCAGTAAAGAAAGAACTATTGAGTTTATATGTTGGAGGCCGTCTTAAATAATAAACTACGTGTGTTAATTGTATTGGCTTGCTTGGACAAATGTCTGATACAAATGGTTTTGAACATAAATGTTTATTGTAACATATGGATGTTTAGTCTAGTCATCGCTCAGAGGTCGAAATTCAACGATAATTCTTCTTTTTTTTTACTTTCTACATTTCTCCATATAAACTTTAATAGTTTATTCGAATTTTATAGTTCTCTGTTCACATAATTTTCGTAAAAAAGGGTACAAAATGTTTGCTTTACTTATTAATGTATAGACATGTTTTGCACTTCATAGTTATAGCATCGTGATGTTGACCCAAATAACACCTAGGCCCGATGGCCCAACTGGAGGCCCAATGATGTAGAAGCATCACTAGGCTGCCATGGTGTGGGTCACCATACTGCATTGTTGCACGTTGTTCTTCACGATTATTAGGAATTGTGACAATGTTCATAAAATCGGCGACACTGCTGATAACAGCTATTAGGTATATGTAGTAACTAGCTTTTGCACGCGGCTTCGCTCACGCAGACTTTCATCTCCTGATTTACCCCCTAGGGGTGGAATTTCAAAAAATCCTTTCTTAATGCTCACTTACGTTATATAAAGAACTTATATGCAAAATTTCAGGATTCTAAGTTCAGCGGTGTGGGCTATGCGTTGATCTCTGGGTATGTCAGTCACCTTCCTCTTTTATATTGAGGAAAATTAATGAAAACTACTTGACGTTAATATTTAAAAAATCATCGAGTCTTCAACATTTTTCTTTAAATTCCACAGGAGCGAAAAAATTGCCATGCAACCACATATTCCATGCGGCTTGCCTACGGCTGTGGTTCCAGCGACAGCAAACATGCCCCACGTGTCGGCTGAACGTCCTGCGCGCGCCAGTGCCGGACACCACGGCCGGGGCGGGCGCAGCGCCCCAGCCGAGAGCCCCGCACGCGCCCCACGCGCCCAACGCCGCGCCCCAGCCCCCGCCCACGGCCGGCCCTGTGCCGCCGCCCTTCCCGAACATGCCGCCACCCCCACGTAAATATTTCTTTCTACTTAACTGGCCTAGTGGTTAGTGATACTGACTGCTAAACCCGAGGTCGTGGATTCGATTCCCACCCAAAAATGTTTATCATTTGTTCTGTGTGTAATTCATCTCTAGGTGTAATTAATGTATGTATCTTTATCAGGCGACTGCTGATCACAAGGTCTCGTTTTTGATTCCCGGGTCGAACCAAATGTTTGTTGATCTACAAATATTTGTTTCGGAGTTTGGGTGTTTTCTATGTATATTAAGTATATATTTACAAAAAAAGGCATTTGTGTATTTGTATCAGTTGTCTAGTAACCATAACACAAGCTCTGCTTAGCTTGGGACTAGATGGCGTTGTGTGTTAGATGTCCGAAATATTTATTTATTTTATTCTCAATTCAAAAGCCTTTAAACTCCACATATCACATGCAGGAAATGGCCTATGTATATATATATATACCATACCACTATGTATATACGTTGTCCTACAATGTAGGAGACCTACACTATTTGCTCCCTTAGTCGTTTCTTACGACATCCATGGGATCAATAAAGAAACTTGAAATGTGTAAAACTTATATATTTGTTTTTATATATATATTTTATTGTTTTTTTAAAGCGATGATGGCGTGGGGAATACCACCACCGCCTCCACCGCGCCCTGCCAATCTCGCTAACCTGACGACTGCTGAACTACAACGCATGGAGGGAAATGAACGTAGAAACATTGAAGCTCGCCTTCAGGTATGTATTATTATTATTATACTCAAAATTGACGGGTGAACTTGTAACCTTTACATTAACCAAGACAATATGTACAGAGTATATTGAGGCGCGCATAGCCCAGTTGCGCCCGGTGATTAGAAACCATCACCGAGAGTATGCAACGACGGCGCGGTCAGTACCTGGATGGGTGACCGTTGGTGGCATAATACCATGAGCGTCTCCGTGATTCGGACGTCACGTGAAGCAGTCGGTCCCGGTTTTTATCTTAGGATAACAGTCGTGGAGCTTTGTTGGAGGCCTTTGGGCGGCTTAAAAACATCTAAAGGCAAGATGACGTAGCTACAACGTTGTCATGCCAATCCCCAACACGCACTTGGCCAGCGTGGGGACGTATGGCCTTAATCCTCTCCTGAGAGGAGACTCGAGCCCAGCAGTGGGACATGATTTCATTTTATAGTATGTTGTGTTGCACATAGGCAAGGCTAGTTTAATAAGGTCTCTTGAAAGTTTGCTAATTTTAAAAGCCACATCCGAAGCCCTTTCAAATAGGTAAGAATGTTTCCTTACAAAAACACCCATTTCAAATACGTATATGCACACTAATGTCATTAGTTTATGTTTCACAAACAGTGGTCTAAATGACTCTAATGGCACTATTCCGAAAACTGAACGTAAATACCTTTTTTTGAATTAAGAAAGCCCTATTTATAGTTGTAGAGTTGCCCATTATTCCATACCTTAGGATACTGGAAACATGTCCATGATACGCTAGTAAACCAGCATCTACACCTACAGTCCTCCACAAGTTCCGCAAAGCGAATGCAAAACTATTAAGTCTACAACACAAGTTTTCTATATGAAGTTTCCAGTTGCAGTTTTTATCTAATATAACACCCAGGAATTTTGTGTGGTCAACCTCTTCAGGCAGGGTAGAGTCATTTTGGCAGGCTCATAAATAAATAAATTATGAAAAAACTTTCCAATCATTTCGTTTAGATGTAATCACATGCGTCTCCCATTCAGCAACTTTTTTTCTAAATAAAAGTATTTACAGGTCTATTAACAAAGGTATTCATTTAAATTTCACGGTACTTTAAAGGGTTAAAAATCTTCAAAAGTCGTATTTTTGTGATTAATCTAAACAGTATGAGTTTGTCTTACAGTTATTGCGAGAGATCCAAGCGATGCTGGACGCGTCTGTGCTTTTGATGCAGCAATACTCGACGGTGGTGACCAACTTGCCCCAAAACAGCACTAACGTCTCTACTCAGACAGAAACGTAAGTTATTTCTATGACACTATTACAGCAATTTAATTATATTATATAATATCCACGCAACGGATTTTAATACAGTTTCCAGCACTAGATAAAGTGTAAGTATTGTGTAATACATGCATACTATATGGTAGAGAGGGTATTATGAAAAAAAATCAAAGACTTCCGAACGTAGCCGAGCCGGTTCCATAGTTTAATATAATTGTATATTCTGTACGTAATATTTCTTTTTGCAGTCAAGTAGAAGATCCTCGAACAGAACCCGAGGAACCTGTGGCGAAGTCTGAGCCAGATGTGGTGCCAACCACATCGAGCTATAAGTCACCTTCGCCGATACCATCGACCAGCAAGACTATGCCGTCCGTTTCAGACGGACCCAGCTCCCAAATGCCACAGATGGATACTCCTACTTCTATAGATTCTAATAGGTAAATTGTTGTAATATATTGCAATAAATAAGGATTTCTTAATATAGCTACATGTTATTAGCCGTGGTCTTAGCCCCTCAGAGAGCACAAAAAGTCGTCGGTCCCGCGTCTGATCTCTCCCCGGTCGTGTCGGATGACCGTCCCATCGGACTATGAGAGTGTGGTAACAGAGAGTGCACTTGTGTTGGCGAACACACTTGTGCACTATAATATCTTCTGTTTAGTTGGTTGGTCTCCGTAGCCGGAATCGGCTAGGAGAACATCGTCATCAGTAGAACTTCGATGACTGGTGCTGTGTATCAATTATTTCAACCCTTTATTATAACGTCTTTATTTTAATCAGTTCTAGTTGTTGCCCGGGGCTCCGCCCGCGTGTATGTCGGTTATTGCGGCAAATAGTAGCCTATGTGTTATTCTGATGTATAAGCTATATCACTGTAATGTTTCATTCAAATCCGTTCAGTAGTTTTGCGTGAAAGAGTAACAATCCATCCATCCATCCATCCATACTTACAAACTTTCGCGTTTATAATATTAGTATAGATGTTAAAAGTCTAACTAAAATAGAATAGTCGATTTTTATACAAATATTAAATTGTCATCGATCTTTTTCGAATCGAACTAAGTTTTAACTTGTGACCATTATACATATTAAAAAAAAATTTTTAAAAATTTAAATACCCTATAATTTCTATGTCATTTTTTAACTGTGTGTAAATGTATAACTTATTATATTTTGTTGCAGAGACAAGACTGATGCCGATGCCGATGAGCTAAGAAGACGTCGGCTTCAAAAATTCGCGATGGACAAATGAGCTTGTTGTATACTTTTTGTTTCGATTTCTTAATGTACTATTATTTAATGTACAAAGTGTTTCGGTATGTCTAAGCATTATCTATTCTTATCTGAAATAAATGTATTTATGTTCTTGTAAATATAATGGGATATACACATAAATACATACAACATACTTTGCTTTCAAAAACATTCCGTAATTCAAATCTTAACCTATAGTCCTTATGAAATAGCTTGATCTCAATGACAATATTGCCACTAATGTCAATTTAGAACTTACGAATTATATTTTCGGTGTGAATTTGCATATTTATAATGTATTGCACTTAATAAAAAACCGACTTGTACGATCATCGATTTCTCTTGTAATCCATCATCAGATCTTAGTGTCCTTATCATGATAACACGGTTGAAATATCTCCGTTCCATTACAAAAAGAATCGTCAAAATCGGTTCATAAACGACGAAGTTATCCGCAAAGACACATAATAGTACATTATTGCAAAGGCCGGGAAATAGGCAATTGCAGGTCGAGTATGAGTTTAAAATAAAAGGTCGAGCCGTAGGCGAGGACTTCACTAATACGAGACAGGCAATTGGCATTTCCACCGAAGCATATATAGTGCTTTTCTCAAAAGAATGCTTTTTAACATAAACTATACATTTCAGCATGGAATAAATTGCCCATAATGTAGATGGCTTTTTAGTTATAACAATCTCATTAAAATACGCCATAAATACTGTTGCGGAGAAAATTTTCATATACTTTCATGTATTTTTCTTGTTTTCCATTGCCAATTTGACTTCTGATCTTAAATCTGGTGGAGTACAATCAATTTCCATTTCACTCTCTGAACTGTTAGAACTCATTTTAATTATTCAATATATGTTTATTAAATATTTATTTATTTATTTATTTATTTAAATATTTAAATAACAAATCAAGGCGAATTTTTAGCTTTGCTGCCGATTTTCTATTAATCATCTGTGCCGAAAGACAAACGCATTTACGCATACAGCCATGTGAACGCAATTTGTACTAAGCAAAGATATATTGGTATGCCAAGAACACGAAGCAAATACAAAGAGGAGATGGCATAAGCGCATCACCCCCGTGACAAAATACCGACCCCGACGTCATCGCAGTTGACGCAACTTGCAAATTATACTATTAACGTCAATGTTCTAGAACTGCATCGAAAAATCGTAATAAGTAAAAAGATGAATTGTTGTGTTTTATCTTGTACAAATAACTCAGATAGACGTTCTGGTACCATGAGTGGCATCATATTTCTTTTATAAGTAATTTTATAGCTATTTTTTTTAAAAGTTCTAGAAAAATCTCTTAGTGTTTTATTGAAATGTTATTATATTTACTCGCCACTAGATGGCAAAACTTTGTGTTACTGGAAATAAAAATACAATGGTACGTTGACCTGAATATTAATAAAACATACCATAAGAAGATACGGAAATGAGTTCTACATTCTTACCTAATGATTTTTTATACATCATGGTATTCTTTTTTGTATTTTTCTTAATTATATTGTGAACAGACTGACATCTATCGACATCTATTCTAAAATAAAAAGACAGGGTCGTATTTAGAATCCTAATATTTTATCAAGTTACGACTATATTAATCTTGCATTGAAAGTTGTTACTTCAAATATTGAAAAAAAAAAGAAATTTTACTTATGCTGATGATTAGACGGGGTTTTTTTAAATTCATTAAAATAATACAATGTACCAGTATACAGGTAATGTTCTAAATTTTCATCTAAAGATAGTATTGAAGAGCAATGGATCAAACAAATAATAGGCAAAACTGGACTCCTACAAAATACACCAATATTTGTTCTTCCCGTTGTGATTCGAAACGATAGTGATTCATTTCAAGGAAAAATCATAAAAAAACGAAAAAGTAACTTATTATCTAAACCCAAGTTAGGCAAGATTAAAAGTGATTAGATGTGGATATTAGAGACAACATTGGTATGACCATTCAATTCAGATTTAGATTAGTTGATTTTCTAAGATTGGCGTTATTTAAACATTCCAATTCCGAAGTGAAATCTAAAATATAAAATTCTCGTGTCACAGTTTTCGTTGCCATACTCCTCCGAAACGGCTTGACCGATTCTCAGTGAGCATATTGAGTAGGTCTGAGAATCGGCCAACATCTATTTTTCATCCCCCTAAATGGTAAGAGTCACCCATCCTTAATTTTTTTTATGGCAAAACGACGTTTGCCGGGGCAGGTAGTAAAATATAAATTTATTTAATTTTTAAATAAAATGATTTGCACTACATATATTAATTTTTGTTTTACATAATCCACGTGTAAACCAAACATATTGAACAATATTTTATTACGGTTTATTTATTAGAAAAAAAAGTTCACTTTTGAAAAATTATATACGTTATTAATGATGTTTTTTGTTCAAGATGCTTACAAAATTGACCTTGAAAAAACTACTTGAAATTCTGAGTACGTCCACACTAGTGTCAGCTAGCTAAACTACATAGCAATATACTCGTACAACGATGCAAGTAGTTTTGCTATTGTCTGGTAGATGGAAAAGTGTAAACTAACACCCCCTCACCCCCGCAAATTGTCACGCATTGCTTCATACAAAAATCTCATTAGGGCATCTCCTCTTTGTATTTGCTCCGTGGCCAAGAATGATAAAAGTGATCCAATCAATGAGTATATAATAACCCCAGCACGCCGTTTCATACAACATTGCTGGAGCGTTGTAATGTTCCAAATTCAAAAAACACTCCAGCAATGGATTTATTTTTCGCTGTCCATAAATTAGATACTTCGCCATTACTTTGCCATGCATGTTTGAGAAAAAAAAATTATATAAATACGGTCGAATTGTAAACCTCCTTCTTTTTTCAAGTCGGTTAAAAATATATTGGCTTGTTCAAAGTTAATTTGTTGGTTTCATGGCCATCTGTCACAGATATCAAGCTATATTTTAAGGATATAAGTGTTAAGTCATATAAGCAATTTCTTAGTTAGATAACCCGATAGGTGTTAACTGAAAATAGTCGTTTTTGATGTCATAACCTATTTCGTCTTTACAACAAACATGTATACTGTAATAGATGAAAATAACAGTAATATTTAGGTAAAAATATACAAAATATTTTTTTATTACGTCCTTCTAACAACCCCTTATAGTCCGGGATCATCAGAACAAATTTTACCAGTAATAACTTCTAGCCACTCACGAGAAATTAGCTTGATAGTAATAACTATCAAGCTAATTTCTCGTGAGAGGCTGCATTTTGATGAGGGGCCCGCCTTTCACCTAACAAAATTGATTGAGGGATTTTCGATTGAGGTAGCTAACAGGGGTAGCAGGGAGAAAAAACTTTACGAGCGTAGGAGGGGGATAACGTACCACGCAATTTGTAGGACAATGTGACTGTTAGCTATCACAATCGAAAATTTTTGTAAAGTGAAAGATGAGCCCCTCATAAAAATGAAGTGACTCACGAAAAATTTGCTTGATGTAATAACTTGTAAAATTTGTTCCGGGGAATCCGGACTATTAGTAACGATACATACATCGTGCTAAATTTATCTAAAAACATCAAACTCGATCCAGCCGTTCGGAAGGAGTTCAGCCATATTTATAGAAGAAACATTTCCTTAAAGAGTGAGATGCTGGTTGATTTCATCACCAAAATTCTAAGAAAGAAATCTGAAGAAAATGTGATTAACATTCCCTGGCATATAAAGCTTATCTATGTAAAAAATAAGCCAAGAGCTTTTGTACGTGTTACTACTTATTTTTAAATACTTACAATATTTATGAAATGAAGTAATTTTGCGAATATTGTATTGTGAAGATATTATTAATATATAGTTTTTTCACGATATTTGTTGATGATGATTAATATAAAAAATCGTACATTTCAAACATCTATCTGTTGCCGTTATCAATATCGAGCAAAATAATCACGTTCGTTGTATGAGAGCCTCCCTAAAGATTTTATTTCTTCTGATTTTTTTAGTATTTGTTGTTATAGCGTAAATTTCGTCTCTGAAAATTTCAACTGTCAACTATCACGGTTTATCACATATAGCTTGGTGATAGACGGTCAGCGAAGTCTTAGTAAGAGGGCCCTGTTTTATCCTTTGGGTACGGAACCCTAAAAAGTAACTACAGGTAAAACTGCGAAGTGCAGTTGTTACAAGTTGAAATACGGAATAACTAGAGCCTTTTATACCAATTTCAAGTAGTAAAATAGTTTATAATATCAGCTAAATCGGTCGAGTATTTCCTAATTGATGTGCGTTATTAGTTTTAAGTGTTTAGTACTACTTCAATGTTTATGATCTACACTCATTGGGTGAGAATTTTTAAGGATAACGATTCAAATAAATATGCTGATTAGAGTTTTTATATTGTTCTTACAATAATATTATTTTTAGGGTTTTTACGCTTTCATACAAAGAACAACCCTCTAAATTACAAGTACATTAACATATGCACAAAAGTTTTGGATTACAGATCTCCAAATAATTGGGCCTGTAATTTACGTAATATTTTTTTTTTTATGGTGTGAGAAAAATATGCACGCTCATTATATATTTAAGTTTAAATGATGTTGTTTCATAGGTTTAATAAATGGCTATATATTCTTTTCTCTAACTTAGTTTATCAAATCCATTAATTAGAAGCTGTAAGGGAAGGTAAGAAAACTAACTTGATCATATATTTTAACTCTGCATTAGTTTTTCTTAAAGCAGCTTGTCTTTCGACGAAGTATTGCATAACAAATCTGCGAGTCTTCTGCTGTGTCGTAGGTGCCGTTTAAGGAAACAATTTGAAGAGAAATTAATTAACTTCAAACAAACCCTATACAATCCCATGTGACCAGTGTGGTATAGTAAGCCAAAACTGCCTTTCTAAGAGGGCCTATGTCTAGCAACCTTAGAGCATATAATTATACATGGAGGGAGTGCGGAACGAGCGGAAAACGTGATCGGAGTAAAGAGACACTGAGTTTAGTTAGAGTCTGTCGCTCTCACGCAAGCTTCGGATTGGTTGGTGTATTTCCCACTAAATCAGTCATGCAAACTGATTGGGTGATGTAATGGTGACTGATTTAGTGGGAAATACACCAACCAATCAGAAGCTTGCGTGAGAAAGACAGACTCTTAACTAAACTGTCTCTCTCTCTACTCCGATCAAGACTTCTGCTCGATCAGCACTACCTCCCATGTATATATGCTCTAAGCTAGTAACAGACTATTATAGACAGTTGATAATTTATACTTCTTGCCTTAAATTACAGATCAATTTGCTATGCCACAGCAAATAGTGTGATCTATCTGAGATGGTAAACGTAAGTAGTCGTTTATTACAGGTTAACCTTAATCTTAAAACACCTCTATATTGCCGAACTTAAAAACAATATTAAAAATTAAGATAAGGTAAAAGAAAAAAGATTAAGTAAACTTATATAAAAAGAAAAACACAATTACTCAATCATCATAATTTAATTAACTAAATCAATACTAGAAACTCGATGACTAACAATTATATAAAGCGTTTATATATCCATATACTTTGTTGTTATAATTGTCTAACGTAGGCATACCGCCAAAGTAACCACTAGATTCATATAATTGAAGATTATTTTTGCTGTACCACACATTCTTCGTGCCTTCTATACCATCTACATTGAGTGTGTTTAGTTCCAAGACTCCAAAGTGATACTTCTGACCATCAGTTTGTATGCAGTTAATATAAATAGGTTCTGGTAGTTCCTTTACATCCTCCTGTAATAGATAAACATTTTTAATAATAGATTTGTGCAGTCATCAGTAATAGGGTCTGTGAGCAAAAGGTAAAATACTAACAAACCTTACAAATGTTTTGTGTATAATATTTTATGTTACTTATTTTAAGAAGAAAAAAAACGCACCATAATCTTGTCTTAAACTTTTCTTTTAATGCAATAACCACATTTTGGAAAAAAAACTAAATAATAGTTTTTGAAAAGGAAAATGCCCAATGTTCTAATCCACTTCCATGAACTGACATAGATAGGTAGATATAGCTCCAAAACACAATCTCATCAATTTAATTTTTACTCGACTGCGAAAGAAGAAGGATTATGTTTTAAGAGTGTATGTATGTATATTTCTTTGGCACGCCCTAGAGCCTAAACATTTTTTAAGTGAGTGGTGTCAATAGATTCGTCTTAGTCGTTAGTGACACTGGCACTCAAAAAAAAAAATCTTTGCTTTTCAGTTCTTTATGAATAATAATAATAATAATAAATCTTTATTGTACCAAAAATGGATTACAAGACACTGTACAGCCCTGACTCCCAAAGTAGCGCTAGCTGTGTGTTGGGAGAATGTAATAAAGATATGATTATGAAGATATTGACGCAGTCGGGTTTTTTTATAATTCGTTTCAACATCTTCAAGTTTGAATTTTATTACTTTATCTATTTCAGTTGGAGGCAATACTGGCTAGTAAAATAAATGTCATCTAACATAACACAAACTAGCTTTAAACCATGGTAAAACAATATACTACACCGGGTAAGGCAGTCTGAGATACAGTGACGAGACGAGACGACTTCATCATCGCTATCGCTGGTTGTGGTTGGTCAATGATATTATATAATATCATTGTGGTTGGTTCATTTCGTGTTATGTTGCTATAAAGTGGTAACTGGATAGTGACGTTACCTAGGGCCGCTCTCGGAATGCGCGACCTTGTTTTCTTAGACCATGCTTTAAATTAAGCAGAGCTTGTGTTATGACAGCTAAATTGACTAATAGAATACATTATTAGACTTTTGTTGTAGATGCATAGAAATCATAGGTAGAAAACACCCAAACTCTGAATAGTTTTGCAGATCATACAAACATTAAGTGCATCCTGGGAATCGAACATGAGACGTCATGCACAGCATTCGCATACACTACCACTGTACCACTGAGGTAGTCAATCAAAATGAGGCAGTCAATCAAAATGAGTACAGAACTTATAAACTTACCCCATGTAGCTGCTTGGCATAAGCACTGGCCACTGTAAATGCATGTGTTAGTGATCTGCCAAGGATTTGTTCTTGCGTCACTGGAGTTTCATAGATGTTGTTAACTTCAGTATGATTATAGTGCAGCCAAGTTGTGTGAGGATGTCTAACACTCACAGTAGGACGGAAGGCTGAAAATTGTATGTTGTATGTATATAAATCATCACTATCACTACATATTATTATACAAAGTCTCCTGCTGCATCTGTCTGTCTGTTCGCGATTAGCTCAAAAAGTGCTGCACAGATTTTCATGCTCATTTCACCAATAGGTAGAGTGATTGTTGAGAAAGGTTTGATATATTTTTTTTGTGTAACTTGGCTAAAATATAACAATATTTATTGAAGGTGTCAGAAAAAATTAAGCAGCCTGAGAACTTTTAACAAAAATGCTGCCTGAACCTTTTGAGATATCACTAAATGTTTGAAGCTACATCTTCTCGAAGTAACATACGCTTTATCATACATAAAGAACCTGTGCGAAGCCGGGGAGCTTTCCTAGTATATATATAATAAACTAGCTGAACCCCGCGGTGTTACCCGCGGTTATCGTCGTACCGCGAGTAAAGCCGCGGGACAAAGTTAGTCTAAAAAAAGTAGCCTAAGTTACTCCCTGGATCATCAGCTTCCTGTCAGTAAAAGTCCCGTCAAAATCTGTCCAACCGTTCCAGAGATTACCCGGAACAAACAGACAGACAGACAGACAAAACTTTTTTAACTATATTTTTGGTATATGTATCGTGTATACATACATATGCATTCAGTAAAAAGCTGTTATTTTAATATTACAAACAGACACTCCAATTTTATTTATTTGTATAGATAATATAGTTTGAGTAGAACACTAAAAATATACAAAATTATTTGGCATTATATGGTCAAATGAATAATTATTAATAGACTTTTGAGATACATAAGAAACATTAGTATGTAGAAGTTAATATGGAATTATACAAAACTAGCTTTTGCCTGATTGTATGTTGCTTATCATCGTTTGTAAGTAAATAATAGCCCATGTGTTATTCTAATGTTAAGCTATATTCCTGTTACGTTTGATCTAAATCCATTCAATAGTTTTTGTGTGAAACGGTAACTAACATCCATACAAACTTTAATATTTATAATATTAGTAAGAGTAGGATAGGGTAGGAAGTTATGTAATAAGCAGTATCTTCAGTCTTTATCTAGCAGTAACGGCAGTATCATATTGGGGACTACATTACATTTTCAAGCCTATCTCATACCTATTATGGTTAGAGGTACTAAAACAAGCTAGGTACTTACGGTATTTACTGGAGTCACTGTAGAAGTGTTCCTGTGGTAATGTGATAGTATGTTTGATAGGATGCAGGTTCGGAATGTCAGAAAAAGTTACATCCTTTTCAATATCGTGTTTTACAGGCTTGTTGCTTGTCACTAATATGTTAGAAATCTCTTGGAACTGAATGAGGTCATCTTCTTTGTCAAATACTGAGTGGCATTCAGCGTCATTTACCACATATCTAGATTGTGTCACTTCAGAGTCACTGCTTTTCTCAACCAGCTGCAGTAACTTGTTTGTGAGAATTTCACTGCGTAATGAAAAAGAAGAATTTAGTTATCCATACAAATAGCTATTTGAAACATTCAATAGTAGCACACTAAAATTGAATTATTTTTTAATAGACAATAAGACATTTTTTCATACAGAAATTAAGAAAATAAGTTGGTTTATAGGAACACCTTATCTAGTAGTAACATACCAAAAGAACAATTATATTATTGTTATTTTTTATAAGGATCAATATTTACTGTTAAGAGAAATTGAAGGTCCAAATTGTTTTACTACAAAGGTAGTGTGAAATGAAGTAGACAATTTATTAAATAAAAAATCATACTTTTTCCTCCTGTCACTGATGCCAAGTATTCTTGGGAAATTATATGCAGGTCTTGCTGGGTCTTTAATTTTTGGTAGCTTTTTTTGTTCAGGATCAAAAACATTCGCCGAAAGTATTGCTTTCTTTATATTCTCATGAATAGCAGCAGGCGCCGGCACTTTTGCTAGCTCTTCTATTTTTGGAGGCAGTCTATTATCTGCTATTACAGTTTTTGTAAGAACTTGAGCTTGCGAGATACCTTGAAGGAGAACATTTGTGTTCTTTAACGTGTAACATGGTCGATGTTTATAATCTGGATGGTTTTCGTCTAATGGAATTGACGGTTCATAAGGTCCAACAATTTCGACTCTGTGAATATAATAAATATTTTCATAGGAATTTGTTTTTAATCAATGTATAGTTATTAAGATTTCTTTATATAATTGTTTACTATCTTACTTTTCGTGATCAGGCTTCTCCCTAATATATTCTAGAGCATCTTCAATTTGGATTCCTTGAGCTTTCAATTTTTCCTCCAGGCCTGTATCAATGGGTACACGTTTACCTTGAATTAACCAATGCTTTTTAAACATAAACCCGATATGGTGTCGGTTAAGAACTTGTGTTAAGCGCATTTTGGTATGTTTGTTTTAAATAAATCAGAATTGTGTATTAAGTATAACCTCTATCTTTTTAGCACAACATTTTGGCAGCTGACGTTTGATCAGTTTCAGTGTTGCCGACTATATATATCTGCGTCGCTAGCAGTTGCTAGACTCGCTAGGCTCAACACCTATAATTCAGAACTTTCAGAAGTAGTTATTATTAGACTCAGTAAACATGTTTTAGTTCATAAGATGTGAGCAAATATTGATACACTAATAATAATATTATTTCCAGACATCTGATAGAGTCAGATGTCTCGAATAACCATTAAGTCACAGAATGCCATTAAGTTTCAAATTGAGAAGAGTTTGTACTTGAAAGCTCGATTGACTCATAGAATATGTTTTCGTACATAAATTTTTTACATAGACAACGCCCAAAATCCAAAACCAACATTTGTAGATCATTTGGTCCGACCCGGATCGAACCCGAATTCTCAGTACTGCAGTCGCATATGCTAGTACTAGTAGTAAACTTTTTTAAATGTAAATAGTCACATTGATATATTATATAATTTATGTCTATAAATATTATACCTATCTTTAAATAATAGATTGATCACCTTTATAGATAACCAGAATAATTAGGTCAGAGAAGCAGGGTGACCGACATAACTCTGAAACAGTTAAGAGAAATTGAATGTCTTTCCTTTAAAAATTCAAAATCAATTTTCTCTTAAAATAATGCTTGGCTAGGACAACGGATAACATATTAGGTTTTAGTTAAAAATAGCAAAAAAACTTAGCACCTACCTATATTTGTTTTTGAACTAATTCATAGAGATTTTTTCTTTTCTTACTTAAATATTCTAAAGTATTTTACGTATTTCTTCAAATAATTGCATTTTAATAGGGGTAAGGTTCCTTAGTAGAGACGTTACTGAACTGAGGGCCCTTTAATCTGTAATGTCGTAGTGTACAGTCTACAGTGCTGGGATTTTCTTAAAACTTTTAGGAAATTCTTAAATAAAAAGCATTGACCTAGAGCAGGGATGGCAAACTTGTTTAGACCTAAGATCTACTGTTTAGTGACGAAACCTTGTGCGATCGACCAATGACACTTCTTGAAATTCACACAAAACAAGATATTTCTTGTACAATCGATACAATTCGACTGTACAGATTGCGTAGTATTTTAAACGGCCGCGTTCTAATGCACTAAGTATTGTGGGTTTTAAACCCTACATGGGATAATACTAAGTGTTATCTATAAATTGAAATCCCCTGGGATGCCACCGACTGGTGGCTATGTTGGACTCAAACCGACTAAAAACCGCACACGTCTCGGTACTAAAAGCCGGGGAACCAGCTGCACCCTCGAAAGAAAATTTCTGGAACCCCGACATACCTCGGCCCACCTATAGTTTGTAGATGGCCCCACCTGTGTAGGAACCCTGATGCTCCTTTTCTATGTAGAAAAAGGCGCGAGCACATGGTAGAGCTCGCGCCGCATCCACATCCTGCTTCTGCTAGGGCGACTGGTGGCCTCACCTGTCACCCTCAGGTTTACTCTTATGGAGGACTAAGATCTTTTTGCGATCTCCGGCGCCCAAGTCGTCTATAGTACTTGGCCCATTCCCGGGCCTGGCGGACAGGGAAAGTTCTAAACTGCTCTCTGACCCGCTCCACCATCTCCTTCGGAAGCATAACTTGCTCGCAGAAAGAGACGGCAGAGTACCACGCGCTCTCGTTCCGCCACATGGCCGCAATCATGTTACCGATCGAGAGAACCACCACCATGATGGCGCCACGAGATTACGTCTCGGCTCGCCCCACGCCAGACATTCTGTCAGCGTGCGAAATGCCCTGTCAACGGTCTGGCCATCGCAGTGGTGGCACTCAGGCGTTGGCCCCTTGCGGATCAGACATAGGTGCTCTCCGAAGCATCCTTTCCCAGTAATTCCCTGTGTCAGTCGGTATAAGAGGCCGAAAGAAAAGCAACGTGTAGATTGGCGTTCTAGGCTGTTCGGTTCTGTTCAGTTCACCTAATTGGACTATTTCCACTTAGTCTTTCACCGTCAACTTTCTCGGTGACCATGAGTTGTTCGATGAAACCAAGAACTTTTCGCATGCATATAGAAGAGAGTGGGGTCTTAATATTTAGTTCTTGCAAAATAGATAAAGTGCGGCAGACCGTCCATGGTATCTGAAGCATTCGCCTGCATCACCACATCTCAAAAGCACCGGTTCGGTCGCGATCAGCTTTCCTTAACATCCATATCTCAGCTCCTTAGCTCAATATGGAGAATATCAAGGTCTTTAACAGTTAAAGTATGAGGAATTAGCCCCCAGAAAGACGAAGTCTTCAATATTTTTACCCTTGAGAGCACCCGTGAATTCCTGTTTATTGCCACGATTTACCGTGGTTGATTTTGAGACCCATTTCTAGACTAATTCGCGTATCGTAGATTGGAGATCATGGTGGCCACTATAGTTATTCCACCTACATCCAATCCTCACATAACCAGACCAGATAACTCAGTCCAAAACTTTGCTGAAGTCAATGAAGCACAGTATGAGAGGAGTATGGGACTCGTATGATTTCTGAATTAGCTGGCGAATTGTTCACGAGTTCCTTTACTTTTGACGAAACGGGCTTGCTCCGTGGTGCCAGTTCAAAAAATGTCGGACCCTGTTGTTAATTATATTTAACAATACTTTGCCAGCATCTGAAGTTCGGTTTAGGTACTGATAAATTCCACCAACTTCATTATTTTTTTTAAATCCCTAAAGCGAATTTTGAATGATACAAGATCATGCGCGCATCAATTTTGTTGCTGATTGCACCAGATTGACGTTGCTCAATTTGTACAGTTTGTTCTAGACCAAAACAACCAAATTTTTATTCAAATTACCTCATACTTTTTTTTTTCGCCTAAATCGTAATTCAATTTATGTATCTATTATTTTGCCTTGCCGCGATCGACTGGACTAATAGTCGCGATCGACCGGTTGGCTACCCCTGACCTAGAAGAAGCACTTTCTGAGATGTAGGCTATGTAATTTTTTGCAAGCATTTGAAGTGAGGGCCCAAGTTATTTGAGCATAACAGCTTTATTTTATATTTAAGAAATTTATGTCCTTTTGTTAATACCGTTTTTGTTAATACTTTTAATTAACTTCCATTTAAATCTTAGGTATATCGTTTTGCATAAAGAAAAAAAATGCCACTCGGTCCAGATGCACACGATTTCTAACTACTCTTAATAAAAGAGTGGGGCTAGACGATAATGAGATCAAAATAATTTTGTTTTATTTTTCTCTTTGATGATGACGTTTACGTAGGCTTGTAAAACGTTTTTGTGAATCCCACACGCGTTGCCAACCGAGGTCTTCACTTCCTAGCCTACTTACCTTCCACTGCGCCTGCGCCACTTCCTTTTCTACCAACGCAAAGATCAATAGATTAAGTGATACAGATAGACCGCGGTCCAACGATTGATGTTATGAGGTTCTATAAAAATTTACTTACATTTCGCGATGTGTAATCTACTAGAATAACTTCGTCTTTGCTAGGTGATATTGTAATAATTTTTTACCAATTACCTGTAGGTATATGAAGAACTAGTTGTTGCCCGCGGCTCCGCCTGCGTGTATGTCGGTTATCCCGGCAAATAGTAGCCTATATGTTATTCTTATGTTTAAGCTATATTACTGTAAAGTCTCATCCAAATCCGTTCAGTAGTTTTTGTGTGAAAGAGTAACAAACATCCATCCTTACATACAAACTTTCGCGTTTATAATATTAGTAGGATTTCTTTATTCTCTAATTCTTCATTGATTTGAACCAAATTATTGGTGACGGATGACAGCAATATTTATTTTTAGTCAGTATAGTCGGACCCTGACTTGATCACTAAAACATGAGCAGGATCGAAAAAGATTTAGGAGGCATGCTGTCTAGTGCATGACAATAGTATAGGTACCTTTTTGTTGTCCTATAGTTGTATCTGCAGTTGTATCTAAAGATAGGATTAGTATTTAAGTTCTTTTAAAAACTAAATAAAATCGTAATATGACATAGAGCTAAGTTTACAAAAATTGTATTTGTTTACAAACGTTTGTTCGTCGTTGGTGTTAAAAAACTTGCAGCTAAATTACTACTCATAGACATATATCTAAATATCTCCAATACCTACTATTGGACCAATAACCAAGTGACATTATCTTATTCATTGAAGTTATTATCTTTAAGATGGAACAAACTTTACTTATAATCAGACTGATGTCCCATACAGACCAATGCAGCACTCTTATAGTTCCGAGAATTTTCTGCCGTTGGCAATCCTCACTATAGATTTCAATTATAACTACATTGAGTAGGTATCTGGATAAACGATGCACTGACCATAATTTTTTTGGTACCTATATTGTCTAAAAATTGATGAAACCCCGTGTTTACTAAATTCCATTAAAATCGTTGAAGCCGTTTCCGAGGTTCAGGTTATGTAGATAGATAAATGTAAGAATTACTCGTTGAAAGGTATTAGATACCTAATTGCCGACTCCAGGATTAAAAACTCATTTAGGCTTGCCATTGTGTGCTCGAGAGCTTGTAAAATATTAAGTATCTTACATTTAAAGACCCGTTTAGATATTTATTAGGTCCTTTGAAATCCGGGTTGGACTACTCATAGAATATTTTAGGTAGATTTTATCAGTATAGAGTTTATGAAGATCCAGAAACGATTCGTTCCATTTTTTTTTCAATCTTTTATTTATCTTTTTGTATGGTAGAAGTAATATCCCAGCTAATCATTATTGAGATTGGTGAGAGTGGTGCGAAAGTCTTCAAAAACACTGATATCGTACCAATTCAAATTAAGAAAAAAATGTTTCAATATTGCATATTTTATAAATCAACAGTATTTTAAGAAATTATAAAGATACAAAATTAACATACATAATACCACGCCTATTTCCCTAAGAGATAGGCAGAGATTATTGATCTTCACTTACTACGGCCCTGACACACCTCTTTTGTTTCGTCCAAATTCATCAACCGCTGCATGCTCGTCTGTTCCCATTTCCCATGTAAGCCTTATTTTGCTTTATACTTGAATTTTAAAAAAAAATTGTGTTAAAGTGATGAAGTTTTTGAATTTGTTGATCTGCTTGCAAATATTTTAATCGGGTCCAAAGCTCTGACAATGGAACTAGCTGTAGCAGTAGTTAAAGTATGTATTTATATGTGATTAATACTTGAGATTTTAAAAAAATAATATTAAAAGGAGGTCTGAGGACAGGAATAACAAAGGTAACAGAAAAAGAATTTGTAATTTCGTAAATATATATATTTAAATTTATATCTTCCATCAATACATACAACGACACTTATACATTCAAAAATTTGGCCGTAACTACAAATAGGTCTCACTTTGTAATGGCGTCGCTTACATGTAAAAACTTGTAAAGATTAATCTATAATAATACAGGAGCGAAATATAAAAATAATCCGCATTAGTGTTTACTACAATCAAGGAGCCTACGTACTCATATATCGGAGTCAGACCTATAATTTGATAACACGGGGAAGACATTTTTTTTTCACAGGGGACATTTAAAAATCGAGCGAAACAGCACCGTTTTGAGTACCAAGATTAAAAAACTCACAAATCCTACCTTACAACTGAATTGCACGAAACGAAGTAACGTATCATATTGATGGAGGAAAGATTTTTACAAAATAAAACTTATCGACATATCTTCGGTGTACGCTAGGAGCTATAAAAATTGAAAATAATACAACTAATTTAATTTCATAACTAGTAAGACATTACAATCCCTTACCACGAGATCAGCGACAAGTTGACGACGCCCGGCGTTGCGTCCGCATTTCAAATTGCATAAGATGTTTTATTTTTACGTACGTACGTTGGAGTTTCTGTATGTCTATTTTGATGGACGAATTGCAATGAATTGAAATATTTGGGACAACAAAGGTCTATAGAAAAGTTAAAATCATAATAAAATTATATCGAAACTGGAGACGTGAGAAGTCCCTTTGGTTATTTTGTCATATCCTTACCAATTGGTGGGAATTTAGATTTAATAATCTTTGGACTAAAATCTCTGAATAAAAAGTCATTTTATGTCCGTCCTCATTCTGACTAACCATTAATTTAATCGCATATTGCAACAATTGCGAATTAAACATACAACACTTAATATCTACTATAATATAATACCTAATTATTTTATAAAGTAACAAAATTAACTTATATTTACAGTTATCATTAAAATTATAGTAAAATTTTACTATTTTAGCACTAAATTATGATTATTTCGCGGATATCTGTTCAATTGTGATCAATGAATAAAGTTAAATTGACTTGAAATATTTATAGTGAAAGTTATCACATGGTAGAAATTGTTGATTTGATATAGTGCTCCATAATACTGCGCCGAGTACATGTTGCTTGCAAAGAAAGGCGCTGAACATATCACCAACAAATAACCTGAGCACAAAACGCTTCATTACGAAAATAACAAAAATCGAAGTACGTCGTTTTGTAATTCATTTATTCAAAGGTGTTCATGACGTATATGTTCAGGAACTTTAGGTGCTCACCGTGCTATCTACACGGTTGTATTTATACGAAAGCAAGAGAACCAAAAATGATATAACATGTTTCAATAAGGCACCATTGGTTGAATGGATATTTAATACGAGTTTAAAACATAGTGTGAACAAACACGTGTTCGCGATAGTGAACCTTCATTAGTTGGTAAGTAATTTATTCCACTGGTGGCTTTATGAGATCAAATCCATTTTAGTATTATGAAATTCTTACATTTTTAAATCATGATGACGTTAGCTATCTTCGATACACACACAGGTCGGGGCTAGAATTAAAAGATGCTAGGTATTCCTTGTATGTACATAAGATATTTTGATTTTTATTAAAGAGTTATGTTGTTATCTTGTGAGCTGGGGATTGCGAAGGGGAGTTGTGAAATCGCAAGGCGCGAGCGGCGCTTGTGCAAGTGCTCAGTCCTCATCTTTCTTTTCCATTTTCGGTTCATACATTGCGTGGAGTTGCTCTGGTGATATTCTGTAAATGAAACATCTCAATTAATAATGATGCAATGACTCAACGTTGTGTCTTCTTACAAACGATGACCTATTGAAATAATATGCACTATTTTGTCAGACTTTCTGGTCTTTTGGAAATAAAGAAAATTATTCTTAATGATACAAACATGAATAGAATTAGGTGGCTTTGAATATAATAGAAAGACATTAGTAATTTAGTAACCATATTTATTTCTTAAAAACTAAAATGTTTAACAATTAGATAAGTATATATAACAATTTTAACAGTACACGACTTGTACATTTTTCAATATATTAAAGCTAAGAAATAAAATATGTTGAGTCCAAAAATTTAAATTTTGATAACTTGTATCAAATATTCTGTATCTTATATATATTAAGTAGAATTTTGGACTCGAGTTTGACTCGAAAGAGTTTAAGTTTGTTCTTTTAAATTCTCTCCTTTTTCATAAAAGGCAAACTATAAAAACAATTGTCAAAACAACTTTTAATTTTATGACGATAAATAACAGATGCCAAAGAAACAAGACTTAAAAATTATAACTGACAACTTCAATTTCAAAATTTAGTTGATATTTGTAACATAAGTTCAGATTTAAAAAAGGTAATTAATGTTGATTTACTATAAGTCTGCAATTAAATATGAGCATGAATTGCCTTAGAACCGGTGTGATGCAGATGTCTTTTATTTTTATTCCAATATTCTCAAACGAATGAATGAATAAGAATTTAAAAAGATTGATGTGTAAATATTTACCCTAGAAGGCTCTGGAGGTCGCAAACGAAGCGGTAGACGTAACGTTTGCCAGCTGTCTTGTGGATGATGTTTTTGTCGTAATAATATCGAAGTCCACGGGACAACTTCTCGTAATTCATCTTCGGCTTATTCTTGCGAATGCCCCAACGCCTAGCAACCTGTACATAAACGTAGTTTCTTAATATTTTAGGTCTGTAATTGATATCCTTCAAGTTCGCTAGTGTAATAGTCTGAAATACTTAGGAATTCGACCTGCAATAAGTATGTTTTTCTAACACATTTTTGTGATTTGCAATTATTTGTCCAAACTATAACTACACATGAAATGTCAATTAGGTGTTTTTATGTTTATTAAATTATCTCTTTACGTTTCTTAATTAAGATTAATTTGGTATTCAATTTCGTATATCAGTAGGTACTTTTGATAGCCATTTTTATGGGTCTATTCAATATATTTCATTGGTAAATGTGTATATTTTATAGCCTCGGTACGTAAGTACCCGTAAACTAGTTTTTAAGTACAGAACTAAAATATATTATACGAGATACGCCCCGCAGTGTTACCCGCGGTTATTGTACTTATAGATATATTCCTGACTATTATCTTTGTGCCAAATTTCATATACATTCGTAGAGCTGACTTTAGGTGAAAGAATAACAAACATTCATACTAAGAATTTATTACATACCTCATCAGGATCGGTTAGCTTAAACTCCCAGCCATCGCCGGTCCACGAGATGAAACCCTGGCAGCTTTTGTCGGTGAGAAGCTCCAGCAGGAACTGCCACAGTTGGATGGGGCCTGAGCCTGAAAATGTAGCACACAGTTGCTTTACGATATACGACTTATTGTCTATACTACATTACGGTTCATTATATCTAAAATTGAGGTGCTAGAAAAGCTATTTTGTTTCCCGTGTCAAATAAATATAAAGCTTCATAGATATTGTAACTTTTTTAGATTGAATTTTCGAAAATGAAGTATTCTCATATTTATAAAAAAGAAGCCGCAATTTAGCTGTGAAGCAGGTTTTGTACTATAACAAGCTGGCCAGAGGAGTTGGTATAACGGGGTTTCTATCATTCGCTTTGCAGTGCTCTCGTCTTGCGTAGCTGTGATAAGTAGGATTAGTAATAGTCCGTATTTTAATCGGTAACTAATACTTGATTTCAGATTTCAATAATCTTCTTATATCCATTAGCTAAGACAGGTAAAACCAAAACCTCCTTTCTGAGGAGAGGTTCATGTCCGGCCGTTTAAGGGTGACGATGAAGTAAGGTAAAATGTGTAGATACATACCGGTGAAGCAAGGGCCGGAGGCGGGGTAGGCGAGTTTGTCCTGGGGTATGAGTGCATGCTGCTCGGCGGGCCATTCGGTCCATTCTGTGCCGCACGCGCTGCCGTAGTCCTGCACGTAGCTCTCTCCGTAACCTTCGCCGCCGTAGCGACCGCCACCGCCTGGACAAAACAAATAAATTTATAAGTATACTTATCTATACAAATAAATAAAATTGTACAAATAAATAAAATTGGAGTGTCTGTTTGTAATATTAAAATAACTGATTTCAATATTACAAACAGACACTCCAATTTAATTTATTTGTATGGATACGAAAATTCTTTGATCTGCATTAAATCAAATTATAATTTCCAAAAATAAAGTTGGTACAAAACCAATTAGACTAAGTATCCTACTTTAGAGATGTAAAAATGTGTCAGAAACGTGATCCGCCCTGAATTAATAACCACATGAAAGGCTCAATTCTGTTAACGAGTGTGGCTGTAACCGTACACTGCGGTTAATTTAAGATAAGTGACCAAAGACTGTGATCTATTGAGGGCCTAGTGTGTATTTATTTCACATCAACTCGCTGTCTACGCTAAGTCTGTTAAGCATTGCGAATGGCTCGCACTAAAATCTTCACCAATCGCAATGCAGAATGCACACGCAGTAAATATTAAGGTAATGTGAAACAAACTCACACTACGTGCTCTGAAATTGGATGGAAGACATTGTTAATGTCTGTTATTATGTGATTTGATGACCAGCTTAGAGATTTGCTATAGAAAATTAATTTGAGTTTTTAAGAATGAAGAGTCTTGTTGATGTAAGAAAGTTTTTGTACTATAATCATAAGTTTGATAGTTTAAGAAAGGGCGTCATCAAAAGGTGTTTACGATAGATAGGTACCTATGGTTAAAGTCTGACATTGCCAGTTGTGTAGAACTCTGTACGTATGAACTCATTTGCTAACTTTCTAAATAACGATAGAAACATCTGCGGACCTTGAACATCTCTCAGGTCTCTCTTGACTTCACAGTACATTCCGCACTATTTATACAATAACTGTGTTATCAAAAGATACAGCAACATAATAAATGGCATGGTAGACTTCTGAGGACTAATTCAAACCAGTTATTTATCCTTCACTTGATCGTTTATGCTATAGGGACAAATATTTGTATGTTAGTCAGTCAGTTTACACCCAAACACAACAAATGATTTCATCCATGATTTGCCATAGGTAGGTGACCTGACCGTGAAAATTGAACAAATCTACCAAAAACATTATATTTGGAATTTGAAAATTGAACTTACCTCTGGGATAAGGCTTGGTATATGCATGTGGTTGATACTTGGGTTCGTGCGAAAGTAGCGGCTGCGTGTGTGCGTGGGCGTGATGGTAGTAGTCGTCGAGGTAGGGTTGCGTGGCGGGCGCCGGCGCGGGTGGTGCGGACGGGTACTCCGGGGGGTAGTACTCGTCTAGGGGTGAAGGCGCTGCGGGCGCTGCGCCCCCGCTCGCCTCGCTGTAACCGTAGGCGTTCGTCTCGCGAGGACCGCCTGTCGTGTAGCCGCCTGTAACAAACATAGAAAGACTTTAGTGGTTTGTTTCTAAACTAAAAGTACTTGCGTATACATTTTTTTTGGATATAGTGTTTAGATCGATCGAATTAAGAATAGTCCATCAAAGATATGCCTAATGTTAGTCATCATAGACGATGTTTAAATAAAAATAAATGACACAGATCAGTGTCGTGATAAAAGGCATTCACATGCTATAAAAAATAAGGTTGACGCATTTAATTAAGAAGAAAATTTTTATTCGTGGCAGCTTTTGGACCATGATTTTCATTTGAATAATTCCTCATCAGAGTACATAATGTGAAAATGTATTTAGAAATATACGTGATTCATTTCAAAATAGTAAAAAGTTATGTTTCAAACGATTTCGTTTCCAGATAACATAGATTGTTGACCCCTAAAACTTATAACAGTCCTAAAACAAAAGGACCCCGAGAAATGAGAGCCAGGGTTCATCAATCAACGTTAGTGAGGAATTTGTATCCCACATCGACATTTTATCTCAACCAGACAAATTTCCATTAAAAAAATCAGTACATGTAGTATGTTGAGGCGTGTTGGCGCGAGTACCGATGCGCGACGGTCGCGGTTCACGGCGCGCCCTTTGTTCTGCGCGTGCGCCGCCGGACCCACACACCTCACCCCCCCTTGCCACACTCGTTTCGCCTCACCCTCGCACCCAGAGTCACGAAACTGTATCGATAGTGCACTTGGTTTGAGGTTTCATGTAATTTGCAAGTGTATGAAAGTTGGAAATTCAAATTACTTCTTCTTTCAAACTTCGGTATATCTACATACCGAAGTTTACTTAAGTAGCCTGAAGGGAAGGAGTTTCCAATTATTGGTTTTAATAGATTTAGTAGGTACTTATGCCAGGCAATACCGAGCGTGACTGACAAAGTTTTGAGGATGTACCTACTTAACTAATGACACCATGAGTAACAAACTTAGTTTCGGACGTGGGGTTTGAGGTTGTGGCAACACAGATAGATGATTTGGCAATCATGACTAGATAATTTTATTTAAATACAGGTATGCCTTTTATAAGCTTTATACAAATGTTATAGGTGTTTCTAATTTGCAGCGATATTAAGTTCTTATAGAATCACACACCTTAAGTAGGTATATGAATTGAGACCAATAAACGATATTATATTGACTAAGGAGCAGAAGTTTCCAAGTGGAACGTGTCTTTTGGCAGCTGGTCAGAAGTGTTGAAGATTGTGGCACTCGTTTTGTATTCCTATGCATCCACTTTTCTTCAATATTTTCCTTATTTCCTTCTCCTTCCCACACGATCAGTACTATAGGAGAATATTGAGGAAACGACGAAAAAATATCCTTTATCTATCTATTAATTCACTATAGGTATTAAATGCGGTTTGACAAATATTGTAAATTCATCTATGCATAAATAGGTAAAATCAAGAGACTACTGTTTAGACGTTTGTCAAGCTTTTTGGTAAGTTTATATTGTCGAAGCTGAGTGTGAACATGTGAGGTGTTAAGTTGGGCTACAGCTGAAAATCAGCGCTATGGTCACTTTCAGGACTGCAGCATAAGCTGAGCTGTGGCCTTTTGGTCACACAGCTAGACATTTCACTGCTTTTATTTTGTATATTGTTTGTTATTATTTACTCTAAGTTAAATGTCTTATCTTTCTCTTTTACATGTATGTTATGTGTGACTAATAAATGTATTCTATCTATCTATCTAATCAATGTTGGTGAAAACTAGCAACCTATACCATTTTAAATTTCATTGCTCGCTTTGACCTTTAACGTCAATTCGAATGTGAGTAATTTTCCTGGCAAAAGTCAATAACACGCGTTCACGCAGCGCTGCGGTGTGATTGAACAATAATAACAATAGAGCATCGTGCACATACAATATACATGTAACTGTGTGTATGTATTTATACAGGGGTCAGTAGTCGTTATTGTGTGATTTTTGACCGTTCGTGTGAGTTTCATCTCCCTGCACAGCGAGTAAATGTACAATATGTTTTTAAATGTTTATTTGATGTAATACGGAATAGATACTTAAAAGCATTTGTGAATACAGCATTTCCTATAATTTTTATTATCAAATAGAATTAATCTTAGTTCAATCATCTCTATAGCAACCTTATAGCAGATACTATCTTTTGTAATATTTGAGGTTTTACAACTCCACGATTTTTGACAATGGCAATATGTTTGAAGGTATCTATCGCATGTTAGGTTCCAGAGAAAAGCTAATTTTTGGTCTTACAACAAAGTTTTTAAAGCTTTGTCTGGGTAGGTTTTCTTTACTTAGAATCTTTGTTATGTAAATAAGAATAAGACAAACCGTCCACCGTACACTGCTCTCATAATTATCCTATTGAGCATAAATTCAAAATGATTATTTCTTTATGGAACTAAGCTCCTTATAGCAAAGACATCGAATATTTTGAAAAGTAGAAAATTTTAGCACTAAGTTTAATGTCTCATTAATGATTCCAACCAGTTACACAGATGTCAAACAAGTATACGTATTTACTGTTATAACAAGAAAAAAAAGTTGAAACAATTTTGAAGATTAAAGCTTATTAAAAGGTATAACGATTTTTTATCTGAATTTCAACATTTCTATATATGTTTAAATTATGGCACTTCATATGTGTAGACTGCTAATCTTTTTAGTAGACACAAAAACTATTTTATAAGTTTTAGTCCGACTGTAATATTTGCATGCTGAACTCAGTAGGCGAAATATAAAGAACTGAAAACTAGCCCTAAGAACTCTATAATGTACCTACCTACCAAACTTCTTTTAAGCAAATAAAGAATTTATCTTACTTAGCATTTAGAAGTCCTACGAACGTTCCTTCACGAACTCTATGGTTCTAAAACTATTTATATCATAATCGAATGCCAATAAATTCATAATATTTACATGGAACCATTGTGCTAAATACGTACACAGTTTTATTTTAAATATTGCACTGTTAATGTCACGAAGCTGATAATGACTACTGGGAATTATTCGTATCAAGGAAATGTCGCAATATTAATAATATAGTTTTGTCGTATAAAATATATAAATACGAGCTACGTACGTATGTTATCTTAGATGTTTTAAAGTACTTAGGTAGTCGCGTTTATTAACTGCTAGACTGAAATATCTAAATAAAATAATTAAAATATAAGGAATTTGTAGGAAGTATTGTGAAATTTTGTATGTTATGATAAGATTTGATAAGGATGTTAAAAAAGGAAATAGAATTCTAATGCAAATGTTTTTTCAATTTTAAAACCTCGCGATTTTCCGCAACAAATTGTTACTGCCTTAGTCATACTCTAGAAAAAAAACCAAAAGAAACATATTGTAGTTGTCTCTGGTAGGTAGGTATAGGAAATAAAAAAATTACAAAGTATTTATCTATTAACGTTCGACTTCTGTAGCGTTGCTTTAAATGACTATAATATAATGAGATGTCAATGCAAATATTATCTGCAAAGATTTTAGTTCTCAATTACTAAAGTTTTTACAATTAGGTACTTTAACAGTGTTTGTAATTACAAGCTTGATATGCCTGTGCTTAAATAAAAAACATCTCTATTACATTCGGTTTAAATTGTTTATGGTATTATTTTCGTAAAGAATGTCGTTCTGACAAAAATTCCGTTGTTTGTTTCGCCCTATTTTACCGACATCCAATTATTCCTCGCTTCGTTGGAAATGTCAAACTACTTTTTTTAAAAGTAACAAACGAAGCATCCGATGAACAAACGCGAGAACAAATCACTCAAGTGTCGTATTAACAAATACAAGTATTTTAATGAAGGTATTGTAATGAGCGACAAATCCCTTGACATTGGGGGAAAGACTATAAATTGTGACCGAAATACTGAATTGCGCGGTATCTGTAGCCACCTTGTGATCTTTACTAAGCTAAGTTTGGCGTTTACGTAATTTAAGCGGGAATGTTGTTTTTTATGGGATGTTTGACATTATTGAGTTGTCTGTGGTAGTATTTTTAATGTGCCTATTGTTTTTGAGTGAGAGCAACATACATAGACAAAGAGTCTTTTTTCTATTGAATAGGAAATGTGGTAGTTTTTGTAGGGGTATTTTAAATTTAAAAACCGTTGTAGAATTATTACGTAGTAACTCGTAGTCGTAGGTACCTCTGATATTTAATTTGCAAATTTGAAAAATATGTCATATTGTTACATTTCGAAAAACCAAAATGCTTGACGAATACCTTCATAAGTGTTCATCGTCACAGTAAAAAAACCCTATCCTTATAAAAGTTAGCTCACTTATTGATAGTAGCTTTTATTTGTTTAACCTTATTTCTATTCTAAAAAGTAATAAACTAATAGGTAACTTAACTTACATTGATCCGCTAAGTATACGAGTAAAACCGCGGGCGTAACTTAGTAGTGGTAAATAAGCATACCTATTAAGTTTTTACCTATATTAATTACTGACAAGTAAATTTAATAGCTGACTACTGATTAATAGTTGGTCATCTTTTTATGTTCTTACTTATTGGTTGGTTTGCTGGTAGATATTAGGTATTATACTTATCTATATATTAATAATCGCTACTGCAGGTTTTAATATCTGCGGTTTTATGGACGGTTTCCGCTCTAACATCCTTTTTTTTTCAAACTACATGACATGGACACTATTAACAAACAAATCGAGTATGACTCACTAGTTGTTTAAGTGAACCCTCATTTTAAAATCTTAAACTGTTTTAAACTAGCTTATGGTCATTGGTTCGTTCGTGTTTAGTATTAGTTTGAATACACTGAGTTAGGTAGGTAGGTATCGTCCGTAAATTATTTTGCTTTTATCTTTAAGTAAATGTTCCTAACCTAGGTAATTGGGTGCCTACTTATTTCTGATTTCTCATTTTACAAAGTGTTATAAATATCAATCATTATAACGGTATCGTACAGTTTGATAAATAGGTATTAGTTATGATCATAACAAACGGTGTTCCCAGATACCTCATGTAGTGACTATTATGCTCCCTAATATATAGTAGGTATATAAACTTATGAAGCGTTGAACAAAAGTCGTCAATAGTGTTGTGTCGCAGTCGCAGCATCACATCTCGCGAGACGTGCGTCGTGGGGCGTGCGCGAGGCGGAGCGGGGCGGGGCAACCAATCGGGCGAAGCCACGCCTCGCGCTCTCGGGTCGAAAGGTCGCACTCGCACTCACACAAACCACACTGAGAACGCACTTGATTCACTTAAACAGACACTAGACTAGTTGATAATTTATGTAAAATCTTTTGAATAGGTACATAACACATCAGTGAGTTAGTGGCCTTGAATATAGAATCTTTGCTTTGTCACACTCCAATCACTCGATGTATTAATTAAAACAATTATGACAAGCTACATTGTAAAATGCTGTAAATACTTTTTTTTATATATTTTTGAAGTGGTAGGTACAAAGTAATTACTCAAATTCCAAATAAGTAGATTAACTGTAGTTCCAATTTCGAAAATACGAAAAGTCGTGAAAGATGCAAACACCAACATAATACTTATCAACATAAGGAGATTAAAAATATGAACAAAGAAAATTGAACTGTCCAAGATCTTTAATCATTTAACTATTAAGTCTTATTTAGGTACTTAATGACAAAACAAATACTTTAATATTCCCTTTAATAATGATATTTAAACAAATAATATTCCTACTAATGTAGGTATGACGACCGTTTTAAAACATATTTTATTGCAGCGTAAAGTGACCTTAGCAAGCACACTCACAACCACTGCAATGATGAGACTAATCATTAAAAGTTGATGGCTATTATTATGGCTCGCCCTACTCAGACTTCTCGACCCAGTCTATCTAATCTCCTGATGTGGGGCGCAGTTACAAAATTTTGAAGTTCATATATTGTTAACATCACATAGGCACGTGAATGTTTAAAATTTTTCTTTGTTTTTCAACAATAATAAATAAAGTATCATAAATATTGTTGGACTCATTTTCCTGACAGATTTCTCTCAAAAAGGAAATTGGATGAAACGGGTATTTTACCTAATAAAATTCTTTTAGTATTCTATGAGTTGAGCAATTCAAAAGCAATACAATATTTTGATAATACTAAGTAAAATAATAATAGTCCCAAGCTAAGCAGATCTTGTGTTATGGGTACTAGACAACTGATACAAATACATATTATGTTTTTTTTTGTAAATACGTCTATATTATACATAAAAAAAACCCAAACTCCGAAATAAATATTTGTATATCGTACAAACATTTGGTCCGACCGACGAAGTAATATTTTTTACGCGATTGTACACTGACTGTGGGAAGCCGAGACAGATACCTACGTAAATAGGGCGATACGAAGTTCGCCGGGTCAGTTAGTAGGTACTTATATAAATATAGAACATTTAATTGAATTTTCAAATCATAAATTAAACAGGGTAAAGAAGGTTACCTAATAAACGATTTTGTTGTTATTTAAAACACAACAAATTTTGTGTAATTCGATATGTAGTTTAATATCAATTTGCTTCAATCGTCTTAATAAGAATCGATTTCATTACACGGTATGTTATTCGATTCAAACCTATGTGTTACTAGAGATCGCGTGGCGGTCAAAATTAGACCGCTTTAAATGTCTTGTTTCAGTAGATTTTTGTACCATTGTCAAAAATTAAGTACATTAGGCTCGTATAGTTTTATGTAACCATTAATACATATTCTTAATTTGTTTTGATTTTAGGCGCCAAAGTTCTTTAAAAGGGTAGGTCAAATAGTTTTTTAAAGTTTAAATTAATCTGACAAAACATTCCTGCCTATTGAGCATCAATTAAGTGGGTGTATATGGATCAATAAGTATAAGTACACTCATACTGAAAACAGCGCGTAATTAAATATGTATACCTAGAAAAAGTTACATATAGAAAGTAACTAAAAAAACAAGTTATATTGGATTAAATAAAGTTCATTACAAGATTTTATTAGATCAAAACCCATTACAACTTAATCGTAATTGTTTCAGCTAAAACCTGCTAATTGTAGTGTCGTGGAAGAATCAGTAACCTTAGACCTTGTGGCAGCTGTGGCTCGGCTTGTCGCTCTTTTTTTATTTTATTATCTTTAACGTAATTCTACACCCGCGAAAAGTTAAAGCCGTTGCTTTTTTGTCTTGGAAGCACGCGCTTGACTCGCCATATGGTGGCTCCCCAACAGACGAGCAATAAGTGGTTTTGTTACAATTTTTCATCAGCTCATTCTTCGTAGTCGATTAAACGAAACAAAACATTTTTATTCAAACTACTGCCACGCAATAGGAAATTAGTAAAATACTTTTTTTTCCTAGTAGTAAATACAAATATCGAACAGGCTAACAGATCCACCACAGTTACTTTTAGTCCATTATGTAACTGTTGTGCGAAAATGATCTACATTCGAGTATTATATTTTATAATCGTACGAAGAAACGCTCATATCGCGCCAATTCCCATTTGGGAACGGAAGTCGAAATATGAATTTTTAAAATTAGAAGCAATGCGGAGCGCAGGTGAGCGCTGTGTGACAGGCGACGACACACCACGAGCGCTACCGAGGACTGCTGTTTTGACATAAATAATTTAGTCTCCCTAAATAAATTAATCACGAATTTTAACATAATTGATTAACGCTACAGACTAAATGTTTATAATAATATTAATTATGTTTTACAATACTCATGGATCGTTGCGTGAAATCTTTTGTTTTCCTTCCCATAAATACCGAACGTTTTCTTAGTTTTAGCTAAATAACTATTTTACACACAGTTACTGTATTTAATGATTTGCACCCTATATATTTATGTTTATTAACAAACTTTACAATGATATATGATAACCAGGATCCATGAACTAGTAAGCAGTAGTAAACTATTAAGCCAGGTGCAGATTTGAAACTGAAAATAATTGATTTGTCAGTTTAGAAAAATTATGAATACACAAAATAATAGCTCGAAAACTACATTATTCTCGGATAAGAGGAAATGGTTGTCAGCAGAGGTGTTTAAATCAAATTCAAAATTGGAACATCTTTCGACAGGAAACGGTAAATATATTAAAGTCGCGATGTGAGAGCAATGGCGTCGCACGCAATGCTCATTGTGTTTCATAATTATTCGGTATTATCTAACATTTTTATGTATTTGTTCCCGTAGTGGAGTTCAGTTAGCTATGTCACCGCTTATCCGCAATAATACGAACTTTGTTTTGGAAGAAAGTGATTTCCTTTAAATATGCAATACATTAAAAGAATGGATGACTATTTGATAACTACGTTAATGATACATTTTAAGGTATGGTTATCATGATTGTTACAAGAGTAAATATCATTGGTACGTAGAAAAGCTAAAAGTCAGTATAACAGTTTATCTATGACCTCAACTTGCGTTTAAAAATAAAGAGTCGCAATCGTTTTCCTGCGAGAGACCGTCGGAAAATCGACTAACACCAGATCCACCGATATTTATTACCAATAAAATAGCTTATAGCACACCCGATAATAATTACAAACACTTTTTTTACTCCACTATTTGTGTATCGAATTTAAACAAAAAATGTCGGAGTTTAGTTTTTAATAAAAATAATTTTGAGCTTACAATAATATCCGGTCGAATATTATTATGTTGGTATTAATTTATAATGGCAGTAGTGCTGTCGCAGCAGATGTTAGTCGAGATTCTAATTCAATTTTACCAAGTCCTTCAACGTCTTTTGGTTGATCAAGGTGGTTTTAAATTTTAACATTCGCTTACAGAAAATCAGAAATATAATTAATGATTTACTAAAAAATAGATTCCGATATTAACTAGGCCTAGAACGCAGTGAGTGTATGAGAATGAAAGTAGCGGTCCAATAAAACCTTCACAGAGCTTAGCAAATCGTTCAGCTATTACATTGTCTAGACTCAATAAAATGTAGAGCGAAGAAACGGCAGAGAACGCTTTTTTGAAAATACATCACAAAAAGTGATACACAATTCACTTCTATATAGAACCTGCTCTATTTATATATGTATATACATTATAAACATTAGTATGTAACAAAAATTTTAACAATACAAAATACTTGTTTTTTTTTAAATAAAATTAGTCTACTTTTGTCATGTTTGTTGACATATTTGTTGTTTTTACCATGTCATAGTCTATATTAAAAATGGCAAATCGTGTGCATTATGCCGTGTCTATGGCGTTAGTTGTCGGTATGCGCGGCAGGTGCTCAGCCACCTGCGCACGCGCCGACAGTCGTTACAAAAACCGTGTGCGAGGCACGAGGGGGTTGCACCACGCTGTAAACACTCACCGTCATACTTAGGACATAGCTGACATAAGGGAAGCCATTAAAACTGCATCGATGTATTAATAATACTTGTTCAAAAGCCGATTTATTTAAGCCGAACAATTGGAAGGTAAGAAATATCAAATAACATTTGTAAGAAATTCGGTGACAAGGCTTCCTTTTCTACTTCTTTTTGACTAAAGTAATTGTAATTCGTTTATTCTAATGGTTAGCAATATATATCTAGTTGGGCAAAGGTTATTATTTTCATAAAGCGACTCATTATATTCGACTAAAATTCTCGTATTACGTTACTATAAGAAGGTAGGTACATATTTAATTTAACGTTTTTTGATCCGTGCAACACGAAGTTTAGGGCCATTTCCGATATTAACTTTTTAAATAGGTTATTATATTGTTATTCTAGACTAGAGTGTGTCTATAACATAACAACATACATATAAAACTTCTGTCAACAGTATTGTACCTTCATCAAGTTTCTTAGATTTAAATTAATTGATTCATTCATCCATTGTAAAAGAAAGCTATAAGCAAGTAAATCACATGTGGGCATTGTATTGTGTGATAGACATAAAACTGCAGGCAGGATGTAGCGGCGCTACAGACGACGGAAGTGGCGGCGCGAGCGCATCAATGACGGGCTACGTGACCTGCTGTTTGTGACGTCACACCCATTCAGTTTTACTTCTTAAGTAATGTGTTAAATTTGGATGAATAATATATTAAAGCTATTGTGTAATCGAGTTGAGTAATAAGATAGTGCGAAATCGATAAAAATAACCGCAACTAAAACTCGACTCTGCAACCAGATGTGCCTTTAAAGTTTAAAATTGGAACAACAATCATTCCAATTGATTACGTGTAAAGCAGCAACATTTCTTGAGATCGTATTGTCTATGTAATGATTAGTCTGAATAGTAACCTTAAGGATAAAACTTCATTAGAAAACGGATGCAACTCATGTCGTTATTGGATATCCTTGTTTTGTTTCATCTCCAAACATCCCTATCCTGAATACCAAATCGATTTATGTCTACTGTAAAGGAGTTTGACCAAAAGGAAGTGGACCCAAGTAGACTCAGTACTGTCTGCTTGTTTTCTTTCCATTAATTGAAAACTTTAAACAAAATTATCGGCAGGATTTAAAACGATTACAAAAGCTTATGAGGATTACGGCGGGTAGCTACCGGAAGTAGCCATATTAATTTATGAATGAATTGAACTATGTACGTGATGTCGTTGACGAGTCCATGACGTCATACGCCGCACTGTACTGTATTCAGTTCGCGAAATTCAGGATTCAAAAAATGGAATGAACTCTAAATTCTTAAGATTTAATGAAGTTATTCTAATGTCACCTGCTTAAATGTTTTAAATTTGGAACTGATTTTCAAATTACTTTTTTTAAACATTACTAATGAAGTAGATCGACTGGTTGTTTTTTGTAACAATCGACTAATAAATAAGATGGTATTTGTTGGTGATAAACTTTGGTACAATGCACATGTCTCTTAGGTCATGGGCCAACAGCTGCGATGTTAGACAGGTGTTTCTGATGTGCCTTCTTGTTAGAGGTGTCCTTAGGTCATAATTTTACTGCATTTTAGTATCTACTTGTATTAACGCACTATACTTATTTTACAAATAAGGGGCAATATTATGCTTGGAGGAGTAATATATATTTTAAAATGTTAATTAAGATCATTTGCAATGCATTAGCAATAGAGAAACCTGAAGTAGAACAAGAAGTATATTTTTTTATTTCACTGACCTTTTGTTTCAGTAGTTAGTCATTCTGATAAAGAAATTGTGGGATCGATTGTAGTGTAGAACGAATGATTGTGTGATTATTTATTAGAATAAGATTACTACTACACTACAAAGGCATATATGCCTGGGTGAAATTTATTTATGACTACTTTTTGTCCGCGTCTCCGCCCGCGTTTAAGTCGGTTATCGTGGTAAATAGTAGCCTATGTTCTTCCTCAAGAATCAAAGGATCTCCATTGTAAAATTCAATCAAATTTATTCTGCGGTCTAGCCGTGGAAGCGTAAGAGACGGAGCTACTTTCGCGTTTATAATAATAAGTATGGGTTTGTGTGTGTATTTACTTGTATATAAGTATGTTCATCAGCTGCAGTGCTGTAGCTAAAGCACGGGCGGACTGTAAATAGTTTAAAACTAGACGACGAAGACGAGTTTGTCAAGTTATTCATTCTATTTTTACTCGTATTATTTATCACATTAATTTTTTACACTATACTTATAATACATTATTTAGTAAGAATAATCATCATTATCGTCATCAAAAACTTTTAACGTTCGACTACTGGACATAATACTCTACTGCGAAAGGAGGATTGGTTTACTATATAGCCATAATTGTTAAGTTATTAATTTTGAAAAATATTTTTTTGAGGATAATAAAAAAAAAACATGGAAAAGGTCTGAAGGTTTGTGTATTCACTCAATAAAACATTTACCTTCGACCTCAGTTTAAGTATACGCTTTCTTACAAGAATAATTCTTATTTTAAATTTCCTTCAAACCTAAGAATATGCGTCCCGCTAAAGACGGGACCTTTATGGTACCACACATTGGCACAATAAATGTATAGTTTTATTTCGCCCAATCGATGTTACTTTTGTACGTATTCGAGTAAACTAAAGTAAGCTTCTCTATAAGTATATTCCTTATACACACCTCATATGCACACGGAGAAAATACTAGAAATTTCCCAAAAAAATCATTAGTGTTTGGTTTTTGACATTCGTCAGTATGTATAATATCACAGTAGTTGTCACGACAGCGAGATTTGCTGCGTGCTGTAAAAGGAAGGAAGCGATTACTGAAAGGTGATCGACCTGCACCGTTACCTCTAGCCTCCGAATGGTCAACGTTTATGATCGCGTCGCTTGTGCCAGCAATACACCGATTAAATCTGAAGCTGTCCTATGAATATTCAAGATATAAAACTACGTGTTGTGCTTAAGAACAAGTACGACTTAATTTACAGGGTAATGAGGTATTATTGTTAGCATAATGTCGTTAATGTTATTTATGTATCGACGTACCATGTTTATGGAAATCACAGAAGTCAAGATTCAAGGACGTGGTTCTAAATAGACCGGATTTTTAGATTTAGGTTGAAGGTTAACTTTTATTGGGTTTATATTTACAAGATAATAAATGCTTTTATAATGATGTGATGGCGTTATTATACAAGATTAAGGGCAAGGTTTACTGTAAAGGGTAAGGTTGGAAAACAGCTTCAAATCTAACTATCATTTTTGTTGTATACAGAAACATTACGCTCACTGATTGTCGATATATTTGTCCCCCCAAAAAAAGACGTCTGTCAACTAAAAAAAAATGATATTCAGCTTGTAATAGAGAAAAATGTAAACCAACCTTAAGTTATATTGTGACAAAATAAATGATTTTGTCTTTTGAATTCCTTCTATAATATTTATTTAGGATATTATAAAGTAGTTTGAGGTTTTCTAAAATTAAAAAAATGCAATTGTCAGTGGTCTTTGACAGGTAGTGATCATTAAACGATTATTTCAAGTTTCTTAATGGCGAATTAAGTTCATTTAGCGTCGGTTTAGCGAGCAAATGACAGATCAATAAATTTCGATTTAATTATAATGTTTTTCAACTTTAATAGACGTGTGGTCTCTTGTAAATTAATTTTTATGTTATCAATAGAAATAATTATAAACTTGATTTTCCTGTAAATGTTTAACTAAGAGCAAGGGTGTTCGAAATGCAGAAAAAATGTGGTGGCCATTATGGCGGAGTTTTTCAAATTGATCGATAATATGTTAAAGTGCGGACCTAAATATTAATGTGAATATCTTTTTATCTAAATAATCCTCTCTGGGTTTAATGACACTTTTATTCTATTTAATATGAAGCTCTACTCCTAATGTTGTTATGGCAAATTTCCAAATATTTCAACAAAAATGAATTTTAATGTATAATTTCATAACTATGACAGTAGAGAAGGTGATTTTGAAATTTAGTTAAAACGTACTAAGTAGCTACCTATGACTAAAAAAACGCCGTTCGCAATATTTTTTGTTTTTCTGCTACATGCTACATCATCCTGAATTATTCCTAATTCCTGAAAGAACTAGTGCCATTACCTATTTCTAATTGGTGGCATTTTGTTTTTTTTTATTGCCTGCCAATTTTAACGATTAAACATTACGGTTAATTAACTAACTTCACTTTGAGCGTCTGGCCAATTATCCCCAAAAAGCGGGACACCACAATTTTGATTCAAAAAGCAGGAAGTCTCGCCAAAATCGGGACGTCTGACCACTATCTAAAGTTAAATATCAGATAATACTTGTCGTGTTGTCAATTATATTAAAAACAACTTATTATTATTTATTAACCTTCAAAGAATGGTCAATTCCTAATGAACTGTTTCCCTAGCAGCTATATAACTTTGAAAGTATTTGTATTCATACCTTTCTTATTTAAAGTAGCATGTTTCAGTGAAACACACGTCAAGATAACACTTCAGCTCATTGAGATGTGTGTGATTCATAAGTGATTCATTTAGATAAACAATATCCAACACCTTAAGATAACAGGTGATTTAAATCCTAAAGATACCCACAATCCTCTAGCGAAAGATTATGACGTTATCTCATGTTAATAAGTAGATATTGTCGAGAAGCTGATCAGGGCTGTTAGCAGGATTTTCACGTAGTTTATGTATGCAAATGTAAGCTGTGTGACAATACTGCAAAGCTTTTTATGCGCGTCACGCGGCGGAAGCGCGGACGGGCGAGGTGCGCGGGCGCAACCCCGCGCCCGCCGCCGGATCCAACATGGCGTCGGCGAAAGTGCTTCCGCTCCCTACTTGAGAGTTCTCAATGAAGCGCTGCTTATTTATAACGTAAATGTGTTTATGATTTAAATAAATGTAGAGCTTTTATAAAGATACGATTTGTCAGCGTTCATTTACCTTGTCCGCTTCCTGTGTTCAATGAATTAAACAGTTTTATTGAACGAGAGATAAAAATTTGAATTTAACATTTGTTTTATTACTCATTTGCCATATAATATTTTTTTATAACATGACAGACATATTATTGTAATGTATTGCATTGGGATTATATTTACGGTACGATGCTGTCACTGTGCTGATACTTGGTACATTTTAAAAAACAATTATGCAGACGAAGGCAACATCGAAAAGGACAAATACATTGAAATGTTATTTTCATATTAGAATTTTATTTTTTAGAATAAATAAAGTGTAAAATTTACTGTTTTTGGATTTTTTATTTCAGTAGGTAATGTTACTCAGAAAGAATCAATATACATTAAATATTTGAATCTATTACTAATAATTAAATATCATGAATTAACTTTCAAATTATAAAATTAAAAAGAGATCTCAAAAAAATCCTTTAGTAACAGTGATTTAGTTTACTTGTTTTCTATGTATTTAAATATTATATTGTTAATACCCTAATATCTAGTACATTTTAAATGCAATAATATCTAACAGAAGAATCTAGGAAAGCTTTCATTTGCCTGATTATTTAATAGAAATGTAAAAAAGACTACAAATAAGCTTATTTCTCATCTCGTATTATAACTAGCAAAATTTAACGTCCACCGAGAAATGCAGAAAAATGCAAAATAATATAATTAAAATCTACACAATTAAATAATAACAGATTGTAATTTTTCTTTGATCAAATGAGTAGTGTTTAAGTATAAACTCTATAACATACCCGTTGGTAATATGAAGGAAGGGTCACACATAGTATCCAGTGCTGGATCATACGCAAGTCTGTTCTGTTCACCATAATGCAACTTGCTTGTATTAGGCACTGTTTGTTCATAACTCAACCTAGCAACACTAGCCAACGCTTGTTCATAGTTCAACCTATTATTGTCCCTTTGCTGCTCCGTCTGGCTCTCTGGGTACGGTTTCACTTTAGCACTATAGTCTGTGAAGTTGAGTTTTGTGAGTGTGGACATCGGGATGTCGATAGGCACCGCGCACGGGGGCACGGCGGCTTCGCGCGGCGCCTCCACCAGAAGCATGGCGGCCCCAGCACCTGCCCCCGAGCACTTCTGCACCGGTCAACAACACATAACACCGACGCACTGATTTTAATATTTTTAACAACTATATTTACTATTCATCAACTTTTATTTCAAAAATATCAGCTTAGATATCTTTCTATAAGTTTATTATTTATCTATCGTTATTTATTAAATAGCACAATTATTATCGTTACTTTATTTTCACTAAGTTGTGTGACTGATCGCGATTAAAATGACGAGTACGAGCTTTCGTTAGCGGGGAGAGAGAGCTATAGCACCGTATGGCGTCGCGCCTAATCTCCGACTGAGAGCTTTCGGGCGGATCGACGATCGAGAGGGCGGCCGTGGAAAATGCTGTCCGAACGGTGCCGAGGATAACCGAACGCACCCGAGCGGCTACGAACGCACCCGAGCGTCTACGAACGAACACGACCTGTCGCGTCACCTGCTACACGACCAACTGTTGCGCGACCGTTGATTTTTTGCCAACCCTCCTGATGAGTATCAGGAAAATTAGCACAACCTTACATCGTGTAGACACAACAAACAATATAAATTCAGTTACCATATCATGTACAACTAGTTTTCTTTTAACCTAGTAATCAATAATTTACGTCGCGATTAACTACTCGTATTAGTGGTTTACGTGTGTAATATGGAACTTCTCAAGTGCAATCCAAATTAAGTAGTAAAGTAATGCTACTGTCTCTGTAATATTAAAACAGTAGGTATATTACCCACTTACTTAATACATTTTACTCATACATTAGTGACACGAAATTTGACCACAAAGTGTTCTTTTGTCACATTGTATAAATACTTTATAATTTTTTATATAAACTTTAGGATTTATGCATATTTAATAGGTAGTTATTACGAGATAACAGGACACACATAAGGTTGTATATGTTTAAGTTACGTCTAAATAAATCACACTTAAAAGTACTTAGGTATGTATTTACTTATATTCACAACATCACCTTATAATAAATATTTAATTCTTGTTACGCAGTTATTTTCCTGTTGGTTATCATTTAAGGAAAATGCTATCGGGAGTAAATGTGGCACGAAATCCAGTCATAAATTCAGAATATAGTCAGATGTCAAAAAATAAAAAATCTACCTACTTTAAGAAATTGGTGTAATATATGTACTTCATTTTAACAATGACTAACAGTTTATAATCTTTCTTGCTTGATGGTTCCGTTGCAAGGTTCAATCAAGTAGATGAACACGCTATTTCTAGACGTGTTAAAAATTGATGAGCAATCAAACAATCTGTTTTCCTAGAGGGCCTGTAATGTTTTAGCGTCGCATTTACATCTATGCAGTATTGGATATTTTTTATTTTTCCAATAAGAAAATAATAATAATAGTTTATTGATAATCCATCTTTGATACAGTAAGAAAGTACGTTAATGGCTGCAATAGTTAAAACTGTGACGCAGCCATTAGCGCTCACATCCGTGGATAACCACGGATGTGAGCGCTAATGGCTGCGTCATTTTCTGTTGACTATAAAGTCAACAGAAAATCAAGAAATTTAACACTAAAAAAAATATATATACATATATATATAAATATTTAATATCCAATAAGATGATATTTGAATATGTCATTCAACAGAATCAATATTCAACTATGTATTGATTTTTATACGACATCCTTTACTCAGTTGTTCAATAGTAGCGTTAAATAACTATTACAATATACGATACCTATAATAAAAATATATTTTTGATTTAATTCAGAACGAACAAATAAACTCGGGAACGAATGAATTTTGCGATGCGAAGACAGGTATTTAGAGCATCTGTGCAATATTTATTTTTCAATATTCATAGAGATTAGTGTGTCTCCTAACCAGATTCGATTATAAAACAGATTAAAACTAAAAAATATATCGAATTAAATCCTAGACATTAACAACGCATCTCTATTACCGCCGTACAGCTGTTCAACTCGTATAGATCATTTCGAACCTGAGAAAAAAACAGTTGGATTGTTTCACAAAGGCGTGTGTAGGTAAGTAACGTCGCGTATCATAATTACGTTATAATAATGACCATGACGGCCGACCTTGGAGTCGATTCCCATTGTTTGGTACTACACCTACTACATACTTGAATTTTAAATGTAGCCATTCGCCTTAATGTAACAATACCGAATAGCGAATACAGTTGTTCTTTTTACGTAATACTTCATATTGACGCTTTGGTTTTCATTACGTGATGGGAGATTGTAAATATATGTAAGTATTAAAAAAAGTTTACCGTTCGCCCTTGATACATTAACGGAGGAGTTTTTTTATGCTTCAGTTTTACGGAAACCGAAAGTCTCTAGCACTATTCGTGAGTATTGTATTTTTTTTTACTTTTTTTTTATTTCGCAAGCCAAGGCACACAAAATTTATGATTTTAATATTTTAACAATAAAATTTAGGATATCTTTTTCGATGAAAACGAATGAATGATGGAAAAAAATAAGGAATGGCAGCAGATATTTGAGTAGGCGGTGCAAATACAATTCAGATACTCCAGGATGTTGACAAAAGTTGCACTTAACTGAAGACAGATGCGTTTAGCATTGCGATAAGATGGAACTCGATGCGATGGGAGGGCACGAGCTAGTGGGCTGTGCCGAACTGGGTCAAGTTACAGGGGTGGGTACTGCGACACAAAGGTAGTGAGGGGAGAGGATCGTTTCGGGCATAATAGCCACCTGAGCACGTGTGCCACCGGATACACCACGCTATTGTCTACCGGAGGAAGCGATTTCGACGCCATCGGAAGATACGACGCCGATTTTTTGTTAGTATGCTATAACTCCGGCACAACTATAATGACTAGTGCGTGATAAGGGAGAAAAGTAACTATTAATAAACATAAAGTGGTATCGTCTAATTCGTGACAACTAGACCTCACAGGCATTGAATATGTAGTAGAGCGCTGATTTTTGGTACGAAGTTCCTTATGGGGCGTTGCGGAGGGATTGCCTGGGTATCGCAATGGTAGCATATGCGAATGCTGTGCTTGAGGTCTCGGGTTCGAATTCCGGGTCGGATGAAATGTTTGTATGATCTGCAAATATTTGTTTTTTCGAAGTTTGGATGTTTTCTGTGTATAATATGTATGACTAGCTGAACCCCGCGGTGTTACCCGCGGTTATTGTTGTACCGCGAGTAACGCCGCGCGACAAAGTTAGTCTAAAAAAAGTAGCCTAAGTTACTCCCCGGATCATCAGTTACCTGCCAGTGAAAGTCCCGTCAAAATCCGTCCAGCCGTTCCAGAGATTACCCGGAACAAACAGACAGACAGACAGACAGACAAAAAAATTTTTAACTACATTTTTGGTATATGTATCGTGTATACATACATATGCATTTAGTAAAAAACGGTTATTTTAATATTACAAACAGACACTCCAATTTTATTTATTTGTATAGATATGATGACGTTGTGTGTTAGATGTTCGAAATATTTGTTTATTTTTATTATATATTTTTTCTATTATCTATCAGAAAGTTTCAACAGATATAGAAACAAAACAAGTATTAAATTATACTCATTTACAACCTTCTTTATGTATAACAACAAACGTAATATGTAGGTTACGAGTTTTAAACTAGGAGAGTAAGTCGAGGGAGCACACACGAAACGCAATTAGCGAGACGAGAGCACTACGCGACGCGCGTCTTTCCACCGGGAAATGGCGCGGGAAATGAGTTTTCAATATTTGAATAAACGTTCTGAGGAAATAAACATTGCGGTGAATATTGTCTGCGATTGTGGAACAATCTCCCGACCTGTAACAGTAGTGTACGAGGAAATAGCACCGCTGTTATAGACGGGTGATGTGTGCAAAAACCAAACGGAGTTGTTTCAAAGGTATTAGTTGCGACAGGAAAATGATAGTGATAACGATAGCGAATACCATAAACAAGTTTTCAAAACCTTTAAAACAGCTCAAAATGTACGCAGTTGATTCATTCCAGGAAATATATAATATAATTTAATATAAAATATATAAGAATAGTGATACCTACTGTAAATAGGTACATAATGTTACTGTAGATGCTGGTTGACAGGCAAGCCTCTGACGACATATTTTTTTAAAAAGAATATAAACTATAAATCAATGTCTGATGAGCATCAGTCACCTCAAGGAGGCGGCATTTAAAAAGGTACAAATTACGTATGACATCGGCGTAATATCGATCGCAAAAACCCGGGCAGATATCGAAACATGCCGGTGGCGGGCAATCGATATTCACAAAGTAAACTCCCAATACCCAGGCGTCGCGTTTAAATTTAAAAATAAAATTTACCAAGGAATTCCCTGCTTTGAATTACATTAAGTGTAAACAATAAAGCGTTAGTGAGCGTATCGGCTGCGGCAGGCGACGGAAGTCAAGATAAACAATCTTTTTTAGATAAAAACTCTGAAAACAGTCCATAAATCTGTACCACGGTTCGGCAACATTTCATCCAGAACTGTCAAAGCGAAAATAGTGATGAGCTTCAACGCCGCCTACGGTTGCATGTAATTATAGTATTTTTTTAAGCAACGTTCCTAACCTTTGCACTAATTAAAAAGCGCATCGCATCCGGTGCTGTCGATTATACGAAGTGATTGAATCCTAATTTAAATTTCAATTTATGTTCTATATTAGCCCCGGCTAAGGTTTGAAATTTTTACTTCCGGTGAATTAAGGATACTATACATTATTCTGTGACATTCATTAACTATAATTTGTTTTATATTTCGAAGACCGGCTATAACATTAAAAAGCAAATTTTTATGAGATTTTGTCGGACAACTATTATTTGTTAAGCGTAGCTCGCTGTAGTTTTTGTCAACGATGTATGGTACGACGTTAGACGATGTTACTCAGTGGACTGTGTTTTAAATTGGAGCGAGTCCGGGACGTCACTTCCGGTACCAATAATTTATTTCTCTCGGCCTCCGTCATGTGTCGCGATGGCGCATGATTCGACATTTATCCACGTTTATATTTGGAACGATTTCTGAGAACATTATGATTGTGACATATTCTTGATCCAGACGCGACCTCGCTTCTTTGCTTTTCACATGTTTAGATGCACATATTTTATTCTACACAAAATAGCAAATCTACTCTTAATATACTATTCTTTCTACTTTTTGAAAAACGGCTGTAGTTATCATAAGTACGCAATGAATCGTTGAATACAACACTTCAGTTTAAAGGTCAGTTTACTATATGTAAATTAATATATCCTGTCAAAATGTAAGTGTTCGAATGAGTGCAGTTGACGCTCTTCTTAAACTTGGTAAGATGATCCCCAAGCATAAATTAAATTATGCAGCTAATCTACTACTAATTTAATGTATTAATATTCCTATACTACTATGGTTATCACGGTTTTATCATTAAACAAACAAATTCAAACAATTTGACATGATATGTATTAGTTGACAAGCCTAAATAAATATCGCAAAAAAGAATTGTTATCGCGGGTTTAAATATCGAACAAAAAGTGGTAAGTCAATGAGCGATGCGTGGAACATTCGTTGTTGTGACAGCAGGGGCAGTGTTGCGAAGGACAACGGCGCCCACGCTGTCCGGCCAACGTCCCTCCCTCCCGCGATACACCCCCCCTTGTTCACCCGCCTGTTCACCCTGGTTATACTGATAACGTATCGGGAACACAATACATGGTATTCAATATATAATACCCATATGTCCAAGATTGTGAACTTTGAATATCTATATTTTAATACGTGAAGCCAAAACTTTATACTTGTTTTACGAAAATTGCGAACCGAGGTGTATGAAATTTGGCACAGTTAAAGTATTTTAAAGGAGTAGTGCTAAAGTGAAAAAAGAAAACACAAAGAAAAAAACTTTGGTTGAATTTCGATCACTATTGGGTATGTACGTTTTTATTCTGCATATTTTTTATTATTTCAACTAAAAATGAAAATAAATATACCTACTCAATATCAAGATATAAATTACTACTGATGATATCTATGTATATAATATGATAAGAACTTAGATGTGCCAAGAGGGAACTGCAGTACAGTATAAAGAGCTGAGGATACATAAGCACGGGCTTTTTCCGATACTAGGTAAGATTTTCTTCACTCGAGTTAACATTTTTAATTGTTATTTATGGGACTTTATCATTGTTTCTTGAAAACATATAAAACTATCAAAATTTAGATTATATTCTTCGTTTAAAAACATTTTGTAAATTTGTCTAAGCATTATATGGATTTTAGGTATAACGCTTTCTATACTGTCTTCTTGATGTTTCATTCAAAAACAATTTCCAACCACACTGACACTGAGTAATAACAAAATACTTGCCTTATTGACAGTTAGTAAACCGACTGTATTCTAAAAGTATCAAAATTGTTGGGCTCAATAATAAACAAACTCCGGTATAGGTCAGTATCAAGAAAAATGACAAACTCATGTGATTTACTGGTGGCCAGAACGCAAGCAAGACTTAAACTTAACGAGACTTAGCAATTAAAATACGCACCACCTAATAACGGATAATGAAGACTCAGCAAATATTTGTTTTTGCGAGGGATTCCTACGATGAGCACCACTCGCGCAAATAAGGCAATTAATTGAATTCGGCATTTCAAAGGTGCCGCCGCGGGCTTTGTCGGCGCCTCGAAACTTGCGAACTGTAACCCTACACTTTTATTGAACGATCGGCTTGTCTGCAATCCTATGGGAACTCTATGGATCCGCGAATTACTTCACTAGTAATTCCCACACCGGCAGACACCACAGACAAAAGAATGAATAGTCTAAAACACCTGCGAAACTGATAAATCGTTCTCCATATTATGTTTCGCGAAAAAAGGTATCTTATACCACGACTTAGAAATTACTTAAAAGGCTCGTACAGCAAGTCGCAAAAATATCAAAGAAGTAAAAATTACAATAAGATACTTGAGAGTGTATAAAGTCATGGGAGTGGAAAACGTCTAAAAGATGAGGACATTTAATCCTAACATAAGTAAATTGGTTTGTTTGGTACTCTCATATCTCAATTATTCCACCTCGTTATTAAGTTTTACTTATAAGTTTCGATAGCTACAGAAAGACAAAAATAGTCAAGGAACATTCTAAATGTTAACAAAATCAACATTTGAAAGTGAAGGCGTGTAGAAAGGCTAGTTTTATACAAAAATAGATCTTTTTACGGTAATGTAGGTTACAAATAACTACTACACTGGAATGAGTTCAAATTACTAAGGCTTTGGGTAGGGTGGCTGCTATCACGTATCTTTAATTTATTATCTATATGTTAAGGTTTATTAAACTCCGGCATTGCAACACCTACAAAAAAAGAAAAAAATTGTTGCACGCAATGTGTTCCTTTTTTAAAATTTACGTATTTTATTAGTATTCGTATCTAATCAACCATACATGTAAAGCGTAGACCGCGTTTGGTATAGTAAACGTGTACATGCGCAAACTTTTAAACCAAGCAGTAACATGGTTGTGTGGAAAATTCCTTTGACATTATTTAAGTACACCCACACACGAATACATAGGCATTTATGTTATCATAAACATAAAACCGTTTACTGAACATTAAATAAATTAAGAAAAGCACCTACTTATCTCATATTATATATCATCAAACTATAAAGAGATGTTTCTATAGAGTATTTAGAGATAATAATTGCTTTGAATCGAAAAGTTTTTATTAAAATCTGAAACTTTTATTATGCCATGAATTTTATCAATGCCGTACGTCGTTCAAAATTAAAATAGCTGTAAAACGAGCGATAAGGACAGCTTTTGAATATTAAAACCGTTTGTGACTGGAGTGACCCTTACTCTTTATATGAGGACAATAACATTGACAAGCAAATTAGATTTCAAATACAAATCAAGGCCACGTGGTATAGGTGAAGAAAAAGGGCTGATTGAAAGGGCATTTTGTAAGAACCCTTATTAAGGGCTTATTGGAGGACAAGGGCCCCTCAGGGTCGCGGTCGCGGTGCGAGTCTGCAAGCACCCTATCAAAGAAACAACCCCTTGCTCTTTTCGTGTGCCAGGCCTTAAGTACTGCTTTTTTATTAACTTCTTACCTGTCTGCACTTGAAAGGGTACTAAAGGGATTATGAGTTTTTTACGATGTTATACTCAATGAATAACATTTATTACACGGTCTTTCTTTCGGTAAAATTTGAAGTTTGCTATCTTCGATTTTATAAGATTCGCTAATAGTGCATTAATAGGGTAGTTGACTGTATCGTAAATAAATACATATGTCTCCTTCCTTAAAACGAGTATTACAAACCATCTCGACAAATATCATTATTACAGTTTTTCATTTCTATTACAAATTTTAATCACTCAATTGAATAGTCTAAAACAGTGACGTCACAAGCTGGTATTTAGTATATTTTTCATTTAAAGTTGTCGTTTTGACGGATGATAAAAAGTAGATAATTTGAGTAATGTGTCAACTACCCGGCATTACAATGCCAGGAGTCAACCAAATCAAATACATTGCTTACGACCTTATTTCCTTAAAACAATATATTTTTAGCTTTCTATACTACTAAATAGCTCTTGTTCAATGGCCTATTTGGATGGCGCTTGTTTCCAATTTTTTTTATCCCGTAATATCCTTTATATGAGTTTTCGTAGCTTGAAATTTGAAAAGGTTGCGCACGTGCGCAGGAGTGGGTATCGGGTTGCACCGGAAGCTTGCTAGTGAATCACAATGGCCACCGGATGTGGCTGCTCGAAACGACACGTATCTCTTTATTGATATCTAAGAAAACTCAATATTTTTCTTGTCGACACTTCAGAACTATTGACAGTTGTGAAGTATAATGTAAATTATATTGATTTTTTCCATTATAACTGGATTCTATTCAGAAGTTTTTATATTCTAACAGGATCAAATTGGTAGTGGTGTGTTATTAATTACACAATAGATGCAGGTGTGGATTGATTTAAGCCCAGTTTAAACAATTTCTAGTATTTACTAGGCATCTAATAAAAACCGTGTTATTTACAAACTACAGTTCTGTTGAGCTTATACTTTTTATATTATAGGTCTTTTAAAAATAAATTAAGGTTTCCGAGAGTCTAAATACCTAGAGTTTTCTACGAGAAATATAATAGAAACACAACCGTTTTAAAAGTTCTAAAGCTCTTTTAAAGTTCTTGACTATATATTTTAAATGCAGTTATTAGCATGCTTGCTGTTTTATCTGTCTTTAAATACTTCCACAATTTAATTTTAATGCGAAGCAAAAAGTTTATAATGAAGTAAGTATGACGACGACGCGTCAATATTATTGTATTAATATACCTACACTAATAAAGGCGACAAAATGTGGTTTTCTATTATGTTTATTTTTGTCTTATTTAAGTACTTTTGAAGTATATATTGATTTACCTCATTAACTTTCGTCAATTCTATTATGTGTTCTACAAATATCAAGCCTTGTCTTTATATTTGTGCAGTTATTACTCTGGAATGTCTGTAAACGGATTGCCAGGAGTTGAACGATTAGAATTTGGTCTCACCTTATGGGATTACCATCGCTTGAACGTTTGTTTGGAAATCGTAATTAAACATCGTAAATGCCAGACTTTATAAGTTAATGGCAACTAACTGCGTCGCTACTTTAATTCTTCTTTCAACAATATTATTATGCCAATTATTCGATACTTATTACGAGTTATACCAATTAATGATTATAATAGTCTTATTTATAAATTTTTACAACTTGCAATAAGCTTGTGTTTTATATACTTAGGTGAAATGGTGAGTTTGTAAAACAATGTGAGTTATTTTACTATTTTTTACCGATTACTAAGTCTTAAACCAAGGTGGAGGTTCTCAATTTGGACGTATTTCTTTTAATAAGCTTTGGATGGTTTTTTTAAATTTCACCGATGTGTATCTTTTTGACAAACTATAATGATATTTTTTGTTATAAAAGTTACTTTTACATTTTTATTAGTACTTACCAGTGATAAAACAAATCAAAATAACAGCCTAGAATACAACAGATAGTATCAAGCAAATGTAGTAATACGACCTCTAACTAACCCTTTAAAGTATGACATTACGTTGTGTTAATGCTTATTTAATAAAAAAAAGTAAATGGCCATAACTGTTGTGTAGGGTAAGGATATCAGGTTGTTTAAGGCGGGGCCTGGCCAGTTGATAAATCAGTGCGGGTCGCAACGTTGGACGCCGGGCGTCGCCACGTTTACTACACCGCATTAACTGCCCGTATCGCTTTATGGAAATAAATTATTATGATTGGCTGCCACGTAATACACTCGATATATTGCACTGGCAACTCGTAAATGTACGCTAATAAGGATGAGTGTACCCAGTGCAGTTTATTGCCGAGCTCACAACTTGAACGATGCGTATTATCTACAGATAAAACTTTTTGATTTCTCCTTCGAATCGGATATGCATAAACATTATAACTGATTTATGTTTAACATATATAATGAAAGTTGGCTGTTTAGACGTTGCCGCGATATTAATGTCACAATAATTAACTTTTATTTCGCTTTCAACATATTATAATGGTTAAGTGGTTAAATTAAGTACTAATATCTGTAAATAAGTTTGAGCCGTAAAAGACTAGAACATCATGTTTAAAAAAACTATTAATAATTAGGCTTAAAAATTTTTTGCAACATTGTTCCGAGGCGTATGTCCGGCGATTAGTCGGCGAGTGCGCAATGCGTGGATGTGCCGGCGGGCGATCGCCAGCCCTTGCAACAGCGCGGATGCCACGAAATTGCACCAACGCAGCATTAACCATATACCACACGCTTTATTAATACGAGTGCAGTTGCAAAATATTGAATATATACGATGTGTTTTTGTGCGTTAACCTTCAGCTTCGTCGGCCCAGTTGCATTGGTTTGCAACGCTCGAGTTGCTGCGAGGACGCGAGAAATTCACCCGAGTACAAACATGCGACGCGCCAAAACTGCACCCCTCGCCTCGATACGTCTGCACTTGTAACTACAGAATTCGTGCACCTTGTTGTGCACCTATTTATAATACATCTTACTCCCTGTCTAGATTAACGAACATCATATTTGCTTAAATAACAATTTGTGCATTAAGAGAATCACTATTTATTTTTTTATGTACATGCATTCATCGGCAATAATATTAAACAATAGTTATGAAAAACAATTAGATATTTTTACGTAGAGGCCTATGTCCAACAGTGGACTGTTAAAGGAAGTTCATGATGATGATGACAGTGTATCAAAATTTGTGAGTCAATAAAAAAATATTAAGGACTAAGTTGAAACTAGAAGAATTATTACTACAATAAAATTGTAGTTGTGAAATTAAAAGTTGGACTCACCACGCCACACCATAACAGGGTCCAACTCAGTGGAGTCCCTCGAACGGGAACTCGGGTGTAAGAACATAGCTTAACCAGAGTCCAGCGCCGCCATGTTGGCTCACTCACTCCATGCACACCACACTTATCTATCGGGAGAGGTCGCTCCAACCCGATGAAGAAAATTCTATAATCCTACCAAAAATTTAAAACTAATTACTGAGAGAAAAAATGCAGAATATAAATAAAATATGAAATATTAAAAGAAGATTTACGATAAGTGTTGACAATGAGAGATCACGACACAGAACTTTTGGATAATTAACTCCTTTGTTGAAGAAAAATGCGAGTGATGAGCAACGGCGGTTCGAAGACTGGCCGCGAGGCCGTGCAGCTAGCGCGCACAACGATCGACGTGGATGGTAGGGGCGGTGGATTGAACAATCTACTCTTAAGCTATAATAAACCATAGTATTGAGTATAATTACTGACTAGCACTGTTATCTGCTAATATTTTATGTTAAAGCCTCATCAAATTATACTGTGATTACATTCTTGTAATACAAATTTTCAATTTTCGTATGTTAGAAGATGCAGGGAATCTACTGTGGATATTTTGCTAACTGTTGTGAATAGTGTACTCAATTTTACCTTATCTCCTTACCCCCATATAAATATATTTCCTAGTGTTCAGTACCAACAATAATATTTGAAAATAATGAATGAACGTTAGAAGATTTTAAGTGCTTTAATAGTAAGATTCTACATTGCAAGAAGCCCTGCAATTTATGATTGTGTCATGGTTAACATTTTATTTACCCTTGGCTTCAGAAATTTGACAGTATGGTAATGTATGAAGATGTCACGTTTGGAATAATGGCACAAGGTACAAGACGTTGGCAGACCTCGCGCGGCTGAAAGAGAGCGGAAAAACAGCGTCAAGGTCGCACAAGTTGCGCCATCACACACGCGCACCCGACTGGAAACGCCAATGTGGGCAGACACTTAGACATTACTGTAGTACCGAGTTTTTATATGTATTTCAGTATACTCTATTCGTGTATTAATTATACATAACGTACCGAACTAGGTGAACGTTCGGTGTCAGTCCGTTATTATGATAGTGAAAATACTTATTTAACTATCATGATGGGATGATTAATGAATGAATGATTATTTTTTCTTTTTTGGAAACTTATAGGGTAATATATATATATACGTTACATACAGAAAGAGTGCATATGAATGAATAAGTATTGTACAAAACGTACTTCAAATAATAAATTTCAAACTGTCTTTAATGTAGGAACAAGTATGGTAGGTAGTACGTACTTCATCTATCTCTTCTCTATCATCAAACTTTTACTGTCAAATAGCGTTACATGGTAGATAACTATCTGATATTTTATTAGAAACTCGTGAAACCGGGACTTTAAATAGTTTCGTACAAAATATTAAGAAGTATTTAGTATTTTTTGCGTTGTTAGTTTCGTTTTAATAAATTACTATGAGGGTGATTTTTTAAACTGGTAATTTGAATCTTTTATGTGATTATATACAGGGCTGGCATTATCAGCCTATTGCAGACCACTACTGAACATAGGCCATAGCACGCTGTTCTGAACTAATACTTACCAATGCAGACTCAACTAAACTGACTCTTACAGGCATTAAATAACACTGACAATAAAATTATGCTATTTTAAATTAGGGTATTAAATTTTAAACCAACCAGTATGAAATATTTCAGGACAGGTTATTAATTTAGAAGGATATATATATTACTGTAGTAAACATATGTAAGCAGTTGTCTTTAGAGCTAGACTTGTCATCAGGTTACCACAAAAGCGATATATTCGTCGCAATTGGCTGTATAAATAGGTTGTAGCTGTCTCCGCGGTGGTGTGCGGAGACCACCGGAGTGAACGCAAACGCTGAGGACATCATGTCTCCTTAGTTAATTTATGATTTCAGTAGCTGAGCGTGGCCGCAGTCAAAACATCCCGCGGTGATGATTTACAACGCAATAAACACTGTTTTATATCTAATGGAAATGAGCTTTTATCCATGATATTACGCAGTTACCCCTCGATTGTAAAATTTGATTAATTATGAACCGGCCGATGTGAATACGCCTATTTCACGAGACCAGTTACATAATTCAATGTAATATATGTTACTGCTGTGAGATTTATGTGCTGATTAACAAGTCTCTGTGGAATGGTGGAATCACAATGAGTTCGACATTAATCGTTTTCTTGTGTCAATACAAATTACATAACAGTTCGAGTCCGGTTGCACCTTGCTATTTTTTGTTCTATAGTTTTACTATAATCGAGTTTCCCGCGGTTATTGTCGTACCGCGGGAAACGCCGCAGGAAAAAGCTAGTCTAAAAAAAGTAGCCTAAGTTACTACTTAGATTACCAGCCATCTGCCAGTGAAAGTCCCGTCAAAATCGGTACCAGTTCCAGAGATTACCCAGACAGGAACAAACAGTTAGACAAAAATTGTGAAAAATATTATTTTGGTATACGTACTCTGTATACATATGCATTTATTAACAAGCAGTTATTTTAATATTACAAACACAATTTTATTTATTTGTATAGATAATAATACTTATGGTAGCTTCTCTATTTAAGTCATCGCACCGATCACATGGGACTTTGTTTGATGCATAAATTGTGGTTCTGAGTTTGGGTGTTCTTTTTATGTTTTAAAGGAAAATTCATAATGCAGGAGTTATCTTCAAAATGGAACTGGCTATTTAACCTTTACTCTCGTCAAATAAAAAAAGGTAGCATTAACTGTAAACAGTTGCGTAGAGATAACGGGATCATAGTACAGTTTATAACATCGCCAATAAACATTGGCCGGGGTTCGACGCCAGTGGCACATAATTGCCGGGTTATCTTTAATGGTATAATGAGACTCACTTCACCGCTGCACTATCTTTACGACTTTCAGATACTTATAGTTTGTCAATACCTTTAAACTTTGAAAATATTTATCTATTTGCATTTACGACTACGTATTTATCAGATACTAATTAATTTTTGATATTTCTGAAGTAAAAACTTCTTTAACCGTTTTGAACACTTTTGGTAGGAGAAAATCTTATGAGTTCGCGTCACCGACATGCTGACATGACATTTTGAAAGTAAAAACTTCTTTGGCCGCTTTGAGCACTTTTGGTAGGAGAAAACCTTATGAGTTCGCGTCACCGACATGCTAATGTTTGATGTTGATAATTTTAATTTAAACGTTATGAATTTTGTAATTTTTTTTTCTAGTACTACCTGTAGAATAGAATTTTCAAAAACGAAAAGCCGTATTCACAAGCCAAGGTAGTAGAGCCACGCTGATTTCAGCACGAACGGGCCGGTTCGACCGGGGCGGTACTACCCTCGCACAGAAAATCAACGTAAAATGACAGCGAACATGCTGTCGTGTTTCGTTGGTGAGTGCGAGACCGGAGGCCCAGTGATGCAGAAGCATCTCTAGCCCGCCATGGTGTGGTCACCATGCTGCATTGTTGCATTGTCTGCATTCGCAGTATGGTGACCACCACTCTTGGATTCTACTTATGCTTTCCATCAGGCAGAGTAGAGTCATTTTGGCAGGGCCAAACATAAAAAAAAAAAGAGAAATATATGTTTTTTTAAAGTTAGTTTTTGACATTATATTTTGGTATCCTTCAATATGTATGTGTTCAAGAACGAAAGTAAAAATAAATTGTAGAAATTGTGGTCTTTTAAAAAAACCTTATCGGCCATATGTCACAAAATTAAACTAAAAAATATATTTTGTGCTACTTAACATTATGTAAGCAATAAAGACGGACAGGTTCTGAAGTTTTATAGTAATAGGTACAAGCATGGGAACGTAAAAGAACATGAAATTTTACTGCGGCTCAAGAAACAGCCTTCGTAACTGCCTCAGAAGTATTTAAAATCAAATACACTCATTAATATCTCGACAGTTTACTTTTACCGCTACAGTGCGTAGACGCTTACCGTAGATGTCTCGTAGAGCTGCTACGGTTAAAAGATAATAATTTAATATATTGAATTAAAAAAATATTTTTAGATAGGTATACAGATACTTCACTGAGTAACCGTGTGTAGGATTAATGTGGACAAAACTTCCATTACACATGTAAGAAGAATTAGCAACTTTAAGGTTTAATCGACTTCGATAAAAGGAGAATGTTGTCAATTCGGTTATTAATATTTTTTCGGTTTATAAATCCAGAAGTCCGTCATTTAAAAACCTTGTTTTTCTTTATTTGACCAGTTTAAAGAATGAATACGCAGATTTTTAAAATTGATCATAACATAGGCGCTTTCAAGTCGGTTATACCTTTTTTAAGGTAAGTTATTTAAGTACAACTTATAGATAAACTATAAGGAAACTTGTGACGGAATTGAATTAGCTATTCTTGTAACCTCGGTGCACCTACCTTACTAGATTTCTATACCGAAAGGTTGGCTGGTGTAGAATGCCTAGGATATTAAAGCCGCCGACGTACATACATTCATCAGGTTGTAAAGAAATAAATAAAATGTCTATGGTTTCAAAAATGGTGCACTTACCGGTATTGTTGTTGTTGTTGTTGTAGTGATGTGCAGGCGGCGGTATGTTGTACTCGGGCAGGCAAACATTGCTCTCGTACATGTTGGGTGGTACGTTGGCCAACAGCGAACGTTCCTTCTCTACATCTGAGAACAAGAAAATGTTTCATTTTTCTATACTACACATAAACGCACACGGTTTATTTCATACAAGCTTTTGCCCTGGCCTCGCACCCGTTGTATGTCAGTCTTGGTTGTAATAAGAGACTTGTGTCCTTCTTCATAAATCAGAGAGCAAAGTCGCTAAAACGTCGCAGAGTTACTTTTGCATTTATAATATCAGCAAGGATTAGGTAGTTATAACCATTCATAGGAGTAATATGAACATAGCGTAGGTCCAAACCAATATGACACTACACCGTACTACTACTTACATGAATAGTCACACTATTCGTCGTGGTCTCTGTTTTTAGTATTCTAAGTGTTTGCATGACTGTGCATGAGGCCTCAGGTCAGCAAATATTTTTTCGGAGTTTGATTGATTTCTGTGTTCTTGAGTGTATTCACAATAAAAAGTATATGTGTATTTATATCAGTTGTTTAGTAACTAGATGGCGTTGTGTGTTAAAATGACCGAAATATTCTTTAGATTTAAGTACAATATTCTTAAGACATTAGGATGACTTTAACACAAGCTATTAATTTTAATAATAGACTTGTCAATAGAACCAAAATCTGTTTTTTTGGCATGTTCTTGATATACTTACCTTTCTGTAATATCTCGAGATGTTCCCAGAGTATATCGCCCATGAAGGCTGGTGCTCTTGCGACGAACTCCTCGCGGCCCATGGCGCAAATGTCTTTGCCCTGAGTGCGCGCAAACTGTTGAAGCGCCACGCCCTCCAGTGAAAATTCGCGGGCAGCCCAACGGAGCCACGCGGCCACTGCTACTTCGGTCCATTGGCGAGGATCTATGAACAAAATATTATGTTAATTTATATTGTAAACTACCCAATAAATACATACAAGATGGTGGTGATTGGTTTCTAAAAGAAATGAACGATCAATCAGTTTAAATAGCACTTTAAAGTATTATGTCCGAATGGCTGAGATAAAATGGCGAAGAGGTGTGGATTATCTAGGCTGCATTAGCTAATTCGGAAGATTTACTTATTTTCGTAAGCTAGAAGAAGCTTATTGCTTACTGAACTTATTTTTGATATAATGGAGCTTAAGTAATAAAGGTTAAGTACAAAAAACAAATGTCGTTTAATTTAAGTATCATTTCAATGGCAATAAGAAAATAATTATTTTTAAACTTTCGCGACTATACATATTATTCGATTGTAAATCTACCCGTAGAGTCTACCCGTGACCACGATCGGTGCAATTCGATCGAACCGTCGGGCAACCAAAAGAGTTACTTGTACCCTGTAGATATTATCGCGATTAAGTCCCTATTTACAGCCGAAAAAAAAATTGTAGCCTTCATAACACGTTAAAAATGGTTTCCAAATATCATAATGATTTGTAATTAAGGTCATTCAAATCCAGATGCTAACATGTCGATAAGGGAAGCGCATATCATGAAATCAGTTTGCCAGCGTTGTTCCTTATCAAACAGTCGTAAAGTGCACAATTGTGGCCGGATGGCTAGGGCTGCAACACCAATTAGCGGGCAGCGAACCGCCCGCGTTGGGCAATAGCGGAACTTGCACCACGCGCCGGAAGTGAACGACCTTGACGCCCCGATGTATGCGCCGAAGTAAGCGCTTGTCTTCAATACAATGATAGAAGGATTTCTAACGCGATGCTACATATGTACTTTATTGGAACCGAGGTGAATCTGCCACTCGTATTTATTGACATTCTAATAACACGGACCGATACGTTCAGTGGCCATAAATATTGCAATATTGGCAAATATGGAAGGTATTTTACTTTGGAAGATATTAAATACTAGCTTAGCCCCGCTGTGTTACCCGCGGTACAACAACAACTGCGGGTAACGCCGCGGGATAAAGTTAGTCTAAAAAAAGTAGCCCAAGTTACTCCCTGGATCATCAGCTGCCTGCCAGTGAAAGTGCCGTCAAAATCGGTTTAAACGTTCCAGAGATTACCCGAAACAAACAGACAGACAGACAGAAAATTGAATAATGTGTTTTCGATATATGTATAGTGTTTACATACATATGCATTTATTTAAAAGCGATTATTTTAATGTTACAAACAGACACTCCAATTTTATTTATTTGTATAGATATACTGACTTGTGGTCTAGTAGTTACAGACTCTGACAGCTAAGCTAGATTTCGTGGGTTCGCTTTCCAACTAGGACGAATAAATATGTGACGAATACTATCATTGTTCTGCTTTCGCTGTATTTTTTATTAGTACTACTCGTAGCTCCCCTAGTTTCGGATCAGATGGTCGGGTGTATGAAGCTAATATTGTAGTTATCATATTTTTTCCCTTTCTTTATCTATTAAAATATAGTCTGATCCGCGTTTATGTGTTTGTAGAGCTAACAACCAGGCTAATAAGCTTAAGCCGCGGGGTCCATCAAAGAATTTATAATCACAACTGTCAAGTTACAGATCAGAAAAAGTCAATCAATACAAATAGGCTATGTGTTGCGATGTTTCAAATTCCTTTTACACTCGGAACTGCAATTTCTCCTGTTGGCGTCGGAGAGCTGTCTAATAACAAGTAATTAGCCTAATAACAGTTTTTATGCTATATGCACGTTGCAGACGGCAAAAATTTGTGCTTCTAGTTGCGTAGCACACAACTTAAAGTAAAAAAAAGTACAAAGTAAATAAAAATACATCACTATGTTAAGATCAACCTTTGTATCCTTTTAACTAAGGAAGATTCTGATTTAAATGTAAGAGACTTTTCATGGTCCATGTGTATCCGGAATACCTATTCGACAGTTGATGTATTTGTTCCTAAACTATCGGTAAATAGTTTTTTTTATGCTATAGGGGGCAAACCAGCAGACTTATCACCTGATGGTAGGCAATTACCGCCGCCCGTGGACACCCGCAACACCAGAGGCGTCACAAGTGCGTTGCCGGCCTTTGGGGGATGGGGTAAGGGCCTCCGGTATCCTCACTCACCCGGTGAAATACAGCGTAAGCGCTATTTCACACCGGCTTTCTATGAGGCCGTGGTATCACCCCGATCGAGCCGGCCCATTCATGGCGAAACGTGACTCTTCCACGGTTAATAGTAATGTGATTCATACTTTTCGGTGTCAATTGTTACTCCTGATGTCCCGTAGTGTATAGCTTTAGACCCTGTCCTCGATACGTCTATAGCCAGTATTTAGTATTAGCCGCTTTCATATGTGGCCTGTTGAATGTATGCGCAAAGTTGAACACGATAACATGACACGACAAGACAACTTCAAAGGGAAATAGCGACACTTAACATCTATTCCACAGTAAAAATATGATTTAATGTACACGTTGTTCCGCTACAACTATATGCTTTAATGTTACGATGTGTTAAGAGAGTGCCTGTTAAAGCAACGAATTTTTGTAGCTACTGTAATTGTTGATTTAGTGGCGGAGGATTAACATTTGATGTGGGAGAGGGATCAGAAAGCGGCTTGTTCTGTGGTGACTTGTTTTGAATTATATTCACTGCTATGTCAACGCAGTCTTTTAGGGTTTATATTTATTATACACATTAATATTCGTATGTATAATATATGTATATGTTTTTGAACATCTTTGCTATATAACTATAGGATTTACATTGCATATCCTGTAGTTATATAGCAAAAATGTTCAAAAACGTTTGTTTGTTTCGTAAATTTTTTAATGCTAAAGTTTTAGGGAGGGCTAGCTGACTTGATATGTTTTAAATAAATGTTTTGCAATTTATTTTAAAACGACTTCAAAAAAGTAGGAGGTTCTCAATTAAACTGTATTTTTTTATATCTGTAACCTCAGACTGACTGAGACACGGTGAACCGATTTTGATGATTCTTTTTTCATTTGAAAGCTCGTGTTTCCCGTGTGGCCACATTTCAATTTGGTCCCGTTTTTGAAGTCGGTTGTATTTTGTTAAAATTTTGTATTATTGTTTTGTATTTATTCCATTTGAAAGTGCTTTGAATGTTAAGATCTGTGGTAACCGTACGATGTGGATCCTCCTAATGAAAAAACTTGCAACTAATTCCATTTCATGCCTTGTTTTAGTAACACGCTGCTATTCATTACTGTTTGTAGTACTATTTATGAAGTCTTCGGATCTACAATATTTAGCAGAAAACATTGTTTCATTTTAAAATTCCATCATAGATAATGTTTGAAAATACTGGCTCGCGATGTTGTGCGGAAACAACATCATTTTGTTTTATAAACTTCTAGATCATAATGTTGAGCAGTTTACTTAGAAATACGAAAAGTAAATGACTGTTAATCTTAAAATATTAACGCCGTAAAATATTTTAATGACAAACTAAGAGTGTTTTTTAAACATATTGCGCTGATATTAATTATACTATGAGAATAGTGATAGTAGGAGTAGGTAGTGTATAACTGATATTGTAACATAAATAAATCCACGTAACGTAGACGTTACGTGGACAACTGATGGTAAACATCACAATTTGTCTAACTAGCTTAGAAGCTAGTTAGACAAATTGCAAGTGAATTTTGTTTAAACTTTCAGTAGGGCGTAATTCAGTATCCACTGAGTTTCATAGAAATATACAAATTGTAATAAGTAAAATTGAACATTAATGGAGTTCCAATCAAAGACCAGCCCACTTGTTAATAGAGTAATTTCATTATTAAGTGATACTGTGATAAGGATCTATCCTTGGCACAACCATGCCGAAGTAATTTTTAACAAAGACTATTCACGCAAGTGCTGTTTTGATTTGTTGTGGTGGGGGTGAACTGAGCACAATCAAAGTATGTACTGCTATAGCTACTTATGAAGTGAGCGTTGTTAACTTCCGACGAAAGCGATTTTAAATTGATCATTATACTTATATGCATATGTAATTTGAATTTTCTACAAAATTGAATGAGCAGTAAACAACCGAGAATTATAGATATTTTATTGAAAAAGACCATTGTTTGTTATTTATTCATCGCTAGTCTTTGTATGCAAATGTCATAAGGATCAATATTTCATTATTGAGACTTTATACTCATATTTAACAAATGTTTTATAATATTGTTTTGTTAACATTCAATTCTGAAAGAAATTACAAGTGTAGAAGGCTAATGACATGCTTTAGTGTCACTGAAGTTAAAATACTTCGCGACGTTAAGTGTGTTTTCCATCTAATTTATATGCGCGTATGTAAAGGCACACTTCTTTATCAGCCCATTCTACTCTGTTTTTGAATAGGTTAATTAAAACCGTGGAAAGCGTTACGACAAAACCAGTTTTTTATCACTGGCATTCTTTTTGCATTCAACTGCATTAAATTCTGTTTTAAATTCTCATTTGTTTGCATAACTAAATTAAGATTGATGTAATATTACGTATTGTTATGTGATGAACAATATTGTGTTAATATTTTCTCTGAGTGTGTGTTTCTTTTACGATTTTTTTCATTTTTCGTTACTTTGCTTCTACACTGGACTTTAGTTTGAATGGCAAATATATCTGGAAAAGGCATTTTCCAGATGTATTTTTTGCTAGTTGATTTTTACTAGACTCACAGGGCATTTTTTCTTTTAATAGTCCACTGCTGGATAAAAACTTTTTCTGCTAAAGGAGGTTTTAGTGTACTAATAGGTAACGGGCGAAAAAAAAACATAGATGTTTGGCCTGTTAAGTATTGTATTCGAATTATATCGTGTAAACCCAGCAAGCTAAGAGGAAACAGTTTTTTTCTTTATCAAATTTAGTTTTATTACACAATTTATGACGTTGAATAATTAAAAGGAATCAAGTCGATTGATAACACATACATTTATTGACGCACACAAAACTTGAGTTGGCCGATAACAGTCTGCTGTTTACGACAAAGAGTTATGGCGGCCTTCGGTCATTATCTTACCTTAAATTCATGTTCATTTAAAAGGGTACTTTTAACTTATTATACTGTTCGTATATTCCCATACAAATAAATGAAAATTAGACCGCCACATGATATGCAAATTTTATATGCATCATTGTATATATGTACCTACACTCGAGTTTTTTAACTAAAATTAAAGTTAAGTCGTGTTTTTGAATATAAAATGTTGATTCGGATTTAAAGTAGAGATTAAAAACCTTTCGTACTAGCGATACATTAAGGTTTTTGAACACTTCTAAGTTTTTAAGTTTACGTAGTCACTTTTGGTTAGGTTTATAGAAAACAAGTGTAAACATCATATTACTAACTCCCTAAAAACTAAAACCACGCTTTAGTTAGGATTTTATTTCCAACTTCGGGTGATGTTTCTCTCTTTGTTTCTCTTATCATGTTACCCATTATCGTCTTGGAATATTGACAAGGTAAAATAATTGTACGACTCATGGTAAAATGGCCGTGCAAAATTTAATTTTCTCACGAAAAATGATGAAAAGGATGTTGTAAAAATATTTTCTGTAATTTGAACATTAACGTTCTAAAGGGTTACGGAATTCATAAGGTCTGGAAACTTTTGCGAGTAAAATACTTGAGTTTAATTTAAAATCGAACTAATTAACATTTACCATTACTCTATACTTATATATATGGATTATCATACAGATTTAGCAAGTGTTATTCACGTCCTGTGCATGATTTCGTGTTAGATGCGCGCGGGCACACCGGAAGCGCGAATAGACGCGCCGCAGACGCACGCACTTCCGCCGCTGTAGGGCATCGAACCTGTCACCTGTCAGTACTATCGTCCTAGGAAAAACTATCAACAGATTTCTATCCCGTGCAATCACATTAAATAATCATTGGTTTGTTTTTAACCGACTTCAAAAAAGGAGGAGGCTCTCGATTCGACTATATACTCAAAGCTTCTTGTTTCCCTTTTAGATTTTATTATTTATTACACTCACTCACGCGGCGTGAGTCACGCCTATCCTCCAACTAGTAGACAGCGATATAGACTCTGGTATACAGGACTAACTATTTAGGAAGTTGATGGTAAAATTGGGAGTTAAAAATATAATTGTTTAGACTTGCATATCTGATACTTGATTCCTAAATTAATAAAATATTATCTAACCGTATACTTAAGTATACATAACCATAAGAGGGAGATCTAATTAGTGTGGGTTTATTACACTCATTTTAGACGAAAGTACTTCAATTTATATTTATTTTCATATTTAAAAAAAAGGGAAAGTCCCGCTTTAGGAATATACACCCTGTGTTCACGAGGGAGAACACCCAGGCCCAGAACAACAATTAGTGAATCTCACAAAGTGTTATTTCATGTGGGATTTGAACACACAACACTTGACTCAGTAGAAAACGGTGTGTCGACCGCTTAAGCCACTAGGCTAACGATACACATAGATGTATGATTAGAGTATCTAGATAGATTATCTATAAGACATCTAAGTTATAAAGTTATTGGATGAAAGGTCGCCACTTGCAGCCAACAAACGTTGAGGTGTTTGACGCCCGCGCCTGCAACTCGTCGACGCGTCTGTCACATTACCATATGCAAATTACACCTTGTATTTATACGCCTTGTGAACAGAACGCTAACAGTTTTTGCTTTTAACCACTATACACGTAAACACACTAAACGAGGGAAATAACAAGATTTTTTTATCATAACTGATGCACTAACGACTTCACTTCAGCGATATAAACAAAAAATTATTAGGATTAGTTTGTCACCAGTATATAGCAGGCCTCGAGGCTGCTACTTTCCTAGTCAAATTTTTCAGAAATATACCTAGGGTGAAAACCTAAATTGTGAAAAAAATGTCAAATTAAGCACACCTTTTATTAGCTCACTTAAGGCAGTGGTATATAAAAATTGTCCGATCGCATCGAGAAAAACATACCATGTTTTTTTTTTCACATCTCTCAGATCTCGAGCGACTGAAGTCTAAAATTAATATTTATTAAATGCGGTTTTATTGCCTTTTCTTCCTGATCATAAAGTACTGATCTCAAATGAACCATTGGCGTTTACATTACTGTGAAATAAACCAGCCCCCGAATGTTTTCTTAATTCTTCGACGGATTGAAGTCATGATGTTAATGTGTGAAGTTATCTATGTATTTTGTGAGCATTAAATGGTAGCATAAATGTGTTTTATAGCTTAACCTCCATTAGTACTTTATTTGATTACCTTTAAATAGTGTTAATTGTATACTTCAACATAATGTACTTATTAAAAATTTTAAATAAATGGTAATTTGGATTAAATGGTAAGATTAAAGATAGTACTAATAGAAGTACCTACCTTGTTTATTAGTGATATCATTTATTTTTTATTTAAAATCCATCATAAAAAGCAAGTATACGTTTTATATGTTAAACAAGCTTTGTACACAGTAGTTGTAGAAAGCTTGAAAATAGCTTACCTTTAGGTATGCCGAGGCGCAGTTGCTCCTTCTCCCAAGAGGCGAAGGTAGCCTTCAGCGCCTCGGCCATCTTCTTATTAGTGCCCGGGGTGAGCGGCGGCACCTGCGACGGGATGTCTGCAACAAAAGAACCTTAGTTTTAATACTCATTCAATTTCCCCATATTTTAGAATTCAAAAATTCTTATCTAAGAAACAGTTTAGCAAATTCATATTTAAGTACTAAGTAGATAGTATTTATTAGAACAAACTCAAATAATTAATGTTGAAGTGCTTACAGGTAGGTACTCGTCCATCAAGATCATTATCCAACGGATTAATTACTCTATCTACGGCATTTAACCGAGCATCGAAGAACAAATTAATAGCCAACTTTTTGAAACTTGATGGTTTCGAATAAAATAAATCAGAGATAAACAAGCAAGATTGAATTTAGTTTGAAATGATGTGTGTGTGAGTGTAGTGTGGTAGTGCATGTTTGTTGGCTTCATTCATAAGTGCGCCTGGTTTGCGACGCGTGTGTGCGTGTTCTGTGGTGCGCGAGCGGTTGTGTGCGTACACAGCGCGCACCTGCCGACCAGTTCTGAGATGCGGAGATTTGTGCACCTCTCCCACGGTCGCTGCCCGCTCGGCCTCTGATCTGCTCTAGCTGAACCCCTTTCTGATATAATTTAAATTTTTCTCTGTGTTCGTCGTTTTAGTTTCAATTAACGCCAAAGAATTTTGTATTCCGATCACAATTAAGTAAAATATAGCGACGCTTTGAGGTGTTGCACGGAGCTTTCGAGTTGTATCAACACGGTATCTTTTTAAATAGATTCAGACGTTGGTGTTAGAAAGATTGGTATAAGGAATTAACATATACTGGTATTCTAATTAGTGTATCTATTATAATGGTAATAGTTGTTATCGATTCGATTTAAAGTGTATTACGAGAATAGCGTAGAGGCAGTACTATTGCAGCTGGCGATAAAATAAGAAGAAAACTTGGTTATGTGCAAGGTGGTGAGTCCTGCGAGTTGCGAATCACGCCGGCATTAATTGTTGGACTCTGGCGCACTGTGATTTACTCTCACTATATATCTCGAGCAGCTGCACTTGACTCACGATTATTGGGAATACGGCACTTTTTACCCGACTACGGCAAAGCCAAAGGAGGGTTATGATTTTGACAGGCTATGTATGTATGTATGTATGTATGTATGTATGTATGTATGTATGTTCATTTGTTCCCTCCTAGCTCCTTAACTACTCATTAGATTTGGACGAATGAGGTGTCTCTAGAAGCGTCATGATCGTCTTCTGGTTATAGGCTATATGACGTGTCACTAAATCTAATGTGGCGCCCTCTAGCCGACATAAAGTACCGTATTAAAAAATAAATTTGAGATAAACATGCCGTGTTTGGTATCATTCGAAAGGGCGTTACTTGTACATTTCAAAAATACATACATTATTAGCATTTGTTCGTGACTTTGTCCGTATTTATTCGATAAGTGTGATATTTCAATGGTATGCTTTTTTGTTCCCTCATTCTTTCTAAACTTGTCAGAATAAGACAAATGAGGTACCTTTAGAAGTGTCTTGATTGTCCGCTGACTAGAGGTTATATGACGTGTCACTGAATTGAATGTGGCGCCCTCTAGCCGACATAAAGTACCGTATTAAAAAATAAATTTGTGATAAACATGCCGTGTTTGGTATCATTGGAAAGGGCGTTACTTGTACATTTCAAAAATAGATATATTATTAGCATTTGTTCGTGACTTTGTCCGTATTTATTCGATAATTGTGATATTTCTGTAGTATCTATTTAAAATATACTTTGCAAAGAAATTAGTATTATAGAGGCACCAAAACATTTTAAATAAAAAAAAAGTAAAAACTAAAACCCAACTACGACAAAAAACGACGCTGAAAAAGTATGAAACAAGTTTCAAAAGCCGTAGTCACGCGTTGTTAAAGTGTTATGAACTATGGAACATTCCTAAGTTTCAAAAGCCAAAGTAGTCCATGTAGTGTAATGTACCATAGTATATAACACTTTAACAACGCGTGACTACGGCTTTTGAAACTTGTTTCATACTTTTTCAGCGTCGTTTTTTGTCGTAGTTGGGTTTTAGTTTTTACTTTTTTTTTATATACACTTGAAATGAGAAAGGACTGAGACGTCTACTCTATTTTCTTTTGTTAGCACCTCGTTAGGGCTTCGATGGGTTAATCTTGATTATGTAGTAGAAGTTAATAATAATTAATAATTTGTACTTCAATTTATTACTGGCAGTTTAAGTTAGCACTGCCATATAGCTAGTTTACAAATTTATTTCTCAATAAGTTTTTATCTTTTTCTTTAAAATGAACAACACGCATTGCAAGTCACAGCCGCACAGTAAGTGTTGGTCGTTGTGTTTTTTTTAATAATCCTCTTATCTATACAAATAAATAAAATTGGAGTGTCTGTTTGTAAAATTAAAATAAACGCTTTTTACAAAATGCATATGTATGTATACACGGTACTTATACCAAAAATCTGGTTGAAAAATTTTTTGTCTGTCTGTCTGTCTGTCCGTCTGTCTGTCTGTCTGTCTGTTTGTTCCGGGTAATCTCTGGAACGGCTGGACGGATTTTGACGGGACTTTCACTAGCAGGCAGCTGATGATCCAGGGAGTAACTTAGGCTACTTTTTTTAGACTAACTTTGTCCCGCGGCGTTACTCGCGGTACAACAATAACCGCGGGTAACACCGCGGGCTTCAGCTAGTGCAATATATAAAAGTGTTCATAGCAAAGCAGTCTTTCATGCATGTATCAAAAGTTATCTCGAGGAACCTCAAGAAAATTTGCGTGAACAAAAGTTGTACAAATTTTCTTTTCATAAATTGTAATAATATGTAAAAGAAGGAATTATAATATAAAGAGCAAAATAATTTAGAATTAATTAACGATGATATTTTACATCAAACAGTTTGGTTAATAAAAAATAAATAATATTAAAACTTATGTTCTTTAAAATTATTATAAAAGCAAAAGAGATGCCGTGTCACCAAAAACTTTTAAACAGAAATATATGTAGCGCTTTCGTGGTCGTTAACGATCGGGTGTTAGTACCAAGGTTATTTTTTAAAAGATGAAACGAACGAATAGTTTGTTACTGTTATAAAGTTTGCAAATCGTGTTTTCAGATCTGTTCGGGATTCCAAAGAAATAATACGTCAGCAATTCCTGACAATTTTTATGTTCAAAATAAACAACACGTATTTCTTGCGATTTGTGTCTACTTACAGTAGTTTACCATCAATATTTGAGTAGAAAATGATTGCAATTACTCCGTTTATTTCGTAATGAATGAAGTTGGTTGTAATTATCGGTGAAGGATAATGTCAACAAAATGGTCGAATAACAGTCGAGCTTGACATTAAGCTCTGGAATGGTATTTTCGGTTGCACAAAAACTACGATGGCAAGACTTCCGTTTCCGCGATTAAAGTAATTAATCTGAAGTGATTTCGGTTTAATTATCACGTTGTTTCCGATGAGGTCCATCCGTTTGACGGCACTGTCACTAGTATGGTGATTAAAAGCCTGCACCTGTGTACAGCACTACTTACTTTAATTAATAATGGTCTTGCGAAATTCCATTCCTGTGAAAACAGTTTGTAGAAGGAATTTCAGCAGTTACGTATTTAAGTCAGGAACGTAAATACTTGGCATACGAGATTGTCACTCGTGTGCCAAGTACGTTCCCGACTTCTCAGCTCTCTCATCGTAGTTATGAAATATGGTTATATTGATTTTTTTATTTTAATGTTACCAAACTGACAGGTCTATTTTCATTAAACCGTCAAAAAGTTTTGAAATTTGGTTTAATTTATCTAATGATCTCTACTACTACTTAATCTTAGCAGATTTAATTGAAATAAGCGTACAGAGTACAACTAAGCAGTTCCACACTCTACAGTGACAATCATGGTAATATTTCGCAATCTAAAACCAACTTAAATGTATTTGAGTTTAAAACAATTTATCAAGTCATCGAGGTCTTCGGCAGAGGTTGAACATGTACAGAATGTACTGTTGTGTACTCTTGGCAAGTGGAGAGAATTGTGAATAGCGTAGATAACTGCACAAAGGACCGGAGATGCGGCGGCTGGCTCCGCCGTGGTCAAACAACGAGGACTCAACCTTCCTATATTGGGCGATAATTAGCCCACTCGATTTGGTGATTTGACATTTGTTTTTAAATTAAGAACCCTTTTAGAACACGGAGGTTTAACGCTTCGTTTGTCTATTGTATACTTTAAATCGAATTCGAAAAGAGACATGGATCTAAGAAAAATTGTTTATGAGTAAATTGTTTAGTAAAGGTTATAGCGATAAAAGTGAAAGTTTGTGAGGACGAATGTTTGTGACTCTTTCACTGAAAACTGAACGCAATTATGAAACTTCACAGAAATACCTATAGCTTATACATTAGAATAGTACATAGCAATAACTGGCATACACGTGGGCGGAGCCGCAAGCTAAGGCTACTGATTTATTAAGTGTAGTGTCTTTTATACAAATCATAAGAAAATGATTTTAATTTAATTGTCTAGTAGGAATATGTCAACATGGTTTTAAATGTGATTTTGTGAACAACACATACATACAACAACGAATAATAATGAAAAAAGTAGGCTTTGGATGTGCTTCGAACAAATTTCACAATATGTAAATTGTGAGCTCGCTGGTTTCACAACAGGTGGTGGACAAGGGTTGTTCGAAGGGGAACATTGAACAACTGACACTTGTTGCGTTAAGCTATTTAGAACGATCGTTGATATACAAATGTAATGGCTTTATCGTGTTTTGCGTTACACTTATAGTTACAATTAAAAATGGTAATATTTATTTGCTTTGCCTACGTGACTTTAGATCTTATTAATAATTTGTTAGAACTCGTTTAACAAGATGGCTTTCAATTTCTTGTTAGGTAACCTTAATAGCTCAGCATCACGATATTTAGATATAATTTGTCAGAGAACAAAAAGGATGGTTTTATTTTAAAAAAGTATTGTTCGTGGAGAATTTAGAAATAACATTTATTCGCACATCCGACATTTGTTTCTTTGTTTTTTTCTTATTGTACCTTTTAGGTATTTGTATATTTAATTATGTTTTTTTATTAATTATTTTACCATTTACGCACAGTGTATGCCAGTTCCTTACGTTTAATTTAGATCAAAAGGTGTGTAGTAGTTACCAGATACGGCGAGTGGGGAAGAATGTACGTAATGTTTTTGACTATTGAGGTATCTGCCATCTTTATATATATATTTTTTAATTTTGATGTACCCAATATCACTCTGACGACTAAGACAAATCTATTAACACTACTCGCATGAAAATACGACAACCGTTTAGGCTCTAGGGGGTGCCAAAGAAATATACATTCATACACAATGACTTCCCGATCTAACTATAACCTGCTTTTTGCAAAAAAAGAAATGTACACATCACCTCACCTCGGAGTTACGAGTTGACGCCTAAGTAGAGCAACCTGTCGTGATAAAAGTATCTCTAATAGGCCTGTACTATGTATTTGTATTATATTTATTTTCTAATACAATACTCATATTAAGCTTTTAATAAATCGCTAAGTATTTTCCTCCGTGCGAAAATTTACAAACATGATAAAGGAAAGTTTAACATTTTCTTCGTAAATTCTTTGAAGCGTTACTTTTTGATGTTATTTCTGGCGTATAGCTCCCTCCAATTATATTTTCCTCAATGCATGCGGAAAAATATACAAATGGATAACACTATAGATAGTAAGACTAACTTCACACACTACAATAGCAACCCAGAACAAAAGCTCGAACCATTTTTACCGAACCTATTGTTCACCATTTGAACTTGGAACGTCGGGTGACGTAAACGGCGCGTGCGCTGGTTTGCATTCAAATCGCCTTCTTTTTGTTTATAATTATACTAAACGTTATTGCGAACGTTATTTCTGCAGTAAAGGCATTATTAAGACTCACATTTGCTATGTAACTGTAGCAATCATTAGTGAAGACATATTTTAGAGTTTGTATCAATTTACATAAATTAATATTTGGTAGCTATTTAGGTGACATTCGTGTTTTTTAAAGCACCATGATAAGATGACAACCGGTTGTATGAATTATAAATCCCAGCAATTATTTGATTATTTATCGTTAACGTGAGTTTCAATATAATTTTACCATATATTTTGAAATTTTAACCATTTGCTTACCGATGTCACCCCCGTACTCGTTGAAGCGTGGAGGAGGGTTATGCCATAACGTGGTAAAATGTTATTGTTCAAACGGTTTCCTGTTCACTCACGCAGAAAATGAACGTTTTGCGTATGAGTAGTGCTTGTCATACATTAATATTCGTTACGTCCAACCGCTTCTCAATTTCAACTTTTAACTATATATCACGACCAAAATGTTACGAGACAATAAAGCTCATATGAATACATTGAATTTTTCTATGATACAGGCATTCCTGCTAGCATATCGGAGGAGCTCATCATTTTTGAGTTTTGAGTCAGAGAATCTAACAACAATGGTCTGTTATCTTTCAGTGATCTCCAGTTGCGTTGATCACGAACGTAGGCGATGGACCTTTGCTCAATGACAGAGGCGGCGCGGCGCGGGTGCGGTGGAGCGACGGCAGCGCGCGCGCATCATCTCATTGAGTGCGCACCGGATGGGCCAATCAGCAGCGTGAATGGACGCCCCCGCGCATGCGCCGCTGCTGCTCTCCGCGTTATTAGCTCCCGTACTAGATGCCACTGTTTCTTTGTTGTGCCCGTAAATTGTTATGACTTTTTATGGCCGAAAGAATGTGTTGAATTATAAATCCGTTGTTTGCCTCATTGATAGCTGCATTGTTCGTCGCATGAGAACCCTTCGAGTCCTAAGCTACTGCATTTCGACCGGTTACATAGTTCAGCTTGTTAGCTCCGAGGTGACATGTCCGGTGTTCAGGCATGCGGTACACGGACACACAACGATATAACATGTCTCGATCTGTTCAATGTTTGGACGGAAACGTACTTATATTACTTCGGTGTATAGCGTTCAATTATATAAATGTATTTAAGATTCAATTAACAGTTCCATTTTATGTTTTAGGTTCTAATACAATGATATAAGGAAACACCCAAGCAGTGTTAAAACAGCTACATCTGACGAAAGGTACTGGGTATCAAAGTCATTCAATTCATTATCTATGTAATTCGTTTACGAGATCGCACTTTTTAGAATTAACGACTCGGTTCGGGGGCGATTAACGAGTGACTAGTTTGTATACAAACATTGTTTCAGTTCTTAGGTTATGAGTACGCAGTCAACAAGGTCTTTACTTTCAAGATCAGCAGAGCATGCGCGAGGAGCAAGTCATAATTACGGTAATGGTCGTTGCACAACGGTGCGCAGACACAGTGCTACCACCGGACACGACATGTTACAAAATAGATATTGAAAAAATTATACATACTACTACAGAAATAGGTACCTCTTTGTAACATTTATTCACTTTTATTCGCATATCACTATTTACAATAGTACAAAAATTGATAAACAAGTTAGTTCAAAGTCGATTACCTAAACAGAACAATTGGCTATTGGAAATTTATGAAATCGTCATTTAACTACATTAAAAGTACGTTTTAGTAGCTATTTAGTACCCATTTCTTACTTAAACATTTGCTATTTATGAATTTACAATGTTAGGTGCAGGTATTTCATAACATCTCTGCTGTATTTCAGGCACAGATTTCATGAAATTTCAACATATCGAAACATAAACTAGTCGATATTCTGTAAACTTATGCTATTCGTAGTTAATAATTTAGAAAATGAACGTTTTCATATATTTCCATCGGTCACGGAGTGTTCACATTCGGGACAAGTGCACACGAAACCGAGAGCGCTGCGAAGTTGCGTCACTATACGGCGCGCATCGCGACCGTCATACATCGCCATTTGATTCTATCAGTTACTTTATAGACTAAACTTAATTGACAACAGAATATTTCCCTTTTAATGGCATACAGATAGTAGAGCCACGCTAATTTCATACCGAACGGGCCGGCTCGACCGGGGCGGTACTAACCTCGCACGTAAAATGAACGTAAAACGACAGCGATCTTGCTGTCGTGTTTCGTTGGTTAGTGACAGAAGATTACATTAATGGTTATCGACAAATGAAACGTTTTTTTTGGCTTGGTTCAGTTAAATCTATACAAACAAATAAAATTGGAGTGTCTGTTTGTAATATTAAAATAACAGGTTTTTAATCAATGTGTATGTATGTATACACGATACATATACCAAAAATGTAGTTAATTTTTTTCTTGTCTGTCTGTATGTCTGTTTGTTCCGGGTAATCTCTGGAACGGCTGGACGGATTTTGACGTGACTTTCACTGGCAGGTAGCTGATGATCCAGGGAGTAACTTAGGCTACTTTTTTTAGACTAACTTTGTCCCGCGGCGTTACTTGCGGTACAACAATAACCGCGGGTAACACCGCGGGGTTCAGCTAGTTGCTTATAAAACTATTTAAATTGGCCATCAATATATACAATTTTGGTATTTTAATGATGTGGTATGCATAGGTTCAACATACCTTTTGGCTTATTGAAAGCTTTCATCATGACTTTGATTCCCATGCCTGCGATGGCCGCCGACGCCTCGATGTTTGTCTGCTGCGGGCTCTCGAACACAGAATCAAAACCTGCCAGCAGGCTGATTCAATGTCCTATTTTACACTTATTTACAGAGTTTGTTACACACTATTTACTTAAACTTTAATAAGATCAATAAATATCACACTGTTTTTTATAAGTCTGTTATCAAGTTAGTCTAAACACTCTTCACAATTTTTCATTTTGCTGATGTGTATTTGTCACGTAACGGTGAAAATGTTCATTCTTTTTTATTAATGTTTATTGTTTTTTGATGTCTTAACAGCACCTGTTAGAAATATATATTGAAATGCCTTTCAAATCCCACATAAAAGGATGAATACCAAGCTGTAACATTTATAATTAGCTTATAAATAAATGACTACTAGTTTTATTCTAGTTCTTTCTACATATATACCTATGTTGAAATTAAAAAGATAAAATAAATTAAAAATACTCTTTGTTTAAAACGTTGGCCCAACTTTGTTTTACCGATATTACACAAATAGTGGTGAACATTCCCACAGGTGCGCGGAACGATCCGATGCAGGCACTTCCGGCCCGGTACTCCACTTACCCCGAGTGTTCCCACCCTCGCGCTTCCCGCACCTACCACCCGCTCGAATTAACCCTGCGAACGTCGGGGTAGTTCTCACGCAAATCGCCCGCCCGAGACTGACAACTTTGCTCAATATTGTGGCTATTTTGTCGCACTTGGTATTACAGGCCATAATTTTGCTTTAATTTATTCCGTCATAAATGTCGACCAACATTTAATCAGCTAAAATTGATATTTCGAAAGATTTAAATTTGTAATATTGTTATGCTTTAATGTAAATTTACTTTATTTATGTATTTGTAAAACACACGTACAGTTTTCGATTGTGTTGATACCGACAAGTCCTTCATTTACGGTATGCAAATTTTTTATAATACATTTACATAATTATATTGAATTAACATTTTAGTCTAATTATTTTCATCATTGTATAAATATGTCAGTATAAATTGGCTTGATAAAGAAGAATATTTTATTAGGCACCCACAATTATCATAAAACTTATCAACTGGACACGTTGTCTCCAAATCTCTGTGACTGTCAAATGTTTTATCTTCGTCATCAGTATTTTTACCATTGTTTATTAGGTTGTAGATAAGTGGGTCTTCATATATTTCTAACTGTATAACTTATAACCTGTATCCGTACATCTCTTCGCATAGTTTTCGTTCTAATATATAATCTAAAAGTAAGAATTTGTAGTTTCGTATTTATGTGCTATTTGTATAATACTTAGATTCTTTCATATTGATACTTTTAAAAGTAAAATGAGTACATTAATGTTTAACCTGTTGAACATGAAGCGAACATTCGGTAGTTATAATGAACCATAATTTGGCCATGCTTATTTCGTTGTGCGTGACCGCTATGTGAGTTCAATTACAATAATGTTTACTACGAGTGTTCTAACGGAAAAAAACATGGAAGATTTTTAAGCAGCATTTTTCTTAACGCTGTAATTTTAGTTGTTTGAATCTTAATTTATTTACAATTGATAGTTAATTTCCATGTGCCCATATTGATTATAATTTAATCAAGATGCTGACTAAGCTGCAGCATTGTGTTTAATTCCCCTGTATACAAATTTAAACAGCATAAAAGTTGTATTAATAAAGCGACACAAATTGATGAACTTGCCACTAGAGACCCCATTGAAAGAGCAAGGGTTAAGTACCAGTAAACATCTTCATTTCGCTTTATTAAATATGTTCTGTGAAAAAGGGGTCGATATGGTTATTAAAAAACTGTTGGGCTCAAAGTGATTAATGTTAATCATGTAATAATACGCTTTTCGATGAAACACTGGTTCACACGGTCATAGAGCATGTTTATTTTAAGAATATTTATACGAGTTTATCTTTGGTACTAATTTATTTTTTATCTGTAGATTATGTAGATAAGACAATGCTGATTAACAATTTGTATAAGCGTTTATGTTTGCGAAAAAATTCACACGCACGATATGTATATCTATTTCTTTAGTCGTAATTTTGTATTATGCCTACTTAATATTCAAAATTTTCATCCGTAGTATGTCTCTACTGTTACACTTAAACTGCAGTTATTCGTTGGACGAATCAAGCTCAAATTATGAACTTTAGAAAAATGGGGATTACGGATGATGGGGGCAACGAATTTGTTCTAATAAAAATCACATTTAAGAACACAACTGTCGTATTGCCCCATAGAGTTTATTGAATAAATAGCTTGCCTTGGTAATATGCGATGTAATTCTTCCAATCATAGGATTAATTTTAAAAGTTAATATGTAGTTTTACATATAAACAGTGTAACCAGGTGGTAAAGGAGCTAATTTGAAACTTTTATGGGACCTTTTTAGTACATATCTATATTATATTGTCTCCAGTCGTAAATATAAGAATAAGTACAGTATCTATGCGGTTTAGTCTGCCTAGCCTTGTAATTCGATCAATCAAATGATATTATTCACTGATATACAGTTCATTAGTTCGAATAGGCAGTAAAAATGAGAGTCGTATTGATGTTTGAACGTTCCTTTGTATCATAAGTAGTCGCATTCAATAAGTCTCGTTGCGACCAATATCGGAGGACAATAGTTGAATCGTTATTCAGACTCTGACAGACTTTGAACAGGGCGTAAAGAAAAATAAATTAAAGCTTTGGCTAGTGCTTAAAGGAAACTTTCACAATGTTATTTGTTTAATAATGGCGAAATAACCTATAAATTATTTTTAATCTGAAATACGTAAGTAATCTCTGGAATCTATACTAATATTATAAAGCTGAATAGTTTGTTCGTGAACGCGCTTATCTCAGGAACCGCTGGTCTGATTTGAAAAATTCTTTGAGTGTTAGATTGGCCATTTTTCGAGGAAGGCTATAGGTTATATATCATCACGCTAAGGTCAATAGGAGCGGAGCCCCGATGAACGATGTTTCAAAAACGGGGGAAAAAATTCAAGCTACGTGCAATAGAAGACGCAAACGAGGCTGCGTGGGTCGGCGAGTAATTAATATTTTAAAATCTTAACACATTTTGCATGCAATCTGGAGAGTAATTATTGAATTGACTATTCATTATTTGGAAGTATTTATTTCCAACTATTCTTAATTTATTTAGTTTTAATTATTCAATTTGTGAAATGATTTATTAAACTCGAAACAGAATCAAGTTATATTCATTTCGACTAGTAACCAAGAAAGTTAAGTATCCAAAATGTGTATCATATTAGCAAAGATATAAGATAAAGATACGAGTATCGGTTACATTAAAATAAATGTAAGTCTGTGTGGTTAATAAGGCAATATAGTGCAGCACAGATTGGTCGCTCGGGTCTCGGGTCAACTAACTCGATTGTCGCGCCCAATTTGTCACCCCACACGCCTCAATGACACCGACCGCATTACATTTGTCTCATATTTGTTACTAGATTATATTTTGATCACGATTGTAGGCAGGTTTGATTTAGTCTATTGTCGTCTACCAAACTTGCTCACCTAAAAGTAAAACGAAGCGAGTATGCAGTACAGTACTAAAGTGCGAAAAAATACAATTTTAAAGCCTAGTAAACCTTATTAGGTATTAATCTCAAAAAACTTCATGAAAAAAAAAAGTTTGGCCAGGGTGGTATAGAAGACCTAAAGCTTCTAGCTAAAGAGACACCTATGTCCAGCAGTGGACAATTTAAAGCTATTGATGATGATGTTGAATAGAGAAAAGTTTTTGAGGTATACTAAAAAAAGGACAAAAAACAGAATTTGATAGAGTATTCGTGACCTAAAGCACAAAAGTGTTAATTTACAAAGCAGTAGTAGGACCACACTAATTGATAGCTCGGGAGTCTACTGAGTTCATACAGCAAATATGTATTAAGTGTTAGGTGTCAAGTCTATTGTAGTGCGCAACGAGTCAACCGACGCGGGTCAAACGGCTGCATCTTCGACCCCATCTTAATTGGAAAGTGGACACCCGCATATTTGAGATAGAGACACACTAATTCGATTGTAGATTTTAATATTTCCAAATTAAGTGGATTTACGATAGCACCCATGTCTCATACATATTATCTTATTTCGTTTTACAAAAGTGTTCGTTATATTTTTTGGATTGAAATGATGCAAAGGTATTCGTAATTCGGTCAGTTGAAACATTGTAATGCGTACAAGAAGTGGTTTGTTCCCGTGTATCAATGCATGTTTTGAATTGTGCCAAAGTATTCGCGAGATTTTGCGCGGTTTTGCACGGATCGCGCGCGCATCAACAAACACGGTGACAATGGATGCTTCGACGAATCGAGTGACGCGGGACGCACGATTCAAATGTGGAACAATGCGAGCTTGTATAACAAGAGCTAACAATTCGGCGGCTTGTGTATGTGAACAATAGCAATAGATTGTGCAGTTTGTTGCGTGTAAGCCACTGAGCTTTCATACTATGTGTTTGTTACTTATGCTAAACATTGATATGCAAACATAGATTAAACATCATTACAAACACATAGATAAAATAATTTTATGAAACTATTCAGATATCTTTTATAACGACACTTATGCCAGGAGCTGCTCGGTTCTAAAACCAACAAGACATTTTACTATCAAAATATTTCTAGTCCTAATTGCGGAACGAGAAAATAATATATAGCTAGAAATTACTTTGTGATATAAATATATATATCATTTTAAGTAAAATATTAACATGCATAGTTTTAGTGTGCAATGTATTCGTTTATAATAAATAATTTAAAAAATCTGCATCCAAAGTAAAAAAAAAACATTTTAACGAGATGACCAGTATTATTATAACATATTTATTTTAGCCACTAACACTGAATACTCCCACTACTATTAGATACTAAACGATTCTCCTTAATCTAGGTCAAATTTCAATCTACTACAATACGGCTAGAGACTAAACTAAACTCATAGACACAAACTAAACTCATAGAGAGACAAACTAAATTCATATATAATTATTTTTGTGAATAAAACAGTAGGCTCGAGAGATCTATTAGCGTGGACAGAGCACGGAGCGGTGTCGAGGCTGGGTCACGCGGGTCCACAAGTGATTTGACCTCCGACCATTTAATTAAAATGTTATTACGTCTCGACGCTCACTCGCTTGCCACCGTCTCACGTTGTACCTATTCACTGGACTGCATTTGTTTTGACTTCATTAAACTAGTCATGAAAACTTTCATCTTTATGCTTTAAGAGAAATAGTTATTGTGTACTACCCATATGTTTAAATTGAAATAATTACTGTTTTATTTTAAACCTCATTTTCAAAGAGGCCTATGTCAAGAACTTGGACTAAGAAATATTGATTTTGAAAACAAAATCCGTTTAATAGTAGTTATAATAGTAATAATAAAAGCTTTATTTATTAAATTTGATTGACAAGTTTTATTATAATCTACCATTCTTTTTTTTATGAGTTTGTGTCAGAAGTGTGACGTAAGAATATGACATGTAATTAGTTTGAAATAGGAATATGACAATAACTAGCTAGTTACGTGAGAGTGCGTTACTCCAATAGATCAGTAACATGTTAGTACACAGTGGTTACTTAAGTGATTAATATTACTTAATTCAGTGAAAAAACATTGAGCGACATCACCTTACATGGTTGAAAACCTCAGTACATGGTTCCCAATATAGATATTTAAACCACGACGGGATATTTTTTATTGATTTAGAAATTTCCATACTAATTAAGGTAAATTTTACTGCAGCTTACTGTAAATGTATTTCGTAATGTGAAATTATTTACTCATTACGACATGGCTTGACAGTTTGGTACACAAAAACGTTTAGAATGTTTGTATTTGGTATCTGACAGCACAGTATGTTTTTAGCGCGGCTTAGATTATCTGATATGAATCTAATTTTAGAAGAGACTGCTATTTATGTCATAAGATGGACCACAATTTGGGTAAGATTTAGGTTCGTAGGATTATTGGAGACAGTACGACGGAGTATCGAGGCGTGTGCTCGCGAGGCGTGGGGCGGGCGCGTAGACGATTGGCGAACACCTCCCAACGCCTACGCGCGTGCGCGGACCACCTCCCGCGTGAAAAATCTTTGCGAGGAAAATTCACAGAGTCCCAATTCACATTTTAATGTTTGTTTACAACTGTGGGCGGCCTGCTAACTGTTCAGAGACTGTACAAAATGGCGACTGCGGTTTTTCTAAACAAATTTCTCCACGGTTTTTTTTCTTTTTAAAACAACTTTTAAAGTGTTTGTTTAGAGATAAAGAAACGTTAAAATGCAGGTGTAACTGACCGTGTAAACTATGAATGTTTTATAAAACGAATGTCTGAGTATATTATGGTAAATTTCGTTTAATTAACAGAACAGACTACTTCGACACAATTAACTTTTAGGTACCTACGTAATAAAAATTCAAATGAAGAGCGCAAACTGTTGGTTTAAGAAAATAAATATAAAAGCATTCATTAGACATTCAAATGAATTGCATTTTCAGTACTTTTGTATGTTAATTCATTTGGTGTAAGGTTAAGTTCAGTGTCGCAGTCATCATTTTATGTAACATTGTGCATTCGAAATCTTTTCGCGATGAACACTCTTTTATAGCAATACATATTTATTATGTAACACAGTGTTTATTTTTTCACTTTATTACCAATTTTGTGACGATATTACATTGACAGCATTAAATTATTATTTACCGAACACTGAAATCCAACTTCTCATTGAGTATTGGTTGAGTTATTTTAGTACATTTTTTTATAATTTTCAATTATATTTTAGTATAATTTTCAAACTGTCCTCATTTACATATCAGTTTAAAAAGGTATTTTATAAGTAGTTTTTCTCTTTTATGTTAGTGTCGTCATATCAATAAAACTCGTCAGACTAAATACAGCCGTTATCTTTTATGAGCAATTGTAATACAAAGTCAGTGCGCACAAGCATACCTACTAGAGTTCTATAGCATCCTTTTGTTGTTCTATCATGCTATGCTGTTAGGCTGACGCTACCAAGCTACTAAAGGTTCCTATTCATTTTCACAGAGGAAACGAGAAATTAAAAACTAATGAATGACAATAAAACTGTTGAGCGTACCGGTATGTAAGTTATCTCCTCGATCCTGGGTATATAAGACTACTTGGTCTGTTAGCATGGGTTTGAAAAATACATCTGAATAACTTGTATATTCAAGGTACCAAGAGGAACGTAGGTGCAGTTATACTATGAGCGTCAAAATAATACCTTTCCTTTTTTGCAAACATTTCAATTCAAATGGGGTGATTTTCTTTGGGTACAATCATGCCATATGTGTTCAATAAAAGTATTTAGTAGTATACTGTTGTCAAGACATTAAAACTTAAGTGGCACTGCACATTATTATTTAAGTATTTAACTCTATTTAGCTTTATTAGTGCTGACGTTACGATCGCCATAAACTATACTGTCACCAAAAGGACGGAATACGGAAGAATTAATGTTAAGATTGTTAAACTAATCCGTCCAGTTTTTCATTTCATCACTCAGAAAATGAGGTCGGAGCGAAACATCGCCCCAAACATTAGTAGGCTATTAACATCGTGTTAATTTTCTGTTAAAAATATCAATCCTCATAAAAACACAAATTTATTGTAAATATTGTAAATTTAACTAATTGACTGTCCACATATTTGGGTAAGTTATATACGACTTTCAGACTTACTTATATCAGTTGACGCGAATGGATTATGAGATCAATAATTTACAGTATGAATAATAAATAATAACGTTTATAATTTTCTCCTGTACTTGTATAATATATAACTCTAATCTACGAATAATTTATGATTTATAAAGTGATATGAAACTCATCCTTGAGGATATTAATTTAAAATAATGAAAGTTGAAAATAAATCATTTTGAAACAAAGGAATACTCATAAACAATATAAATTACACATTACATATGCATTACAAATTAATTATCAGATCTCTTCTAGGCACAACAAAAAAGTACAGTTGTGTGTATTTTTTTCATTGTTAAAACTGTGTATATTTTTGCGTAATGAATGTAGTATGCGATAAAAGGCAGATACGCAAATTAAAAAGTTCACGATAGTACATTTTGGTACGATTTGCTCATTTTGTTTTTGGAACGTCGAGAGGGGGACTATTTGAATTTGAATGTAAGCGTTCAGTTTAACGCTCTTTTGTGACTCAGAGGCGGCACGGTTCGCTGACTGCGAAAATTTGATGCTCGCACATACAACGCGTTTAGCGGACAAGCCGACGCGAAATATTTCTTTCTTTATTTATATTTAAAATAGACGTAGTCAAGGCCTCAAGCCTTTCATTGAAACAAATAAATGGCCATCAATACTAAACAAAATAAGTAACACATGCTTGAAGTACAGAAAGTTTTGTTTTCATTGAAATGTGTACATTCCAATATATTATTTAGTTAAATGACTATTCTGCAAACCCTTATTTGTATTTATAAGACACGTATTTGTACAGCAACGTATAGATATAACAATGTTCTAGGCTTAACTTCATTTACTAGTTCTACGCAAACAAAGAAACGGCGCGTGCGCATGGCTGGTCGACTGCGAAAATGTTTACTTTCAGTAACGAATCGTGCTTCTCTGGAACCAACCTAAAATTAACCTATAATAATATAATACGTGAATGCAAACTATAAATGCTGTATGTAAAATATTTGTGGACCAAATTGGTAACTCGCTACTCGACTAGAATCCTTTCAATATTTATTATATTTTTTTTATAATAGTTAATCAAACAAATTGCAAACAAATTCAAGCTTTATGAAAGTCTGAATGATTTTCTGAATAATAAATTTAATATACCTAAGTCACGGGTACGCCTTTTAAAATTCAAAGGAGAAACGAAAACACTATTACAATTACAAGTAAGAGAAGGTTATTTCAAAGCCCTATTATTTAGAGTACATGAATTGCTCATCGCAGATTTCTTTCCTAAAAAGTATAAAAAAGTTAAAGCGAGGGATTGTAGGACGGCTTTAGAGCAAACACCTGTATCCGTTTCTGAGTGCGAAATATGTTCTCCCTTACTTACAAACACTTGCGCAATTCTGTACATACTGTTTTGATTTTTTATCTGTAAAGATTTGAATTGTGATTTCTTTTTAATCGACTTCAAAAAATGAGGAGGTTTTCAATTCGACTGCTTTTTTTATGTTGTTATTACGGGAAGCACCAGATGAGGTAACATAACTTTTGACTGGGTGAACCGATTTTGATGATTCTTCTTTATTTGAAAGACGGTGCTTCCCGTGTGTTCCTATTTCAATTTGGTCCAGAAGTAGGCTAAAACCTCCTTTCAAGAAGAGACCTATGTCCAGCAATGGACTGTTAGAGGCTGTTGGTGATGAGTCATAAGTAGTTTTTTAACTATTCAATAATCGGTACTTCAGTCCTTTGTTGTTTTGTAAGTGCCCATAAAAGCTTGTAAAACTTCTTTTTCTTTGTGTCCCCTTTTTAGCCGACTGCGAAAGAAGGTGGTTTTATTTTTATTTTTGAACGTGTTTATATTTCTTTGGCACGCCCTAGAGCCTAAACGGCTAGTCGTATTTTTATGTGAGCGGTGTCAACAGATTCGTCTTAGTCGTGAGAGTGACACTAGGTAAATCAAAATAAAAAGACCGGAATTTAATAAAGATGGCTAATATTGACGCTGTCGGTTTTTTTTTATAATTTTAATTGTTAATAGTGTACCTATAAGGTTAGTTAAAAAACAAAGCCTAATTACAAGTTAATCAAGGTTATTTGAGAAAAGAATACGACCATTAGTTTTTTTAGGCGCAAATTGGTGAGCTGTACAAATACAATGTTATACCTTTCATTTGTTACTATCAATAGAAACGTTGAAACTAAACAACTCCGACGTTAACAAAATCGCTGGAGCGTTGAATTTTGGCTAATCCATGTATGAATCATTAGGCATTTACGATGCAAACCGAATTTAGTGGCTGGGTAAATGTAGAATGTAAATGAAAACACAAATAATTACTTAAAGGTACTCCAAATAGGTTCAGACATGGTCTTATCTGTTCGCTATTGTTTAACACGCTTTTTTCATTCCCACGGTCGTCGAGCAGGCGGCTGATAACGCGCGGTACCTGCCCCGTGGCGGCATCATGGCAGAGAAAACACCTCATGGAATTCACACTACGCATCTACTTTAAAGAGAAAAACGCTTAAATCAGCTAACTCCAATTCCTATAGAAATTGTGAAGAACGCATTAATCGGGCACTTAATTGCCAGTCGCCACTTAGAAATCATTGTGGAAAGCCCCCTCAGATAATCATGTCGGCAGTGATTTGTATTCTCGTTTAATATTTTTAAAGTGGTTATGAGTCTAGTAAATAGCTTCTTTATGTTATAATATAGCAAAAATATTTGTAAAGGAAATACACTAAGGAAGTAGCAAAACTAAATATGACTATAGGTACATTACAACAATACAGTATTTACTGCACAAATATATTATATAACGAAACATAAACAAATAAGATAAAACAGTAACTAGGTACATAATATATTACAATGTGACTTTTCATGTGAAACTTTTAACACACAAAAACATTCCATGAAGTTCATTATCGCGGTTATTTTGAGTACGCGCTCAATTGATATTGAACAATATAAACTATATTCATGCAGTAAATTGTAAACTTACAGAGTAAATACTATAAATGTACAGCTTTGTATTCATCTCATGAGGACAGAAATCGCATTGTTGAATTTAAATATTTAAATGGAACGGCATCAAACAAAGACAGGGCCGGGAGTCAAGTGCAAAATTCACTTCGACCCACGCCCGTTGTAAGCACAGATAAATATGTACTAGGTATATGAGCCGAATCCATTATCCAATGACGTACACCAATTACCCATTTAATGCAATTTGGGCCATTGTAAAGATGTCCAGGCCGAGTTCTCGTACATTCCCGATGTCACTCACTCAAAAGCACCAATTAAAGAAATCACTAGTGAGCAAACACAGTGTGAACATAGTTCGATCGCGAGCGTTCGTGTTCGGAACCGGTCATGTCAAAATTGGAGTTGTATCCAGAGTCTGAGTGGCAAGGTGTGAGGGCGCGCGCGTGCGTCGCTGTGGCCGGCGCGCGACTACTCGCTGCTGAATGGGCGCTCGGCGGAGGGGCGAAGCTCGCTACGTCTCACTCCCAGTGAGCTTACGAAAATCTCCAATTGTGACTGTCCTCTTATTAAACGAGCTAATTTATCATAACCACGACACACTTGTCCATCCAATATACATCACTCCGAGGCCTCGGGGCTTTATACACTAACAGTCTGCAGGATCACTCTCCACTCGAGATAACGTGAAAGAGTACGAAGTTTTTTTTTATGAGCTTCCGATCGAAGCTCCGGTACATCGTCAAGCATCCGGTGCCACCTGCTCGCACTCGAAAGGAGACTGCGCGTTAGAAGGAGATGAAGTGAACGATCAGAACGCGGACCGGATGGCGGACTCGGTTATGAATGAATCCGCTGTCTCGCTCCGTTCGAAGCGTTTACGTAATGCAGTCTCTCTCGAACACAGGTTGTCGCCGTAGAGGAAGTGAAAGGGTCGGGGGGGCGTAGTAAATATTGCGCTCCGTGTATCCGCAGGGAGTATTTTCTAAAGAGCCTCGGTTTTTGTTACACCGTAAAGCATAATCCACCAATTTCATTCATAGAATTTGCACCGGCTTCTTACTAGAAGCGACGCATTCCAGTTTCAAAATTTAATGTCAGATTTTACTCATATGTGATACATTTTTGTCGTGTCGATTTTTAGGTTGTTATAGGTACCAATGTCAGGCTACGTGCTTGTTTGCCACCAAAAATATAAAATCTTGTTATTAACCAGAAATTATGCAATATTATTCTGTAGCCAGGTATCAGGTAGGCAGGAAATGGTACAAATTGGCAGTAACATAGAGTAGCTCAATTGATTCTGTAACTGTGACAAATGAATGAAACTAAGACAGGATGTTGTGGAGTAGCCCTGCTATATAGCTTAACTAGCTGTTGCCCGCGGCTTTGCTCGCGTGGAAGTTGATTTTATGTATTTAATTAAAACTATGTAAAAGTATGTATCAGTAATTTATTCATATTTCTGAACATATTTATTTATTTTTGATCAATAGCATGGGCTATTGATCAAAAATAAATAAATCTTTTAAATGGTTAAAGGATCTATCATATAAATATTCGACCCATATTTCATCCCTTTTAGGAACAGAATTCGCATTAATGCTGATAATGCATAAAGTTTCATGGTACTAATTTAAAAAATAACGGACTTCCATACAAACTTTCAACCCCTATTTCACCCCTTTAGGGGTAAAATATTGTTACGGCTTCGCTTCACTATGAATGCGGGGGCGATGGGGTGAACTTTTTTACTTTCACCGGTGGCCGACAGAACTGACAGCTTCACTTGTCGTCACGGGTCGTGTGCGCGATACACATTAGTTATTGTATTTTTTAAACCCTTAATACAACAGTTTTATTCCATAAGTGTCATTATTTCTACCTCTGAACCAGCTATCGAAGCAACCAAATATCCAGAACCGCTTAAATACGTCTTTACATTTTTTTAATCAGTAGTACATGAATAAAGTTTTAATGGTTCTAACTTAAAAAATGACAAACTTCCATACAAACTTTCAACCCCTATTTCACCCCTTAGGGGTAGAATATCCAGAAACGCTTTAATACTTATTTACTCACTTTTAATCAGTAGCCCAAAAATAAAGTTTCATGTTTGCTACTTCAAAAATAACGAACTTCCGTACAAACTTTCAACCCCTATTTCACCCCTTAGGGGTAGAATATCCAGAAACGCTTTAATACTTATTTACTCACTTTTAATCAGTAGCCCAAAAATAAAGTTTCATGTTTGCTACTTCAAAAATAACGAACTTCCGTACAAACTTTCAACCCCTATTTCACCCCCTTAGGGGTAGAATATCCAGAAACGCTTAAATACGTATCCGCTCACTTTTAATCAGTAGCCCAAAAACAAAGTTTCATGTTTGTAACTTCAAAAAAGGCGGACTGCCAGACTAATCTATATGCGAAATGTCAACCCTATTTCACCCCCTTAGGGGTAGAATATCCAGAAACGCTTTAATACATATTTACTCTTTTTTTAAACATTAGCACATGAGTAAAGTTTCATGTTTGTAACTTCAAAAATGGCGAACTTTCTAACAAACTTTCAACCCCTTTTTCATCCCCTTAGGGGTAGAATATCCAGAAACGCTTAAATAGGTGTCTACTCGTTTTTAATCAGTAGCCCAAAAATAAAGTTTCATGCTTCTAACTTAAAAAATGTCGTACTTCCAGACTAACCTATACGCGAAATGTCAACCCCTATTTCACCCCTTAGGGGTAGAATATTGAAAAACGCTGAAATACGTGTTTAATAATTTTTAATCAGTAGCCCAAAAATAAAGTTTCAGGTCTCTAACTTAAAAAATGACGGACTTCCATACAAACTTTCAACCCTTATTTCACCCCCTTAGGGGTAGAAATTCCAAAATTCCTTTCTTAGTGGGTGTCTACTCAATAAAAGGATTCTATTCACCAAATTTCATAGTCTTAACTATCATAGTTTATGCTCGGCGATGATGAATCAGTCAGTCAGGACTTACTATTTTATAAGTATAGATGAAGAATGATAGACAGTTCTGAATTCATAAAAACCTCTGTCGAGTAATGAAGCTGGAGATTAAGATGTTAAATCTAAATGATTAGATAAAGGATGTAAAAAGGAGAGACAGTACATGGACGAACATGACCTGTGTCTTTCGATTCGATTTGACAACTCTGCACCATTCAAGTTCTGAACGAATATATTGTAATGGTTGTATAAGTATTTGTTTGTAGGTGCGTCAGGCCGGGTAGGGCCTTGTCCCTCTTTGTTCGCGGTATTGTTATCTGCTGGGCGCGGCTGTCAACATTTGGCCATCGACATTGACACTGCGACGTTCGCCACGTGGGCCAGTCCTTTTACCAATAACAAATATTTTGACATTAGCTTAACTATAAATCTGATCATCTCGTAAAAACAGATTTCCTGTTTCATTTTTTTTTGTGAAGCATTATGTTTATGACAAAGTACTAAAACCTATGATAGTCTTTTACGATTAAAATAATATGTCTTATATTGCGATACAAATAAACGATTCCCTTGCTATACACATAAGATTTTATGATAGAGATCTCTCAATTACATCTGTTTATATCCCCCGCAATTAAGAATATTTTGAATTGTAAAGTTACTATGTACTATTAACTAGATATAATCTCTATACTATTAATTATATTATGTACTAGAGAATATAACTACATATTGTAAAATATATCATACATTACTATTAATTCTTACGCTAATATTTTTATTCTAAAATGAAACATGTTTTTGGATATTTACTTAAAACATAAGACTAAACGACTTTCTCTTAAACAAACAAAGGATGTGGTATTGTTTTCGGTGATGTTTAAGTGGCGTGGCTTCACCATGGTATCGTTTGCTATATAGTCTTTCAAACTCAGCAACTTCGTCATCCAACGAACTATTTACAATGTCCGTTTACAAAGCACTGTTCTGTTCTCGGAAAGATCCAATCATGTGTAGTAAGCGAAGCTCAAATACTAAACCTACGTGTAATGAAAATGTTTATTAACAATAAAACCTTCTGATAACATATTTGCATACGTAATCATCTGAATGGCTATATTGAATAATGTACCTTTAACATAAATCAATGCTAAATCAGATCAGTACAGTAGGTTCAAGTGCATCTTGCCACAAATCAATGGGATCCCGTCCAAGCATGTAACCTCTGAGCGCCAGGTGCTATGCGGGAAGTGGTCCCTCGTCCCTCCTGTCCCGCGCTTCACCTCCTCAAGCTCCTCCACACGCCCACACAGATAACAGTAGAGGAAGTGCACACACACTCACGTACGCTGATACATCTTACGCTGTGACGTAAAGATCAAATGTGGATGTGTGTTTCTGTAATTTATTAATGGCTTGCATTTGCGTATGCGATGCTCCTTGTGCATGAAAAATGGCAGATATAAATATGAATCGAGTGGTAGCTAATTCAAAAGTATAGTCATTTAAAAAGCATGTCCTGACACCTGAAAAGGACCGCCTTAACAGCGTTCGACAACTTAACTTTTGTACGTTATTTATAGCTGACAAATGTACATTAATTTTTGCTTTAGGGGTATCATCATACATAATGTTTTAAACTGCCATTAAGGAAATGAGATTGATACTAAGATCTTGTGTTGATTTTGTTATCTTATTATAATAGTTTTTGCTGATTTGGGAATCGAGCACTTCCAAAGACGTGGCCTTAATTTGTTTAACAAAGAATAAACTCATATGATCCTGGCATGCAGAAGTTTGCAGTCGTAAATTCCATTGTATTATACTATATTGGTTTGAAGTCTTAGTAGATTGTCATGGTAAATAGGTTGAGGTATTAAGTTCCTACACATAATTTAATTGTTCATGGCGAATTCCATTGACTCTGTTTTATTTTAATTTGTGTCTCTGTAAAGTTACGCAGAAACAGTTTTGCTTTATCCAATGGATGCCAATTGTTTTTAGAAACTATTGCGGCTATAAACTTGTAAGTTTGGTTAACAAGTCACGTTTCAAGCACATATTAAGAAGGGTTTTTAAAAATATTACTTTTAAGGGGGATCTTACTTTAAATAAGGAATTAATAGTTGACTGCTTCGGTGGTACAGCGTTAGCGTAAGCGAATTGCTTGCCTGAAAGCGAATGCTGTGATCGAGGTCTCGGGTTCGATTCCAGGGTCGGAACAATGTTGGTATGGTCTGCAAAATATTTGTTTCGGAGTTTGGATGTTTTCTATGTGTAATATGTATGTATCAGTATATTTCAATTGTCTAGTACTCATAATACAAGCTCTGCTTAGTTTAGGACTAGATAGCCTTGTGTGTTAGATGTTCTCTTAGGGTAAAAATAAAATGATTATATAGAAATTGAAAAATACATCATAAGAGAAAAAGAAGCCAGTAAAGCCGCGGACAATAGCTAGTACTCATTAATACTTACATGACTGACTTTATGGACGCCTCACTGTTTAACTAGGTACGCTTCTAAAATTCAACTGCTCTATGCGGTTCATGAGTAAGGCTTAAAGACAACCCTTAGTACCTGTACTTACATTTCTAATACAAATTGTTATCTATCTCGTAGATAAGATACCAGCTCAGTGTTAGTCATCGCTGGAATGCTTTTAAAGTTCCTAAGTTAAGCAACAAAGTATTGTGCACGCTCACCATTCACAATAGAAATTATCAACAGGTAGCTAAGACCTATACAATGTGTCCTTCCGGCATCCGATGTTTTCCTATTTCAAACAAAATTATACCTTATTGCTACGTTTTACAGTAACTTTTTGATTGGTGAACCATAGTCAAATACTTGTTCGCTCAAAATATTTAAGTAACAAATGTATCAAAGTATTTTGAAACTTATTAGGTAGTGAGAGGGGTTGGTTTTCAATATCAACAACGGAACTAATGTTCGAGACTTACTATATTGCAGGGTTACAAACCATCCGGTGTAAGGTGATACCGTGGGGAAGTGAGCACCATTTCGGGAAAAGACTAACAAAATGAACGTACATATTAACATAACTTATGCATTAGTTATCAAAAAATATATCGTTGATACTCATTTCAATAAATTGTTTCTTGTAAATATTTGTTAACAACTTAGTTTTTTAATAGTAGGTAGGTATTCTCATTATTATTATTATTATAGGTATTCTCATTATTTTCACATAAATTGCCAACTAATGAAAAAAATATTTAAGAGTCATTTTTAAATGTTCTTAGGTACGTACTTTTAAACTATAAAAATACTTTTTACTCTAAGACATAATGAGATCTCGAGTTTGGGATTGAATGGATCATACCTAAGTTTATTTTTATAACAATTCATAGTAACTGCCTAGGAATAATTATCTTGCTGAGGATTTAGAGTTAATCCACTGGTGTAAAAAAAATATCAATGGGAATAGATAGTAGTTCCATCTTAATCCCGGTTTCGTATCCTTTTCAAATGATTTAATCATTCATAATAATGGATGAGTGTTTTAAGCTACCTGTACGCCTACTTTCATCCCAAATGGCTAAGCTGTTTTGTCGTAAAGACAAAAAATACACAAATTTTGCACGTCTAATGCTGGTGAGAATATAAATCATTATAAAAATTAACATGTTCAAACACGATTATTGTATGAGTGCGTCGCGTTTATGTCTTTTCAATGACGTTTCCGGTGTCATGCATTGACGCGTCTTTAATGGGTCGTAGACGTCTAACATAACGTCTAAAGAATGATATTAACGGTGTACCACCATTTCTGATACATTGGCATCGTGTTGGTTGTCTAGAAGTTGGTATACTAGTATACTATATAGTTGATAAACTATGAAGGTCACGTCATAGAATTATAATAATCATCACGAACAGTCCTTGATAATCTGGATAGAGGCCTGTCCGTAGAAGGGTTTTGGCCTGTTATATCACGCCATCCAGACCTTTGAGGATAGTTTTTTATGGTATAGAGGGCGAACGAGCAGACATATCACCTGATGGTAAGCGATTACCGCCGCCCATGGCACATCGGGAGACGTCACAAGTGCGTTGCCGATCTTTGGGGGATGGGAAAAGGGATGTGGGAAGGGGTCCTAACTCACTCTGTGAAACACAGCGCAAGCGCTATTTCACACCGGTTTTCTGTGAGGCTGTGGTATCACTCCGGTCGAGCCGGCCCATTTATGCCAAAGTGTGGCTCTCATGGGAGAGCCACACTTTCCGTTTACGTTACCATGGGGTAACTTGATGAGATGATGATAACTTCACGTATCTTACACACAATAACCTCATCTCAAACTAGGTAGAGCCTGGATAATGTATTTTTACAATCTTTATATATATAATTCTTCTGTGAGTGTGTATGTCACTGAACTACTCTCAAACGACTGGACCGATTTTGTTGATTTTTTTTGTGTGTGTTCAAGGGGATCTGGGAATGGTTTAGATTCACAATTTTGTCCACTGGACAATGTTTTTTTAATTAATTTTTAATTTATTAGTAGCTATGGCAAAACGACGTTTGTCGGGACAGCTAGTATATTTATAAAAAAACTTAAGTAGAGACTTAAAATCTGTTACTGACGAGGTACCTAATGGTATTAAAGTAGGATTAAAATTGTAACTAAGTATGGGTCTTATGCACAACGATCTCTCGATAGGCACGTCAAGCAAGTAAAATCATTGAATTTTTATATTAAACCATAAAAAATATTAAAAACATCACCAAAAATCAATAATCTTCTCCAGGCGTGTTTATGTTAAGTTATCAAATCATTAAACGGATCCCTAATTGATTCCCGTCGATGCCACTGTTTATCGACCACAAACTAACTGCTAACTATGGAGATAACATCTTCTTTATCTCTAAAAAAGAATTTTCATCGTAAAACTCAAATGAGGCAATGTTTTACTGAGAGATATCACGTTACATTACCTCTCGGGGCTTCCGTTTACAGAAACAACGATTGAGTAATTAATATTGATCAATAAATTCTCATAGTAATATCCATCGGATATATTTACACTTATATTTAATTTGTAAGAAGTTTAAATTACAAAATAATTACAAACTTTTAGATGTTATTACGATAAAAAATAGTTGTGAATCCGAATTTACATAAAGCACTTCTAAAAAATTCATTTGAAAGAATCCGAGTTCCAATAACAACGAAAAACTATAACCATAACTCATGTGTGAATAATGGAGTACATACGTCGATATAATATGTAGGTACTTTCGTAGTTGTGTTATGAGAAAAAATAGTGGAGACCGTATCTACTACATAAATCGTCCTATATTAATTAAATATAATGGTTCACTGATACGTTTCTTTTCCCAACAGGCCACTAATCGAGAACAGGTTCTCTCTCATTTAATTTATATTGCCCAAATTAAATTAACATGAAATCTAAACATTATCTGTGGAATATTAACTAAATCTGTTTCGTGTATCTAACATTAGTTAACGTTATCTCTAATTACGTTTAGGTAAAACAAAACGCATATCGGTAGGCCGTTTTATCCGTCCCACGAGAACTAATCTCCAGATAAAAAAACGAATGCACAATCCGAGTTATCTTTGCTTGTCGATAATACCAAGTTCTCACAAATAAAGAGCCGCTCGTAACGTACAAAGCGAGCTCATTGTGCGATTACTCAGAGACGCGGTCTAGACTCAAAATAAAAATAATCACAAACAGTAAAATGTCGAACGGAACCATAAAAAGTTGAGTAAAAGGCGTCGAAAGAAGGCAGCGAATTTTGAAGCAAACCAGTTTAATGAGGGTCGAATTTAAATACGAAAATAAAGCGGTTCCCACGGAGTCGCTCGCGGGAACGGAAGCCTCACGATGTCGCGGCAACACGGCGCGACTGTTCATATCGCGCGATCATCGCTCGACGCCGACGCCTCTCGTGGCGAGCTTCACCGAAGACCACAAGCTCCATTCACAACTTTACTTAAACTTGGCGATACATCGAGTCGGAGGTCGATTGTAATTGACCTTAGATATGCGATCATATAACTCCCGTGAAATTGATTCGATTAATAGTCGTATTTCACTACGTTTTTGTCGATATAATTCGTTACGGTGTACATTAATTTATACCAATAACGGTGCTCTGAAAGCGGTAGCATTTTAGACTATGCTATTAATTATCATTATTCAAAAGAGTAAGAACTCAGTAAAAAATAATATTAGGTAACAATAATCCATCATAATTATGTGTGTGTCAGAAATATTATGTAATCCAACATCACATTAAGAGTTTCAATATTTTTAAAGAGGTGTTTTATTTGGTCCTTCAATCTTGACTTATCAAATTCGGTAGTTCATTAAGTAAACAACATTCTTAACAGTTTTGTTGTTGTTTAAAATCTCCATATTTCATTATTGATGACAAATTGCTAACAGTAGTGTGTTCTATCTAATCTATTCCTGTAAATTCGATATTTTTTCAATTATTTAAACTTTGTTTAGTTTATCTCGTTAGCATTGACCCGTTCGTGGAAATGTCGCGAAAGACAATTTATTTTTCGAAATATACAATGTGTAAACACGTCTCGAGGTCCGATCGGTGTGTTTGAGCTTGCTTTCGATAGTGTCAACACGCCTCAGTCAACGGAACTTGCTTCAACGTATGTGTGCCTTTGAAATAATCTATTTTTAAATCTCTTTCTACATAAGCAAAGGTCAATAGAAATCGCAAGCTTATTCAGCTTAGGTTAAAACCCAAAAACATTGAGAACCGATTTACAAAAATAATTGTAAAATAAAAATTGAAATAAACATCATAATAAATAATTTTACCTTTCTACAACTTGTAAAAACAAGTACAGCCATACTTGTACGTAGAAGCACAAATAAATTTGAGGAGCTTCATGATTTATTTTCTGCGATTAATCGAGACTATGTTTTTAATTCTTAATCTCATTGTGTAACCCTAAAAAGACAATTAAGGTATTAATGAAAACGAACAGCTCCTATTCTAATCATGACTTTATAGGTGATCATTTGTAAATGACTCTGGAAACAAAACTCGAATATAAATTATAATCTATTTGTAATTTGAATGTGTATTTACTTTAAATGACAAATACATACTACACTACCACTATTGTTTGGTATATTTATATTGAGATAGCTTCTAAGCCTCTCAAAATCGAACTCTGCCTGTGAATGTAGAAATAGTAGGTCCCTTTTTTTATGGATTAGGAAGCGTGGCTCTCGCACGAAAAATAAATGTATTTTGCTACTTGTTGTACTAGGAGTCCATCTCTTACTGTAACCTCGTATTGCAAGATAACTAGGGTTCCCCTTACAAATAACTCTTGTAGTTTCACCATTCAGTCTGCTGTCACTCCGTAGAATTCAGTACGGAACTCGCATGACCTGACACCTACTTGGCCTGCTTTTCCTTATTAATTCAGCTCACCTTTAAAGCATGCTTTTAGCATTACTAAACTGTAATTATTATTTAATGTTCATGTAATTACCGACTTGTGAAGAGAATAAAACTGGTGTTAATACATGCTAATGCTAATGACTAGTTACGTTCTAGTCTCTCAATGCAATTATCATTAATGTGTATATGTATCAGATGTAGAACATCTGCTATGATATAGTAGTATCGTGTCCATTTAGAGTGATGTATGACTGTTTGAGCAAACATGTTGCAACTTAAACATCTCGGCTCATTGAGCACGGAGCGCGCTTGTGAATGATATGTTCAGTGACTAAAACTGGGCGAGGTTGTGTGTCTTCAAATCGATGAATGAATGTGACGTAGCCATATGAAATTATGTAACATATATTAAGTGAAATTTTCGCATTTAAATTGCTATATAAGTTTGCTTTATGTTTATCTACAGGAGGCTTTCTTAATGCTGCGTCGGTTACGTGAATTATAGAAGAGTATTTAATATGTTTATCGTCTTTGTTTTCCTTTGTTTGTTCAAGGATTTTCCCATTCATTTAGATTCAGAGGTAGGTCTCGTATTATTTCCTGTAACTTATTACATTATTTTAGTTTCCTATCAATGTTATATATAAGTAACTGCTGTTTTATGAAGTTTATTCTATTCTAAGTTGTAAAATAATAATAACAGTTTTTAGCAAGATACACCTAAATATGTATGGTAGCTATCCCAAAAATAGATTCTAAAACATTTTTTCTGTTCGTCCCAGATAGTCTCTGCAATGGATGGACCAATTATAACTGGACATTCACTCATTCACATGTTATAGTTAGTAAGTTATTAAAGTAACTAAGAGTTGATTTTGAGGAAATAATTAGCGATCTGCGTAAATTTTTTACAGCATATATACCTGGAGGGGCAGCCAAACGGGTGGAAAGCGTGATCGGAATAGAGAGAGAGAGAGAGAGAGAGAGAGAAACCGAGTTTGGGTAGTGTCTGTCTCTCTCACGCAAGCTTCTGATTGGTGGACGCACATACCAATTTGCATGACTACATCTACCAATTAGAAGCCGAATCACCATCATCACCAAAGAGACAGACACTACCCAAACTCAGTCTCTCTCTTTCGTTCGGCTGCCCCTCCAGGTATATATCCTCTAAGGTAAAAATAGAAATTTCTACACGTGATTTTAGATTTTGCAAGAGCAGCTAATAAAGAAAAACGTATTTATTGTTCAAGATTTTAGAATGAACTAGAAATATCTTTATCCTTATAGTAATTTACCTCTTCCGTGAGTCACACGTAAGATGTAACTTATTTCATAACACGAGGTTCGTCGGATGAGCCGTACATTTGTGTTTACTTGTCAGCAGTGTTTGCTATGACAACAAGTCGGAATCGTTCGAAAGAACCACAAAAAGGTTGTGACTCACTGCAATACTCTGCAGCGATTCTACAATAAGTCCCACGTGGGAGGCTTTTGTTGCTATTATTGACTATATTGTACAATGTTATCGAGTTTGGAATTCTAGTTATTTATTGTCATTTACCTCAGGTAGATACGGACTCTATTAGATACTATAGCATCGGTAGATTAAGAGTATCTTGTCAATAGTTTATCATTTAGATTATTTAATAATTAGTACTTTTTTTATTACCGTGGGAGAGCTACGCTTCGGCATGCACGGGCCGGCTCGACCGGAGTGATACCACGGCCTCACAGAAAACCGGTGTGAAACAGCGCTTGCGCTATGTTTCACCGAGTGAGTGAGGATACCGGAGGCTCACACTCAATGTCTCCCCCTTACCCATCATCCTAAGGCCGGTAACGCACTTGTGAAGCCTCTGGTGTTGCGGGAGTAAATAGGTTCCATGGGTGCGGTAATCGCTTACTATCACGCGATACGTCTGCTCGTTTGCCCCCTTGTTCTATAGAAAAAAAAATGTAATGCTAATGAAGCCCTTACTATAATAATACTAATTGGTCTAACGATACCCAAAAAAATGTGGATAGATATATGAACTATTATTTTATAGTGAATAATTTAAGTCTGTATTTAAGGATGGAGACAGATCAAGTTCTATAACATTTTAAAGAAAATGAGACCGTTTGCGCCACTGTCTAAGCACTAGTGTTACATTTAGTGAACACAGTACTCAGTGGTGTGCAAAACCAACTGATAGTAAACCCGATAGATCTTCAGTAACACACTACTATTCGGTGTGTTAGAAAATAGAAAAAAATCATGGCTATTACCATTATTTAAAGCCAAAAAAAATGTAGGTGAAATTGTAACCTGAATAAATATTTAATAAATATTTCTGACATCTAACACACAACGCCATCTAGTCCAAAGCTAAGCAGAGCTTGTGTTATGGGTACTAGACAACTGATATAAATACATATATACTTTTTTTTTTGTAAATACATACATATTATACATATACACCCAAACTCCGAAACAAATATTTGTAGATCATACAAACATTAGGTTCGACCCGGGAATCGAACCCGAGACCTCATGATCAGCAGTCGCACAACCAACCAAATTGTTCTTTCCAAGCTACTGAGTGGATAAACAACATCTGATGTTATAATACACGCTATAGGGACAACTAAGTACTCCTGCAATACGATTAATTTCTCATTTATGAACAATCAACATATATCAGTCGATTGGCATCCGTTACTATAGGTTACAGTATAAATCATTAACACATCATATTCTTGTCGTTTTAATTTAAGATTGTTGCAAGTGATTGTATCTTATAATAGGTCAGGGATAAATGACAGTACTCTTGACATATTCACGTGCTTAAAACTTAATTTAATTCGTTAGTGGCTTTTGTATATAACATTACTAGCTGTTGCCCGCAGCTCCGCCCGCGTGTACGTCGGTTATCGCGGCAAATAGTAGCCCATGTGTTAATCTGATGCATAAGATATATTACTGAGAAGTTTCATCCAAATCCGTTCAGTAATTTTCGCGTGAAGAGGTACCAAACATACACACTCACAAACTTTCGCCTTTATATATTAGTGTGATCATAGCAAAATTCTGGACAAGGAGGTATATGAAACATGGAAATTTAAATTTAAGTCTTTCTTTTTGGACAATGTATTGAACAGTAGATTCCGTAAATACTTAGTTTATAATTACCAATACAGTACAAATAGCACTTGTTTAACGAACAAGTGCTATATGTAAGAAGTTTTCAGGATAATATAAGTCATTATTCATCACAATATTTTACATCAAGTAACTAATTTAGCAACATTATCTTTTCGCTTAAAATAATTTTGATTTTTATATTCCAGCCCATAGATCAAGTTATGATAATATTAGATCGTTAAAATCATTATCGAATGTAAATCATAGCGGGACAGAAAAGGGTTTCGATTTAATCAACAAACGCGTATTATATTCTTTTAAAACCGATTTTCTTACGAAGATCGTAATCAATTTCCATGGTTATTATAGCTCATGACATTTTTATGTGGATTGGACGACATCTATGTCAATATCAAGATCGCTTACCGTAGTCGCAGTCGATTAGAAAATCGATTTGTTTTACATTTTAATCAGCGATTAACTTCCTACGTATTGTAAACGTCAAACTAAACATTACTGGCTGTAAAATCGAACTTGAAATGTATTCTGTACTTAACCTGTTAGCCTTGAGCGGTGTTGTTTGAATTTATAAAATTGAACTATGATACCTCTGCTCGAATTTCTCAATAGCTCTTAATTTAGAGTACGTTATATACCTACTTGCGGTTAAGTATTTATCGAGATGTGGAGATAGAACGTCGGGTGGACGGAGGCATTTGAGATAGCGAGATAGAGTGGCTTGATAGCATCGCTACTGTCAGCCCGGGTGCACTGCCTCGCATAGAATTGATTACCAATTAGTGCAGCATCAACCTTCACTGGAGCATTTATCTGTGACACCAGTTGTAAAATGGCTCGATCTATGATTATTTTACGCCGCTAATGAAGTCTATCTCAAACGTTTGGGTGCTTATATATTGAGACAGGCGTGATACAATATGTGTATGTAAGGTAGCGCCTATACGATAGAATGTTTGGGGCATAAATTAAGGCCGTATGTGAGTTGTATCAGTTTTCATAGTACGGATTATTCTTTTTTGAAGTTATTTTGAAAAATATTACAACGTATAATAGATATTTACTTGTAATTATTAGATCAGTTGAAATAAATTTGCTACGTCATAAAAAAGCTGACGTAGTCAACTGACGTAATAAGTAGCTAGTGATCTTGTTACTTTAACTCACTTATCAGCAGTTTTCCTGAGTTCCTTCCCGCAATCTTTTGCTTTACAAGTTAGAGTGTTGGACGCCCTGCAAGTAGGCTGGACTCGCAATCCATCAACACGTTAGCAGGAATTCTTAATAATTAAACTACTACCTCTTAATACTTTCACAATTCGGGGGACAAAATGGATTAAAATGGTAATAAGGTAAATTTGTAGTTTTTGTTTTACGATCCAATAAATCATATGTCCATAAAAATTATAACATCTCCAGCAGAAATTTACATAATAAAATGAATGGCTAATATATTTTGTTTGTGATAGAATTTTGCGTGGGAACCAACCTGTTCACAGTTAATTAGTCAAAAATCGAGCAACAATCCTGACAAATGGTTTGTTATAAAATTCATAATGCTTGTAGTAAAATTTAAGCTGTTGATACTCGGATGTTTGTTGGATATTTTTTGGTCTTTCTTTATGTATGACCCGGCCAAAATGACTCTACTTTGCCTGATGGAAAGCATGAGCAGAATCCAGGAGTGGTGGTCAATAAACCCATTGCGAATGCAGACAATGCAACAATGCTGTATGGTGACCCACACCATGGCAACCTGGCCTCCATGGCCTCCGGTTTTGTACTCACCAACGAAACACGTCAATCAACGTAACCGGCCAAACCGTGCTGAAATCAGCGTAGCCCTACTACCTTGAGAAAACTTTGAAACCTTGGTCTCTTGAACCTTTAAAAATCTTGCTACTATTGTTCAAATTAATTTATATTGTACAGTAATCTAAATAGTTAAGGGAATTCAAGAGGCAGAACCCGTTCGAAGATTTATGAATCATAATGCAAAAACAGTGACAGTTTAAGACATACCAAAGCTTATGTGTATGAAATAGTGGCTTAGATATCAAGTATTAAAAATATGATCATACTGTATACCGAATGACTGTCATCAACATCTCCATATAATATTTTATTTTGTCGTAAAGAGAACACTCGATAGAGATATGAATGCCATTGGAGCAAATCACAGGGAACAGACAGGTTGATGCCCTCATAGAATTATAATTATGTTTTCGAGTAGCTACAGATTTAAAAAGGCATAATAATCGGAGCGATGTGATTTCTGACTACTATCTGATGCGTGATCTGTGTGAGTTCTGGGCCCGCAGTGATTAACATACTCTTTCCATTAAATTTGATCGTTATTCTTTTCTAATCGCGGTCGGAGTGAGGTTGGAATCGCGGTCGACCGGTCTTTGGTGTTGCAACATTTTATATCTTGTCATGTTGACCGTTCTAAGCGCCATCGTGAGAACATATACACTCAATGGTTTTTTTATTTTGTTCGATTGATTATTTGAGTGTTAACGAACATGAAAATATTCGAGTGTATTTGTAATCAGATACTAAGTGATCATCAATGATATATGTCAATCAATATTTCTTGCAACTATACTTTAAGTTACTAAATTGAGATAGTAAATCTAGCAAAGGTTTTGATGTCTCAATTTTTAATCCACTCAAATGGTTTGTTTGTGTTTCAGTTTTAGTAGATATGGTAACTGTTATTTATTAAATTAGGCTTTAACCTATTACCAGCCTTAGCTGGTGAGACCTTAATTTACATCTGTACAGTCTACAAAAATACTAGGGGTGTAGCCTGTGGGTATATAATAAAGAACTTCACACTCTGTTTGATTAATTTTACAGAATAGACATGTAGATGTCAAAGTGCTCTGACTGACTCCCTGCACAAAACCATCAGTAAAAACGCTCATTTGTGACATAAATAGGTGTGGTTGCGGTACCGAATAAATTAGATCGATTAACCGAGTTTTATCTTATATCGCGTGAGAAAAGATTCTGAACTAGATCGAAACGTGAAAGTTTAAATAAGAACTTTGTCTTTCGTCGACGTCACAAACCGTCGTCGCGAATAAGTTTGTGGTCAAGCTCAGAAATCGATTCCAATCAATCGATTATGTTCAATACAATCTCGTTATCAGGTGTTCAAATTCAGTTAGCAAGTAAAAAATTGCTTTACAGATTTTAAGGAGGTAATGCGGAGTAAATTGCGCAATTTAGTAAAAGTTATATGTGCAATTAGCCGGTAGCGCAAAAACCGCAGACGTGAACACACGTTCGCACTGGCCCAATACCGGCACGGTGCACAACCGCGGCACGGCTGCAATGCCAATAAAATCCCGAGTAATTCCACCGATGCTCATCTATCGGGCGGCACCGCACCCGACACAGATCAACACACCAATATACTTTTTTTCAAAACTTTAATGAGTTTGTTACTTGAATACGACAAAGTAGCAGCTTCATCAACAGTTACCACAACAGAAAATGAATCAAACAAATTTTATTTATTGCGATCACTATGTCAAAAATAGTTGAGTTCAGTTATAAATCAGAAATGTATCAACAATTATGACCGCCTCAACGATGTAAACGACATCAAATAAGTTTAGATGACATTACGGATTTCAAAATAAATCTCTTCAAATCTTCTATTTTTGTAGATAAGCTTATATAGAAATATATTAAAAGAATCGTCTTATTGAGTTTTAAGAAGACCATACATACGTATAACTGTTAGCCGGACGGCAGGAAATGTCCGGTAAAAAACCTGACAGTCAGCATCTCCATAAGACACGGGAATCTTGCCTTCCGCTAATTATTTACGATATATTGCGTAACGGTGAAACGCCGGGAAGGAGACTGGAAAAAACGTGCTCAACAGGATGCGAGCCACCGTTGAGTCGAGACCCCATTAATCTATATTTAACCGTAACACGTTATGATAAAGTTCACAACTCTGCGACGATTAGAATAACCTGGTCACTTTTAGAATATCTTTATTCATATTTCGAACGATTTCGATAAAGCAGAAATGGACTCGATCGATTATCGGCCATGTCCAAAACTGGATCCTAAGCGTTACAGAATATGGTCTGGTTTTATGGTCTATGTTCACCGAGCACCGGTCTGTTTACGCTGGCGTCGTAATTAAAAATACCATAGCAGGAACCAGGAAGAGTGTCGTACTATCTCAACAGTTAGCCGGAAATCGCTAGATCTGTGAGTTCATTCATAAATGAGAGGCCCGCCGCGACAATGTTGTATGACAGGTTGGCGCACCGAGCCATACTAACTTTTATTAATACCGTCTATAGACGTACATTCCCGGAGCACTAGGCTGTAGATAATTAAACATGAATGAAACGCACCACTTAATTGAGTAGAAATGTGAACAAACATTATGTCAACTAGCCCACGTTCTGTTTTACTTTCCATAGGTTTTGTTTGGACATGGTACCTACGTTGGGTACTAACTGTAAAATAAATGTTTGTCGGAAATCTTACGATACATGTGTAACTAAGGGAAATAGAAACCAGTTTGTCAAGTAACCAAAATTAATTATAGTATTTGTAACCACAAAACCGCAATTTCATTCATTAATACCTAAGTGGAGCGGATATAAGTTCCGAATATATTACAATTACATGACGGTCTACTTTGATTCGAATTAGTCAGGTCTTATTTGAGTCTTGGTAAGTATTCCAAAAAAGGCAAGTTTTACAATTTAGCGCATAGTAGGTATCTAACTGCAAGAATATCAGCATAACTGTTAGAACCAAAAACTATGGGAAGTGTGTGTGAATGTAGCCTGTTTGTACCTATACACATACACGTTCAAAAACACATTTAAATCCTGAAGAACAGTTGGAAAACACTTAACATTTTGAGTAAATAAATATAGTGACAATATTCCAATCCAATTATGATTATGATACATATTTTTGTATTTAATATGACAAGATACATACCTATACAGACTTTTCTTTCATCCTATTAATATAAATATGAAAGTTTGTGTGGATGAATGTTTGTTACTTTTTCACGCAAAAACGCCTGAACGAATCGAACGGATATTTGGCGCAGAAATTGAATATACTTTGGAGTAGCACACAGGTTATTTTTTATTCCGTACCTAACCCTGCGAAGCGCAGCAAGGTAATTTTTTTACAACATAGTTTATTGTGAAATACAAACTAAAACATAGAGCAATTACATAACCCAAATGTATGTCAAATAATCATAAATGATCATATTTGTTACACAAAGAGATGACGTGTAACAATTAACGTTCGTGTACGCTCGAGACGCAGGGGCGTCTCCAGGCCAAAGGGCGAGACTCTGATTGCTGTAATCGAGTTAAGGCTAGTGGACAACAAAACAAAAAGAGTAAGACAATTAGCAAGCGTGGGCGCGCTTCCGCCACCGAGACAGGGACCTCTAATGCACTTACCGAGATCGCCCTACAACAAAAAGTTAATTATAAACTATGTTGATAATATACGAACGTTTTCGTTTAACACACTTTTGTTTGCCTCTAAATAAAGTTGTTTTAAATGTGTTGGAAACATTGAAAGAGCTTTTAAATGTGGCGGAAGGTGATGTTCGAGCTTGTTAACGTGTTCGTTAAGGGATTAAGCAGCTCATTTAAGTCTAAAAAGTTTAATTTTTGTTAAGCTTTTCGAACTAACCAGACATATATATTTTTCCATATAAAATAAGAAAAAAAGAATCGTATTATTAGGTATCAGTAATATATCATGTGGTTTAAGAGAATTGCATTTCAAATTTACCGACCACGGTAGTAAGATTTCCAATTTATTCGTTATAAATGAGAAGGGTATTGTGTTGGGATGAAATAGAGTTAAATAAGATATAATACACGTTCTTAGTTATTTTGATATTAGATATCAATACATACAACAATTCTACTATTCTAGTAGGAGTATAAAAACTACCGACATATGAGAATGAGCTAAAGTCGTGTAACTAATAACGAGACGGCGACGCGGAGTTCAATTATTTTAGAAAAAAAAATTACTAAGTTCACATTTTGTAAACGTATACTTAGTGTTTTCCAAGAAATTGTCTATGCTTACATTTAATACATTCTCATAAAATTCACCACGAAAGACGATTTCACGTTTTCTTATGTAAATGTTTTCTTAACAGTTGACCCGGCAAAGGTGACTATTAGAAATGTATAGCTGTGACCTATCAGGGCATAGTTCATTAAACAGTTAACTGATGTTAGCGTAGAACTTAAGATTTTCGCTGTGTACACCAAGAGCTTATTGGCATGATTTAGATGCATAACATGGAGATGAATAAGTTCTTGAAATTGAGATGGCAGGCTTAACTACGTTATTTGCCCTAGGACACAAGAATAATTAACATTATAAACGATCTATTAAGTTGATTACGGTGTGTAAGATTGTTGGTTTTTAGGTATATCTAGATAGATCGACAAAAGCCAAGTTCTCTAAAAGCATCTCCATGCCTTTCATTAAAATCTATTTAGCAATTTAGACATGGAACACATAGACAGACAGATTTACTTTTGCATTTATAATATTAGTGAGGACATATTCTTAAAACCTTAGTAATGAGAAAACTCAGTCACTCATTTTGAAGCGATATACCATTTAACAGCACTAAGTGAAGGACCCGCAAGTGCACATTAGAGTGGACGTGGGCGACATAAGGAAGCATTCTCGGGATGATGAGGCGCCACCGCGGACCGCGTTTAACATTCATTATATCATATAACCTAATAAGATTTCTACACCACCTAAAGGTTGACACGTAGAGAATGTCCTAGGAAATTAATTCTACTATATTCTACTATGTCCACTGTATCTCTAACTTGATTCCACGGATGTCATGGAGGTTTAAACGGTTACCGCCAGTTACTGCTCCTTACTACTGTGCTGAGAGTTTTGGGTTCGGTCCCAGACGGGACAACACTTTGTGTAAGCCACAAATTGTTGTTCGAGTCTCGGTCTACTTTGTGTCCGTTTCATGTATGTTTGTTAAGTCTACTTCTTCTTCCTAGCCTTTATTATTCCCAAGATTTAGAGTCGACTACTAGTTCAACCGGTTTTACCTGAATATCAGTTTTTACACAGAGCGACTGTTATCGGACCTCCGCAACCCTGAGTGAACTGAATTCGAAGGTTGAACTAATTGTCAGCATATTTGAGGGCACTGACTTCCCAATAACAATTGCCATAGATGTTCATGACAACCAGGACCAACGGCTTAACGTGCTCTCCGAGGCACGGGCGGAAATCATCGCCACCTTTTAAAAAATTCTTGTAATAAAAACCCAACTGCAGATCGACCAGGGAATCGAACCCGAGACCTCTTGATCTGTAGTCGCTTACGCTAACCACTAGACCAACGAGGTAGTAGGTTTGTTATCCCGTGTCTACACGGGATATCTTTCTAGTATGGGAGTTCTCTTTTAATAAAAAAGAAGTATCTTATTTTGGTACTTTATCATTTACATTTGGACTCGGTACTTGTTAATGGTGCTTCTGAAAACCACATTTAAACAACCTGGTTTTGATCCAAACTCACATCAACTGTTTGTTAATCATACAACTAACAATCGTTTGTAAGATCCGATCCTTGAACTTGACCTAATTTAACTTGGCATGACATAAGGCAGCTGTTTTTTTTGGCAATATAAGTTCCGAATATGTTACGAATACGAACTTTTAATAGGCCTTTTTCCGTTTTAAAATTGTTACTTTGATGAAATTGTTATCTGAGATGTATCGTATAATAATTAAATTGCACTTTTATATGATGAAAACGAATCAAAGTTTAAGAAATACCTAATTACACAAAGGTTCGTAAAATGTAGGTCAAGAAAAATAGTATTTTCTTTAATAACATAAACAACGATAATATATTCGCATGACGCTGTCAGTGTTATCCCCGCGACAGGAAGTTGTCCGCCGGACGCGCATATCTATCTAGCTACCTTATCTATCTCATTCTCTTTATAGATTTGTCATACATATCTGTCTCACTCTTTCATGAATAGTTTCATCCTCTTCCAACACAAGTAAATTGGATATCAGTCTCCTGCTTGCTCCAGTACCATTCCATTCACGCGTCGTGTAATGAGACGGTCAAATTTTACTTTGTATGTTGTCCGTTACAATATTGCGGCGTCATTCAGCCGACGACGCCAGTGAACATGTCGAATGGCCACTCTCCAACCGGCTACTGTTTAATGACACGTTATTACAAAAATTATCTTTAAAATGGTGGATGCATATTTCAACAGCGTTGTCTAATTTTAATTTATTTGTTCCGTTCTGTACCTGTACTAATAAAAAGACTGGTACAGCTCGTGTAACGGCAACGGACCAGAAGCTACGACTATGGTACAAGAGTGGCTAGAAATCATCTCCACGTCCGGTCATTCCGCCAGTTGCTGCGTTTTAATTATTAATGAAACCGGCCGCCGCGGGAAAGCCGCACTACGCCCGGTCCGCTTCCGCTCGCAACGTTGCGCTTCATTCATAAAACCAAATAGCTCCCTTTAAATGTCTTATCTTACGTGGGTAATCATTCAATTATAGACTCTAACACCTCAACAGAAAGTTCACATTCAATTCTCGCAAAGAGAATAAAATACATTTATGCATTTCACAGTTTGCGAACAGAAATAGCTATAGTAAAAAGTCGTAACTCGGATGAACGCATACGCAAGTGGTTTATCCATCAACAGCAGAAAGTTGTTTTCCGTCTGAGGAAATGGTACCAATTAGGACTTATAAGGTGTTAGGGTTCTCGGTTGATTTACTCGCTTGTCGTGAATGGGATGCGTTCTGTGGTCGGTGAGGTGCGAAGATCTAGTAATCGGTGAATGGAGTCACCGGTGTCCCCTGGCCGGACGCTTCTTGACCATATCGACACTTAGCAACCACCGGAACGCTATGGACTCACATTTCTTACAGCATTCAGACGACTATCTAATGATAACGTTTTCCATTAAGGAAACTTGGAGGTAATGGAAACTCTGGAGATTGCGTTGTGTTCAGCCTTTTTAGTGGTAGAAGCCTACATAAGCAATGCGATAACATAATTATGGAAAGAGAAATCAACATCCTGCGTAATCGTGCAATGATACTTACGTCTCAGTACTAGTATATATTAGACTGTGAGAATTATTTTACATAAGCGTACAAATATGGACTTCATTGATAAATTACTTGCCTAATTTTTAACAAATCCGCTACTTAATATGCAGAATAAAAATATCGGCTCCAGCTTCCGATTTCAAATCTAGGATATTTTGTAACCGGAGGAAGTCTACTAGACGAGGGCCGTTAAATTTGTTGTTCGAAGTTTCGAAACCAGCTCATTGACTGTATTTGAAAGTCAAAAGTGTATTATTATATTGATGGTGATTGTTCAAACGGCCGATGTTATGTAACACATAGCTGTTGGCACTCACAGAGTGAGCAAAGTGCCTGTCGAGTACGGGTTTCGTTACTCCCTGTTTTATTTACACATGTAGGTACTTCAACTGTTAAGCAGTTTAACAGTAACATATAACATTATATCTGGATTAAGAAATATATATGATGAGCTCTTTTTAATTAAATCGACTTTTGCGTTCAAGTGTGAATAAGAGCAAAGTGATAAGCTATATATGTAACCAAATTTACGGTAAGAATCAAACTGTGCAATATATATAATGATAGTGGGAATCGTTTTATCGTTAGGAAATTATTAACTAATGTCCCAACGATACAATTATTCCAATATAAGAATTGGATCTAGCTCATAAACTGCAAAGTAAAGAGCGCAGTATGAGACATAGACAATGGCACGTGCTTCGCAGAATCTTTGGTGCTAGAACATGTCAACTGCATCTCCTATTACTTACTACCTTAGCAGTAACTACGATAAGCTAATAGTTGAAACATTTCATGTACGTAAATTGTTTTATCCACTGTGCAAATGGAAACAGCTACTTCCAGCAATGAACTGCAATATATTGATTGAAGATCTTGTAAGCGCTTACGAGTTATGGATTGCCAAGTTTTCCAACTTAAATATCGAATGGATTAGCAGCAGAATCTAGGACCTGCACCAATAAATGATGTCGGCGTGCCGTCTACAGTACACAAAGGATATAAATAAACCTAGCTATATAGTTATTCATGTTTAATAGAAAGTTCCGCTAATATTATATTTAGCTTTAGCAACAAGCTGTGCTTTAACTAAACAGGCCACGTGAATCAGTTCTAAGGAAAAGCATTATGTTACTAATAATCGAAGCTTTATTTAGTAACTTGTTCAGTCATCCAAAAGGTGTAAATTGCCATCTACTGGTGAGACGAAAGCTATTTTTATATTTATCAAGAGATATGTCATAGGTTCTCAAATATAAAGGACGAAAAACACGTAGAATTAGTCATTTAAATACACTAGAAAGAGTACCGTCTAAAAAATTTAATTAATAAAAAATACCGAATTAATAATATTAAAGTACTATGTATATGTTTTTTAATCTGTTCTAATAGAAGATACTTTGTATCTCTTTTAATCAGTATTAAACGAATACGATTACAAGTGTAATGAATACGCGATTTAATTAATGTATGCATGTATTGTGTTACAGACAATTTGTCCGCATCGGACGGTCATCGCAACATTTCTCGGAAATAATCGATGAATTCCCATTCAAATTTTTGAGTATTTCGCAGGCAAAAAGGTTTCGGTGCCACATAGTCTGAAGCCACAAAAGAGCGTCTTTTTTTACATATTTTGGGTACCTTAGAAATGCAACCTGTAGATTAGCTTTACAAATTCAGACTTTATTTCGATGTGATTAAGTTGGAGTTGTGTGTGAGGTATTATTTTCGCTATAATGAGCAATGTTTTTGCGTTACCTGGCATACAATATGGCAGCAATGTTCACCGGATATAGTAGTTTGGTGTATGAATGGTATGGAATAAAAAATCGTAGGATGATGCACGAGCGATTTGTCGCCGTCATCCGATACGGTGCGCGGACGCCGACTTGACGGTGATTATGGGATCACGTTACGCGGAAGATGTTGTTAGGAAGCTCCATATAATTGTACTATTTTGCCCTTCATTACATATTACACGACAGTGCTGATAATAAACACCCGTTCTACGAATGGGTGACTGTAATGAGCAGGTATGAGATTGTGAAATAACTTTACTCAAAATACTATCCTTAGTCTATGGATTATTGAAGTATGTGTCGTTGATTATTCGTTTCTGCATATGTTATTAGGTAAATAGTTTAGAGGGAGTCATCTGCTATATTCTTTGACTCGAAAGACGATTTTTCATTTAGTTTCACAACAGTGTGTTTTAATTTTAACTTTTTTCGAAACCCAATTCTTATTAATAAGAAATGTGTTCAAAAAGGTGAATCACTAGTTTTAAAATTATATAATTTTTTATTGTCTTTCAAAATATATAAAAATTCATTTGAACATCGAATGGAAGCTCAATAAAATGCTTTAAAATAACATTTAGGTTTGCTTGTAGAAAAATATAGGCAGTGCAGCCAGAATAATTCATCTCTGCATGTAAATATCTCATTAGTGGTTGATGCACGTACATGCAATGTTCGAACACCTGTCAATTCCAATGGTTTAAATTCAAGTTTTGTTACTTATACCCATACTACGCTTAATAAATGTCATCGTCTCGTGTTTATACGTAAGCATGCGTTTATTTATATTTTATTTGACACTTCGGTCAACTACATAAGATATTATCAAGTCTTCACGAACGTTTCTCTTATTCTGTTTGAATTTTGAAGTGTTGTTTAATTAACGAGACTCAAACAAATGGCGGAATATTTCACACATTGTAAAGTAAAACAAAAACACAAACTTTGTTGCTTTTTAATCGTAAGTTAATCGGTAAAAATATCATTATTAACACGCTTTTATTAGGTTCGCCTGTATGTTTGTTTGGCTCTGTATATCTGAACTCTCTTGTTTTATACGTTGGCAAAAATTGTCAAAGAAAGAAATGATTTTCATTCTTCATCATGCTAACCAGAAGATCAGAAGATACCTTATAGATAGATTGCAATGCCACATCACATAGTTACGCACGCTGTACGAAGTGAAATGTGGATCTTGAATATTATGCTGTTAGTTAAATTTAATTACCTATTTAAATTGTTTTATGACTTAGTTACGAACCAAAAAGATGTAGAGCTGGGTTTTTACTATATGTTTTATTGTGTAGAATATAATATAAATGATGTTGTTTGTGCCACTTCAGATTATTCTTGCTAACAAAATGCCTGTCGTATATATCTCATTTGGTGACTTTAACAAATCAACACATTATGCTTTCAAAATATTATGTGTGCGATGTCAGCGCGGCGCGGCGCAGGCGCAGCGTTGGCGATGCTCTTCATTTTCAAGAAATGATCAATCATAAAGCGCGAGGTGATTTTTCACGAGCGCTCCTTCGCGTTTTGTTTTCCCAAATACAAAATTAAGCTCAACCACATTTTAAATATAGATTCAAAACGTCGAAAATAACTAGTGTGTTGAAATAACGTATCTCTCACCTGGTTGGCAATTCAACGTCTCTGCTGTTTACGAAATCATACGGACAATTTCATTGGAGAAAAGTATTATGTGAGATTTGTTTCAAATTAACTAAGGATTAGCGTTTAGTTTTAAAGATAAGAGAGGATTTGTGCAAAACGTAACCCTTGCAGAAGATTACATTATTGTTCTGTGAGTATCTAGAAAGCTTTACCTGACAACACAAAAGGATTTTAAAGTTACTTTTTTTCCTTGCATCCTTGAGTATAAAAAGTATTAATGTCAAAAATGTTAGATATATTTGCAGCAAAATGTATGTAACGTTATACATATATTAGGATACTGTAGTTTCCTGTGGATAAAATCAATAATTTAAGAGAATTCGGAAATTGATTGCCATTAAAGAGATTAAACATGAGATTAGGTACTATTTTCCGGTTTATTATTTTTAATTATCAAATATAATAGTAAAAGTAAATTATTTGACAAAACTACATTTATCCACCGTTGTGACGCTTAATAAAAAATAACTGGCTGGCTTTAAAAGGCAAATAGAAGTTATGAACTGTATTAATACATGTATACAGTTCATAATTTAATAGGCAAAGAAAATCTTTATTTATGACACGTGAAAATTATTTAAAAGATAAGATAAGATTAAAATGCACATAGCTAAATTTTAAAAAATATGTGTTACCAATAAAAAAATTGCTAGATGGTTGGCAGTGCAGGCATTGCTAAACTGCGTAGGAAATATTAATGTTATTAATTAATTAATTTAATACACACCATGCACTTTAGGTACATAGGCAGACTTAATGCCTAAGGCATTCTCTACCAGTCAACCTTTAGGGGATGCAGAGAAAATAGGAAGTAGACGCATTTAGGTTCTTTGTAAACTAACAAGTACACATATGAACTTACCATACATACATATACATATCTATACAAATAAATAAAATTGGAGTGTCTGTTTGTAATATTAAAATAACCACTTTTTACTGTGTGCATATGTATGATTACACGGTACATATACCAAAAATGTAGCTAAAAAATTTTTGTCTGTCTGTCTGTTTGTTCCGGGTAATCTCTGGAAAGGCTTAACGGATTTTGACGGGACTTTCACTGGCAGGTAGCTGATGATACGGGGAGTAACTTAGGCTACTTTTTTTTAGACTAACTTTGTCCCGCGGCGTTACTCGCGGTGCAACATTCATCGCGGGTAACACCGGGGGGTTCAGCTAGTATATAATATATATACATATATATAAATACATACATAGACAAATAAATACCATAACTAGTATGAGATGTCATTTATCTATTGGTTGATTCTGCAAGCTGTTTTAATAAATAATTAATCACTGTGACTATGATTTTATTCGATCCCTAGATGTAATAAGGCCACAGCTTCTTAGCGCCAGCTCGTTTTGGTTCGTCAATGGAGCGGAAATCTTCACCAGCGCGGCTATTAGACCGGCCAGTGAATGAACTTATGACCGGTTTGGCCGTTCTAATACGATTCCAGTTCATAACTAGCGCGTCACTAGATTGGATTATCCAAAACCATTTTGTATGGTTGTAAATATGTGTAGTTTTATTGTTGTACGTGTCGTTTTGAATATGTTATACATATACCTTTGTGTCCTCAAATCCGTCTTTTGATTGATTTACTGGGTACATACCTGAAACAAAACGAAAAAAGTTATTAGTTTAATATAAACTATGATGTCAACTGATGAATTAATTGTAGCAGAGCCTCAATAACCGACTAATCTATAACTAATATAAGTTTTTTGTTTTTAACCGATTTCAAAAAAGGATGAGTTTTCAATTCAACCGTATATGTTTTTTATGTGTTTTCGCGGATAATCTGATGAAGGCATCCAAGAAAAATTGATCGATTTGGTCGTTCTTGAAGTCGGTTTTTTATTTTGTTAAAAATTTTCTTGTTCTTTCTGTTTACATGACTTCTTGTCTCTATCTATTAACATGGCTCTCCTTCTCAACTTTATTAACATATGAGTACTCGATAATATCACAAAACTACTGTTCTAGGGTAGCCTGGAAGAGATTGATTTTGGCAATAAGGCCACCCTTTGTACACTACAAATCTGAAAATTTAAGAACACTCTTGTAACTCTGTATTAATGCAAATTAAGAGTTTTCTATTTGTTCACATATCTAATAATAAGTTTATTATGAACCTACCATTTAAGTTTATTTCATTCATAATTTATATTCTGTGGTATACGTTGCTGACAATACAAGCTTATCAATCCAACGGATTATTACTGCCAGAACCGTTGCCAAGCTTGTCGAATACTAGATATTGACACACAAGAATTGAATAAAGAAAAAAAAGTTATAGTTTCTTAACTTACAAAAGCTATAATTTTGTGTCTATAATTTTGAATTCAGATTTTGCTTTTTACGACTATCAAAAGACCACAGTTAATATTCAAAATAAGAACAAATTTATCTCTAGTCATAAAAAAATTATACCCTATGTAAAAAGGTAACATATGTATGGTTATTAAAAGACGAACACGACAGAAGTCATTGTCAATTTTACCCTATCATTTAGGTACTGCTACCAGGGGTGCAGATAATAAAGTAACTGTCTATCTAACGGAGGAAGAGGCGTGGTCACCAGACAAGTTCCAATGGGATCTTCAACGTCAGTTGGTGAAATTTGATACAGTTTCTTTATAAGCATTTCTTTTATCTACTTAATACATATGTATTATTAAAAACGAGTTTCATTTCTATAGAATGATGTTTTATAATATCTATTATTGTTCGATTTGTAACAGTTAAATAGAAATTCAAACGTAACGCAATGTTTCGATTATCGCGAGATCTATTTAGAGGAGCAGAATATTTTAAATTTATTCTAATAGTAAAAGCTAAAAAATATAAAATAAGTACAATGTAGAGAATTATATAGTAGAGCTACTATATAAAACCCTGCGTTTATAAACTCGGAGAAAAAAGTAACCTTAAAATTATGGGGAAGTTTTTGTCTATTTATAGTTACTGACATAGGGTCTTAAAAGAATTTAGGATATTTTTAGATCATTTCTAAGTGGTTTAAGTTTGATAAATTATTTTCATATCATTATGAACATATTTCTTCATATATTTAATACTAGCATTTTCCCACGGCTCCACCCGCGTGTATATCGGTTATCGCAGTAAAGAGTAGCTTATGTCATTCCTCAAGAATCATAGTATCTCCATGCTAAATTTCATTGAAATCAGTGCAGCAATTTAGGAGTGAAAGTGTTACAGAATACTTGTTGAAATAATACATCAGGGTTCCTATTTTTTGTGCATAGACAAAATAAAGACCACGTTACAAATTTAATTTTGTCTAATTAACAAATTAATATGGTTAATATACTGCTATGTTATAGTAACCAAATCACATCAACATAAACCATGTCAAACTATATGTCCTATCAGTTTTTTACAATATTGACGCATTAAATTAGAAAGCTATTAATAAACAATAGCTATAATATAAAGAGAAATTAGCATAGTAATGTTTGTGTTTATTTGGTCGCTACTGGCGTCGCGCGCTGCTCTCGTGTTACGTTTCCAAACCAATAGAAACAAGTTATGCATGTATATTTTATACGCGCTCTTCCGGCTATCAATTTCAACACCAATATTACTAACCATTTCTCACGCCAATTTGCTATTGGTTGACACGTTGACAACCACTGCACCAATGTTCACACAACATAAAAATTAAACTATTTCCTAATTAAAACTATTAAAAAGTAAAGTCGGACGGCGATAGCGTCGCCCACTTCCGCATTTAGTTATTTGTGGCGGTTAACCCTTCACCGGCTATTAAAGGACTGTCGGGGTTAAATGAGACATTTTTCAAAGCGGCCCCGACCGCTGACGGGCTTAATGAGATGTCGCCACGGGTTATTTTCAGTCGTACACCGGTACAAACTAGAAAAAGGAACACGAAAATCTTAGAGATAATGAACCTTTCGGATTCGTAATTGAAAACAAAAAGTTGCTTTTGAAGCTCGCGTGTGTATGTGCGTGAGTGCTTCTATGTGTTATACAAAATCGGATCACAACAAGCGTGTGTATGTATGTGTGTGTGTATGTTTCTTGAATGATTGGTAAGTGGAGCGTAGATATTACTCGGATGATCGCTCCGCAAGTCCACGTGTATAGTTTCGTGTTAGGCTCCATTGATTGCCCGATGACGGTGTCTAACAGTCTGTGACGATTGCCACTGCAATAGAGGATTATTTATTGCAACAATGTTTAAGACATCGATTGATACACTGAATTTATTATCCGTGAGGTTTCCAAACGTGCACATTATATTTTTTGTATGTAGGTAGTTTATGTACATTTCATAGACACTGAGCTGTTTATAGGTTATCTTCTAAAAAGATTTAAAAAATGTAAACTGTAAATATTTTTAATTAAAACGTCTAAATAAGGCAAATAATTAAAAAAATTATACATATAGGGACTTTATGGACCTTTAAAGATTTTGTTAAATATTTTAACAGCATTTTATAACTTTATTAGAAAACAAGAAAAATGTCAGTGTTCATCAATCTATGCCATAATATACTTTTACTACCATATTGGAATTTAGGGATTCTAATTAACGACTTGAAGCATACGTTTTCACATTTTTTTAAATATCTGTTACGACCTATCGATGTATTGATCACAAACATAAAACCATAGACATAAAAAGAAATGAGTCACTTAATTCGAATTTATTTTAGTACTAGTTTTAAATTAAAAATGTGCTGTATCACATAAAATCTGTAAAGAAAAACATTGAATATTATCTTCCAATTATCAGAACCGTGTTTAGGGGCTTACTTAATATAAAACAGTATGAAATATTAGTACAATCAGGTACGACTACTACTGCAAGATATTATCTGTGGTGATGAGTAGCGCTCTTACGAACGCGGGACTAACAGCTGGATATGAACGAAGCTAATTAAGTACAATATTAATAAACAATCCATTAACGATTGCACAACCAAACGTTCGGAACAAATGTTAGATATAATTGTTATTTTAGTATCTGTGCGACTACCGGTTTAACTAAATGTACTACATGGTAGATAGAAGATTAAAGCAAAATGTGGTGACTTATAATACGGCAGATTTAGAGTGGTGGGCAAAAAAAATTACTTGTGTGTTTTGTTTTATTTATAACGGTACTAAACTGTAAATTCGATTGGATTGTTTTGCACAATCATTATTATATGATACTAGCTGAAAGACGCGGTTTTTCCCGCGGTTATTGTCGTGCCGTGAGTAACGCTGCGTGGCGAAGCTAGTCTAAAATCTAAAAGTAGCCAAAGTTACTCCTTATATTATCCGCTACATATCAGTGAAAGTCCCGTCAAATTGGTCCAGCAGTTCCAGAGATTAGCTGGAACAAACAGAGAGACAGACAGACAGACAAAAATTGTAAAAAATTATATTTTGGTATGTGTACCGTCTCATATGCATTTAGTAAAAAGCGGTTATTTTAATATTACAAACAGACACTCCTTTTTTATTTATTTGTATAGATTAGAAACGTGTCGCACTAAAATTAAATAAAAAAAAAAGCGTGTTAAAATAGAACTGGTCTAGCAGGACGTACTGTACTCACGTATGCTCTCATAGTTAATATTATGGTATAAAATTCAACTGGAATATTAAATGTAAGGATTTTATCAAGATATTTAGTTATTATTATTAAGTATTCATGTAAATATCGTTTTTCTTTCTATAAAATACATGGACAGGAGACAGGAAACTGTCACTGAGGTACTAATTTAGTCGGCCTCGTGGTAAGTTTCAGCTTATCTCCGGCCCAAGAACTTGTTTTGCACGCCGTGGGAAACACACTTACACGCGCAATAATCCACCTTGTTTTATTTATAGGGCTGCGCCACCGAGTAATCAAGTAACCCACCGAGAACGTAATATACCGATTGAGCCTTTCACATTTCGATTATAATCATGTATCCTCACTTTCAATGAAGCTAATTTATTCCCTGTCTTTATTAACAATCGAGTGAAGTACCTATATATATAAACAGCTCTATCAAATTCAATCTATTCGTTAGTAAATTAGTAGTGATTCTCGATGTCGATAAAATATTATCTTTAGTTGGTAGCCCTGTCGGTAATCGCCGGTGGCAGCATCCCATTCATTGCGGTTGTTTGTGTGAGTTCTATGTACATATGTGTGGGTGAGTGGCCGTTTGTACGCATATGCGCCGAGCTACCGTTACCGTATGGACTACGGATAACTATCTACACCAAATTGTCTGTCTGTCGGTCGGTATGGACAAATGATGACCTCTTTTTTATACTCTCTTTGTAACACGATTGTAATCAAGGAGATTATTAATAACGTTGCTATCTCAATAACAACTGTACAGTAATAAATGGTAGATAAAAAAGACTACACGTAAAATAAAGTATTTTGCTTTATTTTCGTGTCAACGAATGCGGGGGGTAAGAAAGGAATGATCAAAAGTGAAATATAAAGGACGCAAGTTTGAGTGAAAATATTTGTTTTAATGCATCGTCATGTTATTGAAGTGAACGCAAATAAATTTTAAAAGCATTACAAACTCCTGCCGTGATAAATTACGTCCTCCCGTGCGCCCGTGGTCGCATCACTTACCCCTTTAAACGAAGCACTCTAACTTTCAAAAACATCACTTTTATACGTCTTTATTTATTTTCTTTTTTATTATTTTATCGTTACCACTTAAACTGGTAACTGGGTATTTTCTCGTTTACAATTTTTTTTCTAGATATGTCTAGTATATATTACAAGAAAAAAAATTTGGTAGATATAATGTAGCAACTAGCAAGGTATCGAGTGCGTTACTAACAAAAACAGAAAATAATAAACCGTTATAAGTTAAAAGAAAGCCAGTTTGGCAATATAGACATTATTTATTAATAAAAAAACAATTTTATATATCGCATGATGTAATTGCTAACATCCATACCATGTTGAATACACCGGTTCTCGTCCTATAAACTTTAGTGTCGCACTAACAAACTAAAGTGTACATAAAACATTCAAAGGATTTACTATTTAAAAAATCAAACGCATAACTGATATTAATTTTCGTACCCGCATTTGACGTAGGTACCACCGCTAAAACCAATCAGTAGATTTTTTTAAAAGGATCTAATAATTTCTTTGTTTCAAATATAATATGATGTAGCTTTTAAATATTACACTGTCCTAGAAGTCAAATAAGACACTCTCGTAGTTACTACATCATCAAAACATACAAATATAACATCTACCAATACCTCAAATAATATCTGAAATGCAAGACACAAGCAATTTTCTTATAGTACCTATCGTTATTAATTTAAATTGAACCTTGTAAGTAGATAATGTGGCTTCAGCCGAGTTGTGCGGTATAAGTTCGTTTGCTTTCAATCTAAACAATCCAATAAACCTATACGACTCTACAGGCAAGCAAAGATATTGGGTACTATTCTATTATCTCTCGAACCAGATACGAGATTTAATCTAAATGTCTGCGTGAATGAAACGAAACGAACGAACGAAATTATAGTACACACAATGTAACTTTAAATTTAAACTCTTAGATTCTGATTTAGTAAAGATATTTCGTCATCAAGTTTCAAATATTGTATTAATACTTGAGCATTTCGTAAATTTAAAACATTCGAAGATAATAAAAAATCTTCCAGAACAGTAGAATTAATTAATTGTGCTTTAATGAAATCCGTAAAGAAAATATGTAGTCTTTTTTAAATTTGGACTATACAATTTTATAGTGGCAATAACGGATCAAATTTTTCAGAATTTCTTTTAGAGCCACAAATTTTTTTTGACAGAAATTTTATCAGTTTATAATGTTCTGGAATAATTGACCTCAATAACCAATTCTTGGAATGCTTAGTGTTTAAGAATGGAGCAAAGCAGCACTTAGCCAAGTTGCATCATACGTAAACGTTAATAAAAATCTCAGTCACTCCACGCTATGTCACTTTGACTGTTGATAGACAAGATACTAGTGGCATTAGCGATTGTAGAAAGAGAATCGACGGGAAATACTTGCAGACACTTAGCTACGGGGGTAGAACAAGGAATGTAAACGTACATAAATAACTTCAACAAAGTATTTTGCGAAGATATTAATTTATAGATATTACGACTCTCAGTGCTGAGGATAACGACAGGAGGAGGATGTCTATTTAAAAATCAAGGAAAGCAAGAAATTATATATACTATACTAGTTTATAGAAAGAGACGTAATACGAATATTGTCATATAGCATGAGAATTAACGCCACACGGTGAGTTTGCGAGTGGTCAATGGCTCCATAATAATATGTAATAACGCCGAGCCACAAGTTTAAACAAGCAAATTATTAAATGCATTGCGCAATAGAATTTAATAAGCTTTTGATTTTGAGCCAGTAAGATAATATTTCTTTTCTTTTTCTTGTTACAAATTATAGTCTATGGTAACTTTGGTATATTACTGGTTTGTCTGAATTGCAAAAGATGTTATTGATAATAATATAATTAGCTCGTTTATTGGGAATCTATGTAAATATTAAGTTATCAAGGTTTCATGCGTCTTGGGAAATTCACGCATTTGTAGAACTATAGTTTACACCCGTAAAGAAAGATAATAAACAGCAAATTAAGACCAGATTGGTTGAATTGTATTTTTATTTTTTTCTATTTCTATTCATTCCATTTTAATATACTATTAATTTATTATATTCGTGTGAACAGTGTGTCTATTACCTGTATACGTATTTACTCAATTATCGATACATCGACCGACAAAATCTTAATATTAAATATCACTTGCAATGACTAATGCGACAAACCAGTCTTAGAAATACTAGGCTAATTTACATACTAATGATTGTAGTTCCTTTTTCAAATACACAAAAAAATAACACTTGGTTCAGTTTAACTTTATATCATATTTTAATTAAAGGAAACGATCAAAATATATTTTTATTGCGTGTTTGTGTAAAAATGTAATTGACAATAAAAAAAGTATCTTTAAGACTCCCACATTTTTTGTACAATTTTGTTCTTAATTCAAACGACTTTAATCACAATTTTCTTTTTTTAAATGAAGATACTTTTCATTACACGTGAAAAGGCCTTTCTAGAGGTGCAAAGAAAGTTTACTTACTGTATTAGTGTAGCTAATTGGTAAAGTAGAGGCACGCCAAAGCGTTTCTTAACGGCAGTTAACAAATCGATTCTCGCGATTTAATTGCTAGGCATCAATTAATAGTTATACGTATTAAGTTTGTGTTGCCAGTAGCCGAACTAATCTCAATACCATTTCTGGAGATATAAACTTGTAATTGACCGTGAAGATTTTTAGTAATCTTTTTTTTTTAAATCCGTTGCAATTTTAATCATCATTAGTTTTGTACATACGCTCAATGCTGTACTCTGATTGGTTCTTGTAAGAGGATGTTAGACTGACTTAAAACGATTCTCAAGTGGACGTCGTTTTTATTGTGAACTAGCTGACCCCGGCAAACGTCGTTTTGCCATAAAAATATTTTAAGGATGGGTGACCCTTACCATTTAGGGGGATGAAATCTAATTTAAATTTTATTATTTTTTATCAAGTGCTTAAATATAAAGTTTCATGGTTTTATCTTTAAAAATTATGAAATCTCATACAACTTCCCCCCCCCCTTTTAACCCCTTACAACCCCTTTTTCGCGATAAAAGTAGCCTATGTTTTATCTCGGGGTCTAGAATATCTGTATACCAAATTTCATTCAAATCCGTTCAGTAGTTTTGGCGTGAAAGAGTAGCAGACAGACAGACAGACAGAGTTACTTTCGCATTTATAATATTAAGTTAGGATTAATATTAATACATAGTTTAATTAACGGGGTTTACGTGATATTTGCCTTGAGTCGACTCTAGGATAGTGTATATTTATGAGTATGTAGATGTTAAACAAGTAATCAAATGTGAAGTTTTACTATCAGTAAAAGTTACAATTAGTGCTTTAAATCACGAAAAATATTGAAAACAGTTCACTGTTGGAGCTTTTCTAAGTTGAACTTAATGAATTGAATTAATCTTCGCCAGTGTCTATAAATTGAACTATTGACTAGATTGCAACATTGTTTACTGTAATAAAATATATTTACCCAAGTGAAATCGGGTACTTCAACTAGTGCTTAAATCTCGACTAGATCATTGATCTCTATTGATCGAGAGATCGGACGCCGGCAGTGGGAGGAGGCCTGGCTCGAAACACCTGCCGCCCAAGTACTGTAGACCAGTGTGTAGCACACCAGCTACCAAAGAACACAACTACGATACGAGCACGATTTAATGTACACTTTATATTTATCAACACAAAGTTTAAATTAAACAAATAGAATGAATTAAAAGCCTTTTCGATTTCGTAGATCGAACTGTAGCACACCTAGTCAGGGCACAAATCTTGTTGAGATAATCTCCAGCTACTTTTACTATAGGCAATGAGTTACTGCTGCCGAGTTTAATAGAACCTTCACAATGCTGTGTTATTTTATAACGATTGAAATCCTGGGCACGGCAGCTTTCCACTGTCACGTCCTGTTCTTGTTCCATTAATTCCATTTTCATTTTATTATCATAATTTCTTGTTTCCACGGAAAGTGATTTAACCAAAAATCAGTAATTTTGATATTACCTTTTTTTATGATATAAGGGGCAAACGAGCAGACTCACAGTATCACCTGATGGTAAGCGATAACCGCCTCCCATGTTTATGTTTTGGTACATGACATAGATACATTTTAATTTAGTGTCCTCTTACGTGTATAGAAGTTTATTTTTCTTTATTTGGATTAGTAAAATACTTTATTTATTTCCCTTCTCACAATACGTATACTTTATCTCCCGTATATTTACGGACTAACAATACTTATACTCTTTGCGCTGTAGCATGGTGCGGGTGACAGTTGCCATTTTTCACATTGTGGTTGGTTTAATTTAATTTACTACAATTATTAATGATTTAATTTATTGCTATTGTGGTACAGCTGAAATACTAAGTCTTAAATTTGTAAATCGCGCCAACTTTTAAGAGTGAAACGAAACGTTACTGAAATGTCACCCGCACAATGCTACAGCGCAAAGAGTATAGTGTCGGAGATCGTTTTTTGTTTTTTCGGAAGACGGTCCCCATTTCATCTCATACACATTTTTTATATTTTATATCATTAATTTCATCACGACGAAGACTTATTGACTTGAAGACTTATAACTTGAAGACTCTTAAACACTTGACATTGGCAGAAATAGCTGATCCGAGAGATCCGGCTGGTTGCCATTTCATCAAAGAAGAAGAAGAGTATAGTGTCATCATTTCGTGGCAGTCGTAAGAGATGACTTAAGGAGCAAACTACACAGGACTACATCAAAGCAAAGAGAAGGAAATCTTAGAACAAACCCTATACCAATCCTTCTGGTCAGCCGGTACTGGTATAGTGCGCAAATATCTCCTTTCTCAACATTGGAGAAGCCATGCTCAACATTGGACTGTTCAGCGCTGTTTATGTTCGTATGTATAGTAACGAATATAACAGAGTAATTCTTTCTTTTATACCTCAAATCTTATTCTAACATAATAACGAACACCACTTGACTAAATTATGTCTGTTTGTTTTTAAATTTTGAAATAAATAGAACACGTATTTTTTTTTATTCAATGTGACACACATTTATCACCTGCATTAAAATTTAACGTAATAAAATTATTAAAAATAAAAAACCCGACTGCGTCAATATTTTTCATCTTTGTTAAATTCAGTTTTTTTAATAAAACATATAATTTTTAAATCCTTAATTTAGATTTTTTAATTTTGATGTACCCTGTGTCACTCTCACAATTAAGACGAATCTATTAACACAATAAATATAGGACAAGCCGTTTAGGCTCTAGGGCGTGTCAAAGAAATATACATACATATATACACTCATAACCCTCCTTCTTTCGCAGTCGGGTAAAATAAAAAAATACAGCCGTTAGTCTACAAATTAAACCATTGCCTGACTGGATTCACGACAATGCGATCACTTCCCTAGTTCCTTGTTACAACTGCTCTTGCTACATTGCTTGCTACAAATGCATTTGATATGTATATATTATGTAACCGTAGGCCGGAAGACTACGTTATTTTTGCAAGTTAACCTAAGTGATATAAACATTACAAGAAAGTCGGTATTACTTCTATTCAGCTATTTAATGACCACAAACTTTTCATTCTATTTTTAACAGATTAGAATGGATTTCCTGTTAATTATTATTCGGTAAATAACTCATTACACTTTTGCGTTTTTATAATTGTTCCTGTTGCCTTTAAAGGACACACTTTCTATCGATAGAATTGATTACGCAGTAATAATGAAATATTACAAAATTGATTTTAGACTTAGTCTAAAACATAGTGTACAACTTGCTTCGGAAATTGAGACTAACCTTAAAAGAGTAACCAGTGTAGAAAGGATTACAGTATTTAAAATGAATTTGTGGTTTTGTATAGTTTTACTGTTGATAGACTTATTATACTAACAGGGAATGTGTAGTAAATATATTACGCTTTTATTTTACTAAGAGCAAAACAGTGTGATTGAGCTGACTAAATATTTTGATCGATTACGTATTTATGTTTTGAAAAGTGATAAAAAATTGAATTAAAATTAAAAAAAAACCCGACACAATAACCTGAGTTTCCTTTAAAAAGTAAAAAATAATGAAAGAAACCTAAGTATGTACGTATTAATAATTCTTATTAGACTTTCACATTGAGTTTTTTTAGTTCAATAAGTCAGGTTATTGTGTCGGGGTTTATTTTTTAATTTTATTTTATTTCATACTTTTTATAGGTACACACTTATTATAATGAAGATTTTTTATTGTATTGTTAAATTGATAAGTTTGATAACACATAGATTCTTATACAAATTTTTCAAAATTATATTTAAGGTAAAGATTATATTTAAGTTCAAGCTTGTTCGCTTTAATTTTACTTACATACTGATTAATATTTTTTGTTTCAATGAGTAATATTGTTACTTAAAGGTTAGATTTTCATCATCCTACTTGGGTAAATTTGCTGACATTCGGATTTTCATGGTCATTTTCTCCCCACCATATATATTTGCAGACATTCGGTTATTTTTCCCCACTTTCACCCCCACTTCTTTTGAATGACTCAACCGATTTTCATCAAACATGTCTAAAAACATCAAACATCTCGCCCGTAACTCACCTTTCATGTAAAAAAAACTAAATTGAAATCGCCTTATCCGTTCGCGAGCTACGGAGCCACAGACAGACACGTCAAACTTATAACACCCCTCTTTTTGCGTCGGGGTTTAAAAAGAACTCAAATACATTGGAAATGAGAGACACGTTACAATTGAACGTATTCAGTTAAAAACAAAAACACTTGGAATTGTAGCTATTAGTCTACAAACCAAACCATTGTTTGATTGGATTCACGACATCATCTTGAATCGTCCGTCAGAAATCTCTTTTTTATATTCGACTAGCTGAACCCCGCGGTATTACCCGCGGTTATTGTTGTACCGCGAGTAACGCCGCGGGACAAAGTTAGTCTAAAAAAAGTAGCCTAAGTTACTCCCCGGATCATCAGCTACCTGCTAGTGAAAGTCCCGTCAAAATCCGTCCAGCCGTTCCAGAGATTACCCGGAACAAACAGACAGACAGACAGACAGACAGACAAAAATTTTTTTAACTACATTTTTGGTATATGTATCGTGTATACATATATATGCATTGATTAAAAAGCTGTTATTTTAATATTACAAACAGACACTCCAATTTTATTTATTTGTATAGATTATAATAAAGGTGCATTTATGTCACGGAGAGTTTTATTCCTTTTGGCTCTTCGGATATCACAGAGGAAATACAAATAGTTTGGTAGTTGTGTGAGGCATGTAATATGCAGTTATATGTAAGAGACATTTATGCAAATAGTATACAATAAATGCTCAGTGGCCTGCCACAAGCTAATTACAGTTAAACAGACTTATTAGCTCTTATATGCGTTATAAACTTAATATTCATTGCTTAAAGTGAGGTGTGCCGTTCTGTGCTTGCATGAGTCATACAGTAGCGAGACAGGAAGATTTATATCAGTATAACATTATCTGGGATGTTCAAATTGCATGTTTTGGCATTTTGTAACCATTAATTCATCATTACCCATTTCAATAGTTTTAAGATAATCAATTTTCATTCACTTGACGCTAATGATTTTGTCACTACAAACACTTACTGACTGCCTCGTTGGTCTCGCGGTTGGCGTGAGCGACTGCTGATCATGAGGTCTCGGGTTCGATTCCCGGGTCGAACCAAATGTTTGTATGATCTACGAATATTTGTTTCGGAGTTTGGGTGTGTTCTATCTATAATATGTATGCTATTCAATAAAAAAAAAAGTATATATGTATTTGTATCAGTTGTCTAGTACCCCATAACACAAGCTCTGCTTATCTTGGGACTAGATGGCGTTGTGTGTTTAGATGTCCGAAATATTTATTATTATTAAACAAATATTAAACGAATGTTTGTTTCACATGGCAAGCGTATGACTAAATCATTTAGGCAATTATATTCATCGACTTCCTATCGGAAAGTATTAAATTAAAAATATAAATAACTCTATATTGTGGTCTAACTTATATATAGTACTAATATTTAATTTGAGGTATGATCTGACTTTCACAATGCTTGGACAGATAAGAAAATATTTTTTACTGTTGCCCTTCTCTTATCGTTACTCGGATGTATCGTAAAATGTAAAGAAAGCGGAAGCTTCCTATTCGACAGGGCTATGAAATGCTATAAGTAATTATCCTATTAATGTGTCGTAATGTTTAGAAAAAAACTTAATAAAATTTGTCGGGCATCAGTTCGTAGAGCGATCGTGTCGATGGGAGCTCAGATAAAAAGATAATGACCCCTAAGGCCACCACTTAAACCACGCCACTGAATGCTACCACAGACTATTAACGTATCCCACTCAATCGTATTTGATTGGCCCTAAAGGATTTATTTTATTAGCTCTTGTTTACATTTGTTTACGTATGAAATAAGATAAACGTCTTTGAAATTGTTAGGAGACATAATGATGTAAAAAAAAATAAACGCTAATCGTAACCTCGGTTTCATACTATTCATATTACCTCATATTAGTAACTAGCAGACTCATGCAATCTCGTTTGCGTCTCCTATTGCCCGTAGCGTGATAATTTCCCCCGTTTTTGAAACATTTTTCATTGGTGCTCCGCTCCTATTATTCTTAACGTGATGGTATATAGCCTATAGCCTTCCTCGATAAATGTACTATCCAAAATTAAAAGAATTTTCCAAATCGGACCAGCGGTTCCTGAGATAGCTTTCAAGCAAACAAACTACTTCAGCTTTATTTATTAGTATAGTAGCTTTATAGATTAGGTACAGTGTGTCACGGTACCTATTCACCCTGTGAGTGTCGTAAGAGGCGACTAAGGGAACAAATTACCGCAAAGGGAAGGAAATATAGAGATAAACCGTGTAAAAATACGTCGGGCCAACGTGGCCAAGACCCAAAGCTCCTCTTCTAAGCAGAGGCCTATGATTAGTACCGGATTGTTAAATACTCTCGATTTGATGATGATGCTGAATTACATCGCATTATCTAATGCGCATCTGTATATCGCTATAAAGAGTAAGTTAAGAGAATTCATACATTGTAAAAATTATCTTTTTCCATTTTTAATCTAACAATAATAAATGATTATTAGCGCAACCAGGGCGAATGATGTAATTTCGAAGTTTTTATGTGTGTGTGTTCTTATCCGCTGTATAGTTGCGCAAAAATTGTCTTTTTTTCTGTAGTTTCTTGGAACATTAGTGGACGTATCGGAGGCTGATTAGTCGAGCTCGAACCCCGGACCTCTCATTCCTCGAACGTGTCTGTGAAACGCGTGCGCTACGTTTGAAGTTAGCCGACAAACGCTGCCGCGCTCTTATCTCGCGGGAGACCGATTTTTGTTCTAACAAAGTGACAAAAATGGTCTTTGTGGTTGATAAATATGGATTTTTGTGTACTTCCTTAAAATGTAACAAAAAGAGATGGTGACTCGTCACTTTTTTACTAAAAATACTAAGTAATATACCCTTATCGTCGTAAGTAATATACCCTTACTTAGTACTTTTAGTAAAAAAAGTTTTTTTTCTTTCTTTCTATATCTTTAACACAATAGAAAGTCTCGAAATCGTAACTGTGACCCTATTATAAGTGTTTCTGTTAACAATGCATCTGAAATCAATCTAACAGGAAGATTAAAAATAGTGATGGGATCTTGACCTTATGTTAACATTGCTTGCAAAAAACCTATCCTGCTTCCTGTTCAAATTGATTCAAAGTTCAATATTATTAGAATACTAAGTATCCGTATTTGGATGTATAAGAATATAGAGTGAGACCATCCCATTCATTACGTGGGTGTCGTAAGTGATGAATAAAGAAGTAAACTACGCAGAGCCACGTCATTGTAAAGAGAAAGAAAATTTTAAACAAACCCTATATCTAACCGTCTGGCCAGAAGTATATAGGCCAAAACCTCTTTTCTAAGGAGTGGCGTACTAGTGAACTATTAAAAGCTGTTGATATGATCATGTGAAGAAAACCAAATTGAAATTGGAAGTGTGAAAAACAATGCAGTGCAAAATTTAAAAAAAATATTTGCACAACTAAACAGAAGCGGTCACGATAGTTACACAAGAGTTATGAACTTGACACTAAACTGCACTAAACGTATTGAACAAATGCATGAACGCTTCACAAATGTTTTCTCTTCAAATTTAAATATCACATTTGTACGTGCGTTTCAATGGAAAAAATACTAGTTTACATTTACATACAAGTGGGATATGGTTTGTGTTGACAGGGAAGTAATATTTTGACAGTAGCGGCAAGATGGCCGACGAGCGCTTGTTATTTAATTAGAGCCGCATTAATTTCGTAACAGCTACTTCCGTCGCGAGGGAGCTTCTAGACAACTGACTGTACGTGTAAAGAGTAATTTTTGAAACAAGTACCTTGTAGGGACACTTTAAAATAATGTTTATGTATGAAGTTTCTAGTTCTTTTTTTTGTTCTTCAGAATAGGCTGGGTGGAACCGAAATTTATTAAGAACTTGACTTCCATTCCATTCCAGTAGCATACAAATTACATAGGTGTTGACATAGATGTGACAAATTTGTCTATAAATAGCATTTAAGGTAATCTAAAGGGCAGTACAGTTACGCTACCACCACAATCCACATCAAAAGTAAGATATTGATTATATAAATAATAATAAGAATAAACAAAACTAAGTCCATGTTTTTTACGAGTCAAAATTAAGGGGTATTTTAGATACCATCATATTATTAGTATTCGAGTCAGTTTTTCTATAAATTTTCGATATATTCCTTGCCCTAAAACTAACCTGCTCTGTTAATTTGAATGCTGAAAGTTCTCTATCGACAAATTTAGCTAGACTATCCATCAATGTTTCATCAAACATTCAACTTTATATATAAACTTCAAGACGTCCGATAAACATTCGTGTCACATCGATCAAGCCACGTCAATGTTTAATGATATAAAATTACTATGCACTAAAACTGTGTTTATGTCTCATTATTTAATAGGCGACATAAAACACGACTACCGGTGTAACTTTAATTATGTGCATGCTCGTCGTTGATATAACCACTAAAATATTAGTTACAACAAAAGTCAAAAGGGAATGAAGGATTGTTCTTATCAAATTGTTTAGATCTTTTGATTAGTGTCGTGGGAAATGAATAATATGTGTAGGGGTTAAACTTTTTATCAACTTTTTGCGCAGTGACGATCTTTGTGATAAGATTTACTATTTGAATATGAACTTTTTATTTAGTTTCTTTTTATCACATCACTCTAATATATAAAGGCGAAAATGTGAGTGTGTATGTTTGTTACTTCATCACGTAAAAACTACTGGACGGATTTGGATTAAACTTGAAAGTAATATAGCTTATAAAGCAAAATAACACATAGGATACTATTTGCCGCGATAACTGACATAAACGCGGGCGGAGACGCGGGCAACAGCTAGTCAAGAATAAAATTAAATTAAGTACAGTGTATACACTTGCATGTAACTTTATTATAAACTATTAATTGGTGTCTATGCGTAACAATAAACACAAATAGCCTTTATATAGGTTATATGTTTTTCTTTCATACTAGCCGACCCACTCAACCTCGTTTGAGTCTCCTATTGCCCGCAGCGTGATAATTTTCCCCCGTTTTTGTAACATTCTTCATTGGTGCTCCGCTCCTGTAGGACTCAGCGTGATGATACATAGCCTATAGCCTTCCTCGATAGATGGGCCACCTAGCCCATAGATATAAAAATTCTTTCAGTGTTAGATAACACTGAAAGAATTTTTCAAATCAGACTAGTAGTTCCTGAGATAAGCGCGTTCAAACAAACAAACATTATTATAAATAGATGCTATATTTACAAGCAAATAGGTCCATCTAATAATAAATAACACTTAGGTGACAGCTAACAGCTATGGCAGAAAATCAGACAGAGTTTGTCAACGAATTAAAAAAAAACATGAAAGTTCTCAATTTGAATGTTTTTTTTTTTAAAGATGCAACCCTAGAATTCAAGAATATGTGAATCGATTTGTATTTTTTATTTGAAAGACTACATTTTCCATTTGATTACATCTACTCGTAAGTTAAGTCACAGTCATATTTTCAGACAAACAAAAAAAAAACAAATTGTACTCAATTAATTTATAACTTCTAAATACAGAGTAAACCGAAAAAAATCTAAACAAAAAAGTTTGTAAGGTCACTCTGAAGGATCCTTATTCCTTTCAAAATCCAGATGTTATTAGTAGGTCGATGCGAGTACGGTTAGCAAGGTCAGGTGGTGAAGCAACTCGTCCCTTTCCGCTCCAAAAACCGCGCAAATTAAGCAAACCACCTCGCACTACACGTTTATACATATATTTCTTCGTAATACATACACGAATATAAATTTCAAATGTAGACATTTAAATCACAGTGCTAAGTAAATGAAATAATAATGATTTTAACGTTATATATTATCATTAGAAGATAAACCAGTATCAGAAATTCATTGAAAGGAAATGACTATATTTTATTGCTGTACGGTTTCCGGATGATCTTTATTTTTTGTTTGGTAACTGATTAATTAATATTAATGGTTATGAAGATAATGTTGTTAATCATGAGCAAAAAGGATGGTGTAACAAGGTGTGTACCCGTTTAGGCAATACCTCTATACACACAGGCAAGTCTTAATCACGTGAGATGTTTTTTTACCTAATAATTTCGAGCAGAGTTCCTGCTAAAACATTTGTTTTTAGCTAACATCCAAATGCAGTAGTAGCCACTTTTAGCCTATAGAGAACTTCTAATAAGTAGTACTTTTTCCTTCATGAGTTGTGTGGAATGAGCTTCTTGACAAAGAATAATGTGGTTTGTGGTTGTATGCTTATAAGATCCTGAACTTCTATGACCACTTAGTTCAATTTAAATATAATCGTGAAAGATGTATGATTCTGCAGTTAAAACAGTCATTTTCCATATTTTCTCCTTATCTCTGTTTTATATGAGCATCACACAGAGATTACTTTCAAACACATTTCATAAAAGCTCTTCCTAACTCGCGACACTTGACACCTACAACTTGATTGAGTATACCATAAGTAGCTTAAGTTTCTATAACATTATTAGTTATGAACTTCTTATAGTTTTATTGGTTTCTCGAAATAGCCTCTTTTAAATAACGGTTTCTCTTATAACTAAATAATCTGTTTAGATGGCTTTTTGTACATAGAATATCGAATATCAACTTACCATTATGCGCGAATATGGAAAAAGCTTCAAAACTTTAACTTTGAGACCGGAGACCCAATGAAACAGAAGCAGCTCAATAGGCCTATTGCCCATCATTATTGCATTGTCACAATTCATGGATTCTGTTCAAGCTTTTCATCAGTCAGAGTTGAATCACTTTGACAGGCTCATATAAAAAAAACTTATTTTAAACCTTTGATCTTAAGAGCAGGCTTTTTAACGCTTTACGTGGAATGGCAGTTAGTGCTACTGTTACTAAGCAGAACAACTGGACAGTACAGAGCGGGAAGACTTGACCTAAAACCTTTACCAAGTACCAACCACTGTGGCAGGCGTGGTAACATAACTTAAAACCTCCTTTTTAAGGAGAGATCTAAGTTCATCAGTGACCTGTTTTTTTTAATGACATGATGGAACGATACCTGATGGAAAACTGAAGGCAGTTGTTGATGATAATGATCTACTTCTTAACTAATGTCTTAATGTATGTAATTGGGCAAAGATAAACTGAATTGTTTGCAGTCATTTTGTAGATCGTTACTGTGTGTGGTACGTGTAACAAAAGACATTTTGTATTATTGTGCGTTGCAATATGTTTATAATTTTGCGCTCCGTCAATTTTTGCACATAGTGGCGCAAGAAGAGATTATTTATCATATGCAAATACTTTACATGAACTCGGCGGAAACTGACTGACATCAAGTATTTAACGTGCTATACTTTACCCGCGGCTCTGCCCGCGTGTATGGGAGAACCCATTAATGTGCTGGCTTGACCGGAGTGATACCAGAAACCCGGCCTCACAGAAAACCGCTGTGAAATGGCGCTTTTGCCTGTCCATGGGCGGCGGTAATCGCTTACCATCAGGTGATAGGTCTGCTCGTTTGTCCACTATTCCATAAAAAAAAACTGCAAATGGTGCAGTAATTTACACAAGAATTACTTTTGTTTTTGTGAGTTAGTCAATGTATTCGTTAGTTATTTAGTCGTTTGTTTGTTTAGTATTCGTTTATGTTAATATGGATGGCTGTGGTAGTCAAATGAGATGACTTAAAGTAGCACTTAGGTAGTAGTGATAGTTTTATCATCATCCTTTTTTGACCTGACAACTAACAAAAGCCAGTTTCGCTAGGAATAATGAACTGATCTGTCAAACATTATAGAGCAAATTAAAAAATACATATAATTATAAATCTTCAAATATATTTATGTATTTTTGGGCAGTCGTAGTAAAACTGTAGGTATCGGTTTAGAGGCTTTTTTTATACAGTTTATTACAGTTTTGTGGACCATTTATGTAATTTTTTTTTTAAATCAATACCTAATCATGTTTAGTGTAGTCTTTTACACTCTCTCTTTGATGCTAATAAAGTCTTCAACCAAGCCTAAAAGAAATATTTAGAAATTTATTTTTAATGATATTGTCCGCATTGTTTCAATCACTCAGCGTTAATATTGAAATACATATCAAATTAATAAATGAAAGTATAAAAACTTCAACAAGAACAGCGTACCACAAGTTGTATGGTACATAATTAATTTCACCATGTTTCATTATGACAGGCTGATTGAAAAAATCATAAGCCATAAAAAATTACAAGTGAACCGGAAATGCAGATCGTAGACGGAGCGAGCGCGGGCCGGACGTGAGCTCACGCAACTAGGTCAGTTTATTTCTGTTTTGGCGGGAACCTGGCCGGAAAGGACGCCATTGTGGATGCGCCGGGAAGCCCGGAAAACATAGTCACCGGATTTCTACCCACTGATATTTCACACGTAGACTGTTATATTACAAACCCAAGTATTGTTTTAATCTATTGTTACACATCTCAAATTTTCCTTTTTTCTAAGGAAGTGAGAGTAGCTAAACGATTTAGAAGCTAATTTTAATTCTAATTCTCAGATCTGTTTCTAAGTAAATGGTACATCGTGGCTAATGGGTTCTTGTAACTACGCGTAAATATATGTAACTAATTTGACTAATATGTGTTGCTGCGTGCACCAAACGATTCTCAGAATTTTATCTACTAAAAAGGTTAATTTTGAAAAAAAAAACATTTATTTTTCAAGGTACTAGGAGGTAAAGTTGCCGACATCAACGTGAAAATAGCAGCACTCGTTAATTAAAAACTAGTGTAAGTAGGCATTTCTGAGTTTGCATTGGGTTTAAAGAGAACATGCAGAAAAAGACACATATGTATCATCATTAATCTTCATCTTTAGGTCTTAGGCCCTCAAAAAAACGTCTTAAAGACTTTACGATAGAGTATAAAATGGATTTAGCCTGTTTAGGAAGAACCATCGCCCAACTTAGAAATTACTTAGATAATGAAGTTCATAAGTACTTTTTAAAACATGTAGAGCTTTAAAAAGTGCACGTGGCACAAAACTTATTTGAACGGTTTGTTTATTTTTTTTAATAAAGCCACAGAATCGAATTAAACGATTCGTGAAGTTAGTTTTCGTGTGAATACATAAGTATGGGGGTCATATTCACCCAGCATGACCCCGATGCGGGCGTTTGCAATAACATTCCTCGCAAAGACTCGTAAGGGCTCTCAATTAATATTAATTAAAGACAATTTAGCAATCCCTGAAAATAAATGACCGCTTGACAATGAATGAGATTTATTAATTGACTGGAGTTTTACGATTCTGGATGCCGGGAAGCAAGAGCTTCTTACTTTAAACGTTCAATTATACTGATCACAACGTAAATTTATTATTATTTGTAAATTTGTACTATTTCGTATCTTTATTATAACGTAGGCGCATTATCACGTGTTATAGGTATGAAATAGTGTATATATGCCATAAAACTATTAAATAATTATTATAATCCTAGTTTTTTTTTATGGTGGTAACAATAACATGTTATAAAAGTTAAGAAATTTAATAAGTTTTAGAGAAACACTTAAAGTGGAATTATTGGCCTACTGTTTCTTTTTCTCTAGAAACTCTCAAACTCGGTAAATACTTAAATGACCCCTTAAATTATTATAAGACACCTTTCATCTTCATGCTGCCTTCACTTTATCAATATGAGACATGAGAAAAATAATTATATAACTTTAATCATTTGTAATAGACAAAATGTTATATTATATGTAAATTATGGCATAAAAGTCACAGCATTCACTACCACGATAAAAATAAGTTAAATTATAACTATTACGTGGCAGTAAGTTTATTGGTTATTTGAATATCACTGTTGATATTTTTATGATAGAATATTATGAGCGTTACGATAGGAGAGATGTTACTAGCCGGTTTGTGCCATGTTCCCACATTATTGAGTCTTTATATTATAAACGAGTTTATGACTATTATTATTATTTTATGTATACAATAGCGTCTGTTGAACTAGTAACTGCACTTTACACTACAGAAATTACATTGAAAATAAGACCCTAAAGTAGTAAAATGAATATAAGTTACCTCAAGGAGATTTGGGACTGTATTTAACATCAGAACTTATAAGCATGGTCAACAGCTGAACAATTTACGCGTATAGCCGATGATTGATAATGTCGTTATCTCTTTGATGCTGCTTTAAAGTTAGTGCATGTTTGCATCCATGATAAAGAAGCTCTCTTTATGAACTGTTTCACTGATCAGTTAGAAAATAGTCTAAATCTTGAGCCATACGAGACTCCGAGGCAGAGTTTGACAGTCTTGATGGCGGTGCAGTCAGTGCAGCCTATGCCTTATGCTTAATTTGATTAAGTAATTGTTCCCGGATTTCTCCTATCTCAGGCATTGCCCTGGCTAACCGTGTGGATTCCGACACCACCCCGCCGTAAACCCTGGTGGGGTGACGATTCGAGTGCGTTTCCACACGTTTAAAATTCATGTTAAGTGAATGTGACTTGCTTGAAACATTAGAAGTGGTCATATCATAATATTTGTACGCAGAAGTGTACATAACATCAACGCGTTAACGTCAGAACAACAAAAATCTCGCTAATCGTTTTCGAAACAGAGGAAAGAATTTGCGAAATGTTTCTTGCACATTATGATGGAATATTTACTAACAGCCGTCACAATGCTGTACGAATCATAATATTAGTGGACGGTGATGGCGAAGCTGAAGTTCCACGAAGCGGGCTCGAAGGAAACATTTCACCATTGGGTACATGCGTCACTCACTCGCTGTGCACACGCATGATACGCACGCGACTTGCCTTTTTGTTGACGGTTATGTTTACAACGAAATCTGTTAAAATCTGTCGGTTTCCTTAATTAACGATATTATTAACCTGTGGCATCTGCACAACATTTTATACTTGGTATCGGAGAAAAGGCTCTTAAATCTGTAGGTATACCGTGGGTATACCTGTAGTTTTAAATAATTTCGTCTCACTAAAAACATCGAAATGCATATTTTTTATACAAATCTATGCTTGAATAATAAAAAAAAGCTTATGTAAGTTTCATATATATTTATTATTAGCTGAACCCCGCGGTGTCACCCGCGGTTATTGTAGTACCGCGAGTAACGCCGCGGGGTGAAGCTAGTCTAAAAAAAGTAGCCTAAGTTACTCCTCATATCATCAGCTACCTAGCAGTGAAAGTCCCGTCAATCCAGAGATTAGCCGGAACAAACAGACAGACAGACAAATATTTAAAAAAAATATTTTGGTATATGTACCGTGTATACATACATATGCATTTATTAAAAAGCAATTATTATAATATTACAAACAGATTCAAGCAATTACTTTCTTTAATATTTTCGCATTATGATTTTCCTTCTATCTATGTTCAAAAATTTTTTTAATATACTTAGTCCTAACTTGGCCATCTTTCAATTGTTAACGTTAACGGACCAAATAACGACTAACAACATCAAAACCACAGTATAGTACGTGTAAGTTCGATGTAGTATAAAATAAACCTGCATAAAGATACACTTAATTATAAGTTACTCCTTTAAGCGGCGGGCAGCCTTATGCAGTAAGTAATACATAATTAAGAGCTTTAATAAGACCTTTTACTGGACCAAGCATTCAACTGATAATGTGCACGCGATCGTTTTGGGGAGATGCTCAGTGATCATTAGGTGTTCATAATATCACTGCTACTGGTCCGGTTCGCTTATTTTCTTCAATATAGGTTGTATTTTACAAATACTCTTGCTGATCTTCTTCTTCGTTTGATGAGATGGCAACCAGCTAATCAGCTTTTTTTGCCAATATCATATATTTATTTTCTAAAGTCTAAAGTCTTCAAGTCTTCGTTGTGATTGAATTAATGATAAAAAAATGTGGATGAGATGAAATGGGGACCGTCTGATCTGATTGACCGTTTGGATTGCTGATCCCTAGTAAAGTAAACGTACTTGAGTTTGTCGGATGAATGGCATCTTTCTGTTATCTACAGCCTATCATAGTTAATATAAGATATCCTCAGAAAGGAGGTTTTCGACTACTAAGCACACTTACTAGTAAGTAAGGTTGTTTATCATTTGTTTGTAGCTTTCCTTCTCTTTGCAGTTTGTTGATTTCCTGCTTAATACTCCCTTAGTCGGCTCTAACGAAATCTACCGTCTGAATGGAGGCAGTAACTATTAATTTCTTGATCCACCATCACATGAGTGGATGATACATATTATGATGATCAATAATTTGAGGTACATTCTGTAAAGTACTTAACAAAGTAATTTAGTTTTGAATTAAATTATAGACTTTATCAATTAAAAATAGTCTAGACATAATTAAAGTGTAATCTATTTAATTGTGGTTTGAACAATATTGTATTACACATTTCAGTTATTAGATTGTACTTAAATCAAAGAAGACTGTCACTATAGTCGTGCTGAATTGAATGACCATATTAATATTTGAATCTAGCAATATCAGGCATTAGTAATGCATAAAGACTCTTAGTTCCTATAATTTTAGTGTTTGAACTCTTTAATTTTGAACTATATAATAACCTTTGATATTGCTATATTCCCCTTTATTTCATTTCACGGATAGATGTCGACTGTTGGGATAATCGTTTCTGGAGTTGTGGTTAAGCAAGTTTCAACTCACGTTGGCTTCTAAGCCATTGGTCTGCTTATACTTCCTTATTCAGAAGCAAGACATCAGACAATGCTAACTATCATTTGATATTTCCATCCAAATACATTTCTCTCTCATTCTCTAGTCTTCGTGCATTTGTACTTACGAATGCAACATTTCAAATGTATTCAAAAAGTATGTTATACCCGTAATTGCATTTTACATTTCTAATTACATCGCTTTATAGAAAAGCATACAAAGTAAGACCGTTGGCTCGTAATCAGCTCACACAAATTAATGCTTAAGTAATTTTCTATTCCTGGCCGTAAGGAAGTAAGTAATATCTAACATTGTATGCACAAGTTGCTAAATAAATAGACGCAGCTAATATAGCCCATAGTTAATACCATACTAATTATATAAATTCGAAGGTAGTCAGTCTATCTTTGTGTTGCGATTTCATGGCTAGAGTATAGATTGAACATTAAAGAAGGACGTAGATTACACTATGTTTGTCGCGGGTGTCAGGCGAAGCCGAGGGCAAAAGTTAGTCTAAATACAAAAACTATAACTATGACACTGTATATTATTGATTAAATTGAGATTATTCTTTTTGTTTACTAAAAATCTAAACCAAATTTATAAAAATTTTTAGCCCAACAAATTTTCTTAAAGTAAGATGTGCGCCGATATTCTACTTTCTCTATTACGCTAGCTAAAAAGGGTATAAAATAACGTCACACACGTAACTGTATTGTGACGTGTGTGACGTTATTTTATGCCCTTCACATATGTTTATAATTATTTCCAATTATCTTTTAAAATAGTGTTTATCTATTTAATAATTAAAAACGGTATCCAATTATTCAACAAACGGACTTTTCATCCGTGAAAATGAGTTAGAGAAAGCTGAAAATGATCACAACAGAATAGATTTCGGCGTCACAAGGGACAATTGCTTGAAAACGTGTCGAATCCTGAATGCGTTATTGTCTTATCTTTTGCTTGTTTCTGCAACACGGTATTTCCTGCCTTTGTTTCATAATATAACTCTTTTGCACTTAAATGTTGTACAGTTCAATAGATTTCTTTGTAATAGGTACGTATGTAAATAATTTAGCAATATAAAACCATGGTTTCTAGAATAGGAACGTGATTTTACTTATACTTGAATACTTGCACACTTTACATAGGATCATCCAGACAACTGCAAATTAATTCTTCAAATCCTACTTATATATAATCGCGAAAGTCTGTAAGTATAGATGGAGGGATGGATGTTTGTTACTCTTTTACACAAAAACTACTAAATGGATTTGGATGAAACTCTACAGTAATTTTTCAGAATATCAGAAAAACATATAGTCTACTATTTACCGCTATAACCGACATATACGCGGGCGGATCCGTGGGCAAAAACTAGTTAGTAATAATCGGGAATCGAATCATCGACTGTGTGGATCAAATGTAGCTGTATTCATTTCTAATCTAGATCTCTATAGATAAATACTTTTTGTAGTTGTGTTTGTTACAGATTAAATATAATCTGTAATCAAATAGCTAAGTGAAAATATCGACTGGTGTGAGACTTGTATGTGTGTATTTCAATAAACCTGGACTCTTTTAACTCCCGCTTAATTAGGAAGGGTTCTAAGACACAGTCAATTAAGTTTTTTGTATACTTACACATATCGACAGTGTCAAATAAAAAAAAACAATTAACTAACCGAACGGAAGGTATCACATAACAAATAACCGAGATAAACATTTTATAAATCAATTTCAGTGAAAAAGAAAGGTTGTAAAAGAACAATTATAATAACGGTACATGTCGGAGTAAAAGTAATTGGTGTAACTCACGTTCCCCTGTTACGTACACGGTAATATCTGCTCGGCGTTTAGCAGTTTCCTCATTAACAATAAATTAATCATGCTAGGATTACGCCCCGTTCACGCCTCGGGCTCTTTGACGCCTCGAACAACACAGAATCCACTATAGAATTATCGGTAGTATTATTTATATATAAACATAAATTAGTATCATAATGTAATTTTAGAATTTATTGTGGTGAGTTCGATTGTGATTTCGCTTGGTGAATTAAATACTGACTACTTACGAAATGCAATATAATTGATTAAATTCAATTATGTTGGATAAATGGTGTTTAGACAAGTTAGCAACTATGTGTATAGTTTCACGATATGGAAAACGCCATCGAAAAATCAAACATGATCATGTATATTATATTTACTACTTTAAAATAATCTATACAAATAAATGAGAGGAGACCCGAGCCCAGCAGTGGGACGTTATGGGTTGTTAATGATGATACAAATAAATAAAATTGGAGTGTCTGTTTGTAATATTGAAATAATCGCTTTTTACTACATGCATATGTATGTATACACGGTACATATACCAAAAATGTACTTTTTACAATTTTTGTTTGTCGGTCTGTTTGTTTGACGGGACTTTCATTGATAGCTGATGATATAGGGTACTCCCTATATCATCAGCTACCTATCAGTGAAAGACTTAGGCTACTTTTTTAGAGTAGCTTTGTCCCGCGGCGTTATTCGCGGTACGACGATAACTGCGGTTAACACCGCGGGGTTCAGCTTGTATTACATATAAAAATATCGGAACAAATCGGAGATGCGTAAATCCATTTCAATACATTTATCGAGAATATCGAGAGCATCGAATTGCTCATGTACTTTGCTGACAAAGCTTGCAGGGAAGTAATATTGTTACGCAAAGACTATAAGAAAATCAATAACCGTTTCGCCTAGAGTGTAGAGGGTAGGCAATAGGCAGAGGTAGTTCACAGCAAATCAAAAAGCAAATGATCAACCAGCAAGAAAGAGGTGAACTTTATTAAGTGACATCAAAGGGCAAAAGCTCCCTTGTGGCCCCTCTCGAAGCAGGAATTTAATTTTTGTTCCACTTTTATTGAATATCGCCCTCGGCTCGGTCACTCAGTAACTCACTTACTGTTAATTACGTAAGGTTTTTAAAACTTGCTCAAACAACACAGTTCAGGGTTTTGGAAGCTTTTAAAATTAATTGTTCGTTTATTGGCTTTCACGGAAAAACGGTGACAGAGAATTTGGAGGAATTTGTTTTGGTCTACGTTTTTTAATGAAGTCAACAATGGCAAGCTTTCAGCGATATAATACTCGTAACTATGTCTCGAAAGAAAATTAACGTTACAGATTCTCTTTGTATGAGAAATCAGGTACAAAGTATAGTTTTCTACTCGTAGTCAGGATTTGAAAAATTGACAGAAACCTTATTTCTTATTGCTTGCTTCTGATTGTTAGACATGGAGCTTTGTCTATAGCACACTCATCAGAAAGTCTTATCTACCTATTAATAAAAATAAAAAAATAAACGAAAGTAAAATACAAAGAAAAAATACAAAATATAAATACATGGGCGTACCCAGGTTCTGGGCCAGGGGGGGGCAGATCAGACTTTTATCAGCACCTAGTAGAATAAATAAAGATAAAATAAAATAGGTATTTTTTAGGAATCCTTTAATATTACACTATCTATTTAAAATGTAACTTGCGAGGGTCTTTAGCAAAATTATTTATGACGTCTTCGTGAAAAAGTCGTCCATATCGTTTACTATGTACACTGAGCATACAAAGTCCGTTTAACCTGTCTTCCATCGTAGTCGATCTTAATCTTAGCCATGTTTTAACACGTCTGAGTGTGCTGAATGATCTTTCGATCATAACTGTGGAATATAGCATTGCCAGTAAAATTTAAATTATTTTTTAAATTTTATCTATACAAATAAATAAAATTGGAGTGTTTGTTTGTAATATTAAAATAACAGCTTTTTAATCAATGCATATGTATGTATACACGATACATATACCAAAAATGTAGTTAAATTTTTTTTTGTCTGTCTGTCTGTCTGTTTATTCCGGGTAATCTCTGGAACGGCTGGACGGATTTTGACGGGACTTTCACTGGCAGGTAGCTGATGATCCAGGGAGTAACTTAGGCTACTTTTTTTAGACTAACTTTGTCCCGCGGCATTACTTGCGCTACAACAATAACCGCGGGCTTCAGCTAGTTTTAAGTAAATCTTGGAAAACACCGTCATCTTTCCCTTTTCCCTCAGTGGCAAATCATGTGTTCCACAAAAAATTATTGTATTTATTATAGGTTGTAAAATATTTCTATTTTCCTAAACAATTTACTCGTGGTCTGTTTGCATGGTAACTTCAATATTAGATTTATTTATGCTGCCAAAACAATTGGCAGACGCACACGACTCTTTGTGCCATTGACTATCTGCATGTGATTTGCAGTAAGTATAATATGGTAAATGGTCGAAAATTAGTGTCCCCTGTACACCACGTACAACTTTCGCCAGAAATAAAACAAAATAAATAAAAGGCACCTTTTCAAACTCTTTGAGTATGCAAAACAAGGTTTATACGTTTCTAACCAAGAGTGGTTAAATTTTCGTTTTAAATGAGTAGCATCACCAATATAATCATAAGTTTCTGGAGGTACCCATCATCGCTTTAACATTGCCATTCCCTTCTCGGTAGTCAATGCAAAATATCGTCCAACCCATCGGGCGATATCGTTTTCATGAAAATCATCTCCATCATCCAGAATGGACGTAGCTGTAGACGTATAAGATTCAGAAACTACCTCGTAAACAATATTAGAAAAATTTACGGTTTCCAATTCTAATTCTTCTTTCGGTTTTAAAAATGAGTCACACAAGTTTTTATTAGCAGAATAAGATTGTTTTACCCACGGTTACGTTGTTGTACCTATTACAACGACAACCGCGGGTAAAGTCACGGGGCAAAAATAGTCTAAAACAAATAGCTTAAGTTCGCTCGCTCGTACTCTCCCATCTTTCTTCGTGTTATTTGCGCGCGGCACACGATGTGGCTCGGCTAGATTCGGTAATGTCCTTGGCTTCGCTCGTGTTGGTGCAGAGCCGAGTTGCAGTCGAGGACAACCGAGCGCGGTATTTTTGCTAGCGAGTTGGTATAAAGCACGATTATTTATTTAAAAGTTGTGTATTGTATTGCCACCGGCAAAAAATTTTTTTTATTTTTATCGATAAGTAGATAGTTAATATGGACGTAAATATCTATAAATAAATTCTAGGGGGGGGCAGCTGCCCTCCCCTGCCCTACCCTGGGTACGCCCATGTATAAATAAGTGATTCTTTGAAATAGTGTTAAATGTCTCAAACAATTTGAAGAACTCTGTGGCGCCGCCCGCGCCGGTATTCGCTCTTAGTGCAAATATAATATTTGCGCAAGTACATTTATGTCTATTTGCAATGTCCTGTCTGTTTCTGTGCTTAGTACTTGTATGTATATTTACAAAAATAAAGTATACCTCCTCTAATACCCTAATACCAACCTAAGAGCTGAAAGAATGCACAAGTTATCATCAACAACAGCACGTAGTAGACCACTGCTGGATAAAAGGGAGGTTTTGCACTACTCTCTTAGAATACTAGCCATGAGAGTTGGTATAGGGCTTGCTTCAAGTTTTCCTTTCTTTTGCAGGGCAGTGCAGTTGTCCTACATAGTTTGTTCCCTTAGTCGTTCCCTACGACAACCACGTGGTGGTGACACTCCTTATTCTCCTTATCCCTCGCCACACATCATCATCATCATCGTCTTAACGTGATTCCCGGTTGCTTCCATTCTGGAGCCCGGGGTCATCTTTCCTACTATTTCTTCCCCACTTTGCCCGGTCTTCGGCATCCTTGGTAGTGAGACCATTAGCACGTATGTCACCCCTAACGACGTCAAGCCGGCACTTCTTGGGTCTATCCCTCCTACCTCCTACTAATCCTTCGCCACACGAAATAATGAAAAGTACAGCCACTGTATGTGCAGCGGCTGTTAAAAGTTTAGTAGATACTAGCAATGTTAACACACATTCTCCACAAGTACCTAATAAAAAATAGTCCTAATACAGCGACTCCGAAAACAAGTAAAATTTTAACAAATAAAAAACCGACTACATGAACGACCAATCGCTAGATTTCTTTTGAATGCCATCATCAGATTTTATTGTCCTTATCATGGTACCACCGTTGGGATATCTCCTTTCCATTACAAAAAGAATCATCAATATCGGTTCATAAACGACGAAGTTATCCGCGAACACACATAAAATATGAACCTCCTCCTTTTTAGAAGTCGGTTAACAGTTTTTAACGTTCGTCAATTGTAATTTTCTATGTTAATTTCAGTCTTTATCTAGTCTTAATCCATTTTAAAGACGTCTCAAATCCATTTTAATCCCCGCTACAGTACCAGTAAAATAAGACGCTATAAAATAACGTATGAGAAGAATTAACGAAGATTATTGTCGAATAGGTAAATAGTAATAATTGGAATACATATTTATCGTGTTTATCGTCGCTTAGGATTGTAACTAGACTTGATATTGCGAACTCGTCTCTTAATTTATGCGCGTTGTATTTTTTTTAGGTTTGCTTCAAAGAAATTGTAAAAAGGTGTCAATGTTACTCTCATTTCCTGCCTCTCAAAGAGTTGAGCCAATTTTTTATTCTAAAGATCGCGTCAATAATCATTTAACATGATCATTTTTATATCATAACGTAGGAAGTAATGATTCTCTTCCTTCCTCCTTATTAAAATTGGCGATAAACTTTTTTAAGTACCTCTTTCATTTAACGAGTGCGAGTAGATGAATGAATGGAACGGAAGGGCATTAAATATATAGTTTCGTGCTTTACGATAAATTTTGATAAGAATAAAAATCCTAGAGATTTTATATGAAAAGCGGAACTTTCTCAATAACGGACTGTATCGGGTTGGAATATGCATGTGTGTGTTTTAAATATTTATAGTAAAACATGTTGAGGTGTGTAGCGGTGTGCGTGTTCAGGATCAGTGGCCGGCGTGCGCGCACCTGCCGCGCGGTTCCCACGCCTCACCGCCCGCGCCTCACCCCCGCGCTTTCCGTGACGTCACATCCACACAAACAACGGTCCGCGAAGCGAAGCTTGTTTTGTTTTTTGACGATAGCGTTTACGAATATAGAGGAACAAAATTAATTTAAATATCAGATTAATTAAATGATAAAAGATTCAAATTCTAAGTAATAAATAGATAGGTTGGTTACCTACCACAATGAAAGCTATAATTGAATACAAATTTTTGAATGACTTAGATAAATTATTGTAAAAAATATACTTAAAGTTTTCGCTGGCTGATATTATCATTACAAAGATGCGTGGCTTTTTTTAAAACCGCCATCCTTCTTATAACTCAGTGCTGTGGATATTGCCATTTTTATTTAATTAAAAGAAAACACTTATTTATACAGTGTTAGTTGAGAATATAATACAATCTTCTTTCTATAAAATTATTACAATATAAGAGATGTTGTTATAATTTTATCATTATTAAAATAAACAGATAAAAAAAATATCAAATGTTACCAACTAAACTAGGTACCTACCTGTTCAAACCATTCTTAGAATATTTTAATAAAGAATTGCAACACTTCAAAAAATTACAATCTAACCTAGTCTTGTTAAAATAAAAAACTTGAATTAAAAAAACATACATTGGAACATAGAAACTTCTCCTTTTGGAAGCTGGTTAACAAGATTAAAATTGTGAAACGAACTAGCGCCATCTACCTGCAGTTGAAGATACTGTATGATTGTACGCCATCTAGCGGATTTTTAAGAAACCAAATGTAATGCATTTCGTGGTATGGATGTTGTTTTAGAATGTAAATATAGATGGCGCTGTATGACTCGAACTTAAAATGTGTCAAAAAAGCGTAGGAGCAGACAAGACAATGTTTCCCAAGTTTTTAAGCAATTTTTATGCAATCTTTTAACACATTTAACTTACGTCTGTTTACTATTTATGTATTGTACAAATAATATTACAACTAGGGAGAAAATTGGAATCCCGTACATGGGTACCATTGTCTGCACTAAAAAGCATTTGTTTTTTTACAATATTACCTAAGCATAAATTTCTTCTGCACGTATGTACCTAACTTTCTCATAATTTTTGTTTAGATTTAATATTTTTCAATTCTTGCAAATAACGACCAGGAGGAATGTCATTTGATTTATATTTATTTTCTATTAGTATTTTAAGAGGGAATTATGTGATTTTCACACATTATTTTTGTTTTCTTATGTAACATGGTTGTTTATGAATAAATATCAATAATATCATGAAAGCTAAAGGTCCGGTAACAAAAATAAAATAACTGCACACTTATTATGACCTTATATATTATTAGTAATTCATATTCAACTGAATGGTTTATCCAGAGTCAAACAATTTTTAACAATGAACTGTATGTATTGCTATTATACCATCTGCGTTATGTCATCTCGCCTCGGACTAAGCTTATTCAAACATTTTACTTTTATTTGCATTCAGATTTCAAGTTATTGAATCCGTATTTATTTTAAATATTAAACCTAAAAATACGTACTTTAATCTTTGGAAAATTGTGATTGAGAGTAACAGTTAGCTGGGTAGGTACGTCGGTGATCATATGTGGCAAATTGGCAAGATTTCAAATGTGTTAGGTATATCGTAACGAGTCGGCAATGGATTTATTGCTACGTAAATCATACGCTAAGGCACAAACTTTGGAAGACTGCAGAAATACATTATACAGTTCTGGAATACGCAAAAGGAGATTTAAGATAAGACATGCACGTCTGGGCAACTAGATAAATGAAATATTGTATTGAGAGTGTTGCTGTTTGTTTCAAAAATAGACCATCGTATTGTGATTCTATGTTTCGTTGTATAATAAAATGAATGAAGTAGATAATACACTTTTCTGTTACCGTAATAACTAATTTATTATCTACCATTAAGGTTTAGGTAGTAGGTATAGCTTTTTTGTTAGTTACATGGGGAACCGTCAGATTACTAAAGAATCTGAGGGGGAAATTTTCATACATATTATCATTTTCGTAATTCCTGATTGGCGGCAATATACTCAATACTTTATTGCATCACATAGGTATACAAGGTGTTACAGTAATTTAAATTGTTTCATTATGAACCCTGTCGGGCACAGCATAATTACAAATAAGAGAGAACACAAATTTAAAATTACCTAATAGAATTTAATGGGAATCTGCGGGATTGCTACCATGTACCTTTTTGTTTGTGAGTATCCGATATGTCTGCCAATAACAGCCCACCCGCAAGATCTTCAGTTACTCCGTGATCATGGCGCAACAGCGCCGAAATATCGGATACTCACAAACAAAAAGGTACATGGTAGCAATCCCGCAGATTCCTATTTTAATCTTACTGACCATGAAAGTTTAAAACAATAAATAGAATTTAAATTAATAATACATATATAAAAATCAACAGCCGCTCGCCCGTCCCGCTAAAACTCGAGAAATGGTGGGCATATAGACTTGCTCTTGGTACAAGTGTGGTAAAATGTTAATTTCATAAAACTGTTGTCAGTTATTAATCACATAAACGGCATTAATTACTAACTACAAATTATAATAAAAGTTGTGATTCCATGCATTTTCCTCTCAGTTTTTGGTTATAGAAGTTGCCTACTTCGATAATTTATTCTTACCATTATAGCTTTTAATCATCTTCTATCTATACCTATATATAAAAGAGGAAGGTGACTGACATACTCAGAGATCAACGTATAGCCCAAATCGCTGAACCTAGAATCCTGAAATTTTGCATGTAGATTCTTTATATACCGTCAGTGAGCACTAAGAAAGGAATTTTGAATTTGGTTACAGTAATGAAATACTTATTTTAGTATTTTTCATAATGCCACCCCTAAGGGGTTAAATCAGGGAATGAAAGTCTGCGTAATCGAAGCCGCGTGCAAAAGCTAGTTTATTTATATATTGCAATAGATATCTGGCAAACCCAACATAATATTTTGATGTATTTCAGAAATGTTGAGCACATGCTTTTTAATTGTTTAGTTAACCTTAATCTTTCACCTTAGATCGAAGATAAATCTACGTTACGTAATGCATATTACGTCATCCACAGTACAAACTAAGAGGTCTTATCGCCGGTGACAGTTTTCGGAAGAATTAACACGTTTTCCTCATAAAGTGACGTAACGGTAATGAAAATATCAGTCAATTTTGGACTATAATGAAATTACCAGTTAATTTTGGAAGATGATGGTTAATGACGAAATTACCAGTTGATTTTGGTAAATCAAAACGCACGATATGTTATTTAATAACAAATAGGTTACTAAAGAACTAAGTTACTAAGTATTTAAAGGTAGATAAAACAAATAACTTATTGACGTTATTTGTTTTATCTATCTTTTCACAGATATAAATGCATTTCATTAATAAATATTACTTACTGAGTGATTATTGTATGTTTAGCATTAAGGCTTAAAAAGCTTAATCTCTGATTATTGACTTACAAATTATAAAATTTTTGTATTGTTGTGGTTTTGTAATAAAATTGTCTGTCTGTTTGTTCCGGGTAATCTCTGGAACGTCAGGACCGATTTTGACGGGACTTTCACTGGCAGGTAGCTGATGATCCAGTAACGAAGGTTACTTTCTTTTAGACTAGCTTTGTCCCGCGGCGTTACCCGCGGTACAACAATAACCGCGGATAAAACCGCGGGATTAATTTTAAATATAAGTAAAAAAATAATATTTTTCATTCATTATTTTCAACGAACAACAGCTAAATGAAACTAGTGAACTTTATTTTTGTTATACAGAACTATACACAAGAGCAATAAATAAAAATAAAATGAGGCGTTAAAAATATTCCAATCTTTTTTATTGATATTGATATATACCTAATAAGTTCAAATTTTAAAAACTTTCTTTCTTAAGAAAAAAAAGTACTTTCATTACAGATAGCGATGGCTTTGGATTAAATCGCTTTGAATTTGTAGTTGATTGCGAACAGATTAGTGTATATTTAAGGACATGGTCAACATATAAAAAAAACTATTCGATAACTTTAATAAAACCCGAGGGTTTAAATATATGATAAATTACTTTTTATTTTCACTTTGGGTTATAAAGTATCTCATCTTTAAAGTATTTTCTATTTCCGTACAACCGCTGTAACATTTTCAATTTTAAACTTTAACAAATCTTTTAACATCGACAAAAATTCAAAGAATTTATACCTAATCGAATATCTATATCTTTAATCTTTAACAAATTGAAATGTTTGCCGTAATCTATTAAATACCGTGTGTCATCAAATTAAATTTCATTCACGAAGATTCGATTTCTTGGGTTGAAAAACCTTCAATGAAAAGGCTACATTATTTTTATTATTTAGCTGTATAAAATATGATTTTGTGTGTGCGTATAGGCGTCGGGGGAATAGATTAGTATGCAAAGTACACAGTAGCTGTGGAGTACCGAGGTGACGAACGTCCCATTTAGATGCGTGAATGCATACACCGACGTGCCGCGCATGTCCCGATGACTTTTTAAACATAATAAAGATAACATAAATTAATAAAACGTCCCTTTACCTGGTGTTAGCAGTATCCTGCGCTGTTGCCACATAACAAAAATTAAATTCACAACACATAACCGTTTCTCAATTCTTAACCGAACAACCATAAACTTATGAATGAACTTATCTTTCATACGTTTCCGCGAAAATGCAAAGATAACGGTATCATCATAGTTGCTTGCGCCGGAAATTGACGAAATCTCCGAAATCGTCATTCAATTGTAACCACTGGAATAATCTAATCAGATTGCTGATTGTTTAATAATAGTCATAGACTCATAAGAGCACTAACCTTGGTGGGATACTCAATGACTAAGAGGAAAACACGTTACCATTCAGTTTAGGAATAAGAAAAGCGTCAGTCTTTAAGTTAGTGTAGATCAATTTCTATCTGGAATAAGTAAAGAATTTTTACATTTAGTCACCGTATTCCGTTAATCCTACCATCTTCCATTTTTTCCTAGGTTCACATTGCCAAGGAAGCAAAACCAACATGGATTTCCTAGGACTTTACCTTAAAATAATACAGACCTACAGCAGTAGGTTACAATTTAAGTTACATAAATTTAATTCTAATCGTAAACTAATCCAATCTTTCCTTATTTTACCATATATTCAAGGATTATTAAATATTTAAGTAGTAACTGTAAAAGTAGTGTAGATTTTTAAGTAGTTGGTGCCGTAAATAGCAAAATATATTAAAAATGGGATAAGTCATGTTTTTTTGTTTAAAAAAGTTTTCAGGTGGGAACGCAGAAGTGTCAAATGCGCCTAAGAATGGCAAGAGTATTAGTTGAAGTTATGTAAATAGGGAGAAGTTTAGTTAGAGTAAGTTTTTAAACGAAACTGTAATTTACAAATAGATGAACAAGTGGATAAGACAATATTCGTCCAAAGAGACCGACCAACATGTCCGCCGAGTAGTCGGCCCGCAGTACTAGGCGCACATAGCTCTTAAAGAGCTTTCGCTTGCCTTGTCCATTCACTCGGCTTTTATGAATGAATCTGTACTGTGCATGTGTGTGTACTTCAATCACACGGTTGTATTTGTCTGTGTGTTTACACGTGTTTATTTGAAGTAACGTGGTAGGCATTCACGAGAATTTTCTTGTGTCAACAACACTGGCATCGCCAGAAATAGATGAAGCTTTGTATCGCAAAGTTGCGAACTAGCTACAGTGTGGTAAGTTTTGAATTATTTCTCCATGATGTGCGTATTACGTGAATGGTGAAGTAATGGGCGTTACGCCGCTTTACAAGAAGCCATTGTGGAGAAGTGGACAGCGATTAGCTAGTATCATATTAGTTTTATTGATGTTTTATTCTTTGAAAGGATATAATATAAGTATAGGTTAAGCGATATTACTGAAATAAGTGCCAATGTCATGTTTTCATCCAAAAAATTAAACCTTTTTGGAAATTAGTTTTTAGTATTAAACAGGTATTGAATCCTCAGTTCTTACTTTATTGTTTCAGTTTGTAATTTAGCTATGTTTCAATGATCTAATGTTGTACAAAATATTGCTTCTCCTGATACAATTCAAATTATAAAAAAGTGACGCATGTATAAAGTGCTTCGCAATCGTATTAAAGTATTATTGAAATACTTAGGTACTATTGAGTAATTGCAGGGCCATATGGTCTTTGATATCAATTCTATTTCATCAAACGACCTATTCGAATATAAGCGAATGAATAACGAATAAATAAAATAAATACGATGAACTGGAAATCTTTTCTTTTTTATCTTTGATTAGTACGATTTGATCAACAGGAAGCTACGTCACTTTTAAACAGGTGTCAAAAGGTGTGTCAAATTTTTGCACTACTTGTGTGTGTGTGAAAGCATAGCTATCTGGCGTATCAAGTTTTTTTTTGACCATAGAGACTGGCATTCATTTTAGAAAAGAAGTCGGTTAAAAAATTTCGTTGCAGTGTCTAAATTTGTATGACAAGGATAACTTGATTTGATATTCTGTCAATATGCTCTCATATTTTAAGTTAGATACATAATTTTTAAGGAGCTGTATTCTGTACCTTACTTTATTTTAAACTATTAATACTTATGTAACAGAGATGGGTATCAGCGATAATTTTTGTATAATTTTCTGTTTATCTATGTAAAGACTTGAAGATGTTAACTATACATTGGTACATAATGAATAATGTACCTAATGGTATGTAATTCTAAAAAGTTAAAAGGTACTTAACTTGTAAAAGATTTTTGTAAAAATTTAAACAGTATATTTGGCAAATAAAATTATGAACGTATTTTTATTTCTCCAAAGTTCAAACGATGTTCATATTTAAAATCAATTTAAAGAAGTACTACCTATGGAGGAATTCATTATAATAAACCACTAGTTATACACTGCCACGCTTCACTGTGCCATTTTAATTCATTTAAATTGCATTGATGAGAAATGAGAAACAAACCTGATGCCAAAAATAGCTAAAACAATTATTGAAGCGTGTTGTATAAGGTGTCAAAATCTGATCTCAATCTGTTTAGAAGTTTTTGTGTTTTCAAAGCATATTCAAAATCTACAAAATATTTTTTGTATGCGAGATGTATTTATTTATTTTAAACAACGTATAATATGCATTTCAACATGATATTTAAGTTTTTAGTATCAAGAATCTAAATCTCCTATCATAGCAATAATTTCACATGCATAAAATTGCCTTATTCAATTAAAATGGTGTCACATTAAAACCAGACTAGATATCTACTTATATATACGTATATTAAGCACCTCAATCCATTAGGCATTGGAGAAAATTACTTGTTATTTTTGGCACTTACATGACACTAGAAGTAATAAATATAAAAAAGATAATTAATAACGACATTAACAGTAACAGTTGGTAACAAACTGGTTATCTGTTCGTCTGGGCATTTGTAACATTATTTAGTTTCAACATACATTTTCCCATAACGAATAACCTGATAAATCAAAATAATATGATCTTGTCACCATTGATTATGGTTTGCCATGTGACACGCAAGTGGTACAGGCTGTGGATTATCGAAATCCACATGTGCTCACTACTCTATTTAAAAAAAAACAGCTGCAAGGCAAAATAGACATTGAATGAGAAAAGACAGAGATTATATTCATATTTTTAATAAAAACCAGGTGACATTTGAAACTTGGTTTCCACTTGATCGAGCATAAAAAACAGCTTAGCACGCCCATAATATTAGGTTACATTATAATGGCGATTTTTTATTCATATGCACATTTTTTTAAAGTCGTACGAGAATCTATATTTATCAATAATTACTTCTTTAAAAAAGATATTGGTCCTTTGATAAGGTGTCCCGTTAGTTATTCAAATGGTGGAATAAAAACAGGTGCAACCTGTCAAACGAAGGCGTCAGACCCATACACTTGCAAATGCAGATATGAACTAAAATATAATTAACTGATGTAACACTGCAGTTCAGTTTTGAGATACAGAGTATAAAAAGTACATTCATCAATATTTATTCCTCAAATAAATTAAAATTCTTAGTTTAAGCGAGTCTACTTACTCTTTAGCTTGAGTTATTAATTGTTAAATTGGATTAGTTGGAAACCACTTAAGTGTACATCTTGTAAAATTTATTTATCATAGGTTCAATAACCTTTAAGATATGGAATGTTTATAGTTTACGAATTATAGTTTAATCAAAATGCCATCGTAACTAAAGAACATTTAGTTCAGTGATCCATATGTATTATATAATTAGGAATAGAAAATGAAAAATACACGAAGAATTAAATAGTGAATGGTACATAGTAATCATTAACTAAAACGGAATGAGTGATCAACAATGTTAGCTCAACCTAAAACTTAGTCTCATGTTTGTAAACGAACTGTTAAAATTGTTTTCCAAGTAACCGTTTGTAACTTTAGTAGTTATGCGACTAAAGTATTATAAACGGAGTGCGAGCTACGGTTTTGGCAACATCCTGTGTATGGATCAACATTCGTGGGAAGTGGACACTCCAACATCCTCCAAAGTGGACAGCTTGCGGCCGCAACGGCTTTCCACATATTTACCGCATTTTTATGGATTTATTTCATACGTGTTTAATGTTTACTAGGAATTGAAGCAACAACAGTGTATCAACATAATCAATGTATTATATCCATCAACTATTAACAGGCTCAATGTAAGTGTTTGTTGTGATAGGTAAGATTAGCGGCGAAAGAGATGTTTAGTGTTCTGTTAGAAAATGTAAAGATTCTACTATATTATTAATCGTCTATAAAAAAGAAAGATTTTAATAGGCCAAAATTATTTTGTGTCTATACGGTTAATGAGAATTAATTAGCAGATCGATGAGATGCTTTAATCTTTTAGTTGACGAGTTCTATGAATGTAATGCTCTACCTACATAATACGAGTATATTGGGTCGTATATAAATTTCAATTTTAGTCAAATAAAACGTTCCTGAAGAATATAGACCATAACTAACATTCTCTATAGATACACTTTACATCCTTATTTAAATAAAGATAAATGTCTAAATCAGTAGTCTATTTACCTTTATAAAACAGTTACTGAGGTCCAGTTCAACTATACTAATATTTTAAACTCGACGGTAACTCTGTCTGTCTATAAAGCTTTCACGGCTAAACCGCTGCACCGATTACAATGAAATTTGGCATGGAGATTTTTTGACTCTTGAGGAAGGACATAGGCTACTCTTTACCGCGATAACCGACATACCCGCGAGTGAAACTGCGGTTAAAAGCTAAATATTTCTATATAATGTAGTTATTTTGTGAAATTGTACAGGTCTATTCTATCACTGCACATTACATCGTAGAAAATAAACAATGTTATTACCATATTATCATTTGTTTAGTTCTGCGTTGTTTTATATAATTATTTATAAATATATAAAAAGTATATTATAATAATGCAGATAGTATTATTGCTCATATCTATAGTCGGGTGCTGATAGTACCGAACAAATTGCTACCATTAACCATTGTTCTCTTTAGCGAGAACTGATAACAGCCTCTGACAATTTGTAATTTCATCATTAACATTATTCTCGATGTTTTCACAGCAACATGCATTATTTATATCAGTTTGGTTCGAAATAAATGTAACATTTCTATCAACAGCTTATTTCGTTCAATGTTTTTAAGAATAATTTAGCTTAGTTTATTTTTAAGATGGCACTGATTGCCTGAATAAAAAATGAAATTAAAAGTATTGTGTCCAACATCTTTCATATTATTTGTTTATTTCAGACTCTTCTATACACGAATTTTCACACAATGTTATCAAGGTTTTTGTTGATGCTTTCTTGGATTTTTTATTTTAGAACATCATCTCCCAGTCTCCGTAACTTTCCGAATATTAGGTAAATTTATTATGTATGAGGCAGATACCTAAGGCAGAAGATCAAAGACTATAGCGCACGTTGAAAGAGGCCTGTCTCTCTAAAGGAATGTGCATTTCGTTTTTGTGAGAAGTTTTAATTTAATAAATCGTACTATATATCGCATAAAATATATAGCAATATATGTATATTGCTCATTCATAGTGAGGTAAATAGTTGAAGATGTTTATTAAAATAGAAATAAATAAGAAAACTTAATTGTAACGCTTGCATCGAGGGTGGTACAATACTAATATGATCGGCTAATAAGTTGCAGCTTTGTAATTACCACGCGCAGACGCCGCGACGGGGTCAATTCATTCGGAACCGCTCAAGTTGCATTTCATATCAACGTTAACTCATGCTTCGACAAGCTTTGTTTGTTATACAATGAAGGAAAATCCGGCACGAAATTTATCAATTAAACATATTAATGAAATGTTGCGGTTTATACTTCCGACCAGCCCGTTGAACTGATATCGTTTCGGGGGCTTATATTCCTATTTATTTAGCTCACGTTTTTGAAATATAAATATGTCGTTCCCACGTAAAAGACAGACGGACAAAGAAAACAATGGGCCCGTATATTAGCCCACCCCGAAGAGACACGGCTCTGTTACTCCTTGAAAGGGTCGTTGCACTTGTGCACATAAATTAGTAGCAAATATTATGATACGAGCAGGAGCGGTGATTGACGAGTTAATAGGATAGCTGGCGTTCATTTTACATCTAAGATTATGAATATTGGCCTCTGTACTAACGTAAACTAAAAACCCTTACAAAATGAGTATATCTCTCTGGCTCTAAAGTACATAACTCTAAAGAAGTAAAAAGTATGTTAGTAATAAAACTTTCTAAAAATGAATAATTTTATTAAGAAAATGAATTATAATTCTTATGGAGGCATCTAGAATAAGTTGCAAGCCTATTTGCATTATGTATTACCATGCTATTGTCAAGAAGATTTTTACAATCCAGCTTAATCAGGACATTACAATTGAACTGTAAACGCAATTTAGCTTACTAGCGTACAATTTTTTTTACAAAGTTATATTCTTTATAATAATAAGAGGTGCGACTGCGGACAAGTTTTTTTTTCCTGAATTTGATAAGACAATCTATATTTTTTTATCAATAAAATATTCTTATACCCACATTATACTTTCTTTAATCTCAAGCTATACTGGAAGAGAACTCAGCCACGAGAGCTCACTTTAACTATAGGTATAGAATTTTCCTCGAATGTAATATTTTAGTATTTTTGTATACGAATAAAAAAAATAGGCAGAGTGTATTAAATAAATAAATAAATATTTCGGACATCTAAACACACAACGCCATCTAGTCCCAAGATAAGCAGAGCTTGTGTTATGGGGTACTAGACAACTGATACAAATACATATATACTTTTTTTTTGTAAATACATACATATTATAGATAGAACACACCCAAACTCCGAAACAAATATTTGTAGATCATACAAACATTTGGTCCGATCCGGGAATCGAACCCGAGACCTCTGATCAGCAGTCGCTCACGCCAACCGCTAGACCAACGAGGCAGTCATGAACATGCAACGACGCTTCGGTTGTAATAAGGATGCGCGTATTATTCTATTCAAGCTTCATCTCATCTAGTAACGATCTCTAGTTAGGCTGCAGGTACTAGACTCAATAGGCATACTGTTTAACTCATATAACCACTATAGTTTTATATTTGCCTATACTTGTCATGAGAGGATCGTATTCAAAATTGTTGTAGAAGCAAATGGAACAAAGAAAAAGGTTGTATAATTTACAAATCTTTGTGTTTTGTTGCCACTTGGTTGTGTTCTGTTAGTATTATTTGTGGTAGTTTTAGACTAATTAAATTAATGTTAAAGCATTGACTCCGATTTCAACTGAGTAGGTACTTTTAACGTGAAACATTTATTTACTTATGTATACCAAATAAAACCTAAATTTAGTTCAGTTCCTGAATTTATATTAATGTTTGCACTCCTTTGTATCTATACAAATAAATAAAATTGGAGTGTCTGTTTGTAATATTAAAATAACAGCTTTTTAATCAGTGCATATGTATGTATACATGATACATATACCAAAAATGTAGTTAAAAAATTTTTGTCTGTCTGTTTGTCTGTTTGTTCCGGGTAATCTCTGGAACGGCTGGACGGATTTTGACGGGACTTTCACTGGCAGGTAGCTGATGATCCGGGGAGTAACTTAGGCTACTTTTTTTTAGACTAACTTTGTCGCGCGGCTTTACTAGCGGTACAACAATAACCGCGGGTAACACCGCGGGGTTCAGCTAGTTTATTATAATATTTAGTAAAGCATAATTTTCTTATCAGCACATAATATAAGAAATGTATTACTGATATAGTTTTAAATGTAACTTGCGTGAGTGTTGTCTCTAAAATGTTTTGCAAGCGACCTGTGAATATGAACTTGACCTCCTTTGTAAATACTTTGCATCGGATTATCGTAGTAAGGACGGAGTAAGTAATCTTGACGTTTTACTTAAAAAAGCTTTAGCATTGCATCTTTGTAGAATATTCCTCACTGCTTTTCTATTTCTAAACTGCCATGTGCCTCTTACTAGCACAGAGTACTGTCTAGCACTGCTTAAGTACTAGCACTAGTAAATAAATCAATCTTTTGGATTGCATCTACTTATTTCGAAAGTCAATTCGGATTTATTGCTGCATAAAAATCCTAAAAATATTCTTGTTTCATCAGTACAACAGGTACATCTATTGAAATTGGATCTAAACTAAAACGTACCAACTATTATTTTATTAATTATTTTTTAAAGTTGTTCGACACATACAGTACAATAACGTAACTGTTAATTATCTGTATAAAATACGTTCGAATGATATTCGTTTTATTTGAATAAATCAGTTGCTGATCAGATTAGATAGGTATGGAATCACTACAACGTAGAAGTATTATACAGCTTATAATTTTTGAACTATTTCTGTAAATATAATTATATGCTATATGTTCCAATATCTTTTACATTTAAACAAGCAATTCTTGCATATATTTATTTAATCTGAATCTCGGCAATGGCTCTAACGAACTTCATGAAATTTATTATGCAGATTTCGGGGGCGATAAATGGATCTATAAAGGTAGTAAAGCCACGCTGATTTCAGCACGGTTGGGCCGGCTCGATCGGGGCGGTACTACCACGTACCTTCCCACAGAAAATCAACGTAAAATGACAGCGTTCTTGCTGTCGCGTTCAATCAATACTCAATGATTCAGAAGCATCACTAGGCCGCCATGGCGTGGGTCATCATGCTGCATTGTTGCATTGTTTGAATTCGCAATGAGTATGGTACCACCACTCTTGGATTCTGTTTATGCTTTCCATCAGGCAGGCCATACATAAAAAAAATCTAGATAGGATTCATATAAATATGTATAATAAACAATAAAAATACAGAGTTAAAGAAAAGTAGAGGCCTATGTTCAGTAGTTGACCATTAAAGGCTGTTAATGTGATTCTATGTTCCATGACGGTGGTCTCTTACAAAGATAAGGTGTAATAAAATCATTAAAATCTTCACAGCCATTTTCCGCTTAAGTGTACATGACTTTCATTGCACAATCTTTATAATTAAGGATAATTATATGCACATGACAATGATTTAGTGTGCGTATTGCTATAAATCTTCAAGTGCGCGAAGGTGTGAAGACCTGTAGTGAAATGTCGCCATGTTGTTACTACCATAAATACAGATGCTATTGAGTTTCCTTTTGCTAGAAATCCAATAATGGAAATAAAACTAGTTTTATATTTTCAGATATGTAAACTTAAAGCTCATTGATTCAGTTCACAGAACAGAAAAAGCATTATGTTTTTCCAAGTTTTTAAATGTCTGCTTCGTCAAATTTTTTACAGTGTGAGCTATTTAAATTAGCTTTCTGGTATGTTCCCGATAATACATAACATAAATGAAATTAGTTATAAAAATCTTTAAATCCATCTTTTTTAATGACTGTTATTGCATGATCAGATCTGTTATAAAAAATTCTAATTCGGTACTTAATTTTTATATTTCTCAGTTTATGTTTTCATAGCTTTCTTTATCTATTTCGCCGCTTCTAATTGAGACTGATAGAAAAGCTCTCTTTCCGTTACGCATACACACAAATTTCCATTCTTTATTTCCAAAGGACGTTCCAATATTCTTGCAAACTGTTAAGTATAAGACAAACAAAATTGCATACAGCCGGATGAAAGCAACAAGGCGTGAACAGGGTCATAAGACCGGACACTACTCACGTCGACAGAAGTCGGTTCCGCTCCTTACAGTGATTTACTGGGGTGGAGATTGTCCATTGCCAGGATAACATCGTTAGGATAGACAAATTGCACATCAACATCAAAATTGTTATGTATTACCCTGTGGCTGTGTTACAGCCATCCTGTAGCCGTATCCAATCTGATATCTTTAAACGAGCCATTATTGTATTTATTTGTATCTCGGAAACGGCTCCAATAGATTTCATGAAATTCAGTATGCAGGGGGTTTCGAGGGACGATAAATCGATCAACTAGGATTCATTAAAAAATATCAAAATGAAAATACCGAGTTAAGCTCAATCAACCAGGTACTTGAACCTGTTACTTGAAATTGTTTTAAGTGGGCTCGATTTTTTGTTTTATTACATTTGTTTAGAAATCTTGTTGTTTCATTAGCTGACCAAATTGCGTCTCAGATCTATCATTAAGCAATTATAAAGCACTAGCTAACCCACGCAACCTCGTTTGCGCCTTATATTGCCCGTAGCGTGAAAATTTCCCCCGTTTTTGAAAACATTCTTCATTATTGCTCCGCTCCTATTAGTAGTAGCGTGATGATATATATCCTTCCCTATAGCCTTCCTCGATAAACGGACTATCCAACACCGAAAGAATTTTTCAAATCGGACCAGCGGTTCCTGAGATTAGCGTGTTCAAACAAACAAACTCTTCAGTTTTATATATTAGAATAGATATCGTCAGCATCTTAGATAAAAAAATGTATGTAAATATCTGTTTCTTATAAGCTAAAATATCTACATAGAAATTACGAGAAATCATCGAAGCGATGTTAGCACTTACTTAGTACATGTGTCTACAATCTGTCGTATCAAACGAGGTTGCGTGGGTCAGCAAATAAATTATAAGACCGGAGGATTTTACTCATAACATTTATAGTGGTTATCCTAAATTTAGGATCACCAGCCACCTTGCTCTGAATGTTAAAATCGCTTTTGCTACTATATTTGTATAAACTGAAATGGTGTTACATTGTACATATATTTACTAATCCCGCCCACATTCCCACCACTGTAACTCCTGTACACCAGGATCAACAGCAGTGACCCACGAACACACCGAGTTATGACACTCGGGAAGTCCCAGGAAGAAAATTAACTGTCTTGGAACCCGCAACGAAGTTAATCAGAAGAAAAACAGGAGGAGTTGGAAATGATAAATCCACTTCCCTCCTTAGCAAAGCGGGAGACAAAATGAAGTCAATTGTACATATATGTAATAGACTTACCTAGGGAAGCCTCCGGGTCAGACAAGTCAGAAAGAGAAGGCACCTTCTGCATGGTGCGAGGTTCTTCTGCCTCCGGGGGCTCCGTCTTGATCCCATCCACAACGCCGCCGCCCTCATCGCACTGAAAATGATAAATATTACATTATCTTTACGTTAAAAAACTTTTTCTGATTTATTTAGTAATAATTTCCTACATTCATGTTTATCTTATTTTAAATTACTTCATCCGTGTTGTGGGAAATATCTAAAATTTAATCTATAGGCGTAAATCTATACTAATATGTAAAGCTGAAGAGTTTGTTTGTTTGTTTGAACACGCTAATCTCAGGAACCGCTGGTCCGATTTGAAAAATTCTTTCAGCGTTAGATAGCCCATGTATCGAGGAAGGCTATAGGCTATATATCATCACGCTAAGACCAATAGGAGCGGAGCACCAATGAAAAATATTTCAAAAACGGGGGAAAATTATCAAGCTACGGGCAATAAGAGACGTAAACGAAGTTGCGTGGGTCAGCTAGTCTATACTAATATATAAAGCTGAAGAGTTTGTTTGTTTCTTTGAACACGCTAATCTCAGGAACCGCTGGTCCGATTTGAAAAATTCTTTCAGTGTTAGAAAGCCCATTTATCGAGAAAGGGGGAGGAATTCGAAAACGGGGGAAAATTATCACGCTACGGGCAATAGGAGACGCAAACGTGGTTGCGTGGGTCGGCTAGTTTTTAATAAACGTTCTTTACGTCTGGCTGGCTGGAACTTGGTTACTACTCATCATCGCTTCATCGCTTTGCTACTGTTGCTGATTTGCTTCTTTATAGGCTGCTTCCAATCGCGTGGAGTCAACACACGGATCCTCCCTTCGTGTTGGCAGTGGTGACCCAATTCCGACCAGGCGGAAAAATTGATAAACCTGCTTTTGTTAGATAGCGGCTGGTTCAAATTCCGTATGATAATGATAATAATGACAATCGATTTCAAATGTATTCTGTCTTAGGTCAATGCCAGTCTTAAATATGGTAATGACGATGTATATTATTGTTGGTTGTGACCATCAATAAATACATCATAATGCTGAGAACATTATCTATACTAATATATAAAGCTGAAGAGTTTGTTTGTTTGAACACGCTAATCTCAGGAACTAATGGTCCGATTTACGAGGTTGCGTGGGTCGGCTAGTATATAATAAAATTAAACGATTTTTAATAAGGCAAAAAAGGTCTAAATAATTTTTTGGGTAAACACAAATACACAACTTTATTTATATAGATATATTAACAGAACCTCAAAGACGATGAAACTAATTTGGCGAAACAAAATGTTCAACACAAATGGTTTAACTTTTAAAAATCTCAGCATGCGTATCACCATCAAAAGAGGATATTATTTTATATGGATAGGCATAGAAGTGACGGTGATGGCATCGTTCACTGAACAAGTCAGTATGCTGTTCACACACAAGCCTCGCTTCCGTTCGCTCTTCGGACATGCCTCGCTTAAAAAAATATTCTCAACACAATGGTTCAAAATATCCTTTGATCTATCTTCATTCTTATTCAACTGAATAAAATCTATGAGAGAAATAAAATAGAGATACGTCAAGGTCTTGCGGCTACAGATTTATGAATTGATTGTAAACCTAACTATATTTTAGTCAGCTCCAATCTTTTGTCATTGAAATATTGAACAGTGGGAATATAAATCTGTCGTCTAGTACCTACACTAGTATATTTTTCGAAAATGAGAAATGAAGGTACAAACCTCTATGGCGTTGTAGAGGCGAGTATTTAAGTCATTGCATATTTCATGGAATATACTGTAAAAATCGTGAAATGGTTATGACTAGATTTTCGCTGTTGCGATTTCAGTTATCGCCATAAAAAGTAGGCTATGTCCTTCCTCAAAAATTAAAGTATAAATAAAGTATATATATGAAGTATGGAGTGGTCCATGCCTAATTTCATTAAAATCGGGGCAACAGTTTCGGTGAGTTACTTCCAAATTTATAATATTAGTATGACTTACATAGGTCATAATATTTAAGTTCAGTATGTGTGTAACATCTATGAAATTCGCTTATAATATTTATTTATATATATTTGTATTTATTTCTCATCAATACTATGTGTCACTCTTCTTTTTTTTAACCGACTTCAAAAAAAGGAGGAGGTTTCTCAATTCGACCGTATATATTTTTAGTTATATTCACTACTTTATTTATCCTTTTCCAAACTACTCTATAATACACCAGACACTACCCTATACATCCTGTATTTATTTCCATCCCATGGTTGCCTCGAAGAGATTGCCCTTATGGCGATAAGGCCGCCAATTGTACTGACCTAGCATAGCATTATCTGGTGTACAATAATAATAATAATAATAATAAGCCCCCTGAAGCTCCAACCATACGTCCGAATCGACCATCAGATTCACGTAGGGGGCGGACACGTGATATAAAATTACTGGCACGGCTAACATGGCTCTGGCAACCCATTAAATATGGAGACACGTCTAAAAAGTAAACGTATATGGCCGCTGCCCGGGGGTGATCGCCGGGGCATACCTGGAGCTGACGCTGGGTGTGACAGCATACGAACCGTCGGCGGAGTGGAGCTGAGTAGGCGGGCTCCCTCCGGGTCACCCGAAAATACTACAGCCAACTTGACTCTCGACAGACAGACTGACAATATGGATAGGATTAGCTCACCATGCCCCTCAACAGAAGAACCATATAGCCCGTCAACCGTATCATATACACCATCAGAAGTTTCTACAAGAACACCAACACCTATAGACACACCGGCCTTAGATGTTGCGCAGGGGGTGAATACCCTTTTACCTGCGTCCACTAAGACTGGTAAACCACGTGTACGCATGAGATGGACAGAAGATGTAAACATATTCATCATGCGTACCTACTACCGCATTACTAAATTAGAAACAGACATGACAACATACAGAAAATTACTTCATGAACACTTTTTAAAACAGTACCCTCACGTTACAGTTTCCGAACAACGAGTTTCCGATCAAAGGCGAGTTATCATCAGAAATAAAATGCTTACTAATGAAAAGTTAGAGCAAATTAAAGAAGAAGTTAGGGTAGAATTAGAACAGGAAAATATTTCTCTTCAATCACAACCATTACTTAGAGAGCCACAAACAATCAATACTACAAGCCCAACTACACAACAAACAATACTGACAAATACACAATCATCCCACAACTACCTAAATACTACTGAATATGGCATATACAACACACAAACACCACTTAGTACTAATATATCAACACAAACTGAAACTGCACTGCTATTGATGGAAACAGAAATAGAAACTGTGCAGTCTAATGACCTCCTAGATCCGTCAGAAAAGAAACTGAAAGAACACTTACAGACAGCGATAATTGAATTTTCAGGTTTAGACCCTACACTCAGGCCACGACTCCCTAAACTTAAATATAGTTTGTATCTTTCCAAATTAACCCAATTTTTTAACAATACCTTACTGCATGAGTTCTTCTCTGATGAGTCACAACTAACCGACATTCATACACTCATATATTGTAGTGCCCTAGTAATTTCACGAGAACTTGGATATAACACAGAACCACTAGCCAGACCCCAACACATATATAAAAAACCAGCCTGGCAAGATAGACTAGAGAGAGATATAACGCAACTTAGATCTAATATAGGTAGACTAACACAATTTTTGAATAATAACAGGTCAAAAAAGGTAGTTGATACAGCAAATAAAATAATATCTAACAATAGAATACACAGCAGTCATGAAAATAATAATAAAAGACCCGAAGACGTTCTAGACACATTAAAGCAGAAATTAGCATTAAAATCACATAGACTAGCCAGATATAAAAAAGCACTTCAAAGAAAAAACGATAATAAACTCTTCCATACCAATGAGAAAACATTCTATAGAAATTTAAATAAAAATAAAGAAAAGCCAACAAACAATATTATAGAAACCCCAGCAGTACACGACTTAGAAGAATTCTGGGCAGGTATCTGGGAGACAGAAATACATCATAACGGGGAAACACAATGGATAGCCGAAGAAGAAAGAAAATGGGCAGACTTAGATGAAATGGAATTTAAAGAGATATCAGAATCGGATATAAAATATGTCACAAGCAGACTACATAACTGGAAATCACCAGGTATAGATAAGATACACAATTACTGGTACAAAAAATTTACTACCCTCCATAAAATCATAGCTAAAAATTTAACTAGCATTATTCACGGACAACAAAACACACCACCATTTATAGCTAAGGGTATAACATACATGCTTCCTAAAGGCCAATACACACCACAACCATCACAATACAGACCCATAACTTGCTTACCGACTATATACAAAATTCTCACATCAGCTATAACACAAAAACTCACCACTCATATAGAACAGCACAATATACTTGCCGAAGAACAAAAAGGGTGCAGAAGAGGCCATATGGGATGTAAGGAGCAGCTTATTATTGATTCTCTTATTCATAAACACGCAACTACAAATAAAAGAAATTTACACTGTACATATATAGATTACAAAAAAGCATTTGATAGCATTCCACACTCCTGGTTATTACACATTTTGAAAATATACAAGATCAGTCCTGTCCTAATAGAGTTCTTAAAAAACATAATGCCACTATGGAAAACCACACTTCATCTAAACAATATTACTAGCAGAGAAATAGCAATAAAAAAAGGCATATATCAAGGTGACTCCCTAAGTCCTCTATGGTTTTGTCTCGCCCTAAACCCTATATCACAGATACTGCAGAGTTGCAAGGCTGGATATCGATTAAAGAATAATAGCACTGAAACTAGTATATCACACTTAATTTACATGGATGACATAAAGCTTTACTCAAAAACAGCAAAAGAAATGAAAGCTCTCATAGACGCTACAACGAAATTTAGTAAAGATATCAGCATGCAATTTGGATTAGATAAATGCAAAACAATTCACATAATAAAAGGAAAAATCCAGCCAGGCGATTACGCAGTATCTCATGATGAAACAATTACAGCCATGGAACCAAATGAGTTATATAAATATTTAGGATACCAGCAATCAAAAGGAATAGACCATAGTAAATTAAAAATGGCCTTAAAAGATGAGTATAAGCATAGGGTAAATATTTTAAGTAAAAGTAATTTAGCTAGCAAAAACTTAGTAAAAGCAATAAACACTTACGCTATACCCATACTGACCTATTCTTTTGGTATCATAAAATGGACTAAAACAGACATTCAAAACATACAAATAACAACAAGAACCACTCTCACCAAACACAACTGTCTACATCCAAAATCTGCAATAGAAAGAATCACAATCAAAAGACAGGAAGGCGGAAGGGGCCTTATCGACATATCTACCTTATGGACGACGCAAATATCAAAATTAAAATCATTTTTCTTTGAAAAAGCTAACAGTAGTGAAATCCATAAAGTAATAGTTAGTAATGATCTGAACCACACACCACTAAACCTAACCCAAGAGATCGAAATAGATAACGTAGAAACTAACTCCCAAACTTGTAAAATAGAACAATGGAAAAAGAAAGCACTCCATGGTCGACATCCACATGATCTTGAACAACCACATATAGACAAAACAGCATCAAACAAATGGCTTACTCTTGGATCCCTATTTCCAGAAACTGAAGGCTTCATCATAGCAATCCAAGACCAAATTATAAATACAAAAAACCATAGAAAGCATATTATCAGAGACCCTACAGTAACAGACGATAGATGTAGAAAATGTCATAATCAATCAGAAACTATTCAACATATTACTGGAGCATGCCCCAACCTTGCACAAACCGACTACACACATAGACACAACCAAATCGCAAACATCATACACCAAAGACTAGCTGTCAAACACAAACTCATTCCAGATACACATACGCCATACTACCAATATACACCTAAAGCAGTTTTAGAAAGCAATACTCACAAAATTTACTATGACCGTGCAATACTGACCGATAGGACCATACACTACAACCGCCCTGATATAACCGTACAAGACAAAATAAATAAAACTACTTACCTGATTGATATAGCTGTTCCAAACACTCACAACATACAAAAAACAATAGCAGAAAAAGTACATAAGTACACAGACCTTAAGGATGAAGTTTTAAGGATCTGGAAACAACAAAAAGTATACATTGTCCCTATAGTATTGTCCACCACTGGTATTATCCCGAAACACATACACCACAGCCTGAAACTCCTTGATCTGAAACCCAATACCTATATACTCCTACAAAAAGCTGCTATACTGAACACCTGCAGAATCGTCAGAAAGTTTCTGCAAATAGACGAGCAGACACACAATGCAATAGACTTACACACTTAATTCACTTGTACATAAAACCGTGACATTTACTTGACTTAGTCCGTAAATGCCACTTACATACTACCAGCGAAAGCTGAGAAAAAATAAATCACCAAAATAATAATAATAAACCTTTATTTCAGACCAATGTCCATATATATGTTAGTAAATTGGTGTTAGTAACAATAGTGCTTAAGTTGAGAAGTTAGTGTTATTAGTATTTACATTTTATTATTTATTTATTTATACAGACCTGTGACTGTCTCCACCCAGTGTTTCTGGAATGGGCAGTCTGGTCTGGCAGCAATCATTTTCAGAATGCTGTTGTCACTGCCATGCAGGCGCTGCAGTAATGAGGCCACTTTCTTTCGCATAATTGCGTAGAAATCATCTATGCGAGCCTCCGCGAACATACCAGACGCGCTACAGCCACATGGCAGTCCCAACAGCATCCTGAAAGCGTTATTATATTGAACACGCAGGACATTGTAGGCTCGTCGCGTGTATGACACCCACAGGCCGCTCGTGTAGAAAGACTGACAGAACGCCTTAAAAAGGGTTACTTTGACATCCTCGCTACAACGAGCGAACCTGCGGGCAAGCATATTGCTCCTTACAGACAATGCCCTGCGTTCCCTCTCTATATCGGCATCATCCCTTAGGTCGTTCGTCACAATGTGGCCCAGGTACTTAAAACTATTTACAATATTTAGTTCTAAGCCATTGAGACTTACGGGCGGAACACTGCGTGATTGCTGATTAGGCGCTCTAAACATGAGTATAACACTCTTTTTCGTGTTATATATCAGGCCATGCTCCGCTGCATAGGCCTCACAGATCGATATCAACCTCTTCAACCCACCTATCGATGGACTGAGCAGCACCATGTCGTCTGCGTAGCTTATATTATTAACACAAGTTTCGTCAATGTGGCATCCGACATGTGTGCCGCTCAGTCGCTCGACAAGCTGGTTGATATAAATATTAAAAAGTAAAGGCGAGCTTAATCCCCCCTGCCTAACTCCGCATTTCAATCTGTACTCGTCGGACAGAGTCCCCGCCCATCTCACCCGGTTTCTTTGGTTAGAGTACCAATATTTGAGGAGAGAGGTGTACTGAGCCGGCACACCCGCATCCCTCAACTTGTCCCACAATATATTATAGCTAACCAAATCAAAAGCCTTTGACAAGTCAAGGAAACACGCATATACCGGCGTCCTTCTCGCTATATAATACCTGACAGTTCGCTTCAGACTCAGAATAGCGCTCTCTGTTGAGACTCCTGCTCTAAAACCAAACTGTGCATCGTGCAACTCAACCTGTGCAGTAAGGTTACTATTCAACAAACTGTCAAGCACCTTAGCTGCTGTGGTAGCGAGGGAGATGGGCCGGTAATTACCTATGTCAGACGTATCACCCGTCTTGTTTTTTACTATGGGTATGACAATTGTCCGCATAAACGGCTCCGGTAAATACGAGTGACCTATGCACAGGCCAAAAAACATGGACAGTACTTGTGGCAAATGAACCCCCGCATACTTAAAATGCTCGATACTGAGCCCATCATGACCAGGAGATTTACCACGCTTCATTTTCATAATAATACTAGCCACACTCTTTGCATGTATCTTTAAATTCCACCCTTTCACAATGGGCTCACCATCACTCACCGCACCCAACGTGCGACCCAAGGGGGACCGCACAGTAAAGTGCTCTCTAAAAGCCTCGGCAATGTCCTTGTGGTCGGCACAACCAGCGACACTCATCGGGAGGCTAGACCCAGTCTTCATTTTTCTATTGGTATGTTTCCAAAAGTTTTTAAAATCCTTAGACGAGTGGTCCGATGCAAGGATATCCATTTCAAATTGCTCTTGACTAGCCTGACACCATTTCAATTTTGCTTTAAAATGTCTCCTCGCCTCCGACATCTCGTCAAAGATTCGACCCTTAACTGGTCGTCCAGCTAAGTTCCACAGTTGAAATTTAAGACGCGCCTCCCGCGATATATTATTATAATAGAATGTAGATGGTTGTTGAGGAGCTCATGACTCAGTGGAAACCGTGTAGGTTAACACATTGCAAACTTAAGCAATCCTAAACAGGTCAGTCTATGTATGGGTGTTCATTCTTAACAAAATAATGAGACCCCTCCATTCGTAGGAGAGTACGTATATCCCAATACCGGTTGCCATACAAATATCTAAGGTAATCGTTAAGAATACGAGGCGCTCACAGCCCTATTGCACTCGGTGATTAGAAACAATCACCTAGGGTAAGGAATGACGGCGCAGGCATTACCTGGATGGGTGTCCACTAGTCACACAGTCAGTCGTGAAGCTCAGTTGGAGACCCTTGGGCGGCTTTAAAACATTCAACGGCAAGATTACCTACCCACAACGTTGTCTTGCCAGTCCCCAACCCGCACTCGGCAAGCATGGGGATGTATTGCTTTAACCCTCTCTTGAGAGGAGACCCGAGCCCATCAGCGGACTTTATGGGTTCTTGATGATGACGTCACGAATAGTCAGAGCCCTAAAAATTCGAACAATAATCTTTCAACAGAACTTTGATATCGCCCGGTACTAGAGTTATGGAGGTCAGATGGTAGTCGCTCCACGTAAAAAATCGAAACTCAGCCGTATTGTAATAGACTTAAAGCCGCCCCAACCTAGTTAACGAAAAAAAAAAACTCGAAGAAAAATACAATAGTTGTTAAAAGTGAACCTGTGTCGATAAATGGAAAAAATCCCTTCAAGCTATCGAACGAAGTGATGATTCATGAATACCTTGTTTAGTTCTGAATACAAATGTCATGTGTTATATTCGCGTATACCACGTTGACCCTTCTCAATTGAATATCTCGTAGCCCATGACACTGCTCCTAATCACAAAGCATATCAATATGGCCCAATAAAAATGTCAAAATTGAATCAACGTCCCCTCGCGCCAATCAACGAGTGTACTATAAACGTTATGACTCTATGGAGCACTACTGGCAGATATAATTTGGTATTGAAGTATCTCTGCTACTAGATTTCCTTAATATTATTTTATTTTTATAGTAAATTTATTTTATTTCATTTCCACATTTCACTAAAGAGTGAAAATCCACTAGATAGTAAGCAATAGAGTGAAAAGAAAGCTCTTAGTGGAGACTAGTGGAGAGTAATATAATACATATATAACTTAACTTTTTAATTTTATTTGGAAAGTGACCCTACTCTGCCTGATGGAAGGTATGGGTAGAATTCACGAGTAGTGGTAACCATCCTCATAGTGAATGCAGACAATGCATCATGATGACCCATCTACCATACTGATACTGATTTTTTTCTCTTCGATTATGGTAACATTTAGCAGAATTCTATTGTTTTTATGAACTTTTAGCTTTCTTCTATATACTTACATTTGACGACAAATATGATACCGTGGCTGGCAGGAGCTAGAGGCCGGCAGATCGAAATCGATGAAAAATCTATGTCCAGCTCTGGACAGCAATAGGCTGCTGATAATAAAAATAAACTAGGAAAAACTATATAACAGTTTCATAATAAGATCTTCTTGTCCAAAATATAATGATTTATTTGTCAAATCATTTTATCCTTCAAATTCTAGTATAATACTTTTCTATACAAATTCAATTATATTTACAAAATTAAATTTTATAAATCATAACATAATGCTTGCATCTCTTATTTACTTTGAGTGCGTATGCTATCCCTCTTAAAAATATTCTGAATAACTGGATAAGTTTAGTTGCAGCATCATAATGATAATTTGTACGTAAATAAATCTAAATGAACTTACTATCTGACATCGTAACTGAATGCATATGGCAGAATAATGAATTCCTCATTCATTGAGCCGTGCGCGTTGATTAACCCGTAAACATTGACGGGGTATTTTTGTTCGGTTCAAAGTGTGGGGTCGGGTCACCCCCAGTTATTCTGTCTTGGCACGTGATTACTAATATTGGAGGGCATGATCCCAATTCACTCCAACACCTCTTATTACCCCAGGCTGTCGATTGATGCGTATCCGACTTGCTCCTCGTTTTGTATGTATTAATTACTTAAGGATGTCCACTCTTCAAAGGGAAGACAGAAAGATTAATTAAAGTAGAAAGTAGTTATTCTTTCTAGTTTAAAACAGTAAGGGAATATACAATAAATTGGAGAGGAGGGAGCGATAACGATAGATATGTATGTATGAGATAAGACTCCATACAGTGACTGTAAATATGCCATAAATGAATCGAACGAAAGAAAGAACCCATTAAAAAAATATACATATACTGCCAGTGCCTCGTTGGCGCAACGGTAGCGTACGGGACTGCTGTGTTTGCGGTCTCGGGTCCGATTGCCGGGACGGACCAAATGTTTGTATGATCTGCAAATATTTGTTTCAGAGTTTGTGTTTTCTCATTATAATATTTATGTATTTACGAAAAAAGTATAGAAGTATTCCATCAGTGAAATTAGCTTTCATGGTACAAGCTACGTTTAGTATAAAAGCTAGATGTCGTTATGCGTCAGGTGTGCGAAATATTTATTTATTATGATAAAATTTAAAAAACTATACTCGTAGCCAGCCTAAACTTTCAAAAATATAAGTAACATTAACGACTTTAACAGTCAAATATTAAAGTTAGGACCACGAACAATGTAAGCATTCAGTGTAAATATATAAAACAAATGTGTTAGATTTTATTATTAGTTACACTGCGTCAATTGCAGCTTAGGATAATGAAACACATTCATAGGTACACATATTTATCTGGAGCTATAACTCAAACATAACGTAGATCGTAGTTAGATTTCTAATTATTAACGGTACAAAACTCTTTTAGATGATATATAAAAGGTTAACTAGCTTGATAAATCTTGTTTTAATGTAAGAAAACTAAAAATATGATAAAACTAACATGTTGATGATGCTTGTGGCGCCAGTCTAACAAATCATATATATCTGTCAAGTTAATCTACAAGATTGTACATACATACGAAGTAATTAAGTGAATCGTACATGTCCGTTACATTAGTACCGTAGTAGTCCGTTTACAGGAAAAGGGGACATTGTGAAATCACTAGAGCATTAAAAGGGGAATGTATGACCATAAAGTTTTCTAATAGATGGCGTGATTGTGCTAACGTAGCAAGGGTAGAATAAACTACATACTTAGTAATGCATCTAATGTTTTTTGTAATAGTTTTAGGGCATGTTGAATATGTTTTATTTCTCATTTTTTCTTTATTTTTATTGGATTTAGAGAAGTCACGTTGCATATTAAATGAGTGTAATATTTCAGTCCTTCTTTGTGTTAGATGCGGTCTTTATTACCAAAATACCCCGTAAGGTAGAACTAGCAAAAGTTAGACAAATTCGTATTAGTTATCGCATCTATTCACAAAAGTAATTATGATATTTGTTTTGTTGAGAAACAATTATTAAATAATAAGTGCGTGTTTATCCTATTTTGAAATCAGATATGATGACGTATATAGCTGATAAGTATATGTTATCTAAGACTACTTCCAACGTGTCGAAAATAACGTCTAGAAGATTAGAAACCAACATCATTCTAAAAGTTTTTAATAAAATTTTGCAATGAACCTAATAAAATAGCAATCCTAATAGCCGAGATATTTATTGCCAAACCAAATGTATTAAATCACTTCTACATTGTTAATTATCTAATCGTTCAGAAAGATATAAACAGCCTATTTGAAAAGACATGGAAAAAAAGTAATCTATGGTCGAGGTTAATTGTCTATTTGTCGCTCGTTCAGAAACGTTACCGGATGATATGTGCGGTGTCGGAAACTTGTCGTCTTGCATCAAGCGCGCCTTTTTTAACATGTTCTGGTTTATCTATATCCACTAGTCGATCCCCTTGTAATAAATTGCCCTTCAAACAGAGTGAAAAAGTAAATTATTAGTAGATTAAACTGTATTTGTATTGTCAGAGAGAATAAAGTATGAGTCAGTAAATCGGCTTGTTTTGTGGTATAGAAATAAAATGATCACGAAATCTTTTTTTAAAATGAAATGTCACTTAAGACAAGTATCTACTAAGAAGGTTTCAATAAATTTAAGGTTTTAACCTGTGCCATTAATTATTTCATGCGACGTAAATAGTAGCTTGTATAATTATTTCTTTTTCTATTAGTAATTTTGTTTCATAGCGTTACTGTTGGTAGACAATAAAACAGTACCTCATTTAAGCCCGATTGTAAATGACCTATCCAAAAAAGTTAAAGTTCTGTAAGTTTTAGGGTCTATTTAACTAGTTCCTGATAAAATTTCAGATAGTTACCTGCCTTATAACACCATTTGACAGATAAAATTACTTGATAAATATATGTATGACGTATGTATATCTGACATGTATGAATCTAACCTAAGACGTGTGAAACCGAAATCAGTAGTCATTTCACAGGTAAGTTTAGGATAGTCTTTATCTTCATACGCAATTTCTACAAAAAAAAGGAATTGAGACACATTCTACTTAATATGAATTTATTAAACCATAACTTTAATGCTCAGACGTGTTTTACGACCTGTAATACTTATTAGTCATTTCTAATCCTTACTTAAGATGCCAAGTCTAAATATTTATTACTAATAACTACATATAGTTTTTGCATTAAGACTATGTTTAGAACACTGACTTTATATAAATAAAAAAATGGATATCTGACACACAACGCCACCTAGCCTCAAACTAAGCAAAGCTTGTACTAAGAAAACCAGAATGACTGATACAGAGAGTACTTACATACTTTTTATTTTGTAAATTTACACAATGTATAGGATTGACCAAATCTCCGAAAAAAATATTTGCAAATCATACAAACATTTGGTCCGACCCGGGAATAGAACTCGAGACCTCAAGCACAGCAGTCGCATATTATACCACTGCGCCATCGAGGCGATCAGGATAGATTCAACTCGTAGTTGAGTATAACTTTACTAAAATTTCTGTGCTATGATGTACTAATATTTTTTAATAAGCGTTACCTTCAGCAACGTTCAACATCTGTCATTATATGTTACCTAAATAATTACGCTATTTCACACCACTTTTCTGTGAGGCCGGGGTATCACTCCGGTCGAGCCGGCCCAGCGTGGCTCTCCCACGGATAACAGAGCACACGATTCTGGGACGGCTGTCGGATGTTACTTATGCATCCTAGTAAGGTTCGCTATGTTTTATCAGCAAACTTAAACTTAATCATTTGCGCAAGAGTGCACACTGGTCTATCTTTTGGTTTATAATACTTCCATAATAACTCTTTAACAGTTTGAGATCGCACAATGAAACGATGAAAGTTTCGTCATGCTATAAAAAGCATTCCCAAATCACTTCCGAATTTGCTTTTATTACAGGATGTTAATTAGCTACCTGAGAGGCTAACAAAGCTAGCTAGCGTCAAAATGTCAAGGCGAGTTTGAGTTTTGAAAAATCAATACAGCTCACCAAACCCCGTGTCGATTGTTACATGCTAGATTATTTACAAAACATTAAGTTTTATCAACGCTATGTTGAACTTGGTGTATTTTGCAGGAATATGCATATTGTTATGTCGTAACGTTTATATGGCCGTTTTACAGGCTTCCAATAGCGATTGTATTGCCGGATCAATGGCTGCAGTTTTCAAAATTTATTTAACAACTATTTTAAAATGGTAGTCATAAGGACTGCTGATAGAAGTGAAAACTTATAACTTAGAATGTTTAAAAATTAAGGTGTACAATTAGAAATTTTATAATGTTTAAATTAAAATTATCAACATCAAACATTAGCATGTCGGTGACGCGAACCCATAAGATTTTCCCCCAGCAAAAAGTGCTCAAGGCTTTTTGCTAGGGGAAAATCTTTTGGGCGAAGATTTTTAACTTCGAAAATGTCATGTCAGCATGTAGGTGACGCGAACTCATAAGATTTGGTCGTACCAAAAAGTGCTCAACGCGGCCAAATAAGTTTTCATTTCAAAAAAATCTATAACATCTTCATCTAAATTATCCACCTACTCTCTCTATCTAACGTATTCAATTTAATTCACGGCATGGCAACTGTAGACTCGTAGTTACATTACCCTTCTGAAAAGGGAGATTAATAAAACTGAAAAACAATAATAATTTACAGTTGCGACTAAAATTACAAAACATTGTACAGTCCTGACTCCCAAAATGACACTAGCTGTGCATTGAAAGTCAGTGCCTTTTTAAACCCTTCAAACACGAACCTAAAAAACTAGAAAACTTAACCTTGAAATATTCATCTCTATTTTTTTCACCCTTAGAATAATTTAGAGAAAATTTATCTAAGTAATAAAATACCAAAGCTCGCGACGAAAGCCGCCTCCCTTATTTTTCGGTTAAAATAGCCAATCAGTCTTAAAAAGCCATGTTCATAGAGTCATTAGCTAAAGTAACACCCTTCTGTCAATGTCATCCATGCGTCAAAAATTCCTTGTGTCAATGGTCTCACTAATGACGTCTCACGTCTACCTTTGTCCATACCATCGTCTACAGAACTACAGTCTGTAGTAGGCATGTGACTTAGACAACATCCCTTATTGTCACTATTTGCCCACAGTTACTAAAAGATAATAATAATAAAATCACAACAAATTCGTCATATCCTGCGAGGCGGACGTAACTAGCTCCCTTTAATTAGCTGCCGGATATCGCCGACCTGGTCCCTAATGAGACACGCTCGGTTGAACCCGATCGTTTCTTATTAAGGATTATTTAAATAAATAGCCAACTACTGAGACACAATCATAGAGTTTTCTAGGAAAAACACATTTCTTTTAATCGCAAGTCAACATTGTAATCATACATCGTATTTTGTATGTGTAAATAATGATAATTTAAAAAAATAATTTCAGTTGTATGTTTACAGTTTTAATGGAATAAAGTCAAAATAAAAAAGTGTTGTAGATATTATTGATATTTCAGTCTGAAATGAGGATTAATTTGAAAGTAGATTACTGTCTACTGAGTTTCCTTTTTCCAAAATACTTTTTTTTCACGCTGAGTTAAGGAATAACAACCTATTAAATTATTTACTAGCCGAATCCCGCGGATATTGTCGTACCGCGAGAAACGCCGCGCGGCGAAGCTAGTTGAAAAAGTAGTCTAAGTTACTCTTTATATCATCTACCTATCAGTGAAAATCCCGTCAAAATCGGTACAGCGGTTCCAGAGATAAGCCGGAACAAACAGACAGACCGACAGACAAAAATTGTAAAAAATGCTATTGGTGTATGTACCATGTAAACATACATATGCATGTAGTAAAAAGCGATTATTTTAATATTACAAACAGACACTCCAATTTTATTTATTAGTATAGATATATTCTACTAAGTTCATAAAAATCAACTGAAGAATTCGAAGCCCAAATGTGATTCAGCAATTATAAATTAGTGTTACTTAATCTTCAACCGATCCACTGGTAAAGTTTGATCCTTAAACATCACTTCCAAGACAAGTAGAGTCTTGACTCTAAGTTTTTGTTGTAAAATAAACTCGAGAAATAAATTCTTGAGTTTATTTTACTTTGAAAATATAATATACTAGCTGACCCACGCAACCTCGTTTGCGCCTTATATTGCCCGTAGCGTGAAAATTTCCCCCGTTTTTGAAACATTTTTCATTGTTGCTCCGCTCCTATTAGTAGTAGCGTAATGATATATACCCTATAGCCTTCCTCGATAAATGGACTATCCAACACCGAAAGAATTTTTCAAATCGGACCAGCGGTTCCTGAGATTAGCGTGTTCAAACAAACAAATAAACAAACAAACTCTTCAGCTTTATATATTAGTATAGATTTAAGTATATTGATAAATAAATTCTCAAAGTAAAAATAAACTTCAATTGATCGTAACATTCGTAACAGTCATCATAGATAGACAACGTTTCAGACAACAATATTACCTAGTCAATTATAGTTAAGCAGTCTAATAGATCCTTCGTTGTTCATTATAAAAACTCTTCAAAAAAAGTCATAAAAATATATATGTTAAGAAAATATTTCTACAGAAAAACTTATTAAATATTATAACCATGTTACAAAAAATATGTTTTTGCATAAATAAGTCATCCGTCGAGGATCAGGAAGTACTAAAAAAAACTTCGTTGAAAAAAACCGACTTCAAAAACTAAAATATAAAATAACTTAATAAAGATTTAATTAAATACACCTTATATACAAACCTTTAATATTGATGAAACTAACGCAACACTATTATTTGTATGTGCTACCTATTCATAGGTTTGAAGTCGGTGCCAAGACAAATGTAATAGAAGGCACCACACATAGGGTCTGTTTAATAGCTATGCATGACTACTAGTTATTACATCGGTATCTTAAATTTTCATCTATTTTCTAATCCTGTCAGATATCTTGTAAAATAACTTGTCAGATCACCTAAACTACTTTAAAGAATACAACAAAGGCTCTATTCGTGTATTTGGAACAACTATAGATCTATAGATACGTATGAAATTGAAAGAATTATCCTCAAACTCTTAACGGTTGAGGAGTTGTACCTTCTATCATCACCTAAATTACTTGAAAGAATACGAATAACGGTAACATACATACATATGACATTTAAAGATTTATCTTCCAACTCCTAACCGTTTAGGAGTTGTATCTTCCATCATCAGCTCATCATCATGAAATGATGACTACCAGGTGTAATTACTGCAATACCTTTAGAAAATATATGAAAAACATAGTGCGTGCCTAACAAATTGAGGGTTTCCTTCGATTTTCTTGGGATCCCATCACCAGATTCTGATATAGTGGCAATGGGACCACATGGGGAGCATACCCTTTAAATACAAAAATAATTTTTAAAATCGGTCCATAATTGACGGAGTAATAATAAAAGTTTATATACATAAAATTAAGGCGTTTAAAAAAAAAACTAATCAAATTGAGAACCTCCTCCTTTTGGAAGTCGGTTAAAAATGTAACACAACTGACTACTTATTAGAAATCAAAAAATAATACTAACATTTGGTTCAACTAGCAAAAATTAAAAATATACATTGGCAGAATGGATAATTACCTCAGCGAAAAAAGTGAGATGATGACAAGTGAACGTAAATCATGTCCATGTATAATTGTTTATGGTCGCGCCTCCATCGAATGAAGGTGTGAACGTCATAACACTTGACGGGCCCTTCATCTTACCCCTAACATTATTAATGAGTCTGCCTTCATTTGATTTAATGATAGCTACAGTTATTATATATATGCAGTGACTAAATTATAAAAATCAACACAAGAGAGGACGGCTCCATATTTATTATACGTTACCATGATTTGTAATATCCCAAGCGTGAAATAAATTATACACATGATTTCGTTTTACTTATTTTTTGGTTAGTGAAATTTTCATTTAGCTCGTTAATACTTATATTTTATTATAATGACATGTGATCAACAGTTCTAATTGGATATATTGGTCCTTATATAAGAATTAAGTTCAGTAATAGCGTCAGTACATGATATTTGTTGTCAAGTACCCTTAATACAAGCTGTTTGGTTTGGGACTAGACGCCGTTGTGTGTTAGATGTCCGAAAAATATTTATGAAAAAAAAAAAAAAAATAATTTCAAATATGTTTAAGTTAATTTAAAAATAGACTAAACCGATATACTAATAATACAACATTTGAATCTATAAGAGTGCGCAAGCGAAGAGCATTAAAATCATCACATTTAAAATTAGATCTCAAAAACATTTTTCTAATTATATTTACGTTCCGTATAATTATCTTCAACCAATTCGTCACCCGAAGTCTCGATCCCCCTGCAATAATCATTAAAAAGTAATACTAATCTCTGTAACCCATTCGTAAAAAGCTCCAACAGTTTTTCGTCGTAGTTAACTAATGTCGAAACTCATTAGTGCAGCTTAGCGTCAGTGTCACGGACAAGTTAAAAATAAAAAAAATAAAAAAGAGCGGGATCTTTGAAACAAGACTTTGTTTTCGATACTCCTTTAGGTGAGGCGTTGATTGATATTTACCGTACCTACATTGTAGCTTTGCGTGTGTAGAAAATAATCGATTTGCTGTTGTTTTTGTAGAGCGAAATCTAGCAAAAACAATTGAAACGTCTTTGTAAACCAGTTTGAGTTCTAAATTAGCTGAATGCTAATCGATGATTGGTAGAAAATTCGTGTGGACAGCGAATTCGCGGTCCACACGTATTTTCTACCAATGATTGATCACATGCACTACGTAGTTTATTTAGCTATCTGCACTCGTCCTCCATATAAACATTATTTGAATGTGCCAAAAGTTCATACTCAGTTCGCATAATTTTTGTAAAAGGGGTACAAAGTTTTGTTTCACGGATATTAAAACTCAACAAACAATTATATTTGAAGCTCTGGTCAATATAAAGTCAAGTGATTACTCATATGCACATAATAACAATAGGTGGATATCAAAAAGGACGACAGTTAGTGCAAGTTGATCACGGAGTTTACGCTCTGCTGAGCCGAACCAACACATCCGGGGCGGTTTTAAAGACGACACCACTTTGTCTACTCTTACAAGGATTTTGAATTATAAAATTTATTAAAAGTAAAAGGGAATCAACAATTTACTCTATGGATCAAAAAATAACAACATTCTTAATTTAAATGAGTATTTTTGGTGTAAGTCATACCGATTAGTTTTTTTTGCCATTGGTCACTAAAGTTGTTGTATATTTTCGCGGGAGTAATTTTATTTGCTTATTATATAAAAAATACTAAAGTTACATGTAAAGAAACTTTCATCATCATCATTATCATCAGCCGGTTGCAGTCCATTGCTGGACATAGGCCTCTCCCAAGGAACACCACAGTGCCCGGTCTGTTGCTTTCTGCATCCAGTCGCAATTATCAAGAAACTTTAAGTTAACATAACGTAGTCAAAGACATTAGCGCATTTGACCAAATTTCATCATCATCAATGTACTACTATCAGTGTCTTTTTGAACCTAAATAAACAAACCCTACAGCTTTATAATATTACTATTAGAAATATAGACGTTATGGTTGTTTTTAAGGCAAACAACACACAAACACACGCAATATTGATGAAGTTTACTTTACTTCTACTAAGTAACAAACCACATTCTACCGTACAGCTAAAACATAGTATTAAATAAATAACACAGACAAATTGTTCTTCAATTCTTTAAGTCTAGTTTTTAATTATATAAATTACAATATCTCCGTGGCCTGTCAAACTAGTTTCGACGCCTATGTAATTGCAGAAAAGCTACTGTATTTAAAGAAGTTCTTGTTTTGTTGCTGCGTACAAACTTTACTCATTAAATTGTTTTCTCGGACATGCACATGAGAGCGTACTGGTAAACATAGACAAGAAGATGGTTATTAGTAGGAAAGTAAACAGGTATGCAACAGGCTGTAAACCATAAACTAACAGTGACTAGCCGGGAAAATTTCAAATGTGCGGGTCACACCTTATAACAGATCTTATTATTCGATATTAGAAATTGTTAGTATTTTCGTTTTTGAATTAGTGTCTTCGTTAATCTTATTTAGAGTGTATTTGGAGTACGTTTCGCATTTTCACTTATTTTTTTAATGATTATTATAACGATCATTATTTCAGGGCCATAATTTATTAAAAAAATATCTTATACTTATTACAGAAAACAATGACATAATTTGAATACACTTTATCCCAGTTAAAGACATTTTTCTTCGATTAATAATAAAGTGTGGAACGATTTACAATAAGACTTTTAAAGAGTATAGTTGAGTGTATGTTGCGTGCTTTATTTTTATTTTATTTAACCCGAATCCAATAAACAAGAAAGAAATTTGAAAACAAGACCTAAATTAAATCACATATGTAAGTGTAGGTATAAGTTGTATGTAAGGTTTTCATCAATTGCTTTAATGACAAAATTAACCTACATTTTGACTCTCTTACCAAATAACTGTTTGGTAAGAGCGAGAGGAAATCTAGACCAATTTTGTCGATTTATCTCTTACCAAACAAAATTTATAAACGGTTTTTAGCGCCTGTTTTGTCTCTTATTCAACTTGCTAACTGGTTGTTACAAAAACCATTTCAAGTTTGCATTTGTCGAACACAATTTCAGAATCAATCTTTCATTCTAATTTTCTGCACACAACACATAAGCTTGAATTACTACTTCAAATTAAATTTTCAGAAGGGTACTGTATTTATATACGGACATGGAAAAAGTATACGACAACGCGACAGAGTAAAGTATACAAGTTCTGGATCAAGCGTAACGGGTTTTTCAAAGCTTTGCAATGTTGTACAGTCTAGATCATTAAATAACTGCAAAAAAGTGGTTATCGGTTAATGTGAGTGTACTGACCAGATCGAGTCTCAGGCTGAATGAGACGTGTTTGGTAGGCGGCGGCGCGGGCACCGGAGGACCTTCATAGAACGCGGCCTCCTCCAGCCCGTAGTCGGACTCGGTCTCAGCCCACTCCAGCTTCATAGTGCTGGGACTGTAAACAAAGAAATATACAACTATAATAAGAAATATATGTACATTTATTTATTGCCGACTTCTGCATATTATCGTGTCGGTCGCTTTTACTTTTAACGTTTTTGATCCATTGATTAGCGACGCGAGTTTAGCCCTACTTGATATAAATCAACTCAAAATGTTGAGTTTTGAATTGAAAACTATATTTGTACTGGTGATTATAGATAAATAATGATTTTTAGATTAAAAGAATATAAAACAAAATAAAAATGCAGATTTAATCTAATTCTAAACAATGAAACATTTCGAATTTACTTTAGTTGTAATATAGCAGTTTTTGCGTACTGAGTGTGTATTATTATTAATACTAGCTGAACCTCGCGGTGTTACCCGCGGTTATTGTTGTACCGCGAGTAACGTCGCGGGACAAAGTTAGTCTAAAAAAGTAGCCTAAGTTACTCCCTGGATCATCGGCTACCTGCCAGTGAAAGTCCCGTCAAAATCGGTCCAGCCGTTCCAGAGATTACTCGGAACAAACAGACAGACAGACAAAAAAAATATCTTCATTTTTGATATATGTATCGTGTATACATACATATGCATTGTTTAAAAAGCTGTTATTTAAATATTACAAACAGGCACTCCAATTTTATTTATTTATATAGATTAGGTACGCTTCAAGTATTGTATGTCTACTTCTTTGTTTTAAAGTGATATCTGTTGGTATAAGAATCTTATAAAACACTTTATATATATAGCCCTAAAATGTTCTATATTTGTGATTCGAATAATAGACATAACGCACGGTTCGGAATCATTAGAACCACTAGACAGCTAGTCTGATTCTAAAACCAACACGCAATTGCCACTTAAACAAATCAAAGTAATCATGCGATAAACAGCACAAATAAATGCTCTGAAGATAAGACACCTTACAATTATAATAGGTATTTAACCTCAATTTTAAATGTCTATAAATAATATAACAACACAAAACTTTACACTTTAGAATTTTCTTTTTTTATTTTCCCATATCTAGAAGCAACATGTATCTCATGGTTTTTTAAGGCTTCGGTAACCGCAAGGGTCTATCGCTAATATTCGATTAGTATTATCTCTGTCTCCTTCTTATGCACTGAACTTGAAAGAAAAAGTATAATCACGAAATTGCTTTTGAAGAATAAGGGTTTCGAACAAGTTATTCCTTCAACCGCTTTATTTGTTCTATTTTATAAGACAAAGTGAATAAAACAGTGTGCAACTACATGTTATTTAAACATTTGCATACAATGATAACGTAAGTGAGTGAGTCTAGATATATTGTATCAATAAATAAATAAATAATTAAAATAAAAAAAAAAAAAAGGAAAAATTTGTATTTTTATAAACCTTCAAAAAAGGATGAGGTTCTCAATTCGAACGTATATATATAATTTTTAATTTCTTTTTGTGTTCGCTGATAACTTCGCCGTTTATGAACGAATTTTAATGATTTTTAATGGAAAGGATATATCCCAACGGTGGTACCGTGATAAAGGCACTAAGATTCGATGGTATTCAAGAGAAATCGAGGGGAACCTTCGAAATTCGTAGGAGCGACTAGAGTATTTTTTATTTTATTTGAAAGCTGGTGCTATCCGTGTGGTCTCATTTTAATTTGGTCGTTCTTGAAGTCAGTGTTTTTTGTTCAAATTTTACTTTTTACTTATCTATACAATTACTATAAAGCAGTTAAGTTCTTAGTTACTTGACTGCCTCTGTGGCACAGTAGTAGCGTACGCGACTGCCGTGCTTGAGGTCTCGGGTTCGATTCCCGGGTCGAACTAAATGTTTGTATGATCTGCAAATATTTGATTCGGAGTTTGGGTGTTTTCTGTGTTTAATATGTGTGTATTAACAAAAAAAAGTATATATGTTTTTATATCACTTGTCTAGTACCCATAACACAAGATCTGCTTAGCTTGGGAGTAGATGGAGTAGTTTGTGTGGTTGTAGGGGGTAATGTTTGAATCTACTGAACCGATCTTGAAAATTATTTGTGAGTGTCATAATATATTATTTAGTAACCCGAAAAAGTGGGAAAGTTCCTAATTTTAAAGGTAAAAATACCAAGAAATAATCATGTAAGCAAAGCTGCGGGTAATCGCTTGTACAAATTATATAACATCATTGTTTGCACATTAACAATTACTCTATTTCGAATAAAAGAAAACTTTTTAAATAAAAATCGATGCAATTAGAAATGTCTCTTGCTATTCCGATTGATTGCCCAAAGTGTTGTATTGGCATTTTTTTAATAATACTGTCTAGTGTCATCCAGATCATAAGATCGATTTAGATTAGTGCTCTACCGACCCAATAAATAATATTCTCGGGTTGAATAAAACAGCTTGTATACTTACGCGTTTGTTTAGTCTAGTTTATAAATGAAAACAAAATCAAATGAAAACTAATAAACAGACTCACATCTTTTCCCTACATTTATAGAGTCATCCCTAGTTGGATACGAGACACACACACACACTATTAGGCTTACAACACCTCTTTTACAAACAGATATCAATTGATAGATATACACACATAGATTCGCGGTTTATCAAATATGTACCTATATATACCTATGACACTACAATTTATCATGATAAAAATCCTAGGCGTCAGCTACTTTCAAAAAAATTTGAATCAAAATTTGTTGTTTTAACCACAGAGCAAATTTTCTAACACTACAACATTTTAACATAGCAGTAGTACATAAAATGTCAAAGTTATCCTAACGTCAAACTTTAAATATATTTTAATCCATCTTAACTATAAATACAGATGAAATCAGTTACCACTTTCTGTAGCCATCAACTAGATTACACGCCGGAAACGGGGAGAAAAGTTATTTTCTACGTTGGAGGAAAAAATAACGTGTCTATAAGAAGTTAAGGTAAAGTTCTTAAAGCTAAGAATGTTCCGTTCATCGAATCGCCAGTGCACGAAATTGTAAATGTGTCGTCAGATTTCGGCGCGTCTGAAGCTGGCCCGGCGAACGTCGTTACGGCTAATATCCGCCGGATACGATCCACAATCTGACACCACCCGACATTATTGTCTTGTAATTGAAACGGCGTGACAATTTGTTCGTTTGACTGTTGGGGTGGTTCCAAGGGAGAAGCAATGAACCCTTAGTTTAAATAAGTGGCTGCGGTGTAAATTAACATTGACTAGTACGCCGGGATACCAATACTGATAGAGTGGTTAATAGTCACGGTTGTCAACGGCATAACAAATGTGAGCATAATCATTCTCTGTATCTCAATGCATTTTTCAGAAGAATATAAGTTCGAATTAAATTTCCTACACACCTTATTCGATCATCCTTGATATCATCATGCTCTCCATTTAGAAATTATATTGAATATATATTATATGTATGTGTGTATTTATATATGTAGTATTGTATGGCATATATATGGTATGTATGTATGTGAGAATATTTATTTAATATGTATTTGTTATGTGCATCTTCTTTGATTTAGCTCTGCATCGCCCTAAGGTCGACTGGTAGAGAATGCCTACGGCTTTAAGTTCACCTTTGTCACTGTTAATGTGCATAAAGTATAAATAAATAAATAAAATAAGTATGTTTATTAACAGTTTAGTATAAGCTTTGTTTAGTTTGAAATCGATTGCGAAATGTTTGAAGTTGTTGTTATTAATACTCTTTGATGAACTTAGATAACAAAATCAATTACATATAAAGAATAAAGATATGATATGATAGTGTATTACCGTTATTACACAGCCGGTAATGTTCGGGTAATGTTTTCCAAAGTACATAGTGATATATTCGATAAAATCATACTTTATACAGGATTCCTTAAATTAGAAATGACATATAAAATATAATATTTGCCTGGTATCATTGTCATCGTATCACAACCTGATGTAATAACAATACTGCATCTGCCTAGTAGTCAAGTTGATATTCTACAAACGTCAACAAATGTATGGGGGTGACGTCATCTCAACTAAGTCACGTGTTCAAACAAAATATTAGAAAAATAATACAAGACAGAAGAGGCATTAGCGATTGTGGAAAGAATCGACGCAAAACCCTTACATCTTGTCAGAGTTAGTTAGTTAGTTTATACCGACACACACAAACTTCCATAAAGAACTGTGCAATACCGTTATCAACAAATACGGGAAGTATTTCAGTAGAACATTCACATAAGAGATAGTTTTCATGACTCAATAAATACCAATCAAAGCTGCGATGTATTCGATAAAATCATACTGTATGCAGGATTCCTTAAATTAGAAATGACATATAAAATATAAAATTTGCCTGGTATCATTGTCATCGTATCACTGATTAATTTTAAAAGTGATAAGAGGTGCGAATAACCGTGAAAATTACAATACACAACTTTGCTCTATCTTATCAACGTGATAAAACAACCTGATGTAATAATGGAAATGTTACTTAAATGATATGTTAAATTTTGAAAAAGTACCCTCTTCAAGTAAGAATCACTTGATTTTTGTTTTAATTACATGTAAAATTTAAATTACTAACTAACTTAGTTCCCTCGAGCCATATGAAGACATATGTTTCTTCCATTTCTCAGTAATAAATATGTGTATAATTTAATATCAAGTGTATCAATATTTAAGATTAATATAATAGGAAAGTAGGTAAGTCAAGACAATTTAGTATTAAAAGACGAATAGTTTTTAGAGTGGTAATTATGCGAGGCTAAGTCAAGATTCTTTTTACATAATAACATAACAGACCGATGACCGGGTTCATTCTGGAAATTTTAATACTAATGGAATTTTAGCGCCAGTATATTTCACAGACAAATTTAATGCTTGTAATACCATATAATTGTGAAAGTAGCATCAAGATCTACAAAGTCAATTAGTTCCAATATACGAGTATATCATAGTTTAGATTTTTAAAATAAATTGATATAAACCTTTTTATTGAAAATGTACCCAGCTTATGTTTCGAGGTCAATAATACTGTCAATTTATTTTCAATACACAATTATATTTGTCACGTTCACATTTAAAACTTTAAGCTTCAATATTTAGCTAAATTATATTTGTCTGTTATCGAGAAAATGAGTAAAATTATTAATAAAAGTAACATTGACTGGGCTAAGTTTGTGAAGTTGGTGCCGCCTGAACAAAAGGGGTCTTTCTTCGCACTTAAGGCCAGGAACGACGGGTATCTGCGCAGGTAAAATTACTTTGAATGACTTAGAAACAAGTAATCATTATACTATAAACTGCCAAACATACAAACAAACGGTCTACGCATGTATCGTATACAAGCATTGTTACATTGTAACTTTTTTTGAAATATTGTCAATATTTTAACTTTTTTTATAACTAGAGTGCAAGCTAATCCTCCTACTCTGCCAAAAATTAATTGGGATGAGTATAAAAAGGCGATTCCCGACACGGCAATGATCGATAAGTTCATGTCAGAGTACAATAGTTTAAAAGTACCGTATCCAGAGGACAAGCTTTCAGTGGAAGTAGATAAACAATGGACAGCTTTGCAGCCCGAAATCAAGAAATACTGTGAGGAGATACAGGCTGTTATTAAAGTGTAAGTTGTTAATTCTAAGGCAGTTTATTAGTAAAAAATTATGATTATTTCAAACTTATTGAATGTTTCTAATAATTTGAAAATCCTAGAACTTGCCCTGCCTAACAGCTTTTCAGTTTAAGTTTATGGAGTTTCATGCCAGTTCTTCTCCATGGGAATGTTATTTACGAACCGCGCAACTAGAGACATTGCCTAAAATTGTCTACTTGAAATAAAAGCTTTTTGATTTAAGAGTAGTAGCCTATTTTAAAAATTTTTAGTTTTTCCGAAATGACATAGTATTTTAGCAATTAACTTTTAATTTAAAATAATAACCTTATGAATTGAAATGCTTTTTAAATATAAGTTGTTTATCAAAATAACAAGACTACAAAATGTGTAATAATTTGAATATGAACCTTTTCCACAGGTCTAAGAAGGAACTTAAAAGGATACATTCATTGCCGAAGTTTCATGAAATAACAATGGAAATGTACTACGATATGTACCCGAATGAGGCCTTGGATCCTGTAAAGAGGCCCACATTTTGGCCGCATTTGCCCGACGAACAATTAGGATACAAAGATCCTACTACAAAGGTCGAACACTGAGAAAATATGTGGGTGAATTAAGGAACTAGAGAGAAGAGAGAGAATCTCTCTCATGAACTCAAACGTAACATCGATTTTAATTATCTCTCTTTGCCAATGCCAATAACAATTTGTTATTATATAATCATAATTTCACTATAATAAAATGTATCTGGTAGCAATTTTAACATTCGTTGTGTTTTTCTGATAAATTGATTGAGAACAGAATGCTATTCAGAATTGTATCTTTGATTAACCGACATTTGAAATTCTAATTATTCGACACGCAATCCTTCTGCTGAGATACTTACCTAGTTCCAAAGAAAACTTTACAGTGTTATCTAAAGATATGTTACATATACAAACGTAATCAGCAAGTAAATCCTCATGCAAATTGTTTATTACCTGGGTTATAACTTACATAGGTAACTTGAACGCGACAAAAGATTCAAAGGTGTCTAAAAAAGTGTAGCACAGGTCCAACAATACAGTTTCAACATAGTTTTTTTAGAGCTTATAAACCAACAATAATCCAGAGACAAAAGATGTGCAAAAATATAATAATGTCAATTTAGAATGGAGCCATTTCAATATTCAACTCAAACAAATTCGTATGTTCTTCCTTCCTTCGTTATTTACATATTGCTCATTCATATTCAATCACTCGTTCCAAGAATAATTTTAAAAAGTTACACTTTATAAGAATTTAGAAAAGGATTCTTTGAACAGACCGTTTGAGAGTTGATTTCGCAGTAAATTACACACATGGCACGATATATACGAATACGAAGGAGTGAGAATCGAATCGTTTGATCGGTGGTGGCGTCGCCTCTTGCCTTGGGCTTAGTGCAAAATCGCGTGAGCACGTGTGAGTTATTGTTCTGCCCATAGGGTTACTGAACGATTCTATTTATACCTACCTAATAATATAACAGTACTTTCATAAACAAATTCCAATCAGAACAGGTCACCTCAGACATTCATCCCTGCACCAGTCAAATTTAGAATTTTTTACTCTCATAATTTGGAATCTTTTTTTTTTTTGGAGCATGGGTAATAGTTTTTCTGGCATATATTGAAATTAGTGAAAAGACTGCCTGTAAAGATACGATTCGTTTCAATAGTATTTGTTCTATCTTTATCTAATGGAACTAAAACAAATGAAAAATAAGCATTATTATTTCTTTAAAGCTTAAAAGCCAATCATGTACGCAACACATTACGGAGTAGGTAAGTCTTAAAAGAACAGTAATAACAGATTTTAGATCAGTGCAAACCCTATTTAAAATAATTAAATGACAATTTCACTGCATTTCTTTGCTTGCCAACCATAGTCTGGTCCCATTAAAGGGCTGCACCCGTCTAAATATAGTAGCATGTTCAGGGTCGCCGAGACACCGGCCAACAACTCGTGCGCGGCAAATTATGATTGATGATAGGTTTAGATTTCACCCAGACTTGTTTCTACTTTAATTAACATCGGTAGACATAATTAATCTGTGACACTATGATAGGCATGAAAGTTACTCTCGTGCTAGTTTTGATTTTGGTACAAGTATAGATTTGTTCGAACCGAGACGTGCAATTGGAGAGGCCTATCTCTACCTAGAGATTCAGAAATTAAGTTACAGTTAAGTGGACGTCAAGCTTATTCGAAATTAGAATATAAATATATTAATACCTTTTATTAAAGATTTCTTATTTCTAAAACTTACTCGTTATACAAGCAATATTGGTTTTGTATCACGTATCTTTTGGTTACGTCCGTAATAATTTGATATAAGAGTGATTTTGTAGTGTGTATAGTGTATACATACTTAGTTACACTTACAACCCACTAACTGTGGTACCAGACGCCCGCGCCTCTTCCGAGAAAACTTGCTCTACACTCAGCTTGGCTATTTTATTACAACTGGCACCACTTATAATAACCACGGCATTCAATGTTGCAATTTGATCTCTGGCGAACAGAACGAGATCTTAATTTCAATAATTAGTATCGACTGGTTCTTAAAACTAACTTCGGAACTGAATGATAAATTATACTGTATCTTTGTCGTTTCTGAAATTTGTTTAAAAGCGACCGAAATCATTCTTGTTATTTCTATAACCCCTCGCACTTGACCAGTGTATTAAATTAGGAAACATATAGTCCTGAAACAACAAACAGTAAAGAGTGCCGTCTATTCACCGCTTAATAGTAGTCGCGCGTGGATATTTTTAAAAACAAAACCATTGCAACATCCCTTTCCGTTTCCTCAGTCTTTAAGGAGACAGATCACTGATCAATCAACAGCTTGGACGGATATCCGAACGGCGGCGATGCGGACATTAAGAAAAATAAAGAACATCGGCGTCACGCACGACTGCATCTTATTATGTAAATTAATTTTAGGGATAAATCTATGCTATATAAGAAAGAGGTCGATCACGCATTGGTGAAATTAACTAGTAGTGTTCTGGCCAAAACTTCGTCGACTGCAGTCACGAACATTTTGAACATTCCAATGGGCTGGTCGTCTGTCGACAAAATTGAGGTAGCTAATAGCCCCTTTGATACATATTATTATCCCCACAGAAATAACCCTTATAGCGTTACTTTTATCTGACATGACTCTTTTCCAAGAAAATGTGTGGAGACATTAAATTAATGTCTTTAAATTAATCAAGAATAAGATCAAGTCTTGAAAATCTTTAAATTAATGCAACTGCTAAATACAGTCATTAAGTCCTTGTCCTCTGATATCTCAAGGTACAAACAAAACTATCCAATACTTGTTAGGGAAACACCTTAAATTGCTCTTACACTATATAAACGAAATTAAAATTCTGGTGTTAGAGACTCGCTGACGCAAATCTAATTCCGCGAATTTTGGGAAAAACAAGGAAAGAATCTTAGAATCTTCGAATTTTAGGCATAGACATGTCCTTCAGATAATGTACATGCAAAATATAAAGAACCCTTTTTGGTCGAATCAGACTCTATTATCTGGCTTTTTTAAACATTTATCCTCCCTTTATTCATAGACTAACGATTGAATTATGTACCTACAAAATATTAGTAAACTCTTCTTTAGCTTACAATGTAGATATGTTTTTATTGGATCAAGCGGCCTATCAAAGCTTCATTTATTGAATAAACAGCTACATTATAATATATTATTTAAAAACGTTTAGCTATGTTTTTTCCAAAAGGTATCGGAACTAGATTTCATGTTTTTGATATGTTTTATGGTAGACCATAGACCACGTTAGAACGTGCCGAGGAATTTTAATAATTGTTCTAATAAAGTGAGATCTCAGACGCAATTTTGCATAGCTAGGTAAAATGTATATAGATACTTAAACATTAAAGTATGTTTCTAGCCTGTTGAATCTAACAGTTTGTTAATGCGAAACGAAAGCCTACTGATTGTATCGGTGAGAGCACATCATCACGTCTCCATCGCAAAACGTGCAACGCTTGCCAACAAAAGGATAATATGAATTGAAATATAAAGTATAAAAGAATTTGAGCATCCTTGAACTTGATTTTTAAATAAAATATAAAGCATTTTATAGATGTAAAGACAGACATCTCTAGGTAGTAATCTCTCATCAAGCATTCCTTATAGCTAACTGTTTTTATTTGGTTTAAACATAACATGACAATATATACAGCTCTGAGTTGTGTAAATTGAGTTATGACACTGTGTGTGCTTGGGTATTTTGCTTTTATTTGTAACTTTTTTTTCGATAATATTGCCTAAATTTCCAAAAACTTGTTTTAATATTTATGCCCGTTTCAGTTTCCCACTGGTAGTATACAGTAGCGTACTAAGAAAATATGAAACTTCCTTTTTGAAAAATTTCTTTAAATAAACATTGTCCTGACAACAACAAGCGCATTAATGAAATAATTATCCAATTTAGTGCAGTCGACCGAAAGTTATGTGCGTTCATTCATTTTGGTGATTCGTTTTTATTTATAACTAGCTGAAACCCGCGGTGTTACCCGCGGCTATTTTTGTACCGCGAGTAACGCCGCGGGACAAAGTTACTCTAAAAAAGTAGCCTAAGTTACTCCCCGGATCATCAGCTACCTGCCAGTGAAAGTCCCGTCAAAATCCGTCCAGCCGTTCCAGAGATTACCCGGAACAAACAGACAGACAGACAGACAAAATTTTTTTTAACTACATTTTTGTTATGTGTATCGTGTATACATACATATGCATTGATTAAAAAGCTGTTATTTTAATGTTACAAACAGACACTCCAATTTTATTTATTTGTATAGATATAGATTATTAGTTAACTAGAGCATTGTTCTTCTGTCTAATTTTGAAAACAAACAAAAACTTTCTTCTGCCATAGAACTCGATTCTAGAACCATATTCGCAGTTAGAATAACAACTATGATGGTGATAACTGTGTCTTTTCGATTGAATAGACAAAATATTATTTTTTACTGGATATGGACTGGAGGATAGATTGCCTCGGTGGCGCAGTGGTAGCGTATGCGACTGCTGTGCTTGAGGTCTCGGGTTCGATTCCCGGGTCGGACCAAACGTTTGTATGATCTGCTAATATTTGTTTCGGAGTTTGGGTGTTTTCTATCTATAATATGTATGTATTTGCAAAAAAAAGTATATGTGAAGTTCGAGAAGGGTTTTCAACAATGAGACAGTTAATTTTACTGAGTTTATATTTAGGCAGAGCAACGTCCGAAGCTTAGTCTTTTCCACCAGAAATAATGTGTAGATCGTTCATGTACGATCACATGTCATCTTCTTATTTCTTCATCATAAATGGCATTTGACACTCGCTCATAAGTTATTTACGTGTGATGGCCTATTTGGTGCTGCTAGTACTTGATAACATTCGGCCATCCTGCATCAGACGTGTCCCACGGCTTCCACTGCATTCTTCAGCAACGAATCCGTTGTCCTGGAATGGAAAATTATTACAGCAGTAACTTGTTGGAATAGACAATGTTCACAGCATTGTTGTTTATTAACTAATCAATGTATGTTGTTGTTTTATTTTTATGCCTCACCCAAAGATTAAGGGTTATTTGTAATGGTGAATTTACTATAATAAAACTTTTTATGTTGATGTGAGCTCAGTTATGGATGCAGTTACAGTTTATTGGACTTGATCACTTAGCCGTCCTTATTTACTCAAGCTTGATCATCATTAATTAATATTTGTATGGACTTGATCACACAGCTGTCCCTATCGTTGTTATACGGACTTGATCACTTAGCCGTCCCTATCGTTTGTATGGACTTGATCACACAGCTGTCCCTATCGTTGTTATACGGACTTGATCACTTAGCCGTCCCTTTTTAAGTTAGGTGGACTTGTTCACATAGCCGTCCTCTTTTTAGTTACATGAACTTGGTCACACAGCCGCCCATATTTATACGTAAGGCACTTAAACTTGGAACCATAGCCAGACTTGGTCACACAGCCGTCTTTAAAGGTAAGATTTAACACACGGTAGTTAACTGTTCACTTAGAAGTATCACATAGTGTACTACATAATTGCAGACAGTGATAGGTAAATGGAAAACATATGGACTTTTTATTTTATTTTTTTATATGGCGTTATTACTTGTGTTAACCAAGTATTAACTAATGGTAAGATTATATTGATTCATAAAGAACCACGCATTCTTAACGGGAGTTTATCTTTTATAAGCACGATTAAATTAGAAAAATCTTTAAATAATTAACTTTCAAGAAGATCAATTAAATCGCCTTGGTCTACTTCATGGTCGCTGGCGGAATCCTCATCCTCAGACATGGTTGATTTATATGGTCGAAGGGTTTCTGCGCGTACTACAGCACTAAACTTTTTGTAACCTTTCATCCCCTTAATACTTGAGATCGTGTATCGATCTAATAATTATTCTGCCTTACTTACTTTGTATGGACCTGTATATAACCCATTAAGTTTCCTAGTAACGCCAATAGCATCTCTAGCTACCCCACCTTTCCAAAGAACTAACTGACCTACTGTGTACTTGACGCATTTCTTATGTTTTTTATCAAATCGCGTTTTCATAGCACTCATGTTTCTGTCAATACGAAGCTTGGCGGTTTCTCTATCAACCTGCAATTGTTTTTGTTGGGCATCTGATGTTGAGGGCGTTTCTAACGGAATAGCTGGATATCTAGAATTTTTCTGACTAAACATAAGATTAAATGGTGCAAAGCCAGTAGTAGCATTAGGTGTATTATTTATTCCCCATACTATATCGTCTAACTTATTGTCCCATGTGCATTCGCTTTCAGACATCGTATTGAGACCATTTAGTAATGTGCGGTTGACGCGTTCAACTTGGCCGTTAGAACGTGGACTACCTATAGCGTTTAATATGTGTTTAAATTGGTTCTCTTGAGAAAATCGTTTAAAGTACCTACTTGTAAAAGCTTTGCCTCTATCTGTAATTATCCTAACTGGGTATAACAATATTATGCTTCAAATAAACCAGAAACTTTTCAATAAAATCAAATTCATTTAAATTAATATCTTTAAGTATATCGCCTAAAGCTTCACTTTTGACAAAACGAACAGAAGAAGCTGAAGTGACTAAACTGACGCTCTCACTATTAATCATCGTTTGTCCAATTAGTAAATCAATACCTGGTGTTATATTATTAATTAATTCCACTACTCCATTTAATACTACGTTGTCTATTTCAATGGTTAAATAACATGAACCGAGTGAGTTTACACAGGCTCCTCCAAAACCTCTCATAACAGTCGCACTGGGTTCAATTTTCATTTTTAGGTTTTTAGTTTGTGAAATACAAAGCTAATTAAATCTACTGCCAGTATCTATGTATGCCATGAGTTGTTGTCCATTTACCATTACCATTTTCTTGTAAATATCAAGATAAACATTATAAGTAACATGCATTACATTACCAACCTTTTGTGGCTGCTGTCGTGATGATCCGGCGCCGAACCAGCAGGCATCAGTTGTGTGTCCTGTGCGACGGCAGGTCTCGCAACGCTGTTGTTGCCAGCAGTCACGAGCCTCGTGACCCGGTCGACGACACAAATAACATTTCTTCGGTTGGAGCTGACGCCCATTCTCGAGCAGCACCCCGTAAGCGTAATTGCATGATAAATGTTCGGTCAGTGTCATCCCAGCCATAAACGTCGCCTAACTGGTCTATTTTGTGGAGCCAACCAACAACGTTGCTGCTGTTATCCTCCGGTCTAAATTTAGGAATAACCTCAGCATCACTAGGAGCAACATGTCGTCGTTTTTTCGTTTTTGATTTGAAACGATCGTTCTAGAAAAAATTGACACTATTTTCATCGTCAGAACTGTCAGACTCACTATACTGCAGACTACGTTTACCCAAACCATGAAAATAAGGTCCCGACATTTTAAAAACTATCCCACTTCTGAAGTGTGAAGTTCGAGAAGGGTTTTCAACAATGAGACAGTTAATTTTACTGAGTTTATATTTAGGCAGAGCAACGTCCGAAGCTTAGTCTTTTCCACCAGAAATAATGTGTAGATCGTTCATGTACGATCACATGTCATCTTCTTATTTCTTCATCATAAATGGCATTTGACACTCGCTCATAAGTTATTTACGTGTGATGGCCTATTTGGTGCTGCTAGTACTTGATAACATATATATTTATTTATATCAGTTGTCTAGTACCCATAACACAAGCTCTGCTTAGCTTGTGACTAGATGAAATTGTGTGTAAATGTCCGAAACATTTATTTGAAATATTTATTTACCATCTCATAAACTTTGTCGATCGAAATATGTTTATTGTTCTATCCTGTACACTAAACAAAACTTTCCATTCGCAACAAAAATTGCGTAATTTTTTTATCTTACTTTTGAAGTTTAAAACTTTAGCTACTTGTAGTTTCATAAATTGTCATATTAATTACCTAGCTAGTAGATTAATATGAATTCCACTTTCTTTATCCCGTTATGTGCACAATAGGCACGCAGCGAGTGTTGGCCATATGCCGTATATATGAAAGTGGAAGGGTGTAGAGCGACCACCTGTTGTTGCTCGTCTATATTTAGCAACAGCTCCTCAGGTCACCCCCTCCTTGCCTCGTCTCTGGTGCGCCTGCGCCGATCTCCTCCGTCCATTCATAACTGTGTGACTAATGTGTGGAAGTTAAGCTGAAATGCGCTATATCTCCTTTCTCTTTATATGTACTCCCGTCCTATATAGTCATCTACATCGGCGATTCTGAGCTTTTGTCATGTGTACCGTTTCTCGGACTCGAACTTCATGTTACATTTTCGAAATCGTACCTTAAGTATTAATAGTAACATAGAAACTGTTAGTTGTTAAGGAAGTGTAAACAAGTAAAATTTTAACAAAATAAAAAACCAACTTCAAGAACGATCAGATCCAACGATTTCTCTTAGATGCTCTCAACAGATCTTAGTGCTCTTATCATGGTACCACCGATGGGATATCTCCTTTCCATAAAAAAAAGAATCATAAAAATCGGTACATAAACGACAAAGTCATACGCGAACACACATAAAAAACATATATACGGTCGAATTGAGAACTTACTTCTTTTTTGAAGTCAGTTAAGAAGTAATAACATACATGATCGTTAGAACCCTAAACAAAGCTTATACTATGATAAATGACTAAATGCGCGCATGACATCCATAAATTAAACCATTACAAATCTATACTAATATATAAAGCTGAAGAGTTTATTTGTTTGTTTGTTTGTTTGAACACGCTAATCTTTGGGTATGTCAGTCAGTCAGTCACCTTTCCTTCACCGTTCCTTTTTTATATAGATTATAATCAAACGTGTGCTATATTTTTATGTCAGGAAATGAGAATTTGAACACGTCTTACGTCAAAAGTTTATTTTTTTTGTTTTTTGGGGAATATTTAGTATTCTGGGTATTTGCCTGATTTTTTCTTTGGGGTTATCGCACATTTAAAAGCAAGAGGGGTAACTGTTAGGAACATAGAATACAACATAGGTAAATGAAAACCGGCGAGTCCTGAAATGGAAGGGACTTATTCTGCTCAGGAGTTTACCTCATATTTCGAAACTGTTTCTTGTTGTATGTTATTTGCTTGCGATAATATTCATTATTGTCTAAATAATATTATCATCTTGATAAAATTATAATCCGAAACACGTGAAAATATATCACCGTTAAATATTTTGAAGACAATGTACCTATTCTCCATGAGTAATGACTATCAACTGTTATTTGAATCAGAAATAAAAAAAGTATAGTAAAAAATTTTGTCCACGGAGGACACGAATCACCACCGACTAAATAGAAAATCTTGATTGAGAGCAAAAGTATTACAAAACAGGCTGAGTGGTTAAGCTCTTTCTCGCGATCATCCAGACATGAGCCCAGACGTCAAATATTGTTTCCCGGTGTTCCAATAAGAACTCATTATACATACATATCATACATACGTGTATACGTGAATATACACATACATTCTCTTAAATATTATCATCATTATCATCTCAGCTGAAAAATGCCCACAGACGAACGTAGACCTCTTCCGAGGCTTTCCACAACAATGGTTTTTTAGTTATAAGTATAGCTTTCAAAAATGCATCGATATTAATGAATATTGAAATATCTTAATCCAGACTATTTAAGCATTAACTCTTTTATTCATAAACGTTATTTGAGATTAGCCAATTGTTTAGTTATTTTCAACTTTATAAATGTAATTTTAAAGTTGATAATAACACAGGATCGTTGCGTTGCTGAAAATTAAGTAACATTTGAATAGGGAGGTAAGGTAACTGACAATGGCAAAATTATTATCAATTTCGACTGCCGACACAGGTGTGCGCATTAAAACGATTAAATTATATATGTAGTCCATTTATCAAGATAAAGCAAAAATAGACAGCAATTATAACTATAAATAATGGTCTTGGTAGCGCAAATTTATACGTATCTTGGTAATTATGTACTACACTAGCCGACCCACGCAACCTCGTTTGCGTTTTCTATTGCCCGTAGCGTGATAATTGTCCCCCGTTTTCGAAACATTTTTCATTGGTGCTCCGCCCCTATTGGTCCTAGCGTGATGATATATAGCCTATAGCCTTCCTCGATAAATGGGCTATCTAACACTGAAAGAATTTTTCAAATCGAACCAGCGGTTCCTGAGATTAGCGAGTTCAAACAAACAAACAAACTCTTCAGCTTTATATATTAGTATAGATATAGATTATCTACTGCAGTGATGATGAAGGTAAAAAATGCATATATCTCCGACCAGTATTGATGTAGCTTGCTTAATATCTTAAAGGTCCTAAGTGCGGTATGCACTATAAAGGAGAGAAATCTTTATTGTTTTAAAGGTTTCAAACGATTTATGGGTAAAGTGCGTCATTATTGAAGTTTGTCGATAGTTCTGCAGCCGAAATACTTGTCATTTTGGCACCAATGACGAGCCCTTAGTACCAACATTATCACAGTTTATGACAAACAATTAAAAGCGGAAGTGGTTGAATATCGTGGGTCCGATTCCTGTCATGGAAAAATATTTGGTGATCAAAGCGATCATCTATTGTTTCTACCTGGGATTACATGGTCGTGTGTGTACCGTGGTTAGTATAGCAGTTTAAGACAAGCCCAAAATGTTATTTATCTGAATTTATCAATATGCCTTAGGTAGGATTATTTATCAGTTGTTTTATTCAAACTATCACCGATAAGTTACAAAATATGATAAAATAATACATAATTTATCTAATGTCATAATGATGTTCGATTTTCATATTCCTTTTAAAAGTATTTCTAATTTGTTTATATTCTTTACTTATCTCTTTCTTCACTGAGATTTTTTACTAAAAACGAAAGAATTTTCACCAAGTTTCTATTCATTTATTGGATATTGTGCGCTGTTGATAAAAGTGCAATCTGACTAGGAAAAATAAATGTTTACAAAAGATATAATTTTCTTTGTTTTATTAATAAAAACTTAAAAACATATCAAGTTCCTCAAACGGAAATTCGTTATTAAGGGCGTCATAGTGTCCGCAGTATACAGTCGCTCAGAGCTAATAAGCTAAAAAATATCGATTCTAAAACTCTGCGGTTAAAACTGTCATCTAAAGATTTCGAGACGATATTAATCTCGTTGTTTAAAATATTCGACGCAGTTTTAAAACAGAAACCTTGGCCTACACCACGATGGCGCGATGTGACACCCACTTGTAATGCAACACAACCGCGACAAAGGAATGCCGCTGAATAAACATTAATCCAACATTTAACTTTAAACAATTTGTTACAACGAAACAGGGAAATAGACTCTAGATGTAGCTAATTAGATTTTGTAATAGAACAATGCGTAAGAGGCTACTTACGTAGTTTTTTCTCCGAGACATTTTCCCGAATTAGGTTGAAGTCGGCTTTAAGTCTACCACAATATGTAGGTTATGTATTGCTAGGGAATTTACAGACATATATGAATGATACAAAAAACACCCAGAACATCATTTTTTAGAATCACACGAGGTTTTGCTCCACGATACAGCGCAATAGAAAGCGGCAAATGATATTTACTTTTGACACTGTGCATAGGGAAACGAATGACTTTTGTAATCAAAAGAAATATTATTAAATGACAACGTTGGCCGTGTAACTTTAGTTTCAAGTTATACTTTTTGAGTCATCTTGTATGATTTTACAGAGTATAAATCAATATTTATCATTTGTGAAGTATATAATGTGTACCCTACATATTAAAGTTACAGCTGAAGCTATAACGTCATCTGATAAAAAGATAACGGCGAAAAATGTTTTCAACGAAACACGTTCTTATAACAAGTACAATTTTAACAAAAATAAAACCGACTTCAACGTTCGACTCCATTTCTCTTGCATGTCATCATCAGATATTAATGTCCCCAACATGGTACCACCGTTGGGACATCTCCTTTCCATTAAAAAAAGAATCATCAAAATCGGTTCATAAACGACGAAGTTATCCGCGAACACACATAAAAAAAAATATATAAATTATATTATATTCCTCCTTTTTTTTAAGTCGGTTAAAAATCATTTATACAGTTATCATAAAGCACTAAGTAACACGGAATCAAAATATCTGGCTTTTTGTTGTAATGAACTAAAACAGTAAAGAAATATACTTGTTTACTGTTTTTATTTTTCATGTTAAAACGAAACGTGTTTCTCTTTAAACTTAAAAAAGGCCTCATGAAGCATTTAAAATGGTTATACAAGAGTGCTGGCCTTTTAATCTGATTGGTATTTCTTTAAACAAACATTACTTCGTTTGATCTGTGTTGAAGTTATTGAAGTTTCCAGAAATGGCTGTTTGAAGAACCACTATTGCCGATGTATAAATTTGAATTGAATTTCTATATTCAAACTTATTATTACGCTGTAAAGATGAAAAGTCTCAAGTCTTCTATTGGTATCGGTAGATATCATTTTACTCAGTTTCATTCTGTCAAAAGCCATGTGGTGTAACTAATATGTATCGACTAGCTTTTACACGCGGCTTCGCTCACGCAGACTTTCATCACGTAATTTACCCCCTTAGAGGCGATATTTTGTAAATACTAAAATACGTATGTTATTACTTTAACTCATACTTTTTCAAAATTTAAAGCACTGTATTTTTACAAAATTTAAAGCAAATTCATCAAAGGAATATAAAGTTTCATACAAACTTTCATCCCCTGATTTACCCCCTTAGGGGTGGAATTCCCAAAATTCCACATGCAAACTTTCAGCATTCTAGGTTCAGCGGTTTGGGCTGTGCGTTGATCTCTGGGTATGTCAGCCAGTCAGTCACCTTTCTCTTTATATAGATAAATAAATGCTCTGCAGGTATTACCTACATTGATGTAACTCCTGTCAGAGTTAAACGAAAATCTACCTTAAGAACATCATCAATTTTAAGTTTTAAAGTAAAATGTCTTTCTGGTCTTCCCGCTCAAGTTCTAACTATGAACTTCTGTCAATAATTCTGTCCTCAATTTTCCACGTTTCTTAACTAATTTAATACACCCCTGTCAGTTTTTGGTCATTAAATCCCTTTTTTTGGACAAAACTCTCTCCATAGAAAGGATGTTTTGGTATACCGTACCACGCTGGTTGTACCGCACCAGACGGGTTGGTAAAGAGTTTGTTTACAAGTTTTTCTTTTCTTTGCAACGCTGTTCTCCTGTATATTTCGCTTCCTTAGTGCCAACATCCACGGGATGAATAACGGTGGTGCTTCTCCGTATTATTAATTCGTAACCACACGGACATACTGCTCAATTCATATTGCTCGATTGAAGAGAGTATCGAGTAAAAAGTGTGATTTATGAATGAATGTGTTCTTTGTGGATGAAATTACTTCACGGCCCTCTTACGAAGTTCTTCGAGACGGCCTTGTTTGTTACCAAGATTATGTACATATATTGAGAGTAAAAAACAATAACTTGCTCCTCGTCTAGACTATGCGTATAATGTGACATGAAGTTCTAACTACCTACTATTACATTTAATAATTCTTTTGTCCGGTATAATCATTAAATTCACGGCGATATATTACTATTACAGCTTCTAAAGTATTGGATAAATAGAAACTGACGAAGGTAGAATGTAAATCTTATTCAAGTTCAGAGTCAATGTTCTGCAGTTCGTTTTTATATAAAAAATAATAAATAGTACCTATTAGATGTTTCCCAATAAAATTCCCGTTTTGTTATAAAATAATTTAACGTTTTTTTATTTTATTTCATTATCTATTATTCAAAGTAATCACCCAAGAATTGATGCAGTTTTGCCACCGGATATTTTGTACTGCCCCTTGGGTAATTAATGCACTGAACTTGTATGTGTAAAATTTAAAGTGTGATGTTATAGTATATAGCCCATGACTATCTTTTATTAATGGGCTATCTAACACTAAAATAATTGTTGATATTAGTTCAGTCGTTCATGCGAGTTGTCGTGACCAAGAAAAGTAGAGATTAATTTTCAGATATGTATGTATGATATATGCGATTTGCTATTTGAATATTGTAAGTTTACTTCATTTCTATTTTTCAACAAAGGTACCCATGAAATCGTTCATGTCATTAATTCTATACCTTTAAGTTGTATGATGTACATACTAAACTGGTGTACAATAAAGTTGTTATTAATAAATATTCTTAACATAATTACAAAATAGTCGTTATCAAATCATAATAAAAAAAAACAATTAATCACAGTCAATAATAAATAAATAATTACACTTTCTTTCTGATGATTAGTATTTTGCGGTGCAATATCTAAGGAATGAATTCATCATCATTACCTTATTAAAATAAATGATTTTTTATCAGAAACGAATATTTATGCTTTAATCCACCTAAAGAATTATATCCATAATAAACATAAAATATTGCAATTAATCAAAGTGATAATAAATTATGCCATGCATGTACTTTATTTAGGTAGTACAAAGTTGCATGTTAATTTATTTGCAATCTTCCACACAGATATAACATCAGAATACCAATATATCAAACGTAGATATCTAAAGCTATATATGCATCGAATAATATTTACATCAAGGAGTCGTCGATCTCGTCATCACTACGCATTATTAATTATAACTTATAATAGAACAATCCACATGTACTTCCTAAGTCGCAAAAGTCCATTTATCTAATACTAGCTGACCCTGCCCATTTCGTTGCGCGGTAAACAGTTTTTTCTCCGATTTATTTTGCAAATCCGGCTACCACGAAAAAGTTTTTCCAGTTTTTGGGTTATTATATGTCTATGTCACTCACAAATAACGTAGCCTTCTAATGGTAAAAGAATTTTCAAAATCGGTTCAGTAGATCTAGAGATTACCTCCTACAACGTCACAAAATCACAAACTTTACCTCTTAATATAATTCTAGCTGAACCCCGCGGTTATCATCGTACTGCGAGTAACGCCGACAAAGTTAGTCTACAAAAAGTAGCATAAGTTACTCCCTGGATCATCAGCTACCTGCCAGTGAAAGTCCCGTCAAAATCTGTCTAGCCGTTCCAGAGATATCCCGGAACAAACAAACAGACAGACAAAAAAAATTAAAATACATTTTTGACATATATACCGTGTATACATACATATGCATTTAGTCTTTTTACTAACGGTTATTTTAATATTACAAACAGACACTCCAATTTTATTTATTTGTACAGATAATAGTATAGAAGTTTAGATTTGCTTAAATTGTTTAAATCTACAGTCCCCTATTAATAGTCCCCTGCTAGACATAGGTTTTTAATATTATCATTTTTATGTAATAGGCGGGCAAACGAGCTTACGTATCGCCTGATGGAAAGCGATTAGCGCCGACCATGGACACCTGCAACACCTGAGGCATCACAAGTGCGTTGCCAACCTTTGGGAGATAGGGGGAGTGGGAGGGGGGTTGGGGTATGGGCCACCGCTATCCTTACTTACTCGCTCGGTGAAACACAGCGCAAGCACTATTTTACGTCAACAACACCAATTAGAAAAGAGGTTTTGGGTTACTATATCACGCAAGCTAGTCAGGTTGGTATCAGGTTTATGTCAAGCTTTCCTTCTCTGCCAATTACAATGCCAGTTTGCTCTTTGAGTCGGCTCTTACGCACCCACTCGAACTTGAACCGACTTTAAAAGAGGAGGAGGTTATCAATTCGACTGTATTTTTTTTATGTTTGTTACCACATAACTTTCGACTGGGTGAACCAATTTTGATGATTCTTTTTTTAATATGAAAGTTGGTGCTTCCCGTGTGGTCCTATTTCAATTTGGTCAACTGACCGGACAAGAACTCTTGAAGTCGGTTTTTTTAAAGGTTTTATTTGGCTTACCCTGTTTTTTTATCTGTTTTTATCAAACCTGGTATTTCTTTTTATGTAAAAAATTTCGTTTCTAATCCCCCATCACACGGATATGCCTAAATTGTTCAACATTAACACGTTTAACAAAATTAGGTAGATTATCGTCATGTTCATTTATATATTTATGTCGGCTCACCATGAATATGAGTAATCGGGATTAGGCGCGTTTATGTTGTTGTTCGTTACTAATTAATTCATAATTAAAAATTCTGGTGCGCTTGCGCAGACGACCGCGTCAACCAATTACTCGACCCACGCGCACCATGTGAATGTAGACATTATGTTCACATGCATTAGGTTCATTTATGCCATAATTAGGGTTGTGAATGAAGGGCAAGAGACAGTTGTTTTATTTTGTGCTATATTTAGTACTGGGACTGAAATGTTACTGTGCCAGCACTGTACAATACGGTATGTGGTTATTGGCATACTTGCATACAGAGAAATAAATGAATAAATTTATCTAATCAATAAAAAAATGCATTATCTGTAATTTGGTAGTGTGAGGTTTGCTAGACGCGTGTTATTCACATTTATTAGTCATCACAGTTCCAAGGAATGACAAATATGTGATGCTTATGATCTAATCAAGTATTGTGTGTATCGCTACAGTCTTGGATCTGGATCGCCTATGTGTGGGTGTGTTTGTGTGCAAAAGTGTTGTTGTCGAAACTCGGCTGAACATCTGTTTCTCAGCACACAAAAAATGTTTCCAAGATTTATTAACATGAGTTTAGATTTCTTCCAGATATTTTTCATATTCTACTAGATATATGTTCTTACGGAGAGCTGAGGAGTTGAACGAGGGACAGTATTCTAATCCAAACAGACATATACATAACATCTTCATAGATGTAATATATTTCTTTAATGTATCATGTTGCAAGAGATCCTTGGTTTTTACCCGTTCTTATCTCTATTGTTAATTTGCACCTGTTGCAAACATGTATAAACAGTGTTATCATTGTTAGGAGACAATTTACTTACCTTTCATTTCGTACATATAAATATCTTCTACTTTTACAACTAGTCTATACTTATAAAATAGTAAGTCCTGACTGACTGACTGACTGACTGACTGACTGACTGACTGACTGACTGACTGACTGACTGACTGATTCATCATCGCCGAGCGTAAACTATGATAGTTAGGGATATGAAATTTGCTGAGTAGGATCCTTTTATTGAGTAGACACGCACTAAGAAAGGAATTTTGGAATTTCTACCCCTAAGGGGGTGAAATAGGGGTTGAAAGTTTGTATGGAAGTCCGTCATTTTTTAAGTTAGAAACCTGAAACTTTAGTTTTGGGCTGCTGATTAAAAATGAGTAAACACGTATTTCAGCGTTTTTGAATATTCAACCCCTAAGGGGTGAAATAGGGGTTGACATTTCGTACATAGGTTCGTCTGGAAGTCCGTCATTTTTGAAGTCTGAAACATGAAACTTTATTTATGTGTTACTAATTTAAAAAGAGTAGAGACGTATTTGAGCGTTTCTGAATATTCTACCCCTAAGGGGTGAAATAGGGGTTGAAAGTTTGTATGGAAGTTCGTCATTTTTTAAGTTAGAAACATGTAACTTTATTCATATGCTAAGGACTAAAAATGAGTTAATAAGTATTTAAGCGTTTCTTGGTATTCTACCCCTAAGGGGGTGAAATAGGGGTTGAAAGTTTGTATGGAAGTTCGGCATTTTTTAAGTAAGAAGCATGAAACTTTATTTTTAGGCTACTAATTAAAAATGAGTAGATACCTATTTAAGCGTTTATGAATATTCTACCCCTAAGGGGTGAAATAGGGGTTGATATTTCGCATATAGGTTAGTCTGGAAGTCTGTCATTTTTGAAGTTCGAAACATGAAACTTTGTGTTCCGGCTACTGACTAAAAATGAGTTAATACGTATTTAAGTGTTTCTTGATATTCTACCCCTAAGGGGTGAAATAGGGGTTAAAAGTATATATGGAAGTTCGCCATTTTTTAAGTTAGAAACATGTTACTTTATTCACGTGCTAGGGACTAAAAATGAGTTAATACGTATTTAAGCGTTTCTTGGTATTCCACTCCTAAGGGGGTGAAATAGGGGTTGAAAGTTTGTATGGAAGTTCGTCATTTTTTAAGTTAGAAACATGTTACTTTATTCATGTGCTAAGAAGTAAAAATGAGTTAATATGTATTTAAGCGTTTCTTGGTATTCTACCCCTAAGGGGGTGAAATAGGGGTTGAAAGTTTGTATGGAAGTTCGTCATTTTTTAAGTAAGAAGCATGAAACTTTATTTTTGGGCTACTGATTAAAAATGAGTAGATACGTATTTAAGCGTTTATGAATATTCTACCCCTAAGGGGTGAAATAGGGGTTGACATTTCGCATATAGGTTAGTCTGGAAGTCTGTCATTTTTTTTTTTTGGGATTTGGAGGCGGAAGTGCTCGCCGAAGTTTATCGACGGGTGGCTGAATTCCGGGCGGAGAGAGGCATTCGCCCTCCGCCCGAAGAGGTACGCGAGTGGCGTGAAGCCGCCCGTCGAGCCACGATGGCTCGCTGGTCGTTCCGGCTGGAGACTCCACGCGCTGGCTTTGCCGCCGTGGAGGCTCTCCAGCCGGTCATCCGCAAGTGGGCAGGGCGGCAGCACGGGACCCTTTCCTTCCGACTGACGCAGGTTCTTTCCGGGCACGGATGCTTCGGAAAGTACCTGCACTCGGTCGCCAGGAGGGAATTGAGTCCCGCCTGCCACCACTGCGACTGCAGTGAGGACTCGGCCCAGCATACGCTGGCGATTTGCCCCGCATGGGCGTCGCAGCGTCGGGCCCTCACTGCAGTAATCGGAGGAGATCTGTCGCTACCGGCGGTCATATGCTCCATGGCCGGTAGCGACAGCAGTTTTACCGCGGTCGCAGCCTTCTGCGAAGACGTAATTTCGCAGAAGGAGGCGGCGGAGAAGGCCCGGGAGGATGATATCCACTCGGACCCGATCCGTCGCCGGCGAACCGGGCGGCGGAGGCGCGCCTATCAGCGCCTCATGCCGCCCTGAGTGTGGCCGCGGATGGTCGGGATGGGTTTTCCCCACCATCCGCTTTAGTGGCCGCCCGCGAGGGGGCGACGTTACGCGTGTGCCGTACGTCGCCTAATTAGAGAGGTTACCAGCAGACGGTGCCCGCTTCAGTGCGGGCAGGCGCTGGGAGGGGTCCGGATGTGTTAATAACAGCAGTTCCCGGATCCCTCCCGTCTCAGGCGCAGAGTGGCACACCGTGTGGTTTTAGTCGGTTCGATTCCGACACACCGCCCCGCCGCAAACCCCGGCGGGGTGACGGCCCGAAGGGAAAAAAAAAAAAAAAAAAAAAAAAAAAAGGAAGACTGTCATTTTTGAAGTTCGAAACATGAAACTTTGTGTTCGGGCTACTGACTAAAAATGAGTTAATACGTATTTAAGCGTTTCTTGGTATTCTACCCCTAAGGGGTGAAATAGGGGTTAAAAGTTTGTTTGGAAGTTCGCCACTTTTTAAGTTAGAAACATGTTGCTTTATTCACGTGCTAAGAACTAAAAATGAGTTAATACGTATTTAAGCGTTTCTTGGTATTCTACCTCTAAGGGGGGTGAAATAGGGGTTGAAAGTTTGTATGGAAGTTCGTCATTTTTTAAGTAAGAAGCATGAAACTTTATTTTTGGGCTACTGTTTAAAAATGAGTAGATACCTATTTAAGCGTTTATGAATATTCTACCCCTAATGGGTGAAATAGGGGTTGACGTTTCGCATATAGGTTAGTCTGGAAGTCTGTCATTTTTGAAGTTAGAAACATGAAACTTTGTGTTTGGGCTACTGATTAAAAATGAGTAGATACGTATTTAAGCGTTTCTGGATATTCTACCCCTAAGGGATGAAATAGGGGTTGAAAGTTTGTATGGAAGTTTGTCATTTTTTAAGTTAAAAACATGAAACTTTATTCATGTACTACTGATTAAAAAAGAGTAAAGACGTATTTAAGTGTTTCTGGATATTCTACCCCTAAAGGGGTGCAATAGGGGTTGAAAGTTTGTATGGAAGTCCGTTATTTTTTAAATTAGTACCATGAAAATTTAATTTTGGGCTACTGATTAAAAGTAACTAGATATCTATTTAGCGTTTCTGCATATTACTTATAAGAGGGTGAAATAGGGGTTAAATTTTTTTATGAAAATCCGTCATATTTAACTTAGAAACATGAAACTTTACTTTTGGGTTGCTGATTGAAAATGAGTAAATACGTATTTCAGCGTGTCTGAATATTCTATCTCTAAGGGGTGAAATAGGGGTTGACATTTCGTGCATAGGTTAGTCTGGAATTCCGTCATTTTTGAAGTTTGAAACATAAAACTTTATTTATATGCTACTGATTAAAAAAGTGTAGAGACGTATTTAAGCGTTTTTGGTTATTCTACCCTTAAGGGAGTGAAATAGGAATAGAAAGTTTGTATGGAAGCGCATCATTTTTTAAGTTAGAAACATTAAACTATATTTTTGGGCTATTGATTAAAAATGAGTAAATACCTGTTAAAGGTTTCTGGATATTCTACCCTTAAGGGGTGAAATAGGGGTTGCAAGATTGCATGGAAGTCTATCATTTTTGGAGTTAGAAACATAAAATATTATTTTTGGGTTACTAATTAAAAACGAGAATATGCACATTTAAGCGTTTCTGGATATTCTACCCCTAAGGGGAGAAATAGTCATTGGCATTTCATGTATTGGTTAGTTTGGAAATCCGTCATTTTTTTTAATTTAGCACCCTAACAACTTTCGTTTTCATGTTTCTGATTACAAATAGATGAATACTTATATCAGTATTTATGCGAATTCTGCTCCTAAAGGGGTTGAAATATCGGTCGAATGTTTGTATGAAAGTTCTTTTAAATGGGATAATGATCAAAAATAAATAAATAAATACGTTTAAAACATGAATGAATTACTGATACTTTCTTTTACACAGTTTTAATTAAATGCATATGATCAACTTCCACGCGAGCAAAGCCGCGGGCAACAGCTAGTGTTTATATAAATTCAATATGACAAAGCTATTCCTTATTAAATAGTATGTATATGCAAGTATCTATGTATACTTACTGCTCTTGAATGAAACTTTAGTTTGCTGAACCTAAACCTTTGAGGTTATATTACTGTGTTTACTTGTATCATCAACTGCATTGCAAAACCTTAAAATACTATCGTTAGCAATTCATGTTTTGAGTTCTGCTTTATAACCTAAAATTCTAATAGTTTTGCAGTCAATACAATAAGTAGGTATCATTGAATAGCACATGTAGGTATTTATACTTGTTCTAGATTATCAAATTATTTGAAATACTTTACTGTTCTCTATGCAGTGCCAATTTCTGCTAATTCACTGAGGAGCATTCAATGATAAAAATCCCATATTCGCATTGAGAAAGTAAGATCCGTTTTTAAATTATGTCAGCAGGCGAGCGTCTACCTGCTCAGGTCTGGGTCCCGTTGCGTGCAAGGTGTAGTGCACCCTACACGCACACGTACACTTGATTGCACACACATAGACATGTTGCGCCCGCGCAGATGTCACCCCGCACACCCCCGCTAGCGTCTCAAACAGTCTCTCACTCAGTCCACCGAACTTCAGCTGCGGCTACAGCTCATCAGATGTTGATCGACGGATTTTTTGTTTACTGTGGGATAAAATGAGCGCCCGAAGCAAGGAATTAGGCGGGGATAGAGCTTTTGCGGATCTTTGAATATTTTACATACAAAGGTTTTTACAAGTTGTTGGCACGTTTTGTTATAAATGCAAGCTTTAGTATCGGGAGATCTACCGATGTTTGGGCTTGATTAATGATATGATGATGATGAATATTAGTTGCCTTCTGGTATATTACAACTGAGAATATTAGTCTTACTTTGATTCAGTCGGTGACCAGATGTTACAAAGTTTGTGTGAATGACCCCAAAATTAACGAATACATAATCGATACTAATAATAACTAGGTAGGTATGTTAATGAATACGAATGTTTTATGCGTCCCAAAATTCTAACACGCATTTTTTAATTTCATAAATTTTCTACTATATTAAAGATTTTTTTATCATGATAGGTTATAATAGGTATATTTTTAAACGATTCATTTATATATTAATTAAACTAGCAGTTTCAGTTATATAGAAATGTGTAAAGGTTTCCTGTAAGAGATTTTTTCTCGCAATAAGGCCGCCCTTTGTTCATATTCTTGTAATATTCAACTGGAACATAGTAATAGTGTACAATAAAGTAAGTAGATATATCCTATTCTAGAGGTTTCTCTGTGCAAAAACCAAAATAAATTTGATCTTTCAAAATGTTGTTAGGATAAAATAATAATCTTTGGATAAACATAATGACAGCGTGATTTCAAAAATACGTTTAGAACAAGTATGTGTTGGAACAAGTTTAAATATTATTAATCCTTCGTTACGCTAATATTATAAATGCGTAAGTAAATCTGTCTCTCTTTCACGCCAAACTACTCAACCGATATAAATGAAATTTGGTACATAGATAGTCTAGAGTCGGAGAAAGGACATAGGCTACTTTTTAATGCGAAGAGGGTTGTAAGGAGCTGAAAGGAGGGGATGATAGGTTGACAACTTATAATTTAATATGTATGTTAAGTGAGGATTAGTCAGGACTAATATCTATATCTGTCAGATAAACTTATTCATGTTTGTAACTGTTTATGTTGAAAGTAATGGACGTTACAAGGAACAGTTCATAGTTATAAACTACTAGTTCTTTGGAAGTCAATCATTATTAGGTACATCTATGCATTACAATTTGTAATTGTAATTCTGAGCTAGCCACTCTGAATGAGTTCCAACAACAAGAATAAAATGATTTTCTGATGAATTCCTTGCTTCACTGAGCCAACTCCCAGTTATAGTGGAATAAACTGAAAACCAATTCATCTATACAAATAAATAAAATTTGAGTGTCTGTTTGTAATATTAAAATAACCACTTTTTACTTAATGCATATGTATGTATACACGATACATATACCAAAAATGTAGTTAAATTTTTTTTTGTCTGTCTGTCTGTCTATTTGTTCCGGGTAATCTCTGGAACGGCTGGACGGATTTTGTCGGGACTTTCACTGGCAGGTAGCTGATAATCCGGGGAGTAACTTAGGCAACTTTTTTTTACTAACTTTATCCCGCGGCTTTACTCGCGGTACAACAATAACCGCGGGTAACACTGCGGGGTTCAGCTAGTTTTACTATAGTTATAAGGATTTTATTTACACTTTGTTGATTCACGTGATAAGATCTTTTTATTTATTTATTATTATTCTAGTCTAGTCTAGTCTATATTTGTAATCCAATTTTCGGCTTTCGTAACCTTGAAAAAATTCCTTTACCAAGACGCTTGTCAGGGTAATAGTAGGTCAAACCTCTCTTTAAAGGGAGGCCTATATTCAATTGTAAATATTATTATATTCTAAATCCTATTGTACTTAATAGCTGATCCATCCAACTTCATCTGCATCTCTCAAAAGAACTAAATGTTTTCCATTTTAATAACATTTTTCATCATGACTCAGCTCTTATTAGTGATAGCGCGATGTTAACCTATAAATAAGCTTTTTTTTCTCATGAATGACCCTGCCAAAATGACTCTACTCTGCCTGATGGAAAGTATAAGCAGAATCCAAGAGTGGTGGTCACCCTCATTGTGAATGCAGACAATGTAGTATGGTGACCCCCATCATGGCGGCCTAGTGATGCTTCTACATCATTGGGCCAGCGGTCTCGTACTCGCCAACGAAACACAACAGAACGAACGCTGTCATTTTACGTTGATCTTCTGCACCGCTCCGGCCCCCCGGTTGAGCCGGCTCGTTCGTGCTGAAATCAGCGCGGTTCTACTGCCTAGAACCTGCTATTCTTTATAAGTGAGCTATTCAAGCCAATCCAAAATCCTATCAGTAAAATAAGTTTCCAATTGGAACCAATACTTTCTAAAATTAGCGCGGTCAATTAAACTAACTTTTCAGGTTCAAAATATTATCGTAGAGTGTACAACTTATAGTCGTTATTTATCTTGTTTGATCATCGAAGTTAAGAGTTACTTGCTGTGACGTGTGTCATGAAGACAGGACATGCCAATTAACTATAATTTCTTTATTTACTTCGCTTACAAGTTTGTCCTTAACGTCGTATTATAAAAATGTAAATTCAAATGGTATGGAGCATATTGAAACTGACTAATACATTACCATTAATTTCCTTTTTCTATTAATTAACTGTAAAACTAATCTAGACACGCAGCAGCGTGTCAAGCCAAGTTCAAGATAATAGAACTGGCAGCAGCACCGTGTGTAATATTACAAGAACCATCTGGAGCTACTTTTGACAATCCCCAATCCCTCCCTACATCCTTTTCTCCATCCCCCAAAGGCCAGTAGCCCACTTGTGACGCCTATGGTGTTGCGGATATCCATGGGTGGCGGTAATCGCTTATCATCAGGTTATACGTCTGCTCGTTTGCCTCCTTTAGCATTTTTTTTTTAATATTGATTAATACGAATACACAATATTCATTTTGTTACGAACAAGTACCTACTAATAATATAATTTCTGTACAAAAAGTAATGATATCCCATCAAATCCATAAATGTGAAATGACAGCCAAGTTCAATATTATGATATTCGCCTTGCACTTCAAACGACAAAAGTGAGATCTAAATGGGTGCCAAGTTCAATGATCAGTCCTGAAATTTATTTATAAGAACATGAAATATTTTATAACAACTTGAATATCATTTCTTGTTAAAAGTTATGATAATATATTAAAGCCTAAAGTTTGGCTAGTTTTCAAATACTAAACCTGTAGGGATTAAAAGATCGAATAAGTGTTATTGATAGTAGCATCAATTGTTATTTAGATCAGAATCTCAAGATTCCTTTTGCATCTTCAGTATCAGGGATGGGAAATCTTTTTCTTCTACCTTTTATTTGTTTAACCTTGCCTGATTTAGCATTTATATGCATAAAATGCTATGTAACTTAGACTAGCAAGTTATGGATAAGATAAAGTACTTCAAGTTGATGATGATCATATCAACTTATTGAGGCTAACTACCTCTTATTTCTATTGAATGGGTGAGAAAGAGATTACGTAGGTCGTTCCTTGGCGGGTTAGGGAAAGGTGTATAAGCAAGTTTGTCATGTAGTCAGTCTTCGTTTCAGATAAGATTTATACTTCTCAGTTTTGTCAATATTGGCGAAAGCTTTTTACAGTTTGCGACATATATATAGTATAAAGAAAAACGATTATACAATAACGGTTTGCAAGTTTTTCAGCAAAATTTTATTGATTGTACACCTTTCTGACGTTTTAGATGCAATCATAGTAAGTATGAGTACTTTTAAAATACAGTGGCAGTAAAACTGAAATTACACAATCTAACCTCAAGACGTGAGTAAATTTTGATGATCTTCAATTATTTCATATCGTTACGGGTTAAATAAAAAACATCCACGTAAGTTTTAGGTACGATCCAGCCCATAATAGCTTGTTAAAATAGTTTAAAGTGTTCATAAAACGCACAGTGAAGCTGCAACCTTCATGGTTAGAATCATCGTGTGCAAGATATTTTATTTTACCAATAACCATTACAAGATTTATGGCGATGCAACCATAATCGATAACTGCCGTACAACACTGAAATACAAATTTTCTATGTTGCGTAGCTACTGAGTGCTGATACTGTAATTGCACTTGTGTAAGCATGTTCAATGAAAACTAAAAACAACCAAACAAATGAAAAGACAAAAATAATATGTAGTTTATAGTCAAATTCCACTAACTAGAGTTGATAATTTTTATAGTTTTGAAGAATTGATCAAATAGATTGTCAGCTTGGACCCTTTATACAATTCTGTGGAATTCCACTTTTGTATAATAAAAATATTGCCCTTTCCATAATGTTTTACATGTCACCGGTGCATAGCATTAAAATTGAAATATCAAAAATATTCCACGTCCAGTCATATGAAGAATATTAGTATATAGTAAAGGTAGTTAATTATTTTTATTTTTGGGTAGATCATTGTTGTTATAATACAGTAAATGCTATGTACACCGTAATTGTCATACATACCATATACAATCTCATAGGTTATTGTAATTAGTTGTAAGTATAGTATGTTCGATGTAGTAGGTAGTACTTTAAATAAATTTAAAAAAAAATTGCAAGTTCTTTATTCTAGAACTAGTAGTGAAAAGAAGAATTGCGTGAACCCTCAAAAGCCGTAGAATGAGACGATATTCTTGTGACTGGTAACACTGTATTGTATCAAACGTTATTTAAAATGAACAATGGTGAGAATGTTATGTATAATAATTTTTATTTCATATAAATAATATTGTTTTAATTTGGTCAATGAAAGAAATTGGTTTGTAATGTGCTCGTGTCTTGTACGTAGTATATGCCTTGGTTTAACATTAAGCCTTTATTTAGCCTTTGGATAAATTCGTATAAACGATATTATCGGCACAGTCAGTAATTGATTTAAATATAAAATGAAGAAAAAATCTTATGTACTCTCTTTGGATTCCATTACTGTGATAAAAAGTACTGTATCACAGTAGTAGTAATGGTAATGAAGGTGAGGATATGTATTTACCATTTAATTATGTATGTATGAAAAAAATTTTTTTTATTTTTAACACGTCAGTAAACTAAAACTAGAATGTTACTTTTTAACCGACTTCAAAAAAGGAGGAGGTTTCTCAATTGGACCGTATATTTTTTTTATTTTCTTTATGTGTGTTCGCGAATAACTTCGTCGTTTATGAACCGATTTTCATGATTCTTTTTTAATGGAAAGGAGAAGTCCCAACGGTAGTACCATGATAAGGACATTAATATCTAATTATGGCATCAAAGAGAAATCCAGTCGAACCTTGAAGTCGGTTTTATTTTTGTTAAAATTGTACTTGTACAGTCATCAAGTAGCTACATAACTATACGATTAGTTCGTAGTATTTTCATTAACTGAATTTAGCTTTATTTTCTTTTAACTTCTAAATAAAGAGAAAATTTGTTTTAAATAGAGGTTTTCTTCGAACGAACGAAAAACGTACGAACATAACAAGAACGTAGTTTATCATATCTGATAGGGACTAGATAGCGATAGATAGCGGGTTATTTATGCTATTCGCGTCAGTGCTCTTGGTTCTAATGTGATTTGTGTTGTACCAAACTTGTACCACGTGGTATAGAGACTCGAGTAATTTTGTCCGTCAACATGATCTTGTATCTGTTCTCTGAAGAATGTGAGAACCACAATTACTTTTTATGTTCGAGCAATTAAAATGTGCATTCAACATGCTTTGTTGTTTGTTTTAGCTGTGTTACGAATTGGTAGTTCAACAAGTCAAGGCAGGAATTATTTTTAAAGTACCGTAATAAAGAAATATGCAAATCAATAACATAATTTACAATGATAGGTATTGATATCAATTTAGCGGTATTTTTTACTTTAGTTCAGATTGTATACCTAGATTATGATCGGTTTTTTGTAACTTTAATGATAAATTTATCAAACTACCTACCTATGTACAGTGATTATTCGGTGGGATTTATAAATATTACGTAATAGTAAGTAGGTATATGTATAGAAGCTTTAAATACATGCATGTACTTACAGATGTTTTCTCAATTTTTAAATCATAAAAAGTAGGTATAGTCTTGAAATGCAATAATTATTATCATTGTTAAAGTTTTCCATGAGAGTGGCTTGAGTGATACGAACTTAAAATAGTATATTATTTAAGTTCCAAGTCATAAGTTCAATGTGAAGTCATTGAGCTCTCGACTCCGTGCTCTTAGCCTAGGTAAACACAATCGTAAACTTTATGATTTATTGTTCTTTATCTTTTCGTAATCTTTCTTTAGCTATTAACAATCAATTTTAATTATTGCGAAATGATATGAAAGTTAGTGTAGGCGTACCGAGAATTCCTAAACAGAGCTATAAATAGTATATGGCTGCTTTAGCGACTACAGGCAAAAAGCTAGATAAAATCACTTCTTTCCCAAAGGTGTGGTCTGCGGTATCTGTCGATATGGTGCGCAATGCCATTAGCGGGATCGACTTGTGGCGAGACGAGTCCACTCGACTCGCTCAGGTAGCGCCGGGATAAAAACGCCACTTGAAATGGAGCGGACGCGGCCGGTCTCACCTAGATAACGCTAGCGACCGACAAATGATCACCTAGCCACAGTTGATATTACCCTATAATCTAGAAATTTTCATAAATACCAATTTACCAGAGCGAGGGCTGGGTGAGTCGTTGCGTTATGAATCAATCATCTCATATCAGTCACTCGTCACAATGAGACACCCTAATCACCCATTCATACGGCACGCACGTTGATAATAATATAAATAGGCCCAAACATCTAATGAATGAACTTATAACATGTAAATTCGTCGCTCACAAATCGCGACACAGCACGGAGCGTAGGCGTCGGGGCTTGAATGAAAATAAACATATTCGGTGTAACTGCTTACCTCTCAATTTTAATGATATTATCCAGATTAGCGATATCGTCACAGCACTCTGTAATAAACGTTATCAAAGCGTTGTTACACTCAAATTGTGTGCATATCACTGTTATGAACGGTTGGTTGACTGATTACGCGACGCGGGCGAAAGGCAGTACGTTACCGCCGGCCGGTTCGTTCGAAACTGCCAGTGAACACATTGGTAGGTGCGCCTGCGTCTCGGCACAACTCGCGCTCGCTCGCACGCACACAGACGCATTCATTCAAATATCATTGGAGACGAGAGAGTGGGGGGAACTTATGAATGGACGTAGTGAAGCCATGTCGTATAGATACGGCTGATAACGCTAGCGACCATTATGCCATATGAGTAGAGAAAACCGAAAACAGACAAAGCTGAAAGGAGTGTTCAAAATGCAAAGGTACCTAGTTAAGGCCGTTAGTGTTCTTACAGGGGTACCTATAAGATTTGATTACTAAAAATTTAAGGAACTGTAGAATGAACTGTCGTCTGCGGTATTCCTGGACCAATACAACCTTCGAACCTTTAAGAAAAGAAGGTATTCCTTACTCCTTCTTAAAAGGACCGCAAGCCTCTTGTGACGCCTCTGGTGTTGCGGGTGTCTGAATTATCAGCTCGTTTGCCCCCTATCCTATAAAAAATACTTTTAAACTGCCGCTTATTTTTTAAAAATAAATATTCAAATTAATAGCGGAAAAAACACTTTAAAATTATTACATTAACTTCAAACGAAAACAAAATTATATAACCTGTATTAAATGAGGCCATGATGCAGAGCTTCTTAGGAACGTTTCTTAGTTCATTTTAAACGTGTAAAGTTTCATCAGTACCTATACTCTAAAATAGTACTTTTTCAAATTCAAATTCAAAATCATTTATTCAATTAAGACACTAAGTGACATTTATGAACGTTAAATTGAAGCTGTAGTTAAGAATCATAGATCGACACAAACAGACGCCACAGCATGTGTTGTATTGTCGAGGTAAATTAGGTGAAAACACCAAAATCTACTGCCTGTCTGTGTCGATCTATAACTTCCAGTTTCCAAAATGCGTAGAGCCTCATGAGAAGAATACTGGCAAAGAAACTCATGGCCACTCTTTTCAAAGTCAGATTTTCAGGTACAATAGTGTTAGTATTACATGTAAGGTAAACAGTATGCAAGCTGTTGCCACCTGAATTTCCTTTTATTAAAATGCTCCAAAATCTAACGCTCAAACAAAAAAAAAAGAAAAGAAAAATCACTCATTGATAACGTTAAAGGTTTTAGTCTATTAAACATAGAAATCATTCAAGGTGCACATCTACTTACAATCAGTTGCAAAATCTGCTGTTGAAAATAATTCGTGACTAGATTAAAAGGCTACAGTTGCAGTTGAACGAACCAAAATAATAGTATGTCAAAAGCATCGCTGACTAGGCCGACCAATCACCCCAAGCAGCACCCGTTCACGAGTATGACGCATGGACCAGCCATCGTCTCCTTCGCCATATCAGAGGGAAAGAAACGACCCGCCCCACGACGACACCGCAAGCAATGATATTTTAGTGAGCATGACAGACCATAGTCGAGATACTGATAAAAATCACTACTAATTAAATTACCACGATAATCGCCACGCATTACCCTCAACTAACAATTGTTTGTTAATATTTAGCTTAGTTATATAACAAAGAAGTTTGTGTGTATCTATCTAATGACACCTTAAGCCCATGACTGATTGTCGTTTAGATAGTCGTTGATCGTATAGTAGGCTTTCCTAATAAGGTGATTTTTTATAGTTAGCTAGAATTTATTTATAGGAAGGTCGATTACATGTATAGGAATTCTATTATAAAAACGTATACCAAGACCTTCGAATGAGTTGTGTACTTTATGTAAACGATGATAGGTACCAACGAGTTTAGATTTGTTTCTTGTATTAATATTGTGTACATCACTGTTTTTCTTATAGTCATTAATGTTGTGCCTAACATACATAATATTTGCAAATATATACTGTGATGCAACAGTTAAAATACCTATTTCTTTAAACAACTCTCGAAGAGAGACTCTAGCACCTAAATTGTATATTGAGCGGATGGCTCGTTTTTGTAGAATAAAAATCGTTTCAATTTCAGCCGCCTTGCCCCAGAGTAATATGCCATAGGACATGACGCTGTGAAAGTAGCTAAAATAAACTAACCTAGCTGTGTCCGTATCAGTGAGCTGACGTACCTTCCAAACCGCATAAGCTGCCGAACTAAGTCTACCCGCAAGGCTATCTATCTGGGCTCCCCATTGAAGTTTACTGTCTAATGTAATTCCTAAGAATACTGTCGAGTCTACAATACTTATGATTTCATTATTTATTGTTAGATGAGTGCCTAGTTGTTTTACATTTGGCATAGTAAATCTCACACACTTTGTTTTATTTGAATTTAGTAGGAGATTATTCGTTGTAAACCAATTCAATACATCATCTAGTGCCCTATTCACATCGTCAAAAACTGTTTTCTTACGATCGACTTTAAAAATAAGTGACGTATCATCAGCAAATATAACTATATTACAGAGATCTTTTAAATAATACGGTAAGTCGTTAATATAAATGAGAAAAAGTAAAGGACCCAGTATAGACCCCTGCGGGACGCCCATAGTAGCGGGTAATCCAGAAGACCTCGCACCATTGACATCTACATGTTGAATTCTATCCTTCGAGTAGGAAACGATTAGTTCCAAAGCAATACCATTTACACCATAATGCCTAAGTTTGAGAAAAAGCGTGTTGTGTTCTACGCAGTCAAAAGCTTTTGAGAGATCGCAAAATACACCTATCGCATCTTGCGAATTCTCCCATGCATTAAATATATGTCTCAAAAGAGTTGCACCCGCATCAATTGTTGAACGACCCTTTGTAAAGCCATATTGTTCTTTATGAAATAAATTATTTAGATTAAAATGGCTTTCTAGTTGCTGCAAAATAACTTTTTCAAAAATTTTACTAATAGTCGGTAAGATTGAGATTGGCCTAAAGTTACTTGGTTCAGTTGTACAACCCTTCTTGAATAAAGGTATTACTTTGCTATACTTCATCAGATTAGGAAAAACACCAGAATCAACACATCGATTGAATGTTAAAGCTAGAAAAGGTGCTATATCAATTATAATAGTTTCAATTAATTTAACTGAAATCCCCCATAAGTCCCCAGTTTTCTTAGAATTAAGAGACTTAAACGTTTTTATAATATCTGTGGGGTTTATGTATTCAAACTGAAATATATTCTTACATTCATTTACATTGGCCCTTAACAACAGTTCAGACCTGGACGCACAAGAATTCAAGGTACTTGTTGTACTAACTGGTATGTTTGTGAAAAAGGTATTGAAAGATTCAGCTATGTCTAAGTTGTTTGTTATAAACCTATTATTGAAATTTAACCTTAAATCATTATCTCGAGGTTTACTACGTCCAGTTTCATTATTAATTATGTTCCATGTAGTTGTTATTTTATTATTGGAAGACTTAATCCTATCACTGATGTACAAAGACTTCGCCACACCACACACTCTCCCAAAGATCCTTGAGTAACTTCTAACATACTCATGAAACTTTGGGTCGAAATTACTTTTTTTCTCAGCATATAAATCGTACAGCCTTTCCCTACTCTTGTATATTCCCGTCGTCGCCCAATCACAGAACGTCATTTTGGGTCGTTGCATTATTGTTTTTGACTTAAATATACTATTAAATTCGAATTCTATCATGTTGAATAAATAGCCGTAAAGCTTATCCGAATCCCTTTCAGTCCAATCTAAATAGGAAACCTTTTCACTAATTTTCTTACTAAAATTTAATAATCGGTTACTAGTAATGGGTCTGAATATGGTTTTGTTTATTGTATTTTCTTTTATACAAGGCAATGTAACAAATTTACAAATAGTATCATGACTAGTAGAGAATGTTTTTGGCATTAAGTTCACTATTGTACATTTTGTGTATAAAGTTTAATAAATAAAATAATAAAATAAATTATAATAAAAACGACTTCCAAAAAGCATCCAACGAAAACTCCCTGCCAGAAAACACTAAAAAGCTTAAAATAAACTGGCTCTTTATAAATTGCTATGCCAATTCTTATCTATACCTAAGTTTTTGTTCATTTAAATAGTAGTATTATTATGTGTGCTAGGTACCTAAAACCTGTTTGAAGTCGGCGCCAAGCCAAATGTAATAGTAGGTACCACACTCGCTATATTTCGAGATGACCATCAACGGCGTTTGTCCGCGCGTGTCTGCCCGCTTGGGTTGTTTTGTGCTTTACGAGGAGTAGCTATCCGGCAGCGGCGAGTGCAGTATTTCCTATTACATTTTGGCGAACAAACATAAAAAAAATAAAAATATATATACGATCGAATTGAGAAACCTACTCCTTATTTTGAAGTCAGTTAAAAAAGAAATATACTCTACGTAGTATCAAGTTCAATCCGCATTGAATCAGTGAGAGTCATAGAATAAAGGAACTCACTTACACAAAAAAATATTGTAAATTCAAATAAAAATTAAAAAAATTGCGTATGGGTTGAGCATACGGAGTGTCACCATCACCACTGCTATTTAGCCGTCCAATCCCTTTATCTAGCCTGATCAACGTGGTATAATAGGAAAAAACCTTATTTCTAAGGAGAGGTCTATAGACGTCAATGGACATTAAGACTGTTGATGACGATGGTGTAATAACGCCCTTTCCAATGATACCAAACACGGCATATTTATCTAAAATTAATTTTTTATACAGTACTTTGTGTCGGCTAGAGGGCGCCACATTAGATTCAGTGACACGTCTTAAAGCCTATAACCAGCGGACGGTCAAGACGCTTCTAACGACACCTCATTTGTACAGTTCTATTAGGTAGTTAAGGAGCTATGAGGGAACGGATAAACATACATACATACATAGTCTGTCAAAATCATAACCCTCCTTTGGCTTTGCTGTAGTCGGGTTAAAATAGACCGTTAAAATCCTACAGAGCATGTCCTATTATAACAACGTTAACAAAATTTTAATGTCGCGTCGGCTAGTAATGTTGTTTACGATTTAAGTGTTAACTTCGGTTACGTTATATTTCATAGAGACTATAGGGTTGTTTTTTTTAATAAATAAACATCAATTAATCAAAGTAAAAATGTAGTCCTTGAAAATATGTGTTGATCTTGCGGCTACTAATCTGAAGGTCAGCAGTTCATTTCCGTACTCCACTTAATAAAGCTGAGATAAGCTCTCAAGCGGGGGAATTTCAACTGCTTCCAGATGAGGACAGTTGTTTTAGGATGGGGAAGAACCGCATGTCAACCAAGAAACTTGAGCGGTCGATCCGCTCTAACATTCTCGTGGTGTCCGCTACCTTCATTGATTCCTACTTTCAGTCCTTAAAATATAGCTTGATTTCTTTGACTGAGATGGGTACGAAACCAACAAAGTAATAATAATAATAAATATTTCGGACATCTAACACACAACGCCATCTAGTCCCAAACTAAGCAGAGCTTGTATTATGGGTACTAGACAACTGATATTAATACTTACATACTTTTTTTTGTAAATACATACATATTATAGATAGAAAACACCCAAACTCCGAAACAAATATTTGCAGATCATACAAACATTTGACCCGACCCGGGAATCGAACCCGAGACCTCAAGAACAGCAGTAGCGTACGCTACCACTGCGCCACCGAGGCTTTGAACAAGAGATTCTATGTCAGTTTTACCACAAATGGAATTGCAATTCATACTTCTTTACATAGATCTCCAGCTGTCAACTGTGGGTATATAGTAAAACAATACATTAGAGATTGTGGTGAGACCACCAAGTAAACGCAGTTGTGTCCAGCTGTTGTGGAAAGCGACATCGATATTCCGACATAGATTTTGTAAATACCAAGTTTTTCTCGTAGATGATAACGATGCAATTGCCTTGCAACATGCACCCTCGCGATGCTGGTTTCAATATGGTCTGACTTCATAAGGGTTTTGTCACAACCAGGTATTTGAGCTTCTAGGACCAAGGAATATCTTCTCAAATTAGTTATGGTTTTGGTAGAATTTGTGTTCTAACAGTTTCTTGGCCTAGGTCTCAGCCACGTTCCAATTTAGTCGAAGTGGACTAAATTGCGACGTAGCTGAGACCTAGGCCAAGAAACTCAACCGACCCGGTCGGGCTTGAAGTTATAATTTTTTTGATAATAATAGATACAATTAAAAAGAAGGTTTTAGTAGGTTCGAAATAGGGCACGTAAGGGTGAAATGCACGGACCACGCTGACCGAAATGTGACTCCCTCAGCAGTGAACATGGTGTTATGATGGCGATCACCGGCACATCGTATTCGATGTGTCTCTCCGCCACCCTGTCCGCTCACACCAAGACAGAAAATAAACAAATAAGCTGGGTGGGTCGAAACCGCAGTGCGGCCCCGACCGTATCTCGGTTGAGACGCTTAAGGGACCATCGTCACGGATATTTTCTGGAGGACTGCCCTGCGAGAGAGTCTGAGCGTCGTTTCCTGATCGGCAAATCGAAGGAAACCTGTCATCGCCAGCATTGTTCTCTTTCAGTGAGGAGGTTATGCTTCAGAAGGAGTCTGCAGAGTGGCATCGGGAAAGGGGCGATCCCGCCCGTAGGCGGCGGTAAACAGGTCGCTAGCTCCCTAATCGCCGCCTAAGGGTCGCTGCGCACACATTTTGGGGTGACGTGACCGCTGCAAACAACCGGAGACATGGGACGCGAACCCGGTGCGGCCCGGGGCGTATCGTCTAGGGCGGATTGCTGTGCCGCCTCTTACTGTATAGAACGATGAGAGGCGCCAGACCACGGTCATCCCGGGATGTACCTCAGTTCATGCCGTGAGACAGGAGGACTCTAGAATGCTGATGCGTTCCTGGAGCTCCTCCTGACTGCCGAGGTAAGCCGCCGCGGGGTTTACTAGTTAGGCCGGTTTTCGGGGCTTCCCACACTCGCACAAAAAAATGATAAGTACATCGCAATATCGCAATTTAAAATGAGGTCATAAATCGACTGCGGTATAACCTGGCTCCGCTATCACTTCACAATCCACAGCCGATATTCGTTTATAACGACAGAAACTGGATTATTATCTAGTAACAATGTTTTAATTACTGTATTCGCTTTTTGGTATGGAAACGCTCAGCTGAAATAAATTAAGTATTTCAGAAGACAGACGGTCCTGTAGGTTACTCATTAATGAATCTAGAAGAGGGATGTATATAGGTCTAAATACTCTTCAGCAGATTGAGCAGGTTGAATTCAAATTCAAATTCAAAATCATTTATTCAATTAAGACACTAAGTGACATTTATGAACGTTAAATTGGAGCTGCAGTTAAAAATCATAGATCGACACAAACAGACGCCACAGCATGTGCTGTATTGTCGAGTTAAATTAGGCGAAAACACCAAGTCTGCCTATGTCGATCCATAACTCCCAGTTTCCAAAATGCGTAGAGCCTCATGAGAAGAATACTGGCAAAGAAACTTATGGCCACTCTTTTCAAAGTCAGATTTTCAGTTGGTTAACGGCCCCTATGTCTTGAAACTATTCTGAGACATTTAATTTCTACATCTAGGTGCTCAGCTACTTCTTTAGCCATAATAACGTTCCCATTTTCTCTTTTTATTTTTTAGAACACTTACAATATCAATAATACCAACTGTAATGAGACAGCCACTTTACCCGTCTTATAAAAGCTTGTATAAATATACATTTAGTCCTTGCAAATCTTGACAAAGTACATGTAAAGGGATACATTCTGTTGAATTGAGTAGGTGTGCGTGCCTATACAAGCAATGTGTGCTTGCTTATATAAATATTTGAAATTCTAAGTTGTAACTTGATTACAGTCATTGCTCTCAAGCACTCACACACATACACGTTTGTTAGTAAACAATAATTAACCATAGATATAGATAGTACGTTATTAGGTACCATTCACAGCATAACACAGCATAACGTGAGGTCAATGTGACTCGCACTTTTTAAGTATTCAAGTTGGTATACTCAAAACTCACACCTGATTCCGTGAGCAGTTATCTTTTTTATCTTAATCCTAATTTATGAAATGTTTTAGAATACTAATATATACAAGCACTAGCAGACCCACACAACCTCGTTTGCGTCTCCTATTGCCCGTCGCGTGATAATTTTCCCCCGTTTTTGAAACATTTTTCATTGGTGCTCCTCTCCTATTGGTCTTAGCGTGATGATATATAGCCTATAGCCTTCCTCGATAAATGGGCTATCTAACGCTGAAATAATTTTTCAAATCGGATCAGTAATTCCTGAGATTAGCGTGTTCAAACAAACAAACAAACAAACTCTTCAGCTTTATATATTAGTATAGATGTAATAAAACACTTAGATGATCTGAATTCGGATACCTATTTATTATACATACTTGAAACAATATATCTAAATTCATAGGAAGAGTGAAAGAATAAATTCAAGAAGACATTATTTGAAATTAAATAATGTTGACCGTACTCAGTGGTGTCTTAAAACCGATGTCCAGCGACTGACATATGACATTATGATGAGTGCTGTAACCCCTTGCAATATTTGTTTTGGGAAAAGGCAGGCTAGGCCAGGCAGGGAAGGCTACATTTTTTGTGAATAACATAGGATATATAATAACCCGAAAAGGGGAAAGATTTTTTTGTGGCAGCCGGATTTGCAAAGTAAGTCGGAGAAAAAAATGTTTACGGCCCAAAGAAGTGGGCACGGGTCTGCTAGTAATGAATATAACTAAACACAGTCTGAACATATATCAAAACTTTGTGTGCACTGCACACTGCTTTTGCGCCCTCTTTTTACGTCTCTCCTTTTGGCTCGAGCAAAATTTTGTATGAAAAAAACACATCGTTATTATATCCATCTTCGCAGTCACATTTGCCATCATCTACGTTGCAATAACTCGTTCTCTCCCTACAAGCGTCCACAGTTTCAAGTCATCATTTACTATACAAGCTCCAAAATGTCGTAACCGCCCTGTGATTTTTGTAGTCTTTTTCTATACGACGCGATGACGTCATCGTTTGTAAACTGGTGTTTTTTTTATATATATTGAGCCTGCCAAAGGGACTCTACTCTGCCTGATGGAAAGCATGAGCAGAATCCAAGAGCAGTGGTCACAACACTTATTGTGAATGCAGACAATGCAACAATGCAGCTTGATGACCCACCCTATGGCGGCCTGCTAAGATGCTTCTACATCTGCATTGGGCCTGCGGTCTCCAAACCTAGAAAAACTACATTTACAAAACGACTAATAAAACATTTAGGGCTGTGAGTTTAAAATAATACAAATAACATAGGGTGAGGTCATTTCGACTCACAGAGGTGGTGACACTGAGTTGGTTTGAAAAAGCAACGTTATACATCAAGTTTGTAGATACAAAAAGATATAATAATAATATCTCGGACATCTAACACACAACACCATCTAGTCCCAAACTAAGCAGAGTTTGTACTTTGGGTACTAGACAACTGATATAAATACATATCACTACATAGTATAAAACAAAGTCGCTTCTGCTGTCTGTTTGTCCCTATAAATGCTATGCATAAATCTTTAAAACTACGCAACGAATTTTGATGCGGTTTTCTTTATTAGATAGAGTTATTTAAGAGGAAGGTGTATATCTATAATCTGTACTAATATTATAAACGCGAACGCGTTTGTAAGTATGGATGGATGGATGTTTGTTACTCTTTCACGCAAAAACTACTGAACGGATTTGGATGAAACCTTACAGTAATATAGCTCATCCATCAGTATAACACATAGGCTATTATTTGCGCGATAACCGACATATACGCGGGCGCAGCCGCGGGCCACAACTAGTACATATATAATATAGTAGATAAACACTGATAATTTTAGGAGTTTCTAATGTGATGTCATAAATAAACACATGATTTTGAGCTTACATTGCAAACGCTGGTTGAAAGCTACGAGATAGACCAAAATAAATGTTTTGCTGTATCGTACACCTTAAAAAGGTCCACAAAAAAGTCCGATATGGTATATGTCTATTTCTTAGGGATAACCCACAACAACAATTTTTATTCCTTTCTTTTCACGAGAAATAATGGTTTATTTACGAAGCGATTTTAATCAATACAGCATTAATCCTTATTCAATTAAATATCTTAAATACATTGTGCATTTAATATACATCAAAATGTTCCTGTACAGTATGTAATTGATATGAATATATTCAAAAAATTTACAGATTTAAAATGCGCAATCCACCAGTGTGATACCGGGGCGGGTCGCTAGTCTATACAAATAAATAAAATTGGAGTGTCTGTTAGTGATATTAAAATAACCGCTTTTTACTAAATGCATATGTATGTATACACGGTAACTGCCTCGTTGGTCTAGCGGTTGACGTATGCGACTGCTGATCAATAGGTCTTGGGTTCGAATCCCGGGTCGGGCCAAAAGTGTTATTGAGTTTTTCTGATTCTATAAATACTTAATCGGAGTTTGAAAGTTGGGGTCTGAACCCCCGTGCCTCGGAGAGCACGTTAAGCTGTCGGTCCTGCGCCTGATCTCTCCCCGATCGTGTCGGTTAACCGTCCCATCGGATTATGAGAGTGAGGGAACAGAGAGTGCACCTGTGTTTGCGCACACACTTGTGCACTATAATATCTCCTGCGTAGTTGGTTGGTCTCTGTTGAGACTGGCCGCCGTGGCCGTAATCGGCTAGGAGAACATCACATCATCACATATACCAAAAATGTAGCTAAAAAAATTTTTTTTTGTCTGTCTGTTTGTTCCGAGTAATCTCTGGAATGGCTTGACGGATTTTGACGGGACTTTCACTGGAAGGTTGCTGACGATCCGGGGAGTAACTTAGGCTACTTTTTTTTAGACTAACTTTGTCCCGCGGCGTTACTCGCGGTACAACAATAACCGCGGGTAACACCGCGGGGTTCAGCTAGTTATACATAAAAACACCAAAACTCCGAAACAAATATTTGCTTAATATATATTTTAACTCACGTTTATATGCATTTAGGGGTTAATAGAAAACAACAATAAAGTGGTTCTAAAAATATATTTTTTATATTGCTTAACTGAACAAATCAATAATAAATAAAAACTTATAGAGATATACTTTTTAATACTTTTAATCTATTAAATGATTTCTATACTAATATACAAAGCATTATTACCTAGATATGTTAACAGTATATTATACTTGAGTACGTTTTTTTTTTAAATTACTATAATCATTTTAGAAAGGAGGATAGTTTGTGGCTCTTGTAATCCGCTCGCAGTTGTATGAAGCTGTGTAGTATGGAGTGGTCTAATTCCACCTGTAAGAAAAAAAAATTTACTTTAATGAACTATGATGTTGATGTCTAAATGATAAGTGAAAGGGTAAATAACTGCTGAAGTCTCGGGTTCCATTCCAGGGTAGAAAACAAATGTTAGAAGAATCTACTAATATTTTACTGCCTCGGTGGTTCAATGATAGCGTCTAAGATTGTTGTGCTGCTTGCTGCTCATGTTCGATTCCGGGTCGGAATCAAATGTTAGTTAGATCAACAAATCGTTCTTACAAATTTGTTTCGGATTACACATCATCCCTACTCTTTTCAAAAAATTTATTTGGAGTCGGTGCAATAAATTTTCTTCCTCCATCTCCTCTATCACTTGTCAGTTCACTGCTTACTCCCTTTCTGACCATATCCTCTTTTACGCAGTTCATCCATTTTTTTTCTTTGGTTTACTTTTATATCCGTCTACTTCCATACTTAAAATTGTTTTAACTACATTTTGTTCATCTTTACGCATGACATGTCCATACCAGGTTTTATTAACAAATACAATACATACGTATTTATAAGAAAAGTTTAGAAGTATTATATTAGTCTATCTGAATTTCATAATACAAACTCTAGATATTCGAAAATATAATTATCATTTTCAAGGTTTTTACCCGACTACAGAAGGAGGAGGGTTATGTTAAAACGGCTTGTCGCGTTTTTATGTGAATGATGTCAATAGATACGACTTAGTCGTGAGAATGACACTTTTCTTGATCAATCATAAAATTTAAAAACTTTAATTTTTTTCAGTTCTTAAATGAATTTAATAAAGATGGCAGATATTGACATAGACGGTTTTTTTTAAATAATTCGTTACTTGTTTTTTTCTTTCTTTTTATTACCAATTTTTTATAAGTCGTGTATTTAAAAAAGGTTTGCAATTTATTTATTTATATTTATTTATTTTTTTACTATCGTGTAATTATGACCTAGTCGATTACATATTTTTATAACTTCATTTTATCGATTTTGCGTTATTTTTAGGTAGTGTATAGTGATAACGGTAGTTATAAAATATACTTTAATCTTTCTGATTCATTGTATGAACATGTTTTTATGCAGAGTACGATCGGTTGTCTGTGTACTTAAATTGAAGGAAGTGTAAAATTTTCAATTTTTGAGGTTGTTCCGTCATGTACAAAGAATGGTTAAATAAATATTTTGAATATGTGACACAAAACATTTAGTCCCAAACTAAGCAGAGCTTGTATTATGGGTACTGGACAACTGATAATAATACATTTAACATTTACTTTTTTTGTAAATACATACATTTTATATCTCGAAAGCGCGCTCCGAAACAAATGTTTGCAGATCATACAAACAATTTTGTCCGATAGTCGAACCTCGAACTAGGTCTCCTAATGAACCACAGTCGCATACGTTACCACAGCCACATCGAAGCAATCGTGAATCGGTGGAAATGATTGTGAAGAGGTTTCATGTATGTACTCACGAGTGTTTCACCCTCGCAGACCTGGTGCAGGTTCTCAGGCTTGACGAGCAGCAGGTTGCAGAGCGCGTGCAGAGCGTCGAAGAGCGCGTGCGCGGGGGCGGGCGCCGCGCGGGAGCCGCGCCCGCACGCCGCCGACCGGTACTCCTTCACGTCGCAGATCGCTATCATCGCACCTGCGTACACTTACACTTACTAACAGCTCTATAAACCATCAATACCTACTACTATATACATCTAAATACTCATTGTAATACTTTGTCATGTTAGCTTTGCAAGGAAATCAACGAAAAACCATTAATTTTTCAATATAACTAACGCCTTCTGTAAAATGTATGTTACTAGATTTTGTCATGTTTGTTATTACCTTACCATGTAACATTTTGCAGTAATATACCAATTATTTATTTAATAGTAGTGGCCGCTTAGTGACGAAATTTAACCATAATTTATTTTTTATTCTTTTGAGCTTTCTGCACTCCTTCTCAATTTAAACTTTATCTATATCAAGTTTCTACAGCGGGTGTGCATAATTTTCGTAAAAAGGAGTACAAAGTTTTCGTTTCACGTATTAATATATAGATGTTGAAATTAACTATGTGGGTATACTAACACTCACAATAAGCAGTTTAAATAACAGTTAGGTTATTTATCTTACGTTTCTCAATTGATACAGAAATTTAGCTAGCGTATGTTAATATTAGTACGACTACAACGAGATCTTCGAAAAAAAAAGTTGAAGAAAATAAACTTGTATTATGGGTACTAGACAACTGATATAAATACATATATACTTTTTTTTGTAAATATTATATAATTTTTGCAGTTCATACAAACATTTGGGATTCGAACCCGAGACCTCAAGCACAGCAGTTGCATACGCTACCACTGCAGTCAAATGTTTTACTACAGTATTTGCATTTTATTTGGACTAATTTGATGTTAATTTGCCCGACGACTAGTGACAAAGAAGATGAAAATTGTGTAGGTACTTACAAATAAATGATACATAAAAGATTTACTAAATATAAAATTTAATAGGAATTCTTTTAAACATCTAGAAATCAATGTAATAGATAATAATAATAATAAATAATAAATAAATATTTCGGACATCTAACACACAACGCCATCTAGTCCCAAGCTAAGCAGAGCTTGTGTTATGGGTACTAGACAACTGATACAAATACATATATACTTTTTTTTTTTTGTAAATACATACATATTATACATAGAAAACACCCAAACCCCGAAACAAATATTTGTAGATCATACAAACATTTGGTCCGACCCGGGAATCGAACCCGAGACCTCATGATCAGCAGTCGCACACGCCGACCGCGAGACCAACTAAAATAAAAGAATACTGCCTGAAACTCACCAGCAGAATTAAATTGATAACTGTGCAGATGTTCGTATATAATCCTGTGCAATCTGACGGCTAACTCCAGCGTAACTGCATGAAGATTGCCGCCCTCCAGCCCTCCGTGTATTTTGTCCATCACGTTGTTCAGATACGAAACCACTGCCAAGCATGCCTACGGACGATACATATCCTCGTCACTTGGTGCTAAATGTAATACAAGACAGACCTCATTGCTTAAATTGGGATATATGTGTCTGTCTAATTATACTAATATATAAAGCTGAAGAGTTTGTTTGTTTGCTTGAACGTGCTAACTGGTCCGATTTGAAAAATTCTATCAGTGTTAGCCCATATTCTTTCGGTGTAGGATAGTCCATTTATCGAGGACGGCTATAGGCTATATATCATCACGATAAGACCAATAGGAGCGGAGCACCAATGAAGAATGTTACAAAAACGGGGGAAAATTATTACGCTACGGGCAATAGGGAACGTAAACGAGGTTGCATTTGTCAGCTAGTACTTTATATAGTACATTTATAAACATTTGTCCGTTTGATTAAGAATATAGAGAATTGATTAAGGGAGCAAACAATGTAGGAATACAGCACTACAATGAAATGAAAATACCCGACACCAACCCGTCTGCTAACCAGCGTTTTATAGTAGCACAAAACTATATTTCTATGTTCCGCACTTTTAAAGGCTTTTGATATGTTGTGATATTTGCAATATTGTTGTTTGCGTAATTTGCTCCCTACTTCTGCTCTTATGACACCCACAGGACGCTTAGAGTTGGTGACACTCTATATTCTTAATTCATCTCCATTAGTCTTTTCTTATGGAATACGGGGCAAACGAGCAGACGTATAACCTGATGGTAAGCGATTACCGCCGCCCACGGACAACATCCGAGGCGTCACAAGTGCGTTACCGGCCTTTTTCGTGGAGGTTTGAAGTTCGTATTGGTCCGGGAATACCGCAGGCGATAGTTCATTGTGTAAGTGTAAGTTTTGTTGTGCGAAGCAGTTTATAGAAAATGAACATAGATACGTATGTATCTATGTTCATTTTCTATAAACTATATCTATAACTATATACTATAAGGCTATGTATATAGCCTGTCAAAGTTATAACCTTTCTTTGGCTTTGCTATAGTCGGGTAAAAAGCGTACAGTTGTGGACTGCAAATCTTCCTGTTCTGTAGGCATGGCGGAAAATGGCGGCAGGAATAGAAGTTTGAAACGAATGATCGTCTTTTCAACTCTTATCTCTCTTCTTAAAATAAAATAAACTAAGTCGGTGTTTACCGGTGACGCAATAGTGTCGATATCTCCTTCAGGTTTGAAGTCGGTCTTCTTCTGTTCGGTCTGCAGGTGAAGTTTGACCCAACTCACTATAGCTGCGATAGCTCGCTCTAAGCCTGCATCTAATTTATTCTCGAGCTGCTCCATTATTGTTGACTTACGCTGCACACATTCATTTTGTTTCGATGCCGACCTGAAAATAAAGTTATGCAGAGATGTATGCGACTGCTGTGCTTGAGGTCTAGGGTTCGATTCCCGGGTGGGACCAAATGTTTGTATGATCTGCAAATATTTGTATCGGAGTTTGGATGTTTTCTATCTATAATATGTATGTATTTACAAAAAAAAAAGTATATAATATTTAATTATATCACTTGTTTAGTACCCGTAACACAAGCTCTGCTTAGCTTGGGACTAGATGGCGTTGTGTGTTAATTGTTCGAAATATCTATTTATTTATTTATTTGTACTGGTCTGATCTGGTAATAGATTTTTTAAATAGTACCTCGGAAAAATAATGAATACTCACGTTATACATGGCGTCACTGATTCTTGAAAGTGTTCCTCAAACATTCTTATGATTTTGTTGGCTTGTTTTACTATATCAAAAAAGTAAATCTGAAAGATATATCATCGCATTATTATGGCAAATATCATGTCAAAAACATTTGTGCCATACAACCATTACATCAATCTATATTTAATATTATAAAGTTGAAGAGTTTGTTTGTTCGTTTAAACGCGCTTATCTCAGGAACCGCTGAACCAATTAAAAATAATATTTCAGTGTTAGATAGCCCATTTATCGAGGAAGGCTATAGGCTATATATCATCGCTAAGGCCAATATGAGCGGAGCACCAATAAACAATGTTTCAAAACACGGGGGAAAATTTTCACGCTACGGGCAATAGAAGACGCAAACGAGGTTGAGTGGGTTAGCTAGTTATATATAATTCTCGTGTCGCGTTGTTGTTGACGATGAACTCCATAACTATTTAATCGATTTTCACGTTTCTCAAAATGTGTGTTTTCCTGACGTACCCAAGGTAGGATAATTAACATCACGCCAGACCAATGGGAGCCGTGCATGACTGATTAAAGCTTGCATTACTATGTATATTAACAAATTTACAGAGAAAGTTGACTGCCTGGATCACGGTCACATCAAAATATTATACGACTTAAGCTCATACCCACCCAATTTACAGAACCATGAACTCGACACGTTACGCGAGATATTTATATATTACACTAGCTGAACCCCGCGGTATTATCCGCGGTTACTGTCGTAACGCCGCGGGACAAAACTAGTCTAAATATAAAGTAGCCTAAGTTACTCCTTAGAGCATCAGCTATCTGCTAGTGAAAGTCCCGACAAAATCGGTACAGCCGTTCCAGAGATTACCCGGCACAAACAGACAGACGGGCCGACAGACAGAACAAAATTAAAAAAAAATATATTTTGGTTCATGTAACGTGTATACATACATATGCATTAATTAAAAAGCGGTTATTTTAATACTAGCCGTTGCTCGCGGCTCCACCCGCGTGTATGTTGATTATCGCGGCAAATAGTAGCCTATGTGTTATTCTAATGTATAAGCTATATTACTGTAAAATTTCATTCAAATCCGTCCAGTATTTTTTGAAGAAGTAACAAACATACACACTCACAAACTTTCGCCTTTATATATTAGTGTGATTACAAACAGACACTTTTATATTCAATTTTATTTATCGTATAGATTAGACTCAGTGAGAGGCATTGTTGTAGTGCATAAGTGAAAGTTTATAATATTTATTATTTACCTGCGGCGGCGACTTGCTCTCTGCGATTGGTATAGATTGCAGTCCCAGGTCTAGAGCATAATCAACATGCTCAACAAGCAAATGTTGTAAAAGAATTTCCAGTAAAGCCATTGTCGTATTAGAAACTTCATTTATGGTACATAGCTGAAATGATAAAAGGATTATAAAAGTTGTAACTCAGAAATATCAGAACAGATATTTCGTCTGGCATTTATTACAGGTAGGATTATATGGTAACACTCGTAAGGACGTGGAGGGAAGCTGTCCGCGTTGCCTTTAATTATTAGGCGCGTGTCAGTGTGTGTTTCTAGTCTGTAATAAGTTATTAACATCGGGAACAGTCTTTATATACTATACCAGGTCAGTTCGTACAGGGTTTGTCTCAAGGTTTCTTTCTATTTCCAGTATCGTTGTCCTGCGTAATTTGCTCCCTTACTCTGTTCTTACGATACCTACAAGATGAATAGGGTTGATGAAACTGCGTATTATTAATACGTCACTACACGCACTAACTAATCAGTCGTCAGTAATCAGTAGTTAGTTCCGAAACATAGACACGTGGATATCCCTTAATTAATATGAATCCCACTAGCAAAGGTTGTACACAAATAGAATGGTTTATGTAGTAAAATAGTGGGAATAAAATTAATTAGTCATGCAAAGTGTTATATTGTTTTAAAATATTTTTTTTTACTTACAGTTTTACATCGAATGAACGAAGTTTTGGAGTCATTGATCATCTTCTGAACAAGCTGTTCACTTAAAAACGTCTCACCGCCATAGTTCTCTATTTGAGCTATGTTTATATTCGCTCGAGTACCGATCACAGCTTGTAAATCACGACGCAGTTCTTGGAAACTGAAAAATATAAATTATATACATGGCAATATATATATCTCAATATATATATATATATATATATATATATATATATATCGTATCACTATGGTATACAGGGCAAACGATCAGACGGATCACGTGGAACGGCTATCGCCGTCCAAGGATATTTAAAACTCAAAGATGGTGGTTGGTGTGTGTGTGTGTGTCTGTTGTAATGTATGTGGATGTTATTTGTGTCTGTTTTAATATAAGTTTGTTCAGAGGTTTTAGGGCTCCAGTATCTTCACTCACTCAGTAAAAAGTAGAGGAAGACTTGCTTATTAGAGCTCAACCTCCTTTTTAGTTCTGTTTTTGGAGACCGGTTTCTAATGAGACTCTGGTATCAGTCTGATTTAGACACATGATTTATTCTAAATTTTTATTCAGTTGTCTTTAAAAGAAAAAAACTAACATACCCGCCTCCCTGTATTTGCTTCTTAACATGTTGCTTCTCAGTGTAATATGCATTGAGTGAGCTGGATAGCACAGCTTTCAGTCTCCTCGTCTCCATAGAGGTGTAACCATCGTTGGCGCCCGCCATAGCTCCATTGACGAGGGCATCCCGTCGAAGTTCCCCCGTAGTTGAATTACCATCTGCTGATACCAGACCAGCTTGCACTAGCTCGTCGCAAACGCGTTGAGTACTAGAAGGTTAGATAAAATATTAAATTAAACTATTTGATTTAGAAAGATGATATCTTAATTGTAATCTTGAGGTTATGGTTTTAGCTTGCTCTTAAATATTATACTGGTACACCAATAACTGAGTAGTGAGATATAGTACCTACTAGTTGACCTGGTGATCTTAGTAAACTCTTAGAATTAATATAACGACAGCAGCACCCCAACCCGACGAGAGGAGGAAAGACCCGAGCCCAATAGTGGGGCATTATGGGTTTTTGATGAAGCTCCACCTTATAAGACCAATAGTGTTTCGAAACCATCCAGAAAACCCATTGAGATATACATGCAAAGTTTCATCTAAATCGGTCCAGTCGTTAAGGAGGAGTTAACGAACAAATAATAATAATATTTGTTTATTAGATGCCCAACGCAATAAAGAAACAAACATACAGAAGTATTATATAAATATGTTAATATTTAATTTGATAATGCCGTAAAGCGAAACCGGTCAGGTGTAAATAAAATGAAAATAGTGGACAAGTATATATACATTTTAGAATGAAAATCATTCTAGAATGTATATTAATATTTATTCCAGTATACTTTGATGTTACATTTAAGAATCACAAGTGTGTTCTCTTTTTGAATTTGCATAGTTGCTGTTACTGTCATAATGTTGAAACAAAAAAAAAACTTAAATTACAATTTTTAAATTTCTAGAAATTAAAAAAAATTGATACCTAGTATACATCTCATATAAATTCTTCAAATACTTGTCAACATCACTCTTGTCAGCTAATTTGGTCTGGATATACTTTTGAAGCTTCAGAAGAAAGATATTAAGCACAAATTTACTCATCACCTGGTCAGGGTTTGGAAAAACATTGCTTATTATTGTGTAGTTTTTCTTGCACAGTGGCAACACTGCTGAAAAAATGTCTTTCCCTAGAAGAGTGTTCTGTAAAACAAAATAGATACACATAAAATACTCTTTATTTAGAACTTCAGTATTTTAATTGAAGTAGTTATATAACTAAACAGTGAATAGTCTGTTTAACCAAAAATGTATGAAGCTACTGTACTTACCATTTGACTAGTTTCAATAAAGGCATCAACACACTGAGAGTATCCTTTGAAATTGGTCATTATATTGGCAATTTCCTTCATAGTTGCCATGTTGCCTTGATTCTGAGCTTTGACAAACTCATCAATAAGGTTTCTTTCAATCTCGTCATATTTGGCTTCTATTTTCTTCTTGGCAACTTCAAACTTGTCTGGAGGTAACTCTTGGGCAATGGTGTGTAGCTTTTGTATAATATCGGCTGCTTCATGTAACTGAAATTTAGAAGATTACGGTTTTAATTAAGTTTTCTAAGAATACCCTACTAACTTTGTGGCACATACGTTTTTATTTTGAAAGAATTGAAATCAGTTTCTTTATTTTTACTTAGAAAACCTTTTTATTGCAATATATATAAAGCCGAGTCTTCACTGAACAGAAGTTGCCAACTTTTGTGTTGTCTACACGTGTTGGTGACAGAAGTTAACTTCCTTGTGTTGGCAACAAATTTTGGGAACCCTGGAGGGTATAATAACACTAGCACTGAGACTATTAAAAAAATTAACTTAGGTTAGTAACTTTGATTGTCGCTGCTTGCCTTTTTTTTCATAAAAAGAAAATCTACCTGATTATCCTCTCTTCTGTAGGTTTACGAAACCGTTCATACATTTAAATTATTTTATATGTAACTCCATTGTTATGAGCTTAAATATTAATATATCAAGACTTGAAGCCATATCAGTTATTCTAGAATTCTATATTCCACAGAACATCACGACTAATGTTTGTATGATAAGCATGTTTTATTCATAATATCATACTTGTTGGTATATAACTATAAATAATATACCCAAAAGGATTTATTTTACAATTTTTGTCTGTCTGTCTTTTTGTTCCGGCTAATTTCCGGACCAATTTGGACAGGACTTTCACTGATAAGTAGCTATTGATATAAGGAGTAACTTGGCTGCTTTCTTTAAACTATCTTCGACCCGCAGCATTACTTGCAGTTAATGTTATACCCCGGGTTACACAGCGGGGCTCAAATAAGTGTATATGATTGTAGATTAAAACATACCTTATTAGGATCACTAAATAATTCAATGAGCACAGGTCCAGGACTTAAAAAGTGCGAGAGATGCGACAGAAGATCCCTGGCAGCAGCTGCTCTGGCTCGGGGTGCCCTTGCAGCACCAAGCTTTTCACCCACGTCTAGAGCTCTTCCACCGCACCGAGACATACGCTCATCTAAAGCGCTGAATACCCCAACACAATGCTGTAATGTTATGTAGAGATTTTTAGATTTTAAAGCCTATATTGCAAACAAGAGTGTTACAAATTATATTAATACATTTTAGTCTAAAACTACTATTTAATTGTTTTCTTCTATGTTTGCTTGCCCCTTGACATAGGCTTCCTCCAGATTCTTCCACTTTAGTTTGTTAAGAGCTATTCTTCTACATAGTGGTCCTGCTGTTTTTCTAAGATCATCTTCCCATTTAATTACTTACTTGTCTATTATTATTACAATATGTAGAGATAAAAAAGTTTATTTGCCCAAAAACTTGAGTATACAGAGTATGCAAGATGTTAAATTAAATAATGGGATAATGAGTAACCGTTTTCAATAATCTGTAATTAATAAATTGGATTAAAATTACTATCTTTACGATAAACAATTTGACTTGTAGTGTATTGCCTCAATAGTGCAGTGGTACCATATACAACTGCTGTGCTTGAGGTCTTGGATTACATTCATGGGTCGGACCGCATGTTTGTAGGTTCTGCATATATTTTTTCCAGAGTTTGGGTCTTTCCTATGTTTAATATTTAAATGTATTTACAAAAAAAGGATATACGAATTCTATCAGTCAATCTGGCTGTCATAGCACAAGCAACTGAAGCTAGATAGCGTTGTGTCAGATGTCAAAAAAACGGAAAAAAATGAAATTACACATGGACAACCCACCTTTTATCTTCTATCTAAAACTAACAAAATAAAGTCTATATTATTCAATTATAAACATACCGTATGTTGGTCCATTATTTCAGCTAACTTTGCTCCATATAATTTTTCTTCTTCTTGCACAGCTTGTTCTAGTCTGGTACACTTTCTTTCCTGTCTTTCTTGCAGAACCTGTTTGTGACATATGGACGGTAAAGTCAGTAAAGGAGCTTATTTAGGATTTGAGCATGTAATAACAATATCTACATAAATATATTGTGACTAGATACAATAAAATTAAATGAAGCTAATACTAACAAAAAAACATATGTTTTGATAATTGAAAACCATACAGTATTGACACCATCACTATCTTCGTTATTTTATCTCTGACTAACCGACCCACGCAACCTCGTTTTGCATCTCCTATTGCCAGTAGTGTGATAATTTTCCCCCTTTTTGTAACATTCTTCATTGGTGCTCCGCTCCTGTGGGTCTTAGCGTGATGATATATAGCTTATAGCCTTGCTCGATAAATGGGCTATCTAACACTGAAATAATTTTTCAAATCAGACCTGTACTTTCTGAGATTAGCATGTTCAAACAAACAAACAAAGAAACTCCTCAGCTTTATATATTAGTATAGATATATATCTTTATTGTTTATTTACAAATTAGTTATTATCATCAACAGCCTTTAGTTCACTGGTTGTTAGTAGGCATCTTCTTAGAAAGGAGGTAATTCATAGCCATCTTCTTAAAAGCAGGTTTTGGACTAACATACCAAGCTAGTGATATCGGTCGGTTTATGGTTTAAATCAAGTAGTCCACCCATCTCTTAAGAGTGCTGTTGTCTTGCATACTTTGCTCCCTTACTCTGGTCTTACGGCAGCCATAGGATGAATATTAATAGTAATTCTAAATTTCAATTCTAATAGTTCAATTTCCATTCAGGACTAAACATTCTATAAATTATCTAAGGTATATTAATGTTTTATGGTTTGGTTACCACAGTACAAAATTTGCCTAGTGAGGAATCAAATATCGGTGTAGCTTAACAACTAATACGTAAACGATGATGATACCTTCAGATCTTGAATGGCTTGTGTAAAGATGTCGTGTATCATTTCAGGGTCAAACTGATCGTCTTTCAAACGGGACTCCTGCATACTTCGTCTCACCATCCTTTCAACGAACTCATCAGGATCAAATGGGTCCTATAATTAAAAAACAATAACAATATAAAATGTTACTTTATTTCTACTGCCATACAAGTTTCGGTCTAAAAATTTACTTGTTCCAATTCCTTCATGTATTGGTTCATCATCTTGGAAGTTTTCTTTTTGTCTCAGGCAGGAAACTATAAAAACACGTTATAGTATCAGCACAAAGTATTTAAAACGCCTACTTCGATGACACTACTTTTTAGATTCACAAAACAGAACCTCTATTGACAAAACGACATTGACATTTAAATGACATTGTCGTTTCTTGTTGTTCAAAAAACAGTAAAAAACACAAATCTTCGTTTAATTGCCAAATCTTAAAACAAAAGTTGAACAAAATGTTAATTATCGCTTGTTGCAACTAAACTAACAAGCCTCTAATTACATTACAAAATAAAATGTGTCTCTTAAGATATTTTAACAATTATTTTTACGGGAATTAACGCGATCACTTATTAAAAGGTATTACATACCTATCATTATGATTTACCTGACGGAAAAATAATTGTTAATTTAACATGGAATGCGAAAGTTTAAAAGTTTATGATATTTGTTGAACAATGGAAACATTCGCATTAAAAGAGCCTTTCTATTCACCGATTTCCAATAATTAAAAAATAATAATTCAAATTGTGTTTCTGTGGGGGATCAGTGCAAGTAAAACCCAATAAACGATAATATCGAAACACATTTGATATGGATATTTTTATTCTAATACCTATGACATGTACAATTCAATAGTAAGTTATTTTTCTTTTATTTATGACATATATAATATAATGCAGACAGGCATAAATAGTGGCTACGGAGGTGTGCAACTCCTTACGTTATCACACTCCTCTTCACAGCTCACGAAGCCAACCCTAGACTGCTTCGTAGTTTTTCAAGTCTCGGACCAGCGAGGGGTTTGGTTAGCATGTCTGCTTCCATCTTCTCGGTTGGAAGGTATCTGACCTTTATTTTTTCTTCTTGAATACAATTTCTAATAAAATGCATTTTTAGATCAATATGTTTGGACTTTGATGTCACCATTTCATTCTGACTAAGTTTAAGGGCAGCTTGATTGTCATTCAATATAACTATACTCTGATAACTGATCCCTATGCCTTTCAAAATACCTTTTAGGTTAATAGCTTCTTTTGCAGCTTCAGTCAGTGCCACATATTCCGCCTCTGCGGTCGACAAGGCTACGCTTCTTTGCTTTTTAGACATCCAGCTTATGGCCGTTCCTGCAAATTTAAAGCAATATCCCGAAAAAGATTTTCGGTCAATCTTATTTGATCCCCAATCTGCATCTGCCATGCCGTATAATTCTTTTCCAGTCTTGTGGAACACCAGACCAACACTCTGTGTACCTTTTAAGTAACGTAATACTCTTTTCAGACATTTAAAATGTTCTTCATCATAGCAGTCGTTGAACTGGGAAAGGTAGCTTATAGCAAACATTATGTCTGGTCGAGTTGCAACCGCTATAAACATAAGAGTGCCTATTAAATTTTTGTACGGAAGGCTCTTTGTTTGATTTCTTTCTTTTTTCTGTAAAGCAATGCCTAGTTCTATCGGTGTAGATACTGGTTTACAGTCCTCCATTCCATACATCTTGAGGGTATCTAATATTAAATGTTCTTGGTACAATTTTATTGTATCTTGGCCGTAAGTAATGTCAATGCCCAGTAACCGCTTCGGCTCGCCTAAATCTTTTAACTCGAACTTTGAGTTTAGCTGAGTCTTTATTTTTTGAAGTTCTGTAGGGCTAGAGTAGGCAATCAAAAAATCGTCAACGTAGATGGCTATAATTATTTTTGCTCCTCTTATCTCTAGTCTATATAGACATGGATCTGCCTCTGAGGGAATGAAACCAATATTTTTTAATTCTACGTCAAGTTTCTTATGCCACTGCCTCCCAGACTGCTTTAGGCCGTACAGAGATTTCATTAAATGACATACTTTGTCTTTGGGAGTTAGTTTTATATCCCTTAACATATCTTTTGTTTTATTGTAAACAGTCAGGTCGTCATTTCTGCTTTCTTCGACTAATATTTTTGTCAAATACTCTTCTAAATATTCAGGATATTTCATAACTATATGTTCTTCCAATTCACCATTCAAGTACGCTGTTGTTACGTCTATTTGGTTTAATTTTAGATTTTCTTCCATAGCAATTGCAATGACAGATCTGATTGAACTTAATTTAGCGACCGGAGCATATGTTTCATGATAATCGATGCCTGGCCGTTGGGAAAAACCTCGTGCTACGAGTCTCGCCTTTTTCTTTATATTATTGTCTGGTCCTACTTTATTACGTAACACCATTTTATAATCTACTTCCTTCATTTCTTTATCTTTCTTTTTTATTTTCCATGTACCGTTTTTCACGTGTGCTCTAATTTCATCTTTTATTGCATCGTGCCAGTAGTTATCATATTCATCTCCATCAGATAAGAGAGATATTTCAGATAATAAACTTTCTTCAGTATTATTTACAACAAAATCCTTTGTCCACGCTGGGAGGTGCCTGTTTCTTTGTGGCCTCCCATGAACAGGTGTTTCTTCATTTTCTGAGGCATCATTGAAAGAATCTTCAGAAGATTCATAGCTTTCAATGCTGACAGGGCTTTGTAAGTTACTATCATTTTTATTTTCTATAAATTCGATTTCTACTGGTTCATAATTTTTATTGTACTTATTTTTAGTTTTATTTACATCTTCAGGTGATGATGAACATTGTTGTTGCTCCACTTCATTTATGAGATTCTCATAGTTTTGAGTATTTTCCTCATAATACATTTTATCTAAAACTTTTATATCCCTACTTATAACTATATCATTATCTTCAGGTATGTATACTCTGTAGGCTTTTGAGATCATAGAGTATCCCACAAATACACCTTCTTTGGTATTTTGGCTTAATTTGCCTCGCTTATTATTTTTTAAGATATGCGTTTTCCTGCCAAAAACATAAAGATGATTACCTGATGGTGTTTTATTTATCCATTTTTTAAAGGGGGTTTCACCTTTCAAAGTTTTAGAAGCGGTTCGATTGATCAAGTAGTTGGCAGTAGCTATTGCTTCTGCCCATAGCTTTTTAGGAGCATTTGCTTCGATCAAGAGACATCTGGCTTTTTCCAACAATGACCTATTTTTCCTCTCACTAATCCCATTTTGTTGTGGAGTGTATACAGTTGTCAATCTTCTTTTAATGCCATGTAATTTTAGAAAATTATCAAACCCTTTATTGCGGTATTCTGTACCGTTATCTGACTGTAGGTATTTTATTCTCTTATTGTGAAGCTTCTCTACTTCACTTTTATATTCCTTGAAGTATGAAAGAACCTCATTTTTCCTTTTTAGAAAATATACTTGACAATAGCGTGTGTTATCATCTATAAAAGTAACATAATACCTCGATCCTGCCATCGTTTCACACTCAAATGGTCCACAGACATCGCTATGTACTATTTCTAAAACTTCTGTGGTGTAGAGTTCATCATGTCTTTCGAATGGTAATCTTGTAAATTTCCCTTTGATGCAGGTCTCACATATATCAAACTTTTCATTAGATAATTTTAAACCATACAAAAGGTTGTCTTTTGCCATTTTTATCAAATCTCTTTCATTTATATGACCAAGTTTTCGATGCCATTCCATGATGTTATTTTTTGTTTTTGTAGTGTATTTAGCAGTAATAAATTCTTTTTCGTCAGATTCAATATAATATAGCCCATTTTTTCTGTGAGCTGTCAATGTTATTTTACCATTATTTTCAATAACATATGCTTTATTCTTTTCGAATAAAACCTTGTGACCTTTATCGGTTATTTTACCCACTGACATAAGGTTTATTGATAAGTCTGGAACGTATAAGGTTTCACTAAAATTATAACCTTCTTTCTCTACATTTATTTTGACTGTTCCTTTACCTTGAATTCCACTTGTGTATTTATTTGATGCCATCTTTAATGTGCCATTCTCAGCGGTTAAATTTAAAAACATTGATTTGTTAGCGCACATGTGCGATGAACAACCACTGTCAAGACACCAAATTCTTTCATTTGAACTTGGGTATGCAGTACTTAGGCAAACATTATAAATGTTTGATGCTTTACCTTTTCCTTTTTGACTTATGTTTTTCTTATTTTCCCAACACATCTCAGTAGAATGACCTTTCTTTTTACAATTTTTACAGTACAGTTTTTGTTTATTTTTCTTGGAATAGTATGCTTCCTTCTCAGGTTTATCATTACTATTTCGAGCTTGACATTCCTCAAGAATTTTGACTTTTAAGTCTTCTGGATTTGGCAATGTATCCCTGGATTCAATAGCTATCCTAAAATTCTCGAATGTAGTCGGCAAACTATACAGTAACATAATACTGAGTAATTCCGGTGGTATTTTTATATCCATGTCAGCAAGTTTGTCAACTATGTCCATGAAATTATTTATATGATCATGGATGTCTTCATCAGCATTCATGCGTTTTAAGACAAGTTGTTTTAATAGAGTAGCTTTTCTAGCAGGCCCAGCACTTTGGTAAGTTGCTTTCAATTTATCCCAAACAGCTTTTGCGGTGGAGCAGGCTTTTATTTGTTTTAACTCCGATGGTGACAGTAAAAGCAAAATGTCCGCTCTTGCTTTTAGATCGTCTTTTTGAAAAACATGTTTTTCTTCTAGAGTTGAATTTGGCAATAATTTTCTTTCGCCACTGACGATGTCCCAATAGTCATTTTTGATCAGGACCGCCTGTGCTTGCATACACCAGGTATCATAATTTACCTTGTTCAGGAGTTCAATATTCCGATAACTCGATATATTCATTTTTGACTTATCCACGGGTTACACTTACACATAACCACGCTCTGCTACCAATTTGTGGGGGATCAGTGCAAGTAAAACCCAATAAACGATAATATCGAAACACATTTGATATGGATATTTTTATTCTAATACCTATGACATGTACAATTCAATAGTAAGTTATTTTTCTTTTATTTATGACATATATAATATAATGCAGACAGGCATAAATAGTGGCTACGGAGGTGTGCAACTCCTTACGTTATCACAGTTTCTGATAACCGTCTTCGACTCATTAAACATATTGCTCTACTCCACCTCTCGAACTTAACCCCTTTTGATTACGGAACCCTAGTTCCGTAATCAAATGGCAAAAACGGAACCTTATGTATTCGTCTTCGATTCGCATCCGCATCCGCAAATGCGGAGCTTCTGCATAGATTTGTACATCTGCATCCGCATCCGGATCCGCAACAATCGATATTTTGATGATGACAAATATAGAGAAAGACAGACATAGATTGTATCAGGAACGTCTTTAGTTACGTATAGTCGTATAGTACAAGGTGAGCGGTGCATACGGGCGCAGCATTGTTAGGGTGCCAGCCACGGCACTTTTAAACTGCCTCGTTGATCTCGCGGTTGCCGTGTACGACTGCTGATCGTGAGGTCTCGGGTTCGATTCCCGGGTCGGACCAAATGTTTGTATGATCTACAAATATTTGTTTTGGAGTTTGGGTGTTTTCTATGTATAATATGTATGTATTTACAAAAAAAAAGTATATATGTATTTGTATCAGTTGTCTAGTACCCATAACACAAGCTCTGCTTAGCTTGGGACTAGATGGCGTTGTGTGTGAGACGTCCGAAATATTTATTATTATTATTATTTATTATAATTAAATAAATCTATGTGCTCATTGAAGCTCGCTACCCTTACTAAAGGGCGCCAAAGTAATGATTGTACTCGGGCGCTTCACTGGCTACTAGCCAGTGAAGTCAGTGCTAGAGAGACTTCTGTTCTGGATTGTATAGTTTCCAGCAAAGGTCATTACCAAATAAGTTGAACCGATGTTGGACCTACTTTGATTATCATATATTTAACAATAAAATATGGGTACTTTTAGAGGAAGTTCGACCGTTTCTATATTCTTTTTTCTTTCTAGATAGTTGATTTTTAGGTACTTTTTTTAAATATCACTAATCCTGAAAAATGATTTATATCCTATCTAATAAACCAAGATCACTATTATTTGCGAAAAATTGCTAGACTTATGTAAGTGACGGGGCACATTACTTGCAGAAACGACTGCCGATGGGTCCATAGAGTTCATAAGTGGCGACAGCATTGGTAGCCTGATCACAAATTGGTCCGACAACCTGGTGCAGGGTGTGAGTACGTTGGTTGGCCCACAGCACAGTACCGGTGGTTGAGGAGAATCTCAGGAGAGGACTAGGTACATCCTACACTTGGCGTCTTTTGGCTGAGATTTTTAATTCTTTTGATGTTAGTTTGATAGTCTATTTGAGTACAATTACAAGGTTTTTTTGTTTCAAACAAGTATTTAATTGAATCATAACTTCAGATGTAAATACAGGTAGTTAAGATTATTATCAACCTAATTCACATAGTAATACACGAAATTGTAGCTACGCGAATGATAGTTTTCTGAGCGCTGGATTTTAAGCTAGCATTGCTGACGTACCTACGACATCTCTAAGGAACTTACGGTTTACCGTGGGAGAGCCACGCTTCGCCATGAATGGGCCGTCTCGACCGGAGTGATACCACGACCTCACAGAAAACCGGTGTGAAATAGTGCTTGACCTGTGTTTCACCGAGTGAGTGAGGATACCGGAGGCCCATAACCCAAACCCCCTCCCCCTATCTCCCCTCCCAATCCCTCAAAGGCCGGCAACGCACTTGAGACGCCGCTGGTGTTGCGGGTGTCCATGGGCGGATGCAATCGCTTACCATCAGGGGATACGTCTGCTCGTTTGCCGGCTAATTCCATATAAAAAAAAAAACTAGAAAAGTAGGAACGCCTAAATGTCATTTTTTTTAATTTAATAATTAGACATATTTTTTCACTTACATTACAATTCTCTTTAGTTGACATCGAACATCATGATAAAATTTATATTGTGGATTTCTAATTTGTTTTTAGTAATAACTTTAACTCTTAGACTGACTTATAGATTTCTAATTAGGTACACACTGCTTGAAGCTTACACATTTGAAATTATTTACAACTGGAGACTAAAACCAATAGATATTAACCTAAACATAGATTATTATTTATCAACATAGAATCTTTTTAATGATATTTAAGACAGGCTTTTCTGAAAAAAAACATCATTTTAATTTTAGAAACAAAAGAAAAAAGTCATCCATGTAGCAATTACGTCTTTTTGGAAGATTTCTTACTAGTGAAAGCGTTTTTTATATCCAAATTCTTTGTGATGAAATGTTTTAACAAAATTTTGTGCGTGCCATTGAAGAATTATTAGAATAACATCGATTTACTCTCTTTGATGAGAGTTGTGCGGAAAGCTCATATCAATCGTAAAACTAACATTTTGACAGGTGGGCGACTGAAACCTTGGGCATACGTGAGTAGTGAGATGTCCAATGTATCCTAAACGGGTTAGGATAAAGTCGATAGAGCTCAATGGCTGAGCGCCTCAGCCCTCGAAGCTCCGAGGTGAATGCCTTGGAACAACGAGGCTATCTCATCGGCAAGAAAATCGGACAAGGATCATATGCAACCGTCCACCTAGCTGAGTACTGCGATGCGTCCAGCCCAAAGCGGATGCATCTCGCATGCAAAATATTCGATAAGGAAAAAGCACCTCGAGATTTTTTAGAAAAGTTTTTTCCACGTGAACTTGATATCTTAACTAAGATCGAAAACCCCCACATTATTCAAGTGCACAGCATTTTACAACGTGGACCGAGAGTGTTTATCTTTATGCGTTATGCAGACAACGGGGATTTGCTGGATTTTATAAAGCGAAATGGAGTTGTGCCAGAAAATCAGGCAAAACTTTGGTTTAGACAAATGGCTAGTGGCTTACAATATCTGCATAGCAAGAATATAGCTCACCGTGATCTGAAATGCGAAAACATACTCTTATCACGAAGATTCAACGTGAAGTTAGCAGATTTGGGTTTTGCTAGATTTTGTACTGATGGCGATAACCGACGTGTACTCAGCCAAACTTATTGTGGATCCGCAGCCTATGCTGCGCCGGAGGTGGTGAGCGGCACACCTTACAATCCTAAACTAGCCGATGTATGGTCTCTCGGTATTATACTTTTTATAATGCTGAACGCTTCTATGCCATTTGATGACACTAACCTACGCAAACTGCTCAAGGACCAAATGTCACGCAACTGGGTGTTCAGGTCCAGGATTCGCGAAACAGTATCAGCGGCGGCCAAGTCAATTGTGAGGCATATTCTGGAACCGGACATAACGTTGCGATTAACTTTGGATCGAGTTCTATCCCATGAGTGGACTAGACCACGCAAGGATAAAAGCGCAAGTCTGATGGGGCGCTTAGTGCAATCGGCACCATCAGCTCCTCATTCACCCGGGAAGCGTGAGCACGACGAAGCTGGCACATCGGCTGGCGCACGCGTGTCGGGTGACCACCGCGAGACGGAGCGTGAACGACACGACGACATCAATATGCGTTCACACGACTGACGCACACATATACAATGCCAAGATAATGTTTACGCAAAAAGTGATATAATCTCGAAATAGTTTTGAACATCAAAAATAGGAAATTTACTTTATTATTTTGATTTTTTTTTACAATTGACGACTTAATTATTGTTGGTCGGCAATAGTGAAAATAAAGGTTTTGATATAAAACTACTTCTTTTATTAAATAACTATAGAATTTCGTGACTTTCATACAATTTGCTACATAGTTTATATTATTCACTGAATTTAGCCTGTATCAGTATTATGATAATTGCTTTCAGATTTATTATCACATTTCTTAAGTAATTTAAATGTAATTCACAAATTGATGAAAGTCCGTTACAAATGCCAAATTGTTGAGATCAAAGCTTAAAGGCCTAAAACGGACCGGTAAGAAAGATGATACCTGAGAAAATGATTACATAATTGAATTTTATAGGGACGATTAGTTTCGTTGGAGATCTTAAGTATCAAGCCAAAGGTAGTGGTGGGTTCGATCCCACCCAGGACAGAATTAAATAAGTGTGCGATAAGCACGATAATTTGTTGTCTGGGTGCAGGATATCTGTAATGTAGGTACCTATTTAATTAGAAATTGAGTGTCTGTGTGGAGAATATCTGAAATATTAAGTATTTAGAAATATTTACAATATTATATTATTTGTCAGTAGCATATTATAGCACAGTCTCTGCCTTGTTTGAGATACTCTCTTGTGAGGCCTTAATTACCGCCGCTAGTTGAGATACAGCCATGTAACAAATAATAATATCCAGCGTCACTTGACAATAAATATCTACTTTTTCTTAAAAAAACAGGCTTAGGAATGCTATGTCTTGGGGGACTTTACAAACATACAGGAAACGGACACAAAAAACATTATAGACTCCGAACAACGATTTGTGGATCACACAGTGTTGTCCCATGTGTGGTTTAAACCCGCGATACTCAGTGCAGTAGAAAGCGGCGTGGCGACCACTTAATCTGCTAGGCCAACCGTGCAGTCAAATACTGCAGCAAACTCGATGGGAAATACCAGTACCTACTGCCCGCAATACTCAGTGCAGTAGAAACCGGCGTGGCGACCACTTAATCTGCTAGGCCAACCGTGCGGTCAAATACTGCAGCAAACTCGATGGGAAATACCAGTACCTACTACCCTCTCGCAGAAGACCAAAGTAACAAGTAAAATTTTAACAAAAATAAAACCGACTTCAAGGTTTGACTCGATTTCTCTTAAATGACATCATCAGATCTTAGTGTCCTTATCATGGTACCACCGTTGGGATATCTCGTTTCCATTAAAAAAAGAATCATCAAAATCGGTTTATAAACGTCGGAGTTATCTGCGAACACACATAATATATATACTCGTATATATGGTCGAATTGAGCACCTTCTCCTTTTTTTGAAGTCGGTTAAAAAGTGACATTTGGTCTGCCGAAAGTTCCTTTTTTGGTCACAATGCAAAGTGTGATTGCCTAAGTCATAATATATTCATCCCAATTCAAAATTTTTCATGTCATCTGCTTGCTTCTATCAGCTATACGCGAATAAATTTGTGAGTGGAGCATTTCCTTCGGCGCGGCGTGAAGATCCACCCATCCAAGATTTAAGTAATTGTCGCTGGAAGTTCGAGATTGATTTCCATAATTTGTACCTGTACCTAAACTAACGTAGTGAACTGTAACGTAACTAAAATATAACATAAAAAAAAATAAAAACAAAGAACTCGACTAGAAGTTAACAGTCGTGGTAAAATTTATATAGCTTATTTCACCCGGGCCATTATATGTTACCAATCTAGTGACACCTCATTCATTAAAATCGAGTTAGTAGTTTAGACGCTACGATAGAACATACAAATATTCATAGACTGTGTGATAGATTACATAGTTTGCTAAGGAGGGAAGTGGACTTATCATCGCTTATCATTTCCAACTCCTCCTGTCTTTCTTCTGATTAATTTCGTTGCGGGTTCCAAGACAGTTAATTTTCTTCCTGGGACTTCCCGAGTGTCATAAGTTGGTGTGTTCGTGGGTCACTGCTGTTGATCCTGGTGTACAGGAGTTACAGTGGTGGGAATGTGTGCGGGATTAGTCCCATTAAAAAAGACTGTGTGATACATAAATTCTGCTTCTGAGTCTAGGTACTCCTTGTGTCAGTTTCATAATTATATGTTTGTACAGTTCTCCGAGACACAGAAATATTCCTAACGCGGAAGTTCTTAATAAGAAGAATAAAATACATTCCCGAACTAAAAGAATGTTCCTTGGTCTGAGTCCCTTCGACAATTATAAACGTAAAAAGAAATACTTTAATTATACTCGTACTCCTCATGTTGCCAGACATCTAATTGTTTCTCTGAATTCCAAAGCACTGCGGTATCTTTACGTTTATTTATATAAACATTTATACTTTATTTACCAAGTGAAGTTATGTAAAGGTAATCTTATTAAATGCATGTTAAATTCTTACTTTAGTAAAATTTAATGTAGTAATTATATTACATTTTTTGTTATGCATTGTTTACTTGATCGAATAAAAAAAACTGGTCAAGTGCACCTTGAGTTAAACGCAGTGTAAGGTCCCGTAGCTTATTACTCTACCTATTCTTTCTAGATATTATCTCATTTTCTAGTCATCGGTTTTCTTTATCCGTATTTTATATTTAGCACAGTTTTGTGCTACGTATTGGTCTATTTAGGCCATTTCAAGTCTTTTTCAGCCTAGGTCAACCAGGAGGCACGTGGTCTTCCACGCAATCGTTTCGTTTATTGGTATTTATTATTAGTCTAGGGGCAAGCTTTTGGACTGTATATATTTTTTCTTTTTTGTTTGGCCCTGCCAAAATGACTCTACTCTACCTGATGGAAAGCATAAGCAGAATCCAAGAGTGGTGGTCACCATAGTCACTGCGAATGCAGACAATACAACAATGCAGCATGGTGACCCACACCATGGCGGCCTGGTGATGCTTATAAATCATTGGGCCTCGGTCTCGCACTCACTAACGAAACACGAGAGCACTGCTGCTGTCATTTCACGTTGATTTTCTGTGCGAGGTAGTACCGCACATCACGCTCACAATCAAGCTTTCCGCCTGTTCGGCTGCCCCTCAAGGTATAATGTAATAATAATAATCTTTATTTCGTAAAAACATAACCTTTACATAATAGTCACAGATGTTCTAGCTAGGCTACTTAAATAGCCTGTATTAAGAACAAACTGTTGCTTAGTTCCATAAAAATTAAAAAGGCACAATAACATATTATAATTAAACATATTTTAATAAAATTGCAAATTGTTTTAAAATTAAAAAAATAAATTACATTAATTTGTGTGTTTGTTTGCGTGCACGTGTGAGTGTGTGAGAGTGGGTTTGTGTGTGTGAATTGTTTATGTGTGTAAATTTATGAAATTACGTAGCTATCATACGCTTTTGATAACATGAAGTTTTCGGTTTCCGTATAGTTTTTTTTCGAAAGGTATTCAGTAATTTGAGGTTTTATTGAAGCATATGAGGATTTGTGTATCGGAAATATTTGGTTTACTTTATTGTATAGAAGTGGTCCCAGGTAGTATAAGAATCGTTTTGTGAAGGTAAAGTAAGTGCGAGGTGTAGTGTAGATCTTGATTCTTCGTTTAAGCATAGCCTGGTCAAGTGCCTGTGGAGCTTGAGTGTGCTGGTGGAGTACAGAGCTTAATATGAATAGTTGTCGAACTGTAAGCACTTTGCAGTTTTGGTATAATTCGGTAGTGGGATATCGTATTGGGCGAAAAGTAGCAACTTTAAGTACGGCTCTCTGAGCTACCTCCAGTGGTTTTAAAAGCGTTTTAGCGGCACCACCCCAAGTTGTGATACAGTAGCAAATTATTGATTGACACATTGCATAATACACAGTACGAATGATGTGAGGATTGGCAATGTGTCGAAGTGTTTTAAAAATGTAGATGAGTTTACGTACTCGGTTTGCTAGGTGTGTAATATGTGATATGTAGTATAATATGCTCTAAGCTTGAAGCTGTTTCCAGCAGTGGATGTTTCTCGGCTCTGATGATGATCATAAACTATAAAAAAAATGGCAGTCATAAGGACTGCTTAAAGAAGTGACAACTTATAACTTAGAATGTTATTCGTAAAATTAATATTTTAAATTAGAAATTTCATCATGTCGGTGACGGTAACGCGAACTCATAAGATTCTGCTCTACCAAAAAGTGCTCAACGCGGCTAAAGAAGTTTCCACTTCGAAAATAGTAATTTTGAACCATACAATATAAGCAAAGGGAAACTTAATTTTTATGTAAATACTAGTTTTAGCCCGACCGCATGTATATCGGTTATAGCGATAAAAAATAACCTATTTCCTTCCTCAAGAATCTAAGTAACTCAATGCCCAATTTCATTGAAATCGGTACAGCGGTTTAGTCGTGTTTAAACGTAACAGACAGACAGATAAACAGAGAAAGTTAATTTTGAATTTATTATATCAAGTATCTATTTAGAAACACAAAAAACACAAAAAATATTTTAGTACACTGTTTATTCACATTTATACATTCGCACCGGCTCTAGGTCTTCGTAAACCGTTGTCTTCGCCGAATCCTCGGTATTTACTGGCCCGAGAGAATCTCCAACGAAGACCTCACGGGGCGCTGCCGTGAAACGCCGTTCGACAAGCAGATCAAACGTCGCAAGGATTGGTCACACACTTCGTAGGGATTCCGATCATATCGCCAAACAGGCGCTCGATTGGAATGCTCAAGGAAAGTAATAACGTGGCCTTGTACAGTACAGTTGCCGACAAGGCGAGGTAGGTCGGGAAGACGTGGAGCGACCTAAAATGCAAAGCTCACGACCAAACGCAATGGCGGAATGCTCTGGACGCCCTCTGCCTTATCTAGGAGACATAGGACTATAAGTCAAGTCACATTGTTTATTGAGTTAGCAGTCATACAATCGATATTAATACATATTTACTGCGACAAAATACTATAAAATTCCATTGAAAAAAGAATCATCAAAATCGGTTCATAAACGACGAAATTATCCCCGAACACACATAAAAAATATAAAATAATAAATATATACGGTCGAATTGAGAAACCTCTTTTTTTTGAATACGGTTAAAAAGCAAGTTCACCTTTAGCTATAATTTCGTACGTCGGCAAACGCACCTGATACCAGGTGTAGAAAATTGTTATTAACTTTTTGTAACGATCGTAGTAAACGTCAGGTTCTTGCACGGAGGACACAACGACATTGATATAAGTCAAATGAATTTTTTCTGGAACCTGAAACACAATAATATTTGGTGATGTAAAATAGAGAATTTAATTTAATTCGTAATGGGAATGATAGGAAAGGATAAAATAATTCCATTTATTTTGAACAACTGACAAAACGGCTTCTAGGAGTAGTTTCGAGCTAAGGAGCTTGTTCTATGGTAAAATAGAGACTATTATACTATTAATATATTATTTAGTAGTTGGAATAACAGTCGATAGACCTTAAAATATGAGTACAATGTTAAACTCATCTCTAATAGTGGTACCCGGAGGACCGAGCTTTGCTCGCTATTTTTGTTTGGTAATTTTTTTAAAAATGAATCGTAGCTAGATTGATCTATCGCCCCCAAACTCCTTCATACTAAATTTCATGAAACACGTTGGAGAACTTTTCCCCAGATAGATTACATACATAACTATATACAAAAATTGCTCGTTAAAAGGTATTAGATAGGTAGATTAAGGTAACAAGAAAATACGGACAGACAGGAAGCTCCTTGTCGATCCGCATAACGTTATAAGCAATTGTCATGTAACCTGGAATCGGCAGTTCAAAGTTATGTATGTAGGCATAATATGCGATGTAGATCTTGGTCCAGGACGTTTAAATAGAACCATTGTATTAACTGCGTGGTTGGGCTAGTGGTTTAAGCGGAAAGTCTTTATAACAGCAGTTCCCGGATCCCTCCCGTCTCAGGTTCAGAGTGGCACACCGTGTGGTTTTAGTCGGTTCGATTCCAACACACCGCCCCGCCGCAAACCCCGGTGGGGTGACGGCCCGAGGGAGTTTCCACACGTAAAACGCGACCGCTTACACCAATTCCTTTTTTGGAAGTGGTTTAAGCGGTCGCTACACCGCTCTTTACTGCGCCAAGTGTTGAGGGTTCAAATCCCACATGGGACAACACTTTGCGTGATCCACGAATTGTTGTTCTGAGTCTGGGTGTTCTTTATGTCCGTTTCATGTATGTTTGTAAAGTCCCCCGCGACACAGGATTTGTATTTATAATGCGGGAGTTGACTTTAAAAAAGTATTGTACTTGTTACAAATTGTATCTGCATATTTATAAAGTTAATATATTTAAAAAGGGTTTATTTTCTATCAAGGAGGAGAAGCATCATAATACAGGGTTACAGGTGACAGTTCTTTTAAAAGATTAAGTTTTTTTTTGTGTATGTACATTAATTACTATACTTACTGGTATATGCACATGGGTAGTCCAAGTAGCAATTTCGCCGTTAGAATTGTAGAATATTTCGCCATGATCCGTGCCTAGATTTGAAAATAATTAGTTTAATTGTACTTTAAATACTTAAACAAACGATCTGTTGTCGTTAAAATTGATAGGGAACTTGGAAATTATTCGTATAATTTATCATACTACCCGATATCACAAATAACACAAAACTAGGAAATGTGGCGATGACATTTCTAGTAAATAGATAAAAATTTACTACAAATAAAATGTCTACCTATAATATGGAATAGAATGAAAAAAGTTGGTTAGTGTGTAAAAGAAGATTAAATTAGATTAAACTAAGATTCTTCGTAAAATTTTGAGAACACGACAAAAGACACAAAACTGAAGCTTCTTACTTCTGCCCCAACTCCTGGCTGTTCTCCCTTTGTATTTAGTAAATTTACTGATTGTGATGTTATGAAGAGCATAGTATCTATTAGTTCGAAAGCGGTAGGTTCTGACTATCTAAGCCGTAATATATCCTCCCGATCAAGCTGAAAAATTTCCTGTCATATGTCATGTTCCTATTCCCAAAGGCTTGAAAGGATACTCAAATTGTATCCATCTTCAAAAAGAAATATTATAAATAAGTAAGATTAATAAATAGAGAAAGATACCAAAAGTGAACATATATTCCTTAGCCTGAATCCCTTCGATGATTACAACCATCAAAAGAAACAATTTAAGTAAATTCCTCATATTGAAAGACGCCTAATTTCTTCTAGCAATTATTCTAAGTGACGCCAATCAGCTGGTAATGTTAATAAATATCTACATACTAATTTCATACGGATGTTAATTACATAACAATTTTTATCGCGAATTGTTAATATATTCGAATGAAAAGAAATGGTCAAGCCATGCTCAGTGTCGCATGGTTCCGTACTTTAGTACTGTACTAACTACCTTTTTAAACGAAAACTAGTTTTATTTAAATATTTATTATCGAATAATTTTACACAAAAGTATTTACATATTAAAACCTAGGCTTCTTTTACTATTGAGACAGTGATATAATTTGTTTAACGGGATATTAACAATTATTTTTAAGGGAATTAACGCGATCACTTATTAAAAGGTATTACGTAATACCTTTTAATAAGTGATCGCGTTAATTCCCTTAAAAATAATTGTTAATACATCATGGAACGCGAAAGTTTAAAAGTTAGTATTGTTTAACGGGACTTGTAGGTAAGTCGAAACCACGTCGAAACCAAGTGAGTTACACATTATCAAGTTAAAATACCTACTCCTAATAAATTGTATATAATTAGGTGACTATTCTTAACCCCTGCCCCTTAATTCTGAAACCATTAGTTGAAGACTAAAAAAAATCAAAAGCGATATCTCTACAGAACTTCGACATCATCTAGTACCATGGGTTTGAAGGTTTAATAGCCTGCTACAAAAATTGTTGTTCACATGTATGTACAGACTAGACAATAGGGTACATCACCCATACGATAGCACAATCAATATTATAATATTAGTTATATAACACATCAATATACCTAAAGTGTATGTTGTTAAACAATGTGAAAGTTATAAGTAGAATCTATAATTTGTGGTACCGTACCCCATTGTAGGGCCAAAAGCTACGAACAGCATCCACAACCGAACTAGGTGAAACCTGTGTTTCAGCATGTGGCGCCACTCCCCTTAGGATTTATTACAAGACTAGTCTATTAAGTAAGATTAGGGAAAACAAGTATTCTAAGGCTAAGTTTGTGTAAATGATCCTCTCTTTGTGTATAGTGAAAGTGTACGAGTCTGAGTGTGAGAGGGTGTGTTGAAAACTTGAAATTTTTAACTGAATATTTAATTATGGTTACCTAACAAAACAAAATGTGCAAAGTAGATCCGTCATCGCAACACCGTCAGGAGATTCTCCGTTTCACGGTAATCCAGGCCTTGCAACCAAGACGTAACCTTTTTTTTACATTCATTTCTATTCAAGCTATAAATCGAAATTTCTCTATTTACTCTGTTAAAGATGAATGGACCCAGAAAACAGTAGAACCGCCCAATAAATGATGTGCGAAAAGATCTTCCCGCCTCACAGACCCTACCTCTGCGGCGGTTTATGTCCTTATGAGGATCATAAGGGAGTTCATCATACTGTTTCATAATTAGATCAACTAAAAATAATTGCCTAACCGTAAGAACTATCAAACCTCTGCTGCCGGTGCTGGCGTCGACTGCTGCGAATCCCGTGGATAGCACATATAACCAACGTCTCGATCTTAGAAAAGTTAAAAGTACCTAATCTGAAGGAAGCAATAAACAAAAGAGGTAAGTGCGTAATCATTTATTTGGTTCCATAGCGCTAAAAAGTTTTCAAACATATTATAAGTAAAAAAATGAAACAATATGTATAACATTGAAAAATAAAATCATTACTTAACAATCGTTTTGTAAGTACTTAATTGCTGTATGTTGGGCGTTTTATCGAAAATTAAAAATGTTTTCAATTATAGAAAATGTTTAGATAAATAACTTTTTATCACCAAACCATTATTTGATTCCGGGTACACGTTTTTAATTAGATTATTATAATTGGATGACCCCAATCTGTGATGGTGATTCGCTGATCGACATGTTTCGGTGATTACACCTTTGCTGAGTTTTAATGACGGCGTTACCGAGGTATCTGCCGGTAGGATCTTGACGTACGACGTGCATATAGTCATCACCTAACGTGAACTGAACCTGAGGAGGAGCTGCCCAGTCGCATACCACTGTCCCTTCGTAGTTCACTGTGGGTGGGTTGATGCAGAATAACTGAAAATTTTAAATTTTATTTCAAAAATTTAAATAAAATCAATTAGCGCGTAGAAAAAGCTGACTGGTAAGGATACGCAGAGTGTACATCATTATCATTTAAAACGACAGGTAGAATCTATACTATTATTATAAAGCTGAAGAGTTTGTTTGTTTGTTTGAACGCGCTAATCTTAGTAAACGCTGGTCCGATTTGAAAAATTATTTCAGTGTTAAATAGCCCATTTATCGTGGAAGGCTATAGGCTATATATCATCACGCTAAGGCCAATAGGAGCGGAGCACCAGTGAACAATGTTTCAAAAACGGGGGAAAATGTTCACGCTACGGGCAATAGAAGACGCATACGATGTTGCGTGGGTCAGCTAGTAATTTATAATTATGCTTCCAATGGTGCTTTGCCGGTGACCGCAGATGTCATGACTGAGTGGTAAAAACTGGTAGGTATTATTAAGCCGTTGGCACCTCTAGCAGGTGATACTTTACGAAAAAGAGTATGAAATATGAATTCTAGTTACAATCACGTTATCCGGCTTCGAAAAATAAATATTTCCTTTGATTTAATTACTAAAAATTTTTTTTTTTTTTTTATGGAATAGGGGCAAACGAGCAGACCAGTGGATATAAAAGCCTTGTATAGAGAGGAGGTTATGATCTACTTTTTAAGAAAAGGCCTATGCCATGCTGACCATGTTTATATTTACAGGACGGCATAGGGTGTCTGTCAAGTTTTTCTTCTCATTGCCGTGCTTTTGTCCTACGTTGTTTAATCCCTTAGTGGACCCTTACATCCACAGGATAAATAAGAGCACTGAACATGATCGTTCATCCCTTACCACTCAGACGGATATTTAATCAACGACGACTGAAATATATGATTAATAGGTGCCATATTTCCAGAAGGTTTTTAAATAGAGGAATATAATGTTTTGTCATGTAAAAACATTATTATCGGAGCAAAACAGGAAGAATATTTATCAATTCATTTTGCGTGTCCTTATCAGGTTGCATAATCTTTGTGGTTTCACAACCGAGTTACGCCATTCGTTTTCGTAAAATACTCAATACTGATGTCATTGGTTGTCGGTTTAATCTACAGGCAAGAACATGAGGTCTTACGGTATGTGGCGACTAATATGAATCCTACCTCTATGGGCGACTACCACTTGTCAACTTACAGCGCAACAAAAAACATACTACAGCTCCATCTATCAAAGATACACCGAACTACTAAGTAACTACTCATCCTGTATCGCAATATAGACATGTTGTGGTGAATTTCACAACAATTCTATATCGCCTGCGTTTATAAGCGCATCAATCTGTTTGCTGTGCATGTTTAAATCACACGATTGGTTAGTATTTCACTTTATCTATTAAACTCACATAATATTTATATAGGTAGAGTATTTTCTTTCACAATGTGCTCAATTGTGAGAAAATTTCAAAAGCTGAAATTAATTTTTCACTAGCTTTTGTCCGCGTCTCCACCCACGTGTACCTACCTATATCGGTTATCGCTACAAAAAGTGGCCTATGTTCTTCTTTAAGATCCAATATATCTCTATACCAAAATTAATCCAAATCTGCTGTGAGCTTTCACGGCTAACAGCTGAACAGATTTGGATAACATACAAACAGCGTTACTTTGAATTTATAATATTAGTATGGATTTGTTGATTTTTGTTTATAAATTGTAATAGCTCGGTATTTTTATTGTGTACTTACACGTTGGTAGGCTTCTCGCTGTCCGGGAGGAATATAAACTACCGGGTAGTCATAATTAAATTTGGCCTGATAGTCGGTACCTGAAAAATATTTTTTTATTAACATTTTCTTCTCGGCAACTAGCTATCCGGGTAATCTCTGGAACGGCTGGACGGATTTTGACGGGACTTTTTTAACTGGCAGGTAGCTGATGATCCAGGGAGTAACTTAGGCTACTTTTTTTTAGACTAACTTTGTTCCGCGGCGTTACTCGCGGTACCACAAAAACCGCTGGTAACACCGCGGGGTTCAGCTAATCTATACTAATATTTAAAGCTGAAGAGTTTGTTTGTTTGAACACGCTAATCTCAGGTACCGCTGGTCTGATTTGAAAATCACCTAGTTTAAAATAGAAACACTACTTAGCTCATGTCAAGATTATTATTAATGAATGTCAAAATTTACACTTTGTAAAATTTTCAATTTGATCAATTTTAATATTATTATTGTAGAAACAATATATCATAATTTAATTGTTAGTCGGGTACTTACGCAAAAACAAATTACGAGAAGAATTATTAAGAACATTTCATTGGTTTTATAATAAGAGATATTAATAGGAAAATGCACCTACGTACGTAAATACGTTAGTACGACCAATTCTTGCATATTTATTAATGTAACTAAATCTCGGAAACGGCTCCATCGATTTTCATGAAATATTGTGTGCAGGCGTATTTTGGAAGTAATAAATCGATTTAGCTAAAATTCATTTTTCGAAAGTTTCCAAAAAAAAGACAGGTACTCCAGGTACTATTTAAAATGGCCCAACGACTTCACAACAAACAAACCTCTTTTCTGTGACTTGAAAAAAAGATAAAGCTACCTGACGATTACACTAAATACCCTCAGATTGTATTCTATGTAATCTTAGTTAATAATAATAATAATCACTTTATTGTGGTGTAGAATAAAGTGATTATTATTATTATAGATTACTTACAAAAATAATTTAATGCTATGAGGTAATAATAATAAAATTAATTAGTAAAAACTTACTTTTCGTCACTTGTGTACAATGCGGTGGGTTAACAGTGGCAGTCAGCTTTCCTTTGACTATGATTGACATAATCAAAACGAGCAATGTCGAATATAGCTTCATCTTGTCCGGGTACTGTAAACCGTACTGTTCTAGTACACTTTAAATGTAATTGTGATATTTATATGCCCGGAACTGTGTCAGTTGTTCAAATTAGGGTTCAGTATTAGGTCAGTACTGAGCAGTTTTTATCTATAAATCTATACTCTATACAAATAAATAAAATTGGAGTGTATGTTTGTAATAATAAAATAACCGTTTATTAATAATGCATTTGTATGTATACACGAAACATGTAAACAAAATATTTTTTTTACAATTTTTGTCTGTCTGTCTGTTTGTTCCGGGTAATCTCAGGAACGGCTGCACGGATTTTGACGGGACTTTCACTGGCAGGTAGCTGATGATCCAGGGAGTAACTTAGGCTACTTTTTTAGACTAACGTTGTCCCGCGGCGTTACTCGCGGTACAACAATAACCGCGGGTAACACCGCGGGGTTCAGCTAGTATTACATAAAAATACGATAAAATATTTGAATCGATATTTATGAATGAGCTTACTGATGAACTTAGTAGTATAGTAGCAACTTTTATTGACGGATCAGAATAAAAACTCATTTGTGATTCATGTATTTCATTGTACCACCAAGTAGTGCTGTCTGTCCATTGTGGGATTTGAACCTACAACACTAAAGCGGCGAGAAAGCCACTATGCTATCGTTGTATAGAATTTTTCAAAGGTGGTGGTCAATTTTGATACTTTCACCATTTCAATATTTCTCTCGTGTGTTATCTTTCACAACTTGAAATAATCATTGTTCCAGTACATATAGGTAGGACTGCTTTATAGTAGGCAATAATTCTTAGGACTTCCAAGTGGTGATATATATCCTATCATATAATATACATGACGGAATACGAATTAGCCTATAGGTTTTTTTAAGAAAAGAATTTCATCCGGCATTTGTCTTTACCATTCTTGTATTATAATATTTGTATATCAAGGTAACTATAATTCAAACTTTCCTATTGAAAAAAATCTCAATTTTGTTTATCTTATTGTACGGGACCAAAGCGATTTAATATGAACGCCATGATTGTATTATTCGTTATGTTATAATAATATATCGCAGCCGTTATAGCCGTTATATTATAGCCGAGTACAAAATACCTACTGTTGTTTAGTTTTTATCACACAGTACTCCTAATTAGGTGTATGCGATAATCCAGTGGTATTTAATTTATAATTGCAAATTAACAAAACGTCGTACTAATTATTCATTACATTAATTATCAAAATCGATGAACTGCCATTTTATTACTTAAAGTATATATTTCACTGCTGTATTAGGCAACATTTTCAGTCACATCCTGTCATAATCTCTTTTAAAATCTTTCAATTCAAAAAAACAATATTGGAGTGTCTGTTTGTAATGTCAAAGTAATAGCTTTCATTAATAATTTTAAAGATTTTGTTTGTCTCTTTATTTTGGCTAATCTGTGAAAAGGCTTCTTGGAACGATTGGGATGTTTACTGACAGATAGCAATTGAAATAAGGAGTAACTTAGGCTACTTTTATTTTATACTAGCTTTACCCCGCGGATTTTGTAGTATAGGTACAATAACAACAGCGGGGAGCATATATTTCTAATTGAAAAGTTATATTAGTGTTAAAAGCCCAAAACCATCGAGGAAGGCTTTATAACATCACGTCACGACCAACAGAAGCTAAGTATCTATGAAAAATATTGCGAGAACCGGGTTTTTTTTCGTTTTGAGTGATGCAGATAAAGTTTCCTGACCCAAAAATAAAACTTTCCAATTGCCAAAAAAAAATATTAAAAAGAAAAGCGTTACAATTATTTTTATTGCGTAAACAAAGTAGACTTAAAATATTTAATGAAAAAACATCCATCCATTCATCTCTTAAATTAAAACTATAACTATACCTACCCCTTATTCATAAATTTAATTTAATTTTAAGAAACGGTCCTCTTTTAAATTCAATTTAAATTGACAACCTTAGAGTTGAAAATAATACAGAACCGTTTCTTTAAAATTTATGAACAAAGAATATTATATGTAGGTAGTTATATAACTTCGTCATCTTTGTTAATATCTTGGTCATCATCAGTTACATCTTCTTCTTCAGAATCTTCCTCAGAAACGTTGTGGATGTCCAATAGGTCGTAAAACAGTTCCGCGTGGTACATAGCGGCAGTCTCTACTTCCACCTCAGCTGCCGTCACTACATAATTATAAATTAAGGAATATGTAAATATTAGTAGATAATATTTAATCTATATCTTTATATATTCTTCTATAATTCTTCTGTGAGTGTGTATGTCACTGAACTACTCTCAAACGACTGGACCGATTTTGATGAAATTTTTTGTGTGTGTTCAAGGGGATCTGGGAAAGGTTTAGATTCACAATTTTGTCCGCTGGACAATGTTTTTTTAATTAATTTTTAATTTATTAGTAGTTATGGCAAAACGACGTTTGCCAGGACAGCTAGTATATATAAATGATTGAATCCCTATTTGCCTTGGTCACGACATCACGTGTGAACGGCTGAACCGATTTTGCTAATTCTTTTTTTGTTGGATAGCCCATTTAGCGAGGAAGGTTTTAGGCTATGTAACATTACTCTACGACCAATTGGAGCCGGGTATCGACCGAAAATGTTTGGTTGTTTTGGAAAAGAAAAAATATTTCTTATGGAGAGACGCAAATGAAGCTGAGCGGGTCAGCTAGTCATTAAAAATGCATATGGTCAGGTCTTGACCATATGCATATTTTTTTATTAAATTGGAGCTATTATACAGCTTATGTCACCTTGGCCATTCAATCGGTTCAATAGTTTAGACACTATGGGGAACATACAAACAAACATATAGACTGTCAAAACTATTAGGTACACTTCCTTTTGACTTCGCCTTAGTCGGGTATAAAACTTTTTGTAAGCTTTGCTTGTTTATTTACCTATGCGTAGTCCATATTTTTTTTATTTGAAAACTTGCCAAAGTTACTACTTAGCCTGATGGTAATCTTGAGTAGAATCCTACAGTGAGGGCTACCGACCATACTCACTGTGAACGCAGACAATGCAGTATGGCGTCCTAAACTATGGCGGCTTAGTGAGACGCTTTTTCACGCCCCGCTTGAAGGACCCGGGATCATAGTGGGAGGGAAACACGTGCGCTGGTAATAATCTATACTCTATCTATACTAATATATAAAGCTGAAGAGTTTGTTTGTTTGAACCGCTAATCTCAGAAACCGCTGGTCCGATTTGAAAATTTCTTTCAGTGTTAGATAGCCCATTTATTGTGGAAGGCTATAGGCTATATATCATCACGCTAAGACCAATAGGAGAGGAGCACCAATGAAAAATGTTTCAAAAACGGGGGGAAATTATCACGCGACGGGCAATAGGAGACGCAAACGAGGTTGCGTGGGTCTGCTACTACTAATATATAAAGCTGAAGAGTTTGTTTGTTCGTTTGTTTGAACGCGCTAATCTCAGGAACTACTGGTCCGATTTGAAAAATTCTTTCAATGTTAGGTAGTCCATTTATCGAAGAAGGCTATAGGCTATATATCATCACGCTAAGACCTACAGGAGCGGAGCACCAATGAAGAATGTTACAAAAACGGGGAAAATTATTACGCTACGGGTAGTAGGAGACGCAAACGAGGTTGTGTGGGTCGGCTAGTAGTTACATGTATTACGAATGCGAAAGTAACTCTGGGTGTCTATCCTGCTTTTACGGCCAAACCGATGCACCGATTTCAATGAAATTTGCCATGGAGATACTTGAGATTACTTTAGATTCTTGAGGATGGACATAGGCTACCCTTTGCTGCGATGACCTAGAAACACACGGGTGTAGCCGCGCGCAAAAGCTAGTGTCGTATAAAGTAAGGACAACTCCCCATTAACAATTTTAATATTCTGAGTCGTGGGAGATTTTACAAACATAATGACTGCCTAGGTTGCACTGTGGTAGCGTATGGCAACTGCTGTGCATGAGGTCTCAGGTTCAAATCCTGTGTCGCACCAAATGTTTGTATCTGCAAATATTTGTTTCGGAGTTTGGGCGTTTTCTATGTATAATATGTATGTATTTACAACAAAACGTGTTTATGTATTCATATCTGTGGTCTAGTACCCATAATACAAGCTCTGCTTAGTTTGGGACTAGAAGGCGTTGTGTGATAGATGTCCGAAATATTTATTTATTATTATTACTAGCTGAACCCCGCGGTGTTACCCGCGGTTATTGTTGTACCGCGAGTAACGTAACGTAAAGTTAGTCTAAAAAAAGTAGCCTAAGTTTCTCCCTTGATCATCAGCTACCTGCCAGTGAAAGTCCCGTCGAAATCCGTCCAGCCGTTCCAGAGATTACCCGGAACAAACAGACAGACAGACAGACAAAAATTTTTTTAACTACATTTTTGTTATATGTGTTGTGTATACATACATATGCATTGATCAAAAAGCTGTTATTTTAATATTACAAACAGACATTCCAATTTTATTTATTTGTATAGATGACAGATGTATAGATAATAGGAAAGTGACACCTAGACCCAGAACAACAAGCTGCAGATCACAGTATTGTCTCATGTGTGGTTTAATTTTAACCCACAGCACTCAGTCATGGCAGAAGCGATATGAAGATCGCATAAACAACTACGATATTCCCGCGCTAATTATGTCACGTACCTACTTGACGATTATTATGGTTTATTGTTAGGTACTTAAAGCAGACAATCTAAAACTCTAGGTACTTCTAAAGAAGTAGAGACGACTTCATATTTTGGTAACTAAGTTTATTACATCATCATTCTATTACTGTCCACCGCTATACAAAGACCTTTCACCATAGAGAAGTGATAACTACCCAGAGCCTTGGTCATTCTATACGCATACCTACGCTGGCAGTTATTTTCGAGTTGTCGTCGTCAGTCCATCATGTCGCAGACAGGACAGTACACTTAATGATATGTATTTAAAACAAAAGTTAGAAGTAAATTAATAATAATATTACTTACAACGCAAATTCATTATAACTTCAACATCTTTTTTCAGGCGAGCTAAATCTGATTCAATTTCACATTGAATATTTTCATAGAAGTCAGGATTGTTAACATCAATGTTTTGAATGCTGTTTATTTTACTTTCACTATTTTTTTGCTCTTCAGTCATGTTTTTATGCAGTGTGTAAAGTCAATGAAAATAATATTATAACTTATTACAAATATCCCGCCAATGATCAATGGTTCACCATTTTCTATTGAATCTTTGTTCACTTACCATAGACAGTTTCTTTGTGGGTAGACTCATGGTATAACATTACGGTAAACTCTTTTGAATTTACTGCTTATTGAGTTCTTTGCTTTCAAGTTTAATCTGGTAAACTTGAAAGCAAAACTTTCCATCAAACTGTTTCCAATCAAATATTTCAATTCAAAGGTAGTAGAGCGACGCTGATTTCAGCACGAATTGGCTGGTTCGACCGTGGCGGTACTATCCTCGCATTGAAAATCAACGTAAAATGACAGCGTTCGTGCTGTCGTATTTCGTTAGTGAGTGCGAGACCGGAGGCTCACTGATGCAGAAGCATCACTAGGCCGCCATGGTGTGGGTCACCATGCTGCATTGTTACAATGAGTATAGTGACCACCACTCTTGAATTCTGCTTATGCTTTCTATCAGGCAGAGTAGAGTCATTTTGACCTGCTATACATAAAAAAAGATGTGTGGCACTCGGGGACTGCCGCATGCAGCTGCAGACTGCAGCATTTATGCAGTATGTTTAATATTGTGAATGAAAAAACTAAACTATTTTTCAAATTGATGCCATACTGACAACAAACAAATGTATGTTTTGAATTACCGGACCGTTACTCCCCCATCCGCTTATCCATCCCCCAAAGGCCAGCAACGCACTTGTGGTGCCTCTGGTGTTGCGGGTGTCCATGGGCAGCGGTAATCGCTTACCATCAGGTGATGCGTCTGCTTGTTTGCCCCTATGACATAAAGAAAAAAAATTGCAGTCATAAGGACTGCCGATAGAAGTGAAAATTTATAACTTAAGATTTTCCCCACCGAAAGTGCTCAACGCTGCTAAAGAAGATTTCACTTCAATAATTGAAAGCACAAAAAGTCTAGTTAATGTAAAAATTAATGATTACAATGACGCAAACAATTAAAATAATGTTATAAAAATCAAGTACATTGAAATTTAAGTCAGTTCAAATGTACAAATACTATACATACATAATAAGATTGTGATCACCAATTCAGTTGAAATAACATGTATTATACACTTGTTATTTCAACTGAATTTGGTGATGTTATAAAAATATAGATTAATGCTATGGCAGTATAAACACATTTTCATCTAGTATTTTTATAAAGTACTCGCTCATTTTCTTTCAACTGCCCCGTTGGTCTAGTGGTTAGCTTAAGCGACTGCAGTCCATGAGGTCTCGGGTTCAATTCCCGGGTCGAACTGAGACGGAAATACACCAACCAATCAGAAGCTTGCGTGAGAGAGACAGACGCTAAGCAAACTCATTCTCTCTCTATTCCGATCACACTTTCCTCCCGTTCCGTGCCCTTCCAGCTCTATATGCTCTAAGAGTTCCAACATAAAAATTGTTTCATAGACATAAACAGACTGTCAAAAATGTTTATTGTCAGTGGTATTTGTTGGTTCTGTCAGACAGGAGCTGAGAACTATTCCTTTCTTTCTTCTTGTAGTTGTCGTGAAGTGTACATGGTGTTTCGTTATTTTTTCAGAGTGTGAATTTCACTCATGATTGTTTATTGATATACATACTCGTGCTGTTCAAAAACTTTACCACAATGATGAGTGACGACGATCGTGATATTGATATCGAAAGTGATGTAGGTGTTTTCCCGATTTTGACAGTTCATTGGTTTTGTGCTGCATGTTTATTTTCAAAGTCATAATATTTTTTTCTCGTTTGTAATTTTCCAGGCTGAAAATGACTCGGATTCTCGTACACATGCTAGAAATAGTGTCGGTGGAAGCGGCTATTACTCTCAGGTAATGTCAATTTTTCGGAAAAGAATTTTAAACATCTTGCACAGAACCTAGAAACTTTATTATATTTTTTTTCTTCTCTTCTTTTATCAAAATAGCATTATATCTTTCTTTTTTTAATTTGTAGGCAGAGAAGAGGGCCCACCACAATGCACTAGAGAGGAAAAGAAGAGATCACATTAAGGACAGTTTTACCTCACTACGAGAAGCAGTACCTGCACTACAGAATGAGAAAGTGGTATGTTTCCCTTTATATAACCTTACTCCATTTGCATGATATTTCTTTGTCCCATTCAAAAGTATGTAGCTGTAGTAAAAAATTGCCATGACATCTTATTTTGAACATAAAATAAATACCACATGTAGTAACATTAATCAAGAAATGTACACCATTAATTTTAAAAAAATACCACATGCAGTTAAGGTAATCAAGAAATGTATACCATTAACATTAGAAAATACCACATGTAGTAACATTAATCAAGAAATGTACACCATTAATTTTAAAAAAATACCACATGCAGTTAAGGTAATCAAGAAATGTATACCATTAACATTAAAAAATACCACATGTACTAACATTAATCAAGAAATGTATACCTTTAATTTAAAAAAAATACCACATGCAGTTACGGTAATCAAGAAATGTATACCATTAACATTAAAAAATATCACATGCAGTAACATTAATCAAGAAATATATACCATCAACTTAAAAAATACCACATGCAGCTACAGTAATCACGAAATGTATACAAGGATTTTTGTTAGAAGACTTCGGTAAATAATAAAGAAAAAATATGAAATGGCCACACAGTCATATTCTGTTTAAGTTCTATGTAGTGATGTTTTGTTTACTTTGGTATGTGTGATCTTTTAATAATCTTGATAATACCAAATGTGCTCCATAACATTAATTTAGGAACAATTTGAGCGCCGTAACAGTGTTTGTTGGTCTTAGATGTATAATATACTAATAGTGGGTAGGTATTCATTCTTTTTACTTGTTCACTTTTTGCATCATTTTTGCACTGTTTAAATAAAATTCACTGTTGGTTTCATCAGTGATAATTTTTCTATAAAAAAACACATAACAAGACATAACAAGAATTTATATGGATTCTGTTAATTTTCCACAATCCATATCCATTCTATTATTAGGTATTAGTTGTTGCCCGCGGCTCCGCCCGCGTATATGTCGGCTATCGCGGCAAATAGTAGCCTATGTGTTATTCTGATGTATAAGCTATATTACTGTAAAGTTTCATCCAAATCGTTCAGTAGTTTTTGCGTGAAAGAGTAACAAACATCCAAACATCCATCCATCCTTACAAAGTTTCGCATTTATAATATTTTATTAGGTATAAATTGCAAAGTAAATCTTATGCATGCTTTCAGCATTAAATCTCTGAACCAATTTTGATGAATTTTTTTAATGAAGATCGTTTGATTCTTGAGATGGGACATAGACTTTAATTACCACCAAAACTGACGTACAGGCGAGCTGTTCTGGGTCCATTTGCATGCATAAGCTAGTTATCATAATATTATATATATATAAGATCATAATATTATTTACCAATCTACCTACCTTTACTTTTCATTAATATAAAAATTTATATAAAAGTAAAATAAGCAAAGAATGACCCTAGTACTACTTTTTTCATCCTGTTAATCTTATGTAAATATTTATCATAGATTATTGAAACCATGAAAGATGTCATGGTAGTTACTATACAGCAAATATTTTTCATACATGGTAGGATTTGCTTTATCTACTTAGTAATTGTAGAGTACGGTGCAACCGTACTCTACAATTACCGCGCTCTCATCATATTTGTATCATTACATTTCAACCATTTTTATTGTGAATCAGTGCACAACTCGCGTTCATACGACATACATGTCACTCACCTAATTAATCAGTTATCAATAAATATCAGTGAAATATATCAACATCTATCAGTTATCATCTATCAATCATTCCCAAAGCTGTACAGGGAAAGTAGGTACTGTAATTTTGTGTGTTAGGTGTGTGTATTACAATGAAAACAATTTTTTATTCCTTCAATTTAATTAATTTCCATTTTTGTTGCTGAATATGTCTTACATAATCATTATATCAGTTTTGATTGTGTATCTTTAAAAATAAAGACACTAAATGGCCCAACGATGCGAAAGCATTACAAGGCAGCCTTGGTGTGTGTCACCATGCTGCATTGTTTGCATTCACAATGAGTATGGTTACCACTACTCTTGGATTCTGCTTTTGCTTTCCAGCAGGCGTAGTAGTCATTAATGAATATTATTCTTGATTGGGTTATTTAAGATTCCCAGTGTTCCTATAAACTTTGATCTAATCAACAATCACTAATCTAAGTGCATGATTTTATTTGACTTGCAGTGTCATTTTCAAATATATATATCTGAATCTCAGAACAATGGCTCGCAACGATTTTTATCAAATTTAATATTCAGTAGCCGCATGCATGAAATTTAGTATGCAGGTGCAATAAATCGAGCGAGCTACAATTCATTTTGGAAAATTAATTAACAAAAAAACCGAAGAAAGACCGATCAATTATATATGTGAAAATAACACTGTTATAATTACAATGTTTGATTTTGCTTTGTTTCGTGTTTGTTAGTTCTCATTTGTTTGCAATAGTCAACCCGTTTTTAAAATTAGTTACCCGTAAATCAGTATTTTAAATTTAGAATTAGAACTTACCGACCTTGTAAATGAGAACTTACAATTTATATCATTTCATCAAATTTCATGTATTTTATCACCATCCTTATTGATAACATTGTACTCTTTATATAGAGTTCTACGAAATTGCAGGCGAGTCGAGCCCAAATACTTAAAAAAGCAGCTGAATATATTCAGTTTATGAGAAGAAAAAACAATTCTCATCAACAGGATATTGAAGATCTGAGAAGACAAAATATGTTACTTGAGTCACAAAGTAAGTGGTAACTGATTTTACTCTTTCAATAGACAAGTAATCTAAGTGTTATAACATTAACTTTTTGTCTTTATTCTAGGAGTGCTAGTCTATTAGGTCAAGAATATTTAAACTACAATAAATAAATCTAGTCAAAATCTACATAACAATATTTCATGACCACAACGACCTTGAATAGAACCTTTGCTGTTTACTTAGTTACTAGTTTAATTTGATCTTGCACAGTTATATTACCAGTAGCAAATTTAACAACCGTTCTCTTATAATTATTATTGAATATGAGTCATTGCATTTTATTTTCCAACTAGCTGAACCCCGCGTTGTTACCCGCGGTTATTGTTGTACCGCGAGTAACGCCGCGGGACAAAGTTAGTCTAAAAAGGTAGCCTAAGTTACTCCCTGGATCATCAGCTACCTGCCAGTGAAAGTCCTGTCAAAATCCGTTCAGCCGTTCCAGAGATTACCCGGAACAAACAGACAGACATACAAAAAAAATTAAACTATATTTTTGGTATATGTATCCTGTATACATACATATGCATTGATTAAAAAGCTGTTATTTTAATATTACAAACAGGCACTCCAATTTTATTTATTTGTATAGACTACCCTTAGATCCAAGATTGTAAAAAAATAAAAACTATTTCGGTATTTTATATTACTTTAAGTACTTTATGCTTGTTAATGATGATTAATATGATTTAGAAGGAATCAGGTTTAATTTTGATACTTTGACTGTACAAGTGGTAGTTGTTCATGCGGTTACCTCATTGCTTGTGCTGAGTGTTAGGGTTCTACCCCAACATGGTACATAACTTGTGTGAACCACAAATTGTGGTTCTCTGTGAGGGATTATTTGCATCCATTTCTATGTATGTTTGCAAATTGTCCTTTCATATGTATATTCTTAATGCAAGAATTGTCTCAAAAATTGATCATTAGATTTATTTGTAAATTTTATACTATTTTATTTCAGTACGAGCGTTAGAGAAAGCCCGAACTACAGGGAATTATGTGGATGCCCATGAACTAGGACTCGGCATTAAATCTGAGGGAGATTCACACGATTCTGACAGTTCTGATGGTGAAGGTACTACACGGCGCGTTAAGAAACTCAAGATAAATGGAGTCATGTCTAGTAATTAAGCTTCTGGTTGTGAGATGAATTTGTCTTGGCTAATGAAGGTTGATTGGAAACAAGATCCATAAGTTGTTTATTTGTAAGATCTATCAATACATTATACTTTCTGATTGTTGCAATAGATAAAGTGGGACACATCAACCATCGGTGTTTGTTCCAGTGCTGGAATTGTTGATATCCACAGAAAAGATTACATAAATATGGTTTTTATATTTAATATTCATGTACACTGTGTACTTCTTAAATCTAACACGTTTTATATTATTGTAAGTATTTTTTTTAAAGTACTGTCTAAGCTTTTATTTGTTTGTTTATAATTAATGTGTGTTTTACAAAATGTGTGAATTTTTCGTCTTAATTGTAAACAAACCTGATTTTAATCGTATCACATATTACTACGGTGTCAATGAAATTCATTTTATTCCATTGATTGCGTAATAATTATCGAAATAGGCTGCCTTTTTTTTAAATGTGGATTAACAAAGGAACAAAAACGAAACTTACATATTTCTTACTATTTCGGTAGTAGTTTTCTACAGAAATATCTGTTTGTTTTGTTTATCAACTTCAAAGTAAAATAGTCCAAATAACTTACCATAGTAGTGTCTTAGGGTTTACAAACTACCATTAGCAACTTATTTTACTTAATTGATCTCACATGGTGTATAAGTAACGTTATTTAAATTCAGACTATCAACAATAAACACGTCAGTTTACATTAATTTCACCAAGTATTAGTTAAGAAATGTTCATCTTACTGACTTTAAAACTTGTATTTTACTACTTTAATACATAAGTACTTTAGGTAATTACTATGCAGTAAGATAAACTTCATATTGAATTTTCTTATGTCTAAATATGTTTAATCTTAAGTATAAAGCCAATAAATTTAATTTTAATGTCCAATTTTGGTTTAAAGTGATTTTGATTATATCATTTACGTGCTTATTATATCTATGTACAGGTATATGTCATTGGCAATTGTTGAAAGTCGCAAATATATACTGTGACTGCTAAACATCATGAAAGAAATAAAAGAATTTTGCCAACGAAATGCCGAAAATAATTATATCAAGCCAATTCTTATGTTTTTCCCTCTTCATTTTATATCTTTAAAATTCAGAACATAATGCATAAACCACAAAATGGCTATTAGTCATAAAAATGTATTTACCAACTTGTACAAGATGGATTTTGCGGTTGTGATTCTGTTATATTGCAATTGCATTTCTCAGCTTTCTTCTAAGGTTTGATATTGAACCGTTTTTTCGGCATAAACAAATGATTTGTGTAAACTTCAAAAATGTTGTACAAAATGTGAAAACATACCTATGTATGTATGATGTAAGTTAATTCAATTCGAAGTGTATAGATAAGTTTTAGTCTTCTTGAACGATGTCTTAGGCACAAGTTATGCACATAAAGATTGTATAATTTTAAATGAATATTTTTTTTAGCTCCACCTTGAGAGAAATGTTTGTGCATAACTCGTAATGTGATTTAAGATAATTATTTTTATATGTTGTCACTATGTGTATATGTTAGATGTATGAATATTTTAAAATGAAGAACGATTGTATGGCAACTGATGTTTGTTCCGGAAGGCTAAATAATAGTTTTAACGAAAAATTACATTAATACGCTGTTATGTATTGTTTTCTTTTTAATTTAAGTTACCAACTTATATTAAATTTTGTAAGCATCTGTAATTTGGTCCAACTTGGTCCATAGGGTAGTTTTAATCTCAATTTTTGATCTCAATATTGTTTATTATACGACTTTAGTGTGTATTTATCGGCTGGTTCTATAAAATCCTAATAGATGGCGGTTTGGCATCTAAGTTGCACAGATATCAGATAGATGGCGCCGTATTTATATATTTCTAGAATTTACGTAGAAATGTAGAAAATATTTACGAAAAAAATGTTTACTGGGTCGGCCAGTATTTTATTAAAGGTAACAAAAGCGACCATAGACAAGCTTCCTCTAAACCAAAAAAAAAATAGAGAAGAGAGCCTCTGCCTATAATCTCACCCTCCACAATATAACTACTGAACCACGCCACGCCACCTTGTCTGCATCTCCTATTGCCGGTAGCGTGATGAAACAGCGTGAACGTGGAGGTATGAACAACTACTATGGAAGTTATAATGAGCAGACGATAAAAGACAGGCATATACTATCGTTAATTTTTTTTATCTATCCTAATATATAAAGCGGAAGAGTTTGTTTGTTTGTTTGAACACGCTAATCTCAGGAACTGCTGGCCCGATTTGAAAAATTCGTTCAGTGTTAGATAGCCCATTTATCGAGGAAGGCTATAGGCTATATATCATCACGCTAAGACCTACAGGAGCGGAGCACCAATGAAAAATGTTTCAAAAACGGGGGAAAATTATCACGCTACGGGCAATAAGAGACGTAAACGAAGTTGCGTGGGTCAGCTAGTAACTTATAAAGGCGTACAATTTTTTCCTACATTGTTTTATGAATGTAACCATTTCCCTCTTTCAATAATTTTCCTCCGTTTTAGTAATACTTTTATTGATACTCCGCTCCTTTTGGTGGTAGCGTTATGATATCATAGACCATTTATCGAGGAAAGCTATAAGCTAAGCCAAAACCTGCCTCGATAAATGTGCTATTTTTTTCCAATCGGTAATATTTTTGGCTTTTCTTAAGAAATCAACTCCATAAGAATCTTGCGGTTGTTGGATTTTTGGTAATGAAATCTAATTCTAAGCAAAAGTATTGACAGCGGGGTTTGACCGCCGTCTTATAAATCAGCTTCTCTTAGTGTTACCAGCAACTTGTCAAGTGTGGGCAATTCTTTTCTTGAATAATAACCATAAATGTGGTTCCGTGTGGCCGCACATTGAAATTATATTGACGGTAGGTTCGATATTTTGTTATTTTTTTATTAGGAGACGACAGTTTATTCTCCTCCTTCTTGACCATATTTTTTCCGTAGAGATTCGTGTCACAGTAGCTAATCCAATCCCCAAAGCATCAGTTACACGTGCCGCACTTGAGGCAATAGCAATAATGGTCTCCCATCTTGTGACTCGCGCTCAAAATAATCGAGTAAGCGAATCACTAACTCACGCGTATCACTGTTGAGTACAGTTTTTTCGCTCTTTTAGGCATGTTTAACAAAAGTTCAAAACAATTCAACAATAATAATGTTACGGGCAGGTAGTCTTGCTTCCTCTTAACTTCTTCCTTTAACCTCCTCTATACTCTTGAATTCTTCCTTTAACCTCTTCTTCTCGACTTTACTTTACACTACTGACCCCGAGTGTTTCCGACATTCGGCTTATATGAACAGTCGATGGAACGATGGAATGCGTAATTATTTTTTAGCATATTTTTCTAAAAAGAGTTATATACCAGCTAAAGAGACCCCAACCACTAGCACAACAATGATCTTTAGTAATGATTTGTTTAATCGATATTATTTTGTAACAGTTACTGCCTATTATTCGTGTCCCATCCGATCGATGTAACATTGTACAAGCGTCTATTATTTTCAGTGTTCCTATTTAAATTTTACTTTGAAGCAATAAAAAGTCTTAAAATTTTCTGATAACGCTCGAATCTTTAGAGACTTTTGTGTTATATGATTTTTTATAATATTTTTACAATTTTTAAAATCATTAAATTAAGAAAATAATATGTTCGTCATTGCAAAGTTATGTCGATCAGAAAAATTTACATCTGTCAAAAAGATCAAGCTAACTTTTACAGGGTATAGCTTGACCTGTATTAACTTAATTTTCATGTACTTCTAGGAGTCTGATTAATAGTGATTAACTTGAAAATTTGCACAGAGGTCAAGGGCCGATGACAATAAAATAATGTGAAAATATAAAAAAGAAAAAATGTTTTTAAAACTAAACAAAAACGCGTTTGTAAATATATTCAAATAAAAAGTAGAAAATAAATTAGTTTAAAAACTAAAAAACACGCTATAAAGCATTTTAACCAAAAAGTAGAAAATAATTTTATTGTAAAAAGCGTGGGGTGCTTTCTGAAAATATTTCAGTAATGTCGCCCCAGCGTGTTTTTTAGTTTTTTAAACTATAAATTTTTAGTTAAGACCGTTACCGAATCCATTTTATTCCCACTAATTATACTAATATTATAAAGGCAAAAGTTTGTGAGTGTGTTTGTTTATTAATTCTTCACGCACAAACGGCTGGACCAATTTGGATAAAATTTGGTATGCAAGAAGCTGACACTCTGGATTAACACATATGCTACTTTTTATATATATTTACTAATATGTGAATGCTATAAGCAAGCTCTTTGATTGCTATATAAATTGTGTAGGCCATATGTAAACGAATTGGTAGTTTTATATCACTTACAAACTTTGCCCCGTGATTCGTGAACCATGTCGCGTACCGCCTACCGGCCAACCGACCGGCTCCCAACGCGTGTATTTCGGTTATCGCAACAAAATGAGCCTATGCCCTCCAAGGTCCAAACCAAACTATCTCAATATCAAAAATGTCCAAAGCCGGTGAAAGCGTAACAGATGCGCAGACAGTTATTTTCGAATTTATTACGTTAGTAGGTATGAAATAGGATATATTTAACTAGAAATAACCGACATATACAGTTTTTCTTGTGTTTTTTTCAGGAATAGGTAATCGATAGCGTGATAGATCGATAGGTTTGGAGCGATTTTTTCTAAATAAAAAACGTAAGCCGTCGCGGGACGCCTCGCAGATATTAAACATCGAAATTGTTTTGTATAATATAAAATGACCGTTTATTACATTAATATTTATTTTCATTAAATACAAATGAAATTTTGAAATCTCAGCGCTCCGCCGCTGTGCGTCGAAGCGTCGCCATTCGCCACGCCAAAAATACAGGCCTTTAGATGTTTCACATCAAAAAGTTTGAAATAAATAGTAACTTCACAAGCAAGGTAGTAGAGCCACGCTGATTTCAGCACGAACGGGTCGGCTCGACCGGGGCGATACCACCCTCTCACAGACGACCAACATAAAATGGCAGTATTCGTGCTGTTGTATTTCGTTGGTGACTTTGAGACCGGAGTGCCAATGATGCAGAAGCATCTTAACAGGCCGCTATAGTGTAGGTGACCATGGTGCATTTTTTCATTATCTGCATTAGCAATGAAAAAGGTGACCACCGCTCTTGTATTCTGCTCATACTTTCTATCAGGCAGAGTAGACTCACTTTGGCAAGCTCATAAATTAAAAAAGGGAGGTTGGTGATTTTTAAACCCCTGGAGCTCTGAAGGACAGTACTGTATACTTGATAGATAATTGAAAAGACCGTGAGATAAACCATAGATAGATCTAACTCTTGTATTACTACCATATTTAACTTAATTAAAATAACGTTAATGTTTCAGAATTGAAACTGATCACTGGATCAATAAATCGTTTAATTAATGATAGATAATAGCTAATAAGGAAAATCGTTTAAACTGTTACTCTAAAAATATAGCTTATAGGGCAAACCCAAATAGCCCGCTAATAAAAAATGAAAAGACAATGGACAGAGGAGAAAACCCCACTGTTATGATTTGTCTATTTTTACTTAACACGATAACGGGAAATGCGAGTGATTTCCAAACGCTCATTATTGTCTTTTTCTAAATCGATATTATTAACATACTAAGTTTTTTTCTGATAATAATACTAAGTTAAAAATTTATAAAAAAAAAATTAACAGTCTAAATATTATACTCTAAATATTTTCTATTTTATTACGTATTAGTAATATTTCTATTAAGATTTAAAACGATTTGCTGTACTTGCCATTGCTATATTACAAAATGACGGTAGACATAGATTATTAAAATCAACAAAATTAAATTACGATTACCCTCCTTTGACTTTTTCGTGCATTTAATTATGAACGGTTCGTTCGCATCCTGTTTAGCAGAACATTGGCCATATTAGAAGAGGTGTTACAAAATTTTAATTTTCAATATGAAGATGATGACAATAGTAAATTTTCTCCCGTACGAGTGGTTGCTGTCGGATCCAAATAATTATAATACGAGAAAAATAATAAATGAGTGCATAATATGAGAACAAGGAAGATTTGGGTACCTTTCGTGCCGTACTTTGTGGCGGTACTTTGGTTGGTCTTCTCAATGTGAGTACATGGGAAGTAATCCAAAATCAATGAATATAGAGAAATAGAGAGTCAAAAGCAGTAATTTTTTTCGGTAAGTTACCAATGACGCACATTTACTTTTGAATATTATTTGATTTTTTATTATTTCTTGTTTCTAGTTAAACCCGAGTCCTTTTTGGTATGAAAACAGCTCTCCTTAATGCTTAATTATAACTATTAGGTGCGTAAGTATCTTGTGTTTGTGAAATCTTTCTGTTTTTGTTAATTGGCTTCTTGACTATTTTTGAAAAAGTATTTATAATTTTCAGCTAATTATTATAGATATCTCCCAAAAATATTTTCGCCAAAAAGTACAGTTTCAGTGTGGTTCTCTCCATTGATCTAATATTTTGTCTATTTGAGTGTCTTTTTGTAATATTAAAATAACCGCTTTTTACTAAATACATATGTATATATATATGTATATATGTACATATGCCAAACAGGTATTTAAAAAAAAAATCGGTTTCGGTCTGGAAAGGCTGGACCGATTTTGACGAGACTTTCACTGGCAGGTAGCTGATGATCCCGGGAGTAACTTAGACTACTTTTTTACACTAACTTTGTCCCTCGGCGTTACTTGCGGTGCGACGATAACCGCGGGTAACACCGCGGGATTCAGCTAGTATAACTATTATTCCTCAATGATTCTCCCTTGAATGTTCTTATATGTTGTTGTTCAGAGCACGGTGATAGTTTGTAACATCGATTTTTTGTTATTATAATAATTTGTAAATAATATTTTTACAGAAGGTATGGCAGTAAGAGTCAGAACGAAGTCAGCACGAGAGAATAGTTCAGTTATTGAATTTAATTCGTTTTTGTAAGTATCTATGTAACTACCTTCATTAAAAATATTTTTATTACAGTATGCAAAATCTTACATAGTTGTTTATTTAATAGTTGATAACTAGAATGATAAAAACTATTTATAGGGTTCCCTGGTCTAGTAATGAAACTTTATAAATTTCTTCTGTCTGTCTGTTCGCTTGTATATCACGATACTAAAATTCTTTAACGCAGATAATAATGTCGACGAATTAGTAAAAAGAAATCTTGGAGTGAGTTTTTGATGGTGGCCATAACGTAAATCCTCCAATATACCTACCGACTTCAATATTCTCGAAAATTAAAAAATGCTAAAAGAAATTGTAACTGTTCCTTTTTTGAAACAGTTAGTAATGAATTATAAAATCCTTTCTGTGTTTTCTGTCTTTAAAACGATGTGCGATTGGCCAGGTTTTGTCAAAAAGTTAGATAAAGACATAAAGCCCAGCTTCCTTCGTACCTTCAATGAATAAATATTATTTAAATAATATATTATTAAATATGTAAATAAAAAATTGAAAAAAAATTTGGCGTCTGCAGGATAGATCAATGAACAATAATCCGTGGTCCAAAAATTTTTATCGCGAATTTTCAATATGTTAATTATAATCCATTTATTAATTAACAATTTTTGTAAGCGCAACTTCATTTTTTTCAAAAATCATTTAAGTGCCATTCCGTTTCGAATGACACCTCAATTATAATTTTCGGAGACTGCTGAAAAAAAGTTGACCAAAAACGCACTTGTTGACTAGACTATTACTAAACAGGTAATAAAATATTATTACGAAATTATAAACATTTATAATTTTGGTTTACCTAAATATATCTACATGGATAAAAAAATCTGAAGCTATCACAATGAAAAGTGTTAAAATACAACAAAAATTTCAAATAAAGCATGCACTGTTTGTGTGTGAAACTTTATGTCAATATTGCGCATAAAACAATAACATTTAAAATTAAACACAGTAAAATTAAAAACACGTATCACATAACATCATATAAAAGTCAACTGCAAAAAGTCATTTCAAAAGAGAGGCAGTAGACTATTCAACGTGAAAAGTAAATACATTAAAAAAGTTGAAAGGTAACAATTATGGTTCCGTTCATGATCTAAACCAAAATTTTTGGCTAAAAATTTAATCGAACAATATAAAATTTAACTAATCTACACAAAAAAATAAAGGTATAAAAACAAAAAGTATTTAGTTTTTGCAATGAAGTTTTTGATCGATTAAATAACATTGTGTTGTCGTTGTTGGCTTCCATTCGGTACACGACAATTGATGTTGAATTTGATGCTTCTATACCTCAATGGCATAAAATATCGAATATTATGGTTTGCAAAAGTCTTTCCATAGAGTCGCTGGATTTTCTAAATAGAATCGTCTCCTATGCGTTCTGACGCTCATCGTTTGTCCCATTGAGAGCTAATCTTTGTGGAAATCTGTATATTAAGTAATGAAATACGAAATTTAAATGTTTTAGTACATTTCAGAGTTTAATAGGCTATTAGCTTAAGTGTACAATAAAAAAATTATTCCTAGTCTCTAATCGCTTATTTTTTACTCTTTATGAGTTTTCATAAAAACATAATTTTTTATTAAGAAAAAAAAAATAATAACACAAAAAAATGTTGATTGTTATTCTAACTTTTGCACAATTTTTAATAATATACCGAATGAAATGTTTTTTCTTTCTGTTGGTGTACATTTGGCTATACTGAAACAATTTGTTTCAGTCGGCATACTTAAGTTGTCTTCTGATGTTCAGAATCGAACAATTTCCATTTTGATGTACACTTACATAGAAAATGTTATCTTATTATAATCTTATTTTCTAAACAATTGCAAATCAAATGGGAACGCCAATTTTAAAATAATATATAAAATCTATTTTTTTAAATAGTAAAAAAAAAACGAAAAGCTTGTGTCGAAATACTACATACTTGAGGTAGTTTTTAGATATCTAAGACAATTTATTACACTTTGCCAAGTAAACTAACATATAAATATTGGTTTAACATATTGGTTTTAATTATTTAATAAATTAAACAGTTCAAAATACATGTGTTATATAAGATGTAATACTTATGGCCAGTAAAAAATACCTTTAGGGATAAAAAAAGCTTTTAAAACTACCACAGTAAAAGGGTTAAAAATATAACAACAATTTCACTAACTTTTAAACTAATTTGGATGTATATATTTACATTTCAATATTGCGCATGAAACAATAATATTCAAAATTGAAACAACTAAAATTAAAAACAAGTGTCACATCACAACAACACATTACAATGAAATTTTTAATTCCTAGTCTCTACTCGCTTACTTTTCACTCTTTATTATAAGTTTTCATAATAAAAATATTAAGAAAAAAAAGCTCACACAGAAAAATGTTTATTGTAACGCTAACTTTTGTACAATTTGAAGCAATGCACTGAATGAAATGCTTTTTATTCCTGTTGGTGTAATAATTTGGTAACACTGAAACAATTCGTTTCAGTCAGCGTACTTAGGTACGCTTCTCCTCTGATGTTCAGAATCGAACAATGTCTATTTTGGTAAACTTACATGGAAAATGTTGTCTTATCTCTTACCGGTTTAATAAAATGGAAATTCCGATGTTTACATTATCTTAAAACTATTTTTAACCCCGACGTAAAAAGAGGGTGTTATAAGTTTGGCGTCGATGTCTGTCTGTTTCTGCGGTATCGTAGCTCACAAACAGATGTACCGATTTCGGTGCGGTTTTTTTTCATTTTTCAAAGCTAGTTTTTTACGGCGATTCTTAGCTATGTTTGGTTAATATTGGTCTAGCAGTGTAAGATTATCAGCTCTTTTCCAATATGATGTAAGACATTTTTGGCGTATGATTACTCGAGTAAGTGCTGACATAGGGGGTTTTTTAAATTTTAGCTTGTTAGTAAAATTTGTATAAATATAGATTTTATACAAGTTAAATACTTATGGTCTGTAAAAAAGAAATGAAAAGCAACATAAGACTGATTCATTTTGTAAAAATAATACTTTTTGGCACAGCTGAATCGTATCTACAAGTGTTTTTGTATTCAATGTTGGTCCAATATGAGAATCATTACCTTCCCATAATCCAAAAATGTATTAAAATATTAATAATGCGACACGTTAGTGCAAAATATTCACAAAAAGTTGTGCGATACCAATAATGGTTTCGTTCATTTTAGATTATATTATATTATATTCCTAATTTTTTAGCAAACCTAGTAAGTTGAACAATAATTTAAATCAAACAATTTAAATTAAACTCATTTGAATAAAAAATAAAGATACAAAAACAATAAGAGAAGTTTTCTTCCTTCAAATAAAGGATTTGGTTGGTTTAATGATACTGTCTTCTTTGTTATTCGCTTCTATTTGTCACATAACCATGATACTGTAAATTCAACGCTAGTTTACCTGAATGGAATAAACTGGCATATATTATGGTTTGGAAAACCATGTCCATAGAGACGTCTCCTGTGCGTTTTCATGCACATTCGTCCCATTGATATCTCACCTTTGTGTAATTTAAAAAGACAAATTAAACATTTTCATGCTTCTTTTTCGGAGTGTTGTACTCTGACTATCAAAAAAACGTTAATTACTATTGACTCACCGCTTATTTTCTTTATTCTATCGGACGAGAATGACAATGGAGTGGTCGAATGAGAAAGTTTTAGAGTTTTTAGAACCATTGAAATTAGTGATGCATGGCAACGTATTATCCGGTCTTTTTCGTTTTCAGTAACACTGGAAGAATTAAAAAAGAAAAAAAAATCACTAATGGGATATTATCGTATTCATTTCAATAAATACAAAAAAAAGCTCTAAAATCAGGAGCAGGTCGAAATAAAATATATACAACGAATTGGTTAATTGGAATTGGCATAAAAGCATTAAAATAATTTATGACGCTCATTGTCGCAACTAGTGTAGCTGCTTCAAGCTTCATTGTGTGTATTGTGTGTTAACGCGTTAATTCATGAGGAATTAGGTCTTAACGGCATTGTAACCTTAATGTAGCCAACGCGTATCTTAACGCGTTAATTAACAAGTTGGTTTGCCATTGCCATTAACATAAACGCTGACGCAGATGTAGCAGTAGTATATTAAAAATACTTTAAAAAGTTGAATGATAACAATTATGTTTTCGTTTGTATAAGATACCTTCTAAATTTATGGTTAACCTGTAATTTGGTACAATAACTTTACCCATATTAAATTCAACTCAAAAAATTAAAGTGCTATGCCAGGAGTTTCATTATCTTCTTTGTTGTTTACTTTCTACGACTATTTGATGCTATGAATTTATTGCTCGTATATTTTAAAAGCATTAAATGGCATATAATCACTCTCTATCAATATTTATATTATATAGCTGGTGAGTTTGTTTGTTTTGTTAAACGCGTTAATCACAGGAAGTCCGGTTACCCGGTCATTCAGGAATGCGATATCGATATATAACATAACGCTATGACCAAAAGGAGCGGCTTATCAATAAAAAATATTGTTAAAATCGGTGAAAATTATTTATTCTGAGAGCTATCTTTGCGTGGACTGCGTAAACGGCTAAAGTTTTATAAAAACAATTTAAAAATGAATTGTTACCCTATTAAGTTCTAAAAAATCTTCTAAAGTTGGCTCATTATGACTTTAAGGTAAACAAATTTGTTTACACTATTATAACATCACACTAAGGGCGATAGAAGATGCGCATATGGTTGCGTATGTCAGCCAGTAAGGTAATGTGTGAAATTTAAAAGTTTTAGTACCTATTTCAGAGTTTAATACTCTGTTGGCTATACTTTCAATGAAATTTTTAATTCCTATTCTTTCATCACTTTACGAGCACATTTTGGGTTGTTCTGTCTTCATTCCACTGAATCTTATCCACCAGGTCATTTTCTCAACTCATCCCAGTTTTTATTCCACATTCATCCCAAGGCACTTTTTACTACTTTTTGTTTTTAACTGATCCCATTTTGTTTGTCTTGCTATTCGGAACTCATCCCTTATGAAAATTTCTTCACAAAAACACTGTTTCAGTACAGTTTGCTGCTAATTTAAAGACTGAAAACCAAAATTGATAACAATATATCTCATTGCATCGAGTGAGTAAATTGAAATACTGTTTTACATTATAATGTCACTAAATGAAACGATAAGAAAGATGTAATTAAAACAATACGTTGAAAAGAACATAACAACATGAAATTACAAAAATATAACAATTCATGTAGAAGCGAGATTCTTCATCTGTTTTTATGTGTTTATGTTAATGAACATATATAGATATACAGGGTGTCCCAAGACTCCATACTCAACGATAATCTGGCACCAGGCGAGAGGCCGTGTCATTACAGTTCTGGAAAAAAAAAAGTTTTCACTTTTTAAAAAAGTTGAAAACCGACACCCTTGGTTGCATTTTTAATTATTGTGATCACAAATTTCACACTTTACAGTGATTTTTTAAATTATGTGTTTTAGAATAACGGTGCTATTAATCTCCACCACAAATCAACGTAATTAACATTGATTTGGCATCGATTTGAGGCATGATCTACAAAAATGTTGTCTGTTAACTTTAACACTTAATTTTCAAAAAAAAGTACTACACTACCCTTATGAAATTATTTCAAAGGATGGCTCATTTAGTCAAGATTTCAAAATGGTGCAACTCTTGCCACTTTTCTTGCCATTAATAATGTTTTCTTTTTATATTTTGTAAATAGTCTTCATTTAAAACCTAATACTCTAGAATCTAGCCAGAAATAATTTAGACTGGTTTTGGCCAGGTGTACTGTTCTAACGTTGTTTTTATGTTCCAATGATACATTCAATTACGTCAAAGTTTGATTCACCTGACCTACACACGATTTGATCCACCTATTGCCAAAGGGAAATTTATAATATGTGTATGTCTTTTAAATCTAGATTTTATTACTTTCTGCGTTATATATTACAAACATGATTGCTCTCTCGGGTCTCGATTGTTTGTATTGTGTAAAGTTAAACTTTTTTCCAAATATTCAATATCACAGTTTTCAGTATTTTCTCGACCCTCGCTATTGATTATCTTGTGAAGTGGGTTTTGTTATTTCTTATGAATTCATAAATTGTTATTATAATACCTCCTCCATCTTACAAAAATTTTGTTGTCAGTTATTCGTTTTGCGCGCGGATATGTTAGGTGAGTCAGTCTAGCTCCTTCTAGGAGCGATCTTGTATCAGGAAGGATACTTGCCCGTTTTGTGGTCACCTTGCTTTCCACGTTAACGTGGGCAGTCGTTTCACAACAAATCATGTTTTAAAAGTGTATGAGAGGTGAGATGCTGATGAATGAATCTCTAGTTAAATAGATTTTTATTCATTGACTTAAAGATAATCTGCACCTAACGTATTTAAAACATGACATTAACATAATACCTACAATAAAACAAAATGTATCTGATGAGGAAATCTATATATATGTGACTAATAAGGAAATTTGTATTACTTGTCGTGTTTTTGCACAACATAAACAATTGTTGTATTGTTCTTAAATAGCCCATAACTCAGTTGATTATAAATGTGTGATATGCATTATGTATTTTGAACCATATTTGTGGTTTACGTTGCCTTAATGGACTTTCAAAAATAACTCAAGTTCGTCATGTTCGAGATCTGGGGATCTTTTGGTCAGCCATCTCCAGTCAAAACTTTCTAAAATATGTACATAAGAACAATTATAATATTGTATCCTTAACAATTTCCGTTATTATTTCTAATAGGTTTTATTCAAACAACATTAATTTGTCATTTAATTCATGCCACGGTGAACAAATTTCCTGTTTATATTGATATATTCTAAAATTGCACAGTCTGTGTACTTCTAACAAACAATCCTGTCATGAAAAGTGTTGGAAACAAAAAAAAACATGACTAATGTATCTGAGGCTTTTACAGACATAGAAGTGTTTGATACTGAAAAATATCTACATTTAACTGGTGTAATATTTTCTACGATGTGTTATGTATCGAAAATTCGGCTCTTAATACTTCACCGGAACATAAGAAAATATGATCAAAAACTTCTTATGCAGCTGGCTATGGCGCGATTGATCCACTCTCTCTTGTTCTACCTAATGATTTATTTTAGGGAAGAACTGTTCCATATAATCCAACTAAGTGGCTTACCTATGATAACTGAAATAGCCTTAAGGTGGTGGATGTATATTTACACAAAGAATTTGTATGAAAAAATGGTGGAAGTGTTTGTATCCGAAAAGTGGAGTTTTCTTAAATTATCCTTGGTGATATGGATTACGTCTCCTTTACTAACTGCATTATTTTATGGATTAATTGTAATGCTATGGAAGTTTGATGCATTAGGTTTTCATTATCGGCCGGTAAGCATTACCTTGACTGTCTTTAAAGCAATTCCTCTTTGTGTCAATTTTGTTTTGTTTGTCATAGTGTTTTATACTATTGTTAAAACAAAGTTGAAAGCTAGAAACTGTGATACAATCATAAACGTACACTTCAATATTAAATTTGCAATTGTTATTAAAATTTGTGTCATCTCATTTATTTTAGTTAGCATAACCAGTGTTCAACTTATCGTTGTAGATGTGCTAATAATCTCTTTAGTTTTTGGCAATGGTGGTCCAACCATTCATTTAGTATTACGGTATGTGTTTGCTATAAGTTCCTTTCAAGGCATTGAAATACTTATAATTTTTCTTATTCTTATGAAACATACAAAATAAGGTACATTGAAGTATGGATCTTGAATAAAATCATAATTTACGTTTTAATATTTTGTATTTCTGTTAACCCACATTTATTCATCCGCTGTCAGCCATTACCCTAAAGTCGTCAGCTTATCGTGTACACATGCTCAACAACTCTACAGCTTTCAAATACTTGTAAAGATATAGTTTGCTTGATATCGAGTTTTACAAACTTAGCAAATTTAGTTTTATTCTTATTCAACAGCAACTAACTGACATTATACCATTCAACAACTCTGAAAATAGCATTATTCGCATCGTCGTAGTTTTTCAATTTCCTTTTTAACTCTGATAAAGTATCATCAGCAAACAACACTCTATCGCCCAGGAAGGAAAGGTAAATATTTAATATACACGAAGTAAACGAAGAGAAAAGAGATATTTTTTAGCCTTGTGGGCAATATATTGTATTTTCGTCAAGATCAACAGTCTTCAATCAGCCGTTGTTTGTATCTTCTGTTATATTAACTTGATTCCCGTTATTTTTAAACATTGCCTCATCTGATTCAGCTTTCGTTTTAACTGTTCGGCCGCCACACAGATTCTTAGCAATATCATTGATTGAAGTCAGGAACCACGCAGTCGAAATGTATAGGCTTGTACAGTATTGATCTGATATTTCACGGTTGCTTTACCTTCTAAGAAGCACATCGAACTAATTCATATGTGAACCTTATCTTGGGGTGAATACAGTTGCGATGTGATATTATTGATCAATTTTTTGACCAGCCTCTATTTTAAAAGTCGCGAAAATAATGAAAAGTATAAAAAAATTAACCGAGAAGATTTTGAAAAATGAAATTCTGAGTTTGATGTTCAATATCTGGAATCAGTGTAATCGGTATTATAATCGATAGAAACGTCGACTATTACCTACAATATATTTAAGGTAAACGGGTCACATGACACATGGCAGAGCTATTCGTGTATACAGCGGTTGAGCTATCATTCCGTGGAGAAAGGCGAGTCTGATAATTTATTGTCGGGTGTTCGGGGTATCTCCATAGTTTTGACCTTGAATTGGTTTTTGTTATCCTGGTATTTTATGTACTCGACAATAATACATACATATACTGCCACTAAAGATAATTCCATGGGAATAACATAAACCACTGGTTGAGTCATGTTTTCCAGTTTTATTTTGTGATGATCTATTGTCCGTAATTGTTGTTAAGGATAAACTAATATAATTAATGTTTGACTTTAAATGCAATTGTACTCCATCCTAGATTATATTAATATAGTCGTTAAAGTTCGATTTTTTGTTCTATAATTTTCTATGATAAAAAATAATATTCTACTTTTTGATTTATTAATAACTTCATCCAAATGTATGCGATACTGTATTCTAACCACCTCTGAGGGAACGTGGGTGAAAAGCAGGCACACTTTAGATTTATAATAAAAAATACACATAATAGTGTATCTATACTGTTAATATTTTATTGATATTTAAAAATATATATCCACGGTTTCTATAACATTGTATAAGGGTATAACATTATACAGGATAAGGATAACTTTGAAGAAATAGTTTTAAAGCCAGTAAAGAATTAGAAAACTAAATGTTTATCCATGTGAAGCGAAGAAAGAACTTGTTGTCCATAGTGCACATAATGAAAGTCTTACATTTCATATATTAAGCCAACTTATAGTATTATATGTTATGTTAAGTTTACGATATTTCGGAATTAAATTAACAACCATGTAGTTTAATGGCAACGGAAAATGCACTGTTTAATTAATCATCTTCTTGCTAACCACCGCGGCATAATTGCGTTTAGTGACGCATTTTCGATCACCGCAAGTGCTGTCTTATTTGTGTGAATCACATATTAGTTCTTCCCTCAAGTTCTACGTATTGACATGTGTAGTTCAAGTTCGTCTAAGGGTAAAAATTTACTTCTTACAACTTAATTAAGAGAAAGAAATCGAAGAATTCTTTGGAATTCGCACTTGATCTTCAAAATTTTTTTTTGCAAGACTGCCTGGTGGTCTTTTGATTTAAATAATAATTGTATTTATTTCGGAACAAACACTATTATTAGGTACTTAATCGTACTTAGATTCAAAGGCAAGTGAATGTTATTAACATGGTACAGTTTGTGTCTATTAACTGAATTGATCAAGAATTTCAATCATATCCTTAAATGTTTTATTATAATAATTACATGGGACCACACGGGAAGCACCAGATTCACTACCACTTTCAAATAAAAAATAATCATCAAAATCGGTTCACTCAGTTGAACGATATGAGATAACAAAAAAAAACAATACAGTCGATTTGATAACATCCTCCTTTCTCGAAGTCGGTAAAAAATAGACTTATTTATACTAAAATATTGGATAGGATAGATAATAGAAAAAAGATTTTGAAAATAGAAATATATATTAATTGAATTCTTCTAATATCGATTAAGGATTAAATTGTTATTAACATATTGAATTCTAATTGGCTGAAAAATAAATGTTGTAATTAGTATTAACCTCATTTGATTACAATACTAGGGAATTCCCTTTATATCTCGGTCTAAACATTATTGCAATAAATTGTTATGTATTTAGAGGGGCTTGACCCTTTATCCTTCATGAAAGCTGACTCACACAAGGCAATCGAATATTGACTCCGCTACTATTTTTAGGACAATCGTACCACATATGCAAAGCATAATGCATAACGTTATAAGATATTCCTTCATCATCATCAGCCTACCTCAGTCCACTGTTGGATATAGACCTTTCAAATTGCATGCCACTTGGTTTGGTCCTCGGTTTTTCGCATAAAATATAATAATAAAGACATTCCTCAACAACATAAATTCATAGCTTGGAGGGAATTTGAAGTGAAACGGAAAGAATACAGATTAAAAACTCCAAACACCTGCAATACATACTGCAATACAATAGAACATTTAGCTTCGTTTGAAAATGTGTCAGTCATTTTAATACACAATAATACACCACATTTTTTTTTATAATAATAGTTTATTATCAAAAAATCATACAAAGTTGTTTCATTTACCTACCGTCACAGCCACACTAGGCAGAGCCTGTGCCGTGGCTATCAAACAATACGATTATCTTATGCCTAGGACTAATTTCTAAACAAATTATACAATTTATCTTTTTAGGATTCACTGTGTGGTGTGTGTGTGTTTGAGTATGTCTGTCTGTGTCCGTATAATTGAGGGCCGGACATAAAGTCTTTAACTTAAATTTTAGCCTGGTACTTTGTGCAGTGCCGCAGATCACACTTTTTTACTATTTTGTTATACAAGTGGGGAAACATATAATTAGGAAACCTTTTTGCGAAACTCGTTTAAATTTTGTAGTAGTTTGTAGTAGTGAGCCTAAATACTCTAGCATTCACCTTGTTATCGTAGTCAGTGGAACCCAATACCACGTTGTGCGAGTAGGTGACCGCATTTAATATGTACAGCTGTCGAATACTCAAGAGATCAGCAGCTTTATATACTGTATATATATGTTATATACTACATATATATACTGATGGAAACCTAATTGGTTTTTAAGCATTACTTTGAGTATTAACCTCTGGGCTCTCTCCAATTGCATCAGGTGTGATGAAGCTGTTCCTCTCCAAACGCTTAAGCAATATGTTAGGATGGACTGGCAGAGTGGTACATACATGCTTTTAAGCAATTCAATGTTGGCGACATCTCTAAGTTCTTTCATTTCATAATTGAGTTTTCTATATCTCGTCTGTAGGGCAGCTATGTTTAACGAAGCTAAATCGTTAGATATAGCGATATATATATATATAATAAAAATAGCGTTGGTCCCAACAAGCTCCCCTGTGGTATTCCGAAATCTGTTTCTATCGGAGAACTCATCCAGGAGTCTACTCTGACTCGTCGCTTTCTCCCTGTTAAATAGATACGAAACCAGTCCAGCGCAATGCCACATATTCCAATGCCTTCAAGTTTTCTCAATAAGATAGGAGTGGATACGGTATCGAAGGTTTTAGCCGAATCAAGAAAGACTCCAACGGAAGCTTGACCCCCGTCAAGGTGACTAACGAATTCCTTAGTTAGTAATTTTACAGCATCCTCAGGTGACCTTCCCTTCCGGAAACCAAACTGAGAGGCTGTCGCAATTTGTTAACTTCTAGCTACTTCACAAGGCGTTTATTGACCACCCTTTCCATGACCTTTGCAAATATTGGTTGGAGAGATATTATATTGTAAACACCGTTTACAGATATTATTTTAATTTTGAGGTAACAATTTCGATAAAAATAATATTAAGTTGAACCTCTACATTCGAAAGTGTTTTCTACGGTCCCTTTATTAAATGGCCGTATAGTGTACATTATAATCTATACAAATAAATAAAATTGGAGTGTCTGTTTGTAATATTAAAATAACAGCTTTTTAATCAATGCATATGTATGTATACACGATACATATACCAAAAATGTAGTTAAAATTTTTTTTGTCTGTATGTCTGTCTGTCTGTTTGTTCCGGGTAATCTCTGGAACGGCTGGACCGATTTTGACAGACTTACATTGGCAGGTAGCTGCTGATCCAGGGAGTAAGTTAGGCTACTTTTTTTTGACTAACTTTGTCCCGCGGCGTTACTCGCGGTACAACAATAACCGCGGGTAACACCGCGGGGTTCAGCTAGTTATCAAATATAACTAATAAAAAAAACGAAAAAAGAAGTTTTAATAGTTCCCTTCTGGACATCCCTGTGGTTGAAAGTTATGGCCTATTACATCAGTCTGGCCAGACGGGGGGATAGACTTTGTTTCAAATCACAGACTTACGTTATATTATTGCAATAAATATGAAGGAAAATACAACAGAAAGCCAGGAAAATAAATGAACATAATATAAAAAAACAGTAGGAAACATTGAGGAAGTTATAATCAATTATCTTGCATGATATAATGCTCATTGTTTTGCTCAATGTTTCATATGTTTATTATGTTGTATTTAATTAAATTAACAAAATTACTTTTGCATCAAATATTCAGCACTCTACCTGTCTTTCGGGCTTATGCCCAACGGCAATCACTAAAACCGTCTTTTGCTTTCCAAACTGTCATCGCTTCTTTTGTTTAATAGTGATTTTAACTTTCTTGAGCACCGAAAGAAAGAAACCACTGCTCTTAATTACATGGTGATATAAACTGGCATCCTATTTGTTCTGAATAATTTTAATTTAAGTTTCATCGTGTACCACTTGAGCTTAATTTTATTATTCTGTCAGAAAAACGTTAGAAAAAATAAAAAAATTTCCTTTAATATATTTTACAATGTCCGCATTATTGAACAACTTCATTTTGATATACCAATTTAAATAGGAACTTATGGTAATAATTAAACTGTTGTCTACTAAACTAAAATGATTAACTTTATATAATTTACGTTTTATTATATTCTAAGCTGGGTAATCCTTTGGTTCGCAACACCAATAGGCATAAAACTGTTCTTTTTTATTTTATAAAGATCCGTTAAAATATTACTGGTATCAGGATTGGCATTTAAAAAAAAAAATCTAAATCGTCAAGATCGTCATAAGATGTTAGGCCACTAGGCTTCTTCTTAATGCTATACACATATATGTAACAGTCCATTTAAAACTATTACGAAAGAAATCCACCGAGTAAAAATCAAGAAAAGGAAAAAAAAACATATAGGTAAAAATATTTATTTTAAGATCATTGTACATTATTATGGTAGGAATACAAATACAGAAATACAACTACTTAAATCTATGATACTTTTTGGGTAATTATAAAACAGAATAAACAGCGCTTGTGATGAGATTTGCTCATAGTTATAATGTAGGAGAAAACAAACGATACAAAAGTAACCAATGTTAAACACGTTCGGGTTTTATATAAAAAAACTAGCTGAGCCACCAAATGTTTTACCTTAACACTGAATATTATCTTAAAAATAGTAGTACATTATAGAAAAGTAGAGTTTATGCCAAATCATAAAAAACTGGAGAGAATCAATCACCTTTATTGTATGTGACCTATTTTCAGACTAAAGTAAATACACAAAATATTTAATAAAAATTGGTCAAGACGGTTCGAAGTTCAGTAAGAAACAATGTGACACGAGATTTATGGATTGTTTTCTAAAGGCTCTAATGATAATAATCTAAATAAATTTTATTTGAACAAGTTATTTAAATTAATATTTTTATTCAGACGCCCGAAGAGACCACTCAATAATGAAGTTTAATTTCACCTTCTGAACCTGATTCTTTTTGAAAGACCTTTATTATACTCTTTTTAGAGTATGGATATATTTATGCAAACAATATTTATCACTCGATATAAAAAAAATTCTTAATGTGTAGGTTATGTCTGTTAAAAGATCAGAATTGACTAGTTAAGAGTTTAGATAGATATGAAAATTCATTTAATCGCATTTTTATTTAGAATTAGGAAAATAATAATAATCTCAACACCTTGAAATGAACTTATAGCAGACGTATAAAGAAACACTGGTACAATGTTCTTCCAAATAAATGCTTGGAGTGCCATTTTTCCAGTGTTTTTCTCATTTAACATTAAACTTAATGTTATCCTAAATGTATCGTCGACTAAAATTTGTACACTAGTTATGCAAACTAGAATAAATGATATAACACATATCTTAACAAGAGTAGCAAAGTTTGTAGTAGAGTTTGCCATCGCGACATTGTTACAATTTCTAGACGCCGTCTTCGCCCTTAGAGCAATATAGAAAACTTTACAGAAGTATATAAAATTAATAAACACTGGAATACATTTTAAACCAATCCACACTGGAAGTCCAATCAAAGCGATGTCGTATTTCTTTAGCAGATACACAATACCATAGTCCAAACCAAACAACACAACTGAAGAACCCCAAACAACTAGTGACAATTTAAGAAAACTCCACTTGTCCGGTGTAAACACTTTTACTATTTTGTCGTACAAGTTCTTAGTGTAAGCGCACATCCACCATCTTAACGCTATGTCCATAAGACCAAACAATCTGATGACTACTAAATGATACACCTCAGTTTGTTGAACACGCGCTCTTCTACTGGTTTCTATTAAAGTCAAAATAGAATATAACAATCGCGTCACTGCAAGTTGCATTAGTACTTTTTGGTCCATTTTTCTTATCCTCGGCCGAATCACAAAAAAAACTGCTTGTGCTATCAGACATATTGCAGAGATAGCGATTCCAATTATCCATAAATATTCTGCGGTTTCCACCATTGGATTTCGTCTCGTATTTGCCATCTTGGAGGAATACCAAACACTTCAATAATTTTAGATTTTATTCACCGTTATTTTGTTCATAAATGCTAATAATACTGGGATTAATTTAGCGTATTTTATATTAGCCCTCTAAACGAGTGCGGTATAGAAGTGACGATATGTGACTAGAGTTTACTGTGCGGCGGTCAGCGTTGTTGTCACAGACTTCCTGAAGTGATTTACTTATATATATAGATCGGTTCTGGTTATTTTCATTATATTTATTGCCATATAATATACTTTAAATATTTGCTGTAGGTATTATTATTAATACATTTCTTTGTTCGTGCGGCTATCGTGTATTGAGGCTATTGTTAGATTCATTTTATAATCAAGCTAACCAATGGTATGTTGTTGTAACTTTATGTATTCTTAATGCCGATAGACAGATAATATGGTACAGGAAAAATCAGTATTGAATTAAATTGGAGTTTATCGGCTATAACTAACAGAATTTCAAAATACAAAATAGGTAAGTTTTAACCGCTTGTCTTGAATATGTTCTCAAAATACTTTTTTCACATTTCCATCACTCACACTCACACTCACACACTCACAGATTCGTAATTACTAAATTTCACTAAACGGCACAGTTATATTTTACACATATTAGCGTTACAGTTATTGTATATTTCGTGTAAGTACATTCACGTACAAATATTAACTTACATTTGTCCTACTACTTAAACTGATTTATCAGGGTGATCAGACAGCGCTATATGGGTTCTCACGCTGTTTATGGGGATATGGGGATACTTTGAGTTTGAGAAAAAGTTCTCTGTTTAAAAAAATAATCATCTAATTTGATATTTATAATTTAAAACAGACAATTAATGCTGTAGATTCTACAGCATCAACAAAAAACAACAATTAGAATTTTGAACAATAAAAGATAGTTACTAGTCATATCAAAGGTGAAATTTATTTATCAATGCCAAGAGGTAAAATATTATTTTGCATAGATACTCAGAACTTCACTTGCAAATGACATCAAGTTATTTTATCATATCATTTCATAAAATCATCGATTGAATAGAAACATCCATCAACAAGAAATGCCTTAAGTTACGACTCAAAATTCTTTTCATGAAGTGTATGGACTTTTATCTCCATAGGTCTAATAAATAATCTAACCGAATTGTGACCCGAAGCATGTTTTACTATATTAAGAGTCCCTGCATGTAAGGTTTTTATTTTTATATTTAACATTCTCGTACAGTTCTTACCTCTTTAGTTTCATAGTTATATATATTTAACTGCCTCGTTGGTCTAGCGGTTGGCGAGTGCGACTGCTGATCATGAGGTCTCGGGTTCGATTCCCGGGTCGACACAAATGTTTGTATGATCTACAAATATTTGTTTCGAAGTTTGGGTGTTTTCTATGTATAATATGTATGTATTTACAAAAAAAAGTATATATGTATTTATACACAGGCTCTGCTTAGCTTGGGATTAGATGGCGTTGTGTGAGAAAAAAATAAAATAAAAAATCGTGGGACTAATCTCGCCCACACGCCCACCACTGTAACTCCTATACACCAGGATCAACAGCAGTGACCCACGAACACACCGAGTTATGACACTAGGGAAGTCCCAGAAAAGAAACGTCTTGGAACTCGCAACGAAAGTAATCAGAAGAAAAAAGCAGGAGGAGTTAGAAACATAATAAGTCCACTTCCCTCCTTAGCAAAACGAGAGATTTAAGTCATAATAGGTACACCCCTTTTTCAAATCGGGAAACACACGGATGAAATATTGTGAGTCCTAAGCGATCTGTATTTGATTACTAGTATGTATGGTAGAATCGCCGAAACACATGGAAATTCACCGCAGTTGACCGTAGTAGTATACTACCCTTTTTTTTTGTTGAAAAGCTTGGAAAATCCCTTCGGACCTCTGGTTCCTCGGGGACTGAGGAGTCAGGTATGTGGTGATTCCACTAAAAACCACCGGCGGCCGGTCTCTGGCGCCCTGCTCTGAGGATGACCTGAACCATGTTATTTCAAGTTCCCCTAGGAACGACTCCGCGTCTATAGGCACTCTATCTAGGGGAAAGCCTGGGCTTCCCCCTGCCTGTCGGCCCAACCGTAATGCGTTGCGGCCTGGCCGCAGTTTTGCGACCAGGCCGCCCCCCTCTCGCTGACCGCATCAATTAATCAGCTACGTTAATTGTACCAAATAATACATTCCAGATAGATTCCTATCTCATCATATCCGATGAGCACTGACTGTTCACAGCTAGAGTCAGGTGTAGAGCATTGACACAATGGTGAAACGACTAATTTAAATGAGTACAGTTTCCTATTAAAAATACCATACAGCCTGTAAGAAATTGAGCGATACAGTGATCCACCTCGAGCCATATTCTCGAGAACCGTTCTCGAATAGATGGAAAGAACTGGCAAAGGTGACGACTCTTAGATGATTCGGTCCATCCTTGTTGCCAACATCTATGAGGTCATTATAGAGATCGAACTGCTGTTGAAACCATCTTACGATTTTATCTCGTACTCCCAAAAATGACATCCCATGTTTCTTAGGATGCAATAGTACATGGCTTTGCGTCTTTGCACATCTGCCAGTACCGGTAAGCCTCAGTGCTAACCGTCCTTTATGGCTTGCACAACAAAATTAAAGCAAGACGTTGGCCTTGTAACAGTTTGTGACGAACTGCGCCTGCGGTAGCCCTATCGACCCATACAGGTGCACCAAAGCAAATGGAACCTAAATAAGTGGGTCTATATGTGGTCTTTAGTGTATTAAATGATAGACCTCATGTTGCAATTGATATCCTTGTCGATGCATAGAAACTCTTTAGATTTTTTATCAATAACTTTGGTAACAAACATTATCTATACAAATAAATAAAATTGGAGTGCCTGTAATATTAAAATAACCGCTTTTTACTTAATGCATATGTATGTATACACGATACATATACCAAAAATGAAGTTAAAAATTTTTTTGTCTGTCTGTCTGTCTGTTTGTCTGTCTGTTTGTTCCGGGTAATCTCTGGAACGGCTAGACGGATTTTGACGGGACTTTCACAGGCAGGTAGCTGATGATCCGGGGAGTAACTTAGGCTACTTTTTAGACTAACTTTGTCACGCGGCGTTACTCGCGGTACAACAATAACCGTGGGTAACACCGCGGGGTTCAGCTAGTGTTCAATAAATGAAAAGTTTTTAAAACTAATCCTAAATAACAAATTGGGGTTTTATTTTTAATAGAAACATTGACAAATTTAATTTTAATTTAATTAATTTAATAGACGGCGGTGATTTGAGGTTACCTTTCAGAAGTAGCTGGAAATCTGTCTGTTTGTCAGTCTGTTTGTTCCGGGTAATCTCTGAAACGGCTGGACAGATTTTGACGGGACTTTCACTGGCAGGTAGCTGATGGTCCAGGGAGTAACTTAGGCTACTTTTTTTAGACTAACTGTCCCGCGGCGTTACTCGTGGTACGACGATAACCGCGGGTAACACCGCGGGGTTCAGCTAGTATAATATATATTAAATATTATGTTCATACATCTTTGATTAGTTTCTCAAGCTTTGTTCTGGTAGGTGTCAGATTCTACCAATAATAAACCGTCGTCCGCACACGCCTTTAAAAAACCGTCACAATTTGTTATTTAAAACCATCTTAGGTATACTGCTTGTGGAATCGATTTTCTATTTCACTTGTTAAACCTTTGTAGATAATTTATGTTTGAAACAATTGAACATCAGTTTGTTATCAGCAAATGTTTTATGCAATGCTATACTAAATTACTGTTTTTTTGTAGAACTAAGTTTTACTTTGTTGAAAACACTTGCACACATATTTATATGTTTAGATACACTTTGACACACTTTATATACTTAGAAAGATGAAAATTACATGTAAAATAAATTTAGTAGTAATTCTGATACGAGTTCAAAGTTTACGTTTTGACAGCGCCATCTAGACTGATGTGAATGATATTAACTATAATTAGTTATTATTACTATGGTCATACCCACTCCTTCCATCCAATTCTTATTAGAGGCAAGTGTTGCGAGCTTGACGCTCATTCTGTAAAGTAAAAACTACTATTAATTACATGTTATATATGAATACTAGCTGACCCACGCAACCTCGTTTGCGCCTTATATTGCCCGTGAAAATTTCCCCCGTTTTTGAAACATTCTTCATTGTTGCTCCGCTCCTATTAGTAGTAGCGTGATGATACATACCCTATAGCCTTCCTCGATAAATGGACTATCCAACACCGAAAGAATTTATCAAATCGGACCAGCGGTTCCTGAGATTAGCGTGTTCAAACAAACAAACAAACTCTTCAGCTTCATATATTAGTATAGATATAGATTTTACACAGAGTTGGAGAATTGTGGTGGATGGATGTAGCAAGTATCCAATTGTTACGCTTAGTCGCCGATAGATATTTATACAGTTTTCTCCGTCTTGTCCTTCAAGAAATAATTTTGTTTACATATTTGAAAACACGATGAAAGGTCTAATAAGTTTCCTTTACTGTACGCATAGTGTCGCTTTTGTCAATTCAGTGCTGCCACCTATAGTTCCTGCACGTTCCCTGACCCAAAAGTTTTTATTGTAAGCATTATAATATATTCAGTGCATTATAATGTATATAAACATTATAATATTTAAAATCGATAGTGTACTTGATTTTTATTTATTTATTTATTTACTTACTTACAATATCCTTACAGACTAATCCAATACGATATTGTAGTTACATTTTTCTTAAAAACTAATTATTTAAACCTAAGAGTAACAAATTATGCAAAGTGTGATTCACTCAGAGTACAATAAAATATATCCACCTCACCAGCTATGAGGGTAAGTGTGCCCAGCGCGCGCGTCAGAGGTGCCTCGCGCAGTAAGTTCGTGCGAGCGCGCGGCACGACCACTAGGCGCGGCTGCCGCCGACGTTCCGCGTCGCCATCTGGGACACACAGACCCAGCATCGCCAATACGTCTGCGTTTTGTATCCCACCTCTAACTACCATAAAGATATAGGTTACTAATGCGAGTTCTCTCCTGACTCTCAGTTCATTATATCCGATCATACCCAAGATAAACAGGGTAGGATACATAAGTGGATAAAAAGGATAAGACTCCGTACTGTTTCAAATAAATAAATCTAATAAACTTATTTTGTAGACGCTCCAACATGACACTATATTTAGTTTCATGTGGAGCCCAGATAACTGCATTACATTCCAGTTGACTTCTGACTAAAGCATTATATAATGTTGTAATGGCTTTTATGTTTGTGAAATCTTTAGCCATACGAAGTACTAATCCTAAATTTCTATAAGTCTTTTTACAGATTTTGAGTATATGATCGCGAAACGTTAGCTCAGTGGTAAAATGCCCTCCCAAATCCTTCACTTCAGTTACCCTGGTCATCTCCATCCCCCCCAACCTGTAATTGTGTTAGATCGTTCGTTTGCGTGTAAATGAGACCGTCACACACTTTGACACATTTAATTGCAGCTTATTTTGCTTGCTCCAACGAACGACTCTGTCTATGTCCCCCTGAAGCTTTTCACAGTCCGCCGTGTTTCCAACAGCGAGAGATAATTTTAGATCATCGGCAAATAACAGACACTTGGCCTCTTCTATGACACTCGGCAGATCGGCCCCCCATTGTCCACTGTTGGTACCACTTCCATTATGTGACTCAAGAGATTACTTGTGGTACTTCTTGCAGCTCGAAATCCGTGTTGCACGTCGGCAAGTTGTGAGCGCACTTGTAGGTATAAAGTTTGTTGAACAGCGGATTTGAAGATCTTTGACGGTGTCGACAGTACAGCAACCGGTCTAGACTCCTCTACTTTAGTACCCGAACTTCCTTTCGGTACCTGTATAATTCGGGTCGTTTTCCACCTCTCTGGGAACACTGCAGACATCATCACATCACTTCAGCCCACTGATGCCCACTGCTGGACATAAGCCTCCCTCATGGCGCGCCACTTCTCCCGGTCCTCTGCCTTCCGCATCCAGCTGCTACCGGCTATCCTTGCAGCTTACAGTGCAGACGCAAAGCTAATATTAAATATATGCAATAGCGGCTCCGCTAGGACCTTACGACAATCCCTAAATATGTATGGCGGGATGCCATCAGGGCCCGATGATTTTTTCGGCTTAAGTCGTTGAAGCGCGCTCAGTACCTCTTCTAACTGTAGTCTGTGTATATGAATTCGCGCCGCTCCATTTTCACTTCCTGCCTCCGCCATCGCACTATTCACATCCAACCTGGTTATTTCCTTGCTGTAGACAGAGTAGAAATACTTATTAATGTCATCAGACGCTTGTGCATACGTCAAGGCCAGTCCGTCTTTTAAAATTCTTAGTTTAGTCCTACTGCCTGTTTTGGAATTTATATAATTCCAAAAAGATTTAAGGTCGCTTACCATGTGATTATCGACAGTATCGTCGACAATATCGACAGCGTGTTCAAACACGCTGTCGATATTGTTCTTGTGCAGTTTTTATTTTATTTTTTACTTCAGTTCTGCACTGAGCAAACGCTTTGTAATCCACTCTTAAGCCAGTAGACTTGTACTGTTTGTGAAGAATGGTTTTTCAGTAATGTAAAATCTGCTTTTCTAAAATTCCAACCGTTCTGTGTGTTCACGTTCGATATAAATGAGTCATAACTCGCCTCCGCCACTCGACGACGCTCAGGCGAGCTGACACACACCTGCAAAGGCGGGTGATATGCATCCACCGCGATTAGTGGCTCATCCGCCGCGCGCACCCACACACATTCACCCTCCACGTAATTTGATATTTTATTACTCTGAGTGAATCCACAATAAGTTACAAAAAACTCAAAATACGAATTTATGTTCGTCGTACAGGAAAATAAATTAAAATCTCCCAGCACTATTACTTCACTATAATATATATATATATATATTTTAATAGTTTATTTATTTATTTATTTTTTTCTCTCAAATACTACTTGTTACAATATCTAAAACACTAAAATTTTAAACTGGTGTTTATGGTCTATTAATTCAATTTCAACGTCAAGGAAGTTTAGCTTTTTATGTTCTATTTCTATTGTGAATTGTATGTTATCGTGAATTGTATTAATAAATGTCACAAATTTGTTAAGTTTCTCTATATCCGCGGTCCACAGACAAATAATGTCATCCACATACCTGTACCAATATTGAATCGACTGTTTAAATGAAACATTATCCAAAATTTGTTTTTCTATGTGATTCATGAAAATGTCTGCGCAAAGTGGAGAGAGCGGACTCCCCATAGCCAGGCCATCTATTTGTTTGTAAATTACGTTTGAAAATTTGAAATAATTCTGCTCCAGACACACTGATATGGTATGCTCTAAGTCAACTATGATTTGTGGATCCACAAATGATTCTATTAAAATGTCACTGATAATACTCTTACAGACTCTAATAGGAGCACCAGGAAACAAGTTTACTACGTCAAAGGACACCAACATTGCATTTTCCGGCACGTTTACGTTTTCAAGCTTCTTAACTAATTGGATGCTATTTTTTATGGCGTGGTTCGGTACGAGTACCAGTTATTTATTTGAAGATCCGATTCGTTTCCGCGGCTAACTTATAGGCGGGAGCTCCAGTATATGCCACCACTGGTCTTATTAGTTCTCCTGGTTTGTGAAATTTATGGAAATAGCCTACTTAGTAAATATCTATTTATTAAGAAGGCATTTACCTGTCGTTTGATTGATATAATTTATCTAAAGGATGCCTAGTACAAGAATCTGTGAAGTGCTTTCTTTATCGCGTGTAATTAGACGAGGGTCTTTGGGTGCCTTTAAAAATAAAAAAAAGTGAAAAACAATAATAGTAGGATAAAACCCATTAGAAAAGGAGGAGAATATTATGAAAATGTAAGGAAAAATAATTTACGGGCGATCTGAGGTCGGGAAGGGGATGGGGGTGAGTTTTAAGGGTAAAAAACAGTTTATCTCGATTTCCGGCAAAACTAAAAGTCCTATGTAAAACATTCAAATGGCAAAGTTGTAGGTAATAAAAAGATCTAAAACTTTTGTATTTACACTTTTTTCACATAACCTCAAAATTTATGTGAAAAATTAAAAAAAAAACAAGTTTTTGGTTTTTTATTTTTCTTTTACATTTTTTTTTACTAAACTTGGTGAATACTTACCTTTTTATGTCCCAAATACGTTGTAATGTATTTGATTAGAAATATTTATTTTTTCACCTTATTTTGAATTATTATCGAAAAAGCACCCTAATTTTCAATCGAAAATTCACCCGTCTAAATATCAGCTTTTTTCAAAACATTGGTACTCTTTCTGTTCGTGAAATCTTTACTTTCCGATGGTGCAAAAATATATATACATGTTACTTTAGTAAATCTTCTCAGAAAAAGTCAAAAATCGAAAAGAATTCAATTCGATATTTTTAAAATTATTATTTGCAATTTTGAGCTATTTACTAAAATTTACATTAAAATTACTCGAAAAACGTCAGATTACATGTAACAGTGATAAAAAAAAATTACAAGTCAAAATATGCTACTATAATTAACTAACAAATAAGTTAATAAATTAATATTTGATAGGACATCTACAATATTTGGAGTAAGTTGTCGAATCTTCTTTAAAGTATATGCGTAGATGCCTATATATAACTATTTTAAGATAACTTCTAAACCTGAGTGACCTACGAAAAATTGTAGCCCATGAAAAGGCATTTCATAGAAAAGTGGGAAAGGGACTAGGCGGGTCTGGGTCTTACTACATACATACCTACTATTTCGTAGCAGCTGTAACAATCGTTAGCCTAGCTAGTATTCGAAATACAGTACAGTACACAACATCTATACAAATAAATAAAATTGGAGTGTCTGTTTGTAATATTAAAATAACCGCTTTTTACTAAATGCGTACGTAATACTATGTTACTAATACGTATACACGGTACATACACCAAAAATGTAGTTGAATTTTTTTTATTTTTGTCTGTCTGTCTGTCTGTCTGTTTGTTCCGGGTAATCTCTGGAACGGCTGGACGGATTTTGACGAGACTTTCACTGGCAGGTAGCTGATGATCCGGGGAGTAACTTAGGCTACTTTTTTTAGATAACTTTGTCGCGCGGCGTTACTCGCGGTACAACAATAACCGCGGGTAACACCGCGGGGTTCAGCTAGTCTTTTATAAAAATACACGTGCACGCTGAGTTTCTTTAAAATAATTGTGACAAAATATTTTCGAATCTGCATGTTTTTATCTGTATCAATCAATTCAAATATAAAAATAGGAATCTTTTCTTTAAAAAATAGTATGCTCAAGGTAACATAACCTAAATATTAAAAATGAATGATATTTTGGTACAAGATAAAAAAATAATAATCTCCTTCATTTTGCATAAACAAATTTAGTTACTACCATGAAAAAATACATTTTTTATAGATGTTTAATATCATTCTTGTTTCTAAACCCAGATCTAACGGACACAAGAGTAATGGTGTAGGTAATGAATGATCAGTAGATTAATTTGTTGTAATTATTGTGCTGGGTGGCTGGCAACTGGCAGACTATGACTGTATTAGTGTAATCATTATTGCCATATTTTATGAGTATTCTGTGGCAGAGAATCCATCTAATATTTCATTTCTGATGAAACTATTGTACCTATATACATATCTAGGGGTGTTTGTTTATTTATCTCTTACACAAACTTCGGTCTTTATTAAACTTTTTAAGAGAATCAATAACAAACCGCAATAAGGAGGAACGAGGTTTTGATAATGACGTGATGAAATAATAAAACAATCTTTTTAATTTTGAACCCCGTTACACTATTGATCGCGCGCAGGTTGAATGCCGCAAAATTTGCAACTATCGACGCTTAATTCTATAGAACGCCTTTAAAGGCAGCCATGTCACTCCGGCGTCAATGGAGATGGATACCAATTTGTGACATATTTCACTCTATGTCTACAATTCACTAATAATAACAAACATAATTAAAGAATAGTAAGAATTGTGATTACTGCTTCTCGTAAGTGTAGAGTAGTGTAACCGGTCATTTACGAAAGCAATGTTGCGGCGTTAATTCAATAATCTGCAACTGCTACTGGAAAATGATCACAATATGTGTGTACTCATTAAATAAAAAGGATAATGTGTAACTTATGAATTATATTAACATATTACATATACACACATTTTGGACATCATAAACACAATGCCATCTTGTTCCAAGCTAAGCAGTACGTTATGGATACTAGATAACTGATATAATAACATATATAGTTTTTTTGTGTAAATACATACATATTATACAAAGAAAACACTCAAACTCCGAAACAAATATTTGCAGGTCATACAAACATTTGGTGTGACCTAGGAGTCGAACCCGAGATCTCAAGCACAGCAGTCACATACGCTACCACTACACCACAGAGGTAGTCAAAAATAAATTAATAATATAAAAAATACATGCCAACTCCGCACATCCAATTTTAATTTTATTGGCTCTTTCTAATATAAGTTATTCTTGCAACGTTTACACCGTAATGAAAAAATGTACCAAGATATTTCAACAGTGTAGAGAGGCAGAGAATCTACATTACAATAGGACTGGGTAGTTTTCTCAGAAGCCAGCTCCTCTCCCAGTAGAGGAGGTCTAACGCCCCACCTTATTCCGCGTTAGACTGTAAGACTCGACACCTGACTGGACATCTTTCCACTGGCTTCCAAAAAAACGCAGTATTTATATAACTTTATCAATTAATCAACTATATATTAATATGTTCAATGTGGATTTGCCTCTGGATCTGTGACTTCCGTAGTCGGTGTAAATATTGACGCAAGGTCAATGTCAACATCAGGAATCTGCAAAAAAAGCAAACAAAATTAACAATTGAAAATTAAAATATAGTACACTAGAGTGCTTTTATATAAAGTAAGAAGTAATTTAATGAATTTCACCTCATCAAACACATGTTCTCCCAACAGATCAGGGTGGGCCCAAAAATCATCCGGAACATCTTCGTCTGTAAAAAAATTTTTAGTAACCTTTACACAGTTGTTCAAAGTTTGTGTGACACAACAATTCTTGCCTAAGATAAATACACCCGTTACCAATACATGTATTTAAAGATACATCTCTAATGTCTATACTCACTTGTTAACATGTTCGATTCCGGTTCCGTCTGATTTGTGGAAGTTGGCGGATCCTCCCGAGCTTCGACTTCGCTAACTATAATCAAAATAAAATTGTTACGTTTTCACGTTTTCAAATAGGTACTATTAAATGTTATGTTTTACTATCATATCTTTATCGCTAGACACTTACTTTCTCTCTCCAAGGCAAGAATATTGTTGGCCAATTCATGTGTACTTTCATTGGCCATCATTGCTTCCCACCTGTGGATGCGCTTCACAGCCGTCGCCAGTAGAGTCGAGTGGCTGACCTATGTGAAGTATCAATAATTTTTGTTAGTTTATTATTGCTGTCTTCTGTCGTCTTAAAGTATTATCAAATACACCATTCCTTTAAGTGACGTTAACAAGGTTCATGAACTTACATTGGAATCCACACCAAGAGCTTCAGCCAAATCAGCAAACGCTTCTGCCGTTTGAGTCCGCCGTTCCTTTTCGTACTCCGCGTTCCTGACCCTTCGTTCCACCTAAAAAGAAAATGACTTTTACATGTGCACGTTTATCATCACATCAATAGCTGTCCATAGCCCATTGCTGGATGTGGGCCTCAGTACTGTTCATTCTGCAGAGACGCGACCACGGGACGAATACGTGTGATGACATTCTGGATTCTGGATCCGGCACCACACAGACGGACTGACATTATTTATGTATAATTAAATAGTACTAACGTGCGAAAGGGGAACACGGTTACTGCCAGTCGGTCTTCCGCGCCGTCTGCTGGTAGCAGTGCTAAGATTTGGCTGGAACAGAATAATAGAGTTATCATTTTCACACAGTACAAGCTGATCATCTTGAACTATGAATATATGTTATTTATCCTAGCTACCTTATTTCCTGTTGGCTTCACCATTTTTGTAGTAACCGATCGTTTTGTAGTAGAACTAACACAACCTAGTTTTGTCGTCAACTTGTGTTACCAAGTAAACTAATAATGAACAAATGTATTGCAACCCGGTCTATATACCCTTGATTTTGTACCTGTGTACCCCTACTGAAGGGGCGGCACCCAAGCGCTTTCATTGGCTTTTACCTTTATCTACACTCAGGTAAACGACCCAAATGGGTTTTTTGATGAATAGTAACCATCTTGAAGAAAAATATTAAGAAATATATAGATTGGATTATTTTGTATTACAATTTATTAATTCTTGAAACAAGCAAACAAACAAATCTACAGAAGATTATAGGTACATGGATAAATTAACAATAGGTAAACTATTTGTACACCCAACACCGTAGCCCCGATTTACAAACTGAGCTAGTGTTTGTACTACAAACTAAGTGCGAGTTGACAGTTTAGCAGGTATATATACAGCGTAGCTAGCTATTTCACCCTCTTAAGGGTAGAATATCCAAAAATGCGTTTATAGTTTACTTACATCATAGTATACAGTTTTTAGACTACAATTTTATAAGAATAAAAGGGTCTCGATATGTATTTTTGACATAATGCATTAAACTTGAGGGTCAGTGTTTGAGGTCCGTATTTTAAAAGACGTCTCAGTCCTGAATTAAGTTGTAACACTAGTTTTATTAAGAGATTATATATTTTTAAACGTCTCTTGAAACAAAATGAATGAATGATGAATTTCTGTTTAAAGCTTAAAATTAAGTATTCAATCTCCAAATACTGATACCATCTTCAGAGACTTTGAAAATTACTGTAGGTATATATTTAGGAACGTGAGAAATATAGCAGTAGTAAAACTGTTTTTTTTTGGGCTTCGTATCAATCTCTTTTATATAATCGTTTCTATTAAAATTTTCTAAGCCTAGAACGTGCTCGGAGGGAGAGTTTAAAAGTATTCACTTTTCATCCGTTGAGATTTCTCACTCACCGTCTTTGCACCAAATAAAAAATACTTACATGTCGACAAATGTTTTTTTCTAAATATAATTCTAAAACACCACATAGAACTTCAGTACTACTCAAAAACGCTACAGAAAAGACCAAAATACTTGGTATGTGTTATACTCCGTAAACAAGACATGCTTATTTTAAATTTCTGTGTTTAATAATTTTTTAATATATAAACACCTAAAAGTATACATCATTATCATCAGCCTGTGCAATCCACTGCTGGACATAGGCCTCTCCATTTGCACGCCACTTAATTCAATCATTGGTTTCTCGCACCCAGCTCTTGCCAGCCATCTTGCGCGAATCATCACCCCACCTGGCCTGTGGGCGTCCAATACTATTTTTGCAGATGACAAGAACCGACGAAGCTCCCAAACGCTGCCTAATATAATATTTTTATTATATATATATGTATATACATATGTATATATCATATATTTAATATTGCATATAAAAAAGTTTCGAAATATTTAGGAACATTAAACCATGCAGACACTTTTGGTAATTTTAAAGTATAGTATTGTTATAGGTACACTTAGTTGCACCCTATGCATATATGTATGCATACCTATATATTATTAAGAATTGACACTGTGTCAGTATGTACTTAAGTCTATTCTTCAGATTTTGATGTAAACCACGGACACTTTTATAGGAAAATAATGGAAGATAAATCTTATGACTTGTTGCGCTTTCCATTGTCCATTATATTCTACCTGACTACCTGGTAGTGGCGCATTCCGACAAACAACATCAAACAAGCGAATTGAAAAAAAAACTTCGCTTCTACTTAATTATCTATTTATAGATAAAGTTGTTTCTTGCATTGTTAAAGTTAAATATGAAAGGGCTGTTATCACTTAAAACACATCATTATTATCACCACTAAAGGTCGTTGTTTTCTTTACCTGGAAGTCTAAACGACAAAGCTCACGTTTGTAAGATTATTTTACTAAATAACTAAAAAGAACTATCTAACTAGCTTATTACTATTTGTTCAATATGCAAGATGATCAATTTTGAAAAAATTTACTCTATGATGTTCGGAACTATCACATACTATCAAATACAATTATATTGATACAAAAATAGTGTTGCAGTATATAAAAATGCCATTTAAATTTTATGTTTTAAAATTAACGCCACAACGCTCGATGGTGTCAAGGCGTCTGCTCGTGACGTCATGTCTTTGTTCGTCAATCTGGAATCTTTATGTCATTCTGGACTCTCTACTACTGTTTACCTTTTAACTGGAATAAACTGGAAGAAGGTCCCTTCTCCTTATTCCAGTGGCCAAATCATACCTATCAGATTTTTTTTGCGAAGTAAGTAATCACAAATAAATTATAATCGAGAAAAATTAAAATGCATACTAAAAGTCCCTGTCGGCTTCACCATTTTGAACCGATGCCTTATTATTGCACTAACACAACTTTAATTTATCATAATATATGTATTTTTAATAAAATAACTACATTGCGATTCGCAGGTCAGGTCTAGCAGTCGGTCGGTCGGTTGTTATATATGTATATAGTCTCTATATATATCGACTTAAAAACATCCAACGGCAAGATTACGTATCCACAACGTTGACTTGCCAGTTCCCAACCCACATTTGGCCAACGTGGGATTACATGGTCTTAACCGTCTCCTGGCAGGAGACCGGAGCCCAGCAATGTAATATTATGGGTTGCCGATGTGTGGTATATATTATAAACAATTTCACAGAACGCTGTTTGCGTTCAAACTATGCATAGCTTGTTGAATAATGTCATAAATATGGTTCAATACATTTACATTGGAAGAAACTCATGATTTTGAAACCCATATTAATAAATGTGCAATGTACGCATTCAGGCAAACAAATACACAAATATATCAAGGAAGTAATATTATTTAAAAATAATAGTTTCAGGTGTCCATCATATTCTACCTGACTACCAGGAATTAACGCATTGATACAATCAATATCAAACACATGAATGAACAAAAGTTTAATGTGTAAAATCAAAAAAATCACAACGTTCAAATTAATTCCCGATGTCGGTGATGCGGTGACTCGATTATAAGAACTTATAAGATTTTCCTCTACCAAAAAGTGCACAACGCGGCTAAAGAAGTTTTTACTTCAAAAATCATCCAAGTGCGAGTCGAACTCGCGCTGAAACTGATCTGGACCATTATATATACATTTCAAGCGTCTAACTGTTGCCGTTATCAATTTCGAACATAAACGTGCAATAAAATCACGTTTGTTGCGTGGGAGCTCCCTTAAATATTAATTTAATTCTGTTTCTTGGTAGTTGTTGTTATAGCGGAAATAGAAATACATCATCTCTAAAAACTTCAACTGTTTAACTGTCATGGTTCAAAGGTACGGATAAAGTTATTGTGTGCATTATTCTGTATTACCTCTTTAAAAAGTTAATTCAAACCGTTTTCATATCTCTAGTTCGAATACCTCCGATTCGAACTAGAGAAAGGGTAATGAAAACGGTTTGAAAATCTCAAAACTCATTGTAAATGGCAAAAAAAAATAAGAATACAAATTTATGTAAAACTCGATTATTTTATTAAAAACTAACAAGTGCAATTCACAATTTGTTTAATTTACTCCTGGCTGCCGCAGCTCGTACTACGAAAGTGCTACCCATCGTAGATTTGTAGCAAGTGCTACGTCTGTAAGTTTGCCTGTAAGTTTCAAATGCCTACTTAGTAAATGTCTATTTATTAAGAAGGCATTTACCTGTCGTTTGATTGATATAATTTATCTAAATGATGCCTTGTATAAGAATCTGTGAAGTACTTTATTTATCGTGTGTGATATCTGGTAAATGAAAGGAACTAGATACGTGTGTGTGTGTATGTGTGTGTGTGTATGTGTGTGTGTATTCTCTGTGAAATCGGATTTCTAAAACAATTGGTGTCGTCTGCTATATTATTTTTTACTTTGTAGGTATATAACAACAAAAAAGACCGCATTCACTTGTAAGAAGTTGTAATTTTTTGATTCACCATAATAATAACAATCTAAATTCTAACATTCTGATGTTTGAAAATAATAATACCTTTACTTATAAGTTTTGCTTATTGTACTATGCAGTAAACATTGTTTTGTCTGTTGAAAGATTCTGTTATAAAACAATAGGAAAATATTTGTGTCATCTACAAATAGCTGCTCGAAGTCAATATTTTTTTTTGGATTAATGGTCAAACGAGCAGACGTATCACATGATAGTAAACGATTACCGCCATCCATGAATACCTGCAACACCAGAGGCTTACAAGTGCGTTAGGGGATAGGGAGAGGGATGGGGGGAGGAGTTGAGGTATGGTCCTTCGGTATCCTCACTCAGTCGGTGAAACATAGCGCAAGCGCTTTTCCACACCGTTTCATATACATTTGTAAATTACCCCGCGATGTACCTGGTGCGAAAGTTGTCGTGAAGTTAATATTAGTTTGCAAAAGCTATAGCTGTGATGAAATAAAACTTGGTAATACTAAGTATTGTTTCTGTTTTATGGCACAGCTTCATCACCAACTGCACAGTTCGGTTTTTTTAATTGATCACTTTGATTGTTACTTATGTGACTACTTAGTAATGGTGTAGGTAATGATCAGTAGAATAATTTGTTGTGCTGGGTGACTGGCAACTGGAAGACTATGACTGTATTAGTGTAATCATTATTGCCATATTTTATGAGTATTCTGTGCCAGAGAATCCATTTAATATTTCATTTCTGATGAAACTATTGTATCTATATACATATTTAGGGGGGATTATTTATTTATCTCTTACACAAACTTCGGTCTTTATAAACATTTAACATATATAACATTTTGAAAAGAATCAATAACAAACCGCGATAAGGAGGAATGAGATTTTGATAATGACGTGATGAAATAATAAAACAATCTTTTTAATTTTGTACACATTTATTTCATTGTACATATATTTGTGGATCTTTTTAAAACATTTAACCTGAGCAACCATGTCACGTTTATTTGAACCCCGTTACACTATTGATCGCGCGCAGGTTGAATGCCGCAAAATTTGCAACTATCGAGGCTTAATTCTATAGAACGCCTTTAAAGGCAGCCATGTCACTCCGGCGTCAATGGAGATGGATACCAATTTGTGACATATTTCAGTCTATGTCTACAATTGACTAATAATAACAAACATAATTAAAGAATAGTAAGAATTGTGATTACTGCTTCTCGTAAGTGTAGAGTAGTGTAACCGGTCATTTACGAAAGCAATGTTGCGGCGTTGATTCAATAATCTGCAACTGCTACTGGAAAATGATCACAATATGTGTGTACTCATTAAATAAAAAGGATAATGTGTAACTTATGAATTATATTTACATATTACATATACACACATTTTGGACATCATAAACACAATGCCATCTTGTTCCAAGCTAAGCAGTACGTTATGGATACTAGATAACTGCCCCCCTAGCCAAGTTACAAGCGTTCGTTTTTCTCAAGTAATTTTAGAAAACGATAACTTGGTAGCCAAGTTGACACAAATGGTTCGATCGCTCGTTCTACAATTTACGTGGAAAAAACCTAAAATATAGTCTATGGTCTATCCATCTAAGAAACGTCAAAAGAGGTAGTCATGGTAACGTTGACATTGTTCATCAACAATTTTTATTGTCGATTTTAGTTGGCTGAATTATAAAGTGATAAAATGTATATAAAATAAAGAACAATCTATTTGTAAATGGTTTATTATAATATCACAGTGCGAAATGTCGTTTTAACATTATTGTGACTTGGAAACATGAAGATCCTGCTTAAGGATTAACTTAATGACGTGATACCTCTTACATAATGAATTTATAGATAGAGCCAGACAGAACAAGTCCTCGTCTTATTGGAATTCATGGAAAGGTATGTAAATTATTAGTTATTCTTTGTTGTTTAAAAGTATCTCACTTCATCTCTTGAAAGTATGAAACAAATAGTGACATGATAAGCGACAAACATGCAATAATTATTGCCTATTTAATATTAAAAATATAATGTAATGGTTTCCTATTATGACATTTAGTTTTCTAAAAGACAAAGCACATACAACAACTTTCTTCAGAGACACACACTATAAAAATTAATCTATCAAACATCTATAACTTCTGTGTACTATCTATAAATTAATTACATGATACCTATGTAATATATAATGTTGATAAAATTCATTTTAAAATTGACAGAATGAGTCACATATTTTCATTGACTCATCTTCGACAGCTTTTAATAGTCTACTGTTGGACATAAGCCTCTCCTGTGAAAGGAGACATTATTCTAGTAATGAATGCTTAATAGATAGATATGTTCTAATATGTATGGGCAAACTAAAAGTCTGAAACCAAAAAAAAACCCTAGCAATAAGCGGTGAGGACTGGACTGGTGATGGTCCTAGCAGCAGGCAAATGCTTACTGCTCTAGAAGAGAGGGTGTTGGCCTTAACGGGTTTGACTGTTGAAGTAGGACTGTACAACCACACTGTCCATTCTCTGTCCCAGATTATGTTTACTTATAGTCTCTTTGTTGTGACTAATCTACAGAATGAGTGGACCGATTATCACAAAAAAATTAATAGCAGGGAGGAACTTATAGTTTAATTAATTATAATATAATTGTTTTTTTCAGCAACATCAGCCCCACTCCCTCTGGAGAAGTTCCATGCACAACCCTCGCATCTCAAAGGGGAGCGCCAGTGACGTCAAGCAAGTTCACGACCATAGAAACTCACCGGCTGTAACTAAAGACAGACTGGCAAAAAACCTGGATGTGAGGAAACTGGAAAGGAGGCGAATAACATAGTAGACAATTGAAGCGAAGGATAGATTCATTACAAATTATTGTAATTTGAAATGCACTGTATAACAGAATTTTAAATAAACAGAATATAATTATAAATTGTTTCAATGATATTTCAGAAAAAAAAAAAATTTTACCTCAGTTGAGACCATCATCATCATCATAAACTGTTTAATGTAATGATAGTTGCGGGTTACTAATCTTTTCCTTCACCTACATTAAAAATAGTGGTAATATAAATTTTTTGTCAATGACATAATTTATACATTGTTTTGTAATGTTTCTACTAGGTAAATAAACAAACACTGTAATAATAAAGCCTTTTAATGATTGTTTTAACATCTGAGTACATTATCAAATATATTTATAGAAAATAAAAAAAGTATTATTTATAATAAAAAAAAATTCAAATAAAATCTTTATAGTCTCTTCTTTCTATCCAACACAAAAAAAATCTATATCACGGGGGAAAATAACCCACATAGGAAAGACAATGTTTAATAACGAAGCCATTAACAATTAACGTTATTTTAATCTATTTAATAAAGAATTTGGCATGGCTCTTCCTTCAATGACTTCACTTTGATTAGGCATATTCATAGCAGGTATGGGATCTTGCAAATTTATATTGTCTTCATTGTCATGTGTAGCAGAAAGTGGTTGTGGTAGTGGTATGCCAGCTTGTAACGCTAAATTGTGTAATACACAACATGCAGCTATAATATTGCTAGCTACATAGGCATGATGATGAAGAAACCTGTCTCTGAGAAAACATCTCCACTGTGCTTTGAGTAATCCAAAACAGCCCTCAATGCAGTTACGGGCTCACACATACTTTACAGTATAAAGTTCTTCTCTAGAACCTTGAACTACACTGAGAATAGGTGTCATTAGCCAAGGATGTTGTGAATATCCAGAGTCACCTGAAAAAAATATTTTAAAATTAGTTACCCACAGGAAAACTACTGAACTTTAAGGTAATAGAGCCATGCTGATTTTAGTATGAATGGGCCGGTTCGAAAATGATGCCATGCTGAGTTGTTGCATTGTCTGCATTTGCAACAAGTATAATGACCACTGCTCTAGGATTGTGTGTATGCTTTCCATCAGGCTGAGTAGAGTCACTTTATAAGGCTGATACATAAAAATAATAGTAAATATTTCTATTGTTACACAACAACCTAACAGCCATAATTGTTCACTATTTTGATGAAGTTCACTCATAAATGATTCAGCTCTACTAGAAGACCATATATGTGAATCATGTGTAGCTCCACCGAACTTTGGATTCACATTTATAATCAGCATATTACTATCACAAATCTGAAAACCAAATCAACATTAAGAAGTGACATAATAGTCTCATACATGCTGTTCTATAAATAAAAATAAGAATAAATCTACCATTTGAACTTACAGTGAATGATAGCCTTTTCTATTGAAATATACATGCTCTTCAGTAATGGGCTTTACCAAAGCTACATGCATACAATTTATGCAACCAATTACATAAGGAAAGCCAAATCTTCTTTGGAACCTTGTAAAATAAAATTATGTTTAACACATGGTACATATTCAATTAAATATAGTTAAGTTTGTTTGTTAAGTAGGTATACACTCTTGTTTTATAGCTGTTTTCTCTTGTTGTGTTATTGGAAACCTAAGCCGTTTTGCAACGACAGCAGGGTTTCTCAAAGCATCAACAACTTGTCTGATGCACCAACAAGCTGTCCGTTGGGCAATGCTGAAGGACACCAACAATTCGCTGATAGGATCCTGTGGCTAGGAAACTAAGAGCATCAAAGAGCAAGAGCATGCCTCAAAACCTATAAATACACAAACATTAAGGAAAAGTTAAAATAGTCAATAGTACAAAAAAGACAGATTATTAACTTACCTTAACTTTTAAGGGAATCTCGTTGGTTCCCTTTAGCGATGTCTTGTTTTGGAGTTCTTGACAAAGGGCTTCGAAAGACGACTTGTCTAGCCAAAATAGCTCCACAAATAAAGTTTCCGGCATTTCGCGGATTGTCTCGTTGCACTGACGATTAATATATCTTTTTCCACCTCTAAGCCGTACTTCCTCATTACGAGCGCACCACAACATATTTATAGTATGCATTTTAAATGTCCAAAATTATGTAAAGCACATAAAATAGTTCTTGGTGGTCCTTTTAGACTATATATCTATCATACCGACGCCATTTCTAAAGCGATATCACCAAATATTTTTGATCGCTTAATGAACGTTCAAACGCATGGATATCGTTTCGTTTGCGTTTGTCAAAAGTGTAACTTGGCTAGCTTTTGCTAACTTTTGTATGGAGTTTGGCATCGAATTTGTAGAAACGATCACCTTCCATTCCATCACTACGAACAAACGTTAACTTGGCTAAGAGTTTCTAAATGGAAACAAGTCACGTGATCAAAACAAAATATTAATCCTCAATGCGAACGTGGACAGAGCAGCATAGTGACCCACACTATGGCGGCCTAGTAAGATGCTTTTTCACACCCCGCTTAAAGGACCCGGGATCATAATGGGATGGGAACACGTGCGGTGGCAGTGAGTTCCATGTTTTAATCGCTCGGCACAAGAAAGAAGAACCGAAACGTTGCGTTCGAGAGCGTATGTCTTCTACTCTAAAAGGGTGACTGCGAAGGCCAGCACGTGTTGTCCTGTAGAGGAATGGAGAAGGGGGGACCAGTTGAAAGAGCTCTTCAGAACGCTCCCCATGATACAGGCGATAGAGGACTGCCATAGAGGCGACATCTCTTCGCAGCTGCAGAGGTTCAAGGAACTCGGTGGCTTCGGGATTACTGATGATGCGGACTGCTCGCCGCTGCAGCCGATCGAGAGCGTCAAACAGATACTGTGGGGCACCATCGCATAGATGAGAACAGTACTCCACGCACGAGCGAACCTGGGTCTTGTAAAGAAGACACAGATGCCCGGGCGAGAAGAACCGTCTCACCCTGTTAAGTACACCTAACTTCCGCGAGGCCGCTTTAATGACGCTCTCGATGTACTCACGCATGTTGAGGTCATGGCAGACATCCATACCCAGGATACCGAGCTTATCTTGTAGGGGCAGTTGATTGTTCCGAAAAGTGGGGAGGGGAAGGAAAGGAGACTTTTTGGTAGATAGCGCGCACACCTGTGTTTTCTTGGCATTGAACTCGACCAGATTCTCACTGCCCCATTGAGAGATGCGGCTTAGAACCAGGTCGAGCTCAGCGACAAGATCCCGTCGCCTCTCTTCAACATCCGCAGACTTGGCTGCAGGGTGACCAAGATATCGCATAGCAATGAATATTGCCAAGGGTCAACATGTCATTGATATGCAGAAGAAACAGCGTGGGCGACAGGACAGAGCCTTGAGGTACACCAGCGTTTACCTGCCGATAATCAGAGGCCGCACCGTCGCAAAGGACCTTAATGCGGCGCTGGTGCAGGAATGCGGCGACCCAGGTGCAGAGTTTGGGAGGCAGGCCAAATGCGGGAAGTTTGGAGAGAAGCGAGCGGTGCCAAACTCTATCAAAAGCTTTGGCCATGTCGAGGCTGATGGCCAAGGACTCCCCATGACTATCAATAGCTTCACCCCAAAGGTGAGTGACATACGCTAGAAGATCACCCGTGGATCGGTTCGGCCTAAAGCCATATTGCCGATCATTTAGCAAGGAGTGATCTTTCAGGTAGAGGACCAATTGCTTATTGATGATCCGTTCGAGCACCTTGCAGATAATGGAAGTTACGGCTACAGGTCGGTAATTAGCCGGGTCTGAACGGTCACCTTTTTTGGGGATAGGCTGAACGTTCGCCTCTCTCCAAGCCCCCGGAACAATTCCTGAGGAATGGGACAGGTGGTACAAGCGCGTCAATACGGGAGACAACTCAGGTGCGCAGTTCTTGAGAACCACCGCTGGGACACCGTCGGGTCCACTGGCTTTCCCGACGTCTAGTGACCTAAGTTCAGCTAGGACATCACTCTGACGGATACGGATATCCCCCATCGTGGAGTCACTGGTCTGAATGGTGGGCGGCTGCACGCCATGATCGTCCACTTGAGAATTAGCCGCAAAGACGTCCACAAGCAGTTTCGCTTTCTCTTGCGGCTCGTGGGCAAGCGATCCGTCGGGATGTTTCAGCGGTGGTAGCGAAGGCTGGCAATGGTTGGCCTGCACAGCTTTAGCCAGTCGCCAGAACTTTCGGCTGCCCGTAGGGTGTGAGACAAGTTCATGGCCAAGCCGCGCAATGCGCTGGGCATCCGCTCTAATGTAAGCCCTCTTGCATTCCCTGGTGGCTTTGTTAAAAGTTGCTTTTAGGCGATCAACAGCAGGGTCACCACAGGCGCGTGCCCTGGTCCATGCGCGGTAGGCCGCTTGTTTTTGAGCGACGGCATGGGTGCACTCACAATTGTACCAGGGACGGGTCTTAGAGCCGACGATCACACTGTAGGGAACATAGTATTCCATACCAACAATGATCTCGTCAGCCACGGCGGACGCACTCTGCGACAGATCCCTGTTTCCAAAGCAACGTTGTGCCCACGGAATGGATGCAAAGTAATCCCGCATTCCATCCCAGTCTGCTGACGAGTAGTGCCATAATCGCCTTTTTGTTACGATGGATCGCGGCGGGGTAACAAGAGGCACCGTGGTGGATACCATATAATAACATATATAGTTTTTTTGTGTAAATACAGACATATTATACAAAGAAAACACTCAAACTCCGAAACAAATATTTGCAGGTCATACAAACATTTGGTGTGACCTAGGAATCGAACCGGAGATCTCAAGCACAGCAGTCACATACGCTACCACTACACCACAGAGGCAGTCAAAAATAAATTAATAATATAAAAAATACATGCCAACTCCGCACTTCCAATTTTAATTTTATTGGCTCTTTCTAATATAAGTTATTCTTGCAACGTTTACACCGTAATGAAAAAATGTACCAAGATATTTCAACAGTGTAGAGAGGCGGAGAATCTACATTACAATAGGACTGGGTAGTTTTCTCAGAAGCCAGCTCCTCTCCCAGTAGAGGAGGTCTAACGCCCCACCTTATTCCGCGTTAGACTGTAAGACTCGACACCTGACTGGACATCTTTCCACTGGCTTCCAAAAAAACGCAGTATTTACTAAAATGTTTAATGTGGATTTGCCTCTGGATCTGTGACTTCCGTAGTCGGTTTAAATATTGACTCAAGGTCAATGTCGACATCAGGAATCTGCAAAAAAAGCAAACAAAATTAACAAATGAAAATTAGAATATAGTACACTAGAGTGCTTTTATGTAAGAAGTAATTTAATGAAACTCACCTCATCAAACACATGTTCTCCCAACAGATCAGGGTGGGCCCAAAAATCATCCGGAACATCTTCGTCTGTAAAAAATTTTTTAGTAACATTTACACAGTTGTTCAAAGTTTGTGTGACACAACAATTTTTGCCTAAGACAAACACACCCGTCACCAATAAATGCATTTAAAGATACATCTCTAATATCTATACTCACTTGTTAACATGTTCGATTCCGGTTCCGTCTGATTTGTGGAAGTTGGCGGATCCTTCCGAGCTTCGACTTCGCTAACTATAATCAAAATAAAATTGTTACAACACGTTTTCAAATAGGTACTATTAAATGTAATGTTTTACTATCATATCTTTATCGCTAGACACTTACTTTCTCTCTCCAAGGCAAGAATATTGTTGGCCAATTCATGTGTACTTTCATTGGCCATCATTGCTTCCCACCTGTGGATGCGCTTCACAGCCGTCGCCAGTAGAGTCGAGTGGCTGACCTATGTGAAGTATCAATAATTTTTGTTAGTTTATTATTGCTGTCTTCGTGGTCTTCTGTCGTCTTAAAGTATTATCAAATACACAATTCCTTTAAGTGACGTTAACAAGGTTGATGAACTTACATTGGAATCCACACCAAGAGCTTCAGCCAAATCAGCAAACGCTTCTGCCGTTTGAGTCCGCCGTTCCCTTTCGTACTCCGCGTTCCTGGCCCTTCGTTCCACCTAAAAAGAAAATGACTTTTACATGTGCACGTTTATCATCACATCAATAGCTGTCCATAGCCCATTGCTGGATGTGGGCCTCAGTACTGTTCATTCTGCAGAGACGCGACCACGGGACGAATACGTGTGATGACATTCTGGATTCTGGATCCGGCACCACATAGACGGACTGACATTATTTATGTATAATTAAATAGTACTAACGTGCGAAAGGGGAACACGGTTACTGCCAGTCGGTCTTCCGCGCCGTCTGCTGGTAGCAGTGCTAAGATTTGGCTGGAACAGAATAATAGAGTTATCATTTTTACACAGCACAAGCTGATCATCTTGAACTATGAATATATGTTATTTATCCTAGCTACCTTATTTCCTGTTGGCTTCACCATTTTTGTAGTAACCGATCGTTTTGTAGTAGAACTAACACAACCTAGTTTTGTCGTCAACTTGAGTTACCGAGTAAACTAATAATGAACAAATGTATTGCAACCCGGTCTATATACCCTTGATTTTGTACCTGTGTACCCCTACTGAAGGGGCGGCACCCAAGCGCTTTCATTGGCTTTTACCTTTATCTACACTCAGGTAAACGACCCAAATGGGTTTTTTGATGAATAGTAACCATCTTGAAGAAAAATATTAAGAAATATATAGATTGGATTATTTTGTATTACAATTTATTAATTCTTGAAACAAGCAAACAAACAAATCTACAGAAGATTATAGGTACATGGATAAATTAACAATAGGTAAACTATTTGTACACCCAACACCGTAACCCCGATTTACAAACTGAGCTAGTGTTTGTACTACAAACTAAGTGCGAGTTGATAATTTAGCAGTTGTATATACAGCGTTTATAGTTTATTCTTACATCATAGTATACAGTTTTTAGACTACAATTTTAAAAGAATAAAAGGGTCTGGATATGTATTTTTGACATAATGCATTAAAATTGAGGGTCCGTGTTTGAGGCCCGTATTTTAAAAGACGTCTCAGTCCTGAATTAAGTTTTAACACTAGTTTTATTAAGAGATTATATTTTTTTAAACGTCTCTTGAAACACAATGAATGAATGATGAATTTCTGTTTAAAGCATGAAATTAAGTATTCAATCTCCAAATACTGATACCATCTTCAGAGACTTTGAAAATTACTGTAGGTATATATTTAGGAACGTGAGAAATATAGCAGTAGTAAAACTGGTTTTTTTGGGCTTTGTATCAATCTCTTTTATATAATCGTTTCTATTCAAATTTTCTAAGCCTAGAACGTGCTCGGAGGGAAAGTTTAAAAGTATTCACTTTTCATCCGTTGAGATTTCTCACTCACCGTCTTTGCACCAAATAAAAAATACTTACATGTCGACAAATGTTTTTTTCTAAATATAATTCTAAAACACCACATAGAACTTCAGTACTACTCAAAAACGCTACAGAAGAGACCAAAATATACTAGGTATGTGTTATACTCCGTAAACAAGACATACTTATTTTAAGTTTCTGCGTGTTTAATATTTTTTTAATATATATACACCTAAAAGTATACGTAAGTACATCATTATCATCAGCCTGTGCAATCCACTGCTGGACATAGGCCTCTCCATTTGCACGCCACTTAATTCAATCATTGGTTTCTCGCACCCAGCTCTTGCCAGCCATCTTGCGCAAATCATCACTCCACCTGACCTGTGGGCGTCCAATACTATTTTTGCAGATGACAAGAACCGACGAAGCTCCCAAACGCTGCCTAATATAATATATTTATTATAATATTTATATATATATATCATATATTAAATATTGCATGTAAAAAAAAGTTTGGAAATATTTAGGAACATTAAACTATGCAGACACTTTTGGTAATTTTAAAGTATAGTATTGTAATAGGTACACTTAGTTGCACCCTAGGCATATATATATACATACCTATATATTATTAAGAATTGACACTGTGTCAGTATGTACTTAAGTCTATTCTTCAGATTTTGATGTAAACCACGGGCACTTTTATAGGAAAATAATGGAAGATAAATCTTATGACTTGTTGCGCTTTCCATTGTCCATTATATTCTACCTGACTACCTGGTAGTGGCGCATTCCGACAAACAACATCAAACAAACGAATTGAAGAAAAAACTTCGCTTCTTCTTAATTATCTATTTATAGATAAAGTTGTTTCTTGCATTGTAAAAGTTCAATATGAAAGGGCTGTTATCACTTAAAACACATCATTACTATCACCACAAAAAGTCATTGTTTTCTTTACCTGAAAGTCTAAACGACAAAGCTCACGTTTGTAATATTATTTTACTAAAAGAACTAAAAAGAACTATCTAACTAGCTTATTACTATTTGTTCAATATGCAAGATGTTCAATTTTGAAAAACTTTACTCTATGATGTTCGGAACTATCACATACTATCAAATACAATTATATTGCTACAAAAATAATGTTGCAGTATATAAAAATGCCATTTAAATTTTATGTTTTAAAATTAACGCCACAACGCTCGATGGTGTCAAGGCGTCTGCTCGTGACGTCATGTCTTTGTTCGTCAATCTGGAATCTTTATGTCATTCTGGAATCTCTACTACTGTTTATCTTTTCAACTGGAATAAACTGGAAGAAGGTCCCTTCTCCTTATTCCAGTGGCCAAATCATACCTATCAGATTTTTTTAGCGAAGTACGTAATCCTACTAATATTAATAATGCGAAAATTTGTAAGGATGGATGGATGTTTGAATGGATGTTTGTTACTCTTTCACGCAAAAACTACTAAACGGATTTGGATGAAACTTTACAGTAATATAGCTTATACATCAGAATAACACATAAGCTACTATTTGCCGCGATAACCGACATATACGCGGGCGGAGCCGCGGGCAACAACTAGTCACAAATAAATTATAATCGAGCAAAATTCAAATGCATACTAAAAGTCCCTGACGGCTTCACCATTTTGAATCGTTGCCTTATTATTGCACTAACACAACTTTAATTTATCATAATATATGTATTTTTAATAAAATTAGTACATTGCGATTCGCAGGTCACGTCAAGCAGTCGGTCGGTCGGTTGTTATATATGTATATAGTCTCTATATATATCGACTTAAAAACATCCAACGGCAAGATTACGTATCCACAACGTTGACTTGCCAGTTCCCAACCCACATTTGGCCAGCGTGGGATTATATGGTCTTAACCGTCTCCTGGCAGGAGACCGGAGCCCAGCAATGTAATATTATGGGTTGCCGATGTGTGGTATATATTATAAACAATTTCACAGAACGCTGTTTGCGTTCAAACTATGCATAGCTAGTTGAATAATGTCATAAATATGGTTCAATACATTTATATTGGAAGAAACTCATGATTTTGAAACCCATATTAATTAATGTGCAATGTACGCATTCAGGCAAACAAATACACAAATATATCAAGAAAGTAATATTATTTAAAAATAATAGTTTCAGGTGTCCATCACATTCTACCTGACTACCAGAAATTAACGCATTGATACAATCAATATCAAACACATGAATGAACAAAAGTTTAATGTGTAAAAACAAAAAAATCACAATGTTCAAATTATTTCCTGATGTCGGTGATGCGGTGACTCGATTATAAGAACTTATAAGATTTTCCCCTACCAAAACGTGCACAACGCGGCTAAAAAAGTTTTTACTTCAAAATCAGCCACGTGCGAGTCGGACTCGCGCAGAAATGTTTCTGTACCATTATCTATACATTTCAAGCGTCTAACTGTTGCCGTTATCAATATAGAGCATAAACAAGCAAGAAAATCAGGTTTGTTGCATGGGAGCTCCTTAAATATTAATTTAATTCTGTTTCTTAGTATTTGTTGTTACAGCGGAAGGAGAAATACATCATCTCTAAAAACTTCATTTGTTTAACTATCACGGTTCAAAGGTACGGATAAAGTTATTGTGTGCATTATTCTGTATTACCAAGAAGAGAACTCTTATCACTAAAACACCTCATTTATTTCCACAAAAGATCTATTGTTCTCTTTACTAGGAAGTCCAACGCCCGTTTTCGTTAGCTATCATTGGTTAAAACTAGAAATTGTGTATTATTATTATTATCTATCCATATTATATTACATGTCTATATAATTCAATGTAATAAAGTTTAAGGTGTAATAAGAAAAACAAATACTCTTTAAAAAGTTAATTCAAACCGTTTTTAACCGACTTCAAAAAAAGGAGGAGGTTTCTCAATTCGACCGTATATATATTATTTTTTTGTGTTCACGGATAACTTTGTCATTTATGAACCGATTTTGATGATCCTTTTTTTAATGGAAAGGAGATATCCCAACGGTAGTACCATGATAAGGACACTAAAATTTGATGATGGCATCCAAGAGAAATAGAGTCAAACCTTGAAGTCGGTTTAATTTTTGTTAAAATTATACTTGTCAATAACCTATCTCTAGTTCGAGCCGAAGGTAACTCATTGAAAATGGCAAACAAATTTAAGAATACACATTTATGTAAAACTACATTATTTTATGAAAAACTAACAAGTGCAATTCACAATTTGTTTAATTTACTCCTGGCTGCCGCGGCTCGTAGTTGTACTACGAAAGTGCTACCCATTGTAGACTTTTGTGGCAAGTGCTACGTCTGTGAGTTTGCCTGTAAATTTCAAATGCCTACTTAGTAAATGTATATTTATTAAGAAGGCATTTATCTGTCGTTTGATTGATATAATTTATCTAAATGATGCCTTGTATAAGAATCTGTGAAGTTCTTTATTTATCGTGTGTAATATCTGGTAAATGAAAGGAACTAGATACGTGTGTGTGTGTATGTGTGTGTGTATTCTCTGTGAAATCGGATTTCTAAAACAATTGGTGTCGTCTGCTATATTATTTTTTACTTTGTAGGTATATACAACAAAAAAGACCGCATTCAGTTGTAAGAAGTTGTAATTTTTGGTTTCCCTATAATAATAACAATCTAAATTCTAACATTCTGATGTTTGAAAATAATAATACCTTTACTTATAAGTTTTGCTTTTTGTATTATGCAGTAAACATTGTTTTGTCTGTTGAAAGATTCTGTTCTAAAACAATAGGAAAATATTTGTGTCATCTACAAATAGCTGCACTAAGTCAATTTTTTTTTTTGGATATATGGTCAAACGAGCAGACGTATCACCTGATAGTAAACGATTACCGCCACCCATGGACACTTGCAACACCAGAGGCGTACAGGTGCGTTGCCGACCTTTGGGGGATAGGGAGAGGGATGGGGGGAGGAGTTGAGGTATGGTCCATCGGTATCCTCACTCAGTCGGTGAAACATAGCGCAAGCGCTTTTTCACACCGTTTCATATACATTTGTAAATTACCCCGCGATGTACCTGGTGCGAAAGTTGTCGTGAAGTTAATATTAATTTGCAAAAGTTATAGCCGTGATGAAATAAAACTTGGTAATACTAAGTATTGTTTCTGTTTTATGGCACATCTTCATCACCAACTGCACAGTTCGTTTTTTTTAATTGATCACTTTGACTGTTACTTATGTGACTACTTAGTAATGGTGTAGGTAATGATCAGTAGAATAATTTGTTGTGCTGGGTGGCTGGCAACTGGCAGACTATGACTGTATTAGTGTAATCATTATTGCCATATTTTATGAGTATTCTGTGGCAGAGAATCCATCTACTATTACATTTCTGATGAAACTATTGTATCTATATACATATTTAGGGGGGATTATTTATTTATCTCTTGCACAAACTTCGGTCTTTATAAACATTTTGAAAAGAATCAATAACAAACCGCGATAAGGAGGAATGAGATTTTGATAATGACGTGATGACAATCTTTTTAATTTTGTACACATTTATTTCATTGTACATATATATGTGGATCTTTTTAAAACATTTAACCTCAGCAACCGTGTCACGTTTATTTGAACCCCGTTACACTATTGATCGCGCGCAGGTTGAATGCCGCAAAATTTGCAACTATCGAGGCTTAATTCTATAGAACGCCTTTAAAGGCTGCCATGTCACTCCGGCGTCAATGGAGATGGATACCAATTTGTGACATATTTCACTCTATGTCTACAATTTACTAATAATAACAAACATAATTAAAGAATAGTAAGAATTGTGATTACTGCTTCTCGTAAGTGTAGAGTAGTGTAACCGGTCATTTACAAAAGCAATGTTGCGGCGTTAATTCAATAATCTGCAACTATTACTGGAAAATGATCACAATATGTGTGTACTCATTAAATAAAAAGGATAATGTGTAACTTATGAATTATATTTACATATTACATATACACACATTTTGGACATCATAAACACAATGCCATCTTGTTCCAAGCTAAGCAGTACGTTATGGATACTAGATAACTGATATAATAACATATATAGTTTTTTTTGTGTAAATACAGACATATTATACAAAGAAAACACTCAAACTCCGAAACAAATATTTGCAGGTCATACAAACATTTGGTGTGAGCTAGGAATCGAACCCGAGATCCCAAGCACAGCAGTCACATACGCTACCACTACACCACAGAGGCAGTCAAAAATAAATTAATAATATAAAAAATACATGCCAACTCCGCACTTCCAATTTTAATTTTATTGGCTCTTTCTAATATAAGTTATTCTTGCAACGTTTATACCGTAATGAAAAAATGTACCAAGAGTGTAGAGAGGCAGAGAATCTACATTACAATAGGACTGGGTAGTTTTCTCAGAAGCCAGCTCCTCTCCCAGTAGAGGAGGTCTAACGCCCCACCTTATTCCGCGTTAGACTGTAAGACTCGACACCTGACTGGACATCTTTCCACTGGCTTCCAACAAAACGCAGTATTTATATAACTTTATCAATTAATCAACTATATATTAATATGTTCAATGTGGATTTGCCTCTGGATCTGTGACTTCCGTAGTCAGTTTAAATATTGACGCAAGTTCAATGTCAACATCAGGAATCTGCAAAAAAAGCAAACAAAATTAACAATTGAAAATTAAAATATAGTACACTAGAGTGCTTTTATATAAAGTAAGAAGTAATTTAATGAATTTCACCTCATCAAACACATGTTCTCCCAACAGATCAGGGTGGGCCCAAAAATCATCCGGAACATATTCGTCTGTAAAAAAATTTTGCGTAACCTTTACACAGTTGTTCAAAGTTTGTGTGACACAACAATTTTTGCCTAAGACAAATACACCCGTTACCAATACATGTATTTAAAGATACATCTCTAATGTCTATACTCACTTGTTAACATGTTCGATTCCGGTTCCGTCTGATTTGTGGAAGTTGGCGGATCCTTCCGAGCTTCGACTTCGCTAACTATAATCAAAATAAAATTGTTACAACACGTTTTCAAATAGGTACTATTAAATGTAATGTTTTACTATCATATCTTTATCGCTAGACACTTACTTTCTCTCTCCAAGGCAAGAATATTGTTGGCCAATTCATGTGTACTTTCATTGGCCATCATTGCTTCCCACCTGTGGATGCGCTTCACAGCCGTCGCCAGTAGAGTCGAGTGGCTGACCTATGTGAAGTATCAATAATTTTTGTTAGTTTATTATTGCTGTCTTCGTGGTCTTCTGTCGTCTTAAAGTATTATCAAATACACAATTTCTTTAAGTGACGTTAACAAGGTTGATGAACTTACATTGGAATCCACACCAAGAGCTTCAGCCAAATCAGCAAACGCTTCTGCCGTTTGAGTCCGCCGTTCCCTTTCGTACTCCGCGTTCCTGGCCCTTCGTTCCACCTAAAAAGAAAATGACTTTTACATGTGCACGTTTATCATCACATCAATAGCTGTCCATAGCCCATTGCTGGATGTGGGCCTCAGTACTGTTCATTCTGCAGAGACGCGACCACGGGACGAATACGTGTGATGACATTCTGGATTCTGGATCCGGCACCACATAGACGGACTGACATTATTTATGTATAATTAAATAGTACTAACTTGCGAAAGGGGAACACGGTTACTGCCAGTCGGTCTTCCACGCCGTCTGCTGGTAGCAGTGCTAAGATTTGGCTGGAACAGAATAATAGAGTTATCATTTTCACACAGTACAAGCTGATCATCTTGAACTATGAATATATGTTATTTATCCTAGCTACCTTATTTCCTGTTGGCTTCACCATTTTTGTAGTAACCGATCGTTTTGTAGTAGAACTAACACAACCTAGTTTTGTCGTCAACTTGTGTTACCAAGTAAACTAATAATGAACAAATGTATTGCAACCCGGTCTATATACCCTTGATTTTGTACCTGTGTACCCCTACTGAAGGGGCGGCACCCAAGGGCTTTCATTGGCTTTTACCTTTATCTACACTCAGGTAAACGACCCAAATGGGTTTTTTGATGAATAGTAACCATCTTGAAGAAAAATATTAAGAAATATATAGATTGGATTATTTTGTATTACAATTTATTAATTCTTGAAACAAGCAAACAAACAAATCTACAGAAGATTATAGGTACATGGATAAATTAACAATAGGTAAACTATTTGTACACCCAACACCGTAACCCCGATTTACAAACTGAGCTAGTGTTTGTACTACAAACTAAGTGCGAGTTGACAATTTAGCAGTTGTATATACAGCGTTTATAGTTTATTCTTACATCATAGTATACAGTTTTTAGACTACAATTTTAAGAGAATAAAAGGGTTTGGATATGTATTTTTGACTTAATGCATTAAACTTGAGGGTCAGTGTTTGAGGCCCGTATTTTAAAAGACGTCTCAGTCGTGAATTAAGTTTTAACACTAGTTTTATTAAGAGATTATATATTTTTAAACGTCTCTTGAAACAAAATGAATGAATGATGAATTTCTGTTTAAAGCTTGAAATTAAGTATTCAATCTACAAATACTGATACCATCTTCAAAGACTTTGAAAATTACTGTAGGTATATATTTAGGAACGTGAGAAATATAGCAGTAGTAAAACTGGTTTTTTTGGGCTTTGTATCAATCTCTTTTATATAATCGTTTCTATTAAAATTTTCTAAGCCTAGAACGTGCTCGAAGGGAGAGTTTAGAAGTATTCACTTTTCATCCGTTGAGATTTCTCACTCACCGTCTTTGCACCAAATAAAAAATACTTACATGTCGACAAATGTTTTTTTCTAAATATAATTCTAAAACACCACATAGAACTTCAGTACTACTCAAAAACGCTACAGAAGAGACCAAAATACTTGGTATGTGTTATACTCCGTAAACAAGACATGCTTATTTTAAGGTTCTGTGTGTTTAATAATTTTTTAATATTTATACACCTAAAAGTTTACATCATTATCATCAGCCTGTGCAATCCACTGCTGGACATAGGCCTCTCCATTTGCACGCCACTTAATTCAATCATTGGTTTCTCGCACCCAGCTCTTGCCAGCCATCTTGCGCAAATCATCACCCCACCTGGCCTGTGGGCATCCAATACTATTTTTGCAGATGACAAGAACCGACGAAGCTCCCAAACGCTGCCTAATATAATATATTTATTATATATATATATATCATATATTAAATATTGCATGTAAAAAAAAGTTTCGAAATATTTAGGAACATTAAACTATGCAGAAACTTTTGGTAATTTTAAAGTATAGTATTGTAATAGGTACACTTAGTTGCACCCTATGCATATATATATGCATACCTATATATTATTAAGAATTGACACTGTGTCAGTATGTACTTAAGTCTATTCTTCAGATTTTGATGTAAACCACGGGCACTTTTATAGGAAAATAATGGAAGATAAATCTTATGACTTGTTGCGCTTTCCATTGTCCATTATATTCTACCTGACTACCTGGTAGTGGCGCATTCCGACAAACAACATCAAACAAAACTTCGCTTATACTTAATTATCTATTTATAGATTAAGTTGTTTCTTGCATTGTTAAAGTTCAATATGAAAGGGCTCTCATCACTTAAAACACATCATTACTATCACCACAAAAGGTCGTTGTTTTCTTTACCTGGAAGTCTAAACGACAAAGCTCACGTTTGCAAGATTATTTTACTGAAAAGAAACTATATAACTAGCTTATTACTATTTGTTCAATAGTCAAGATGATCAAGTTTGAAAAACTCTTCTCTATGATGTTCGGAACTATCAAATACAATCATATTGCTCCAAAAATAATGTTTCAGTATAAAATTGCCATTTAAATTGTATGTTTTAAAATTAACGCCACAACGCTCGATGGTGTTAAAGCGTTTTCTCGTGACGTTATGTCGCCAATCTGGAATCTTTATGTCATTCTGGAATCTCTGCTACTTTTTATCTTTTGAACTGGAACAAACTGGAAGAAGTTAATTTCTCCTTATTCCAGTTGCCAAATCATACCTATCAGATATTTTTAGCGAAGTAAGTAATCACAAATAAATTATAATCAAGAAAAATTAAAATGCATACTAAATGTCCCTGTCGGCTTCACCATTTTGTACCGTCGTCTTATTAGTGTCACTAACACAACATTAATTTATCACAATATATGTATTTAAAAAAGAATACTACGATGTGATTTGCAGATCAGGTTAAGCAGTCGGTCCCGGTTGCTATATATGTATATAGTCTCAATATATATCGACTTAAAAACATCCAACTTGCCAGTTCCCAACTCACATTTGGCCAGCGTGGGAACGTATGGTCTTAACCCTCTCCTGAGACGAGACCCGAGCCCAGCAATGTGATATTATGGTTGCCGATATGCCGATGTAGTATATATTATAAACAATTTCACGCATCGCTTGTTGAATGCATTCATAAACATGGTTCAATACATATACATTGGAAGAAACTCATGATTTTGAAACCCAGATTAATACATGTGCAATGGACGCATTCAGGCAAACAAATACACAAATATATCAAGAAAGTAATATTATTTAAAAATAATAGTTTCAGGTGTCCATCACATTCTACCTGACTACCAGAAATTAACGCATTGATACAATCAATATCAAACACATGAATGAACAAAAGTTTAATGTGTAAAAACAAAATAATCACAATGTTCAAATTAATTCCTGATGTCGGTGATGCGGTGACTCGATTATAAGAACTTATAAGATTTTCCCCTACCAAAAAGTGCACAACGCGGCTAAAAAAGTTTTTACTTCAAAATCAGCCAAGTGCGAGTCGGACTCGCGCAGAAATGTTTCTGTACCATTATCTATAGGTACATTTCAAGCGTCTAACTGTTGCCGTTATCAATATCGAGCATAAACAAGCAAGAAAATCACGTTTGTTGCATGGGAGCTCCCTTAAATATTAATTTAATTCTGTTTCTTAGTATTTATTGTTACAGCGGAAGGAGAAATACATCATCTCTAAAAACTTCATTTGTTTAACTATCACGGTTCAAAGGTACGGATAAAGTTATTGTGTGCATTGTTCTGTATTACCAAGAAGAGAACTCTTATCACTAAAACACCTCATTTATTTCCACAAAAGATCTATTGTTCTCTTTACTTGGAAGTCCAACGCCCGTTTTCGTTAGCCTATCATTGGTTAAAACTAGAAATTGTCTATTATTTTTATTATCTATCTATATTATATTACATGTCTAAGTAATTCAATGTAATAAGGTTTAATATTTTCATTGATATGCAGGATCAGTTTAAGGTGTAATAAGAAAAACAAATACTCTTTAAAAAGTTAATTCAAACCGTTTTTAACCGACTTCAAAAAAAGGAGGAGGTTTCTCAATTCGACCGTATATATATTTTTTTTTTGTGTTCACGGATAACTTTGTCATTTATGAACCGATTTTGATGATCCTTTTTTTAATGGAAAGGAGATATCCCAACGGTAGTACCATGATAAGGACACTAAAATTTGATGATGGCATCCAAGAGAAATAGAGTCAAACCTTGAAGTCGGTTTAATTTTTGTTAAAATTATACTTGTCAATAACCTATCTCTAGTTCGAACCGAAGGTAACTCATTGAAAATGGCAAAAAAATTTAAGAATAAACATTTATGTAAAACTACATTATTTTATTAAAAACTAACAAGTGCAATTCACAATTTGTTTAATTTACTCCTGGCTGCCGCGGCTCGTAGTTGTACTACGAAAGTGCTACCCATTGTAGACTTTTGTAGCAAGTGCTACGTCTGTTAGTTTGCCTGTAAATTTAAAATGCCTACTTAGTAAATCTCCATTTATTGAGAACGTGCAAGAACGTCAGACGTGCCCGATCTGTTACTACTTTCAGAACTAAGTTAACTGAGTATTATCTGTCTCTCATAGTATATATATATATATATTTATATATATATTCCCTTGCCGATTTCGGCTATGGTGACTGTTTAAGTCTGAGCATCCAGGTTTCGGGCGTGCGCTCTGGTGTGGCTTACGTACCCTATCTTGGCACTGAAAGAACGTGCACAGTGAGGGCAAGTAAGCACCCCATTTAGGTAATTGTATTTTATTTCGGAGGGTGGTTTGTTTTTGAGATGATCTCGTTTCAAATCGAGACCATATCTCCTTTGCTCCTCAAAGTTATAAACACTCTGGTGAACCATACGCCTCCAACCCGGTCTATCCCTAGCCAAATCCTCCCAGCGAGCGGTATCCACATTGCATCTCTTCTTCTCTCTGGTATATAAGTAGGTTAACATTGATATATATTATGTATATTCATGCGACTATGTATGTATAGTATTTTTACTTACTATTTTTGTTATGTACGTAGGGAATGGAGGAAAAAAAAATGTTACAAATTTTCGTACTTAAATGCCCCACACCAGCCTACAACGAATTCCATCCAAAGGTTGCCTGAAAGAAATTTCTATGAGCAAACAGGCCGCCCTTTGTATATCACTTTGTTATTTACGATTGTATATTATTTGTAAACCCCGGTGTACAAATAAAGTGTTATCTATCTATCTAAATGATGCCTTGTATAAGAATCTCTGGTAAATAAAATCAACTAGATACACGTGTGTGTGTGTGTGTGTGCGTGCGTGCGTGCGTGCGTGCGTGCGTGCGTGCGTGCGTGCGTGCGTGCGTGTGTGTGTTTCTGTTTTACTGCACATCTTCATCACCAGCTGCACAGTCCGGTTTTTTTAATTGATCACTATTATCAATCGGTATCTTTGACTGTTGTTTATGTAACTACTTAGGGCACTTGATAAATGTATAACATAAAATATCATTCTTGTTTCTAAACCCAGATCTAACGGACACAAGAGTAATGGTGTAGGTAATGAATGATCAGTAGATTAATTAATTGTAATTGTTGTGCTGGGTGGCTGGCAACTGGCAGACTATGGCTGTATTAGTGTAATCATTATTGCCATATTTTATGAGTATTCTGTGGCAGAGAATCCATCTAATATTTCATTTCTGATGAAACTATTGTACCTATATACATATCTAGGGGAGTTTGTTTATTTATCTCTTACACAAACTTCGGTCTTTATTAAACTTTTTAAAAGAATCAATAACAAACCGCAATAAGAAGGAACGAGGTTTTGATAATGACGTGATGAAATAATAAAACAATCTTTTTAATTTTGTACACATTTATTTCATTGTACATATATATGTGGATCTTTTTAAAATATTTAACCTCAGCAACCGTGTCACGTTTATTTGAACCCCGTTACACTATTGATCGCGCGCAGGATGAATGCCGCAAAATTTGCAACTATCGAGGCTTAATTCTATAGAACGCCTTTAAAGGCTGCCATGTCACTCCGGCGTCAATGGAGATGGATGTTAATTTGTGACGACTTTATGTCTACAATTTACTAATTATAATAAACATAATTAAAGAATCGTATGAATTGTGATTACCGCTTCTTGTAAGTGTAGTGTAGTGTAACATTAAACATCAGCTGGACGGGAGGCAACAAACTCTTCAAAGTTGTAGCATTTGTTTTTCTTAATATGATTTAATTGTAGTTGTATCAACAAGGAAGTGAGCACAGCGCCCTCACGGTGTGTTACGCCCTTGCGGGTGGATCGACTGGCCGATCAATACATCCAAGAGGCACCAGATGGCGTTACTCTGCACTGCGTCATACAAAGTGTTGTTGACTGTTCGCATCTTTCAAAATTTAGGAATAACCTTTTTTAGTATTAAGTGATATGCAATTGTTCACTTCGCGAAATGGTGTCTTTATATTAGAATATATCGGAGTGAGTGGTGCTCATTTTAGTTGAAAAAGTGGAGGGAGATTCGAGAAGATTCGTTTCTAAGCCTTTATAAGCGAGGATTTTGTGAATCACTGGTTGACTGTCTTCAACTCTCTGCTCTCTGTGTGATTATCCTGCAAAAGCCTCGTGGTTGTTGTTCGCTGTGAAAAGTGAAACGCTGCTGTGATCTTCAATTCCCCGTCTGAGGTAAAAATCAAATATAACCTATAAATTAATCTTAACCATGTCTTTATTTCTTTGAATGTGTGTCTAGGAGATGTATTTTCTGTGTAGGGTTCATGGTTCCGGACAGAACCAGTAGATTAAGGAGCACACATCCTGGCTTGTGTGGATAAATCCCGGCAGGGATTTCTTCCGAGGCAGCCCGCAGCTCACCACCAAGCTCGCTTCCGTGTCCAGAGGATTCCTCACTCGGTCACATATAATAGAAATTATCTATTTTATTTTTTTCACCCACATAAGGTGTTACAATTTTTCACTTATTACAAGATCGTCAATAGAAGCCCTAATAGACCCTCGCCTGAGGTCAAAAAGGGGTTTGAAGTTCATCTGGGTGTCAGTCTGCAGTGCAGCGGCACCGAAGAGTGTTTTTTTATTGTAGAATATTATTTTTTTAAGCTAGTGACAACCCACTTGTGTAATAATTATAAGTTACTAGTTAATCTTGTTACCTGTACTTTTAATTTATTGTGTGAATATATGAATGCATCACTGAGGAGTATTCGTTTCTTCTGAAGAGCACCCTGGGTATCCCAAACACACATCTACACATATCATTTTTATTTATTTCTACCTTGTCTAAATTTATTTCACAAATTTCTTTTGACGGCGCCCTGAGAGCTCATGGTCTACGGCTGACAAGTCGGTGAGGTGACTGCCTGACAGGTTCAGGGGTTACAAAGTCATTTTGTACTGCCTCTCGGGAATTGAATTTTTAGTGGGTAAAAAATTCAATTCCCGAGAGGCAGTACAAGAAGGGCATCAATAAACTGCAAATGCGTTGGCAAAGATGCGTCGATTGCATGGGTGATTACTTCGAATAACAGAAATAAAAAAGTTTGAAAAAATAAGTACTTTCACTTATTGCATATAAAACGGCTATTTCATAGGTAAAAACCTATTATAATGATAAATTTAAGTTGTGTAAGTGACACTAATAAGACAACTGTTCAAAATAGGGAAGCCGACAGGGACTTTTAGTATGCATTTTAATTTTTCTATTGTGTGCATTGTTCTGTTTTACCAAGAAGAGAACTCTTATCGCTAAAACACCTCATTTATTGCCACAAAGGATCTATTGTTCTCTTGACTTGGAAGTCCAACACCCGTTTTCAATAGCCTATAATTGGTTAAAACTAGAAATAGTCTATTATTATTGTTCTATGTAATAAGGTTTAATATTTTCATTGATATGCAGAATCAGTTTAAGGTGTAATAAAAAAACAAATACTCTTGAAAAATATATTTCAAACCGTTTTCAATAACCTGTCTCCAGGTTGAACCGGAGGTAAGTCATTGAAAATAAAAAAAATTAAGAATATACATTTATGTAAAAGTCGATTATTTTATTAAAAACTAACAAGTACAATTCACAATTTGTTTAATGTACTCCTGGCTGCCGCGGCTCGTACTACGAAAGTGCTACCCATCGTAGACTTGTAGCAAGTGCTACGTCTGTAAGTTTCAAATGCCTACTTAGTAAATGTATATTTATTAAGAAGGCATTTATCTGTCGTTTGATTGATATAATTTATCTAAATGATGCCTTATATAAGAATCTGTGAAGTACTTTATTTATCGTGTGTGATATCTGGTAAATGAAAGGAACCAGATACGTGTGTGTGTGTATGTGTGTGTGTATTCTCTGTGAAATCGGATTTCTAAAACAATTGGTGTCGTCTGCTATATTATTTTTTACTTTGTAGGTACATACAACAAAAAAGACCGCATTCAGTTGTAAGAAGTTGTAATGTTTTGATTCCCTATAATAATAACAATCTAAATTCTAACATTCTGATGTTTGAAAATAATAATACCTTTACTTATAAGTTTTGCTTTTTGTATTATGCAGTAAACATTGTTTTGTCTGTTGAAAGATTCTGTTCTAAAACAATAGGAAAATATTTGTGTCATCTACAAATAGCTGCTCTAAGTCAATATTTCTTTTTGGATTAATGGTCAAACGAGCAGACGTATCACCTGATAGTAAACGATTACCGCCACCCATGGACACTTGCAACACCAGAGGCGTACAAGTGCGTTGCCGACCTTTGGGGGATAGGGAGAGGGATGGGGGGTGGAGTTGAGGTATGGTCCTTCGGTATCCTCACTCAGTCGGTGAAACATAGCGCAAGCGCTTTTTCACACCGTTTCATATACATTTGTAAATTACCCCGCGATGTACCTGGTGCGAAAGTTGTCGTGAAGTTAATATTAATTTGCAAAAGCTATAGCCGTGATGAAATAAAACTTGGTAATACTAAGTATTGTTTCTGTTTTATGGCACATCTTCATCACCAACTGCACAGTTCGGTTTTTTTAATTGATCACTTTGATTGTTACTTATGTGACTACTTAGTAATGGTGTAGGTAATGATCAGTAGAATAATTTGTTGTGCTGGGTGGCTGGCAACTGGCAGACTATGACTGTATTAGTGTAATCATTATTGCCATATTTTATGAGTATTCTGTGGCAGAGAATCCATCTACTATTTCATTTCTGATGAAACTATTGTATCTATATACATATTTAGGGGGGATTATTTATTTATCTCTTGCACAAACTTCGGTCTTTATTAACATTTTGAAAAGAATCAATAACAAACCGCGATAAGGAGGAATGAGAATTTGATAATGACGTGATGAAATAATAAAACAATCTTTTTAATTTTGTACACATTTATTTCATTGTACATATATTTGTGGACCTTTTTAAAATATTTAACCTCAGCAACCATGTCACGTTTATTTGAACCCCGTTACACTATTGATCGCGCGCAGGTTGAATCCCGCAAAATTTGCAACTATCGAGGCTTAATTCTATAGAACGCCTTTAAAGGCAGCCATGTCACTCCGGCGTCAATGGAGATGGATACCAATTTGTGACATATTTCACTCTATGTCTACAATTTACTAATAATAACAAACATAATAAAAGAATAGTAAGAATTGTGATTACTGCTTCTCGTAAGTGTAGAGTAGTGTAACCGGTCATTTACGAAAGCAATGTTGCGGCGTTAATTCAATAATCTGCAACTGTACTGGAAAATGATCACAATATGTGTGTACTCATTAAATAGAAAGGATAATGTGTAACTTATGAATTATATTTACATATTACTAAACACACATTTTGGACATCATAAACACAATGCCATCTTGTTCCAAGCTAAGCAGTACGTTATGGATACTAGATAACTGATATAATAACATATATAGTTTTTTTGTGTAAATACAGACATATATACAAAGAAAACACTCAAACTCCGAAACAAATATTTGCAGGTCATACAAACATTTGGTGTGACCTAGGAATCGAACCCGAGATCCCAAGCACAGCAGTCACATACGCTACCACTACACCACAGAGGCAGTCAAAAATAAATTAATAATATAAAAAATACATGCCAACTCCGCACTTCCAATTGTAATTTTATTGGCTCTTTCTAATATAAGTTATTCTTGCAACGTTCATACCGTAATGAAAAAATGTACCAAGATATTTCAACAGTGTAGAGAGGCAGAGAATCTACATTACAATAGGACTGGGTAGTTTTCTCAGAAGCCAGCTCCTCTCCCAGTAGAGGAGGTCTAACGCCCCACCTTATTCCGCGTTAGACTGTAAGACTCGACACCTGACTGGACATCTTTCCACTGGCTTCCAAAAAAACGCAGTATTTATATAACTTTATCAATTAATCAACTATATATTAATATGTTCAATGTGGATTTGCCTCTGGATCTGTGACTTCCGTAGTCAGTTTAAATATTGACGCAAGGTCAATGTCAACATCAGGAATCTGCAAAAAAAGCAAACAAAATTAACAATTGAAAATTCAAATATAGTACACTAGAGTGCTTTTATATAAAGTAAGAAGTAATTTAATGAATTTCACCTCATCAAACACATGTTCTCCCAACAGATCAGGGTGGGCCCAAAAATCATCCGGAACATCTTCGTCTGTAAGAAAATGTTTAGTAACCTTTACACAGTTGTTCAAAGTTTGTGTGACAACACAATTCTTGCCTAAGCCAAACACACCCGTCACCAATAAATGCATTTAAAGATACATCTCTAATATCTATACTCACTTGTTAACATGTTCGATTCCGGTTCCGTCTGATTTGTGGAAGTTGGCGGATCCTTCCGAGCTTCGACTTCGCTAACTATAATCAAAATAAAATTGTTACAACACGTTTTCAAATAGGTACTATTAAATGTAATGTTTTACTATCACATCTTTATCGCTAGACACTTACTTTCTCTCTCCAAGGCAAGAATATTGTTGGCCAATTCATGTGTACTCTCATTGGCCATCATTGCTTCCCACCTGTGGATGCGCTTCAAAGCCGTCGCCAGTAGAGTCGAGTGGCTGACCTATGTGAAGTATCAATAATTTGTGTTAGTTTATTATTGCTGTCTTCGTGGTCTTCTGTCGTCTTAAAGTATTATCAAATACACAATTCCTTTAAGTGACGTTAACAAGGTTGATGAACTTACATTGGAATCCACACCAAGAGCTTCAGCCAAATCAGCAAACGCTTCTGCCGTTTGAGTCCGCCGGTCCCTTTCGTACTCCGCGTTCCTGGCCCTTCGTTCCACCTAAAAAGAAAATGACTTTTACATGTGCACGTTTATCATCACATCATTAGCTGTCCACAGCCCATTGCTGGATGTGGGCCTCAGTACTGTTCATTCTGCAGAGACGCGACCACGGGACGAATACGTGTGATGACATTCTGTATTCTGGATCCGGCACCACATAGACGGCCTGACATTATTTATGTATAATTAAATAGTACTAACGTGCGAAAGGGGAACACGGTTACTGCCAGTCGGTCTTCCGCGCCGTCTGCTCGTAGCAGTGCTAATATTTGGCTGGAACAGAGTTATTACTCTATTGAGTTATCATTTTCACACAGTACAAGCTGATCATCTTGAACTATGAATATATGTTATTTATCCTAGCTACCTTATTTCCTGTTGGCTTCACCATTTTTGTAGTAACCGATCGTTTTGTAGTAGAACTAACACAACCTAGTTTTGTCGTCAACTTGTGTTACCAAGTAAACTAATAATGAGCAAATGTATTGCAACCCGGTCTATATACCCTTGATTTTGTACCTGTGTACCCCTACTGAAGGGGCGGCACCCAAGCGCTTTCATTGGCTTTTACCTTTATCTACACTCAGGTAAACGACCCAAATGGGTTTTTTGATGAATAGTAACCATCTTGAAGAAAAATATTAAGAAATATATAGATTGGATTATTTTGTATTACAATTTATTAATTCTTGAAACAAGCAAACAAACAAATCTACAGAAGATTATAGGTACATGGATAAATTAACAATAGGTAAACTATTTGTACACCCAACACCGTAACCCCGATTTACAAACTGAGCTAGTGTTTGTACTACAAACTAAGTGCGAGTTGACAATTTAGCAGTTGTATATACAGCGTTTATAGTTTATTCTTACATCATAGTATACAGTTTTTAGACTACAATTTTAAAAGAATAAAAGGGTCTGGATATGTATTTTTGACATAATGCATTAAACTTGAGGGTCAGTGTTTGAGGCCCGTATTTTAAAAGACGTCTCAGTCCCGAATTAAGTTTTAACACTAGTTTTACTAAGAGATTATATATTTTTAAACGTCTCTTGAAACAAAATTAATGAATGATGAATTTCTGTTTAAAGCTTGAAATTAAGTATTCAATCTCCAAATACTGATACCATCTTCAGAGACTTTGAAAATTACTGTAGGTATATATTTAGGAACGTGAGAAATATAGCAGTAGTAAAACTGTTTTTTTGGGCTTTGTATCAATCTCTTTTATAAAATCGTTTCTATTCTAATTTTCTAAGCCTAGAACGTGCTCGGAGGGAGAGTTTAAAAGTATTCACTTTTCATCCGTTGAGATTTCTCACTCACCGTCTTTGCACCAAATAAAGAATACTTACATGTCGACAAATGTTTTTTTCTAAATATAATTCTAAAACACCACATAGAACTTCAGTACTACTCAAAAACGCTACAGAAGAGACCAAAATATACTTGGTATGTGTTATACTCCGTAAACAATACATACTTATTTTAAGTTTCTGTGTGTTTAATATTTTTTTAATATATATACACCTAAAAGTATACATCATTATGATCAGCCTGTGCAATCCACTGCTGGACATAGGCCTCTCCATTTGCACGCCACTTAATTCAATCATTGGTTTCTCGCACCCAGCTCTTGCCAGCCATCTTGCGCAAATCATCACCCCACCTGGCCTGTGGGCGTCCAACACTATTTTTGCAGATGACAAGAACCGACGAAGCTCCCAAACGCTGCCTAATATAATATATTTATTATAATATTTATATATATATATCATATATTAAATATTGCATGTAAAAAAAAGTTTGGAAATATTTAGGAACATTAAACTATGCAGACACTTTTGGTAATTTTAAAGTATAGTATTGTAATAGGTACACTTAGTTGCACCCTATGCATATATATATACATACCTATATATTATTAAGAATTGACACTGTGTCAGTATGTACTTAAGTCTATTCTTCAGATTTTGATGTAAACCACGGGCACTTTTATAGGAAAATAATGGAAGATAAATCTTATGACTTGTTGCGCTTTCCATTGTCCATTATATTCTACCTGACTACCTGGTAGTGGCGCATTCCGACAAACAACATCAAACAAACGAATTGAAAAAAAAACTTCGCTTATACTTAATTATCTATTTATAGATAAAGTTGTTTCTTGCATTGTTAAAGTTCAATATGAAAGGGCTCTTATCACTTAAAACACATCATTACTATCACCACAAAAGGTCGTTGTTTTCTTTACCTGGAAGTCTAAACGACAAAGCTCACGGTTGTAAGATTATTTTACTGAAATGGAACTATATAACTAGCTTATTACTATTTGTTCAATAGGCAAGATGATCAATTTTGAAAAACTCTTCTCTATGATGTTCGGAACTATCAAATACAATCATATTGCTCCAAAAATAATGTTTCAGTATAAAAATGCCATTTAAATTGTATGTTTTAAAATTAACGCCACAACGCTCGATGGTGTTAAAGCGTTTTCTCGTGACGTCATATCTTTTTTTGCCAATCTGGAATCTTCATGTCATTCTGGAATCTCTGCTACTTTTTATCTTTTGAACTGGAACAAACTGGAAGAAGGTCATTTCTCCTTATTCCAGTTGCCAAATCATACCTATCAGATATTTTTAGCGAAGTAAGTAATCACAAATAAATTATAATCAAGAAAAATTAAAATGCATACTAAATGTCCCTGTCGGCTTCACCATTTTGTACCGTCGTCTTATTAGTGTCAGTAACACAACATTAATTTATCATAATATATGTATTTAAAAAAGAATACTACGATGTGATTCGCAGATCAGGTTAAGCAGTCGGTCCCGGTTGCTATATATGTATATAGTCTCAATATATATCGACTTAAAAACATCCAACTTGCCAGTTCCCAACTCACATTTGGCCAGCGTGGGAACGTATGGTCTTAACCCTCTCCTGAGACGAGACCCGAGCCCAGCAATGTGATATTATGGGTTGCCGATATGTCGATGTAGTATATATTATAAACAATTTCACGCATCGCTTGTTGAATGCATTCATAATGATGGTTCAATACATTTACATTGGAAGAAACTCATGATTTTGAAACCCAGATTAATAAATGTGCAATGGACGCATTCAGGCAAACAAATACACAAATATATCAAGAAAGTAATATTATTTAAAAATAATAGTTTCAGGTGTCCATCATATTCTACCTGACTACCAGAAATTAACGCATTGATACAATCAACATCAAACACATGAATGAACAAAAGTTTAAAGTGTAAAAACAAAATAATCACAATGTTCAAATTAATTCCTGATGTCGGTGATGCGGTGACTCGATTATAAGAACTTATAAGATTTTCCTCTACCAAAAAGTGCACAACGCGGCTAAAAAGTTTTTACTTCAAAATCAGCCACGTGCGAGTCGGACTCGCGCAGAAATGTTTCTGTACCATTATCTATAGGTACATTTCAAGCGTCTAACTGTTGCCGTTATCAATATCGAGCATAAACAAGCAAGAAAATCAGGTTTGTTGCATGGGAGCTCCTTAAATATTAATTTAATTCTGTTTCTTAGTATTTGTTGTTACAGCGGAAGGAGAAATACATCATCTCTAAAAACTTCATTTGTTTAACTATCACGGTTCAAAGGTACGGATAAAGTTATTGTGTGCATTATTCTGTATTACCAAGAAGAGAACTCTTATCACTAAAACACCTCATTTATTTCCACAAAAGATCTATTGTTCTCTTTACTTGGAAGTCCAACGCCCGTTTTCGTTAGCTATCATTGGTTAAAACTAGAAATTGTCTATTATTATTATTATCTATCTATATTATATTACATGTCTATATAATTCAATGTAATAAGGTTTAATATTTTCATTGATATGCAGGATCAGTTTAAGGTGTAATAAGAAAAACAAATACTCTTTAAAAAGTTAATTCAAACCGTTTTTAACCGACTTCAAGAAAAGGAGGAGGTTTCTTAATTCGATCGTATATATATATATATATATATATTTTTTTTTTGTCAGTGAAATCAAATATATTTTAATGGTTTTATTTGAATAATTTTTTTTTTTAATACTTAAAAATATTTGATATAATCTATACAAACTTACAATTATAATTACATTTAACAAACAGAATAGGTAACAAATTTTATAGGTCATTTAACCCATTCCTGATCGCCTCCGGTGGAAAGGTGCCCATTAACTTATATATATATATATATTTTATGTGTTCGCGGATAACTTTGTCATTTAGGAACCGATTTTGATGATCCTTTTTTAATGGAAAGGAGATATCCCAACGGTGGTACCATGATAGGGACACAAAAATTTGATGATGGCATCCAAGAGAAATAGAGTCAAATCTTGAAGTCGGTTTTATTTTTGTTGAAATTATACTTGTCAATAATCTATCTCTAGTACGAACCGAAGGTAACTCATTGAAAATGGCAAAAAAATTTAAGAATACACATTTATGTAAAACTACATTATTTTATTAAAAACTAACAAGTGCAATTCACAATTTGTTTAATTTACTCCTGGCTGCCGCGGCTCGTAGTTGTACTACGAAAGTGCTACCCATTGTAGACTTTTGTAGCAAGTGCTACGTCTGTGAGTTTGCCTGTAAATTTGAAATGCCTACTTAGTAAATGTCCATTTATTGAGAACGTGTAAGAACGTCAGACGTGCCCGATCTGTTACTACTTTCAGAACTAAGTTAACTGAGTATTATCTGTCTCTCATAGTATGAAACTAATGTATGTATGTATATAAGTAGGTTAACATTGATATATATTATGTATATTCATGCGACTATGTATGTATAGTATTTTTACTTACTATTTTTGTTATGTACGTAGGGAAGGGAGGAAAAAAAAATGTTACAAATTTTCGTACTTAAATGCCCCACACCAGCCTATAACGAATTCCATCCAAAGGTTGCCTGAAAGAAATTGCTATGAGCAAAAAGGCCGGCCTTTGTATATCACTTTGTTATTTAGGATTGTATATTGTTTGTAAACCCCGGTGTACAAATAAAGTGTTATCTATCTATCTAAATGATGCCTTGTATAAGAACCTCTGGTAAATGAAATCAACTAGATACGTGTGTGTGTGTGTGTGTGTGTGTGTGTGTGTGTTTCTGTTTTACTGCACATCTTCATCACCAGTTGCACAGTTCGGTTTTTTTAATTGATCACTATTATCAATCGGTATCTTTGACTGTTGCTTATGTGACTACTTAGGGCACTTGATAAATGTATAACATAAAATATCATTCTTGTTTCTAAACCCAGATCTAACGGACACAAGAGTAATGGTGTAGGTAATGAATGATCAGTAGATTAATTAATTGTAATTGTTGTGCTGGGTGGCTGGCAACTGGCAGACTATGACTGTATTAGTGTAATCATTATTGCCATATTTTATGAGTATTCTGTGGCAGAGAATCCATCTAATATTTCATTTCTGATGAAACTATTGTACCTATATACATATCTAGGGGTGTTTGTTTATTTATCTCTTACACAAACTTCGGTCTTTATTAAACTTTTTAAGAGAATCAATAACAAACCGCAATAAGGAGGAACGAGGTTTTGATAATGACGTGATAAAATAATAAAACAATCTTTTTAATTTTGAACCCCGTTACACTATTGATCGCGCGCAGGTTGAATGCCGCATAATTTGCAACTATCGACGCTTAATTCTATAGAACGCCTTTAAAGGCAGCCATGTCAGTCCGGCGTCAATGGAGATGGATACCAATTTGTGACATATTTCACTCTATGTCTACAATTCCCTAATAATAACAAACATAATTAAAGAATAGTAAGAATTGTGATTACTGCTTCTCGTAAGTGTAGAGTAGTGTAACCGGTCATTTACGAAAGCAATGTTGCGGCGTTAATTCAATAATCTGCAACTGCTACTGAAAAATGATCACAATATGTGTGTACTCATTAAATAAAAAGGATAATGTGTAACTTATGAATTATATTTACATATTACATATACACACATTTTGGACATCATAAACACAATGCCGTCTTGTTTCCACTGGCTTCCAAAAAAAACGCAGTATTTATATAACTTTATCAATTAATCAACTATATACTAATATTTTTAATGTGGATTTGCCTCTGGATCTGTGACTTCCGTAGTCGGTTTAAATATTGACTCAAGGTTAATGTCGACATCAGGAATCTGCAAAAAAGCAAACAAAATTAACAAATGAAAATTAGATTATAGTACACCAGAGTGCTTTTATGTAGAGTGAGGAGTAATTTAATGAAACTCACCTCATCAAACACATGTTCTCCCAACAGATCAGGGTGGGCCCAAAAGTCATCCGGAACATCTTCGTCTGTAAAAAAAATTTTAGTAACCTTTACACAGTTGTTCAAAGTTTGTGTGACACAACAGTTCTTGCCTAAGACAAATACACCCGTTACCAATAAATTTATTTAAAGATACATCTCTAATGTCTATACTCACTTGTTAAAATGTTCGATTCCGGTTCCGTCTGATTTGTGGAAGTTGGCGGATCCTTCCAAGCTTCGACTTCGCTAACTATAATCAAAATCAAATTGTTGCAACACGTTTTCAAATAGGCACTATTCAATGTAATGTTTTACTATCATATTTTTATCGCTAGACACTTACTTTCTCTCTCCAAGACAAGATTATTGTTGGCCAATTCATGTGTACTTTCATTGGCCATCATTGCTTCCCACCTGTGGATGCGTTCCACAGCCGTCGCCAGTAGAGTCGTGTGGCTGACCTATGTGAAGTATCAATAATTTTTATTAGTTTATTATTGCTGTCTTCGTGGTCTTCTGTCGTCTTAAAGTATTATCGAATACACAATTCCTTTAAGTGACGTTAACAAGGTTGATGAACTTACATTGGAATCCATACCAAGAGCTTCAGCCAAATCAGCAAACGCTTCTGCCGTTTGAGTCCGACGTTCCCTTTCGTACTCTGCGTTCCTGGCCCTTCGTTCCACCTATAAAGAAAATGACTTTTACATGTGCACGTTTATCATCACATCAATAGCTGTCCATAGTCCATTGCTGGATGTGGGATTAATATATAATTAAATAGTACTAACGTGCGAAAGGGGAACACGGTTACTGCCAGTCGGTCTTCCGCGCCGTCTGCTGGTAGCAGTGCTTGGATTTGGCTGGAACAGAATAATAGAGTTATCATTTTCATACAGTACAAGCTGATCATCTTGAACTATGAATATATGTTATTTATCCTAGCTACCTTATTTCCTGTTGGCTTCACGATTTTTGTAATAACTGATTTTTTTGTAGTATAACTAACACAACCTAGATTTATCGTCAACTTGTGTTACCAAGTAAACTAATAATGAACAAATGTATTGTAACTCGGTCTATATATATCCATGATTTTGTACCTGTGCACCCTTCTGAAGGAGCGGCAGCCAAGCGCTTTCATTGGCTTTTACCTTTATCTACACTCAGGTAAATGACCCAAATGGATTTTTTGATGAATAGTAACCATCTGGAAGAAAAATATTAAGAAATATATAGATTGGATTATTTTGTATTACAATTTATTAATTCTTGAAACAAACAAAATATCTACAGAAGATTGTAGGTACAAAGATAAATTAACAATAGGTAAACTATTTGTATACCCAACACCGTAATCCCCGATTTACAAACTAAGCTAGTGTTGGTACTACAAACTAAGTGCGAGTTGACAAGCAGTCTTTAGCAGTTGTATATAAAGCATTTATAGTTTATTCTAACATCAAAGTATACAGTTTTTAGACTACAATTTTAAGATAATAAAAGAGTTCGGATATGTTTTTTTGACAAAATGAATTGAAATTAAGGGTCAGTGTTTGAGGCCCGTATTTTAATAGGCTTTTCAGTGTTGAATCAACTTTTAAAACTAGTTTTAGTAAGAGATTTTATTTTAAAACGTCTTTTGAAACAAGACGAATGAATGATGAATCTCTGTTTAAGGCTTATTTTAGAACGCTTTATGTCAAAGTCTCCTTTCAGGAATAAATTTGGACAGCTGTGATCTCTGTTCACCTGAGACAAGCTCAATCTAGTGTCAAGTGGTAATTTCTAAGGCGTTTTAGGGGAAATAAACGTATTTTGTGTTGACGTGTCTAATTGACGAGGAAAGATTTACTTGACCTTACTTTATTTACGAAAGAATTACTTATCATATACATTTAAATTTAATTAACATTAATTGATAGTTAATTCACTTAAAATACACATTCAACCATTTGTATCATTAATATCTCCCACAAGTTTTTGTTTTCTGACAAAAATATTACTTTATTTTGAATTTAAAAACAAAGTCATAGTTTGACAATTCGACATGACAAGTATTGATAACAATTTGAACGTTGCGTATAGGTAGTATCCAGTCATTTAAATTTAAATATTTATAATATTTATTTTAGGGTGTAATATTTTGTGTAATATAATTTAATGCGTGATACGGAATAAAAATTTCGATAATGCAGATAATTTATTACTGAGAGTAGAACATAAAACGCATTTTGTAATAAGAGCGACGCTTAAGACTTGATGTGAACTTGAACTAGTTTCAGCTGGTCAAAGTTCAACGGAAACTTGAGACTTCTTTTAATATACGGGCCTGAATATCTGTAAGTACTTTTAAAGAAACTTATATTTTAATAATTTATTAAGCAAACAGACTCACTGGGTGGGTTTTATATAACTAAGGCTAGATATGATGAGGGTTTTGGAAATGCCAACAAGTTCGCATTGTAAAGGCATTTAATCGATAAGACATATTGACAATTTGAGCTATGTGATCGCCAAATGAAATAAAGTATTCAATCTTTAAATACTGGTACCATCTTCAGAGACTTTGAATATTACTGTAGGTATATATTTAGGATCGTGAGAAATATAGCAGTAGTAAAACTAGTTTTTTGGAATATGTATCAATCTCTTTTATATAATCGTTTCTATTCAATTTTTCTAAGCCTAGAACGTGCTCGGAGGGAGAGCTGAAAAATACACTAATCACTTTTCATCCGTTGTGATTTCTCACTCACCGACCGGGGAACTATTGAAGCAGGTCCACAAAGTTCGATGTCTGGGGAGCACTGTGACATCTAAGTGTGACCTTGACGCAGAAATCAACGGCAGAATAGGTGCTGCAGCTGCTGCGTTTGGCAGGCTATGTTCCAGGGTGTTCTGCTCGCACGATATAAAGTTGCACACCAAAATATCCTTGTACGTGGCGATTGTGCTGCCGAACCTTTCATACTCCTCTGAGACGTGGTGCTTGTATCGTCACCAAATACGCACATTAGATCGTTTTCACCTGTCATGTCTAGGAATACTTATGAACATAAGATGGTCAGATCGCGTGCGAAACACCGAAGTTCTGCGACGAGCCAATGTCAGTGGCATCGAAGCCTATATAATGCGTCGTCAGCTTCGGTGGTGCGGTCATGTATTTCGTATGGCGGAGGAGAGAATGGCGAAGCAGATCCTATATTCTGAACTTGAGGAAGGCAAGCGGAAGCGCGGCGGTCAACTCCTCCGATATAAGGATGTGCAAAAACGTCACATGAAAAGATGCGACATTGACCCCTCTCGGTGGGAGGATCTGGCGGCACAACGATCAGAATGACGCGGGCACGTAGAAAGGAAAGTACGCGAGTTTGAAGAGAAGCGTCTGGTTGATCTCGATGCCAAGCGTGATCAGGCTAAAGCCCGTACGCCCGCAGCCATTATTTACAATATTGTCAATAACAAACTAACATGCCCTCATTGCGCGCGTGAGTTTGTTGCGAAAGTTGGCTATGTGAGCCATCTTCGCTCGCATCAGCGAAGATTTGAGTAGGAGTCGAAGAGGTTGCCATGGCCGAAATCGGTCGGAGGGTATATATATATATATATATATCGACTTAAAAACGAAAGGGTTCTTATCACTTAAAACACATCATTACTATCACCATAAAAGGTCATTGTTTTCTTTACCTGGAAGTCTAAACGACAAAGCTCACGTTTGTAAGATTATTTTACTGAAAAGGAACTATATTACTAGCTATCATTATTGTCCAATAGGCAAGATGATCAATTTTGAAAAACTCTTCTCTATGATGTTCGAACTATCAAATACTATCAAATACAATCATATTGCTACAAAAATAATGTTGCAGTATATAAAAATGCCATTTAAATTTTATGTTTTAAAATTAACGCCACAACGCTCGATGGTGTCAAGGCGTCTGCTCGTGACGTCATGTCTTTGTTCGTCAATCTGGAATCTTTATGTCATTCTGGAATCTCTACTAATGTTTATCTTTTCAACTGGAATAAACTGGAAGAAGGTTCCTTCTCCTTATTCCAGTCGCCAAATCATACCTATCAAATTTTTTAGCGATGTAAGTAATCACAAATAAATTATAATCGAGAAGAATTAAAATACATACTAAAATTCCCTGTCGGCTTCACCATTTTGAACCGTTGTCTTATTAGTGTCACTACCACAACTTTAATTTATCATAATATATGATATTATGATAAATTAAACATCATATCACATACTTACTTGTTAACATGTTTGATTCCGTCTGTCGAAGTGGCCGGACCCATTCCAGCTTCGACTTCGCTTACTATAATAAAAATAAAATTGTTGAAACAGGTTATCAAATGCTATGAAATGTAATGTTTTACTATTATACCTTTATCGCTAGACAGTTACCTTCTCTTTCTAAGGCAAGAATACTGTTGGCCCATTCAAGCGTACTTTGATTGGCCACCATTCCTCCCCACCTGCGGATGCGATCCATTGCCGTCGCGAGTAGAGTCGCGTGACTGACCTATATGAAGAATCAATAATTATTATAAGTTTATTATTACTGTCCTTAGAAGTTAAAACTCTCCGAGTTAAGTGACGAGTAATACACCGCACTAAATGGCTATAATTGATTCTCTAGGATGAATTTATTAAAAAAACCTTGTTTAATGATTTTTCAAATGAAGACAGCTTTGTATACATAAACAAAGACGAAAATAAATGAATGTTTCGCCATTTTGTCATTTTTAATTTAACGATAACTGACTGATGGACGCCATCCTCTACTATCCTTTTCTTATACCTCGAGCCAGATTGTGAGAGCGAGAAGGAGAAAACATTCAACGCATCAGAAATGTCACTAGTGACTTTTGACAAGTATCGAAGTCCGCCGTGAACCTCTGAAAGAAAAGGTTGTTGTGTGCCCGCGGCCCGCAGGGACTTCTCCGCACCCGCAGGAACAAGTAATACTTCGCCTCCAACCTTTGTTGTGGAAGAACGTTTGACACCGCACCCGCAAAAAAAGACTGATTGAAGTGATTTAAACCGCATATATATATATATATATGTATATACCAGTTGAACTATTAACCCTTTCGTGTATTACTAAGTGTTTCGTTACGGACAGTGACAGGCTCAGTGGATGCACAAGCAACGTCTCGCATCAGCAGTCAGAATACACGCGTGAAGATACCGCAGAGCGGTTAGTCCCTACATTACGAACTGTCTTTTGTCCTTTCTTTAGTTTCCTAAAAGCCATATCTCATCCCATCTCCTTTATTTTCGAGTTCGGTCAGTCAAATTATAAGCCTGTATATACAGTCCATTGTTTTTCACCCGTATTAACTTTTTATCCTATCTATTGCCGCAACCATTAAATGGTCCTTCTCGAACCGTATTCAGTCACTAAAATATAAATGAACTATTACATTACATACTTCAACATTTCTATAATACTAAATTATACATAAAAGTAAAGTATTAACAAAAACCCAATTCCAATTCCCTGTCATACTCCGCGTTCCCGGCCCTTCTTTCCACCTAAACTCAGAATGACTTTAACATGTGTACATTCATCATCACACCAACAGCTGTTCATAGTTCACTGCTCGATGTGGATCTCAGTACTATCATCATCCTGCAAAGCTTAATCCCTTAGTCGACTCTTACAACACCGACGCTACCAAGGGACGAGTAGGTGTGATGACATTCTGTATTCTTCATCCGGCACCACACAGACGGACGGATATTATTTATGTATAACTAGTTGTTGCCCGAGGTTGCAGCAAAAAGTAGCCTTTGTGTTATTCTAATCTATAAGCTATATTACTTTAAAGTTTCATACAAATCCGTTCTGTGGTTTTTGCGTGAAAGAGTAACAAACATCCATCCATCCATCTATACTTTCGCGTTTATAATATTACTAGCTGTTGACCGAGGCTCTGCCCGCGTGTATGTCGGTTATCAAGGCAAATAGAAGCCTATGTGTTATTCAGATGTATAATCTATTTTACTGTAAAGATTCATCCAAATCCGTCCAGTAGTTTTTGCGTCAAGAAGTAACAAACATACACACTTACAAACCTTCGCCTTTGTATATTAGTGTGATGTGATATTAATATTAATTGTTTACTGTATATATTTTTTAATTAATATATTATAGTAGGATTACATAGTACTAACGTGCGAAAGGGGAACTCGATTACTGCCAGTTGATCTTCCTCGCCGTCTGCTAGTAGCTAGCAGTGCTTGGATTTGTCTGAAACCGAATAATAAAGTAATAATTTTTATACAATACAAGCAGATCTTGAACTATATGGATATGTTATTTACCCTAGTTACCATATTTTCTGTTGGCTTCAGCATTTCAATTAACCGAGCGTTAACTTGTGTTACCAAGTAAATTAATAATGAAACAAATGTATTGTAACCCGGTCTATTTATACCCTTGTTTTTGTTCTTGTGTACCTCCACTGAAGAGACGGCGCCCAAGCACTTTCATTTTGACTTTCACATTCATTCTTTCACATTCAGGGCTTTTAACTTGATTTACATTCAGGTAAATGGTGTGTGACACCAGAATTTGTTCCTAAGATAAATACACCCGTTACCAATAAATGTATTTAAAGACACATATCTAATGTCTATACTCACTTGTTAACGTGTTCGATTCCGATTCCGTCTGTTTTGTGGAAGTGGCCTGATCTATCCCAGCTTCAACTTCCCTAACTAAAATAAAATTAAAATTGGTAAAACAGGTAATCAAATGCTATGAAATGTAATAGTTTACTGCCATATGTTTATCGCTAGACACTTAGTTGATCGTTGGTCTAGTGGTTAGCCTAAGTCGAGTGGGCAAGGCGGCGGCACGGGACCCTTTCCTTCCGACTGACGCAGATTCTTTCTGGGCACGGATGCTTCGGAAAGTACCTGCACTCGGTCGCCAGGAGGGAATTGAGTCCCGCCTGCCACCACCACGACTGCAGTGAGGACTCGACCCAGCATGCACTGGCGATTTGCCCCGCTTGGGCGTCGCAGTGCCGGACCCTCACTGCAGTCTCGGAGGAGATCTCTCGCTACCGGCCGTCATACGCTCCACGGCCAGTAGCGACAGCAGTTTTACCGCGGTCGCAACCTTCTGCGAAGATGTCATCTCGAAGACAGAGATATTTAACAGAGCTGGGTGATAATTATGACAAGGATCAAAGGGTTCAAACATTCACTTACACAAAACTGAGTCTAAGGTTTACCCGAAAATATTTAATATACGATTGTGTTGGCTCCGACCTAAAACACGTAACTGGTCCATGCCATGTAGTACCCCTCAAGTAAGAATCACCTAGGATAAAAAAGCACCTAAATTACTTAAACCTAAATGTTTAAATTGATTAGAAAGTTAGATAGTTTTTCCGAAAAGTCCTCAACCTTCCGTACATAAATAAATAACACTTACGTTTAACTTTAAGATATCGATAACAATTAACAACCCGCCACCCCGCGTCTAACTAATCCGAGAAAAATTATGATCACGGCGCCACACAATAGGTATATTGATCACGAAATAGTTTCAAATTCGATATTCCATCCACTAACCAAGTTTCCGTTAACACATTCGCGTAAAATAAATTAAAGCATCGGCTTTGATACGAAGTACTCGCACATTCTGGTAAAATGCGAAGATTCTTAAAATTGCTGTTAGCCATAAAAACTTTAACAGTAATCACAATATACAATATTGTTTAATGAAAGTATACAATAAGCGTAGTGTGATTTAAATAATTACTTTTATAAAGCTGATAAGAAGGTAGGTTGCAAAAAAGACGCATACCCATGGCAGTTGTGTGAGCGAGAGAGCGACGACCTGATTAAATTACAAGTGCAAGCAGTGTGAGTGTGAGATTTGGAGTCAATATTTTAGAAATAGTGTGACGGATATTTATAACCGACCAGAGAGAATAACAGTAAAATGTTGCTGATTCTGTTGTTGCCTTCAGTAGCAATATTACTTTTAATTTTAACATTTAGAATTTAGTTTTTAGAAGTTTTACATATTTAAATACTTAATAAGTTGAATTATAAATATGATGACAAAATAATACAAATATTTAGAACAATCCTTAAACGATTAGGATAGTTTATTTAAACATTTTTCATTATTTATTACAAGTAGGTACACGATGTCCATCAGCCTTACGAACATGTATTTTACCGTAGGGAACGCAAATAATCTTAAAATTCATCTTCCTTGCCAATGTCGTTGTAAAAATACCAAGCTAATTAATACATGTTTAAAATACCTATACAAATAAGAAATGGTCTGATTACATTCTTAGATCACTACGCAAAAATTAAAACTACATAGCTCAACACATGAAAGTAAACATAAACAGGAGGTTTGATTTAATTTACATATTTCCTAAAATAGAATTCACACTGATTTCAAGCTTTAATTTGTAATTAGCTTTTCACGCAATTTGTTTCGACGACTTTTGCCGGCAATTGAGAGTAGGTAAAAATAACAATTAATAAAAATCATGATCTCGTGAACATGAATGTAAAAACAGACAACGGAGACCTTATGATAATATTGTCGTTATTGTAAAAAAATCAAAATAGCAGTAGACACCGACATGCTCGCAAGCACAAGGACAAGCAATGTGCCCCCCTCCCACTGTCGTTTAAGTTTGGCAATTCTTCGGGCAATATCAGTGAAAATCTGGTTCACAGGAAAGAGATTTATATAAGGTTAGATACGAATACGATGAGGCTAACTACCAGGGAGTATCACATATAAACAAACTAAACAAACGAATATGATTCCCGATTTTTTTCGAAATTTCAAATATACTTTTAGTTCTGATAACAATGCAATTATTTTTAATCGGTATTATTATTAATCCAAAATGGCTGCCGTAACAAAATGACGGTGTATATATTTCTGTACAACCGAATATGGGTATCAAATGCTGGCTTTAAGTTATTGTTTTTATTAACAAGTAATAAAAGCGTGTTATTAGAAAAACAACTTTTTTAATAATAACTTGTAGTTAATTAGTTAAGATAAAGTTTTTTTTTGCATTGTTTAGTTTCAATAAAAAAGGGGCTTATTTAAAACACGTCATTGCAATTACTACAAAAAGTTATTGTACTCTTTACTTGGAAGTTTGGACACCCAAGCTCACGTTTATAAAATTATTTTGCCAAAAACCGCCTAACTAGCTTAATTACTAATTGTTCAATAGGCATGACGATTAATTTTGTAAAATTCTTTTATAATGTTCGGAAGTATCTATTTCTATCTAAAACAATTATATTTTTACAACAAATATTTTTAGTAGAAAAAAATACCATTGTTATGTTTAAAATTTAAGCCATTGACGCTCGGTGGTGTCATGGTATCCGCTCCTGACATCACGTCTTTGTTTGTCAACCAGTTTTCAATAGTAAACAAGTAAATTTTAACAAAACTAAAACCGACTTCAAGGTTTGACTCGATTTCTCTTGGATGCCATCATCAGATCTTAGTGTCCTTATCATGATATCACCGCTGGGATATTTTTTTCCATTAAAAAAAGAAACATCAAAATCGGTTTATAAACGACGAAGTTTTCCGCGAACACACATAATATATATATATATATATATATATACTAGCTGACCCGGCAAACGTTATTTTGCCATAAAAATATTTAGGGATGGGTCACCCTTACCATTTAGGGGGATGAAAAATAAATGTTGGCCGATTCTCATAGATACCGGATAAGCACAAAAATTTCATCAAAATCGGTCAAGCCGTTTCGGAGGAGTATGGCAACGAAAACTGTGACACGAGAATTTTATATATTAGATACGGTCGAATTGAGAAACCTCCTCCTTTTTTTGAAGTCCGTTAAAAATATTAAACAATTATTAAACTATTAATTACTAAACAATACTTATTGCAATACAATCTCTTTGCCAATCAATTATTTCATACATTATATTTCTCTGGGGTGACACGAATAAGTAAATGTGGGTATTTCGTATTTGTAAAAGTACTTAGTGGCGAATATGTTAGAACAAAAGTTATTTCTATCAAAACAAGCAAAAAAAAATTCAACGCGATAAGTCAATTTTGATTTCTAATTCCACTAATTTCCAGTTCCGGTCTATTGCCGAACTGACAGTCGCCGCTTTTTTCCGAATAATCTGGTTCGTTCAATCGAATTTTGTAATTTTTTTAAGGTCTTAACTTTATTTACTCTTCAATGGATTCAAATTGAAATTAAATCGTGTCCAATAGATAATTGTTTTTAATTTATTTTTAATATTTTACATGTTAACATATAACGAAACGTTTAAAATAAAAAATAACAAAATATTTTTTTGTACGATGTTTTCTACTAATGCGTTTTACAAGTGAGGCCTATAACTCCTGAACTAATGAAATTATCTCAACTGTTATAGTTTACCTTCTAATTCATGACATGAACCACCATCATGATTTTTTCAGATTTTTAGCCCGCCGTTTAAAATTTAAAGAAGATGTTTATTTATACATAGTTAAGCACAATCATTTGATCTAGGCACATAATCGGCAAGTTGACTCAAGCGACACAACGAGACACAGAAACATCCGATATCGGGTATATGGGCGGTGTCAATACAGAGCCTTATGGTTGACGTCCCATCATTGTGTCGGCGCCCGCGCAACAGAGAGAGATGTCGCGCGCCTATATTCACGCATGTTACCTGAGTCCTTCTCCGCAATATGTTAGCTGGGGGGTGTCTGCGAAAAATTTCTACGAATCGAACTATTATTATGTTTGTAGTTACTTAGCAAAATTTTTTTTAAATAGTTTTTTTAAAAGTATGTTACGACAGACTTTTATTCATACAATACAAAATTTTCTCGCTTATTGACGGTAAATACCTGTATTGCTCGAAGAACGCATAATTACTATACTGACAAAACTCTGAAAAATCCTTACAATCTAATGTCGTCTGCTGACGGACATCAAGGAGAAACCAAATTAAAATGCTTTTAGAAGGAAACTAAAAAAATATTCATTAAATTTACTATAATAAATTTTTGTACCTATCTTTAAAAGTTTAAAAATCATTTCTTAATTACATAGTTGTAAATTTGTTTTCCAAATTATTAGTTTTCTTTAGTAATACTATTTAATACGTTTATAACTGTACGGCGACTCGATTCCCCAACCAAACCATCAACCAGGTTTTGGGGGACAAAGATTGTAATTCAGTTTGTTTTTCTTTGTGTAATAAATACCAAAATAAAAATAAATTAAGTACATAAATAAAAAATCACATGGGTACATAATACGAGTAGTACGTTACGTAGACGAGATTATCATGTTTGTTAAAACCTTTTTTTCTTACTTTCTTACTAAAAGTGTTTTCTTTATTAATTATTTTAATGTTTACCTAATCGACAGCAAATCGATGGGAACCCTGGGCTCTTGCTGTAAGTCGAGCTGTGTTTAACGAAATATGAACACTCGTGTCACACAATAAGATTCAATTTCGCTTGTGAGGTGACAGATTTGAAAACTTTTTATGCCTAAACTTGACTTTTGTCCGAGAGTGGAACTTCTGTACATAAATACTAATAATCTGTGATATTACCTGACCTGTGTTGTTTTGTTTACGTTCATTCGTTTTGTCTTCCTACTGTTATTAACTAATACACAAATATTTAAGTCATTCCGCTGCCTTATTGAATACCACTTTCTTCGGAGCTATAACACCTCACGAACACTACGTTGTGGTTTGATTTACCGACCTTTACCCACTACAATAGTTTTAAAATTCTCCTATATAAAAAAATAAATATTTCAGACATCTAACACACAACTTCATGCATTAGATCGTTATAGACATTGGACTGCTGTTGAAACAATCTTATGATTTTATCGTGGTCTTGTACGCCCAAAAAATCGTATTCCATGTTTTGTAGTGTGGTTATAGTACACGGCTGCACGTCTTTGCACCTCAAGATCGACCGGAAGAACACCCGCCAACACCGATAAAGCCTCAGTATTAACCGTCCTATATGCTATGTACCATGTGATTTTTTATTTATGTATTTTATTTATTGTTGATTTGATTGCGGAATCGAGTCGCCGTACACTTGTAAACGTATAAAATAGTATTACTAAAGAAAACTAATAATTAGGAAAACAAAACTTACAACTATGTAAATGAGAAATTATTTTTAAACTTTTAAAGAGAGATACAAAAATTTATTTTAGTAAATTTAATGACGACATTAGATTTTAAGGATTTTTTAGAGTTTTGTCACCATAACTGTAATTATGCGTTCTTCGAACAATACAGGTATTTGCCGTTAATTATTTATAAAAGTTATAAGTATTAATAAAAGTCTGTCGTAACATAGTTCTTAAACAACTATTCAAATAATTTTATTGCTAAGTAAGTACAAACATAATTATAGTTCGACTCGTGGAAATTTTTCTCAGGTAGTACACGTAATCTTCAACTTGTTTACGCGCGACGCGGCTAACGTGCAAGCCAATCGTCGAGTGTCAATCATTGGGAGAAGCGCTCGGCGGAACATACTTAAATTGACAAGTGAAACCCCCCTGCTAATATTGCGGAGAGTTCTGAGGTAGCATGCGTGAATATAGGCGCGCGACATCCCTCTCTGTTGCGCGGGCGCCGACACAATGATGGGGCGTCAACCATAAGGCTCGGTGTTGACTCCGCCTATATTACCCGAAATCGGATGTTTCTGTGTCTCCTTGTGTCGCTTGAGTCGACTTGCCGATTATGTGCCTAGATCATACGATTGAGCTTAACTATAAAATAAATAAACAAATAAACACACAACCATTTGACCTAAACGGGAATCGAACCCGTGACAGCTACACTATTATGTTTTAAGACACATTTACATTAAAATTACATTTTTAGGGTTCCGTAGTTCACATCTCCGAACCCTTATAGCTTCATTATGTCTGGCTTTACGGCTTACCTTCCAAACTAGCTGGTAACAAAAACTTTGCGTATTATGTGTGAAAGTGATAAAATAAAATTCGGAAAAAAAATTTTTTTGAGTACCGCTCTACACGTAAAATAGAGATGAAATTTTGTCACGTCTACCTCATAGTGTAGGGAGCCATTAGATTGGTCTTTTAAAAACATTGAGAAATGCTAAGACTACCACTGCGTCACCGAGGCAGTTTATTTCATTATATTTCATTTAAATTAACTTTCTATTTCCATAGGTTTTATGGAAAAAATTTCAACTTAGCCACATCTGTGTTTACAGCTGTTAGTTCTTTCTTGAAGCTACTAAAGCCGTTACTAAATAATATAAAAATTATTATATCAATAATATAATTATATTATTTTTTATATCATAGTTATATATTATAATTATATATTACATAACAATTAAATATAAAATAATATTATTTAATAACGACAATTGTGGATACGCGTCGCTGTCGAACCGGCTATGCATCTTACGGCGTGTACTTATAAAAGTCATATCAGCTCAATTAGTTCAATGTGTCAACTATTCCCAGAGGCGTAGATGGCATCAGTTCACTCAAGTTATAATTTTTTGGCTGTTTAGTTTGATATATTGTGGCATGCCAATTCTGTTTTAAATCTAAAACTGTATTATCTAAGTCGCATTTCTTTAAGTTCACGCTTAAAAAATGAAATCCACTGAAGCATCGATGAGATTCTATAAAACAGTCGTACATACGTACAGTACTTGAAAACACCATTTCATTTTAATGTACAGGTGACCAAATTATTAGAGGTCAATGCTCGTATTAATGTAATTTTTAATTTAGTTTGGGTTTAAAAAATAATATTAAAGTGTTATTTTATCTGATATTCCTATTGGTGTCATTGTTATAGTTTTTCTCAAGTGGCAACACAGAATACGTGCGTCACTTGTAAGACATTTTGTTCTCATGGTTGTCCAATGTTAAAAAACGCGGTTTTGCAGTATTGTCTAGATATTATATTTAAATAGTTTCTACCAACTTGTTTGTTTAAAATAATCAAAAGCTAAGTAATGCTTTGTTTGATAATACATTAACTATGGTTTTTGCTATGAATTTACATTTTTTCAAGGGAGACGATCCCAAATTTTCTACTTTTAATGATGCGTAAAAAAATATAGAGAGATACATACATTTTATTGCACTTCACACATTTCCTGAGAGATATAATATAAAAGAATGAATAGAAATTGTCATTAAAAATCCACTTGAGGCAAATATTTATTTTGGGCATTGTTTGTTATTTTTTTTCGATCTATGTGTAATACTTATACGGATATACAAAATTAAGTACCTAGCTTGCCTACAAGTTTTGCTTAGTTCGAAGCCAAATGTGTGAAAAAAACGGCCCAGTGCAAGTCGAACTCGTGCACGCAGGGTCTTGTACCATTATCTGACTAACTAACAAAAACGAGCCAAAAATCAGGTTTGTTGTATGACAGCCCCCTTAAATATTTAGTTTATTCTGTGTTTAGTATTTATTGTTATAGCGGCAAGAGAAATACATCATCTCTGAAGATTATAACTGACCATCACGGTTCGTGAGATACAGCCTGGTAACAGACGGACACACGGACAGCGAAGTCTTAGTTGTAGGGTCTCGTTTTACACTTAAGGTACAGAATCCTTAAAACTAATACCACTTGTTAAACAAGACGTTTGGGTAAATTTAATTATCAATACTAAACACAATTTAGAACATAAAGTCATCGAAAAGTAAGTTCATTTCTTTTTTATATTTTGTAGCTCCATGTTCTAGACAATAATGTGGGTTATACGTTATAAACACAATCTGTTAGATATTTGTAAAGTCTATTATGTATAACTGTTTTTCTCCTAAATAAATGAAATATATTAGACATATACATAATCTAAGGCTTAACATATAATAAACTAGTGCATTTTTATGCCAATTTCCAAATCAATATTCCTGGTCCCAATACATAGCCATAACAGTGTCTAATTTTAGCACAATTTAAAAAATACAGCCGCGATTCTTAGCTATATTTGTGGAATGCAACATGTACATGCAACATAATTCTTAAAAAAGAAAGAAAAACTATTTCTTTTTTAAAACGATTAACGATGCTTCATATTATTATTACCTTGATGATCGTTCAATTATAATCTTAATCGAATATTCTCACTGTTGCTTACAGACACGCAAGAACTAAATGTCAACTGTCATAATCCCCCTTTTAGATCGGTCAGACTAACAGACAATAGGGTATTTATAAATGACAAAAAATGTAAAAATATATTATTGAAATACCTTAAGCAAAAATAATAATAATAACTTTATTGATATAACATCAACATCACGATAACACAATTGGTTTTTAAGCATATGTTATGATGTACTCATAAACTGGGTGTCTACAATATGGCCATGGTCACTAACGTCTAAACTAGGCCGATCCTGTATCTTAGACGTTAGATTAGGTAGTTAAAAAGAAGTCGAAAAACGTTAGTTTTAGTTTATAAAATCTTACATTTAAAAATCAATTGTCGTTCGTTTATCTCGCTAAAACTCGCGGATGGCTGGGCCGATTTAGCTGATTTTGGTTTTGAAATGTTTGTCGTAGTCCAGGGTAGGTTTAAATGGTAAAATCAATTAAAAATAACTTGAAAATTCAAATGTCACGTGTACAAAGTCGCGGGCACAGCCAATAATAGAATATATTAATTATTTATTTCTGATTTTTTTCCGTTTTTAAGTTGTTCTTTAACACCATGAAATACCACGAAAGGCCGCCATGTTATTACGTCAAACGGCTTTGTAAACTAACGTGTCAACTGTCAACTGATCAGCGCATTTGTTTATGTTTACAGAACCAACTGACGTCAATACTACAGAGCAATATAGCATCCATTGCGTCCAGCGTTTTTGACAAATTACGAAATTTGTAACTTTATATGTATTTTATGACACTTATCGGTTGGATAAAATTTTTGTGTTTTTTTTGTGGTTAAAGTGCTATACTTTAGAATCTAATTAACTCTTTAAAAAAATGGGTGTAATATTCTATTAGAACTTCTTCCAATAGAGGTCTCCACCACACTACGTTTATAAAATTGGTATCATATTGTTGTGACTGTTGATGATTCTACACCGAATAAATAAAGAATAGCCCGTATTATTGCAGTAGCCGGTGTGACATGCACGTGTCTCAGGGAGCATGTTAATCGATTGGTTTGCTATTGAGAACTCAGGGCCATAAAGTACACTGAAAACTAATTCAACCTGTGAATTTAGCTTGTCCTATGGATGCGATGTCATACTCGAAAAACTAATATTCAGGTAAAACCGGTTGAACTAATAGCCGGCCCACGAATTTCAACGAGACGAGTTCGAGCCGTCAACCACGTCACGTGAAAGAACGACAGAATAATTATAATGGACGGCGAAAACGCGTCAATTATGTGTTTATTCCATTGCATTGTGCCAATTTTAACTATCAATAATAGTAAGAATAAATTAATTTATTAGTCTTTTTCTTACAATATTTGTTTATTTATCTGTATTTATTTAATACTCGTTTATATTTAATTCTTATGGCACGTTTTTCTTTTTTTTTCTTTTTCAATAACAATCCAACGCATTTACTTAAGAAACCCACTTTTTGAAAAATCTCACGTGATATTTGGGGATAGGGGAGGGTTTGAATAAAATCTCACAACATCTCACCAGTGGGGTGGGAGGGACAGAAAATTTAAAAAACACCTAACTTAATTTATGGACCCCCCTAAAGCCCTAGTCGGTAACAAAAAACTTATGTACTTAGAATAATCATAAGGTTGTATTGTAATTGTAATTTCGAAATGCTGAAATAATTTAGAAACCTTGATGGGTTGATGATATATTGATGATGATGAAATAAATGTTTATTACTTATTTAAAGGAAACTGCTGGCCTTATTTAACCACAATAATATTTATATATTATTAAATGTAATTTCTAAATATAAACATTATTTGTCCTATTTCCTTTTCCATCTGAAATTATAAACAAAATTCATAATACAGCTCAGCGCCCTCTATGAGCACCTTCGAGAACTATCTCAATAAACGTATAAACGCTACAAAAGTAATAGTTTAGTAAGACCATGCTCAAAAGTTTTACTATTTAAAAGGACACTTATCGAGGGAAGCTCAACAATTGTTACGTAATATAAGCAATGATACTCATAGTACACAACGTAGTTTTGTTCAGGAGAATGGATTGTGTTTTGTTTGTTTAGCTAAAAATCATTCCGTTAAGCATTGTAGAAATACCCTCAGGTGCCATGTTTACAAAAAACGCCATCATACTTCACTGCACCTTAGTGGTGAGTCTGGGTCTGTCTCGTGAGTGGCTTGACGACGTCTGTTGACAAGGTGAGTTTGGTTGAAGATACTTCGTTTTCGGATTATGTACGATGACAGTTCCTTTCAGTTCAGTCTTTTATTGCAGATCACACCTGGCAGACCCTTGGTCTCGTATTCACCTGTTTGTACCAAACTGAGCCCAGCATGATTGAAAAGAGACGCATACTGAATCAGGTAGTTATATTACAAATTCATGTTATCTAAACGGAACAGCCTAACACCACCATCACCGGCTTGATGTTAAATCATCGTTAAATCTGACTTAAGTTTTTTACTGTAATAATTAGTACATTTAAGTAATCCTTCTTACTTAATACTTGTTTCTTTTATTGAATATAGTGATTTAAAATACAACTCCAAACTCTCATTTTGCCTCGTGAAGTTTTTTACGGATTCCTCCATCCTGGCCTTCAGTAGTCTTCAACAATAGCTCTGCTTTAACAAGAATTTCTGATCTAGAACTAACTGACAAAACCGGTCTCGCGTAATCTTAATAAAAACAGTAGAATAAATACAAGTGATCTTAATTGTAGAATGTATTGCAACAAGTTTTTTTTATGTTTGGCCCTGCCAAAATGACTCTACTCTGCCTGATGGAAAGCATAAACAGAATCCAAGAGTGGTGGTCAACATACTGCGACCGCAGACAATGCAGCAATGCAGCATGGTGACCCACACCATGGCGGGCTAGAGCATCATTGGGCCTCCGGTCTCGCACTCACCAACGAAACACGACAGCATGGGCAACAATGACAACATGCCAGGGTAGGACCGCCTCGGTCGAGCCGGCCCGTTCGTGCTGAAATCAGCGTGACTCTACTACCTTGCCGTGTTCAAGTGCCGACAATCTAGAGTATAAAATAAGATATATTGAATGTTGAAAGCTATCATTCATCTATATTGATGACTAGCTCTAGCCAGTGGTATTGATACATATTCACGGTAAAAATGGTTGCCTGCTCTTCCTCAAAAATCAAAATATCTCCAGTATATAAAGTTGAAATTTGATTCTTGAGGTAAGATATAGGTATAGGCGGTATAGGCGACGACGATCCTACTAATATTATAAATGTGAAAGTTTGGAAGGATGGATGGATGTTTGGATGGATGTTTGTTACTCTTTCACGCAAAAACTACTGAACGGATTTGGATGAAACTTTACAGTAACATAGCTTATACATCAGAATAACACATAGGCTACTATTTGCCGCGATAACCGACATATACGCGGGCGGAGCCGCGGGCAACAACTAGTTATATATATGGATAATATCTAGTAATATAGTATGGGTGGATGAATAACAGCGTCATCGATAGGTATCGTTTTGCTTCTCTGACGTACGTTCGCACGAATAACTAAGTGCGCTATATCGTTATAGAGAAAGAAGTATTTGACTAACTAAACAGAATCAAACTAGTGATCCAGTTTAGTTTAGACATTGAGTCATTGAACCACCTAAGTATATCTCTCATGTGGGCCTTACATGTAACTGTAATAAGTGTAACGCAATATCTATCCCCAATACACATGCTTACACATACATTTACGCTCACATAATCAACTTATTGCAAAAGTTTCATAAAATTGTAAATTTTAAACAATCATTTCCAATCTCAGATCAAATAAAAAAGGTAGATAGCGCACGGCCTTGTTCTTGTTGAAGCAAAAAAAGTTGCGTTGTAGTATCGACAACTTGTACGATACTGACGAAAAGTAGCGTAGTTTCGTAGCATGTGTGTGCGTTAACGCGTGTGTTTACTTGGAACTACGCTACTTTTTTGCTTCAACAAGAACAAGACTGGCGTTATCTACCTCTTTTATTGGATCATAATTCCGACATAAATATTTTTTTTAAACTTATGAACGGGACTAGACCCTACAATAACTACGATACCTATACCACACGGATTCATGTTGTTTTGACCCAAGAGTTGTTTTAGTACCTTATTTCACTGATGTGAAATGTATAGTATGAAACTGTACTAAAGTTTTGTTTTATATGTTTGTCAAAATATTTTTTTAAAACGACCCTTTAAAGTTAACCTTAATTTTTTATAAAAAATAAATAAATATGTACATTATACTACGTAATAACTGTACCCAGAACTTGCGTATGCAGTAGCCATAAAGCTGATTCATCACACTGACAAGTAGGTATCTCAAATAGAAGCAGTAAATAAATATGCGTAATGTATACATACGTATACGAAATAGACAATGTATACTTTATTATACAACTCTTTGTGCCGCTTTGTGACATTTAGTAAACACGAGTACGTCTGTGATCTTGGATCTGTGAGTGAGACAATTATTGTGATTTAAATTTGAATAAAAGGAGAATTAAATAATTTTAAAGACAAACGGAACCGGACAAACCTTGTTTTGACTTGGATTTTTTAAAGCTGTGTGAGTTATAACCGATAAATACCAATTTAATTTAACTTCGCTTTTTCCTGTATGGCATCATTTGTGTGTAGAAGTTAAGAATATAATTATATAGTTATCACTACATACCAATGGCTAGCTTGATTTTAAAATGAAACTAACAAGAGCCTCAACAGATGCATACAAGATAACCATAAAGAAAAAATGTATTAGATATCTACGGCAAGTCAAACAATATCTAAATGTAAAATAATAATAACAGATAAAAGTGATAAAGTTTTCGATATTCCTGCACGATGGCATATATCAGGCAAAATCTCATGGTGGAGACGGCAGAATATATATGGATGACTGGAATCGCTCTCTCGACAATTTGTTTGATAGCACAAGCAGTATTATATATACTTCGACCGAGGATAAGAAAAATGGATCAAAAAGTACTAATGCAACTTGCAGTGTCGCGACTGTTGTATTCAACTTTTACTTTAATAGAAACCAGTAGAAGAGTGCATGTTCAGCAAACTGAGGTGTATCATTTAGTAGTCATCAGATTGTTTGGTCTTATGGACATAGCGTTAAGATGGTGGATGTGTGTTTACACGAAGAACTTGTACGACAAAATAGTCAAAGTGTTTACACCGGACAAGTGGAGTTTTCTTAAAGTGTCACTAGTTGCTTGGGTTTCATCAGTAGTGTTGTTTGCATTAGACTTTGGTATAATATATCTGCTTCAGACATATGACATTGATTTGATTGGAATTCCAGTGTGGATTAGTTTAAAATGCATTCCAGTTTTTATTAATTTTGTATTTTTTTGTAAAGTTTTCTATATTGCAATTAGGACAAGGATAGCTTCTAGGAGCTGTAACAATGTCGCGATGGTAAACTCTACTACAAACTTTGCTAGTCTAGTTAAGATTTGTGTTATATCATTTATTCTAATATATATAACCAGCGTGCAAATTTTGGTCGAAGATACATTAAGGATAACATTAAGTATAATGTTAAATAAGAAAGACACCAGTAAAATGGTACTGCAAGCGTATGTTCGGAAGAACATATTGCCCGTGTTTCTTTATACATCTGCTATAAGTTCATTTCAAGGTGTTGAAATTATTATTATTTTTCTGATTCTAAATAAAAATGCGGTCAAATGAATTTGATCACTAAATCCTCAACCTGACGAATTTTATACTTTGATCGATATCATCTGCGCATCAAGAATTAACGTCAGAATTTATAAGTACGTTAATGTACCATCTCTAAAAAGAGTCTCGATAGAATGATGACCTTTCAAACTCTGATTTTTAAATACGTTTATCGATTAAATTGAAGAATCTTCCTAAATCAGCGTCTAGCATAGTTAAATGCGAGCGATGGCTCTTATGTCTGATTAAAAACATTTGTATGTTTGTTAGTCTTACTAAAGCTCGGGAATGGCTGGACCGATTTAGCTAATTTTGGGCATTGTAATATTTGTAAATGTGTGTATTTGTAAAGTGAAAATTTAAAATAAGTTAAATTATCAGGACACATACGCAGTAGCGGGTATAGCTAGTTTTATAACAAAAATTAAATTATCATGATTAGAACCTTAGTAGTTGAAGTAGATTTGGAAGAAAAAATACAAATAATAAATAAATTTCGTGTCACTGTATTTATTTACGAACCACTCCGAAGCCTCTAGACCAATTTAGTTAATTTTTTTGTAAATATTTGATCGGTCTGAAAATAGGTTGAATGCTATTTCAATACATTTAAACAACCTGCCCTTATTTCCATTTTTCATATTTTTTTATGATTAGGTATTAAAAATACTAACTACCCTAAATTTTCACCCGGCTATAATTAACCTCTATTTTTTACCAAAATTATTTATGTATATATTATGTCAAGACAACTTTTACAAACGCACAATTTGCTAGTTCTCTTGAATTTGTATTAAATTAAGACTAAGAAAAACCTTCTTTTACTTTATTTTTCCTTATTTATCTGCCAGACTCAACTTCCTGCCAACCTATCTATCTATACATACAAATAAATAAAATTGAAGTATCTGTTTGTAATATTAAAATAACCACTTTTTACTAAATGCATATGTATGTATACACGGTACATTTACCAAATATGTAGTTAAAAAAAGTTTTGTCTGTCTGTCTGTTTGTTCCGGATAATCTCTGGAACGGCTGGACGGATTTTGACGGGACTTTCACTGACAGGTACTTTTTTTAGAGTAACTTTGTCCCGCGGCGTTACTTGCGGTACGACGATAACCGCGGGTAACACCGCGGGGTTCAGCTAGTAAAAAATAAACTTTACTGTGTCTACATTATTTGTTACATGTACTTACATGAAAACTATGAGCAAATTTCATCAGATCGTGTTGTTACTCACGTTGAGATACAGTATCCACTAGTTCAGAAGGTACGGAACATACTACTAATAACCTATGTAAAAAAAATGTATAATCGTCACAGTGTGTGTGTGTGGAGTGAACTTAAATGTGAATAATGTAAGTTACTTACGACAGTCCTCTCCAGAGTGCATTAGATTTATTTTTTCTTAAAAAAGTTATGTTTTATGTTTTATGTTTATGTTTATGTTTAAAACTATTTATTCCGTGCATTGCGTGATAATATATTTTTCAGGTTTTATTGCCCAGAAAATATAATTATAAGTATGTGGATATAAGTAGTTATATTTTTTGTAAAGGTTGTATTCTATTCGTATTAATAATCTATAATATAATGTTAAAATAAAAATATATTTCTACCTACTTTAAAATTTTATTGATTTTTAATTCGTGAATCTCTTTTACAGCAGTTTTATCAAACTAAAACACATATGTATATACAATAGCCTTGAGAAAAAGCCTAGAGGCTAAGATCTTAAGACAAATTCTTCTAATGCCTACACGCTGTCTTGATAAACCTGAATATAAGATCAAATACAGTCTAAAATTTTGCAAGATATTGTACATGTCACCATTTTGCTTCCAAAATTTCAAAGTATAGATAGGGATTTTCGTAAACTTAGCGACGTCCCTGTTTACGATTTTGCACGTTAATTTATGAGTAGAGACTTGCCCTTGTGATTAAGATCGTTACGGCAAGCGAAAATATTCGTGAACATTTATCGATCGTTAGTTTACGATCGTTATGATATCTATTTCGAGACTGCAGCCCCGATGGAGAGATCAGGTGCAGAACCGACGGACGGCTTTACGCACTCTTCGTGGTTAAGACCAACTTTCAAACTCCGGGCTGTTATTAAGTATTTGAGTATTTCTATAATCAGAAAAACTCAATAACACTTTTTGATCCGACTTTTTGGTCCAACGATCGTAATATGGTCGCCTTCTTGATCGGCAGTTGCGTATGCTAACCGCTTGAACAACGAGGCTGTTTGAAAATAGAGACCTAACCACTAATTCTATACATTTTTTTGGTATATTTTGCATTAATTCGTATTAATGTCAGCACTGTTTCTGTCACTTCGAAAACTTTGCGTGACATGGTTTAACAGTTGTGAAATTAGTTTTACTTTATATAGAATAATTACCGGTGGTTACATCACACTTAATTTTTTCAAGAAATTAAGGTTTATTATACAAATCTTAGTTTATGAAGCAAAATTTATACGTTTAACATTTAAGCTTTAACTTTCTTTTAGTTTCTTTAGAATCCATTCATCGGATCCTAACCCGTTTACAATAGGTAAGATTATAATTATATAAAACTAGCTTTTGCCCGCGTATATGTCGGTTATTGCAGTAGCGTATGTATAATTCTGATATACAAAGGTCGAAAGCCAGCGGTCGAAATTCGTTCATCACTCATTGCATTGTTTACTTTTGTCTTAACTTTATCTTTAACAGTGCCAAATTTCATAGGTACGCTCCGTTAGCATTGTTTCCGTAAAAAGGGGTACATAGTATTTGCTTCACGTATTATTATATAGATACCTAAGCTATATTAAGGGGGCGAACCACAATGTCTCGCTCCCAGCAAACCTCACCTGCACCGCGTGTACCCTGCTAACGATGAACGAGGTCCTGGCGACCGGCCGATGGCGGTATAGGTATCCATCCAAACAGGCGTAACTAAATACAATAGGCCGGTGACGAGCAGCAGCGTCACAGGTGCAATAGGCTACACACAATCAAATACAAATTTGTTAATATCACAGGCCTATTGGTCTGAACTTAGTCCTGGCTTGTGCACATACCATACTACTTTGTAAGCAGAAGTAGTAAATAGAGTAGTGGTAATCTCTATTACCACTACTCTATTTACTATTATTTATATATATATTATTTACATATTATTATATATTATTTATATATATATATTAGAACTTCAGAGGGTTCTCCTCTGAGAACCCTCTGAAGTTATGGAGTATGTGACAAAGATGAATTAAATTAAATTAATATTAAAACATTGCCATAGGTAACTATTTGTATTGCCATAGCAAAATGAAGTCTGCATTTAAATTATTACTGAATAAGTGTCTTAGGTAGTCAGGCATTAGTCTCATATTTAGTCATTTACTGAAAACAACTTCCTCAATTTACTTACTGTTTCTTGTATTATGTGTGTAAATAAAAAATCCATATTATTATTATTGTACTAACTGACCCGGCGAACTTCGTACCGCCATATTTACTTATCTGTCTCAGCTTCCCGTCGCGGACAAAAACATTTACTTTTCCCTTTATCTTTTAATTTTTTCATGTACACAAACCTTTTCCTAACAATAACGAACACATAGAAATAATAATTATTTGAATTGGTGCAGCCAATCGGAATTTATGCGCGTACATACATTTCGGCGAAACATTTTTGTATATTAAAAAAAATATTTTCCTAACCATGCTTCCTTTGTATTTTCCTTTTTATTATATACATATAGGTATATAATCTGAATCTCGGAAACAGCTACAACGATCTTCATGAAATTTGGTATACAAGGGGGTTTCGGGGACGATAAATTGATAAGCTAGCTAGGATTCATTTAAAAAATGTAGTAAAAAAAGCAGTCAAACTTAGAGGCAATACACCTCTTTTTCTAATATCATTATAAAACTTACTATGGAGATGTGTAGGCTTCGTTGACGTCCTAAGCGACGAAGAGGGCCCTCTGTACGTAACGGTGACGTGACGGTGTCACGGAGCACCTGGTTACTACACATATAACATTCCTACGGGATCTTACATTCGTTGCGGCCGATCGCACGACAATGACATTAACTTTTATAAGGTCGTTCTGACGGAGTTCAAAACTTGTGTATATATTAATCAGTTTACCAAATACTAGGCGACACTAACAAACATCGTAACTAATTCACCCAAATCACGGACCGCTCAAAATATATAAATCGACTGTCTCGATCCAATTTTATCTAATAATGCCATAACATTATTAACAAAAGTGATAGTTTGACATTTGCCAAAAGACAATCAAGACAAGCAGTAGACATCATTAATCAGGACTATGGACTAAGTGTAAATCTTACTAAAACACACGTTATTGTAGTGGGTAGTTCTAGGCTGCACTGTAGAATACATTTTCAGCAGATACCAGTTATCTGATGCAGTGGTTCGGTTATTCCATATAGTGAAAAAGTAAAGAACTTGTGGATCTATATAGATAAGTACTTATCTACCCCCAGACTACGGAAGTCAGCCGGAAACTATTTGCGAAAGCAGGATCTCTGTGAAGTTTCGCTTGCACAGTCACTTTTGCTTCTCATCCTTGATTATGGTGATGTCAGTTATCTAAATCTCACCGAAGACCAACTGAACAAACTTGAGCGATTCAAAAATCTTTGCATTAGGTTTATATTTGGATTACGTAAATATGATCATATCTCTAGAGTTTCATTCTAAACTCAAGTGGCTACCAATACGCTTTCGCCGGAATGTGCATATTCTTTTTTTTATGCAGTTTTCTGTTTCATACTCACACACCCCCTTACCTCAAAGAACGATTACAGTTCTTAAAAAATACACATTTCAGGGACCTGAGATCATCGGAAAAGTTAATACTAAAAATGCCAACACATTCTACTCAATTTGCATACAAATCTTTTACAGTGCAATGGATTTTTGAAAGTCCTCTTTGTAATAAATGTGTTACTTGTGAGTTAACCACCCAAAACTTTAAACACATAAATACGACCATATTATGGACATGATAATATGGTCGTATTTATGTATTTTGTGACTAATTTTATGTATTGTTTTTGTATTATGTACGCAATAAATACATTGCTTTTTTATGTATGGCCTTGCTTAAATGACTCAAATCTGCCTGATGAAAAGCATAAGCAGAATCCAAGAGTGTAGTGGTCAGCATACTCATTGCGTAAGCCGACTATGCAACAATGTAGCATGGAGAATCACACTATGGCGGTCTAGTGATGCTTCTGCATCATTGGGCCTCCGGTCTCGCACTCATCAACGAAACACGACAGCACGAAAACGCTGTTATTTTACGTTGATTTTTACCACCCTGGTCGAGATGGCCCGTTCGTGCTGAAATCAGCGTGGCTCCACTACCTCAAACTTAAACTTGTAATTTGTATCTAATGGTACGAATGTCCTAAAAACAGCAGTAAGCTGAGTCAATATTCGATTACCTTATATGAATCAGCCTTCATGAAGAATTAAAGGTCAAGTAAGTTCATAATATTGTAATTCATATTCATAATTCATATATTGCAATAATATTTTCACCCGTTACAGTACGGAAAGTATTATGTGTTTGGGTTGGGAGAATGTTCACATGTTGGCATTTATATCTAAAGTTACTTGTCCGATTTTGATGCGATTTTTAGTGATGGGTTTAGATTTGATCTGTGCGTGTAATTAAGTAAGAGTTATGATGACAACTCACCAGGTTGCTGTCGCTGTTGTTAAATTCGTTTATGCAAAACCAAAACTACAAGACAAATTTTAGGTTTGTGGTTGATTAGTAAGGAATATTATATAGGTGTTACGATAGTTACTCACTAGGAGGCGCTGTAGTAATATATTTTATATTTGCTACTACATTTTACAGAAAATTGATGGAATTTGGTAGAGAGTGGTGACGTAGCCACTAAAAATTTTAAAACCAAATATAAGCACACATAACGCATGGCCATGTCGTCCGCGGTTCAATTTGCCTGATAGACATAAACTATATATATCTAATGATTATGTTTTTGGTGCAGATATCAATACAATTATTTAAATAAAAAAAAATCAGGTAATTTCGCAACAAATTTTTTTTTTTAATAAAAAAGTAAAAACTAAAACCCGACTACGACAAAAAACGACGGTAAAAGGCATTTCTAAGTTTCAAAAGCCGTAGTCCATGTAGTGTAATGTACCATAGTCTATAACACTTTAACAACGCGTGACTACGGCTTTTGATACTTTTTCACCGTCGTTTTTTGTCGAAGTTGGGTTTTAGTTTTTACTTTTTTTCTATTCAAAATGTTTTGGTGCCTCTATAATATTAATTTACTTGCAGAGCAAATAATAAATAGGTACCATAGAAATACCACACTCATCGAATAAATACGGACAAAGTCACTAGCAAATGCTAATAATATATGTATTTTTGAAATGTACAAGTAACGCCCTTTCCAATGATACCAAACACGACATATTTATCTAAATTATATTTTTAATACAGTACTTTATGTCGGCTAGAGGGCGCCACATTATACTCTGTGGCACGTCATATAGTCTATAACAAGTGGACAATCAAGATGCTTCTAACAATACCTCATTTGTCTTATTCTGACTAGTAGTTTAGAATGAAGGGAACAAACAAGCATACCATAGTAATACCACACTTATCGAATAAATACGGACAAAGTCACGAGCAATTGCTAATAATATATATATATATATATTTGAAATGTACAAGTAACGCCCTTTCCAATGATACCAAACACGACCTATTTAGCAAAAAAATTTTACAGTACTTTATGTTGGCTGAAGGGCGCCACATTTGATTCAATGACACGTCATATAGCCTATAACCAGCAGACGATCATGACGCTTCTAACGACACGTCATTTGTCCAGTTCTAATGAGCAGTTAAGGAGCTATGAGGAAACAAATGAACATATATACATAGCCTGTCAATATTATAACCCTCCTTTGGCTTTGCCATAGTCGGGTAGAAATTAAATTAAAATTAGGATTTAATCTTTAATCTTCGAAGTTCACTTGTATAAGGTTCAATATTAGTTATATGATGAACTTGATTGACAAATGCACATACGTACACTAGAACTTCATCTTTCCGATTTAATAAATGAATCACACAAATAAGACAGTATTTGCGGTGATCGAAAACACGTAATTTGATGCGGTAAGCAAGGTGTAGCTATGTTAGCAAGATGATGACTAATTTAAGAGTTCATTTTCCATTGTTTTGTAATGGTCAACTAATGTAAATGTTTGCAAGTTCAATTTCCAAATATCGTAATAAAAAGTCTTCTTCTAGACTTCTTATTTAGCTTCTTTTTTATTATCTAGCTTCTCTGGAAGCAAAAGTCAATATCTACTTTTTCTGTAGGTACCTAATTACAAAAGATACACAGATAATAATTATAATAGGGATAGTCAATATTCATCTTCCTGCATTGTAAATTTGAAACCACTCGGGAAGAGGTTATTTGTAGTAAATGAAGTGGTGTACTTAACTAGAACTATCTATCTTTTAACTTGATGCATATCTGCACAACATTAGCGAAAAAAAAGAACAAAAAAAGGTTTGTATTCAAGTATATTTGAAAATTATCTTATAACTAAATATATTAATATAAATTACTAACAGTGGAAAGTTAAGACTAAAGTAAAATCAGTGTAGTTAAGTTAAAACATTATATGCACTGAGAAATAAACTTTACAAGAATGAACTGGTTCATGTTATAACTTCTGTTAGCACCCGCTTATTGATTATCTGTAACAAAGAATTTGTTATTAATAACATTCCTACATGTAATATACATTATATAATTATATCTTTATGAATCGTTTTTATAATCATTTGAAAAGAATGTTGAATAGTTTATAATTTTATTGATTTTGTAAATTTTTCGCATCTTCTGCTTTGTTAAAGTATACAGAATGAAACTTATGTCGTTGCAAAGTTCAGTTATGTCTCTCTTATATGCTTTGGGTTTCTTCCTTCTTACTTTCAATCGTAAGACGTTAATGCGCAGCATTAGAAATAATTTTTAGCATGATAACTAGCATACGTTATATTTAATTACAGATTTTAGAACTATTTTATTACACTTACCCGAACAGACAAGATATCCTTCATCCTCAAAGTCCCGTTGACGCACACTCGATCCAGCCCAACAGAAGTCAATCTGGTCTGAATCTGTAAAACAATGTCAAGATATTAATATAAGTTTAGTTATAAAACAGTTATATTAACATATTTTATGTAAAGTATTTAAAAACTCACTCAAAGCTTTTAGTTGAACCTTTTGTGGCGAGTTTTCCCCTTGTTCACAATGTTCACCGGTATGCTGTTCAAGCAGCAACAAGTCTTTTTGTAGCTTTTGTACTGCAATAAACAAGTAGCAATTAGTTCATTAATTTTTAATGCTAAAAGAGGGGTGTTATAAGTTTGACGTCGATATCTGTCTGTCTGTGGCATCGTAGCTCTCAAACGGATAAACCTATATCTACGGGATTTTCATTTCATTTGATAGCCAGTTTCCTTGCGGTGATTCTAAAGTATGTTTAGTTAATAAGGGTCTAGCAGTGTAATAGCTCTTTTCCAAAATTATGTAAGGCATTTTTGGCGTATGATTACTCGATTAAGTGCTTCAAGTGTTAGTATAATCATTAAATGACAATGAATTGATAACTTCGACCTGATGCTGTATAGGGGCTTCTTGAAATTTTAAATTTATGATTATACCACATTCATGTATCTGTTGTTCAATGTTGTGCTAAAAATACAATCAATAGTTACTTTGCCACTCTAAACTCCCGTTTTGGCTCCTGTAGGCTTCTAAGGATTTCTCTGGTCTAGTCTTCACGACGCGCAGAGCATTGACCAACAGCTCTTCCTTGGTGATCTAGAACAAAATATAAAGGAAAGTGAATTTTGAGTTATGTTTTTATTGTGAAAATTATGTACTTGAATGTTAAAACAACTCACGTTAGGATCAACTGACATGGCGGCAGCCAACTCCCTGTACGCATCGGAGGCCGCGGTTCGTCGCTCCCGCTCGTAGCATGCATTGCGAGCACGACGCTCCTCCTGTACAGAAGAAAAAGATAATTAAAAGGTTCACATAAAGGGTTCACAAAGAATGACTGTTAACATTCACAATATTTACTAACAATCGTCAGAGGCACCCGGTCCTTGCCGAGCGGACGGCCACGACGTCTAATAGGAATCTGCGATTTCTGAAATGAACACATACAATAAATTATAAAATTAAAGTCACAGCATATTGGATCATTTATCAAGTGTTTAAAAAAAAATAAGTCAAACTATTTCGTTTTAATGCACAAAAACACTTGTTTTTGCAAATTGCAATTGTGCCGATTTGGATAAATTATTCTAATACCAAATTTGTAATGGAGATGCATGTGTTTACTTTATTTTTGTCATATTCTTAGGTAAAATATTTCAATAATAAAAGAAGCATATCAAATAATTCCTTGAGTCTCACCAAGGATGAATGTGCAAAGACAAACAACAACAAACAACAACAACAAGTCTTACCAGAAAACATCTTATTTTGAAAAGTCAGTCATTATAAATATAACTCTATAATTATAACTCCTCAATCGTATAGTAAATTATTATCATCGCTAAACTATAATACTATGAACAAATAATAATTATTGAGCAAAGTTAAAAGTACAGTACCTTATTTTCTCTTGAGTCCATCATTTTGTTTGTTCGGTGTATTACTAAATTGAGTAACTTCACAAATAAATAAATGCATTGTGCTCCGGCTTTTATATATCATAAAAGTGTTATTCTTAACGCGTTTACGGGTAATGATTATTGGTGATTATCATTAACAAATAGATCATTAGTTAATGTGCTGACAACTATAGCTTATAAATGCTTACTGATTTCAGCATCATCATTTTCATTATAAACATGAATGAGATTCTTTACCATTCCACTTTTAAAATAGGCCTACTACTACTCTACTAAGAAAGAAGGATTTAGCCTAATATAGCACTCTGCTTGAGTTTCTTTCAAGTTCCACTATCCTTGGTTAGGTTGTTCTCTATATATGATAAGAAATTTAACAATTAAAAGCCTTTATTCTAAATGGTATGCCTTAGATCACCGAGTTCCCTTTCTGAAATGCTCTCTCTTCTTCAGAAAACGAAAGATGAGTAAGTAAATTATACGGGATTCCTGTGCGATCGTGCGAGAAGATTAACATAATATCAAAGTAAAGCAACACTAGACAGGTCAATCTATTGAGGGCTGTCTGTTTTTTAGTATTTTAAGACCTTTTGCTCTCATACGAGCATCTTTGCCTATCGTTAAGGGAAGTTAAAGCCCAAAAAAGTCCGAAAACAGGCTTCTTACAGATCTTCGAAATCGACTAGCACTTGGATTGTGAAGGTGTGATAGCAGGCGATTTACCTAAACAATCGAAGTTCAGCAGTATCGTTACGCTGACTTAAAGTCTACCCCCCCACCTATAGGTAAACCGCCGTAAGCGTGGCCTTCCTGATGGTCTGCGGGGCGCGGGGCGGGAGCGCGCTCAGCCAATCAACTAGTCTGCCGGTGTTGGCCGGCAGTGACTGACGTGAACGCCAGCCCGCGCGTGAAATTTTTCTAGCGACTGCTACACACGATAATATTAATCTTGCGACATGGATCAGGATAACCTACCTACTCTGCGTAATAAAAAATTAAATAGACAATCAAAAATTATGTTATTAAATGTTGCCAAATTTATTAAACAAATTAAATTAGACCAAGCTGCATTACAAGGTAAAATTACTAATTATTAATTAAATAGTATTTATTGTCTCATCATTTTAAAATTATAGTAAAGCTAGACATTGTTTGACGAACATTTTTTTTTTGTTCAGGAACAGACATGAATGTGAATAAAGCTATATCAGAGGCGACCACTGTTTCTTTGTCAACCGTTAAAAAGGTATTATCATTGAGTCGATCTTCACACAACTTAGAAGAAGTAATTAAGTCACTGAGCAAAAGAAGAAAACGAAACCCAAAAATAGAAGTAGATAGTTTTACCGAAGGTATCTAATAATTAACTAAAATAATAAATTAAATTTCAATTTCTTCTGTAATTTTATCTTATTAGTAAATAATTAATCAATATTTATTTGCAGGCGTTGTAAGGGGCAAAATTCATGGATATTATGCGTATAAAAAAAAAGTACCTACTATAAAAAGACTTACAAAAGAACTTAAGGATGAGGGAATTTTATCTTGTGGTCGCGAATATTTAAGAACTTACCTTCATAAAATCGGTTTTTAATGGAAAAAAATACAATCAAAACGATTATTGTTAATGGAAAATATGGATATTTTAAACAAGAGGCAAATGTATTTGTTGAAAATAAAGAAACTGAGAGAGGAAGGCAAGAACATTGTTTACGTAGACGAAACGTATGTAAATTCTTCTCACACAGTTTCCAAATGTTGGCAGTCTAGAAAACATAAATAAAAGGGGAAACTTGAAAGAAATAGGAGCAGGGCCACGACTAATAGTCGTTCATGCAGGGGGACAGGAAGGATTCGTCAATGGTAGTCTTCTCATATTTAAATTTAAAAGTAAATCGGGAGACTACCATGACGATATGAACTTCCACAACTTTAAAAAATGGACCGAAGAAAAGTTAGTGCCCAACTTGCCAGCAAATTCAGTTGTCGTATTGGACAATGCTTCGTATCACAATGTTGAAATTGACAAAAAGCCTTCCAAATCAGCATTAAAGCAAACAATGCTTGATTGGTTACAAAAGCACAATATTGAATGCAGTCCAAACATGTATAGACCAGGACTGTATAATCTGATCCAAACTACAAATGTCGAAAAAAAAATTGTTATTAACGAAATTTTAAAAAGTCACGGGCATGAAGTGTTGCGACTTCCGCCATATCACGCGGATTTGAATCCCATAGAGTTGGTATGGGGCCACGTCAAAGGTCAACTTGCTTCATTAGATCTTTCTACCAATGTGTTGAACATGTGATTAAAATATGAAAAAATGAAGAAAGATATGAAAAAGATGATTATATGCAAAAAAAATAATCTAATAGACAAGACCTACGATGATATGTATAGACCATTTATTATTGAACTGTCGCAAGATACGTCATCGGAATCTTCAAATGAAGAAAGTTCACGTGATGAAGAAAGTTCTGATTAATGATAATATGTATATATTTTTCTATTTCCTACTTTCAATTATTATGTCTGTGATAAATAAATAAAATATAAAACGACCATTGTTTATTAATATTAGTTCTAATAAATGTAAAAATAAACTTTAAAAAATACTTAAAATAAAAAAACTCATTAAAAATATATCATAGGTGTAAATATGTATATCAATCTTAAGATCAATTAAATCTCAACATACGAGTCATTACGTCGTATCGTGTATAGCCGGTTGCATCACCCGCCCCGCGCCCCGCAAACCATTAGGAAGGCCACGCTTACGGCGGTTTACCTATAGTTTAGAAAAGAGGTAAGAAAAACTAATAAGTAAATAATGGTGTAGTAAGTATCATAAAGTAGGAATCAAATAATGATATCTGTAAATCATCTTAAATATCTCTTTTTACCTGCAGCGTAAAATAATGCAATATATCTGAGCTTAGGAAAAAATGCAAGAAACAAAAAGGTAAAAGTTAGTAATGTTGTAAATTCAAAAGTAACAATGTCCGTCTGTTACGCTTTCACAGTTAAATCACTGCACTGATTTGAATGAAATTTGTCGTGGAGATACTTTGGTTTTTGAGGCTGGATAAAAACTACTTTTTGCCGCGGTAACCGACATACACCGACGCGGCTGCGTTTAACGTTATTTATTTTGTGAATCTCTTAATTTAACACATTGATCTCTGACCATCTGAGCCATGAAGAACACGTTAATCGGTTAGGTTAATCGGTACTGGTGGCCATACGAAAATTAGAGGCAACCATTATGGGAAGTTGCGATTTCTAAATTGCCTAGTATGTGGGTTGTACAGATGATATGGTACTTGTTGCACGTAAAAAAAAACTAAGTTGAGCCATATCGTAGCAAATTTAAGCCGATCACAACCCAAACTCAAAGGAACAGAACAAAAAAACTTAAAGGAAAAAGTTCTTGTTATATATCCATAATATTTAGGCCAATTTTTTCCGGTTTTACGGATATTTGGATTATGGAATATCTTTATATCTATAATTCTTCTGTGAGTGTGTATGTCACTGAACTACTCTCAAACGACTGGACCGATTTTGATGAAATTTTTTGTGTGTGTTCAAGGGGATCTGGGAATGGTTTAGATTCACAATTTTGTCCGCTGGACAATGTTTTTTTTATTTAATTTGTGATGTATTAGTAGTTATGGCAAAACGACGTTTGCCGGGACAGCTAGTATGGTATATTATTTGTCAGATAAAAATCCAAAATTGATATGTGACCAGTGAAACAGGACCTTAGCAAAGCAGCGCGGCGGAGTATTACAATCATAAAAACTATCATTGTAAAATAGAAAAAAAAATGTGTAAATTTCCATTTAATATTTACAATATTTTTTTTATTCAAGACTTCTTATTTAGCATCTTTTTTATTGTCTAGCTTCTCTGGAAGCAAAAGTGAATATCGACTTTTTCTGTAGGTACCTAATTACAATGGATACATGGATAATAATTATAACTAGCTGAACCCCGCGGTGCTACTCGCGGTTATTGCTGTACCGCGAGTAACGCCGCGCGACAAAGTTAGCCTAAAAAAAGTAGCCTAAGTTACTCCCCGGATCATCGGCTACCTACCAGTGAAAGTCCCGTCAAAATCCGTCCAGCCGTTCCAGAGATTACCCGGAACAAACAGACAGACAGACAGACAGACAAAATTTTTTTTAACTACATTTTTCGTATATGTACCGTGTAAACATACATATGCATTTAGTAAAAAGTGGTTATTTTAATATTACAAATAGACACTCCAATTTTATTTATTTGTATAGATACAGGTATCTTCCTGAATTGAAATTTTAAACCACTCGGGAAGAGGTTATTTGTAGTAAATAAAGTGGTGTATAGAACCATCTATCTTTTAACTTGATGCATATCTGCACAACATTAGCGAAAAGAAAGAACAAAAAAAGTTTCGTATTCAAGTATATTTGAAAATAATCTTATAACTAAATAAATTAATATAAATTACTAACAGTGGAATGTTAAGACTAAAGTAAAATCAGTGTAGTTAAGTTAAAACATTATATGCACTGAGAAATAAACTTTACAAGAATGAACTGGTTCATGTTATAACTTCTGTTAGCCGCTTATTGATTATCTGTAACAAAGAATTTGTTATTAATAACATTCCTAAATATAATATACATTATATAATTATATCTCTATGAATCGTTTTTATAATCATTTGAAAAGAATGTTGAATATTTTATAAATTTTGTAAATTTTTCGCATCTTCTGCTTTGTTAAAGTATACAGAATGAAACTTATGTCGTTGCAAAGCTCAGTTATGTCTGTCTTGTACGCTTTGGGATTTTCCTTCTTCCTTTAAATCGTAAGACGTTAATGCACAGCATTAGATATCTTTTTGAGGATGATAACTAGCATACGTTATATTTAATTACAGATTTTAGAACTATTTTATTACACTTACCCGAACAGACAAGATATCCTTCATCCTCAAAGTCCCGTTGACGCACACTCGATCCAGCCCAACAGAAGTCAATCTGGTCTGATTCTGTAAAACAATGTCAAGATATTACTATAAGTTTAGTTATAAAACAGTTATATTAACATATTTTATGTAAAGTATTTAAAAACTCACTCAAAGCTTTTAGTTGAACCTTTTGTGGCGAGTTTTCCCCTTGTTCACAATGTTCACCGGTATGCTGTTCAAGCAGCAACAAGTCTTTTTGTAGCTTTTGTACTGCAATAAACAAGTAGCAATTAGTTCATTAATTTTTAATGCTAAAAGAGGGGTGTTATAAGTTTGACGTCGATATCTGTCTGTCTGTGGCATCGTAGCTCTCAAACGGATAAACCTATATCTACGCGATTTTCATTTCATTTGATAGCCAGTTTCCTTGCGTTGATTCTAAAGTATGTTTAGTTAATAAGGGTCTAGCAGTGTAATAGCTCTTTTCCAAAATTATGTAAGGCATTTTTGGCGTATGATTACTTGATTAAGTGCTTCAAGTGTTAGTATAATCATTAAATGACAATGAATTGATAACTTCGACCTGATGCTGTATAGGGGCTTCTTGAAATTTTAAATTTATGATTATACCACATTCATGTATCTGTTGTTCAATGTAGTGCTAAAAATACAATCAATAGTTACTTTGCCACTCTAAACTCCCGTTTTGGCTCCTGTAGGCTTCTAAGGATTTCTCTGGCCTAGTCTTCACGACGCGCAGAGCATTGACCAACAGCTCTTCCTTGGTGATCTAGAACAAAATGTAAAGGAAAGTGAATTTTGAGTTATGTTTTTATTGTGAGAATTATGTACTTGAATGTTAAAACAACTCACGTTAGGATCAACTGACATGGCGGCAGCCAACTCCCTGTACGCATCGGAGGCCGCGGTTCGTCGCTCCCGCTCGTAGCATGCATTGCGAGCACGACGCTCCTCCTGTACAGAAGAAAAAAATAAACAAAAGGTATACATAAAAGGTTCACAAAGAATGACTGTTAATATTCTTAATATTTACTAACAATCGTCAGAGGCACCCGGTCCTTGCCGAGCGGACGGCCACGACGTCTAATAGGAATCTGCGATTTCTGAAATGAACACATACAATAAATTATAAAATTAAAGTCACAGTATATTGGATCATTTATCAAGTGTTTAAAAAAAAATAAGTCAAACTATTTCGTTTTAATGCACAAAAACACTTGTTTTTGCAAATGGCAAATTGTGCCGATTTGGATAAATTATTCTAATACCAAATTTGTAATGGAGATGCATGTGTTTAGTTTATTTTTGTCATATTCTTAGGTAAAATATTTCAATAATAAAAGAAGCATATCAAATAATTCCTTGAGTCTCACCAAGGATGAATGTGCAAAGACAAACAACAACAACAAGTCTTACCAGAAAACATCTTATTTTGAAAAGTCAGTCATTATAAATATAACTCTATAATTATAACTCCTCAATCGTATAGTAAATTATTATCATCGTTAAACTATAATACTATGAACAAATAATAATTTTAGAGCAAAGTTAAAAGTACAGTACCTTATTTTCTCTTGAGTCCATCATTTTGTTTGTTCGGTGTATTACTAACTTGAGTAACTTCACAAATAAATAAATGCATTGTGCCCCGGCTTTTATATATCATAAAAGTGTTATTCTTAACGCGTTTACGGGTAATGATTATTGGTGATTATCATTAACAGATGGATCATTAGTTAATGAGCTTGCAACTATAGCTTATAAATGCTAAGTGATTTCAGCATCATCATTATCATTATAAACATGAATGACATTATTTACCAGTCCACTGTTAACAAAACCCAACTACGACAAAAAATGACGCTGAGTTTTAAAGCTACTAAGTTTCAAAAGCCATAGTCCATGTAGTGTTATGTACCACAGTCCATAACACTTTAACAACGCGTGACTACGGCTTTATTTTAAATAGGTACCATAGAAATATCACAATTATCTATTAAATACGGTCAAAGTCACGAGAAAATGCTAATTATATTTTTTTTTTTTAAATTTACAGGGAACGCCCCTTCCAATGATACCAAACGCTACATATTTATCAATTTTTTTTTTAATACAGTACTTTATGTCGGCTTCAGGGCGCCACATTACATTCAGTGACACCACATATAGCCTATAACCAGCAGACGATAATGACGCTCCTAACGACACCTCATTTGTGTAGTTCTAATGAGTAGTTAAGGAGCTATAAGGGAACAAATGAACATATATACATAGCCTTTCAATATCATAACCCTCCTTTGGCTTTGCCATAGTCGGGTAAAAATAAGCCTCTACTAAAAATGGAGGATTTATTTTAATATAGCGCTCTGCTTGGGTTTCTTTCAAGTTTTATTGTCCTTGGTAACGTTGTTATCTTTAAATGATAAGAAATTTAACAACCAAAAGACTTTATTCTAAATCGTATTCTTTAGAAAACTGAGTTTCCTTTCCGAAATTCTTTAATTCACTACAAACTAACTCCCTATTAGAAAATTATATATTTTGAAATCTTCAAAAACACAAATCAAATCTTTCCCTAATAGCCTAAGAGCAATACTATAGTGATGTAAACAAGGTAACTATAGCAATTATATACAATACACAAAGTGTTATGGAGAAATATATCAGTTAAAATTATGATGTCAATTAGGCGGCTCCTAGACGATCAATTATATTGCGCAATATTACGAATTGTGCAATATTATTGATCGTTTAAGGGTAATATTGAATATTGTGCAATAATTAAACAAAAGTTTGAAGGAGTTTTATTTTTATTGCGCAATATTAGGGTCAATATTACTCAATATTTTTTAATCTCTGTTTCATTTTGACGCGCAAAAAAAGAAAAGAGAGAGTTTATTGTCGAATTTATTCAACTGTATAGAGAACTAGCTTTTGTTCGCTGCTCCGCCCTCGTATACGTCAGTTTTTGCAATAAAAAGTAGCCTTGTAATGTCTTTCATCAGGAATCAAAGTACCTCCATTCCTACTAAGTTTGATTAAAATCGGTTCAGCTGTGAAGGCGTGAAAACGAGACAAACAGAGAGGAGACACAAATTATGAACTGGTTCACGGTAATTATTATACACAGATGGTTTAAGGTGGTTTAAGCGGTCGCCATGCCGCTCTCTACTACGCCAAGTGTCGTGGGTACAAATTCCACATGGGATAGCACTTTGTGTGACCCATAAATTGTTGTTCCGAGTCGGGGTGTTCTTTGTGTCCGTTTCGTATATGTTTGTATAGTCCCCGGCGACACAGGACTTAAATGCGGGTCTTTAAAAAATATTAGTATAAAATAGTGCATCTCGCCAATAAACATCAAAGTTTGACGAGTTTAGTACATAAGTGACTATTGTAAAAAGCCTTTTAAATAATATGTATGGATATATTTGTTTTTTATTATAATTACATCCAGATCAAGTAAAGATATAGATAAATTTATATGAAATGAGGTTAGGTTACGATAACTTATATACAAGAAATACTCCGGTTTTCTGAATGACGAAAGCCAGTGGAAAGATATCCAGTCAGGTGTCTTATAGTAATGTAAATTTTCTGCCAATGGTCACAAGTCAAAATCTGTAATCATAAACTAAGTAGTGTAAGTACATACTGCTAGAACATCTTGCTACAATTTTTATTATTATAGTGCGTGTGTTTCAAGAATAACTTATACTAGAAAGAGCCAATAGAAGTGACATTAGGAGTAGGGAGATGGTAAGTAAATAAATTCTCATCTTATTTCTTATTCTTATCTCTTATCAATCATAGTTTATACATTAATCTATTGTGTATATATATATATATCTCTATCTAATATGATTTTTTTCTTTCTACAAGAAGCAGTAATCACAATCATACTATTAATTATATGTTTTCACTATTAGTAAATTATAATCATATCACCTCCATTGGTGCCATAGTGACATCGCAGCCTTTAGAGGTGAACGACGTTAGCATCGGTGATAAAGGTTTGAATTTGACACCATTATCTCATCGTAAAAAAATTGCCACTAGAATATGTTACGATTGAAATGAACGTAGCCAAGCCAAAAGTGATTGCCGCGTGACGTGTTCACGGTACTAAACATAAGTAAACCATCATTTTAACACGCATTATTTAAACTTAGGAAACTACTGAGTAAAATAACGAAAGCATCGCAGTCAAGTAGCTGAACTACCGCGTGAGTTGAACATATAATAACCAACATCTCATTTAACACACAATATTTAACCTCCCTTTGTAGTGTCAGTATTTCTAATGCAATCAATGATTGTTTGTAATATTGTTTTCTTAACTCACAGTATGTCAAGTAAAATTTCAACAAAAATAAAACTGACTTCAAGGTTCGACTCGATTTCTCTTGGATGCCATCATCAGATCTTAGTGCCCTTATCATAGTACCAACGCTGGGTTATCTCCTTTCCATTGAAAATAGAATCATCAAATCGGTTCATACACGACGAAGTTATCCGCGAACACACATAAAAAAAACATATATACAGTCGAATAGACAACCTCCTCTTTTTTTTGAAGTCAGTTAAAAATACAAATATGATAACTGCGACTGTCATCGCTTCTACTTTTCCTAGCATTGCACTTCGACCACACTGCAGTATGCCACCGTCCTCAACCTGTATGAGGTAACAGTGTAACAGGGTTCAGACCGTCACAATGTCGTTGAGATAAACTGGTGTTAAAAGGTCCACAAATGTACCTTTAATAAATGATTTTGCAAAATTAAACCACTGCCCATATTTTTATTATTTAAAAACACTATTATAATGATATAATGCAACGGTGTCATTGTGATAATGATGATTATCTTCTTAGCCGAAAGACGTCCCAAAAAAAACAACAGTAAACCTCGGAACCGAAATCGGATCCGATCCGAACCGATTTCGGATCGGATCATAAATATATTACTCTTCCGTAGGATATATATAAAAGCTTTTGTATTAAGGATTACACCAGATCAGTCGTATTTACTCCAATGCTAGTCAGCCAATGCAGCAAAGAAACATACTGGTCGTTATACCGTTCAGGACAGTTTGGATCGACATCTCGAAGACTTTTTAAAAGAGCTGTTGTAAATTTTACTCTTGCGTCAGTTTGACCTGCATTCTGAAACAATAATGATAAAACATGTAAATTATACATTATCGCACCTGAGTTATAATATGAAAGTGAAAACGCATTAGGAAGTTCAGTTCATATTTTATGTTAAGGTACAATCATAACTTTATAAAACAAGCAAAATGTGAATAAGACTGCTGCACATTTGGGCCGAAATAAAACCTTTATGACAATGTCAGATTAGTTGCGGCAGACCATTAGCGGCTTCAATCTGTCAGGCATGAAAATAAGGTTAAGTTTCAATGATTGAGTTATTATGAAGACCAACTATTTATATATACTGTAGTCTATTAAATTCTTCCTCTTCCTAAATATTACTTTTAGCCGTGTGTATAACTGACATTTCTTTAAAAAAGCCTATGAGCTTGTCTACTGAGTTATAACTCAGCCGCAGATCTTTCAACTTCCACACCAGTCTATTTATAGTAGTTACGACCAATTGATATTATTCTAAGTTTTCTCAAGTAAGTGTGGCGACCTCCACATACAGTGCAACAACAACATAACATACTATAACGCCATCTACCGAAGATACATCGAACTACTGAGTAACAAACAAAACGAAGAAACTACCAATCCTGAATCGCGCAATAGAAGTTCTCGCTCTGATTATTATTAGATTACATACAACATCCCAATATCAAACGTTGGACAGCGGCCTGGCAGGCATGATCACCTCGCCTGGTCGGAGAATCCTCCCTTTGTATTGAAGGGATATAACACCCTTTCCTTCACAGGAGCAAAACAAGCAATTTTGTTGTTGTTTAATGCAAAACAAGCAATGTTTCATGGTAAACTAAATTGTGAAAATGAGATACCAGTGATAAAATAAAAAATATACCACATTTTCTTTGACCACTGTTATTTATAGATCTTACAAAATAAATGTCAAAACTTGTAGTCTAATAAAACTGATCCATTATAAATCTGTAAAAATATTAAAAAAAAAGATCATGAAGACGTATGCACAATAATTTGTGTAACTGCAAAAGAAAGAAACTTAACTAATTTAAACGAGAACATTTTAATAATACACTTGATTTGAATAATCGTTATTATCAATAATCTGAAGTACCACATGGGTAAAATATACGTACAGTGTAAGTGAAAATAGCAGATATCACCAATCGTTTTAACAATACAATTTCACAGCGCATCACAAAAACTTGCAAATCTTCAATCAATGTGTCGAGCGTCTGAGCATCACCTGGTGCAAGATATATCAGTGTTGGTGGACCAAAAGCACAGGCCCGCAACGAGTCACATACTTCTACCCATATAGAAGTTCCACCATCTATAATAATCATAAAATAAAAATTTTAAAAGCTCTCTACGCAGAATCCTTTTGAAGTTATTATTTAACGTTTATACTGGCACGCGTGAAGCACTTAATCGAGTAATTGTACGCCAATGTTTCATCATTTTGGTAAAGAGCTGATACTCTTACACTGCTGGACCAATATTCAAATAGCCAAACATCGCTAAGAACCACCGGAAGGAAACTGACTGTCAAATGAAAAAACTGCATCGAAATCGGTCCATCCGTTTGAGAGCTTTGATGCAACAGAAAGACATCACAGACAGACAGACGTCGACTACAAATTTATAACGCCCCTCTTTTTTTGCGTTTAGGGTTTGTTTGTTTGATTTACCGGGCCATTTTCACACTTAGCCTCTTGATTGGTACGTACGTTGTACGTGTTGGGCGTACGTCCGGGGTTAATAAATGGATGGATAAATGGGTGGAGAAATAATAAATTCAAACGCGATTCTCATATCTATAAGTATAGCAAAAAAAGGACGTTTCTTCTATGGGAGCTCCCTTAAACATTTATTTTATTCTGTTTGTTTATTATTTGTTGTTTTATTTTCAACTAAATATCACGGCTCATGAGATAGACTCTGGTGACACACGGACAGCGTACTCTAAGTAATAGACTCTCATTTGCAATTTGGGTGCGGAATCCTAAAAAGGTTTTCCACACACTTGCTACGTTCATCCTTCATCGTTATCAAGCCCAATATGATAAAACCGTTGAAATAAGTTTCAAAGGAAAATAAAGTGATTAAATACTCATTTCCTGTCTATATTAGCATATTAATACTAAAGTTAAATTAGAGATCTGTCCTTTAAAACACATTACATCTATAATTTATTTACGAAAAGAAAGTAAGGATAAATAAAACAATACATCGGTTATTTTTTTTTTGCACATGTTACCTTTATAAGGTAGTAAGGTTTCAATTGCTAAATGTTCCTGGTATGTCCCTAAAGTTAGGGACTCATTTGTTGTCAAATCGCAATAAAACGTATACTGCAAGGGTCGATTGGGATCCAAAACTGCGAGAGTACTTATTCGGAACATTGTCTCCATAGCTATGCCGGTTTCCGGTGTAATCTGGAATATTTATATTATTTTTCTTAGATTTTATTTATTTAGCAACCTCGTAATCCTCAATTCTCCAAACTAAATTGAACAAAGAGATTTGTGTTGCATGTAGCTTAACACCTTTACATACACATTATTCAACTTATATGTATTATATTCTACAATCAGAGTTCTCAAATTTGAAAAATAATTATCCATTGATTTATTATGATGAATTAGTTTAAAAAACTTTGTTTATTTACTCACAAGTACATTACCGGCGTCTGGTTTTTCGTTGACAAATAACTTAACATCAGCATAAACAGTACCCTTAGTAGTACAGTTATCAATCTCGTTACATTCACATTTAGCAACAACACGTGATGTACCTGTAGTAGCTTGTAGATTTGCCAATATGTATCTCGAGCTTGTCTCATTGGTATAATCCGTCAACTCGCTTAAAAAGTTCTCTTCAAAGGAATAAAAGTTTATCGGATCGGAAATTGGGAATCCGTGCTGAGAAATTAAAAAGATATTATTTAACTGAGGAAAGCCTATATCCAGAGGGACTGATATAGGCTGATATGTGATGTGATTTATTTTTCTCGTAAATTTCCCACTATTGTATGACCACAAAAGAGATTGTATTGTTAGTATGTCTGTAACGCTTTCAAGGCAAAGCCGCTGAACCTATTAGATAAATTTCGGTATAGATATAGATTGAACCTTGGAGAAGGACAAATGACAATATTGTGATAACCAAATACACGCGGACGGCCATAAATAATTAATTAATTGAACTACGCAATGATAATAAAATTAAGAATTAGAGATAATAAAAAAAAACCTTTTCTTTTATTTGCTCGTTTCTAAAGTAAATCACTTTGCCAGTGCCAGATAAGGTAACAAACTTGGCTTGGTATTTCATCAGGTATCATTATGATTAATACAAAGCTGTAAATACCTCATTTTCAGCACAAATATCCGATTTATAGATATTTGTTTGAGACAAAGGTTCATCTCGTTTAAAACACCAAATAACGCTGCAGCCTGGAGTCACATCACTGATATTAGCATTTAGATTAACAGTGTCTCCTTTATTTACTACTCTTGGTATCATATCAACCTTTAAAAAATAAAACAATACATTAATTAAGAATTATAAGTATCAATATAATTATGCCTATACCTAACCATTGTTCTAGCCAATCTTTAAGCTAAGCCTTTTTTAGTAAACGAACTGAAAAAAACCCTTCCGATCTTCGGTTTATTGGAAGTGCAATACGTGGTGTTGCCACAATAACAACCCCAACCCGACCTTAGACCCCCTATTCTGGAAATCCAAGACCCATATAATCATATGGACCCAGACCATATGATTTAAGGGGACTAGTCCTAATGCGTTCCGCAGAGTACAAATGCGGTTGTTGCGGAGAGAGATGCAGAGTACAAATGCGGAACAAATAGGTTTGTGAGGAATTCAATCCCAAGAAACCCAGGCCTACTAGAAAGCTAATTCTCCAATTATAATTTGAACTCAATAACCTAATAGGAGAAAAGTCTATTGTGTTAATCTAGCAAGGGTTCAATATAAGAAAATTTACAGTAAAGACAATTGTTCACAAAATCAAAACTGACCTCAATAACAGGTAGCTGTGATTTCACGACTATGATATGGGCTATTGCGACAGCCGTTAATGAGTTATTAAGCACAGTCACTGTCACCGACACTGCATAGCTGTAGAAAAACCAAGTGTTAAATTGCCAATGTCATGAAGTTCTATATTTTATTTGATTTTCATCTAATGAATGAAATACGAAGTAACTATTAACTCCGAAAACGCAATTAGAATTCTACACTGATTAGTAGAAATGTAAACATCCCAAAACCAACCATTGGATCGCAATCCACCGGGAATAAGGAGGGTATGAATATTTTCCTAGGTGTTGAATAATAATGAAACCCATTTTTGCAAGATTTTTCAGTACATGCAATAGAAACAATAGCACGATTGCCTTAAATGCAAATTTTAGAAGAAATTTCCTTATCGCACTTTTATGTCGAATTTGTTTTTATACAAATTAGCTGGCTTTCATACAAATGATCTTTTATTTTATTGGCATACATTAACTTTTCTTGGGGATATGCTCATTCTTTGTAATGACAATAATTAAAATCACATTCCTTGGAAATAAATCTATACTAATATATAAAGCTGAAGAGTTTGTTTGTTTGTTTGTTTGTTTGTTTGTTTGTTCGTTTGTTTGTTTGTTTGTTTGAACACGCTAATCTCAGGAACCGCTGGTCCGATTTGAAAAATTCTTTCAGTGTTAGATAGCCCATTTATCGAGGAATGCTATAGGCTATATATCATAACGCTAGGACTAATAGGAGCGAAGCACCAATGAAAAATGTTTCGAAAACGGGGGAAAATTATCACGCTACGGGCAATAGAAGACGCAAACGAGGTTGCGTGGGTCGGCTAGTTAAATTATAATAATCAATTATATGTTATACATCACACCTAGTAGATAAAGAAATAAATATCGGTCTCAACACCGAATAATGTCCTAGATAAGAATCCAACACAAGACCTTTTGCTTAACTGTCAAGATCGCTAAGCATATAGCCTACATGATCTAGTAATAACATACCTATTTATATATTCATTTTTTTACTTACTCTCCTGGGGTAGGAAGTCCCGATGGAAATATCAGCGTGTCGTAGTCATATATTTTAAAAACGTCGAATTGTTCATCCTCCAATAAACATTGCCAGGTTATCTTAAACCAATGTTAATTTATAGATTTTATAACGTATAATATTAGCATTTTATGACAAGTTCAAGACTTCATCATCAAAAGCTTTTAACAGACTACTGCTAAACACTCTTCGTTGCAGTTCGGTGTTGCTTCACCCTCACAAATATTTGCACACACTTTACAAAACGTCGGCGTACGACAGTAATGCTTGATATGTCGTTAGAATTTTTATGTATGAGTCTGATCAAGTGGCTCTACTCTGTCTGATAGAAAGCATTAGCAGAATCTAAGAGTGGTGGTCACCATACTTATTGCGTACGTAAACAAAATGCAATATGGTGACGCACACTACAGTGACCTAATGAGATGCATCTGCATCATTGGGTTTCATCACTTAAACTACCAGGTTTATTTCAAGTTTTCCTTGTCTTTACAGTGCTATATAGTTTGCTCCCTTAGTCAACTCTTACGACACCCACGGGATGAACAGGAGTGATAACACATCATATTTTATTAATAAACCGTCACCACATGCATAAGTCTGTGTTTAATAGTAATCAAATTTCACTTACTTCAAGCTCGTTTTGTAAATAATCAATATCTTTAATGTTGGTATGTATAGTGAAGGCCATGCCTATAGATATGACTAATACATCAATGTTGAAGTTTACGTTTAGCTCGCGGTGAAGAACACGAAATGGAAGGCTTGTCTGAAAAGTATTACTATTTATAATAATATAATAAGCTTGAGCTAGGGGCATAGCTACCGCCGTGTAAGCCGTATTAATAGTACGGGGCTACAGAGGCCCCTAAAACACGTTACGGTAGGCAAACATTTGTAAAATGTTATTCACAATATCGCTAATTTTCATGTTTTCCGAAAAAAAAACATAATACAAAAACTATCATACTATCTATAGAGATTTCACTTCAGAACTAATAAAAGTAAAAAAAAAACAGTCTCTTTTTTCCCGGTTGCATGCAAGCATGCGCTCAAAAGTTGGCAACATCCTAATTCGGTTATTGCGGGATTCCCCGTTTAAGTCATTCGCTTTAATAAGGAAAATAAAAACTAACCGAGATGAGCAACATTTATGCGTTTTATTTTATTCCGGTTTAAACGTTATTACAATATTGTTCTTTTGATTATTTATTGGTTAATATTCAAGTTAACTTAATAGTAATTAATTTTGTGAAAATAATTAGTGAAAGGAAAAGAGATTATTCCAGTGGGGTTTTGAAAAAAATAAACAAAAATTTTAACATAAAAACCGACTTCAAGAATTGGACCAAATTGAAACCAGCTTCTAAAATTAAAAAATCATCAAAACTGTTCATCCAGTCGAAAGTTCTGAGGTAACAAACATTAAAAAACTACCTCTGTAATTAATTCCCCATTAGAATGCTTGAACACTTTGCATAGAACATTGTAGGAGAAACCCGGTGTTAAGCTATGCGCGTTGATTTCCAATCTCGAGCCTTTATCATCCGATACGTCCACAGTATTGTCATCACTCGTAACCAACCAGACAAACTTAAAATAGAAGTGTAAACAAAGGTTTTATTTTAAAATAGAATCTATTCAAATAAATAAAATTGGAGTCTCTGTTTGTAATATTAATGTATGTATACACGCTACATATAACAAAAATGTAGTTGAAAATTTTTTTGTCTGTCTGTCTGTCTGTCTGTCTGTTTGTTCCGGGTAATCTCTGGAACGGCTGGACGGATTTTGACGGGACTTTCACTGGCAGGTAGCTGATGATCCGGGGAGTAACTTTGGCTACTTTTTTTAGACTAACTTTGTCCCGCGGCGTTACTCGCGGTACAACAATAGCCGCGGGTAACACCGCGGGGTTCAGCTAGTCGAGAATAAACTTCAAGTTCCTTCTAGTCATGATAACTTGTTTCCTTTATATGAAAACTAAAACAAAATTATGCAGATGTCAATAGAACACATTATTAAACTATCGAGGAATGGGTTTGACTGAATAAACTATATAAAAATAAAGTTAGAAGCAGATTTTCGTGCTATGCTGTAATAGGTACAGATTCTATTTGCCCGAAGTTTTAACCATTTTCCGTGATCACTGGCTGAGTCTAGATTAAAATAGGCAGGTATGACATACCTATGTAAAGCTATGTATGCTAGTAGCTGTGTATTACATGATAGTGTTATTTAAATCTAAACAGTTGCATATCACATGGGCACAAATATTTAAAAAATGTAAACAAATTTGTAGACTTACATAATAATCTTGAGTTTTAAAACATGTTATTATTTGAGCTTCCAGGATGTAGTCTAAATCAGCATAGGTCATCTGTCCACCTACCAAGACTACAGAAAACATTTTTGAACGTCCCTCTATGAGAAGTTCCTGGTTACCTTGAATGTTATCGATGTTAAACGACTTCTCCGAAGCTTCATTAGAGTTAAGAAATGAGGCGGTCACGTTAAAAATATAGTTTACTCCGCTCAGTAACTGAAACATCATCAACGTCCCTTAGCAGTTCACTACTGAATACAGGCCCTTTTTTAGAAATAAGGTTTTGGCCTACACAATACCACACTGGCCAAACTAGTTGGTACAAAATAAGCAAGTCGGTTGTAAGCTAATAAAAGTGTCTTAAAAAGGTTTGGTTTCAAATTCTTCTTGTACTTTTCCCTGCCCTGCGTAAATGAGTGTTTTCTTTAACATGAAAATGCATCTACAAAGATGTTGCCTAACATAATAATTTCAATGATGACAATTCAGTTCTGTTAAATGAATCTGATCGATAGTTATATTCTTCCTTTTAAAAATGTAGTACTTACTTCGCTATTATTAATTACATAGACACCGGGCTCAGCTCGAGGACTGTTGAGCTGTTTCTCTAGTTTATGCACAATTCGCCAGAGGGCGAGTACGAAATGTTGTGTGGGAGCGACCAGCGGCTTCCAACGCACTGTCCAGGTAAATTTAATATTCGCAACTGCATCTGTCTGTAAACTATAATACAGTATATACCTAAACTAACTACCTATGCACACAGGGATTGCAGAAATGCACGGACCTTAAGAAAGTAACGCCACCTGAATGATGCCATCTTCATGTTTCGTTCACTCATACTAGTTGGCTTCATGGTTCCTTCATGTACTACTAGATGGCGCGAACTTATTTGAAATTTTAAAGAAGGAAATGACTTCTAGTTTTTATTTTTATTTGTGTTCGTATTTAATTAACTTTTATTTTAAAAAGGAATTATGTATACCATTATAACTATTATTTTCACTAATATACCAGAATGATTATACGCCAATTTGGTATTTTATATGACTTACGAGTAGTCGTATGTAGGTACGAGTAGGCGAATGAATAAACAACAGTAGGTACAGTCGTTTATTCATTCGCCATCTTTATACCTGTTTTTAGGTGTAGTTAAAGTAATTTACCAGTAAGCAAAATATATTTTAATAAATACCTATATAGATATACTGTAATATGTTATAAGATTTATACTTGTCAAAATTATTTTTTACAACACAAACGCCATCTAGTATTCTTTTTATTAAATTAGATTCAAATTTTTACAAGATTTTAGGGAAGGTGTTGTGTTTCAGTTGAAAGATTTTCTTCCGGTTATCATAATTGTTGTACAATATAACTGTGATTATTTTCCAGATAGTTTTAATATATTTCAACAAGATCAACTTATTTGAAGCTTTATTACTTTAAGAGTTAAAGTTCGCAAAATTATTTCTTAGTTTGTGCGTATACTACCGCTTACGCTTAGCTTTGATGAATCAATCAGTGAGTCAAAACAAGTAATGCAATATGAGTGCTAAGTGCTAATAATAATGAAACTGTCTTTTATTTTTTTTCTTGGAAACCAATTTATGATAGATACCTAATAGCTTTTGTATACGGCTCCGCCTGCATTAATGCCGGTTTTCGCGGTAAAGAGTAGCATAATATTATATGCTTCCTTCCTTAAGAACCAAGATACAGCGGGTCAGCGGTGACAGCGTAACAGACAGTCAGAGTCACTTTGAAATTTCTGTTTTTTTTTAAAGTTGTCATAGGCGTATGAATTATTAGAATAAACATTTCGATTATTTCTACTTCAAACATTAAAGTGTCAGCAAATAATATACCTATTTAATTTTGTAAAAGTTTAAGAACATTATTATATCAATTATATGTACTCACGTTATGACAGTGTTATCAGGGTGATCTATAACAGCATCTTTGTCTTTAGGACAAACAAACGGAGGTGCCAAAATCCGAAAACTTGGAACGTCTGCTATCTACAAAATAACATCAACAACATGGATAGTTTTCTTTTTTTCTCGTAACAATATACCCCTTAATAGCCCATTGCTAGACGGAGGGTTTTCTTAAATTCGAGGTTTTGATCAATCTACCACTTCGGCCTGATGGTTTTTTTACCACATTTACATAATTCCATCTAGTTTCAAACTAAGCACAGCTTGTATTATGGGTACTAGAAAACAGTTATAATAACAAATAACTTTACTTTTAATTAATATAATTATATTAAGCATAAAAAAGTTTTCAAATTCCGAAACAAATATTTACATACCATACAAACATTTGTTCCGACCGGGAATCAAATCCTGCATATAAAAGTGTTTGCGTGAACTTTTCCCATCTACCTACCTTATTTTTTTTTCAAACACAATCTTTTATATTTGCTTAAAATTGTACAAAAGTATTTCTTACCAAATCTACAAAAGTATTCCTACAGACAACTAAAACTAAATTGAAACTTACAGCTCTTTGTAAGAGAAAACCCGTTACAAACGTGACCACAAATGGTTCGAAATGCATGGTTAACTAAATAGGAATTCTAGGCTGACACTAACAGCCTTTGTTTACGGTCAGGGCTGTATTGCACCGAACTTTGGTCAATTATAAAGCTTTGTGTACACAGCGTATTAAACCTTAGGTGGTACTGAAACATATACTTAATTTGTTTAAATATGCATATCACTAAGTAGATTTTGCTGAAAATTAGTGCAGTCACGTCACGATGAACCGACGCGACGGCTTGAAGAAAATGACTGGCAGCAGAGAATGCGGATGTCTATGTCCGGGATGATTGGTGCTATTTGGGCCAGGCCGTTCATTGAGCAGTGGACGGCAGTAGGCTTATATAAGCAGTATGGTAAACTGTGCAGCATTATGCCAAGCGACATCTATTTTTGATGAACTATGACTCTACTTTTGTGCTATTTGTAAACATTATTTTTATTTGTAGTAAGTAGTAATTTAGATTTTTATTTAAATTTTATTTTAAACATACGCATATTAAATTATTGCTGTGTAAATATTACAATAACATGTACTATTTATATTTTGATGTGTTGTAGTTTGTTTGATTGTCGTGAAACTACATCATCCTTTGGGCTAGCGTATGTGACTGCCCATTAAGAGGTCTCTAGTTATTGAACTGCCCGAGTTGCAATCTAAAGGTAATTTAGGTTTTTCTCACAAAAAATCCCCAATATAAGCCCAGAGTATCAAAGTTGACGGTGTTATACACCCGAATTTCGGAGAGTAGGTTCAACAGACGGTCCCGGTTGTCATGAACTTGTATGGTAATCGTTACTGAGAAGTCAGTGGCCTCAAATATACTGACAACTAGTTCAACCTTCGAATTCAGTGCTCTCATAGATGCAGAGTTCTGATGCCAGTTCTGATGCCTTCTAAAACTTATATACAGGTAAAACCAGTTGTACAAGTAGCTGACTGACTAGTAGTTAATCTATTGACACCTCATTCATTGAAATCAGTTCATTAAGGCGCTGCGGTAAAACATACAAATATATTTCGACTGCCAAAAATATTCGCTATAGGCGAAAAAACAAAATTACAATATATACAAATAAATAAAATTGGAGTGTCTGTTTGTAATATTAAAATAACCACTTTTTAATAAATGCATATGTATGTAATTATACACGGTACATATGCCATAAATGTATATAAAAAAAATTGTCTGTTGGTCTGTCTGTCTGTTTGTACCGGGTAATCTCTGAAACGGCTGGACCGATTTTGACGGGACTTTCACTGGCAGGTAGCTGATGATCCAGGTAGTAACTTATGCTACTTTTTTAGACTAACTTTTTCCCGCGGCGTTACTCGCTGTACAACAATAACCGCGGGTAATGTAAGCTAGTATAGAAAAAATGTAGGATTATTGTGTGTGCTCACAACTTAATCAAATGATTTACATGTCGCGTGACAAGTGATATCGTAGGTACTCCAAATAGCGTCAGTTGTGTTTAATTACCATTAACTTATTATTGATTATTCTATTTAATTATTTTTTTAATCCATGGCTGTTTGCTTAGTCATATGAAATTGTTATAAAATGACAAGAATATTTATTAGACTTTGAATAAAGGAATATAAAATATGCAAACTGCTTCTACGGATTAGTCTAAAAAACGTCAAATAAAGATATTCCAAGCCTATAAGAACCTTAGAAGTCAGGAACTGATCCGGAAAAAAAAGGCCGTACCGTATTATTCATAACGGAATTATATCACTGTATATCACTGATTGTAAAACTAGGTTCAGGTACTGCCACAGCGAATGTGTTAATAATTAACAAGCAGGATAATTATTATTTTGATTGCTGAACTAAAGGTCATGGATGCTATCTAGATTTTCGCCTAGAACACAAAGTTGGTTTCCGCTAAACAAAAATATTCAATGATATTGCGTTACCTAAATAAGGAACTAAGATTTGACACTAAAGCCGCTAACATCTATAATACATTTCAAATTAATTAAAAATAATTCGTATAATAATACTTAAATGATTTTATTTACTCATTAGCTTTTTTCCGGAACCTTTTTACAGACAGATAGACCGACGCGGCTCCAACCGCGTCTGTATCGGTTATTACGGTAAAGAGTAGCTTATGTCCTTCCTTAAGTATAAAAGTATTACCATGCCAAATTTTATTGAAATTGGTGCAGCCGTTCAGCCGTAAAAGCGTAACAGACTGACAGAGATACTTTCAAATTTATAATATCAGAATAGAATAGAATAGAATAGAAAACTCTTTATTTGCACACCTTATTACAGAGTTAAATAAGTACATAATGCATAAAATATCCGAAGTGTAGTGTACAAAGGGCGGCCTTATTGCCATAAGCAATCTCTTCCAGGCAACCTTACCTTATCAGTAAAGTAAAGTAGTAAAGATAAATCCAACCAAGACTCAGGTCATTGTCGTTGGAAGTTCCAAAATGATATCCAAGGTTAATTGGACTTCATTGCCTCAGGTATCTTGCGACGGTACACCTATCCCCTATAGTGACAAGGTAAAGAACCTGGGAATCTATATCGACAGTACCTTTTCCTGGGGTCCTCAGCTGCAGGAGCTGAGTTGCAAAATGTTTGCCGCTGCAGGGTCCTTGCGCAGACTACGCAACTTTCTACCTACCTCTACCAAGATTGCTCTTACACATTCCCTTCTTTTCCCTATCCTTGATTATGCTGATGCCAGTTATTTAGATATTAACGAAAACCAATTAAATAAGCTTGAAAGACTCCAAAACCTCTGTATAAGATTCATATTCGGTTTACGAAAATATGATCATGTCTCCTATTATCGTGAAAAGCTTAAGTGGTTACCCATCCGCCTTCGCCGGAATGCACACGTTCTTTCTCTTTTGTATAACATTCTCTTTAATCCTCTTACCCCTCGCTACCTCAAATCTCGGTTTACTTTCTTACACGACTCACATCCCAAATTACTGAGGTCGTCACAGAACCTGAAACTGAAAATGCCTGGTCATTCTACTAAATTTCTCGACCACTCCTTTTGTGTCCAAGCAGTTCGGTTGTGGAATGCCTTACCAGTCGCAATTAGACGAGCACAAACACTAACTGCATTCAAGAGACTTGTGAGGGAGCATTACCTAGGAGACATCAATGCCCCTTAACCTGCTATATATTTTTTTTTTTGTTTTGTCAATTTTGGTCACACAGTCACACTATCATATTTAAATATGTAATTAACTGTATATTTATATTATTTCTTGTTTGTATTTATTTCATAACCCACACTATGTATTACAATAATGGTATATAACAATCCTTATTACTTTATTTATTTTTTTGTCTTACCTACTTCCACACCAGATACTACCCTACACTATCTCAGAATCATGTTTTTTCTCCATCCAACGGTTGCCTGTAAGAGATTGCCTCCGGGCGATAAGGCCGCCAATTGTACTTCTCTAATTTTAAGCTTACTTTGTAATGCATCTGGTGTACAATAAAGCGATATATTATTATTATTATTATTATAAAGTTGAAAAGGAATCTTAAGAATTTTACTTCTCTCGTACGTGCATAATAATTTACCAAATAGGTACTTATTTTGTAAAAGCTTAATTTCAACGCCCTTGTATTAAAAGCCTGAGCTTAATATTTCATTTTAATCAGCATACGAATAATGAACCTTCTTACAGACATTAAACAACTCGGATGCTGTAACGTACAGTCGCTTACAGCGCAATTAAGCTCGTAAATTGCTTTAAAACCTAATAAACTGCGTGCAGAGTGCCCCCAGTAACCTGTTATAGACGCTTGTTATTAGGAGTTTTATGGAACATTTAGCGCTGAAAGTAATGGTTATCATGTTTTATGTTATTAGTGATATGAGGTGTCATATACTAGCTTATAATGACGTAATGTTTTCGTTTGTTTAAGGGTATTCGTACAATATAAATAATAATAATTACGTCACACATCTCATGTCAAACCGATTGTTCATTAAACAGACTGCTAATAAACATACTTAAATATTTTGAAAAAAAAAACTATTATGAATCGGACTCATAAAGGGCCTAGTGTGAGTTCAACTCGCTCTAGACGGCGAGCGCGTTCAGAAAATCACCGTCGCCTGGAATATTTAACCTCGATTAATATATTTAATTATCTTAAGAATATTACCTGATAAATTAGCATTTATTCTTGGTCACAAAAGCAAGATGATAGGTACCTAAAACATTTTTGGTCCTTAAATTATTTACAAAACGTCTCGATCTTTATTTTGATAAGATAAAGGGCACCGCCGGAACAATAACCGCGGCGTTCCCCGCGGTTATTGTTGCACCACGAGTAACGCCGCGGGACAAAGTTTAGACAAAACATTAGTCTAAAAAATGTAACCTAAGTTACTCCCTGGATCATCAGCTACCTGCTAGTGAAAGTCCCGTCAAAATCAGTCCAGCCGTTCCAGAGATTACCCGAAACAAACAGACAGACAGACAGACAGACCAACAGACAGAGAGACAGACAGACAAAAAAAATTTCAACTACATTTTTGGTATATGTATCGTGTATACACTCCAATTTTATTTATTTGTATAGATAAAGTAAGTTCGAAAACTAAAAACCACCTACTTAAAAAAATCAATTTTTAGAAAAATATAATAAACTTTCAGAATAGCATGTTTCAAAATTTAAAATATTTATCGGTTATGAAATAACATACACGTAATTTAGGTATATCATGGATATTTTTGAAATGTGCTAATAAAGTCTTTTGATTTGATTACATCCTGCTAACTTCAAAATTTTAGTCTTATTTTTAAAGTTTGATATTAGATAGATAGATTAATAGATTGCACAATACGGCATCGTAAGGAAGGTTTTGTTGTTTTGTTACGTTTCGAACACCGTTTCGTGAATTTCGCTGCGTAATGAGCGGACGACATTAATTACTATGCACTATACTGCATGCTTTTGGCACACGTGCCACGCCTCTTTCGCCATTCTATTCTGATTTATTTCTGTGGATCGCATATTCAATTTCGCTGGCTGTTCCATGTGGTAGAACTAATTTTAGAACAAGCACTTGCTTATGTAAACGAAAACGTCGTGTATTGTAAGAAAATTATCATTTATTCAGAAATAATAATTTTTCATAGACATTTTTATGTAGTACTTCTTTAAAAATGCAGAACATCAAGTTTTCACAGTACAAACTAGATGTCGCTGCTAATAGTGTCATTTAAATCTATCAATCATAACCACGGAGCAAATACAAAGAGGAGATGCCCTAATGAGATTTTTGTATGAAGCAATGCGTGACAATTTGCGGGGGTGAGGGGGTGTTAGTTTACACTTTTCCATCTACCAGACAATAGCAAAACTACTTGCATCGTTGTACGAGTATATTGCTATGTAGTTTAGCTAGCTGACACTAGTGTGGAAGTACTCAGAATTTCGAGGAGTAGTTTTTTCAAGGTCGATTTTGTAAGCATCTTGAACAAAAAACATCATTAATAACGTAAATAATTTTGCAAAAGTGAACTTTTTTTTTCTAATAAATAACCCTAAATAAAACATTGTTCAATATGCTTGGTTTACACGTGGATTATGTAGAACAAAAATTAATATATGTAGTGCAAATCATTTTATTTAAAAAATAAATAAATTTATATTTTATTTCACTTCGGAATTGGAATGCTTAAATAACGCCAATCTCAGAAAATCAACTAATCTAAATCTGAATTGAATGGTCATACCAATGTTGTCTCTAATATCCACATCTAATCACTTTTAATCTTGCCTAATTTGGGTTTAGATAATAAGTTCCTTTTTCGATTTTTTATGATTTTTCCTTGAAATGAATCACTATCATAACAACGGGAAGAACATTGGTGTATTTTGTAGGAGTCCAGTTTTGCCTATTATTTTTTGATCAATTGCTCTTCAATACTATCTTTAGACGAAAATTTAGAACATTACCTGTATACTGGTACATTGTATTATTTTAATGAATTTAAAAAAAACCCGTCAAATCATCAGCATAAGTAAAATTTCTTTTTTTTTTCAATATTTGAAGTAACAACTTTCAATGCAAGATTAATATAGTCGTAACTTGATAAAATATTTGGATTCTAAATACGACCCTGTCTTTTTATTTTAGAATAGATGTCGATAGATGTCAGTCTGTTCACAATATAATTAAGAAAAATACAAAAAAAATACCATGATGAATAAAAATTCATTAGGTTAGAATGTAGAACTCATTTCGGTATCTTCTTATGGTATGTTTTATTAATATTCAGCTCAACGTACCATTGTATCTTTATTTCCAGTAACACAAAGTTTTGCCATCTAGTGGCGAGTAAATATAATAACATTTCAATAAAACACCAAGAGATTTTTCTAGAACTTTAAAAAAAATTAGCTATAAAATTACTTATAAAAGAAATATGATGCCACTCATGGTACCAGAACGTCTATCTGAGTTATTTGTACAAGATAAAACACAACACTTCATCTTTTTACTTGATTGTACCGAGAACATTCAAGTATTACGATTTTTCGATGCAGTTCTAGAACATTGACGTTAATAGTATAATTTGCAAGTTGCGTCAACTGCGATGACGTCGGGGTGAGTATTTTGTCACGGGGGTGATGCGCTTATGCCATCTCCTCTTTGTATTTGCTCCGTGATCATAACATGCTTTTGCAGAACAAATACAGAAAATTACTTTAGGGAGATCGTTTTTTGTTTTTTCGGAAGACGGTCCCCATTTCATCTCATCCACATTTTTAAATATTTTTTATCATTTATTTCATCACAACGTAGACTTAAAGACTTATGATATGAAGACTATAAATACTTTACATTGGCAGAAATAGCTTATCCGAGATCCGGCTGGTTGCCATTTCATCGAAAGAAGAAGAAGAATTACTTTAGGCAATGCCTATGTACTGTAGAGTCAGTTTAGTAAAATGACTACATAAAACTATGAGCGTTGGTTCTAGTATATATTTGAACCTGTCAAGATACGAAAATGTCTGTCCAAATTTTTTACCACCGAGCGGTATGCTCGGTGGTAAAAAATTACACAAACAATTACAAACTAGGTTAAGATCGGCATTACGTCTGACACGGTACGGTACGGTACTAGGTGTTTTTTTTTTTTTTTTTTTTTTTTATGTTTGACCCTGCCAAAATGACTCTACTCTGCCTGATGGAAAGCATGAGTAGAATCCAAGAGTGGTGGTCACCATTCCGCGAATGCAGACAATGCAACAATGCAGCACGGTGACCCACACCATGGCGGGCTAGTGATGCTTCTGCATCATTGGGCCTCCGGTCTCGCACTCACCAACGAAACACGACAGCACGATCGCTGTCATTTTACGTTGATTTTCTGTGCGAGGGTAGTCAGCGGTGGATTTACAATAGGGGCAGTCGGGGCACGTGCCCAGGGCGGCAAATTTTTTAGGGCGGCAAACTTTGGTAAGTGAAAAACATTGTTTAGCTAACCAAGATTGCTCAATATATTATAATTAATTAATTCCGTTAATTAATAATTTTATGTTTAATTGATAATTCAAGAAATTCAATTCATCGATTATATGTGGGGGTTTTGTGTTTTTTTGGAATGGTCTACTCCAGATGGCGGCACTTTGGCGTCAGGTCCAATGAACTGTCAAGTACGATATTTGTTTTTTTTTTTCGAAATTATTTTGGTTTATTTATTTTTATAAACATTCTTATACAAATATTGTTTTCTAAAATGCCGCAGTGTTGTGCAGTACCTATGTGGGCAAATAAAACGGGCAGGCATAAATTCCTTACTGTAGATAAAAACCTAAAAAAAATGGATAGACCTTTTAACTGCGAAGAACAAAAAACATATCTTTGGATACACGAAAGGGTTTGGCTAAAACTTTGAACATCTTAAGCGGCAAGTTATTTTCAAAATTGGTGCCAAAACATTTTCAAAAATAATATTAAGAAGTAAAACAACTCTTTCTTTAATTTAATTTATTTATGACAATGACGCTTATAGCAGTATTGTTCATTCATGATCATCATCATCTTCAGCCTATCGCAGTCCACAGCTGGACATAGGCCTCTCCAATTGCCCGCCACTTGGTTCAATCCTCGGCGTCTCGCATTCAGCTCCTGCCAGCTGTCTTGCGCAGATATCACTCCACCTTTCTTGTGGACGTGCTGCACTATGTTTGCCGAGACGCGGTCTCTACTCAAGAACCCGTTTACCCCAACGGTAATCACTTCTGCGGCTAATATGGCCATTGTCATTCATGATCATAAAAAAATATTTTACCATATTGATTTATGATTTACTAGCAGACCCACGTAACACCGTTTGCATCTCCTATTGCCCGTAGCGTGATAATTATCCCCTGTTTTTAACACATTCTTTATTGGTGCTCCGCTCCTATTGGTCTTAGCGTGATGATATATAGCCTATAGCCTTCCTCGATAAATGCACTATTCACCTGTAAGATTTTTTTAAATCGGATCAGCGGTTCCTGAGATTAGCGCGTTCAAACAAACAAACAAACTCTTCTATGTTTCATCTACACTATAATATGATAAAGTATTATAATATTATAAAGTGGATGAAACACACTTCATTGTTAAATTATAAACAATTGATCAAAATTGTTGCTAATACGCTAAAGGAAATTATTGCATTGAAAAAATTATGGAACAGAATTCGCTTTCCGATCTTTTGAAATTGTTGCATGCAAATGACCTGTACTCATTTTCCAAACGTGGAAATCGCCTATCGAATATTTATGACATTAGCTGTTGTAACAAACTGTACAGAACGCTCGTTTTCATGTTTGAAGAGAGTTGAAAACTACTTACGTTCTAAAATGACTGCTAATAGGCTCAATAGCTTAGCTATTCTATGCATCGAATCCGACGTACTTCAACGTTTAGATTGCGAAGATTTAATCAAACAATTCTCAATTCAAAAAGTCAGACGAATTTGCCTGCTATAAAATTGATATAATATTATTAAGACTCACCTTTAGTGCTAAATTTATAATTGTTAGAAAAGAAACAAATATTTGTTTATGTTTTTGGAATATGTAACATGTAATAAATATAGTTTCTTCAACAAATTAGTTATTTAATTTTGACAAATAAAATATGTGAACTATAAGTTTAAGTAAAATGCCCAGGGGCGGCATTAAGTTTAAATCCGGCCCTGAGGGTAGTACCGCCCCGGTCGAGCCGGCCCGTTCGTGCTGAAATCAGCGTGGCTCTACTACCTGGGTGGTGATATCGAGAGACATGTAGTAAGTACTATATATCTATCTATATTGCATTATTTGTAGAAAGACTATAGATACGAGTATAGTACTTACTACATATCTATAGTCTTTCTACAACTTGATGCAAGATCCAATAACTATGTAAAAAGACTAACGATTTATAGATAGGTAAGTACATTGTCGAACTTTTGAGGGGTCCAGCTACCCGTAAGAAGTGCCAAAGATGAAGATGAAGACACCATAGCGTGCGCTCCGCGGGGGAGATGCTTTCATTTTGTTAAGAATGGTCACCCATCCACAGACTGACCTGGATAGGATGGCTTAACTTTGCAATGTATTCACACCATGTCCAGGCATGAGCTTTTCTAAACCTATTAAGCTATTTTTAACCGACTTCAATGAAGGAGGAGGTTCTCAATTCGACGTTTTCATATATATAATATATATATATTTTATGTTTGGCCCTGCCAAAATGCCTCTACTTTTTTATTGAATAACAGGACAAACGAGCACACGTATCACATGATGGTAAGCGATTATCATTTTTTTGTGAGTTCGCGGATAACTTCGTCGCTTATTAGCTGATTTTGATGATTATTTTTTAATGGAAAGGAGATATCCCAACTGTGGTACCATGGTAAGGACTCTAGGATCTGATGATGGCATCCAAGAGAAATCGATCGAAGACGTTTTTTTTTTTTTTATATAGTGCAATCGTACAGGTCACAAGAAAAAATGCATAGAGAAATAAGTATACCTCTGTACAATTCTTATGTAGGTAATGACTTGTAGCCCAGCATTAACTAGTTTAATTATTTAAAAGTCAATTCACCGTTTTAAAAAGTTCTATTTATTTGTTTAAAACCTTTTTCCAAGTAGGTAAATTTGACATTTTAAACAAAGGTCTTATGATTTAAGATTTGGACGATAACCTTTAAATAAAAACTATTTTATCATGTGCCTTGTAAACAATATTTCATATGACGTAGTAACTTTGACCACGAAAATAGGTATTTCATTTAATAATTCAGAGCTAACGTTTCAAGGACATTATAACTATCACACAGTAAGTCCTTGAAAAAACCGTTGTTATTGAACTTACTCAAAACCAAACAGTAACACCTCCATAACCTTCATTCATATTTTAATTAAGTTATGCGACTTTCTGTTGAGGGTATCGATTGTCATAGATAGCTGATGTAGGTACCAAATAAACATAAAGTAGATGAGAAAGAAATCGACAGCAACGCGACGCATGTGCGGCAGCCGCTCGCAATAGTATGAACTTCGTGCGAGTGCTCTAACGGGCAAATTCGAGAAGCGACGGAAACAGCCGAGCAGTACCGAACTAGCCTCGCTGTGGAGCTCACGCTCGTCCGGTCAACCACGCTATTGACCAATTCTGCGATAATTCCACTACAATAACATAGTCTGTCGATAAAGCTGCCCAATACTATAAGTGTTTTAATATTATAAGTGAAAATGACCGTGTAAAGTGACTCATTGAAATATAAACAGTTGGTAGCACAACACATTTACCTGCAGTGATATTAGTATGCACGTAATAAGCACAGGATTGTTAACAGTGTCTAATGGAAGCGTTAATTAACTGAAAAGGAAGAAGCCGCTTATTGAAGATTATTAGAGAGTGTAGTGACATAATAGACAAACAGGAAAACCCCGCATTGATGAAAGTGCCCATTCATTTAAATAAAAAAATGCCTACAACAGTTCACGAAAACATTGCATTACTCAACATGATGTCCTCGGACAACCTGGAAGACGAGCTCAAAAGTGTTCAGCTACATTTTCCATCGAATAGACGATTGCACAACGATGGCGCATGCGTAGAGGAGAGGGTGAGGACGTCCCGCGGGGACCTACTGGTCGCAGTCCGTGGGGATCGCAATAAGCGCGCCATAATTACTTACCACGACCTTGGACTCAACTATGCCGCCAATTTCCAGGCATTCTTTAACTTTGCTGACATGAGAGCGATACTAAAACAATTTTGTATCTACCATGTAACAGCGCCGGGCCAAGAGGAAGGCGCGCCAACTCTGCCGGAAGATTATACTTATCCGAGTATGGATGCACTCGCTTCTCAAATAGACTTTATCCTTGGTCATTTCGGAATAAGGTCATTCATTGGATTTGGGGTAGGGGCCGGAGCGAATATCTTAGCTCGCTATGCTATTGTTAATCCTCAAAAGGTAGATGCTTTAGTGTTGATTAATTGCACATCTACTCAAGCTGGCTGGACTGAATGGCTGTATCAGAAAATTAACACCAGACAGCTACGATCGAGTGGAATGACCCAAGGGGCGCTTGATTACTTAATGTGGCATCATTTTGGGCGCAGCACCGAGGATCGCAACCATGATCTAGCACAGTTTTACAAGGATTGTTTCTCACATGTCAACCCTGTAAATTTGGCTATGTTTATTGATTCTTATATACGTAGAACGGATTTGAGCATCGCTAGGGATACACATTCCATAAAAGTTCCCATGTTGAACGTGACCGGTGCTCTGTCACCACACGTTGACGATACGGTGACCTTCAACGGTCGCCTAGACCCGACTAAGACCTCTTGGCTGAGCCTCTCTGACTGTGGTATGGTACTGGAGGAACAACCGACTAAGATAGCTGAGGCATTCCGGTTATTCTTGCAGGGCGAGGGTTATTGCAGGTAGTCGCTTTACCGACACCTCACAGACCCAACGCTGCGCTGCTATTGTTAGAATGCACAGGATGCTTTCACGCGAGCTTTAAACACTGTTTTAGACACATTGATGATGTAGAACGAAAACTGTTGTTCCTTGTTTATAGATATTTATGGAAATAAATTTATTTTGTGGCTTACCTGGCTTTTTATTATTGTAAATCATGTTATAATTATTACATATAAATACAGGTACTACATCAAATGTAAAAAATATTTAAATATCGTCTTCAATTTGAATTGAAATGGATTACCTAAGATTAATGATAATGTTATAATATGTTATCTCAGATCAAATAAAAAATGTAGATACCGCACGGCCTTGTTCTTGTTGAAGCAAATAAACTCAGCTACTCCCAAGTAAACACACGCTAATACATATACTAAGAAACTACGCTACTTTTCGTCAGTATCGTACAAGTTACGACAACTTGTACGATACTGTCGAAAAGTAACATAGTTCCAAGTAAACAAACGCGTTAATTTACCAGACACGAACGAACGAACAGAAAGTAGCAAAGTTTTTTTTTTGCTCCAACGAGAATAAGGCGGTGCGTTTTCTACCTGTTTTTATTTGATCTAAGTATGTATTAGATAATGTTCGATTTTATTACAATTATCAATTTATTTTAATTCACATTTTTCTTCAATATTGTGTAGCAGTAACTGATATCCAGGTAAAACCGGTTGAAGTAGAAGCCAACCCCAAATAATCTTGGGAATAATAAAGTAAATATAAATAAAAATATAAATTTGTTTTAATATTTGAGCATTAGGGATCTTGTTATATTTAATCGCTACTACCATAAGTTGAAACTAAAGGTCCATATGCATTTAATTTTAAATCTAATTTCTATATAAAACAGAATTGTCACTTTTAAAATCTATTTCATTAAAACACTCCACAATATTTTTAGATTTATTTTTGTAAATATTAATAGTATAGTTTATTTAATTTTTTCACAAGACGTGCCTACCTAATTTTAAGATCCTTCAACAGTTATAGCAACTACAGTCTCTTTGTAAACAAAAAAATTGCACTATTTAAAAAATATTTTTACGTATAGCTTAATTTTTATAATAAATACCTTAATTTCATGTGTAAAACAAACAATGTTCTTTCGCAAAATATCAGCGGATGGTGCAGTCACGTTTCAATTGATAGGTATTAAGTTTTAATTAACTAATAACAAATTAATTAAATTACATTCAAAATAAATCATAATAATTCTAATATTTAGAACATCACAAAATGATTTTAATGATTTAATTATAAACTATTTGAACAATTATAATAATTATAAACTTTGTTAAGAAATGAAAGTTTACATAGAAAAAGGGTTAACATGTTGAAATTAAAGTTCTGCTTCACGCTAGTATTGAATAAATTAAATACTTGAGTAACTTGCACGTCAAACTACTTCCTACAGGTTAATAAATTATTCAACAAACCATATTTATATCAAAAATATTTCTGCACTTAAATAACTTAAATAAAAAAATAACAAAAAGCTTTGCGTCTACGTGTTTACTATACACAACAGTCTTACTCTACAACGAACATTGATTGATATTATCAGCATTAAAAAAAACTCCATCCCCGCTTTGCGTGATACTTGACCCGTTGCGTGTCACGACCTATAAATACTTAAATATTCATATATTTCTTTGATAAAAGAAAAGTAATCGGACAGAATAATATCCGACAAGGTCTTTTATATCACCAGGGAGAACACATAATGTAGGTTGTGTATTTATTTACCGCATCACAGTTCATAAATATTTTTATTGGCCTAACACTAACATAATATTTTATCAAAGTATGTTGAAGAAGTCTATATTATTTTGTACTAGCTGACCCACGCAACCTCGTTTGCGTCTTATATTGTCCGTAGCGTGAAAATTTCCCCCGTTTTTGAAACATTCTTCATTGTTGCTCCGCTCCTATTAGTAGTAGCGTGATGATATATACCCTATAGCCTTCCTCGATAAATGGGCTATCTAACACTGAAAGAGTTTTTTTAAATCGGACCAGCGGTTCCTGAGATTAGTGTGTTCAAACAAACAAACTCTTCAGCTTTATATATTACTACCTACAACCTATGTGATGTAATTAAAATAAAAACGAAGTTTGTACGTGGAATTTTGCACGTGTAACTTCTAAAAAAAACTGTCAATACTTAACCTTAGTCCTATATTACTTTAAGTAAAATGCGTTTTTAGCTAATTGTAAATGCCTTGAAAATTCGCAAAACGGACACAACCAACATCGTCGTCTGCCCTCACGCATCAACCTACCTACCCGCGTTCGGGTCGCGCACTCAGCGATGAGCAACCTATTCCCCGCGCCAACCGCCATGCGCCATCGTAATATCACGCAGTCGGTTTGTCATTATCGCAACTATTAATTTTAATATTTATTTATTTGTCTTTATTTGTATGTATTTATTTGTATAAATATTTATTTGTCCAAATGATGTAGCGCAAAAGATATATTTTATCTACTTTAAATACCAGAAGCGATAAATGTGTCCATTTTCATTTAGGAATCAACTTATTACTACCAGACCAAATGTGCATTTGAAATAAATCATTAATTTTTATTGTAGTTATGGTTCACTTTGTTGGCTTTAATGGCTTACACATTTTAACTATAACGGCTTTTAAGATAAACATTTCCATCAAACATTACATATGTAAAACTTTAGCGATTTTGGCGGCGCACGCCAGTATAGCTCACAGATGGTAGATTTTTTCTACTACCTACTTGACACTTATCGTCATATTTTAGAGAATTCACACACTATCTTTATTATTTGTAGCCTATGTGCTATTCTGAAGTTTATGTTAAATTACTGTAGTGTAATTCAAATCCGTTCAGTAGTTTTTGCGTGAAAGAGTAACAAACATCCATCCATCTATCCAACCATACATCCTTACAAACTTTCACATTTATAATATTAGTAGGATTAAGCAACGCTATGATCCGTTGCACTTTGCAAGACTTTCTTTGTATTTCTCAGAAGACAGTAAATCAGGTATGTACTTTCTTCATTGTGCGTATAAAATACTAAAACAAAGTGCTTCGTGCGAGTCTTTATTATTTCATGTGTTAAACGTTGTCTCTTTCCCGAGGCTCTCTCGTAATATACATATAAATATTTAAATCAGATATTAGATAAATCTCAAAGTATTCCAATACTTTAACGTTTTTTCGTAGATGCCCATGAATAAAAACTATAATTAATACTGAGCAAGATTGCAACAAAATGTCAAAAAATGTATAAAAGGAAAGTTCATGCTAACCGAAATTGGGTTAAAAAATCATTTTTTTATACTTACGCATCCCGTCAATAAACTCTTATTATGTAGTAGCGGTTTTTTTTTCTCCCGATTTCAGGGCTCGAACTCACGGTAATAGTTATGAGTATTTCTTTTTATATGTATGTATTCCCTAACCCTGTATAAGCATGCTATTTCACTGATATGTCCACATATTGTGACAGTGTTACCTTTATTTAAAGAGCTTCACTGTATACTATGTTATGTGTAATGCCATTGGAACAATATACGAACATATTAGCAGCATCGCTCACCCTCGACAGAGCCACATAGAGCTTTCCGTTGCTGAAACAGTTTGTGGTGAGGTCTATGCCTGCGGTGCGCAACGTCTGACCTTATGTCTTGTTTATCGTCATCGCAAAGCATAGACTCACATACTCACCAGACACTGCACGCGTTTAAAGCGGAAAGGGAAATAAACTATGGATTGTGGTCATCCTTTAAGATAATAGTCTAAAAAGACATATAACATAAATCAAACAAAATAATTTAAGTTTCTCGCAGATTGCACGAAATAAAACTATCAATTTTTTTGATATTTTGTCTGCGACATAAACGCCTTGTGATTGGTTGCAACTCTGGTGACGTCACATGCTAATAAACGAAAGATTCCTCTATTGAATATTGTTTGCGTTTTATGTTTTCGGAGTGGTAATAATCGATCTGTGAGCTAATTCTGCGGTACTTTTTTTAATAAACTATTTAATAAGTGGTTCGAAAAAAAAGGAACCAAATTTTGTGCGTGCCGATAACAGCAACCTACATAAGATAGACGCTTTTATGTTTGCAATTTTCTATCTATACAAATAAATAAAATTGGAGTGTGTTTGCAATATTAAAATAACCGATTTTTACTATATGCCTATGTATATATATACACGGTACATATACCAAAAATGTAGTTAAAAATGTTTTGGTCTGTCTGTTTGTTTCTTCCGGGTAATCTCTGGAACGGCTGGACGGATTTTGACGGAACTTTCACTGGCAGGTAGCTGATGATCCAGGAAGTAACTTGGGCTACTTTTTTTTAGACTAACTTTGTCCCGCGGCGTTACCTGTGGTACAACAATAACTGCGGGTAACACCGCGGCGTTCAGCTAGTACATAATAATAACACTGATAACTATGCTGCAGAACTGAAAAATGTCAAAGCAGCTATGTTGCACTTGCATAAGTACAACATAAAATTGTTTCTGTAATAACCTCTGGAAAAATTCATTCATTATTTTTGTAAAATCTAATTTACTTTATGTAGGTAGATATATCTCAATGCTTTTAGGTTACGTTTTGAAATAGTACAAAGCGTGGTATTTAAAGATGTTATCTGACCCGACGGACTTCGTACCACCATATTTTTCTTTCGTTACCAGCTACCCATGGGTAGGGTGTAGTCACGGACAAAAAAACTTTTTCCTTTATTTTTTAATTTTTCTTGTACACAAACCTTGTCCTAAGAATAACTAACACATAAAACAAATATATAATTTTGTGTAGCCGATCGAAAGTTACGCGCATACATACATTTCGGCGTAACACCGCGAGACAAAGTTAGTCTAAATAAAGTGGCCTAAGTTACTCCCTGGATCATTAGCTACCTGCCAGTGAAAGTCCCGTCAAAATCGGTCCAGCTGTTCCAGAGAATACCCGGAACAAACAGACAAACATACAGACAGACAGACAAAAAATTTTTTAACTACATTTTTGGTATATGTACCGTGTATACACACATATGCATTTAGTAAAAAGCGGTTATTTTGATATTACAAACAGACACTCCAATTTTATTTATTTGTATAGATGTATAGATTTGTTCACTGTGGCACTACACACCATTTATTCGACATTTTAATTAATAAAATTGGGGAAAACTGATAAAATTAACTTAAACTGCGCTGTTTTGTTTTGTTGTGGCTAGAGTGTGACGTCACGCGTCTCATGTGACCAGCGCCATTACAGAAATATCGTTTTTTGAAATGGTTGTCAAACTTGAATTTAAGTTCATTTTATCAGTTTTCCCCAATTTTATTAATATTATACTATTATAATAGTTCATAATACAGTAGAAATTCTGCAAAATATCGGAATGTGCTAATTATGTAAAAAAGAATAATTTAAAACGATTTCCAATAATTAGTCAAATAGCCTATTATTGGGTAAAAGTGGTAAGTAAAGTAACGAATTTAAAAATTTGATCCGGTAAAGTAGTCATTTCACCACCCGATGGATGAAGCAATATTCTGTACCAGACATGCGACATAATATCTTATTGTTTAAAGCTGTGCCCGCGACTTCGTCCGCGTGGATCTCCTTTTACAATAATGTTTTTTTTGTAACTATAGACTATTAAACTACAATTTAATAGATAAATATGACGCTGCCTTTAAAATCTATTTAATTACATTTATTCAAAGTGGACGCTTCCGGTACGTATGCATAAAGATTTGTGGAACTACTGACCCAGGAAAAAGCGACGTACAACTGCCCATGTGAAAAACATCTGAGACTAAGATCTGCTCCAGCAACGCGGAAAGTCTGATGATGCGATTTATTTATTGTCATTGCATAAATTTACTTATTTGAAATTATACTTATTAGTTTTACAACTATAAATATAAAGAAAAGAAGGAGAAAAAAACACTAAACAAACTAATTATATTATTATCTAATACCTACTTTAAACTGATATCTAAAAACTACGTATCTATGTATTTTTTAAATCTAAAGCGCGCTTATTCCGAGAAGAGTCAATAAGAACCACGTTCGTTCGCATTAACAGTGACAATTCGAGTGGAGTCAGCGCGTGAGCGCTCCCGCCTTTTTCCCGCCGCTTCGCGTGTTAAACAAAAATCAACCGTAATGTCGTACTTATACTGGTGCGGCGAGATTTGGAAGTTTTATTTCATCTATATCTTGTGTGTTTATTAATTATAATTTTATAATTCTGTATTTTATTTTAAAAAGATATTAAAGTGTATAGTGATAAGGATATATCCATGTGAAATACAACATATTGAAGTATTTAATACACCTTGAAGAAATGCCTAACACTTAAACACGTTATTGTGGCTAATTTATAAAAGATAGAAATATACTATTTAGGACTTTTTTGTAGATCTTTTGAAGACCATCATTTTTGTAGTACATATTTTTGGTGTATGATCAACGTATGCGAGGATAAGAGCTCGAAAGCGAAAATTTACATCCGACTTGCTTCAAATTTATCGTCACTGGTCAGCTCCTATGCATCTTAGCGTTATGTTATATAGCCTATAACCTGCCCAAGAGTATGGACTACAATCGTACAAAGTTTGGTTAAAATCCCTTCAGTAGTTTTTGACCCATGCGTGCACATACAGACAGACAGACAGACAGACAGACAGACAGACAGACAGACAAAAAACTTACTGATTACATTTTTGGCATCAGTATCGATAACCATTCATCCCCCAATATTAATTTTTAATATATATTCAATGTACAGAATTGACCTCTCTACAGTTTTATTATAAGTAATAAATAGATGACCTACCTATATATACCTTGGCTTTTATACAGAAACTAACTTTTGCTTGCGGCTCCATACGCGTGTAGCTTGAGTATCGTGGTAAAATGACATCTATGTGTGCAAAATATATAAGCAATTTTTGCATACATGCATTTTGAAAAGCTTTCATATTTATTATGTTAAGTATGAAACAGGATTTTGGCTTTTAATATGTTTGTTTTTCTATGATATATTGGGGAAACAGGCAAACGAATGCTACCGCCCGTGAACGTCTACAGTTCAGGAGAACTGCCCACCACCATGTGACCATAACAGTGTAGTATGATAATTACATGATTTATGGTTTAAAAATATTTTTCTATTTTTTACTCGTAGTAAAGTCAAGTTTTTCACAACGCCAGCAGCCAACAGCTTTATAGCAAGGTTTCTTTGTCATTTCTAAATCTATACTAATATATAAAGCTGAAGAGTTTGTTTGTTTGTTTGTTTGTTTGAACACGCTAATCTCAGGAACCGCTGGTCCGATTTGAAAAATGATTTCGGTGTTGGATAGTCAATTTATCGAGGAAGGCTATAGGGTATCATCACGCTAGGACCAATAGGAGCGGAGCACCAATGAAAAATGTTTCGAAAACGGGGGAAAATTATTACGCTATGGGCAATAGAAGACGCAAACGAGGTTGCGTGGGTCGGCTAGTTCTAAATATACAATAATAGTAATAAACTCACTTTCACAGCTGATCTTAAACTCAGCAAAGCCTATTACTACGGTAACTAGACTGCTGACAATAGTTATTTGTTATACAAGAGTGCAAAGTTACTTTTTAACCGTATGCTCAATTTTGATGATCGAGCAAGCGAATGATTCTAATCCTCCAAGAATATGTGTACAAAGTTTCACGATGATAGGTTAAGTAGTTTTCGCGTGAAAGCGTAACTAACAAACTTACTTTCGCATTATAATATTAGTAGGTTAAGTAGGATATCTACAGTCAAATAACCTATTTTACTAAAATGTCTGTCAAACAAAAATGTTTCGCACCTTATTAATAATATAATATTATTATAAATCAATTCTAATTTCCAAAGTCTAGTCGACGTTGTCATGTTCGCAGGCACTCAATATTGCCATTTTATTTTATCATTTGACCGTACGCTGTTATTAAGCTGTAGAAAAACTGAGTAACTGCTACTTATAAACACGTAATTAATACACGTAAGTATTGTTTTATTTGTAACAAAAATATATGTATTATTACAAAATATAATTCATCTCTATTGTATTAGGCTGTGTATAATCATCATCACCATTATTTGATAGTCCACTGGTGATAAGGATAGGGTTATTATCATTAGAATGACTAGAACGCTATAAAACACAATCAGCAGTTTCTAGAAACACGTCAATGCTACATTACCAATACTACGAAATAGATCACACCGATTAAATGGATATAAAACGAAAGTTACTTTACTGGAAGTACTAAGGTATTCATTACTTTTTCGAAGCCTCAAAAGTGTTTTAGGGCACTGATGTGGTTCTTGTCTTAGGGATTGACTTTCTTTGTAATTTACATACACAAACTACTTAAATGAATTCTCTTTGACTGAAAAAATACTAGCTTTTGTCCGTGGCTCCGACCACGTGTATATCGATTTTCACAGTAAAACGTATCCTTTATCCTTTCTCAAGAATCAAAGTATCTCTATACCAAAACTTTATTGAAATCGGTGCATCTGTTTAGCCGTGAAAACGTAACAAACAGACGAAGCTACTTTCGAATTTATAATAAGTATGAATGTTGTTATATAATATAAATTTCAGAATCTGTTCCTGTTTTTGATACAATTATATCTGATATTGTGAAGAGCTATATAGATTTGTAGTGCTAATATTAAGCACTAGCGGCATCTAGCTAAAAATCTCCATTTCATTCTTTACTCCACTCCACGAGTTCACTTCAAAAACGTGTTTTATATAAGACTAGCTGACCCGCGCAACCTGGTTTGCGTTCCTATTGCCCGTAGCGTGATAATTTTACCCCGTTTTTGAAACATTCTCCATTGGTGCTTCGCTCCTATTGATCTTAGCGTGATGATATATAGCATATAACCTTCCTCGGTAAATGTACTATCCAACACTGGAAGAACTTTTCATATCGGACCAGCAGTTCCTGAAATTAGCGTGTTTAAACAAACAAAGAAACAAACTCTTGAGCTTTATATATTAGTATAGTATATATATATTTCTAGGTGCTAGATTGGTAGATTAATGTGGCTGTAACTAATAAATAACAAAACCACTTTCTGAAAGGTTACATCTAGTTGCATTAAATATTGCAACAAAGGCGGTCGCATTCACATCATACCTACCTTTTTTATTTTCTTTCGAAATACTTTCCAATGTTTTACTATCGACATTTCAATTTATAATATTTCTAACTTTTGCCAGTGTCTCCACCCGCGTGTATTTCGGTTATCTCGATAAAAAGTAGCCTATTTCCTTTCTCAAGAATCTCCAATGAAAAATCTTTTCCAAATCGGTTTAGCGGTTTATTTATTTTATTTATAACTTTATGCACTTTTGTACATCGGCGGGCTTAATGGCATTCTCTACGAGTCAACCTTAAGGTGGTCTAGAAATCTTCGCGAGGAGGCCACGTTACGTGAGTGCCTACGTCGCCTAAATGGAGAGGTGTTGGAGGAGGGTGCCCGCTTCAGTGCGGGCTTGCGCTGGGAGGGGTCCGGAGTTCTTAACAACAGCAGTTCCCGGATCTCTCCCTTCTCAGGCGCAAAGTTGGCACACCGTGTGGTTTTAGTCGGTTCGATTCCGACACACCGCCCCGCCGCAAGCCACGGCAGGGTGACGGCCCGAGGGGGTTTCCAAACGATAAAAAAAAAAGATGTAGAAGTCTTGTGAGGTAGGCGCACATAAGTTATTTAACTTCGGATTTAAAATATACATTAGATATATATAAATAAGCAACATACATATTAAATACATACATACATATCAATTTACATTATATGCATGCACTATGACCTTCACAAATTTGGTTGGCGTGTTAACCTTTTGATAATTCTAACATATCATTTAGAACCATTACATGTACCTTCGTTTTGAATGCAAAACGGTTTATGAACTTCCTGATTTCAAGCGGGACCGCATTCCAGAGTAGTACTGCTTGGACGAAGAACGAAGAGTTCACCAGGTCTGAATTGTGAGAAGGACATGAGAGAAGCAGATTGTTTTCTGAGTGAAGAATTCTGTCGTGATTGGAAGACAGGAAGCGAAGGTAGGAGGCAAGGTAAGTAGGTGAGAATGTAAGCAATGAAAATAGAGAGGTCAGAGCTTGCGATATCCATGAATGTACAACGGACAGACAGACGTGTATGTCGGTTATCGCGGCAAATAGCAGCTTATGTATTATTCTGATATATAAGCTATATTACTGTAAAGTTTCATCCAAATCCGTTCAGTAGTTTTTGCGTGAAAGAGTAAGAAATATCCATCCATCCGTACTTACAAACTTTGGCGTTTATAATATTAGTATAGATCATTAGAAGTGTTCTTTATTGGAAAGAATAAGAATGGGTATTACAATTCAAAATTGTTCCATGTTTTACTAAAAACGAGTTACACTCCGAACCAAATCTCACAATAATAGACATTTGCTTTGTCACTACCTTTGTATTTGCTTCGTGGTCACTACAGAACCGGTTTTAGTGTTCGTACTTTAGACTAGATGTCGCTACTTGAGCCGGGATACTCTAACAGTACGCGGTAAGGTAATAATTAATGATGTAAAGTATAAATGCATTTCTCCATCAACTTGATACATATCCCTTATAACCTAGGCTTTATTTAATCAAAAACATAATGAGAAATGCGCATAATAACTTGGTAACTTTGGATATTAGTATTCAGTTATACAGTGTTTTGATTGAAGCCTAGGATATAAGGGACATGTATCAATTTGATGGAGAAATGCATTTAGACTTTTCATATTTATATCTTACCACGTACTTCTGGACACAATGTGATTATTCAAGGGTAACATTAGGTCTTCTATCGTAAGCTTAAATGTTAACAGCCTTATTGCAATTAATCTTTTCATTTTAACAAGTAATATACAGATGTTTAATAACGGAAACATTTAAAGCTATAATCCCGCTTTCATTATGAAGTTTTAAACCTTTTTAATCCTTTCATTTACAATTTCAAGATTATTCACAATAAGGATTAATTTGTCAGTAACGACTTAGTAGCTGATAGTCTAATTTTCAGCAATATTTCTTTCTTCGTTAAAATAGGATATTAAACCTGTTTACTCCTTTTATATTTTAATGACAATAAAGGCAAATGTTCCTGACAAATTTTCAGATAGTTATCTGTCATGTAACCGTATTTGATGCACGAAAGTTGTTGATAAAAATGAACTTTTCAGATGTTTAGGTCTATCAAAGGCTTGTTAAGCCGAAATTAGTAATTTTATTTGATAGATAACTACATAATAGTCTATCACTAGGCCGCCATAGTGCTGGTCACCATGCTGCACTGTCTACATTCGCAATGAGAATGGTGACCACCACTCTTGGATTCTGCTTGTGCTTTCCATCAGGCAGGGCAGAGTCATTTTGGCAGCACAAATATAAAATAAAATCAAAAGACTTTATTAGTAGGTGGTGAAATTGGAACTAATCCTTTTAAAAATATCTGTTTGTTTTTTACCTTTTCATGTCTACTTTATAGTTACTTTTAATTTTATTTACAAACGAATTTATGATAGTTCAAGTCTTCGATAAAAGATGGCGGTACTTACCTTAAAAATTAACGTCACTTCTCAATCTTTATGTAGATTATGTATGTATGTCGTCTTCTGTTTTCTGAGTACTTTTATCGATTTGTCGACTTCTTCTATCTCTTAGTCTTTGTTATTCCATTTGGGGTCGGCTACTAGTTCAACCAGTTTTACCTGAATGTCAGTTTTTAACGGTGTGACTGGCATCATACTACCGCATGCCTGAGGGCAAACTGAATTCGAATGTTGAACTTGTTGTCAATATAAATAAATAATAATAAATATTTCGGACACACAACGCCATCTAGTCCCAAGTTAAGCAGAGTTTGTGTTATGGGTATTAGACAACTGATATAAATACAAATATACTTTTTTTTTGTAAATACATACATATTATACATAGAAAACACCCAAACGCCGAAACAAATATTTGTAGATCATACAAACATTTGGTTCGACCCGGGAATCGAACCCGAAACCTCATGAACAGCAGTCGCACACACCAACGGCTAGACCAACGAGGCAGTCAATATACGGATAACTACTTCAGTCCTCAAATGAGGGCGTTGACCGGACCGGGACGATAGCTGAACATTTTCTCCGAGGTACGAGCGTAAAACACCACCAACACTCATAGTTTAGGCAGCTAATAGGGATTTCATGAAAGAAAAACCGGACCCGGGAATCGGAACCGAGGCCTCTAGATCGTCAGTTGCCAACGGTCACCGCAAGACCAACGATTTGCCGAACTTGAAAACTTATATTTTATTTAATACTAGAACTTTTTGGTCTGTCTGTCTATCTGTCCGTCTGTCAGCCTGTCTGTTTGTTCCGGGTAATATCTGGAACAGCTGGACCGATTTTGACGGGACTTTCACTGATAGGTAGCTGATGAAATAAGGAGTAACTTAGGCTACTTTTTTAGACTAACTTCGCCCCACGGCTTTACCCGCGGCACTACAATAACCGCGGGAAACACCGCGGGGTTCAGGTAGTAATAAATAATCATAATGAATATTTTAGACATCTAACGCACAACGCCATCTAGTTCCAAACTAAGCAGGTAACTTGTATTATGGGTACCTACTAGACAACTGATATGAATATATTTATACATTTTTTATTAAAGCATTTGCAGACAATACAAACATTTGTTCCGACCCGGGAATCGAACCCGAAACCTTCAGCATAGCATCCACATACGCTACTACTGCACCATCGAGGCAGCTAAAATTAATAGTTTACATTTCAATATAATTCTCAAAACAACTGCAAATGTATGAGACTATGAAAATTCTATCGGGAAATAAAATATATCTTGTGTATGTTGGAATAAACGATTTTCTTTCTTTCTTATCTACCTAGATGTGCAATACAGAGCCTTAGAAACTAAACTATTCATTTACGTTTTCCTTCAGACCTGCCACCCTGTTAAGGAAACAAAATACAAAACTGTACAAACAAACGATAATCTGTTTTTTTTGTGGATTGAGGAAATGATGAGACAATCGGTAGGCATCTATACAAATAAATAAAATTGGAGTGTCTGTTTGTAATATTAAAATAACAGCTTTTTAATCAATGCATGTGTATGTATACACGATACATATACCAAAAATGTAGTTAAAAAAATTTTTGTCTGTCTGTCTGTCTGTCTGTTTGTTCCGGGTAATCTCTGGAACGGCTGGACGGATTTTGACGGGACTTTCACTGGCAGGTAGCTGATGATCCGGGGAGTAACTTAGGCTACTTTTTTTTAGACTAACTTTGTCCCGCGGCGTTACTCGCGGTACAACAATAACCGCGGTTAGCACCGCAGGGTTCAGCTAGTTCAAAATAAAATTGTCGCTCTGAATAGTTTTATCGTTTCAGGTACTTAAATGAATGTCATAGAATTTGAAAAATATGGTATCCAAACATCAAAATAATGCCTTAAGATGAGAGAGCTTAAAGAAGCTTTATATTTATGTTTAATAATCAAATATGTGTTTTTGGTAAGCCTATTTGATAGTATCTTCTATCATACTGTGAAAATTAACTATCCGTCTATTTTTTAAAAGGAAAAGCTCAGTATTTAGTACTATCTTTGCAAAGACTTCATATCCTGTATGGATATACTATTTTTAAATCCAATGCGGAAACAAAAACAGTGCAACGCAACGCTGTAATTAATTTTCAATTCGCGCTGAACGCTCCATTCGTGTTTTTGTTTGAGAGTATTTTTTCGATTTTTTGTGCTGAACAAACGTGGACGTTTGCCACCCGGCGGGGTGTGGTGGTAGGCAGAGGGTGTAGGGGGGATTGGCTAGTTAAATGGACTGGCCGCGCGAAAGAGTGAGGCGTTCCCTCCTCCCTTTCACTGACCACTGGATGAACGGATTATGAAATATTTCATCGGAAAATAAAACTAAAAAATTATAACCGCGGGCGTCTGAAGATATTCTTCCGTGAAAGAAGTTATAGCTTTAAATTATCTGCCTTCTGGATGAGTTTATTAATTTCAGAGCTACGAAAATAAGAGAAAATAGTAGTAAAAGGCAAAGAGTTAGTAAAGATTTTATTATGTTACTACTGGCAAAAATTGTTTTCATGTTACACTCTTGAGCGTGTATTATTTCTGTTATACCTTGTCCATAATTAGAAAGCTTTTTAGTTCACTAAAGATCATCCTGATCATTGAAGTCCAGCCATGATTGACATAATTTTAAATATCGTTTTATACTCTCGATTGTCGACAATTGACAAATTAATGTGAGTCTCAAAGATAGATCTCTTACAATTTCTATAACATTTCTTGATAAAACCTTGATGACCTTTCTGTAAATTATTTTATGTATTAGCCTATTATTTCCAAAACCACTAAGCTCTAAGCTTACAATATAATTTTAAATCAAAGAGTGAAAAATAGTACGTTATTTATAAATCAGAGATTTTAAACATTGTGACTCAAAAAAAAACATGGCAAATCTCTCAAAGTTCACGCATCAAAACTATTATTTGCAATAAATTGTGCAGAATGCTGTCAATGCGATTTCTACTGACATTTTACTACTATTTGATTTAGCGGAAACTGAAAAAAATATGGTATACCAATTTAAAAAAAAAACTAAATTAGAGAGTACAGGAATTTTTGAAATTTATTTATATTATGAAAATTTTATTTAAATATCTATTCATGTGTCCTATTAAAGTGCGGTTGCGACATGTCATATTCTGCGAAAATGTGATATCTACGTTTGCACTAAATCAATATTAACACTTCATAGAAAAGGCTCACTCTTCAAACACATCAAAATAAATATTGGGTTCACGTAATAAATCGAAATCTGGACAGCACAATCATGTACGATTGCGAGAGTTGTGTTTTTTGTTGTATGCGGTTATCGATGTACAGTGTAGCCTATGTCTTGCTTCAAGAATCAGAAAGTGTGAGTTATAAAGTTAATCAAATCGAATTAAAATTTATTGATAGATTCTCAATTTCTTAACTGAATATATTATTATATTAATCTCAGAATCATAAGTCAAGTGTCGTTATTTTTTAACTAAAGTTAAAATCAGTTTAAGATTTTGAACAGAGCAGCTGCAGTGGGACGAGGACTGATATCTCATAGAATGAAATAAACTAGCACACTTTTCACCCATTTAAGCATAACTCACAATTAATCGTGTTAATAAGGTGTTAGTTTGTAAAAAATAGCGTGATTTACAATATTCATAATTTAAACATTAACGTAAAGTAAAAAAATCAATGTGACAACCTTAATCCGTGCAAGAGCTACCCGGAAATATAAATTAAGTTAATCGCGCGAAATGGGGGGTTGTAGGGCACGCATAGGTATACCACAAACGCCGATGTCGATAGGATCGTTTTAAGGTTGCCAAGACACTATTGTTAGTAAACCAACCATGTTAGTTCATGTTTCAGTGATATATTATTCAGTAAAGTACTGAAATAATAAAAATAAAACCAGTTAGTTCTTATTCCAATTTTAAATAGGATAAGTGATATACTGTCATTGAGGCTTTGCTTCAAAATAAATGTACCCTACGCACAACACACACTGCCCATAACCTTTGTTCAGTGAAAAATGAAGGCAACTTAATATTGTTTAAAAGAGTTTATTGTTGTTGTTATACTTTTATTTCATTTAAAAATGAAGTAAATAAAATGTATAATTATATCTAAAGTTAACTTTATACGTACTTAAATTACATCACCTTACTAGCTTTTACCCGAGTTTCCACCCTCGTCTAAGTTGGTTATCGCGGTAAATAATAGGCTATATTTTTTTTTTTTAACGTGTGGAAACCCCCTCGGGCCGTCACCCCGCCGGGGTTTGCGACGGGGCGGTGTGTCGGAATCGAACCGACTAAAACCACAGGGTGTGCCAACTCTGCGCCTGAGAGAGGGAGAGATCCGAGAACTGCTGTAGTAAGACCTCCGGACCAGTAAGACCTCCGGACCGCGGTAAATAATAGCCTATGTCCTAACCTTAAGAATCACCGTATCGCCCGATTATAAATTTCATCCAAACCGGTTTAGCGATTTAGCCCTGAAAGCGAACAGAGTTCCATTTTCGAATTTATATTAGTATTTATATTCTCAATATAGTGGAGTGAAAAACATAGTCTTAACTGTGGGAATAGCTGATGTTTCAATGGAGTTAATTTAGCATTGTATGGGTAGCAAAGAGCGTAGATAATATTTAATAACACAAAATTACATTATAACATAGTGTGTGTGTACCTGTCACAGAATGTGCTACAAAATTTGGCTAATATCAGATGCACCCTATCTCCGAGGTAATATCGAAAGAGCGCGGTACCGGAATCCAGCCCGGGACCGCGTTCCAGGAATGTCTCATATTGGAATCTGTCATGGACTGCCGATGGTACAATGTTTCGTTTTTACTCGGAGCTCTTTGTTTAATAATATTAAAGTCTTGATCAAATAACTCCATTCAACTACCTTATGATGAATCGAAGGAATTTCTTATTATTTAGTTTGCTCTTGATTTCGTTTGATGTATCGCAATGGATATATACAGGTCTTTGTCTTTCAGTTATTTTTCAAATTGAAAGTTAGACATAAAAGTAAACACAGTAGTCTTACTGGCTTATTTTGGCTTGAACTACAAAATTGTTAAGCATTTTTTAGTCAGTGATAAATAAAGACTATTTGATATTTATTACTACTATTTAATGATGGAGTTACAATTACATCAAAGTGGTAAAAACAGATTCTTTTGCTAGATATAATTATACAATTAAAGTCATTAATGACGTTTGGTCAACAATATTAATTAAAGGGGTAATGACCTTTAAACTTGGTATATATATTAATGTTCATAAAGCATTAATGCTAATTCCATTAGATGTTATTGTTTTAACTATAAAATGCCATTGTAAAGTAATTTTTAGGAACTATATGAAAGAACATCGTATCGAACCTGTCCATCGAAGTCACGTAAGGTGGAAAATCCTATATAGTCACGACAATAAAATGATTTTTTTAAATAATTTGTTTTATTGTAAACTACTAAAACACGTTTTTATTTGAATTCTATTAACAATATTTGTTTAAAAAAGCAGCCATTGTGTTTGCTAGTAACTAATTTTGTGTTGAAATGCGCGACGACATATTTGTGATTCCGTGTAATTTAAAAATAGTTTCCACGATAGTCACGGGATTTTATCCCAAATGTAAGTTTTTTAAATTAAATTTATACTAAATTTAATTAATTGCTTAATTGTTTGTACAAATAAGTCAATTGAAAAACAATTCCTCCATCATAATAATTATAAAGTTTGATATTGTTGCATGAGACATTAAGTGTCACGTCCATTTCGTCACCCTAAAATATTCCAGTTTTCCAAAATTCCACTTTCGTCACGTTTGCAACTTTTCGCAAAAATACCCTTTGTTCGTGAATGTATATAAATCGGCAGAACAAAACTCTAATTGGGTAATTGTGAAAATCTGTCGAGACGGTAACAAATTTTAGTAAAATTGAAAAAGTCGTGCGAATTTTAATGAATCATGAAAATCGGCATAAAGGTAACAGATGTGTGACTTTATGAAAATCAAAAAAGGAAAACTCGACATAGAAGTCATTACCTAACTAAAGTACGCTTTTATCATTTTTCTTACCCTTTATTATACACAAGATTTGGGGTCAGCTACTAGTTCAACCGGTTTTACCTGAATATCAGTTCCTACACGGAGAGACTGGCATAGGACCTCCGCAACCCTGAGGGTGAACTGAATTCGAAAGTTGAACTAGATGTCAGTATATTTGAGGGCACTGACTTCCTAATAAAGATTGCCATGGATGTTCAGGACAACCGGGACTGACGGTTTAACGTACTCTCCGAGGCTGCTATTAATAAATACTTTTAAGAAAAACCCAACAGTAGTCCGAACCGAGAATCGAACCCGAGACCTCTTGATCAGCAGTGGCTTACGGTAAGCACTAGACCAACGAGGCAGTTAAAGCTAAAGTACGCTCTTATAACATTTATTTATGCATGAGCCTACCAAGGTTACTACTATGCCTGATAGAAAGCATGACCAGAATCAGTATGGTGGGCATCATATAGACAATACAACCTACACTTTAATCTGGTCCTAGCTAGATGTATTTGAACAGAAAATGCTATTACTTATTTTTCTTTTACATTTTCATCGTACCTGAATCGAGAAATGGCTTTGCGCAGTATTTAATCGTTTTTACCAACTTTTTTAGTGTTTGAATTTTTTAAACGTCTGGTGATGAATTTCAATAATTTTGAATGTCTTATTCAATTGTAAAGTTATCGTTGAACTGCTATTATTTAGTTTTTGTTTCATGACAGATAAAATTATAATAGATCTAGGTAGTTTTATATAGCCGTTTAATGTTAAACATTCTTTTTAAAGTTACAACACATACTCATAATGATTTAAAATCTTGGTTTCTTCATTTCTTTCATATTTGAACATTAGTATCCCAGATATGCTTACTTGCGTTTTTTACGTTTTTTAAGAACGAGTTGCCTACAAAAATATTGTTTTGATTCTGAACCTACCACTGTAATGGACCTACCATCTATCATGTAGTTTTAAATATTCTTCACCCCACAATAAAACTCTTTCAAACATCCATTCACTATATTTGTACTGATTTCGTATTTATTATAAGTTGCTTAGGAATATTACTGCATAATGTCATGAATAGTACGAGCTCTACGAAGGCTGTCTATAAAAGATTGCAGACTGTGGAGACTTTTATTTGCTTTACTATTCCTGAATTTGAAGAGATATCTTTCCTTGTACCATTTTTAGTGTATTTCTAGATTTAGAGTATGTAACATTTTATAAATAAAACTACAGACTCGCGATAAATATATTTATTTTACATTAAACAGATTTTCACATTTAGATACTTAGTAAGTATTTCGTTATTTACACAATACAATCATATTGTCATAAAAACATTTAATAAAAATTGACTAGAGTTCGTATGTATCTACAAAATGTATTTACAAATATAAGCTCAGAATTTAATATAGATATTACACATCAGTCTGACTATATTACTATTTACACTTATATTAACTAATGTCATGAAATCCGCTACCCTCTTATAAAGTAACAAACAACATTTTGCGGAACAACTACTATTAAGAAACCATACCCACTACTTACTTATTGAAGTAAAACTTCTTTACGCATACTTGACTTGGGGTTTAGGCTGGTGAATGCGTGACGAGAGCGTTACGAAAACTGTAATCGGGCGAGATGAACGGCAGTTGAGAGGGAGATATAAGTTGGTGAAGATAGAAAGAGAGAAAAGATGCGAGCATAGGTTCTTTTGTCTCTTTCTATCATATTCAGTTATTTATAAATTGTTACTTCAGTCGTGTGGTCTAAAGCACACTTATTTTACAAATTTATCCCTGGTAGTTCTTTTGAAAAAAGATTAAAGGATCAATGTACAAAATTATTTGACCATTTGTCACAAACGATTTGGTGTGAAATGCTGGCTTCTAGATTCGTCGATTTACTGTATGCGTTTTTACTTTGTGACCACCCTTCCCCACCTTTCCCTTGAAAAGAAATAGCTGTTGAAAATGCAGATTGGAATTTAATCATTAATTAGGAAAAGCTATATTTGTTTAATCAGTTATTAAAATTATCGCAATATTTAAAAAAGCAACTCCTGTAGTGGATTTAATTACCTAAAGTAGTAAAGCTATAAATCCTAAAGTCCTGAATTAATTGAGTTCTATTTACTAATACTATTATGTTATCTGCAATTAAACAAAGCTTGGTTTTTAGTCGTAAATGCAAAATGATCACTTAGGTTCAATTTTGACTTAAGTAAAACAAACAACAAAATATTCTAGCCTTGTTTACGATTTTGGATCATTTGTATTTTAAATATTTCTGAAAGAGGTAAGCTAAACGTTGGTCATCATCATCCTGATACCCTTTTCCTAAGTTTATTTGGGGTCGGTGTTATGAGGTTTTTCTTCCATTCTCTTCTATGACTCACCAGTTCACTGCTTACTCCCTTCCAGGTCAAATCCTCTTTTACACAGTCTATCCATTTTTTCTTTGGTCGTTCTTTACTCTTATTTCCGGTGACTTTCATACTTAAAACTTTCTTACTACATTTTGTATCATCGTCTCTACGCGTCTAATGTCCATACCAAGATAACCTGTTGCTTCTCAACTTTTCGTCCACTGGTGCTACTTGTACTTTCAGTTTTCCCATAATGTAATCATTCTTCACCTTATCCATTCTAGTCACACCACACATGCATCTCAACATTCGCATTTCAGCTACGTGCAGGCTTCTCTCATCCGTTTTCTTCATTAGCCAATACTCAGATCCATGCAGGATGGCAGATCTGATGATCGTTTTATAAATTTGTCCCTTTAACGTTAAAGGGAACCTGGGGTAGCAAATAGTTCCCGTTACCTGCCACCACTTAATTCATCCAGCATTGATTCGATGCTGCACAGACCTATCTATTTCTGCATTATCTTGTAACAACGAACCGAGGTACTTGAAATCGGTACAGACTGGAATCGCTGTTCCATTCAATGACACGGCTGCAGGACCAGAGAATCATATATTCTGTTTTAGTTCTGCTGATTTTTAAGCCGACATTATCTAGTCTAAACGTAGGTATACTGAAATTAAAAGAAAGTTACATCTGATTTTGAGAGTGAGGGAACAGAGAGTTCACTTATGTTTGCTTATTTAATTGTGTACTATGATATCTCATTTGAGATTGGCTACCGTGGCTGAAATCGGCTATGAATAGTACATTTAGTAGCATAAATAGTTAGTTGAAACTAGTATGTCAAAATTAAGTAGTTCATAATTATTCTGAGGTAAAAAAAAACACTTTAAATACGTGACTAGTATTTAACAATTTAGACACTGGCTATTATTAGTATGAGTTGTATACTATTATAATTTATTGTTATGTTAACGGAGATATTATTCTTAAACTATATAGATACCTACGTAAAATTATGCCAGTTATTTTTACTATAGATATTGATATAAATATTTAGTGATTACAATACAAACGCTAGCTAGCTATATAGACCACTGTAGTTTTAAAGGATTTCATGAGTATACACTTGGTTTTGGGAAAAGAAACAACATTAAGTTATATTTTCACATTATTTCTTGCATTTAAGTTTGTAAAATTGTAATGTTCCTTAGCACAGTTTTGAGGCAAATGTGAATTTGTTTTGTTACTATAAATCATTGATATAAAATAGGTAAATAGATAAATAAAGGAATAGCTAAACCATATTGATTTAATGATTTCTAGAACCATTAGCATATTGTTGAATGATTTATTTGGTTTATGTTATGCCTGAATAGCCCTACTTGAAATAAAAGCTATTTGATTTTGACTTTGCGAGTAATTATTTAGGGAGCAGAACAGATGTAAGAGAATCTCGCGGATTGAAAACCAAACCATCTTCAATTACAATTTAAAATATAGGCGGGTATTCAATCTTTATAACCAAAGAACAGCTTTAAATAATATATTTGTAAATTTATATGGTTATGATGCAATTATTGATATTGATACTTCGTTAGCAAACATGATTCCAATTAGCGTATCTATTCCAACCTTAAATATGGAGAAAGTAAATATTTCATTATTTTCTTGCATAAAATAATCAACACATCAATACAATTAATCAAATATGGCATACGCTAGAACGCCAGTGGTGAAAAAAAAACATTACGAAAGTTTGCGCCATAAATGAAAAAGTTATATTTGAAAAAGGGAAATACCGAGATTTATTACGTCAAATATAAATTCAACAATCATTCAAATTGGTTTGAGTATCATATGTTAAATTAGTACAACAAGCATATCGATTGCAAAGCATTCGTTGTAGAACAAGGGTAGTTAATAATTATCGATGATATTTCAGTTGGGCAGTGATTTGTAGTTTGGTACGTATTTTGTTTATAGTGAATTAAGACCATATAGTTGTTTATAAAATGCTATGTTTATACAATGTATAAAACATCGATTAACGGACAATTGAATTGCACATGCAAATGAAATGTAAAAAAAGTGATAAATAGTCTTTATCTGTACATCCATATATAAGTAGAATTATGAGCGTTGATATAAAAAGTAATTATTAGGTCGGGCATTTTATATTCAGGGCAGTTTCACGACAAAGTACATAGAAAATAATTTGAAGCAAAACAGTAACATACATATGTGAGGCATTGGCCAATTTTAAGTATCAAGGGACTTCATGTGTAAGATATGGTCTTTTGTTCCAGGAGGTGGAGTGTAAGTGTTGAAATGTATGCGTAGGCGCTAGCTGTGTTCATGATGAGTTCGCGGCGACAGCGAGCCGGGGCCGGACTCGGCGCTAGAATCGCCCGCGTACACCTCCGACAAGCCGCCTGCGCTGCCGCAACCACCTGCGCTACCTCCACCGCTTGAGCCTGCTGTCATAACAAATATTTGATTTGGCAAAAACTTTCCAAAGTGGCAATGGTTTATTTTACGACTATTTTGGTAGTAGACAACTTTAAGGACTAGTAAAGATTTGGTTTCAGGCATATCACACATCGGTGCTATTATGTTGGATGTGTTACACCCCGATCCCATTTGTCGGGTGTCGGATCCATATATTAATCGGAAGTTCCAGTGGCAGAGCATTTTATATGAAGCTATTCACACTTGTCGGAAACGGATTCTGTATCGGCCCAGACAATAAATGTCGGGTGTTTTGCCAGCCCAAAGGCGCTGACATCCGATAAATATACGGACCCGACACCCGACAAGTGGGAACATGTTCTTATGCGATAAAGCCAAATACCAACGAAGAAGACTGCTTTATTCTGTAAGGATAGAGAGGGAAAGAGAGCGGCCATAGTGTAGGTCGCCATACTGCATTGTCTGCCTTTGCAGTGAGTATGCTGGCCCCAACCCACACTCGGCCAGCGTGGGGACGTATGCCATAACCCTCTAATGAGAGGAGACAGGAGCCCAGCAGTGGGACTCTATGGGTTGTTGATGATGATGCTAGCCCTAACTGTTGGATTTCTAATCAAGCTTTCCATCAGGTTGAGCAGATTCACTTTGGCAGGCTAACAAATAAAAAAGAAGTTAGTAAGGAGAGTGATACCATAGTCACTCTGTTCAAGACGGTCTATTAAATATGTGGCCGAAGAATGGCTCTCCCAAGACTTAAATTTTAGGCTAACTATGTAATTATCCACTGATAATCTGATGCAGTGGTACTATTATCCTGCTAAATGTAGTATATATAAACATACCATGATGTGGCAGTGGCACGCAGTACGAAGTAGCGGCACAGTGCCGTGGTCGTACCTTCTCGTAGCGACTCAGCTGCTGCAGTTCGCACTCCGAGTGGTGTTTCTCCACTGTTACACATACCAGACTATTCAACAAACAATCGTCACGTGTCAATTATCTACTAAAATATTCTACTTACTACAAACTGCCCATGAGATGTACTATGTCTCTGTGACACTAGCGTCCTGTGTAACTAATCAAAATTAGGAATCTTAGGATTGTGGGTATTTCTAAATACAAACATACGGCATGCTTATTTATTGTTTGGGATAACGTATGCTAAAGCTAGGGTCTAACTTCTACAAATACAAGTAACTAACATACAATAAAAAAAAAGATTTATTTGAAATAAAGGTTCCGTTTTAGCATTTTATCTACGGATCCCTAAAATATCTATTGTGACAAATAAAGTAAATATTAACTGCAAGAGTAGCATTTTTTTTAATTTTCAGCAGTGGTGGAATATTTTTTTAAATTAAATAATGCTTCACCCTTACGTGGTCTAATACTCAACAGATAAGAAATAGTAAAAGAAAAACATATGAATGCTCTACAATTAGAAACAATTGTTTTACATGTTTCTAAAACCTAAGATTACAGACAGATCTAAAGAAACACAAATACCTATATTATTTCACAGACACCTTAGGAGATATTATATTAAGTAATAAACTAATTAAGACATCTGTTTCACCCTTCGTGTATGCTATAGAGACTACTTTATTTCAAATGTTATGGTAGTTACTATTTATACTACTAAGTACTAATATCTAATAATCAAATATAGTTTCAAAAAACTATAAAACACACTTCCTTCTTTCACGTCAAGTTTTAGGAAAACAAAAGTACGTAAGGATAACGGGTCTATTTAAAATATTAAATTGTCATCTGTCCTAGATAAGTATGCCAAAGTTAATCTGACATTTTGAAAGGGTCAATATCATGTTCAAAGTTTCCATAGGAACTGTACATCGAGCTCCTCGCACTGACCTTCAGCTCTTTCCCGATGCCTCTGCGGGTGCTTTCTGCAAGGTCGATGGGGTGGTGCATCATTCTCACGGTGGCCGAATGTACGGAACTGCAGGGTATGGTCCAACGTTGCAGCAGTCGTCTCGCCTCCGACGGCGAACGTTGCGTACGGACTTATTTCGTACACATCTATTTTATAAGATATATAATCTTTTAATTTAAAAAAAACAATACAATCGAATTCAGAATATGTCTTTTAAGTCAGTTAAAAGCACTTAGTAAAATTATAACGTAGTGACATTTTATCGGTTGTGACACGAGAGTTCCAAAATTTTCCTCCTTCTTTTTCAAACAAGCTTATTCTTTTTTTAAATATTACACTTAAATAAGAAATATATTTTTTAAATACACACAGGTCACAAAAATATTCATTTTCATTAAGGTAGTCAATCTCAATTTTATAAGGAATATTATAGGCTTTTATCGGCCTTTTTGCGTATTGTAATTTAAACGATTCACTACCTTGTTCCCTCGTCACAAAGCATTTTAATTGTTGAACCTTTTATCTAGTGCAATTAGGTTTATATCATAAAACAAAACTTTATTAAATGTATTACATCTATTTCTTATTTTTTGTTAATCATAATCTTTAGCAGTGATCCTTAAATTTTGAAAAATGAAATTTTAGGGATAGGTCCTAGTAGGATGCCTTTGTGTGTGTTTATATGTCTCTGCGTGTGTATGTGTGTGTGTTTTAAACCACAATATAATTAACATTGTCGTCTTAGCAATATTCAACATGCTGCGCTTCTGTAGCGAATATAACCAGGAGTTTAATTCAACACGACAGCAATTTTTTAAATTATTTTCTTAGTAAGTACAATAATATAGGATTTTGGGTTTGTTTGTGGTCCCCACGCTAAGAACTCAATCCCTCTATGAGAGAACTTTCTTAAAATAACTCACCAGAAGCTGGTGATAGTTTGTCGTGCTTGTAATCGTGTTGACAGTTCCTGATGTTCTGTTGTTCCGGACATACCGACTTATCGGTGCTGGCTACTGAGTGGCTGCAGCGACGAACCTCTTCATCTGACTGACCACCGCAAGGTGCCAGCGTACTACAAGCAAAGGTCATCATTAACATAGCGTATATTTTTCCTGCTACTTATACAAACCGAAAACGCCGTTCTAAACTGCATTTCTTAAACATTACAATACCGCGACTATCACTTTAACGTTTTAAATTTCACAGATTTCTATTAAACTACTTTATGGTATTAAATATCGTTTTCAAGCAGAACAGAAGTAATAATCAAAAGTGTAAATAACAAAGAGCTTCCTATTACGAGGAAGAGGGTGGAATATGGCGCAATCAAATAATCGAAGTGGAAACATAAGTAGGTCGCGGTGAGTGATTTACACAAAATTTGTGTTCTCGATACGTTTATACTCATTTTATTTATTATAGATTATATAAATAACAGATCTACTTGGAAATGAGATTCGAGGATTTCACAATCGCGCACGCTTTTTGTACTGTAAATATGTGACGGATATTTGGTAATCTATACAAATAAATAAAATTGGAGTGTCTGTTTGTAATATTAAAATAACCGCTTTTTAATAAATGCATATCTATACTTATAAAATAGTAAGTCCTGACTGACTGACTGACTGACTGACTGACTGACTGACTGACTGACTGACTGACTGATTCATCATCGCCGAGCGTAAACTATGATAGTTACGACTGTGAAATTTGGTGAGTAGGATCCTTTTATTGAGTAGACACCCACTAAGAAAGGAATTTTGGAATTTATACCCCTAAGGGGGTGAAATAAGGGTTGAAAGTTTGTATGGAAGTCCGTCATTTTTTAAGTTAGAGACCTGAAACTTTATTTTTGGGCTACTCATTAAAAATGATTAAACACGTATTTCAGCGTTTTTGAATATTCTACCCCTAAGGGGTGAGATAGGGGTTGACATTTCGCGTATAGGTTAGTCTGGAAGTACGACATTTTTTAAGTTGGAAGCATGAAACTTTATTTTTGGGCTACTAATTAAAAATGAGTAAATACGTATTTCAGCGTTTCTGAATATTCTACCCCTAAGGGGTGAAATAGGGGTTGAAAGTTTGTATGGAAGTTCGTTATTTTTTAAGTTAGTAACATGTAACTTTACTCATGTGCTAATGATTAAAAAAGAGTAAATACGTATTAAAGCGTTTCTGGATATTCTACCCCTAAGGGGGTGAAATAGGGGTTGACATTTCGCATATAGATTAGTCTGGAAGTCCGCCATTTTTGAAGTTACAAACATGAAACTTTGTTTTTGGGCTACTGACTAAAATAGAGTTAATACATATTTAAGCGTTTCTTGATATTCTACCCCTAAGGGGATGAAATAGGGGTTGAAAGTTTGTATGCAAGTTCGTTATGTTTGAAGTAGCAAACATGAAACTTTGTTTTTGGGCTACTAATTAAAAATGAGTAAATACCTATTTCAGCGTTTCTGAATATTCTACCACTAAGGGGTGAAATAGGGGTTGAAAGTTTGAATGGAAGTTCGTTATTTTTTAAGTTAGTAACATGTAACTTTACTCATGTGCTAATGTTTAAAAAAGGAGTAAATACGTATTAAAGTGTTTCTGGAAATTCTACCCCTAAGGGGGTGAAATAGGGGTTGACATTTCGCATTTATAGATTGGTCTGGAAGTCCGCCTTTTTTGAAGTTACAAACATGAAATTTTGTTTTTGGGCTACTGATTAAAAGTGAGTAAATACGTATTTAAGCATTTCTTGATATTCTACCCCTAAGGGGTGAAATGGGGGTTGAAAGTTTGTATGGAATTCGTCATTTTTTAAGTTAGAAACATGTAATTTTATTCATGTGCTAATGATTAAAAAAGAGTAGATATGTATTTAAGCGTTACTTGGTATTCTACCCCTAAGAGGGTGAAATAGGGGTTGGAAGTTAGTATGGAAGTTCGTAATTTTTTAAGTTAGAATCATGAAACTTTATTGGTGTACTACTGATTAAAAAAGAGTAAAGACGTATTTAAGCGTTTCTGGATATTCTACTCCTCAGGGGTGAAATAGGGGTTGACATTTCGTACATGGGTTAGTCTGGAAGTCCGTAATGTTTGAAGTTCGAAACATGAAAGTTTATTTATGTGTTACTGATTTAAAAAGAGTAGTGACATATTTGAGCGTTTCTGGGTATTCTACCCCTAAGGGGGTAAAATAGGGGTTGAAAGTTTGTATGGAAGTTCGTAGTTTTTGAAGTTAGATACATGAAACTTTATTTTTGGGCTACTGATTAAAAATGAGTAGACACCTATTTAAGCGTTTCTGGATATTCTACCCCTAAGGGGTGAAATAGGGGTTGAAAGTTTGTATGGAAGTTCGTTATTTTTTAAGTTAGTAACATGTAACTTTACTCATGTGCTAATGATTAAAAAAGAGTAAATACGTATTAAAGCGTTTCTGGATATTCTACCCCTAAGGGGGTGAAATAGGGGTTGAAAGTTTGTATGAAAGTTCGCTATTTTTGAAGTAGCAAACATGAAACTTTATTTTTGGGCTACTGATTAAAAGTGAGTGGATACGTATTTAAGCGTTTCTGGATATTCTACCCCTAAGGGGGTGAAATAGGGGATGAAAGTTTGTACGAAAGTTCGTTATTTTTGAAGTAGCAAACATGAAACTTTATGTTTGGGCTACTGATTAAAAGTGAGTAAATAAGTATTAAAGCGTTTCTGGTTATTCTACCCTAAGGGGTGAAATAGGGGTTGAAAGTTTGTATGGAAGTTTGTCATTTTTTAAGTTAGAACCATTAAACTTTATTCATGTACTACTGATTAAAAAAATGTAAAGACGTATTTAAGCGGTTCTGGATATTTTACCCCTAAAGGGGTGAAATAGGGGTTGAAAGTTTGTATAGAAGTCCGTTATTTTTTAAATTAGTACCATGAAACTTTATGCATTATCTGCATTAATGCGAATACTATTCCTAAAAGGGGTGAAATATGGGTCGAATGTTTGTATGATAGTTCTTTTAAATGGGCTATTGATCAAAAATAAATAAATACGTTCAGAAATATGAATAAATTACTGATACATACTTTTACACAGTTTTAATTAAATACATAAAATCAACTTCCACGCGAGCAAAGCCGCGGGCAACAGCTAGTGTATGTATAAATGTATACACGATACATGCCCAATTTTTTTAAAATGTTTATCTTTCTGTCTGTCCGTCGGTCTGTTTGTCTGTCCATCTGTTTGTCCCGGGTAATCTCTGTAACGGATGGACATATTTTGACGGAAATTTACTTGGCAGATAGCTGATCATCTCAGGAGTAACTTAAGCTGCTTTTTTTTAGACTAGCTTCGTCCCGCGTCTCGCGGTACGACAATAACCTTGGGTAACAACGCGGCGTTCAGCTAGTATATAAATAAGAAGTCTGGTTTGTTACATCGCGTCGAGTTTTAGAAAAAAAATAGCCGTTGAAAAGTGGTTCAGTAATAATTATTGAATATACCTAAACATATTTCGAAGTAGATGTTTACTACCTATAGAAATAATTAAGTTATATTTCTTTTGTCCAACTAAATTCATCTTCAAGCTTAGAATACTTTTTTAGGCTACCTAAACTCTAACTTAAATTCAACGCTAAACTTATACTGATTGGTTTAATAAATTTATTGATTGTCATACGAATTGCCTAGGCGTACAGTTATATAATATTATGTTTTTTAATATCTTCGTTAATGTGTCTGCTCTAATGACTTGACGAATTTCACGAAAGACATATGGATATGTAACCTCAGTTCTTCAAGCTACTGCAATATACCCGGTTAACTAGAATGCTTGCAAAAGCAAGACGTTTGCAAGAACTTTTCGGAACTAGATTTAATAAAATTTCTAGAAACACACAGTTACATAGTTCACTTTTGTAGCAGAAAAAGCGATAAAGCTGATTAGTCAAAATTAATCTCCTATACAAATAAACAAAATTGGAGTGTCTTTTTGTAATATTAAAATAACCGCTTTTTACTAAATGCATATGTACGTATACACGGTACATATACCAAAATAACATTTTTATCAATTTCTGTCTGTTTGTTCCGGCTAATATCTGGTACGGGTGGACTGATTTTGACGGGACTTACACTGATAGGTAGCTGATGATATAAGGAGTAATTAAGACTTCTTTTTTTAGACTAGCTTCGCCCCGCTTCGTCACCCGCGGTATGACAATAGCCGCGGGTAACACCGTGGAACTAGGCTAGTAAAAAAAAGCTAAATGTATAATTTTATAGTAAGCTTTTATTCTTACAATAACTAGTATGATAAATTTTGAAAAGTTGCTATAGCTAGAATATACTTCAAAGAAAACATAGAAATTTCAGTAAAAAGCTAAAAAAAACCAAGAATATACGTTCCAGTATTAATTATAACGTACACACAACAGATACAAGGATATAGCACCTTATACCCTGTCATAATAGTGTCTATAATTAAAGGTTTCTTAGATAGTACCGATAAATTATTTAGCTCCATGACCTTTACGAGCTTAGTTGAATAACTATATAGTAAGATCGTGAGCTCCAAGGTGCTAGCCACATTCATTTATTGAGTTTAGGTACCCAAAACGGAACTTAACGCAGACAGGTTAAAATGTAGAATATATTGTTGTGTTCGCTGTATTTTTAAAGAGCTGAATATGTATACAGCAGGAATATGAACTATATATTATACTAACTATATAGTTCATATATTTATACTAACTATATATATTATACTAACTATATAGTTCAGTATAATATATAGTATATATTATACTATATATTATACTAACTGAACCCCTTCCAGCTACTTCTGAAAGGTAACCTCAAATCACCGCCGTGTATTATATTTCAAAATGTTAGTATAAAAAATAAAACCTCGGTTTGTTATTTGGGATTAGTTTTAGAAAGAAATTTTTCATTTATCGAACATATTAGAACAGTTAACGAAAAGTCTAAAAAAAAGTTTCTTTGCTCTGACGAGGATATCAACTGCCACATGGGGGTCTTTCATTTAATACATTAAAGATTATATATGGAGCTACTTATTTGAGTTCTATTTGCTATGGTGCTCCCGTGTGGGCTGATAGAGCGACTGTAGGTGCTGTCCGTCGGAAACTGTTACAAGGACAACGACTTGCATTGATCTTCTTGTGCAAAGCATATAGGACGGTTAGTACTGAGGCTTTACCGGTGTTGGCGGGTGTAATTCCGGTCGATCTCGAGGTGCAAAGACGTGCAGCCATGTACTATTCCACATTACAAAACATGGAATGCGATTTTTTGGGCGTACGAGACCGCGATAAAATCATAAGATTGTTTCAACAGCAGTCCAATGTCTATAACGATCTAATGGATGAATGGCAACAACGATGGGACGAATCATTTAAGGGGCGCCACCTCTACCAGTTCTTTCCATCTGTTCGCGAACGGTTGTCGATGACATGGCTCGAGGTAGATCACTGTGTCGCTCAATTTCTTACAGGCCACGGTAACTTTAAGAGCAAACTACACTCATTTAAATTAGTCGATTCACCATTGTGTCAATGCTCAACACCTGATATTAGCTGTGAACAATCGGCTCATCATGTACTCTGGGAGTGTAGTCTTTGGTACAATGAACGTAACACAATGCTAAATAGCTTACAAATGACATCTGGGGCGGTATACTATGAGGATCTTGTGTCAACTGCGGTGAATTTCCGTGCGTTTAGGCGATTCTGCCATACATACTATAGTTATCAAATATAGCTCACTTAGGACCCCTAATACTTTATCCCACGGATTTGCTTCCCGGTTTGAAAAAGGTGTCTGCCTATTTTGACTTCATTTTGTCTCCCGCTTTGCTAAGGAGGGAAGTGGATGTATCATTTCCAACTCCTCCTGTTTTTCTTCTGATTAACTTCGTTGCGGGTTCCAAGACAGTTAATTTTCTTCCTGGGACTTCCCGAGTGTCATAACTCGGTGTGTTCGTGGGTCACTGCTGTTGATCCTGGTGTACAGGAGTTACAGTGGTGGGAATGTGGGCGGGATTAGTCCCAATAACTGAACCCCGCGGTGTTACCCGCGGTTATTGTTGTACCGCGAGTATCGCCGCGGGACAAAGTTAGTCTAAAAAAAGTAGCCTAAGTTACTCCCTGGATCATCAGCTACCTGCCAGCGAAAGTCCCGTCAAAATCCGTCTAGCCGTTCCAGAGATTACCCAGAACAAACAGACAGACAGACAGACAGACAAACATTTTTTAGCTACATTTTTGGTATACTAGCTGACCCACGCAACTTCGTTTACGTCTCTTATTGCCCGAAGCGTGATAATTTTCCCCCGTTTTTGAAACATTTTTATTGGTGCTCCGCTCCTATTGGTCTTAGCGTGATGATATATAGCCTATAGCCTTCCTCGATAAATGGGCTATCTAACAGTGAAATAATTTTTCAAATCGGACCAGCGGTTCCTGAGATTAGCGTGTTCAAACAAACAAACAAACAAACTCTTCAGCTTTATATATTATTTTTGGTATATGTATCGTGTATACATACATATGCATTGATTAAAAAGCTGTTATTTTAATATTACAAACAGACACTCCAATTTTATTTATTTGTATAGATTCTATAGATCTACCTAAGAAAAAAGAGAAAATGAAAAGTGACGCAACACAAAAAAAAAACACGCACAATTATCTGTACCCTGCCAGGCAATTTTAAAGTATTCCTGAAGCTGGTCGTTCATTGTGTTAAAATTTTAGTTCAATTGGTTCAGTACTTTTTAAGTTTTTAAAGCTTACACAAACGACCTTAACGTCCATATTCATACCAATATTATAAATTTGAAAGTAACTCTGTTTGTCTGTTATGCTTTCTAAACAGCTGCACCGATTTTAATGAAATTGAGCATTAGCGTTTTTAGAAATGACATAGGCTACCTTAACCGCGGTAACAAATCAAATACATTAGGCGTAACATGAAATATTTGGAAGGTATTCGCCACTGGAATCATTTTACGTTAACTTAATAAAAAATGTTCAATTATAATGTATAATAAAAATTAAATGTTATGTACCATTTCAATAAAAAAAGATGTAAGGTACCTTTTTTTCTGGAAAAAGGACTATTCTCGAGAGAAACTTGAATTAACAAAGTTTCGTTCACCTAATTTAATGTAAATACATTAAAGTAAAACGAAAAAAGCCTAATTTTTTTATTAAAATATATGAGTAACAATCAAAGGAGACCGTATTTTAGTTCAGTACGTGGAACAAGGACGGATGTTATAGGGTTTTTATGTTGTCTTAAAGACTACAAGTCTTTAATTGTATTTATACAAATTTTTATAAGCAAAATACACAACTATAGATATTTTGTATGAAACTGTATATCAACGATGGGGCTTAAATATTCTTGGTCTGCTAGTATTATGTTTCTTGTTCAATTAAGACCACAACTAACATTTATCACAATAAATAGTTTAAACACTAAAAAGCGTGCTTACAAAAGTAGGTTACATACAAACAGACAAAAAGTAGATGTAGCTGCTAATAAAGCATGTTAATAATGATATTTACCACAGCATCTACAAACTAAATTGTATTAAAAGTTGTAGGTATTGTAATAAGAATAATATATCGCTTTATTGTACACCAGATGCATTACAAGGTAAGCTTAAAATTAGAGAAGTACCTACAATTGGTGGCCTTATCGCCCGGAGGCAATCTCTTACAGGTAACCGTTTTTTTCAAAGTAATCTCTCTCAAATTGTATTCAAAGCAATCTTATTTTTTTTTTATATATATGCATTTTTGAAAACTAATATTTAATTTAATTAGAACAAATTAGCCATCCTTCATTTAGATATTAGTTATTGATTTTCTTATTTATTTAATGCAAGGTCCTTAAAGAATTTAATTCGAGCCCTCAGTTTTATATATAATAGGAAACCAATTTGAGTGAGTGAGTGGATGTGTGTGTGTGTGTGTGTTATTATTATGGAATAAGTATATTAAGGTTCCCAATTAAGAGAGCAACTAATTCAATTGTTAGCGTTAAAGAATTGCATTTCATGAATTCTTACTGATAAGTAAGATATATAAGATTTATTCTTACTGATAAGTTTGATAACCTTCATAGTATAGTAGCTATATTTTCACATAATACATACCTTCGCTTAGCAACAAGGACGAGAAGAAGTGCAGTAACAGCAAGTGCTGCAAGCGCTGCAAAAGCCAAAGATACTGCGCCCAGCACTCGTTCGGTGTCTGCATTCCCACTCGTTGTAGTTATCGGACTGCCTTCTGATTGAAAAGCCACTGGACGACGCAGACGCTCTATATAACAAGGACTGGCTATTAAAAACCAATAAGTAAATTCAACTTAGAAGTAATGAAGGATATGGCATATGGGATAGGAAAAAACATTTTAAACATAACATTTGAAGGAGCACAAATGTTTAACAAACTGCCAAACGAAATTTAAATGACAGAAAGTTTTAATATCTTTAAGAAAAAACTTAAACAGTTCGTTTTGGATAAGATCTAAATCCGGCCCTGGTGACGGTGACATGTTTCTACCTACACCATACACTTTTATTATTTATTATTCGTGTGAATCTATTGTTGCTACCTTCTATATTCCATATTGTTTGTTAAGTAGTATTTTATCTCTGTAATGTATTTAAGCGTTTTTGTTGTGATCATGAGCTTATATCAGTATTATTTGCTTTGGAACATAAAGTGTTAATTTCTTGTAAGTCCTAACTGAGTGCGTTTACACCTAGTACACGTAGTTGAAGGTATAAGACATGATAATGTGGGTATGTACTAGTGCTTACCTATTACCTAACAAGTTAAAAGCACGTATTACTATGGGTACCTATATTTTAAAAATATCATTAAGTAAATATACTATGTAAATATTGTTTCTTTTGTTAAATGTTCTCATAAAGTGAAATTTGTTGTTAATTTCTTTTGAGAAAATAAAGTTCTATAACCACAAACCTCCAATGATAAAATCCCAAATGATATTATATAAATGGGGAAATTAGGTTTGTGTATAAGTTTCTCTTTCACAAGTTAGACACAACACCGTTTTAAAAAAAAAATATCAATGAAAAGTTACATCCTTTGCGAGCAACATAGGCAATTTCAATTCAGCGAAATATACGCGGGCGGAGCCGCCGTACTTTAAAATAAGCTATAAGCTGTTATAATGTTATAACTGTGTGCATTATTTTTAATCTGAACTTCACTTAATATAAAAGACGTATACCTCCAGAGTGTGTCGTAGTAGCACCGTAAATAATAGCTTGATGTCGGGCTGACTCCGTGGCTGTCCACAAGCGTAGTGCGTACCAAGCACCGGTGGTAAGGCCACCGATCACCACCTATGAATAAAGTTATTAAACTGTAACACTATCTTTGAATTGAAGATACTTTATAATGTTATTAAATGAAATTCACATAGTTTAACATAATGTTTATACGACATTTTTTTTTTCAACCAAATGAAATATGGACCTGCAAAGAACTTTGCTATAGACCTTAAAATATAACTCACGCTGTGACATGCTCACAACGGCTCTGTCCACTTGGATCCCCTGCTTAGATCCCTTGGGGGATCCATGTGGAATTCATACATTCATACATCCACACTGATCCCTTAGATTTCAATTCCATTTTGATTCCCCAGGGGATTCATGGGGAAGATTTTCGTCCACTTGGATCCCCTGCTTAAACAGATGGGGGATTTGAATTTTTTGGCTGTTCCGCCAATCATTCCCGACATTCTTATTTTGGTATATTTATACCAGCTTAAGTTTACCATGCACTGGGGTAGTGTAAGTTGCAGATGAAACCATTACACTTCTGGTTTAATTATTTTCTTCTAAACAAACCCTGTCTTGACAATATGTTATGTCCGTCTCCTGGTTCTAAGCTACCTGCCCACCAATTTTCAGCCAAATCAGTCCAGCCGTTCTTGAGTTATAAATAGTGTAACTAACTTAACTTTCTTTTTTATATATAGAAGGATGCATTGCACTTCATCGAATAAAGTTGACATGTAAAGAAGTAAAACATAGGTCATACAGGGTCATACATAATAAAATCGATTTTCAAAGTTACTTTATCGGTTTCGTAGCCATCTGTCATAGAGGTCATGATATGTTTTAAGGTCACAGCTAAAATCTAGTTTATAATAAATATACCTGACATTAAAGTAATTAATTTTATAAAGTACTAGCTTTGCCAGCGGCTTCGCCCGTGTACTTGTCGGGTATCACAGTAAAGAATAGCCCATGTACTTTCCTCAGGAATCATAGTGTCTCCATGCAAAATTTCATTGAAATTGGTGCAGCGGAATGACCGTGAAAACGTGAGAGACAGAGTTACTTTCACATTTATGATTTAAGTATGAATGTATATAATAATATTATTTCTTTAGAAAATCAGTAAATCATTTACCTAACATGCGATGATTTACAACTGATTCGGGCTATTTATCAAGTTCTTAGCTTAGGTTAACAAAATACTCTTTTTTCCATTCACTATTCACATAAAAATAATAATAATATATATATATATCACTCTAAGCAGAAGCGTTGTGTATACGTTACGTAATTCTTCAATATCCGCAGCAGTCGGTGTATATTAATCCGTCACTGTCATATACAGAGACGTTCAAATAAATGTATGGTGGTAATCTATTGCTTTGCTATAAACGTGTGTGGTGTCAACTCATTGCTTTGGAGCTTCATCTATAATCAATGTTTTTATTTTAACGCACATTCAGGCACTTGAAATATCTGTTATGACACAAGAGTGAATGCAAAGAGACAGCAAATACGTATTAATATAGTGTATACAAATAAATAGTGTGTATACTATTTGTGGTTAGCGGCACCTAAACTCGATGAAGTAAATATAAAACCTAATGAAATACAATAGAATTGACTGATATCCGTGACTTCATACCATGAAAATAATAACTAACTTTAATTGACTTAATTAACCTGTAACGTTGGGGTTATATATTATAAAAATGTAAAGGAGTATACCACAGAACAGGAGAATTAAGGTAGAAATGCGATGTAGGCGGGTCAGGCGCGCCGCAGTTACCCACCGATATCACTATTGTCTTTGCTGACATCAACTGAACGCTTTAATATACGTATTTCTTTCGTCGGGAACGTAGCTGCGTAAAAAATATTGCTATGCCGAACTGTCCGATAATTACGTGCTGAAAACGAAGCAAGGACTACAATTTACTCCAAAGAAACATATCGTATCATCAATAAGTCTAAAAACTTTTGTTTTTAAGCGATATTAACAAAAATCTAAAAAGTATTATGTAATATACATACATATCGTTTTATTCTAATCTATTAAAATAATTATACATTACGTATTAAATTAAAGTATGATTTGCATAGTTGCCAAGAGAGCAAGCAATGAACTACATTTTCTGCGGGAATGTTTTAATACATGATAATATTTAGTAAAAGTAATGTCAATTCTTTGCCATAGGGACGTAGACAAATTTAATCGATATCGTTATCGATGATATTGGTTTTTACAGTGATTTGACGTTTAGTATCCGATTTATATTGTACTATGGTTTTAAAACAATATACGATTTTGAATAATCGCAAAATTTTTATTAAACTTATTTTGGAGGTATAGGAGGAATTCAAACATGAAATTAAATGTTTTGCTTAATAAAAAGTTTATAAATATGTCATATACCAAAATTTGATAGCCACCAGACCAATAAACAGATTTGATTATACAAAAAATAGTGTGTAAGTACTTTTGATTAAATAACAGTATACGGTAAAGTACACTAAGACTCGGAACAACAATTTGTGAAATCAAGTATTGTTCTACCGCAGTAAAATGCATAGTCGTTTTTTAGGGTTCCGTGCCAAAGGCAAAAGACGGAACTATAAAAACTAGAAACTATAAGAAATAAAATGTTGAAACTTGGTAAGAAGATATATTCTGTGAACCACATTAAGATTTTCACACAAAAGTAGAAAAAAAAAATAAAAAAATAGTGGTCCCCATACTTAGACTCAAACGAATATGAAATTAAAAAAAAATTTTTTTCTTTAAACCCATACGTGTATCTTTGGATAGGTCTTTAAAAGTGATATTGAGGTTTCTAATACCATTTTTTTCTAAACTGAATAGTTTACGAGAGAAACACTTCCAAAGTGGTAAAATTGTAACTTCTAAAATAAGAGAATGATAAAATTAATAAAATATATTATATGATTTACACACAAACTTCCCCCAAAATTTGTTTTCAATGAAATCTATTAAGTAGTTGTTTTTAATACGGTATAAATCGTAAACTGCAATTTACCTTTTATTCAATCAACACAAATCTATACTAATATATAAAGATGAAGAGTTTGTTTCTTTGTTTCTAATCTCAGTAACCGCTGGTCCGATTTGAAAAATTCTTTCAATGTTAGATAGTTATATATCATCACGCCAAGACCAAAAGGAGCGGAGCAGCAATGAAGAATGTTACAAAAATGGGGGGGGGGGGGGAATTATCGCGCTACGGGCAATAGGAGACGTAAAAGAGGTTGCGTGGGTCTGCTAGTATAAAAATAAAATAAAAATTATATTATGTTATTTGCTCTGGAACCTTCATGGACGAGTCGGACTCGCACTTAGCCGCTTTTATTCATTTAAAGTTTCTGAAATATGCCTAAATACACAAAGTATATACTTAATTTATTTTAGGTAGATAAGAGAGTTGCAATGTTTTGCAACAAAATAATTATAAAATAGAATGAAAGGACATCTGAGTATCAGCCAAATAAATATTAATTTAAAAATTATTGTAATTGTAATTATATTCGACAAATGTCAATCCTTAAGGTCTTCGACGAAACCTCCCACGAACACAAATATGCAAGGGAAACCCTACCTTTGTTGAAAGGTATAAGGTTGTATTTAGTAACATTGTAAGTGGCTTTTAGATATTCGTAGCATCATTTGAACGAATTAGGATATTGTTCTTTATGTGTGTATAATATGATATGATTGGGGTGTAGTGAGTTTTCTGCGTCGGATCCACCAAGTCGGCTCTCGGGCGGTGGAAACCGTGTTAAAATCGTAGGTGCTCACAACTCTCACCAGTGGCTCCACGAAGCTGCTTGCACGCAGCGGCCACACCCTGGTAACCATGTCGACTCATGGGCCAAACCTGGTAGAGGGTGCTTGAGTGCTCCGCACTCAAGCTTTGCGGTCGCTCCCCGCATACTGCATAGGGTCTGTCCTGGCCAAATGGCAACCCACCTCCGGTGGCGGGACAGCTAGGCATAGTGGAAGGCCTTAAGGGCGACGATAGGGGCCATATTGTTATCGTACGGCCAGACACTGCATCCAGTCCCCCTCCAGTTGTAGCGGTTACCGTTCCACTGGGTCAAGGGAGATGTGGACAAGAGAGTGCACTTGTGTTTGCGCATACGCTTGTGCACTTTAATATATCCTGCGCAAATGACTGTTTCTGCTTGCTGGACTCCGAGATCAAGTCCTATGGCGATGGGTGATGGTAGAGAGGTCCAGTAGTGATGCTTACTGGGTTTTGTCCAAAACCTGCACATGGGCGGCTTAGGGAGAGTGGTCGCTCTCGCACTGCATTGGAGTAACAGTGTGGCTCGGCAGCACCCTATGTGACGAAGCAGCTCTATTTAGAGAGGCACTGCTTCCCCCGCTCAGCCGGGGAAGGGACTAGAAAAGGTGTACCCAAACAAATGCTTACTCCAAATTAATATGGGGGGCAGCTTACCACGGCTGTCTGCGCATCCATTCATCGTGGTCGATATAATAGGAATAAAGAAAATAAATGTCTTACTTTTGGTGCATGGAATGTGCGCACATTATTAGACCGCCCATCTAACTTATGCCCTGAGCGTAAGACTGCTATAGTTGCTCGTGAGCTCGGGCGCTACAATGTGGACATAGCGGCTCTGAGTGAGACGCACTTGGCTGGCGAGGGTGAGCTCATAGAGCGCGGTGGTGGTTATACCTTTTACTGGAAGGGAACTGATGCTGGCGAACCTAGGCGATCTGGGGTAGGATTCGCCATTAAAACGGGCATCGTCTCAAAACTAAATGAGCGTCCAGTTTGTATATCTGACAGGATTATATTGTTGCGCCTTCAACTGGATACGAAGAACTTCCTTAATGTCATCAGCATTTATGCTCCAACCATGGATAAAGGTGATGAAATTAAAGACAAATTTTATGAAGAGGTTACGCGCACGATAACAAAAATACCATCTACAGAACAAATACTTTTACTCGGAGACTTTAATGCGCGGGTCGGTCGGGACTTTGAGGCATGGCCAGGAGTGCTTGGCAGGCATGGGATCGGGAACATGAATAGTAATGGTCAGCTGCTACTCAGTCTTTGCGCTCAATTTGAACTGAGCATAACGAATACCATGTTCAGACTCCCTGCTAAGTATAAGACCACCTGGATGCATCCGAGGTCCAAGCATTGGCACCTCATAGATTATGCTGTGGTTAGGCGGCGCGATTTGGCTCAGGTACATGTCACACGCGTGATGCGTGGAGCAAATGCCTGGACTGACCATAGGCTTGTTGTCACAAAACTGGCACTGCGACTGCATAGGCCCCGTAGAACTAATAAACCAAGGCCGCTTCATCTCAACTTAAATGGGTTGCAGAAGCCGGAGGCACAAGAAAGATACAAACAAGCCATTAGCAACATTGTGTCACAACTTGATGTTAGCTGCGGAGAACTAAAACCAAAATGGCAAGAACTAACTTGTCAAGTAACCAAAGCAGCACTCAATACCCTAGGCCAAAAACCGAGACGCAACAAAGAATGGTTTGATGATAACAATACACTGCTAACTGACGCTTTAAATAGGCATCGATCTCTTTTACACCGCAGTTATTCATCACATCTTCACTCAAGTGATAAAATTAAAAAGAGTTCAGTAGAACTGCGAAATTTCATCCGCGGTGTAAAAGACGCATGGTGGAAAGACAAGGCACAGTATATGCAGTCGTTAGCAGATTCAAACCAATTAGGAGACTTTTTTGGTGAATTACGTGTATTGGTGGGTCTACAACACCAAGCAAACGTGCCTTTAAAGTCTAGTAACGGCACCTTACTTACAAGTAAAGAGGATATACTGAAGCGCTGGGTCGAGCACTTTAATACCTTACTCAATATAGACCGAGTAGCTGATCTGAACTATATATCAGCTGTGCCTGCGCTCCCTCAGGTCACAGCGCTTGATGACCCACTTACGCTTCGTGAGGTTGTCGATGCGATAAAGCAGCAGCGGAATAACAAGGCAGTGGGTAGCGATGGGATCCCTGGTGAGCTGCTCAAGTATGGTGGGAGTGACCTGCATGAAACTACTTGGGAGCTTTTCTGCCGTATGCGGGAGGAGGAGATAGTGCCGGACTCTTTCACAGTATCAGACATCTGCACACTGTATAAAGGCAAGGGTAACCGCGCTGAATGCAATTCCTACAGAGGCATATCACTATATTCGGCTCCAGGAAAAATCTTTGCGAGAGTTCTTCTAAACCGGTTACTGAAATTGTCCGAAAAAACTTTACCTGAGACCCAATTTGGGTTTCGTCCGAACAGAGGTACGTGCGAGGCAATCTTCTCTATTCGCCAGCTGCAGGAAAAATGCAAAGAACAGTCACAGCCACTGGTCCTCTGCTTTGTGGACTTGGAAAAGGCCTTCGATAGTGTCCCTCGAGAGGCATTGTGGATTGTGCTACATAAACTCGGTTGCACTGATAAATTTATACGGCTATTACGACTACTTCATGATGATTTGAGTTGCCGTATCACAAGCAGGAATGAGCAATCGGTGTTTTTCCGGGTCACTTGCGGGGTAAAACAAGGCTGTGTTTTGGCACCCACCCTATTTGCATTATATTTTGCAGTAGTTATAAGAGACTCCCTGCAGAGCAATGCAAGGGGTGTACATATTCGTTTTCGAACTGACGGCAAGCTCTTTAATTTGACCCGATTGAAAGCGCACACTAAGGTTTCTTACGACTTTATCACCGAAGTCATGTACGCTGATGACCTGTGTTTCGTGGCGGAATCCCCAGAAGACCTGCAAGAGTTGATGGACAAACTTAACAAGTCTTGCCGTGTATTCGGTCTAAAGATCAATATCACCAAGACTGAGGTCATGGCAGTAGATACCGTTAACCATGGCCCTCTGAATATACGACTCGACGGTGCTGTCCTGAAACAGGTTGACAAATTCAAATACCTGGGTAGTACCTTGACAAGTAAGGGTGACCTCGACGCAGAAATCAACAGCAGGATTGGCGCTGCTTCGGCAGTATTTGGCAGACTCCGTGAGAAGTTGTTCCGCTCACATGACCTAAAATTACAAACGAAGATCAATGTGTACATGGCCATCGTCTTACCGAACATTCTATACTCTTCAGAGACGTGGTGTGTGTACAGGAGACATATACGTACATTAGATCGTTTCCATCTCAGGTGTCTCCGCAATATTCTGAACATTAAGTGGTCCGACCGTGTTAGGAACACGGATGTTCTGCGGAGAACTAATGTTTGCGGCATTGAGGCTTACCTTATGCGCCGTCAACTGCGGTGGTCTGGGCACGTTGTAAGAATGTCTGACGAGAGGGTCGCAAAGCGCATCTTTTACTCTGAACTCAGGGATGGAAAGCGGAAACGCGGCGGCCAGTTCCTGAGATACAAGGATGTTCAGAAGAGACACATGAAGAGATGCAATGTGGATACCTCTCGCTGGGAGGATTTGGCTAGGGATAGACCTGGTTAGGCGTATGGTTCACCAGAGTGTTTATAACTTTGAGGAGCAAAGGAGATATGGTCTCGATTTGAAACGAGATCATCTCAAAAACAAACCACCCTCCGAAATAAAATACAATTACCTAAATGGGGTGCTTACTTGCCCTCACTGTGCACGTTCTTTCAGTGCCAAGATAGGGTACGTAAGCCACACCAGAGCGCACGCCCAAAACCTGGATGCTCAGACTTAAACAGTCACCATAGCCGAAATCGGCAAGGGAATATATATATATATGATTGATCGTTAATGTGTGTGTTTAGGCGACACAGTGTACCTTGCACTTGTTGCTCGACACCATTTCTAACTATTATTCTTTTGTTCTGTGAATTATACTTACGAAGTAACTAAATCATAAGAAGCATACACATTTCAAACCATTTAAAGTTGATCTTCCCTTTTGTAAAATATGAAATCATTACATAAGGAAATATTTAACTGTTTTATTTTAAAACATTAAAAAGCAATCTCAAAAACAAAAAAGGTATCTGCAGTACGTAGAAGGTTAACTTGTCCATTCTTTTAAATACTCCTGTGTCAATTCATTATTTAGGTATTAGACTGAGAAAATATTTTTTTCATGAAAGACATTCTATTTTTATGTTATTTTACTTCCTGTACCCAAATAAATCAACTCAACTTCGTAAAGTTGCGAAACTGACTGATTTGAATAATTTGATCAACACTCAGTAATTTGTATTTTTTTTGTTAAATACTTAAGTCCCGCCCTGGGAACAAATCCTGTGTGGCGAAACACTTTACAAACATACATGACACGGACACAAAGAACACTCAGACTCAAAACAACAATTTGTAGATCACAAGAAGTATTGTCCCATGTGGGATTTGAAGCCAAAACACTTGGCAAAGTAGAAAGCGACGACGTTGCGACTGCTTAAACCAATAGACCGTATGTGCAGTCATTAATTGTTCTTCATATTTGTACAACGTAAAAAGTACTTTAACAGATCATAAAAAACATAGAAAAGGTCTTATTTGGCACCAGATCGCCTACAACTTAATCAACGTTTCACTATAACAAAATTTTCGTACGCAAAATAAAGTTGTTGATATTTGCACGGTGTATTATGCGTGCCGCCGAATGCGGGATCATAACCAACCAATTTGTATGAAGCGCGAGTTTGAAAATACACTTGTTTCAATTGCCTCTTGTATCCGAGAAAATAGAATGAGTGTGAGTTCCTACTCAATGAAAATGGTAATTTTGTGTTTTTTAGGGGTCCGTACTTTAAAAGAAAAAAAACGTTGGATGTAGGACCTTGTAGGATCATTTTGTTGTCCCTCTGCCTCTCAACACTCAGGAACGCGGGAGGTATCAAGCTGAAATACATATCAAATACTCAGGTCTACTTTCCCTTAGAGCTGCGAAAAAATTTAACTTCTAAGCCAATGCAATAAAAACGCAGCCGTCTAAACTGCAAATTTTCGACACTCGCAAGGGACAACTTTTTAGTGGGTAAAAAATTCAATTCAAAAAATTCAAAAATTCAAACACAAAGTACAAAATGCCTTTAAAGTGTTTGTTGCCTCCCGTCCAGCTGATTTTTACAAGAAGGGCTTCAATAAACTGTCAATGCGTTGGCAAAGATGCGTCGATTGCATGGGTGATTACTTCGAATAACAGAAATAAAAAAGTTTGAAAAATAAGTACTTGCATTTATTGCACACAAAGCGGCAATTTCATAGGTAAAGACCTATTATAATAAGGGATCACACGCATGCGTTATATACAATCCGCTAAATACGCGAGTTTCGATGTTGAACTTCGGCAGTTCTTAAACATTTTTAGCAAAAAAATTATCGTTGTGCAAGATGCCAATTGTGTATAACCTTTATAACGCGTTTAGTATGTCTTAAATGTATTTAAGCTATGTCGTGCAAGTGGCCCTAAGTGACATTTATGAACGTTAAATTGAAGCTACAGTTAAAAATCATAAATCGACACAAACAGACGCCACAACATGTGCTGTATTGTCGGGGTAAATTAGGCGAAAACGTCAAAATCTACTACTGCCTGCCTGCGTCCATCCATAACTTCCAGTTTCCAAAATGCGTAGAGCCTCATGAGAAGAATACTGGCAAAAAAACTCATGGCCACTCTTTTTTAAAGTCGGATATTCAGGTACAATAGTGTTAGTATTACATGTAAGGTAAACAGTACAATACAGACTGTTGCCACCTGAATTTCCTTTTATTAAATTGCTCCAAAATCCAACGCACGAACAAAAACATCACTCTGTGATAACGTTAAAGGTTTAAATAAATAAATAAATATTTCGGACATCTAATACACAACGTCATCTAGTCCCAAACTAAGCAGAGCTTGTGTTATGGGTACTAGACAACTGATATTAAATACTTATATACTTTTTTTTTGTAAATACATACATATTATAGATAGAAAACACCCAAACTCCGAAACAAATATTTGCAGATCATACAAACATTTGATCCGACCCGGGAATCGAACCCGAGACCTCAAGAAAGTTTGAGGTTATTAAGCATAGGAAATCATTCAATGTGCAAATCTACTTACATTCAGTTGCAAAATCAACTGTTAAAAATAATTTGTGACTGGATTTGCAGTTGGACGAACCATATTAATAGTATTGTCTAAAGCATCGCTAACTAGGCCGACCTGTTACCCCAAGCAGCACCCGTTCACGAGTATGACGAACGAAGAAGCATTCATCTCCTTCGCGATATCAGAGGGAACGAAAAGACCCGCCCTACGACGAAACCGCAAGCAATGATATTTTAGTGAGCATGACAAACCATAGTCGAGATACTGATAAAAATCACTACTAATTAAATTACCATAAAAATCGTCACTTGCGCTGTGTTTCACCGAGTTAGTGAAGATACCGGAGGCCCATAACCAACTCCTCCCCACATCCCTTTCCATGAGCGGCGGTAATTGCTTTCCATGAGGCGATACGTCTGCTCATTTGCCCTCTATTCCATAAAAAAAAAACTTAAATGATATGCTAAGTTTATATCGTGTTTTGCAATAAACACACCACAAATTCGTTAATTAACTATAACCGCATTGTTATACTCATGCCTCGACGCCTCGACCAGCACTGAAATAACTATAATTAAACATATATCCAGTAATTTTACCGCTTAACCATTGCCTGCCATTTTCAGACGACCCAATTGTTTACGTATTCTGTTTATTTCTTTAACCTTATTTTTTAATAAATAAAGGTTTGTAATGTATATACATATTATAGACGTACCGTAGTATATAAATTAAATGTACCCTGTCATATATGTATTTGTATCAGTTGTCTTGTACTTACAACACAAGCTCTGCTTAGCTTGGGACGAGATGGCGTTGTGTGTTAGATGTCCGAAAATATTTGCTTATTTACTTCAGCGTGTTATAGTAGGTCAAAAGCTTTTCTTTATGTACAGACCTATGTATTAGCAATGAACTGTTAAATGTTATCCACAAAATAGATTCCAAAACAAGAAAAAAACCCTTAGGCGCTATTCAGTGCGACACGGACCGTCCGCGCGCGGAAAAGGGCTTGCGTCCGTCGCGTATGAATTCGTCGTTCAGTGCTGCGCGGACCGTGCAATGGCGTCGGCGGGAGTAACTGTCCGCGTCGCAGATAGCTCCGCGTAGCACTGAACGCGCTGCATAGGCTTCATACATTGTACCATCCGTCGTGGACATCCACGTTCCACTGAATAGCGCCTTATTCGTTGGTGGTCATTTAACAGTTTATTACTAGGACATAGCTACTTGTACTTTATGTACTTTATGTACTTTAAAAAAAGGCTTTGACCTACTTTACCACGCACAGATATACTGCTAACCTCTCGATGGTGGTGCAACGATGTAAGGTCCGCATCTCTCCACGCCGGAACTCCTGATATATCAGCTCTCCTCCACTGCAATCTCACAAGACGAGCTCCGCATCGTACAGCACGTCTCGCATCTAAAGCTAAAGCACTGCTGTTGCTCCATACAGCGGCTTCAGCGCCTTCCTCTAGACGATTTTCTCCTCCGCCTTCCCAAACTAGTACTGATAAATAACAACAATATTGATTGTATGAGAGCTTTTTACAGAGAAAAGACAGACGGTGCGTAATGTGTAAGGCAGTAGACAAAATATAAGAAAAGTAAAAACTAAAATGATATATTTATTAGCCTGATTGATAGTGTGCGGTATTTGAAATGGCACACTCAAGCACTTTGTGTAATGAAATGCTCTGTCTATCTGTTACAGGAATCGTGCCATGCGATTGTTAAAAATAATATAGACAGTAAACAGTGACATACGTCAAAAGCGATCACTTTATTGATATTGAGACAAGAAAAAGATATTGCGTGATAGTTTCAATTTCTCAAATTAATAGATTTTTTTTGATAATCATTGATAATTATTTTTATATTTATTATGATTACATAACATTGTCTTTATTATATATATTCATACCCATTTCATTAGATAGACAAGATTACAAAAAAAAAATTGAAACGGGACTGAGATGTAGAAAAGCTAACGCCATCATTTTTTTTCCGAGCATTGTAAATCGTCAAGTTACTTATATAGCAAGTATAATCAAATATTCGTTTTCAAAACAGACTCAATAAGGAACGTACTTACTATAATATTTTAAACCCACAAGAAAAAAAATGTTGACCATTACATATAGTTTTAATATTTAAGCCTTGCCATTGCTATTACAGAGTAAAGATTCTAAAAAGTTAATAACTCTCAATCGGGCAATATTAAGCAACTGAGCTACTTCAATTTACATGCGAATAAAAATGCAATTCCTGCACAGTTTTTATTTCCTTTTATATTATCTCAAAGCCAATTAGTTTGTGCAGCATCGCTGGCTTTGAATGCAATCGTCCGGCAGACCTTTAAATTCTATGATAAGACTTTTCATGCAATTTGATGAAATATAAATACATTTTCCCGTTTGACTGATCATGTAAAATTTATACTGAGAGCTAGCTGTTACCCGCGTGTATATCGGTTATCGCGGCAAATAGTAGCCTATGTGTTATTGTGATGTATAAGCTAAATTACTGTAAAGTTTCATCCAAATCCATTCAGTAGTTTTAGCGTGAAAGAGTCACAAACATACACACTCACAAACTTTCGCCTTTATATATTAGTGTGATGTGATGTGATGAATGTAACATAACTTGTTTCATTTTCTACACATAAAGAGGACAGTAGCTGTAGTAGACATATTTCACATAAAATTAGTTCAGGTCAGTAGGTAAATGAAAAGCTGAAACTCGTGAGACAAGACGTTTTAATGGAAAGAAAAGGGATAGAACCTAGAACCTTCAGGACACCAGTTTTTTTTTATACAACCGTCACTGGTAGTTATACTTTACGAACTCATCATTGCAAATATATACACAGTACGAATTAAAGTTTAATAATTATTTATCTTCAGCATACAGAAAGATGTCATGCCATTACAAATTCCTGGTTGCAATTTTCTTTGTGCTCCACAAACATAATGATAATTATAATTTTGAGAACAAAATAACAAAGTTACTAAGCCGCGTTTCATAAAATATTGTTACTTATATATGTTGATTTGTAATCTCCTAAGAAAACTGAGGCTGTTCTAGTTCTCTATATTATCAGCTGGTTAGATGTAATGGAGATATCTTAGGTAATTAAATTCTGTCGTAACAATTACTGAAGAAAAACTTAACATTAATTAATTTTCAGCACCGATCAAAAATTAATCTTTTAATTTGATAAGTGTATTCGTTTAACCAACTTCTTATTACATTTCATTCATGAAATCAAAGAGAAATTGTATTATACTCTACAGACACTGACAAAGATATTTTAGCAAAATTTCTAAAGAATGATTAGCGCAGGTAAAGTAAATTTCTGAAATAATTATGTAATGGATAAATAAAAACTAACCTGGTGGTTTCGTCTTTACCAGCAACGGTGCAGATGGAGGTGACGGTCCAGCTCTTGAATGTGCCACAGCCCGTACTGAATAAGTGGCTCCGCAGGATAATGCCCTGAGGATAACGCTAGCGACTTCTCCTCCAGTCTCAAGTCTTCGTTCCTCTTCAGTACGACTGATTGGGTCCAAGCCATCGCCCATGTCGTCACGGATGCGGACCCACCAAATAGTGAACCCTTCAAGTAGTAAAATATACTTCATAACAGTAATCACAAGTGATCTTTCTTGTAGCCTGAGATCGGTATAAATTTTGATAATATTACCCATTTTTAAATATTAAAAATGCTGTTTAAATTATATTAAACTGTATAAATAACATTGTTAAAAAAACGGTTAAAATTATCGAAATAGTTTAAATGTTTAAAATATGCTAGTTCAGCTATAGTAAACGTTTCGTTGCTCAAAAATTATCTCTATATTTCCTTAAATTATGCAGATAATTTCATAAGTTTTTGTTAAATTGTAAACCTTTGCGGTTTTTGTAAACTAATTTTTATTTTACATTGCAGATATTTTCAGAAAAGGTTATTTCAAGCTTGAAAATTCTAGTTCATAAAATTATCAGTTTCACTTCACGCTGCCTACGGCGTATAAATTAATTACGGCGACTGGTTTATGCAAATAAAAAGATTTAATATACCTTCTATCTCACTCACACTTCCCGTTCAGAGAATGATTTGAATATCATCAAATAAAATATTGAAGGAAATAATTTTGGAACGAATGAGATTATTTTAATATATTTTCGGCTGCTATGGTAACACAATTGTAATCAATTGGGAAATTCGAAACCATATGGAACTTTTTATAAATTCTATATTTTAACCTCTTAATAGGTACTTACGAGTAAATTTGTTAAAGTTTAATTGACTAAAGTACTAATTACTTAGCCAGGTATCTAAGTTTCAGAAAAATCGTAAGAAACCAAATTTTAAAAAAAAGTTACTTCAAAAGTATTACATTACTTTTTGAAATGTAATTTATTTCACCATAATGTTAAATAAGAAGAATTCTTGTTTGTCTTGAAGAGTTAAGGTAGAAAGATTTATGTTGACAGTCTAAAAGGACCCAAGACATTAGTATCTGAATACACTGACACATAGTACTGATAAACACGATGCTGTAACGGTTCCTTCGTTCTTTAATTAAATAATTTTGTCACTTTGTTTTTTTTTTGTAATTTGTATGTATTTACAATTATCTCAGTACAAGGACTCTCTAGTTTTGGACCAGGTGGCCATGTGTGAAATGTGTGAAGGTATAATTATTTTATTTCATTTTTTTTGGTCATGAAATTAAATCTAATAAAAGGATTCTAAAATGTTGTCTAATAACATACCATGTGGTGGGGCTGATGGATGATTTGTAGTCCTCCAAGTAAGTCTTGCATCAGTATGCGCCGCGTGATCTAAGTTGAGAGAAGGAGCGGCTGGTGGTGATGCACATTCTACGCGATAAGTCACTTCTTCTGAACCAAATGTGTTACGCGCTGAACACGTGTAATTGCCGCTTGTAGAGGCATCCACTTCTAATTAGAAAATAATACATCTTGTTTACCACGATATTATAAAGCTATCTATAGGTGTAGAATATCTGTTTTTCACAATTGAATAATAGCAATATTTTATTAAATATATTCATACAAATAAATAAAATTGGAGTGTCTGTTTGTAGTATTAAAATAACCGCTTTTTACTAAATGCATATGTATGTATACACGGTACATATACCAAAAATGTAGTTAAAATTTTTTTTGTCTGTCTGTCTGTCGGTCTGTCTGTCTGTCTGTCTGTCTGTCTGTTTGTTCCGGGTAATCTCTGGGACGGCTGGACGGATTTTGACGGGACTTTCACTGGTAGGTAGTTGATGATCCGAGGAGTAACTTAGGCTACTTTTTTAGACTAACTTTGCCCTGCGGCGTTACTCGCGGTACAACAATAACCGCGGGTAACACCGCGAGGTTCAGCTAGTATATATATATATATATATATCTATATAAATAACTATACAGTAACTGTGTTCATTACAAAAAAAAATGTATTTTTTGTGTCCATTAAAAAAATAAACACCACATGTTAGAGGCATTTAAGTACATACCATTAATAGCCAAATGTCCGAGGTTAGTCAGATGTATCCGTGGGTCATGCGTCACAGGACGATCTCCACGTAACCAACGGGTTCTTGGAGCTGGTTCACCGCGCCATGCACATGCCAGTCGAAGAGAATGTCCGCATTGTACTCGCGCCCAAACTCCAAATGACAGTAATCTTGCCCGAGCTTGTGAAACAAAAGATAAAATTAAATTGACTTTCTACTTGTGGCCATCTCAAAACAATTTTTAGCAATATTTTCAGGATTAAACCCTTTTCAAGATTTTTGAATAGGAAACCACAAGAATCTAATGCAGTCAAGGATTCTAACAAAACAAAAAAAGAAAAACAATGCGAGTAGTCCAAGACATCAAAAACTTAGAACTAAAATACCTCTGGAACTAGTTGAAGCAGGTTGTGGTGCGGAAGGTTCTCCTTCTCCTGCCACTGAATGGGCTGCTACCCAGGCTTCATAAGTAGCACCTTCTGATAAGGATTTTAGTTCTGTAAATCCTCCTAAGCCAACAAAGTGGTCACTATCTTCTACTTGGATAGTGGTCGTTTGAGGTGGCCTATCCCTACAAAAAGAATATAATTTGTATTTGAATGTACATAATGTTCTTTGAGATACAAACGTTAGGATATTTCTTTATATATTATAGTCAATAAAAACCAGCGTAACTTGACATACGCCACGTTTAGTTATGCTGAGAAACTGCTTGTTATTATGTAATGTGTATGTAATTAACTACAAAATATATGTAGACTTAAGATTTTAGGGTTTTTATATTAATCAAAAAGGTGTTACCTTCCAAGTTCCCGATAAAAAACCGTATAATAAAGAATAGGTCCATTTGGTCGGCTTGGTGGCAGCCAACTAACCGCCAATGATGTTACAGATGTTGCTACTACTTTTACTGCTGCAGGTGATCCAGGAACTATAAAGAAACAATTGGTTGGTCCATGTTGTAAACTCCACAAAATCGTTGACAAATAGAACAAAGTTATTCAATTACCATCTAGTTGTGTCGCACAGTGTATAGACTCAGCGGGAACTCCATCCCCTGCTGCTGTGTACGCCAAGGCCTGAACGGTGTAGTTTGTATGCGGTCGTAGAGCTAGCAAAAGCGTTTCTACACTTGCAACTCGCTTAACTTCTGCACCCGCTCCCGCTCCTAGATTGGATCCGGAATTACCCCGAACCTCCCACTCCAACCACTCAGTCGCTGCCGACAAACAACTGCCATCACTCAGCTTGGATTTATAATGAAATCGAGTTATCGGGCACTACAAACTTAATTTGAAATCCAATCAATAAAGTCAATATTTACTCACTATGTTCTGGACGATAAAGTAATTTATAACCTAGCAGAGCGCCGTGGTGAGCGTGGGCTGGAGGTGGTGACCATTCTACTTTAAGGCTTTGTGGTGATACGGCGCGACACCTCACAGACCGCGGACCTTCCGATGGCACTGTTTATAAATAACGTTCCTAGATTAGATTATTTCGTTTAATATACATCAAACTGTAAAAAAAAAAAAAGATTTAAAACTGCTCCTCAAAATTTCATCTAATAAATTGACGAACGGCGGCTGCATGCACAAAAAAGGATGACTCTTTGTCCTGTTACGCTCATTGTACCGTTACGTGCATCTATCTCTCATCATTTCATCAATGTTTTCTTATGACATGGTCACGTTTAACTATCGTCCGTAAACCAACTTTATAGACAACCATTTTAATTCGGTATTTTGTATTAAGCGTGATAAATTGTTTTAAGTGCAAAAATAAAACTTATAAAGTAAAATATAAGGACTATATTCTAATTCTAAAACGTATGAAATGTACTTGCCACTTTCTTGTGTCAGCGTATTAACAGGCGCTGTAGCAGGTCCTGCCCCAGCACTGTTGAAGGCTCTAACGCTCACAGAGTATCTACGAAGATATTGTCGTCAATATAAAGTGTATAGAGATGTTTTAAAATCACTGAATCATATTCTCACCGGGTATAATGTTCCAGACCTTCAATAATGTACTTTGTTATTTGTCCCCTGACTGTAGCAAATTCCATTCCAATATTTGCACCTCCTGCCAAAGACCCATCTGCTGACGGCCACCACCAGACTGTATACCCTAATAGTTCACCATTCCACGACGATGAAGGAGGTGCCTTTTAACGTTATACAACAAGAAGTCAGGTAAATGATTTTGAATTTATAATCCGCATTCACTATGATCGTTTACGCACCTGCCAACCTAGTTCAATAGTAGACGACCTTGGAGCAGATGCACGAAGATTGACAGGTGCTCTCGAAGGTGGTTCATGCAAAGTTAAAGCCAATAAGGCCCTTGTGTGAGCGGATGCAAATTGGGCCGTTACTGTTCGAGCTCGCACTAAATATGCCGTGGCCGGTTCCAAGCCTGTTATTGTTGCACTTTCTGTCCTATATTGAAATAAAAATGTACTTAAAATTCTTACAATAAGTTTCTAGACCTCAAATATAAGAATAAAAGGTAAACTTACTCTGAATAAGAATCCATAGTATGAGCTGATACAGAAACGTTATAAGTATTGGCATCGTGCCATGAGTCTGTATTGGTGGAATCATGTTTACGGTATTGCACTACATAGCCTAATACTGGAGAATTACCGTCATACGGTCTTCGCCATTGTAAGCGGACTGATCGGGAAGAAGTATCCAAGACCCTGAAATTGGCTGGTGGTTCAGGTGGCTCTAAAAACAGAGATAAGTTTAAATATGAGACGAATATTTTTACTGATATTATTAAAATGTAGATTTATTTACCTTGAACAGCTAAGTGCACAAAATGATCTGACCGACCATAAGGATTTGATGCTTGACACCGATAGACACCTGAATCTCTTCTATCAGCTCTTTCTACTACTAATTCACTTCTTAAACCCTCTGCACTTCTTGTTTCTGATATGCTCATTCTAAAAGTAGTTTGTCACATTATCATCAAGATCAAAGGCTAACTTTATGACAGGTTATTTAGTTACCTGTAATCCGAGTTAGGTAAGGCTCGTCCAGAATGACTCCAAGCTGTAGAAAGAGGACTATCACCGCGAGCAACACATGCTAGTCTCACAGTTTCTCCTAGTTTTGCTGTCACATTTGCAGATTGCGTTTCAAATCGTGCAGGTTCTAGAAAATTAGTTATTTGAAAAAATGTTATTGGAATAAAATAATTACTTTATAATCTTGAATAAATTTAAAAACTAACCATTTACATGTATGGTAAGAGTTTTAGACAATGCTGGAGAAACACCGTTATCAGCTCTACACCGATATTTTCCAGAATGTTCTGCCCGTGCCGATTCTAATCTCAATGATCCATTAATAAGTACTACTGGATCTGATACTCCTCCTAATGTTGTTTCTGTATTGCCTATAAAATAATCAGCCATTACTACATATATGAGCATGCCAAGTAAGTACTGGCAAGCAATTTTATTGCATTTCCCTTACCAGCAAATTTTGTCCAATATATTGAAGGAGGAGGATGACCTTTTGCTTCACAACTAACTGTTAATGATCCATTGAGCAAAACTGCAGTATCTGTAGGCTCAATTTGCCAAAATGGTGGAACTGTAAATAAATTCCATTAGTAAATATCCATTTAGTCAAAATAAATTTGACTACGCTGTCATTTACCTTTGATTGCCAGTTCTGCTGACATGTTAGCTTTACCAGCAGTGTTAGTCACAACACAAGTATAAATACCACTATGAGCTGCAGTAAGACTTTTAAATAGAAGCATACTGTAAAATTCTGCTCCTCGCTCATCAACCTGTCAAAAGTATAAATGCTATTAACAAACATGTATGAGCACATATTATTTTCAAAATGAAATATATTTGTACGCAAACCTGAAGTGCACTTGATATAGGCATTTGATCTTTGAGCCATGAGAAGTAAACTGGCATATCTCCGGAAGTAACAGTACATGTTAGCTGCGAGCGGTCACCGGCCCTCAATCCAGGTGGAAACACAATTGGTGACAAAACTGGTGGAGAAACTACTGTCATTTGAACCTAGAATAGGATAATTACATTAGATGAAATACGTTACCTATCGTACGTCTGCTTCAAAAATTTATGATAGGAAATAAGCTTTTACTTGTCTGTATTTTTAACCGACTTCAAAAAAAGGAGGAGGTTGCGCAATTCAACTTTTCTTATACAAAGATAACGTCGTCGTTTATGACCGATTTTGATGATTCTTTTTTTTAATGGAAGTAGATGTCCCAACGGTGGTTCCATGATAAGGACATTAATATCTGATGATGGCATCTAAGAAAAATCGAGTCGAACCTTGAAGTCGGTTTTATTTTTGTTAAAATTGTCCTTGTGTTACTTTGTATACATACGTTGGCCTCCAAATCTTTAAAATAAACCACTTAAATTTTGTTTTGCAAATAAGTAATTGCATAATACGGGTTACGATACTGTAGTGGTACTGACTTTCTTATTCATCAACGTAGAGCCTAAATTATTGGGGCTACACACTTGAAATTTTTCTCAGCTAATGTTTTTATGCAGGCACGGACAATAGCTAGTTATCTAAGAATAGACTGCAGTCGTAGGCAGCTGCTGCTGTTTGCTGAAGGAAATTCAACCTATTACTTATAAGAAATGATTTTTCAAGTAACAATAAAAATATTTATGTATATAATTAACGAACCTCTCTTCTGGCGAGTTCTCCCCCAGGAGTTAGTACGGAGCAGGTCCAACCTCCTTTGTCTCGATTTCTATCAACGTTGGTTATGGTCAACTGACCATCCATCTGCTGATAACGAGGATCTGCACCAGCTCCTCCTTCCCACTTAACGGAACTAGAACAATATTTTTTAATTTTATTTATAGTTTTATGTAAAATGTTCTTTGTGTCCGTTTGTAAAGTCCCTCGCGATACAGGATATATTCGTGTTGTCTAATTTAAAAAAAAAAGAAAAAAATACTTGGAAAAGCATTTAAAGGCGTTATGATAAGATATACTTGGCGTAACTAAGTGTGTCGTAGATAAGTATTCTACTATCAAGTAAAAATCTTTTTTAATTGAGAATCAAAGAATATGAAATATACAAGAACTTTTTACTGTATATATTTATAGAACAGTGCTTCATTTAAAACAGCTAGCTTGATTCTAATACTGACAGAGAGAGAGAGAGAGAGTTGAGTTTCTTTATTTTATTGTCAGAGATTTAAATTCATTCGGACAAGCTCGGGGTGTTTCAATTTAATTATTTTCATGTTTTTCTCTTTTTATTAAAAAGATTGTAGTTATCGCTAAATTAAAATAAACAAAAAAGCATAAAAGCTTCCGCAGTACTCATGATTAAGTTCCATATTGATATTTTAAAAACTAATGTTTCATTCAAATATCACTTAATTGGCAAACACAGTCTTCAATATAAAAATTTTACACGAAATTAATAAAGAACTTTGCCCAGTTGAATTCAATCTTTTGGTCGACAGATAATGAACCGATTTTTATTCTACCCCAAGCGTAATAGCCATAAAATGGCAATAAAACAATAATGTTCTTATGTCGATATTCTGTTAGTAATCATAATAATGTTGTCGTGGGTGAATGTTTCCGTAATATCAGTTCGTGATGTGACTCGGAACGATAGGACATAGGTATTGTAAAAAGCCTAACTACAAAGGTTAGCGCAATGATAGCATATCATGCTGGGAGGGGTCCGGAGGTCTTAATAACAGCAGTTCCTGGATCCCTCCCGTCTCAAGCGCAGAGTGCTACCGTGTGGTTTTAGTCGGTTCGATTCTGACACATCATCCGCAAACCCCGGCGGGGTGACGGCCCGAGGGGGTTACCACAGGTAAAAAAAAGTGATAGCATATCATGCGACTGCTATGCTTGAGATCTTGGATTCAATTAACGGAACGTATCAAATGTAATGAAAAAAGTATGATCTAAAATATTTACTTCGGAGTGTGTGTGTGTATTTACAAAAAAGTATGTGTGTATATTTATATCAGTTCTTTACCCATAGTACAAGTTCTGTTTAGTTTGGGACTAGACAGCGTCGTGTGTTAGAAGTCCGAAATTAAAAAAAAAAGAAATTTATATCAAAACTGCGGCAACTGCATCGATGGTTAGTAATGGTTTATTTAAGCGACCACTTTAATGTTACCTGTCGTGCTGTATTGTGTTCGGTCCCTATATAACAGAACACTTTATGCGATACATAAAATGTAGTCCTGGCTGGTTTTCTTTGTGTCCATATAGGAATATATTCCTAGTGCATGAAAAATAAAGTCTCACATTCGTGTGCTCAAAAAGTTTTAAAAATGTCAGCTCACTCGATAGGGAATCCGTAGTAAGGGCACCACACTGTCACTTCAGCTCCCGCCACGGCCTTCACTGTATTCATAGCTCTGATGTAAGGCGACCCTATATAAATCGAATAATAATGTTAGCACAGCAATCCTCGTATACGTCCCTAATGCCAAAATAATACTTATCGCTATTTGTTTAGGACAGAAAAGCAAAACATAAAATATACATGTTATAAACATGTGGGTGGCACATATTGTTTTTTATTATCGTCAGCAGAATATAACAGTATTTGATTGTCTTGTTCTTGTACTATATAGCTATATTTTACTAGTCTTTTTACTTAATTTTTATATAACACTAGCTGACCCAGCAAACATTGTTTTGCAGTAAAAAAAAAAATATAGGCGTGGGTCACCCTTATCATTTAAGGGTATGGAAAAAAGATGGTAATACGTTAACACAATTTACTATGTAATATTATTCTGTGGATAGGCGTGCTGGTTGCGGGATTAATTACAGAGAACATTGTTGGCCGATCTTCAAACCAATCCGATTTGTACATAAAATTTCATAAAAATCGGTCCAGCCAGTATCGGAGTAGTTTGGTAACAAACACTGCGACACGAGAATTTTATATGTTGAATTGAAACATAATAGCTGATAGCTCTTTACAAAATTTGTTACCTTAGGTTTAAGTAATTAGTTTTTAAGAAAAATGTAAGTACAATACCGTATTAGATATAGTATGTAAGGATATTCTTAGGATCAATATATAATAAATAAAATAAATAAACAATATTCTCTTGATTATATTCATACATAAAGGAGTAAGTAAATTTATTAGTTCTTGCAAAATTATTCATTCAATTTCAGAAATAGATAAATCAAAATAGTTTAAAGGATAATAGTAAATAATATACCATGAAGACATATTCTAATATAACATTGAATAAGATCTATGAAATTGAAACAGAGTGATTTATTGATACTCTATTAAACTGAACTTTACACACAGTACATGTTAATATAAAAGGTGTCATTTTCCATTTGATTTATTCTTTAAAAACGTTTTACATTTTCCATAAGAAAGCAGATAAATTACAATTTAGTACTGCGATCCTTTCCGTTAATGTATCATCAATCTTGTTGATGATCCATTTACATTGTTGCATTAAAATCATTAGTATATGATTCTTTCTGTTACAAAAGTAGCTCTTAGAATTTATAAGAATAAATAACAGTTCAACATAATCATCTCGGAATAAGCCATATATCTTACATTACGTATTTTTTTCTTCTTACCGTAAACATTAAGGCGGGCAGCATGAGCCACAGAACCATGGTTGTTAGTCGCCCGACACTCGTACCGGCCACCATGTTCCACCCGCGCACTACTCAATGACAGGGTAGACAGCATATAGTTACTGCTGGTACCGAGCCCTGAGGGACCGCTCTCCCGCCCCTCCGTTATTATAGCCCTGCGTATATAAACATAAACTTCTAATCTACTCGATTTACTCAACAAAGTAGGTCGTGAAGTATGCAATTGGGAGCTTTATAGATATTGACAGACGCTCGGCGTATAGAAAAATATATTTTGCCATATTTTCCATTAATAAAAAAAGATTTAGTACTCACCCGTGATGTGACGGAATAGGCTGGCCATCTAAACTCCATCTAAATCGAGGCGGTGGTTCGCCAACAGCGGAACATTTCAAGGCAACTTGAGCCCCCGGTTGGACAGCCTGCTCGATGAAAGTGTACACCAATTCCGGGCGAGAATCTGTACAAATTGTTTAAATAAGAGAACATCCTACACTTATATAAAAAGCGAAGCATAACATACTCACCGGGGGATCGCTTTAATCGTTTTCGTTTGAAGGAACGTACAGAGCTCGGGACTGTCACTAACGAGCACCGTATGCCTGAAACATATATTTCTGTACACACGAGTGTGGAACAATAAAAAAAGTTTATCGGTTTTTCGTTCAGACTACTTTGATGTTGTTAATAGGTGTTGTCTGTTTAAAATAAACCTTTTAATGCTCATTAGAGAGCGACTAATTTATACAATAGAAATATAATAATATAAAAGTAACGAATGGTAGGTATTATACGCAATAAGATGCTTTAATTAGATCAATTCTTTTATCCATATGGAGACAAAATATTTCAATAGGATAGAGGCAATAGAAATTTATTTTTTGATGCCTTTGCTTTATTTTAAAATTGTTAAAGTGGTTGGGTAGAGGTGGCTTTCCTGATATAATTATCTTAAAGTAATATAATAAATTCAATTTACACAAATATATAGATTAAATTAGTTTATATTTTTATGTCACTTAGCAGAAGTATTCCAACTTGAGAACTGTTAACTCAAGTACAAACTTGAATTCCTTATTTATTACACATACTTTTCAGATCAAATACTTGAAAATCATAAGCATAAGACTTTTGTTTACCCTACCTAATGGTTCCATATCATTTGGTATCCATTTCACGTACAGATACAATAACTGTAGTATGTGTAGTAATGATACATAATATAATAGTGATACAGGTACATACGATTAGCATTAGTAAACATAATAGGGTCGGTTGAGTTCATTCCGTGAATCCCCAGAGGCGTAGTTACATGTTGCCACAGGTGTACTCATAGGAAATAACAATATGCTATGAAATATGAACAGTGATAATAGTCATATTCATGAACGTTAATCGTCTAAACTGTCCGTTTGAATAGCAATTTTAAGTATAATTTACTCTTTTATCATAGACTTTTTATCATATTTAAAGCGTTGTAATATAAATATAGAATGTAGAACTATATTTCGATGACTATAATTCATGCATAAAGTCAAGTGTTTTAAGAACCGAAAATTGTATTAAAAATAACAAAAGTCGAAAAATATAAAATTTCTGTAGTAAGCAATCATTATAGGTTAGATATTACTTAGTACAAAATTGTGCTTCGTTTCAAAATTACTTATTCATGAACTCATTCTTGGAAACAGGTCTTGGTCGCTTTAATTTTCGATTTAAAAGGCGAAAAAACCTTTAACGGACACGTTTAGAAAACCGCAGCTATCCTACACTACTGATACGGTGGGATCTAGAGAGTTCGACCGATGGGGGAGGGAGGATAAGATTTGATTTAAGCTTTTGCTTACATAATTTCATTCGGTTAATCTCTTCTATCGATTACAAATAAGGATGATGTGCCAAATTTGGAAATCATTTGAAAACATTGAGTTTAAATGCACTTTAATACTGGTTCTTGTTTATTAACCCTTATAATTATATGTAGAGGTCACTATAAACAAACTGCTAATACTACATTCTAAACAGTTGCAAGCAATGGTATTCAATACACTCATAAATAAGAAATTTGAATGCCCTAGTCCGTAGTATCTCATAAATTGATTTTGTATTATACATAACACCAGTTGGTAAACAAGTACAATTTTACCAAAAATAAAACCGACTTCAAGGTTCGACTTGATTTCTCTTGAATGCCATCATCAGATATTAATGTCCTATTTGTTTCGGAGTTTGGGTGTTTTCTATCTATAATATGTATGTATTTACAAAAATAAAAGTATTGTATTTGTATCAGTTGTCTAGTACCCCATAACACAAGCTCTGCTTATCTTGGGACTAGATGGCGTTGTGTGTTTAGATGTCCGAAATATTTATTTATTTATTTATACCTTATCATGGTACCATCGTTGGGACATTACCTTTTCATAAAAAAAAGAATCATCAAAATCAAAAAAATAAAAAAAAGGTAAAGAGAAAAATATATACGGTCGAATTGAGAAACCTCCTCCTTTTTTTGAAGTCGGTTAAAACTGACAAATCAACCGATCAAAGTGGCTTGCTACTACCAGTTTTCCACATCCATGCAAGTGACTGATTTACCATGCTTTAATCTTAAGATATAACTATGAATAAAAAATTTGTATTAACCATGCTGATATATCAACAGTAATACTAAGCACGTTCAATCTCTGTAGTCGTTTTTTACCGGAATTGAATAGGAAAAGTTGACACAATAATTTTTTACTGATAACAACTAGTAAGGGACTGCCAATATCTACACATGTTAGCAACATTTTAATATAAGTCTGACTGAGGTATAAAACCTTCTCCAGACTCCAATTTAAACGGAGTTAGCATAACCGTTCGTATTCGAGCTCTGAACAGAAACCCATTAATAATGGACATGTCTGAACGTGTCTAAACGACACTACACATATTTTATAAGCCAAATCAAATTTGAATCACGTATTTCATGAAAGCAGACATAATATCGCAGCGAAAGAGGTATTGCGTTAGCTCGCAATATTCGAGGTAAACATCGTAGGTACATAGTATTAAGTGATCGTTGAAAAATTCACTCAGACCCTCGTTTTACTATTCGTATTCGTTTAGAATTTATAACACAGTAAATCGAAAAAGCTAGCAAAAAATTTACAGCCGTGTAGGATACTGAATCGCTGAGATAAACCGTGGCTCGATACGACTCTTATCTCTTCTCATAAACAACGTATACTGGCTTTAGATAACGACAGCATTAAAACTTTTGTGTGCACATCATTTCACGAAATGTACTTAAGACCTTTTTGTAAACATCCCTTTTATGATTTTCGATTTATTATAAAAATCTTGACTAACTGTGATCGTGAAATCCTACTCATATTATAAAATAAAAAGTTTGTATGTATGGATGGATGGATAGATGGAACATCCATCTATCCATCTATCCATACTTACAAACTTTGTTACTCTTTCACGCAAAAACTACGGAACGGATTTGGATGAAACCTTGCCACGATAGCCGATATATACGTGGGCGGAGACGCAGGTAAAAACTAGTAAATAATATGATAGTAATAAAATACTAGTCTACATATTTCACTCTAAGGCTCTAAAGAAATACATTGAGAGATTATTTTTAAAAAGTGATGATATTCTGATTCATAAATCCTCAAAAACACCTAATCAAATTTCTGGTTGTTTTAAATCGCTCCCCCATGCCAACAGTCCAGTACCATAAGCAGTACATTTACAACAAGTGTTCTTCTATGACTAAAACAACTTAATCAACAATTAACAACATTAAAATTAATTAACAATCATGAGGTCTCGGGTTCGATTACCGTGTCGAACAAATGTTTGCATGATCTACAAATATTTGTTTCGGAGTTTTGGTGTTTTCTATGTATCATATGTATGTCTTTACAAAAAAAAAGTATAAGTATATGTATTTGTGTCAGTTGTCTAGTACCCGTAACACAAGCTCTGCTTAGCTTGGGACTAGTTAGAAATCCGAAATATTAATTTATTTATTTTAATTCAATGATTTAATAAAAAATTTTGGCGCATCAATGTGAAATTCATTTAAGTACCGCTCTAACTGGATTAAAGTAGAATCTAAATAACAACTAACAACAAACCCATTATAACGTGTGTCATAATTTGTTAAAAAGAATCCCTCGTCGTTTTATTCGGAATTTGCTTATTATAAAATAGACCAAAATATGAGATAAAAACTCTCACCAATTATTAATAAATTAAAATCACTATTCCTTGTTCCGTGTCAAATTAATAATTGTTACTTAGAAATCTCTAGGCACTCTACTCTAGGCATTTTTAATTAACCGACTTCAAACAAAGAAGAAGTAGGTTATCAATTCGACTGTATTTTTTTATGTTTGTTACCTCATAACTTTCAACTGGGGAAACCGATTTTGATGATTTTTTTTTATTTGAGAGCTGGCGCCTCCCGTTTAGTTCCATTTCAATTTGGTCCAGTTATTGAAGTCGGTTTTTTTTTATTATAATTTTTGATTATATATAGTAAAAACTACCTCTTGGAAAAAATAATCTGGGCTGGGCTTTCTAACAAGGAAAGAAAAATTATTTCAGTTTTCGAAACCCCAGATATGGAAAGGTTGCAAAAACAAAGGACATTTATTTCTTTTGAAAGATAAACGGTTAAAGTTTATTTATCTATTTTATAGTTAATTAAAATGGTAAAAACAAAACCTTTTTAAGTTGTATACGCTCTTTTAACATCACGCTACGGTCAATAGGAGACGCCGAGGTGAGGTACTAGTGGTTGCGTTGGTCAGCGATGAACGATATTATTGTGTTTTATTGCAACAAATTGACCGTACACATCTCGTACACGGCCGTAATAATAATCCACGTGTGTGTGTGTGTAATCCCCTTAAAAAACTCAATCAACAGATTGTGTTTTAAATGGAATTACATAAACATACACTTTTTTTACTCTGTGTTGGATCTTTTAATACCACTTTAAGTGGTATTCTACTTGTTGTTGTTGGCGGTACTAAAAGATCCAACACAAAGTAGAATGTTTCGGTACGAATACTGTGTAACGCAATGGTGAGATTACATTTTAACTTACGTAATACCGTAACGGAAATAACTCTGAGAAACAGTAGGATTGATAAGAAAGAAACAAAGAAGAAAGAAAAAATGATTAATCTGATATGCATAGGACAACACACGATTTTATACAGAGTTAAGGTAACGGAACACAAGCATTTAAAGCACCCTGTGCAATGGCGTCTACCGCGCCATTTCTGGCATTACCTGAGGTAGATGCCATTTCTGTCATATTGCTGTAGCCAGAATGAATACAATGCTGGTATTACGATAAGGCTCGCGTCTGGTGTCTCGGTCTGTAAATGTCAGGTTGTGTATATTTTTAAGTGTACATTATTTATAATGTGATATGCTTATACGTTCGCATAATTTTCGTGAAGAAGGGTACAAAGTTTTGCTTCACGTATTGTAATATTTAGATATACCAAGAACAAAATCATAAAAATACGGACTATTTAAACAAGCATCGTAAAGTGCCTCCGCGTTGCAAAAGGATGGCAGTATTACTTTAGTATGGCAATGTTAATGAAATCAGAAAAAGGTCCACCTTTTTTCACGAGAAGTTTCCTCGGTCACTCACCTAGTTTCTTAAAAACAAAACGAACATTCTGAATATATGAAACTGACGTTAAAAACACAATCATTAAAAGTATTAACGCTGTTTAATTAAATATGAAAGAATGAGTTCTGTATACAGAGTAATATTTCATGGAATTATTCGGCTTCTTATTTTTTTCAATAAACACAGCAGTAAATTTATTACTACTAGTAGTGGTCACCCACCTGTTTAAAATTTAATAATTTTTGTTTTTTTTAAACTTCTGCACTCCTCTATGTCAGTTTATAATCGAACGAACTTATTATTATAAAAAAATTTTAACCATACAAAATTTCGCTTAATTTTCGTAACAAAAAATTTTTGCTTTACGTATTAGACGATTTATGTTATATTATTATGGCCAAAATATTATCTAATCAAATTAAGTTTTAAAATAATTTGAAACCCAGTGCTTTAATCTATATAGTATTATATTTTTTTCATTGAAATTTAATAAAACGTTAATTAGGTCATTTATATCATACTGCATATAATCGGTATCGGTAATACTCAAGGTAATCGGATTAACTACTGTACATAATTATTCATATTATAAATAATCGGATGTATATTAAATACTACTCTGAATCGAATTCACAAATTAATCTATTTATACAAGGAAATATTACTATTCTGGCACTTGCTTTTGCGTTTGTATTTAAATATATTTTTATTGGACAAGTGTACACATTTCTTGTTTTGAGATTGCTGAATTAATGATTGTTTTATATTTTACTACGTAGTAAACCATCTTTTTTATTGAGAATAATGAAAAATATATATTATTTTGAATAAATTTGGCTTTTCACTTAACTAAAATAGGTACTTAAATCATAAATATTTGTTATATTTTTCCATTATTAACCACTGAAAAAATATGAAATAAATAGGGTATCATTATGACAACAACGAGGGTAATGCAGATATATGTATGTAATATGTGAGAAAAACAAAAACATATAAAAAAATTATTCACGAAGCGCACAGGTATTGGCAAAAAAAACAACTATCCCCACAGTTGCCTCAGTCTCATACCACTGCCACCCAATGACACCCACACCCACAAAGATGGACGCCAACGCGAGATATATCCGATGAACTATTCCAATTTTAAAAGTTCCTTTCGGCTAATTCAATCTCACTGAGAACCCGAAATAAATACAACAAAAATGTGACAATGAATTGACCACCTTAATGATTAGTTACAAAACTTAAAATAACTATCCCACTCGTGTTAAAGCTACAATTTGGATACCTTTTTTTTTGGACGTATTGCCTGATGGTAAGCGGTTACCGCCGCTCATGTACACTCGTAACACCAGAGGCGTTTGGGGTATGGGCTTCCGGTATCCTCACTCACTCAAGCGATATTTCACACCGGTTTTCTGTAAGGCCGTGGTATCACTCCGGTCGAGCCAGCCCTTTCATGACGAAGCGTGGCTCTCCCACGGAAAGTATTCTATCCATAATTATACCTATCGATCCACAAGTTATATTTAGATATAGGATGTATTTTTTATGATGCTAAAAAATGTATATGGTGTAAAAGTCTTTTGTATTTTCTGAGTATGATTTATTTTTCCTGGCCAAAAATAAAATAAAAGGTCGTAAAGTACAGACAACAAAAACCATTTGAAATATTATTTATTGGGGCGTAGACATGTTCCCGAAACGTCAGATATAAATATTCGGTGACGTGGTTTACAGATGCATACGAGCGTAAAATATTTATGAGGGCGCAATACGCTTGAATTGATCCAGACCTTACAGCCAGAGCTTCTACCGAAGGTCATAACTATATTTGCTAGCATATTTGTCTTCGTCATTTCAACAAAGAACATTACTCCCATTTCCAAACATTGTGGGTCGATACATTGTTCCAGAGATTTATGGGTTTTTGTTTTATTTTATTACAAAAGCAAACGGTAAGCACAAAAACGTTTTATGTAACTTCTATATTTTTGTTTGAATAATTTATACAATCGAGAAATCGAATCCAAATCTAAACTATTTTCATTTCGTAGGATGATGTATGTCATGCAAATAGATTATAATAATAACTTGAGACACGTCAAACACGACTCTCTGATCCCTAAGCTAGGCAACTATATTACTAAATGTATTTATATATATAGAATACCTTAGATTAATTACACCCTTGCGTGAAAGTCATTAGTTTTTGCTTATCATACTTTGTACAAGTACAAACGTCTATAAATTGTCGTCAATCTTTCTATTTCTAGGTCATAAAATTGGAGCATCTACATGCAGTGAAATAACACAGCAACGACCTCGAATCTGTGATATTTGTATTCGTATTGATCTACCATATGCCACCGTCATTGCAACTGGTCTGTACCTGCCTATGTAAATACCAATCTAGTGGATATACCTACTGTCATATGGTGTTCACATAAATCATTCAGTTTTACGTTTAAATATTTTGTTTCACACAAAGGCCTGCCAATTTATTACTACACCATCTAGTTGCTTTGTATCTTTTTAATCAATCTACGTGAGTAAAGCTCACATCCAATATATGATATCAGATTTTATAACAAAAATGTTTTTGAATTTTATTGAAGCAATTACGCGAAACTGTAATAAAGGTTTCAATATAAATTGCTTCGGTGTTTCTTTTGTGTTACATGAATAACATAAAGTGCTCTTATTTTAGTCTGTCTCCCTATTTTGTCGAATTTATTTTAATATAAAATGTTGAAGGGTGTCGCCAAATTTTTGTGTTAACCGTAATTTAATGGAACACTCTGGACAAGGGTAAGATCGTTCGTCCTCGAGGTGCCCTCTCTGTCACAAAAAATTTACTCCTAATTATTATTTTGATGTATAAATCGAATATCATCGAAGACCTTGAAAAGAAGTAAAGTATTTTCTGAAACATTTAGTATCTATGAAACTTTCCGTAATGGATTTCGGATTGGGTTTCATTAAATATTCTTTGACGGAGATACCTACTTACTATAATGTATGCATTCATATAACTGTAAGTTTAGATTGATTTTTAAATATAAAAAGATGAAAATTAAGCACATAAAATATGGCGCTAAACGGTTAATATTATGCCTAAAAAAGTTTCAAGAACAGTAGTATATCCAACGGAATTCTAAAGACTCTATTGTAAATTTAGCAATCCATACTTTCTTACTTACTTAATATTATAAATTCTAAAGTAATGTTGTCTGTCTATCTATCTGTTACGCTTTCAGGGATAAACTGCATCGATTCCAATGAAATTTGACATGGAGCACTTTGGATACTTAAGTCAAATTCACGCGAGTGGAGCCGCTGGCAAAACCAGTTTACTATAACTTAACAACATAAGGACATTACGAAAGAATTTATTGTTAAAAAATGCAATGAACTCAGTCATTATTAAATTAAACTGACCTAACTTATGCTAGCATAAGTTAGGTTTAGTTAGGTTTTGCATATTATATGTTAGATTCAGTTCCCCTTTAAAGCTTTAGCTTTAGTTATTTGTGGAGTCAAAGATCGGTTTTAATTAGAAATGTCGTTTCGTTTGAAAAGTTTGTCGGGATTTGAATGGTTGCGCCGGGTTCACTCTTTTTTGGCATTGTCGCTAAGCCAATTTGATTACGTCTGTTTTAAAAGGAATGACGAAGGTTTTTAATAACTAAGAACAATATCCCAATGCCGCAAAGTCCCAATGATTCAAAAGCACTAGCCCACCATGGTGTGGGTCACCATGCTGCATTGTTGCATTGTCTGTATTCGCAGTATGGTGACCACCACTCTTGAATTCTGCTTATGCTTTCCATCACGCTGAGTAGTCATTTTGGCAGAACCAAACATAAAAAAAATATTAATCTGAAATTTACTGACTTTGGATATTATCTTATGTAGATGCATCTCAATAGGTCGCCATAGTGTGAGTCACCATGCTGCATTGTCTGCATTTGCAATGAGTATGGTGACCCCAACTTTTGGATTCTGCTCATGCAAAGTCTACTGTGCCTGATGGAAAAGTCACAGTAGACTTTGGTAGGCTCAAATATGTAGATATCATACTAATATTATAAACGCGAAAGTTTGTAAGGATATATGTGTGATTGTAACACTTTCACGCAAAAATTAGTGAACGGATTTAGATGAGACTTTACAGTAACATAGCTAAAACATCAGATGAACACAGAGGCTACTTTTTGCCGCGATAATCGACATACACGCGGGTGGAGCCACGGGCAACAGCTATTATGTGTATAACAGTAAGTTCTCTGCTTTTGCATATCAGCCGGAATTTCACAAGCGTAACATTCAGAAAATCGTAAAAACAAATTAAAGTAAGCATGTGTATTTGTACAATAACAAGCAATAATGATCAACTGGCTTACGTAATAAAAATAAACTAATAAGAAAATTTCGCACCAATTTCTTCAGAGCCTGCGTTAGACCTTATTTTTCTCTGTGAGTGACTGCGAAATTTATGAGAGACCCCAACGCAATAAAATACCTTGCGAGAAAATGAAGGAGCAAATCGCAATATATTTGTTTCTTGGTGGCTAGAGGGAGACCGTTTTAGCCATCTGCGGGGAAAATGTATTTTATGGAAACACTCTATGTCTTATGAAGTCCATTCGTTTTGTTTTATAAAACAGATACCTCCGTTTGAATTATACTCATTTCATATTACTTTTTGTGTCTTCTGTGTGCTTAATCAACTGAACTTTATCGTGATATTGTAGACTCAAAGTTTTTTTAAAACTCGCCGAGGGAGGAAAATACCAATTTTTTTTTTGTTTTGAATTGTGAACTTAACTAATAAGATCATACAGACTAATAGATGGAGACAGAAAAATAGTAGCTGTATTGCTAGTGATGGTTAATTTAGAAATTAAAATTACTTGTAAACTGTCAAAGTACTTGCTCAATTTCTTTCCATATCATACCGAAGTTAACATACTCTAAGAGTTGTTAGGGGGATTTAGGACAATTTTATGATTTATAATAAATAATCCTTTATTTATTCTAACTCCTTTATTATGATAAGGGCTAGCTTATGTAGTTGTGGCGATAATTCAAACACAAATTAAAAAAAAAACGATTATAGACTTTGTACAAAACAGAAAAATATTTATAGAATATAAGCCCTTATTTAAAAAAAAAGCTTCTAAAAAAACAAACAACACTCAAGTTAACGAAGTGGTATATGAGATGGGAAGAAATAACCAAAAATATACTTGTGCTTCCATGTGAATCCAGGTAAATCTCCTGGGGCTCATTTGTACAAATAATATCCCTGTATTATGGCGCGCTTTCCAAGGAAATATCACAAATATATATCATTACTCCACATCAAATATTACTTAGATAAAAAATTCTTGTTATTTGAACATCCAGGTAATGGTTGTTAAGGTTTATTATATATTCAAGCAACAAGTTGTAAATACGAAATTGTATAGATCTATAGATATAGACTAAGATCCTGTAGCTTTGCGTTCCATGAATGTTTTATAACTGTAGGCAGAGCTGTCCTTTCCTTGAGAGATCATAAATTATTTACTTACTTCGTAGGGCACGATTGTACCTATTGTATTTGTCTGTTTACCGTTTTGCATAATCAATAATTTCTGTATTCCACAAATTTAATTAATTATCGTCATGTACTTGCAATGCTAAATTTTATATTTTCTTTTGTTTGCTTTAGATTATGTTAATATTAGCAATATAATTTTCAACTTTCGACTTAACTGTTACTACTATAATTGGAATATTAAAATCGAACCTTAATATAAATGTGGCAGTAAAATAAAAACCAGGACCTTAAAATAAACAATGCACTCAATCAGTAATTAAATACTGAAATAATGTTAAAAAAAACAAAAACGAATTAATATATTTGAGTGATTAATTACATTTGCATATTTTGACAGTTTTAAAATTAGGAGTAACAAGTTGAATCCTCAATTTAGTGTGTTGACTAGAAAAGGAATAGATAGTAACCCCTTTATTCAATTTTTTTAACTTTATGCAATGGTTATGTCTTACTTTCCACTTTAAATCTGTAAGCTTAAAGTTCAAAGTAACTCAGTACTGTTGCTTAAGGTTAAATACGTTATGAAGAAAGAGGTACATAAGAATAATAATTATATCAATGGACTATAGTACAGGACTTTTCAACAAAGGGTATTGTGTGTTTTATGGCATAGAGAGTAAGCGAGCAAACGGTCCACTTTATGATTGGTGACTATCATGCCCAACTACACTTGCACCTCGAAATTCCTTAGTGCATAACTGACTTCTTAGTCTCCCTAAGGATTTATAAGGAAGGGTTTAGGATTTTAGGAATTTAGTGACCACTCGACAAAAGCAACAAAAGACCACCGTCTTCAATGAAGTCGTGGTAACACTAAATCCAGCCTTGCTCATTTATTTTAGACTAGTTGCTGCCCGTGGCTCCGCCCGAGTGTATGCCGGTTATTGCGGCAAGTAGTAGCCTATGTGTTATTCTGATGTATAAGCTATAGTACTGGAAAGTTTCATACAAATCCGTTTAGTAGTTTTTGCGTGAAAGAGTAACAAACATCTATCCATCCATCCATTCATTCATCCATTCGTCCATTCATACTTACAAACTTTCGTGTTTATAATATTTGTTTTAGTCTAACACATTTTAGTTGGCAACGTTTATGCAAATCCTCTAACCTATGCTGTATGTTGACGTCATACGATACTTCATACGTAGCCGAAATTTTTATGGGTAAAGGTTATTATTACATTATTATATACGTTTCGCCGTATCACTATTCAACGATGAATGTTGCCAGTAACATTGTTAGCTACTTTTTATATGAGTAGATTCCACCTGAGATTGTTTTGGTACTTTTGTTTATAAACATGAGAAAAATACTCGTACTATTACGTAGAAGTTCTTACCAACTATTTCATAATCATAATTGCTTTTGTAAAATCTACAGATACGTAGCCATAAATATATTTTGCTGACCTTTATTGGATGCACTGACTATTTTTTATAATTTATGTCATAACCATATTTTATATTATGCGGTATTTTGATGCAAGTTAGTTAGATATTTTAACGTTAACGGTCTTTCTACAACCTCTCGGTATCGCCTAGTACTTGCGTGATGGAGGTCTGATTGTAGACCCCGAATAAGTACACGAAGTTGAGCCGTATTGTAGTAAGTAGACTTAAAGCTATCCCAAGTTCGTTTGAGAAAACTCGGAAAAAAAGGAAATAAAAGCAAAGTAAACTGGATATTTTTCCAAGTCGCGGTAGAAATCTTATAACAAATGCACTAAGTCACCGACACTGCAGTTATCATTTGCGGACACTGCACGTAGCTCTACCGTTGCGGTTAACCATTTTATTTATAGTCTGTCTTGTTGTGACGCTGGCTATATTTTCTCATAGTCAGCTTACCTTGCTTGCTTTATAATCCTTTTCACGCCCATTAAGTACTATGTTTTTAAATTCTCATACTTAAAAATGATTGATTTTAAATTAAATTATAGTCTAAAAACTTACTTTGACAGCAAATTAAACTGAAAAAAAGACAATGGAAATTCTGATTGTATTTGAATTCTCAACAATAGAAGTGTTTCTCCTAATGACACTTTCAATAAAATTATGACAGTATAATTAAAAATGTAATTATGTTAACCTTAAAAATAATGCTAAGGTTTATTTTAGTTCGAAGATAACGAATTAGACCTAAGGTTGCAATAGACTTAAAGTCCACTATTAAACACACATTATTTCATAAATGCTGAAAATTTCTATGTGCATGCACAAGCAAGAAAGAAAAAGTAATTAAGTTTTAGGTTGTCGTGGTCAAGTTTCAGTGTTTATTTATACGGTGTCTAACCCAATCTGTTGAACTCAGTAAAACGAATCATACTCACGTCAATTCAAGAATAGAAAAATTAAAGAGAAAGTTTCCATTCGATACAATAGAAGTATTAATAATTATGATGATAAGCTAAAATAGTTACAAGTGCAGCTTGCGTTACAGTGGCTTCAATTAGCGGTAAATATCTATAACTGTTCATTGTTCATCCCACTGATTCCAAAATGCGAATTAATACACCGAACTAAAATATGTTTTATAACTATAGATGACTTGTTAGTTAAATTGTATGCACATAAATTTAGAAATGAAGGAAATTAATAGTACAATTATATTTTTTAAGATTTTTTGTTCAAAAAAAGAAATATTTTTGTAAGTATTATTATATATTTCGAAATAATCATTCCGAATGGTTCCTAAACTTAAAAAAATAACTTTTTTTTAAACGGTTTATTGAAAATAATGTCCTAAAAGCTAAAACATAATTCGGTAGGTTCCAGGTTCCAGACATCACACCCTTCTATCCCTCATTAATCGAAGGCATTGATCAGACAAAAAAACAAAATCGTTGGGTGTAGTGTAAACTGAATTGATCGAATGGAAACACGGGCCGAGATTGTTCATAGTAAACTGTGTTCTAATAGTCAATCCCTTTCGTTTGATACCCATATTGAGGTAGTCGTGACAAAATGTGTTAACCGCCATCTTGGATTTATAATGAAACAGAATTTATTTAATTGTATTGTCACTAGAACTAAAGGCGTGTACCAAATTTCAGATCAATCTGTCAACAGGAAGGAGGTCAATTTTCAATTACTAGATTTGACCCAAAGAAACAAACAGGACAACCTAAATAAAACCGTTTAAAAGTCGAAATGGAGATTGGAATTGCTTTCCTGTTCGTTTCTGAACTATTTTTTGTTTTCATACCCATGTCACATTACTAGTAACTTGGATAAACCATACGTATACTGGTATAAATGCACATTAGTTTTTTTTTTAATGTTAATATTTTATCAAAGAATAAAGGAGCAGTATTAACACCATTTTTCTCTACGATACAAACACAATAATCTGATGTAGGCCAATGTTCATGGATTTATATGAATGGATACCCATAAACATTAATGATGATAAATGATAGTTCTACCTTTAGTGGTACCGTCTCTATCTGAATATAAATATTTTAATAATAAATGTTTCACCTTAAAATCGAAAAACTACAATAGTAGGTATTTTATGATTTTAGAGATCTGTAAATTTACATTTGACAATATTGTCTTTATTATAAAAGTATACAACGTAGAAATATCGCTATTAATTAAATAATTGTAAGTAAAGAAATGTGTGTAGAGCGCACAGCTGCAGATGATGTATGTAGACTGCCAATATCCGGGATAGCTGACACTCTTCGGGGAAGCTTTCGTTCTGCAGTGGACGGTGATAAGTTGATTGAATGAAAGAACAATTTTGTAAATATTTAACTTTGAAGTTTGTATTATTAATGTGAACTGTTTACTACAAAACGAACCCTACGATTATTGTTTTAAATTACTATAATTTCAATCCATACTAGTATTATACATTCAAATGTAACTCTGTCTATCTGTTACGCGTTCATGGATAAACCGCTGAACTAATTTAAATGAGTTTGGGTTTAGAGATATACATATTGGACCTAGGAGTTGGACATGGGCTACTTTTTGTCGCGATAACCGATATACATACGGGTGGAGCCGCGGATAAAAGTTAGGAACCTATATATTAATATGTAAAGCAAAATCTTTGTACCCCTTTTTACGAAAATAATTTAAACAGAGGAATATGAAATTTGGTACGGTTATAGTTTATACAGAGACGGAGCGCAGAAAAGCCAAAAAAATCAAAGAAAAAAATAATAAATGACTTATGGTCGAATTTCGATTGCTGAGCGACCACTAGTTAATATAAAACTTCCAAAATCAACAGTACTTACTATTTAAAAGCTACCTCGAACAAAACTAACGTTTTATTTTCTAGTTTCTTCTACGTCCGAGCGTCCCCTTTGTTAATGCGTTGTGCTTAAATTGAATTTTATTGCATACGGATTTATGTTGGTTTTATAGCAAGCCGTAAAAGTCGGTTCTAGCAGATTTATTAAAATAATTTCGGTTTAGTTATCGTTTGGATATTACACGGACCGTTTAATGCCAAATTTAAACACAATTTCGGACGACAGTTGAAATACGATCACTTAACAAGTCAGTCTAAATAAATCTCATTCATTCAATAAATGCATTCGCAGTATGGTGACCACCACTCTTGGATTCTGCTTACGCTTTCCCACCAGGCATAGTAGAGTCATTTTGGCAGGGCTAACATAAAAAAAACTCATTGCAACTTCGTTTGCGTCTTCTATTGCCCGTAGCGTGATAATTTTCCCCCGTTTTCGAAACATTTTTCATTGGTGCTCAAATCGGACCAGCGGTTCCTGAGATTAGCGTGTTCAAACAAACAAACAAACAAACTCTTCAACTATATATATTAGTATAGATTTAGTCAACAAATTTCTTCATAAAATAAAGTCGCTAACCATCGTATGTATGAGATTTACCCCTAGTAATTCACATAGTTTTAAATAACAGTTTCTACTGCAGTAAATCTGTTCATCAGAGAGAAAGAACTTGAGAAACGGCCTTTAATAGTTCACTGCTGGACGCATATAGATCGCTCTTTAGAAAAGAAGTTTTGGCCACGTATATTAATATAGGGTTTGTCTCAAATTTTCCTTGTCTCCTAGTCCTTGTTCTCTAAGTCGACTCTTGCGAAACTCACAGGATCACACCAGAAGAAGTAGTAGAAGTAACACTCCATAGTCTTACTATGTCATGAAACGGATTTTGATTACAATTACTGATAAATTAATATGTTTCAAATGAACCTAAGAACAATTGAACGACTGTGACATAACAACTCTGAGTAAATAAATGTAGGAACGTAGAAGGAATAATCATAAAAACGAACACAAATATACACATAATTTACACAAAACCATTAAATACAAAAACGAAATGATCTAAGAAAAGTGTTCGAGAGAAACATTAAAACGGATCTCATAAAAGTAAATAACTTCTTTTGTGTCGGAATACCTTTGCCTCACGCCACCTCATACTTTTCTTTAGGGTATTATGTGTGTGAGGTTATGACCCACATTATATCCATTACGTATATAATATACATTACGTATATAGTCGAGAATAGACCTCCGCTACTGTTCGGGGATATTTAAGAGCAAATATGATGACGCCACTTACACCTATAGCTAAAAGTTGTTCAAAAGAACTTGATATTTTAACATAGTAGATATTGAATTGAATTTATTCATTTTAAAGAATGATGCAAAAAATTGTGATACTTTAGTTTTTTCAAATATTGGATGAAGTCAGCACATTCCATTATGGAGAGCCTTGGATGAGGTCTGTGTTTAGCGGTGGACATTTTTAGAATGAGATGATGATAGTTTTAAAGGAAATGAACTGTGATGTTGACGAAAATGTACAAAGAACTAACTACAAACAATTTGAAAATTACATACAGTACAAAATTGTGTATAAAAGAAGTATATGCACTTTTTCGCTAGAACGGAAAAAAATTAATACTCTTCCGAAACATAAAAGAAGACTAAAGTGTGTCAAACCGAAAATGTTTTATGAGCACACTTATTCGTATTACTTTATTAATATTTTTAACAAGATATGAACATTTTTGTGATAGTTCTATCACTATTTAATATATTTTACTTAATGTTAGGTCATTGGAAATGAAAAGACTTATATATATAAATTTAAGTATAATGTTTCTAGTTTGCTTCATAAAAAGCGTTTTCAATTCTTCATTCAATTCAAGCAAATACATTGGAACAAACTATACGACTTGATTCTGTCTCCCAAAATACAGGCTATGTCTAACTTGGGAATCAGTACCGGTGTCTATTTATACACAATCAAACTGTCAAGTGTTTCTTTTGCATTGCTTGATTTCAAATGTTAAGACTTCGGTGTGAAATAAACATATTATTAATATACTATTCTACCAAAACTATGAAGAAAACAATTCAAATCTTAGTTCAACAATATCTCAAGTTAATTAAAGTTATAAGTTTTGGGTACGTACCATTGTTCTGACGGACACCGGAGAGAGCAAAGTTCACCACATCACATGCCAACTTGGCACTTACAAATTTAGTGCTGTGGAACTCGATGGAGTGTTTATGTCTGAAACAAAAGTGTGTTCATTCATTATTTTATATAACAGCAACAATCACTTAAAGGTTTCTTGTAATACCTATTTCTTGTATTATGATGCTTCGACGATGAGGTGAGACCAGAAAATAGATACAATTAAAATAGAATCTTGATAACTTTTTTTACAACCAATTACAATAGGTAAATAGGTTATAATTTAGTTTATTATATCTCGAAAGGTTGTGAACTCTATCTCTTAAACTGGACAAAGCATTTGCCTTGAGAGGTAATATTGTTCGTGTTAAAGTATCAAAACCACATGGAATCTTGAACTGAAATTAATTTTATACTTCTCATAGGTACCCGTATTGTACTCAAGCATTGTATATTTACTTATGTACTCATCTTCCCATTTGTATTAAGAGCATATTTATGATTACAACCCACTGTGACCTATTTAAGCAAAACCTTCTAGGATCCTTAATGTTTCTTATTTTATGGCTGAGTAATGTTTTTCCTAAGTGAAGTAATTTATTTGTTTGGTCCACATAGCCGTCGGCAAGATATAAAAATCAAATGAATCAACTCAAGGAAATAATGGAGATAAGAGAAATAAGACCGAGGTATATTTAATAAAGTTTTAAGTATAACATGGGATATTCTGTTAAAATATAAATTGTATCATTCGTTTGGCGACATCCTGGCGACAAAGAAAGCAATTCAATTTATTAAATGTAGAAAATTAAAAGGCAGTAATTTGGGTCTTTTTGTTTGATGTACAGCCACATCGCAGTCGTGCTAGGGAGGGACACAAGAGCCTACCAATTACGCCCCACAGGGGACTGAATAACGAACTGAAATTATTTTCCTCGAGCTCGCCTTTTGCTCGAAACCTCTACTAATTGCTTTCCTACATATGTTTGTATGAAAAAAGTGAAGAAAAATGTACGTAGACTCCTAATTTATTTGGGTAGTATAATGTATCTATCCATGATGTCCCTTATTAAACGGACATGCTTTCAGTAAGTAGCTACAGCGTTGGACAGTTTAGATTAAGCAAACAACGTGTTTTTGGTGAAATAAAAGTTAATTGATAGATGTATTATATTATCTCTGGTTTACAAAAGAAATGTTAATAGGAACTCAAATAGATTACCGTGCTTAAACAAAAAAAACTTTCAAATAATAATGCATTTGTACCAAGTAAATTAAATGACTTGCTTCACAGCGTCTGCGTCTCTTTCCAATCATGTAATTCATCATGAAAGTAGGTTAGATAGTTTCTTATCATGAAAAATAATTTGACACGAGAATTATGTATAACTAGCGTCTGTCTGACCGCGCCCGCGTTAATGTCCGTTAAGGTCCGTTAAGGTCCGTTCATACAGGTCGGAGAGCAAATTTTTATCACATTGGAAACAGAAGTTTAAGTAATTGTAGTAAAGTTAAATTTTTGCATGTGCACTTCTTTTGTAATTCAGAAAGATTGGACGCGCTTCGTGTGAAATAATACGAGGAGTCAACCGAGGCTCCAATTGTGTGATCTCTTTCAGCCGGTCTATGTGAAATAGTTGGTGGCTCCACTCCGGCTAATTCCAAGCGTATACGATCCGGTCTGTGTGAAAAGAAAAAAGCGGGCCGATACTCTCCGAGACGGTCTGTGTGAACTGACCCTTATCGTGGTAAAGAGTAGCTTATGTACCTTCGTCAAGAATAAAAGTATATTCATGCCAAATTTCATTGAAATCTGTGTAGTGGTTTGGCAGTGAAATTGTAACAAACAGACAGATAGACAGACAAGCCGGCTCGACCGGGGCGGTACTTCCCTCGCACAGAAAATCAACGTAAAATGACAGCGATCATGCTGTCGTGTTTCGTTGGTGACTGCGAGACCGGAGGCCCAATGATGCAGAAGCATCACTAGCCCGCCATGGTGTGGGTCACCATGCTGCATTGTCTGCATTCGCAGTATGGTGACCACCACTCTTGGATTCTACTCATGCTTTCCATCAGGCAGAGTAGAGTCATTTCGGCAGGGTCAAACATAAAAAAAAAAAAAAAAAAAAAAAAAAACCGATTTACATGCAAATTTATAATATATGTGCTACGGGCAACGTGATTAACTGGGCATAAGGACCGGCCATTATTAATAATGCCTAAGAGCGTCGGGCAAAGTGATTAATTTATCACTTTAACCGGCCATTATTAATACTACCTGACGGCTCGTAGTTCATTTAAGAACTCAATGTTTGGGATAGCTTTAATATATTACTTGGACCGGGCGGTATGAATAATTACCGACTTGTAGCCGAGCAATCTAATAAACTGGGCCGCGGCCGTGCCTTGCTGTACTGTTATGGTTTATGGTTTAAAACACTACAGTTCACCTATTTTATTACTTTGCCCAAGATAGGTTGGGCATTATTCATAATGACCAAGAAAAGTGATTAATAATTCTGTTTTAATCACATTACCCAATTAAGTCGGGCATTATGAATACAGACCGGCCATTATGAATAGTGCCCGGACTTATCAAATTGCATGTAACATATTCATTGTTTCAACCGTTATGGTGCCAATTTCACTCGAATACAATGCCAAACTTGTCGATTTCGTAAATCCCAAAGTCGTTGGTAAGCATAGCGGCACAAAACTACCAATACCAAGTATACACACACCTTGTTACATTTTTCTTTGTGTTTAAATTAAGTTATAAACGTCCATTTTTCTGTCCTTTAATTCTGTAAGGTAAGTGACCACCGGCGCTCAAAAAATTTGTATTTAAAGACATCGTTTAAATTTTAATTTCATTCATTCGTTTAATTTGAGTGCCTTGGTGAATGTCGGGTTCGATTCCCGCGTCAGACCTGTTTGAAGGATCTTTTAGAATTTGTTCCTGTTTTTGAGTTTTTTCTGTTTAAATTGAGAATTGTATTTATAAAAAAGTGTAAGTATTCTATCAGCCAATTTAGTTTTTTTTAGGGTACAAACTACAACAAGATACAAGCTCTGCGTAGTTTGAAAGCAGAGTGCATTATAAGTAATCTGTCAGTAAGTTTTAGTTTCGAAATTTTAGGTCCTGAAAATTAAATATATCGATACAAATAAATAAAATTGGAATGTATGTTTGTAATATTAAAATAACAGCTTTTTAATCAATGCATGTGTATGTATACACGATACATATACCAAAAATGTAGTTAAAAAGATTTTTGTCTGTCTGTCTGTCTGTTTGTTCCGGGTAATCTCTGGAACGGCTGGACGGATTTTGACGGGACTTTCACTGGTAGGTAGCTGATGATCCGGGGAATAACTTAGACTTAGGCTTTTTTTAGACTAACTTTGTCCCGCGGCGTTACTCGCGGTACAGCATTAACCGCGGGTAACACCGCGGGGTTCAGCTAGTTGTATATATAATATATCGGTTAGACATCTCGCGGTGCCAGTAAAAATAAAAAAAAAACATCCAAACTCAATGTACAAGAATTAAACTCACTTGTAACTATTAAACTATTTTACACCTGTTTCGCCTTATGGCATTCTCAAAGGTTAAAGAATGCCATAAGGCGAAACCAGTCAGATGTAAATTTAATAAAAATAGTGGAATAAGTACAGGTGAGTTTAATTCTAGAATATATTAGAACAAGTTCCATCAAGTACCGACAATCGAGGCTATAAATCAATGTACAAGGTTTAAGTAACTACAACTGTACAAGTAACTACATATGCAGCTGCAATGAACCTCTAAGAATATGTATTGATACAAATATCATACACGTCACCTTTTATTATAACTCTAAATAATAAACGTTTTCCCAAAAAAGCCTATATAAATTACTTTAACAAATTTATTGCATCGCCTTAAAACCAGTAAATGTTAAGTGTACAAAAGTTTAAATAATAAATAAATAATAATAAATAAATATTTCGGACATCTAACACACAACGCCATCTAGTCCCAAACTAAGCAGAGCTTGTATTATGGGTACTAGACAACTGATATGAATACTTATATACTTTTTTTTTGTAAATACATACATATTATACATAGAAAACACCCAAACTCCGAAACAAATATTTGCAGATCATACAAACATTTGTTCCGACCCGGGAATCGAACCCGAGACCTCAAGAACAGCAGTCGCGTACGCTACCACTGCGCCACCGAGGCAGTAAATGTGTATTTTCATTCTGAAATGACAAGATTTATTTACTTTTAATAGGCAGTTGTAAGTGGAAATATGTAAATAAAGAAAGTTTGTGTCGTTGAACATTCGGATATTACAAAGTTTGAGGGCGACAGCGAACGTCTCGCACAACTTATCAACAACTTTTATTGTGATTTTATTCAGACGAATGAGGAGCTATAGGAAATCCCTCTTTAACACCAACTAAGTAGCTAAGTTAGAGTTGCTTGTTTAGTTCTTCTCTATTTATTGTGGACATGTTTACTTTTGGAATTCCATTTCGTCTCCCGTGAGGAACTTGTTGAATAAATTCGGTAGCACTTTAAAAGGAAGACGGTTTGTTGAAAGTAGTCTTTTGTAAAGTTTAGCTAATCTTACTAATGTTATAATATGTGAATGTGACTTTATTTTGCTTATTTGTAAAAATGCCCTGCCTAAGTCGTTGAACTATGAAATTTTGCGGGCACGTTGCTAGGGATATTTATTATTTTCAGAAGTTATATTGCTCCTGAGAGACAACGAAATAATAATCAAATCCACGTTTAACATTACTGGTAAAAGCTAGTAACAGTACTAAGAAGTTTACCAAAATATAATGTGATTCTCGAAATGTTATTATTTAAAAAAAAATAACTCCCGGACTAAAAATATTTCCATGTCGAAGGCGATAATATAAATATACAGGAAATGTACAAAAACTTCCAGACTCAGTACAACAATTTGTAGACCACAATTTTTTTTTCCCATAACACAGCGAATAAAGCCTAACCATCATCAGCTGCTTGCCAGTGAAAGTCCCTTCAAAATCGGTCCAGCCGTTCCAGAGATTACCCGGAACAAACAGACAGACAGATACAATTTTTTAACTACATTTTTGATGTTTGTACCGTGTATACATACATAATGCATTTAGTAAAAGTGGTTATTTTAGTATTACAAACAGAGACTTCAATTTTATTTACTTGTATAGATTTATAATGATATCTATAAATAGCTCTTATCATAAGCAATGCAAGGAAGTGAATTCTGCAAATAAATTAAAATCAAATATTTACCATTTCCTAAAAAGATGAAATATGGCTATAATTTTTAAAAGAAAATATGAAAACACAACTTTTCCTTGCCCCCGTAATGTTATTACATTTAGGCTCTCGGCAAACCTGTCGAATCATAGGTAATGGAAAGAAAACATTATATGGGTATAACTTTTAGTCGAGGGCCGGTTAAGGAAAATATTTGTGCACAATATAGGTGAACAATTTTACAACGTTACAACGAAAAAATAAATACATCCACCATACGTTATACCACAGAACAAACGAATATATACTTAGAAATGGTGTCGAGCAGCAAATGCAAGGAACACTGTGTCGCCTAGACGCACACATTAACGATCAATAATATTAAACACACATAAAGAAGAATATCCTGATTCGTCCACTTACAATGATAATTAATACAACCTTATGCCTTTCAACTAAGGTAGGGTTTCACTTGCATATTTGTGTTTGTAGGCAGTGTCGCCGAATACTTTAGGGATGTGGTGAATTTGACATTTATCGAATATGATTATGTTACAATAATTTTTAAATTAATTATTTATTTGACTGATACTCTGATATCCTTTCATTCTACTTTATAATTTTTTGTTGCAAAACATTGCAACTCCCTTATCTGCCCAAAATAAGTTATATACTTGTGTATTTAGGTATATTTCAGAAACTTTAAATAAATAAACCTTAAAAAAGACTGCGCATTTTACAACAATACATTTATTCACAAATTGTTGTTCTGAGTCTTGGTATACTTTCTGTCAATTTCATGTAAATTTGTTAAGTCCCCGGCGATACAGGATAGATTACAAAGGCAGGGGTCGTCTTTAAAAAAAAAAATGGTTACACAAATTTCTTTTGTATTTCAAACAATATTTTACATAGTTAGGATGTATTACGGGAAGCCGTTGGATTAATAACTAACCAACATAAATTACTTAAAATATGTCACGTTTATTATTTATTCAAAAGTACTTACATACTATCTTTTGTTTATTCAAATCTGTTTTATTTCTCTGGTGTCTGTAAAATTTATATACCAAAATTTTACAGCCTCCGGAGAAATAAAACAGATTTGATTTGTAAAATTGTTTTTTTTAAATATATCTTCAATATAAGTTTCTATAAAAAAATTTAAGCGATTAAACAAAATCATATATTGTTTTAAAAATCGGATAGTAAACATAAAATCTCTATAAAAACCAATGTCATCAAAAAGTTTAATAATACGATATCGATTGAATTTGTTACATCCCTATGGCACGTAATTGTAAACATTACTTTTACTAAGTATGTTCGTACCAAATGTTTTGAAATATTCCCGCAGAAAATGCAGTTCATTGCTTGCTCTCTTGGCAACTATGCAAATCATACTTAATTTTAATACGTAATGTATGATTTTTTTAATAGATTAGAATATAACGGTTTGCATGTGTATTACATAATACTTTTTAGTTTTTTGTTGATATTGTTTAAAAACAAAAGTTTTTAAACTTACCGATGATACGATATGTTTCCTTTGAGTAAATTGTAGTCCTTGTTTCGTTTTCGGCACGTAATTATCGCACAGCTCGGCATAGCAATAATTTTTTGCGCAGCTACGTTCCCGACGAAAGTAATACGTGTATTAAAGCGTTCAGTTGATGCCAGTAGAGACATTAGTGACATCGGTGCTTAACTGCGGCGCGCCTGACCCGCCTACATCGCATTTCTACCTTTAATTCTCCTCTTCTGTGCGTTATACAAATAGGGCGTTGTGATTTAGGTAACATGTGAAATAGTTATAAGATATATTATTGAGGATTTTCGCTATTAAACACAAATCGTTTCTCTGAAATACACAGTTTTATTTGACACACTTTCACTTTTACAATGTTACCACAAATTAAGATTATTACTTTTTTATCTCACCTGAAAATACAAAGAAACGACATTACTTGGATATTGTGAAACAGACCCTTAAAGTTCACTAATATCCTCCTCAATTATATCCTTTCATTTATCTTTCTACAAGTTTTTTTATAACAATAAAATCACATTATAATCTGAACATTCAATTTAATGAAATGTCATTTCATTACATAGTTTTACTAAAAAATTCTCACTCTTCAAACATTTACACACACTCACCCACGCTTTACATAACGTTGGTCTGTGACAGGTATTTTTGGTATGTAACTATAAATATTAAACCAATACGTTTACCTTAGGATTAAAGAGTTTAACTAGGTATGTGTTACCAGATAAAAACGGACAATTCAGTCATTCACAGTACTGTTCATCTGGTGACGCTGACTGTCAAACCAGCTTCCTTGGTTTAGATTCTTCAGAATAAACAATGATGTGATAAGCAAGATTATTTATCCTGTATTTAACTGTATATTGTTTATAACATATGTGTATTTTTAGGGTTCCGTATCTCAAAGGAAAAACGGAACCGTTATAGGATCACTTTGTTGTCCGCCTGACTTTCAAGACCCTTTTTCTCAAGAACGCGTGGAGGTAACAATCTGAAATTCATATCAACTGACCCTTAGATGTGTGAAAAAAATAAAACTTTTAAGACAACGCAGTCAAAAGATACAGCCGTTTATACTGCAAATTTTCGACACTCACAAAAGAATAAAAAACCTACAAGGTAGTTCATGTGAACTCAGCATCTTCAAACTTGGTACGAAGCATTGTCTTATAGCACAGATAAAGGAAGAATGGCGAAAAATATAATTATTTAGTTACATCATATAATGTACCTACAGGTTTGTTTGGAACCCTCGGTGCGCGAGTCCGACTCGCACTTGGCTGGGTTTTTAAATTTAAAGTACGTTTACCAGCAACCGGTGACTATAGTACAGGCTCTACCAGTTAAGGATCAGATGACCGTTTGTGTAATATGCGTAATAATTATTAAATGACAACAAATCCATTCAATCAACCAAGTCAAATCTATTCAAAATTAGTAAAGCCAACTAAGCCCAAAAGTTAATTAAACAAGGCACAACTGCTTGTTATCAGTTATTATAACTAGTTATAGGTTTATACACGAAAACGTCTACGGGGTTGAGACGGGGAAATTAGGGTAAGAAGTGGGTCAAAGTCGAGCCGGGGTCGTTGGCCTGCGGCGGCGTGTCGAGAGTCTAATAATTACGTAACAAGGACACCGTGATGACATTGTGCTCACAATATATCGTCTGTCTGCACATTGCACTGGATTAGTTCCGAAAGTTATCTCATTGTCGAACGCACAACTTCATGATGATTTAACTTTAAAAAATTATAAGAAATTGAACTTCACTTAGTAGTTACCTAACTTTTTTTCAGATTCTTAACTTGCACCTGCCTGGTCGGAGAATATTTAAAAGTTTAAAAAAACATTTAATTCTTTTGAAATAGTATGACTTACATACATATAAGTACAACGTAAAATGACAGCGATCATGCTGTCGTGTTTCATTGGTCAGTGCGAGACCGGAGGCCCAATGATGCAGAAGCATCACTAGCCCGCCATGGTGTGGGTCACCATGCTGCATTGTTGCACTGTCTGCATTCGCAGTATGGTGACCACCACTCTTGGATTCAGCTTATGCTTCCCATCAGGCAGAGTAGAGTCATTTTGGCAGGGCCAAATATATAAAAAAAAAATATAATGACATATTTTCGAAATCTAATTCAGTTTATTATTTCTTATAATTAATATACTCACGGAGACATCGACTGTATGAGACTGCACTTCAGTAATGTTTCACACTCGTAACCATCCTCTATCTCCAGCAACTCGATGAAGCCTGTGAAAACGATGTTCAATAAAGTCGATTGTAATCAAATTAATAACGACAATTCGATTGAATCGTGATTCCATTAAATTTTAATCATCGAACAGGACCGAGTTGATACACTGTGAGTGTTTCATTAACCTAATTCAATTTGAGTATAGAGTATAATACCACTCGGATTACTAGACACGTATGTATGTAGGATAACAGTGCACATCAGCTGAATAATTGACGGGCGGGTGTAGATGTTTGCACCACACCTATTTATGTCTATTTAATCAATGGCTTCTGCCGTATAGCACCAGATCCCATTTATATTTTCGGGCGTGCGCAATAAAATCAATACTGTGAACTTTCCACGAGTACAGTGACCTAGTCATGCGCTCCATCTGAATAAGGCCACACTGTGCATCAAGTACTTGTGACGTAAAATAATACACAACAGTATCATGTTTAACAGAGGCCAATCAGAGCCATTACAGGTTTGCACTTCGTCAAAGCGTTCACGCGTATCTCATTTGAATATCACAGGTACACAAGTAAATAAGTCCCTTGTCACCGATGTAATTATTTTGAAGTCCTTGTCTTGCAAAGTTTTGTTTTGAAGTGGTACATATATAAATATACTGGGACAGGAAAGTGCAAAATCCTAAGCTAACAACCAAGGGATTTCAGAGGTCTGAGGTCCGTCCGATCTTTACGTTTGGAAGTCCAGCCCTTTATAATTTTGTATGCGCCCATTTGGCTTATCGAAATTCGAATTTAAGCACTTCATAAATTTATCTTATCAAACTTAAATTAATAATTACAGCGTAACTGAAAACAAAAAAAAAATAACTCTACCAGTATTTTTCAAATGAGGTATTCTGTAAAAGTTAAAGTAAAAGCTTTAAAACTGTTGTTACGGTTTTTTTAGTAAAAATAGGTAGCAACTTTTAAAAAAAATTACATAAATATATCTTTATAAAGTCAGCAATTTCAATGCTTTGAGAAAACCGTGTAGTTATACGAGTTCGCCAAATAATAAGCACAGAATTTATGTCATATCAATTAAAACGAAGCGAAGTTTAGCAAAACGTGTTTCTTGCTACTTAACTAAATAAAGACCCGTCCTAAGGCATGATATATAAATTCAATATTTACAGACACCAGGATTACCCACAATGGAACACTGTATAGGCCGTTAAAGTATTCTGAACAGACTACAGAGCTAAAGCCTACCACTTGAAAAGCGATAAAAATCCATTTGGAATGCGCATATTTTCCTGCAAGCCGGCGTCCCACGCGGGCCCGAGACAAAGGCCTGTGAAATTACAGTCTTGCTTTTAAATGCGAGAATGAATCGCAATGTCTCATCCCCTCAAAGCTTCACGAGCTCGTTGTGAAACATTGCACCGTGTATTACCCATTCTTGAATATACAGAAGCTTTGCGACTATATTATCTTCATAACAAAGGATTGTAAATGATACAAAATAATTAACTACTAAAAAAAGATAATATAGTTGTCGTGCTATAGTTCACGCTTTGTGACGTATTATAACAATTAAAATTTAAAACAAGTGAAACAAGTCTATAGTATTTTAAAACATGTCGCTAGGTCGTAAAGTTTAGCAATAAATCTCTCAAGAGAACAGCGCAACAGCACAAAATGCCAGTGCCCCGAGAGTGAAATTAAAACTAATCGTAACTGAATGTACACATCTCGCTACACTGGGTAAGTAGGGTTGCGTGATTAGAATACTTTACATGCATTAAGGCTCTGAATTTAAATGCAAGAAAGGCTGAAAGAACTAAATAATATGTTAAAAATAGCATTAGTAGGCGAAACTATATGAGTTTTTTACTGCAAACAGACCAACCGACGCAAGAATTTTAAAATGTAACAAGTTCGCTTTGAAAGTCGGCTGCTTTTCATTTGTAGGATGTGTTGCCTCAAGACAAAACCACCGGGAATTACACTCTTGTTCCTCAAATACGAGCACGAGGCGTAATATCTTTCCCTTTGAAACCTAGAGAAACTCATAAACACGTAGCTTGAATGTTAGTTATACGAGTACTTGTATTTTTCTTTTAATGTTCAGCAGTTTTGCATTCCTCTTCATTATTATAAATAAGAAATAAAATAATAGAATATGGTTGTTGTTTACTACAAACTTTAAAATTTTATTTGAATACATATATTAATGTAATGATCTGTTCACCCTCTCAAGTTCAATGATTTGTTCGTTATTAGTCCTGTATTGTACTGTCGGGTAACTAATGATACTGCGGACCGCCCTTCATGAAAAGATACTCGACTGCTCCGTTTTCATTTCTCATTTGTTCCGTGACCGAAGCGCTTGGAGACAACTGGCAATGGAGACAAAGTACAGCGAAATTGCGGGGACGACGCTAATGCCACGGGCGGGTCGAGGCAGGCCCTCTATTGTACTTTATGTCGCACAAACAAGATGTTTGATGAACCCACATTACGGCCAGTGGATCGAATTAGGCTGGTAATTTATCGTATTGTAGGTGCGGTCATATTGAAAAAGCTGACGACGCAAAACTTGTTAGATGACCTGTCATTAGATGTTGGAATTTATAGTTCATAATAAAAACGAAATTACCATCTATAAAGGTGGGTTGCAGGCTCTTCTGCTTATAGTAATAAAAAAATCTATTCACTCTTTTGAGAATTTGGTGTCAAATAGTTACACAGCTTGAGTAAATAAATAGTCACTTCATAAAAATGTCGTAGAATCAAGTAAGCCACTTTATAAGAACTTTGTTATTAAGTAGCTACGCATAAAGTTAAAAGTTATGTTGTAAAGAAAATAAAAAGTCTTGTTAAGGTCGATCGTCCGACGATGACAAAGCGATATTTAAGTTTATATCAAAATGTTAACTTACCCGTATTTTGAAGCATTCCTGATAAGATGTCGCTGACGTTAATGGTCAAAGTTGAACTGTGAACAAGCAACGTTATTTTTATTTATTGAAACAAAATTGATTTTGCAGTATACAGACTGCCAACCCTACTTGAGCTGTCTCAGTATTACTGTTATGTTAAATAGGGGTTCACACAATACATATTACGTAGCACTTCTTATCTCATCCAACGCTCTAGTCGTTTCGAAAATAATACTAACCGCACATTTTTCAGAGCTCGGGTTTTCATTTTGTCATTTAAATAAATTTATTGAATAATTTTTGATACTATTCAGATAGACTACATTTTTATATGCTTTTTTATCTAGTGGCCTCCTCCTATTCATATATTATGAAATAAAGGTAGCAGTTAATTTTGTTAGTTAGATTACTCAGAACTAACAATAATATAAAGACAGTTACAATTGATTAATAGCCTATGACACAGATGATGTGGCTTACGATTAGTTCAAGAATTTTCAAAATTGGTTGGAGATTACCCCATACAACCTCACAAACTTACAAATTTTACCTGTTTATTGTATTAACATAAGAACGTATATGCCTTCCTAATTGACCTAGATTTTTATGCTAAGAACTTTACTGACTATGTATTTAAACAGAAAGTAACGGTACACATCACGCTCTACGTTCTAAATAAAATCATATGCAAACAAAAAGTCATAAAGTTTCATTTGTAAATTCAGAAGTTTGGTAAGAAAATTTCCAGACAGTTGGAAGACAAATAAATTACATACAAAATAAGATGTTATAAGTGAGAAATTATGTTACCTGTTATGTTCTCCCCTCTTTGCCGTTTCTCTACTTGAGTCGCGGTACGAACATTCGGTATAAAGTTTCTCGTCACCGCGATACGCCCACATGATGAACCTTCCTTTGTTCGCTGAACCTGTTAAAAATGCGCCTGTTATTACACTAAAGACTTTTGTTGAGGGACTATTCTTTACTAGAGTTTACCAATTCCACTTTTTCTTCGAGATTGAGTAAAGTTATAAGAATTTAGATACGGTTTTCAAGCCAGAAAATAAGTTTTTTATGGAATTTGGACTATCCACTTGGATAAGTCTATTTAAATACAGCGGTGATTCGTGGGGAATCTGGAATCACATGATCCTGATTCTCTCGAAGGTAAAATGTATAAAAGCAGCCTTCGGTGGTGATTTTAGTAGAAATATCAAATACTCGAAAGCGTACAAAATTGAATAACTTGTAATTGTCCTATCAAGGATAGGAGACGTTGGTAACTGTGTCACAGTTTCATTCTTTTGCAGCTATCATCGTCACTGTTCTGTTTTAATCTTGTATTGCTTTCAGTTCCAAATAATCGATTTTTTTATGTCTTTGATTATCTGGTTTTGCCAAAACTTGTCTAATTACTTCATACTTATTGTAAACAGTTTTTAACTATTAAACCATGTACACAATTACTGCTGAGCCAATTACTTAGAAATAACGTCAACATATATTGCACACTAGAATAGTTTCTTGTAGCAAGACAAAAATGTTTAGAATAATAAAGTTGACCCCGTGTACCATAAGAACTTAGTACGTGATTGTGCATACGTTACACAGAGACTACAGATAATTTATACTTTGACCTATCTTCACAATCAAACACACAAAGGTAAAATATAAAAAGGTGCCTTCCTTTGAAACGAATCAGCTACCTATATGATTAAATGTATAGTATAGTCGTTTCGTATGAAAAGACTTCCGTTCGTTCCTTTTTTCACTTTCCATAGGGGATGTGAAATACGTGTAATGATTTTTTCTGGTATCCGGTATATTGTGATTCCTTTGCTTTTATTTTTTTTTCTACAAGAGAAATCGCGATAGCTTTGTTACAGATACGTTTTTATAGAGAATAGAGTTGTTATAAGGTAACTGTTTTCCAAAACCTTTTGTTATCGCAGTCGTTTAGATAATATAAAAAAAAAAAAATAACAATACGGAAATTAAGAACATAGAAACACAATCTCGGTATAAACAAAACTCTTGTTTATATCGAGAATCAATCAAAGATAGCAATGTTCTGTCGTTAAGTTATATTTTATTTATTAGTGATACGTTCTTGTAGACGATTTTGGCCGTGGCGGTCAATCCTAGCATAAGTACACAGTATAGTGCACAAGTGTGTGCGCGCAAACACAGGTGCACTCTCTATTCCTTCCGATAGTCCGATAGGCTTGTTAACCAACCGGGCAGAGATCAGGCGTAGGACGGGCTGTTTTTAAATATTTATATAATCAGGAAAACTCGATAACACTATATGGGCTCGACTCTTGTACGGCAGTCACTTAACTAACACTACATCAATGAGGCAGTCAGTTATAATAAAGATTTTATTTGATAAAATATACTAATAATGGATGTGTACATGTCACTTGTTAATATTATCATAGTACTAACATGTTACTAAATTATGTGTGCCTAATCCTTGTACGATGAAAGTTTTTATTAGATTACTTTGCACAGCGCCCGCAATATAATGTACATGTATTAAAACGAACGTAAACTTTTTTTTTGTAGTTGTGTCTCTCAGAGGGTACCTCTATAGGAGTACCTACAGCCACTCCCGCTATACTAAAAGTGACTATGAACGGATTTAGATCTGAAGTTTTTATGCCATTCAGTCCGAGCGTTGAATGAGTCCGACTTTAAACAAGATCTGGACATCGTCCTGACTTTCTGGACTTGACTACTGTTGAATAGCGTTACTGGATATCTGTATATTTAATACAAGAGCAAAATTTTAAATTATATCAGTATGTTAACAGATCTTTTAGTAATTTTTCTACGAATAATTTCTAAGACAGTGTGTATTCCAGTATTTTTTTTACAGAGAGCGACAGGTAAATTTGTGTTGAGAGAGATTTTTGATTACACTCGTACAACCTACTACATTGTTTAAGTGAGCTGGACGTATAAATAGACAGATTAACACAGTCAGTCAGTTTTCCTATATATGATTGTCGTGTCACGTTTTTGCTCACAATGAACTCTGAAATTATTAAATCGATATCACTTTTTTTTAAATGTTTTTTTTTTGCTGGCATGCTTTAGATAGTTTATCACGCATCTTTTGCGAGTTAGTCAGTTATCTTATAAAACAGTTTTAAATTTCATTTTCAAATAATATCAATTTTAAAGTGAAAGGCAGACAAGATAGAGACATCGTTACAATGTCTGACCGGACGACATGAAACTTCGCTCAACTTTGACCTATTATCCGATTGAGTAGTACTCAGTCCATAAATACGTATTCCCTGATACCCTTATCATATATGCCAGTCTGTCACTTACTTCCTGCCTTTTTACCCTTGCTGTGTAATGAAAATTGATGTGATTGACGTAACAGGTCAAGGTTTTGAAAATAAATAGCGACGACCTTTTAACATTACCAAATAAGTACCTCAATAAGTCTTAAAATCGGTAGTATAACTGATAATTGTTTATTTATTATTATTTACCCGAATGCAAATCAAGCTTATTGTAGTATTTATTAAAATCACTAAAACCTATCAATTCCTCATAAATGTGTCATCTTTTCTCTGCGTTGCTCAATCGGTCGATTGGCAGAGAATGCCTTAGGCATTAAGTCCGCCGATCAATGTATTTGTGAATAAAGTAATAAAAAAAAAATATGTTCAATGTTTCTGTCATCTATTGACAGATTTAAAAATAATTGTGTGTTTATTCCAGTTAAATATGCGTATGCATATTATGTAGTTAGTCCTTGTATTAATAAACTTATATCAATTCTTTAATTTTTTACCTTCTTAAAGAGAGTGCATCTTATGCCTGATGCTACATTTAAGTTTATTAAGTAATATTAAAGTAAAGGTGCCTATGTCGAATTTTCCATCTTTGAAAGATTGAGTCATCTTCCATCCGTTCGTTTTTAGGAATCCATACGTCAAAAGGAAAGAACGGAACCGTTATACGATCAGTTTGTTGTCCGTCTGTGTGTCTGTAAAGACTCTTTTTCTCAGGCAGCGTGAAAATACTCAGGTTTACTGTCCCTTGGAGCTGTGAAAAAATCGAACTTCTAACCGAACACAATTAAAAGATACAGCCGTTTATGGCGTACATTTTTGACACTGGCATAGGAATCAAAATCTACAGTGTACCATTCGTGAACTCAGAATCTCTACAATTGGTACGAAGAAATGTCTTCTAGCACGGATAAAAGAATAATTGCGAAAAACATAAATTTTTGTTACATCATATAATATACCTACAGGTTTGTACGGAACCCTCGGTGCGCGAGTCCAACTCGCACTTGGCCGGTTTTTTCAAAAGGATAAATCTGGTGCAGTCATTTTAATATACTTGAAAAACCCAATTGAAGAAAAATATATTGCACTAAATAAATTATTTTGCTTTTTACAATTACATCATAATGATGTTTCATTTGATATTTTGAAGCAAAGGCTTTAATGTTTACTTGTTTATCTTAATTTAAAATTATACAATTACCTCCAGGGCTTCCTTTCTCAAGTTAATAAACCATCAACCTTGTATTTTATGATCTAGTCTAGTCTAGGAGAAACATATCTCTTAGACTAAAACTTATTATTAATATTAATGTTCAGAACAAGGGTACTATTAATCATCTATTAGTAGAATAAATGGTTTCATATATGCTTCGAAACTTGAGATTTTAGTTCATATTTGTCATAAACTATGTAACTAGATGTTAAGGGATAAATCTTTAAATGAACAAATTGTTTATATTTATTCAAAAATGTATACTATTCCTATTATCCTACCTGTAGTTGTAACATCTTGTATTTTTGTTAATTTGGGGAAGTAAACAAGAATACCATAAATATTATTTTTTGTTTTTAAAAATGGAATTTGACATCAAAACATAAAGTGTTGTCAGCTAGTCAGAATTTGAATTATTCCACTCATTTATTTAACTTTTTTTTTTATAGTGAGCTGCCAAAATGACTCTGCCTTGCCTGATGGAAAGCATGGGTAGAATCCAAGAGTGGTGGTCACCATCCTCATTGCGAATAAGCACAAAGCAGCATGGTGACCCGCACTATGGCGGCTTGGTGAGATGCTTTTTCACGCCCCGCTTAAAGGACCCGGTAAACTGTAACTGTAACATTATTTAAGTTTAAATCTTTATTATAACGTATTTATTAGCCTAGATATTAAACATTAATAGCCATAATTGCCATCATCTAAACACTAGCCTTTGAAACTAGCGCAATAAATAAAAACGTATTATTTAGTCTACTTGAAGCTATAGACACACTTGTTAAAATTAATTGCCTCCTAGCCTTTTTCATCGTAATACGTTAAGGATAATCTCCACAAGCGGCTTTCATTTCACTCAACCATTTCAATTGCTATTAAATTTGGGGCAAATTGAATCGAAGCGGATCGGGCGCGGCAACCAAGTGTTCAACAAATAGTCTGCTTCAATTTATTTCCATTGCACATAATGAGATACGTTTTTCAACGAATACGATTTATATAAAACGATTTTCAATATTCATGATGTTTACTAATACATCAATCGCTAAAGTACTTCACTATAATGTTCTTTACAGAAACGATTCCACAGTTTGCACGAGAAAATTACTGTAGGACGTGATTTTACGAGAACATTTGCAAGCTGGATGTCATCTATCAATTTTAATTTCAGTTAATTTTTAGAAAGCCACCGAAGTCAATTATTTTGTAAGTGAAAAAAGAGCAGCATTTGTTCATAAGAACTGGACTCAACGGCTTAATGCCTTCAGTAAAATGGAATGTTAAACCTGAAAAATATATTTGTCAAAAACAGAACGAATTTCATATGGGCTAAATCTCAGTTATATTTGCATATTGTAAACACATGCAACTCTAGAACCATAAGTAAATTTCTGCCCTTTGAGTGTTTCTTCCATCCAGAAAAGGGAAGTGGAGTTGAATTTAAGACCGTGGTCTCGGAAATCAGCGGGAGCGGGGCGGCGGCGGCGCAAACGGTGAACGGCATGGTAGTGTAGGCTCGCTGCACGCTACCCAAACCCCTACCATCATGCCCAGTTCTATAAACATCTATGCATTGAAACGCTCCGCTGCCCGCGTCGCCACCGCCGCCACTCTGCTCACACTGACTTCGTGTCTACGGTCTAAGAATATTTAATGTCAAAATAGCTTAAAAATGTGTTATTGAAATACAGACTTTCAGGTTATTTGCTGACTTTACAAAAAAAGCAATATGAATGCATACTATACAATAAAAATACTCACGTGAATCATCGACTGCATTCTCGTTAAATTCCAATGTCTTTTCACTCGGTGTGACCAGCCAGCATCTGTCAACAATTATCAGACATTATTTATTTAATAAATAATATTATCATATACGATTTTGAGTAAACCTTAATCGTTCGCGTCTCAAATACGACGAAGGCCAGATTTATAATTATGTCATTAAATTATTCAACATAAATCAATAAAGAATAATTCATGACTGACATGAGCACCTATTTTATTTGTGGGACATATTCATTCAGTTCGTTCCTAAAATAAAAATATAAATAAAGATACACAGATTGTAATTTTTTAAAATACCTATTCATCCTTATTTGTTTGTTTTCACTATGATAAACGAGTTGTCGTAACGCAAGGTAACAGAACATCAAACCAATAAAAATGGCATCAAAATTTTCCATTTCAGTGGTAGGTCACGTGGGCTGACGGAATCAGGCGAATTCAAATTCATCTCGTTCAAAAGGGATGGAGACGTTGTCAGAGTTAATTACAGCAGTAACGAAAATTCCCCTCAACTCGATTTATTCTCGATATATATTTCAAAACAGGTTTGTGATTCAAAGTCGATTTATGATATTTATATGTACTGGCAATTGATATTTTTAAATCAGGCAACGCGCTAACATTTGTAGGACGGCTCTTGATACCTATTGCGTAAAATGTTATTTTTAAACTAATATTATACTTGAAAAAATATGATACAACTTAAATTTCACAGTAATAGCAGGTATTCGAGTTCTAAATTAATTTTGGCTGGTTATAAATATAACATAATTAAGGTAATATTCTATGTATATACAGCAAAATATCACTATTTTAACATAGCGATAAAGAAATTAATTAAGGTTTAGTTCAAAAATTTGCTACCTTCTATTAATTTGAGTATAAATATTTCAATATATGTATAATTACGGCCGCAAATTGGTACCTGGAGGCTTAAATAACTGAGGTGTTAACATTGAATTGTTAATTAGAAACACCGTACAAGTTCCATTACAAAGGAAATGTCGTTTTCAACCAATTACAAATACCTATGGGTGGAAAATTGTATGTACAATGTTGGTTAATGTTATGGAGTACCTAAAACTTTATACATTTTAAGTTTATGTAATTACTTTAACTAAATAATTAAGTACAGCTGAGTACAGAACAAGTAACGTTAGGTATTAGCTACTAAAAGTCTCATAAGTTCGACACTAACGTTGAACTGACTTCTTATTCAGGTAAAGGCTATATTAATTCGTGTGAATCACTATTAACTGTATAAACATGTATGGAGTAAAAAAACCGGCGAACAGTGACTCGCACAGTCAGACTCGCGCATGAAGGATTCCCATAGAACAAAAGAATAATATCTTCTGTGAGGATTCCGTACCATTATCTATACATCTATACACAGACATAATATTATAATATTGTTTTAATTTTTAATGAGTTACAATTATATCGAAAAATAACGACAAATAAAACGTGTTTGTTGTATTAATTTTATTTTATTATATAAATGACATGGCCAGTTTCAGCCTAGTAACTCAGTGGCATGTACACGCACTGCACGCGTAATTATAAATAAATAAAAATAGAAACAAAAATTACAAAACTATTAACATTTTCGTACAACTTCAGAAAAAATATTTAAACTTAAATAGCTGTTTTTCATTTCTATCGTATCGAGATAACGCGCCATTTTGGATAAACGTTTCTTTCCCAGTAAAGCTAAAATATTAATGTTCCATCTTTTGATGGAACATTAATATTATTAACATTAATAGTCAGAATATTTTTTTATATTACTCTTAATATTAAAAATTATTCTAACTGTTAAATGATCATTCATTATCGTAATCATAATAATATTCATATTTTGTTGATTGAGTAATAAACAAAATAAGAATATTATTATGATCAAATATTTCATAGCTTGCGAGTGAATCCTATTAAATAATATTAATTTTTACCAAACTTTTTTCTTGTATAAAGCTGGGGTTGGAAGCTCTCCCTCATCCGCCATACTCACCAGACCTTGCACCTACGGACTATTACTTTTTCCAAAATTTAGACAACTTTTTAGTGGGTAAAAAATTCAATTCCCGAGAGGCAGTACAAAATGCCTTTGAAGATTTTGTTGCCTCCCATCCAGCCGATTTTTACAAGAAGTGAATCAATAAACTGCCAATGCGTTGGCAAAGATGCGTCGATTGCATGGGTGATTACTTCGAATAACAGAAATAAAAAAGTTTGAAAAAATAAGTACTTTCACTAATTGCATACAAAACGGCAATTTCATAGGTAAAGACCTATTATATAGTAGTAAACAGACAACAGTAGTTGACGGTGCAATGAATTTTGATGCATGCATACTTGAAAATCACCGAACACCAACAGATGAACCCAAATATAACCACTTAATTATACATACTTTAGAATTACCTCAAGACATCAACCAGATTTAGTTTAACATACTTAGACTAGATACTCTAAGGTTTAGTTTTAACCAAAGTTACCTAATCCTTATTTATATTTTTTTAAAGATACACTTTCTGCAAAGTTCGTTTACATGTTTGCTTATTTAAAATTTTGGATGAAATTTTAATAGGTCAACATGCACTCGACTAATAGGATGTCCAGGATGTGGAAAGTGCTCAGGATAACAATGTCTTTTATGTGACACAGTAAGTCACTGAGCGCGGTCTCGAGTATGTCATAAGAGCTGTTAAAGTACCTGCATTGTCTGTCAACGTATTGTGTTCAAGGGGAACTCTTCAATTTCTTATTACATGACGTGTGTGTAATGGTGTTGACGTATCTCGACATCCCTGGTATATGTTAGCACTTTTTGTAATCGGATAGCAAATCAATAGCGGATAACAAAAAAGAACACATGAGAAACGCAATAATACAAAAAGAAACGAATCTGGAATAAACGCTATAATACCAAAACCCTGGATAGGACATTAGAGATTAGTATCTAATATCAAGTAATAATTATATTAACATAATTTAAAAAAAAAAAATGCAAGAAATACCAATTGTTTACAAATAATATTTTAACACGTTACTGTGAATAAAGTAATCAGTCTAAGTGTAAACAATAATAGGTTCGTGGTTCCCAAACTAGGTTTATCACATGAGATTTGCGAAGCAGTCGTGGAACTTACTCTAAAAGAATACTCTAAACAATAAAACACAACAATTATTATAAGTTGTTAAAAATTGACTCAGTGATTTGCCTTATCATTAAAAAGGTTTATAAATTTATAATCAATTTTTTTCTGTTGACTCACGTCCTGTACACTATTCAGGTAAAACTTTCCATTACGGGCGAATTGTGAATTTACTAAGGGAACATAAAAGATTTCAAAGTATATAAGTATTCTTTCCGTCAATCTGGCTATCATAATACAAGCTCTGCTTAATTTAAGGCTAGATGGCATTGTGCTTAAAACGTCTAAAATTCTTATAACTTCTTTCACAAATTATTTAAATCAAAAGTTTTTTTTTAAGATTAAATGTAAATTAGTTTTGTCGTGTAGGATTATTTATTACTGGTTTTATAATATTATTTTATTTATTTTTTATTTTTATTTAAACTTTTTGCACTTTTGTACAAAAGGCGGACTTAATGCCATGAGGCATTCTCTCCCAGTCTACCTTCAGGTGATGTAGAAATAGGATGCGGTAGGTGCAAAGATAAAGTTATTCATGATAAATAAGGATTTTTCAAATAATATTTAATCTACATCAAATAGGACCGATCAACATAAACATACTATTACACAAATTAATAATATAAAATACATATAATCGTACACATACATAAATTTAATATTATACTAGTACACAGTCGGGTATTAGGGTTGTGACTGTATTGCCAACTCATTCCGAAAAAGTTCGCGTACCTTTAGTTTGAATGTAAGACGGTTTGTGGACATCCTGATCTCAGCAGGAAGTGCATTCCAGAGAAGAACAGACTGCACAAAGAAGGAAGAATGGAGAAAGTTGGAGGTGTGAGGAGGGCATAGAAGAAGCAGATTATTTGTTGACCGAAGGTTTCGGTCATGATTGGAACATAAGAGACGGAAGTGTGGTACCAGGTATTTGGGTAACGATGGAGAGTTGAGGAACGAAAAAAGAGTAGTCAGCGCTCGCAAACTGCGGCGCTGACGAATTGGGAGCCATTGCAATTGGGAACGAAAAGCAGACACATGATCATACTTGCGAAGATTGAAAACGAATCGAATGCAGTTATTGAGAAGCCGGTCTAGTTTATTGAGAAGATCTGCATTCAGGTCAAAATAACACACATCACCATAGTCGATCAGGGGAATAATTAAGGACTGCATAAGCGTAACCTTGGTTTTAATGGGGATGAAGTTCTTGAGACGATACAATGCTCGGAGACACGAGGTGACTCTCTGACTGACGTATGAGACTTGTGCCCGCCAATCAAGTGTCGAGTCTATAAGTAGACCCAGGTTCTTTACCACTGCGCTTAAGGGTATAGTCACGTTGTTGTAAACAACTGGTGGAATGACCGCCGTATCCAACTTGTTCAATGTTTGTTTGCTCCCCACTACGATCACTTGGCATTTGGTTGGATTTACTGACAACCCGAACCTCGCTGACCAGTTCTTTATGGAGTCTAAGTCCCTGTTGACTTTGTCGATTGCGTATGAAATTTCTTCAATCCTTGATTGGGTGTATACTTGCAGGTCGTCAGCGTACAGGTGATACGCACACTGAAGGTTTTGGGTAACGAGATTAATGAATATTGAGAATAATAAGGGAGATAATATACCGCCTTGAGGGACGCCAGCGAGAAGATCACACCAACCTGACGATATGTCATCAATGTGAACACACTGTTGTCGTCCCTGAAGATAGGAGGAGAACCATTCCAGAGCTTCTGAGGAGATCATAAGATAGGAAAGGATAGACAATAAGACGTCGTGACAGACGGTATTAAAGGCATTGGAGAAGTCAATTAAAGCCAGCACTGTGACTTTGGTGTCCTCCATACCCTCCCGAATGTCACCAGTCACTTTGAGAAGGGCAGTGGTTGTGCTGTGACCTGGTCTGAACCCCGATTGCAAGGGACTGAGAAGAGTCTGCTGATAAATAAACTGGGAGAGTTGCCTATGAACGCAGGCTTCAAGCACTTTAGAAAGGAAAGGAAGTATAGAAATTGGACGAAAGTGTTCAGGAAGAGAGGGGTTAGTATTTTTGGGTAAAGGTATGATGAAGGCTTTACGCCAGAGAGAGGGAAAGATTCCAGAGTCGAGTGAAAAGTTTATGAGATGAGATATTACAGGAAGTATATGATCCATGATAGCAATGATCATACGACGACTGATGCCGTCACATCCCATCGCGTTGGAACGAATGGAAAGGATAATCTTTTTGATGTCCTCAGAAGATACTGGAGAAAAGTCAAAAGATTCAATCTCAGGATGGGGTAGGGTAGCTACATAACTCAAGGTTTGACTCTTGGTTTGATGATCCATCTGATGTGTTCTTGAGAAATGACGATTTATATCATCTAAACCAATTGTCATCCCAAGATGATTGCGCTGTTTGCCTATGCCTAAAGTTCCAAGGAACTTCCACATACTAGATGTTGAAGAGGATTCTATGTTTTGGATTATATGGCGGCGTTTGGCGTTACGTATCACCTGATTACACCGATTCCTAGCAGTCTTAAAATTGTTCCATTTCTCTTCACAGCGGTCCTTCCTGTACCTATTGTAGCAGCGATCTCTCCGTCTCATAGCAGTTCGAACTTCATCTGTTATCCATGGTGCAGGGGGACGCCTTAATTTAACTTTCCTCACGGGTGCGTGGATGTTATATAAGTTGAGAATCGCGTCATTAAAGATACTGACTTTATCGTTCATGTCTGTAGCTGCTGCCAAGCTCGACCAGTCCAATGCGGAAGCATCCGCGCAAAGTTTACCGATGTCCATTTGTCTGAAGCTACGTAAATGCAAAATTTTGGGAGGATTTTTAGGGGGTTTTAGGATGTATGAGAGAAAGATCAGGTCATGGCGGGAAAAACCAGGAGCAGGATATTGACCATGGGAATGGATAAGGTGTGGAGCAGAGATGAGCATCAAGTCAAGCCAAGTATCCTGGTGCTCAGTATTGTGATGAGTGGCTTGGAGGGGAAGGATATGGAGGCTAGTAGATTGGATGATGTGACAGAGATTACGAGTACGGGGGGATTCATGGCTAAGGAGATCGGTGTTAAAATCGCCCATAATGATGTGGTGTGAGTATTCTGACCCTAAAGATTCCAGAACTGTTTCCAGACTGGAGAAATAGCTGACTGCGGGGGGACAATAAACAACCCCAAGTAAAACACTAGTTCCCTTGACACAAACTTCGAGGAAGAGGTATTCGGCGGTAGTAGAGAGATCAGAAGAGGAAGTGGCGAGGATTTTGTAGGGTAAAGAGCCATGTAGGTAGATGGCAACCCCACCGCCCCTTCTTGACTCTGGCCGGTCGTTACGAATGAGAGCGAAGCCAGTGAGAGGATAAGAGGTGGAAGGTAGGTGCGGTTTAAGCCAAGTTTCCGAGATCAAGATGGCATGCACATTATTGTCTGTGAAGATCTCAGTCAATTCACTAAAGTGACTGGGAACACTTTGAGCATTAATATGACACACATTCAGTAAAGGTTGAGATTGGTTGTTGAAAGATTGCCGTAATCGGTCGCCCAAAGTGTCTGGCAGAGAACTGAAGCTCTCATGTCCTGAAGAGTCGTTGGCAGAAAAATATGCTTCATTATCATCATCGCTGATCATAGCAGAACTGTGTACGTATTACATTAAACCAAAAATAACAAAAATAATAAAATATTAAAATTAATATTATATATACTTATTATAATACAATATATCTATATCATAGGTTTTACCTTGATTGAGGTCCGAGCGTATTTCTACATCACCCGCCAGCTTACACATAGAAGTTAACTAAGTAATGATTATATTAATATGACGCTAAGAGGTTAATAACTATATACGCCACAAGCTCATACTGACATTTGCAAACAACATGAGCACAAAAAAAAACAAAAATATAAAAAAGGTTAAGATGACAGCAGATAGCCTTGCGTACAATGAAACGTTAAAGGAAATGGAACGCACCCTCCACCAATGACAAGCGAACGCAGTGAGATGCCAAATTGACAGATACATTATCTGTCACTACCTTAATGTAAACAATTTCGTGAAAGCTATTATTTAAAAGTTGAAGGTACAAAACAAAGAGTATACTAGCAGCCATAATTGAAGTATGTAAACAATAATAATATAATTTAAATACTGTACACGCAAAAGGGGTAAAGGTGTCACAAGTAACTAGCGTTTCCGCGAACTTTTGTCATTGATACCTGAACTCGCATTACCGGGATCACCTCTGCTTGTGGGCAAGGTCTTAGGAAACTTCACTAGCAATGGTTTCAGCTCATCAATGGATGTGATTTTGTATCTGCTATTGTCGCTTCCCTTGACAATTATAAAGCCGTTTTGTGTCCAGCAGGACGACATGCCGAAATGTTGCCGGGCCGTTGTAAAAACCGTCTGACGAGTTCTCGTGAGGAATTCTCTGATGGAGATGCCGGAGCCCTTCATCGCTGTCTTCGACTTCCATACTGCATGTCTGGCCTCTTCGGTAGCAAACCTCACCAGTATTGGGCGTCGATGTTCCCCGGAGGGCGCCCCGATGCGATGACATTGTCTGATGCTGTGGCGAGAGATGTCCTGAAGGCCCATCTTTGTGTTTATAGTCTCAAGCAGGGCTGCACTACAGTCCTCCCTGATGGCCTCAGGCACTCCCAGGAATAAAAGCGATTTGTGCCGGTGCCGAGTCTCCATAGCATCAATCACTTTAACACACTCAGCTATTTGCTTCCGGAGAAGACCCAGCATAGAGAACATCAGCTCACGGAAAGTTTTAAATTCCTCCGACACCCGTGCCACTGTCTCCTTGGTGCTTCCGCCAGAATGCAGTTGTGCCTCCAGCTGTGCCATTCTCTTTGAAAAGCTCTCTTCCAAGGTGTTCTGTGCTTCTCTAATATCAGTGAGTTGCGACATAGTTTTAAAATATAATTATGCTTTTTTCAAATTGGTATTTAATTGTGCTGGCAGGTGATTTAAATATCTGTTTATATCATGTAATCACTATGATAACTGTAAGTATAGTGATTCTAAACCTAACTGTACTTTTATTTTTTAATATATTACAGAAATACTCAATAAATTAATTAAATAATTTAAGAGCTTTTAAACTAAGTGTTAATACTTTTTTAGCACCTACCCGAAAGTCTCCTACCTAACCTACCCGAAATATTACATTTCCAAAATTTCCATTTGGATAGTAAAGTACTATTTAAGACAAAGTACAGCGCACTTGTAAAACTTTAAGACAACGAAAGAAGTTTTCTCCGTTTTATCTTCTGATGACTTACAAGACTATACATATGATCACATTATAATTCATAGGCATTTATTTCAAGGACAAAATAGACATATAATGCTTGAACCTATATACTTAAAAGCATTTTTCACAAAATAATGCTCAATTACTAGGCCAATTTTATAGTCCAAGCACTATCATAATTATAGGAGTCTCGTGCTAATTCTATTCATTCTCTAATTGATTTTCACTTAAACACTAGTATTTTTATAGTTCTACTAGCTGAACCCCTCGGTGCTACCCGCGGTTATCGCGTACCGCGAGTAACGCCGCGGAACAAAGCTGGTCTAAATAAGGACCCTAAGTCACTCCCTATATCATCAGCTACCTGCCAGTGAAAGTCCCGTCAGAATCGGTCAAGCCGTTCCAGAGATTACGCGGAACAAACAGACAGACAGATAAAAAAAATTAAATACATTTTTGGTAAATGTACCGTGTATACATACATATGCATTTAATAAAAAGCGGTTATTTTAATATTACAAACAGACACTCCAATTTTATTTATTTGTATAAATGATACAGGAAACTTATAAGCATACGGGTCACCTAATAAAAAGTGACTATCGCTACTAAAATTCAACAACATTGCCGCCTTTAATTATCTCTCTGTAAAATTGCCTTGTTAGGCTTTGTTGAGCCTTTAACGTTTTCATAGTATAGTCATAAACCAACACCGTAAAGCATATCGACAGTTTTGATTGATGATGTGTATTTGGATACTGATGTTTGACGTCAGAATATGTAATGGTATATCAATTTATCACACTGACTGTTCGCGATTTTAATTCAACGAAATGTAACACTGACTTCAACTTATTTACTTGATTACTAATGTGGTTTCAATTATTTACTATTCTATTGTTATTATATTCGATTCCAATAGTTTTATTCTTGTTAGTAATGGATTTTCAGAGAAATAAATTAAAATTAAACAAAATAGTTTTTTTTTATGAAATAGGAACGACAGACGGGCAGACGTATCGCCTGATGGTAAGTGATTACCGCCGCCCATGGACACCCGAAACACCAGAGGCATCACAAGTGCGTTGCCAGCCTGGGGATGGGGAGGGGAATGGGGGAGAGGTTGGGTATGGGCCTCCGGTATCCTCACTCACTCGGTGAAACACAGCGCAAACGCTATATCACAACGGTTTTCTGTGAGGCCGTGGTGAAACTCCGGTCGAGCCGGTCCATCATGCCAAAGCGTGGCTCTCCAACGGTAGAATATAATTTACACTGCCTTAGTGGCGTCTGTAGTGGTAGTGAATGCGACTAATGTGCTTTAAGTCTCAGGTTAAAATCTTGAGTGAAAGCAAATATTTCTATGATCTACAAATATTTGTTTCGGAGTTTGGGTACTTTCAATCTTAAATATTTACAAAAAGAAGTATGTAAGCATTCTATTACTCAATCTATCTTTCAATGTATAAGCTCTGCTTTGTGAAAACTAGTTGGCGTTGTGTGTCAGATATCTAAAATGTTTATTATTATACAAAGATGATCACACACACGTATGCTCTCAAAAAAATATTTCATTTCTATTTTTATGATCATATTTATAATGCAAATCGTCAGGCAGCTGCATGTAGTAGCCCAGAATCGATCAGAGTAGTGTGGAATGGGAGATGCCTATTTCCAGCAGTGGATTGAAATAAACGAATAATGATGATAATAAACGCAATAAATGAAGTTGGGTAATTAAACTAGCCGTCAAATATATTAATAAACAAAGCAAAATAGATTTAAACGAGTCCTAGGAACATAGTCAGATAGCGAGCTTTGACGCTGTGAATTTGAATGAAATAAATGAAATGCTTGACATATACCTGATGGCAAACCCGAAAAAAACACGACTTTTTGTGTAGTCCTCTATATTATATCTATCCAAGTAACACAATATTACGTCTTCAGGTCCTTTGCCTGGACTTAGATATTCTAATATGGTCTATGGTAATATGGTAATGACAGCGATCATGCTGTCGTGTTTCGTTGGTGAGTGCGAGACCGGAGGCCCAATGATGCGGAAGCATCACTAGCCCGCCATGGTGTGGGTCACCATGCTGCATTGTTGCATTGTCTGCATTCGCAGTATGGTGACCACCACTCTTGGATTCTACTCATGCTTTCCACCAGGCAGAGTAGAGTCATTTTGGCAGGGTCAAACATAGAAAAAAAAAAAAAAAAAAAACACTGCAATAGTGTTGACAACAATATCTTAAATATCTATAAGATAATGTAGATATTCTTTTCTATCTATTTAGAGATGTGCTATTTCTACATCAGAAATTGTCAGTATACATCTGTTGTAAATCAGGATCCAAATACAAATATTGTTTATCTTGTAATCGCGTCAAAAATATGAACAGAAATATCAACAGAAATGTTATCACTCATGGGACGCGACCTTCAGAATATATACAGTGAATATTCTTGCTATATGTTTTCGACAAATATAAATCTTTTCCTTGTATTTCGTTTTTCCTTTATTTTACATTTTTTTTTTTTCATATTTGACCCTGCCATATTGACTATACTCTGCCTGATGGAAAGCATAAGCAGAATCCAAGAGTGATCGTCACCATACTGCGAACGCATTGTCTAATGCAACAATGCAGCATGGTGACCAACACCATGGCGGGCTACTGATGCTTTCGCATCATTGGGCCTCCGGTCTCGCACTCACCAACGAAACACGACAGCATGATCGCTGTCATTTTACGTTGATTTTCTGTGCGAGGGTAGTACCGCCCCGGTCGAGCCGGCCCGTTCGTGCTGAAATCAGCGTGGCTCTACTACCTCGAATACATTTCATTGTATTCCAATTGCGGTCAGACGCCCTCTGAGATATGTATACTTATTATACGAGATATAAATATGTATCTCGTAGAAGGCATCAAATGAAACACAATTTAATCTCTTTCCCGGTTCGCCCCGGTACTACTCTCAAATTATTCTCTGAAAGAGCTAAGTAGCTAATGTGTTTTGCCGTTAGAGTAAAATCATTTAAGACTGATCAACGGCATAGCAGAGCTCCTTTACACAATAGTTAGTTTTTGCCTTCGTCTCCGCCCGCGTGTATATCAGTTATCGTGGTAAAAAAAAGTCTAAAGCTTTTCTCAAGAATCAAATTATCTCTATGCCAAATTTTGTAGAAATCGGTGCAGACAAACAGACAGAGTCACTTTTGAATTAATAACATTAGAATGGACAGTGTCGTGATTGATTTTAGTGAACTTAAATTTAAATACGAAAGACTTTTTTTTTTCGGACATCTAAACACACAACGCCTTCTAGTCCCAAGATAAGCAGAGCTTGTGTTATGGGGTACTAGACAACTGATACAAATACATATATCCTTTTTTTTTTTGTAAATACACCATGTACTCATCCACCATATATCACCACATAATCATACATATTATAGATAGAACACACCCAAACTCCGAAACAAATATTTGTAGATCATACAAACATTTGGTCCGACCCGGGAATCGAACCCGAGACCTCATGATCAGCAGTCGCTCACGCCAACCGCGATAGCAACGAGGCAGTCGATTCATTGACAGAAGATTGCGTCTGATATACCATTGTCTAGTACAAGTACTATTTTTAATATTGATTATATATATGTATATAAACTGCTTTATTTTCCTTTCCCAAATAATTTTCTAATACACCAAACACTACCCTATATAAACTGTATTTATTACCATCCCACGATTACCTGGAAGAGATTGCACTTTGAGTGATAATGACGCCAATTGTACTGGCCCCATATCAAGTCATATACTTAGTTATCCGGTGTACAATAAAGCGTTTTATTATTATTATTGTGTCTAATAGTAAAATTCTATTAAATTATAACTGTTCCAGTTCTAGATGCTTCAAATAATAATAATAATAAATATTTCAGACATCTAACACACAACGCGATCTAGTCCCAAGCTAAGCACAGCTTGTGTTATGGGTACTAGACAACTGATATGAATACATATATACTTTTTTTTTGTAAATACATACATATTATACATAGAAAACACCCAAACTCCGAAACAAATATTTGTAGATCTCATACAAACTTTTGGTTCGACCCGGGAATCGAACCCGAGACCTCATGATCAGCAGTCGCACACGCCAACCGCTAGACCAACGAGGCAGTCATAGTAATAACCCTCATAGTATCCGATCTTGAACCTTCTCGGAGACCCTGCGCCTATCTTATCTTCCAAGATATTTCGTAAACAGCGGTATCTATGTACAGATACTATTTTCCAGTATCTAAAATAAGATGAAAGAAATAAAAGTATTTATATATATATTTAAATAAGTATATATAAAAGTGTATTTACATTGATATATGGAGATATATGTATCCGTGCCCTATTATATTCATAACAAATTATTTAATTCTTTTAAATTAATTGCATCGTCAACTGCCACTGTCTCTCCGATACATTTTGATTCATCCTAAGGTGGCCTTTGGCAATAAGGCCGCCCTTTGTACATTACATTATTATATTGGTCACCTTATGTAATGTCTTGAAAATATGTAAAACGGTATACAAATACAGAGTTTTCTATCTATCTAAAAGAATTAAGTTGGTACAGTCAGCGACTTAAGTCCTTTCAATGATCTAGAGTATCAAACTACATCATTGCAAGGAGACCTTGAAACAAACCCTTGACTGTACCAACCCTGGTCAGTGTGATATTGTAGGTTGAAACCTTCTTTTATAAGAGAGGCTTATCTTCTGCAATGGACTGTCAAAGGCTGTTGATGTCGTAGAGTATATGTAGTACATTGCATTTTCAACTTAATAACAATAAAGTCCAATATTCAAATTAGTAAAGAGCACACAACAAAAAACGCTGTACTACCAGCTTATGATTTATTATTCGAGCCTAGAATTTTAATTGATTTTCGGTACAAGTAAGATTTATAAACGTACACAAAGCTTGTATGTGTACCTTCCTTTTGTATAGGCAAAGACAGCTATGATAGATGGACGCTTGAGAATAATGGCTAACTTATTCCAATTTATCATAGGACGTCGGGGCACATACATATTTATGTAACCTGTATACGTGGGAACATGTGGTAATAAAACTAAACTGTCCCCACTCTGATATGAAAAGTTTCTTCATATTCGTGTAAAGACAATTCTTTTATTTATAGTGAATGTAATTTTAATACAATGAAGTTCAAATTATTTAATTTGAACTGTTAGAATGTATTTTAAAGGTGTAAACAGTTCACAAAATGATGTTTCTCTAACCAATTTAAAAAAATGAGGTGGTCCATATTCGATCGTGTTTTGTTTTCATATTTATTTCCTCAGAAATCTGTCATTCTCACCTTTAAAGTCAAAGGCACTGCATGTAGGTTTTCTTGAGAGATTTACCAGTATGACGATTTATTTGCCGAAATAACAAAGAGGGGTATTAAACTGAAAGTTTAGTTTTTACAGCATTTAGTCTTCAAATGTCATATAACACCAAGATAAAAAAAATATAACAAATTGGACATAAGTAGTAGAAGATTCCGGACCCACTAGACAGAAATCTCTTTCATTCATTGCACGCACTTAACTTATACAACTCGTACAGAATAACAATAAGATTGGAGGAAAAAAATTGAGATTCATTGCAGTTCCCATTTATTGTTACACGGTAAGTTGGGAATACTGCATTCCTTAGAAAGAATGCGAACTAGAAAAAGTTTAAAAAACTAGGTATAACTAGACTATATAATCTATATAGCTTAACGCTGTGATAAAATGATATAGCTTACCTCACCTGGGCCATTATGACGAATCTATTAACACCTCAATCATGCAAATTGGTTCAGTAGTTTAGGCACTAAGGTGGAACATGCATACTTAGACACCCAAAATTTTTCCTTTTTGCTTCGATAAAAAATGTAAGAGGCGGATTTCACCCGTAAGTCAATATACTTTTTGGTTGATTCTCCAGTAGAACTTAAAAATACTATTTATATTTATGAGTACGGTGGTGGACATGGATGCAAGCATACATATGTACATGTAAATGTATATATCTTCTTCTTCTTCTTCTTTCAGCCGGAAGACGTCCACTGCTGGACATAGGCCTCCCCCAAGGCTCCCCACAGCAATCGGTCCTGTGCTATCTGATTCCCGCGATTTCCCGCGACTCTCACTACGTCGTCGGACCATCTTGTAGGGGGCCTACCCACGCTACGTTTACCAGTACGCGGCCGCCACTCCAAAACTCTTTGGCCCCAACGGCCATCTTGCCTGCGAGCAATATACCCACTGCCACTTGAGGCTGGCAATTCTGCGGGCAATGTCGGTGATCTTGGTTCATCCGCGGATCTCCTCATTCCTGATTCGATCACGCAGAGAAACTCCGAGCATTGATCTCTCCATTGCTCTTTGAGCGACTTTGAGCCTTCTTATAAGGCCCACCGTAAGTGACCTCTATATATCTATATGTGATGTATATATCTATATTCCTCGATACCTTTGATATGTACCTTTATACCTTTATAAATATATATTTATATGATGTCATTATATATATAATGTGTAATGATGATGATGATGACAAGATGATCGGTTCAATGACTGGGTTATGATGTAATTACAGTAATTAAGTAAAATAAAAATTGCGAATGGTATGACTTAAGTAATATCGTTCTTGATTTCAAAGGCTGTACCCAAATTTATGTACCCAAATATAAGTCTCAAAGAAACGTAGATTAAAAGTTCAAAATAAACATGCTCATAAAAAGTTTTTATAACGTACGCAATCTCGACATAACCACACAAGTTCATTCTTGAAGAAAGTAGTAAATCAACAATCCCATTAAGGGCATGGCTTCCATAAAAACCATACTCTTTTCTTTTGTGTATTTCATAAAAAACTGAGAACAAAATCTATTTAGGATACACTATACAGTTACTTACGGCTTTACTATACTACATAATCTTTAATTCGAAAATTAACTATCAAAAGCCGAGATATAAAATAGAATTAAATACAAAAAACAACACCTACTTAATCCGATTTAAAAAAAAGACACACAGAAATTCTCTAACACTCTAAAAGATAATCAGATTAATTTGTCTAATGGCATCAACGTGGGACATTTTATTAATTTATAAAAGGAAAAAATAGAGGCCTTATCTAACATGTTCATCGGAAAGTACTGTATAAATAAGCTAATGACCAAACACCTACTCGTTTATTTTGTGACATACTCTAAATTTAAAAGCATTGATTTGCATTATGGACTAAAGCGACTGCTGGCCATGAACGCCTGAAAATCAGGACTCACAAATGATTGATTCAAGAAGTGTTTTCTCCCAGGATAGGGTCCAGAGACGATCTGAAATAACATGGTCTAACAAATTATGTGCTGCCTGCCCACCTCTGACGGGAGTTGATTTCAGCTAATAAAATGCAACAAAAGAATCGCCAGTTGTTTGTAAGCCATCCTATATGTTATTGTTGGTATACTTGGCATATAAATTATTTCGGACATCTATCACAAAAGCTTGTGTTATGGGTACTAAGACAACTGATACAAATACATATATATATACTTTTATTTATTTTTTTGTAAATACATACATATTATACATAGAAAACACCCAAACTCCGAAACAAATATTCGTAGATCATACAAACATTTGGTCCGACCCGGGAATCAAACCCGAGACCTCACGATCAGCAGTCGCACACGCCAACCGCTAGACCAACGAGGCAGTCAATATATATACAGGGTAGTAAATACTTTTGTATTTTTTTTGTTGTAAACAAACTTAAATAATTGTTCTTGTTAGAAAGAGGGCTGCAAGAGTGACTCAGACTGGCTGGTATAAGAGATGACGGATGTTTAAATATGTTTGTTAAGAACATTACTTCTGTTACTTATACAATCCGTATTTTATTATAATTTTATAATCATGTATCCTATTGTGTTTTGGCGTATACATTATTTAAAACTACTACGTCGTGTTATGAACTGAGCATCAAGGTGCGCTTCACCAGTTCTTAACTAACCTACTGCATAACAGAAAGAACTCTTCATTTCGGTCGTATATTTGTATTTTTTAATCTGAACAAAAATGAACCCATTACCACTAAAACATTGATAACCATTCTTAAGATTGTATATATTATCGTGTCAGCATGTTGCAAATATTTTAATCACACAGATACATTAAATAAAAGATAAAAACCAGCCACTTCATTGCTCGCTGTCTTAGTTGTCGTACTATAACAGTTTCCTTACCAAGCTGCTTTTAAACTCAAAGTTCGGAATAGCACTGTTTAGTTTTCATTTGTTTTTTACGCTACAGTTGCTTTAGGTTGGTTCAGAAAAGCAAGTTTCAAGTCGATTACACTTTATACAAAGCGTCTCTTATCAGTCTGCGAAGTATATTTTATAGATTTTCGAGTATTAGATTATAATAGAACGTACCTATAAATACGATGAACGAGAAGTATCCCCGTAAATGAATGTTAATTCCAATACTATAAATATATTATTTTGACTCTTGTACAATTCATGACAATCTACTCTGTTTTATGAATTTGTTAAGCTTAATAAATTGTGTCTCTTTTTTCCATTTCAAAGAACATTTTACAGAAAACTCGCTTTCGCTCCCAGCTCCGTATCGCGATAAATAGTGTCCTTCATCAAGGTATCTTCATGCCAAATTTTAATAAAATGAGTACAGCGGTTTAGTCGTAAAAGAATAACAGACAGACATAGTTACTTTCGAATTTATAATATTAATTATATGGATTAGATCCAACTAAAGTGAACCTTGAGCAAAGCTGATTTCGTTACATCAATATTTTTACTTAACGAATTTCTTTAAGTGGCTTAAAACTATGAAAACTGATAAAAGAAGCTGAGATTGTCTATTTATGAGTTTGGAATGACCAATAAATAAAAATAAAAAAAACGCCTTATTGCCTTTCCTCGATACACCCTATAATGTACCTTTACCACAAAACAGGCTCCAAAAATATGTAATTTATGGCAAATATGAACAGAAGGTGAGAATGGAAAATAGTTCAACCATATTGGCCCGTGACGGAATTAGGTTACATCAGCACGTAATCCGCGGCGAGCTTGCTGAGTGCAATTCGATTAGAGTCATAATAGGAAAGTTTTGTTTGCTAGCTAATAAGAAAACTGGTGTTACACAAATATTTGTGTTCTCAGCATGTTGAGGAGCTTAAAAACTGCATCAGATGATACGACCTAGATTTTCCCGCTTTCGGCAAGTCTGAGTTACAGCTCTGTCACCTTAAACTGCATAAACATTTATACGTCTATGACGCTTTTCAATTAATCAATTTTCCAGTTGTTATTGCTTTGCCTTTTCATTTGTTTGTTTCTTTTTAATGAATCTTGTTTTTTTTAATAATTATCGGAAGTATCTTGATGACCATCTCGAGAACCTACCGTGAAATGTTCGAGTTTAATACATGGACCTTCAATGCTAAATAATATATGAGTATTTAAACTATTTTACATAAAACTTAATTGATTTATCTGTGTTAGAAATTTGTGTATTATGACTTTACAATTAAAAACTATGTATACACAAATGCCCGACAGTTCTGGTAATAGATATTGTCATAGTCACATCAGCAAGATAAAAAAGCAATGAGATTGAAAGTCTTTAGACTTTAAATTTTTATTGAGGAAATTTAATGATAATAATATAATAACATTACCAACATCTCTGTTAATTCTCATTGAAATTTATTCTAAATGAGAAAAGTATAAATATTTTGGGCAGGAGCTGGATGCGAGATGTCCAAGATCGAACTAAGTGGCGTGCAATTGGAGAGGTCTATGTCCAGCAGTGGACTGCGATAGGCTGATGATGATGATGATGATGGTTTTTAATACTAAAAATGGACACATCAATTCATACATATACATGACACTTGTGACTTCTTAAAATCTTACAAAGGATCGATTTTAGTACATTACTGAGTGCATATTTTGCCATATCACGAGTGAAGTCTATCAAACACAATTTTCCTGAAAGCCGATGTTGAATTTCTAAATGCTCGTCATGTTTGTGTGTATGTGTGTATAACAGTTTCACTGAGTGTAGCACTTGTGGGCTTGGGCCCAAAGCCACGTCCTGTTCAAACACATTCGTATTTGTAGTCGCTAATGGCCTCGCAATTGAAATACAATTTCCACTTCCATTTTAATCACACTTTATCCACCGGTGGCAATATTTACAAACGCACGAGGCAGACTTATTCTGTAATTATTATCTCGTGTATATATCATTTTATTTGGTAATTTGGCCAAATTTATTTTTTAACACTTTGTTGTTCGTCGTCTGTCAAGACCTTTTTTTTTCAGGAACGCGCGAAGGTATCAGTTTCAAAAGCAGTAGTTGGGTTTTAGTTTTTACTTTTTTTTATTTAAAATGTTTTGGTGCCTCTATAATATTAATTTCTTTGCAAAGTATATTTTAAATAGGTACCATAGAAATATCAAACTTATCGAACAAATACGGACAAAGTCATGAGAAAATGCTAATAATATATGTATTTTTGAAATGTACAAGTAACGCCCTTTCGTATGATTTGGTATCATAGGCATATTTGTCTCAAATTTATTTTTTAATACAGTACTTTATGTCGGCTAGAGGGCGCCACATTATATTCAGTGACACGTCATATAGCTTATAACCAGCGGACGATCAAGACGCTTCTAATGACACTTTATTTGTCCAGTTCTAATGAGTAGTTAAGGAGCTATGAGTGAACAAATAAACATACATACATACATACATACATGAATACATACATACATAGCCTGTCAAACTCATAACCCTCCTTTGGCTTTGCCGTAGTCGGGTAAAAAAGAAATAACCACACCTTTAGTACTTTATATTATTTTATTATAATGTGTTACCTATTTCAACAAAACAATGCGACTGCAGCTTCTGCGGCTATTACGTGCATCGTTATTTCCTAAAAGTCTCATTTAGCGCGTACGTTAAGTAGCATGACGTAAGCTTGAGAGGCGTGGGCGATATCCTGCAGCCGACTTAAACTTGTGCTAGTTAACTAATTTGTAGTTGGTTGTTTAAAACTTTTAGGAGCAATTTTTTAAATTGAAATTTGAAGAAAATTTTAAATTAAACTAGCTGTGCCCGCTACTTCGTACACCTGACATTTAGATTTTCAAGTTATTTTTTACTTTTATTTATTTATTTACATATAATGGAGAATTTACAGCTACTAAATCAAAATAGAATTAAACAAGTAAATAGACAGCCAATGACAAATGCTCGCTTATATACTACAGAATAAAGTTAAGTGTACAAGATGATTGTAAGGTGGTGTCAATGTATATTATTGAATACACTGCATGCACAAATACTACTACAAACATGTGAAAACCAAAATCAGCTCAATCGGTCGGCTGGATCGAGTTTTAGCGAGACAAACGAACAGCGATTGATTTTAATATATATATGATAAGAGGTTCCGTCCACTAGGATCGCCTGCTTAGATCCCCGGGAGGATTTATTTGGAGTTTTTGTCTACACCCAAATATATTAATTGTTGTTGTTGTTTAATTAGTATTTTTTAAAATTTACGTCATTTACAATATCCTAACCTATATCGTTACCGACACAAAGGTGCCCATGATACTTGAAATGCAGCGTTGGAATGAACATTCTTATTTTTTTAATTTGTATGGATTAAATAAAAAGTTAGGAATGGAAACGCGGTTAATTCTTGAGTTAAATAAACAGTTATACATTGTCTCTCTAGAAAAAGTTGAGCATTTCTCCTAAAAAAATCTTTCGGAAAAAGATTGAATAAGAAATTCGAAGCTCGACACTTTTAATCCCAAGCTCGACACTTTTATTTTCAACTTGAAGAAAATACTCTCGAAATATAAAACGAAAGAAGTTTTATCTACAAATGTTTTTACATGTATTTATGCGTACAGTGCTGGTTCAGCAAAATACAGCTTGTCGGTATCATATGAGGGAGCATTACTGTATCTGCGGAAACAAGATAAGCCAGTGTAGCTAGCAACGTGTGGTGGACAGTACCGGACAATCCGGACACGCACGTCTGTTCTCGATATACTTCGCTTTTGTAAATCGCTGTGTTAGCAGCTCAATGCAGATATTATCTGCATTTGACTGGCGTGTTATGTAACGTTTGCATATGTGACTTTTCAATTGCTGTATTGGTTATCTGTACAGATAAAATAGCTTGACTTAACCATTATTCCTTTAATAGTCAAAGTTGCCACACACCATGCCAAATTTAATTAATATCAGTTATTCGGTTTATCAATGCAAGCGCAACAGACAGAGGCATTCTCATTTATAAAATTATAAGAGTTTTGCTAAGTCTAGTTATTTAAGTTTTAGCTTTTACCCTCGGCTCCATACGTGTATATCAGTTGTCACGGTAAATAGAACCTTATATTTTCAGAATCAAAGGACCTCCATTGTAAATTTTACTCAAATTATTCTGTTTTTCTTTATATTTTTTGTTTTCGTTTTTTATTGTAGTTACTACTTTGTTTAAGATTTTTTTTTTCTTCTTCCTAGCCTTTATTATTTCCAAGATTAATTGGGGTCGGCTACTAGTTCAACCGGTTTTACCTGAATAGCAGTTTTTCCACTGAGCGGCTGGCATCGGACCTCCGCAACCCTTAGGGTGAACTGAATTAAGTTTTTTTCTTAACTTTTAATGTTGTTCCTGTAAACATGTTGCGAAGCTTTTTAATTGGCTTAAGAATCAATATTGCGTGTTAAATGAACTATATCCAAGGATCTGACATCATCTCTAGGAAATTTAATACCTATCAAATAGAGTGACCGTACTGTAACAGCTGATGTTGCCCTCGCTTGTGTATTCAAAGCCAGTCGGAAACTATTCAAGTTCAACTGTGGGAAAACCAAACATGCGTGAAGATTGGTTTTGAGATTAATGCATATTATTTACTCATCTAATCAAATTAATAACCTATTGGTGAATAATATTATATCGAATTCGATTACAAAATTTTTGATAGATTGATAAGACTTTTAAAGTATTTAAAGATCACTTGTAATGGATTTTTATAGACAAAAACATAATTATGTAGTCTAACAAACAATCATTACCTTAAAATAACAATAAACAGAAAAGTATTAGGTAAAACTATATCACTTAAAATACTGACATATTTCTTCTTACAACACAGATACTTCTAATTAAAAAGAAACTAAAACAAATACTTTACAATAGCGACAAAAACAGAGCATTGGCTTGTACGCATTTATCTTCTACGGAGAGTTATAAAGGGCATAAATAAAGCAAAACCTATAAGGCTTTAAAGCAACAATGAAAAATACGAACCGTTTTGCGTTGGGTGGCAGTGGGGGGTTGGGCTGCTGCGAGGAGGGCGCACACGAACAATGCGGCCCAGGCGAGAGCACCGCTGCACAAATAAAAAAAACACATGAACAACCGCTCCAATTATTGACGTGGGCATGAGATGAGAATACCCAGTACGGGCGTGTAGCCTTAACTTTTACGTACGTTGCACGCTTTGTTTGACTACTGTATAAGTCAACCCCGGTCGGAAGTTAAGGAACTCGGCCTTGTCTATAGTAGTATATAATTGGAAACTTTGGTAACAGAACAAACTATCAGTTACGTAAAAGTCTTTTATTGTTAGATGTTAAATGAGCACAGCGATTTTATAGAAAATATGATATGTAGTAAAATTTAAAATTTTCTTTCAGCTTAGCGATCGAGTCATGATGTCAGCTCATTTCAGTCGAACCTGCCCATTCGTACTTTTCGTTGTTTTTCACCGAGTCAGTATTGGACAAATAATTATGCGATAAGAAAGATAATTTATTTTGCGTTTGGGTGTAGCTTACGTATATAAATAAAAATGAATGGCCAAATGTGTTGCTTTGCACAAAACTCGAGAACTGCTAGCTAGCACAAGGAAGCTTTTTGTAGAGAGGAAAAAGGTAAAAATCACGAAGAAAATAGTAAAAACAACACTTATTTATTTCTATTGAGCTGCAACAGGCCAATCACTTTTGATAGAACAAAGTCAGTCGGGTCAGGTAATCTATAATATAGTTCATTGGCCGCCTGAAACCATAGTACAAGCTCTGTCTACTTTAGCATCTGATGACAATATGTGTGATGAAAGTTTTCATATTAAGTTAAAACGTTATTTTAGATAACATGACGATCCTAAAAATATTCAGAGAGTATTCCCCGGTAAGAGACCTACTATATTCAGGCTGGTACAACAGTGGATAGTCGATACTCGTTTCTTAAGTAATTTTATTCTAGTGTGACAAGAAGCAGTAAGTGCTTGCCGTCTGGCGGACGTTTTTATATTAATGCATAATGTGGACGTCAATATTAATTATTATTTAATAGGCCAATACCTATATATGTCCAGTAGTGGTCTATTAAAGGCTGGTGATGAAATGATGAAGAATTAATATTTATTATTACTGGTCCTGCGCGTCAAACTGCTAGTAATATGCTAATACCGATGATAAGCGTTAAGAGTTTAAGCGTTTGAAGCTCAACATGATTCAAGTGACGTCAGAACCTATCAATGCCATGGAGGCGACGGATAAAAGGTGAGCTAGTTAGATATTGAGTAATAAAGACTGAAGTCCACACTGTGTAGCAATTCCTGTACAAGAAATATATGAAAATTATAGCACCGGCCGAAAATTGGTATGAGGTGCCCATAACCTAGTTGCACTCGGTGATTGAAAACAATCACCGAGGGAAAATAACAACGGCGCGGTCAATACCTGAATGGATGACCGCTGGTGGCATGACACCATGAACGTCTCCGTGATTTGGAGGTTACGTTAAGCAGTCGGTCCCGGTTGTTATCGTAGGATAACAGTCTTGAAGCTTAGTTGGAGGCCTTTGGGCGGCTTAAAACATTCAACGGCCAGATTACGTAGCCACAAACTTGTCTTGCCAGGCCCCAAACCGCACTTGGCCAGCGCGGGGACGTATGGCCTTAACTTTTTCCTGAGAAGAGACCCAAGCCCAACAGTGGTACATAATTTGTTTTTGATAATGATTTATGACAGCTACTATAGTTTATCTACGAAGCTCTACATCATAACCATACTTTAACCGGTTTAAAAACAATTAAATATTTTAAGAATTTGGTGAAAATCTTTACTCTTCTGATGACAAGTTTTAATATTGTCAGTAATTTTACTGCGACTTTTTAGCCAACTAAGGCGAAGCGAAAAGAACGGATTATAGTTTTGGAAGTCTATGTAAGTTTATATGTGTCACCGTGTGTGAACTACTGAACAATTTTATTAAATGAGATATTAATAAATTCGTAATAATGGTGACATAGTTTGTATACATTTTTATCAAAAGTTTTTATAAAGTTTTTTATTTTTTTTTATTGTATTAGATCTTACAACCGTATAAATAAAAGAGAGTTACATGAATTTGATGTTATCAAACCAAAAGCTAAGCATGGAGGTAAACCCAGTTAATAAATATAAATTATTATCTTATAATTATTTTTCTTCTAGCAATAGTAAGATTGATCGAATTCTGAACACTGCGAATTTCACTGTCCTCAGCATCATTTTTTTTACTATTATTATATTATTTAATATTATTTATTTAGGTAAACTTATAAACATTTCTGTGATATTTCAATCGTTTCAATTGACTGAAACGTTCACGGCCGCTCTGGTTAACCATTGCGGGTATTACTTGTTAAAAATAATAATAGATTCTTTTAAAATGATTACATTATTCAAAAATATAAATTCCTCCTACAAAACTTTATTCAGAAATCCAGACTAGTATTAAAAATCGGAATTAACTCTATCTGTCTGTCTGTTACGCTTCCATAGCTAAACCGCTGAACCAATTTGGATGATATTATTAATGGAGATCCTTTGATTCTTGAGGAAAGACGTAGGCTACTATTTAGCGTGATAACGAACTTGCGGGCGTAACAACATACCACCGCATGAAGCTAAAAGCATATATGTAATAATTTTCAAATTCATTTCATAAAACCAAGATGATTTTGTCGCCATAATTTTCTAGAAAAGCAATTCATCAACAACCCATAATGTCCCACTGCTGGACTCGGGTCTCCTCTTAAGAGAGGGTTAAGGTCATACGTCCCCACGCTGGCCGAGTGCGGTTAGGGACTGGCAAGCACTTAAGTTTTAACCTTTTGGTAACCTGACTTACTTAAATCTTTCAATTGAATGCAATAAATTAACAGAAAAAATATTTCCTTCCACCTCAATAAATCTAAATAAATATACACAACCGACATTAGCCAAGTGGTTCTCTACTAATAGTGCCAAATAGGTACAAGTCGAAAACACAGAAGCCATTAGCTATGGGAGCAACGCCAACATATGAACAGGGGAAAACGATTAAACATTCTTGGCATATTTAAATCGAAATGCGGGCAATTTTAACCTGTGAAATAGGGTCATAAGGGTCATTCCAACAATTTAAGCACAAAGTTTAGACTATTACGGCTTTGTAACTTTAATAATTTAGCTGTCTGTCTATTACGTAAATGTAATTATTATGACAACATGTAACAAATATTTCTCATTAATGATTTATGCTCAATGTAAAAATGATGGGCCGACGATATGAGAAAAAGCGACCAAGTGCGAGTCGGACTCGCCCATGAAGGTTTCCGTAACAGCAAATAACATATGTATATTTTTATAGATCTCGTGCAAACTATTCGGTTTAGAAGAAAATGATATTGGAAACCTCAATATCATTTTTGAAGACCCATCCTTAGATGATAGAAAAAATGTAGAGTATCAGTTTTATGAATGGGGAACCTCCAAAATTTATTGTTTTTTTTTCTTAGTTTGTGTGGAAATCTTAATGCGGTGCACAGAATACATCTACTTACCAAGTTTCAACAATATAGTTCCTATAGTTTCGGAAAAAAGTGGCTGTGACATACGGATGGACAGACATACAGACATGACGAATCCATAAGGGTTCTGTGTTTGCCATTCGGCTACGGAACCCTAAATATGACTAACAGTGAATGGACTCGTACTCCCAAAGATCGTGGATGGCTGACAGCCTTTGGAGGAGGCCCTCGTTCCGAAGTGCACAGCAATAGGCTAAAGTAAAGTAATGTATTTATGTAATGTAAAAGTAACAAATGTATAATTGACATTCAATTATTTCAATTGATCCCGGTAGCGGTGAAATAACAACTGTTTTAAGTTCACCTTTCCAAATTTTTGTACTTTCTACCTAAGGAACGTCTCTGTTCCCCTCCCTTCACCTTTCTTTATAAGTTCCATCCATATTTGGCTCATAATGTTTGAATGAGTCCGATAGTTAACGTTTATAAAACCCTGTTAATGACGTACTTTCATTCGATGTAACACGCGCCTTATGGAATTGGTCAAATGCAACAATTACACAATAAAAAAGAAATAACCCACAATTGTCTATACAATAAAACCGAAAAACACTGCAAACTGATATAAACTAACACATTTACTTACTTACGTTTGAAAGCAATCACATAAACAGTACAAACTGTTTTGTAACAGTCTACTGCTGTATATAGGCCTCTAATTAGATTATTAATCATCATTAAACAGATCAGACTGTATAGGGCTATTGACGATCCGTCCTCTTGCTTACCCTCCTCTGGCCAAACAAGACGATGTAATCATAAATATGTCGACGAACATCGTACATGATTCGTAAAAACTTGAAGGATATTAATTATTTCATTTCAATAATATAAAGGTACATAAAATACTATAAAATATAAACTTTCTTGTTTTGTTTAAATAAAAACTTTCTGCACGTATCATTTACATAATTTTATTTGAACAGTCGGTTAAACACTATACGTAGAATTTTCTTGAAGTGTTAATGTCTAAAGCAAGCATTAATCTTTCCCTAACGTGACTGTGACTTGTGAAAATAGGAAAATATTATACTTAAGTTACAAATAAATAAAACCAAATAAAATATACCAATTAAGTATAGGTTATAATCATTTTTATTATCTCAGGATATTAGCAGATGTATAGTATTATCAATCGTTCCAATAATCAAATAAATATCATACATATACCATGAACTATTCAAAGCTTTTTCCGGTTCCGTCAAGGATACCTAAGTTATGAAAGCGAATAAAAGTATTCCTTATATTTAATATAACCATACCATTTCATGAGATAATGAAAATCGGTCTCTTTGATATAATTCGAACATAATAATATATTACTAATTTTATCTTACTACTCCGGTAAATGAAATCTGTGCAGTACTAAGAGTTATTAAATCCAGTTTTACCTAAAATATATTTATTTATATAAAACTTGGACACCGAATCTATAGCTACTATATCTATACTGAATTAGAGAAAATGTTGTTCTAAGAAAAGCTGTTCTTAAAATATAAGAAATTCTTATCAACCTAAAGAGTGGCACTTGGTGGTAGTCCATGAGCGCCGGTGGTCACTTACTATCAGTCTCTCCATTTGTCCGTTAAAATTATTTTAATGTGTGTTGTATTCATCCTATACCACTAATATTATAAATAGGAAAGTTTGTGAGGATGGATGTATAGATGTTTGTTACTCGTTTACGTGTAAACAACTAAACGGACCTGTGTGAAATTTAGTAAAGAGATAGAAATACTTTTTGTCCCTACAAATGTAGTATTCCCGTGGGGTGAGCATGGTATAGCAACAACTTCGGGTAGCACCGTGGTGCGCACATAGTTTTAAATATTTCATAAACTACATAAAGATAAATTTCGTACAAAACAAAATCCCTCTAAGTTAGAACGATATAAAGCTTGCATAAGACCTCAATTGACAAGAGTCAACGTTACAATCAAATGAACTCTGTCTCGACTCACAAGCAATATCTTCAGCTTCTCTCTGCATTTCCGGCGGAAATAGATTCCTGAGATTTCATTCGCTATTCACACACACATACACATCTTTCTTGAGAAATTCACAGCATGATTTTCTGACAAGTGAGATTAACTGAGTGTATTATTTTATTCTAAACAATTACCGTGGGAGAGCCACGCTTCTGCATGAATGGGCCAGCTCAGCCGGAGTAATACCACGGCCTCACAGAAAACCGGTATGAAGTAGTGCTTCCACTTTGTTTCACCGAGTGAGTGCGATTAGTGTCCACTGCGATACATAACCATTATTTGCATCGTTTTTAAAGAAATACCTCTTTCTATAAATATATATTACAAAATGACCTACATTTTTATGTGATACTAGTTGTTGCCCGCGGTTCAGCCCGCGTGTATGTCGGTTATCGCGTCAAATGTATTATTCTGATGTATAAGCTATTTCACTGTAAAGTTTAATCCGAATCCGTTCAATAGTTTTTGCGTGAAAAAGTAACAAACATACACACTCACAAACTTCCGCCTTTATATATTAGTGTGATTATATTGTACTTTCTAACTTAATTTGCCATTAGTTCATTTAGTGGTTATACCACTTTATATAGATTAAATAAATATATTACAAAACAAAGAAGTGAGTAAATAACAATACATAAAGCATATACTTTAATTACTACATTAATATTCAGATTAAATATTGTATAAATAAATGAGTATATTTCCTAAAGAGAGTTAAGATGAAAGAATGTGAAGATTTCCTGGAAATTTGACTTTGTGTATGATAGTCAATTAAAATACGTTATGAGCAGACTAATTAACAAGTCTCAACCTGAGCAAAATTGGGTCAGCAATTTTAAATTAATGTACATTCTAAAACAGTTCAACAACTTCCAAAAGGTATTGTGTATTCAATAATGTTTTATATGTAATTTATAAAACGGAGAAAAGTACTCCTATACATTTTTGTCCTTTAAAAAGCTTAATACTGAAACAAATGACCACTGCTCTTAAACTGTTTGACTGTGTCATTGGAGCAGTTCGGATGTTTTCTATATAAATTATATATGTATTTAGTAAACAAAAAGTATATAATGTATTTATATCAACTGTCTACTATCCACAATATAAGCTCTGTTTATTTTTGCATTAGATGGCATAGAGTGTTAAAAAAACGTTTAATTTCTGATATGTCGTCGATTTAATAATAAGGTAAATAAACATTTATTTACCTTATTATTAAATTACTTTTGCTGCAACGATTTTAACGGGACTTTCTCTGGCAGATAGCTGACGATATAAAAAGTAAATTAGGCTACTTTCATTTTTGACTGGCATCACAATGCCAAACACGGTAGTTTTTGTAAAGGTACAACCACAACCGCGTGTAAAACCACGGAACGCAGCTAGTCTTATCTAAAATAGCTTAAAGTTTTATTTAGAGTCAAATTCAAATGAATAAAGAGACACTGTTGTGCCCCATACACAGTATATTAAATTTGTGACGACTTCCACATTAGTGTTCATTTCAATTAAAACCATTCAAAGTATTAGAAATAATTTTACACAAATAGCATCACAAAACGTTTTCGTTTTAAACTCACACCTTTTAGAGTGTGTTTTGTTGAAAATCGTTTGAGCTCGTCTTACAAAGTGCCTCATTAGTAGGAGATTTAAACCGCGAATGGAGCGTACAATCCAAACCCTTAGCGGTACCATTCTAAGCTTCACTTTGAGCCCACAACCGCTTATAATTTAGTTTATACCAAACCGTTATCCCATTGTATACCTACTAAAAATTTTGTTCAGTAGAAATAGCGCTTTATATTGAAAGTTTTTAGGTGAAATGGTTTGTGAAATTAAATTTTCGGTGTTGGTCCCGATAGATGGTACACGCTTTGTGGTAATGAAAGCCATCTGCAGTGTTTACGACACATAATGAAACAATGTTTAATTTGTTACAAAATGGACATTAATAGTTAGATAATTATATTAATAATTAATTGTGGACTTAAATTAATTAATCTGTGAAAGAGCTGAATATCGGCATCCTAACTAATCTTGTATAATAATATATAATATAATAATATATAATAATGTTTTTATTTTCTTGTACTTTCGAATCTTGATTAGAATTAGTCCATGGGCAGCAGTGAAGTGCAGTAAAGTGACTGCTCTGCTACACCATGAAATGCGAAGTGTTCTATTATAGGAACTGTGTTTCTGTTTTCTAAATTACAGGCATACTTGGCATGTCCATTGTATCGTTTATTTTTAGAGTTATTTAGAGTGTCGGTAAAACAGTCAATTATAAGTGGGTGTTTTCTATTTATAATATATATGTATTTACAAAAAAAAAATATATTATGTATTTATATCAGTTGTCATAACACAAGCTTAGCTTGAGACTAGATGGCTTTGTGTGTGATGATGGTCGAAATATTTATTTATTTATAATGAATAAGCGTTAAAAGTCAGAGGTAAAATTGTTGCCTGAAATTCAAACAAATTTTTAGGTTAAAAAAACTTTCTAGAGTATCAGGTCTACGAGTTTCATTTCCTTTATGTATATATTCTTGATTCTTTACTTGATAAGCAGATTTTTCTATCAGTTTTTATAGCACGCAAGAGATGACACTGCAGAGAATCTAGCATCACTACTATTTTAGCTCAGGGAAAATCTATAATTTTTTTTACAACGTTTCATCAAGCTAAAATATATTTACTAAGCTATAAATCGATGGGTTCCTATGTACATGGGGAGAAAAGAAAAATGATAATTTTACGGGAGAGGCTGCCAAAGTTTAAATTTGCCATATTTTTAGATTGACAAAACCCATGTTTATGAAACTTTGCTTGTTTGCTAGACAACTATCCTACTTATTTGTACTACAGTAATAAATATATACATAACAGTTTTTTTACTGCACATTGGCCCTTTTATCTTAGTTTTTGTTAAAATTATTTTCCGTTTGTCAAATTTGCCATTATTATGTGTATTATGCTAATTAGCTAAATGTAAATATTTTTAAATTTTTTTGCTCATAAAATCAAAGCAGTTGAAAATTAATTAATTTTAATAAAAGCTGTTTAGATGTTTGTATAATTATGTTACATTGACACTTATACGGGAATAGTTTGAAACAATAAGTCTCATCATGATATGAATTTTAATTAAATATCTCCGAAAGGAGATAGTAAATTTAAATTTAATTAAAGTATTTTGAATTTATCATGTAACTTAACATTTATGCTTTTCGCAATATTTCCTTTATCTCTTCTATAAGACGTTGCTATATGCTATCTTCTATAATTTTACAGCTTCAAGGGACAGTAGACTTGAGTATTTGATATGAATTGCAGCTTGATACCTCCACGCGTTTCTGAGTAAAATGTTTTAAGAGACAGACAGACGGACAGCAAAGTGATCCTATAAGGGTCCTGTTTTTTCCTTTTCAAGTACGGAACCCTAAAAACGAGAAGAAAAACTAATCAGCAACAAACTAACAATACTGATATAGCGTAGAAAGTGTTACAGTATTATATAAAAATCTAAAATACCTGTATGCATTCATGAATAAATTCAAAACATCATTTAGATAATAAACACCTACATAAACATTTTTTTTACTTCTGCATATCATTAAGAAGGCCTCCTTTGGTATGTAAACCCGAGATGTTTATCCAACCACTTAGTGCTGTGAATATACAAACAAGAACAAAAGCATTACAAAATGTTAATAATAAAAGCAGCAGTAAAATCGATCAATTACGCTATCAAATATAAAACGTGTTCTAAAGTAATTATTTACCAATTTCGAAGCTCAAAGATCCGAAAATGTGTATATAAAACAAATTGTGTAACAAGTACCTATATTACCTTCCGCGTGAGTGAAGACAAGAGGCAAAAAACGAATGAGAAATCCATTGGAAATCACGATAGGATGGGTGTGGGGTGTGGAGCGATGAGGAGACGCTGAAAATACAGTCCCCCGGGATCTAGTAACCACTAAACACATTTCATAGCCGCGAGTAAAGATGCTTTGCGAATGTTATTAGACTCGAGTGAGAAAAATGTTCCATTTATTCCTGTTAGGTATATCTAGAGTTGAATCTAGTGGAAAAGTAATGTAGATTGACATAGCGATAAAGTCAGACGGCTGGCTTAAGCTGTCCTACTGCAATAAACTCAGAATTTTTGGCTTAGTTGCGTAGAGTATTTGTATTTTGACTATACTAAATATTATATTGCAATATATAAGTCGCAGACAGCACCTCTGGTTCTTAATCTTAACGTTTCTGTGTATTTGGTTTAAGAATTCCGTTAGGCTAATCTTAACTGCGAGATTAATACTGGAAGAAAGATAAGAGCAATTTAAAAAAAGGGTGTTTGTAAGTATACATTTTTAAGCAGGTATTTTTCATTAGCTTTTTATCTAAGTATGTTTCAGAACTCTATTATGTATGCTCTTTATGCGAAAGGCGTTGGACTGTGTTTAGGTAATTAGATTGGAATATGCGTTTACACCTTTCATCAAGTAATAAGAAACGAAGTAGTACATTCCTTTATTTTTTCCATAAAATAAATCACAATCGGTAATTTAACTTTGTAAAATATATTAACTTCTGTTTAAAGAACGTTGTTTTAGCTTATTTTTTGTCTAATTTACTTTCATAAAGTATTATATAAAATTTATAATTCAATTTACTGCAGTGCCCAATACAAAACTACATAACATACGAGCAAGCCAGAAAGAAAAACAATAAAGCTTACCTAACTTTCTTCCCTCGTCTTTGATTAAATAAACTACACAATATCCACCAGCTTTTTTACAGAAAAAATACCTTTATACCTTTCATAATTTATTGCTGCTGTTGCGTAAATACGAAAACGGGGCAAACAATTCTGACTGATACCCATAAATCTTCGATTTAGCCGAACGAACCAATCGAAAGCTGCCCTAACTCAGTTACATTTTTCCATTGTTCACAATTTTGCGCTTGCCACAGCCTCGTGACAGCCAAATCTGATAATGCCTTCCATGATTTGAGTTTTGGTGCCAATAAGTTACGTAAACAATATCATCATTTAATAATCTATACAAATAAATAAAATTGGAGTGTCTGTTTGTAATATTAAAATAACCACTATTTACTAAACCACTATATACACGGTACATATGGCAAAAATGTAGTTAAAAAAATTTTTGTCTGTCTGTCTGTCGGTCTGTCTGTCGGTCTGTCTGTCTGTCTGTCTGTCTGTCTGTCTGTCTGTCTGTCTGTCTGTCTGTCTGTCTGTCTGTCTGTCTGTCTGTCTGTCTGTCTGTCTGTCTGTCTGTCTGTCTGTCTGTCTGTCTGTCTGTCTGTTTGTTCCGGGTAATCTCTGGAACGGCTGGACCGATTTTGACGGGACTTTCATTGGCAGGTAGCTGATGATCCAGGGAGTAACTTAGGCTACTTTTTTTAGACTAACTTTGTCCCGCGGCGTTACTCGCGGTACAACAATAAGCGTGGGTAACACCGCGGGGTTCAGCTAGTCTTGTATGTAATCTGTGGTCATCGTACTTTTCCATTTGATAGGGTGAAATAATACTTCGAAAATCTCTATAATAGATTTCTGTAGGATTTAAACTGAAATATTTCAAAAATTTATACTTGGAAAATTTATTTATATATTAGAAATACGTATATATAGTGACAAAATCAATATTAATGCACCCTGTTATATCATTAAGCATTAGAATTTAAAAAATAGGTAACACCTATACTGCATCTCGATAAATCTTATAGAATTTAAGTACATCCGAGACACCACATGAGAGTTGAATTACTACCTTTTTTTTCTTTTTGATTAATTTTAGTGGCTAGTATAACTTGAACCCTCCTGACATCGACCTTCTGTTATATGACAGTTCGTCATATGTATAGTGAAAGTGTATATTATACGTAGCCTGATCCAATACACGAAACTCTAATTTCTTGGCATGTGGGCGGGATTAATTCCACATAAAAAAAAACAAACTTACCCGAAACTCCAAAAGTTTTTAATTCAAAAGTAACTTAAAACTAAGCATATCATTTTAGTATTCCTAAGAGCCAGTGTTGCCCCATAAATATTTTAATAATCTAGACTAGAATGTAGGTCGCATTCATTTTGCAATATAAAAAAAGACTACCGTTTACAGAGCAGAAGAAGCCTTTATTGTATTAAATCTTCTTTTACGTCTTTGCAACAGTACGGTTGATTTATTCATATCTTTTAATAGTCTTGATTCAGGTACGAACAGTTTGATAGCTGAACAGCGACATTGCAGCAAATATCCATTGAACTTCGTCGACACCATTAGCGAAGGTAAAGTGGTACTTACAAGAATAGGCATTCCATAGTGGGTAAACTGAAACAATGGGCCTCTCAGAGTATATCGTCTCAGCTCTGTACCACGTACTCCCAAGTGGAGTATTGCCGCTCAAATGTCACGATAGTACACGTTTTAAAGCTAACATATCATTGAAATTGTATCTTTTACGTTTCAGTAAAGTCAATAGTGTAAAAAGTATATTTGTACAAAGTTTGATAATATATTTTCCAACATTACTTTTGTCGGAAAAAGAGGCTGTTTATATAAACTTCTCTCAAAATTTATGTTCTGATTTTATCAATTCTTCTAAACTGATTGCATTTATGTTACATTAAGGAAAACTGTTACATTTATTGTAATAATAATAATAAATGTTTTACTATTCTTAGTTTTCTGACGTCTGTTAATGTTAAATACAAAGATACTTAACCAAAATCAAATATACGTAAAGAATAAATTTTGTGCATATACTATATTATCGATCGATCGATCGATGATATTAAATCCTCTTATCCTGATATCTCATCATCTGCTACATAGTCACACTCATACTACTAGACGTGTTACAAAATCACCAACCTATTTGAAATCGATAAATAGTACTATAATAAAATATTCTTTTGTAAGAGGCTGAATAAATCAAGGCAGTAACATGGTCGAAGAGAAATTATAACATTCCTACTTTTTTTTCATAGCGGATCGGAGGAAAATGGCATTTTTACATATTGACGTTACCCTTGTCAAACTCACACTAGTACAGTGTTTTGATAACTCACTGTATATTGAAAAAGGCGACCCTGATTATCGGCCTATTGAAAGGTGGACCCCAATCTTTCAAGTTTTATTTAGCATTTTGGAAATAAAATAGCTTTAATGTCAAACGTCTCTCACTTACGAGAGGTCCAGTCAGTAAGAGTTAAATAAAATTACTTTTTATAGTCTTATTGAAGCATTTTTTTATGCATGGGGGCCCTGCTAAAATGTCTGTACTCTGCCTGATGGAAAGAATAAGCAGAATCCAAGAGTGTTGGTCACCATAATCATTGCGAATTCAGAAAATGCAACAATGCAGCATGGTGACCCACACCATGGCGGCCTAGTGATACTTCTAAAATAAATGAATTGAGGTCTTAGGATACGAAGTTTTTCTAGGAAATAAGTTATCATTTATAGTTTTATAAAACACTCTCCTCATCCATATTTATACTTACTATTATATGCTGTAACTTGCATGAAACAGTAAGTTTACAAGCATTTTTTTTAAATTACAAGCTGACCCGGCAAACTTCGTACCGCTGTCATATTTACATATCTACCTCAGTTTCCCACAGTAGTATACAGTTGCGGACAAAAAAAATACTTTTCGCGTTATCTTTTAAATTTTTCTTGTACACAAACCTTGTCCTAACAATAACGAACATATAATAAAAATAATAATTTAATTTTGTGCAGCCGATCGTAAGTTATGCGCGTACGTACATTTCGGCGATTCATCTATACTTCTATACTAATATATAAAGCTGAAGAGTTTGTTTGTTTGTTTGTTTGAACACGCTAATCTCAGGAACCGCTGGTCCGATTTGAAAAATTCTTTCGGTGTTGGATAGTCCATTTATCGAGGAAGGCTATAGGGTATATATCATCACGCTACTACTAATAGGAGCGGAGCAACAATGAAGAATATCACAAAAACGGGGGAAATTTGCACGCTACGGGTAATAAAAGGCGCAAACGAGGTTGCGTGGGTCGGCTAGTTTTTATATATATAGATTAGGAATAAAATATTTTCAAGTTAAACGTACATTTTGTTGGATAGGTACTTGTAGTATAATCACGGCAGTACAGTATAACGAAACTGTAAGAAACATAGCATTAATTACGAAGTAGATTATAGTTCTTATCGTCAACGTTTATGTTTTCAAGTTCTAATTCAGTTACTTAACTGCCTCGGTGGCGCAATGGTAGCTAGCGTACGCGACTGCTGTTCTTGAGGTCTTGGGTTCGATTCCCGGATCGGACCAAATGTTTGTATGATCTGCAAATATTTGTTTCGGAGTTTGGGTGTTTTCTATGTATAATATGTATGTATTTACAAAAAAAAGTATAAAAGTATTTATATCAGTTGTCTAGTACCCATAATACAAGCTCTGCTTAGTTTGGGACTAGATGGCGTTGTGTGTTAGATGTCCGAAATATTTATTATTATTTATTACTTATACGCTCATAAAAAAGAAACCTACTGGGAAATTAAAACAATACTACAGTCCTTAGAATATAACTTGATTTCTGTTGTGCCAGATGGCTATAAAACCGATAAAGTAACTTTGAACAAGCGATTTTATTTTTTCGCATCTATTTTTGAATTCTTTGCAAGCCAGTTTTGCAATGAATTTCATGTACGCCGTAAGTTCTGAAATGACACTAATGACAACTGTCACAAAGATCAAGTTATATTTTAAAGACTATGATTTCAATGTGGAGGAGGAGGAAGAGAAGAAGGAGAAGTGGCCAATTGATCATCGCAAAGATACTAATGTAAGTTGCGAGTCCTTCCTCATTGAGTTACTGAGGTCTCGGTATTTCAGTCCCATGTCCACTTGTAGTATTTCTTACAATTACTGCTTTGTCCTAGTCGTCCTATCGGTTTTTTTTATCCCAATTTACCAATTACAAATGTTCCTGCCTCCCATCGAAACTGTATAAAACGAAATCTATACTAATATTATAAACGCGAAAGTTTGTAAGTATGGATGGATGCATGTTTGTTACTCTTTCACGCAAAAACTATTCAACGAATTTGAATGAAACTTTACGTAATATAGCTTATATATCATTTTAACACATAGGCTACTATTTGCCGCGATAACGGAAATATGCGCGGGTGGAGCCGCGGGTAACAACTAGTATTAAATATATCTAAGATAACACACTTAGCATTAAATTCAATCAAATGTAAAGCCTAATATTTTTCATATAAATTTAGAAATACTTGCATAGATAACAAACTAGCTGATCCGGTGAACTATATACCGCCATATTTATTTTCTACATTACCGAAAAACTTATTTTAGTATAGTGTAGTTAGTATATTAAGCCCGCCTCAATTTCCCACAGGGACGCTGGATATAGAACTAAGCGGACTAAGAAAATATAACACCTCCGGTATTCTTTTAATTTTCTTCTATACAAACCTTGTCCTTACAATAACAAATACAATAAAAAAATAACTATCCAATTTGGTGCAGTCAATCGCAAGTTATACGCGTAAATACATTTATCGTGGGAGAGCCATGCTTCGTCATGAATGGGCCGGCTCGACCGGAGTGATACCACGGCCTCACAGAAAACCGGTGTGAAATAGTGTTTGCGCTGTGTTTCACAGAGTGAGTGAGGATACCGGAGGCCCATAACCCAAACCCCCTCCCCAAACCCAAAGCCCCCAAAGGCCGGCAACGTACTTGTGACGCCTCTGGTGTTTGCAGGTGTCCATGGGCGGCGATAATCGCTTACCATCAGGCGATACATCTACTCGTTTGCTCGCCTATCCCATAAAAGAAAAAAAAATATTTTTGTGATTCATTTTATATACATAGCAGATAACGGTCAAATGATCACTCATTGATTGTGACATAAAGTTATATGCGACCAAAAAGTTCTAACGTAGCTCACAAAAGCAAAGTAAGTTCAGTCGTGTATGAAGCGATTGCGTAATATACCCAATTTTATATTCAGCAGCCGCCACAGAAATAGCAATGGCCGACGTCTGACAACGGAACTGACTCAAATCGTACTTTTATGAAAGTCCCTAATGATACGTGAAATCCGAAATTGGTAAGATGAAATGGAGTTTCCAAACAAACCCTAATCCCCCACACATCCTATGTATAAGTAAGGATAAAATAGCCTCAATTTTACCAACAAGATCCTTGGTAATGTGTTGCGAATGGTATGGGTTGATAAGGAAAAACGGGTAAATAAGGAATCGTGAGAGGCTGCCAGAACCGGAAAGGGTCAGCGGAGGGTGGCCGCTCATCCGGCGGATACACCGCAACCAGCCGCCAGACAACCAATGTATTTCAGGACAACACTGCCTGGGGGTAGGACGCCTCACACTTTTAGGAAACACTGTGCCAATACTGACTTAAGGTATTACTTTCTCGAAGTACCATCTAACTCTTTACATTTAATAGTTTTCAAAATATGTACACATCAAAAATGATTACAAAAGATTAACAAATCATCACCGATATAACAGGATAAATTTGCGTAAAACTATAGTGTAGTTTTACAACCTAAAAGATTTAATTACAAAAGTACCTGGTTATAAAAATCCAAAAGAACAAATTCTGAATACCTTAAAAACACTCAAGTTATCTGTCAAAAGATTTTCAATAATAAGATTTCCTTTTTGATCCTCTGACGTACGAATAATGAAATTTTGATATCAATCCGAAACCGAAGAAATCCCTCGAGATAGTGCTTTCAAAACAAGTTTGATTTCCACCCGGCATAGTCAAAGAAGCTTACCGAGAAATAGCGACTAAAGAAAAAAAGGAATAAAAAATGCACAGAAACACGGAGGTCGGAGTTTTTCCTGTCACCGGGCAGAAACAATGCCTCCATTGTAGGACTGCGGCACGTGCTCCCCGCGCGTTCAGCCTCCACCCCCGCCGCAGTACAGTCGAGGAAACGAGCATCTTTTGTTTCCATCCCTCCTGCCCCGTACGGAAACGAGAGCTTTGAACCCGCGGTCATCTGTTTACATCACGCGGACAGTAAAAAAGAGACAACAATTATTTGTTTTTCAGATCTTTATTTACAGAACAACAATATAGTCCTCATATACGCTACATAGCAGAAAAATCTTACGGGTTCCCCCAAAATAATCACACTAATATATAAAGGCAAAAGTTTGTGAGTGTGTATGTTTATTATTTCTTCACGCAAAAAGTAATGAACGCATTTGGACGAAACTTTACAGTTATATAGCTTATGCGAGTTCATCAGAATAACACGTAGGCTACTATTTGCCGCGATAATCGTATATAATATATTTATTTATTTATTTATTTAAGCTTAATGCACATTTTGTACATAGGCGGACTTAATGCCATAGGGCATTCTCTGCCAGTCAACCTTTGGGTGATGTAAGATGTGATGCGGTAGGTGCAAAAATATAATTTAATCTAAATATATCTATATATATCTAAATATATCTAATACTAGCTGAACCCCGCGGTGTTACCCGCGGCTATTGTTGTACCGCGAGTAACGCCGCGGGACAAAGTTAGTCTAAAAAAAGTAGCCTAAGTTACACCCCGGATCATCAGCTACCTGCCAGTAAAAGTCCCGTCAAAATCCGTCCAGCCGTTCCAGAGATTACCCGGAACAAACAGACAGACAGACAGACAGACAGACAGACCGACAGACAGACAGACAGACAGACAAAAAATTTTTTAACTACATTTTTGTCATGTGTACCGTGTATACATACATATGCATTTAGTAAAAAGCGGTTATTTTAATATTACAAACAGACACTCCAATTTTATTTATTTGTATAGATAATCTCCGCGTCACATTTCCTTGGGAGTATAACAAATATTTAATTTAACTGTTAAGGTTCACTGAAACCGTGAAATTATTTATTACAATATTACTATTTACCCTGAGAAATTTATTTATTGTATAAATAAATAAATAAATATTTTCGGACATCTAACACACAACGCCATCTAGTCCCAAACTAAGCAGAGCTTGTATTATGGGTACTAGACAACTGATATAAATACTTATATACTTTTTTTTTGTAAATACATACATATTATAGATAGAAAACACCCAAACTCCGAAACAAATATTAGCAGATCATACAAACATTTGATCCGACCCAGGAATCGAAGCCAAGACCTCAAGAACAGCAGTCGCGTACGCTACCACTGCGCCACCGAGGCAGTCATTTGTATTTGTATAATGTGCGTCATTTGTATAATCAATGTACTTGTATACTATTTAGGGATGTCATGTAGATATTTATGTTACAGTACATAAAAAGTGAGCTAAGTGTAGGTATCCAATCCAATTAATGTATAATACACGGGTACGGTCGGAGGCCTGCCTGGTAACTCAAAACAAATAAAGACCGATTCCCGGCGCGTAATGTAGTTACAACTCGCTACGGGACTGTGAATAATAAATTATATTTTTTTTTCTCGGTCCGCTCATTTAGATATGAAAAAATAACGCGTTGAAACCTGAGGACCGTTTCAAAGAGCCTTATTTATTCACAGAGTCTATATTCCACTGACTAGGGGATCAATGTTGTCCTAGCTTTGAACATGATAACGAAAAAAAATCAACTTATTTATGCATGAAGTTCAAGAAAGGAAAAGAACATTGTTTAATAAATCGTGAATTTTCGGAAGGTTGGCATTAGTAGTAAAACATTTTTTTTTTCTTATTACATTATGTAAGCCATCTTAAGATGGTGATTTATTATTTTCAAACCGTTAGTTATTCAACAAAAACTTTTGCTTTGAATTCGAAATTATTATTTATAAAATGTATAAAACAGACTTAAGTCTACATTTAGTTTTACGAAACAAATACAATAAAACCCGTTTGAATATTTAAGGGACTTAATATACTTATACATTCAAACGAATAACTAAGTGGTTCATATCAGGAGTAGAGATACATTTAAGTTATTTGCGGTTCAATCAAACCAGTGGTCACATATCAAATAATTTTTCACTATCTCTAAACTCGATATTTCTTAACAAATATTTTATTTAAGGAAGTGTGGTAGACAATTCCCCTATTTGGATTTTATAACGCCATGGATAACAAACATAATATTCATGGAATAATAATTAGAGGCATTCTCAGTAATGTTAATAAATTTAAAAAACGACGACGATTTATTTAATAGTACTCGGAGGTACACTGATATTTTCAGTAGTAATTGACCGTCTTCTAAACATATGTGTATAAATTTGCAATTAGAAGCTTGATATGATCCATAACCGCAACAATCATCAATTAAATCTCAAACGAGGAACAATTGCTTTAAGTCAGCAACCATCTGCTCGTTAGCTCCCTGTACTTCAGAAAAATACAATACTGTACTTTTTTAATAACATAAGATAAGAAACTTTAGAAACATTCTAAGCAACTCGATTAAAAACACAACCATTCAGTAAATCATTTCAATAAATTTCCATCAGCTCTACTTTCTTGATCCAAAACTTACATCAAACTACCTGGTCCACTACGTAGTTCAAATTTTTCATCCAGGAAATAATGCGGTATCCCAGTATAAACGACGCGAATTACCTCTGCAGTTCTTTCTTTTATTGCACACCGAAATTGGATTTTAGCTGCGCATCCCGTGCATATTCCCACGTCCAAGTGAATTTCATGCTAAATTGAATTTTGTTATAAAAAAACTAGCATCACAATTTATATAACATAAACATTCATTGTTGTTACTTTAATTTTAATTACGTGAAATTGCCGCCAGCGTTTGAATAAAGATATAATTTTTATTATAAAAGATTGCGATTTAATCTTCATTAAATTTTTAATTGTTTTGCTATTACACGAAACGAAGGAAACGATGGAGTCATTGAACTAAGACTGTTTAGCCCTTATTTATAGACGTATTTGATGAAAGAAAGACTAGACTAACAATACACTGGTCCCTGAAATATAGTTTACACTAGTTCAGGGGTCGGAGAATTCAAATTTACTGTATGAATATAGTTTTGTGTCAATAAGTAAATAAAATAAAATAAAAATAAAACCCAGTTGTGTATCTAATGTCTGACTATAGACATCATTATTACACAGCCATAACAATAAATAGTGTTAGTTATAGAGAAACTTTTCAGCGATGATTGATCAAAATTGATCCTTTAAGGATTATTTTCAAAATTATTCTTTAAAAAGTACGTTTAAGAAAAACTGTTAAGTCCAGAAACACTTGGCAAATTAGAATGTAATATTAGAACCTAACACTTGTCTAATGTTTTAATGAATAAAATGTAAGGGTCTATCACTAAACAGTTATTATCTTTCCATTAGGGATCCGGCCGACTCGAGTTTGGCCTTCAAATTAAATGGAACGGATAAATGCGCGTAGACTCGCGCCAGCATTGAGAGAGATTGTCCCGTATTGTATTTCAATGCGAATTTTGTTCTTTTAAAAATATTATTATTCTTATAGCACCAAGTTATAGATATTAAAGATTCTAAGTTGCACCAATTAATGATGAACTATATCAATCAAAACACTTTGGCAATTGTATAGTACGACACTTTTATCGTGAAACATTGTATATAATGTTAGATATCGACATTCCAACTACAGATATAAATAAATCAATATTTTAGACATCTAACACACAACGCCATCTAGTTCCAAACTAAGCAGAGCTTGAGTTATGGCTACAAGACAACTGATTTAAATACATATTAATTACTTTTTATTGTAAATACATACATATTATACATAGAAAACAACCAAACTCTTAAACAAATATTAGCAGATTATACAAACATTTGGTCCTCAAGCACAGCGGTCGCATACGCTACCACCATGCCACCGAGGCAGTCGTGGCAGTCATATATGAGGCCAAAGTTATTTTGCAACAACACTAACTCTGTATCTCAATAATCATTCCAAATCCCCATGTAAGCTTACTCATAAAAAGTAATAAATAATCCCCATTTCTATGTAACAGCATCATACAACACACATTACATTCTAGGTGAAGAAACTCCCAAAGGAGTTTGTAGTGAAGAGTATTGTAACCTCTTTTGATTACTCTAGCTCATCGAATGGAAACAAAACATTGGATATCTCGGCTCTTTTGTAAGACTCAATTATTCTAGTTGAGAGAACACCACGATTATTATTTACTTTTGACCTTTTCCCGTTTCTGTCGATACGCGAGTCGACTTACAGTTATGACACTGAAAATTTAATAATGTGGACATGTTCAATCATGACAAAATAATTTATGAGTTTTTATTTAATTCTTTTGGTGTATATTTTTATTGGACAGTTATCTCAAAAACCATGGACATTTTAAGCTAATCACTGCGAAGTATAAATGGTAAACTATCGATGGCGGCTACTTCTTTGTCCTAAGAAGCGAATACCTAACGCCATATAAGAAAAAAAATGTCTTGACAGATAGACGTACAACAAAACTATCCTAAAAGGGTTCCGTTTTGAATCCTAAAAATGATTATTGTAACATTTCATTATATTTTCAGTACTTTAAACAACATAAAAAAACAGAGAGTTTTGAAAACCACGACTTCTAATATCTAAGTGATAAAATGAGAGACTTAAATCAATATTTCTGTTATGGTCATTTAAAATTTATTTGAAGTAATATTTTTTTTATACCCGCCCTTTGTACATTACATTACTATATTGGTCACCTTATGTACTCTCTTGAAAATATGTAAAACGGTGTACAAATAAACAGTTTTCTATCTATCTATCCATAAACAGCCTCTCTAGCCAAGTTGACATTCTAGAAACGTAAACGGTAATATAAAACTAACCAATGTACAGAAATGACGTCTCTCAACGCGAAATCACGTGGGCAAAAGAAAATATTAGCCAATAATACAAGAAAATAGAGGAATTAGCCATTGTAGAAAAAGAATCGACGGAAACATCTCGTAATCATCATCAAAGACGGCGTTGTGTGTTAGATGTCCGAAATATTTATTTATTTATTTATTTATTTATCAAACGGTATGGATAATTAAGGAAATCGGAGAAGTATGAACTGACAGAACATCAACAAGAAAATTGAGTTTAAGCTCACCTTAACTTGTTGAATAGACGCACAAATGAGGATATCCTGAATGTGATTAACACAAGGAAGGTAGAAAAACCATGTCGTAAATGTGATTAGAATTTCTTAAGACGTGCAATATAAATGGCCGCAGACGTGTGACGTAAATAAAGATAAATAATAATGAATACTAATGATAAGAATTAGTTTCTTTATCAAAGTGACTTCGTATGTCGAGAATTTTATTTGAAGTGAAAAGTCATAAACAGACAAGTAGCTAGGCAACAACGAACAAAATTGAATTTAGTGTTACAAATACGCATATTCACAAAACGACACGTAAAAAACTAGTTCTCTTACCATTGTGCATGCAAATTCACGCAACAATTCCAATTAAGAAAGCGAGTGTACTTTAAAAAACTAAAATATTATTTATTAGTATTGACCATATAACAGTATTGACTTTCCAGTTTCGTCTAAAGACTTATAAACTATCTTATATCTTTCGTTTCCAGGTATTTTAGGCGCCCCTACACCATCACAGGCTTGATAATATTCTAAATTCAGTGTATTTTATTCTAGACTACTTTACTGATACTCATGAAAAAGGATTTTAAACACATTCGTTTACTGAAAGTAGGAACAAAGCCATGTCATAAAATTCTTGTAACTGTTTCTGGACTATTTTAATGAAAATTAGAATCATTACAATACACACGTCACAGCTCTGAGTAATATGCCAATAATTGTTGAAACTTACAAAGTATTTAAAAGTGTTACTCTGAAGGCTCACATTCGTGTATTACTTACTTAACGAACCTCCCACCTTTACCTTGCGGCTTTGGCAATATTACGTATTTTACTGTAAGGGTTTACCCATTCCATTTAGAAAACATTTTATTTCCTTTTGAAAGCATGAGCTCTTTAGAAACCTTTATGTATGTTGGGCATACGTATGTACGATATGTTCCGTGTTAGTTTTCCGTCGAGGTTTATGTCTTAACTTATTCTACGAGCCTTCGAACAGAAACGTCCTGAGTAAAAAAAGAAATCAACGTGGTAAAGTAAAACCTTTTCTTATTTTGTATAGTTTAATTAATAAATACCTTAACGGTGCTGAAAATGTTTTTACAACGAGCTTAATATAATTACTCCATACTCCCTAGAATCCAAACTAATCTTATACATCCGAAAGTAATTCTGTCTGTATGTCTTTCACGCTTTCACGGCTAAACTGTAGACCAATTTTAATGAAACCCGGCATAGAGATACTTTGATTCTTGAGGAAGGGCACATGCTACTTTTGACCGCGATAACCGAGATAAACTCAGGCGGGGCCCCGGTCAAAAGCTAGTAAATATATATACAAGGAAATAGTACTGTACCCTTTTCTATTCGTTTGTCAACCGATTTTCCTTTTTGTACATAATGGCCATTGAATAGACGTGGATTATAAAAACCTTTTAGAAACATTCAGAAGATTTATTTCTCTACCTGCGACACAGTTCTATTGTCATCAATAATTTAATCTAAAATTCCGGTTGAATTTCCACCATCGAATTTCTGTCTGTAAATATATATTTATGGCGTCGATTAAAATAATATTATACTAGGTATAAAGAAGTCAAGATCTTAAATACTGAGTTCCAGGAGTTCAATGTAAGCATTCTTGATATTAAAAGACTCTGTCAAAAATTTTATAATTAACGGACTCATAAAGGAATTGATCTGAATGGTGCCAAGATACTTGGCAAATTGAAGCTTGTAACATAATCTCGTTGTTAAAGTATTCTTGGAAACTCCTTACGTGACTTTCACCATGGGTTACGTTTTATAAATCGCTAGCGAATATAGTTCAGAGTTTTGCTAATTCACGCAATACTAAAGTGATATACATTTATGTAATTCTAATACGTTACTCGCATAATAGTTAATCTGGTAACGAAATATTTCTGCTATATTAAAGACATAATTTCAGCCTTAACACTCTTTCTCGTCTGGTTCTGAAGAAATGATTCTTTTAATGACTTATAAATTATTGAAGGAATCCTAACTCCAGAACTGGACGAGACTAAGAGTTCTAGTGCTAATACGAAATCTGTTAACTCTCTGTGAAATCATAGAAATAGTCAAGAAAAGAACGGTAAGTCCTCTATCGAAACGATTCTTACGGATGGATTGGTAATGGAAACTAATGGAAAAGCTGCGAAGAAAAGACATTTATCACCCGGAGTTATAGCATAGGATCTACCTACCAATAATCTGTTCAGCTCCGTTAGCATATGGAAAATTTAATTACATTTTTTTTTATTTTAACACAATCTTCATGAAACAACAGTAGTTCTTTCACTAAAATTAATAGCAATTCCGCATTTGATATATTTATTCGTTACTGTAGTTGAATTACATAAGTCCGCGGTAGGGGTAAAGCGGTACACCCAAGCTCAGCAGTCGGGAACAACAAATGAACAAATAATGGCGTCGCATTTTTGTTGTGACGTCACCGACGCTAATTTGTCATCGACTAAGTTGTTTGTTGCTTGTGTGTGTATGAGAAAATTTTATGTACAGTATTATTATTGAAATTATAAACAGACACTTCAATTTTATTATTCCTGTAGATTCTATTACCGAGTTTTTAAAGGAAACCCTATCTTATTTATAATTTTAGCATCTCATTAATAAGTCAGAAGTTATTACCTTTTCAAGTAATAATATAGATATATACAAAAGTCTTCTTCACGGTACATTACAAATTCTTGGAGCCAGCGTAATACAATTTTCAGTAAATTCAGAAACTCACATTCGCTTCAGAGCGTTTTCACATTATCTGATCCGATATCGGTGTCGGGCGCCGATACGATTTCGGAGGAAGTAAATTGTATGAAATATATATATGTCTTTCATATTGTTCTATTGTCATGCATATATGTTACTTCCTACCATATGATTTCAGCGTCCGAAACCGATATCGGATAGAATAATGTGAAAACGCTCCCAAAGTTATAAAAACTTTTGAAGTAGATGGATTACAAATGTGTTCCAAACGGTGTGTTTTAATGGGGTTTTTCTTTACACACCTGCCGGCGAATAATCAATTAAAATGTAGAAGTTATAAGATGTTGGTGTGTTTTCTATTTAAAGTTTTTTGTAATTTAAAAATTATAATCTATATAATTATTTTTATTTTTAATTTTGGCGCTATACTTTCAAATAAAAGAGTTCTTTACTTTTTCAAAACAAAATTTAAGCAAACTAGGACACTGAAATCTTGTATGGTTTTGGAAGAATACATACAGCTTGCATATTGTACTGTCATGTATTTTTAAAAACCCCTCTAGCTAGCCAGCTGCTGCATAAGGAAATGCGATTCCGAAGCCACCACGACAATATAAAGCCCGCTGTTTAAAGTACTAAGCAACGGACAATTTGGTAAGTCTTTTACGACGGCAATAAAATAAATGTTTACTGCAAATCAGTAAGGATAATCATGTACAACTTTCACCAAGCCAAGAGTAGGTACTATTCCATTGTCCTGTAAGTACTGTATTCTATGTACTGTTCTGGTAAGTTAAATACCCTAACATACATGTGATGTATGTACATTATGTCTAGTTTTAATATGACTGTCGTGTATAAAATGTAGGTCACAAAATTCCACTTGAGTATATTTGGAATCTGTATTAATTTTACTTATTTATAAATATTTCTATTTATTTATTTAATCATATACACTAGGTGTTATTAATGTTTTATATAATATGGATATTTACTGCTTTGATTTCTTTTTCCTGTCTACTTATATTACACCAGGCACTACCCTATACTTTCTATCCCATGGTTGCCTGTAAGAGATTGCCTTTGAGCTACCTCTGTAATGAATCTGATGTTCAATAAAATTATTAGTATTATTATTGCCATCCCACCCAGATAAAGGACAAGGTAGGTACCGTATATACTTGGTATACTAGATCACCCCGCTACCAATATCGCTCAACTGTACTTTTGCGACGCTTTAAACTTTATAAGGCCATAAAAGAACTGAGAACTAGGAAGTGGTTTTATACTAAGGATAGTCAAAATAATGTTGTGTACATCTTGAGTTTTCTTATAAATATAATATAAATTTTAAAAGTAAATAATATGGGATAGTAATGTGGTAGTAATGAAAACATTGAAAAAACGATGTTCAGATTTTCTGACGTCATTAAGTGTCGATCAATCGTTTAATTATTTTTGTTTTCAGGATACTTTATAGCTACTTCAAGAATCTTAATCATTCGTGTTGTTTACTTTCTGTTTACTCTTGAAGAAAATACCAAACGGTACTTAAACTCTTCGAGGCTACTAAAATGCTTAGTTTAGAAAGAAAAGATAATAATATTCAGCCAAGGAAACTATTTGCCAAATGAGACAAGCAATAATTCTGTTTTTCTGACCTCTCAGTAAAAATATCTGAAACATTTTTGGTATACAACAGCAAGCAACAAACTTGTGTAAGAAACCAATGTCTTCAAAGTAAACACCCAAAAAAAATAAAGTGAAATTGCTTAATTCCCGAGACTCAACAAACGGGGTCATGTTTTCAAAGTAGTTATAGAAGGGTTAATATAGGTCAATATCCTTCGGGAGTATATTGTAATAAGTGCGGTCGCTTAAAGAAACAACAACATCTTTCCCTCTAATACTGTTTTCTACGATACTCGTTGAAACGTACCCTTATACCTAATGTACCGGTTTAAATATACTGAGATGGTATTCAATTTGATTGCTCCGTCGAGTGGTACCCGTATACACGATCCCCATACAGACAGGATTTTTTTGCGCCTACAATTGTTTTTGGTTAATATATTTTGTGTTCCGTTTTTACCTGTAAAAACTTTAAGAGTTAAATGTGTTTCTTCTAGTTTTCTTTTTTTATTTCTGATATCCATACTTATATTAAAAGACGAAAGTAATTCTGTCTGTCTGTCTGTCACGCTTTCACGGCCAAACAACTGCACCGATTTCAATGAAATTTGAGATGGAGATACTTTGATTTTTGAGGAAGAACATAGACTATTCTTTACTGCGATAACCAACAAACACGTGGGCGGAACCGCGGGCAAAAGCCAGTTTAATGTAAGTGTGATTTTTTCAAAAGAAACTTCTACTTCGAGTTTTGCACAGTCATCGTGTGTGATTAAAATCAAATGTTCTGTTTAGTTATAGTTTCATTCGGGTACTTACACTGTTGTCTTCGTTACAAAAAAAGAAGACTAAACAAAAATTAACCTAGATTATTTTTGATTAAATTGGTAACGCCTATAAAAATAAAAACAACAGCGTAAGAGCCACGAAATCAGACAATTTCTTATAAGATCCTTATCTTCTATTTTCAATAAAAGCTCAAAGTTAATCCGCCCGAATCACATCGATGTCAAGCTTCATTAATATTCTGATCATCGCAAGGCGTGAAAAAAATGAATAATCGACATAAAAACGTTCTCTTGACTATGTTGTTTCCTTGTTCAGAAATATGAAACGGCGCAGTAGAGAGGTAATTTGTCGTTAGCGATCGCTCCTACCCCACTCGAGCTACGGAGTGCCCCGTATTCCGATTAATCGTTTAATTGCATTATAACGAGACAAAGCCTTTCCATCTAGATTGACGAGCGTGTGACGCGTATTGTCGCAATTTTTTTATAAGAAGGGTTATTCATTCATTGGCACACATACATGTATAGCTTGAAAGGTATTATGGTTAATGGATAAATTGGGTTCTGATTTTAAGGAGAATTGCATTAGATATAAAGCAGAATCCCATAAAAAGGCATAAATAAGGCTATGTACTAATGTTGAGTCCTTTCACCAATGTTGCGTTCCCCGTTTGGAAACCTTGTACTAGTATATACGGGCCCATGAAGATATAGAAGACAATCGCAAAACAATCACACCTGGAGAAAGGATGTCAACTTAGGCGATACAATTCGTTACAAATAACAAGTCACTTGCCACTGTGCGTTGAAAGCTGGTCTCGGAATTTATTGACGTGGCGCCCCTTTATCGATTTTGCTGCTTCATTCACAATCACACAATAGTCCTTTTTACAATTTATACACTCTATCATAAGAGGGTGCCGGCACTATAGTTAGCGCTCCTCACGGCGTCAAAATGCCTCGACCATACGAGAGCCGACGATAATTACTTTATCATACGACACGGCCTCAAAACTCGTAAATAATTACAATAGGTTAAACAACCCGCGGTGGCCAAAAACAACATCACACCGGAGGCTATATTAATCAATTAATTGTTACGGCACCGGCTTTTACTCGACTCATTTCTCGAGAGTTCTATAATCCGAGTGACATTTGACAATCACTAAGCATATCCGACAACCTAGTGTTGGCATCACAATATTATATTTACTATAGCTGAACCCCGCGGTGTTGCCCGCGGTTATTGTTGTTCCGCGAGTAACGCCGCGGGACAATGTTAGTCTAAAAAAGTAGCCTAAGTTACTCCCTGGATCACCAGCTACCTGCGAGTGAAAGTCCCGTCCCGAAAGAGATTACCCAGAATAAAGAGACAGACAGATAGACAGACAGACAGACAAAAAAAAATTAACTACATTTTTGGTATATGTACCGTGTATACATACATATGCATTCAGTAAAAAGCGGTTATTTTAATATTACAAACAGACACTCCAATTTTTTTTATTTGTATTGATGAGCATATACCAAATAGATGATTTAATATCGAACAAACTATGAAAAGGATATAAATTCAGGAAGAAAAACAAAAGTTCACTTATTTTGATCGAGTACAGAACGATACGTATAAAAATTAGGAAAACAATTTATGAAATAGAAACAGCTTTGAGGTTAAGTTCGTAATATTATAAGTTATTGACACATGTAGTTGAAGCACAGATCAAATCTATGCAATAAAAATCTGGTGAAGGTTGCGGTAAGTCGTCGGATGGAGGTAGACCAAGACGAGGTCTATGCCCTGCCTATATAGTGGACGTTTATCAGCTATGATGATGATGATGAATGACAACGATGATCATCGTCCAGAGTTCCCGAGACGCAAGGAACCAAAATAAGTGGAGACTCATTGGTCGATGAAAATGCAGCATCGTCAACCACGACTACTTTCTAAAGAATAAAGAACTAAGAAGAAGAAATTGATGCACATTTTTTTGTGTTAAAATGGAAACATAAGCCACGAAATCACATCTAAAGCTCATTAATGAAGCTGTATTTTTGACTTATATAATTATTACAAACAAATTTCTGATTGAATCAAAAACCTGTGTAATAACTTTTCGCATGATTAATAAAAGATTTTTCAGGAAAATTAATCAAAATATAATTTTAATCAAATTTCTTTTAAACTTTTCTTTCCTTATTACTTAAACTGACTTAGACAACTGTTTAATCACGAAAAAAAGAAATATTAAAGGGAAATTCGATTGATGTTGTACTGTACACACGTCTGATGTGGCGCAACGGACTGTAAAATGAAATTCGGCATTCCTCCCACGTTACAACAAACAGACTTCAGACTCTTCCATATGAATTTCAACAGTTCTTGTTTTATTACAAATAACTTAACTCTCTGTACTATTACTGAGCGCGTAGAATTAAACTAAAACAGCAGAAAATTAATTAAACACGAGCGTTTTTTTTTATTTTTTGTCATTTTTAAATCTGACCTCTTAAATCATAGTTCTTCCTTTTGTTTCTAAGGTTCTAGTGCGTGAAATAAGCTATTCGTGCGTAGAGCTACTTTCTCTTATTACACATACTTGGTAAAATAATATTTATATTCGATCCATTGGAACGTTAAATGTTGTGAGTAATAAGCCAGCATTAAAAATTCAGGACTGTTTTCGGAAATACATAACATATTTCCGAAAATACGTAATACCGAGAAGAGCCTGTCTCATCCGACGAACAAACGCGTCAAGACGTATTATTGCTGAACAAAGACAGGAAATCAGTAGGCCCTTTAACTGATTCGACAGCGCGTCAGTTTGGAGCCCCCGTTTGCGTGAAATCTTGTTAACTTAAAAATAATCTGAGAAAACTCTGGTCAATTTACTAAGAAGGAGATTCAAAAACTGTTATGATTAAGATGTATTATTATTTCTTTTTTATGGAATCTATCCCGGAAAAACAATTAATACGATAACCCATAACGTCCCACTGCTGGGCTCGGGTCTTCTCTCACGCTGGTGGAGTGCGGGTTGGGGACTGGCAAGACAACTTTGTGGCTACATAATCTGGCCGTTGGATGTTTTTAAGCCGCCCAAAGGCCTCCAACTAAGCTTCACGAATGTTATCCTATGATAACAACCGGGACCGACTGCATAATGTGACCTCCGAATCACGGAGACGCTCATGGTAATATGGCACCAGTCACCCATCCAGGTACTGACCGCGCCGTCGTTGCTTACCCTCGGTAATTGCTTCTAATCACCCAGTTTAATTGCTACGAGCGCCTCCCAGTCGATACACATTATAAAATTGATATATATATATATATCGGAGACACGTTATCTTCACGGTCGCTCATTGTGGGCATCAGCGAGCGAAAAATAATTATATCATATTTTAAAATAATTTATTTGAAGGGTATTACAGCACTTACAGAGAAACACCGTACTCAAAAAGTAACACACAGTACAGTTCCTAGGCAAGTGTACTCTACGACGATCCGGGTGATAATAATAATCAAAACTAAAGAATGCACGCCCTTTTATTATCGCTAACCTCTTCAATTTAGTCTCCGGATACATCACTACGACGTTGTGTAATTTTGACGTCCCGTACTCCTGACCCAGATGCGATATCTATTGATTGTTTTTTTTTTTAACATTTAGAGTACAATACGTGTGAGGGGGAAGAAAAACTTTTGCTTTTAAATAAAATAGGTCTCTATTGGTAAGTAAAAATGTAATTGTATTCATATGAAGTTACCCGGGAAATTATTTTCTCAGCTAGCAGTAGGTTGTCTATGCCCCAAGCGTACGTTGCCATATACTGTTATTACCATAGACTAGCGCGGTAGCTACTTTATTCTTTTTACAAAATAAAAACACATTTTAATTAACAGCTTTATAACACTTTATTAATATTGCTAGCTTTATGTGTGTCTCATTTTCATTTTAGTTTATTATAATGGTTTTTTCGTAATCTGGGTAAACTACATTTTTGTAATGAAGTTGATATAATTATTTTTAGTAATTATTTATTCTTAAATTAAATCGACTAAAATTTACTTGTCTTTTCCTATCTTATCAATAGTTTTCTTTGATAAGAGTAAAGCAGGTAGTTTGTCCACCAACATAATAGGAAGCTATGTTTTGTATCAATTAAAAATATTGTATTGCAACAAAATAGAATTTTCTTTTGACGTCATTCAAGTCAAAATCAAAAAAAAAACTAGAGTTGCAGCAGTCCATCATCCTCCACTCGTTGTATTTCTTTTGTAAAATATCATCGTAGAATTAAAATATTAACTTTATATAAAAACACTATTACGAAGTTACGAGGGCAGTATAATATTAATAAAAAAGGAGACGCAGTCTGTCCATCGAGCATACGAGCAATATTCTCTATCTCTCTCTTCACAAAAAGTCTTAACACAGTAAAGTCATTTTGTTTCAATCTATACTATTATATAAAGAAGGTAAAATTTGTGAGTTTGTGACGTTGTAGGGGGTAAACTCTGGATCTACTGAACCGATTTTGAAAATTCTTTTACCAGTAGAAGGCTACATTATTAGTGAGTGACATAGGCTATATAATAACCTGAAAAGTGGAAAGATTTTTTCGTGGTAGCAGGATTTACAAAATAAGTCGGGGAAAAAAATGTTTACCGCCCAACGAAGTGGGCACAAGTCAGCTAGTTTCAAATATGTTCAGGTGCACCGCAGCAAAAGAATGACCACGTACATTAAACGATATACGGGCTTACTACACACAAAAGCTACCCGAACATTCTTTCAAAAGCACTTCCCTTTTCTCCGGCCATAAACTACATGCTACCTTACATGCTACAGTAAAATACCGTCTATACCTGCACATACGGAAACCGAGTGTAAGTCATTATTGTGAAAAATTGACACTCTATGGGCCCGCGATCGGGTGGTTTATGCCTCTACGTGACGTCTAGATATAAGTATAACTTTTATTTATTTCCCTTTCAGATTATAAACAAGAAACCATTGAAATTTATGACGCACATTCTGATAGCTTTGTTGTTACTATCTTTTGTATTATGCTGTTATTTATGCATTCAACTGGGCAAACAAAGATTCATCCGTTATTAATAGTAAACAATGTTAATGTTATATAAGAGTGTAAGTATGAATCGTTAATAAAGTATTATTGAAGTTTTTTATATGTAATGCCTTCCCAAAATGCCAAATGGAAAGAATAAACAGAATCCAAGAGTGGTGGTCAATATACTCATTGCGTATGCAGACAATGCAACAATGCAATATGGTGACCCACACTATAGCGGTCGAGTGATGCTTCTGTATCATTGGGCCTCCTGGATAACGCTACGAATTAAAGTAAAATGTAATTTAACGGTATACCGTGGAAGAGCTAAGCGTCGGCATGAATGGGCCGGCTCGACCGGAGTGATACTACGGCCTCACAGAAAACCGTGTGTGTGAAATAGTGCTTACGCTGTGTTTCACCGAGTGAGTGAGGATACCGGTGGCCCATACTAGAGATAGGTTATTAAAAACGGTCAAAATGTACCTTAAAAAGAGTGTTTTTATATAATACTCACCGAACAGCGCTAATGCCAATACAGGAATCATCTTCCAAGAATCTGAAATAAGAAAACAATAACGTAAAAAAATTGCTAAGGCTTTGAAGAAGGTCAAAAATCTGAAAAATAAAAATATAATAAAAGTTAAAGAAATACATTAATAATATTAGATTTTAGAACATTTATAGACAGATCTAAATCTAAATGCATCTACTTCCTATTTTCTCTGCATCACCTAAAGGTTGACTGGTAGAGAATGCCTTAGGCATTAAGTCCGCCTATGTACCTAAAGTGCATGATGTGTAATAAATAAATAAATAAATAAATAAATATGTTGAAAATGCACAAATATTTACCACTATCTTTTACCTGCAACTCAGCGCGCATGTGCGTTGGTTATCGCGATAAAGAGTAGTCCTTCCTCAAAAATTAAAGTATCTCCATGTCAAATTTTATAGAAATCGCTTTAGCAGATTAGCTTTGAAAGTGTAATAGACAGACAGAGTTACTTTCGAATTTATAATATTCAGAACGGATCAAGATCTTTGTATATTCATGTAAATTATTGTCCTAAACATAGAGTTGGTAAATGAAAATTTAATTTATACTACAAAAATATCACGATTTTTATGCGTTCGAAGTAGCGCGGTCGCAATTACAGCTAATACTATTTTCTTTAACCATTTCACTATTTTTCTCCTTAGATCCCGTTTTGTTAAGCATTTAAGCGGATTATTCGTTAATGGAGAAAGTTCCTTCCAAATACTAACACTAATGGAAAAGTAGTAAATATTCCTTATGAGTTTTGAAGTGAAATTTGTTTAGGGGCGTCGATCACTTTTTGGGAAAGATAAAAAAATTTAAACTCGCGTCAGGTCACGTGATCTGATCATGTATTCGTAAGACCAAGGTGTGGCTTCGGCGAGGAAGTAATATCCCCTTGTCTTTATACCGTGCGGTGTTTATACTGCATAAACCTATATTTTTATAATATCACAATAAGCATTTCTGGGAGTTATCGGTTCTCAAGGAATATTAAAGGCAAAGCATTCATTATGTTTAATAAATATTGGAAATTTAAAAAAATTAAATATAATAAATCAAAAATGCACAACGTCAATGTTCAAGTTTTCACTTCTGCCGGCACTCCCGGAGTGCAACCCGTTGTATTTTTCATTACATTCCTCTGCAGTCTGAGCCAGTTCGAATCTAATTCAGGCTATGATAGCTGCAAGACTCGCCTCCACCTATATAAACCACTGTTCGTAGATCATATAGAAAAGACCAGTTCGTTATTTTTGCCCATAAATGCTTTGTTAAACATTTGGGCATATTATACAGTAATGGGGAAAATTCCAAATAATGAGAACGCTGACGTAAATTTAGTAAATATTACTTGTGATTTTCCTATGCATACCTATACCATGCGTACCAATGCAGCGTGCGAGCTAGCCCTGATCGAATTCTGACTATGATAGCTGCTAGTCTCGTCTGTACCTATATGAACTACCATAGTATTTTCTATATAAACCTTGCATAGATTAAATAGAAAATACCATTCCACTACTTTTCTCCATATATTCCGCGTTCTTAAGCATTTAAGTTATTCAGTAATGAAGAGAAAGTTATTTCCATATACTGAGCACATTCATGAAAATGTAGTAAATATTTTTTTTTCCATGCATATAGTATATACTTACAGCTGAATATATTGCTAAATCTGGAATTATTCACATGAATGAATACAAGTAATACTTGAGCAATTGTTCACGTCGTTTCGAGAACTGAATGGTTTCCAATTACTTACAACAAAATCTTTTAATAGGAAAATAAACTCAAGTATTCTCCTTTTTAATTGAAATGAGTATTTCTTAATAAAGAATTCTTATTGAGGAACTATACGAGCGTTCTTTTTGTGTTTTCTTGAAATAAATCTGATGAAATATCCTCATGGTAAGGATATTTCATTCGGATAAGGTATTTTAATATTATTTTTATAAATTATTAATATCTCGATAGAAATAACATAATTAATTCCAAGTTATTTGAATTATGTTACAGAGTAAAAACCCTCTCGGTCCGTTTATATTTTACTATTACAGGTAAGTGGTGTTAATTTTTATTTATGTAAAACTTTAAATAATGTCACACACTTTGGTAATGAATTCAAAATGTAAATATAATTCTCTTGTTCATATTTAGAAGCTTACAAAATTTAAATGAATATACGTACATTTTGTTTTTTTTGGGATTAGGGGGCAAACGAACAGACGTATCGCCTGATGCTAAGGGATTACCGCCTCCCATGGACACCCAGAACTACAGAAGTGCCACAAACTTTTAAGGTTTAAATGTTTCACCATCACGTTACAATTATGTTATCAAATTGCGATCTAATTAAAAACTCAGAAATACTATGTATGTTTATCTATACAAATAAATAAAATTGGAGTGTCTGTTTGTAATAATTAAATAACAGCTTTTTGATCAATGCATATGTATATATACACGATACATATGCCAAAAATGTAGTTAAAAAAATTTTTGTCTGTCTGTCTGTCTGTCTGTTTGTTCCGGGTAATCTCCGGAACGGCTGGACGGATTTTGACGGGACTTTCACTGGCAGGTAGCTGATGATCCGGGGAGTAACTTAGGCTACTTTTTTTAGACTAACTTTGTCCCGCGGCGTTACTCGCGGTACAACAATAACCGCGGGGTTCAGCTAGTGTTTCATATGACACTTGTCATACAAAGTAGCCGAAGCAGTAAAAAGTGCATTAAATTTTTTTTAGTTCTCAAGTAACCATTTAGAAAAACATATAGTTTTTTCCCTATTTGAACCTCTACGGCTATCGTCCTGGTAAATATAAAAAGAGATGGTTATGTCGTTGGGTATAGATTTTATGAAAAAAAGACCGAATGACCAAACATTAATCTGTACTTTAAGTAGACTTGCAATGTAAAGTTATTTTTTCAAGGTGGGATTTTTTTATTATTGATCACTGTCATAATTTAATATCCTTAGAAGGTCATAAAGGTGCTAATTCTACTGTAGTGCCTCTAAACTAAAAGTTCTTTAAAATTATCTTTTATTCATTTCATTTAGTGATGCTATTTCCAACATGCAATTTTTGTAAATAAGTATTTAAGGAACGTCTATTTTTAGTAAGACAAAGCAAATTTAACTTTATCTCCAACATTTAATACCTCTTTTGACAGAAGGAAAAAAGTGACTTTTAGTGAATTTCAGTTTAACTTGGAAAGTTTTTGAACAACAGAATTAGTACCAATAACACAGAAACCATCAAAGGTCAAATAAATTAATGGAATCCCAATTTATGTCAACAGCCTTTTACAGTCCAGTGCTAGACATAAGCAAAACAACATCATCAAAAACACTACAAAAAGTCAGAAAACTTACAATAAACCCTATACCATCCCCTCTAGCCAGGGTGGTATAGAATGCCAAAACTTTCTTTCTAAGGAAAAGCCTATGTATGTCCAGCATCATGAATGTATGTATTCACTTATTTTAACTTTATATCCGATACTGTTTAAAAATATTTCCCGTGGTCCATGTACATATGAACTTTAAATGCTCTATATTAGGCTGTCCTTGTTAGTTAGCTTGAAAAATGTGGCCAAAGAATCTACATTGATTAGTTATTAAATAGACTAGTAGCCGCTCGATGAAAATGTGTACGTTAAACTTTTTGTTAAGTTTCTGCACCTATGCTCCATATTGCTTTAAAAAAAAACAACTCCCGCATTAGGAATAAGCATCCTGTATCGCGGGGGACTTTACAAATATACATGAAAAGGACACAAAAACACCCAGACTTAGAACAACTATTTGTGGATCATACAAAGTATTGTCCCATGTGGGTTTTAACCCACAACACTTCGCGCAGTGGAAAACGACGTGGTGACCGCTTTAACCACTAGGCCAGCCATGCAGTCCGGTATATAAACCTCCGATACCATAATTTTCTTAAAAGAGGTACAAAGTTTTATTAATACATAATACCTATCTCCTTTCAAAGAAGATGCTTATGTCGAACAGTGGACTATTAAAAACTGTTGACGATAATGGTGCAAAAGCATGTAGCAAATTTTACCATATATACACGAATATAAAACTGAAATGTTCGAACACGAAATACACATAAGAAAGTAGAAAATTTCTCTAGTATAAAAATATGTAGAAATATTAAGGTTTTCATTTACGAAATATCAACAAAAACATGTTTTTTAAAAACATCAAATATTGTTGACCCCAACATTCTTAAAATTCCTTTTGACATTTGAAATATTAACAGTATAATAAAAACAAAATGTGAAGTAAAAAATATCACACATGCCTAAGTATTTTATAACTATTTTTAATTAAATAATTAAACAAATATAGACTCGCAATTTATGTATATTGGAACAGATCAACAGCATTTCTGACAGCTTCACAAACAGCAAAACTGACTTAAGTACAACCTTCAATTAAAAAGACAATTAAATTGTGGCGTAAAGGAGACTTTAGAAGTTTTATAGTAGCCACATTGGTATTAATTGGATTGGAAATTCGAAAGTAATACCAAGCAATAAAACTAGCCAACTTATTAATTAATATAAATTCATTGTTATATTTACATTAAATAACTTCCATGTTTCTCCGCATAAGTTAACTTTGTCGTCAAAGTTTTGCGTGACAAATAAGTTGAATATTACTTTAGTTCTTTTTTATGTCTTTTTAGTTCAGTGCTTCATATGTATGAGAATAGACAGCATCAGTAATACACTCACTTGAAGAATATTTAGTCGAAGCTAGTGGAACTGCCCAGATCTCGGGCAACAGTTATTTTTAATAAATATAACTCTTGTAGTAAGAAAATGCCTGTGTCAGAGGAGACTTCACAAACATTGTGAAAAGGACATAAAGAACACTCAGACTCAAATGCGTTGTGAATCAATTTTATTGCTATTAACATGTTACAAGTTTTGATGGAGATTAAGATGACGCTTGTAGAGCAAAGGCATTTAGCAAATCAAAAATTATTCTTAAACTGTAGTTGATAAAACAAAATCCTACTAATTTTATAAACGCGAAAGTTTGTAAGTATGGATGAATGGAAGTTTGTTACTCTTTCATGCAAAAACTATTGAACGGTTTTGGATGAAACTTTACAGTAATATAGCTTATTCATCAGAGTAGCACATAAGCTACTATTTACCGTGATAACCGACTTACACGCGGGCGGAGCCGCAAGCAATAACTAGTTTAAAATATAACATTATTTTACCCATAGTGTAATGACACTATGTACCTGTCACCACACGAAAAATAAACAGTTCAAACTTAACTTAGTTACAGTTTAGTTAGTTTTAGTTTAGACAGTTTAGTTAGTGACAACTTAGTAAAAAAAAATACTTCGTGTTTCTAGAATGTTTTTTGTTTGAGAGATGTTTAATAACTGTAGCTTAAAACGTCGCTTGAAGAGGAACATTACATTTATTTGCGGCGAGGTCTAATTTAACTGTCACGGTTTGTGCTGGAACAAAACAAATGGCCACAATGTTTCGCACCGTTTAATATTTGTTTCGCCACGACTGATTGTTCCTCTAAAAGACGATGCCTGACAGTTATTTTAAACCAAGAGATAAATTTTCGAGAGTTTATCATAAGGTTGACTGGAAGATTATGCGCTATACATTAAGTTCGCCGATGTACAAACTTTGTGCATAAAGTTTATTAATAAACAGAAAAAAAATACATTTACATAGGTTTTCAGGTCTTTTTTTTTCAATTTGATGTATGTGTGATTGTATGTCGAGTAGCAACTTAAATTTCAATTTGAAAATTTGAATGATCGTACCCAAATCAACTTTTATAACTAAGAAGAATTCACATCAAATACATCGCCCTCCTTCTAAGGCAGTCGGATAAAAAGTTAGTTTTTTAATATTGTAACCAAGTCACTTAGGAAACAAACAATATTGATCAAAACAAATTACAAAAAAACCTTCACAAATGTATTTACAACACTAGTCAAAATTCTATCTTAATAATAATTTAATATTTGTACATAAAACTTCCCTTAACTTTATAAACACTTACCAACTTCATCAAACGTCCGCCCAACCGTCCACGAAAAATATAAAAACTTAAGTCATAACACCAAAACACTGTGTTCCAAACAAATAAGTCATAAAAATACTTTGAACATAATTAAAACATTGTTTTGCATTGTTTATGAAGAAAATGTTAACTCGCGCCAAAACGAGAGAAGTGTTTCGACGAAGCGGAGATCAATTTGGTCCCAGGCGCGTTCGGCGGCTGCGAGACTCGCGAGAGACTGAGCCGAGTGCTACCGTCCGCCCGCACTCTTCCATCTATTTTATATAAACGCCTTTATATACCGATTTATATATTTACCCGCACTCATACATATTTAACTTTTTTCCCATTTCACGTCGTTTATTCCCCGTATGTAAGGCTCGCGGGCAGTGTAGGTGCGATGCGCGTGTGTGTGCTCCGTAGCTGAACGAAACGAACGAGCGTTCCTATTTACGTGTTTTTAGAAAGGGTAAAGCTTTTATACCTTTCCTTTCTACTATTTCGTTCTGTAGTTGAGCGCAATACTCTGAATGCCGAGCCACGAAATATTTTGCTTCGATTTATGGATATCATTTTTGTGAGTTATACTTTTCGGTTGGAATGTTTTATCAATTTCTATTTTCGAAATTCTATACATTGGCTTTGGGAGGAGGCCATGCGTTGTAGCGATTACCGTTAATATTCATATCCAAAGGGTACCTGAACATTTTTGGAGACGTAGTGGTCTATGATAATATTTACTTAAGCACGAACTCAAAATCGAGATGTTACTGTTATTAATTTCATAGCTAATTCCTCTCCTTAAATCTAATTTACCAACTAACTTATTTGCTTCATCGGGAATCAAAGTATCTCCTTGCCATGCCCAAGTTTCAAATTTCAATGAAATTAGTATAGTATTATAGCCGTGAAAGCGTGTCAGACAGACAGAGTAACTTTCGCGTTTATGAAATTAGTAGGGATTACCAATTGATATAAGTCAAACATTAGATCAAATACTGTGACACAGAAGTATAACATGTTTAAAGTATAAATAGCTACTGGGTCTCAATATTCAATCAATTTTCAATATCACCTGTTACACAAACTGAAATCTAAATAACAAATGAAATAACGAACGCTTTGATTAAATGAACAATCTCACTTGACTCTTGGTGTTGAAATGTTTTTGTTTCTGATACATACGAATATTTCAGTGTACATTTATAGAAATCAAAATTATATGTATTGGCAATAAACATGATGATTCGATTTAAATCGACTCAGGTTGCTTGTCAAGCCTATGGATATAATGTTATTAACATTACTTAAATCATATTACTTTATTTGTTTTTCTGATTTGCATTTGAATATTGGGTATAATTGTAATATAAGGTACAAAACATATTGGTCCAAGAGGTGGGAGCCTGGTGATCTGTAGCACAGGCTTTCCTAATATAGACACCAGTCTCTCACAAAGGAATAATGGTTACACATTGTAATGTATTAAGTATAACCTGATCTGTACTTACCTTTGTGAAAGAGTAATAAATGAATTATTATTATTATATACGTATGTTATGATCGATAATTAAATGTGAGAAAAACGTCGTTTTACATATTTCAAACGTATTCTTTAAAGTTGATGGAGGTTAATTAGGGTTGGTAGGTAGGTTGAAGGGTTAATAGACGACAGAAAGCAGACAATTAGATGGACTACTTCATTCTGTCAGCTTGTCATTTTTGAAGACTTCACAGCTCTTATCTCAATTGCCTCAAGAATCTCAAGATTATATTAAGATGTTTTCTAACAGAGACTCTTCAAGAATGTTACGACTTAAAGGTAAAAAGAATAATTATTTTGATCTTTGAAAGCAAATGTCCATGTTTAATTAGCAGTACACCAATACCGAAGAATTTTCGCATAGTAGCTTAGAATGGTGCGCGGGAGTCCTTTTTATTTACTGATAATTAAAGAAATTCAGATATTTGAAATATGCTCAACGTAAAATAAATTGTGATATGATAATTTATAAACTGGTAGTGCACAATGCATGCTTATTTTACCAAATAAGTCAAATTGCCTTCTCAACCACACATTGTGTTTAACAATGAATGTCTGGGGAAGACCATAGTGTGTTCAAATTTACTACAGTTAACGAATAATTCGTATGTATGTGTTAGTCAGTTGTAACCCACAGGGCGTACTGTGGGTAACGCAACACGCCGCCATTGGCCAAAACGCATCGATCACTCCTTATTACTCGATACAGTGTCACTGTCTAGCTGCATTCACATTTTGTGCAGGTTTTTAACAGTCTAAACATACTTTCATTGCTTTTTTTATAACTCAATCATGAATAAATTATTTCAGGAATAGTATAATAACCTTGTTACACAAATTAATGTGGATATTAATTTGATTTATTCATTTACACTTTTTACTAAGTATATTTTTACTTTAATAATTAACTAAAAGAAAACTTAGATTTGTGTCAGGTAGGCCTTTGAGCTAACGTTCCTTTCTTAGTTAAATATATAGTAACCATTGTGTACAGTTCATACTTCATACTTAATGTTACAGAATCGAAAGTAACTCTGTCCGAATTAAAAAGTAAATTACTAAGTTGTAAGACAACTGTTGAAAAGGACAAATCCTTTAAAAACTTCAAGGGAGGGAAAGAACATTCCAGGTAAACACGGTAAAGTAATCTTTACCAATATTATTATATTCGAAAGAAACCCTGTCTGTTTGTTACGCTTTCACGTATAAACCGCTTCACCGATCACAATAAAAATTGGCATGGAGATACTTTGATTGTTGAGGTAAGACATATTCTTTTCCATGATAATCATGACATGACATACACGCAGGGAGAACCGCGTACAAAAGTTAGTTTAATATAAAAAGAAATGTTTCAAGTTAATTTTTATATTTAGACTAGAAGATAATTAAACACCTAACTTGATATATAACAGTTTTTTAGATACAATATATGTGTGAAGAGATTGTTTTTTGAAAATGTTGTATTCTAAAGAACACCAATGGTGAATTTGGAAGACATTTTAGTACAAAAATATGAAAATGTGTAGCGATAAAAGGAAAATCGCAAAAATGAAGAGTATAATACATTGTTATCATTTATGAGGTATGTTCTCTACATAAGGGCTCTCACACATGACTGCGAATTCGCAACGCATCGCAAATATCTGCGAGGTCGCACGAAGGCACTGCAAGAACTTCACGTCGCATCGCATTGGATCGCAGTTATGTGTGGGAGCCTTACGCGCTTATACAACAAAGATATTATAGGTACATTACAGGTCGCAGACCGCAGTCCCCTTTGTGCAACGAATTGTTGAATATTGTAATTGCTGATAGAGAAAACTGCCAACCGAATGACTGTATGAATTACTAGTGGCTGCCCGCGGCTCTGCCAGCATATACGTCGGTTATCGCGGCAAATAGTAACCTATGTGTTATTCTGATGTATAAGCCATATTACTGTAAAGATTTATCTAAATCCGTTTAGTAGTTATTGCGTGAAAGAGTAACAAACACCCATCCAAACATCCATCCATCCTTACAAACTTTCGCATTTATAATATTAGTAGGATAATATTAGTATAGATAGGTATGACTATAGAACGAAAGTTGGCATGGAGGTTTCAGAATTGGTAAAGTTTTAAGATTTTCGCTAATTAATATTACAGATTTTTAAATTATAACTCGTAGTATATTTATTATTAGTAGTAATTTAAGCCATTTTTTAAATATACAAACCTTTATTTTTAAACCTATATAATATCTAAAATGCCACTAATAAACACACTTCTAAACACACAAAATTCAATCCTCCCTTTGCATTGAAGGTAAAAATATCATAAATTCGTATATGATTAATAACACACCTTTCTATTATAATTGAACTCGCGTTATATTATATAGATAGGAAAATATTCATACGGAACGGAGGTGCGCCAAGAGCACTTGAATGAAATTCACGCTTCCTCAATTTTCTAAGCACATCCCGAAACCATTCAACATAAATTAAGTTCGGAATAATTCTGAGAATTTGATACGTGCAATTTATAAAGAAGCAGAAATGTGTATACGACAGGTTAACTTGTATAAAAGTTATGTACACGTACTCTGAAATCTATACATACACCAAAAAGTTGAAAATGGTATATTTTTGGATTTTGGAATACGGAGCAAACCAGCAGGCCTATCACCTGCTAAGCGATTACCGTCGCCCATGGACTCCCGCAACATCGGAGGCGTCACAAGTGCGTTGCTGGCTTTTGGGGGATGGGGAAAGGGATGGAGGAAGCGTTTGGAGTATAGTTCTCCGGTATCCTCACTCACTCAGTGAAACACAGAGCGAGCGCTGTTTCATACCGCTTTTCTGTGATGCCGTGGTTTACTTATACTTGCCGGATTAATGCCGAAGCGTGACTCTCCCACCAAAATGTTTAAAACGATAATAATATCAATTATTTTACTTTGCTAACTTATTTAACGTATTAACAATTATTTTTACGGGAATTAACGCGATCACTTATTAAAAGGCATTACATACCTCTGATTTGCCTGACGTTTCGACCAGGTTGCACTGCCCTACTATAGTGTATTATCTATGGCACTGCCCGTAGTCACAGGCTGACTGGCTCAGCGGCGCACGCCCTCCGTCGTCGAATCCGTGAAGTAGAAGTTTGTTCGTCCACCCGCACTTTCTCGATATTTTTAAGAAACTTCTTTCGCCATGTACCGTCACATACCACACTAACAGTGTCCCTATTCTGTAAGCAAACCGATGTGCTCCTATTCTGGTGTTTATCCGACTGCGCAGAAAAGCGTTATTTAACGTAAGCAAGGAGGTGTAAAAAATACAGAGTGTCACAATCCCAGAAATGGAAAATTTGACACAACTTTAAAACAATCCATCTCGTGGCCTTATCGTGGAATAGTAGGACATAAACTGCCTTCTAAAAGTAAACTAGTATGACTAACAGTGGAATACTGAGGGCTGATGATGATTATTTAATTCTATTGAAAAAAAAGAACCCGAGAGTCTCGTATAACAAGCATCAATTCTCACTAACGAATGGTTTCATTAACTAGATAACACAACGTAAGGAAAGCCTTTAAGACCGACTACATGATCCAATTTGCAGAGCACTAAGTAACTTAGTGAGAGTAATGTTGTATTGTTTGAACGCAGTTAGGTGGATGGTCGAACATCGTGCGAATATATTACGAATTTCACAAGAGATGTTTTTGGCTAAGTGGTAACTAAGTTAGCATATTGCAAAGTCAAGCAACCTTAGCCAGATAAGTCTGTGAATTGTTGGCCATTCTTAATATGTCAAAAATCTCCCGTGCCTTGAAGAGTATTTCAGTTGCCATAGAAAGATCTGCCACTGTCGTAACGAGTAGTTAAAGCCCTTAAAACTATGACAACAGTATCACTGTGGGATTTCGATATCGCCTCGTAAGTTGTAGACGCCAGATAGCAATCACTCCACGTAAAATAATCATAGTCCAATTGTGTAGTCCTAACATATTATAAAACAAAGTCCTCGGCCATGTCTGTCTGTCTGTTCGCGATAGACTCAAAAACTCGGGTTTTACTAATTGATAGAGTGGTTCTTGAGGAAGGTTATTGTATATAGTTTGTAATTTTTTTGAGTATATTGGCTAAAATAAAACGATATTTGTTGAAGACGTTCGAAATAATTAAGCCACGCATCTTCTCAGAGTATCATGTAATTATATATTATATTTTGTGTAAAGAAACCGTGCTAAACATTGCTTATAGAAGATAAAAAAAACCAGCCAATTGGGAGTCGGACTCGCGCAGGAAGAGTATCGTACCATTATCTATACATTTCAAGCATTGCCGTTATGAATATCGAGAAAAAATAACGTTTGTTGTATGGGAGCCCTCTTAAATATTTATTTAATTCTGTTTTTCAGTATTTTTCGTTATAAATGCAACATAAATACATCATCTCCAAAAATTATAACTGCCTACAGCCTGGTGGAGTGAAGTCTTAGTATTACTTTGTCGCTCAGATAAAAATAATCTTAACAAAAATATCAACACAATCTTGTCTTTGTACCTAAAAGTCTTTAAAATTTATGACGTCAGTTAACATCGAGCACTCACAAAGCAATATCACAATGTTTAATCCCATGGAGATGTCGGAGCGGGCGTGTCGCGGTTTTGGCAACCGAGCCTAGCAAAGAAACACGCAAGGAATCGTTCTTATTGCGGTCTCTCAAAGCCTTTTCCTCTACTGCTCGTTATTTATAACATAGCTTTACTGGGAAATATGCTAGCCGACTAATTTTATAGGGCTATAAATGGCATTCTGTAACTCCAAATTGACTGCTGCTGTTTTGGTTTCAAATGAACATTGTACCCGTTTTATTTACTTGTTGTCAAAAAATATTGCAGACAGAATAGACTTTTGTTATAGATTGTCATCATAAGATTTATTAGAGTAAGTCGAGTAACTTATCGAGGTATTTATGGTTTCTTAAATTTGAAAGCTTTCAACTTTTTTCTTCGAGGTTTTTTCCCAAGCCATGTGGGATCGGTTTTAAGTTGACTACAATACGGCTGATTTTCGATTTTTTACATGAAGCAATAGCTATCAGATCTCTATCCACTTACTAGGCAATATCAGCGTTCTGTTGAAAGACTTTTGTCGGATTATAACTATTAGCCAGGGATGTTCATCTGGCGTTCGGGACCGACGGTACGCAGAATTTCCGGATACAAATACGGAGGAGTCTCCATATGTGAAGAATGGTTAGCGATTATAGACTGACCTGGCTAGGATTGCTCAACTTTGCAATGTGTTAACCTACGTTGTTACCATTGAGACTCGAGTCTCTCTCCTAAAAATGATGATAGGATGAGACGGAGGTCCATAATCAAACTTCATACCGACGTCTGTCGAAACTTTCACTAGTTAAAAAGGGTTCCTTCTGGTTCATTCTCAGTAGATCCATTGACCAGATCCATGATGAATCTAATGACACTATTATTGGGAAAAAAATTTTATGAAAAAAATAATATCACTAAGTAAAACAAATGAACATGACAGTTTTGAGATCCTGACATTAGTCAAAAAAAGAAGGAGATGACAGAAGAAAGGCGAATTCAAAAATATTTAATTAAAAATAGGTGTATTTGATAACTTAAGACTAAGTATCACCTATCCACATTTTAAATCAGGATGTAATGAAAAATAAAATTTTCATTAGACGCATCATGGGTCTGGCCAATAGATTCTCTGAGATTGTACAAACAAAAAAAATGTCATTGAAGTCAGATCTAATGAGAAAAAAGATTCTCATTGGTTTCTTTCCGGTTTTGTTTAATACATATATATGTGTACATTTGTGCTAACCAATTTCCTTAAAAGGTGCCGTCTTATTTTAAAGTTTAATTCAATTTATACCTTTTTCCTATACTAATCGCTACTTACATATACACACAACTATACGGCTTGAAGATTGTTTTTTTTTAATTTCCCTTAAATATATGTTTATTTTTGATTAAGTAAATATATATTATTGTTTCAAAGATACACACATTTCAAGAACAAAATATCATATTTCATAAAACGTAGCCTTATACTGTAAAAAATAGGTATGTCTTTAAACCTTATAAAAAGTGGAGACAATCTCACGAACCGAACGAAAGAAAAAACTATGAACCCTAAATCTGCTAACCTCTCCAACATCAGCAAAAAACACCCCTTACCTGTCCATTACCGAAAAAAATCAGTCTTATTTATTTAAGTTGCAAAATATCATTACTGAAGGATGGCCTCTTTCCACTGACTGATTTTATTCGGGGAGCACTTTAGGTCAAATTGAAACCATTAGGTGAAAACGTGTTAGTTCAGAAGGATAAGTAAAGCTTGATCGACTGATAGCTTTTGGAGCATCTACAGGAGACACGTTCATTTGTTTTTTTTAGATAATATTGTAATGGATTTTCTTTGCTTCAAGATCTTGCTTGAATAAAATGGATACTTGATTAAAAAGGGGCCTTAGATCACACCTTTAAAGTTTTAGACTAAAATTAAATACATGGAAACATAGTACATATAATTATGTCTCCGTACCGAGTAAGACAGGTAAATAAGGTAACAAATCAGTTACTAACACAGTTATGTGAAGAAACTGATACATTGTTTGATGTCACGTTTTACTTTAAATTGCCTGTCAGGCGCGCAGTTTCAAAGGAAACCAATTTACAATGTCTTATATTTTCAAACTGATATTACGTAAGAATATTTTACAAGAATTTCACAACGCATGGAAATGTAGCGTACAATTTCAAGTTCAGTCATCCGTAGCTCGTAGCTCCGTAGTCATTGTATCGGAACCGCGTAGCACTGTCTCGTAGAGAATATACGCGCTATGGAAAATACAATATAAGTTCGAAAACATGATGATTATTGAATTAAATTCGTTTAAATACATTTTATTATTGCCTTTAAGTGGAAGAAACAATTAAGCGCCAGAAGAAAACGCTTGTTTGTAGCTAAAGCACAAGTTAACGAAATTTACATAATAAAATCGTGGCAAATAAGATTTTGCACAGACTACAACAAACTTCTGAGCAGTGTTTGAACTCTTAGGTAACAAATCAGGGGAAAAGTTGCTTCCTTTACCATTTTTTAACATAATTTATGTTCAACAAATATATTTCAATAAGTTTTTTTATGAGTGAAAACTCTTAACAACCTAAATTCTAACTGAAAATTAACCCTCAAACGTTTGACACCAGACCAAAAGACAGACAGATGAAAAGGAAAATACAAGGTCAGACAGAAGATTTATCAAGTACATTTCAGTACATTTACAGATAGAAGGCTGAATATTAAAACTGACTCTTATAAGTAGAAGATAACTAAGAAGATTTTGAAACAAATTTTCTTATAGAGCGTTGCGGAGGGGTACTCTAGCCGGCAAAAAGCATCCGTAACATAATATTACTGCCTCGGTGTCGCAACGGTAGCGTATGCTTATGCTGTGCTTGAGGTTTTGGGTTCGAATCCCGGGTCGGATCAAATGTTTTATGATCTTCAAATATTTGTTTTCTCAGAGTTCGGATGTTTTCTATGTATAATAATATAAAAAAGTATATATGTATTTATATCAGTTGTCTAGTACCCATAACCAAAGCTCTGCTTAGCTTGGGACTAGATGGCGTTGTGTGTTAGATGTCCGAAATATTAATTAATTTATTTTCATTATATGTTTTTATAAACCACTTTAAATACAATAAAGGAGTTAAGACAATTTTGTGGTTTTTTATGAGCGTGAACTAAAAATTTTGTATAGCGACATCTGTAGGTAAGTTGTATGTATTATTTTATTTTTTGATAAGGAACTTCGTTTCTATCTGGTGTCCCACGACACCGCACGACGTTTTTTTTTCATTTCTTCACTATCAACTTAAATATTTATCTAGTTGATTATTTCCTTTCGATATTTGATTTCGTACATCAAGAGCACAGGCGATTGAATAATATTATTTATCTTGTTACTGAGAAGGACTCAATTTTTACATTGTAATCTATTAAGGCCAAATAAAAGATGGTATTTTATAACTGTAGTGGACTATATATTTATCCCTGGTTTAATCTTTAATAGTGATTAGTGCAGCTAATAACAATTATTGTGAAAACGAGATCACGTGTGTGGCATGCCCACGGAGCAAATACAAAGGGCATGCCGCACTGGAGCAGTGTTGGATGCCTCGTTCGATACGAAGCGGCCGGCAAAAATAGCGCCGGCGACGCGTTGTCCCCATTGGTCAGTGGAGGTCTCCGATTGGCTGGAGAAGGCGCGCCAAAGATGCTATAATTTGTGTATCATAGACATAGCTTTTATCTTAAAGAAAATTGCAGTTGACCTGCACTTCAAACTGGCAATCTTTGGGAATGAAAGTTTCTAAAATAAAGCAAATAAATAAATGACTAGCATGTTTATCTAAATAAACTAGAATCGTACGATAACGATTACAAACATTAAATAAGGTAATAGATTTCTCTTTCAAATCCTCAAGCCATAAAACAGGTCATAACTTATAAACGATATTAATTCTATAACGTGAAACGAAGCTCATAAAATCGTTTATTAGGTAAAGTAGCTTATCATAGATTTTCATATGTTTGGAATAGAAATAAAATAAGATTTACAGCTGACCCTGGGCGGTTTTGTGGGTAGATATTTATTAGACTAGCAAGCAAGACCGGGAACTAAAGTTTATCACCACTATAAAAACTGGAGAAAAAAAGAACATGTTTTATAGGCAAAAAGAGTTGGCTCACAAGATGAGAGCTGCCTAGGAATTATATATCAACGTCGAGAATTACAAGAAGTACGTAACGAAGGATACATATGTATGAAGTGAGAATGCAGAAATCCACATTTGTGGAAAGACGCTGAATATTTGATTTTTTATTTATGTAACGCTACCTTTTAAGTATGTTTTAAGTTAAGATCCATTTGTTGGTTGAATTAAACCGATAGATATAATAATAGTATTCCACCACATTAACACAACGCCATTTAAACAATTGACAAATGTTATAAATGCAACATACATAATAAATAAATAAATAAATAAATATTTCGGACATCAAACACACAACGCCATCTAGTCCCAAGCTAAGCAGAGCTGGTGTTATGGGTACTAGACAACTGATATAAATACTTTTTTTTTGTAAATACATATATACATATATGTTATACATAGAAAACACCCAAACTCCGAAACAAATATTTGCAGATCATACAAACATTTGGTCCGACCCGGGAATCGAACCCGAGACCTCAAGCACAGCAGTCGCATACGCAACCACTACGCCACCGAGGCAGTTTAAATATAACACATTTCTATCATAAAACACCAAGATCAAACCAAACATTAAATGTTCATATACAAAAATATTTGACTTGATCTAGAATCTAACGTACAAGGGTCATTTTGGGACGTGACGTTGGCAGATCATGAAATGATATTTTATTTGTCGATTTATCTGAATTCTATAGTCAGTAGGTTTTGGGTGAGATTTGCGTGTAAATAAGGTTAGCTATAACATGGTATGACAATAGACTTCGCCAGGTATGGCATTCCGAGACACAGCACAGCACAAACTGACGTCATCATCGCTGTCGCTGGTTCTGGTCGGTTCATTTCGTGTTATGTTGCTATAAAGTGATAACTGATAGTTATGTCAGCTTGTGTAACTCTCGGAACGTGAGAGCTTATTTTTTTCGATTATGAGCTATAATATCATTGCTACACTTTACGCAGTATCAGTGGTATGATAGGCATATCAAGAAATAATAGCATATGCTAATATAAAAATAAGTTCCTTGCACTATGTTATACGAGCTTAACTATTAAAATACGAAAGTTGAATACCTGAAAAACTTTCTGGAAGAGATGAATGATAACCTCAAATGTTGCTTAGTTCTGGCTACAGCTCATTTCAAATATTAGCTGCCCACATTTCCTTTCTAAGGCTAAAATAAAATCATATATTCTATTGTCCAATTTACATATTTTCCCAGAAAACAACATGCACTGTCGAGTGTGATATATAAATTATATGTAGTGGTACAGAAACCAAAATAAAAGGCTTTGATACGAAAATAGCTGAATCCTGAAAAAAATATATTAAACCAACCTGGGAATAATATTCAGAATGGTGATATAAATTCAAACCGTATCTTCCTATTTAAGGATTAATATCAGCATATAAATGAGATGTATATTTTCATAATTCGTATTATTATTTAGCCATTAGGCTATAATCCAGTAATATTTAAATTCAAAGTCTGTTTCTTTATTTCAAATTAATTGCTTCCTAATAATTCACAATCGCCCATTGTTATTTTCTTAAATCTAAATAAAACATTTGATAAACACATGCACAGACACCGCGATGACAGGTTGCTTTGTCAGTATAGTATAAATTCAATGAAATAAATAAATAGAAAATACGGTAGAATAGGGGAGTAACTTTAACTCGCGCGGTAAATTTGATAAAAAATTATTACATTTAAAATTGAATATTGCTTATTTCTGAACGCAAGTTTACGATTTTGTTAGTTGTGTTGGCAGCACAAGAGTGATAATCAATCACTCTTTTTCAACGTGCAGTGCCGCGCGTGCTGACAGATTGATGTCGACGATTTTAATAAAAACTATAAGTTCTTAGTTTTATTCTTATCAAGGTAGTAGAGCCACGCTGATTTCAGCACGAACGGGCCGGCTCGACCGGGGCGGTACTACCCTCGCACAGAAGACCAGTGTAAAATGACAGCGATCATGCTGTCGTGTTTCGTTGGTGAGTGCGAGACCGGAGGCCCAATGATGCAGAAGCATCACTAGCCCGCCATGGTGTGGGTCACCATGCTGCATTGTTGCATTGTCTGCATTCGCAGTATGGTGATCACCACTCTTGGATTCTGCTCATGCTTTCCATCAGGCAGAGTAGAGTCATTTTGGCGGTGCCAAATATAAAAAAAAAAAACAAAAAGGTTCTACGTTTCTCCATGTACCTTTTTGTTTGTGAGTATCCGATATACTCACAAACAAAAGCAATCCCGCAGATTTCTTTTTTAACGGTCATTAGAATTTTAAAATTGATCGTACCACCCCATTTCACAAAACTGTGTCTCACTGGGTCATTCCAATACCCCCATTTCCAAAGAGTTAAGCCTTGTGAGCCAATAAGTATCATAGATGTATCTTGTTGTTAAAACTACTTAAGGAATTATAAATGTACATAATTCAATTGAGGCGTAGTGATATGATTTGTAATGATCACAATGACAAATGAGGCAATTTTATATGAAATGATAAAGTAATTTCTACTCTACACACAGAAAGGTAGTTAATTTCCGAGCAATACACCCTGGATATTGCTTTTGCGTTCCGGAAAGGCTCTAAGCCTGTTGACACAGACTTTACACAACGTCCGAAAGGCAATTACTCGATGAATCCTGTCATAACATGACTGAGTAACAAATGTCAACGAAATTAAAAAGTAAATGATGTCCCTATATAGGTAGGTACGTATATTTTACGTACGTGTGTTGAGCGAGGTGACGTCCAACCTTTAAAGGGTCAGGATTAAACAGTAATGAAGTGAATAATCCAAATGAAGCGACGCGGAAAATTATACGAAATTTCAGTTGTAGCAAAAATTTCGGAACGGAACGAACCGATGATCGCCTTTGTAATTAGTCTTCGCATTCCAGTAAATGTTTGACTTTTTCCATTGTACTGGAATTAGAACGAAATGTAGAATAAAATTTTGCAATAAAGTCTGTACGGGATTGTATATTTTGTGTAGGAGCTTAAATCAATATGGATAGTGAAAGCACTTGTACTAAATTAAGTTTTGTGTTTAATACCTATGATTGTTTCACTGTAATTCTTATTTCTTTTCTGAGTTTTTTATTTTATCTAAGAATAATTGTGTACTTATAGATATATGAATGAGAAATTAGACACAAAACTCACGTGGAAAACAGATAATAAAAATATTTGAACTCAATTTTGATCTCAATAACTCAATCGGTGTCTCGGTTGCGCAGTGGTAGCGTATGCGACCACTATGTTTGAGGTCTCTTGTTCGATTCCCGGTCGTCAGACCAAAGGTTTGTATGATCCGCAAATATTTGTTTCGAAGTTTGAACTTTGGAAACAATGAAATTTTTTCGATATTATAAATGTATTTGCAAAAAAATAAGTATAAGTATAATAAGTATATAAGTATTTTTGTGCATGTTATTTTCATTTGTTCTTAGTAATGTAATGTAGTCTATACAAATAAATAAAATTGGAGTGTCTGTTTGTAATATTAAAATAACTGCTTTTGACTAAATGCATATGTATGTATACACGATACATATACCAAAAATGCAGTAAAAAAAAAAATTTGTCTGTCTGTCTGTCTGTCTGTCTGTCTGTCTGTTTGTTCCGGGTAATCTCTGGAACGGCTGGACGGATTTTGACGGGACTTTCACTGGCAGGTAGCTGATGCTAACTTTTAAACTTTCGCGTTCCATGATATATTAACAATTATTTTTACGGGAATTAACGCGATCACTTATTAAAAGGTATTACATACCTCTGATTTTCCTGACGTTTCGACCAGGTTGCACTGGCCGTGGTCACAGGCTGTGACCTTTTAATAAGTGATCGCGTTAATTCCCGTAAAAATAATTGTTAAGGTAGCTGATGATCCGGGGAGTAACTTAGGCTACTTTTTTTACACTAACTTTTTCCCGCGGCGTTACTCGCGGTACAACAATAACCGCGGGTAACACCGCAGGGTTCAGCTAGTATTGTATATAACTGTCATGAAGTAAATAAATGAATAAATAAATATAACAAGGTCTGCTTACTTCAAGCTAGATGGCGATGGGTGCCAAATGTTGCAAGTAAAACAAAAAATAAGGATTAGAACTCTTTGGCTTTTAGGAGCGTACATAACCAATTATATTTCTTGTGCTAATTCATTTTCTGCTGTACTATTTTTAATGTAATTTTCATCAAACACAGACATAAAAAGTCCTCACTGAATAAAATGCATATTTATTCATTTATTCACCAACAGTTATAATATACAAAGTTACCGCACACAAATGCTCTTAACGATTTATAATGACTTAAACTTATGAAATAATATTCTGGTACGATTGTTAAGTATAAATAACCAATCTCATTCAAATATTTCACTTGAACTATAGATTCATTAGTAGAAGATCTTTCTAATGAGATCCTTATGTTCAGCAATAGAATAATAATGATTCTTCATGATAATGGTATTGATGACGTGAAAGGAAGGGAATAATAATATATAGAAAAGGTCATGAAAGTATAAACTTAGAAGTGTAAGAGGTTTTACAATTAGATTCGATGACGAATGGCTTGCACCGCTTAGTCAGTTAGCCTGTGACCACGGCCAGTGCAACCTGGTCGAAACGTCAGGCAATCAGAAGTAAGTAATACTTTTAAATAAGTGATCACTTTAATTCCCGTAAAAATTATTATTATTATTTTACAATTAGGTAGAAAATTATTCACTTTTATGAGATTCTGTCGAATTTATTAAGTTTGAATACCCAACAAAGTTCAATTCTCAGCTAACAGGAAACATAACTGCATAACATTCAGTCAGAGCAAGCGAAATGTAATCGCATTATTTGGCATAACGCGATATTTGTTGATACTAAAACCGATTCCGTTTTGAACTGAAAGCTACTCGGCAACTTGCATGACTTGCACTAACATTTCCAATTTGCTAACTCTTGCTTGTTTCATGTTAGCAACTTTGTATACAGTTCAAAAGAAAAAGCTTTTGATTTTATACCTCTTGGACATTTCGTAAATATGTTCTAGATTTCACACAAATTTTCACAAAAAAATTGCGCATTACTGTGGCTTAAAACATATTGGAAGATATTAAAACAACGGCAAAACATTATTAAATTTTTGCATTATTTAAAATTATCTACAATTTTCTATCCTTTACTAATGTATAATAATATTAAATGAATGCAAAGTAATACCAGTTACGTTAATGCAAAAACAGCAATTAAATTAAGCTCGAAAAGCACGTGTGAAAAAACCTTACATTTAAATAAATAAATAGGGAATTATTAAAACAAAAACTTTACTACAAAAGTTTGTGGCAATAAGAAGAACATCCTTTTTAAATCTACATTTTAATGCTACATAATTTGTTACAATTGTCCGTCAAGTGAACTTCAAACACTCATCAATGGTTATTTCAAAAAAATATGTTTTTGCAATATCGCTATAAATCGACTGTTAAAGACGTTCCAGCCAAACAAAAATTTAAAACTAAGTACACGGCCGTCCTGTTAATATTTCAGCGCGTTGTCATGAGTGAACGTCTACCGCCAGTGCCTAAGGATATCCATTAGTTGCCAGTTGAGTTCATTTTTCGCAGTTTCCTGCTGTGAGTGTTCTGTTCGAGATTTGGAGGCTAAATTTTTCAGTGCCCTCTCACAATTCTCGTATACTGCTAATTTACTGTTCCGATAAGAGATTAGTATCTGCTTCGTTACACATATTACAGTTTGAAGTTCTTTTTATATAATAAGATAAAATAGTTTCCGGAAAATGCACTTTTCAATTGAATTTTTTCATAATGTGGTAGATATTATCTGAACTCGCTCACAAATGATAAGTTGATAAAATTATAGAAATCTTTCAAGGTGCTTTCAAGGTGATGGAATGTGCTTAAATTTTATTTAAAAGATGTAAATTCAAAACTAGTACTACTTTACTTTTTACCATCCTTATTATTTAATCAACTATTTTGAGTGATGTTTGTTTCACAATATCATGGTTAAGCATATTAAAAAGAGTCTTTGCTCGATTTCATCCACTGTTACATTAGAGCTGTTTTTTATATTAACAATTATTTTACGGGAATTAACGCAATCACTTAATATTTGTTATTTCCGTTCCGTTCCGTTGAATTTCCGTAAAAATAATTGTTAATATATCATGGAAAGCGAAAGTTTAAAAGTTAGTAGAGCTGTCTTTTAATCACTAATTTTAGCAACCAGTGCTTCATTGATTAAGAAAGTACTAGAGAGTGCCTCGTCAACATTTTTTTTTGCTTTTCAATTGAATGTTGCATTTTCAAATGCACGGGAACCCCCGACCAGCCTATTTTTTTTTCTAAAAGTCCCATTTCTACCATATCACAGTAGTTTCACAAACGAAAATCACTATTATAATCAAAAGGTAATAAGTTGTTGACAAGCGATAAGAAACATCGGCTATAAAAAAGTTTACCACTCTCATCCACGAGCTATAAAAGTAATAACTGCCGGCCTACTATAGTGGTAATAGCCTAAACCATTAAGATCGTATAGTTTTTAAATATATATAATACATACTAAACCATTCGCTATGACTTCTACGTACCTTAACATATGTAATGTGTTCCGGTAAATTGATTCATGCGACAGTTAGTAATGAATTGTTTCTTGTAATATTTGATTCTAACCAAGAGAAACTCGTACATTTATCAATACAGATAGATGTAATATGCAAGCATAATCAAATACACAGCTTAAGATCAGTCGACGGTTATTGTGTATTGATGACGACGAAGTATAGACGGTATGTATAAAAAAACTAGCTGACCCGGCAAACGTTGTTTTTATATAAAAATAATAATTTTAGAGTTGGTCACCCTTATCATTTAAGGGTGTGATAAATAAATGTTGGCCGATTCTCAGATCTACCCGATATGCACACAAAATTACATAAAAATCACTCAAGCCTTCTTGGAGGTGTTTTGTAACAAACACCGCGACACGAGAATTTTATTATTATAAGATAAACTGTATCAACTCTTGTGACTTGAGATACTGCTGAGCTCTCCAATTATCATCACCAAGCAAGAACAACAGCATCTATGCTGTTGTTCTTGCTTGGTGATGATAATTGGTTGGGGGAGGATAATGGTGATATGATGGTGATGATCTATCTATAGATAGATAGAAAACTCTTCATTTGTACACATAATAGTACATAGTTACATATACATAGCATACCTTTTTACGTAACCTGTGTAATTCCCCATTATCCGCCTAATCATATGAGCCAACTATAATAAAAGTTCAAAAATAAATACAGCTTTACCACAAAAGAGGCAGGATACAGCTAAATAAATTCTTCAAAGGGAATGGAACTTGGAATTTAAACTAACATAATTGAAGTGGAATACAAAACTATACATCAATAAATACAAATAGCTTAAATTGTATTTTAGGAATAGCTCTTTTTAAACTTTACTTATAAAAGCGGTATAATTAATTATTTTTTAGAATTTAGTAAAAAAAAAAATACTCATATCATACACTCATATTTTATCTTACATATTTAATATTAACATACCACAATAGTAAGCAGCATATAACAGGACTTATGTTATATAATACTCGTATTATAAGTAACGTCATTAGATAAAACAGAGGTTGTGTAGCAGAATACAAAACAGGGAGAGTCGGACAACTGTCAGTAAATAAACAAGCGCTTGGTCCCAAAGACGGGAGTGCGCCTCGAAATTCTTACTTCGTTCTAATATTTCGAAAAACGAACTATCCTTTGGGGGTTGAATTCTATCCAGACTTTTCTAGACAATTTATAAATGGAATGTGGTGGTGCAGCTGCACTTTATAGTTTTACTTATTTGTTATTTGTACAGGTTACCTTAGTCTTTTCGACTCTCCCCCCAATGTATCCCTACGTTGTCGTCGTGGTGGGGCTTGCGTGGGTCGATGATTTCTGGGGCTACGCCGGTAGAGCCACTCATGCCGGATAGGCCCAGAAGGAGACCCCAGACTAAATGGGATACGAGACGGAGTCTGTAAAGACTGCCGCGTGGGGCACTCTAAACGTCCCTCTGCTCTAGCAGAGGGCGTATTAGAGTGCCAGTAGTTCCGAGAGGGACAGGGGGCGGACGGATCAGGTCTGGTGCAGACCCCGTCCGGCCCAGCCGTAATCCTGAACTGACAGGACCGGTGGCTCTTGAAGCCGCGAGGACGTAAACCTCTATAAAAATACCCTAAGCTTACGCTCTGACGCCTGGCAATGAGCTGAGTCGCTGGAGGGAGTCCAGTGCCAAGGGCGTCCTGTCGAAGGACACTAAACTAAAAAACTCATGACATGGAACAAAATAGGAATACACCTACCCAGGAGGGTCCTAGACGCGACGCGTCTGGGGAATCCCTTCCGGAGCCAGTCGGCTCCGGCAGCCCCCAATCGTATTATGGGGGGGGCATTCAATGTCACACACGCCCGTTGCCGAGCGTCAAATCCGGCACCGAAAACAACGCGGAGGTCGCGAAAACCATATTTAATTTTGACACGGAGCGGAAAAGGCCGACGCGGAACAGCAGAGGCCAATTCCGGAGGGCGGACGTCCACTCGTCCAACGAGGATGTCGCTGCGGCTGGAGCGCCTATACCGGTTGGGCTCCCAGAAGTCGATCTGACTGCTGGGAGCCGAAGACGATCGGAACGCTTGCGTTCAAGGTCCGCGGTTGATGTCACGGGTAGCAGTTACGGTGCGAGGACGCACGTACCGGAACCTATGGATACGGAGGTTGACGGCCGGAAGCGTGGTCGCCCCCAGGGTTGCGAGAGCGACATCTCCCAGGAGATGTTGCCTCCGCCTAAGGTTGCGAGCAGCCATAGGGGGCGTTCGCGAACTCCGGTGCCGGCCCATACGGGTTCCGCCTTTTGTAAGGCGGAATCCTACAGACGGGTCCGAGCGGACGGAGAACTGCAGGCGGAAGAGGAGATCGCTGGTCTCCTGCTTACAATCGGGACGCCGGTGGAAGGGGATTCAGTGCCCGAATCGCCGGCGTCTCTGCAGGAGAGGGCGCATGCCGCGGTGGCCATCATTCACAAGGTGGCCACCAAGTCGGTAAACCTTAAGGGCCCTTTTGTGAGGGCCCTCAAGGACTCCTCGACTGCCGTAGCCGAGGTCGTCGAGACCTTGGCTGGCGACGTGGCTCGCCTGCAGGCGGCGAACGACCGACTGACGGAGCAGGTGGCGGACCTGAGCGCTCAGTTCGCCCAATTTCGGGCGGAGCGCCCTGAGTGTGAGGCCCCTGTCCCATCTGCGTCCCGGTCGGCCCCGAATACATCCCAGCCGGCCCCGTCTGCGTCCCGGCCAGCCCCGTCTGCCTCCCGGCCGGCCCCGTTTGCGTCCCGGCCGGCCCCGACTGCCTCCCAGCCGGCCCCGTCTACGTCCCAACCGGCCCCTACCATCCCCGGGGTACCGGACGCCGTCCTGCAGCAGATGCTGCAGCAGATCCTCACCTCGGTGGGGAATCTGGTGGACGGTCGTCTGGCCGGCCTGGAGGCGAGGCTGCCTCCCGCCCCCATTATTCGGCCGCCTCTTGCAGCGCCGAGGCCGAAGGTCGCGTCGGCACCGACCCCGCTCCCCGTGGTGGGGGGTCGCGTGACGTACGCGGCGGCGACGACGGCGCCGGGCCCTACCGCTGCTCGACAGTAAAAATAATAATTTTAGAGTTGGTCACCCTTATCATTTAAGGGTGTGATAAATAAATGTTGGCCGATTCTCAGATCTACCCGATATGCACACAAAATTACATAAAAATCACTCAAGCCTTCTTGGAGGTGTTTTGTAACAAACACCGCGACACGAGAATTTTATTATTATAAGATAAACTGTATCAACTCTTGTGACTTGAGATACTGCTGAGCTCTCCAATTATCATCACCAAGCAAGAACAACAGCATCTATGCTGTTGTTCTTGCTTGGTGATGATAATTGGTTGGGGGAGGATAATGGTGATATGATGGTGATGATCTATCTATAGATAGATAGAAAACTCTTCATTTGTACACATAATAGTACATAGTTACATATACATAGCATACCTTTTTACGTAACCTGTGTAATTCCCCATTATCCGCCTAATCATATGAGCCAACTATAATAAAAGTTCAAAAATAAATACAGCTTTACCACAAAAGAGGCAGGATACAGCTAAATAAATTCTTCAAAGGGAATGGAACTTGGAATTTAAACTAACATAATTGAAGTGGAATACAAAACTATACATCAATAAATACAAATAGCTTAAATTGTATTTTAGGAATAGCTCTTTTTAAACTTTACTTATAAAAGCGGTATAATTAATTATTTTTTAGAATTTAGTAAAAAAAAAAATACTCATATCATACACTCATATTTTATCTTACATATTTAATATTAACATACCACAATAGTAAGCAGCATATAACAGGACTTATGTTATATAATACTCGTATTATAAGTAACGTCATTAGATAAAACAGAGGTTGTGTAGCAGAATACAAAACAGGGAGAGTCGGACAACTGTCAGTAAATAAACAAGCGCTTGGTCCCAAAGACGGGAGTGCGCCTCGAAATTCTTACTTCGTTCTAATATTTCGAAAAACGAACTATCCTTTGGGGGTTGAATTCTATCCAGACTTTTCTAGACAATTTATAAATGGAATGTGGTGGTGCAGCTGCACTTTATAGTTTTACTTATTTGTTATTTGTACAGGTTACCGGACGCCGTCCTGCAGCAGATGCTGCAGCAGATCCTCACCTCGGTGGGGAATCTGGTGGACGGTCGTCTGGCCGGCCTGGAGGCGAGGCTGCCTCCCGCCCCCATTATTCGGCCGCCTCTTGCAGCGCCGAGGCCGAAGGTCGCGTCGGCACCGACCCCGCTCCCCGTGGTGGGGGGTCGCGTGACGTACGCGGCGGCGACGACGGCGCCGGGCCCTACCGCTGCTCGACAGTCGCAGCAGCGGAAGACAAAGGCCCCAGCCAAGACGGCTGCGCCGAAGAAGACGGGGCCCAAGACGGCGGCGGGGGCAGGAGCGGAGTTTCCTCCGCTCCCCACTCCAACACCTCTACCAGGCCCCCCCACATCTACTGCCCCATCAAATGATGGTTGGCAGCTAGTAGGGGGGGCTAAGTCGAAAAAGTCCCGACAGCGGGCCAATAAGGCTGCCCGAAAGGCGGCCTCTGGCCCGCAATCGTCGTCGGTGTCCCGGGCCGCCCCGGGGGGGCCGCGGAAGCTGCAGCCGCCAAAGACCGCGGCTGTGGTAGTTACGGTCTCGCCGGAGGCGGCAAGGGGCGGACTGTCCTACGCGGCCGTCTTTAAGACGGCCCGGGACAGTCTCGCCCCAGATTTTGGAGCGTCAGGTGTCCGCTTGCGCCTCGCCCAGACGGGAGCTCGAATCCTCGAGTTCCCTGGGGCCGATGGCGCAAAGACGGCGGACACCTTCGCCGAGAGGCTGAGGGAGGTCTTCTCCGCCACGGATGGTGTGAGGATCTCCAGGCCCACGAAGTGCGCAGAGCTGCGCATTTCGGGCCTGGACGACTCCGTCACTGTGGATGATGTCCGCGCTGCCGTCAGAGAGAAGACGCAGTGCGGCGCGGACAACATCCGGGTCGGCACCATCCGCCCCGGTCCAGGAGGGCTTAGCGCCGTGTGGGTGAGCTGTCCCGTGGCGTCGGCCAAAATTTTGGGCGACGCCGGCAAGATCCTCATCGGTTTCGTGAGTGCCAGAGTTACTGTGCTGGCCGCGAGACCGATGAGGTGCTACAAGTGCCTTGCCGCGGGACACACTCGCACTAAGTGCGCAAGCTGCTTCGACTGCAGCGGACTATGTTTCCGCTGCGGTCGACCGGGGCATAAGGCGGCAGAGTGCTCTGCCGCCCCTCACTGCCCTATGTGTGCGGCGGGCAAAAAGCCCGCCAATCACCAGATGGGGCAGGGGGGCTGCAGGCCTCCCCAAGCTTCTCGGCAGACGCCGGGGGCTAGCCTGGCGACCCAGGCTGCCTCCGACGTTGTCCGTCCGTCCTCGTCGACGCCCATGGAGGAGGTTGTAGAGACGGTCCAGTAATGGACCACGTCTCCAACCTCCTTGTCCAGACGAACCTCAACCACTGCGCCGCGGCGCAGGATCTCTTCCTGCAAAGTATGGCGCAGTGGTCGATCGGTGTTGCCGTAGTCGCGGAGCCCTATTACGTTCCTCCCCGTCCAAACTGGATGGGTGACTGGGACGGCTCCGTGGCAGTCGTCGGTTCCGGGGCGGCTCATTCCCCGCCCTTGTCGCTTAGAGACAAGGGCTCGGGATATGTGGCCGCCGAGTGGGGGGGGATCACCGTTTACGGTGTATACTTCTCCCCCAACCGGAGTTTGAGCGACTTCGAGGTCTTCCTTAACAGCTTGGAGACCTCGATGCGGCGTTTAGCGTCTGGGCACGTCCTCGTGCTGGGGGACTTCAACGCAAAGTCCATTGCGTGGGGGTCCCCAAGGACGGACGCCAAGGGCGAAGCCGTAGAGGAGTGGGCGGCTTCGGTGGGCCTCTGTTTGCTGAACAGAGGCGCCACCAACACGTGCGTGCGACAGCAGGGGGGGTCGATAGTGGACCTTTCGTTCGCTACCCCTGCTGTCGCCGCACGAGTAAGGAACTGGTGTGTCCTGGAAGAGGTCGAGACGCTCTCGGATCATTTGTACATCCGATTCGAGCTCTCCCGGTCCCAGGGCCCCAGTAGGGGTCACGTGGCGCGGCAAATGTCCCACTTTCCGCGGTGGGCTGTCGCCAAGCTCGACAGGGACCTACTAGAGGAGGCGGCCATTGTCCAATCTTGGCTGTCTCCGCAGGCCCCGACCGAGGAGGTCGGCGTGGACGCGGGGGCTGGCCGTTTTCGCGATGCGATTACGCAGATTTGTGATACGGCCATGCCCCGCGTCCAGGGTCGTCGGCCTCCTCGGAAGGAGGTCTACTGGTGGTCCCAGGAGTTGGCGGACCTCCGTGCGGCTTGTACTCGTGCCCGGAGGTCTTACACCCGCAGCCGGCGACGTCACCGCGGAGACGGTGGCGGGGACCAGCTTCATGAGGAGTACCGCGAAGCGCGGAAAACTCTGAAGCTGGCCATTTGCCGCGCCAAAGAGGTGAAGAAAAAGGAGATGCTGGAGAGTCTCGACCGTGACCCCTGGGGTCGCCCATATCGTGCGGTGCGACAGAAGCTCCGCACGGCGGGCCCCCCCCTTACCGAGACTCTCCAGCCCAGCTTCCTGCAGGAAGTGGTCGAGGGACTTTTCCCGCAGCGGGCGGAGCACACACCCCCGTCGATGGCCTATGCGGTCAGAGACGACGGGGGTCGAGTGGAAGACGTGCCGCCCGTTAGGGAATCGGAGGTTGGGGCGGCTGTTCTGCGGATTCGTTCCAAGAACACCGCCCCCGGGCCGGACGGGGTTCCAGCCCGAGTTCTGGCCCGAGCCCTCGACCATATGTCGGACCGCCTCAGGGAAGTGTTGGACGCTAGCCTGGCGTCCGGACGCTTTCCTGAGTGCTGGAAAGGCGGGAAGCTGGTCCTATTGAGGAAGCCGGGACGGCCTGCCGATTCGGTCGCGGCCTATAGGCCCATCGTGTTGCTGGACGAGGCGGGTAAACTTTTTGAGAGAATACTCTCTGCCCGCATCGTCCGGCAACTCCGCGAGGTGGGGCCCGACCTGTCGGACGCCCAATTCGGATTCCGAGAGGGGCGTTCGACGGTCGATGCCGTGATGCGCCTTAGGGCCGTGACCGAAGAGGCAGTGAGCTGTGGCGGCGTGGTGTTGGCGGTGTCTTTGGACATCGCCAACGCCTTTAATAGTCTGCCATTCAGCTGCATCGGGGAAGCACTCCAATACCACGGAGTGCCAGAGTACCTGAGGCGGCTGGTGGCAGACTATTTGCAGGAGCGTACCGTCGTGTACGAGGATCGAGATGGCGCCTTGAGACGGCGACCCATGTCGTGCGGCGTTCCGCAGGGGTCTGTCCTTGGACCACTCCTGTGGAACGTGGGATACGACTGGGTCCTACGAGGTCGTCTCCCCCCCGGGCTGGGCGTAATTTGTTACGCCGATGACACGCTTGTCACAGCCCGGGGGGCGAACTTCCAGGAGGCGGCGCGCCTGGCCACCATTGGTGTTTCTCTGGTGGTCGGGCGCATCGAGGCGCTGGGCTTACGGGTGGCCCTGGACAAGACGGAGGCCCTATTGTTCCATGGGCCCCGTCGTGGGCCGCCCCCCGGCGCCTCCATAGTGGTCAACTCGGTCCTCGTACCGGTTCGGGCCCAGATGAGGTATCTGGGCCTGATCCTCGACGGTAGGTGGCTCTTCGACGAGCACTTCCGACAGCTTGGTCCCAGGCTGGTCGACGCTGCCTCTGCCCTTGGGCGACTTTTGCCCAACTTGGGTGGAGCCAGCGTCGCAACGCGACTCCTCTACACGGGGGTGGTCCGGTCGATGGCGCTGTATGGGGCACCGGTGTGGGTGGCGGCTCTGACTGCCCTCAATAAGGCCCGCCTCTGGCGGCCTCAGAGGGTATTGGCGGTCAGAGCCATCCGCGGATACCGCACGGTGTCCACCGCCTTGGCCGGAACACCTCCGTGGGATTTGGAGGCGGAAGTGCTCGCCGAAGTTTATCGACGGGTGGCTGAATTCCGGGCGGAGAGAGGCATTCGCCCTCCGCCCGAAGAGGTACGCGAGTGGCGTGAAGCCGCCCGTCGAGCCACGATGGCTCGCTGGTCGTTCCGGCTGGAGACTCCACGCGCTGGCTTTGCCGCCGTGGAGGCTCTCCAGCCGGTCATCCTCGAGTGGGCAGGGCGGCAGCACGGGACCCTTTCCTTCCGACTGACGCAGGTTCTTTCCGGGCACGGATGCTTCGGAAAGTACCTGCACTCGGTCGCCAGGAGGGAACTGAGTCCCGCCTGCCACCACTGCGACTGCAGTGAGGACTCGGCCCAGCATACGCTGGCGATTTGCCCCGCTTGGGCGTCGCAGCGTCGGGCCCTCACTGCAGTCATCGGAGGAGATCTCTCGCTACCGGCCGTCATACGATCCATGGCCGGTAGCGACAGCAGTTTTACCGCGGTCGCAGCCTTCTGCGAAGACGTAATTTCGCAGAAGGAGGCGGCGGAGAAGGCCCGGGAGGATGATATCCACTCGGACCCGATCCGCCGCCGGCGAACCGGGCGGCGGAGGCGCGCCTATCAGCGCCTCATGCCGCCCTGAGTGTGGCCGCGGATGGTCGGGATGGGTTTTCCCTTCCATCCGCTCTAGTGGTCACCCGCGAGGGGGCGACGTTACGCGTGTGCCGTACGTCGCCTATTTAGAGAGTTTAACAGCAGACGGTGCCCGCTTCAGTGCGGGCAGGCGCTGGGAGGGGTCCGGATGTGTTAATAACAGCAGTTCCCGGATCCCTCCCGTCTCAGGCGCAGAGTGGCACACCGTGTGGTTTTAGTCGGTTCGATTCCGACACACCGCCCCGCCGCAAACCCCGGCGGGGTGACGGCCCGAGGGGGTTTCCACACGTTAAAAAAAAAAAAAAAAAAAAAAAAAAAAAAAAAAAAAAAAAAAAAAAAAAAAAAAAAGTCTTTTCGACTCTTTTAAAAATATTCATACTTATTTTGTAAATTCGAAAGAAACTGTCTGTCCGTCCGTTACGCTTTCACAATAAACAAGCGGGCAAAGACGCGGGCAGAAGCTACTAACCAATAAAAAAAACACAAGGCAGTCATGAGGACTGCCGATAGAAGTGAAAACTCAATACTATAAACAAATAGTTGTTTAAGCTCATCTGAAATGAACCTCTTTGCTCTTTAAATAAAATGCGTGATAAAAAGATATAAAAAAAATGCTTATTTTTGTTAAAAAAATATAGGTATGCAATACAGTATAATCAAATTACCAGTGATGTCATATTAGACAATCGAGCCATCAGCTGTCACCAGGCACACTCACGCAAGCGCCCTGCGCCGCCGTCTTACGGTCATGTCACGTGTCCTGACGCGACGTTTTCTGTCGCGGATTTAAATTTTTTTAACCATCCCAAAATAAGTTTTGCTGAAGTGCACAACGCCTCTCTCTCAATAAATGATTTATTGTAACATAAGTGCAAGCCCTAATATTATCAAACTAACGTTAGCAGTGTATTGAGAATCTATCAAATCAAAATTAAATGTTCCTTATTTTAGTGAATCTAACCAATATTTTTTCTTATTAGTGTGTTGGATAATATAATTTTAGAATGTTTACGCTAACTTCACTCGTGTTTATCTAAAACGTGTTAGAATTCCGGGTGGCGTACAGCTTATAGAGGTCCCGACATTACCAACGATTCCACTTGTCCAAGTACACGTACTTGGACGGTGGATTATATGCTTTACCTATTTGCATTTTTATAATTATAAAATACTAAGCCACTACTTTGGATCTCCTACGTAATTAGTTTGCTATTCAATCTGTATTAGGGTGAAGTGTTATACATCGTGTAAAATCATTCTTACATTTTGTTTTTTTTTATTAAAACGATTTTGTCGAGATAATACGGCTGTTTTTTCATATGTATAAATTTACATTTGTAGCTATAAAGCAATCTGGTTTAATTACAAAATGATATCCAAATCTTTAAATCTGCTTATTAAAACTTATTTAGTAACTAGCTGAACTTTTATTGTACCGTGAGTAACGCCACGGGACAAAGTTAGTCTAAAAAAAGTAGCCTAAGTTACACCCCGGATCATCAGCTACCTGCCAGTGAAAGCCCCGTCAAAATCCGTCTAGCCGTTCCAGAGATTACCCGGAACAAACAGACAGACAGACAGACAGACAAAAAATTTTTTACCTACATTTTTGGTATAGGTATCGTGTATACATACACATGCATTGATTAAAAAGCTGTTATTTTAATATTACAAACAGACACTCCAATTTTATTTATTTGTATAGATGGTTGGGTTTATGAGATATTTAAACGATAAAAGTTACTGGTAATATTAATAGAAAATATTTATTACTCTGTGAGAATAATACTAAATGTTAAATAATTGTCGTTAAATACTTAATATAGAATCTGAACAGTACTAGAAAACAATTGCAATCACATTAAAAATCGCTTTAACGCTTAACGCTATTCAAACACATACTGCACGTTCCAACGTCCACGCTTTGCAGAATATAATTAAAAACTGTGGGTTGATACTATCAAAATTGAACTTTATACCAAAGTGATGAAAGTGAATAATTTGAAATATCTCTCCCCTATCGTTTAGTTATACTACTGCCACGTACATTATAATCTAAATATCAATACGCGAAGCAAAAAGTTTGTACTCCTTTTTACGAAAATTATGCGAAGGGAAGAGTGTTATAATCTATACTAATATATAAAGCTGAAGAGTTTGTTTGTTTGTTTGTTTGAACACGCTAATATCAGGAACCGCTGGTCCGATTTGAAAAATTCATTCAGTGTTAGATAGCCCATTTATCAAGGAAGGCTATAGGCTATTTATCATCACGCTTACACCAATAGGAGCGGGGCACCAATGAAGAATGTTGCGTAAACGAGGGGAAATTATTACGCTACGGGTAATCTATACTAATATATAAAGCTGAAGAGTTTGTTTGTTTGTGTGTTTGTTTGTTTGAACACGCTAATCTCAGGAACTACTGGTCCGATTTGAAAACTTCTTTCAGTGTTGGATAGTACATTTATCGAGGAAGGCTATAGGCTATATATCATCACGCTAGGACCAATAGGAGCGAAGCACCAATGAAAAATGTTTCGAAAACGGGGGAAAATTATCACGCTATGGGCAATAGAAGACGCAAACGAGGTTACGTGGGTCGGCTAGTGTGTTATAATTTGGCACACTTAAAGTTTATATTGAGGAGAATTGCAGATAGCTATGGTCATTATACAAAAGAAACTAAATCAAATTGAATATTGACCAGCTGGGTGATTACTAGAACAACAATATTTACAAAACAGACAATTTATATCAAACAATAGCCTAGCTACCTAAGCTAGTTACAATTTTCTAAACAGAGGCTGAACGCAGCCGAGTCATTAACCTAACTGCCTCTCGGATGTAAACGAGACAAGCCAGCATTATAATCTGCCCGGAATCTCTCCGACTGTTTGCGGTCCAAGTATTGTTTAAATTGAACATTAAACACGTTGTATCCAAGTTTTCTACAACCGTTTAACATTTAATTATTTCTCCGCAGTTACCTGGTGTATTACTTTTAGTTTAATGTGGAAAGTTATCTTTCTTATTAGCTAACTGCAGTCGGGACTGATTATAGCCGCTGCAATTAAAACTTGTTTAGTTATACACCTCAAAATTAGCAGTTTAAACAGCTATATTTCAACTGCCTTTTTTCGAATCATATAATATTAATGTAAGCCTTAAAAAATATTCTGTCTGTGTATCTGTGTATTTTTATTCATGTGCATTGTTTAGAAAGCGGAATACGTCTGAAAAACAAACACAAGTACAGTCATACAGAAACATTTTTTATTTTATTTATTTATTTTATTTTATAACTTTATGCACAAGATGTACAATGGCGGACTTAATACCATAGACATTCTCTAACAGGCTACCTTCAGGTGGTGCGGAAACGAGTGTGTGTGGGAGGTGTATGATAGTAGGAGGTTATTTGTGGAGTGGAGGATTCGGTCATGATTGGAACCCAGGAACTGGAAGGAGGAAGTCAGGTATTATTGCGATACATGAATTGTGATAACTGTTGGTGTACACACGTCTCAAACACTTTATCAGTATTTAATATAATTAAATGTCCATAAATAAAACAATACTTGATTGTATTAATTTCATTTTATTAATTTAGCCATGTATATATTTTTAAGCTATGTGGCTGTGACAATTGACTGCCTCGTTGGCACGGTGGTAGCGTATGCGACTGCCGTGCTTGAGATCTCGGGTTTGATTCCCGGGTCGGACCAAATGTTTGTGTGATCTGCAAATATTTGTTTTGGAGTTTTCTATGTATAATATGTATTTATTTACAAAAAAAGGTATATATGTATTGATATCGGTTGTTTAGTATCCATAATACAAGCTCTGCTTAGATTAGGACTAGATGGCGTTGTGTGTTAGATGTTCGAAATATTTAATTACTTACTTGACTGAGAAATGACTGCCTCGTTGGTCTCGCGGTTCACGTGTGCGACTGCTGATCGTGAGGTCTTGGGTTCGATTCCCGGGTCGGACTAAATGTTTGTATGATCTACAAATATTTGTTTCGGAGTTTGGGTGTTTTCTATGTATAATACGTATGTATTTACAAAAAAAAAGTATATATGTATTTGTATCAGTTGTCTAGTACCCATAACACAAGCTCTGTTTAGCTTGGGACTAGAAGGTGTTGTGTGATAGATGTCCGAAATATTTATTTATTTTATTTATTTATTTAATTATTATTATTAATTCTATCTGGAACACGTCACTGACACACACCACTTGTGGCTTTTAAATCCTATATCTCCTTCTTATCTCTCTGGTACTCATCTCCTAAGTAGTACAATGTAAAGATATGATAAAACTTGTATACTTAGTCCAATGAAATTCAGATATAATTGTTCACGCTGACCTTAAAAAGTTATCGTGTTTTATCGCAGAATCAGATATTGGTTCACTGGTTCAGCTGTAAATAAACCGCTCAAATTTCTGCTGAGTAAGTGATTACAATTTGGTACAAGCTACTGTTGTTGCCAAAGGTTCATCTGATAAAATTGTACGTGACAGCTGAAAACACGTTTTTATCAAGTTATATTTATTTTATATCAACAATGGAATGTTTTATTTTGTTTTGAAGCCGAAAATTCTTGCTTTATGTTGCGTTATATCAATTCTCAACAGGAAATTAAATATTTGTGTACTAGAAAGAGTGGTAGATTAAAAAAACTTTTCACATATCAATGCGTTGTTTTTTGGTCCTTGTAAGTTTCAATTACGTGTTTTTCATAAGATTATGCTTACCTACTCGAGTTTTTCTCTCGGTTTTTCCTCCTAATTTCTGTTGTGAAATCTTCAGAGAAGAGGAGGTTCGTCTTATACTCATTATTCTTACTTGTGTCATCAATACATTTGAGACGTTTGACTAGTATATTTTGAACTGAATTAAGTGTTAGGGTCTTCTAGGGTGATAGGAGAGTCCGCTTGTATAGCAGTAAATTTTCCATATTTTCCTTGTATGTACTTATCTCTTGATGGTGCTTCTATGAACCCCATATTTGTTTAGAGTGCAGATCGATACACGAGTCTCGAAAAGAAAAGCTTTTCTGTTGTACACTATACTCTACACCTACTCGTACTAACACTTGAATGTACTCTCAAAATGTTCAGTAGGTAAAATTCTTAGGAATTCTTGGAAAATTTATAAAGAACTCGTTCCTTGAATTCATTAGAGATATTTTCGTTCTCTATTCTAGTAAGAAATATATAAATATTGAATGATGTGACGAAGTAATAATAATGAAACTTTGTAGTAACCGGAGTGAAACCGATCAACATTTAATTTAGTTGATGTATTGATTGCAGACCAGAGGTTTAAATATTCTGACTAGTTATTAAAAGTAGCTTTCTTTTATTTTTCGTGAGGAATCGAAAGATCTTTGAGGTTGGAAGTGTTTAAACAGTAGTCAATCTTTATTTCCACTGAAATAACAAACAATTTCAAGCTTCATCCAATGAAAATAAACCTAAAATTTTAATTAACATATTATTAATGTAGGTATTTATCGTAAGTATTTAGTACTTATCGTACATATTAGTAAGGTATTTATCGTGATTAATAAATATAAGTTTTTTTTTAACAAGTAACGTTATGTAAATTTATATATGTATATTATTGAGATAGTGACTTATCGTCATAGTCTTTTTATAGTGACTATTAACGCAGTTTATATTTAAAATAACTGTGCATTAATATGCATTCCAAAGAATATTTGCTACATATCCACTATATTGAACTTTATAAGAAAAGTGCAATGTTCAAAATAGGGTGGATCATTTAAGTCATAATTCTACGTTACAGCGCACCTTTTGTTCCACGCTTCAAATTCAGTTTTTGTTCACCGAACAATGATGTTGTTGAAAACATAGTTGAGGTTTTGTTCGCTATTATTGTACCGCAAAGTCTTTAATTACGAAATGTAGGTGCTATCATAAACTTTTTTGTTCAAGTTTTTTTGTATAACTCATTACTAAAGTCCTTTATTGTTAACCCCCGACGCAAACGATAGGAATGCTACCTATAAACTTTACGTGTATATTTTATCTCTATATGTAGAATTGTAGGTTCGGAATAAATAATTAAAATTTTACTTAGTTTTTCTTTGAAAATATATAATTTATGAGAATATAATCAGTAATCCGAAAGCTTATGTTAACTTCTTCTTTTAAATACTGACAAGATTATTGTGTCGAGGTTAGGTTTTAAATGGTGCTTGTTATTCTATGTAAATTGCTTGTTTACAAACGACATATTTTTGACAAGACAGTAATATTTACTGGTAAAAATTTATAGTAATCTGCTGAACAACAAATAATTTTGACAAGTTATATAAAAAATACTAATAAAGCACAGCAAATCAGCGTAAAATGGCAGCGGTCATGCTGTCGTGTTTCATTGGTGAGTGTGAGACCGGATGCCCAATGATGCTTTTGCATCATAGGGCCACCGGTCGCCCTTGGTTCACCATGCTGCATTGTTGCATTGTCTGTACGACCAATGAGTATGGTGACCACCACTCTTGGATTCTACTTATGCTTTACATCAGGCAGAGCAGAGGCACTTTGACAGGTCCATACTTAAAAAAAATCTATATTATATCTTCAAAAGGAAAAGTACTTAAATGCTTAGAGGAAATACAGCTGTTCCTCAAAAGGGTTAATAATTTAGTAAAACATTAGGGCTACAGTCCTTCAAGCAAATTTGCGGTTTCGGATCCCACCCGGGTCTGTGTCGTAAACCAATAAAATTAAAGCAAATACCTAAAGGTAAAATTCTTGTAAGATTATTCGAAATGCTATTTGATGTAGCACCTTTGAATGGTTTTCTGAACTCCACATACTATTTGTTATTTATTTTCAATAGACGGTACACATTTGAAGAATTTGTGGAATGGCATAAGGTGGCCCCTAAACGATCAATTATATTGCGCAATATTACATATTGTGCAATATTATTGACCGGTTAGGACTAATGTTGAAGATTGTGCAATGATTGAACAAAAGTTTAAGCGAGTTTATTTGTATTGCGCATTATTATTTATTGCATCGTGTAGGGTCAATATTGCACAATATTTAGTTAGTCCCTGATTATTTTTTGACGCGTACACAAAGTACGTACGTCGTAGTACACATGCGAGTGGTGCAAAAATGGCAGACAATATTTTTTATCGAAACCTTAAGTAAAGAGACTTTATCGTCGAATGTATTCAATGATATAGAGAATTACCGTCTTTTTTATGGAATAGGCGGGCAAACGAGCAGACGTATGGCCTGATGGTAAGCGATTACCGCCGCCCGTAGATACCTGCAACACTAGAGGCGTTACAAGTGCGTTGCCGGTCTGGGGGGGGATGGGGGTGAGATAAAGGGAGTAGGGTTGGGGAATGGGCCTCCGGTATCCTCACTTACACGGTGAAACATAGCGCAAGCACTATTTCACACCGGTTACCAGGTCGTGGTATCACTCCGGTCAAGCCGACCCATTCATGCCGAAGCATAGCTTTCCCACGGTAATGTCTTTGTAGAATATCAAGAATAAAGAATATCATGATTGTGATAAAAAAATGCTGGCTATGAAACATTGTTGTATTTAACAAAGAGATGTTTCCACAGGCAAGCAAAGACGATGTGAAGAAAAATTTCAATTCTTTGAGAACTAACTATAGAAACACTATTCTCCGACTGAACACAAAAACTGATCGTTTGTAGTCAAAGTGCCTTTCAATATTATTGTGCAATAAAGTATATTGTACAATGTTATTGTATCATCTAGGGACCGCCTAAGAATGGTTGCTATGAGTGAAATAGTTTGTTTTTTGTTTCTAATTTTGTTGACCTGCAGGAAAATCCCCTTGAATTTCCGGTTCCTTAGGGACGCAAGAGCTAAGACTATGTGTATCTAATAACCACAGCGACGACCTAATACTTTGAGCATCTAAAACAGTCTTAAAATTTAGCGATTCTGTTTTACTAATGCAATACCTAAAGAGAGCTAACTACTCGTAAGTACTTAGCATCTACTTATATGCGAAACTATTCAAATTTATTCTTGAGAGTAGATTTAAAGTTCACGCCAAGGTAATAAGGTACAAAGTAGGTAAAGTAGGTGAGAAATAAGGTCATGAGAACTGCATACATGTATCTGCATTCCCAAATTATTTACATCATATTTCCTTGTAAATCTGAAATAACCTTAATTGTCTATCATTATCATACAATTCCACGTTATTCACAAATATTCTACCAAAGTTAAGTTTATAACACATGTTGGACAGATACAATTTATGATTCGTATTACTCCGAGCCTGTCAATCGATCACAATAAATTCTATTTTTAACCTCCCTCCGTTAATTTTTAGTACACCTACTAGGGTTCGGTGGAGGTATTGTATTGAATAAATAAGTCGTTATAATAAGTAAAACCCTACAAAAATAGACATCTAAATTTAAAAAAGAAACGTTCACAATATGAGTAGGTTGACATATATTTATGTATGTGCTTGTTTTTAAGGTTAATGGGTTTCATGAAGCCAAGGAATTACAATGAAATAAATATACTTTATATACTATGTACAAGTAAGTCTCAAAAAAGCCGACCATTAGTGTATACAGATTTTGTGATATTTTGGGACATGAAAATCTGTAAATAGTTGATGTCGAAAGTTTGGACAAGCTGTACTGGAGTATTAAAGATCAGTTGGACGCCGACGAGCAGACGACGACACTGAGAGTAAAGAATGCAGAAACTAATAATAGCCTCGACGTGGTGGACAAAATTAGATTTTACTATATGCAATAAAAGGTTAATTTTCCCCTGAGTTGTTCATTATAGACTCAGTTGTTTTCTATTTAGAAATAGATTTTTGATGTTCTTTTTTAACTTCAAAAAAAGTAGGAGGTTTCTCAATTCGACCGTGTTCGCGGGTAACTTCGTCGTTTATGAACCGATTTTGATGATTCTTTTTCTAATGGAAAGGAGATGTTCCAATGGTGGTACCATGATAAGGACATTAATATCTGATGATGGCATCGAAGAGAAATCGAGTCAAACCTTGAAGTCGAACTATATTTATATCGTAATACGCGTTTTATAATACGGATATACATACCTCGTACGTATATCCGTTTTATAAAACGCCAACGCCGTACCAAAAATATTATAATAAGAATAACATATTTGTATACAAAATATGCTATAGACATAAAATAGACACGAACGGAGATAGAATTCGTGACCCGTGTACAGTAAAATGTGACCGCTAAACGAAATAGGTCGTAAAAAGTTATTTCTAAGAGCCTTTACTATTCTAAAGGAAAATGAAGCAAATGTCAAATGGAATACCCTTTGACAGGAATGTATTCAGTAATTCTTTTTAGGTTAGTAAATATGTACAAATAAAATAAATGCAATTAAAAGAAACAAAACTTTAAGTTATTGATCTGATAAACAAACAAAATAGAAGAACTGAATATAAGACCAAAGTAACTTATAAATACCTGATAGTGACATCCATTCTAAAAATGTTATAAATTCGATAGTAACTCTATGTATGTCTGTTTGTCGGTTAAGCTTTAGCAGTATCCTCACTCACTCGGTGAAACACAGTGCAAGCACAATTTCACACCGGTTTTCTGTGAGGCTGTGGTATCACTCCGGTCGAGCCGGTCCATTCATGCAGAAGCGTGGCTCTCCCATAAAAAAAAGAAAATAAAATACTAATACTTATTAGAAGTTCTTTTAATAAGCATTGAATGGTGAAACACATTGGTGGTGGCAAAAACTGAAGCCTCTATAAATAACTAAATGGTATAACACTAGATTGTTGAGTGTTGCGTTAAAGGAAACTAATAAAGAGTTATTTATAATATACTTCAACAACCCACCGACGACACGATTCGTGCTTTTTAAATCTGAAATATCTTTGAATATATTCATTTAAATTACATACTGTTAAGGGACATATTGATTTATATTAAATGCACAATGTATTTATGGTACTTAATTAGATAAGGATTAATGCTGTATTGCTTAAAATCGTTTCGTAAATAAGCCATAATTTCTCATAAAAAGAAAAGCATAAAAAAATGTTATTGTGGGTTATCCCTAAGAGATAAACATACACCTTTTTAAGGTGTACAATACTGTAGTACAATATTTTGATCTATTTCGTAGGGTACAGCCAGCGTTTGCAACGTAAGCGTAAAAATGGGTTTATTTACGACATCACATTAGAAACTTCTAAAATTATCAATATTTCGCTACTTTATTTTGCATTTATTATACATATAAATCTTTACTTCACTCTATCTATTAAAGAAAACCGCATCAAAATCCGTTGCGTAGTTTTAAAGATCTAAGCATTATAAGGACAGACAGAAAGCGGAAGCGACTTTGTTTTATACTATACTAGTTGTTACCCGCGGCTCCGCCCGCGTATATGTCGGCTATCGCGGCAAATAGTAGCCTATGTGTTATTCTGATGTATAAGTTATATTACTGTAAAGTTTCATCCAAATCCGTTCAGTAGTTTTTGCGTGAAAGAGTAACAAACATCCAAACATCCATCCATCCTTACAAACTTTCGCATTTATAATATTAGTAGGATAGTTTACTTTATTACTACTTTAGTAAAATTTTGAACACCACAGACGAAGACGTATTTTGTTATCCTCTGCCTTAATAATCCCAACAATAAAATTTAATTTATAAATGTTCAAGCACCATCGCCACCGTACTTATAACAATAATCGTGAAGTTAAAATTTGTGTATCAAGTTCAATATAAACGTTACACGGATTTCATTTATACATGAAGCCTTATCGTAGTCGATAAACTAGAAAATTCCTGACACCTCTTAAATTAATTATATTAAGATAACAGCAAATTATTACGAAATTTTTAAAGAACAAATAGAAATAAGCTCCCTATTAAATTGTCCGTCAGCGGTATTAATTTGTAGACCCTAATTAAGCGGTCTCGCGATGAAAGTTGTAAGTTTCGTTTCAAGTTCTGTTTAAGTAACCTGAAGGAAAAATATAAATAATAAGTTAGCACGGGGTTGTAGTTTAAGGGTATTAATATGCATCTTTGGTTTTTTCGATTAAATAAAGTATTTAATTGAAGTCGTACAGAATGTGAACAAAATAATCACAATTTTAACGAAAAAAGAACCGACCTTTGAGCTGGACCACATTGAAATGCCACCACACAGGAAGCACCAGCTTTCAAATAAAAAAAGAATCATAAAAATCAGTTCACGCAGTCGAAAGTTATGAGGTAAAAAACATACTGTCGAATTGATAACCTCCTCCTTTTTTGAAGTTGGTTAAAGAGGACTTTGATTACACATAGGTTAAAACTAAATAAGTTTTTGAAATAAACAACTTTTTTAAATCTTAATTTAATTTGGGGTTTAGATCCAGTAAGGATATGCCAACCCCATCGTACCTTGAACCCCATCGTACGTTATATGAGTTTAATAAATTGTATCAACTGAAATATTGTAATTAGGTTACATAATTGATAGTTACTTCTGAATTTGGACGACTCATTATACTTTGTATTAAGCCCATTTTGAATGAATTTACTTTCAGTTCTTTAAGTAGAACCTCACGTTCAATTTGCCCTTTTTAAATCACCATATACTGAAGATCTAAGACTGTAATGATGTTTGAGCTGAATCAAATTATTAGTTACTTGTTTTCCCCACGGTTCCACCAGCATGTATATCGTTTATCTCGTCAAAGAGTGGTCGATGTCCTACCTCAAGAATCAAAGTATCTTTATGCCAAATTCTATTAAAATCCCATCGGTTTAGCCGTGAAAGCGTAACAAATAGACAGACAGAGTTAACTTATAATATTAGTATGAAAATAGTATGGATCATTGTTAAACTTCCTGCAGCAAATACGTATTTAGCATTTATCAACAAATAAATACAGTTCCTAATATCGTGCGTAAACGTTGTAACGCAATATTATCTTAAAATAGTTGAGACTACGGTCAGATCAGTGGCATCCACACTCAATACAAGTACATCTCCTTTGTAAAGCACTAGTTAAAGAAATATCCAGGAAACTCCCCCTCTCCTTCACAACTTGAGTATTTTATAATACTACACTCTTCTTTCCAGTTTTAATTAAACTCCAATTACATCCAATTTATTTTTACTGAATGTCTATGTAATATTTCTTTTATCTCAGTAGTTCCTTGAGTTATTTACAAAAGGATCTGTGGAAACATGTTTTTGCATTTAAATATTGCTCTGAATGTGTTTCTATTAAAGTTCGTGCAGGCGTGGATACGTTAAGCAATTGAAATTCTTACGAGCATGGTTGCAGCTTATGCAATTAACGGAATAGTCATTTTAAGGAGGGTGAAAAATTATGATATATACTTATGCTTTGGGTTCGAGTTAAAACTGCAGTAGTTATATTACTTCTGTAGTTATATTCTGACTCCCAAGTCACAGGATTACCTAGTTTGGGAGTCAGGGTTTACCTTATCCGCATTACCTTTAGTTTTATCATTTTATGTATCCTAGATTTAATCAAATTCAAAGGTTTTTGTATCAATAAAGATTTTTATTTATTTTTATTATTTATTATTTATATATCCATGCGATTTGCGAATCATACATAGTAGCGATCGATCCCACAATACTAACAATGGCTAGTGTACTTTTAGAATACTTTTTACATTAGTATAAATATGTCATTTTTTATAGTTCTGCTGGTTTAACATAAATTATAATCAAAAACACTTTATATCTATCAAAATTTATACATATAAAAATGAATCCCTATTTGCCTTGGTCACGACATCACGCGTGATCGGCTGAACAGATTTTGCTAATTCTGTTTTTTTTGGATAGCCCATTTAGCGAGAAAGGTTTTAGGCTTAAAATGGGGAAAAATATTTCATATGGAGAGACGCAAAAGAAGTTGAGCGGTGTAAAATAAAGTGTTAAATAAAGTTTCGACGATAAACGACGATAGTCAATAAACTTTACAATTCTTAATTCTTTGAATTAATTAGATTAAGATTGCATGGTTCGCCTAGTGATTTGAGCAATCGCCCGCCACATTCTACTGCACCGAGTGTTGAGAGTTCAAATCAAATCTGTCAAATCCGACATGAGACAACATTTTGTGTCATCCACAAATTGTTGTTCTGAGTCTAGATGTTCTTTGTACAATTATGAGCATACTAAGTACGAAAAAAACTGTAACATATATTATGTCGTTCTTTTTACTGATAAACACTACTAAGCTACTAACAAAGTAAGCAGCTCCGTTAAATGCTTAGCTATTGTTCGTTTTAGTACAAAAGTTTAGAATAGGCTCATGCAGTTTCACTCTGCGGATTACAATTACTGTGATGAATGCAATGTGAGTCCCGCACGTGACTATACAAGACAATTGTAGAACGTGAACACTCTTGCTGATAAATGCCACATGCTTCATGCGCCATTGTGAGCAGTAGCTCCCCCAGTTGTCATGTACTGCTGTTTGTTTGCGACATTTTCAGGAACTGAAACTCTTCCTGATTTATGCTCGATCGTATCGCAAAGTATTACATTCGTTAAGCCAGTCGTTAATAAGCTTTTATTCAAACATTTCTCGTGTAATTTGTAATGTTAAACGACAATTCCGAGTTTCTCTAGATACTGTTATAATTCCACTAAAATTAAAGATAATCCCAATTATTCCTCCGATAGAAAATATTATTGATTTCTATGAAAAAAAACCTGATGAAGAAATATGTAATGCACTTTTACAACGGCGTCTTTATGGTGGATCATTTATTTGCTTTAAGGTACAAAGATAAGCTCTTAACTTTTACTTTGAAACTTTCATTAGCGTACTAGAAGCGACATATGGTGCTGAAGTTCTAAATTAAATACGCGGGCTATATTACACACCTAATTATGACAGATTACTGGCCTTAGCTCCCAACTGTTAACGTAAATAAACATAGGTAGTAAAGGGGATATTACACTAAAAATTAGTTTTGTGATACCTAGCAAAAGATTTTAGATGAATATATTCTTTTCTATTGACTTCGTCTATGCAAAAGTTGCATTACAATCGAAACTTGAAGTCCGGTCGGATAATATAATATAACAACGACACTAGCAGCATATGGAAATGGTTGAAATGTAAACTTTACAAAACTAATTAACTACAAATATATATTGTGCTACTTGCCTGCGTAAGTAACGTTCATAGAAATGTGTAAACCTTTGCAATTGTGGGGGACGGTTGTGTCATGTCCCACCAACACAAAGGGAGGATCCTCCGACCAGGCAAGGTGATCATGCCTGGCGGGCTACTGCCCAATAGTACATATGTTAATCGTCGCGAGAACTTCTATTGCGCGATTCAGGATTAGTAGTTATTCCGTGTTGTGCATTACTTCGTAGTTCAGTGTATCTGCGGTAGATGGCGCTGTTATATGATTTTGTTGCCGCTGTATGTGGAGGTAACCACAGCAATAGTAAATACATATGTGTATAGGTTTATAACTGCCTTCACACTTTAGTAGTAGTAGTAGGTAGTGGATGAAAACAAAGGAAAGATAACCTAGTACCGAATAAAAGAGTTGAGTAAATTAGGAAACCGTTTTTATTCTAATCTTATAATGTGAAAAAGCAATATTTATGTATGTGTATCGCTTATTAGTACCGTACCAATACAATATGGCCATGTCTTAATAAAACCCAAACATGTTTAATGTAAATAGTAATAAAGACTATTTTAAAACATTGTTGTTGTCTACACACTGCCGTTGACATCCTTTCCGCAAACTTTAAAACAAAACTGTTAACACGATTTTTAGACAATACAAAAGTTTTGCTATGTTTTACAGTGACCACCGGTCGGTTGATTAAACAGGCTTACGTCGATCTCACTGGCTTGGAAATTACGTACATTTTCATTAGACTTTATTCCAATGTTATAGGGATGAATATACATTGATTAAAGCAATTTGATTTATACTGGTGAACAGTTTGAAGGCTGCACGACTCCCGCTTTCTGACAGCTTTGTAATTCTAGTTTGAAGGGAGACGTAATAATGGTTCGCAAATGCAGAAAATATTCTGTGAGTATATTCGAAGCAAACCGAGTTCTTATCAAGTATTTGCTGTATTACTGAATTGTATTACTCATCCTATACAACACTTTACATGATTGATTTTCTCTGTGGCTTCTTGTTGACACTAATTTGTAGACTCGGGTGCCAACTTAGTCAGTCGTAAGTTACATCCGGTTTGGTAGACAGACATTATATTATGTGTTACATTATGCTTTCATACATCTGTAAGTTACAGAAATTAATGAATTTAGTTAGTTTGATGATACATCTAATAGAAATAAAAAGTATTAGTACAAAAATGAATCGAATAACGCATCATTCTGAAACGTTGTCGCACGACACACAGTGTGTTTACTTAAAAAGCTTTCTTTTTGTCTAAACTGACAAATGGTCCTTATCAAACACATGTATTGTTTATCAGTTGTTGCTGTACCTATTAGTTTATCATAAAAATAAAAACTTAAATGTCTTAAAATAGTTTACAACAAAACTTGAGCAGCAAATAACTTACTTCATATCTGAATGCTCTAAAGCTTTTATTAGAAGTTTTCGAAATTTTCCAAGGCGTTCTTTCCTTACAAAATTGCATTTAAACACCGATACAGTTCTCCAATTACAAAAAGCGGGCAGGTTGGACGTTACTGTCAGTCGGAAGGCGCGCTGGTGGCGGAAATTACTCAGCCACCAGACTCCCTTCATTTTGCACTGATGTCAGTCTGTCGGTACGAAGCAATTTGTTACTGTTCTAATTACTCTATTAATTTTGTTTCGGTTACATTTTTGATGCTTAATACTAAGACTAAAAATGTTTTAACGAAAGAAACAAAAAAAAATAAGAAACGTCTACAAGAATTTCATCAAAATAAGTGTAATATTATTCTTGCTAATAAATAGACAAGAATTTAACATTAAGGCTAAGGTCTAAAATAATAGCTCATTTAAAGCCTTAGAAATGTAACAAATGTTAAAGGAAAACTTTTTTTATTTTTCCCCAGGAATTCGTATATCTTATAAGTAACAGTAACAAATAGCAGTTATCTCAAAACAGGCGAAAGTAACATCCATAATTTGTTCCCGCAACTTTAACACTGTAATATTTGAAATAAGAACAAATTTAAGTGCTTAACAAAGTAAGTTCTACCTACCTTCTTATATGTCGAGTTAGAATTCTTGTTTTTATCGCAAACAGAAAACTTGCACATTTCAGTTTGCCCGAAGAGCAACAGAGTTTTATTAGATCTTGCAATAACAGTACTCGTTGTATGCACTTTAAAGTGATGGTTGCATAATGGTCGAGATATAAGGAATACTTGTACAGTGAAAGATAATGGTTAAATGGGTAGTTTTTTTTTTTATTTCAGTGTCTAACGAGAATGAGAATCATTACAACGACCTTTGATATTCATAGGCGCTATTCAGTGCGTTGCGGATGATCTACGCGGATGTCCGCGACGGACGGTGTAATGCATTAAGCCTATACAGCACGTTCAGTGCGGTGCTCTCCGCGATGCGGACAAATACGCGCGCGGACGCCATTTCTAACCGCGCCGCGGACGTTTACGCGCGGTCGCCTATTGCTCGTACCGATGTTGTTCAGTGCTCGACGGACGGTCGGGCGGGGTGGATGAGAAGTAAAGTCGTTGTCGTTATATTTTTTTTATCCTTGTCTATACTACTCTCAATCACGGTCCGCGCAACACTGAACGACGAATTCATCCGCGACGGACGCAAGCCCTTAATCCTTATTATTAAAACCTGTTGTTTGTTGTGGAAACTGTGGAAATTGTGGAAACAAATATTCCATACAACAATTATTCTAAAAAATCGTTCATACCCTTTCTACAGTATAGTTTTTTTAAATAAATTATAGGCAGGGCCAGCAATATAGGTTTTTCATTCAGATTTTATACATTATCAATCGTAATATTGGCCTAAATAGCTAGCTTGAAATGTAACAGAATTCAAAGACACTAGTTTTCTGATAGAGTTTTAAGGAAAATAGGAAAATACAAGAAGATATACATAGGTGTATCTCCATTATTTGTTTACATTTCCTGGGACGAAGGACTTCGATCGACAGCTTATAACGTTACTTACGTGACTTCGAGAAATGAGTTTTTAAATGGATTCCGAACGCGTGCGATATCGACTCGGGTGAGCTAGAAAGTTGCAGTGTTGGATCTATTATTATGTAAACACCTATTCTTTTGTTGCTTCTATTTAAGGCAGTGTCTACATAGTTCATCTTGAAAGTAGTTATTTTATTCGTGCATACAGTTATTTCATTTTGTATAGAAATAACTTTTGTTAAAAGTATTTAATACTTACCTTTCGATGTAGCAGTAATACGTGTGACGTAGTCTACATTTCTGGGGTTACAAACTTTACAACACATCCAGCCCTCTGTTTCCAAATTAAGCAGAATCTGAAAATCAGTGCTATGGTATATATAACCCTAAAAAAACATGCTTATATACTTCTAAATACAAATACAGGCACTCCGATTATACTAATCTTATAATTAGCAAAATCTTCATGTCTGTCAAATGTGTGAGGTACACCGTTCCAAATTATTATCTTTGTAGAGAGGGAGGCATATAAATTCAACCCTTCGCTGTCGTCAAAATGATAAAACTGTCGAATATCCTCGCCGCGTTAATCCCCGTCAAACGCCAAAAGATCATAAAGAAAATTTGCATAAAATTTAGTCCATTTGAAGAGAATTCGCGGCCGGCGTTGGATTTTTTATGCGCTCACATTAGGGGACATTACGCGATACCGACCTCCCACGCCCACGTTTACTGAAATAATATTTTTCAAGCTGTTGAGTTGCTTTTTATTTTGGGTTTCGCTGGCAAATGAGTTTCTAAGCGTAAATAAATCTGTCACTACCCTAGGTCGGTAAGCGGCAACCATTATTTTCATTTTGCATAAAGCGGTGTACCGCGTGGGGTTAGCAGGCGGCCCGCACCGGCTCGTTGTCACAAACCTGTATAATGCTAGTTAAATGATAGTTAACCTCCTTTAAATATGGAATAGTTTGTCCGAGCGCTAAAAGCGCTTATTCAGAGCCAGTTGCGGTTGCGGCTGGTAGTGTACAGAAGTTGGATTGACTTAAATGAATTAAATACTTCGGTCATGTATTAACCATTGGATAGTCGATCGTGTACAAACTTTGAAGCGGCAGAAAATACACTAGAAGAGTGATTATTAATATATTTTCATCTGATTCACACAACGTTTTTTTAACAACGGAGGTAACAGCGCGGATCATCTTATCTGTTGTTGATTTAAGCAGAACGATGGTAATATACACAGGTTTTCATTTCTGAACCGAATTAATCCTTAAAAGCGCTTAAAATACAAAGGACTTTTCAGTCTACGCTTTTATATAATGACTCTAATCTAAAAATAAGTTGTCGGGTGCTAATTTTAGTACAAGTAATAAGTTGTATGTTTATTAAATAAATAAGATTGATCATTATACCGCATTATCGGACTAAAAATATGTTGTTTTCTAGGATTAATCCTTTAACATTGTTACATCAATACGCTCTGGATACACTTAATTTTTTATGTGTCACTTTAATAAGCATATCACATTTATATTTTATTCGCACTAAAGTGTTCGTTCCTTATTAAGATTCGTAGCACTTCTTGTTTTCATTCGTAAATAAATTATTCAATATTTTTTACTGAACCAACGACACGGAACGGTTCTAAGAAAAATATTTTTCTTTCACTGAAAACATTTTCAGACGAATTATAACCTTTTATAATACAAACTAGAAGAGTCCCGCAGTGTTACCCGCGGTACAACAGCAGCCGTGGGTAACGCTGCGAGACAAAGCTAGTCTAAAAAAAGTAACCTCAGTTTCTCCTTATACCATCAGCTATCTACCAGTGAAAACCCGTCAAAATCAGTCCAACAGTTTCAAAGATTAGCCGGAACAAACAGACAGAGACAATAAAAAAAATGATTTGTTAGTATATGTATTGTATATACATACATATGCATTTAGTAGAAAGCGGAAACATCTTTAAGCGCGAGTAAACCTGATTTTTGGCGTGGCGAGAATTGCCGTGGTGACGCTTCGTCTTACCGAAGTCACTGATGAAAATAATTGAGTTGTATTTCAAATAAATTTAAACAATATTATATATTTATATATTATATATAATTGTATAATATTCATGTAGTAAACAGTCATTTTATTTTATGGAACAAATAACTTATACAAAACTATTCCGATGTTTCACATCTGCTAGGCGTCCCATGACAGCTCAGTTTTTTTAATAATAACATGTTAATCTCACAATATAAGTTCCATTTAGAAGTAAAGAAATATAACAAATTAGATACCGAAATTATTTTTACACTTATCTACATACATGGCATACCTACATTTTTAAATATAATTAAAACACATTACGTTTAATTATCTAGCGCCATAACAAGCTAAGAACTTGACCGATATACATAGAAGCTCATTTGTGTCAATTTACTGTTGAGTTATTTGGATAGACTTTAGTTACTTTTACTTCAAACTTATATTACGAGAAAGCAAAATATGTTTTATCAATCAAACCTAATCAAATGTGTACGATGCCAACTAACAATATTTTATGGTTACATTTTTTCTTGTATATAACCTTTTAATTTCACATGACTTAAAGAACGGAAAAAAGCAATAGTTACGCACAAGGCCTATTTCTTTATTTTTTATTGTATATACATTAAAAATAGGTCTCCTCCTTTTAATATTTTTGTATTTGCAAACATTGCCTGTACATAAACACCAACCAAGATTCCACATTGACTAAAAATATATCATATAAGTAGGTTGGCAGTGGGAAATTTTCGACGAGTTTCAAATCCGTATGTTATTCCCAATATCCGGCGGCGAGGCCGGGTATATCCTTGTGCGGATACATGGTGTACTCATAAAATATACCGAAAACGACTTTCAGGTATATAACACACCTAGTTTATGTTGAGATTGAACTTATATAGAGTGTATAATAAAGACTGTGGGTCTATTGGTTTACGTCTGCGTTTTACGAGTATGTATTATTGACTGAAATTATTGAAATAACATTTGTTTTCAATTTAAGTTTTCTGAGAAAATTCTTACTACATGGGTGTTTTAAAATTTCTAAGTGTAAGGTTTTCATCAACCCCAGCACAAACAGTTATTTCGAGTTTTTAAATATTTTATGATTTAACTTTTGTTATTTAAAAGACTTGAAAAGACTATTTAAAGGGTTACAATTTGATCGTATGTAGTTCGTTGCTGGCTACAATTCTATAAAATCTGTTAAACCATTCGATCTTAAGATCATCAGAAATTGTCCAATTAACTCAAATTTTATGTTCAAGGTTTTCAAAGAATCAAACTTCCTATTTAATTTTTATATTCCAATTTATGCTTTTGACGTTAATGATGGTTCACTGACAAAATTTCAAACTTTATTTTCACTTTCACGTACCAAGTTTACATAAGTATATTTGTATAAAACGTTATTAAATAGCCGTTAGTTATGAAATAGTGAGTAATATTATATAGGTAAAATTTATGAAAGCGTCCAAGCCAACACCACCTGTCGATACCAGGAATATTAAGATGCTAGTGCCTCTTTCTTGGGTCACGTCTACGCTTTCACGTTTTACGTTCGAGGTTTTTACAAAACTGCTTTATCATTATCTAGATGTTTCTCTTCAGCTGTTGAAGAGTTTGTTTGTTTGAACGCGCTAATCTCAGGAATTTCTTGTCCAATTTGAAAAATTCTTTCAGTGTTAGATAGTCCATTTATCGAAGAAGGCTATAGGCTATATATCATCACGCTAGACCAGTAGGAGCGGAGCACCAATAAAGAATGTGGCGAAAACGGGAGAAAATTATTACGCTACGGGCAATAGGAGACGTAAACGAAGTTGCGTGGGTCAGCTAGTAATAAAATAAATTTAGACACTCGATTTTGACAGTAAGGGAATAGTACCTTTTTTTACTTTGAAACTTGACCATTTGTACCAAAATCATCACGACGATTGGTTGAACAGTTACAACGTAGAAAGTTAGTCTAAACATTAGTCTTAGGGTCAGTTTCACCAATCCCTGATAAACATTCAGATGGATATCAGGTAACAGATAAAGATGGCTAAAATGTAAATAGTTATCTGATACATTTATCTCTAGCCGAGACTTGTAAAACCGATATCTGTAGTTATCAGAAAGATAACTTCAAAATATTCTATGGGGACTTTGTCAGTAAGTTGTGAAACGGGCCCAGAATTGGTTACAATTTAAATTTTCAGAAGTGTGTGACTTTTCAATAAACTATATCAACAATCAACTAATCTACACCAGACATAGAATTCTTTTTTTAATTTAGTATAGTGTAGAGATGCCTATGTCCAATAGTGGACTCTTGAAAGCTGTTGATGTGATGATGATAACGATGATTAGTTAATTGAACATTCGTCTAAATGCCTGTAGTTATAACTACATTATTATAACCTTTTTGGAAAAATAAAGGCTCTTTGGAAGCAAATAGCACAAGTTCAAATATTTCCAGTCTGGATTCGAATGCCAGTCGTTAGCCGACTGCGGTCTCGTTTCAAAAGCGTGTGTTACATCTGACGTAACAAGATGACCCAAACCACATTTAATTTGCTAACAAACATCAAATTTTACTACTAATAAATTATCCATTAATCCGAAAAGACTGACTACTACTTAGCGACAGATAAAATGTTATGTTTGTGAATAATTCTCCTATGGCCAAATAAATTTATTTATGTAAATATCGACCTTTTTGGTTGTTAGTTTATGTCCTGAATAAATAAAATGTTTATCTACTGCTGATATAGAGTACAATCGCACAGCTTTCTGTTATTTCTTTTCCTTGAAGTGGATTGAAGATTATTATCGAAAACGATAAAAAATATTTATCGCGTTTAGCTTTTCGTTTACAGCCAGCAATGTTTTAGTACATGTTAGTTTTATGTTAAAAGGGAATTTATAACTCAATATTGATCACAGACGGCAGCTTAGTATCTTTCAGCCGATCTGATGGTGGAATCACGAGGTAGACAGTTAAGCTCTTACTTGAAGTTCCAAAGTATTCGATTAATCTTTGAATTAAATTAAATTTAGGTAGGAATAATGAATGTAGATATATGAGCAATGATGAGGTGGTTTTTATTTCTAGTTTTGTCTATAAATTGATAAAGATGACAATAATTTAGTCGATGAAATTTCAATAAAATGATATAATAATTGTTATGGTATTTTTGCATTTTTGTACAAATTTTGTTTCACCTACATGGCCTTCAATTACGCATAATAATTTGCGGTAAGCGGAATAAAACTCATAAAGGCAGTGGGTTTGAAAGGCTGAGTTTACTCGGGAATGTGGCACAACCTTTATGTACGAAACGCCTCTACAAGACAACTTACTTAGTAGGGCTTCAATATGACGAGAGCTTTCTACTATTTAATGCTTATTCCCGAAAAGGGATTAGGTACATATTAGATTGGTCTTGCAACCACAGAGTAACTCATTGAGTATTCATGTACCGGCATATGATCAAAATTTTATTACATTGGTTACGGAATAGTTATCAGACTATAATTTATTTCTGTGCTAGTTTTATCCATACAATAGAAAGTACATGGATAAAAACATTTTTTTATTTTTTTTATTTATGGTAAAATTTCTATTAAATTATTAATAATAATATAAAATTCATGCTAGCTATATCGATTTACTGACCCCATAAAACCCTACATAAATTTTATAAAATCCTTGATCCATTTCCGAGACTCAAATTATATATTTTGTATATAATTGATCTTTAAAAAATGTTAGATTAGATAGACAGATAGATAAATATAATAATAATAAATATTTCGGACATCTAAACACACAACACCATCTAGTCCCAAGATAAGCAGAGCTTGTGTTATGGGGTACTAGACAACTGATACAAATACATATATACTTTTTTTTTTGTAAATACATACATATTATACATAGAAAACACCCAAACTCCGAAACAAATATTTGTAGATTATACAAACATTTGGTTCGACCTGGGAATCGAACCCGAGACCTCATGATCAGCAGTCGCACACGCCAACCGCTAGACCAACGAGGCAGTCAGAGGCAGATAGAGAAACAACATTACATTTCACAAACTTTCACGTTTATTATATTATATTAATGAAATACCTTACATTAAAATAGCTTTAAACTTCAAATGAAAACCTATTTAAGTCACTACTTACGTAAATAGAGAAGTTCTATTAAAGCCTAAATGCATTGTGCATTGCCACCCAAATTACATACGCAAACGCAATTTCAACCCTTGAAAATGAATTTCAAATATGCTACTACTGAACTATGATATATTTCTAAAAGTAACGTCGTAAAATCGTGTATGTCGATTATCGTGGTAAATAGTAGTTTAGTAGTTTTAATTTGAAGTTTCATTCAAATCCGTTCAGAAGTTTTTGCGTGAAGAAGTAACAAACATACACACTCACAAACTTTCGCCTTTATAAATTAGTGTGATGTGATTATTGTTTCTAAAAGCATCTAGTGGTGACAGTTAACTACCTAGCGCATTGACTTTATACAGACAGACACTTAATATAAGTGTTCAAGTAGTCAATTTTCTTATATAGTATTTGTGCACAACACTCTCTATGTTTGATAAATTACAAGAAAATCTTATGCATACTAATATGTAGGTTAGTACAAATAGTCTAACTGGTAAATACAGAATCACTAAAATACTTTTTTATTTATGAAGCTTTTTTGCGTAGGAGAAGCCTAAGCCTAATAAGGACAATTAAAGACTGTTGTTCAGATTTATTAAACACTTCTAATTTTTGTAAATAGCTTACAAATCAACAGACGGATCACATGGAGGTAAGAGATCACCACCACCCATGAAGACTTACAGTTTAAGACACAGATACGTTGATGCCCTTTTAACGACGCCTCTTCCACCATGGATTATGACAGAGGATGTTCGTCCGACCTCTGATAACTTTTACACTAAAACGAAATGGGACAACAGAATTCCTGAACACACAGATTTTTTTAAATATGCATGATTTTAAGTAAAGCCTTAGTAAGAGTTAATATTTTATGTACCTATACCTTTATCTTTTGCCTCTACTCTTGTTTCTAAAACTAGCTTACAAATATTTTATCTTCATAATATTTGGTCACTTTTTCTATCGCATCTCAAGGCTATTCTAAAACATCATCGTTTATTGTGCGTCCGTCAGACAGGTCCGAATATTCCCAAGAAATATTAAAGTTGGTAAAGAATAAGGTGTCGCATAAACCGTGTCTGTGCCCTCTCAGGGGAAATGAAATTGCAAAAGATGTCCCCGGGATGAAGTGAACGTATCTCCGACACCGCCTACTTATACTGTGGTATTGGATAATATAATATCGTTGTTCATTTGTAATACAATTCTATTTTCCTTTCTTTTCTGTGAAATTGATCTAATAAATGATTTATACAAAGCTACCTACTCCCCGCGGTACACTCGCGTCATTGTTTCTTATTTTGTGTTTTTGAACTTCGAAACTAACAGCTTATTAGGTATTAGAACGTATAGGTATATAAAACCTGAATTCCTCAACGAATAACCAAACTTTTCTATAGTTTGTAAATATATTGCAGGCCAGCCTTTGTTGAACATGGTAAAAAAATACCTCGTGTCACTAATTGAATAAGCAGATACCTACTAGACTATATAGATGATGCATGCTGTAAAAATAAACAAAGCGAAATATCTCTCGGATAAAATCCTCTACGGTTAAAGCGAGTGCTTTGGGTTAAATATATGTGTATTAATTAGTAAACAAAGGACGGACTTCCATGTAACCGTGCATCAATTAATGTATCCCCTTAGAAGGGAAGTTTCTAAAAACTTTTCTTGAAAAGTGCTTAGTACATAGATATAGAAGTATCAGTTGCCAAAATTTCAAGTCCAAAGCCTCGGCGGTTTAGTTTCTACCTTGATGAATAAGTCAGGCGAAGTAATTTTATATTTACAGAGAATAATATTAATAAAAGTTTTAATTTTAGAAATCTAGGAAGATATTTTTCTTTAATTAACTCAACGCTTTAGCAATAATCTTAGCAAATAGACATACACATCTAATTACATACATCCGAAAAGCGAAGTATCTTTGTTCTCAGGGGTTCTTCTCGTAGACCCCGTAGGGTCTCGGGGTAACCTTTCCAGGTTTAAAACCTGTCTAAGTGGTTTTCAGCGCCGCCTGCAACTACAGGTGGGTCACTGGGGTAGGCCCACTTGGCCTGTTGGTAATCCCGGGGTGTTAGTCCGGTGGGGTGGGCGTAGCTAACGGGGTCGTGTCTTCACGGGGTGAGCGACCTGCTAGTAACGCCCGGGTCTTATCCAGTGTGTGACCTGTGCTTAGCGAGGTCGAGCTCCTAGGGATATGGACCCCGAGGAGCGCCCGTCAGCCAGCAACTGAGAGGGGTTTCCACGGAGACGAGGTCTCGTGGCAGGGGGTACCTGTCCGGCGGTCGCCGATGGTAGGGCGCGAGTTCCCGCAGGTGGCGGGCTTGCGATCCGTCGGCACGCACGAACAGGTTGGTGCTCAGGCGTCCCACAAAGTCATCCAGGCTCTCCACGCGTAGATCCCTGGAGATTGTACTGTTCCGCACAAAGCGAGGTGCGTTTACAAGGGTGCGTAGTGCGAGCGACTGCTGCGCACGCAGCCGACGCCGGTTCGTCTCGGAAACGAGCGCGAACCAGGCCGGGGCACCATAAGTAAGACGGGTGAGGATGTATGCCTTGTACACGCCAAGCTTCGCGCGGAGCGGCAAACGGGAGGATAGTACGGGCCGCAGAAGGGAACGCGCGGCACGAACCTGTGCAACAACGTTATTGACGTGGGGCTTCATGGAGAGGGTGCGGTCGATGGTCACGCCAAGGTATTTCACCGTCGCGGACCACTCGATATTCTGCCCCATGAGGTTGAGTTGCGGCAGTGTCACGCTTCCTATGGAGATCGCCTGAGTTTTCGCCACGTTGACCGTCAGTCTCCAGTCCTTCAGCCAGCTGGGAAGTGCATCTAGTGTGTGCTGCATCTTGGCAGCAGCGTTGGCACCGTTAATTGATGTCGCCATGTAAGCCGCGTCATCGGCATACAACGCAAGTTTTACGCCGTCGGTGACGGGAATGTCATCCGTGTACCAAGAGTAGCACACTGGTGACAGACAACTTCCCTGTGGCGTATCTTTGTTGAATCTATTTTAATTATGTAGTATGAGACTTCTTGAATAATTAGATTTCAACTTACATTTACAGATCAATGAAGTAATAAACAACTCAATGTTATATGATTCTCAAAAATTGGATAGCTATATATGGATACGATAGTAAAAGTTTCTGTCTTATATAACTTAATCATTTCTTTGCAGAAAACAGGTCACTTGTAGGTTAATCCACCTTAACCAAGTCATGAAATTCTTACCCATATAATGGCTTCACTTTGTCTGTCTGTCTGTCTGTCTGTTACGCTTTCATGGCTAAACCGCTGAACTGATATTACCCGCAATATTTATTACCTTGTTCATCCCACAGGAAGACTACATTTTTCGGGAAAAAAGTAGCCTATACACAATACCAGACAACAATAATCTATTTCTGTCCCAAACTTCATCCAGGCCGTGTTTACATGAAAAAGGAACACATTCATCCATAAAAACTTTTTTTTTTAACATTACGCAGATATATAGCATACACAAACTATATAATGATATGTCAGTATAAGACAGCAAACCTTACTCTCATTGACGACTATTACACTCTCCAAAATATCTACTTTGTGAGCTTATTCTCAACTCCGAATATTATTATTTTTATTATTATACATGTCAACTGCAATTTGTGATTTATTTTGGTGAATCTAGTGTCGAGTAAATAAAGGTATATTCTTCATCAGAGCTCAAGGTTACAGAAAGAGTATTTTTTCACGTGATCCCAGTAGTGATCTATCGCGTCGGCTCACGTACTGAATTTATTGGCCTCTCTAATAAAACAGAACACATTTTCTGCATTCTAGCGTAACGTGCCTCGTTCGAAGCTCCCCACCTCGCCTGGGTTCCACCCCGCCCGTAATCACGGATGGCTTAAGGTGTTTACTTTGAGACACAATCATGACTCTTCCAATCACTTATTTCACGTTGACTATCTCGTTGCTGGCTTTAGGATAATGACATTCACTGGTTTACGTAAATGTAACTTAACAAACATTCCTAACATATCTTTAATTAAAAAGGTACAATATGAGGTAGTACAGAGCAAAAAAAACTATTTTTGTAGAAATATTAGCTAGTTTAAGTTTTAAATTGTAAGAGGTATGTAATTGAGTATTGCGTTTTTAATTCAAAGTGCACATTGTATCTCATTTTCATCAAACTCAAGAGTTAATCAGAAAAATAGTAATTATCTATACAAATAAATAAAATTGGAGTGTCTGTTTGTAATATAAAAATAACAGCTTTTTAATCAATGCATATGTATAAATACACGATACATATACCAAAAATGTGGTTAAAAAAATTTTTGTCTGTCTCTCTGTTTGTTCCGGGTAATTTCTGGAACGGCTGGACGGATTTGTGTGATGATGTAACACCGCGGGGTTCAGCTAGTATTGAATATACTAGCTGAACCCCGCAGTGTTATCCGCGCTTTTTGTCGTACCGCGGGTGAAGCCGCGGGACGAAGCTAGTCTAAAAAAGTAGCCTATGTTACTCCCTATATCATCAGCTACCTATCAATGAAAGTCCCGCCAAAATCGGTACAGCCTTCCAGAGATTGCGGAACAAACAGACAGACAGACAGACGTACAAAAAAAAAAAAAAAAATTTTGCTACATGTATCGTGTATACATATGCATTTATTAAAAACCTGTTATTTAATATTACAAAAAGACACTCCAATTTTAGCCTATCGCAGCCCACTGCTGGACATATGCCTCTCCAATCGCACACCACTTGGTTCGATCCTCAATTGAATATATACGTGCTTATTATTATTTATAATTACGTAATAATAGTGTAAATAATCTGACCAGTGCGTGCCGAAGAAAGTAATCTACTACTTAACGCAACACAGCGGGTATCCCCACTGTGTTGTAGTAGATTACTTCCTTTTTTTACCCAACTATGTTCAAGCCCAACAGAAAGGTAATATTTTTGGCAATTTACGCCAAAAATACTGCATCGAATTTAAGGAACGAGGTTTCAATGCAATACAATGGTAATAATGGCTAGAGTGACATAAGTTGTATAATATAGCATAGTAATAATATATAACAATAATAACTATTATTCACATAAAGAAAAGTATATGTATTATTTAATTTTATTCATTATTTTATATTTTATTATTTTCTACTTTTTAGTTCGATTGTTATAAAGCGTGTTTTTTATTGTTTTTCAAACTGTAATTAACTTTTAAGTTTTATTAATTTACAAAAGCGTGTTTCTTTATTTTATTAAAACTTTTTTTTTAGAAAAAATCTACGTATTTGTTTTTTATTTCACATTATTGTATCGTCATCGACCCTTCACCCCTGTGCAAATTTTCAAGTTAATCATACTCCTAGAAGAAGGTGAAAATGAAGTTAAATTTACTTGTAACCAATTAATTGCTAACATAATTTATATTTCATACGAGATTTTCCAAGTGACAACATATTATAAACATATAAAAATTAGGCAGGTACTAGTCTAAAGATACAGTAACGTAGTTCTAATACTTTTCCATTTCATATCTTTATTACATTTTAATCTGACTTTAACGGATCACTGCATCGGCGAATAATTGCTGCAATTCCTTATTCTCTTTAAAATATTAATTTAACATTACACCCTAATGAACGGGAAAAAATGGGAACCTCTTTTTTTGTACTTTTGAATTTGTGTTTAAGTGAACTGTATAAAAACATGTTTGTTTGTTTGTTCATAGATCAACACGTTAGAGAGAAGCGGTAAGGAAAAGCCTTCTGTATAAAGCCTAAATGAACCTACACGTTAAACTGTTATGACACAGAATGTACTTTTATGTGCGTGTGAATGTTTTATTTGTTACTAGCTGCTGCCCGCGGCTCCGCCCGCGTGTATGTCGGTTATCGTGGCAAATAGTAGTCTATGTGTTATTCTGATGTATAAGTTAAATTCCTGTAGTGTCATTCAAATCCGTTCAGTAGTTTTTGCGTGCAATTTCACTGATATGTCCACATATTGTGACAGTGTTACCTTTATTTAAAGAGCTTCGCTGTATACTATGTTATGTGTAATGCCATTGGAACAATATACGAACATATTAGCATTGTCGCTCACCCTCGACAGAGCCACATAGAGCTTTCCGTTGCTGAAACAGTTCGTCTATGCCTGCGGTACGCAACGTCTGACCTTATGTCTTGTTTATCGTCATCGCAAAGCATAGACTCACAGACTCACCAAAAACTGCAGGCGTTTAAAGAGGAAAGGGAAATAAACTATGGATTGGGGTCATCCTTTAAGATAATAGTCTAAAAAGACATATTTCACTATAAATCAAACAAAATAATTTAAGTTTCTCGCAGATTGCACGAAATAAAACTAACAATTTTTTTGATATTTTGTCTTCGACATAAACGTCTTGTTATAAACTGTGTTGATTGGTTGCAACTCTGGTGACGTCACATGCTAATAAACGAAAGATTCCTCTATTGAATATTGTTTGCGTTTTATGTTTTCGGAGTGGTAATAATCGATCTGTGAGCTATTTCTGCAGGACTTTTTTTAATTAAATATTTAATAAGTGGTTCGAAACAAAAAGGAACCAAATTTTGTGCGTGCCGATAACATCAACCTACATAAGATAGACGCTTTTATGGTTGCACTTTTCTATCTATACAAATAAATAAAATTGGAGTGTGTTTGAATATTAAAATAACCGCTTTTTACTAAATGCCTATGTATAAATATACACAGTACATATACCAAAAATGTAGTTAAAAATGTTTTTGTCTGTCTGTTTGCTTCTTCCGGGTAATCTCTGGAACGGCTGGACGGATTTTGACGGAACTTTCACTGGCAGGTAGCTGATGATCCAGGAAGTAACTGAGGCTACTTTTTTTAGACTAACTTTATCCCGCGGCGTTACTCGTGGTACAACAATAACTGCGGGTAACACCGCGGGGTTCAGCTAGTACATAATAATAACATTGATAACTATGCTGCAGAACTGAAAAATGTTAAAGCAGCTATGTTGCACTTGCATAAGTACAACATAAAAATTGTTTCTGTAATAACCTCTGGAAAAAATTCATTCATTATTTTGTAAAATCTAATTTACTTTATGTAGGTAGGTATATCTCAATGCTTTTAGGTTACATTTTGAAATAGTACAAAGCGTGGTATTTAAAGATGTTATCTGACCCGACGAACTTCGTACCACCATATTTTTCTTTCGTTACCAGCTACCTATGAGTAAGGTGTAGTCACGGACAAAAAAACCTTTTTTCTTTATTTTTTATTTTTTCTTGTACACACACCTTGTCCTAAGAATAACTAACACATAAAAAAAATAATTTGGTGTAGCCGATCGAAAGTTACGCGCATACATACATTTCGGCGTAACGCCGCGGGACAAAGTTAGTCTAAATAAAGTGGCCTAAGTTACTCCCTGGATCATCAGCTACCTGCCAGTGAAAGTCCCGTCAAAATCGGTCCAGCCGTTCCAGAGAATACCCGGAACAAACAGACAAACAGACAGACTGACAAAAAAATTTTTAACTACATTTTTGGTATATGTACCGTGTATACATACATATGCATTTAGTAAAAAGCGGTTATTTTGATATTACAAAGAGACACTCCAATTTTATTTATTTGTACCTATAGATGTATAGATTTGTTCACTGTGGCACTACAAACCATTTATTCGATATTTTAATTAATATAAAATTGGAGAAAACTGATAAAATTAACTTAAACCGCGCTGTTTTGTTTTGTTGTGGCTAGAGTGTGACGTCACGCGTCTCATGTGACCAGCGCCATTACAGAAATATCGTTTTTGGTTGTCAAGCTTGAACTTTATCTTAAATTGAAATTCATAATTAATCATAATACAGTAGAAATTCTGCAAAAAATTTGATTCGGTAAGTAGACGTTTCACCACCCGATGAATGAAGCAATATTCTGTACTTTGACCAGGCAAGCATGCGACATAATAATTATCTTATTGTTTAAAGCTGTGCCGTCCGCGTGGATCTCCTTTTACAATAATGTTTTTTTTTTTAACTATAGACTATTAAAGTACAATTTAATAAATAAATATGACGCTGCCTTTTAAAAATCTATTTAAGACCGAAGAGTAATTTTTGTTTTGCATCGTCACTACACTTGTTCAAAGTGGACGCTTCCGGTACGTACCTATGCATAAAGATTTGTGGAACTACTGACCCAGGAAAAAGCGACGTACAACTGCCCATGTGAAAAACATCTGAGACTAAGATCTACTCCAGCAACACGGAAAGTCTGAAGATGAGATTTATTAATTGTCATTGCATACATTTACTTATTTGAAATTATACTTATTAATTTTACAACTATAAATATACAGAAAAGAAGGAGAAACAAACAAAAACACTAAACAAACTAATTATATTATTATCTAATACCTACTTTAAACTGATATCTAAAAACTACGTCTTATGTATTTTTTAAATCTATAACGCGCTAATTCCCAGTCAATAAGAACCATGTTCGTTCGCATTAACAGTGACAATTCGAGTGAAGTCACCGCGTGAGCGGCGTGAGCGCTCCCGCCTTTTTGTAGATTCAGCGATGGCCGTTTCGCGTGTTAAAGAAAAATCAACCGTAATGTCGTACTTATACTGGTGCGGCGAGATTTGGCAGTTTTATTTCATCTATATCTTGTGTGTTTATTAATTATAATTTTATAATTCTATATTTTATTAAAAAAGATATTAAAGTGTGTGGTGATAACGATATATCCATGTGAAATACAATATATTTAAGTATTTAATACACCTTGAAGAAATGCCTAACGCTTAAACACGTTATTGTGGCTAATTTATAAAAGATAGAAATATACTATTGAGGACTTTTTTGTAGATCTTTTGAAGACCATCATCTTTGTAATACATATTTTTGGTGTATGATCAACGTATGCGAGGATAAGAGCTCGAAAGCGAAAATTTTCATCCGACTTGCTTCAAATTTATCGTCACTGCTCAGCTCCTATGCATCTTAGCGTTATGTTATATAGCCTATAACCTGCCCAGGAGTATGGACTATAATCGTACAAAGTTTGGTTAAAATCCCTTCAGTAGTTTTTGATCCATGCGTGCACATACAGACAGACAGACAGACAGACAGACAGACAGACAGACAGACAGACAAAAAACTTACTGATTACATTTTTGGCATCAGTATCGATAACCATTCATCCCCCAATAATAATTTTTAATATATATTCAATGTACAGAATTGACCTCTCTACAGTTTTATTATAAGTATAGATAGATAAGTTCGTTGTGATAACGATTTTTTTTTGTATGTGAGTCTTTTTTTATGGAATAGGGAGGCAAACGGGCGCATCATTTCTTTCAATATATTCTAAAGTTAACAATAAAGGAGGATCTCATTTCAACAATCAAGCCTTTTTTAAAGCCTTCATCATCATATTATAAAAAGATAAAGTTTGTGAGGTTTTAGGAAGTAATTTTTGTATCACATTAACCGATTTTGAAAATTCTTTTACCTTTAGATTGCCACAGTATTTGTGAGTATCATGAGTTAGGTATATATATACATATACATGTTAACCCGAAAAATGATAACCGCGATATCCGACAAACTGCTAGCAAAACTTCTTATACTTTCTACAAAACAATTGGTATCGCTCATATTTAGGTTACTTAAACTGAGCAAAACAAAGTAAGTAGTATATAATAATATTTACTACTACTTTATTTACTATGTATGTACTACAAATTACTTTTCCGACCTCAATAGAAGCAGTTTATTTGATTTATCGTCCTCGATAGCCTGTTGTACAAAATGTACGAGAAATATTGAATACCATGATAAGTTTAGGTCGGTCCTATGGATGCTCTTAAAACAGAAAATACGAAATGGCATTAATATTTTTAAAGTTACATAATTATTGTTCTTTAGTGAGTCGGATAAGACGTACTGCTGTAAAAAGATTCCACGAAAATACCTATTTATATCAAATCTATAGCATAGAGTTTTAATATATCATTAATTTCAATAAGTCGTTCTACTTACCAATTTTCGGATTCGCTCCAGGGAATCTCAGCCAGATAAACCGGATTGTCTTCCCGTCAATTACGAATATTTGATATTTACTATACAGGAAACCGGTGTGAAAAAGCGCTTGCGCTGTGTTTCACCGAGTGAGTGAGGAGACCGGAGGCCCTTAAAAAAAAAAGTAGTCCAAGTTACTCCCCGGATCCTGAGCTACCTGCCAGTGAAAGTCACATTCCAGACATTACCCGGAACAAACAGACAGACAGCCATAAAAAAAAATTACTACATTTTTGGTATATGTACCGTGTATACATACATATGCATGTAGTAAAAAGCGGTTATTTTAATATTACAAACAGACACTCCAATTTTATTTATTTGTATAGATTGAAAAAAAATGGTCTGAGCCAATTCTGTAAAAGTCTTTTATACGCATGTAGTGTATGAACTTAATAATATTACAATAATGAGATATATATGTATAAAATAAATAAATAGAGATATGACAAGGAAATTAAAAGGTTTCTGAAAACCTGTATTTTCGTTAACAAAGAAATGTTTTCAAGTAATTTACAGATGGTAAGGTAACAAAAAGAAACTAAGATAATAGAATGTAAATATGCAGCACTAATTTGTCTGTGCCTATCGAGACAAATGGGTCTTAAATAAATTTTCGTAGACTTCATGAAATCTCTTCATCATACTATTACAATAAATATGAATGAAAGTTTGTTCGTTACGCTTTCACGTAAAAACTACTTACTTACTTAACCGATCTTCATGAAACTTTGTACGCATATTCTTGGAGGTATTAAAACACATAGAATACTTTTTACTTTTTTTACGCGAGTGAATCCACAGGGCATAGCTAGTAACTAATAAAACCAAAAAAGTCGATTGAAAACCAGACGAAAATTATTGTGACCTATTTAGGCAAAATTTGAAGTTCACGCCACCGTTTTCGAGCTTATATTATGTATATCTAGGTACATATTACGAGTAATATTATGGGTATATAATATTTTTATAAAACAAAATAGTCCGATTCAAGTCACATTCCAGTTTCAATTTAACTTTACAATAACAAAACATCTTACAAAATTAATGTAAAACAATAATTATCTCAAAAAACATATTTGTGGTAGGAAAATTCTAAAAGGAAGTTTTATTCGAAAGCAGAGAATATTTTGTTGCAATCACGTTAATGGTTTTCTCCTTATCATTCTGTCTCTGTCACCCACGCCTGAAACGTTGAATTATTCAGATAAGAAAGGAGTACCGAGTAATGTAATGGAAATGTCCCGAAGTTTTCCCAAAAATGTAATAAAGCCTGATTTTTTAGGTATGTCGCTGTTAAATATTTGTGAATTACGGTCTGTGGTGGATAGCCAACAGATAGAGCCACTTGGCATTTTCCCAAATAGCATCCAGTATATAAAAAAACTGACAGCTATTACTGAGGTTTATTTTTGTTTTTTTTTTTATAAAAAGTGTCATATGTTTCTTCTAATACCTCCAAGAATGTGAACAAAGTTTAGGCTTTGCCCAAGAATCTCTATAATAACTGGTTTTTGGCTGCTCTCGTCCAACCGCTTTCCGCTACCTTCATCAGGTCGTCGGATCACCTTGTAAGTGGCCTATCCAAGCTCCTTTTTCCAGTATGCGATCGCCACTCCAGAACTTTTAAACCCATCGGCCATCTGTCGAGCCATATGCCCCACCCACTTCCACTTAAGTTTTGCAATTCTCCGGGCAATGACATTGACTTAAGTTCTTCTGCAGATCTCCTCATTCCTGTTTCGATCACGCCAAGTTTGTTTGGTTGCTTGAACGCGCTAATCTCAGGTCCGATTTAAAAAAAATCTTTTGGTTTCAGATAACCCATTTATCAAGAAAGGCTATATATCATTACGCTAAGACCGATAGGAGTGGAGCACCAATGAAGAATGTTACAAAAACGGGGGAAAATTATTACGCTACGGACAATAGGAGACCTAAACGAGGTTGCGTGGGTCAGCTAGTGTATATTTAGAATGATTTCTGAAAACTTTGTCAGAGAAATCCATAGCAATATTTGTACAAGTCTTTTCATCAAGCAATTACTGTTTCTTTGGTTAGTCTTAAATAAATAATGTATTTCAGGAAAAAATATACTAATCATTAAAACCCATGGTTGTTCGGAAGAAACATAAATATCAGTCTGATGGATTCTAATACAAAATGGCTATGAAGAAACTCCTATGTTCGATTCGTTGTTCAATCAATCAAACTTTTTTACAATATCATTTAATTGTTTTCTTATACGCTTAACCATATTATCATAACAGCCGATTTAAACTGTTTGAAATCACACAGAAATAATATATACGACTATAACAAGAAAACTTAAGACGACATTTAAGAGAGTCACAATAAATCTACCTTAACTTTTAAACCTGCGCATTATACTTGAGAATAATTTAAAGATTATATTAACCAGTAATTGATATGATGTTGAATATTATATAAAATGAATGGAATCACATTACTTTTCCATTCCGGTATTGCTTTATGTTGATAAGTTCAACAAAGAAGGCGGTGAAATACGAATAAATTTATTCAGCGTCGCAAAATTAAAATCTCAGGTGGTCGACTTGCCCGCCTGGTAGAGCATCCAATTTTTTCAGAACTTCCAATCCCCTTCGTTTCTATACTTTACCGAACGCAAAAGGGGTATTTTTAAAAGAATCTAAGGTTCTTATAGCATTGGTCAGGTATCGCTTTGGATTTGTATTCTGCAGACAACCTTCCACCTTGCCTGTGATCTAGTGTGATTTTGTAAAAACCTTGTTGTGATAAAATTATTTTATATTTTACTAAAATGTTAAGCTTACACTTAATATTTTTAAACTTATTGTGTAATATTTTAAGTTTAATCAATATGCGCATTGTTATCCATTTTAAGCTACATATTTTCTATATATTTTTTTTAAAACAAAGAAAATGACTTTCAAATTAAAATATGTGTGAAAATTTGTTTCGTAGTCATTATATCATACAAAATCACACCAATACATAATGCATTTAGTATGACAACTCGTTTACTTTGTTTCGATTGATTCTTTCAAATAATTTACATGTTTGGAAAAAATATCTCTTGACTTAACTTAGTATTATCTTTGGAGGACTATCTTTTTATTCCTTATATGTTTTACAAGTAGCTAACTAAGATTGATTTTTTTTAATTCAAAATCCTTTTACACATTGTCATATTCAAGCAAACGCGTCTGTGTCAGATACAGGAAGAAAATACGTAACACCATAATTAACCGTGAGTTTTATGTGTCACATCGCCTTCAAAAACTGTAACTGTATATTGAAATTCCATCTTCCATCAAATATAAACGTATATAATTTACGAGGCGTCTGTGTCCGTAGGGTACCTAGTATATATGCGAGTATCTAGGCAATAAAAGTAGCGATGGAACCACGAGACGAATCCCGTTGGAAACGAACACAAATATGATTTGTGAGCGTGTGTAAGTATGGGTCTCGACGAAGCATTAGATTTTCATACATATGTTGTCGCCAAGATTTACGAAATGAAGGATTCTGATACCAAACGACGAAGGGTCTAATTCGATTTTGCGCTACATACTCGCGAGGAATTTTGACGAGATAGAAGCCTCACATTTTTTTTAATATAAATAAGTAAAAGTAGCTTCTAATTTAATCGGAAAAAATGGAATTTCGTGCTAAGTTTTGTTTTATATTATAACCCGCGGTTATTGTTTACCACGAGTAATGCAGCGGGATAAAGTTAGTCTAAAAAACTGTAGCCTAAGTTACTCCCTGGATGATCAGCTACCAGCCAGTGAAAGTCCAGTCAAAATCGGATCAGCCGTTCCAGAGATTACCCGGAACAAACAGACAGACAGACAGACAGACAAAAAAAAATAACTACATTTTTGGTATATGTACCGTATATAAATACATATGCATTTAGTAAAAAGTGATTATTTTAATATTACAAACAGACATTCCAATTTTATTTATTTGTATAGATAAACATATCTAGGGTATATCTATCTCCTACGTGAGCCTTAAGGCTAGTAGGGTCGAAAGAGTAGTTGGGAGAGGCAAACGTTCTTTCACCGTAGCACTTGCTTGTTACTTTAATATTACATTTATAGGTATGAAGGTAGCTCCACAAGCAATCAGCTACGGTCGTAGACGATATTTTATTGTACTAGCTGCTTTCGTAGGTCTTTCGTAGAATTCGTAGCATCTCTAACGTAATTTACAGCAATGTCGAAGTAGAAAATACACTACACTTCTTTGAAAACTGTATTAAATAAAGAATACAACATAATGAAAGAAACATGTACTTTATGGCTCCCGTAATGAATAGAGTACGATAAATAAGTTCATTTATTTATATTACAGTTTAGATTCAATCTAAACGATGTATACTTATGAAGGCCTAGAATAAATTGTAATGAGTTTTAACACCTATTGAAAATGCTAGTTGGCTAGTTGACTTAACTAACAAACTTAAGTAGACATAGTCTAGCGCCATCTACCGGGACCAATCTTATTTCCAAAAGATTCAAGAACCCATTGAAATGTACTCACAAAATTTCATCCAAATCGGTCATAACGATTATGAGGAGTTAGGTGACAAACACACGTCCAGAAGAATTATATGTGTATATTATGATGTATACCTATGATAATGATATGGTTAAGATTTACTTCGTGTTTCCTACATATTTAGGAGATCTGGTTACCGTAGTACGATTTTGGCTCTAGCTCTAATATTCCCTACAATAAAATAACACACCCAGCAAAACATTTAAATGGTAGTAAACAGACGGGTTTTTTGCATTAGACTTTTCGCCAATGCAAAAACTCACAAGGCCGGACATTCCAATGTACAAGGCGCATAACTCTCGAGCCGTTTGAAAGGAAGAAAATTTGAGCAAACAAAAATACAAGCCGCATTTAAATCCTCGAAAATCCTTAACATCTATATCTAAATATAGCTATGCACAGGGTAGCGTGCAGTCCAGCCATTAATTCTAACTATCAAGGTGTGTAAGTCAGTTGCAGAAAGCACTTTAGGCGGGCGACCACCACGATTTTTGCAAGAGCACCCATTACATTTAATTAAATCCTCACCGTTTTAATTTGACTTGGTAACGCGATGAAATTACTGCCGCGTTTCAAACAACCTCAAAATGGGTAAAAAGATGAATTAATAGCTTACAAATTGTTTTAATAGTGTTGCTTTACATCTCCATCTCTGCTGCGGACATTTAAATTACGAAATAAAGACATGAAAATGTGTTATTGTGAATTTAATTTTTCTCAACTGTATTTCTGGAGTAAACCAGTAAGTATACAAATTGTACTTTATTTTATACTTTAATTAATTGTTTTAGATTGTAATAACTAATATACTTAATTACTAGCTGAACCCCTGTGGTTACCCGTAAATTTATTTCCCTACTAGCTGAACCCCGCGGTGTTACACGCGGTTATTGTTGTACCGCGAGTAAAGCCGCGGGACAAAGTTAGTCTAAAAAAAGTAGCCTAAGTTACTCCCTGGATCATCAGCTACCTGCCAGTGACAGTCCCGTCAAAATCGGTCCAGCCATTCCAGAGATTACCCGGAAAAAACAGACAGACAGACAGACAGACAGACAGACCGATAGACAGACAGACAATTTATTTGTATAGATAATTGATTTAAGAAACTATATAAACGATTTGTCGTTTTCCCTACAAAAATTGCGAAAAATAAATCAAATGTGTGTACACGGCAGCTGTCAGTGAGTGTAAGTGACTTGATAATAAAGAGATCCCACCAAAAACATTCTGTAAACAACTAGCCAAGTCTCAAAGGAGCTGCTGGTTTATCTCTAAAAAGTAATGAAATCTATTCAAAGTTGTACCAAGTCTAAGGTTCCTTACTGTGATTTCTTTATTATTATAGTTAATGTTGTGTGACTTGGCCGTTGAACATTTTTTATACGTTAGTAGGTACAAGTCAATTTTGTTTACACGTGATGTTATATCTGTTCTAAGTACCTATGTTTGTTAAGCGAGATAATGACCCATACTGGTATTGATAATTGGACGCTACTGTCTCATTTTAGGCTGTTGTTGATTGTGCAACACATGCATTCATCATTGACAATGCTGATTTCTGCTCTCTTCTTTTTTTAGCGTCAAATCGACCACCGATCTAACATAAAGTAGACGTACAGTCGGACTTCTATTAATGATTATATGTCCGTCTGTACTTGAAATTTTTTATTTTTACTGTTTATTCAGACTCGCCTACACATAAGTATTATTGATATGTATACGCAGCTTTATCAAGCCTACAATTGACTGGTTATTGAATCTTTTTTTTCCAAGTGTCAATTTTCCATCGTCAATGGGTAGCGGTTTTGGCGACAGATTGGTGCAATGGTGTCATGGGGCACCTGGTTTTCTACCCTTGTGTACTCTTCAACGGCCAAGTCACACAACATTAACTATAATAATAAAGAAATCACAGTAAGGAACCTTAGACTTGGTACAACTTTGAATAGATTTCATTACTTTTTAGAGATAAACCAGCAGCTCCTTTGAGACTTGGCTAGTTGTTTACAGAATGTTTTTGGTGGGATTTCACTTCTTTTTGTAGAAATGTAAGCATATTAATATATTTTATTAGATTTTCTTATTTGACACATTTTTTTCTTTTTAAGATTATTTTTTTTATTATTACAAATCTTTCTTTTCTTTTTTTCTTGTTCTGTTTCTTGTACAGTAGCAATATTTTTTCGTATTGCCCATTCGCGTTCATTATTTATTCTTTTATATGGTTTAGACGGTTTAATTTCTGAAAGATCGAAAGATTTATCAGGTGCCCCATGAATATTGGTTACTCTTGAAAGCGCCGCGTAGGCTTTGCCACAAGAGAATATGGTGGTGACAATTTCCATGATGTCATTTTTTAAACTTAAACCTTAGCTCTTGTGAATTGTTAGGGCATACGCCACACATGTTTGGAATTGTTCTCTGTACACGTATGCCCGGGTTATGATCTAAAGTTTTAACTTAATAGGCAATAATTTGTGAATCAACTTTACTACCAATTGTTTAGTCTTTTTTTGGTCTTCAGGGTCCCTCCTCACTTTTTGTACAACGCCTATTGACCCAATTCACCTAAACTAACACCAATGTTTCTCCTAAGCATTACTTTTGCTCCCTCTTTAATGAGTATACTTTCTTTCAGTCCATCAGTCATTGACGCATCATCTTCATATTTTTGTAAACACGCCCTGGCTTTCGTTATCATATATTTTGAATAATCCAAGGAATTTTTACTTACTAAATATCTCGGGGTGCGGCATCGCTTTTAACATAGCATTATTTAACTGCATACACATATTTATGTCGATCGGTAGTAAACAAACAGTATCTACTGGTAAGTCCCTCAAACTTTGTGCTATTTTCATTATCCTTCCTTCATTTTAATGCGAGAGCAGATGTATTAATCGGTTACGGTATGAGTATGTATGTATATAAGTATGTATGAGACAGAACATCTCTGTCTGATTGAGTTTTCACTCCTACTCTGATTCTTTTTAACATTTCTACAAACGTAGAATCATCCAGTTATCTCATATTCAACATAAGTTCGTCGTAACTGGCGCATATTAGCATCATTCAATAAGAAAAATTGATACTATTGGTTAAATCTAAATTGAGGATGTTTTGACATAAGCCTACCTTTAATAAATTAACTAGAAGTTACTTTCTTCTGCCGATTATTAAATTGGCCGTATTTTCCGAACAGATACTGCGCGGCACCATCGCAAAGGAGAGAACAGTACTCCACGCACGAGCGAACCTGAGTATTATAAAGAAGAGACAGGTGCCCAGGCGAGAACAACCGTCTCACCTTGTTTATAACACCTAACTTCCGTGAGGCCCCCTTAGTGATGCTCTCAACGTACTCGCGCGGATTGTGGTCGCGGCAGATACCCATGCCTAAGATATCGAGTCTGTCTTGTAATGGTAGTTGAGTGTTCTCTAAAGTCTTGTTTTTTCTTTGCATTGAACTCGACCAGATTCGCACAGCCCTATTGAGAAATGCGACCCAAAACCTGGTCGAGTTGAGCAACAAGCTCCTGTCGTTTTTCCTCGATATCTTCTGACTTTGCTGCAGGGTGTCCGAAATATCTTCCATGATCTGTGCTGTCGTCTGCATAGCAGTGAATGTTGCCTATATATGTCAATCTTTAATATTTTGGTTGGGCTCTTGTGTTTTCGAATAAGGGTCACCAGGTACTTCAGATCTTCGATTATCCTAGTTTTTATAGTTTTCCCTTTATGTGGCCATTAAACCCTAACTCTGTACCAAATTTCATCTATCTGAGATTATGGGAAGTACTAGTTCTATTATGATGATCATGAGTGAGTGAATGAGTGAGTGTCATAAATGCGAAACTTTGCTTTCGCTTAGCTTCGGAACTAAATGACCTACAGACTTGTTTTTTTTTATTATAAGTGTGATTTTATAGCTTACTGGATGACGAGAATTTCTGCGTTCTAGTCTTATCCAAAGGTTCTCAAATAAGGGCCTGAAAATGCGTCGAAATGGTTCCAGTAAAGGATGGTACGGCAGTGTTTGCTTCGCGCTCGACTTGGCGGGGGCACTGCCGTGCCCCCCGATTTAGTTGACATTTTAGCAGCCCTATCCGATCGATTACTATACACATAATGAACATATATACACTTAAGTTTATATACCCTAAGGTACTTATAGAAGGATTTTAAACGTACACATTTTTCCAACTATAATTTTAATCTTATTACCTATTACCGTCAGACCCTAAACTCTTTAAGCAGTTGAAATAGTCATTAAGATAGTTTTAAGGCTCCTCAAAGCAACTATTACTTTCCGAAACATACTACTTATTATTTATCCCAACTACGGCGAATCCAAAAGGAAGATGTGCCTGTGGTTTTGGTAGTCTATGCTTGTTTGTATGTTCTATCGTAACGCCTAAACTAGTAAATCGATTTAAATGAATTGCAATAGATACGTAATAATGGGCAGGGTGAAATAGGCTATTCAAATTCTATCAAACCTTTTTAGGTAGGAATTATTGTTTTATAAATGTAACATTTTTGAACACATCATTATCTCTTTCTACATTCAGATTAGAAAAATATATTCGTGAAGCATTTGCTAGCTTATCTACATACAATTACAGTATTGCATATGCCTATGGCTTCGATACACAATGCTACAAAAAGGTGAACGCAGCTTCAACGTGCAACGAGTTGTGTTTCCGTAATTAAGCCCCTAGGGTGGACTGATACGCCTGACGCAGCACCCTGATTTAATTTGATTGAAGGTTATAATCTCAAAATATGTGCGTACATTAAAGTATGTCCATAGGAAATATATAGAACAAATTTAAAATTCATTTACCAATAATTATTCATACTTCAATACTAACATAACAAATTCGAAAGTAACTCTATCTGTCCATCTGTTTGTCTGTTACGCTTTCAAATCTAAACCGCTGACCAATTACAATGAATTTAGACATGGAGATACTTTGATTCTTAAGTAAGGACTTAAGCTACTCTTTACCGCGGTAACCGACATACACACGGAGCCGCGGGCAAATGCTAGCTATTAATAACAATAAATCATTGTACATTGCGAGATTGCAAAAACGTGAAAAACGGTAGTAATGGTGGTACGGTATAACATGAGTAGTTGGGCGCGTTTGTGTTATTTCTGTGCGTTGCATAAAATATGGGCAAGTTTTGAGTAATCTCATTCAGTCAGATATCAAGTTCATTATATTAATCAACTTCAGAATGACGTAGTGTTTTGGGAATTAGATAAACGAATGTATAAAATTCGTGCAATAAATTATTAGGCTAGCGAAACCGTGGACAATGACTAGTTACTCCTAAAACAATGACGTTATTGTTTTTCTTTTAAGCTATATACACTTACTAGCCGACCCACGCAACCTCGTTTGCGTCTCCTATTGCCCGTCGCGTGAAAATTTCCCCCGTTTTTGAAACATTGTTCATTGTTGCTCCGCTCCTATTAGTAGTAGCGTGATGATATATACCCTATAGCCTTCCTCGATAAATGGACTATCCAACACCGAAAGAATTTTTCAAATCCGACCAGCGGTTCCTGAGATTAGCGTGTTCAAACAAACAAACAAACAAACAAACAAACTCTTCAGCTTTATATATTAGTATAGATCACAAGACGAGTTACATGCGATAGATCGGACCTATGTCACACAAGTAACGAGTAGCAAGCGTAGAGGGACGCAGTTAATGGAAATTGATTTATTTTATAACCTTCACCAATCCTCATCAAGTCAAGTACCCATCAAGTGTGGAGTCTTCGGCCTACTTCATACTAATTTTTAAAACTGGTCCTGGTTTTACTTGTTAACTTACTTCCTTGAAATACTACTTATAAAGACATAGGTATTGCGTTATTTCCTAGAAATTTTAAAACATGGAAATTAGAACCGTTCCCGGAAAAAATTTTTTTGAACACTAATTTAGAGTAGAACTATCAAAAGGTGCTCGTACATCCGACTATTGAAAGATATGCAAACGTTGTAAATTTAAAAATGCAATGGAAAATGCAGCTACAAACTTTTCGCAGACGTGGAACTTTTTATCCCGGTATAAAAACGCAGTGTGTATGGTGTACGCTATACAGCTTTTATCTATCCACTAGTCAGTTCAGAAGAATAATTTTTAGGGAGTATATTTTTTGCTGTGGCCAGTGGCCGGTCCACGCTCGCGTTTTATTGCACACTATTCCGGTGAATAAACGCGCGGGGGGTTTAATGGACCGGGGTCGAGGTGGCGGACTGATTCCCCCCAAGCGCCCAACACCCCGGCTGTCCAGTGTATTGGCTGCGAATATTGAATATTTTTGCTGTATACGAAGCTAGGCAATACATGTGTGTGGCCACTAATCAGTGGTCTGTGATATACGACTGCTGATTACCACAAACTTTACATACTTGGCTCGTGTTTATTTTAAGGGAATAATGATTTATAAAATGTTTTTAAATTGAAAAATAAATACTGTAATATTATATCTATACATCTATACAAATAAATAAAATTGGAGTGTCTGTTTGTAATATTAAAATAACCGCTTTTTACTAAATGCATATGTATGTATACGCGGTACATATCTATGCCAAAAATGTAGTTAAAATTTATTTGTCTGTCTGTTTGTCTGTCTGTTTGTTCCGGGTAATCTCGTAATATAATTTCGACGGGACTTTCACTGGCAGATAGCTGACGATCGACGTAACTTAGGCTACTTTTTTAGACCAACTTTGTCCCGCGGCGTTACTCGCAGTACAACAATAACCGCGGGTAACAACGCGGGATTCAGGTATTTTGCAATAATTGTGTAATATTTGGTAATGTTGGTTAATGAGGAGCCGTAGTTTCACTGTCACTTTAAATGTAGTGATGTACCAATGACTGTGACAGTGCTATCACACTGTCGTGGCACCGACATAGTACAATAGGCATACGTTTTACCCGACTGCGTCAAAAGAACGGCATTTAGGTATGTATGTCCATTCCTTTGGCACGGCCTACTACCGAAACCACTGGACCGTTTTGGATATATGAGGTGTCGTTAAATTCATCAGGATTCCGCATGCGGCACCTAAAGTATTTAGTTTGACAAATTTAAAGATACATACATATGTGTATTGTAATTCTTGTTTTTGTCTTTTCAGTTCATTACTTTCAAGCAGTTAGGTTTTTTGTTTTTATAATAATAATTTTATTTGTGACTAGCCGACCCACGCAACCTCGTTTGCGCCTTATATTGCCCGTAGCGTGAAAATTTCCCCGTTTTTGAAACATTCTTCATTGTTGCTCCGCTCCTATTAGTAGTAGCGTGATGATATATATCCTATAGCCTTCCTCGATAAATGGACTATCCAACACCGAAAGAATTTTTCAAATCGGACCAGCGGTTCCTGAGATTAGCGTGTTCAAACAAACAAACAAACAAACAAACTCTTCAGCTTTATATATTAGTATAGATAAAACTGTAACTAAGCATAATGTACCTAAATAATTTGTAGTACCGACTTACAAAATTCCTCTGAATGCTTATCTAACCTGGTTTTATCGAGAGGTTATGATATATTCAAGTAGTATATTTAATGAGATAAGCCTACATCCAGTAGTAGACTGCATTAAGCTTATGATGATGATATTTATTTGGTTCAAGACACCGATATTTTAGATATAAATATCTACACCACCTTAAGATTGACTGGTAGAGGATTCCTTGGGCATTAAGTCCGTCGATATACAAAAGTGCATAATTTTTATCTTATATATTAAAAACTGAAATTTAAGAACAGTTGGGCCGATTTAGCTGATTTTGGCTTAGCATATATACATAGAGGGGCTGCTGAACGAGCGGAAAGCGTGATCGAAATAGACACCAGAAAGGAACGAAGTTAATTTAAAAAAAAAACAAGTTCTATTCAAGGTATAAAGAAAATAACTATTCAGGTATCGTTACACCGTACTTTTTACATACAACATACAGATGGCGCTATACAAAATTTTTCGTTCACGAAATAAATAAATATTTCGGACATTTAACCGAACCACGTTCGGGAAGTCTACAGAAAGATCTACACACCGATAAATTTCTCGTCGACCTCCTGAGGTACGGAATGATAAACCTTATAGCGATATACATAGCATCGAATATATCGATTGATTGTTACTTCCATTGGCTTGGACCACGGCGCGCATCATTAGTACGGTGAGTGACCTCGTATGTTATCGGAGTTACCAGAAATGAATAATAAAAATAATATGAGTATAAACAGAACGTCTCGCGGGTCTCAGTCAGTTCACTTTAGTTTAAGCTATACTGCGATAAGCATCGGAGTGATATCAGCGATCACCCTAGCGACCTCGGCGACCACTAAGGATTGTTATTCTTATTTTAATAGTGCTTTTAATAAAGTCTCTTTAACGAGTCAAAAGGTTTATTTCTCAAATAAATCGAACTCTAACACGTAACTAGGGTTGCCATCCGTCCGAATCACAGAAGAGGAGAATCATTTGTTCTGTGGTCCGAATAAAGCCGGATAGTGTTAGGCTTTTTGACCTCTTGTCCGGCCAAATTTAACTGCATCCGGCCCGTCCGGCTTTTGTTAGACTTTTTATACTATCGTTCAATTTTATCATTTAATCAATCACTTCAGTCAGTAGTCAGAGCGAGACGAGACTGGCTGAGTCGCACTTCGCAACTGAACGCAAGTTCACATCACGTACACATACACACACACACGAACATTTTTGCAAGAAAAACAAGAGGATCCTGAATTTAAGCGACTGTTTGCCAATAAAAAATATTTCAAATCCCTGAACAACATAGATTGTTACTCAGAGTTCCTCGTTCTTTGCGAGTATTACTTTTCAATACCGGGGCATAACGCAAATGTCGAGAAAGTATTCTCCAACAATGAACATAACATAGGAATAGGTAAGTCCAGAAAACATTGCCTAGCTGTAGATCTTTTCATTTAATATGATATTTAAGATGTAAGCAATTTTAGGAAACAATTATAAAGGAAGCTATTCTCCTAAACCGGGTTTCTTCAAAAGAAAAGTATTATAACAATTAACGTTAATTATAATTTTATTTTAAAGTACGTGTTTCAATCATTTTTTTTTATTAACTTTTTTAGCGTCCGGTTTTCGGATTCAAAAGCCAGGCTTTTAAAAAACAATCTTAATGTCCGCCTTTGGGACCCTATAGTACGGCTTTTTGATATTTAGATATGGCAACGCTACACGTAACTATATTTACTTTTCTTTTGTAAATACATACATATTATACATAGAAAACATCCAAACTCCGAAACAAAAATTTTCAGATCATACAAACATTTGATCCTACCACAAACACAGCATTCGCATACGCGCATACCATTGCAACACCGAGGCATTCAATCTTACGTTACGGACGTTTTTTGACGGCTAGGCTACCCCTCCCAACCAATAAGGAACTTCGTTATATATGGGCCTCCTCACTCACTCGGTGAAACACAGCGCAAGCGCTATTTCACACCGGTTTTCTGTGAGGCCGTGGTATCACTCCGATCGAGCTGGCTAGAAAGGAACGAGCAGAATAACTTGATATTAGAACTATCACGTGTATGAAATAGCGGGCACAGTTAGTAATAACTAAAGATTATAACTACATCAAATACATGCTAAAAAGTCAATTCACAGGTTAATAATATTTATTTGGAGTCTCAAGTTTTTATGGGTTTGTTTACTCCAAGTTAGTCTGAGCCGAACTTTTCTCAAACACGATTTAGATGCCACTCACATGCCACGGGTAAGTGGAAGGCGACTACACCGAAGCAAAAAGGAATAGTAATAGTTATGGACGTCTGTGTATGTTTGTATGTTAGTTTCATTCGCGTGGTTATTTCATACTATGCTTTTCTAATTTTGTAAATGACGAACTTCTATACCATCAGTCATACCTTAATTACCCCTTCAGAAATACAATTTCCAAAAATTAATTCATAAGACATTTGAGTAAAATTACGTACCTAGGAAAAAGAATTGTATTGCCCAAGACGATTTTGAATTGACGGCCCTGACAGTTCAGTGGGTAGCGACCTTAACAGCTGAGACTGAAGTTGTCTGATCCATTCACCCCACCTATGCCAAATATTGTTCGATAAACAGGATTACTTGTTCTGTTTGCGACCGGTTAGCGACAATGGAATTAGAAATTATGTAAGACTAAAATGTTACTTTACAAAATATTTACACGTATAATACTTATGTTTCTATACAGTCCTTCTTTTTTTATACGCAGGACAATGCAAAGAGAATTAAAACTTGAAATAAACAACCCGTTTAGCCAGTGTAGTATGGGATATATATATGACTTTTTCAGTTAAGACGCAAAATCTCAATCTCAAAACCAATATTTGCTTACTATATAAAGCTTTACAATGTTATTGACGTCGGTTAATATATAAAAATAAGCAAACAATTCAACATTTCCAATACGTGTACATGACAGGGTTTTAGCGATCTTTTCTCAACCAACCCTTAGAGGATGACTTGGCAAGTTTTGATTTAAGTAAACAGCGTAACATTTTGGAGTTGTTCGTCCAAAAAACCCCTACATTTCTTTTGCTTTTAACACGTACGGTTTTAACATTGTTTCTTCAATGCTACAAGATAAATGTAAAAAATATTGTTGTGGTCTTTAGAACACTACACTGAGCTTACAATGCTTTTATGTTATTTTATACCAGAGAATAAAATGAGACTAACATGAGCTTCGAAGATAACGGGACACGTAATGAAATAAATGATTTAATTTGTAGTCTTCACACTTTTGAATACGCCACCTACCTATCGATCAGGCAAGATATATCAATAAAGAAAAAGCGATATTAAAGGAATATCAATGAACTTGGCATTCAATTTAATGAGAATTGCCGCAATCTTTAATAACCAATGGAGGATTAAATACACAAGTAAATGATAAAATAAGTTCATATTTAAAATAAGTATCAACAGAATGGAACCTTCCGTACATTCAATAGCCAATCACTTCAAAAATATGGAGTATGGTAAAGCCTACGAAGCTTTTTGCTGAAAATTGCTGCCGTTTTGATTGAATGGACGCCATAATTAATTTATTCGTAAAGCTAATTGGCCGTCGCAATCAATTTGCCATACCAGGACATACAATTAAACCATAACTCGCGATATCAATCATTCGAATAATAATATTAATATGGCGGGTTTGAATCAAGCATTTTCAGAATGAAATTCTGTCCTCATATTATTTATGCGATATTAACGGTCATACAATGGAATGCCTCAGTAATATTATCGTCAACAGAAGCATATCAGCCCTAAATTTACATTGTTTTATTTTATGACTAGCTGTTGCCCGCGGCTCCGCCTGCGTGTATGTCGGTTATCGTGGCAAATAGTAGCCTAGTGTTATTCTAATGTATAAGCTATATTACTGTAGAGTTTCTTCCAAATCCGTTCAGTAGTTTTTGCGTGAAGAAGTAACAATACCTACCTCCGCCTTGTTTCGACCAGCTGTATTTATTTAATTTTCGACGACATTTTTTCCTCAAACGGCAGCATCCCGCTATATTTTGTACAAAGAATTAATTTTTTGCACACCAAAAAGCCATCTCTCTCGTTCATCTCGTAGAACTGTCACAGTTAAAATTCAATGGATGTAAAAGTACTAACTGCCTTTCCACCACATTTTTTTCAAAGTATGCAGAAACTAAAACCATTTTAGGGTTCCGTGCCAAAGGCCAAAAATGGAACCCTTATATTCGTTTCGTCTGTCTGTCCATCTGTCTGTCCGTCCGTATGTCACAGCCACTTTTTTCCGAAACCATAAAAACTATAATGTTGAAACTTGGTAAGTAGATATATTCTGTGAACCGCATTAAGATTTTCACACAAAAAGAGAAAAAAAATAACTTTAGGGGTCCCCATACTTAGAACTGAAACTCAATTTTTTTTTCATCAATCCCAAGTATATTATGTACATTACCATGCAAACTTCCATCGAAAAAAGGGTTGGGCGAAATCTATTAAGTAGTTTTTTTTAATATGTCATAAATCGTAAACTGCAATTTACCTTTCATTCAATCATCACAAAAAAATATATTATGTTACTTGCTGTTGCGGAACCCTCCATGGGCGAGTTCGACTCGCACTTGGCCACTTTTTTATTTCAATGTGGATAGGTGGACATGTAGGCTGAGTGTGCCTATTGTAAAAATATTTTTGGTAGCTGTAGTTCTAAACTAAAAATATTTTTTCTAATCTAAGCGTTAAGGCAACACAAAAAACCGTGCTAGGGTTTGAATACACTTACATCAGCACATATAAATGTCAATGCTCATCTATACAAATAAATAAAATTGGAGTGTCTGTTTGTAATATTAATATAGCAGCTTTTTAATCAATGCATGTGTATATATACACGATACACATACCAAAATTGTAGTTAAAAAAAAATTTGGCTGTCTGTATGTCTGTCTGTTTGTTCCGGGTAATCTCTGGAACGGCTGGACGGATTTTGACTGGACTTACACTGGTAGGTAGCTGATGATCCAGGGAGTAACTTAGGCTACTTTTTTTAGACTAACTTTGCCCCGCGGCGGTTCTCGCGGTACAACAATAGCCACGGGTAACACCGCGGAGTTCAGCTAGTGATTTAATAAAATTGTAACTAATATAAACTTCAAAGTGAGTTTGTTTTTAATGTAGCGCCGTAATAGCGTTAGTCATACTAGAAGGACTGGAAAAAAACATAGGACAACTTTCATCCAGTCAAAAAGCGAAGCCGCGGGCAAATAATAGTACAGTCATACTTTTAAAATATAAACCCTAACTTTTACGTTGGCACTTTACAGATTACACATAATATTTTCACAGTATTTTTTTTTATGTTATTTTAACGCTAAGACCGTATGTGCGTCGCACGCGTACGGTCATAAAGTTTAATCCAATATCTGTCGACGTTTCTTAAATGAAACAACATTTCCCATTCGACACAGAACAAATACCTACTTATACCCACGTTATATTTACGCACCTATGTATTATTAGCAGAACATTTTATGAAAAAGCAACTTATGGGGTAAAAGTAAAAATCTTCGATGGTAGCGATTACTGTGAACACACATATGCGCAGCTAATATATATAGCTAGCATTAACTGCTTCTGCATGCAACCGCGTAAATAAAAAATCATAACTATGATCATATAAATATGGACTTGTACTGACGTACTAGTCACACTGTACGTGTACATCACTGACGTCATACTAGTTCATGGCTTACCGACAACTGTGTTCCATTTTCGTTATTTCTCGAATTCAATGTTCCAGAATGTTCACCGGCTTCCAGTTCACGATTTTGCTTTCAATGCACGATATCGCGTAGTTTTATGCAACGTTTTTACTACAGAATACGCTACAAAGCATTTTTCTGACAGGATTATTTCGCAATACCCTTCATAGGTAGCTATTTTTACCCGACTACGGCAAAGTCAAAGGAGAATTATGATTTTGACAGGTCATGTATTCATGTATGTATGTTGATCTGTTCCCTCATAGCCCCTTAACTGCTTATTAGAACTGGGCAAATGAGGTATCTTTAGAAGCGTATTGATCGTCCGCTGGTTATCTATACAATCTATACAAATGAATTAAATTGGAGTGTCTGTTTGTTATATTAAATAACCGCTTTTTACTAAATGCAAATTTAGTATACACGGTACATATATTGAAATGTACTTTAAAATTTTTTTGTTTGTCTGTCTGTCTGTTTGTTCTGGGTAATCTTTGGAACGGTTGGACCGATTTTGACAGGACTTTCACTGATAGTTTGATATGGGGAGTGACTTAGGCTACTTTTTTAGACTAGCTTCACCCCGCGTCGTTTCTCGTCGGAAACACCGCGGGGTTCAGCTAGTAGGCTATATGACGGTTACGGAACCTAATGTGGCGCCCTCTAGCGGTCATAAAGTACTGTATTAAAAAATAAATTTGAGAGAATATGCCGTGTTTGGTATCATCGAAAAGGGCGTTACTTGTACATTTCAAACATATTTATATTATTGGCATTTGCCCGTATTTGTCCGTATTTATTCGATAATTGTGATGTTTAAATTATAATGGCACCAAAACAGTTTAAATAAAAAAAGTAATAACTAAAACCCAACTACGACAAAAAACGACGCTGAAAAGGTATAAAACAAGTTGGAAAAGCCGTTACATTTCTATGTAACGTCACACGTTACATAGAAACGTACCATAACACTTTTTTTTTTTATGTTTACCCTGCCAAAATGACTCTACTCTGCCTGATGGAAAGCATGAGTAGAATCCAAGAGTGGTGGTCACCATACTGCGAATGCAGACAATGCAACACTTAACGCGTGACTACGGTTTTTCCAACTTGTTTCATACTTTTTGTATTTTCCAAATAGTTTTATGAGTACATGTATCATCCAAATTATGTTAGATCTATTTAAATGATTATTTTTTTTTTAATGAAATTTCAGAATTGTGGATATGTGGCGTACGAAAAAGAAAGTATCATTTACTCACTAATGGCCTGTTATAATGTCCTAATCCGTATCGTCATCAACATATTGGTAGGCATAATTCATTCCTTCCCCAACGATTAGTGTACGCATCTCAAAATGTATATTTTAGTCCAAAAATTGTATTGTACTTAATGAATAATGAAGTTCAAAAAACAACAAACATTTTTATTGTCAGTCATGTTGGGAGTTTACGAGTCTGTTCTCGTAGGGACCTGATAAAATTGTTGCGAAAGTATGGACCGAGTAGGTATTTCTTTAACAAATTAACTTAGCAAAGTTGTATCTACCAAACTTTTTTATATTTTCTTAAAATTTAAACTTCAAACTAATCATGTTAAAAATAATAATTAATTACAATCCCTATATAATTGACAAAGCAATATTCGTTGAAGAACAACACATATGATAGAAATAGAAATCTATCTGAGCATCAGTGGGATCTTCCTTTTTTGAAATTTGTCAAAAACAGAACGAAAGTCTGTAACTTTCAGTAGCTAAATAAAAATTGTGAAACATTTTCCACTAAAAACGATAGGTACATTTATCATAAAAGTACATACTTAGTTATGTAAAACATTATGCAAGTAAACAAGGAGAATATTTCACACAGCGGGTGCATACACCGAAGTTTTAATATCAGGTGTGGATATAAAGGCCGGATGCGTTCATTGTCGGTGCCTCATCCAAAAGAACTTTACATTCATTTTCACCCACATACCGCCGCCAAAATAACCACGAAATTATTTTCTACTAGTTTTCTGACAAGTATGGCAACGTCTGAAAGTTTGAAGTCAAATTTAAATCGTTAAGTTTACCTAATTCTATTGTCAGAGTCGTGTTCTACTTATTTATTTTGGATCTTAAAAACTACTAAGAATAACACAATAATTTTAATCAATGAACCTATTACCTATGTGTTTCTAAAAACAAAAAGACTTTAACGAAAGGGATGTCAACTAGGTACGTATTGACCCTAAAAAACTTCGTCAGCCATTTATAGGTGGCAATGCTGTAAAAATGTAGATACCGGGTCGGTCGTACCGCCTTTTGGAATAGTAATCAGCGTGAATGGAAAAAGAAGTTTTAAACTAGTCGCTACCTACCTACAGAATCTGTGGCCTTTGTGTTTGCGCAAAGAGAACTTATGCATCATGGAAAGGATTCATCCTGAAAATAAGTTCAGTTCACCATTTGCGAAGCTAATTTAAATTATTCTTTTTATCGAGTTCGTTAAGCTTTCAGCTTGTAGATGTAAAATGTTTTTTAGGATTAGGTGTAATTGTTTGTTGTTCCAGACAATTATAATCCTGTCAGATTTAAGAGTATATTTACTTATTTAAATTCAAAATAGTCTACATGTGATAAGATCTCTATGGTTTCATACGTACTTAGTGCACCTGAGGTAGGATCTTTTCTATGCATTGCCCAATCGGTTGCTTTCAACTAGCAGAAAATGACGTAGGCATTAAGTCCACTGATGCATTTATTGGTGCATAAAGTTATAAAATAAATAAATAGACATGACTAGCTGACCCACGCAACTTCGTTTGCGCCTTGTATTGCCCGTAGCGTGAAAATTTCGCCCGTTTTTGAAATATTCTTCATTGTTGCTCCGCTCCTATTAGTAGTAGCGTGATGATATATACCCTATAGCCTTCCTCGATAAATGGGCTATCCAACACCGAAAGAATTTTTCAAATCGGACCAGTGGTTCCTGAGATTAGCGTGTTCAAACAAACAAACAAACAAACAAACAAACAAACTCTTCAGCTTTATATATTAGTAGAGATAAGTAAGTTTATTTTGGAGATTTACCGATTATAAACGAGACCATCTTTGCCGCCATCATAACTCCTTAAGGTTTTCATGGAACATTCTTAATTCAAAAAGGAAGTGTAGAAAAAGGTATACTCTTTTCAGTCATTCTTGACCTCTTCATCATGTACCTACGCGTAAAATATAACAAAAAAACAGCCACGTTCGCATTTATAAAACTTAAATAATTTATTATTGATACCGTGGGAGAGCTTACGCTTCGGCATAAATGGGCCGGCTCGACCGGAGTGACACCACGGCCTCACATAAAACCAGTGTGAAATAGCGCCTGAGCTGTGTTTCGCCGAGTGAGTGAGGATACCGGAGGCTCGTATTCCAACCGCTCCCCACATCCCTTTCCCCATCCCCCAAAGGTCGGCAACGCATTTGTGACGCCTCTGGTGTTGCAGGTGTCTATGGGCTGCGGCAATCGCTTACCATTAGGTGATACGTATGCTCGTTTGCCCGCCTATATCATAAAAAAAATATGGGCCTTATATAGTTTGTTTGTTCCCATGCAAATTAGAATTCGTTTGTTTTTTATTTAAAAAAATAGCAGCCCGGAGCGTAGAAATTGGTGGTGTTTCACTCACGTGCCTCGAAGAGCAAGATAAATCATCGATCCCATCGTTGGCAGATGTTCCGATGACAGTCGCTCCATATACTTAATATTCAATTATTAGATTAGGTATATGTAATTTGATATTCAGTTATAACTTGTTGAACTAGTTGACGACTCAAAAAAATCGTGGGAATATTAAATGATAGGAAGATCTATCGAAAAGCCACCTTTTGTAGGACTGATAATCTGATTTCATCCATAACAATAATATATCTAGGTACCCAATAAAAATAGTTTCAAGCAATTCTCATTGCATTTTCTTTTCTAACTACCTCCAGGACATTATTTCGGTTGATATATTATTCAGTGTAAAAAATAACATTTTAGTAACTCCACAATAGCACAAACTAAATTGATAATCGTCAAAAGAAACCAATGATGAGTTCTAATAACAAAATACATGTAAAGATAAACAAAGAAATAAGACGTAATGCGGTCGAAATGCTGTCGGTTTTTTCGCGAGCCGAGGAAAGAAAGCGTTTAATAATGAGACCGCCCATAAACGAGACCGTTTCTTTTTATTTTGCTTCTCGGCCTTTGTCTCGAGTTTTGCATTTAACATGACCCTGCCTACGTAGATTCACAATTGATAGTTATATCGCGGAACTGTTTCGGTGCAGGAAATTTGAAATTTCTTCTTTATCTGACACAAAGTTGGCATCATTTAACGTTTACGGTTTAAATATCATATCTTTTCACGGTGGTTTGGCTCTTTAGCATTTCAAAGATAAGATGGATTTCATTTTGGCATAGATGTTTTGGGTTCCCTTTTATGAGAGGTGAAGTTAAAACGTTTGGGTCAAAGAGTTCTTAAAACTACTTATTACCTACTTACTACCAGAACTCGGTATATTTCAAGTAAAAACGCTTTCCTGAACCCCTTGGAATCCTATTTAATTATTTTTTACTAATCTAAAATCCGTCCGTTTGTTACAAGATCCCTTATGATAAAGTAAATAAGAATTAATAAAAAATAAAAACGGTAGGCTATACTAAGGCATTAAGGAAAGATAACGTTCTTTATTATTATAAACCTAAGAGCGTATCAATACATGGCACTAGAAGTTTCCCTATTATCAAATTTCTTTATTAGCATTACATATTTTTTATTTCAATCTATATTTATTATTTATTATCTATACTAATATTATAAACGCGAAAGTTTGTAAGTATGGATGGATAGATGGATGTTTGTTACTCTTTCACGCAAAAACTAATGAACGGATTTAAATGAAACTTTACAGTAATATAACTTATACTTAAGAATAACACATAGGCTACTATTTGCCGCGATAACCGACATATACGCGGGCGGGGCAACAACTAGTAATATTATGAATGCGAAAGTTTGTGAGTATGGATGGATGGATGTTTGTTACTCTTTCACGCAAAAACTACTGAACGAATTTAAATGAAACTTTACAGTAATATACCTACCTTATACATCAGAATAACACATAGGCAAATAGTATTACCGCGATAACCCACATATACGCGGGCGAAGTCACGAGCAACAACTAGTTTAGAATATTTCTTTGGTCAACATAACTTTTTTTACCCGACTGCGAAAGGAGGGCTATGTTTTTCAATTGTATGTATGTATGTTTTATTTCTTTGGCACGCCCTAGGCCTAGAGCCTAAATGGTTTGTCGTATTTTTATGTGAGTGGTGTCAATAGATTCGTCTTAGTCGTGAGGGACACTGGGTATATCAAAATGTTCTCAAAATCAATCTTCAAAAATAGTAGAGTATGGTGAGCACCGCTCTTGGATTCTGCTTAAGCTTATGCTTTCCAACAGGGAGAGTAGAGTAATTTTGGAAGTCCTATACATAAAAAAAAATCAGAAAAAATCAAGCGTGGTATCAAAATAAAGAATTTTTAACGGTGATCACGAATATTTATATAACTTACTGTCTATAATTAAATGAACCTACTAAGACAAACTAGGTGTATAGATATAGTGTAGGTAACTTCTGTCATAAACACGACTAATTACTGGTTCGGTATCGTAAAGTATCCCTATATGTTTTATTAAAAAAAACTGAATTTATAAAGGCGACATATATTGACGCAGCCGGGTTTTTTTTTTATTTACTTAAGTATTTGTAACACTCTTTAGCACTTGTTTTCATGACAATTTATCATCATTAATAATAATATAATCATAAACTAGCAGTGGACTATTAAAGGTTGTTGGTCGAATTCTAATGACGAACAGTGAAATTAGTTCGTCATTACGAGTCATTAGTTACGCCCTCACTCTGCAAAGGGACTTCATTTACTGTGTTAAGGTGCTCCCACACAGAAGTATATAACGTTATAAAACATTGTATAGCACGATAACATTTTTAACATTGGCTACACCATGCTTTATGATGCAAGCTCTACCACACAGATTAAATTTGTTGTAAGTACCTATAACATCGTATAACATTTTGTAATAATCAGTTTGACTTAGGTGCTGCTTTGCGAGGAAGCTGGTAGTGGCTCAATGTGTGCTAATTGGTTGGAAGCGCAAGCACTATTTCACACCGGTTTTCTGTGAAGCCGTGGTATCACTCCGGTCGAGCCGGCCCATTCATGCCGAAGTTACGACATTGTCGATATATAGATATAGAGATAGTCCCCAACCCGCAGTCGACCAGCGTAGGGTACGCATGGCCTTAACTCTTTCCTAAGAGGAGACCCCGAGCCCAACAGTGGGACATGTTGATGATTGTCGATATCTATTAGGTTGGTAACTATTTATAATACCAATATTTAAACGCAACATATTATAGTAAAAAAGACGCATATAATATTACTTATTTATTTATAATATTAAATCACATATCATACAACTTTTTAGGATAACTAACCTCACTTGCTCACCACAACATTCTTTTACAAAATAAATGGAAAAATAAACTCAAATCTTTATCGAGTTATTTTTTCAATTTTAGTTTTTTTGCGGTTGTCTAACCGTAACTAGAAAGAAACGTATTTAAACCACCACAACAATTACTTTTGGTCCTTTTGTCCTGTGAAACAGTAACACTTGAAATGGCTGACACTGCCATTTTTCAAGTCTTGCGTTTCAAGAAAGTCAAAACTGACTTCTAGAAAGTTCAATTGACGGTACCCCGCGCCGAGTTGTTCGATTGTCAGTCACTGTGTATCTTCATTGGATCGGTGAACTGAGCTGTTAATATGTAGAACAAGGCTGGAGCGGGTACCAAAGATAAGTACCAAAGTTCTTTAAATCCTGTAAGAGAGATGATCCCATATGCATGTACCAGCCAGTGTCCAAGTACTATGACAAGGTTCCTTGGTCGAGTGGCTGTGGACACAAGTAACCGCCAAGCTGATTGCTCTATTTTAATGGAGAAATGTGATGCCGATGTCATCATAGAGATTATTATTATTATGTATGGGAAGGAACAATCTGTAAAAAAAAACTCAAATTACTAAAGAAACTTAAATTGATATCTAAATATATTTATACTCTCGATTGTCGGCACTTGATGGAACTTGTTGTAATACATTCTAGAATAAAACTCACTTGTACTTATTCCACTATTTTATTTTATATATTTATATAATAAGTAAAGTGAGTTTTATTCTAGAATGATATCTAAATGTCTATCATGCACTTAATTTCATAATGGTAATATAATTTCATCAGACAACTGACACACAACGCCATCTAGTTTAAAACTAATCAAAGCTTGTACTATAAAAGCTACAGTAACTGATAAAATACTTTTTTTTAATCTAGTAAATAAATACATACATATAACATGGGTCTTAATCGACCTAACAATGATAAAAGAGATTATTTCTTATTTGTACTTTTCTACAGTTTCCTTGAATTCTACACTTCTCCCAATGAGACAAATATGCACAACTAAATTCACTAGTTTTTATAACAACTGTTGCTATCTGCATGCACACACAAAACAATAATAAAATCATCATCATCATCTTCCTAGCCCTTAGTATTCCCAAGATTATTTGAGGTTGGTTCAAGTTCAACCGGTTTTATCTGAATATCAAATAAAATAATAATATAAATTTTCACTGTATATATTAGAAGTTGATTCTTGGATGCAACAGAAAATAATGCCTTATGAATATGAATCCTTTTACTAGTTTATTAAATAAGTTAGGCAAAAAAAATATATATATACGGTCGAATTGAGAAACCTCCTCCTTTTATTTGAAGTCGGTTAAAAACCATTTTTAACAGACTTTAAAAAACAAGGAAGTTCTCAATTCGATTGTATTTTTTTTATGTTTGTTACCACATAATGACATAACTTAACTGAGTGAATGGAGTTAGATAATTCTTTTTTTATTTGAAAGCTGGTGCTACCCGTATGGTCCTAATTTAAATTTGGTCCAGTTCTAAAAGTCGTTATTTTGCATAAATTTGTAACTAATAATAAAATAAATAATGAATATTTCGGACATTTGTCACACAACGACATCTAATCCCAAGCTAAGCAGAGCTTGTGTTATGGGTACAAGACAACTGATTTAAATACATATATACTTTTTTTTGTAAATACATACATATTATATATAGAAAACACCCAAACTCCGAAACAAATATTTGTAGATCATACAAACATTTGTTTTGATCCGGGAATCGAACCCGAGACCTCATGATCAGCAGTCGCACTCGTCAACCACTAGACAAACGAGGCATTCTATTTGGCATTGGCAACTACTTTGTCTTTGAATACTAATTTGACTACTTACATATTAAGCCCGCAGCAACAGTATGTATGAGGACCAATATAGGGTAGAAATATAGAGCACTGTATATTGCCTTCTTGCCAGGGTTTGATGGGTCCCATGTCAACAACCAAGGTCTTAAAGTAATTGTCATCAGCAGGCTAAATGCGTAAATGAGAAGCACTATTGTGTACCTGAAAATATAAATAAGAAGATATTGCTCACCTGCAGAACTTTTTTTTTTTATTGACACAAAAAATCATTCCTAAATTAAATGTGAATTCTCCGGCCCCTGAACTAGTGTAAACTGTATTTTAGGGACCAATAATATTTTAAACTAGCTGAACCCCGCGTTACCTGCGGTTATTGTTGTACCGCGAGTAACGCCACGGGGCAAAGTTAGTCTATAAAAAGTAGCCTAAGTTACTCCCTGGATCATCAGCTACCTGCCAGTGAACGTCCCGTCAAAATCCGTCCAGCCGTTCCAGAGATTACCCGGAACAAACAGTCAGACAGACAGACAGACAGACAGACAAAAAAATTTTTAACTACATTTTTGGTATATGTATTGTGTATACATACATATGCATTGATTAAAAAGCTGTTATTTTGATATTACAAACAGACACTCCAATTTTATTTATTTGTATAGATTAAAAAGTAACACAGCATACAAGCATGTTTGCTGTATTACATGCAATTGGTAAATGTTTTCAAGATAAGTGTAAATTAAAGAAAATCTAGAAAATCAAGAATGCTCTTCAATGGTCTTCACCTTGCCAATCTATAGATGTAATAAATTTATTTGTTTTATATGTGTATTTTTTTTTGAAATAGGGTGCAAATGGGCAGATGTATCTTCTGATAGTAAGCGATTACCGCAACACCAGATGCGACACTAGTGCATTGCAGACCTTTTAAAAAGGAGAACACTATTTTATTGAATGTTGTATTGGTCCGGAAAGACTACAGGCAACAGTTCATTCTGCAGTTTTATTGTGCGAGTCAGAAAGTATTGTGTTAGTATTGTTTGATTGTGATTTTTATTCTATTAATTTTAGTCCTTCACTATCATATAAGATTTCTTCTGTATTATGGTACAATAAATAAATAAAATACTTACAATGGGTACACTGCTTCTTGTGTACAATGCAAGGTCTCTTTATAATCTGGTTGAGGATTGTGCAGTAGTGTATACCAGTCTGACAGTGCCTTCGGAGAACAAACATTCAAGGCAATAGTGCCCATAGGAGGCAACACTAACAGCGCAGCCAGAGTGCCTGATGCCACTTCCACAAATGCACAAAGGTGTTGGACAAGGACCTTCTTCTTACTGTAAACATGGAGAATGTTAAAATTATTTTATATTTGCAAAGAGTACTAAATCAGTGATTCTATTTCATCATGTTTTAAAAATGAGTATAAAATTATTTCAACTAGTACTTTAAATACAATAACAATGGCCTTCACTCAAATGATGTAAAAATCTAATAAGTCAAATTAGGAGATTGCTTGAAGCAAAGTTTGTAGCTCCGATCAAGCTTCTTACTTGTTAATTATTATTTTGTTAGTTTTTGGCACAAAATAACTTCAGAGGAGTATTGCTGAGTAAACAAAAAGATCGGTTAAAACAAAAAGAAGTAGTAAAAAAAAACAAGAGAAAATCTCAGCTTACTAAAGCTGCAGTAGTGGTAATTTTATCCATTTCTAATCTACTGATGATCTAATTTATAAGAATGTTAATTATGAAATATTTGCTTAATTTATAGTGAACTAATACATATAATAAAATGATGACCACTAACCACTCTCCATAAGCAACCATATCTATGAAGGACCAATGCAGAACCATGGGAAGTAGAACCATAAACCCTAAGTAAAGTCCATCATATAGCGTCGGTTCGTCCATACACTGTATACAATAACTTGAAGCGTTGGTTCGGAATCCTCGGGGACAGGCTCCACAATCACTCCAAGAACCATCATCAAGTTCTGTCCGCCCGCAATATAGGCCTGGACAGGATCTAACAGCACTCATTTTCAGCAGTCTCGAAATAAGTGATCAAAGTTGTCTATTTGAAGTAAAATTGAGATAACTTTATAATTAAAAACTGTTTTGACGTTCACAATATTTTCTTTTTCTTCTTTTTCTTGTTATATGGCAAATTGTGCCGATGTCGAAAATTCTGCCAGTGTTAAGTACAATGGAAATAAGTGTGTTAAAAAATAAAAATTAACTGTCCAGATTTTCCGACTACACTGTGGACTAACTGTGGGGCCTTTTTTCTTCCGATTTTGACACAAACTATTATGTCAGATTATTTGTAAATTGTGTCAGATTTCGTAGGTTCGGAAATAAATAGTACAGTTGATGAAGTAGTGCAATGCAGAAGCTAGTTTTTGACAAATTATTAACACACACGAAGAGCTGTTCTTTCTCACTTTTTGTGTTATTAACAAAAAAATAATCGTCAAAATAATAGAGGTCATAAATCTACACAGTACCGTACCGCTTATTAAACCTGCACTGGTTTAATAAACGGAGTATAACTGTAATGTTTCACAAGTAGGACCACAACACTGAAAGTCCCGTCAAAATCCGTCCAGCCGTTCCAGAGATTACCCGGAACAAACAGACAGATAGACAGACAGACAGACCGACAGACAGACAGACAAAAAAATGTTTTACTACATACACGTGTATACATACATATGCATTAAGTAAAAAGCGGTTATTTTAATATTACAAACAGACACTCTAATTTTATTTATTTGTATAGATTTTAATGACTTTATTAATTTTAGACATGTAATTTATTAGACACTAGCTGAACCCCGCGGTGTTACCCGCGGTTATTGTCTTACCGCGAGTAACGCCGGGTGGACCTGTAAATACTTTCTTTTTGCTAATAAATACATTTTATACATAGAAAACACTCAAACTCCGAAACAAATGTTTTTGCAGATCATACAAACATTTGATCCGACCCAGGAATCGAACCCGAGACCTCAAACCACTGCGCTACCAAGGCAGTTAAGTATTTTTATTAAAAGTATATTTAATAATATCTTGTTTTGCTGACCCTACCCAATTGATTCGAATTGACAGTCTATGACGTCACAACATGGCAAAAAGTCGATCCGATTCTTATTTGAGTCGCATTGTACGTCTCTCACTTTGAAATCAAACAGAGGTAGATAGTAAAGTAGTTATTTTATTGACGTAAAAATAATTAAATTAATGTAAATGTGTTCATGATTAGGTACAATAAAAATTAGGAATTAGTTATGACAATTACAATGCTTTAAATTTAGTACCTGGATTAGCAACCACTTCAGACCTGGTAAAGAAGCGACGGCGTAAACGCTTTATAGTACAACGTGTTATAATATATGTAAGATATAACATTATAACAGTGACTACCAATGAATAAAATAGAACATCTAAGTAGAAGTACTTATGGAAGGGGAGCCCTACAATAGGTGAACGAAGATGACGTGCAGTCCCAAGGTGCAAAAGATACTCAGTCCACCATACAGCATCATCTGGGCCGGATACAAGAGAGTCGAATATCTTTTGTTTTAATTTTGAAATAGCCAGTTTGTATCTGAAAAAATTCAGTTCCATTACAACAGTAGATTATTATGAATGTATGATATCTAAGTTATCATTACATAGTATAAAACAAAGTTGCTTCCGCTTTCTATCTGTCCCTATAAACGCTTAGATCTTCAAAACTCCGCAAGGGATTTTGATGCGGTTTTCTTTACTAGATAAAATCATTCAAGAGGAGGGTTTATATGTATATATAATACATGCATAATATAGTAGGATTTGTATGAAACTTTACAGTAATATAGCTCATACTCAGAATAACACACTGGCTATTATTTGCCGCGATAACCGACATACACGCTGGCGGAGCCGCGGGCAACAACTAGGTAGGTAGGTACCAATAAAACTATAAAGTAACTAAAACATTATTCTCTCAAGAAGAACACTAATAAAATTTAGCTCATTTACTTGTATAATTAATTAATTATAATTATTGCCCAAGTTGTTATTTAGGACACTACTTACTTTTTATTTGTTGTAACAGCAGTTATCACAGCTTTAACATTTTCCTTGTCCAAATAGTGTGGATCCAGAATCTCCCCGGCGCCATGCTTTGTAACTTCATTAATAAAAACTTTTCTAGACTTAACATTTGGGAATCCAATAATTGGTACTTCGTAAAAAATAGCTTCTTCTAAGGAACGTGCTCCACCATGAGTAATGAAAGCCTTGACGTTTCGATGAGCTGCATGAAAAATATAAAATTACTACCTTCTTCCTTTTATAACCTACACATGTGCCAGAGGTTGTAAACAAAGCTTATAGGTTTCATGTGGGAGAGCCACGTTTCTGCATGCATGGGCCGCCTCGCCCGGAGTGATACCACGGCCTCACAGAAAACCAGTGTGATATAGCGCCTGAGCTGTGTTTTACCCAGTGAGTGAGGATACCGGAGGCCCATGCCCCAACGCCTCCCCCATCCCTCTCCCTGTCCCCCAAAGGCCGGCAACGCACTTGTGACGCCTCTGGTGTTGTGGGTGTCCATGGGTGGCGGTAAACGCTTACCATCAGGCGATACGTCTGCCCGTTCGCCCCCTATTCCATAAAACAAGGTACTTACCCAAAACTTGTTGCTGCGGGAACCATGTTTGAGAAATGATGTTGTCAGATTTTTTGAACATGGTTGTATTACCTATTTTCCAAAGTACGGTAAATGGTAATTCTTGAAACGCTAGTGCAAAAGTTTGTAAAATATTTTTAGAAAGCTTTTCGACTTCCTGTATTGCTCCCAAACTGAAGTAAACAGCACCGTTAGTTGCTGAATCCAAAACTTGTAATAGGTCCTATAAAAGCAAGAAAGGGATCAATTTTTTGCTGTATTTAGTCAAACTAAACCTAGGAAGTTAAATTTTACCTCTGGTAACCTCAATCCTGGTCTAATATGCATACGATCGACGTATTTAACAGCTGGCACCGTTGGTCGGTTACCAATCAAAGCTGGATTGCTGGCGATGAATAAGAAGTCTATGTCATATTCCACTTCCTGAAGAGATCTCTTCAAACCTAACAGCTTTCTTGCAGCTAGCTCACAAAGGGGAAGATAATTGTTATAATATTCATTTTTTGTTTGAATGTGACGATAAAATTCTGTGACTTTTTCCCAAAGAGTCATATTGCCATGACTCAATGCATTAACATCTGGATAAAAAATTGGATGTATTGGATCTCCTTTTGCTTCATGTTGGTGTATTTTACCAGTCGATGCAGTGATGGAAATGTGAGGAGCTTGATATTTGTCTGCAATCGCATAGAGTAATGGCACATCGGCTTCTGTGATAACCAGATCGAAACGTATATTAGGATTAATAAGGAGTGCCACCATCTGTTTCGATTTCAATTGCGCGATCGCTAATCTGATTGAGAATTCGTTGATAGCCTTTAACCGTTGGTAGTAGTCATCGGTGTTCGTCATTAGTTTTTTATATTCCTCCCAAAAAGGCGAAGACGCTTGACCAACATCTAGTTCAACAATATTTTCCACTTCAGGGTACGAAAATTGTCCCGGATATGGAGTCATAACTATTAAGGTATGTCCCTTTTGTGCTAGTAATGATAAATATCCTCTAAAAATGAGGTGGTCAGAGAAGGACAAAGAAGAGAACACAGCAAGAATTGTTGCACCATTCACCGCGTGGCATAGGCATGCCAATGTAAACACTGCACATTTTATTTTCAATCCCATTGTCGCAGACCTGAATTAAGGAGGCACACATTAATATACTACTGTCTGAATTAGAATGGTGTAATAACAGATTTATGAAAAAATACGGCCGCACTGTCGTAATCACATTACAACAACTGTACAAACATAGATTGTTTAAACGACATTGTGACAACCACACAATAATAGGTACTCCTCTTGATTGCAGTGTAGATTATATTTATCCATTAAAATAAACTGCATTATATCTATATTAACAAGAGCAGGAAAATTTAATAAGATTAATAGATAGATACTCAAGGTACTACCTTCGTGTTTGACTTCTTTTACTTTAATAGAAATAATTCACAAGTACTTAAAGCCAACAAATTGCTAACGGATCCTGCACTTTCTTACAAAATGATTCCATACGGACTTTAAACCAACCGCTTTATCTTTTCATAAATTTAAGTTTAGAATTTCATTTCTAATTATTTCGTAGTTAACAGAGAGAAGGCACTATCTACAATGAGGGGCGTTGACCAACTCCTAAAACTTACATATAATATTAACAACAATGTCGTTATCAGAGGGTAATAAAGTTACAGTAAATACCTACTATCTAAGGTAACACAGAAAGCTAGTGCATATTTAATCATCCTTTACGCTGGTAAAACAAGTTGTTGATTTATCATAACGAGATGCCTGTTCTATTTCTACGCGCAGTGAGTAATGGTACATAGTAGACGTGTCACGAGATGGTAAAAAGAAACTATGGTGATTACCATCGCCTATATGACCGCCAATCGAGGGGATGGGGTTTCATCACCATCACCTATTAGAGTTCACTGCTCGGCCCTTTAAGTGCATTTCTAGACATAGGTAATACCCTCTCAAAGAAGACCAATCTAAGATGACAGCCTTTGTGCTGGCGTGTTTCGTTGGTAAGTGCGAAATCGGAGACCCAATGACACCGATGCATTTCAATAGACAGCCATAGTGCATTATTGCATTGTCTGCACTTGCAATGAGTATGGTGGCTTAAGTATTATAACTTAAACACAGCACAGGAGTCGGTCCTGTTGTTCTGTTATGGAGAATCTTGGGGGACGCCTATTTCCAACAGTGGACGTCTTTTGGTTCAGATGATGATGATGATAACTACATAAAATAAACGAAAGAAATTGCCTACAAGCTACAATATTACTCTATGATATGAAGCATCGTAAATCTACCACCAATCAGTTACATTATCAACCGTTCGTACAAGATATAACTGTAATAAATTACTCAAAAGTGACTAGAAAACTTAATTAGTCTCGCTCAAGCAATACATATCTATGAAACATTGTAACATACATACATAAATAGAACTATGTAACACCCTAGTTAAATTCCACTTAAAGTGTACTTAGGCATCATATTATTTGACTGTAAATCGGGACTTAATCGCGATAATATCTACAAGGTACAAAACTCCTACCCGTGACCACGATCGGTGCAATTCGATCGAAACGTCGGGCAACCAAAAAAGGTATTGCATCAAAGAAAACAAAAATACTGCATAAATAATAAATAAATAATTATAATTGCATAAGTTGATTAAAAATGTTATGCAATAGCTTTACCGCTTTTTTATAATATTACTATCAGAACTTTTGATACTGATATAGTGGTAATTTTCCAAAAAACATTTCTGGATTTGTAATCATTTTTTTTAACTGTCACATTAAACGAATTCCTCGAGATAATCGTCAGATTATGGGACATCAAGTCAAGGACATAAAGATGAACCATATCATAATCTGACTAGCTTGAGTATTTCAAAATGACGAATTTTTTAGCCCATTCTAATAATGGCCGCGAGTATGCGTCACATTCAGATCGTTAGATTATTGAATGAGAGCTTTTTTTAAGTTCACTTAACATCCCCTTAGAAAATCTAACGAGCTCTATTTTTTTTTCATCTTCATCCCTTACGTATGACCCCATCATGCAAACGATCAGATTAACATACGTACGTTATTAAAAATACGTAGGACATGGATGTTATTAAAATCTGACGCGCTAGTGTATGTCCATGCAATGGTTTTTATTAATTTTTGAACATCCATAGCCGCTTTCCCCACCGATAAAAAGGTATATGTTATGTATTTTTTTTCTTTTTATTATCTAAGCTTTGCAACCCAATAGATCTCTATGACGCTCGAATAAATCCCCATTTAGCATCGTGGGCTCCCCATAAACACAGAAAAACACTGTGTTTTGTGGTGTAACTTCTCTTCGTTGCTATGGTAACTGTTAACAACAAATAAAGATATCAATTCGGCAAGCGTGGAGAAATATATCTAAATTAAACTGCTGACATATTTTGACAGTTAATGTTTTATTGATAAAACTAACCGAGAATGGACAACGATGTTTCGAATTATTCAGTGGTTGGACGTATTGGCGAAGGCGCCCATGGATTGGTATTTAAAGCAAAACACATGCCGACGGGCCGGGAAGTAGCTTTGAAGAAAATTCTTATCAAAAATCTCGAAGACGGAATTCCGGTAAATGTTATGAGGGAGATTAAGGCGTTACAACTGCTGCGATGTAAATATGTAAGTTGACGTCTCCGAATGTAAGCCGATAATTCATCCGAGAACTAACTGTAACGACGCATCAACAAAGCTACTAGGTATTTGACTGGACTTAATAGTAATGAAAGGAACATCCCCAAACGGACAATTGGTCAAAGATCTTTTTATACTAGTTTCTTCAAACAATTGGAATAAATATAGATATAAATATTTATAAAGTTAAACTCGAGTCAGACACTCGCGTCAGGACATGTAACCTGATCGAATATTCGTAAGACCGAGGCGTGGCGTAGGAGAGGAAGTTATATCCCCCTCTCTATCGCGCGGCGAAAATGTATGCCTGCTCCTGCTGTTTCGTTTAAGCGGTGCAGGGTGCTTGCGCGAGTGTGCGTATGTGTAAACCCGGCTTCGCTCGGGTAATATGTTTATACCGTATAGGCCTATATTTTTATAATATCACAATAAGCATTTCTGTAGTTATCGGTTCTCAAGGAATATTAAAGACAGAGCAAGGCATAAATTCGTATAGCTTCGTTCATCGTGTTCAATAAATATAGGAAATAAAAAAATGAAATTGAATCCTAAATCAAAAATGCACAACGATACTGGTCAAGATTTCACTCCTGCCGTCACTCCCGGAGTGCATCCCGTTGTTTTTTGTTATCTATGAGTCTGCCAAAGTGACTCTACTCTGCCTGATGGAAAGCATGAATAGAATCTAAGAGTGGTGGTCACCATACTCATTGCGAATACAGATAATGCAACAATGCATCTTGAACGGCGGAACTAATTTTCCTTCCAGAAGTCTGTCTGTTCGTTAGCCATGGTTTATTGTTATTTTGTTACAGGTCATAAAACTTTATAACATGTTCCCTCGTGGCATGAGCCTAGTTCTAGTCCTCGAATACATGTGTTCTGGTCTGTGGGACATGTTACACCACAATCAACAAGAATTGACGCTGCCGAGAGTAAAAACGTATGTTCAAATGCTCCTCAAAGGAACTCGGTATATGCACGCGCATTATGTTATGCACAGAGTAAGTATATAATAAGACTAGCTGACCTACGCAAATTCGTTCACGTATTAAACGTAGCGTAATAATTTTCCCCTTTTTTCGCAACATTCTTCATTGGTGCTCCGTTCCTATTGGTCTAAACGTGATGATATATAGCCTATAGCCTTCCTCGATAAAACTAACACTGAAAGAATTTTTCAAATCGGACCAGTAGTTCCTGAGATTATCGCGTTCAAACAAAAAAACAAACTCTTCAGCTTTATATATTAAGTATAGAAGTATAGATAATATAATTTTTCGACGGTAGATGTAAAACCCGTTCTTGTTATTTAAAGTAAATCTCGAGAACTACGCGTTCGAATTTAAAAGTATTATATGGCAAAATGGCATCACACTATGATCAATATAAGCCGAGTATCAATGAAAATATTGCAAAAATTTATTACTTTTGACTGACACATAGGAAATTGCGCGGGTTACCTAGTTTAGATAGGTATGTCTTAACTTACAAGAGATGTGTGATGCTGCCGATGGGTGACGACTTCAACTACGACGGCACGTGTCTCTGGATTTATTTCAGCTTTAATTTTTTCTTATTTAAAATGTTTTTCTTTGAGGACTTGAAACCAGCAAATCTGCTAATCAATCACGAAGGCATACTGAAAATAGCTGACTTAGGTCTCGCTCGTCTTTACTGGCCCGATGGCGGTAGACCGTATTCACATCAAGTTGCTACAAGGTACAGAATAAAACTTTTTCTAAAAATTAATATTTTATTGTTTTTAATTAAGAGTGTTGGACTTGCCTCATTTAACCAATAAATTCATTCTGATGTTTCTTTTTTTCAGGTGGTATCGAGCACCTGAGTTGTTGTATGGAGCAAGATATTATTCCGAGAAAGTTGATTTATGGGCAGTTGGGTGTATCATAACGGAATTAATCACGAAACAACCATTATTTGCCGTTAGTATAAAAAGAAAAATCGTTTACAAAAAAGAACTTGATTTATAAAATAATAATAATAATAATAAATATTTCGGACATCTTACACACAACGCCATCTAGTCCCAAACTAAGCAGAGCTTGTATTATGGGTACTAGACAACTGATATAAATACTTATATACTTTTTTTGTAAATACATACATATTATACATAGAAAACACCCCAACTCCGAAACAAATATTTGCAGATCATACAAACATTTGGTCCGACCCGGGAATCGAACACGAGACCTCTAGAACAGCAGTCGCGTACGCTACCACTGCGCCACCGAGGCAGTTGTAACTGTAAATGTATGGTAACTTATGATAAAATAAATATTAATGATTAAATAATTACTTATTTTCAGGGAGAATCTGATATTGAGCAACTGGCAATAGTTCTCCAGCACCTAGGCACACCGACAGAAGAATCATGGCCTGGTCACTCGGATTTGCCAGACTTCCACAAGATTACTTTTCCGGAGTCGACGCCAACACCTTGGCCCGAATTGCTGCCAGGCGTGGAATCCGACGCTATCAATCTAGTCAAATCCTTCATATTATATGATGCAGACAGGAGAATATCTGCTAAGGAGGTAATTGCCGTAACGAAAATGTATATCTTTATAGGTTTAGGAACATATAAGAATAATTATTTTTACGGGAATTAACGCGATCACTTATTTAAGGGTACATACCTCTGAATTGCCAGACGTTTCGACCAGGTAGTAATGGCCGTGGTCACAAACTGACTGGCTCAGCTCAATTATTATATCGGAATGCGAAAGTTTAAAAGTTAATATAATATAAGGCATTTTAATATTGCCGTGCGAAAATATAAAACTACCGGGATAAAAGTTAAGGTTTTAAATAAAAAAAACTTTTTAAAATCTATATATATAAATACAGACGGCTTGCTACTGTATAGACATTGTTTTGTATAAAACTAAAACAAATATATTACTTCAATGATGGTTTACCTAAAAATGTGGAAGTTTTCAATATATTTCGGACTTTCACATTTTAGTTCAGGTTAAAGGATAATTATTTTCTTATATACAGTAATATCAATCTTTTTATTAATACTTTTGTCGGTTATTCAAATACTTTCGTCATATAACATAAATTCCATCTGTTTTCTATTTAATTATGTAGATTTTTAGTACTTGAAACAGAAGTACGCTTACTCTGATTAATTAATATGAAACATTTTATTTCAGGCATTAAAACACGAATGGTTTAAAAATCGACCACCACCAGCTTCATTGGAAAACATGCCAAAACCATTGAACAAACCTAAATAGTGTTGCAAGGATCAAATAAATAATACAACCATTTTAAAATGTATTGAATCATTTAATTAAATTTATAATTCAGTTATTACAATATCAAGTTGTACTTTACATCTTATGTACATTTGAGCCAATTCAGTGAACGCACAGAAATATCCTAAAATTACTGCTAAATAATATGCTAACGATAGATAGGTAAAATAATAAAATCACCCTTACCTGGCCACACATACATATTAATGTGAAATGGTTAAAGACATTCAGATTGCTTAGATATTTATTGCGAGATTGTCTTTTAGCCACTACTAAGCTCTAGGAAGATTACCGTTAACGATTGCTTATTAAACCACAAGCCAACATGGAAGTACATAAGAACAACATTACAAACCCTCTACAATGGAAATATTAACTTTAAAACTAATAATATTTTTTGGAATCATTCGGAGAAACCCAGTTCCATTAATAAATAAAACTCTACTTTAAATATAAAATGCAGATAAACAATTATATTACAGAGATCATATTACATATCGTGCCATTCGTACTATTTAAACAGAAGTTGTTAATAATACCTTTACAATTTGTCTTGATAACTTACATTAATGACAAAGACAGTAAAATATAATTTATTTTGAATAGACTTTAAGAACTAGCACAGCCATTGTTACAACTAACAGAAAGTTAAGTAACATTGGACTTCGATGTACATTTAGTAAACCTATAAACAAATTTTAGTCTGTATTTTATTCCACTTAATGCAGTTCCACAAAAGCTCTATCGACGGTTGACCTAAGACCTCATAACTCATAACCGATATGAGATAACACACATACTTAGGTCTCGGCGGAACCGTCGCTATGCTCCTTCTACTAGACAACAAGAGATACAATGTTTTATCTAGTCAATCCACCGTAACATAAGAAAGGCAGTAACTAACGCGTTTAAGCTATTATGTATTACAAACAACTCGAATATAGGCATAATCCAAAAAACTGCTCTTTAGACTAAACCGAACGGAAAACGGCTCAATAATAATTTATTAAGGACTAGAAATTTACAATAAATTTAAATCTTTACATAATATAATGAGGTACATAGCCATGTACCTTCTTATCGAAAAGTTGTGTGAAAGTTCATTTTGTTAAAAAAACAACAATGCCAGTTTATCTCTATGAAAGTTTTGAGTTAAGCCATATTAATTAAGCTGAAAGTTGAAACTTACTGAAATAATTTTTGAACGGGATGATGAAGAAGAGCATGTTTAAATGACATATTTCACTTTATATCGTTAGTTACTAGGCACCAAGCATTCAACGAAGTACATCTCAGCTATTATTTACGGTGTTTTAGGAAACGGCAGTTAAGAAAGTATAATACATGTATAGAAAACTATACAAGTGTCGTAATATGCTTATATACGTTTTTTATTATTATTTAATATTTGCATTGTACGAACGGTAACTAGGGGTACACTAATACAAATGATATAAACATAATTCAGCAGATATTACTTAACTCACGATTACATAAGATGACTTCAGAAATAAGTCGATTTTACCTAAATTGGAGAAAATCTAAAACAAGTTTTCCAAATTAAAGTATTTCTAATTCAAGGTAATTCTTTTCACCTTTATTATTTTTACTAAATTACAAGTCGAAATTAGTGTAGCACAATATTTTTAGTGATTCAAAACATTGTAAATTAGTAACAACATTGAAGACTGCAATATGGTATAGTATTAGACTAAACTAATATAATCTTTAGATATCTTTCACCTCTAACTGAAATTGTATTAAGAAGTAAACTAAAACCTAATACTACTTTGGTTCAGCGACACGAGGAACCATCAGGTACTTCGCCTGCGTAGTTTAAACATCGAGTACTACTTCGTATTGTGCAGTAAATGTTTAAAATTTAGCTACTAATATGTAGGAATTATCTAACATCGTACGGTGCCTTGGGACCCGTACGGACTTTCCGTTGCTATGGCAACACAAACCACGTATACATGCTAAGACCGAGATAGACAAACTATCTTCATTAAGACACATACAGTCATAAATTACGTACATTTTCACATTTAATTTTCTAAGCACAATTTGGAGTACCTATTCAGACATGATTAACTTTACTATTTACAAACCTAAAATTGACAATCTTTAGGTGTTTTAGGAATTTTCACAAAACAAAAATACTTAACCAAATATTCTCCGTGCAGATCATTTTTTGGATAAACAGAATGATTCTTTTAAAAATCTCTCTATAAGGATTATACACTACTATTGTCTTTAAGCATTCTAAGCTAATAGTAGTCAACATGATCTCTACGGTGCGTTGATCCACGCGAATTCAACACTTAGTGAAATGATCTTACAAATCGTCAACTATTTATCAAATCTTTGCCCTAATCATGCTCGAGATTGCGTAATATAATTTTAGCGTAACCTATATACGTTACTGTCTTACAACACCCGGATTTTGGCTATGAAAAGAACTAACAGATGCCCATCAGACTTAATACCAAAAATATATATAATGATTTAATTTCTTCTAATAATATCGGATTCACGTATGTGTCATGAGCACAATCTATTTTAATTTCAATATTCCATTTTTCATTATAAATGTACTTTTTTATACCGTGGTAAATGTGACCCAATCTACAAGGACTTTTGTGCGATTAAAAATACTATATAGAATTTCAACTTAAACACCACGGTATCATCGGCTAGATCATTCGACAACACTATTTATATTCACCCCATAGACTACTAATGAGGTAAACATAATAAAATTGAGACTGTTTAAAAATGTGCATTGAAAGAGGTAGATTAAATTTCTCTCTCTTCTTTCCAGCCTTTCAAACACCTAAAAGAATGCAGCAGTTAATCAACCTGCAAGTATTGAGACTTATTGGTAACTATGATTACCAGAAATCTAACGACCAGATATGATTACGAAGTGCATGCGTTTTGCTGTTAGGAAATTCTCATTAGTATATTTCAATCAAATAAGTGTTGGTATGGCAACTATGGAAGATAAACAGTGCAGGGTATTACTATGTCATACATCAGTCCAATTAAGTTTAAAAAAAAGGATGTTTGAGTGTTTTCGGAGAACACTCATTAGCATAGAGAAACACGGTAGGGAGTAGCCATAAGCAAGCTTTTCCCTTTGTCAAAGTATAACCCTAAACGCGTTATACTATTATGACACACAATGTACTTGTGTGCGTGAAGTTATAAATGTTTTGTTGTAATTGTTATGTGTGAGTTCGTAGTGATAGGCGATTGTTTGTGTGTGAGTCTAAACGTGTATGTGTGAAGATTTCCCTGGCTAAAAATGTCAAGACTGTTTTGTGTCGAAAAAGAAATGATATGGCTACTACGTGCCGGTCCGCCGGCCTGTGTTGCTCTATGCTCATTAACCTTATTTACTACAGCTTCAAATATATACAGGGCTCTATAAGAGCAGTCTTATAAAAGAGTTTAACTTCGTGCAAATCATAAATTGACTTGTATGTCAACCATTTATCTAATGAAAAGATCCATTTAACAAAAACATAGTAAGCACCTAAAACCTGCATTTACTTGGAATTATATATTTAATATAATAAACCTTTTGAATACTAATGACTAGTGATACGATGTTTTCCAAAGGGTTCAAGATCCGATCATAATACCATAGATTTAATAAACGTACTAGTGAAGAATTAATTATTTTTATCTAAATCGTTGTTAACCAAATGTTATTTGGAGTTCGTGGCATCACCATTTTATGGTAGTGTAACGGTTATTAAAAATACCCTTTACGCTACTAATGGTGTTAATTGAACATTCATGGAATTAATTCCACAATTATGGCAGTTTTTCACAAAAACATTACACAGTTGTGCTAACCAGCATAGTCTGGTTAGCACAACTGTGTAATGTTTTTGTGAAAAACTGCCATATAAAATGTTAGTACAACTAGTACTTTAATCTTTAACTCTATAAGTGGGATTTACGTTTTCACGTGTCACTAAAGTGAATCACCCTTTAGGAATAATTTTATCTCGCATATAAATTATTCATGTCTTTGTAGTTGAGTTTGAGACTTTAGTTTTTAATTCTAAAGCCTCGTTATAACCTTTGTATAACTGTTATCAGCTTACTTCTATTCTACAAATGACCTAATCTATCAACGGATATGCTTGTTAAAGAAAAAAGTTACAACTGAACAAATAATTAATTTTCAGGCATTGATATTCAAAAGGTTAAATATAATACTTATAGAAACTATTAACAAATACTATTAAGATAACATTTTAAACTAATGATAGTTATAAATACTATAGAAAAGTCCTGTTTCACAACCGTAGGGACATCTAATAAAGTTTTATATAATTTATTTGTACCATAAAGGCTATCAATATGCACCACACTGCCATATATATTCACTTATTGCATAAATTTACAGAAAATAAGTACTAAAGGGACTTAGGATCTGGACATTACGGGTTTGAAAACCTACTGACGAATAGACAGGTCACCTGATGGTAAGTGGTCACATGTAGTCACGAGTGCTTTACCTTCCTTTGAGTTGCCTCCCCTACCCCTGGCCCAATCAGGAGAAGGAGGGTTTGGAATACGATAACCTTGGTACAATCAACGAAAGAATGCATTAGGACTCAGCTTTTCTATCACTTTGCTTTGCTTTGCAGCAGCAGGAGCTTTTCTATCACTTTGCTAGGTCACTTTTTTGGAAAATGAACTTTTTTTTTTCAATTTATAAAGGAAAATCTTATTATGAATTGAATAATTAGTTACACAAATGATGGGACTAAGAGTACACCAGTATAAAACCGTGTATATATATATTATACCCGTATATATGTGTATAACCGTGTATATATATATTAAAAATATAGTTGCTAGAAAAATGTAGAGTAATAACTCTACATTTTTCCAGCAACTATATTTTTAATATACAGGTGCAAATACAACTAAGTATACCTTCAGGATTGCGGAGGTCCGATGACAATCGCTCTAAGGAAAGACTAATAATCAGATAAATCCGGTTAAACTAGTAGCCTATCCCAAAATAATCTTTGGAATAATAAAGGCTAGGAAGAAGGTGACAGCTCCACTTCTATCTATAACATTATATGTAAAGAAGTAGGAATGATACTCTTACATGATATTTTACATTCTGGATCCTTATCCTTGACCACCGGATTGCATTACTGGTAGTGGAAAGAGTACTTTGTAACCCTCGTTACACTATTTAGGAGATATTTTTAGCCACTAATAAATAGGGTAGTTGGCTCTATCGTAAATAAATACCTACGTGTCCTTCCTTAAAACGAATTTTACAAAACATCTTGGAAAATATCATTATTACAGCTTTTTTATTCCTGTTTTAGTTTTAATCAAATATCCAACTGAGTAATCTAAAACAGGGACGTCACAAGTTTGTATTTAGTATATTTTTCATACAAAGTTATCATTTTGACAGATGATAAAAAGCAACTAATTTGACTAAGGTGTCAACTACCATCTGGTGTACGAGTTACTTCCTGTAGTAGTTAAGAAACAGATCCAGTAAGTCATCAAAATGCAATAAGTGGATATACCATTGATAAGCAATGTGTAGTTATAGCAAAGGAAAAAAGTACCTACAAAAGACAGCAGGGGTATGATTATGAGGTATGGTCGTGAAACAGGTAGGCCTAGTTCCGTACCCAGCCGGCAGAGTGCAGGTAGTGCCGCACGGCCACGTCCACTTCGCAGTCGGGAGCGGGCGCTCGCCTCAGCAGCACGCCCTTCAGCGTCACGTACTGGGCCGCCGGCAACGACAGCGAGCTACACAGCTAGACAAACAAACCATAACGTTATTCAACAATCATTCAACTAATAACAATACAAACTTTATTGATGAAACAGCACTCAAACTAAAATACATTTTTTTTACAAATTCTGCAAGTAACAAAACAATCGTATTTTCTTGCTAATAATATTTGATAATGTCAAATGACGTCACCAAATGTTATTTACGGCCGGAGAGCCACGCTTCGCCATGAATGGGCCGGCTCGACCGGAGTGATATCACGGCCACACAGAAAACCGGTGTGAAACAGCCCTTGCGCCATTTCACTGAATGAGTGAGCATACTAGAGGCCCATACCCCATCCCTCTAAGGCTGGCAACGCACTGTGACGGTATTGCGGGTGTCCATGGACGGCGATAATCGCTCCATCGCTATTCCATTAAAAAAATGAGATTCAAGTCCAAAATTAATTAACAAAAAAATGTCCTTCCCTACGCATTATTGCATATAAGAAATTGTTTCCGAGCGATAAGGTCGCCACTCCTATTTCCTCAGTTAATTAACTTTGTAATTAATCTGGTGTACGATAAAGCGATTGGTATAAATTATAATTTATTATTATTGAGCCAAAATAGGCTAGGTTATTGGGCCAAGGTATTAGGTCAGTTTGTTGGGCCAAAGTTGTAAAGATTCACTTGGAAGTATGTTGGTAATTGGCGACAAAGTTTCCAGCCAATCGATTGGTATCGGTTTATATCGAAGGATCTTGGTGCAGTTCGTAAACATGTTAATTTCACACGTTACATTTAGGTAATAATTACAAGTCATGTGTCGGTCAAGTAGATGTTAAATAAACTCACACTAGGCTCTCTAAGACTACCAAGTATTTGAATTGGATTCTACATAAGTATAATATAATAATGTTAGTGATTTGATCAATTAATGCAATACTGCTTTGCTGTGTTAGATTTTAAATATTTTTTATGTAATAGCTGCAATATGACTATACTCTGCCTGATTGAAAGCAGGAGAAGAGAAAATATTTATTGTACACTGAAAGATACGTTTATTGAAAAACTTCATGCACACATGTACAATATGTACATCGATGGTCTTAATGCCCTAGTTAGGTATTCTCTACCAGTTAACCTATGGGTGATGTAAAGTTTTGTAAGGTAGGCGCACCACAATAGTTCTGTAATAAGTTTAGCTTATACAAAAGTTATGTTCTCCTAGCCGAACGGCGGCCACGGTGACCAGTCTCAATGGAGACCAGCCAACAACGCAGAAGATAGTGCACAAGTGTGTGTGTGCAAATACAGGTGCACTCTCTGTTCCCTCTCTATTCTACGATCCGATGGGATAGTTAACCGACACAATTGGACAGAGACAAGGCGCAGGACCGACAGCCTTACGTGCTCTCCGAGCCACGGGGGTTCAGACCCCAACCTCTAAACTCCAAGCAGATTATCCATACAAATAAATAAAATTGGAGTGTCTGTTTGTAATATTAAAATAACTGCTTTTTACTAAATGCATGTGTATGTATACACGGTACATATACCAAAAGTGTAGTTGAAAATTTTTTTGTCTGTCTGTCTGTCGGTCTGTCTGTCTGTCTGTCTGTCTGTCTGTCTGTCTGTTTGTTCCGGGTAATCTCTGGAACGGCTGGACGGATTTTGACGGGACTTTCACTGGCAGGTAGCTGATGATCCGGGGAGTAACTTAGGCTACTTTTTTTCGACTAACTTTGTCCCGTGGCGTTACTCGCGGTACAACAATAACCGCGGGTAACACCGCGGGGTTCAGCTAGTTATTTCTATAATCAGAAAAACTCAATAACACTTTTGGCCCGACCCGTGATTCGAACCTGAGACCTCTTGATACAAAAGTACATTCACATTCCTTTAATGTGGTTAACGAATATCAAATCACTGTCAAATCATCAGAATATACTCTAATGTCTTTTCTTCCTTACCTCATAAATGCTTTTACTACCGACATGAGGTCATGACAATAATTAAAATTTATATTGCCAGTTATCGATTGTATAATCTTTAGTCTATTATTTAATTGTTATAGATAAAAAAACTATGTAAAACCATAATGTGGTGATACGCATTTTTATGTTTTAAGTACCTGTATTTCATTATTTGTCAGCAGATGCGTCGAGCAAGCGCCGCTGTTGCTGCATAAGTTCTTTTTGGAGCATCCACATACGGTACTTCCGTCCCGTGTGCACTTTGGGCTGGTGGAACTTGAGCCGCTTTCGCCTTCTCTGTAGAAAAAAAAAAACAAATTACAGTTTACGATCTAATTTAACTGAAATAGGAATTTTCCAGTAAAATAAAATAACATTGTTTTACGGACTACAAATTTTTGTCAAACATATTAGAGGACAAAGGCCTTGCTATTTATATATTTAGTTATATCTATATTCTATCTAAATATAAATTTCATTATTAATAATAATTTTTATTTCAGTTTATAAATATGTACATAACAGAAAAAAAGTGATGTTGAAAGTCAGTGAGTCAGCGTTAGAAATAACATTTAATACCACGTAAATATTGTACATGAATCTATTTAACAACAAATTATCCAAAAATAACTGTAATAATCCATAAGTTTTAACCAGAGTTTTGATCTTGCTCTCTAATACATTTCCTACTAACATTATAAATGCCAACGTTTGTGAGGATGTGTAGAAGTTTGTTACATTTTGACTCAAAAACTACTGAACATATTTATATGAAACTTTACAGTAAAGTAGCTTATACATCAGAATAACACATAGGCTACTATTTACCGCGATAACCGACATCAACACGGGTGGAGCCGCGGGCAAAAACTAATTTACTTAATAATAATTTATCAATCAATCAATCCTATTTTCCAAATACTTAATTTAATGTTAATAGAAAATAATAAAAATGAATCGCCGAATGATATGTACGCGAATAACTTCAGATTGACTGCATCAAATTGCATAATTATTTTTCTATATGTTCGTTATTGTTAGGACGAGGTTTGTAGAGAAGAAAATAAAAAGTTAACGGGTTTTTTTTCGTACACGACAGAAATTTACGAAAGAAAAATATGGCGCTACGAAGTTCGTCGGGTCAGCTAGTCTATTCATCTATACAAATAAATAAAATTGGAGTGTCTGTTTGTAATATTAAAATAACCGCTTTTTACTAAATGCATATGTATGTATGCACGGTACATATACCAAAAATGTAGTTAAATTTTTTTTTGTCTGTCTGTCTGTCTGTTTGTTCCGGGTAATCTCTGGAACGACTGGACGGATTTTGACGGGAGGAGGTGGAGTAACTTAGGCTACTTTTTTTAGACTAACTTTGTCCCGCGGCGTTACTCGCGGTACAACAATAACCGCGGTTAACACCGCGGGGTGCAGCTAGTACAAAATAAACACAAACCTTTTTTTTAGCTGCTGCGTGTTGCTCAGCGTTTGTTCTTTTATCTGATTGGTTTCCAGGCACCCACTGCTGCCCTGGCGAATACAATCGTTATACGGGATCAAACCCAAAACCACACGACACAGTTATCGCAAATTAGTTAGTACTCACACCAATATTACAACACATTATAAACACAGTATGACTACATTATTATGAGACCATTTTAATGAGCCAAAATAATAAGTTGTTTTTTTATATATATTTTAGCTGCGCCAAAATGACTGCTCTGCCTGATGTAAAGCATGAGCAGATTCCAAGAGTGGTGGTCACCATCCTCAATGCGAATAGGGACATTGCAGCATGGTGACTTACACTATGGCCGTCTCGTGAGTTGCTTTTTTACGCCCCGCTTAAAGAATCATAGTGGGAGGGAAACACGTAGGCTAGAAGTGAGTTCCTGGGGTGGTTATGATTCTATATTATGAACAATAGCCCTTAATAGCCCACTGGACATAAATAGACCTCTCCTCAAAATTCCGACAAAATGCTTATATATGAACCACAAGCAATGTGTGACATATAAAATATATTGATAGGTGGAAATCCAGTAAAATTACAAAACAAAATAATTTCTTATTGCTATATAATTTTTTTGTCAAACATTCCAATTTACTCGTTCACTTTTTTAGTTTATTCTTAGATTATTTTGTTATACTTTTATAGTATATTCTATTGGGTTATAAAATTAAAATAAATCTATTTGATGACTCCTCTGCTCAAAAAAAGTTTTACTTGCAAAAGTGTTCATGACGCGAAAAGAAAATGGCGCGGGGAAAGAAAATCAAAAAAAAGTATCCCAAGAAGGTTCCGAGTCTGAGTTCTTAACAAATTAAAAAAGATCGCATGCTAAATTCGGCACCATGGAGTTAAAAGTAAATAGTTTTAATTATGTTTTGAACTCACAACCTTAGTACACGCGATGTTCTAAATTCAATTTTACTTTATCCTCTAGCGGATAATAACGACTTTTACACTCGGATATCGACGAGCAAAAATACTCTTTCCGAGATGGTGGGATGAAAATATATATTTTATGTTCAAATACAGTACTAAGCTCTATTCCACTCTAATTATGTTTTTTTTTACCTTAATTATATCTTTATAACCCTGTGCCGGGGCACTTCAGACACTTTTGAAATTGATTGTGTTAAACTAAAATACGACTCTTTAAAATGATCACAGTAAAAATCTGTTTGTAAATAATCCTCGTCGCACTTACTTTTCCTGAAAAATTCTAAGCACCAGCAAGTTATTTCCAAACAGAGATCCATTAATGTAGTCTTACTGCATAGCCATGCAAACCATGGGTCTACACACTACTAGAAACCACGCTAAGCATAAGCATGAATTCATGAAGCATGAATTAACAATGCCATGCAAGAATTATAATGAAAGATAAAATAAAAAGAAATTTAAAAACAAACAAATGAGTCGAATAAAGCCCGTTATGGCTGGTAATGATTGGTGTGGACATAAAAGTAAAATTTGAATTTCATTAAATGTATTGAAAATGCTAATGAAGACATCCCACATAACGCCAATATATTACCGTCATTTTTGTTTAAATTAGTGTTAATATCTTTTTTTCTTATTTGAACATCATGTACATATTCTGTTTATCTGAAAATATCTGGTATATCACAAAGTTAAAAAATAATTAATCTAATCTGTAGTTCTTGAATTTGTATCCAAATTATTTGAATGAACAGAAAATTGGGTTTAATTTTCGATTAGATATAAGAAGATTTTATACATACATTTATAATGGTGCTAATTCTATTATTGCATCACTTAACTAAATTAAACATTTCTCAAAATTTCTCTTACTTTAGAATAAACAATTAAAATCATTTAATCTGACATTCACAGGACACTACATGGTTTTAAACATAAATAAGATAAAAGAAAACAAGCAGTTATAATGCCCTGTGTAATGCCATTTAGTTTAGTGAAATTATTTCCAAAATGCTATCTTTGTATGTGTGTTGTTATGTTTTTTTAGTGTGATATATTTAAATTTAATAGATTTTTGGCATTTAGAACGTCGTTTGACAGGACAAAACTTAATAAACCGACTTCAAAAAAGAAGGAGGTTCTCAATTCAACTGTTTTTCTTTTAAGTTTGTTACCTCAGAATCATAGAACTTTCGACTGGTAAACCGATTTTGATGTTTTTTTTAAAGTTAGTGCTTCCCGTGTTCTTCCCCCCCCCCCCCCCCTTTCAATTTGGTCTAGTTCTTGAAGTCGGCTTTTTTTGTAAAAAAAATATATTTACTTTAGTCTAAAGAGTTTTCGAACAACTGAATTAGCACCATTGTCAATTTAAAAAAGTTTTTGACGTGACAACGTCTAATAAATTGCATGCATAAAAAAGCAGGACTAATTGTCCCGTTACGTTCATTGTCCTGTTACGCTAATTGTACGTCATTTATCTCTTATCATTTCATCAATGTTTTGTTATGACATTGTCACGTTAAACTATCGTACATAAACCGAAGACACCCAATTTTTTGTTCATAGTTTGAAGATAGGTGTAAGACTTAGGCAGACAGTAGATATATCGGTGTGAGTGAGTGTGCGTAGCGATGCAGGCAGTACCAGGAAGCGTGTTCTCACGTCGACGTGTGTGGCGGCGGGGTGCCGGCGGTGGGCGGCGTGCTGGTCGTAGTGCGCGCACTCCTCCAGGCGCGTCACGCCCGCCAGCCGGTAGCGGTGCAGCTCGGCCAGCCGCACTCGCAGCTCCCGCTCCCGCCACAGACCCCCCACCACGCCCGCCTGCTCGCTACGCCCGTAGAACTGAGATGTCCAACGGAGCCGTTCTGTGAATTCTCTGCAACCACGATGCAACTCAATTACTGCACCGTCACATCAGAATAATAAACATTTTATTCAAATTCAGTTAAGGCACACATAAAAGGAATTTCTGAAGATAAGTAATACTAAGACTAGTAGATTAAAACAAAAATTTCAATCTGATCCGATCAAGAATAGATCGGAACTGAATGTTAAAGGAATTTTTTTACTCGGATTGACTCAGATTGCTACAAAAATTCCGAACCAATCTGATCGAGAGTAGATCGGAACAGAATTTTAAAGGAATTTTTATCACATTAATTGATTCTAAGACTAATACATTATAACAAAAGTTCCGATTCGATTCGATCGACACTAGATCGGAACTGAATGTTAAAGGAATTTTTATAACATGGATTGACTTTAAGACTAGAAAAATTCCGATCCGTACTGATAGAGGGTAGTTTGGGCCTAATATTTAAACTATCTTTTATTATTAGAATTGTAGACAAATCAATCTTTTCACAAGAGCGTTTCGATCCTTACATAGACAGAACTTATCGTTTAAATTATTGTACATCTTTTCACAAATATAATTAAAATGCTTACATATGCATTTATCAGATGACCTAAAAATTATACATTTGCATTATCTACTTGGTTTGCTTTTTTTTTAATTTCTTGAGTTAGCAATATATAGATTTTTATTTGATAATAAAACGTGGAATTAAGCATGTTCATTGTCTTACAATATGTACCTACCTAAGTATATTTAAAAAGAAATGCATTTAAAAGATACTGAGTTTTATGTACACACTCGTAACTCATGCAATTTACTACCATATTGTCCAAACAATACATACTTCTTCTCTTTGGCAAGTTTTCCTAGGGTCTTCTGTTTGTTTCTTTGATTGTTGAAGAAGACAGACACGAGTTGGTAATCCCTCACTAATCTCTTTCTTCTTGTTCTTTCGCGCAATCGTCGCGTGTAAACGTCTACTTGTGATAACTTAATGGCTGAAATAAAAGAGGAATAATGTTAAAAGGTATTATACCTTAGTTTTGCCTTATTTTATTTTTACTACAGTGAAACCAAACGAAAGAGTAATAGCTTTATTTTCTACCGTAGCGCCTAAATAGAGTAGTTCATTGTATCGAAAATAAATACCGATTCCTTAAAACGAATATTAAAAAACGTCTCAGAAAATATAACTATTACAGCTTTTTATTTCATTACAAATTTTTATCAAATAAACATTGAAATATACTGATCAATTGGGTAGTCTAAAACAGTGACGTCACAAGTTTGTATTTATTACATTTTTCATACCGTTATCAATTTGACAGATTATAAAAAGTAACTAATTGGACTAAGGTGTCAACTATAAACTAACTCTTTTAAAAAAACTAAATAATTATTGTCTTAAAAAATTTGCAGGTTTAGGCACTCGGGTATGAAAGAAACATGTGAAAATATAACTAAAAAAAAGAATGGTTTGTAATTTTTTAAATTATTATATTGGTTTTAAATAGATTTCACAGTGGTATTTATATTCATTACCTTTCCAATGTAAGCGATTTATCATTACTATAATATAGAAAGACTGAAAATTTTATAAAATAACAAAATTTCCTATATTAGACCATTCTTCGATTTAAATTCTACCTGACCTGACTGATTGGTTGTAATAAAAAACAATCTGCTACATTCAGTGATTTAATAATACTTTATTTGAATAGGGATTTTTAGTAAGCTACTAGCTGAACCCCGCGGTGTTACCCACGGTTATTGTTGTACCGCGAGTGACGCCGCGGGACAAAGTTAGTCTAAAAAAAGTAGCCTAAGTTACTCCCCGGATCATCAGCTACCTGCCAGTGAAAGTCCCGTCAAAATCCGTCCAGCCGTTCCAGAGATTACCCGGAACAAACAGACAGACAGACAGACAGACAGACAAAAAATTTTTTAACTACATTTTTGGTATATGTATCGTGTATACATACATATGCATTAAGTGAAAAGCGGTTATTTTAATATTACAAACACACACTCCAATTTTATTTATTTGTATAGATTTTTACATTGTTGTTTACTACATATAACTTTGTGCATATTTAAAGAACCATCTCTTTTGAGACAGCGAAAAAAAGTCTATTGAGCGGCTTTCTCAATTTAGTCAATTGTTGCTACACAGACTTTTTTTAAGTAATAACTAGTGATATTTTTACTAAATATCTATCACCGTTATCATTTTATTTTAAAACAACAACAAACCCATGGAATAATTTCTTAGGTACACATAATGTACAAGAGGTTGCAGAGTGACAACGCACAAAATTTCCTATTTGCATGTTCAGATTACTCGGTATTATTATTCCAACCCGCACTCGGCCAGCGTGGGGACATATGGTCTTAACCCTCTCATGAGAGGAGACCCGAGCCCAACAGTAGGATGTTATGGGTTGTTGATGATGTTCAGATTGACAGAATGTTCAATATTATCTGTTAAGTGCTTGTGTTGCAATAGTTGAAATAATTCCAATATCTATAACTGCCTCGGTGGCGCAAGGGGTAGCGTAAACGCTTGCAGATCTCTGGTTCGCATCCCGACTCTGAACTAATATTTATATGATCTGCAAATGTTTGTTTCGAAGTTTAGGTATTTTCTATATATATTATGTACATATTTACAACAAAAAAGTATATATATCAGTTGTCCAGTACTGATAATACAAACCCTGTTTGGCTTGGGTTTAAAAAAAATTATCTATTTATTTTTATAGGAAATTAAAACCACAATTTCTTTAGTATAATCATTTTTTTATCTATATACAGTTTACATCAACTTCACCAATGGGCGGTTATCAAAACGCCTCATGCAATCAACGACGCCTTCTAATTACGAATTGGGCTGATTGTGAACTGAACAAATTGAGAATTTGACGGTTGGACATTTTTGAAACAAACACAAACATGTGAAATAGTGTTAAAATTTAAAGATAAAGACTCACCAACTTCCAGCTCATCATCTTCAGGATTTATTGCCATAGTTGATATTAGCTGTTCTGCTTCATAATCATGTTCCTGTAAATGAAATTATTATTGAATACCATAGTTTTGAATAGGTGTACAACAGTTAAAGACAATTTGTAGATGACAATATCTCAGAGGTAATTATTTGTATCTAGTATGTATCAAGGTACAATGGGATTGGTATTATTGGTACTGAGTACACCTAACTGGATCAAAACGCTAAATTAATTAAGAATATTATAGAGTTTATTGTGCTGATTTTATTATTATTACATCTAGGGTGTTATATCTTTGTGTAACTATCAGGGGTGCATAAGGTCCTTGTTGAATTTTGAATTATTCACTGGCTCCATCCTAGAGGAGTGCAAGAAATGATCACCACATTGAATTCATGCAACAGGTATGCATGCACAAAAAAATGAAGCAACCAAGTAACAATTTATTTTCAAAATAAGCATAGTATAATGGGGAATATGCAAAAAAATATATTGTCTTTACAATATACTTAAATGTATTTCTTTTATTTAGTGATTATTTAAACCAAGAAAATTTTGAATAAAAAGTGAAAACTAATAGAAATTCAAACCGACAAAACGCGTCCTATTGGTTGAAACGAAATGTGACATCAATTGTTACATTACCGAAATTATCGGCGTCGAAATTGTGATAGTAGTGTTTGCGAGAAAAAATAACTTCTTCCATGATTTTTATAGCAATTAAAACTGTAAATATGTATAAAATAACTGATACAATCAACAGTAAACAAACACGAAATGTTGTTGTTGTGTTGCGCAAGATGGAGTTGTTTGAATAGCTCAAATTTAGTCAGTGTTATCAATTTCACTTTGAAAATTAGTTTGAAGTCTATTTATATTTTTTTTCTATGGTATTGAGCTGTAAATGATCAGATTAAGAAAAAGAAAACATGCATATTCACTATTATCAAAATATATGCTACTAGCTTTAGCGCAGCTAAGCCCGCATTGTGTCGGTTATTGTAGTAAGGATTAGCCTATGTACTTCCTTAAAATTCAAAGTGTCTTCATGCCACATGTCCTTGAAATTGGTGCAGTGGTGTAGGAGTGAAGCATAACAGACAGACAGAATTACAATATATCAATTCAATATCCAAAATGATTTACATACCCTTTCAAAATCATCTCTATTTGGCATGTATCCCAGTTGTACAGCCTCATCTGATGTGATAGCGAGTGAAGGGAGGCGAGATATTGCATTAGGCCCCAAAGGGCCTTCATCTCTGTCTGCACAATGAAGAGAGGGACGACTTGTGCTTTCTACATTACCCCATGTTGCTCTACCAATACTACCTTCTAAATATCTATTGATATATTCTTCTTTGGCCTCTAAAAATGAAAAGAGTATACACAAGGACGATCGAATGTATTCACAATTTTTCTAATACATACAATTTTGCATTTAAATATAGTTCTTGTTCTTGCACTCGTATATCTTCTAAAGTATGCTCTTAATGGGTCTTCCGCCAATAGAAAGAGTGTTTCATTGGAAAAGTTTATATGTAATACAAAATAATAATCTGATTTATAAATCAAATTATTTTTAATAGTATAGGTATAATTCTGTTATCAGTCAATCTAGCTTTAATAGTACAGCCTCAGCCTAGTATGAAGCTAGATGGCATTATATTAGATGTCATGAACATTTTATAATTTAATTAGATTTAGCCCTTACCATCAGGTGTTCTGGTTTCTATATGTTTGGATATGTCTTCCCAGTTTCCAAAACCAAACTGTTCTATGGCATCCAATAATCTTACTTCTTCATTTGCTGACCAAGTACTTCGGCCCAAAAAAATTCCAAATGCTCCAGAATCCTAGAAAAAAATGGATCTAGTATAAAAATATTTTTATATAAAGTGGGACTAAGGCAAGCAATTTGTTACAGATACTCACCATATACTGATAGGAGTGATCATTTTTGTGTGTTCCAATCTCCGCGCCGAGAGAAAAACACTGCGATGATAAAATTACGTGAAAATTTACTACTCATATTGACAATTTAAAATTTGCGCCAAAACTATAAACAAAAATGGCATCGAAGCTACTTTACCTGCAAACAAATATCAAAGTCTATGCATTCCGCGCACTTAACGCGAATGCCTGTAATTTCTTCCTGACAATAAGTACAATTATATTTTGCATATAAATCTGAAAATGACATGATGATATAAACTATAAAACAAACATATATCACGAACGTTGGCAAGCTTCGCTGCACTCACTCACTCACTATTCGCAGCCATTTTTTTAATGCCATAAACAATAAACAATCCAAGAGTTACCAAGAAATAAATCGTCAGTGTTTAAAAACTTTTATATGCATGCAGAAAAATTTTTGCACCCTTTTCTATACAAATTAATAAAATTAAAGGGTCTGTTTTAATTTAGAAAAAACTTTTCACTAAATGCTTATGAAAATATTTACGGTACATATAATTTTTTTTATTTTATCCTGTTTGTTTCTGCTAATCTCGGGGACGGCTACACTGTTTTGACGAGACTTTCACTGGCAGTTAGCTGAGTAATATCCGCGATTGTTGTTGCACTGCAGGTAACATCGTGGGGCTCAGCTACTTTAAAATAAAAAAAACGCATTGTAGGAAATTATCATATTTGTATATGTTATAATTTCCTAACCAAAATGTAGAAACAGTGCAGTGAGCTTATTATTTTAGACATATTGTGCGGCACTAGGAAATATTTTGACCTTTTACCAAAGAAAGAAAATACTTGTAGTGAGAGTTCCAATTAATCTGGATCTGGATACATATGTGTAAAAAATGCAGTGTCCTAGCAGGTGAAATAACATGAATAAAGTTTCATTTCATAAAATTGCTGAAATTTTACCAAGAGGAAATGTAAATTTAAATCGCACTATACTTTTGAAAGAGCAGTCATTTTTTTATTTTCAATATAGGTACTTTCTTTTTGCTGAAAACAACCGAAACCATAGGATAGACTTTCCATAGAGCTATCTATAAAGTCTCGGAATTGGTAACTTCATGGTCTAAGAAATCAGGTCTCGCATTCCGAGAGTTACACAAGCTGACGTCACTATCCAGTGACCACTTTATGGCAACATAGTTCAACATAACACGAAATGAACCAACCAGAACCAGCGATAGCGGTGATGACGTCAACTTGTGTTGTGCTGTGTCTTGGAATGCCATACCTGGCGAAGTATATTGTTATAAAATGGGCAACTGATTTTATTAGATGTAGTAACACTTTTGTGAATGTCAAACTTACAATTGCTCTGTCTGTAGCTGTTCATTATTTTGATAAAATTTATTTTTAATTCCGAGTACTGGTACCCTAAATATTAATTCTGTGTTTATGGAATTGTGAATTTTAACGTTGCTAGCTTATTAGATAGTTTTTATGAGGTAGACAGTTCACATGTGACGCGTTATGTGATATGAACTGTGGACAGCACATAAGTGTGCAATCTGCTTCCGATTAAAATATGAAATCCAGCAAGCGCAGACTTCAGGCTCTCACGGAAGGATCCGATGGAATGCCCAACTACCTTAAAATGGAAGATTCTGAAACATCTATCCCACCAGTGTTTAGGTCTCGCTTACACGAATTGTTTTCACAAATAGAAAAAGAGTTTGACCTTCTGTACACTGAAAATTTAAATCGTAAGTCAACATCACATGTACTTGACATTCTTATTTACATTCTGGATTCGTTGTGTTTTTCACAAACAAGTTTTAATAATTTTCTTGTATAAAATTGATGGAACTATCCTATCTTTCGGAATTTATGATGATTTAAACATTCACAGCTTTTGTGGTATGTTAAATAGTCAATAACTTATTGCATATCTAGTTTCTTGTGATTATTTGGTACTGAGTATACACTATTAATCCTATTATCATTTAAAAATTGTTTTAGTGCAAGAAAAAGTTGATATCCTGAGTGAGAAACTGGAACGAGAGAGTTATGTGGGAGACAAACAGAACTTAGACTATATTGAATTTGATGTGACGGGCAAGAACTCTAAAGTAAAATGTTAGTATGCTTTGTTTATAGAAACACCAAACAAATATGCTATTATGTATATGGTTTTATCTTATCTACCAATATGAATTCTATTGATTTGATTAGGAAAGGTGAGTCATGTGTAAATTTTCAAGTAGTGTGATTTAAATGAATGAAGTGCTGTAAATAAAATACTTTTTTTACATATATAATAACATTTAAGTGTGTGGTGGTGGTTATATTAGTAGTGACTCTCATATAAGTATGTCAAAACTATGTGATCCTTCATTATGTATATTACGTAATCCTATTTTTGAGATTATATCAAAGAGTTCCAAATCTTATGACATAGCAAAATGTGAGTAAATATTTCAATATCTTCTTTTGTAAATTATACAATGGATATAAATGTATTACATTTATAATTTTTTTCAATTATAACTTAGTTTGTCTTACGTGAGTGGTTCTATAGGTAGTTTACTGTCAGCTGAACAACGGATTTAAGATAAATAATTAATTGATAGTACATTGCTGGTAAGAACAAAAAGCATTTGAAAAGAAAGTATATGTGTTATACAGGGTGTATCAGATATTGTAAACAATAGCAGAAGCAGGTTCAGGTTTCATACCTGTAAATAAAACTCACTTTAATGCGAAGATCCCAAACAAGTTACTTTCAAGTATATAATTAACATGTAGTTAATTAATTGAACTGACTTCATTATTGCTTTTCTTTAAACCTAAAACGGGTTTAAAGAAAAGCAATAATCAAATCAGTTCATATTAAAATATCACAAAGCATCAAAATTTTTTAATTATGTTAATTTAAAGGCTAATTAAGTTTTATTATTATATTATCTCTGCTTCCCTCTATGGTCATGTCATATGTGTAATGTATATATTTATAAATTCTTCAATCTTTAACAGTAACTCAAAGCAACTCACAAAAGGTTAAGGCCAGTCATAAACTTCGGGTACAGACCAGCAAGATAGTGTCGAGCTTCAAAGCTCCAACATACAACTGCCAGCTAGTAAGAGAGTTTACAGGACACAAGGATGGTATTTGGGATGTTTCATCTGCCCGACCAGGTCAGGCACTCATTGGGACAGCTTCTGCAGGTAATTATATTTGCTACTAGCTGAACCCCGCGGTGTTACCCGCGGTTATTGTTGTACCGCTAGTAACGCCCCGGGACAAAGTTAGTCTAAAAAAAGTAGCCTAAGTTACTCCCCGGGTCATCAGCTACCTGCCAGTGAAAGTCCCGTCAAAATCCGTCCAGCCGTTCCAGAGATTACCCGGAACAAACAGACAGACAGACAGACAGACAACAATTTTTTAACTACATTTTTGGTATATGTATCGTGTATACATACATATACATTAAGTAAAAAACGGTTATTTTAATATTACAAACAGACACTCCAATTTTATTTATTTGTATAGATGATTCTTCAATACAAATATGACCAAAACCAGACTGGCCTTTAGGGTTATTGAATAATGACCTTTACTGAAACCAGAAGTTGTGGGTTTGATTCCCATCTAGGACAAATATTTATGGGATGAGTATAATCATTTCTTTTGTGTGTGAGTGTAATTTATATGTATGTATTTAGAAGTATTTATGTATATTTGACAGTAGTTTGGCTACCATATGTGGAATGAATTACTATGTAATTAATTTTATTTTTATTTATCCTCTTATTTAAGGATAAAGTTGTGGTAAAATCAAGTACTTATTGAGAATCTCTACAAAACACTACAAATGAATGTGTGATAAACAAATTATTATCTATTTCTTATAATTTTAATGTTTGTAAACAGATGGCTTTTAGGAAGTGTTTCAGTATATTTATAATAATATACAATTACACACTCATATTACTAAAATACAAAAAAAAACTTCCATTTCTACTTAGTTTTTGTGTAATGTATAGCAATTATCCTTATCATTATTTTCCTAACCAATTACTTTTTATCATGCAAACAGATTGTTGTTATATATATCTATGTATAATATCAGTTGTGTTGTGTTACCCATAATACAAGCTCTGCTCAGTTTGCGACTAGATGGCGTTGTGTGTTAAATGTACGAAATTTTATGATTTTATTATTATTTTTTCTAATGAAATCTGTACTAGTATAAAAAAGCTGTAGAGTTTTTTTTTTATTGTGCAAAAATCTTTAAGCTAGAATAAATATGTGTTGAGGAAAGTATAAATCGTTACACGACTACGACTTCGACTTTTATGATTGTAAACATAAATGCTAGTAACCCTGCAATATAAATAAAAATCATTTTTTTATTAAAATAAAAACATTTGACACAAGGAAGAATACATTTTGCAATGGATATTGCTAGACACTATACAGTATGTACAATCTGTTTCAAAAAAATATAGGACTTGCGACATCTTGCTCTTGAAAACGAGAATTTACAATTACCAGACACAAAATCCAGTCCTATTCTTATTTGAAATGCATTGTAAGTGTAAATTCTCATTTTGTTTTTGCTCACCATACAAAACTATCATAATATAAGTTGTTGACAAATCCAGGGCAAGATGACGGATTTCCAATCCTTTTCTTATTTGAAGCGCATTGTATTTCACATAAGGTACTGAGACTGTTGATATTAAAACTATTATTGATTTAGAGTAAAATGTTATATACTACTACACTAGCTAATCCACACAACCTCTTTTGCATCTGTTATTGCCCGTAGCGTAACAATCCATAAGATGATGGGTAATGATACTCCGTGTTATTCTTAATCCTTCATCACACAGAAACTTAACTTACTTAATGTCCTCTTATCCCTTATCAGGGACATAGGGCTCTCAGAAGATCAACCTCGAAATCAGTCCAGCTGTAGCCAATAGTTGCAGCCTCTCTATCGACTAATCACCTCCAAGTATTTTAAGGGTGTCCGCGTCATCACACAGAAAAACAACAATAGTTTATAATGTGGAAGTTAATTTTTCAAACATTTGATTTTCTAGATCACACAGCTTGTGTGTGGAGCGTCGAATGGGGGAAATGTCTACTACAATACACAGGCCACTCGGGGTCTGTTAACTCTATCAGATTCCATCCCAGCAGGGATATAGCACTGACTAGCAGCGGTGACAACACCGCACATGTTTGGCAGGCTGCCGTCAATTGGGACTTACCTGTGAGTAACATTATTATTAAACTGACTACACACTGATGGAAGTCTTCTATTGGTACCTGAAAATACTCTTAATATCAATCATTGTACGTCTATGTCAATGTATGTGCGTACGTCTGCGTGTACGTGTGCGTATGTACGTCAATGTATGTGAATATATGTAGCAAAGAAAAAGTTGAAAAAAGTATTAACTGTAGTTTAGGCGCTATAGTGGAACATACATAGACTGCCAAAACCTTTTCCATTCGACTTCGCTGTAGGTTGTTAAAAAAAGAACCAATTACTTTATTCATGAACAAGTGACAATACATTTCGTACATTTTGTAAATGTTACCATTTGTATACTCGTAGTATATATCTATTGAAAGAATTGAAATACTGTAATGCATTTAGATTTTTCTAGCTAAGATTTTTGGTTATTGAGCATATTGTAACACTGGCAAGAAAGCAAGACTTCTTTCATCAACACTCATAATATTTACCTAAATATTTCGACAGGTTTTTTTATTTAAAATTTGTCAAAAGTCACATTTCCGGAACTTGAATATTCCTTAATAAGTTCACATTAATCATTCTATACATCAAGGTCTTATTGTTTCCTAGGAAGAGAGGAAATTAGATATTCATATAACATGCATATTTTATGAAATTAACATAATTTCAGCCAGTTATACGAGTATAAAAAGTCACAACCTATTTTCTTTGTCCGTAGTAGTTAGATTTTGAAAAAATATTTACGGTAAATGTTATTTATAGTGAGTGTTGAAGAGTTAAAGTTTGATTATTATTCTTAAAATATAAATATTACTTAAATTCATTCGAAATCAGAAAAAGCCTAAGTGTAAAAATTCTTTTAGGTAAGGTAATTCTTTACAGATTTTTCTTACAGACTTTTCTTATCGCAACCGTGGGCGTACCCAGCATTTACGCAGGGGTGGGGCTAAATTAGGAAAATAAGATAAATTATTGTAATTTAATGTACTGTATGTATGTATAATATAATATATGAAGTGAATGAAGTTACTGGAGCAGCCCTTCCACCCCGAGATTTTGGGGTAGATACTGTATGGTTGGCAACAGACTTCTGACTCTTAAGTTGGTTTAATATGTTATGAATACCATTTACAATCAAAACATTTTCTACCAGTCGCCCTCCGGGTGCTGCAGAGTTAAACCTGATAATTAGAAAACTATTTTTAAGTAATATATCCTATAACAGAATAAGCTTTTTAAGCTCCGTGAATACATGATTATTATATAATTTTTCTGACGATACCATTAGTACTAGTCTTAGTTTTCGAATACTAATAGAATTCGCAACACTCGTTGCGATGTATTTATTTAATTCCTTCACAGTCGCCCACACACACGCAGACACCTTTTTCATCGAGAAGCTATAGACTCCTCTATAGTTTCTGCGCGTGCCCGAGGTAGGTATAGCACTTTAATGCATGTATTAGGTCATTTCTCACGAACCTACATACACTATTGTGTAAACTCATCCAAAATTTGGTAATAAAAAATCGTAACTAAGCCACATGCAAAGCAATAAATGAACATGTCGAAACGATAAAGATTTCTTGTTAGGATTGCGGAACACTAATAAAATTAGATTCTCCTAAATGCAAACTAAACTACTAACTGTGGTTATGCTGCTTTAAGTTTATTTTCAAGGTTAACTGAGTTCCTCGTCAGGTGAATGACGCACGAGTGACAAGGCTGTAACATTCTTGTAAATATTTATAGAAACCAGTAGCTTACATACATATGTATGACGTCATACTTTATGGACGACGAAAGACGATATAACTTTATGGAACATCTAAAGATTTTACGGACACACGTGTATTTGATTAAAACCTGTATGCTAATGCTAACTAATTAATGAGCATTGAGCATAACAAAACCGATATTATCATTTGAAATCAATTAATTCAATGTTTCAAGCATTTGATAAAAATTATGGTTGATGAACGTAATCTCAACCGTGTACTGTAAAAGTCCATGTGTTGGGATGTAGTGAAATTTAACATTTCTTTTTACCCGATTACGGCGAAGCCAAAAGGAAAAACAATAGTTTTGGCAGTTAATGTATGTTTGTTTGTATGTTCCACCAAAGCTCCAAAAGTACTGAACCAATTTTAATGAATGCGGTGTCGATAGATACGTAAAAATTACCCGGGTGACAGACTAAATAAATTTAACTAAAAGTTTTTATGAGGTGGGGTTATAATTAGGTAGTAAGTAGTCCAAGGTAGTAGAGTTACGCTGATTTCAGCACGTAGGGGCCGTCTCGACCGGGGTGGTACTACCCTCGCACAGAAGATCAACGTAAAATGACAGCGATCGTGCTGTCGTGTTTCGTTAGTGAGTGCGAGACCGAAGGCCCAAAGCAGAAGCATCACTAGTCCGCCATGGTGAGGGTCACTATGCTGCATTGTCTGCATTCGCAGTATGGTGACCACCACTCTTGGATTCTGTTTATCCATTCCATCAGATAGGGTAAAGTCATTTAGGCAGGACCAAACCTGAAATAAAAGGATTTTAATTTTTTTCTGTAGACTTATTATAAGAAACGAATTATTATAAGTCCCGTCTGATTAAAGTTAAATTATAAAATCTATTCTACAATAATTTTTGATATGGTTGATTCCAGCGAGGTCAATCCTCAGAAGAAGAATTGGAAGGCGGAGGTGAAGAGAGTCTCGGGGAGGGCGGCGACAGGCCCGAGGTCCTTCGTACTCCTCTCACCGAACTCTTGGGTCACCAAGGAGTAGTAGTGGCTGCTGATTGGCTCACTGGAGGTGACCACGTGATAACGGCCTCATGGGACAGAACAGCGAACTTGTACGATGTTGAGACTGGCGACTGTTTGCAAGTTCTTACAGGTATGTGTATATTAGGTTATATTTAGTTTGTGGTAGATTTTGTCATAATTATGTTGTCAGTTGGACAACATATTTTATAATAAGACTAGCTGAACCCCGCGGTGTTCCCCGCGGTCATTGTTGGACCGCGAGTAACGCCGCGGGGCCAAGTTAGTCTAAAAAGTAGCCTAAGTTACTCCCTGGATCATCAGCTACCTGACAGTGAAATTCCCGTCGAAATCCGTCCAGCCGTTCCCAAGATTACCCGGAACAAACAGACAGACAGACAGACAAAAAATTTTAACGATATTTTTGGTATGTGTACCGTGTATATATACACAGTACACATATGTATTGAGTAAAAAGCGGTTATTTTAATATTACAAACAGACACTCCAATTTTATTTATTTGCATAGATAATTCAGTAGCGTAGTGTTATAATGTGATGTAATCAAATAATAATAACGATAATTTCCTGCTTTTTCTGCATCACCCGTTGATTCAGACAATCATTGAATGATGCAGAGAAGTCAGTAGAGAATATTGTTGGTATTAAATCCGCCAATGTATCAAAAATGTATTAGTTTTAAATATTAAATTAATAAAATTAAAAAATGACTTTTTTTTGAGAAAGCTTAAGCGTATTTGTCGATCTAACAATTGGTATATATTTTAAAATTTGAGGACTGTGAGGTAAGGTTTTTAGGAAGATTGTGAGTGCATGAAATTTACATTAAGCTACTAGTTATCAATTGTTAACGTAACTTATACTTACTTTTGTGCAAGCATTTCTACCAATAGTTGAATAAGAATTGAGAGATTTAAAACAATGTTTTCTTCTTATAGGTCATGACCACGAACTGACGCATGCATCAGCTCACCACGCATCCAGATTGGTGGTGACGGCGTCACGTGACACAACCTTCCGTCTTTGGGACTTTCGTGAGCCGATACACTCCGTCTCAGTGTTTCAGGGACACACTGAGTAAGTTGTGTATTCAATTATTCAGTACTAGCCGACTCACGTAACCTCGTTTGCGTCTCCTATTGTCCGTAGCGTGATAATTTTCCCCCGTTTTTGTAACATACTTCATTGTTGCTCCGCTTCTGTTGATCTTAGCGTGATGATATATAGCCAATAGCCTTCCTCGATAAATGGGCTATCTAACACTGAAATAATTTTTCAAATCGGACCAGCGGTTCCTGAGATTAGCGTGTTCAAACAAACAAACTCTTGAGCTTTATATATTAGTATAGATTCCAGCGATACGCTAATGCCCGTTTAATCAATAGTAATCGGACGAAATACTACTCAATAGGACGAAATAAATCTATTTATAATTTTTAGACAGTCTAACCTTTGCTTTTTTGCATTTACGGTATAAGATCTTAATAGACAGTACTCCATCAGTGACATTCCTAATTATATTGAGTGCCTCGCTGGTGTAGCGATTAGTGTATGCGACTGCCGATCAAGAGGTATTGATTTCGATTCTCGGGTCCGGCCAAATGTGTCGTTGCGTTTTTCTCATAAGAAATTCTTAATAATAGCACCGGAGTATGGAAGTTTGGCGGTGTTTCGCGCCGTTTTATGTAGCTTAGTAATATTTTAGGGACTTAAATAGAATATCTCTCCTCGTTGCATAGCTTTATCAACTTAAAATATTTAGTGTTTTAAGTATTAAATTAAATTATTATTTATAAAAATATTTCTTATTATTCTTTAGGAGTGTAACATCAGCAGTATTCACACGCGAAGATAAGGTTGTGTCCGGATCTGACGACCGTTCTGTAAAGGTAAGTTTCTGTTCATAATTCGACTCGCATATTCTAATTTTGTAATACAAACATTTACAGTTATTAAACCATTAGATTTTGCCCGCGGCTCCACCCGCGTATATGTGGGATATCGCAGTAATCATTTCTAGTTAATAATAATCCATGGCCTATGACAATCATAAATATTGTGGCTGTCTATTGGTAAAAGTATTTTAATAGGTGTATAAAACTTTTGCAAATTGTCTGAATTGAAAACTAAACATAACCGCTTAAAATATTTCTTGAACCAAGTTTGATCATCGATTTTGGAATAATAATAATAACAATTTTTATTGTTTTAATTGACCTTTTCCAATTGCCTTAGAGCTAAAGATTACAAAGTTTAAGATAAAGGTCACACAATTAGACTAACCCTAACTCCCAAACTAAATATTCCTGTGACTTGAGAGTTAGTGTAAGGTGTAAAATTATGCTATGTTTTAAGGTATGGGACGTTCGAAACATGCGCTCAGCACTAGCCACAATTAGATCTGATTCCTCGGTGAACCGCGTAGGAGTGAGCGGTAACGGTCTGATTGCCATCCCACACGACAACCGGCAGGTCCGTATATTCGATCTGCAAGGGCAAAGGCTTGCTCGTCTGCCTAGGTCCAGTCGACAGGTAAGTCCAGATTGGATTTAATATATTTCTCAATATGAATTTTCATGTGTTCATGTATTGACTGCGTGTGTATATGTGTGCGTACAACACGCGTGTACTAGTACTGTAAAAGTTTATGGTTTTTGTTGAGATAAATTGTAGTTAACTAATTTATATAATGATTGAAAATCATATGATATGTGAATTAATAGTATTGATCGTTAAATATAAAATGGTGATCACTGTGATCTAAGACAACGCAAAATCTATACTAATATTATTAAGCTGAAGAGTTTGTTTGTTTGTTTGAATGCGCTAATCTCAGGAATAGCGAGTCCTATTTGAAAAATTCTTTCAATGTTGGATAGTACATTTATCGAGGAAGGCTATAGGCTGTATATCATCACGCTAAGACCAATAGGAGCGGAGGTTGCGTGGGTCAGCTAGTTATGCTTAAATGAATCCCTAGAATTGCAACAATAATGCATTGAAAATATAACACAAATAGTCTTGGGACAATTAAAAAAAAAAAAACATGTTCTGCTCGCAGGGCCACAGACGCATGGTCACGTCAGTAGCGTGGGCTGACGACATATCGTACAATATTAACTTCTTCAGCTGTGGCTTCGACCGCCGCATCCTAGGCTGGTCCATACAGCCCTCCAAAGAGAACTAAACAAGACTTACAGGTATATCTCCGTTCATTCACTAATATAACATTTTATTAATAGAGTATCGAATTATTGTCAACCAATTAAAGACCTTAGGCATTAAAACTTAAGGTCGAAAGTGTTGATAAATATATAATAGGTTGAGAGTTATTGTCGTAAAAATTATTTATTCACTAATGTATTAAGACGTAAAAATATCATTTCTATGTAAGAAATTTATATTAAGTGTTTGTGTATCAAAATTTATATCTACTGTTTATATCCTCAATATTTATTAGTGGTTCTGGACAACTATTGCTTGCACATTCCTCTGGCAAATGAAAAAATCCTTATTACTTTGTATGTTATCTATATCCTTTGACCTCATAAGCTACTTTCTCCTGGAGTATACTTATTAATTTTATATCATACAGACTGTATAAAGTATTCCACAGAATCATTGAACTTGTTAATTCCAGTACAATTTATTCGGTTGTGGGAATCATAGATTTAACAACTACTAGACACAACCCCATTTTCATAAGCGAAATAACTCTGAGCAACGGTTCTGTTTTATTTTCAACTTTAAACTAACAGTCCTAAAGTTAAAAATAATTCAGAAATGTGTGAAAGTTAATAATGTCAATGTGAAAATAGCTTATGAGTTTTATAAAAGTGAGAAATAAAACAACAGATTTTATACTTTTAAGACAAGTTTTGTTGGGAAAAATGTGAAATGCAATTACTTGTATGTAATATTTTAATATCTATTGCCTTTATTATATGTCAGGATACTTTGCTATCTAACATTTAATTTAAAGATAATCCATATTTTCCTTGTTGTTTCAATGCTGAAAATATATAAAATACTGCTTTATTCTTATTATTTTAAAGCACAAATGTTTAGCAAATAATTGTATGATATTTTTAGACATTCGCACTTAGGCTACTTTGAATAAAGCAGGCTGATTGCCAGCATGTTTGAAACGTTTTCATTTTCAAAATAGTAGTCCTTAAAAACGCCCATCTCGTCACCATATTCTAGTGTTTGAGCTGGGAAGAAGCACAAGGTGGTACAATGTCCCAGGAACCAAAAAAACAGTCATAAGAACTGCCAACAGAAGTAAAAACTCAAAACTATAAATAAACAGTTATTTAAATTCGCCTGATGACTCTTTGCTGTTGAAATAAAATGCGTAATAAAAAGTAATTAAAGCTCATCGAAAGCGTTCGGTGACGATGACGCGAGTTCATGATTTTTGTTCACCCAAGAAGTTTTCAATGCTCCTAAAGAAGTTTTACCTTCAAAAACAAAAATAATTTCTATTACTTACGAACTTTTGCATCAAAGAATCTTTGGTATTGTATAAACTAATGAAAAAAAAAAGTTTATTCAATAATCCCTATATGACACATCGTTACGATCAATCGTGCTTTTGAGCACACCTAGAATTATGATCGTCTTCAAAAGTCTTTTAAAACAGACACATTTCTGAATGAAACTCATAGGTAATTTTTGTTTTATTTCTACTTGATTACTTTGTTGTGTCCTCGGTGTGTTGATATCCATGAGAGTTTCTATAAAACTACAGAAAAGCGAGGGGGGCTATTAGTCTTAGTAACCTTTCTTTGCCTGCCTGTTCAAAGCTGCCGATGTGCAAAGGTCTTTAATTGTTGTTGTTTTTTTTATATTTAGTTTTAACTTTGTCTATAGAGTGACGGTGTATTAACAATGGTTGTTGGTAATATGTAACCATATTTTAACGTATTTAAGTAAAGGGCCAAGGATATAGTTAGTTTGACTCATTAACTTTGGTTTTAGGAGATATTTTTATTGATCTTTTTAAGCCTCGAAGTATTAGGTTCGTGTATTTTTTGTTAACATAGTTTTGTGCAATAACCCACCTTGTAGTAGTTTGTTTTTCAACCCTGGCAACATAGAGCATACACATTATCTTATTTTTATGTTTTGTTTATGATTATAACTAAAAAGCCCCTGTATTTACACATTTGATTGTGATCTAAAAAATTGAGTTACTTTTCGTTTTGATCAAGTTGTATTTGTAAGCGTAAAAGGCACAATTACATTGGTAAAGTGATAAAAATTATATTAACGGTGTAAAGTACCTTGTTTCAATAGTTTATTGTTAAGTATGTAAATTGTTATTCAGTGGAAAAAAAAACATTTGATTCGCACAAGAATTGTTTAAATTGACCATAGAGTGTATTAAAAAAATATATATGGTGTATATTGAGACTATACCTATAGGAAATAGTGGCAATGATATTGGTTCTACATATCCATAATAATAGAAGCAGACTCACTGCTACTTTCCTCTTGAAACTTAGCGGCAAATAATATGCAACGATTATGGGTTAATCGATTGACGACACCGTTTCTTTTGCATCTATAAAGGTATCGAGATGTCTTATAAAAGACTGTATTAAACTATACAGTTATCTAATTGATATCTTATTAGCTTTTGCCCGCAGGTTCAACCACGTGTGTTTCGGTTATCGCGGTAAAGAGCAGCCTATATCCTTCCTCAGAAATCAAAATAACTACATGCCAAATTTTATTAAAATCCTTAGAGTGGTTAAGCCGTGAAAGCATGACAGACAGACAGAGTTACTTTGCAATTTATCTATTTGTGTGGTTGATTAAAATAACGTATTTCACTGTATCTAAGTAACTAGTTCTGCTTGTCACATTATGTAAATGAATGTTCTTTTGATTTGTATACGCCTATAAAACTCAAAAAGTATTGCACTGTACCAAATCTTTCAAACACGGGCGTAGCCAAGTTTTAGTCCCTTTCGTTCAAGATAATAAAATGACTATTGTCCCTTTATTATTATGAAAAAAATGAGAGGTGTAAAATATATCAATAGTGTAGAAACATTTCCGGGAGGGGGGGAGGTTGAACACCCCGAAACTCCGCCCTAACTACGCCTATGGCTTCAGAGTTGGTTTTATCAGTTTTTTGCGTTAGTATAAAGATGTTTTCGTAACTGTATCCAATGGTAATACTACATATCTTTAGGTATACTGATGTAATAATGTTGAAAAGAAACAGTAACATATTAGCGATAACAATATAAACCAAAGATTAAAACTGTCTTAAAGAATATATAGATGGTTCAGTGGTAGCGTACGCGACTGTAATGCTTAACGTCTCGAGATCGATGTTCAAATGTTTGTATAATCTGCAAAGATTTGTTTCGGAGTTTGAGTATTTTATTTGTATAAAATGTATATGTTTACAAAAAAAAATATATGTTTATATCAGTTGTCTAGTACCCATAACACAAGCTGTGCTTAGTTTGGGACAAGATGGCGTTGTGTATCAGATTCCTAGGTGCAATTAATTGATCTAATGGTAGCTAGTAGCTATTATCTACAAAGTCGCGGAATGTTCCTCTCTCCAGTAGTTAATACGTAAGTCAAAAGTCTTACAATGACTCAGTAGGAGGTTTTCGAATGAAGAAATTACAAACTCTAATGTCTTTGCTTGCCTTCATTTTCTAGATTTTTTATTAGGACTTATATCCTTATAAATCCACTAGATATTAACATGACAAAAAAGCAGTTCTGTAAAAGGCAATGTCAATTTTTTTTTTAATGATAATGGTTCTACTGCGATATTATAATAAAATAGGGAAGACATACGGCTGCCTGTAAGCGGAAACGTCTAACGGTTAAAAGGAGAGAGAAGATCGCGGTACCCCATCTGTCTTTCTCTACTGACGCATGCGCAGTACAGGACTAATGACGGTAATTCAATCACAACGATTAACTGCTTTTCCGCGCTAACTGCGGATACGCGAGTGGAGATAGATAGGTATCGCGATGGTATCTCTCCTTCTAACCGATGGACGGCTGGAGCCCTGGCTCCTCTACTCTATCTATAATAGCCCTATGGCTATTACTAGGATATATTAAGGAATTACTTACACAAAAAATGTACTTAAAAACATAACGATTATGTTCATTATAACCAAATGTGCGTCTCTGACACTATGGGCCAGCGCACACGAAGAAAAATGGCGAAAAAATGTGCGCAACGCACTCTTATTTGCACAGCTATAAGGTTGACGTGCACAGACGAATTGCAACCTGACATTTTCTTCCCTATTGTCCATCGTCTGCGCAGGTCTTAAGTCGTATATCAGCGTTTGTTTTGAATCTTGCAAACTGTGTTTTTCTCATTTTGGATTTTAAAATATCACTAGCTGCAAGGGCAAACGTCAACGGCAAAAATGTGGTATGAAAAATAGATGTTAGCCGATTCTCGGACCTACTAAATATGCATATAAAATTTCATCAAATTCGGTCAAGCCGTTTCGGGGGAGTATGGCAACTAACACTGTGACACGAGAATTATATATATAAGATTTTAATATTGTACTTTTACGAAAGTTGTAACGTGCGTTACGAAACTGTACTAATGTGACAATACATTTGTTAAATGTTCATTATTATAACCAACCTACAGTAGAAGAACTTCGAGATTCGACTAATATTGTTAGATACGGCATTAGTGGTCTTCTCGCTTTCCTCATCAATTTAATTGTCGTCTCTCACCTCGTCCCACGTACCACGTATAAAATATTTCTTATCTCTTCTTGTGTATAATAATAGAATAATCAGCTGAATCTATACAAATAAATAAAATTGGTATGTCTTTTTGTAATATTAAAATAACCGCTTTTAAGTAAATGCATATGCATGTATACAATATATATGTACTTAAATTATTATTTTTTGAATTTTGTCTGTCTGATGGTTCTGTTCTCCCTGGATCATCAGCTCAAAGTCGGTCCGGCCGTTCCAGAGATTACCCGGAACAAATAGACAAAAATTGAAAAAAATACATGTACCGTGTACGTGTACATACATAATCAACAGTTCGTGTTCCGAAATAGCTTTGAACACTTCTTAAACAGCACTGGCAGCTGATGTTGTGTATATTAATCACTAACATGGGCATTAATATATTTATATTGGCATGCAGGATCGCTCAATTTGGCATTATACATATATGAGCCAACCTCTTTGTTAACTCTGGCTGATTTCACACAAACATATTCCTGAAAGATTGCCAATTACATACTAATTTTCCATTTGTCACCAATATACATAGAAGGACTTGAAACTCAACACAGTGGACAAAAACTTGTATTAAACAATTAGCATTTAACCAAATAAAATCATCAGTAGTGTATAAAGATTGATTATCTTCATTGTAAACGTAGTTCTTTTAAAGCCATGCTTGCATGTAGCCACTCATAACACATAACAATATCATGTAAATATGTTACACAATTATACAAGGACATTTTAGTTGTGAGATACAAATACATTAATTCATACAACGGCGTAAACTGACAAATCACACTTGCTTGTCGGTGTTCGCCTCAGGCGGGCCTTTTGATCAAGGTGACAGTATCTAAGCGAATGGAGTATATACATACATTTGCATTTAGTAAAAAGCGGTTATTTTAATATTACAAACAGACACTCCAATTTTATTTATTTGTATAGTATACGTATATTTTCATTCGTTACATAGCAGTATAGTAATCTATACTAATATTATAAAGCTGTAGAGTTTGTTTGTTTGAACGCGCTAATCTAAGGAACCGTTGGTCTGACTTGAAAAAAATATTTCAGTGTTGGATAGTACATATATCGAGGAAGGCTATATATCATCACGCTAAGACCAATAGGAGCGGACCACCAATATAAAATGTTTCAAAAACGGGGGAAAATTATCACGCTACGGTCAATAGGAGACGCAAACAAGGTTGCGTGGGTCAGCTAGTACGTTATAAATATAAAACATTCACATTTAAAATGTACCTCGTAAGTTCTAAAATGACACTAAAAACAACTGACACAGAGATCAAACTCGTCATATCTAGTATCATATGAGAATCTTGTCCCCATGCATATATCTAAAAACTTTTTAAGCGAACGAAACCATGCGAAAGACACGGTTGTTGATCTGATTTCAACCGATTCGCAATCTAAAGAAGTATGTTTATAAATAAGATTGATATCATTGAAACGGTCCGAAATGTAAATAATAGTAGGTAATGTTTAAATTTTTATTCTGCTAATTATTATTTGCCCACTACTTTTGTTTTTTAAATGAACAGAATTCATCTGGTATAGAGGGGTTGTGCCAAATTCGTTTGTCGTAACACTAGGAAATGAGAGTTGAATACACTGAGCATAATCTTAAAGGGCAAGTTTATATTTGTATTAAAAAACTCTGTTTCATGTTTCTGGAGAAAGAATTCTCTAGAAATCTAAAAATCTTTCTCGGATATATCATTTACTACTAATCTGGTGATGTCAAACACTGTCTGGCATTTAGTATAACGTACTTTATGGCCAGTTTCACTAATTACTGATAAAGTCCCTAATAGACTAATGTTTACTTATCTGACAAAGAACTACAGATTTTGGTCTAACAAGCCTAGACAAATATGTTAGATAATACACATATTTATCAAAGAGTTATCTGTTATGTAGTTTTAAACGGCAGATAACCATCCGAATCAGTTTATCAGGAACTGGTGAATTAGCTCTATGTGTCTAACTGTTTTTCTAAGAGCAAATATCATTACTTGTATGTATTATTTTGTTCTACTTGTCGTGGTACTACCGTCATTGTTCTAACATAAGAGTAAACAACTGGGTATCCAGAAATGTTGGTGAATACTATTTGATGTACATTCTAGAATTAAACTCACTTGTACTTATTCCAATATTATAATTTGACTTTAATCCTGTTCAGTTTCGGCCTTTGGCATTATCAAAGATTATAGGAGTATTAAATATCAAATGGAATAAGTACAAGTGAGTTTAATTAAATATCTCGTACTTACTATTTGATGTGTTAGTAAATGGTTAAATAGAAAAGACGTGTGGCACTCGGCGACTGCCGCGGTAAAGCTATTGCATAGCATTTTTTATCAACTTATGCAATTATAATTATTTATCTATTTTATGATTACGTGTTCGTCCAATTTCGGAGCAGCTCGTCTCGATTCGTGCGAGCTTCGTAGAGTCGTACCATGAAGTAAATACAAAGAGGAGGTGCCCTAACGCCGAAACTCTAAGCAGGCATGAAGGATTACGCATGTGCAGTAACGCCGATACAACCAATGCCACCAAGAGGCGAGTTGCTGAACTAAAGAGACAAGCGTGATATTTCAAAAAAGTCATTAAAAGTTCTGCTATTCATCGATAGATGGCAAAACTAAAAAGTATTACCGCTGTACCGGTCGGAGTGGGGCTGTTAGGTTATTTTCGTAACGGAATTTCTAGATTCGGTCTCCACGCTCAAGGCCCGTGATAGAAGCTATGCAATAGCTTAACAAAATACTTTTATGTTTATGCTCTGTGCTTAAACCAAATGGCACAATATCTAATATTTAAATCTTATTCTTTACTGTTACCTAAATTTTAATTTAGCTTATTTCTAGTCGACTAGTGCACTTTTATGTAAGTTTATATATAAGTTGCTGAAATTTTTCGTGTTAATATGTGTATTGTGATGTCTATAGATACTCAACATTAAATCAAGGAGCATAATATGAGTATTACTAATTTTGTATAATTCTAAAGTTATCAGTTGTTAAAAGAATCGTCTTTAAATGATCTGAATATTTTTGTTATGCCAATTATGGTATGAATACATAATATATAATAAACTAATTGTTTTATTTCATCTTTACTAGATGACCCGGTGAACTTAATATCACCAATTAGATTTCTATAGAATGTGAAAACAAATTGAATGCACCTATAACAGTGGCGTAGCGAGGGGGGGGGGGATTGGTCCGCCCCGGGCTGCACAATTTACGCACGTTACGGCTGGACTCGCATCTGGCACAACTCGAGGTAGAACTTGAGATGATTAGATGGCATATCTTAGGGTTATGTGGAGTCCGAAGAGACGGGGAGGACACCATAACACCGGCTACTCGGCGGAAGATCTCATTAGCCCAGGGCGCCTTATAAAAAAAAATTAAAAAAACAATATGTGTGTGTATGTATGGGAGCCCTAAGGAACTCTTCAATTAAAACACCTTCGCCTCAGTAAAACATAGATATATTACAAAAATCATAGTATCACAACTCGAACAGTTAACCAAAAGTAAAAAGTCTCAGTAAAAGTAAAAGTCCGTTCTCTCGCTATTACACCCTCTTTTAAAGCTTTTTTCGTTTAACAGTCTGGAACGAAACCCCCTCCTGCTTCGACGCCAAAGCTATATACAACATCTCACTGTCATCTTGGATTCAATACGACTAAATTAAAGCGTACTGTATCGGGTACAATCTAGTATTCAATTGGAGCTATAATTGAGACAGGATTATATCCAGAGTTAAATTGCAGAAAGTAGTGCCATCTAGTGCATCCATGGTGGACCAGACAGCAAACCACTTTACCACGCGCTGCACTTAGTTACAATTAGAAATATAGTGAGAGAGAGGGCGCTGAAAACAAATTCTGCAAGAGTAATTCTTAAATTTATTGTAAATAAAAAAAAATGTTACACCACCCCCTTCCTCACAGTATTCAGAACAGTGCCCAAAGAAATTAAATAAATCGTGATGACCACACTAGTGGCGAGCAACACAATGAACACAAGAACTAAAACTCAAGTTTCATTATAAATAAACAAAGTTACAAGAGAAATACTAATATCACAGAGATATCACCCCATTGTCTCCACACCTTAAATCACTGTATGCTACTCACATATGTGAATAACATAGAGTGGGAAGGTGTGTGACGAAGAGGAACCGCTCGACGCGAAGTGTGCAAGCTCACGATCGAACAATCGACTTAAAGACAGAACTGATACAATGAGGAGAAGGAACAGGTGGCTCCTCTTCACTATACTTCAGAATGTCCTTAATATGATAGACTCCCAGATTCTTACCATCCAAATCCGACAATTCATAGACCAAAGGCGAGCGTTTTGCGGTTACCTACTATGCATTTTAAAAATTTAGGTGCCAACTTGGACGTAAAGTTCTTATCCTTGTTAGATAGGTAATGTGTTTTCTTGTAAACAACCTGTCCCACTTTCAATTCCACATGCCTTTTTCTGAGATTGTAGTACTTTTCGTTACGCCGGTGGGCAACATCTAAGTGTTTGCTCACCTGGTCGTATATACGATGAAGTTCCTTCAACCTCTCGCCGAAGGACACAGGACTGTCAATGGAGACAGAGTTAGGATGGGAAGGAATCTCCTCCTGTATATAAAGAACACCATCCCCTATGAATTCCCTAACGTGAACAAGAAAATATGGACAAACGAGTGGCTTCGCTTACCGCAGTGTTCAAGGCACACTGGAGTTCCACGAGGTTCTCGTCCCATTTCTTGTGGTGTGACTTCACATAGCAGGAAATTCCCTGCACCACATTGCGAATGGCACGCTCTGCCTGGTTGGTTTGCGCGTGATATCTGAGATTATAATAAATGTTGGGCACATTATATTTAACCAACAAGTCTATAATTGGTTTACTAACGAACTGAGGGCCATTATCCATATAATGGTTTTACAAACTCCATGGACTAAGACAACATTCTTCTCGATTAATCTCGCGACAGCAATGCCTGTACCTAGCTATCCGTATAGGACACAACATGACATATTTACTAAAATAGTCCGAGACCACGATTAAATGAACGTTTCCATTGCTGGAAGTAGGAAATGGACCCAACAGGTCATAAGAGATGGCTTCAAAAGGTTTAGATACACGTTTTGGATTCCCCATTAGGCCAGGACGGGCAGTGTTTACAGGTTTGTACTGCTTACAAGTTTCACACTTGCCCACATATTCTCTAACGCTCTCATCTTACATACATCTTAGGCCAGTAATAGTTAAGGGCCAAGCGTTTGTGGGTTTTCCAAACACCTCCATGGGCACTCATGACGTGGTCATGGTACTTGGTGAGCAGGGATAGCCTGTCCTCCAGTGGCACCACCAGCTTCTAACTAAAATCAGAAGTTAGAGTATTTATTTTTTGATAACCTATATAAAGAGTCTTTCGGGACAGCTGTGGTGCTTGCTTGCTGACCCGTGGGGTTTGTATATAAACTGGCCCTACAAGTAATGCCAGCTGGCTGAGAGCGTAGGTACTTGGATAGGTATGTGGCCGGCCCAGCTGTTTAGCCTTCGTACCGTAGCCTTAATACCAGGGAGAGGTTTTGGGTTACTATTCTAACTGGCCCAGCTATTAGCCTTCGTACCGTAGTTAGGATAGTAGTGAAACTCGGAGAGGTTACGACTCATCTGTCTTTATTTTACAAAATGCACCTTAATATATATACAAATTTGTCAGACTAGCCACAGTAGTTCTGTAGAACTCGGATGCACGCGTGAGTGAAAGAGCGATACGCGTGAGTGAGATAGCACCAGCGGTAGCCTACGTAAATACGTGCACGCGCTGAGGTTCATTTCACAATTTATTAGCAAGCGGGGAGAGAGGACGTATGCAAGCTTCGTCGGCGCGACATGACGGCGATTGTCGCCACAAGTCATTCCGTATGTCAAAGTTGGGGAAATTACGAGGATTCTTCTTCACACTGTTTAGAGTGTGGAGATACTAAGAATCCTTGGACGCTGGTGCCTATCGTAATCTGTATTCGCGACAGAGCATCGGGTACAACATGATCTTTACCTTTTCTATGCTCAATGTCGAAGTCAAACTGACTCAATCTCATGCTGCAGTTGGATTCTTCAGCTTGTGGAACCATAATAGCGAGGCGTGGTCTGTAACCACGGTGCATTTCTGGCCTTCCACGTACTGCCTGAATTGTTCCAACGCAAAGATTACCGCCAGAAGTTCTCAGTGGCACTGTAGTTGACCTCACTTTTGTTGAGAGAACGACTGCAATATGCGACAGGGTGCTCCACTCACTCATGTGTCTGCGTGAGGACAGCAGCCACAAAGAAGGATGACGCATCACTGAGAATTCTAAAAGATAAAGTATAGTCAGGCATTTTCAAAATAGGAGCGGTGACCAAAGCAGCTTTCAAGAGGTTGAAAGACTCTTCAGCTTCACGCGTCCACTCAAATGATACATTTTCAGAAGTTAATTTACATAAAGGATTACTAATTTTAGAAAAGTTGTTGACGAAACGCCGATAACACCCAGCCATGCCCAGGAATCGCTTCACCTCCTTAGTATTGAATGGTGTAGGATAGTTGAGAATAACTTCACCTTTACTGGGTCAGTCCGCAGGCCATGCTTGTCAACATAGTACCTGAGGTATTTCAGTTCGTTACGACAGAAATGTGATTTTTGCATCTGCAATGCAATCTGCCAATAAGCAGCACTTAAATCGATAGACGTTAAATACTTAGCATTATTGAGATGGTCTAGTATTTGATTTATATATGGTAACGGATACGCATCGCGTTTTCGAGAATCAAGACACAATCTTAGGTCACCATTCGCTTTCTCCGCCATCACCACAGGCGAGTTCCACGCGGACTGAGACGGGGTCACTACTCCCATCTCCAACATCCGGTCCAGTTCCTCTTCCAAGGTCTTTTGTTTAAGGGGATAGAACGGATAGTACCGTTGCTTGATTGGTCTGCTGTCGCCCGTATCTATGACATGGTGCACAAGAGATGTACGGCCTAAACCTACCCTATCAGTGTTGATCGTATCAAACTTATCAATAATGCTATTTAAAATACGCTTCTTATCAGCGGTCAAATTGTTGTAATCCTCTAGACCACGGTTGAGAGCCAGTGACTCCACAGGATTACACTCGTTAAAGTTGGAGAGATTGATATTTTGAGAGATCAATCTATTCCCCAAATGAAACTGTTGCCAGAAGTCTACACCAAATATCATGACAGTAGTAATTTCTGGAACAACATAGAACTTAATAACTCTGACAGCAGAGTTATATTCAATAGGAAGAGAAATACAGCCCAGACAAGGCAGATATGAGCCGTCTGCTGTAGTTATACTAAAGTTAGGGCTTATGCTTTCAGGCTCGAACCCTAATTCAAAAAAAATGTGGTGCGCTCCCTTACCTAAAACAGAGCAGGCTGCACCCGAATCAAGCAAACCTAGAACATTTAAGTTCAGGATCTTAACCACTAAATACGGTCTAATATCATTATCCCGTTTAGTAAACAGGACCCTATCAGAGAAGTCATCAGACAAAGGGCAGTTACGAAAAAAATTAATAACTACTGATTCTTGCTTCTTAAAACCATAAAACAACCAAAGTTTTAAGTTGTTACATATAATACCGTACTGTATGTTACGTACACATTAACTCAGGTCACGCTGTCTTCGGGCTCTTCGGCTCTATTTACTCGTTTAGCATACATTACCTTAGAGCATATATATACCTGGAGGGGCAGCCGAACGGGTGGAAAGCGTGGTTTAAAGGGCCAGAACCAAGAGTCATAAAATCAGGTTATTAAAAAAAATCTAGTTTTAGTGAAGTGAACTTAACACAGAAATTTGAATCCTTCCTTCATAAAGTGTGATAATGGTGGTGAAATAATGGTTTTAGTGACTGGTGGGTTTTTCTAGTGTTTTTAAAAATTTAGTATTCTGTAAAAGAACTGTGATTAATTGATCAATCAGCCATTAACTCACTTATCTACAAATATTTCTCAATTCGATTGTTTGCGGATAACTTCGTCGCTTATGAACCGATTGTTTTGTAGTGATTTTATTTTAGTTTTTTTATTGACACACAAAAAAACATCTACATTAAATGTGAATTCTTGGGCCTCTGAACTAGTGTAAACTGTATTTCAGGGACCACACGTACATGCAACCCACTCCTCGGCCACGTGGTGGTAGAGGAGTTGCGGCTGAGGTCGTGGTGACTGCTGGGGCGGCAGGGACTGTCGAGGATTCCGCCCCCGTCACGGTGGCCGTACTGCTAGCGGTGACCGCCGTGCCGCTAGTGGTTGCCGTGGTGGCCGTACTGCTAGCGGTGACCGCCGTGCCGGTAGTGGTGGCCGTGGTGGTGGCGGTGCTGGTCGTGGTGGTGGCGGTGCTGGTCGTGGTGGTCGTGCTCGTCGTGGTCGCAGTGCAAGGGGAAGAGAGAGCGTGGCGAGCCGTGCCTTGCAAAGGCCAGGCCCTCGTACTATTAATGAGAGAGCTTGCTTTTATGTAATGATTTATTTAGTATTTTTTTTTGTATATCAATATCTTCCGGTTTAACAGCTGTCAAAGAGATTGCGTTTTTCTGTTGGTGTGGTTACTTTATTAAAAATTTTCACGAAAACACAAGCCTCAAATAACAGTGCCACCGCATCGTGTTCACCAAGTGTTGGATCGAAGTTCCAAGATACAGATTACGGGAATAACGTCGAATGACGAACAAAAACACGAAAAACCATTATTGCTAAGGTAACATACCTACAAAGAACTTCTCCTTCACCTAAACAAGAGGAAAAACAGAGAAGCGATGGCAACATAAAAACGCCGAACTCCAAATTCAGTAAGATAAATGCATTTGACTTGCTTAAGAAAACCAAAGACTAGCAATTAAAATCCGGAGCCACAACAAAATATAAAAACTACACAAAAAAAGACAACAACGTCCCCAACCCGGCTGGTCTCCGTGGGGATTACGACCACTACCCTCCAACTCGGACAGAAAATAACTTGCAAATAGGTACATACAACATGAGATCACTTGCATCAACAGAAAAGTTTATTGAGCAAATTTTTTTTTTTATCCTTTGCTGTGCCAAAATGAAAAAATTATAAAGTGAAAAATATCAAAGGAATCAAGAAACATGTTTTCGACGTATTCTTTATACAGAAGTAATTAAAATAGTAATATAGGTTTAATTACCTTTAAACAGATTCAGCTTGTTATAAAGCTGTCTTTTAGAAGTAATTTTGATATAAGCGGTTTCTTTTTTACAAATATAATGTAATCTTACATTAATGATTTTTCTACAATTAGTTTAATTAGGCTTATTTTATGGTTGTGTTCGTTTCCCTTAGAAAACAAATCCTTTTCAATATATGCGTTTAAAACATTTACACATATAAAGTTTTTGTCATACTTTTTTTGCATTGATTTGCCATCACTCATGCGAAGACAGTTGCGTATAACACGTTTGGTTTTCATGCATATGTCAAACACATCGTTTAAAGCATAACATAAACCACCCATGTCTCTTACATCTATTAATTTCGCCATCTATTAATTTATTTAATCTATTATTAAGCCTTTGCGCATTTCCAGTTATGTCCAATCTGTCAAAATGAATCGAACATATTCTAGAATTTTTATAAGGGTTGTATATTTCTTCTCCTCTTTCTTTCAATAGATACCCACTCTGCACAGCGAAATGGGTCACTAGGAAATCTACAAACAAAAATAACATTATAAAATAATAACACTACTCCATGCATTCCCTGTTCAAGAATAGGTGATGTTTGATACAATAGTTGGTGCGTTGTAGTAAACATTGGCCAAATAATATCAATATTAGTTTATTGAATTATATTTACTATAATACTAGCTGACCCACGCAACCTCGTTTGCGCCTTATATGACCCGTAGCGTGAAAATTTCCCCCGTTTTTAAAACATTCTTCATTGTTGCTCCGCTCCTATTAGTAGTAGCGTGATGATATATACCCTATAGCCTTCCTCGATACATGGACTATCCAACACCGAAAGAATTTTTCAAATCGGACCAGTGGTTCCTGAGATTAGCGTGTTCAAACAAACAAACTCTTCAGCTTTATATATTAGTATAGATATAATTATGTTTATTATTTTATGAAAAACACTTAATAATAATATAAACTTACCGAAAAAAAGATATTCCTTTCAAAACCTTGGTGTTACGGTGGTTATTTACACAGTTTTTGAACACGCACTGCGGCATTTTGACGTCTTAACGTTGGCCATTGGACCATACTAATTTGAAATAAGACCACAAAATTATTTGTGGTCTTATTTTTCGGGCCGTTTTTGAAGCGCTTATCGGGAATCTATTACTATTTATGATCGAAGGCCTAGTGAGATGCTTTTTTACGCTCCGCTTAAAGGACCCGGGATCATAGTGGAAGGGAAACACGTGCGCTGGAAGTGAGTTCCATCTGGCAGAAGTTAGACGAACAGGTTGTAAAATAGAAGAACATCCGGATTACATCTTCTGCTACTTCGGCGAAACAGTAAGTATCAATGGGGTTGGTTTCTTAATTAAGAAATCGCTCAAATCAGACATTTAACCCTCATGGGAATCACAGAACGAGTGGCTATATTAAAACTCAACTTTGACGGAAAAGTTGTATTGATAATCCAAACTTACGCTCCAACCTCAGACGCAGAAGAAGAAGAAATAGAAGGATTCTATAATAATGTTAAATCAGCACTAGAGATGAGCAAAGGAACAATACTCATTATTGGAGATTTCAATGCAAAAGTTGGACAACCTAAAACTCACGAAAACCTAATATTGGGACGCTATGGATGGACTTCTGAATGAAAGAGGTGAAAGACTCGTTCAATTTGCACACGAACAAAAACTCTCAATTATGAACACATACTTTAAGAAAAAAGCCAATCGAAGATGGACTTGGCTTTCACCAGACCAGAAGACAAAAATGGATAGACTTTGTCATGGATACTAAAAAGGATAAGCTTCCCATCAGACCACAGACTAGTTAGAGCAACCCTACAAATATAAGACCTAAAACTAAACAGGACAAACTTTAAACTTAAACCAGAAATATTAAAAACAGATAATGAAATCATTGCTTACAATGAGAACTTGAAACAAAACCTAGACACAAACAGCCTCTTACCTATACCCGATGTACAAACCTACTACGACAACCTCGAATATACTATCAAAAAAAGCCTGAGAATACATAGTCAAACAAAAAACATAGAAGGAAAATATAAAATTCTAAATGGAAAAACAAAAAAGCTTATACAAGAAAGAACAAAACTAATGACATTTAAAAATAGAAGCAAAACAACAAGGACCCAGCTTAAAAAACTATTCAAAGAGACTAATAAAGCGATTAGGGAAGATTACAAAAATCATAGAAATAAAACTATAGAAACAAATTTAAACAGGTACAGGAGTTCAAAACGGGCATTTAAAGAATTAATTCAGCACAAAGAATGGATTCAAAAACTAAAAGACGGCCAAAAATAAGCAAGAAATAGAAAATAAATAATTAACTGTGCAACTACATTCTATAGAGACCTATACAAAAAACAAGACCTACACACAATAGAAATAAACGAAGAACAAAATATAAAAGAACCAGACGAAGAAGAGCTCAATATTCTGAAAAACCAACAACACATACCACCATTCACAGAACAAGAAGTATTAAGACATCTAACAAAATTGAAAAAAGACAAAAGTCCAGGTCCAGACCACAAAAGTAATGAAGCCATTATAACAGGTGCAGTATCGTTGCTTAAATATATCACAACACTTTTCAATATGGTACTACACCAGGAAAAGATACCCAAATAGTGGTGTTACTCAGAGATCGTACTTATATACAAAAAAGGTGACCCTCAGGACATTGGGAACTATAGGGCAATAAGCTTGCTATCTAACTTGTATATACATGCTATAGAACAGATAATAGAAATGTATAAGGAATATGACCAACGACTATATATAGCATTTGTGGACTACTGCAAAGCTTTTGACAGTATTTCACACGAATCAATCTGGAAAGCGCTGTATTCGATCAAAATAGAAGATAAGTATATAAAAATTATAAAGAACATTTATGCAAATCGTAAAAGCAGACTACGCCTGGAAGACACAGGCGAAGAGATAGAGATAAAAAGAGGAGTTAGACAGACCGAAACTATTTATTACAGTTTTAGAGGGTATAATCCAGAGACTTAATTGGTCAAAGACTGGTATATTGATAAACAACTTTCGCTTAAGCCATTTAAGATTTGCAGACGACATTGCAATATTTGCTGAAACAGCTTCTCAAATGAAGATAATGTTACAATTGCTGAATAACGAAAGCGTAAAAGTAGGACTCCAGATGAATAGACAAAACTTATGACAAATAGCAATACAATATCAATCGAAGTTGCAGAAAAAAGTATAGAATATGTGAAAAGCTATATTTACCTGGGAAAACAGATATCATTTAAAAAAATACTGGTCGCAAAAAGAAATTGTCAGAGGTAATTATAGCTTGAAACTCAAAAAACAGTGCTAGACACCTGCATTCTACCAAGCCTCACATATGGTTGCCAGACCTGGACATTCGCAAAGAAATCAATGAATAAAATAAATTCTTGTCAACATGCAATGGAGCGGAGTATACTAAAGCTGCGAAAAAGTAAAAAAATAAGAATTGTAGATATAAGAGAGAAAACAAAACTAATGGATGCTCTAGAACATGCATTGAAAATGAAATGGAGGTGGGCAGGACACTTGGCAAGATATATTGATAATAGATGAACGATTGAAACAACAAAATGGAGAGGCCCCAAAGGGAAGAGAAAAGTAGGTCGACCTAAAAAGAGATGGGAAGACGAGATAAAAGAAACAGCAGGAAAAAGTGTCTCCAAACTGCAAAAGAAAAGAAAAAGTGGAAAGATTTGGAGGAGGCCTATACCCGTAAAGGGACTATGCAAGGAAAAACTAAAACTAATTAACTAACATATTGATAAGAATAAATACTTATAAAACTAACAAATAAGTGAAATAAGTTAATAATATAAGTTTTGAAAATTGTTATAGGCATAGGTTTATGGCTAAATAAATAAATAAAAATATCAATAGGTTCACCTTTGGCTGATTAAATGTGTTTGTTTTTAGGATCTCTATTAGAGACGTCTTGCACAACCGCGACAGCATCGAGCTCCTACTGCACCCTAGACGGCGCCTCGTGTGGCAGCCGTGAGTTTTTTGTTGAAGTATTGTCATAGCATTGAGACAGTATCTTTGACTTTTAATTTTAAATGTTAAAATGTGTTTTTAGGGTACAGCCAACACCATCTGTGCCACAACAAACCTCCACGGCCCCTGGGGCTATGCCTGCAGCGAACCGTCCACCTCTGTAAGTTGTGTTGAATATTTGCTTTAGGACCTTATTTTATTTTTAACAACTACATGTTTTAAATGTTGAAACGTGTTTTTAGTGTACAGCCAGAACTACCTGAACTGGCACCAGATGTGGAATTTTCGGTGCCGTCACCAGCTATGTAAGGTTTTCTTTAAATTTTTTTAGGTATCAACTTATCTAGCAACAATAATTACAATAATAAACCCTTTTTTTTCAGGTTTGTAGAATATGGTGGCTCGAGCACGAGTCAAATGAGCGACCATTTTTGCTATGGTGAGATAAATAATTTTTAGCTGCTATGTTACTCTTCAAAAGTAAATGTTTGAGTGTCATTTATAATGTTGACCGATTATCATATGTTACAGGAAGTGAACTATCGTGTGAAGAATCGGACGAGGAGGAGGGAGGCACGTGGACTATTCCACGTACTTGGGCCAGCACATTAGGTACGCCGATGGACGACATAAATGAGATCGGAGCCAGTGCCGATGCCAGTACCAGTAGTGTCAATGAAGTAGATCCAATGGCTACGGGCCTAGGAGTTTTGCTGATTTCCAATGGGAAGAGTTCCCTAGCGTCCCGATTCTAGCTGAATTAAGGCGCGAACCTTTCTCAGACATAAATGTAGGTCCGACAACTCGCATGTGCCGACCCGTATGAGATATTTACTACCATATGGGACGCGCAGATTATGGAGCACATTGCCTTGAAATGCTTCTTAGCAACAACCTCCATCCCACTAGTCGCATCAGCCGGTGGCAAGATACCACGGTTGATGAGATATATACCTATTTTTCAATAGTTATTGCGATGGGGGTTGTTGTTAAGTCCCAATGGAAGGAGTATTGGTCGTCTACCTCTGAGATTTTCTCAACGCCCGGTTTTAGAGCACAGATGTCCTTTAATAGATTTGTTTTGTTAAGCAGATGCTTACATTTTATCAATAACGAGGACATGTGTTCTCTAGAACTGGCTGTCTCAGAGGCCAAACTTTTTAAAATAACACCAATTTTTAAACATCTCAATTCGAAATTTCAAATGATGTACAATTTAGAACAAAATATCTCACTGGATGAGGGTCTTCTATTGTGGAAAGGTGGGTTAAGTATTAACCAATTAGTTCCCAACAAAGCTGCTACGATGGGGATCAAATCTTATGAGATCTGTGAGTCTCGAACTGGCTACTTGTGGCGGTTTGAGATTCACAGTCATAAGCGATCACCACCGCAGCAGTCGGAAGATCCATTAAACGCTTCCACACCGGTCACTGTCTTAAGACTCTTAAATGGTCTTGAGCATAAAGGCCACACAGGACAATTATTATAATACGCCAAACCCTTGGTTTTGATTGTGCGGGTACCCTGCGGACGAATCGCAAGTTTGTCCCAGAGGCCATAAACAATCTGACAAAGGCGAATATGGTTTCTGGCCAGCTTGCTGGTCTTATCTCGGGGGATGTCGATGTCATGGTATGGCGTGATAATAACAGACTTGCTATGATCTCGACATACCATGGCAACGCAGTGTCCCAGGTCCAGGGTTCCACCAAATCCATTTTGATATATGACTACAATATCATGATGGGTGGGGTGGATAAAAAAGACCAAATGCTGGCTATGTACCCTATCGAGAGGAAGCGTACCATGATTTGGTATAAAAAGTTGGTTAAAAGGCTTTTGAACGTATCCATTTTAAATTCTTTCATAATTCATCAGAAGTCTTCTCCCACCAAACCTTTACGTCATCGCCAGTTCCGCACTACCCTTGTCTATTCAATCCTATCTAAACATTGCCCTTCTCCTGCCCATTCTCTTCCTCCTTCTTGTCCTTCTAGTTCTAGTTTTTCCTTTTCGAGTCCGCCTGCAACCACACAGAACGTCGACATCATGCACCGCCTCGAGCAATTCCCGGCTTTGCGTGATCTGCAGAAAACGCGTCCAGACGTTCTGTTTTGGTTGCAAAAAAACTGTCTGTAAATATTCTTGTTTCACTGCTCTTCATACTCATCCTACTTAGAATTTATGTATTTTTATTTCATTTCCCTTCTTCATTTATTTATGTTTTATTTCTTATTATATATTTTATCTCTTTTAAAAGCCTCTTAAACTACTTACTGCTTCTCCTCGATCGGTTGAGCCGGCAGGTACATCGTTTGAATGGATATGTGTGAGATGTTTCAAAACTGGTTGTTATTACTATTTTGCTTGTTTCTAATAACATATTTGTTTTTTTACTTCTTAACTATATAAAGTAACGATATGTATTTCTTCTGAAAAGGCTGTTGAATTTTTGTATTTTTGTAACAGCCTGTATAAAATTGAATAGTAATAATGACATTTGGTACTGGCGTCTGGTTCTTTTAGAATTGTTTTATTTACATACTGACTATGTACTGTAACGATATGTAATTTTTTAACACCTGTATACAATGTAATAATAATAATTAGGTACTGGCATCTGGTTTTTGGTTTCACGCGATTGTTTAGGTAATTGAGCAGCATCGATGGTATATAGATTTGTTAAATTTGTTAAACTTATTTAGTTGTCGTCCGTCGGCGGTCTTATCCATACTAACCACAGCGTGTAGTCGTCGTTAGATTTGTATCGAAATTGTATACTTTTCTTCTTGATTTTAACAATGTTTTTGTAGAACCTATACTTTCATATGTTTTTATGTAAGGAAATGTATTCAATTTCATAAATATAAAGTTATGTGAGCAATAAATTGTATAGAATTTGATATGTAAGCCAATGTTCAAGGGGGGTACCTTTTTTGGTGTAAGTTTAGAGTGTCTGTTTTACATTCTTCTTCTAACGTAAACTTTATGTTTTGTTTACATTTGCTTGTACAAATCCCAAAAACGTTAGCTATACTTTAAATTAAATGTAACCCGAAGCCACTTGAACCACAGTTGATCCGAGATTTCAAGTATAAACATACCCCATTTTTTGTCGGAATTTCGAGCGGGCGAAATGGAGCCCATTGTCGATAACCATATTGTATAAAAAAATTGTATAGAGAGGGTCCTTTTTTCAGATACATTGTTACTTATCCTTTGTAGTTTTAAATAAAGTAACTATTACTTGTAATAAATGTTTTATTTACACTCATTTCACCTTTTAAAACAGTACATCGAAGAAAAAAACACTCCCTACTTTCATCAACGATTTACTTATTCAATTCTAATTAATTATACATTATCTGATGATTATTTTAATTCCTTTCTAATGATATCAAAATCGTATATAGCCCCAATACATTTTTCTTTGGAAATCAGCATTTCAATGAGAGTCGGGAATTATCTTAAAACCCCGTGACACTCGAGCGATGTTTATGTTCAAAATGACGTGACATCTGAGGGGCCCCTAAGGTGTCCACGGCCTTTCATTGGCCGTATTAAAACATGGTCTATTGTGTCACCGGCCAGTCAATGGCCGCGAGTCGGGAATTATTAATAATAATAATGGAATTACTAACTTTTAAACTTTCGCGTTCCATGATATTAACAAATATTTTTACGGGAATTAACGCTATATATATTTAACGGGAGGTATGTGATACCTTTTTAAATAAGTGATCGCGTTAATTCCCGTAAAAATATTTGTTAATAATAATGGAATTATCCCACAAACCACGTGACACTCATGCTATGCTTATGTCAAAGTGACGTGACACCTGGGGGATTAATAAAGTTTAAGTTTGACAATCATGTCAAAAAACGATATTTCTGTAATGGCGCTGGTCACATGAGGCGCGTGACGTCACACACAAGTAAACAAATTCACTCGCTAGCCACAAGAAAACAGCTCAGTTTAAGTGAATTTTATCATTTTTCTCCAATTTTATTAATTAAAATGTCGAATAAATGGTGTTAAGGGCCACAGTGAACAAATCTTAAATATATAAAAATGAATCATCGAAATGTATAATGTACGGGCATAACTTTCGATCGGCTGCACCAAATTACATATTTTTTTATGTGTTAGTTATTTTTAGGACAAGGTTTGTGTACAAGAAAAATTAAAAAATAACAGAAAAAGATTTTTTTTGTCCGTGACTGCATTCTACTCATGGGAAGCTGAGGCGAACATAACTGCTAAAACCAAGGTTTTCAGAAATTTAGAAAATATTTACGAAAGAATATGGTGGTACGAAGTACGTCGGGTCAGATAATATCTTTAAATGCCGCGCTTTGTACCATTGCAAAATGTAAGCTAAAAGCATTGAGATATAACTACCTACCTAAAAGTAAATTAGATTTTACAAAATAATGAATGATATGAATATAGTATATATACTACCGTTTTTTACCAAATTCTTATGTAAGTACATATGAATTTAGTAAAAAGCGGTTATTTTAATATTACAAACAGACACTCCAATTTTCTTCATTTGCGTTGATAGAAAAGTGCAACCATAAAAGCGTCTATCTTATGTAGGTTGCTGTTATCGGCACGCACAAACTTTGGTTTCTTTTTGTTTCGAACCACTTATTAAATAGTTTATTAAAAAAAATATTATTACAAAATGTATATTACCACTTCAAAACATAAAACGCAAACAATACCTACTCAATAGACGAATCATTCGTTTCTTAGCATGTGACGTCACCAGAGTTGCAACCAATCACAAGGTGTCGCAGTCAAAATAAAAAAAAAAATTACCTACTTTTAATTCGTGCAATCTGCGAGAAACTTACATTATTTTGTTTGATTTATAGTGAAATATGTCTTTTTAGACTATTATCTTATAGGATGACCACAATCCATAGTTTATTTTCAATATTGTCAAATAGCCTAATTGGCTACTTGACAATTTTTGAAACGGTATTTAAAAATTTTCAAATTAATATTTTTTGTGTTGTTTCATTTCATGTTTGTAAAGAATGACGTCACGCACTACAGACAATAAGGCCTACGGCGTTTCGTCTTTCTCGTCATCAGATACAAAACTACAAATTTATTTTATAAAAATAAAGTACTTGCATTAAAGTCATTGTGGAGGAACGGTAGTGTCACTGTCCCTCCAACACAAAGGGAGGATCCTCCGACCAGGTGAGGTGATCATGCCTGGCGGGCCACTGCCCTACGGTTGACGTTGGGATTTTTCTATATATGTTAATCGGCGCGAGAACTCTTATTGCGCGATTTAGGAATGTTAGTTACTCCGTGTTGTGTGTTACTTCGTAGTTCAGTGTATATTCGTTAGATGGCGCTGTCATATGTTTTTGTTGCCGCTGCCGCTGAATGTGGAAGTCGCCACATCACTCCCCTCCAAGACCGGAGATCGATATATGATGAGTCAGCTGTCTATGCTCTGTTGCGGAGCTTGCCAGTGCCAGGAGTGAGAAGTTCCAGTGAGTCGGAACTGAGTGCCTCAAGTTCCAGTGAGTCGGAACTGAATGCCGCTAGTCCCAGTGAGTCGGGACTGTAGTCCGCTGATCCCAGTGAGTCGGGATGGCGTGCGGTGCGCGGTGCTGCGGTGAGGTCCCCAGTGAGTCGGGATGGCGTGCGGTGCGCGGTGCTGCGGTGAGGTCCCCAGTGAGTCGGGGCGGTTGCTGCGTAGTGGCTGGCTGCTGCATAGACGGGAGAGATATGCTCTGCTTACAAGAACCGTAGCTGCAGTGTGCTGTGCCTAGACGCTGATGAGGCCGTAGGGGTAACCAGGCTGGAGCGGTCGCTTCCTGCGTATGGTGAATCCCTGTTGAGGCCAAGGTTGCTGGCTGGCTAAGACGTGCTGTGGGAGTGAACATGATGATGGCGTGGTAATGCTGCTGCTGAATCTGCTCCATCGAAGGCTGCTTCCAATCACGTCGGGGTCACCACTGTGGAGGAACGGTGGTGTCACTGTCCCTCCAACACAAAGGGAGGATCCTCCGACCAGGCGAGGTGATCATGCCTGGCGGGCCACTGCCCTTTGGTTGACGTTGGGATTTTTCTATATATGTTAATCGGCGCGAGAACTCTTATTGCGCGATTTAGGATTGTTAGTTACTCCGTGTTGTGTGTTACTTCGTAGTTCAGTGTATCTTCGTTAGATGGCGCTGTCATATGTTTTTGTTGCCGCTGAATGTGGAAGTCGCCACAGTAATTATTTTATAATAGCTGTTTATTATCAAGCTACGATAGTCGATACATTTCTATTTTTTTTGTTACAGCAGTCAAGTAGCCAATTCTTTATCTGAGGCTTTTGCACAGAGCATGCACAGCAGTGTTGCCAGAAGGTTATTTTTGTAACCCTTTAGGTGATTTTTCAACTCTATTGGTTACTTTTAAGTTTCCGGTCGGTTTTGTTTCGTAAATATTTTTTTGGTCAGCATTTTTTAGTTCTGACTCAAAATGTAGCATCTTATCGATTCAGGGAATCGATATTTTACGCTAGAACATCAAAATACGTTGATTTCAGTAGATTAAATATGGAAGGTTACTTTTTACTTAATTCAGGTAACTTCTGACAAGACCCGGCTGGCAACACTGATGCACAGTTTGTTAATACCATAGAGGTAGGAATAGTTAAATTCTTAGGTTTTACGGTTTTACAGACAGGAGTACATATATGTATTCTGTGATACAGTCAGGCCTCTCTGAGTAAATGTGTTCTGTGGTCAGGCCTTTGTAGTAGTTTGCTATGGTAGTTTGTTTTGTATTATTGTGGTCATTGTGGTCTGAATGGTATGTGAAGGTAGAACAAAAACAAACGTAATCATTTAGGCTGCTTGCTACACAAAAATTCGTCGACTTTGCAATTATTATCGAATTTGTCGTTACTCGTTATATCTTGGTGACAAAGTTAAGTTTTTTACTACCTTTCGAATAATTTTAAAGTCATGGATGAAGTACGTGCATTTTTGAATAATCCTATGCCTTCAAAATCTCAAGTTATTAAACTTCGTGGACCACTTACCGGTGGTTTCCGTATTACCCATAATAATGAAATTAATGAGTTAAATCGTAAAGAAGAGCATCGTTTTTCAAATTTGCCTCGTGGATCGGATTATGCAGATGAAGTCAAGAAGAGGGAAACTGATATGTACTTGCGGGTAAACAGTTCATTAAATTATTTGTTTCAAATGTTATGATTATTATTTGAGTCTTTTTTTAATTAAGAAGAAAACCTAAAAAAAATCTGAAGTCGTAAAATCTTTATATAACGAACGTTATAACTTATGTACTTGTGTTTAACTCGTTTTAGAATGAACTGGAAAGAGAACAGTATGAGAGCATGTCTAGTGGTCTGGAGTCTCTCGAACAGCTGTCGTCATTTGGTGTATCCACACAGGATATTGGACAGCTAACACAAGAGGCTATGACAGAAGTATATAACAAATACTCGTTCCAAATGAAGGAAGACACCAACAAATTAGCTATCAATGAATTTAAACAGCAGGTAAATTATGTTACATTTCACTGGCTTAACACAGAAGTAATTGTATTCTCGGATTTCCTTGATATGCATGTATTGCACATATAAACCTTCCTCTTCAATCACTTTATCTATTGATAAAAAGTGCATGAAAATACTTTCAGTAGTTTAAAAGATCTAAGAGAACAGACAGTGAAAGTGACTTCATTTTTACCCAAATACGTCAAAGCCAAAGGAGGGTTTTTTATCTTTATTTAAGGAGCTTAGGCAAAATTATGACTATGTTGCTTCAATGAAGGGTTATGATAAACTACGTAAAGACTAGTTGTCCCATGCAGTTTCTGTTCTTACACTTGCAACTCACAGAAATGCTTACATGTGACTTACATGATTGCGAGTGTGTTAGTGTGTTCAACTATAATTATATGTAATTTATCAACTATTTTGTTTAACTAGACATTTATTTATTTACTACATGGATTTGCAACAAAAATATTACATGGCATTTGTAATAAAAAACAAATATTGGCTTAGTATCTTTAATTACAAAAGATAACAACACTCTTATAAAGTTAAACATAATATTAGGAATCAGAAATTATTATGACACAAAAATAATTAAATCAAATTTAACATCATCAGCCTATTGCACTTAGTTTGAACCTCAAATTAATATAAATTAACTTGAATATATGATCAAAATATCTGGTATTTTTCAGATACTAAATAGAATTCAAGCCTTCCCAGTTGTAATAGTAGAAGGTCCAACAGGATGTGGTAAAACAACACAAGTACCCCAATGGATCTTAGATGACAGCTATCAGTCCCGGCGACCGTGTAAAATAGTAGTTACTCAGCCGAGACGTATTGCAGCTATATCAATTGCCAAAAGAGTTGCTCAAGAAAGAGGGTGGGATGTTGGTGGACTTGTTGGATATCAGGTATCTATCTACTGGTTTACATAATCAACTAGCATTGTCAGTGGCTACACCTGCGCATATGTCCATTTTTGTGACATGGGTTAGCATTGATGAATCAGTAAAATTTTTTTTTCTATTAAATTCATTCATTTGAGGATTATAAAAATGTCTTGTAAAATTCTTATCTGAACATTGCAGGAATTTGTATTTAGACGAAGTTTATTGTAAATTACGGTTTTGTATAAAGCTGCTTATGTTTCCTATTTATCTATATAATATATTTAATATAATAACTTGAAACTTTTTCACAGGTCGGACTAGATGCGAAAGTTTCAAATGACACACGGATTCATTATGTTACTACAGGTGTATTGTTACAGAAATTAGGTATTTCTTCTTTATTAAACACTTAGTTAAATAAAATATGTATGGCTTAAAATATAACTGCTAATATTTGTTTTTCTCCTTCAGTGTCAACAAAAACAATGAATGAGTATACTCATGTGATCCTCGATGAAGTTCACGAAAGAGGTCAAGAGATGGACTTCCTACTTCTTGTTGTGAAAAAATTGCTCTATACTGTGTCTCCCACAGTCAAAGTTGTACTCATGTCCGCCACATTCAATATAAAGGCATTTGCAGACTATTTCATGATCCCAACACCAAGGGGATTGCAGATGTCTTCATGTGTTAAAGTTGAGAAGAAAGGTGCAATGTTTACTGTGAAAACATTTTACTTGAATCAGCTTAGTAAGTTTGGTTCAGTAAGTATTTTTTATCTAGCTTGTTTTTAATTATCTGTGTCTATCTGTTACTATCAGAACTCGTGTTTTCTGAATTTTGCTAAACGATGCAGAGAGAGAGAACTTTAACTTGATAGAAACAGATATGTTCAATAGACTGTGGAAGATGTATAACATTCCATTTTTGATACATAATCATACCTACTACATATTACATACTACTTGTATTGTTATTGCTCCTCTACATGATGGGCCATCACTATGGTCCACTATGATGGGCCAGCGTGTGGAGGACATAATGGTGTCGGATGGCTTATTGCACATGCAATGGTCGTGGAATGGCGTCGGTGACGGTTTTTCGGTCGCACATCAAAGGTATTGGGCCAGCAATGGCGGTATCCATCTACACGTAGCCCATTCCACAGTGCGTGCTCGAACGCGGTTGAGTGTGGACATTTACGCTTTAATTACAAATTTTCAAAATGACGACTACTTAGCCTCATAGTAAAATATTAAAGTTTTTACAATCATATCAGGGAGAAAGCATGATATGGAATCCCTTACATAAACAACACAAAGATGAAAATAAGGAAAAAAAAATCGTTTTATATGTTTAACTTAGTATTATGCCTTTCAAAGAATAGGAAATGATATCGCCATTTTTATAAACCCAACACAGATGATATTACAATTATAAAGGCTAGTTATTGTACTTATTGTAGGTTACTAGGAAGTGTTTTAGCTTTAAATATGTAGGTAGGTTTTTATCTACCAACTAGCTACCCGCGGTTATTGTTGTACCGCCGCGAGACGAAGTAAGTCTAAAAAAATAGCCTAAGTTACTCCCTGTTTCATCAGCTACCTGCCAGTGAAAGTTCCGTCAAAATCGGTCCAGCTGTTCCAAAGATTACCGAGAACAAACAGACAGACAAAAAAATTTAAAAGTACATTTTTGGTATACCGTGGTACTGTGTATAAACATATGCACTAAGTAAAAACGGTTATTTTAATATTACGAACAGACACTCATATCTTTTTTATTTGTATAGATGTTGGGCAATAATCAATTAATTTTCATTTAACTAATGATGTAATGTAATATTGATGCTTACTAGAAAAAAAAAAATTAATTGGTTTCGTAAAATTATTCTTGTGCACCTTAAAAAAATAATGATACGTCATCATCATCATCATCAACAACACATAACGTCCCACGTGTGCGGTAGAGATATATTGCCGCGGCGACTAATGCTTCCACGTCTATCTCGAAAGAAGTTAAGATCACAACTGAATATCGCCATCGTGTAGTTGCGTCTCAACCATCGCATGGCCATTTCGCTGGGCCAGCGCTGGCCCATCATGTAGAGGAGCTTTTTGAATGGGTATTTTGTTGTAGTATAATGTAACGGACGCCGGATGGTTAAACAAAGATTGGCTTAGAAATTTAACCAAACTTTTGAACAGCACCTGTGGTATTAGAAATGTAAATATTTCTTTATGGTATAATAGCTTTTGCTCGAGATTCCGTCCGCGCTTATGTCGGTAAAAAGAAATCTCTTTCTCAAGAATCAAAGTATCTCCATGCCAAATTTTACCAAAATTGGTATTTAAGTAAATAGTTATTAATGCTTTGGAAGTTATTCATAAATGTTAACTTTTTCTCATTTAGATGACATCAATAAGATAACGATCTCTAGATCATTATTGATTATTTAATCGAATTTTATTAATTATCTAGATATCCTTAATGATTTATTCACAAGTCCGAACCATTAAATAGATTGAACAGATTGACTGTCTGTTTGCATATTTTTATTTAGACATGTTTAATATCTAACACGGCCTCATCGACTTTCAATAAAGAGGGATCGGGTTCGATCCCCGGGTCGAATCAAAAGTGTCGACAAGAAATTCCTAATAACAGCTTGGAGTATGGAAGTATGGATGTGTGTCACACTCGTGCCTTGGGGAGCATGTCAAGCAATTATAATAAATATCTATTGTAATCACTGACAATTTCAATCTTCGAATTCAGTTTATCCCCTGGGTTGCAGAGATCCGATGCTAGTGGCTCTGTGGAAAATCTGATATTCTTGTAAAAACGGTTGAACTAATAGCCGACCCAAATAATCTTGAAAATAATAAAATCTAGGAAGATTAGGACGCATAAATGTATCTCCATTATTCTCACCTTTTTTGAAATATTTTTTTCCAGATATTACAACAATCTATGCCAAAAAGCGAAGAACCTTACATTGCTCCAGAAATGCATCACCTTGTAATAAAGCTCGTGAATGCTTTTGAACACATTGACAAACACGAGGATAACTATGCGGATAGAGATGACGCCGAACTACCCTCGGTGCTGATATTTTTACCTGGTATACATGAGATTGAAGACTTATATGCATGTCTAACAGATCAACAATTGCGGTAAGTGCTGTTTTGCTATTGAACTATTATTTTAGATATAAACGTAACACCTCAGGTTTGCATATATGGGCTTTCGATAGCTGTTCAACCATTGTTTTAATGATAAAAAAACAATCGAAAAACTGTGGATGTTCAAAGTTTATGACCAACAATCTCTTTGCATTGAATTTGGTAGGGGCCGTCGGTATATTATTGCTAGGGGGCCGTTCAAGTATTACGTAAGTAGATTTATTACAATTATTTACCCCCCATCCGCCTTGTCAGCAAAAATAAGCAAAGCTTTTACTCCCCTCCCCTCTCCCATGCTTACTTAAACATTACTAAATAATTAAATATTTTGGACATCTAACACACAACGCTATCTAGTCCCAAACTAAGCAGAGCTTAGTTTTAATTATGGGCAGAGAAATTGTGGGTACTCAGGGTTGCCAACCTATTTTTAACAAGAAATAAAGTATATTTAGGTCTGAAAAGAATATTGAACAGTATTTTAGGAAAATAAACAGTATTCAATTTATTGTTAACTAATTTCTCGTTATTGCGGCGGTAAGACTCGATATGGAGGATTGACTCGAGAGGCATCACGGCACCCTCATACCGACTGACACAGGAGATCACTGGGAAAGGATGCTTTGGAGAGCACCTGTGTTTGATCCGAAGGAGCCAATGTCTGTGTGCCACCAGTGCGATGGCTAGACCGTGGACACGCTCCACACGCTAGCAGAATATCCGGCGTGGAGCGAGCCGAGGCGTGATCTCGTGACGGCCATCGGAGTGGGGGTTCTCTCGCTCGCATATATGATTGCGACCATGTTGCGGAGCGAGAGCACGTGGAAATCTGCCGTCTTCTGCGAGCAAGTTATGCTTGCGAAGGAGGTGACGGAGCGGGCCCGGGAGACGTTTAGAACCAGTCACCTTAGGAGAAGCAGGCCGGGATGGTGGCGCGAGCTCTACATAGTGTTCACTTTTCTAAATAGAAAGCCATTTCATCAAAAACAAGCAAAGCTAAGACCCCCCCGCTCTTCTATAGTGTTTACGTTATACTTGAACGGCCCCTAGTTCATCATGGGCAACAGAAGATGCAATACCTCTCTTTCCTGCATGTATTGCACAAAATAAATATTACTAAAACTTTTGTTCTAAGATTTGTTCTGTCTTTTTAACGAATATTTTTTTTTAGCGAAACACTTGTTGACGCTCAATGCGCTTCATATAAATGGTGGGTCCTTCCTCTCCACTCTACCATCACAGCCGATGAGCAAGTACGTGTATTCCAAAGGGCGCCACCAGGACACAGAAAAATTATTCTCGCCACTAACATAGCTGAAAGTTCCATAACAGTACCTGATATTAAGTATGGTAAGAGCATCAAATATTTTAAACTTTATTTACTTAACACCAACTTCTGGACACACACATAAACAAGTCGAAAGTTCATTAATTTAAAGATAGTTATTAAGTAATGCTTCGGCACAAGACGATTATGCACTTCTAGCCGATTCCGGCCACGGCGACCAGTCTCAACGAAGACCAGGCAATTACACAGGAGACATTATATTGTTCAAGTGTGTGCGGAAATACAGGTGCACTCTGTTTCCTCAGTCTCAGAGTACGATAGGTCGGCTATCTGATACGACCGGGGAGAGATCAGGCATAGGACCCATTGTTTACAGAGCTCTCAGAGGCTTCACCACCTGTGGGACGGCTCAATCGGGTTATCCAGAGTGAGCATGCATAAAGTGTCCATAAGTGGTAGTCACTTAACGTCAGGTGACCCTTTAGCTCGTTTCCTCTTATACAACCTGACGATGTACAACCTATAAAATTACATTCTTCTGGCCTTTGTGGGTTTATGAAAAGCGTATTTATTTTATTAGTAACTTTAATCAACGGCCCCGCCCAAGTGTTTGTCGGTTATCGCGGTAAAGAGCAGCTTGCGTCTTTCCTTAAGAATCAAAGTATCTCTATGACCCATTTTTATTGAAATTGGTTTTAGCCGTGGCAGCGGTTTAGCCGTGAAAGCGTAACAGGCAGACTGACTGAGTTACTTCCGAATTTATAATATTAGTATGAATTTAAAGCAATCTTATCCTGAATGTATGTCAGCAGATATAATTAATTAATGTTATGACTTTCAAACAGTAATCGACTACTGCCTCATGAAGATATTAGTGGCTGATCCAGAGACAAACTTCAGCTCGCTACGATTGGCCTGGGCGACGAAGACCAACTGCGAACAGCGTGCTGGGCGAGCTGGTCGAGTGCGGGACGGACGAGTGTACAGACTCGTTACAGATAAGTTTTATGTAAGTCATTATTTCTGGTGCATCCAAAAGAAAACAAATAAAAAAATTTATGTAGATCATTCTACAATTAAACTGCTTTTAAAACTCTTAGATGTCTAGAAGACGCAGCCACATGTTGAAATTATTAATTTAATTATAAGTTTTCAAAACTCATCAAAGTAAGATAGTGAAAAATCAATAAAATATTAGAAAGTTAAGGTGTTTCATCGCCGCCAAAGAATGTGTTTCATCTGAACTTGTTTTAAGTACGCAGCACAAACTACATGTTACTATATATTATACAAACTAGATTAAGCTCGCGGTTCTGCCAGCGAGCTTGTCGATTATCGCAGCAAAGAGTTGCCTATGTCCTTCATTGAAATCGGTGCAGCGCTGTGGCTGTAAAAGCAGGACAGACATTCACATTTATAATAACTATAAATATGAATAGTATCAGTATGTATATATGTACATATTTATGTAATAACGGTTACCAGACTGCAATAAGAGCGCCTATTGTATAATTGTTTTTATTTTGTACTCTAAATTGTATGTTTCCTAATTATGATGTGCAATAAAGAATACCTATCATCTCAGTTTATATTCTGACATGTGTACGTAAAAACTAGTAATTTAAGTAATACGAATGGGACACAATAATAAAATATATACATACTTTTCCAATCATACTTTAATATAGCATTATGTTTAAACAGGAAAATTTCAATGAAGAGTGCGAGCCAGAGATAAAGCGTTGTCCCTTAGAGCGATTAGTGCTACTCGCTAAGATGCTGGACATGGGACCTCCAAGTGACATCCTCGCCTTAGCCATGAACCCGCCAGACCTGACCAATATTTATCGCACAGTCCTGGTTCTAAAAGAGGTAATAATTATTTAATCATTAGAAATCATAATTTAATTACATTAATATACATAATGTATTTTTATGTGTGCTAATATATACGATACGTATATAAAAATAGTACTGGACGCTCAGAGGTTGATTTTCGATCATAATTTTTTTTAGCTTCCTTCTCTCTTTCTCTATGTAAACGATAACTGTGAAAAAACGCGTTCTCCTTCGTCCGCAATTTTTTGTAAAAAGGGGTACAGTGTTTATGCTTTTTATATTAATGTATGCAGTAATTGCATGCAGGTGAAACTATAAAAAAACCGTTAAATTACTACATGTCAAATTGTCAATCTCTTACTAGAAGTAAAGTACGATTTAACTTATTTAGCCATCAATTCTGTACAAAAATTGTCAAATCTATGATTTTGTAAGTTTATTTGAATAATAATATTGGTAACAATGTATTTAGTTGGGTGCTCTAAAGAAGACCGTTAACGACGAATGGGACCCATCCGACGGAGAACTTACGTATCTGGGCCGCGTCAGTGCGAAGTTGCCCGTCGATGTCAAATTATCCAAACTGATCATGTTGGGACATATTTATGGGTGTTTAGAAGAAGCTGTTATTATGGGTAAGTATTATTTTACATAATTAATGTTTATTGCTAATGTTATTTTTTTGGCAGGTTTTAATAGTTCACGGTTGATTATAGACCTCTACTTAGATAGGAAATTTTGACCTACAGTGCGAAGTGTAATAAATTTCCTTTTTTTTTACCTTTGGCACGGAACCCTAAAAAGAAGAGAGAGAGATTATTTATTGTTGCTACCGTATATAGGAACTAACTACTACTAGTGTTGCCACTTAAAATTAAAAATAACTACGATAGTCGATGCCAGACACAACATAAGCTGGCGAGATTTGTGGTTGGTATAAGATTTGCGTCAAGTTGCCTTTCTTTTTTGCAGTGCTTTTGTCTTGCGTTTACATCGTTATTTACCACACACGTTATGAATAAGGGTGGTAACATTCCGTATTCTTAAGCCGTAACTACACCGTTACTTTAAAGCTAAATGAATAATAACTAAGCACATTTGACACACAGTTGTCTGATCCTGAACTAGACCCATGAACGTCTATATTATTATAAGTACAAACATTTATATATAAACTAGCTGCCCCGGCAAACGTTGTTTTGCCGTAAAAAAAGACATTTAGGGGTACGAAAAATAGATGTTGGCCGACTAAGACCTACTGAATATGCATATAATTTCATAAAATCGGCCTAGCCGTTTTGGAAGAGTATGGTAACTAACACTGTGAGACGAGAATTTTATATATAAGACGCAAACGGGGTCTCTAGTAGACCCACGCAACCTCGTTTGCGTCACCTATTGCCCGTAGCGTGATAATTTTCCCCCGTTTTTGTATCATTCTTCATTTTTGCTCCGCTCCTGTAGGTCTTAGCGGGATGATATATAGCCTATAGCTTTCCTCGATAAATGGGCTATCTAACACTGAAAGAATTTTTCAAATCGGAACAGCGGTTCCTGAGATCAGCGTGTTCAAACAAACAAATTCTTCAGCTTTATATATTAGTATAGATTATACCCAGACACCGAACAAGTAATCATGCTCATCACTCATCAATGATATGGGTGTTGTGAGAGGCGACGAGGATACAAACTACGTAGGACAACATTTCTGCACAAAGAAGTAAAACTTGAAACAAACCATACCAACGAAAATCTCCTTTCGAGGCTCATATCAAGATGTGAAATATTAATTTTCTATTCTTTGTTATTTATAGCTGCTGCAATGTCAGTGAAAAATATTTTTAGCAGTCCGTTCCGCGAGAGACTGAACGCTTACAATTCGAAGTTAACATGGGCCGACGGTTCCACGAGTGACTGTATTGCCTTTCTCAATGTATACAAGGTGAGTTATATATTTGACTAGCTGATCCACGCAACCTCGTTTGCGTCTTCTATTGGCTGTATCATTAAAATTTTCTCCCGTATTTGAAACTTTGTTCATTGGTGCTCCGCTCCCATTGGCCTTAGCGTGATGATATATAGCCTTCCTCGATAAATGGGATATCTAACAACTGAAAGATTTTTTCAAAACGTGACCAGTGGTTCCTGAGATTAGCGCGTTCAAACAAAAAAACGATGAAAAAACAATCAAACAAACTCTTCAGCTTTATAATATAAGCATAGATTTAACTCATAAAAACAAAATAAAACCGATGATAGGTTGAGGACAGAGTACAAAGAAGTAATAATGCACCAAGCGAAAAATTTATAAAACCTCCTTTTAATGTCAAAACTTTGAGCTGTCATGTGAAAAAAACATATTTGGTTCGATGTAAATAAATTTTTCATCTAATATCGGACAGTATATTAAAATTTGAATATGATTTTAATTCACTAGCAATTTTTTGTTAGGTATGTGAACGCCTTCCTGTTTTAAATTAGTATAAAAGACTATCTTGACATTCATGCCATTCTCATTTATAAAGTAAGTTTTCCAAGTCTATGAAGTAAATGAGTCAAATTGTATTCGTACAAAATTCAGAAATAAATAAAGAAATGTATCCATAGCTACAGTACAGACACGTTTAATACACCTACACTGTATAGTACAGATACAGGGTAGATGACTACATCGTTAATAAATACCAAACTAGTTGAACTAAAGTGTCATCTACCCTATTGAATGAATGAACGCAATGAACGATGTTATAAAGGTGTGGACCCATCTCCGGCGACAACAACACTTCCGCGGGTCCAAGCAGCAGGAGAACGAATGGGCGCGGCGGTTCTACGTACAAGCGCGCGCGCTACACGAGCTGGACGAGATGGTGCGGGACATCAACCGACGACTCGCCTCGCTCGGCATGGAGGCGCCCGAGGGCAGGTCCGCCTGGGGCAAGCACGAACTACCCCTCATATACAAGGTACTGCCGTTCTCCCTCTAACTAATGATTGGAAACCACTTTCCAGAACATCATTATTTTCAGTTGGTGGTAGCCTGGTGTCTTAGTTTACAACAGGTGGTCTGACAAGTTTCCAACCTCAACGAGTAGATAGCAGCACTTGTATTATTGTATATGGATAATAAATCAACACTGTACTGCACTCTTTTATAAATTCCAATGTTCTTAGGTAACTTTTACAACTTCTATAATACTAGCAGACCCACGCAACCTCGTTTGCGTCTTTTATTGCCCGTCGCGTGATAATTTTCCCCCGTTTTTGAAACATTTTTCATTGGTGCTCCTCTCCTATTGGTCTTAGCGTGATGATATATAGCCTATAGCTTTCCTCGATAAACGGGCTATCTAACACTGAAAGAATTTTAAAATCCGACCAAGCGTGTTCAAACAAACAAACAAACAAACTCTTCAGTTTTATATATTAGTATAGATTTCTATAATTTAGCTTGTGAATATTACCATTTTCGCCATGACAGTGTCTTCCCAAAAACTTGCCAAGCTCTTCCTGTCACTTAACCACAGATTATTAAACTTATCTAATTGCTACAGTACAACACTCATTAATAAAAACTAGTGAATGAAGTGGTGCATTTGCATTGCGCTTTGCTGTGAGAATTGTGTTGAGTTCAAAGAGACTATAAAAACGTCTCATATCGCATTAGGTCAACAATTTTTTAGACCATCCACAAAATATATTACAGGTAGTTTCCAAACCATAACTATATTTACTTCTTGAAAACCAGTTTCCAAAACGGAATTAATAAATTAAAAAAAAATGAAATTATTTTTCTCTATTTATTATCTTTTAAGTTCGCCTTTTCTTGTATAATGAAATACAATTTTTCCACTTACTTAAGTTAGGTTCCGTAGCTTTTAATATCGTAGCTTTAATTCTTTCGGGAAACTTGGTATGTCTTAACTTGGTTCTCAACATATACAGCAGTAAGTAATTTGTGTTCCAGATAATATTAGCGGGCGCGTTCTACCCGCAGTACTTTGTGCAAGTGTCTGAAGATGAATCTCGGGAACGTGAAGCTGTCCGCACTCTTGGTGGTCTCGATCCTAGGAACACAGTATGTAAACTCTAAATATATAAGTTTTTTTTTTATCTTTCTTTACGGAGCCACAATTATGACCATTTCACTCCATAAGTATTAACGAATATATATAATAATAATATATCTATGATAATATATGAATACTAGCTGTCCCGGCAAACGTCGTTTTGCCATAACTACTAATAAATTAAAAATTAATTTAAAAAATATTATCCAGCGGACAAAATTGTGAATCTAAACCATTCCCAGATCCCCTTGAACACACACAAAAAAATTCATCAAAATCGGTCCAGTCGTTTGAGAGTAGTTCAGTGACATACACACTCACAGAAGAATTATATATATAAAGATGTGCTTCAATTTGTTTAGGAATTGGGTTTTTGAAACAAAATTTTTTTTGTGATCAATGGTAAGATCATATATAAGTTTTATAACAAAACTATTTTATTAATTTTTTTTTTGCAATAATTCAAAAGTTATTTCAAAATAAAAATTAATTTTGAATCCAGTACCGAAGACGCGCCGACAGCTCCCGAACATACCCGAGCGCGTCTGACGTCATAATGTTAGTTTTCACTCATTGCAGTTGATATAGAAATAACTAGCCGACCTAGCAACCTCGTTTGCGTCTTCTATTGCCCGTAGCGTGATAATTTTCCCTCGTTTTCGAAACATTTTTCATTGCTGCTCCGCTCTTTTTGGTCCTAGCGTGATGATATATAGCCTATAGCCTTCCTCGATAAATGGGCTTTCTAACACTGAAAGAATTTTTCAAATCGGACCAGCGGTTCCTTAAATTAGCGTGTTCAAACAAACAAACAAACAAACAAACTCTTCAGCTTTATATATTAGTATATAGATAAGTACAGTGTTTTGATCTATTTAATATTGTTGTCATTGTTAAATATTTAAATTTATGTTGAAAATGACGAATTTCAAAAGATATCGTTCTTGTTTTGTACCATTATGTACGAATACTACAAAAACAACTCCTGACAAAATGTTTTAAATGTTCCCCAAGATGACAAACGTCGAAATAAATGGTTTCAAGCAGTACACGGTGATAATCCCAAAACAAAATCGATTTTGTTTTATTGTAAAGATCATTTCGATGAAAGTATGTCTTAAAACCATTGTTATTAATTATTATTTATCTAGATATACAAATCAATTAATTATTATATACTTAAGTAGAGTTCAGTCAATATTTTTTTTAACTGGACTGGAAATCATAACCTTTAAAGTATATACATAAGCATTAAATCCTTATTATAACAGCATTATAACATAGCTAATCGGAACCAACTAACAACTCGTTTTTTAGCAATAAATTTTGAATATTATTGTCTAGTCACATATCAGCCGTAAATGCCGTACTGTTATTAAATAGCTATAACATTATGACGTCACAACTATGGTGACCAATTGTGGCGCGTTTATAGTCACGTGATTTTTTTTTATTTGATCAATTTTTAATTGTTTATAATATATTGAAAATAAATTTATTTTTAAGTTTTTTTGCATCAAATATCAGTATTATTAGTAATAAAGTTTTGAAATACATAAAAAAAAAAAAAATTTTTTTTTTTCAAAATCCCAATTAAAGCAATCAATGTGTGTTACGGCGACGGACTGGTTGGTCTACTGTTTAGTGGCCTTTAATGCTAAGCCTGAGGTTGGGGTTCGATATCCACTCAGGACAAATATTTGTTTGATGAACACATTTATTTGCTCTGTGTTTGAGTTGAGTGTCATTTAAGTATAATTTAATTATATTTAAGTATCTTTATCAACAGTTTAGTTAGCATAGCAAAGGTTTTTCCTAATTTGCAATTATACAGCCGAGTACGCAGGGTGTGAATAAAAAAACGGTTATGATTTACTGAATTTTGCTCTGTTTCGTAATAGCTCAGTTATCAAAATACCACAATTAAGTATGTTTATTTAAGTTTGTGCAATCCTTGTAACCATATGTATATTATTGTACAAAAAACAGTGTTTCTGTTCTAGGTATATCTGAAGAACTTTCCTGAAAATCAACCACGTGAAATTTATTCAGCAGCCATCAAGAGAGCCATCTCCAAACAAATATCTAACGAGCCCCACGTCACTTTTGACAAAAACAGTTCGTAAGTTCTCCATTAATAAGTTTGCAGTCATTAGTTCCGCTAAAAAAAATAAGAATTAAGTAGTTTTATACTATGTAATATAGCTGAATCCCCTTCTTATATCATCAGCTATCTGCCACTGAAAGTCCCGTTAAAATCGGTGCAACTGTGCCAGAGAGTAGCCGAAACAAACGGACAAACATTTTTTTTTTCTAGAAAATGTTGTTTTGCCAAATGTACTGTGTATACATACTGCATTTAGTCGCGGTTATTTTGATATTAATATTACAAACAGGCACTCCAATTGTATTTATTTGCATATATTTACAGCCTATAATAGTCAACTGCTTAATACAGACCTATTATACCATGCTATTTTTTTCACGTGTGTTTTTTTTTCCAGTAAAATATATTTAACATTCAACGATGGCATGGACGCAAAGCCTGGGCAGCAGAGTAGTGGAGTAAGTATGGTTTATTGTAACGTCATAATACAACTCAATATTTTAAACATTTTCGTAATATGCGGTCTTTTTAATAAATATCTTGTAATGTTCACTAATTGTGGTTTTTCGAACAAATTTTAATTTTTTTCCTTACCACTACAACAAGAGGCGGTTAGTTAAAAAAAACGTCGTCGGTCGTTTTGACAAAAATTAAATCAGTTCCTAACTACCATCAGTGTACTGCGGCTGGGAACTAATATAAAATTTAGTCCTAGCCGCCACCACTGGTTGTATAGTTACAATGTAATAAATAAAAGGTTATTCCTGACGACCATCACTAAAACTGTCACCAATTAAAGGTCTTTTCATTTTTAGTGGTGGTAGTTGGGCTTAAGCCACAGTATGTAAAATGTATAATTGTACTTTACTACCGCCAATTGTACTTCTCTAATTTTAAGCTTACCTTGAAATGCATCTGGTGTAAAATAATGAGAAATATTATTACTAGCTGCACCGGCAAACTTTGTTTTGCCGTAAAAAAAAACATTTAGGGGTATGAAAAATAGATAGTAGCCGATTCTCAGACCTACTGAATATGCATAAAAAATTTCATAACAATCGTTCAAGCTGTTTCGGAGGAGTATGATAACTAACACCGTGACACGAGAATTTTATATATTAGAAGATTACATATTATATTTTTTTAGTAGTGATTAAGCAGTTTTTAAGAGTAACACTTAATTATATAGTAATGTTAAGTATCAAATTTCAGGATCCAACTATCCCTGGCCAAGTAGTTCTTCCTGTATACAAAGCGGTCAAAGCGCGTCAATTGCGTATCGACATACGTATACCTATATTGTCGTAAGTAATTTTTGTTACATACTTGTAGAAACTTTAATTGTACAGAATGCAACCAAAATTCATTACTGTAAGCTGCATAAATTCTGTAATAAATAAGGTTTTAAATGTTATTCAGTGTGGAGAAAGCCAACACATTAGCAATGGCGCTAGAAATGGATAAAATGTCTTTGGATCTAAAAAGAATGGTGCCTCGGCTGCCTGAAATCGATGACACACATTTTCCACTTACTATTTCACAGGTAAATGCACATTATTACTTAGAACTTCACGAGTATATATATTTACATTAATACTAATACTAGCCGACCCAGCAACCTCGTTTGCGTCTTCTATTGCCGCGTGATATTTCTCCCCCGTTTTTGTGACATTTTTCATTGGTCTTAGCGCGATGATATATAGCCTATAACCTTCCTCTATAAATGGACTATCTAACATTGAAATACTTTTTCAAATCGGACCAGTAGTTCCTGAGATTATCGCGTTTAAACAAACAAACTCTTCAGCTTGATATATTAGTATAGATACTAGTACTATAGTCGTCGTCAGGCCTTATAACAGCGTCCAAACATAAAATAATAAGTCAAAATTCTTTCGATATGAAATAAAGTCAGTGAGATGGAAGAGGGTGTCGAGTGATCAAGAAGAATGAAAGAAGAAAATTCACTCAGCTCACAGAAGATAATATGGATGACGATGATAAGATGACTAGAGGAATAATCCTTATTATAAACTAGCTGAACCCCGCGGCGTTCCCCGCGGTTATTGTTGTACTGCGAGTAACGCCGCGGAACAAAGTTAGTCTAAAAAAAGTAGCCTAAGTTACTCCCCGGATCATCAGCTACCTACCAGTGAAAGTCCCGTCAAAATCCGTCCAGCCGTTCCAGAGATTACCCGGAACAAACAGACAGACAGACAGACAGACAGACAGACAAAAAAATTTTTAACTGCATTTTTCGTATATGTATCGTGTATACATACGTATGCATTAAGTAAAAAGCGGTTATTTTAATATTACAAACAGACACTCCAATTTTATTTATTTGTATAGATTGTACTTAAATTTCTTATCTTAATCATACAATTTTTAAGGCTATAACTAGTATTAACATCAAATTAGTCCGAGCTTTTTAAATATTTAATGTTTTCTCGTCAGCTGGTGAATATCAGCAAGTTTTGGGCGCAATATTCAGATGAGAGCACGGCTCTAGAACTTAACAACATTCTACGTGCGTTGAACGCAAAATCCCTTGTCGCGTACACGGGAGACATCAGTAAGGGGCTATTGGCCGCCGCGCCATACACTGAAGCCAACTCTACCCGCATGTACCGTGTGCGAATACTGAACATTCTGCCTAAGGACATGCTTGATGTGAGTATATTTATATTAGAGTCTTAATAAATCTCTTGACAATGTACTAAAATATTTGCAAGACATTTAATGTTTTATGAACAGCCTTTGATAGTCTACTGCTGAACAGATGGGTTAATAAAACGTTTATATATTACTGTGAAACCCCGATTTTTGTAGTAAATTCTAAGATTTTCCAGTAAAACTTTAGATTTACCAACTAGTAGTAAAAGACTGAACCGTTCTATGGATCGCTTACTTCGAACTTTTACCACGTTATTTGCTAAACCTTATGTTTAACACATATATAAAGAAACTGCTCTTAGGAGCAAAGAAATGATGAGTGATACAGGTGAGAACTCAAACGCGATGTAAATAGAATTATAAAATTAGTGTCATTGATCCCCATTAGCTGAGCTAAATGCTTCCATTAGGTGTCGTCAATCAAATCTAACCGAATATCTTATACCTTGTCTTTTGTTTATTAGGTGATATATATAGACTATGGAAGCATGGGTCGCGTCCACGTTTGCAATATTCGCGAGCTTCCTGGAGGCACGTGTCAGACAGCTCCGCCGTTGGCGATGCGTTGTCGACTTGCGGGGATCGCGCCCTCGGCACTGTTGGACCCGCACTCGCACTGGTCACCCGCCGCCACGCATTGCTTCCAGAACCTCGCTACGAAGGGACGACTCATGGCTAAGGTAAACTGTTGGAGGGTTTTTAGCGATACAAAAAGATCTATGATTCAGTAAACGTATCTTCTAATTATGCCAGAAAATTCTTCATCTTATTTTGTCCTTCTACTTCATCTGCGCATTTGTAGTATCTTTATGATAGAGATGACATTATAATAAAATATAATAGTTAGACACGGTCAAGTCGTTAAAACGTAAGTCATTAAGAATTAAACATGAATTTATACAACAGCGACACCATTGTATGGACTAAGTTGCCAAGTCAATTGCAAGGGTAGTTTGTTAGTTCAATAAATAAATATTCAACGAAATCAGTGTTGCTTATGGTGAACATAAAATAGTTGTATAAAAATGTAACAGTATTTTGTAATGAGAAGTATGATGTCAGGTGTACTCGGTGGTGCAAGGAGTGGTGTCGATCGAATTACTAGCAGAGAACGGCCAGTTGAACATCAACCAGGAGCTGATTAAACGGGGATACGCTGTAGCCTGCGAAGAAAGCTACGAGTCCAAGGTGAATATTTCATATAAGAATTTATAAAAGAAATTTTATCTTTAAAAACACAAAAATGTCTTGTACCAATTGAGCTCAGGCAGAATATACAATAACCTGCCTCAATTATTTTATCAAAATATTAACTGTTTTACATGTTTTTTTTTGTTTCTGATTTTTATCAGAATTCAATTAATTACTTATATTTTTAATGATTAAAGTACTGAGTTATAGTTTAATCAAAAATTACAGGAATAAGTATGCTCTTTTATGTTTCTTTGCTAGGTAAATGATTGAGTCTAATAACTAAAAGTCATACCTTTCATTTTTTTACTCATTGGATGTATTTTATATTATGATAAATGACTACGCCGTACATATACATCTTCATTCGAGAGTCAAGTGCGTTGCCTTCCTCCTCCTCTTGAATCTCCTCTCATAATTAAGTTGGTCTCTTCATGTGTTTTGTATGCAGTTAAACCACGACGTGAGAGAAACAGCGACAGAACTTAACTTAGTCCAGAAGCGAGCACACAACAAAGAACAGATGGAACTGGCGTACTACCATCTACACGAGATTGAACCTCCCAGCGCTCGAGAATGTACCTCAGATGTTTGTCTCAAAGGCCCATACAGGTGAGACTGTTTAATTTAGGTCCTCCATCCTTTTTTTATTTAAGTTGGGAAATACAACAGCTACAATAAAAGAAAATGGGCGTTCATATAATACAACATTAAAATACAGGTTTTCATGAATATCAAAATTACTAAGTAATAGTTTATGGAACACTTACAAATAACTACGCCTTTAAAAATGTGATAATTACGAAGAAAAATACATAACAAGCGGCGAAGCGCTGCGATTTCAAATTTTAATTTGTATTAGTTTTGTTAATTGTATTTTTATTTGTATTTAATAAAAATGAATACATAATAAATATATAAAGCTGAAGAGTTTGTTTGTTTGAACACGCTAATCTCAGGAACCGCTGGTCCGATTCGAAAATTCTTTCGGTGTTGGATAGTCCATTTATCGAGGAAGACTATAGGGTATATATCATCACGCTACTACTAATAGGAGCGGATCAACAATGAAGAATGTTTCAAAAACGGGGGAAATTTTCACGCTACGGGCAATATAAGGCTGCGTGGTCAGGGGGTATTATAAGGTATATATAAGGAGGTTGCGTGGGTCAGCTAGTGTGTAATAAACAGTCTCAATTTCGATGTTTCACATCTGCCAGGCGTCCCGTGACGGCTCAAGATTTTTTAACCGTTTGTTTCTCTCCGCAGTCCTCTGGAAACAACAATACACAATTTAATGTACTCGAGTCGTGAAAAGACAGTGCATGTAGAATGGAACTCTGTCAATTCAGTGTTACTTGATACACAACCTCAGGAAAAATACGAACGGTAACTTTATTTTTATTTAACATTACACGTTTTTCAAATTGTAGCATGGAAAATTTTAGTTAAATAAAGTAATTTGTATTTAAAACAAAAATTTTATGACAAACACATTATATTATTAATACATTATTTGTCTTTAGTTGTCTAAAATTTTACTGATATGTATTTGTTTCGCCTATTATTTGCAACGGCTGGACCAATTTTGTCAAAACTTTCTATTTACTTTTTTAAACTACTAATAGCAATCGTAGAGTAAAATGACAATATACGAGATAAAGCTACTATATATAATGCTAATCTTGATGAAGATCTATACATCTATATAAATGTCTGTTTGTAATATTAAAATAATCACTTTTTAATAAATGCACGTGTATAAGCACACGGCATATACCAAAATATAATTTTTTACAATTTTTGTCTGTCTGGTCTGTCTGTCGGTCTGTCTATCTGTTTGTTCCGGGTATTCTCTGGAACGGTTGGGCTGATTTTGACGTAATCTAATTCATTATTATTCATTAATCTAAGGAATAACTTAGGCTACTTTTTTTGACTATCTTTGCCCACGGGTACGTTACCCGCGCGGTACCACAATAACCGCGGGTAAAACCGCGCGGTTCAGCTAGTATTTAATAAAAGAAAGCTTCTAATGTTGCAAGGTTACTGGTTGCGGCATATGTGGGATGCAACGAAAATAACTCGAAATTAACTCTACGTCACACGACCATGATGCCGAACATCCCTGGACTGCCTGCTATCATCGCATTACTCTTCTGTCCTCTGTAAGTACAATAGATTTCCTTATTCTCTTAAGCAATTTTTGTCCTTATTCTCTTTTTCAAAGGTTATAGTTTTAGTGTGATTGTAGTTTAAAAGATCTAAGCGAACAGCCAGCTTCAGGGACTTCATTTTATAGTATGTAAACTTACAAAAAAGTGTACAATTATTCAATCAGTCAATCTAGCTTTCATAACAAAAATTTCAACAAAAGAAGGACTTCAAGAACTGGACCAAATTGAAAAAGGCCACGGCTTTCAAATAAAAAACATGAATCATCAAAATCGGTTCACCTAGCCGCAAGTTCTGAGGTAGCAAATATAAAAAAAATACAGTCGAATTGAGAACCTCCTCCTTTTTAGAAGTCGGTTAAAAATACGATCTCTACTTTGTTTGAAAACTAGATGGCATTATGTGTCAGATGTCCGAAATATTATTTCCATTTTTGATTGTTTATTCATTATTGCAGTGCTGAGTTACGTCGCAACTCAACAGCTTCGCGGTACGTTAGCGCGCTGTGCGGTCTCGGCAGTGATGAGAGTGCCAAACCGTACTTCCCCGAGCACGACGTCCTCGTAGATATAGACGCAGACCTCGGCATCGACGATATTGGCCTTGTAAGTACAGCAAACCATTTTAGAACTACTATTCAACGATACCATCTATTGTCTGACAGATTCATTGATATCTATGTATATAATCAATGAACAATTGAACATACACGAAATACATACAGTGGAACATAGAACCTCCTCCATTTTGGAAGTCGGTTAAAAAGAGGAAGGTGACTGACATACCCAGAGATTAACGTACAGCCCAAACCGCTGAACCTAGAATCCTGAAATTTTGCATGTAGGTTCTTTATATAACGTAAGTGAGCACTAAGAAAATAATTTTAAAAATTACACTCGTAAGGAGGTAAATCAGTGGATGAAAGTCTGCGTGAGCGAAGCCGTGAGTAAAAGCTAGTTGGTTATGATATATAAATGAATCCCTATTTCCCTTGGTCACGCATCACATGTGAATGGCTGGGTCGATTTCAACAATTCTTTATTGTTAGATAGCTCATTTAAAAACGATGGTTTTAGTCTATAAATCATCACGCTACGATTAATAGGAGCGGAGTATCATTGAAAAATATTTAAAAAAACGTGAAACGTTTAGACTTATCGAGACTTGCGGACCAAGTTTCGCGAGTCCGCTTAGTTAGTTAAAAATACACAGTATTAATTGTAAGTCGTTGCAAGGTGCCAGTATTACTTCTGATAATGACCTGATAGGCTAGTCTACCTATTGATACGAGGTTGCCGTCTGATCAGCAATTAGTAGGATACCTAACTAAATACTTGATAAAACCGTTATCTTTATTTAATGATAATTCCGTCATTAGTTTGTTTTTTAAAATAGTAATGAGATGTAATATTAATCTTACATTTTTAAAATATATATGAACGAATGATTTTCGTAAAAGACAACAAGATTTATCTTTTAAAAAAATTACAGTTTTAACATAAGTATATAGATAACCAAGCTTTTGTTCGGTTTTTGAAGTTAAAACTTCTTTATCCGCGTTGGGCACTTTTTGGTAAGGGGCAATCTTCTTCTTCTTCTTCTTTTGATGAAATGGCACCCAGCCGGATCTTTTGGATCAGCTATTTCTGCCAATGTCAAGTGTTTATAGTCTTCAAATCATAAGTCTTCAAGTGTTAAGTCTTCGTCGTGATGAAATTAATGTTAAAAATTTAATATATAAAATATGGATGAGATGAAATGGGGAAATTTTTAAAAAACAAAAAACGATCTCCAGGGAAAATCTTATGAGATCGCGTCACCGACATATTGACGTCGCAGACATGCTGACATAACATTTTGGAAGTGTAAACTTCTTTGACCGCGTTAAGCACTTTTGGTAGAGGAAAATCTTAGAGGTTCGCGTCACCGACATGCTAATGTTTATAATCTTGATAATTTTAATTCAAACATGAAATTTCTAGTTTTAATAATAACATTCTAAGTTATAAGTTTTCACTTCTATATTTTTTTAAATTAGTCCTAGCTAGATCGATTTATCCCTCCCGAAACCCACTACATGCAAAATTTTATGAAAATCGTTGGAGCTGTATCCGAGATTCAGATTATATATGTAAAAGAATAGCTCGATTAAAGGTATTAGATAGATAGATACGTTTGGAGCGCAAATTCACTCATGTTTCCTTTCTAGATTAATCACATCCGTCACCTGATGGACTACACCATGTTCTGTGGCGATGGACAGGAGGCACCCACTGCAGACGATGAATTACGCCCTCAAATACCCAAGCTCCTTCGCAAGGATCTCATGGAGTATGTATAATTTACAAACTATATTACTATAGACATGCAAATAGGTAACCAAATACGCTGAAATGATAGGAAATACTTAATAGTTGTATGTAGTATCGACAAAGTTGAATCATGATTCGATGACTGGTATATTATTATTATTAGGTTATAAAGATTCAGTTTTTTTTTACCCATATTCGATTACACATCCTTTCTAAGGAGACGCCTATGTCCAGCAGTGGACTATTAAAGGCTGTTGATGATGACGTTAAAGCTATAAGGATCCACTATATATTTTACTTACCAAATTCGAATGAAATCTTAACAGACTACGTCTTCAAGCTTAGGGTTTTCGTAATGATAATGCTGTAATATTGTGGTTTTAACACGCTTTTATTAGCTTCATTTGCATGTCTGTTTGTAACTGAATTATATGAAAGCATGTTTGATAGTTTTTTTAAAAGTATATATGATGATTGACATTCTGTTTGCGGAAACTTACTCTAATTCATAAAATAAGTAAAAAGAACCTTTATACAAAGTTTAATTAAAATTATACCCATATGTCTTGTAAGCTTGAATCATATTCGAAAGGCAATAGAAATATACATAGTATTCTGTGACTAGCATAAAAATAATGACTTTTTTATGATCATATTTACTAGTTTTAAATTAGCAAATTAATCTTGAACAGTATTAAATTTGTCTGCCTTGAAAATTTATCTTAATTGTATCTATTCTTAATTATGTTACATAAACTTATTATACGTGACTAAACAACAAAATTTAATGACATAACGTCACGCCTATTAGGAAGAGACAATTGATTTCAACTTAGTGCGGTCCTGACACATCTCAAATTCCTCATTATATTAAACTGCAGGAATGGAGTAGTGTAAACGGTAACCTGGCTGCTTTCTATTGCGCCAAGTGTTGTGAATTCAACCCCCACTGGGGACTATACTTTGTGATAAATTACAAATTTTGTACTGAATCTAGATTTTTTGTGTCATCATCGTCGTAGCCTTTATTATTCCCAAGATTATTTGGGATCGGATTCTAGTTCAACCGGTTAAAACCGGTTGAACTAAATACTAAAAATGGATATACAGGTAAACCTGTATATCCATTTTTCCACGGCGACTGGCATCGGATCATAGATAAGTAAATAAATATTTCGGACATCTAACCCAACGCCATCTAGTTCCAAACTAAGCAGAACTTGTATTACGGGTACTAGACAACGGGTATAAATACATATATACTGTTTTTTTGTAAATACATAAATATTATATATAGAAAACACCCACACTCCGAAACAATTTTTTGCAGATCATACAAACATTTGGCCCGACCAGAGAATCGAACCCGAGACCCACCTCATAATATATGTTTGTAAAAATCCTTGCGACATATTCCCAGTGCAGGAGTTTTTGATCAACTTTTGTTTATCTTACAGACTATTGTTAAAACGCCGTAAGCACTACGAAACAGAATCCGTACCTAACGCGTGGGAGTGGTGCTCGGTTCCTGAGAATGAGTTCTTGGAGATTTCCGTTCCGGAGATGATAGAGCGGTCTGTCGTGTACTCACTGCATGTGCCTCTGGAGTTGTACCCGCTGTCCAGAGAAGCCTTGCTCGAGTTGAAAAGAGAGAATGATCAGCTCAAGTTACTTGTTAGCAGGTAAGTTCGCGTTTAATTTTTATTTTTAAAGGCCTAGTGTGAGTTTATGTCACATCTACTCGTCACGTTGAGTCTGTTGCGTGGGGCGTTAATGCTAGATACAGATCGATGGCTTGTTTGGCATCTTATGTAATTTTTTAGACTACTAATAACGGAAATGCAATGATGATAAACAATTGAGTAGATACCGCGTAAAATTTAAGGTTGCATTGTAAGTCGGTAATATAGTGTGCCAATGACGTGTTTTATATCTTTATTTTTTAGTTTAGTTATCTATAGTTTATGTCATCAAATTGTAGTTTGATCATGTAAGGAGAAATAAAAGCTACAGCTATATTGATTATTGACATTAGATTGTTACATAATCGAAGTCACTACCAACTTCATGTTGTGTTAGTGTCTTAGTAATCATGTCACGTCAGCGGTTGTGGATTCCATGCCCATTAAAGGGCCAATACACATTCTTTTAATTCTGTGTCTTGGTAATTATAAATTAGAATTACATCCATACAAATAAATAAAATCGGGAGTGTCTGTTTTTAATATTAAAATAAGCGCTTTTTAATAAATGCATATGTATGTATACACGATACATGTACCAACATAACATTTTAATTTTTTCAATATTTGTCTATCTGTCTGTTGCGGGTAATCTCTGGAGCGGCTGGACCGATTATGACGGGACTTTCACTGGCAGATAGCTGATCTATGAGTAACTTGGGCTACTTTTTTTTACACTAGGTTTTTACCCCGGCGTTACCCGCAATACGTCAGTAACTGCGGGTAACACCGCGGGGTGCAGCTAGTATAAAATATTAATGTGTGTTTAAATACTGTCTTACTTAATATTATAAATTCGAAAATAACTCTTGTCTGTTTGTTACGTTTTCACGGCTAAGCCGCTGCACCGATTTCAATGAGATTTGACATAACATAGACTACTCTTTACCGCGATAACCGACATACACGCGAAGCCTTGGCTAAAACCTAGTTCAAATATATAGTCATATTTCTTATCAGTGATCTGTCTAGAATAGCACAGCCTGTCTAATTTGGTCATATGTGAGAAGTGTAGTATTAGTTATTATTGTATTCCATAGGTAAATTATTTTATTATTAGCATACAGAAGTCGAACTATTAACGTCATTAAAGTTCAACGTAAACATTAATGAACCAAAAAGATATGAACGTAGTAATTGCGCTATTTGCTCTGTGAATCAAGATAACGCCGCTAACCAGTGAAACAATCTTAATTTCTCGAAAACAACTAATTGTAATGTTGTGAAACTTTCCCTTATAAAAAATATTTCAAAATTATAAATATATGTATATTCTGTGCCACGGGGGACTTAATAAACATACATTCAACAGACAATATTTGTAGATCATACAAAAATTCAGTCCTACCCGAGACACAAAGAACACCCAGACTGAGAATTAATATGGACAATTTGTGGACCACGCTAAGTGTTGTCTCATTTGGGATTTGAACTCACAATAACCACCACGTTATTAGAGACGTCAAGTAGATGTCTTAAGGCCCTGATCAACGGGCGAGTAAAACCACGGTTTTATAGCTCGTTGGAAAAGCTCGCCAGTGTATCATTGCAATACCGCGGTCTTACGTACCGACGAGCCTGGCTCGCGGTTCGTCATGTTTGTCTTATTTTTTACTCGGCGTGTCATACAAAACCGCGTGTCGATAATGGTCGACGAACCGAACAGTTGGAACAGTTAAACGTTCACGAGGAGAAATAGTCTCTTGCATTATAGTGTTTTGTTTTTGTATTATAGATGTCACTAAAAGAAAACAATTCGTTGTATGATTCTTAAGACATTCTCAGATAATTTCTGTAATCAAGTGTGAAATCTTGAATTAAACGGGTTCTTGCATTTTTTCGATATAACTTTTAACCCAAATTGTAGGGCTTTTTCGCTTCTTTCATTTTGTCGTGGTATGCTATAGCGAGCTATAACACAAAGCTTCAAACTCCGAACAAGACATGTTACCTCAATTATCACTCGAACACGACTGTTTTGCTCGCTAGTCTATCAGCAACAACGAGCCGCGAGTAAAACCGTCATTCATTAAAACCGCGCTATAGACTTATACGTCGATCACCCACTTTAATTTATTTCATGTCTGTTTGTCAAGTCCACTGCGGCACAGTAATGTTTCTGATTCGGGAGTTATCTTCTTAAAAAAAGAATCAACTGTACTGTAAATGATTGAACGTAATCTAAACCACGTGTGTCTTGCACTAAATCTAGTCGTTGTCTGACGTGTAGATTGATATTTGAAAAGCCCCAAGGTGTGAACCGTGTTTATCAGTTTTACAGTTTCTGTTCCTGTATATTATTCCTTGCACATCCCACGGGAACACTATATTTTAACTATAGTTAATCCGACTACCTGTTTAACGTGTTTACTAACTACATAACAAATTTTATCAAAATTGGTCCAGCCGTTTGTGCGTGAAGAAATAAAAAGCGTACAAAACACACTCACAAACTGTCGACTTTATTAAATTAGTGTAAAGCAAAGACAATAGAACTATTATATAATACTGTTAAGAACTATTTTCTTCGTGTCGTGTGTATATTTTTGTTTATGAGTTTTAGTTTTTATCTAACCAACCAATACCAGTTTTTGTTTTTTAATTATATCAAAACAACTATACAATGCCATAGCGGTCAAATATAACTGGTAAGAGTCAGTCAGTTCAAGTTGTATTGGTTATTGCAATAAAATTTAACAATTTAATTTCGACGACATTGCTGCTATTAGAGGTTTGAACATACATACAATTAGTATATTATATAAAGCTAGCTTTGCCCGCGGCTCCGTCTGCGAGTATGTCGGCTATCACTGTAAAGAACAGCTCATGTTCTTCCTTAAGAATCAGAGTATCTCTATGGTAAATTTAATTGAAATTTGTGCATCGGTTTAGCCCGCAGCGAAACAAACACTGCGACAGGCAGACAGTAACTTTCTAATACATAATATTAGTATGGATAACGAGTTACTACAGTTTATTTTAATTAAGAACTGAAGAAACTTAATTCAAGAGCTTTATATCAAATAGGAATTGTTATGAAAACTTAATATGTTCAGTTTCTATACTTACTACTTCCATTAAACCCTTAGAAAATTTCACTATCTAAACTAGAATTGTACATAACACTAAGGAAATATTTGATTTTGTTAATATTTATGCGATAGAATGACTTACTGGCAGTTTTACAGAAAAGGTTTGTCATATGTTGCCATTCAAGGTTCTAAATTCAAATTCACTGCAATTACATAAATTATCCCAATTACTGTTATGTGTGTTATTAAGATAATAACCTATTATGGTATGAGATTACAAGAAATGATATCATTTTTTTTTGTAAAACACGCAGTTATGAAGTCGTAATAATTTAATGAGGTACTAGCTAATTTTCAAATACGGGGGTTTTAAATACGACTGTATTTTTTATGTTCCTATTACCTTATTCTATCTTCTTCTCTAAAGATACCAAACAAAACTGCAGTTTATACCTACAGTAAGTAGCTTTTGTCCGCCGCTCCGCCTGCATGTATGCCTGTTATCACGCAAAATTTCAATCGGTGTAGCGGTTTAACCATGAAAGCGTAACAGACAGATAGACAGAGTTACTGTCGATTGTATAGTATTTGTAAGGATTTTTAACTGTATATCTAGATGAAGACAACTTAGATTTGGGAGATTATTTCACTGCAAGATGGATTTTTCTAATGCGTATAAAGTAATTTAACACCAGTATATCAAGCTGAGAGTGGTTCTGTATCCTAATGTGAGTTATTAATAGAAATAAACGCGTACTAGGCCCTCTGGAGGCTTAACCGTGGAAGAGCTACGCTTCGGCATGAATGGGCCGGCTCGACCGGATTGATCGGCTCTACAGAAAACTAGTGTGTAAGAGCGCTTGCGCCGATTTAGTGAGGTTACCGGAGGCCTATACCCCAAATCATTATTAAAACTCAAGAAAACTCATGTTAGAAATTAAGTCATTCTAGCTAGAAAATAATAATACACCAAAACCATCTCTATCATAAAAAACACCAAAAAATAGTTTTAACATCTTATTATTTTGTCCTCAGAACACCAATATCTTCGAGTGCCGAGATGATCTGCAAACTCTGCAACACAAAGCCGATGGCTCTGCCAGCCATGCGTATACATCTCTACTCCAACGCGCATAGAGAGAAGGAGGAAGATTTCCGTATGTTCCAGAGTTAAAGTTCTAACTTTGTTTTGACTGTTTATGTGATTTAGGGATAGGCAAGTTACCTTGACAATAGGAAGTAGTTACACTATATCGATTTATTATATTATGTCAGACGTTATTTGCTTTCACATAACAATTTGTTCTTTAGTATTTAATGTAAACTGACGTAAATATCCGAATAATTATTTTTGTTCTTGTTCGAATTAAAACTATACATATTATAGAGAGAGAAGAAATATTATTTTATTTTTAGTACTGTCGATTTCACAGACAGCGTAATAATATGACACTAGAAATGTTCATAGATGTGTGACCTTGTTGCGACAGTGATGTGGTGACGTACATCATTGGGAAGAAATTTACACCATTTATTATTCATCCGCTGGTAGCGTGGTACCTAAATTTAATTAGTTCAAACCATTTACCCTTACCGGGTTGTTGAAACTTTTTAGGTATACGTAATTGAACAATAAAAGCGATATTTTTTCCTCATTAAAATCATTTTAGGTATGGTTTTGGAATAAATCGAACGGATTCATTTCTAGTGTCTTATTATTACGATTTTAAAGTTGATTATTAAGGATAATTAAGGATATTGTTGTTTGTTACTGCTTGAATATATCAAAGTAAGTGGAATTCTCAGTATGCACTATACGAGCGTGTGTATTCGTCCTAACTTTTAAATTTACTATTTGAGTGTAGACTTTTTGTTTTAGATATAACAAATAAAAAAAAATTGTGACGTAGGTAAGTTGAAAGACTCGAAATTGTTTTGTACCTGCTTACCCTAAGACTTTTTCTCTAATATACATGTATTATTTCTATGTATATCATAGGTTAGATGACGTTAAAAAACTATTGTAATGTGATTTATAAAAAAGCCATGTAAGAATATTTCAATAAATAAGTGTTAAAGTATTTTTATTTTATTTTACTTCTATCCCTGATCCAATTTGTACCCCCAAAAATAACATACTTATAATATTTGAAAGAAATATATTCGCTATCATCGGCATCGGTGGACATCAGGTACACTATGCTTTTCGACTACTGCTCTGAGGTGTCGGGTGCGATTGCCAAGTAGGACCAAATAATTGTATGGAATGCATATGTTTGTTTCGGAATTTGTGTTTTTTATATAATACTATCTATGTACATATGTTTTGATAAAAAAGAATCAAGTATTTTCATTTCATACTTTCATGGAATGGACGCAATTTTTTATGGTGTAGTGGAAAAACGCGCCACCAGGCCCGACATGCCACCAGGAGTTGGTATCGGAGGGGATTTCCGCACGGAAAAATAAAAAATAAAAAAAGGGGGCCAACGAGCAGACGTATCGGTTACCGGCGCCCAAGGACACCATTACCACCAGCGTCCTTTGCTTTCCACAGCTTTGTAGGATGGGCCTCCGGTATCCTCACTTACTCGGTAAAACACAGCGCATGCGCTATTTCACACCGGTTTTCTGTGATGCCATGGTATCACTCCGGTTAGGTTAGTGTTGCCCTCACCCGCGACGTTACGCGTGTGCCGTACGTCGCCTAATTAGAGATTTACCAGCAGACGGTGCCCGCTTCAGTGCGGGCAGGCGCTGGGTCCGGCTGTGTTAACAACAGCAGTTCCCGGATCCCTCCCGTCTCAGGCGCAGAGTGGCACACCGTGTGGTTTTAGTCGGTTCGATTTCGACACACCGCCCCGCCGCGAACCCCGGCGGGGTGACGACCCGAGGGGGTTTCCACCCGTAATAAAAAAAAGCGTGTTGCCCAAACTAATTCAGCAACACGCACACATTCAATTCAGTGCATTAAGAAGCGTCCAAGTGACCGCTTTAATCATTCACTAGCGCTCTCAGTTTTAAGAAAACGAATTTAAATAGTGTTTTTTACTGATCAGTTCATCATTACACATCAGTTTTTATAAAAGTCGGAAAATCAATAATTTGAAAAATATATTCCACACGAATTGAACCAAGTGACGTGCATATAGAGAGACCTAGCAGTCGACTACGATAGCCTGATGATGATTTCCTTAATAATATTTCTAAATTCATTTTTCTACGAACCATTAAAATGAGCATAATCTTCTTTAAATAAATGTATAAATAAAAACACAGTGTTTATACATGCTCATATTATTACAAAATACTTTTTTATTCGCAGAAAGAAATTCGCGTACAGGTATCTAAGCCACAATAAATCTAGATAGGTACTAACACATTGTTGTTATATCAGCCGATCTAATCACGTAAATGAATACATAAAACACCTCAAGGCTACATGACATAAATGTATTCAATTGAAAATAGGTACATAAGTGATTTAAAGTACGCTCTTTTGTAATATTGTTAACAGCCGATACTCTTTATTTCTTCATTATCTCTGTTTACTTACTGTACAATGATGCTGATCATGATACTGGCAGAACAGGTTTATGCCGAGAGCACGTTGTACTAGCCGTAATTATTGCAAGGTATAAATTCGTGGACCGTCTTCCGACCCGGTCGTCTGAACAAGAGTGCTTCACCTCGTGTTTCGTTTCCGTGTTTGTTTTTTTAAATAACTTAATTTAACAATGTGGGAGCCACAGGGAAGCTTAGAGCCTGTAATGGAGTAAGTAAACATCAATTTGTAATAGATTGTTTAGCGTAAATAGATATTATATTTGTTATTACTTCACTTAATTATAGCGTGGTCAGCTGTTTTATTGACATTACCATACTTTTATTATACATTCTTAGTTCATACATTCCATATTCCAACTAAAAATACATTGTGATTTATAACGTAATGTTAATAAACACTTCGCAACGCTTTATATTTATTGGGTACCTTAAACGTAATATGAGCGGGAAGCTGTGTGGATCAGGATGTTCCTCTTCCTTGTAGATAAGTTTTTTTAGTCCAAAATAGAACATAAGAAAATAACACAGCGCTAAAGCAAATAGGTAAATATTTTCTCTGTTGATACCTTTGGTAAAAGTAAATTTAAATCGGGAAAACATCATCTATACACTTTGAGACACACACTGCTATCAAATAACAATCTAGGTTTGATTAGGTACTTTTAACGATGTCGTTTACTTACAAATAGTAACTTGATAGGTTACAGAGTCATTCTTTCGGTTTTCATTGGAGTATCGAGTTAATTAGCTACGGTCTTAATTAATTTACAATAAAGTTACCAAATGAAAAGAAAAAAACATTAATTGGGTCGTTATACCTAGTTGAGTTTTGGTGGCGTACCAAAGTATTCGTATTTCGCAAATTGTCTAAAACTTTTAGACAATTTTTTATGCTTTTAAACTAAAAGCACAAAAAATATTAATTAACAAGGAATGCTCTGATTAAAACTTCTACAGTAATAGGTATGTAATGCATCTTCTTGAAGATAATCGCTTGAGAATCGGTATTAAATTTCTATTTATTCCAATTAGCTTTATTATTGATGAACCCCGCTGTGTTACCCACGATTATCGTCGTACCGCGAGTAACGCCGCGGAACAAAGCTAGTCTAAAAAAAGGAGCCTAAGTTACTCCCTATATCGTCAACTACCTATCAGTGAAAGTCCCGCCAAAATCGATCCACCCATTCCAGAGATTACCCGGAGCAAACAGACAGACAGACAACACCGTGTATACATACATATGCTTTAGTAAAAATCGGTTATTTTAATATTACAAACAGACACTCCAATTTTATTTATTTATATATATTAGTTTGTAAAGGATAACAATAATTAAACGCCATTTAATAAAGATTTTTAAATAATGTCAAGAGAAGTTCAAAGAATGTTGTCTATTAGCTAATTGTAACTCTAAAAATCGAAAGAAACAAAAAACTTTTGAAAACTAAAAAGATGAGATAAAGTAATAAGTACCTACACGCCAAGGGAACTGGTCTACCAACGTCTTAATGTGATTGGTAAAAACATAATGCAGGTACACTAGTCAGGTATGCAGGTATCTCCCGTATCTCGCTCGGGTGACGTTCCCTATTGACACTATCGGAGAAGAGCCCGCGTTTCTTCATTTAGCGAAAGTATTCAAAAAACGATCATAGAACCGACCGCCGATATCGGTTATGGGTTCTACTTCTATCCATCAAGACATGATGACATGAAATTTAAATACTTGTTTGTTTAAATTTTTTTTCCTTAACTTGTATTTAGCCTGCATAGGCGCATAAATAAATGTTTAAATTTAAATATACCTAGGTATATACTGTGTGGTTGTTATTAGACTCCTTCGTTGGTCTTGCAACTGCCGTATGCGACTGCCGACAAGAAACCAAAAGATTAACCTAATTACAGCCCAGAGGACGAGAGTTTGCGGCACTTTACGCCCGTGTCTCGTAGTAGCACGTAGTTGTCATGAACACCTATGGCTAGCTGGCCGCTGGCCTAGTTATTTGAGAAGTCAGTGCCCTTAAATGTACTGACAACTAGTTTAAAATTCGAATTCAGTTTGTCCTCAGGGCTACGGAGGTCTGTCAGTCACTCTGTGTTAAAACTGATATTCAGATAAAACTGGTTGAACTAGTAGCCAACCTCTGATAATACTTTGAAAAATAAAGGCCAAGAAGAATATTCTGTTGTAGTCAATGTAACTTCATAACTTTATTAGTTTTTTTAAAAATATATTTACAACTAGCTGAACCCCGCGTTTTTATCCGCGGTTATTGTTGGACCGCGAGTAACGCCGCGGTCTAGTCTAAAAAAAGTAGCCTAAGTTACTCCCTGGATCACCAGCTACCTGACAGTGAAAGTCCCGTCAAAATCGGTCCAGCCGTTCCAGAGATTACCCGGAACAAATAGACATATGGACAAAAATTAAAAAAAATACATTTTTGGTATTCGTACCGTGTATACATACATATGCATTTAGTAAAATTCGGTTATTTTAATATTACAAACAGACACTCCAATTTTATGTATTTGTATAGATTCTTTTTACGGGAATTAACGCGATCACTTATTAAAAACTATTATATACCTCTGATTTGCCTGACGTTTCGGCCAGGTTGCACTGGACGTGGTAAGGGCTGGCTGGCTCAGCGGTTTCTTTCTTCTTCTCTTTCTTTCTCAATACTTCTCCATGGAGGCGAAGGAATACCAAACCGTTTTCATTTATCATTCTTTCGGACTTCTGATTCTAGCTCATATGCCTATGCCTACTTCATAATTTAGGCAAAGTATATTGACAACGAAAGTTAATTTTATGTATTGTTACCTAAGAAAATGAAAGTTCACGTTTTTATCGAAAGATATGAATGTTTTTAACCAAATCCTCGATTTTTTCCTCAAACCACTGCGGTAAGGAGGGGAGGGTTTTGTATTTACAAAAAAAAGTGGAAACTTCCGAAAATTTGCGTGCCCCCAAAGAAGAAGTGACAAAAAAGCCCTGAATCTATGTATCTACTACTTGAAGTATCAACAAGATAATCTTTATACTCGTATAAACATAAGGTCAGTTAACTTGACTTTGAAATATCTTTATTGCAAACATATTGTTCTTAGTGGTAAACAAGTGATTAATATAAAAAGCTTTTTTTAAACAAGCTTTTATTCCTGATTTATAAAAAAAATGCTTTAAGCCCTTTCATTTGAAACCCATATTAGGTGGGTTGTTCAGAAATATGAACGCCGCCATTTTGTTACGGCGGCCATTTTGGATTAATAATAATACTCTCGTGCTCGCGTCGCCACCTCGGCCTTCTTCTGCTAGGGTGACAAGTGCTCTCCCCTGTCACTCTCAGGCTTGCGCTTATGGAGGACGGAGAGCGTTTTGCGATCTTCGGCACCTGAGTCGCCTGCGGTACCTGGGCTGTCCCCGTACTGGCGAACTCAGGTAGGTACAACACCTAATGAAGGTGGGTTTAGGTGAACTATATCTCTTTTAGCACTGCCAAAAGGGAATTGGAAAGTTCAAAATGAAATAAAAACCGGCAATGATGAAGTTTAAACTTAGACTAACGTCATTTAGTTAAATGATGAACATTATATCATTAAGTTCCCTAAAAGTTTATCAATCGTAATATTCCTTATCTCTGTGCTTGTTTGTCATTATGAACGTCTTATTGACTTGTTTGAACATCAAAACAGAAACAATGTTTATTAAATCAACTCACGAATAACTCTAATACAGTACAAGTTACCAACAGTTTTTATTTAAGTTGTGTAAACAATCACTCGTGGTAAACATCTAATTCTTTTATTGTCACCATGAACTTGTTCAGGCGATCGAAGGAACTTTGTCAAATTTATTTAAGGTAGGAATATAAAAACTTACAGACGAGAAACAAGAATCGGTTTTGAATTTACGCATGTTGGGCCCTTTGGCCATCACGAAGGTTAAGAAAGTTCAATACTTCCCTAACCTTCGTAAATACTCTTTTGGCTTGTTCATCAACATATTGTATAGTTACGTTGTTGTTATTTATCGTAGCAAGCAGATATAAATATGTCCAGCGCAAGAACTTGTAAGATTCCATCGTTTTGTTAGAAGAGGTCCTGTGTGTCACTCCGGTTAGAGACTGACCAGAAACCAGACAGAGTAAGACGATCTCTGACCTCTTATAAGCGCTATAGTGGGGCCGCTTGCTGTTGAACAAGAGACTCTGCTGGCGTTGTCAATGTTCTTCTTTAGAGGATTTATCTGAGCTCTTTCACCAGACTTCCCAACGGTGATTTTGGTCGGTTTGAATCACCTCAAGTTCTAAACCGTTACCGCTTCTTAAATTTTATAACACACATGCTTTTCCATAATTCGGCCAAAGAACCCGGAGTTGTGCGATCGCAGAAATGTGCATTGTCTGTGATGGTCCTCTACCTTTAGATAATAAAAAACACTGTAACTAATAAACGTAATAACATCTCTGAGGTTATCTTTAGGGGTCAGCAGCAGCTTGTGATGTTTGTAGTCCAAGTAGCTGACAGTCTACATCGGACCGACCCGCAAGATGGTCGCTATACCGATTTCGGGAACAAGTGTAGCCGGGTAGGTTGCCTTTCTTTTATTAATCATGTGTAGACTAATTGTAATACTACCTACCTCATTAAAAAGTATAAAAACTTTAGTCAATATCGTTCACTAAGATTATGAAATTGTAATTTTGTCTGTCTAGAGAGGAGACTCCGCTAATCTAATGTTTCTATAGTAGAACACGAAAATAAACATGTAGTAGGTATGTAGTAAAGCTAGAAGTACATTCAACGACGTAGGGAACGATTGGAGTCCACAGGTCACGGTTAGGTATGGTAAAACAAGAAAAATATTCCCTACAAACAGGATATTATTTTCCTTATATTGTTAGAAAACAGTTTGTATTCATTCCATTCATTCATCAATGATCGTAGAACTATTATGATATCTATAATGTACCTATTCATGTTTCTTTAAGTTGAATTTTAAGTCGGGTACAATTTTAACAAAAATAAAACCGACTTCAAGGTTCGACTCGATTTCTCTTGGATGCCATGGCATCATCACATGTTAATGTCCTTATCATGGTACCACCGTTGGGACTTTTGAATTTTTTTTGAAATTGGATTTTTGAACTAAAAATATAGATTACTACTAGGTGAACAACGCGGTGTTACCCGCGGTTATTATTGTACCGCGGATAACGCTGCCTGGACGAATTTAGACTGGGATTTCACTGGCAGATAGTTGATGATATAAGACGTAACTTAAGGTTTTTTTAGATTAGACTTTTACATTCCCTCTGAAAAAAATAGCCAATTTGACTTGAGCGGTTGAGTTCGATTTGCGATTTATGAGGTACAGGAACAAACAATAAACCATTTGACAATAAATTGATTCATTATTTAAATGGCCTGCTCTTCAGATCAATCCAGAATGAGCTCCGTCAAGAAGTTGCGGACGCTCGCCTGCTATCAGCTGCTTTCTCCCCTAAACTTGCCATAGTGCAGGTGGGAGGTCGCGAGGACTCCAATGTCTACATCAGGATGAAGCTGAAGGCTGCTCAGACCATTGGTGTTGAAGCGGAGCACATCAAGCTACCAAGTGACATCACTGAAACCGAAGTGAGTCAATTTTGTTTATTTTATTTATTTATTTATTTAAAACTTTTTGCACATGACGTACAAAGGCGGACTTAATGCCATGAGGCATTCTCTTCCAGACAACCTTCGGGTGATGTAGAAGTATGATGTGGTAGGTGCAACGACAAAGAACGAAATTCGACAAAATGACAACAGTTACGTAAATAAAAAAATACTAACATCAAATACAACTAGTATATACCACTAAAACTACATTTATTCATACATATACAATAGCTTAAGCATACACATACATATATTTAATAAGATATGAATCACTGACGAAATATATACTATAGACTTTTCCTTCACTACAAGAGACCTGTACGCGGATTGATAGTAAGCTTAATGTTCCCTAGATGTCACTAAGTGCATCAAATCGTGAATTTGAAGGATATTTTCCGACCTACGTTCAAAGTACGAACCCGACAGTCAACTGACAAGTTTATTGTCATGCAAAATGTACCACTAGATGTCGTTTTCCAAATAATTATATTAGTAATTTATGTGATATTTTATTAAATCGTCAAAGAGCCATCTATACACACAAACAAATAAAATTGAAATGTCTATTTATAATTTCAAATAAACAGCTTCGTAATAAATGCTTCTTAGTAAATACGGTACATGAATATTTTTTTTAATTAATTTTTGTATGAAACTTTTTAAATTTTCACGTAAAGCTTTCTATGTAGGGTTTTTAATATCACCCCTTCCGCTTTCTGATAATTTAAAAGCTCATATGGCGTTTCTGGACTCTGGAGGGGAGTTTCCCCTAGCCTCTGGTGCAATTTTTCACATTTTTCTAGGTATTTTTTAGGAATACATATTTAGTAATATATTTTTATGAGGGGGCTGTTGATCAGACAGATTAATAACTACGGCCCCAGAGACACAAGTGCATTGACCCCATTGAGCATTCCCTCTACAATTAGGGGATGGATTGGTCCCTTAACTCTGTGAAAAGCCGTGGTGCAAACTGCGGTTTTCTGCAGCCCCATTTGTGCTGAAACATGGTTCTCCAAAATCTCCAACGATAAAAAAAAGTAATTACTTCTGTTGCTGTTTATCAATTCTTGATCAGGATTAGAGATTATTGGTTACAACTCATTTCTCAAGAGAGACCTATACTAATAAAGATATGACCTAATACTAAAAACTACTAAAAAAGTAACAAAGGTAAAAAGTACCTAGTAAGTACGTGACAGTTTTGTTTCTGCCGTACTGCCTTATTTTCAGACAGGCGAAAAATTTATAGTTTCGAAAATTCTGATCAGATCTTGAAAAACTTATTTAATATATATGTATTGTCATTATTCCTTGAATGGTGTGCAAAATTCACCTGGCGAGTTCAAAGATATGAATTTTTCAAGTACATGAGAAAATAAAAGAGGTATGTCAGGGCTGTAGTAAGGGCAGAACTATTGTCTCTGCATAGCCCTCTGGGAAATAGGCGTAAAGAAAGAGATTCCATCTGTAAGGTATTCCTACAGTAATATCCAGTTATAATATAGTTTGAAGATTAAAGAACCCTATATAGCAATTAAATAAATTATACTTAAGTATCACATTTACCCAAGTATCAAAATAATTGCGGTTTTTAGTATTCTATATAGATTTGTGTAAAAACTGGGTTGTAAATTGACTGACAATTGTTTATTAACAACATCGTACTTTGATTTTGAGAAAATATTCCATATAATAATCATAAATTTACCATAAAAGTGTTAAACTTGAACCCCCGACATTTGATAAGATAATTGTGTTTTGTACGAGTTGACTGTTTTATTGTCTGATGTAATCATTATTGTAATATGTTAATAACATAACATTCGATTAATTATTATAGCATTATCAATCAACAGCTTTTAGTAGTCCATTGCTATACCTTATATGTAAACCTTTCCTTAGAAAGAATAAATATAGTGTACCCACTTAGAGTAGTGTAGCGTAAATTCATATCTAAAACAAACGCGTAATAAAAGCGCCTAATGGAAAATGCATTTTATGTGTTGCGTAATCTCTACGTGATCTATAAATTAACCTTAAAGTAGTAGGTACCTATAAAGTACAAATCTTTTTGACTTCACTTTAAGTTTTAAATTATACTTAGACGTAACAATAAAATGTTTTAAAAACTATACCCAACTATGTAAAACTTTTGGTAAAGAAATTCCAGCCTGCCTCATCCGGGTGTGTCTCATGTGTGTTTTGACATTATTTGAAATCTATGAACACCTCATTCATTAAAATTGGTTAAGTAAGTTAGGCGTTACGGTGGAACATACAAACATAGACTGCCAAAACTATTACCCTTCCTTTTGGTTTTGCTGTAGAGAGCTTTGCACGAAGTAAACTGATAAATAGATATTTATGACAACCTGTATGAATCTAGTTTAAACTGAGTTCTTCATTACAATATACCTACTTTGGATACATTTTTGTGCCTTTATATTATCAATTTTGCGATAGCATAAGTCACAGTTCGGGGTCTTCAAAACCATAACACATCAAATTAGAGTTAAAATGCTTCTCCCTACCTCTGGACCATTAAAATATTTGTCATCCCACATTCGGAAAAAGTATTTATGCTCTTCGATATCTGAGTGTAAAAGTTAGTTTTATCCGCTAGAGGATAAAGTAAAATTGAATTTAGAACATCGCGTGCACTAATCGCGTGAGTTCTAAACATCATTAAACCTATTTACTTTTAACTCCATGGTGCCGAATTTAGCATGCGATCTTTTTTAATTTGTTAAGAACTCAGACTCGGAACCTTCTTGAGATACTTTTTTTTGATTTTCTTTCCCCGCGCCATTTTCTTTTACGTCATGAACACTTTTGCAAGTAAAACTTTTTTTGAGCAGATGAGTTCGGTATGATACTCGGGAAGTCCCAGGAACAACCTTAACTGTTTTGGAACCCGCAACGAAATTAATCAGAAGAAAACTGGAGGCGTCGGAAATACATTCCTTGAGTGTTATCGATTCTTACCAATATAACTGTAGTGGAGCGACTCAATTAAAAAAAAGGCAAGAATATGCTATCCTACTGGTTTTGAGTGGGAACCGAGCTACCGACGAGCCTTACTTCGGTACATATAGGCCAGACTTGACCGGATTGATATACTTAATGGTTTATTTACATCTACCTGGCAGAGTTAGTGGAACATGTAATATGCGTTTTCTTTAAGGAACTTTTATTTTTCATTTTAATTTTGTATTATCAGTTGTTGATGATTTTTACAGAATTAATGTAACCTTATTTATTTTAGACCCATTGAGATGCACAACTTTGTGTGCGTCTCCTATTAGTCGTAGCGTGATGTTATACAGCGTAAACATATTTGTTAACCATAAAAAGCCGATAATGAGTCAAAAAACAAACTATTCAGCTTTATAATACTAGTATAATATTTTGCCACTTGATCGTTCATTGTGGAAGCGCCCCGCGTGATTCTCCCAAGATTGCTTAAACCTTGGGAGAATCATGCTTGGGCATGAATGGACTGGTTCGTCAGGAGTAGAAATTACTGCTAACTAAATTTTGTTTTGAAACTATAGCCATTGATATGTATTCAAGTTCTTTTAGTAAATATCATCTGCAAACACTCTATCATTTAATCAACCCAAAAAAATACATAAAAACTTCCAGTTGCTGGCGAAGATCACAAGCTTGAACGAGTCTTCGTCGGTGCATGGGATCATAGTCCAAATGCCACTTGATACCGTACACCCAATAAACCCCCACGTCATCACTGATGCTGTGAGCCCGGACAAAGACGTTGATGGGTAAATGTTTCAATAATATACTTTATTTTATTAAGGTTCACCAACAGTTTTACAGACATTTATGCTTTGTTGGTCTCGGGTCTCGGTTTCGGGTCGATTCCCGAGTCGGACCAAATGTTTGTATGATCTACAAATACTTGTTTCGGAGTTTGGGTGTTTTCTGTGTATAATATGTATGTATGTATGGAATAGGAAAATAAAGTTTCTTGTCTTAAATTTAGACTCAAGAATGAATGTATACCTGTGTACGTATGCGTGAATATTTGAATGTAAATCATTTCAAGAACAAAGTTATTTTTATATAAGAACTTCTACTTCTTACATCAACAATAAACCTTAACAATTTAGCCGTTACCCAGTTTAATTTTTAACAATTAAATGCTTATTATGTACTAACTTTTGAAATTGGCTTGGCGATACTTTGTTTCTTGAGGAAGGGCTAATGCTACTCTTTATCGCGATAACCGATATAAAGGCGATCGGAGCCGCGAAACGGCTAGGAGAAAATCACTTGTATTAAGCGTCCAGATTTAAGTACTCGGTAAAAGAATCTGAAGCCGTTTGTGTATTAGTGATAAATGTGTATGGTTACAGAATTTCTGATTTTTCATACAGGTTAAACACAGTGAACGAGGGTCGCGTTGCTGTGGGTGACTTCACTGGCTTCATTCCCTGTACACCTGCTGGCTGTATCGAGCTGATCAAACGCGCTGGCGTCAGCATCGCGGGCAAGAATGTCGTGGTCTTGGGTCGTAGCCGTATTGTGGGGACCCCTGTTGCTGAGTTACTGAAATGGGAGCACGCCACTGTCACCGTCTGCCACTCCAAGACTAAGAATTTGAGTGATATCGTGAGTACAAACTTTTTAGTGTTACTAATATAATACTATACTATAATACAGGTATGTATTATAGGTGTCAGGTCTTATGAAAGTTTTTAAAATAAAAGCAAATTTTATATAAATTATATATAAGTAACAGATTTTCCTTATAAGCAAAAATATTCCCGTACGAAGAGACTATTATTGTAATAGTTTTATTAGTTAGAGAAGTAGCCAAAATTTTTAACTAACTGTAAGTAGACATTCGGCATTGAGACCTCAGGAGTCGTTTCTTATAAGAAACAACAAATATTTTTTTTCATGAACTCTTTATTTACCTGCTTAACACGTAGTTTTCTTTTTTCATGTATATAGGATGTTTCTCATTTAGATTTTTTTAATTGCCAGACTAAAACTGCTGACATTCTGGTGGTAGCCATCGGCAGACCTGAGATGGTCCGTGGATCTTGGATTAAACCTGGAGCGGTTGTCATAGACTGCGGCATTAATGCGATTGACGGTATATCATGTTTATTTTTCATCCGTATCATTCTTTATTGAATTTAAGGCCGACCTCAACCATGTTTGGGAAAAACACCTTAACGCGTATTATTGGCGTCTGGCTCCAAATTCATTCTCCGTTGCTTGGTTCATGCCCATAGAGGCATAGACTACCACCCGGCCTTATTACACTTCTTTAGTGCAAAAACTAGGAACTTAAAAATGAAATGGTAGTAGCGAACTCCATGATGTTGAGACCATTTAATTTATTTTCGATAGATACTATGTTTGGCCGAACGTGGCAAAGTTAACGTACCTAAACGTCAACGTTCAAACAATTAGATTTTGAAACTTTTTAGGACCTCTAAACTATTAAGTTTTAACTTTCGAGACTTGACTTTTTAAATATTTTAAGAACATGTTTCGTGACATACCAACTTACTTATAGACTCTTTTGGTCTACTTGTGAATAATCCGGCTAAATGTAAATGTTACTTTTTCCTATTATGTTGTTGCTGTGCTAACTTGGTAGAAATTGTGTAATATTTCGTATATGCAGTCTTATCGCGGTCATTTTCCCACGTACATTCGAAACTGGAAGTTTCAGTTTTGCAATCCAATTACAATAAAAGTGACGTCATCATTAATTGGAGAACAATGACCGTGTATCAAACATTTATTCATGCCAAAACGATGTTAAAATATTGATGTTTTTGGTAAAAGTGAACGATGTGGGCGACAATAGACGGAAGGCAGTCGAAACAAAACATCTTACGCTTATCCGTCTCCATAATGCCACAGTAATCAGTGTAGTCATTTGCTGTACCAAAGAACGGTGTAAATAAATTAACTTTCACTGAAATTATTTTAAATTTAAACTTTTTTACTTAATTTTAATGTAAGAAAATTCAGAACTGTTTATAAAGTTTCTAGTGTTAATGCATTAGTATAGGTACTGCAACCAGAGAAAAAACTGCGGTTTAGAACTGTAGTTGGCAGGTATTTCTTTTCATCAAAAACTGTGTCATGAAGTACTGTATAAAACTGCCACATTATAAGCAAGACGAAGAGACTTCGCGAAGCACTCTCACGTGAGCTCTGCAATTAACTAGTTATTACTACTACCTACCTAATTATTATTGACTAGGTATAGAATAATCAACTTCATTTTACACAGATCAAATATTTTAATGATAAATTGGATTCACTGTGCTGTTTTAAGTTTGTGGTACCTATTTAAAATCTATAGGATTTTTGTGGATACAATTTAAAGGAGTTTGTGTCGTCTTTTATTTAATGTCGTATAATTTATAAATCTTAACAAGTGCTTTGGCGATTTAATTTAGACTCAAATTCTCAAAGTTATTTTGATTGGAATCGGTAAGTTTGTTAGTACATTATGTTCATCTCCTGTTCACCTTAAAATGGGAATAGATATTAAATTCTTTAGAGAGGAATGTGTTTCGCTTCCGTCGGTCAGCGCTTTGTTTCCCACTTTTTACGATATATTTTTAAAACTTACAGAAAGTGTAACAAATATGAGAATAGTTAATCAGGTTAAAGTTTCCACAATACACTTCTACAGTAACTACTCCATAAATTTATTATTTAGACTCAACAATTTGTTTTTCAACTGTAAAACATCCACACTGTCTCATATTGACACCAATGTTTCGAGCTTTTATAATAATAATTGTTATTTTTCCGTGTTTTTTATGGAGTTGGGGGCAAACGAGCAGAGGTATCGCCTGATAGAAAGCGATTACCGCTGCCTATGAATCCCGCAACACCAGATCACAACCACCACCACACGTCACAAATGCATTGCCGGCCCTTGGGGAGATGTGGAGGGGGAGGGGTTGAAGATGGGTTTCCGGTATTCCCACTCACTCGGTAAAACATAGCGCACCGCTGTTTCACACCGGTTTTCTGTGAGGCTGTGGTATCACTCCGGTCGAGCCAGCCCATTCATGCCGAAGCGTGGCTCTCCCACGGTGATTACCAGAACTTAATGAGTTTAGTAAAAAGCTAAACCCAGTACAAAATCATAAATATCAGACATTAACAGATCGCAAACTGAATTTAATTTCATCACCAGCATTACTCAGCAGGTACTTTGTTTATAGGTAAGTAGACACAGTACTTATTAAGTAGTGATATTTAACAGATCCGAGTAAGAGCAGCGGCAAACGTCTGGTAGGCGACGTAGCGTATGAGGAGGCCGCGCTTGTGGCGTCGCACGTGACGCCAGTGCCGGGCGGCGTGGGCCCCATGACCGTGGCGATGCTCATGCGTAACACCGTGCTGGCCGCGCGCCGACAGCTTAACCGCCTGCTCGCACCCACCTGGCCACTCAGACCACTCAGAATCACCCCTTTATCGCCACCGCCAAGGTACTTTGCCTCTCTTTTTAACCGACTTCGAAAAAGGAAGAGGTTTCCAATTAGACCGTTTTTTTTTATCTGTTACCTCTGAACTTTCGACCGGGTGAACCAATTTTGATATTTATTTTTTATTAGAAAACTTTTGGAGCTTCCCGCGTGGTTCCAGTTTAATTTGGTCCATTTCGTCGGTTATTTTGTTAACATTTTTGTTTTTAAAATTAAGTATATCGACTGTATGAATTCTGTCACTGAAGTTCATATTATTCGCCTGTTGCACATTAAACATTAAATACTGTTGCACAAGACAATTTTAACAAAAATAAAACTTCAAGGTTCGACTCCATTTCTCTTGGATGCCATCATCAGATATTAATGTAAGGACATTTTATGATATAGATATAAGGTATGATATAGATATGATATAAGATATAGATTATGATATAGATATAAGGTAAGATATGATGATAAGGATCATGGTACCACCGTTGGGACATCTCCTTTCCATTAAAAAAAGAATCATCAAAATCGGTTCATTAACGACGAAGTTATCCGCGAAAACCCGTAAAAAAAAGTAAAAAAAAAAACGGTCGAATTGAGAAACCTCCTCTTTTTTTTGAAGTCGGTTAAAAATAAAGTCGACTAATAGACGAGTATTTGAATTTATTTCATGCACCAATTGCTACCAGTTTAATATTCAAATGTTTTTTCTAATTGCAGCGACATAGCCATAGCTCGGTCTCAGAAGCCAAAGGACATAAGCGAGTTGGCTAACGAGATCGGTCTGTTCCCGAACGAGGTGTCACAGTACGGACGTACCAAGGCCAAGATCTCGCTCTCTGTCCTCGACCGACTCAAGGACACACGAGGCGGGAAGTACATCGTGGTTGCTGGGTAAGTTTGTGTGTTGCTAATGTATATCATTATTATCATCATAATCACAGCTTTTAATAGTCCATTGTTGAACTTGAGCCTCCCTTTAGAAAGATGGTTTTGGCCTACTGTGGCTCTAGTGTATTTCTAGGCGGTGCCAAAGCTCTATCTATCAAGAATACCATTAATATAACAACAATATATAAAAACTGTTCTATCAATAACTTAATATAAAAGTACGATGGACAGAGAATTTGAGGAAAGTGGCTAGAAACAGGCGGACGCGAACTGCCTTAGACCGAGATAGTTGACGCTCCTTTCGTTCAGCAGTGGGCGTCGATATAATATATTGATTGAAACTTTATTTAGATTTTAATTTCAATAAAACATCAGCATTAATTTCGCATTAAATAAATAAATAATCGCGAAAATCAGCAAAAACATAATTTATCTGAATAAAAGTTATCATGTTCAAAACACTTCCAATAAAAAAATAGGTAGAGCGGTAAAAAAATAGAAACGTTAACTAAATTTTCCATTACGCGTAGGTACCTACTGTTTTTCTGAATTCACGATGTCAAGGCATGCATCTTTGTAATCCAGCTACGCCTTGCTGTTGCTGTGTTATTTTGCTCACCCCACAGGAACATTGCATCTGTTTTAGTACAAAAAGTAGTCTATATCCTATTCCAAACTCCAGACTATAATCTATGTCTGTAAATGTCATGCAGATCTGTTCAGCCGTTTTTGAGTGAAGAAGTAACAAACATCCATACAAACTTTCCTCTTTATAATATTAATGAGATTACAATACGTCTATTTACATCTATAGAATAACACCCACTCCTCTGGGTGAAGGCAAAAGCACCACCTTGCTGGGTTTAGTGCAGGCCCTTTCCGCTCACCGCGGTCGCAACTCCTTCGCTGTAATGCGACAACCGAGCCAAGGACCCACTTTCGGAGTTAAAGGTGGTGCTGCTGGAGGTGGCTACTCACAGGTAATTAATTATTTCAGTACTATATAACTGTAAAAAATCTACTAAACAAGAAATTTTTCATGCCATGCATAAAATTATATTTAGCTTTAACTTAACCGATAAGGTATCAGACCGGATCTCTATCGATATCGATCCACATAGTTCCTACGGGGTTATAAACGAAACTTTGGCCATGTTCTTTTTAGGGTTTCGTAGTTCACGTCTCGGAATTCTTGAGACACTTTTTTTAATTTTCTAACACCTAACATCAAACATCTAACAAAATATGGGCGTGGCCTAACTGTTTTGTTAGCTTTAACACGCAAACATGCTATCCAAAGCGGGCGGAAAACATCCCCGCGTTCGCTTGCGGGTGGGTAGGTACAGTATCGATACTTTCTATTCGATACCGTGTCCCTATTCGTATTTATTGTTCGTTTAAAAGTTGCAGGAAACTGCAATGTTTTGCTAACATGTTTTGTTATTTTTAGGCGCAAGAGGCACACCTTTATATTTTGTCATGTTTGGGCTTACCTTATAAACGGTTAGTGCGGATATGTGTACTTACCACATCGACAGTGCTAAAATAAAATTACGGAACATATTTTATTTTGGAGTACCTCCCCTACACGTAAAACTGGCGTGATTTATATTTCGGGATTCGAAATTGCCTAGTCTATTTTGACCGAAACTTTATATTCTAAGAAATAAATCAATTGGTTTTGGTCAGGTAATTCCAATGGAAGAATTCAACTTGCATTTAACCGGTGACATCCACGCTGTAACTGCAGCAAACAACCTCCTAGCTGCGCAGATGGACGCCCGCATCTTCCATGAGCTGACACAGAAGGACGGGCCTCTGTTCGATAGACTAGTCCCCAAGATCAAGGGAGTCAGGAAGTTCTCGCCTATCCAGTTGAGAAGGCTCCAACGCTTGGGCATCAACAAGACCGACCCTGACAGTTTAACAGTTGAGGAAAAAGTCAATTTTGCAAGGCTCAATATTGATACTAATAAGATTATGTGGAACAGAGGTAATTAGACATCCAGCGATTACCATATCTTTTGATATTCTACTTATTTAGTAGGTGGCAATAAAGTTTTTGTACGTTCCAATTTACTGTAGGACTTTGGATGTAAATAGCTAGGAGTAAATAAAGCAAAACATTTAAATATTCGGTTGTTTAAATAATTTTATTGTTATTTGTATGTATTGGAAAACATTTTTATAAAAAAAACAGAACGGCTTCTATTTTTTACTAGAATCCCGTTTTACTATGAATTGCAAAATCTCTTACAGACTTGTTTCGGGTTTTCAAAACTGTTTTGTAACGTTATCTATGCTATATAACTCGATATCTGTAAACTTAATTATTGATACTTTTTTAGTTGTGGATCTGAACGACAGATATTTACGAAAGATCACGGTGGGTCAATCGCCGACGGAGAAGGGCTTCACTCGTGAAACGGCATTCGATATCTCGGTCGCCTCCGAGATCATGGCTATACTCGCTCTCGGCAATGACATCGATGACATCAAGGAACGCCTCGCTAACATGGTCGTAGCCCTGGATAAGAGTGGCAACCCTGTTACTGCTGACGATTTGGTAAGTTAGCTTTGTAAAGAGTGCTAATAGAATAAAAATAGTGCAAACTATAAAGAGCAATTCTCAGTAACTAGTGAAACAGACGATCAATCCATTACTGCCGTTAGGTAGTAATTGATCGCGCAAATTGTTTCTCAGTATTTGAACTTTAGTAACCTTGTGGAAGTAGAAGAATTATTCAAATGGTCACGACTTTTGCCATTAAGATTCTAGAAAACAAAAGCAATAAATTGAGCCGCACTGTATAATGATTTCATGAGCTGTCTTAAAACCCAGACTTGGGATGTGGCAAAAATTATTAGACGAATGTATCCAAATGTCATTAAGTTGGCACTTCACCATGTAAAACATCTAACACACAACGCCATCTTGTCCCAAACTAAGCAAGCTTATATTATAGGTACTAAACACTTGATATGGATACATATGAATGCACTTTTTCTTTAAATACGTAAATATTTTATATATAAATTAATATCCAAAGTCCGAAACAAAATTTGCAAATCATTCAAACTGCATTTAAAAGGTCAATGATTTATGTTGAAGTTTCTGTAGCAAGTAATGAGCGTGTGTATACGTCGGGCAGGGCATGACGGGCGCATTGCTGGTGCTGTTGCGCGACGCGTTCGAGCCGACGCTGATGCAGTCGCTGGAGGGCTCGCCCGTGCTGGTGCACACGGGGCCCTTCGCCAACATCGCGCACGGCTGCTCCTCCATCCTCGCCGACAAGCTCGCCATGAAGCTCGCCGGAGAGAAGGGATACGTCGCCACTGAGGCCGGCTTCGGCTCAGACATAGGTTCGTATCTTTTATTGAAGCATTCATTACTCATATTAAAGTTTATTCCTGTTTGCATTCCAGCTAAATCATCGACAAAATCTATCTTATTTCTATAATTTAAAATAAAATCAATGTAAAAAATTTATAATACGTTTAATTCATCACATGACTTTAACAGTCCACTAAATGTGAACCACCAGGAGACCATTTTTAGAAAGATACAAGTTGTGCATAAATCTGCATTTTTATTGCATTAATAAAGTCATAAGTGTCGGTGCTGACCTCTAGGTATGGAGAAGTTCTTCGATATCAAGTGTCGCGCGAGTGGTGACAAGCCGCATTGCGCAGTGATCGTGTCCACGGTGAGAGCTCTCAAGATGCACGGCGGAGGCCCGCCCGTCTCCCCTGGACAGCCACTACACGATGTATATGTACAGGTCGGTTTTCATTCGTCTTAGATGATCTGAATCATATGATTTGTATCGTAACATGCAACGCAGGTGTTTATCCACATATTATTTATATCATCTATCCACTACAAGAATACATTTTACCGATACCAGGCCATCGGTAAAACAGAAACATTCCAGTATTTACGATGCTACCAGACGTGAATTCCGTTTATTATAGTTTTATGATCAACTTTTCCTTTCCCCACTTGCCTAATTAAACTTCTAAGAACATTCAAAGGAAAATACGTTCAATGTTAGTGCTGTAATGAAAATGTTGTGTTTCCAGGAAAATCTTGAGTTGTTGAGCAAAGGATTGTGTAATTTGGGCAAACACATAAGCAACGGTAATAAGTTCGGAGTACCTGTCGTTATCGCCATCAACAAACATGGGTAAGCTTGATAAGAAATTGCTAAGAAAACTGTCTCATACAAACAAACTATTTTTTTCGCTAAGATTGGAAGACGAGCATTGGTAACGCTTTAAGATAAATAGTTTTCAAAAACGAGACCATTATGCAAATCTATCTATCCTCTTGTATTATTGGATTACTATCTGGCTGGTTTTGTTATCACCACGCGAATTAGCATCGCGATGACGTCATAAACATTTGTTAGTTTTATTATAACGTTTACGTTTGTACAATGTCGACTTGGCTAGGGGGACCGGTTTTCATCAGCGATTATCTGATCTCAAACTAGTCAGATCCTATACAGAGGTAGCTAGACTACTGCTAAACGTGGATGCGATTACTAAATAAATACATATTATAGATAATTTATACTCATTCATTGTATACAATTACCATACCATTATTGGCGCTTATTGCTCAATTACTTTTTATATGGAACTCCAAACCAAAATGTGGCCGTTTGACTGAGGACACAGAATCATTAACGACTAGACAATCAGACTAGTCAAAATTAGTACCTAATATCTCACGCCATTGGTCCAAGACCTAGCAGGACATGTGGTTTCGGTTTCCCAAATTGGGTAAATGAAATATGTGTTGGAAAAATTTGAATCGATAAATTTTTTTTTGCAGGAACGACTCTCTCGCAGAGTTAAACATGGTCAAAGAATATGCATTGAAGAACGGAGCATTCAGGGCTGTGTTATGTGATCATTGGGCCAAGGGTGGTCTGGGGGCCTTGGAACTGGCTGACGCTGTAATCGAGGCTTGTGATTCCGGCTCTAACTTCCAATTCTTGTACCCGCTCGACTTATCTATTCAAGACAAGATCAAGAAGATTGCCACTGAGATGTATGGCGCTGGCAAGATCGAATACACTGATGAAGTGATTGAAAAGATCAAGCAGTTCACTGAAATGGTTAGTAGTATTTTCGAAAACATTTCAAGTATTATCGAAATAACACGCAAGACTTCGGGTCGCTTTATCACAATTCTAGGCTTTAACAGACGTTTTCAATAATCTATCTCCAGTTTTACTTTTAGTTTAACTATATTCGGACCATTACGAACGTGTGAACTGAGTCTTAAGTTATTTTTGTCAGAACTTTCGCTCATACTTATATATCGGAACTCTCGCTCGCACTCCTAGTAGTCAATACGAGGTAATGAGGGAAAGACTTAGGAAATAATTAAAAATACTGTTTATTTATATCCTACTAATATTATAAACGCGAAAGTTTGTAAGTACGGATGGATGGATGGATGTTTGTTACTCTTTTCTGTTTCGCAAAAACTACTGAACGGATTTGGGTAAAACTTTATACTAATACAGCTTATACATCAGAATAACACATAGGCTACTATTTGCTGCGATAACCGACATACACGCGGGAGGAGCCGCGGGCAGGAACTAGTAGGCTTATATAACATATAATATATTAAATGTTAACTTAAATTAAAATAAAAATATATTTATTTATTATTATTTAGATTTAGGGATGTAAGGGAGCGAACCACAATCTGTCGCTCCCAGCCAACCTCAGTCCGCACGTTACGGCTAGACTTGCATCTGGCACAACTTGAGTTGGAACTTGAAAAGATTAGGTGGCATATCTTACGAGTTATGTGAAATCCGAAGAGTGAAAGAGGATACCATAACCCTCGACTCAGGCCCATACCATTGCATCGAGGAGTGAGAGATGAGAGATATTATTTCCCCGAAATTGTTCACAAATGCAATGGAGGACTTGTTCAAGACGCTACACTGGAAATGACGTGGAATAAATATCAATGGCGATTACATCTCTCACTTGCGATTTGCGGACGAATTGGACAAAGACGAAAGTCTTAAATCAGTGCGTCCTACCCGTCATGATATACGGAACCGAAACGTGGACACTTACGGCACGGCTGGTCCACAAGTTCAAAGTCGTTCAGCGAGCTATGGAGAGGGCTATGCTCGGCGTTCCTCTCTGAGGGATCGCATCAGGAATGAGGTGATCCGGCAGAAAGCCAAAGTCATCGACATAGCCCACAGGATTAGCAAGCTGAAGTGGCAGTGGGCTTGCCATATTAGCCGCTGAACTGATTACCATTAGAGTAAATGGGTTCTTAAGTGGAGACCGTGTCTCGGCAAACGTAATGTAGGACGTCCACAGGCTAGGTGGAGTGACGATCTGCGCAAGACGGCTGGTAGGAGCTGGATGTGAGAAGCCAAGAAGGATCGAACCAAGTGGCGTGCAATTGGAGACGTCTATGTCTAGCAGTGAACTGCGATGATGATGATGATTTATATATTTGTTTATTTATTAAATAATTAAATAAAACGAATGAACGAATAATTAATATTTAAACTAAAAAAAATTATTAAAACAATTGAAAGTTCTTCTTAAGAACGAATGGACAGAGTATTACAATTTTTACAAACAAAATTCACTATTAGTTTATCTACATTAGTCATCAATGACTGCGTCGTCCTAGCTACCTGCGTCCGAGCATCATCCCTTTATCGATAACGAGTAAGTACATACAACAAGTAACTCAGTTCACACGTTTGTAATGGCCCGACTATAGATATAGGGTATTGGCAACGGTATAAATCAATAACATTCCAAAAAAAAGAAAATAGACTTTGTCCAATTTTAACTACAGATATTGAAAACGGTAGTTAAAGATTTATTGGCAGAGATTATACGTTTTTCGATTTTACTACAGCGATTATATCGAGTACCTAAACATTCGTTGTACACATTTACCTATTTACAGTAAATATTTGACAAAACTGATTGTTGCAATTCTGTGTTGATCTATGATTTTAGATTACACGACGCGGCGAATTTTGTAAGAACTTTATAAAATGATGTTATTTTATACAGCAATAATTTAGCATGTATAGGTACCATGTGTATTTACTCGCGTCGGCGTCGGCAGCAGATGGCCTGACCTTGATTGCCTGTTATTGTAATATACGACAATAAAAAATGATCAAATCAGAAATTGGGAATACACAACTTTAACTGTTATTGGTGTAAATTCCAGAAACATTTATAAACACTGCCTTGATCCAGATTTTGCATATAATAATGCAATTTTGGAAAAACCTAAATGTCGTGAATCGTTTTATGTACAATCTACGAGTACTGTTTCTATTGAACCATTTAAATATATCCATTGAAAGCTCGATTACTTTTTATTTCTTTTTAAACTTTATCTTAGGGTCGATTATATTTAGTAGATTTGATATACCTAGGCTCAGTGGTAACTGCGTAGGTTAAGACATCGGAAAGTTAAGCAAACCTGGCCTAGTCTATGATTAGTGACCACTTGTGACACATTGAGACCCCGAGCCATCAAAAAAACATGGAACTTAGTACTACCGCACGTGTTTCCTTCCTATTTTGATCCTGGGTCCTTTAAGACGGGCTTGAAAAAGCATCTCACTAGGCAGCTATAGTGTGGGTCACCATGCCCACACTGTCCACATTCGCATTGAGGATGGTAACCACCACTCTTGGATTCTACTCATGCTTTCCATCAAGCAGAGTAGAGTCATTTTGGTAGCTTGTACATAAAAAAAAGACCCATCCGTGTCTCGGAGAGCACCTTAAGCTGCTACCATCGGTTACTTTAACTACTTTATAAATTGTTACGGAAGCCCTAAAAAGTCCGACAACAGCCTTTTTACAGAATTTCGATATCCCCTAGTTTCATTAGATCTCCACAGCCTTATTTAAATTGTGGCGGTCTAATGGCACTTGCTCCACTTTTAAATCATAAGTTCAGCGATAGCCATAAGTCATGCCATACCTAAGTCTACTATAGTTAAAGCCGACCCCAATTTAATTTGGGGAAATATTCTTTGAAAAATAATTGTCTATATATAGACTTTGTGTACCATGACAGATGTTTTTTTAGTTCACAACTTTATTTTTGTACCATGGGTAATAGCCGAATGACATTGTTGACTCGCTATCAAGAATGTATGACGTTATCATCATGCAGTTGGTAAACATTGATTCCGCAAATTTCTGTTGGGGTTTTCTCGGGAAAATGGCAATATATAAAGCTGCCGGACAAATAGACGTGATTCAATACGTGGGACCAAAAGCACAGTAAACATCTTTATTTATACAATGATACCTAAGCAACAAAGCTGTGTGGGGTATAATAAAATTATTGGAGAATTAGAACTATGAAGTCAAATCCAATTGCGTTAATTTTGGAAATCGTCGTCAGCAGCTCGTTAGTCTACTGCTGCCTTTGGTGCTGTCCTAAGGCTACGAAAGGAAGTTTAATTATATTGAATAGCTCGTAAATTTTAAGTTGCATGATTAATATTTTTTTTTTTTTACATATAGTTTATGTAGTACGTGTAACGTAGGAAAATTTAGTTTCCCTAAATTTGTAATCATTTTGGAAATGTTGTATGTACCTTACAACTTTCTAGAACTTCATATTCAACATTTTTTCTTCTTTTTCTCCTCAGGGTTATGACAAGTTCCCGATCTGCATGGCTAAGACTTCAAACTCACTAACCGGCGACCCAGCCATTAAGGGAGCTCCCACTGGTTTCACGATGCGTATCAACGGCATATTTGTGTCAGTTGGGGCAGGCTTCGTTGTTCCCATGGTAGGAGAAATCTCGCGCATGCCTGGGCTGCCCACAAGACCTAGCATTTATGACATAGATCTGAATACCAAAACCGGAGAAATTGAAGGATTGTTTTAAACGGGTTTTTATAGTCTGATGTTTTCTGACCCAATTTCGAAATGTATTCAATGTTAATAAAAATTTGTTATTACATTCTGCTTATTATTTATGATATTCAGTAGAACGAACATTATCAAGAATATTAAAAGAAGTTTGTGTTTATTAAGCATGCGACAACAGTCAATAGATACCCGTGTACTGTTGATTATTATTTATTATGTATTACACGCAATTTTCATTCATTATTATACCACTATCTATATTATTATACCTACTGCTAAAAGAGAAAGGTGCGACAAGTTCTCATAGTTAATCATTAATCAGTTTATTTAACAGTAGGTAAAGCCAGAAGTTTGGAGTTACAATTTGACAGAATTAAAAATGTATTAAAACAATTTTCCTACTTTGTTATTGACGGAGTTATGAGGTAACAAACATCAAAAAAATATTCAACGAAATTGAGAACCTTCTCCTTTTATGACTTTGGAGTTGGTCATTAAATAAATACTGAAACACTTAACAGATATACCTACATGTCTATTTTTAAAACACTGAGTTTCTTGATTACTGTTTAATATTGAATGCGTTTACGATGAATAGGTATGGTATATCCGTCGGAAATATCTGCGCATCTGGCTGGAATGTGCTTCACCTCTACCTTCACCAGGCGTCACTCCGCCTTCGTCTATCTAGTAGACGAAGGAGGGGCGATGCGTGGAGAAGCGAGAGGTGCACAGATATTTCCGACGGGCTGTAAGTGGTGACACTCGGTATTCTTAATACGTCACCACACAGACACTAATATTGTGCAATGTGTCAATTCACTTGATTGCCTAGACTACTTTTAACCTTAAAAGAAACAACATTTGTTTTAAATCCTTTCAGTCCCTTGGATAACAACAAAATCGAAACACCATATGTATTTTACACTCTAATTGCCTCATAAATTAAGCCATAACAATGAGTGTTACTCTAGGAGGTTTAACTATTTGCTCCGTGGTGGGTTTAACCTTGATACCGTATTCGGTTCTTGAAAAAATCCACACAATGCCTTTTAGATCACCGCACCGTAAGTACCTGATGAACTCATTTTATGCATCATTAAGATTAACATCTATGATAAAGACGACTCTACATAGCTTGTAAATTGTTCCTGGAATAAAATCAATGACTTTAGCACCTACTTAACTATAAGTAGCGTTTACTGAATTTTTGTATGATTACTTAGTGTTATTTATGAGAACCATCGCTCTCACAAATTGATACAATAAGTCTAGGGTAGTAGAGACATCCTGATCTCAGCACGAACCGGCCGGCTCGACCGGGGCGGTACAACCCAGAAAATCAACGTAAAATGACAGCATGCGTCCTGCCGTTTTCCGCCGTATGCTTTCCATCAGGCAGAGTAGAGTTACTTTAGCAGAGCCATACATAAAAAAGTTAAACCATTTAAACCAGTTTTATAATGATAAAAAGATTTATGCAGTACACAAACAATATTTACAAGATATAAAAAAAGAAGAACAAAAGATAAGAAATACTCGTATAAAAGATGTGATGTTGTGTGTGTGTGTGTGTGTGTGTGTGTGTGTGTGTGTGTGTGTGTGTGTGTGTGATATTGAGTTTCAGATTGCATTTAAGTATATATACTTGGTTATAGAATGAAAAAAAAAATGGGAAATAACATCTTAGGTTTTAAAAGCAACACTACCAAAATATGTTTAAGCCATCCCCAAAAAAGGCGACCGATTCAACCCGGCTAACTACAGTCCGATAGCCGTCACCTCCATTCTCTTTGCACAGTGTTCGAACGGATCATAAACAAACAATTGAACCACTACCTGGAGGATCACTTCTAACTAAATGATCGTTAGTATGGTTTTAGACAGACCTGATCCAATGTTGATCTTCTACACGCACACATCACACGAATTTGGGGTGAGGCTATTGACAGGCATGGGGAATCCTTGGCCATCAGCTTTGACATGGCTAAGGCCTTTAAAGGGTTTGGCACCGTTAGCCTCACTCAAAACTACCGGCATACGACATATCCCAAACTCTGCAGCTGAGTTACTGCCTTTCTGCACCAGCGCCGCGATAGAATCCTTCCCGACGGTGCGGCCTCCGATTTATTTTCAACCGTTCAACATTGGAGTATCTCAGGGCTACGTGCTATGGCCCACACTATTTCTTCTGCATTTCAATGGAATGCTAGCCCTTAGCAACATTCATTGCTATTCCGATGACAGCACAGTTCATGGGCAATATTTTGGATACCCCACAGTTAAGCCAGCAGACATTAAGGAACAACGATAGGAGTTTGTCGCTCAACTCGTCCATGTTCTGGGCTGCATTTCTCAATGGGGCTGTGAGAATCTGGTTGAGTTCAACGCCAAAAAAAAAAGGTGTGCTCGTTCTCTGCCAAAAAGAAAGCAGAACACTCGACTGCCATTACAAGGTAGGCTCGATATCATGGTCATGGATATCTGCCGCGATCTTAACCCGCGCGAATACGGTGAGAGTGTCACTAAAGCGCCCTCGTAGAAGCTAGGTATCTTACACAAGGTTAGACGATTCTTCTCGCCCGAGCATCTGTGACTTCTTTATAAGTCCTAGATTCGCTCGTACATGGAATACTGTTCTCATCTTTGCGATGAACCGTGCAGTATCTATTTGACGCTCTCGACCGGCTGCAGCGGCGATCAATACGCATTGTCGACAGTCTCTTAGACACCGAGTCCCTCGAGCCTCTGCAGTTGAGTAGAGATATCACTTCTATGGCAGTCCTATATCGCCTTTATCACGGAGAGTGTTCTGAAGAGCTGTTCGAGCTGGTCCCCCCTTTTCCCTTCCTCTACAGGACAACACGTGCCGGCCTTGAAAGTCACTGAGAGAAGTGAAAACTTATAACTTAGAATGTTATTTGTAAAATTGATGTTTAAAATTTGAAATTTCATTATGTTTAAATGAAAATAATCAACATCAAACATTAGCATGTCGGTGACGCGAACCCATAATATTTTCTTGTACGAAGAAGTGCTCAACGCGGCCAAAGAAGTTTTCACTTCGAAAATGTCATGTAAGAATCTCGGTGACGCGAACTCCTAAGAATTTCTTTTATGTCACCGCTTTTCTTATTGCTTTTATCTTTTCGTTTAGTTTGTGGTTTGTGTTGTCGCTTCGTACCATTGTTTTTTTCAAGGTACATATTATAATATGACTAGTTCTTAAGTGATCACTTTAATCTGCTTACATGTTAAATATTTATAGGTTTACCATTGTTCACAATGGTTTAGTATGGACGACGTATGCACACTTCTAAATATGTTTTCTATGATCGAATCTATGTGCAAAGATCGAAAAAATCGATAACGACGTTGCCAGATTTGTAATCAAATCGTTATACAACTTAAATGGTGTTAGACATATAACACTGTAATCATCAACATGTTTATTTTATAAGTTGCCTAACTGCCTCGTTGGTCTTGCTGTTCACGTATGCAACTGCCGATCAAGAGGTCTCGGGTTCGAATCTCAGATCGGTCGAATAGTGTTATTGAGTTTTTATGGTTATAAAAATACTTAATAACAGCTCGGTGATTGGAAGTTGGGGTCTGAATCCCTGCGCCTCGGAGAGCACGTAAAGCTGTCGGTCCTGTGGTCTCTCCCCGATCGTGTCGGTTAACCGTCCCATCGGATTATGAGAGAAAGGGAACAGAGAGTGCACCTGTGTTTGCTCACACACTTGTGCAATATAATATCTGGCTGGTATCCGTGGTCGTTATTGACTAGGAGAACATTATTTATAAGTTATACAATACCTACCTTCTTTTTTAACTGGCTTTACCTGTAGGAGATTTTCAGTTCGGCTTCAAAAACTTCCCCTTTTTACAATATTATATGTACTTAGGATATTTATTTATAGGATTTAGAAAAATATATAGCTTGTTTAGTATCTTCTAAATTGTAAGAATTACCAGCAGTTTTAAGAAAAATATTTATTCTTCATTACTGTAGCGCCACCGGAGACACGTGGTTATGAACATCCATCATTATCATCATCAGCCTATCACAGTCAAATGCTGAACAAAGGTTTTCCTCAATGAGCGCTATATTAGGCAGTCTGAATCCATCTGCTGCCAAGTGCCAGCCACTTTTTTTACACCGTGGGACCATCGTGCCCAGGACGCCCTACATCACGTTTGCCTAACGAGAATCTCTACTGTAGTTCGCTTCAGCTTCAAGCAGTCTATCTTGAAACATGACCGGTCCACATCCACTTTAGCATGCTGATTTTCCGTGCGATGTCGGTTACTCCAGTTTTCTGTCGAATAGTTTCGTTTCGAATTTTATAGATTTTGTCAATTCTGTGTATGCAATACCATGGAACATATAACTAGTTTACACACAATTGAGTGTTGCCTGCTTTAGGTATTCCAAACAAATAACATATCACGTACCTTTCCTCATAACATGAGCCAAAATACACGCCCTTGCGTTTAATGCATTTCTTATTATTGGCGTCTCTAATTTAAACATTACGTTTTATGTTTCAATGTGGCTTACTTTAGTTTTTCTGGCCTTACATCAATTAATTTATACGTACAAAATACCATAAAATGAGTGAATACCGTTTTTTTTTATTTCTTATTATTTCAAATTCAACAATTTCTTTATTTTTGTTAAGTAGGAAATTTAGAGAACAAGCCATCAAAAAAGCTCTTAAGCTGTATTTTTTTCTAAAACACAAGCGATATCGCAAATATATTTATTAGAGTATAGGGGATTGGACATGAAACACAAGGAAGAGCAGTTATTCGTCATGACAAATAATAAATACGTAGTTTTTTTTAACTATGGACTAGATATAGAGGCCAGAAATAATTCAGACACAACTTTGTCCGAAAGTTTTCAAGAACAAACTCTGTTACAACATCTGTAACCTATTGTCTCCGGTAACTCATTAGATCATAGGAAATTCAACAATTAAGACACTCAGATTAATCATGTTCAATTGCTGAACTTTGGAAAATGTCAATCCAAAAATTTAAGAGTCGGTAAAAGGACTCCATTAGGTAATTATCAGTGTTAGTGTGTTACACACACATATATTTATAAATATACGATATACATTAGAATTAACATGCGCATATTGTTCATGATATAAATAGTTATTCTATAATAAAAAAAAACCGTTTTAAATGAGCAGCGATAGAGATAAAAGTTATGGCTTTCTGTTTTATACATCGTGTTCTTCCCTGAAAATAAACACTGTGTTCTATAGGTGAAAATAACATGAAGGTATTTTGGAATTTAATTCTATTATTCTAGTTTTCTTCAGTAGCATGGAGTATGGAAGATGGCGGTGAGCATGTTAATAATATAATAGTTATTAGGAAGTCATTGACCTCAAATATACTGACAATTAGTTAAACCTTCGGATTCAGTTCACCGATGCCAGTCGAACCGTGGAAAAACTGATATTCAGGTAAAACCGGTTGAACTAGTAGCCGACCCCAAATCTTGGGAATAATAAAGGCTAAGAAGAAGAAGAAGATTCCAGTTTCCTTTGAATTTTTTTCTAGTCTAAGAATGTGGTAAGTAAATAGTTAAACCCCGTAATCAAATTTAAGATGTGGATACTGAGTACCTACTAATAGAGTTAGTAAAAAATATGTTTTGGGTTTCGGGAAAAAATATGGAGATATTTGGAAACCTAAATATTTTTTACATGATAAAATACATTATTGATATTAATTTTTTTTCGATTGTTGATAGCACATTTAGTGTAGGTAATTCAATATTTTAAAGTTCGATTTACCTTGTATTTCATAGTGTTGTTGTAAGTGTTCTTCTTACAAAACGCACTAAATAAATAGACGTAACTATACTTACATATCGAATGGCGGTCCAACAAAAGATAATTTTCCGTGTTAGAGAAATGAAAAAAATGATATTACAATATTTGTCCTGTCAATATATCTGTCTGCGGTAGAGGCATTGTGATGCTACAGTTAGCAGGTGGGCCAAGGTGTTTATCGAAAGGCATAATACACAAAGACAAAAAAAAATTTGAGTAAACCGGTCTGGCCCCAGCTGGATAGTCTCCTGAACCTGACCTCCATTGTTGAGGTTGGTATTGACATATTTTCAGTGATAGTAACTTTATTGATTATATTTATCGAGTTTATGATGAATCGTTCACAAATATAACAACTTCATACGAAAATGTCTGATCGAAATCGCATTTATTACCAACGCTGTGTGGAGATCCCATAACACTAGGTTGCTATATTTACTCTTTGCTGTACGTACTCAGTCCGTACGCAGTTCGGCATCAGGTATGCCGTGTTACAGTTCTTATCGTTCGTGTTAAGACACTGTGAGAAATTATTATAATGTGATGTGAAAAAACAGTGTTTGTTTGGATATTAGTTTTTATTCTTCATAAGACCTTTACTTATTAGATAAACATAATTAAATTTAGAACAAGACTTTTCTGACAAATTCACGATGAGTTGCATACGAGCAGTTACTTTATTTTGTTTGTTATTATGTTTCTGTCACGGTCTAGCCGACAATAAAACGGTTGAACATTGCTGTCCACCAGGACAAGTTCTTTTGTTTGTTCCTAATAATGTGTGCTGGGATCCAAAAACTAATATAACTGGTCCGATAACTATGCGGTGTTCTACATCGTACATTCGCTTTAGAAACTATAATGTTACCGAGGATAAAAAATTGAGTTTGAAATTTTCAGAAGATAACATTGACACATTTGAAACGTAAGTATAAAATTTAAATACATCAACATTATTACGACGTATAGTGGCAATATTCGTACTTTAGACAGTTATATTTTTGCTATGTAAGCAATAGATAATCAAAATGTATTTTATCAATTCTACAACCTTTCTGTACTTATTTAAAGTTAATGAATATTTTCTTGTTCATAAATTTATTGAAGTAAATGATTTATTCCTAATATTACTGTCAGTGTTAAGTTTTACCATTGTTTTCTTTTTGACCGTGGCGTCTGTTTTTCTTTTTCTCTGTCTGTTTGAAGGCAATGAACTCAAAAGTACCGGACGGAATTTGAAACGGTTTTAATTGATGAATGAAATGATTCATGGGGTTCGTAAAAATTTCTTATGAAATTTGCAGAAACATGACGCCAATTCTTATTAATTTTCTCGACTCATTGTTACTCGATTGCGGCGCGTATCTCAAGATTATCATATGAAAGAAAACATTGTGCTATTAAGATATACCAGTGTTATATGTCAATCTGCTAATATTTACATTCAATAATAAAAAAAACTGTTCATAAATACTTCTCAAAAATATTAAAATTTTGTAATTCTTGCGCGACTCAATTTTGTTTTTAAATATGTCCGTTCGTTTCTTAATCACAAATATATTTTCATTGTTCTTATTCCAAACAATTCAAATCTGTACTTTATGTTATAAATAGGTACATTTTTAACAGACACACTCCACGTAACATGCGGATAAAACTGGACAGAAAAAAATTAAGCAAATACCTATGCACTCTGATATTCGTGAGAAAACGTCTCAGTGGATTGGTGGTTTCTGAACAAAAAAATGAAACTCCATGGAATTTTTTAGAATGAACATTTTTTATTCGTGGACCGCTGAGGCCTTCCAGACGGGTAAAATATACAATTACGATCAAAATGGACGGGAGTGTTTCAATGTTGTTTCTACCATAACCGTCACTCCCGTACAAAATATGTGACGCGATGTGCAAAAATTACTGTAGCAACAATTTTTTTTAGATTAATGACTAACCTTGATGTCAGATGTCACAACCATCACATACGTTCACACAAACACATACGTTCACTATATTTTATAATTTTGAAAAGAGAATAGTCGTTAATGTTTTTTTTTATTTGGTTTGACGTGTGTTAGGAGGCTTTAGTTGCTGATTCAATGCAAGAAAATTACAGAACTATTTTTGGAAACAGCCTCTAAAGTTAAACGTCGTTACAAAGGATCCAAATATACCGTCTGTCCAAAACTGCGGTCAGGCCGCAATGCATAATGTATGGGCCGGCAGACAGGGGGAAGCCTATGCTTTCCCCCAGGATAGAATCTTTATAGACGCTGCGTCGTTCCTGGGAGGGATCTCAAATAATATGGTACGGGTCCTTCTCAGAGCAGGGCGCCTGAGACCGGCCGCCGGGGTGATTTTTAGTGGAATCACCACATACCTGACTCCTCAATCCCCGAGAAGCCGGAGATCCGGAGAGATTTTCCACCCCGTCAACAAAAAAAGGGACGTGACGGTTATATTTAACAAAAGACGTCATAAATAAAGAAATATTATATCAGGATTAGTCCAGATGTATCAAATCATGTAGGTTTTAACAGAATTTTCTTCACAGCTATCGAAAAAACTCACAATGCTTTTTTTACAGATTTTGTATAGGGAATATGACCAGCATTAAAGATGTGTCGTTAAAGAGGATATCTTTGAGGGCTTTATTATGTGCTGATGAAGAAGAAGAAGTTCTCGATGACAGGGTACTGGGATACTGTTTGATAGTTTCATTGTTATTCCTCGTACCGACTGCTATTGTCTATTCTGCGTTACCAGAACTCAGGTAATATATTACTTTCATTTGTTATTTAAAATATCTGGATGACCATAAATTTTCTAAAAAATGAATAGCTAGATCGATTTAACCCCCCCGAAACCCCTTGCATACTGAATTTCTTGAAAATCGTTGAAGCCATTTCCGAGATTATATATACAATATAATAGGTGATAAGATATTACAATAGAATAGGCAGTACAAAATGCCTTTGAAGAGTTTGTTGCCGCCCGTCCAGCTGATTTTTACAAGAAGGGCATCAATAAACTGCCAATGCGTTGGTAAAGATACGTCGATTGCATGGGTGATAACTTCGAATAACAAATAAAAAAGTTTGAAAAATTAAGTACTTTCCGTACCGAGTACCTATTATATACCCATAAGAATGCTAGTTTAATAAAATTAATCAGTCTGAAAGTCAATAGAATACTAATCTACCGTTGTATTTACATTTTAATTAGATATAGATTATAGGTGTTACAAAAACGTTTTTTAGACGATTTGTGCCTGTGACTAGTACTTTACACCTGATTCACTACTTACATTTGTGTATGGGAAAAAGAGGGAACTGGATGCACTTACCAGAAATTCGTATTTTTTCAGATGATCATTCATTCCTTCAATTTCAGTGAGCCTAAGAATGCTTTAAATTAATGACTATCATAATATAATATCACTTCAACATATTTTTTGCTTGCGTAAGTGTTCGAAAACAGCTACTGTTTACGTTCCTCTATTTGAAAAGCTCACAAGATTCACGGCAAAGTTTTCTCCCTCTTTCTTCTTCTTCAATCAACATTTCAATGTTGTTTGCGACAGACATTTGATATGCTTAATACGTGGAATTTTCGTGGAATGAATTCATGTACTAAATATACATTAACGGTGTATAGGACTATAAATAAACCCATTTTTCAGAACAGACTTATACGCATCAATGAAGAAGCTACACGAATGACCTTGAGCAAGATTATGCATCACTGACTTTTATCTTGTTTATTAATGCTCTTACTTTAATTTCCGTTAAATTCCGTCCATTATCACTGATCGCAGTGAATGGAGTAAATCTTCAAAGAAATGTACGAACACGTTCTAATCATCAACATCCTTTAACTATTGGACAAAAGGTCTCTCCTAAGAAACTTCTATACCACGCTAGCTAAATGGATTGGTACGGGGTTTGCTTCAAGTTTTCCTTCTTTTTCCTGTCAAGTATTTCTGTGTACTTTACTCCTTAGTCGCCTCTTATGACATGACACCCTCAGGAAGAAGAAGGTTGGTGGCACTCTGTATTCTTAGTGCGTCACAACACGAACCTTACTAGTAGAGTACGAACAGGAAATACGAATTTCGTTAAAGATCGAAGATGGTCTCGTACCATTGACTGTCTCTAACCTTATTTATTCTCGGATTTAACAAAAATTATTACATAGTCATATAAAAGTTCGCCATTTCCATGCTAAATCCAAGACTTTCGCACTTATGTATATTGAATTCATTGTATCATTGCTTTTTATATATCTGAATGTTTTACAATTTTAAAATATTTTTTTCAGAGATGTCCAAGGCAAAAGTATCATAAACTTTTGCACCAGTTTGGCCATTGCTCAGGGAATATTAGCCATAATGAAGATAATGGACTACTCTGATATGTCTATGTGTGCCACACGAGGTAAGAACCTAACAATGTATCGTGTAAACACATATGCCACGCACTCTATCTATCTATCTATCGGCTCCTGCCAGTCCCAGAACTAGAGAGTTGCCATTTCAGTGCCCAAGAATAGAGCACAGGGCTTCGAGTTGCGCAGAAATAATGAAAACAGCGCAAAACGATTTTAAGGGGTGCCAGAAGGATACACATGCATCGCGTGCATGAGATCCAAGTTATCAAACTGACTACCGATGCACTCTTACCGAATCACATTAAAATTGCATAAGGAAAAGATATTACAAATCTAATCTGAAATATCATATAAGTTGAAATACAGAACTTTTTGTTGCTCACTTCTTCGGAGCTGAACAACACTGATTAGAATACATGCTCAGTAGCTCAGTGTTCAAATAGCAGTGTTCTAATCTGCAACCCTTGATGACACGATAGACGCTTCCGTTATTTCTCTCTCTCTGCCGCATTTAGTACGTTTACCTAAACACTTATTTTATCGTCATCGATCATTTACTAACCGTATTATAATGTCAGCCGTCTTACATAATTCACCACGACGACAGAACTTTAATGACGTAATTTAAAACTATTGAAGCAATAAAAAAAACACGTTTGCTTGGGCGCGTCATTACCTAATTCGGTACACTGTAGGTACAATGTTTGCAGGCATCTGTGTCTACTAGTTAATTTTTTTAATCTGCACAAGTTTTGTATTATTATGTTTGTTGATGGTTGTGTTTATTTTGGTTGTATGAACTCAAGATCATGTCACGTGGAGCAAATTACGTTGATGAAATTACGTTGATGTTTAAATTTCTATGCACAATATTGAAGTGTTGTAGGCATTCTATCCTAAATTTTCTGTATAAGTTGATAATTTAGATAAATGATAGCCATATTTCTTAAATAAGCACTCTAAATGTCATCACTAGTTCAAAATAGTTACAAGACACACATTTTAAGAGTATGATCTAATACTTACGATATTAGATTCAGACAATGGTGTCAGAATATTGTTCGCCTTATACTATTTAAATATATCCATGACTGACATGATGATGGCAGGTTTTTCAAGGATGTCAAAAAAAAAATTGCGAAAGTATTTCAAGCGATACGAGTAGTTTTAATTTAACTTAAATTGCGGACAAGTATAATTAAGTTCATCCGCCTACCTGATGCAAAATCACCTTGGAATTATTTTATACCTACTTCTTTCTGTCACTCAATTATCAATGTGAAAAAAAAACAATGAAAATATTTACATGCGAACGTCAAAAAAAATCCTCCGCATCATCGCCTACTGGAAGCGCTCCCAAAAAACTGGCAACATTGACTCGTTGAAGGGCAATGCTAATTCTTTGTGCTAGAAAAAGGCCTGCCTTCTGGTCACGAGAAGCGTAGATCAGCTGCTCGGCTAGTTGAAAAATAGTTTCTGAAAGTGAAAATGTAAATGACAAATATGTAAAAATAGACGTCGCGTAGCTACTTGAATACTATTAACCAACTTACTAGTAATTTATCTGAAAACTTATATATAACTACTAGTTGAACCCCGCGGTGTTACCCGGTATACCGCGGTCAACGCCGCGGGACAAAGCGTCTAAAAAAAGTAGCCCAAGTTACTCCCTGGATCATCTTACCTGCCAGTGAAACTCCCGTCAAAATCTGTCCAGCCGTTTCAGAGATTACCCGAACAAATAGACAGACAGACAGACGAAAAATTAAAAAAGTGTTATAGTGTAATCGAGAATGCATACATATGCATTTATTTAAAAGCGGTTATTTTAATATAACTGAAACTCTAATTTTATTTATTCATATTCATATTCATATTTATATCATTTATTTGCATTCCACAATGTTATAATTAGATGGTTTACATGTCACGCTTAAAAACTAGAAACAATCGTGGACCCTGTAGGGCACAGCAAATCACAAGTCATATAATTTCAATTAATTATTAGCATTACTAAATACAACAATATTAAGTTCATGCAAACAAAAAAATAAAATAAAAAATAAGAAAAATTGTTAATTATCAACTAATCAAAACCTAAAGTCAACCAAATCAAAACAAAAAAAAAAGAAAAATAACACTTCAGACTTTTAAAATGGAATAACGATTTCAATAATAATTTAATTTAAAATAATAATTTGGCATATTTTATATATTATATTATATATTAAGTACTATATAATATATTTTTATCATTCATGTATTCATTTATTGTGTAATATGCTTTATTTATAAGTATTTGTTTAATTCTATGTATAAAATGTATCTCATTCGTTTCATTTTTAACGGCATCAGGTAATTTATTGAATATTTTGATGGACATCACATAGGGACTACTTGAATGTAACGTTATACGGGAAGTGGGTAACATTAACATTTTCTTGTGTCTAAGAGATCGGTTCGTATTTTTGTCTCCTCCTGTCCATTTATTTGTATAGATGAAAATATTTTTGTGTTTTGAGACAATTCTGTCTTAAAGCACAAGATTATATTGTTTTAATTTGTGATCGCTTTTTAAGTTTTCAAGTTCAAGTTTATTTATTGTTTTGTCATTTATTTATGTACCCATGACTAGTAGTAGGTGCTTCATGCCGCATATTTTTTCTGTTTTTGTAACGTCTGTAATGAATCTATACTAACAGTACTCTCAGTGTCTATTTTGGTGTTGTATCCGATAGCGCATAAAAGAGAATAGATTCCTTTTTCACTGATATTTATACTATAGATAATTTCAAACAATCACCCCAATTGATTTATATTTTTGAGTAGAAATAACGGTAGGCTTATAGGTAGGTTGGCTCTTCACTTAAGTCATGTGTTCTTTGAATCTTTTAACAATAGCTCGTCGCTCGTTGTGTAAAGTCTAGGTATATATAAACTACCAAGGCTTGATTAAAAGGTGACGTATTTTTATTTTCAAACTAGCTGTTGCCCGCGGCTTTGCACGCGTGGAAGTTGATTATATGTATTTCATGAAAACTGTGCAAATATGTATGAATAATTTATTCATGTTTTTAAACGTATTTATTTATTTTTAATCTATTCCCTATTAAAAAGGACTTTCATACAAACTTTTGACCTTCATTTTAACCCCTTTAGAAACAGAATTCCCATAAATGCTGATAGGTATTCATTTACTTGTAATCAAAAGCCTGAAGACAAAGTTTCAGGCTACTAAATTAAAAAATGATGGACTTCCAGACTAACCTATATACAAAAAGTCAACGCCTATTTCACACCTTAGGTTTAGAATATCCAGAAACACTTAAATACTATTTAACCGTTTTAAACTATTAACCCAAAGATAATGATAATATAAATACGTATCTACTCAATTTTAATCTGTAGCCCAAAAGTAAAGTTTCATGTTTCTAACTTAAAAAATGCCGGACTTCCATACAAACTTTCAACCTTTAAGGGTAGGAGATCCAGAAACGCTTAAATACATAACTACTCATTTTTAATGAGTAGCCCAAATATAAAATTTCATGTTTCTAACTTAAAAAATTACGGACTTCCATGTAATCTTTTAACCCTTATTTCACCTCCTTAAGGGTAGAATATCCAGAAATACTTAAATACATATCTCATCATCATTGCAGTCCACTGCTGGACATACGCATCGCCAATTGCACGTCAGTTGGTTCGATCCTCGGCTTCTCGCATCCAGCTCCTGGCAGCCTTGGGCAAATCATTATTTCACCTATACTGCGGACGTCCTACACTACGTTTGCCGAGACACGGTCTCCACTCAAGAACCCGTTTACCCCAACGGTTATCAGTTCTGCTAATATGGCCAGCCCACTGCCACTTCAGCTTGCTTATCTTGTGGGCTATGTCGATGACCTTGGTTCTCTGCCGGATTACCTCATTCCTAATGCAATCCCTTAGAGAAACGTTGAGCATAGCCCTCTCCATAGTACGCTAAGCGACTTTGAACTTTAACCAGCAGTGTCGTAAGTGTCCACGTTTCGGCACTGTATGTCATGATGGGTAGGATGCACTGGTTGAAGACTTTCGTCTTTGGGCACTGTGGGATCAAAGATGAAAAGACCCGACGAAGCCTCTCAAACGCTGCCAAACCCAGCTGAATTTTCCTGTTTAGCTCGTCGTCGAAGTTGTTTCTACCTAACTACAATGTCTGCCGGAGGGACACATATTTTTGAACAACTTCGAAAACGGCACCGTCTACCACGACCGGTTCCAGTAGAACATGTTCATTAAACATACGTATGTATTCATTTTAATTCAGTAGCCCAAAAGTACCGTTTCATGTTTCTAACTTAAAAAATGCCAATGGTAAAAATTTCCATAACTCCTTCCGTAGTGGGTGTCTACTCAATGAAACGATCATTTCGTAGCCCTAATTTGAATAGTTTACGCTCGAAGATAAATCAGTCAGTCAGTCAGGAAATGTTATTTTATTATGAGTATAGACTAAGTGTTACCGTTTGCAACGACTTGGTTCGACTTTCAAAGAAGAAGGGTATTAATTTCTTACAGCATTTCTTACATTCTGCATCGCGGCTTGAGAATTGTATATTTATTGTGACAGGCGTCTAATATCATTCACATAATATATGTTATTTTACTGTATACCTAGTATTTTTTTCCTAATGATGCAATGACTTAAAATACTAATCTAATAGATTGTTTGAACTTTCAGGTTTTTTGGCATACTTCTTCCTAATAGTCGCTTTTTTTTGGACCAATGCTATTTCGATACAGGTCTTGTTAAACACGAGGTAAGTACTACAGCTTCTTACAATTCCAATAAAAAAATAGTACCAATAATGATTAATAAATAATAATAAATATTTTAGGAGACCAACGACCACGGACTACAGCTGGCATGAATTTAAATGGTATTTCATATATGCATGGGGGATTCCTACAATTCTGACCATCATTATGGCCGTTGTGAACTTCCATCCTGGTAAACACCAGAAACCTGGAATTGGATTGAACCACTGCTGGTTTTTTAGTAAGTACCGTATATTGTTATAAGATATTTGTGTATAAAATATTGTTTTAAGTATTAAATAAGAATTTCCAATATTTACAAATGAACTTAAATTCATTTAAAGTGGTTTAACGTCCATACTATATACGAAGGAATGGAGCAAAATAATGTTTTGTTCACGCGGCATGCCTGTACCTATCTTGGAGAGCGCGTTAAACCGTCGCCCGACGTCGGTCCCTGTTTTTATGAACATCTATGGCTGTCGTTATTGGGAACATAGTGGCATCTAGTTCAACCATTGAATTTATTTCGCCCCCAGGATAACAGAAGTCCAGTTGCTGACCCCAAAGTAATCTTGGAAATAATAAAGGCTAGAAAGATGATGAGACCATGTTTTAATTTATTATTTTACTATAGTTTAATTTCTAATTCTCAGATATCCATCAACAGTGGTACTATATGTTTAGCGTTATGTCTTTGTTGCTGATTGTTAACATCGCCATATTTGTCTACGTATCCATAATAATATATCGTCTCAACTTCTCATCAAATCATCTGAAAGCTCTAAAATTCAAGTGAGTATGTCTGTTTCATTAATTAAACAGTTTTATTTGAAAGTAATATTCGTAAACCCATGAAATTGACGTTCTGCTATACTGGCCACATCAAATTAAAATAATTGTTATTTGGCTAAGACTTCTTTATAACTTTTAATTTTAAAAACATGACATTTATTTAAAAATTGATTACTGTATTATTTTCACAACATTTTAATAATTTTAACTAGTATTTAATGAGGGATTGACAAAAAAAATCTCTTTGGTACCAAATTTAAAAGAACATTTAAGAGGTTGATTAATAATAATAACCATAAATAATTAATAATTTATCATCATATTTATCAAATTATTTTGTTTTAACTTCAGGTTGGTTATGACCTCGCGACTTATTATTCTGATGGGTCTGCCCTGGGTGTTTGAAATGATCGGATCTTTGGCTGACGGCCACATTATTTGGTTTGTAACTTTCAAATTGTCTATTGTTCAGAATAAAATGTGCACGTTCCATGTTTGAAAACTAAAAAAACAATATGCTATCTAGGTAGGTATGTCCGCAAGCGCGCGCGTCTCAGTTGTTCTGTTGTTCCGATAAATAAAGTATCTCCTTCAGTATAATTTGTAATCCTTTTACTTAAATGCTGTCCCAAACTTTAACATCTATATTAATCAAACAACCCTTAATAAAAGACTGACAAGACAGAATAAGGGCGCAAAAAATACTTTTAAATTACTTTTTAGTTCTTGCAAATTTATAGTAGGTACTTCTAGTCATGCCTAGACATGGCGAGTTATTCTATTTATTGAATGTAGGTTTTTATTCAACTGTAAAAAGTAGTCTGAGCACCTTAACTAGGAGTTGTAGATTTCAAATTCATACTCCACATTAACAAAATCTAATTAATTCTGTGGAACTTTTGAAACCCATACTAATGCTATAAATTCGATGTTAAGTCTGCCTGTTACGGTTTCACTGCTAAACCGATAAACCGTTTTCAATAAAATTTGTCATGGAGATACTTTGTTTCTTCAGGAAGGACATAGGCTACTGGATATAGGCGATGATCGACATACACGCAGGCGGAACCGCGGCAAAAGCTAGTATTTGTATTAATATAAAAATGACGATGTAGAATGCGATGCGATGAAAAAAATGGCACCTAGTTAATTAAAGTCCTTGACTAAAAATAAACATTTCAGTTCATGGATGAAATGAATGAGTAATATAAAGTAAACACATGAACACTAGAGATAAGACTGCAGAGTAGTTTTTCAACGTGGAATTTTTTTAATAATTTTAACGCTTATGTGCATTCAACGGTCTATTATTTCTAGTCTAGTAGGTAACTTACCTAAGTATCTACTTTTACATATTGTTTTATTTGTTGTTTCTATAGAAGACTTACAACTTATCAGAGCATACTCTACTTACACTGTCGGGTGTAATAATCACACACTGCACACACATAAACGAAATATAGTGGACGGCCAAGAAATGAACTCAGATATAGGTAGATAGGTTTATTCATATTCATGGATTTAGATTTCATTTTTAAGTTTCCTTGAATATCCAGTCCAGATTTAAAAATGTTAATTTCAACTCTAAGATGAAGGTTGAGTTTATTCTCCTTCGTGATTTATAATATACATCGCACGCACTGACTTAATCAAACGAGTGAAATTACGCAGTGGGAAAACGAAGAGCAGAGGAAGCCCCGGACAGCGCGAACCGCGGACATTTCAATTTCTAAGCAACTAAACGCGTTGAATGTATTGTAAAGATGCGTGCAGTAGAATGAGTAGAATCAAATGCATTGCAGTTGTGGCGTGGGCGCCGAATAACCTAATAAATTGTGAGTGAGTGTTTTGTAAAGTTTTCGTCGCTCCTTTCAAATTTTATTGGAGGTTGTTAAGTACTTAAGTAAGTATGTTCACTGTCTACTGTTCAGTATTTTGAAATTTAGTTTTTATATATTTATGGGTTCTAATAATATTTATAACAATTCTTGTACAATTTATGAGCTTTATTTAAAAATGTTGCATAATATCTAACAATCGGGGACGACGACAATGTCGAGTATGGTTTTAAGTTTTTAATTTCGCAAATAATTGTTAAGTAAACTGTAATTGTATTGTCATTTTATTTATGTATAAAAAGTGCCTTAAAAATGTTGTTAATACTGTTGCAGAAAGACTTGAAATATGCCAAAATTCAGGAGAAGAATTAGTAAAAGAGGAAAATTGGATGAAAACAAATGAAAGAAGTTGTAAGGTAAGTTATCAATAATACCGATGCCGCCAACCAGCTTAAAATAGTTATTGAAAGAGCTATCACCACTTCTTAATACATAAAAAAACGTTTGTCGACGCGGGCGAGAAAGACTGAAAAGAGCGAGATTATAACTTCTTCGCCGTATAAAGAGAAGTTGAGGATAAACAGAAGAGGGTTTAGTCTTTTTATAAAAATATAAAAAGACTAAACGGAGAAACGACAAAGCAAAGGATCTAAAAAGATGTTGAAACCAAAAAAAAAGAACGAGAAAATGAGACAGAATGCATTATATGCGGAGAAACGTTCGATGAAGACTGGATTCATTGTCAGGAATGCTAAGACCGGGCCCATGAAGATTGTGTTTATATAGATGCATCGAATGTTTATTTTTATTGTGTAGTTTGCCAAAAAACAGTTGGACCATCACTGATTACTATGTCCGAGACGACGTTTTTTGTGACACCAAAGAAAATATTCTTCGTAAATTTCCGGCAAAAAATGTGATGTAAATACCTTTTTTTTTGTATCCTAGTTGAGTTCGTAATTTTGTTTTATTTATAAAATGGAGACGGAAAAATCGTTCATTCGTTTTTTATTTGAAATTCATTCAAGTGTCCGGCTTTCCCCTATATCCGATGTTATAAGCAGCTGAGTAAGTATAATTGGTAGATTCAATTCTCGGTAAAGGATCTGAAATTATTTCATTGTAAGGCAAATGTTTCAGTGTAAAGAAATGTGAGTTATAATAACAATAGTTGTAATAATGGTAATTCGTCTTAATATTGGCGAACGCGTTGCCACTCCGCTTCGCCGTCCTTCCTCCAAATGACCTAAAACAAAACGACCAGAGACACCGATTACATCATGCGTGAATACCGTCTGTAGACAAAACAAAACCTCTTTTATAGAATTCGGAGACATAATATAAGGAGTCTTTTGTTTGGGCCTTAGTATAGTATTTTCACTGGTTATATAATAAATAATTTCTAAATATTTCGGACAGAGCTTGTATTATGGGCACTAGACATCTAACATAAATACACTTTTTTGTAAATACTTACATAAATATCTATACAAATAAATAAAATTGGAGTGTCTGTTTGTAATATTAAAATAACCACTTTTTACCAGATGTATATGTATGTATACACGATACATATACCAAAAATGTAGTTAAAAAATTTTTTGTCTGTCTGTCTGTCTGTTTGTTCCGGGTAATCTCTGGAACGGCTGGACGGATTTTGACGGGACTTTCACAGGCAGGTAGCTGATGATCCGGGGAGTAACTTAGGCTACTTTTTTTAGACTAACTTTGTCCCGCGGCGTTACTCGCGGTACAACAATAGCCGCGGGGTTCAGCTAGTATATTAATAAAACTATAATACTGTTACGAGCTGGGTATTAAATAAATAAATGTAGCCGGTATTCTTCCAAAAAATAAGACAATACATATTTATTAACAACTTTTTACAATAAAAAATTCACTAAATCACTCGTTAGCTAATCTATACAAATAAATAAAATTGGAGTGTCTGTTTGTAATATTAAAATAACCGCTTTTTACTTAATGCATATGTATGTATACACGATACATATACCAAAAATGTAGTTAAAATTTTTTTTGTCTGTCTGTCTGTCTGTCTGTCTGTTTGTTCCGGGTAATCTCTGGAACGGCTGGACGGATTTCGACGGGACTTTCACTGGCAGGTAGCTGATGACCCGGGGCGTAACTTAGGCTACTTTTTTTAGACTAACTTTGTCCCGCGGCGTTACTCGCGGTACAACAATAACCGCGGGTAACACTGCGGGGTTCAGCTAGTCTGTACTATAACTATCCATCACCAATGTAGTATGTTCGCGCAATCTAGGGGTGTGGGAGAGAGTTAGATCCCAGGTTAAAAATTCTGGTCATTAGACAATTTTAGTAAGACTTTTGGCCGCCTAAATCATGAAAAACAACCTACGAGCGGCGGGCCTGCTCCTGGTGCATCATCATTATGGCCGTGATATCTGGAGCTGCTGGTTATGAGGACGGCGTGGATGTTAACTCCGCTGTTTCGTGAAACAATACCGACTCGTAACGGCTAACACGCTCCGCTTATACCGCCGAATTATAGGGTCTTGGAAGTGGCGGTTCAGCTGTCGGATATGATCCACCCATATACTCATAATTAGGTAGCATCGGTTGCGGATGTGTCGGTGTGTCGGTCGCGGAAGTAACATCGTGGGTTTCTGAATCGCATTTTGCATTCTGTAAACCAGTTGGTGATGCTACTTGTTGTTGCTCGATCGTACTTTGGATCCTGCTAGATGCGCCAGCGGAATGGAAGTTGGACTTTGTAAGCCGCTGCTGACTCTAGGCATCCACAATGTGATAGAACTTAATAAAGGTTGTCTGGAAGAAATCGCCGTGAGCGATAAGACCGCCGATTGTTACATTTATATTTTACTGTAACTCTTTCTATGTTTTATGTCATTACATGTATGCAATAAAGATAAATAAATAAATAAATAAAGATTTTAGTAACAGCTTGCTATTTGCTAAGTGAGTATGATATTGTTTCTTCTTGAGTAACTGGAAGGTTTGATATTGTTTTTGAATGAATGAATGAATGAAAAACATTTATTGGACACACATTTTACAAGGTTTAACAAAACAAAATATAATAATAAAAGTAACCAAAAAACATATCAAAACTTAAACTATAATATATATAACAAAAAAGGTCAGTGCGTCCAAAAGCTTGCCAGTTGCAAGTTTGCTGTTGTGCGATATTTGCACCGAGACCCTTTAGTGCAGACACCCAATAGTTCTATCCTGTTGGTCACTCGCAGATGAAGTCCCAGAAGTTCTAACTCTTGGATCAGATGGCGGTGCTGCCTGTGCAGACAGCTGGCCATTATATTCGTAACTAAGGACCTCATTTATCTGACCAAATACTTTTCTTGGCAATCAAGTTTCATAACCTCATGGGTCATTCTTTCATGGTAGCTTTCCAGCTCATGTTGACTGAATACCTGAAACATATTACAGAATGTTCTTCAGACCCGTTCGTTCTTACCTCGACTATAACGACACTCAGTTTTATCATTTAAACTACATATTCTTTTGAATAATATCACAGTGTTTTTTTTATATTAACACGAAAATATTATTTTACACGTAAATAAACTTTACTTTGAGTTTTATTAGAATACATTTATGAACCTTCTTCACAACTTAATGTGGGTAGTTGAAATAGTACTTAAAAGCTCTTATTAATTTTTAGCGAGATTGTTAGTGAGGCGTAAGCGGTGATACTAATTAAAACACTTATAATGTTATAACGAGCACTGTAATGTTCTTATGGTTACAAAACAGTTTACACAGTAGAAGGACACAGTATGAAGCAGAGTACATAAGCTAAGACGAAAGAAAACAAGGATAGACAAGAAATATAGTGAAAATACATAAAAGCTTACACGGTTCGTATATAAGTATTCGCGGCGAGGAACAAGCGCGCGGCCTTCCGGCGTCGGTTCGCGTTCTCGACTGGCAAGGCAGGGAAAACCGAGCGCGCACGACGGTGCATTCGGGTATCCTCGGCGCAGCGGAAGGCGGTCAGCGTCATTCGTGAGACGATAAATGCTGCCGCCACAAATCTATACAAATAAATAAAATTGGAGTGTCTGATTGTAATATTAAAAAAACCGCTTTTTACTAAATGCATATGTATGTATACACGGTACATATACCAAAACTGTAGTTAAAAAAAATTTTGTCTGTCTGTCTGTCTGTCTGTTTGTTCCGCGTAATCTCTGGAACGGCTGGACGGATTTTGACGGGACTTTCACTGGCAGGTAGCTGATGATCCGGGGAGTAACTTAGGCTACTTTTTTTAGACTAACTTTGTCCCGCGGCGTTACTCGCGGTACAACAATAACCGCGGGTAACACCGCGGGGTTCAGCTAGTTATACATAGAAAACACCCAATCTAAGAAACAAATATTTGCAGATCATACAAACATTTGGTCTGGTCTGGGACTCGAATCCAGGATCCCAAGCCACCACAATATAATATATATGTACTAGCTGACCCACGCAACCTCGATTGCGTCTCCTATTGCCCGTAGCGTAATAATTTTCCCCCGTTTTTGAAAAACATTCTCCATCGGTGCTCCGCTTCTATTGGTTTTAGCGTGATGATAAAATATATATATATGATAGCCTTTTTCGATAAATGTACTATCCAACATTGAAAGAATTTTTCAAACCGGGGCAGCGGTTCCTGAGATAAGCGCGTTCAAACTAACAAACAAACTCTTTAGCTTTATATATATTTGTATCAGTTGACTAGTACACATTTTTTTTTTTTTTTTTAACCTGTGGAAACCCCCTCGGGCCGTCACCCCGCCGGGGTTTGCGGCGGGGCGGTGTGTCGGAATCGAACCGACTAAAACCACACGGTGTGCCACTCTGCGCCTGAGACGGGAGGGATCCGGGAACTGCTGTTATTAACACATCCGGACCCCTCCCAGCGCTTGCCCGCACAGAAGCGGGCACCGTCAGCTGGTATGACTCTCTGAATTTAGACGACGTACGGCACACGCGTAACGTCGCCCCCTCGCGGGTGACCACTAAAGCGGATGGAGGGGAAAACCCGTCCCCACCATCCGCGGCCACACTCAGGGCGGCATGAGGCGCTGGTAGGCGCGCCTCCGCCGCCCGGTTCGCCGGCGGCGGATCGGGTCCGAGTGGATATCATCCTCCCGGGCCTTCTCCGCCGCCTCCTTCTGCGAAATTACGTCTTCGCAGAAGGCTGCGACCGCGGTAAAACTGCTGTCGCTACCGGCCATGCAGCGAATGATGGCCGGTAGCGAGAGATCTCCTCCCATGACTGCAGTGAGGGCCCGGCGGAGTTGACTAGTACCCATAACACAAGCTCTGCTTAGCTTGGGATTAGATGAATTTCCATTACCGACACGATTACCTACCTAGCGATAACATTAAATCTACATTAAACCAATAGATTAATTGTCACGGTTATAAATAAGTATTTCAGACATGAAACTTATACGATAAAGTAAATTTGTTATTTTTCCTATTGTAATCAAAGGTAACAATAAAAAACTGTTTTCTGTCCAGATGGGTGTGCATCTGGATCGATAGCCCATCTATACAAATAAATAAAATTGGAGTGTCTGTTTGTAATATTAAAATAACCGCTTTTTACTTAATGCATATGTATGTATACACGATACATATACCAAAAATGTAGTTAAAAAAATTTTTGGCTCTCTGTTTGTTCCGGGTAATCTCTGGAACGGCTGGACGGATTTTGACGGGACTTTCACTGGCAGGTAGCTGATGACCCGGGGAGTAACTTAGGCTACTTTTTTTAGACTAACTTTGTCCCGTGGCGTTACTCGCGGTACAACAATAACCGCGGGTAACACCGCGGGGTTCAGCTACTTTTTTAATATTGTCGAAACAATATAAGATTGGTGGTATGAGATTTGTGTCAAGCTTTCTTTCTCTTTGCAATGCATTTGTCCTACTTAGTTTGCTCCTTGAGGTAGCTCATAAGACACGGAATGAATAGGAGGACATTCCGTTTTCTCACTTATACTTATTTATTATGACTGTACTGTGCACATGATATTACTAAATACTGAATGTTTGTTTACAGGTCAATAATAGACGTGTTCAACTGCTTGCAAGGGATATTAATTTTCTTACTACTCGTCGTTTTCCGCCGACGTGTGATAAAAGCAATGCATAAACATGGCTGGCTGAAGTGTATATCAGGAGCAGTAGAGAGACATCTAGCTTTCGAGGATGACGAAGAAAATGTAGTGCAACATACGGAGGTTGCTATGTCAATGAACGATAGGAATACTATTCAGTGAGATAATCTTATCCTCAGAAGAACATTGTACATATTTCTTTTTAAAGAAAACCGGAATCTCATAGCACTGTGTAATAAAAGAACTGGGTAAAACAAACAGTACCTAGTTGGTATGGAGTGAAGTGGCAGGATACTGAGTCGAATTACATAAAAAATAGCTAGAACCTAACCTAATATTGTGCATTTTAATATACATTTAAACATGACACGACTCACTTTACAGATCTGATTTGGAAAATAATAATTCTTACTGTAGATTTCTGAAGAAAAGGCAGCCAATGTATCTACTAGAAAGAATACGTGAAGTCATGAAGTATTTTTTATTTTAATAAGTATCTACCTTTGATATCTACAGATACCTACCTACTTATTAAAATATACTGTCTAATAGTACTTTACAATAGGGTAAAGATTTATTCATGAAAATTACTTATAATAGGTATGTTTTAAGCGCATGCACTTCAATGTACTTATATTTGAAAATTATTACTAATTTTATTTAAAAATTACTTGAACGAGGTAGGTATATTTCACTAACCACATACTTAAAGCTTTCTTTTAGATAAATTTAGGCTAGCTTTAATTTAGCTTGGTACTTGTATGCCTGCATAACGACAAGTCCATTAAAAAAAAATCTACGAAAAAACACATGAATGGTTCATTAATTTTTAACCGACTTCAAAAAGAGGAGGTTCTCAACTTGATTGTTTTTTATTTTTTATTAAATATACCTATAGAAACTTTTACTAACGTTTGTTTCGTGGTTAAGTAGCCTGCTAGTTTTTCTTTATATTTCTACGTCTTTAAATTGTCTAATATGTACAATGTATCTACTTATTTGAAACGGTTACGTACAGTAGCGCTTTAACTTTATATTTTTTTTATTTTGCAAACGTTATGCAGCAGACGTTTGAAGTGGAGAACAGTGAAGCTATTTTTCGGAAGCAATTTTTTCGGAAATTTAGATGTAAGTGGTGTGTATGTTATGTAAAAAGCTGTTTAAAGGCGTTTAATTATTAGCCACCCTGGAGGTAATTAATATTTTTGATACTTTTAATTACTGATTTTTAATATGAAGTGTGTAAGATTTTGTACGGATATACATATAGATGCTTTAAAATAAATATTATTGTTAGTAAGAATTTAGAACTACTTATTCGGTTAAGTTCACTAAATAGGTACTTATTAGAAACTTTTTCTTGTATCATATTACTACATTGAAATATTTTACTAGTATTATTAGAAATATGATTACTTACTTCTGTTTTAAATTGTTCTGTTAAGCAGTTAACAATTATTGTTATTTTTATTTCCTTCATTTACGCCACAATATTTTAAGTTGACTAGAAAGTTGTAATAAAATGAATTTTATTAAGTATTTTCAGTGTATTTATTAGGTATTTTTGCGGTAGACAAGTGCAACTGGAAAAATAACGAGTCTAGTCTCCACTATGTGCTTTTAATAAACTAGTGTATAATCCAAAGTAAGACATGTCATAAATGTGTTTGTGAAAATATGTTTTTTTTTATTCTTCCATTCAGTCATCTCAGTTTACGCTACGCCCATTCGCCCAACGATTTTATACCGAATACTTTTACCAAGTATTTTTTTAGCTTTAAGAACATTATTTTCAATAAAACCGTTTACATAAAAAAAAATACATATTTTTTATTTAGTAACCAAATTTGTTCACGCTATCGCGCCAAGGGCAGTAGGTGTCTCGCCCGGTATTCTGCCACCCCAGGACATGCCATGATGACATGGGCGGCTGTTTCTTCCTCCTCCATGCATGCTCTGCTTGTTTGTTTAGTACCTACTGTTTTTTTTTGCTCTAGTTAAGAGTCGAAGCAACGGCCCTTTGACGTGCGTCAGCTTAGTGACTCTCTGGTTAGGCATCTTGTTTATCCACTCTATCATAACTGCATGCACTCCATGACTTACCAGTGCTGCTGTTATGCTGGAGAATTTCGTTTTGTCGAAGGCTCCCTCTGCATCCATGAAGGTGCCTAAACACATGGTCTTGACCTTGATCGGTTGGACCGATTCTGACAAGACTTTGACTGGCAGATGTTATAACTTGGATATCTTTATTTTTACTTTTAATAGTGAACAATATCCAATCCAAAAGCAACAAAACCTGCGGGTAATACCGTGAGGCACAGCTAGTATAAAACGATTTAGCAAACCCCAAGTAATAATGAAGGAACTTCTCGTGTTATAACGTTCGAGGCCCCATCAAAAGTCAACAATCAGGCAGACGGCCTCGTTGTATTGCAAGTCATTTTAATAAAAAAACTAGCGACCCGGCCTGACTTCCCACGAAAGTCTCTAGAATTATTGGATTTTCTCTATATATACTTATGTATAATATGCATCTTTACACATATAAACCTTTCTTTTGATTCACTCCATATATTGCTCAAAACTGCATTCAAATTCGTTCGGTAGTTTATAAGATCTAAGCGAACAGACAGCGGTAGCGACTTCATTATACTCTTTGTAAAGATTAAAGATAAGTTCTAACACCTCAAAGTCTGCAAAAAACCTTAAGCAATTCAATTGCTTTTCAATTATTTTAATTTATAACGGACTGGCTTAACGCTATAAGTGTGGGTAAAATAAGTTTCGACTCGTTTAACTATATATCTTCAAGTTACCCGTCTGCGTTTTAAGTTTTTTTTAATAATATACATTCAAGACATGTAGCTAATTAAAATATTTGTGTCTACTAGATAAGCAATACTTTTGTATTTTGTACAACAGTTGCCGATGTAAAACAGTATCAACTTACATTATAAACACAACGTTCGTTTGATACGTTACGTTAGCTACCAAAAAAATTGTTTTTGAAATAAAAGTATTTGCCGTTCACTTCGTGTTCATATTTCAGAGATGACTAATAATACAGTTCTAAAGATCACGTACATCTGAATAATGCCTTGAGAAGCAATAATAGCTTCATATCTGATATTATTATCTCTTTGTCGAATACAGGTTCTACTGCATGACGTCAGTTAAATAGCGAACTGATATCTGATTTGTTACCTCATTGTCTGTCAATCAAAATTAATGTGGCAAATTGACATAAAAGTTAGCAAGGTTCCTTTTCGACGAAATCGACTGTTATTAAGTAAATTTTAAGAGAGAACTTGCGAGTTATATAAGGAGATATATATTTAGATCCCGGGAAATAGAAAAATACTACAGAGAACCGACAATAAAATTTCAAAAATTTTTGGTGTGATATATTTATAAAAGTTTTAAATAAAACCGGCGAGGCCAAAATAAACGCCATGTAGAAGTACGATTTGCGTAAGATGGTAAGAGTTGGATGTGAGAAGATCAAGATCGAACAGAGTGGTGTGCAACGGAAGAGGCCTATGTCCAATATGTGCTGCACAAGTATCATTGTGATAAGAATAAAACAACCGTTTAGTTTGTTATTTTATATTACAAAGTGACAATTATTCTAGTGCTCCGGCACGTCTTCTGCTTCATTAACTATGGGCTGCAGCGTAGGAGTCTTGGCAGCAGTATTCGTGGCTGTACTGTCCTCATCGTCGCTGTCTCCCGCGCTAGCTCCTGGGTGTGCAGGCTGCGAGGGAGGCGCCTCGCCCGGTCGTGACGCGTGTTCGGTTCCCGGCGCAGACCAACCACTCGTTGATCGCTGTAATACATTATCATAATATCAGACTTATCATATGTTAATTTACATAATAAGGCACGGTTAATTTTGAGTCATTCTCGTGTCATATCTGCTTTTAGAAATTACATAAGACGAAGATTGATTTATGCATAACATTTTGATTTTATTACGTTCCTATAATGTATGTTCTTGTGTCATCATATTATTGTGACAAGTAAAAATGGTTTGACATAACAAATCCTGTTCTCCTTGTGCACTGGTAAAAATGTCAGCACTATGTAACTTGAAATAGAGGATTTTTATCGTCTTTTATTGCCGAGTTTAATTTGTTTTTTGTAACACAGGATAAATTTTTAATTGTGGGTTCTTAAAAAATTAGTCCTGCCAACATGACTCTTCTCTGCCTGATGGAAAGCACAAGCAGAATCAAAGAGTGGTGGTCACCATACTGCGAATGCAGACAATGCAACAATGCAGCATGGTGACCCACACCATGGCGGGCTAGTGATGCTTCTGCATCATTGGGCCTCCGGTCTCGCACTCACCAACGAAACACGACAGCATGATCGCTGTCATTTTACGTTGATTTTCTGTGCGAGGGTAGTACCGCCCCGGTCGAGCCGGCCCGTTCGTGCTGAAATCAGCGTGACTCTACTACCTTGTGTATTAAACAATTTGCAGTTTCTTTTTTCGAAAAGATAACTTACAGACCATTTAATCCAATGGCGTCGATTTTTTTTTTCAATTTTATTTTGTTTTTCTATTAGATAGTTAGCTACACCTACTCGGTCTATATCGCTAACTACAAGTTAATGAAAATTATATAAAAACTAGCTGACCCGGCGAACTTCGTACCGCCCCATTTTTTTTGCAAATATTTTTCTACATTTTTGTAAAATTACAGATGCTATATTCAAACGTAGAAATACGGCGCCACATACCCGGATATCTGTGCAACTTATATGCCAAACCGCCATCTATTAGAATTTATTGAACTAACCAATAAATACTAGAGTTGCTACAAATACTGATTTGGCCGAATACCGAGTAACGAATATTCGGAAACGCTGTCGGCCGAAGAGCCGAATATTTGGTTGTCGAGCGTGTAAACAAGAATAAGACAAGTCCTGTGACTATTGTTGCGGTGCATACAGGAACGCGGGCAGGTATTTGACTGTTTGTTTCAATTGCGAGATAAATCAGCTCAGCTGTTCTCGAATTTTAGCGAGACAAATAACAGTAATAGGTTTTTATATATAAGAAGATAATATATAAAACATTTTTCTTGATCCACGATTCAAACAAGTTTCCTAGGACTGGTTCAGACAGTAAAAACAAAACAAAAGAATCTTCTGGAAGCTCTGAAATTAAGTTGTAATGAATTTAGTAGTATCGGCAACTATTCTTTTCACTTAAGAAAAGAAACTTGAGTGAAAATGATAAGAGTATTTGAATATCCGGCAGTTTCTGGAACTGTTTTGAGGAAATCGCTACTAATATGCGAAATAAAATAAATAAATAAATAAATATTTTGGACATCTAACACACAACGCCATCTAGTCCCAAACTAAGCAGAGCTTGTATTATGGGTACTAGACAACTGATATAAATACATATATACTTTTTTTTTGGTAAATACATACATATTATACATAGAAAACACCCAAGCTCCGAAACAAATATTTGCAGATCATACAAACATTTAGTCCGACCCGGGAATCGAACCCGGGACCTCAAGAACAGCAGTCGCGTACGCTACCACTGCGCCACCGAGGCAGTCAAATGGTAGTTAAGGGGAGAATGTTGTGTCAAATGAATTGAATTTTTATTTGAAAATAATTCGCCATGATCGGACGGATGATCCTTACAAGTGATGGCCAGCAAATGAAAAAAAACCCAAACCTCTCAAAATTTGCTAAAGTTTTATCTTTCGTCTCTTGGGACTAGCGTGTACAGTGAGAGGTTATTTTTAATGCTGCAAAACTAGATTTTATACATCACAACTTACCATTAATCAATTGGCGTCACTAAAATATTGTAATTTGGTAATGAATACGTGTAATCTTGAGTAATATGATGTGTTTTTTTTTCATGATTTGGTATTCGGTCAAATAGTTCGCATTATTCGGTCGAATAGTTCGCATTATTCGGCCGAATACCGAATACAAAAAAGAGGCCGAATAGGCCGAATGCCGAATAGTAGCCGAATATTTGTGGCATCTCTAATAAATACACACTATAGTCGTATAATAAACATTTAATTTGCAATAACAAATATTGAGATTAATAATTGAGATAAAAAGTACCCTATCTACCAAGTTGGGCCAAATTACAGATGCTTACAACATTGGATAAAAATTGGTTCAGTAGTTTCGGAGTTTATCACGCACATACATCGTGACACGAAATTTTATATACTTAGATAGATAGATGTATCAACGACACAGTAATAATAAAAAAATGAGGGTATAAATAAAATTTTGCCAATGGAAACAAAACCTTAATAACCCAAAATCTTGAAAATGGTTGTCTTTCGTAATGAATTGACTTCACTTGACATCTATTTGGTATGTAATCAAAAATTTGAATTTTGTACGTAGTTTTAAAAACAACCGGATTGAATTTATCATAAGGAACTTGTTTACTTTGTAAACAGTATGGGGAGTTTCTAACTCTGAGATTGCTTGTACATATTTTTATAACTAGACTGGCACAAGGCTTTGCACGGGCTCTTTACTTTACTTTATAGCCTATGTTACCCCGAGAAGATGTGCGTCTTAATTTTTACCGATGTCTTCAACAAATATCGTCATATTTTAGCCTAGATTTATTAAAAAAATATATACGAAAACCTTCCTTAAGAATCATTCTACCTATTAATAAAAACCGCATTAAAATCCGTGAGATAGCTTTTGAATTTATCGCGAACAGACAGACAGACAGACGCGGCGGACTTTGTTTTATAATATGTAGTGATGATGACAGAAAGATGGAAGGACAGTAATTTTGTCACTTGTTTTTCTGTATCTATTTTTACGAACCCTTGAAAGAGAGCAAAGGGCGAGGGTTAATAACGTACGTAATATATTAACTCAAACCACACGGTTTCAAAGTATCTGTAGTAACATTAGAGCGTCTTACCTCATACTGATCCTTGCACCGTTTGACCCTGTCCAAGTACATATCGTAGACGAACTGTGCCATGTGTGGCATGTCCCTTATAGTTAAGACGAGTTGTGGAGGCACCACCGCGCCGTTGGCGCGCTGAGCCGGCCAGCGCTCTCCCGGCACCAGGCCCAGTTCCAAAGGTCGCTCCACAAGCTAACGAGACAGATCAATGTTAATATTGTCTCTCATCTCTCAGTCTCGTAAGTTTGTTATCTAGAGTTGGGGAGGCTGGTAAATCTGTCATACAGGTCTTCCTAGTACAGATACCAGTCTCTCGCATAGTTTCACTTAATTAAACATGTGATACCTAATTTAAGACGGAAAAATTGTAAATATTCTATGTGAGAGAGAAAAATAAAGATTATTATTATTATTGACTCCAGTGGAAACATGCAATAGGTATAACTAAAAATAAGTAAGATTGTAGTACTTTTCAAACATTGTGGTATGTAATTCCAGAGGGCGCCAAACATATGAACTATAACTTGTTTACCAATTTACTTCGATCGATAAATTACTTTACAATTTTGTTCGGTCAATACGTACATCTATAGGAGTGATTTTGTCGCTAATTAGCTTGTAGGCTCATCTAAATAGTTCAATATTATATATAGTATTCAAATGCATTGAATACCAATTATAAAACAACACATTCTTTTGTAGAAACGTAAAAAAGTGAAACATTTACCTGATTGAAAGTGGGTTGAAGTTCAAAACAATTCCTAAACAGGTTTGCCCTTGCGAATACATACAGGCCAAGCCTTGCTCGGGACGCGGCCACTATAAGTCGTCGTAGGTCTCTTACGTGACCCACAGCTTTGGTACGTACGAGCGAAACCAGAGCTATGTCATTTTGCTGGCCTTGATATTTGTCCACTGTAGTCACCTGGTTCAACACAAACATTATTAGAACACGATCACATCAAATACAGCTACTAAATACATTTAAAAGAGCATTATCCATACGTAGAGAATACAATTAAAATAGATTGAAAGTTTGCTTGATGTTAATCTCAGCAAACCAAGACAAACTTTATTTTCTTGACTCGTACAACTAGAAAAAGACTTCAATTTTAAAAATTACTCAAGTAATGTGCAAATCAATGGATTTCTCAATGGATTTGCACACCACCTGAGTGATTTTATGTAAATCAACGCTTGAGACCTCGACATTGTTGATCAAAATTACGAACAACTAAACCTAGACAAGACAGACTGACAGACAGACAAAAATTGTAAAAAAAATATTTTTGCCGTTCCAAAGATTACCCGGAACAAACAGACAGACAGACAACATTTTTTTAACTACATTTTTGGTATATGTACCATGTATACATACATATGCATTTAGTAAAAATATGTTACTTTAATATTACAAACAGAAACTTCAATTTTATTGATGATACAGGGAAGTAGCTTAGGCTACTTTTTTTAGACTAACTTTGTCCCGCGGTGTTACACGCGGTACAACAATAACCGCGGGTACCACAGCGGGGTTCAGCTAGTTCAAAATACGATCCTTTAAATGTTTATTCGATTGAGGTTCTGTTTCTTATCAAACGTTCTTGAATCTAAAAATGAATTCAGAATATCAATGCCACGCGTGTTATTCGACCTTGTTAACAATTTTGTGTGTTTACATCTCTCAAATTATACTTTTACCTAGAAACTGTCTGGAAACTATATTAATACAGGCAATGAATATACGTACGCAGTAAGAAATTGTTATAGAAACTTAATTATTCAGAAGTAAAGAAAACAAATTAAAAATGATAAGACAAGTGGCGCCAAGCAATATTAACGCTATGAATAATTCACAATACATGTGATCTCATAAGGACTATAATAGTCGTAGATACTCGGATTGGTTAATTGATATTGATGATTTCGTGTAGTACGCATGCCTGCACATAGAACATGACGCACCCCAGACGGCGTCTGAGGCAACCGGGCTTTACGCAGATTGGATGACAATAAGGTATGCGTAGTAAATAATACGCAAAAAGTTTATTAGTTTAACGATTAAATTACAAAATTATAATTCATAAAAGATACGAATATATTATATGGAAATTATCTTTTATCGAAAAATATAATAAACACTAGCTTTTGCACGCGACTTTCATACCCTGATTTACCCCTTAGGGGTGGAATTTCCAAAATTCCGTTCTTAGTGCTCACTTACGTTATATGAAGAACCTACAGGCAAAATTTTAGGGTTCTAGGATCAGCGGTTTGGGCTGTGCGTTGATCTCTGGGTAAGTCAGTCAGTCACCTTCCTCTTTTATATATATAGATTTATGTTTCAGTACTGTATGACTTAAGGTCTTACACTTGACTAAATGAAGTCTTCTAAATTAGAAGCTTCTGATCACACTGTCCTAAATTTAGTTACTGAAGCAGTTACTAGTTAAAGCGCGTCGAAGTCGGACGTGCCGTGGCCGTGTACGGCGATGGCTCCAGTATTGTCCAGACACCAAAAAAAGATTGAATTTGAATAGACTTGGCCATTGGTTAAACTAAAATAGAAAAAAAAACGATTTTTTTTTAGGAAGTTTCTAAGTAAACGCATTTTACAAATTCTATAACTCCTGAACTAACAAAGTTATCTAGGCCGTTGTTATTGACGACCATCAGGATTTTTAAGATTTTACGCGTTAGCCGTTTAGCATTTACAGGGGGGGGGGGGGGGATCAACCTCTCAATGTTTTTGAAAAACCTATTTCATGAATACTCAACAATATGGGGATTCAGAAATTTTATCTACAAATAGATTCAAGATCATTTGAAATTAAATCTTGTGACACCGTTTATTCAAAAACAAAAACTATCCTCCTACGAGACAGTATAAGTGCAAAAGAAAGATAATAATAATAAATATTTCGGACATCTAGCACACTTCGCCACCTAGTCCCAGGCTAAGCAGAGCTTGTGTGGGTACTGGACAACAGCCAAGTTGCAACCGTTTTTAATTTAAAATACTTTGTCTAAGATTAGCCAATGACACACGAGAATTTAAGCGTTAACGATTGCAGAAAGACAAACGCTTGCAACTTGGCTAGGGGAGCTGATGTAAATACATATATCTAAAAAAAATATATATAAAAAAAATCGTGTCACGATGTATGTTCGCGATAAACGCCGAACTACTAAATCAATTTTTATAAAATTTTGTGAGCATCTGTAATTTGGTCCAACTTGGGAGAACGGGTAGTTTTTATCTCAATTAATGATCTAAATATTTGTTATTGCAAATAAAATGTTTATTATACGAATTTAGTGTGTATTTATCGGTTAGTTTTATAAAATCCTAATAGATGGGGGTTTGGCATTTAAGTTGCACAGGTATCCGGTAGATGGCACGAGAAGGTTTGTATGAAAAAAAAAAGATTATCGAATTTTTTTTTGGTCGCGAACTACCTGTGGGAAGCCGAAGTGAGCATAATTACTAAAACATGTTTTTCAGAAATATAGAAAGTATTTACAAAAACATGTGGCGTGTATATAAGTGTGTGTGAATGTATAATGAGATTTTATCCCTCGAGAAGTTAGTAAGGAATCAGCTAACAATCATATTGAAAGTAAGCTGCCTCTACGATTTTCTTTAGAAAAATGTAAAAAGCAATTATAAAAAATAATGTGTAGGTAACAATTATGAAAGGCTTCTACACTATCTCGCCTACCCACCCGCTTGTCTATTTATCGAGTACCCCACTAGGATAATGGAAGTTCAATTTATTGTTATGAGAAGGCGTATTCCCTTACCTTGTGTGGCCGTCCAATTAGTGGGTTTTCCGCACAACGCTTGTCAATGACGTCACGGATGAGATGTTTCTGTCCGTTGTACGTGGTGAGGATTGAGATGCGTTCGGCTGGCCAACCGACCAGGCGCATGTACATAAACACAGCCACTACGTATTCGGCCTCGGCAAGATTCTGCAACAAGAACATATGATGAACCCGTGTAATTGTATTACAAAACTCACCTAGACTCCCGTGTTTGCGTTACAAGCGGTTTCGCTGCGAAAAAGTAGCCTAAGTTACCCCTTATCTATACAAATAAATAAAATTGAAGTGTCTGTTTGTAATATTAAAATAACCGCTTTTTACTAAATGCATATGTATATATATATATACGGTACATATACCGAAAATGTAGTTAAAAATTTTTTTGTCTGTCTGTCTGTCGTTTGTTCCGGGTAATCTCTGGAACGGCTGGACGGATTTTGACGGGACTTTCACTGGCAGGTAGCTTTTTTTAGACTAACTATGTCCCGCGGCGTTACTCGCGGTACAACAATAGTCGCGGGTAACACCGCGGCGTTCAGCTAGTATCTATATAAAATCACTCAGGAGATTTAGTCACCGATTATTGCTATGGGAGCAAATATTCGATTAGATTAGGTTCAAGATTTATTTTTAAGAATTACGTGTTCTATGAGATTTATTAAAATATTTTTTGTTGCCTTGTGGTGATAGGATAGCATAACAGAGGTAAAATGTATCATTCAAAGGAAGCAATCTAAAGATTGCTGTCTAAGTTATAAATTATCTATTATAACGATAGTCGTAAAGGACTATCGAGAATATCTCGATTCGGTTTTAGAATGTGTGTAGTGGTACATTTTGATTAATCGAATAATCAACAGGTGGAAAAAATTTACACCATTATTACATAGAAGTAAAAATTTTAAATACATTTAAAATTTTGATTTAGCGTCAGATGTATGTGTGGTCCAAAAATACGAAAGCTATCAATTATATTGACATTTCAATTTGGTTAACTCTTTTAAGGCAATGTATTTTTTTTGTTGTGTTAAAAAAGATTTATATTGCATGTTCGTTGCATTGCCTTTTTGGTAACAAGTAGAATATTCATTAGCACCATATTCGGAAAAAACACATTAAATGTCCGTTCCTTATGGTCATCAAACCTGTATTTTAAGTAGGTTACGTTTTCTTTAACAATAAAAGTACTGGACTACTGGAGACAGTTTTGATTGACAGTATGTGACAGTACCTTTTGGAATGTAAGGTATAATACATTTACCCCTTATTTACCTTACAATTTTAGTTTGAGATAAAACGTTTTTAAACTGCCTCGGTGGTGCAGTGGTAGCGTACGCGACTGCTGTTCTTGAGGTCTCGGGTTCGATTCCCGGGTCGGAACAAATGTTTGTATGATCTGCAAATATTTGTTACGGAGTTTGGGTGTTTTCTATGTATAATATGTATGTATTTACAAAAAAAAAAGTATATAAGTATTCATATCAGTTGTTTAGTACCCATAATACAAGCTCTGCTTAGTTTGGGACTAGATGGCGTTGTGTGTTCGATGTCCGAAATATTTATTTATTTATTATTTATATTAATATCATTTTTATCAGTCTTAACAGTCCACTGGTGGACATAGGCTGGACTTGAAAGGTGGTTTAGGTTCAACATACCACGGTGGACGGACGGGTTGGTATATGGTTCGTTTCATGTTTTCCTTCTCTTTACACTGACGTTGCCCTGCGTATTTTGCTCCCTTAGTCGCACTTTACGATCACCCATGAGATGAATAGGGGTGATGTCACTCTGCATTCTTAATCCATCCGTCCGTATATAATATTTAATTAGAATGTTTGTAATAGCTGATACGATCAAGTACATTGTAATGAATATTAAGACCTTTGAATAAGCCGATAAACGATTCCATAACGATTCCATTAGGGGTCATATAGTGTGACTGGGTCAGCCTGTCAGTTTATTTTGTACAGTTTCATAATTACTGGAATAGCACTTAATTTATTGTAAGTTTATATTAATAGCATAATTGCTTTTAAACTAATTAAATTACTAGAAGCGGCATCTTTAAACAAACAATATTAACATCCAATTGAGATGTTCTGCGGCTGTGTAATAAATTATGTATGGCTTACGATTGATTTGATTACAATGCCGGCAATATAATTTATATTCCGTTTAAAGATCATGTTTAGCATAATTGCTAGATTCAGTTTAGTGTTGACAAGATCTATCTGTTTTCGTATAATTCAAATAATTTGAGGTTCGTTATAAATACGAAACCGAATAGAGAAAAATATGTTTGGTTCAAAATTCAAATATATAAATAAATATTTCAGACATCTGACACACAAAGCTATCTAGCTTCAAACTAAGCAGAGCTTGTACTGTACTATGACAGTTAGATTGCCTGATAGAATACGTATGTACTTGTTTTTTGTAAATACATACATATTATGCAGGAAAGACCCAAATTCCGAAACAAATATTGTAGATCATACAAACATTTAGTCCGATTTGAATCGAACCCGAGGCCTACACAGCATATTATGCTACCACTGCGCCAACGTGGCAGTCATTTGATTTGACTATTACTCTAAACACTATTATACTTTGTGTATTTTCAATAAGAAAATGTGCAAATCTATACAAATAAATAAAATTGGAGTGTCTGTTTGTAATATTAAAATAACCGCTTTTTACTAAATGCATATGTATGTATACACGATACATATACCAAAAATGTAGCTAAAAAAATTTTTGTCTGTCTGTCTGTCTGTTTGTTCCGGGTAATCTCTGGAACGGCTGGACGGATTTTGACGGGACTTTCACTGGAAGGTAGCTGATGATCCAGGGAGTAACTTAGGCTACTTTTTTAGACTAGCTTTGTCCCGCGGTACAACAATAACCACGGGTAACATCGCGGGATTCAGCTAGTTTATGCTAAAACAGGGACCAGTATCAGAGTCAAAGGTTAATAATAGATGCCTCATCCAGGATATAAGTCGTTTAGATTTCTAAATAAAATGAATCAAGACAATCAAATGACTTCATATCAAATAATAAACAATAATTAATAAAGTTTATACCTCGAATTACATCAGAACCACTTAATAATACGACAGTGTTACTAATTTATGATGATGGTGACGACTGAAGCGATTACCATAATATTACAACGCGAAGAGGTGTGTCATTCAAGTCTTGACTGGTATGGGGGACTAGTGATATTACTGTTGCTGACTGCCTAACGATTCGTTAGGGTTCGATTCTCAACAATTATTCGACAAATAACTATGTATTGTCCACGACTGTTTGTTCTGTGTCCGTAATTACTGTACAAAATGCATGTATTTAAAAATTTACTAGCTTTATTGTTTGTTATGCAATAGGGGGCAAACGAGTAGACATATCGGCTGATGGTAAGCGATTGCCGCCGCCCATGGGCACCCGCTACACAAGAGGCGTCACAAATGCGTTGCCGGTCTTTGGGAGAAATGGTAGGGGTATGGGCCTCCGGTATCCTCACTCACTCGGTGAAACACAACGCAAGCACTGTTTCACACCGGTTTTCTGTGAGGCCGCGGTATCACTCCGGTCGAGCCAGCCCATTCATGCCTGTACTACTCAAGTAAAATGTAGATATATGTCGAGTATCGTAGTAAATGGTAGTCCATGTGTTATTCTAATGTATAAGCTATATTACTGTAAAGTTTTATCTAAATTCGTTTGATAAAATATAACAATCATCCATACATCCCCACAAACTCTACTAGTAGGATAAGTGTGTCAAAGATTGGAGATTGAGCTTCCGCTTGCCATACTAAGACTTGCGTAATTTGTTTGTAATTACTGAAGATCATCATTGAATATACCTTAACAGTTTTGAATTTAACTCTGTTCTTGATATCTAGTAATCATAGTGGGAGACAATTTACGAACAATTTAAACACATAGCCTCGAGCACAACAAATCTGTAAGTATAACTCCTGCGATAGAACACTATCATTATACAATCTATTGTTTTAATGGCGCAGTGAAGGAAATGAGCTTTATATAGGTATTGTGGCTTATTGTTTAACGATAACATACTTGTTTCAATTGATTGGTGTCACGACTTTAAATAGGTATTACGCATTGAATGTTTTATGGTTGAAGTTTTATATTTACGCCGTAGATGGCCCACCTGTCATGATAACAATATTTTACAACATTAGGCAAATGTGCACGGAAATCAATTTACGTGACAGTTTTTTTAAAAAACCATGATAGAACATAAAAGTTAGCTCGTCTTGCTACTAATGGACATATGTCCAGCAGTGGACTGCGATAGGCTGATGATGCTACAAATAACAAGTAAAGCCACAATATTTATGTTCCCAAGAAATAAACCACTCTATTTATGACACAAGCTCTTTTAATTTGGACACTTATGAAATGTGGTTGGTAAAAAACTGCTGTGAGTCGTGTCCTCGTTTTGAAGACACTCCGCTATCTGGCTCAGCCAATATTGGAATACTTGGTGTCGACATGTCGAGCGAAGTCCAGTTTCGTGGCCATTTGCAGGGTAAGGCCAAATTGGCCTCGAAAAAGCTTGGTGAGCTCAACAGATCGAGACAGTATTTCACACCGGCCCACCGACATCGCCGCATTCAACGGAGAGTGACTCGAATTGTCGATTGCCAAGATGTTTCTAGTCTGTTGGATTCTCTAGCGCTGCGTAGAGATGTGGCTTCGCTATACATGTTTTACCTCATTTAGACTTTAGACTTCAAAAAAGGAGAAGGTTCTCAATTCGACTGTTTATTTTTATGTTTGCTACCGCAGAACTGTCGACTGGGGGAACCGATTTTGATGATTCTTTATTTGGAAGTTGGTGCTTCCTGCCTGGTCCCATGTCAATGTGTCCTTTTTTCTTATTTCAGTTCTTGAAGCAATTTAGTATTTTTTTGTTTTCTTTGGAATTTTTCATCATCATCAGCCTATCGCAGTCCCCTGATTTCATTTAATGGGATTTATATTTTTCTTCTTTTATTTTCTCTAACTATTTGTAATTCCTATTTTCAAAGTAAATACCTGGTAAAAGTAGGGAGATGGCTCCGTCTCGCCAACACCATGGAAGTCATCCACGTTGATAAGTTGGAAATCGTACTGCAAGCCAGCGTTTGCGGCGCGGTACTCGGGCAAACGCGTCACATGGCCCAAGTCACCAAGGGCTAAGTACCTCCAGCGATATAAATTGCAGATGCTGGTGAAACAATACAATATTGTTTTAGAAAAGTTATTATAAAAAACTAATTCAACAAAATATAAACTACAGTCGTTAATATATAGCTTGACCTCTGCGATAGTTGTCACTAGTGTCATTTTAGAAAATACCAGGTAACATTAAAAGTTTGAATTTTTTAAGTTTTTTTTATTCTTTTTCACCGTATAAACCATCCCTGCTGAATCGGCTCAGCTGTTCTCGAGTTTTAACGAGACAAACGAACAGCAATTTATTGACGTGACAACGTCTTATAAATTGGTTTGCCGGGTGACACTTCAAGAAACTGCGTTACGCTCCGCTCACGTTATGCGCTCACAATGAGAGCGAGTGAGAGGCACGCGTCCCTTCCACTCGGGCATGGTTAGCCCGCCTAAGAGCGAGAGAGACAGACATAAAAAGTGAAAGGCACGCGTCCCTTCCACTCAATATAATTCTTTGTATAAATAAATGTTTTAAATTGTTACTATTATTTCATCCTTCTTCCTACTATACGAATGAATATTCACATTAAAATTATTTTACCACTCAAAGTCGTTGTCACGTAAAACTTTCGCCCGTATACCGACTTTACAGGCAACCAATTTTTTTTATTTATAAGAAGATTATGTATTACACTTTTTCGAATTATTAATACAAGAAGCAAAAACTTTGAACCCCTTTTTTCGAAAATTATGCGGACTGAATGAATATGCCATCTCTAAAATTTGGGAACCAGGACAAAATGTGCAATCCGCATTTGCACACTTTTCGGTATGTTATTAACCTAATTGACCTTAATCTTGCATGTTTGAGTATTTCGGACCATCAATGTTTTATATCCCGATGGCACTGCTGGCCATAGGCCTTTTCTTAGAAAGAAGGATTTGGTCTACTATGACACGCTGGTAAGACGATTTGGTAGGATTTCTTTCAAGTTTTCCTTCTCTTCAAAATAAAATCACTTGTTCTTTTTTTTTTTTTTTTTTTTCTACTCTGCCTGATGGAAAGCATAAGCAGAATCCAAGAGTGATGGTCACCATACTGCGAACGCAGACAATGCAACAATGCAGCATGGTGACCCACACCATGGCGGGCTAGTGATACTTTCGCATCATTGGGCCTCCGGTCTCGCACTCACCAACGAAACACGACAGCATGATCGCTGTCATTTTACGTTGATTTTCTGTGCGAGGGTAGTACCGCCCCGGTCGAGCCGGCCCGTTCGTGCTGAAATCAGCGTGGCTCTACTACCTTGAAAAGTGTTCAAAGTTACTTCGCGAATTCGTAGTCATCTGTCACCGAGATCAAGCTATATTTGAAGGACTGTAGTTACCACATATACATTTTGGGATGATGACTTTACAGTGATCTTATCCTGTGTAGTTTTCACTCTTAGTAGTTCGACACTCATGGGATGAGTTCGGGTGGTGACGTTCCGTATTCTTAATCCGTCACCACGCGGATAGTGAGGACAGAATCGGATCAGTACACGGACACGGCAGTGACTATCATATGGTATTTCTACATATTACATATTTAGAAAACTCTTACCTAGGTCTGGCACGACCTTGAGCGTCTAACTCGACATATGGTACTCCGAGGCGGACCATCCTCGTGAAGAGACTCTGCTCCATGTTACAGTATTTCTGAAAAGCCATGTTTTTGACCACCGGCGGCAACTGATGGTGATCGCCGATCATTATCCATCGCTTGAGACGTGATCGTCCATCTTGTGGGTTCTGCAGTAGTAACGGAATGAATGTTTCGATTTCCAGGATCTGAGCTGATTCTTCCATCAATATATTATCGTATTTAAAACCTGTGTTTAAGATGATACAAAGTTAATATGTAGGATTGGAAATCATCAAGAGTTGATGTTTTGAAAATAATATAAAAAGTGTTATTAAAATTAATCAAACCAAAAATTACACCACCCGAGGTTTTTCACTATTCTAAACATTTTAAAGCTGACGAGTTTGTTTGTTTCGTTGAACGCGTTAGCGAAACAAACAAACTAACTAACGTCCAAGGCACTACGAGGGTCCGGTTTGAATTTTTTTTACAGAGTTAGATAGCCTATTTATCAAGGAAGGCTATAGATTATTTTTCATCACGCTACGGCTAATAGGAGCGGAGTATTACTGATAAATCAAAAATATGGGTAACTTAACCTTTTGATAACTTCCATTTCATACACTGAGTTTCGGAAAAATATTTTATGTCAGAACTGTTCCCGTTTAAAGGTTGCAAAAAAGGTCCGTAACTGTACTTGTCTATATTTCACAGTTGGCTCACTATAGGTCTCGTTATGGTAAACAAATTTGTTCACGATCTATATAACCAAAAGAAGGTGCCGACCAAGTTGCGCGAGTCAACTAGTAAAGTAATAAAATACCCAAGTCATACATTGTCAGTTATATTATTGACATAAATAAAGCGCTCGTAGAATGATCATGGTTCTCTTCTTCCTGGTATTTTTCAATTACACTAAGTGTATTAATTGCTGACACCGTGATTTGACACATTCCTAGAATTAAAACAATTTAAATTATATCATACCCATTTGAACTAGTTCAGATCGTTTGAGAGCCGCGTGAGTACACGTCATGGCGATAATTTTTGCTTCTTTCACCAACAAATATTTGGACCTGTCCAAACCAGATCGGAGGAGTTCAAAGGCACGGAATTCTTCCAGTTCCTCAAATATGTGGTCAATATATCTGGAAGTAATTAAGTAATTTATATTCTGTCTATCTGTCTATTATGCTTTTAAGACTAAAGCCTCTGCACCGATTTCAATAAAATGTGGCATGGAGATATACATATTCATATTTAAATCCACTAATCTGACTAATCAATACATTTATATGTGTATTAGATATCCAAAATATTATTATTAAAATCTAAATGGACAGTTTCCTGAGTGTAATATTGACTAACCTGTAACAACTCTTTGCAACTTCCATATCTTCATCGTAAGTTTTACCAGGGAACAGCGGTTTAGGAGCATCATCGAAGAACTCGTGGAAAGGAAATTCTTTACTAATTGTTTCTACAGATTTTTGCTAAAACAATAATAAAAATATAGTTCACTATAACTTTTGAACACGATTTAAAAAGTTCTCGATCGGTATGTAAATGTATTATGTAAATCGCATTAAGATTTTCTCACAAAAATAAAAAAACAATAAATTTTGGGGGTTTCCCCATACTTAGAACTTAAACTCAATTTTTTTTTCATTAAGCCCATATTTGTGGGTTATCGATATAGTATATCGATGTGGTATATCGTGGTGTGGGTTTAAACGAGATCTAGTAAGTAGTTTTTTTAACACGTCATAAATCGTAAACCACAATTTACCTTTCATTCAATCAAAACAAATATAAAAAAAAAAAATATGTTACATGCTGCTACGGGATCTTTGTGGGCAAGAGTCCGACTCGTACTTGGCCGCTTTTTTAATGTATGACCCTACCAAAGTCTACTCTGTCTTATGTAAGGCATGAGCAGAATCCAAAAGAGGTGGTCATCTACTCATTGCGAATGCAGACAATGCAGTAATGCGGCATGGTGATCCACACTTTGGCGACCTACTGAGATGCTTCTGTATCATTGAGACTCTGGTCTCGCCCTCACCAACGCAACACGACAGCACGAATGCTGTCTTTTTAGGTTGGTCTTCTGAGAGAGGGTACTACCGCCCAGTCAGGCCAGTCCTTTCGTGCTGAAAGCAGCACTGGCGGCTCTACTATCTTCTAAAGGTGTCAATAGATTCGGTCGCTCGACCGGGTTATAATTTTCTTCTTTCTTGTTTTACTACAAAGTGCCACTGCCACTGAGGATTGTAGCACCTTTTTAAAAGTTACTACATAAATACAGATTTAAAAAAAATAAAGATTACGCATTAAGCAAATACAAGCCCGACGTATTACATGATCATTTATTTGAAGACCTACCTATTATCACCAGGATTCTAATGAATATATAAATTAAAATGACCTTGAACACAAAAAAAATTGTATGCCACATTTTTCCCCCCAGTACTAAGAAATGATATCACTGAATACTATAATGAAGTCTTTTGTATAGTCAAACAATTAATTGTGAAACGTTATTTACGACTGTATTGTTAATCTTGAAGATTTATGATCTAATCAAGCTCGTTGCCAAAACGTCTTATGAAATAAATTATTTTGAACTCTACCTGATCGTTGGTGCATTTTTCGAGGAAGGTTTCCCAGCGTGGCCTGACATGGTACACGTGGAAGTGATGCGCCAACTCACACGTGGCCCCCGCGTCATCGCCGGCGTCCAACGTGCTCTGTAGCCGACCCACACGATCCAATAGCTCCAAACGTTTTGCTAGCACATAGTTTACGCGCCCGTATCTGTTGTAGATCAAAACAGATTTAGTTTCATAGGATCAAAAGTGGATTAATATTAGCGGAATTTTGAAAAAACCATCTGACATTTCGTAAATTTAAACTAATATCGCTTTGATAACTTTAATTACTGTAAAAGGCAGTGAATGTAATATAGGGTACAATAGGGTAGATGACTGTATCGTAAATAAATATCGATGTCTCGTTAATTAAAACGAATATTACAAAACAACGAGGAAAATATGTTTATTACAGCTTTCTTTTTTTCTATTACAAATTTTAATCTAATAAACATTGAAATACGAGTATATTGCTCAATTGAGTAGTCTAAAACAGTGACGTCACAAGTTTGTATTTAGTACGTTTTTATACAATGTTATCGTTTTGACAGATGATAAAAAGTAACGAATTTGGCTAAGGTATCATCTAACCTATTGCCTTTGAAACCAAATACTAAGAAAGTCACATTTTTGTAATGCATAATCGAGTGAGCTAAAAAATAAACAGTGCCAAATCCACTACATTTATAATGTTCATTTAAAAAAATATTAATGTACATACCTGGAGAAATCTTTGTCAGTTTGCAGCGCTTCCTCTCCGTGTCCTAGACGCAGGAGATGTCGTTCATCTACATCCAACTCAGCGATCTTCTCAAACAACTGGTTGAGGGCCTGATTACTGTGAGTAACGACTAAGTTCCTTTGCCAAGGAAAATTGTGGTACAAGTTGGATATGATCTGTACCGCTACATCTGTTTTACCTAGTAAACATATAATACGTATAAGAAACAAGTTAAAATTGCACTTACTTACCAGCTATAAGAAATCATCTATACAAATAAATAAAATTGAAGTGTCTGTTTGTAATTTCAAATTAACAGCTTAACACTAAATGCAAATGAAAGTATATACGATACTTACATAAAAAAAACTTTTTTTTTTGTACTGTCTGTCTGTTTGTTCCGAGTAATCTTCGGAACAGCTGGGCTGAATTTGACGGGACTTTCAGTGATATGGAGGCTATGATGGTAGCTGATGATATGTGGAGTAACTTAGACTACTTTCTTTAGACTAGCTTCGCCCCGTAAAGTTACCCGTAGTTAATGTCGTACCGCGGGTAACGTCGCGGGGTTCAGCTTGTAACTGAATGTTATCGCTAAACATTTAATAATAATAATAATAATAATAATAAGTTTATTTATTCACTCTTTCTTAATGTTATTACAAAGACACTAGCGATTGTTACAAATCCTTACATTAGTAAGTTAACGTCGGCAACCATAATAGTATTAAACTGTGCTATAGCTGCCAGCGTCTTCCACTCTGGGAACTCACAATTGGGTCTTCCTTATATCACAATAAAATTAACGCAACTAAGTGATCTTTACACCTTTAGAAAAAGTACATTTTTAAAAGTAAACTAGAATCTAAACATAGGTAAATGATAACAAAATAATAGTATGTAGGTAGAAGCAATAAAAATAAATTAATGGGACGTATGTGTTTGCCAGGAGTATGAATTATACCTGCTTGAGAATTATATTACCAGGGATACAAATATGTATGAATGTTAGTGTGTGTGAGAGTATAAGTGTGTATGCTTGTGAATGTAAACATTAGATTTTACATTGAGTCTTTGTTATGAACAATTTTTTCTGTCTGACTGTAGTCAAGGGTCAAAAGCCAATCTCGTATGACACTTTTGCATTTTTCAAAGTTATGTTTATAAATATTATTCAGTCTGTTCGCTGTATTATATAGACGTAAGCCAATTATATTAAAATGTCGCCCAGCCAGAACTGTCCTATGTGCGGGTATACTGCAAACTCTGGTTTTGTTACGTTTAAGTGGCGGAATGTAGGTCAGAGTTTTATGTTTACGAAGTATAGTATAAATAAACATTAAAGTTTTCACTCGAGTTATGAGTGATTTCTAGCTAAAAAGCAGTTATGTATGTTACTAGTACTAATATTTTTTCTTCGCATACATCTTACTTCGTAGGTATAGTTGATTCGCATGGCACGGATGTCGTAGAAAGTGAATTATCTATACAAATAAATAAAATTGGAGTGTCTGTTTGTAATATAAAAATAACCGCTTTTTACTAAATGCATATGTATGTATACACGATACATATACCAAAAATGTAGCTAAAAAAATTTTTGTCTGTCTGTCTGTCTGTCGGTCTGTCTGTCTGTATGGCTGTCTGTTTGTTCCGGGTAATCTCTGGAACGGCTGGACGGATTTTGACGGGACTTTCACTGTCAGGTAGCTGATAGTTCAGGGAGTAACTTAGGCTACTTTTTTTAGACTAACTTTGTCCCGCGGCGTTACTCGCGGTACAACAATAACCGCGGGTAACACCGCGGGGTTCAGCTAGTAAATAATAAATTATATGTGTTCTTAGAGCTCTAAGTGTTTATTTATAACTTTTCACTTTTCAGGGAAAGTTTTGTATTTTGCGATAAAACATTCACTAAAATAGACTGGTTTATACGGTAAAAGGCGACTTTTTCTGAGCATCATATTGTGTTACACCTACTACCGACGTGCTAGATTAAGCTTTTAATATATCGGCTTGCCTTTATGTATTATAAAGGAAATACATTAAGAGCCGTAGATTACTCTGAACGATAACATGAAAACAGATATTTTAACAAAAGCCACCGCTGCGTACAAAGTAATGCAATTTAAATTGATTAAGAGAATAAGACGTCCATTCATCTTGGTAATATCAGAAGTTCATTCATCTCGGTACGTAATAGCATTTAAAATTAAACAATTATGTACTTGTTTTGACTAATAAGTACATATATACATATGTAGGTATATGCACATGTGGTTTGATAAATGTACTTGTAGTATTAATTTCGTTCATCGATTTATTGCTCCATGTGTATTGCAAGGCAATCTTTGTAATGTGCTTACAGGTACATCATGGAATGAGTTGGAATTAACCCCATTGTCTAAAGTATTAAAATCTAGCTGAGCGCCGCGGTCTTACCCGCGGCCTTTGTTGCACCGCGGGAAGAAAAGGTAGTCAAAGTTACTCCTTATATCATAAGCTATCCACCAGACAAAGTTCCGTCAAAATCGGTCCAGCCGTTCCAGAGATTATTTGGAAGAGACAGACTGACAGTCAAAAATTTTAAAAAATCTTTTTTAGTATATGTACCGTGTTTACATGCATATGCATTTCGTAAAAAGCGGTTATTTTAATATTACGAACAGACACTCCAATATTATTTATTTGTATGGATAAATGGACATCTGTCACACAACGCTATCTAGTCCCAAACTAGGCAGATCTTGTGCTATGAGTATTAGGTATTATTTTGTAAATAGATGCATAAAATCCATAGAAATCCTCAAACCTCTAAACAAATATTCGCAGATCATACAAACATTTGGTCTCAGACCCGAGAATCAAACCCGAAACCTCAAGCTCACCAATTGCATACGCTACCACTGCGCCACCGAGGCAAGCAACACACATATAACGATAGAACACTTCGCTTAAAACTTTCTATATTGAAAATTGTGTAGCTTTGTGTGGGTTATCTTCGCATCTGACATCTACATACAACCAATCCGCCGTCCACTAACATTAAACGTTGTTAAATTCATTAACTTTGAAAATAACCACCAGAACAGCCATGTTTTTCAACAACAGACCACCTTCATACATTCAAACACATCATACAAAAGTCCATAGAGTTCCATACGCCTATATACCTAGCATTTGTGGATCACTCCAAGGCTTTCGGCAACCTTAATCACTCTGAGATTTTTACATCCCTTAGCAATCGAGGTGTATAAGAGTCTTACGTCAAGCTTCTGGAGGTACTCCATAACAACAGTACTGCATCCATCCTACTACACTACCTACCTACAGGGGCCGACTTTTAAAATATAGAAGGTTGTGAAACAGGGAGACCCTCTATCCCCACAACTATTTACAAGCACCCTGGAGGGTCTGCATTGATTGACAAATCTTCGTTTTGCCGACGACATCGTACTTTTCGCACCCACAGCCCGAGAACTGCAAAAAATGCTTCAAGAAGCGCGACAAGCTTTGAGATTGGACTTCAGAGAAACCGATCGAAGACCCAACGCAACAAGGTGGAGGTCGACGGGCAGGGGATACATAATATCGAAGAATACTTGTACCTGGTCCAGTTACCATATTCGAGAACAAGCAAGAAAAGGAAAAGATGACGCGACCATCTTGACGCCTATCGCATAGACTGGTCGCAACTGGCCTTGAATAGAGGCAAGTGGCTTGTTGCAGGGGAGGCCTTTGCGCAGCAGAGGGACGCAATAAACTCATAAAAAAAACAGAGACGATTTTAGGCAGATCAGACTAGTGCTTTTAATTTCAAATTAGATGAACCCCTCGTTTATTTTTGTACAGCGGGTAACGCCGCAGGGCCAAGTTAGTGTAAAAAAGTAGCCTAAGTTACACCTTAGATCATCAGATACCTGCCAGTGAAAGTCCCGTCAAAATCACTCCAGCCGTTTAGGAGATTACACGGAACAAACAGACAGACAGACAAACATTTTTTTAACTACATTTTTGGTATATGCAGCGTGTTTACATATATGTGCATTTAATAAAAACCAGTTACTTTAAAATTACAAACAGACACTCCAATTTTATTTATTTGTATAGATTTAAAAAATAATGTATCTACCATAACCCGTGTGGTGGGCAAGGTCAGAAGGATATTTTAAAATTCATAGTATGTCGATTCAAAAATAGATTTTTATCTTATACCAGATGGCTCATTAAATGCAGAACACCCATAAATGAAATACTTAACTTTTTATATCACAAGATAAGTATATCTCCGAATGTATAAATGAAGGTTACCACACATGCATTTTGCTACACACTAGCGTATGTTTACAGAAACAAAATGGAAATCAACAAAATGGATCTTAAGATCTCAGGAGCTCACATTAATAAAGTTTAAACGTGATTTCTTTTGTTTTATAGCATTCATTCTTACCGCCTATTTCTGATTTTATTTATATATATACATGACAACGTCATTGATGAAATGATGGTGATGATGTGAAATGGTTGCGGCGCTTGGCGTAGTGGGATAATGAGCGTAACGGGACAATGAGTCATCCTTTTTCGTGCATGTAACCGGCGTTCATAAATTTATTAGACGTTGTAACGTCAATAATGTATAGTATTAAATGAGTTTCTTCAAATTATTGCAAGCAAACACCTTATGTTTTTTCTTAAGATTTATAACAAACGTCAAAGATATACCGTCACTGGACTGGACTACTTTTAGAAACAAACTTTCCTCTATACGTTCAGATAGTTCTTAAAACTAGTTTACTTTAGTACATTTTCTTTCTTGTTAGACTTAGAACGAAAATTTGTGGATTACACAAAGTATTGTCTATGTTGGGTGCGAATCCAAAACTCAGCGCAGTAGAAAGCAGCGTGGCTGACGCTCCCACCACAACACCATCCATGCAGCTATGTACAGTTTTAAATAACAAGGATGGAAGTACGTATATTACTGGTTGATCTAAAATATTCCACATTGCCATTATTTTAAAGTTGAAATTAAGTACCTGTTCCTGGTGGGCCTACGACGAGAGTTAGCCCTGGCTGCATACCGGATCGAATTGCTTCAATTTGTGTGGGCGTGAACGGTATTGTGTTCCTGAAATAAATGCTTCCACGTTACACAAGTATTACAATTAAACAATTATACAAATAAAAGCTTAACGTGACAACTGTTACTAGTTGTAACTAACCTGGAATACAGACCCAACATTGCAAAAATACATTCAGCTGCATATTAAAGTAAATATTGATCGGACACAGCTTATTTATTTTATACTCCCGATTACTGGCACTTGTTAAAATACATTCTTGAAATCAATCACTTGTATTTTTATTCCATTATATAATTAAATTAAACTTAATCTAAGCGGTTGCGCCCTACGGCATAGCCGCATAGGTAAAGTAAAAGAGAAGGATTAATACCTAAATTAAACATTGATATTAGGTATGAATAGGTATTTTTGGATTTCATGAGGAAAAAATACTCCAACGAGAAATCAAATGTCACTAAAAACACACGGTATGCAAATTGTGATGCGAAGTATTTAACTTAATTTCTTATAAAATATAATGTTCAATTTATTTTAGTAACTTGACTTGTAATGTAAACTTTGGTGCGCCTAGTTTATGTCCTTCGGGTGCGTGTTATATATCATGCCCGTAAACCCGAATATAGTAAAATCAATATTCATTTATTCAACAAAATCAACATTTAGGTACGTATTTTCATTATTCTTTAAGTCACAGGTGCATTCAATATCTTCCTTTACAACAAGATAAGTATCAGCAGATCCGGCTGAATGTTAATCATGTCAATGCAATATAAGTAGGTATTAGGTACATACTATACATAAAACTTGACTTAAAATTAACATAAAAACTTATCACATCTCTTATCGATGTAATGTAATTATTGTTCCAATCAGAACCAATAACGTATGAATACGCCTACCGTGACTGTTAATTGTATTGTACTTAATGCGTCATATTGATTCTAAATAGGCAGGTGAACAAATAAAAAATACCGAATGATTACAAATGTTTTTAACGCAATGAGGTCAGGATAATACCGATAGATATATTATTATTTTTAATGTTTTAATCGTAATCTTTAGAAGGGACACCTGTATTATTCGTAGGTTAAAAATACATCGATAATAAATTCAAATAGGCATTAATGTACTGTGGCGTTAGTAATAAATTTACTTGATTTACTTTAACAGACAATCCTTGTGCGCATAGACGTATAAAGCATACTAATTACTATTGTAGTCTAACAAATACTTTGAATGATAAGCTGTGATAGTTTGCACCCTGTAAGTGCTATATTAGCTGGCAGCGGATGGATGCAGACTGCCCGAGACCGGGATGGTCGTTGTTCTTGGGGGAAGCCTTCGTTCAGCAAGTATGTCTGTATGTATAGGCTCAAGTTGTAGTAGTAGTAGTGAGTGCACTATTATTATGCCTTACTAGCCTACTCCCTACTACAGACTTGGTTCTGACAAAATGGGTTTGTCTATCATCATAAAATTATTTTCTATGATGACAATCTTTTTTTCTTCCGATTTCATTCTGGTAAGCGTAGATTAATATGAAACTAGAAGGCATACCAAAGATAATCCTAACGCGGTTTTGTTTCGTTCTGTTTTGATAAATGCGAAGGGGGCTCTCCTGTATACTAGTTGTAACTATTACTACATTATTTAATTGTTTATTCAAACAATAAAGGTAAGTTTCCTCCGGTAACAATTGCTTTTAATTGTCATCGTAATTGTATCGCTCCTATTTAGCATAGTAACATGTACTATGAAAAAAAAAATCTTATCAAATAAACTGTCTAATGTAGGACATCCATATTAATATTATAAAACGGAAAGTAATTCTGTTTGTCTGGCTTTCACGGTTAAACTGTTACACCGATTTTGGCATGGAGATAGTTTGTTTCTTGAGGAAGGACTTTTGACCGCAATAACCGAAATGCACGGGTGGAGCCGTGCACAACAGCTAGTCTTATATAAATATTAGATTAGCGTGAGACAAACTTATGTTTATAGTGGTTACTCGTTACGTCCCGGATTTCCGTATCCGTAAGTTTTTGTCAAGTCTTAAATGGACCTTTTGCGTAACTTTTAAATAAACTTTAAGCTTGTTGAAATTTGCTATTGCACTCTGTTGTTGTTGTATTGATGTCTTGAATGACTAATATTTAGTAACAATAGGGAAGATGCCTTTATCGTAAACAAATACCGATATCTATTACATTAAAAACTATTACAAAACATCTCTGAAAATATATTTTTTACAGCATTTACAATTATATTATACAGCAGACTCGACTCGTAAATACCTTGCACCTTGCCGTAACACTTTACAACAAAGTTTATGTTATTTAATTATGAAGAAGTAGACTTACCTACCTCTTTCTTTGAACACGCTGAGCTGATAGCGTATGCTATCAGAGTTATCAACACTAGTGGGCTTATTACGTCAATCATTCAGGAGAAATGAGTGATGAGATACAATTTTAGACATATTGAAGAAAAACGTTTGTATGTACTTAAATACAATGAATTGTATAAAATCTACTAACAATAATGTTACTTAACCAAGGTGAGTAAGGATTAAGTTTCGTATATTTCTTTTTGAGCCTGAGAGAAAGTAATTTGAACCAAGAAACAAATTAAAAGGCCTGAAATTAACAAATCAAATACTTATTATGCGGTTACTTCCTTGTTTCTGTACATTTATTCGCAATGTTAGGAGTCTCAGATTAACATATTCGTAAATCTATAGGCTATATAATACGATATTTTACTTACTTTTTAGGCTCATTGTATAGATAAGGTCCTCTCTTAGGCTGTACATGAGGTTCTACGGTGATTATCTTCTTTTCATCGTCTTCGTCCATCGCATCATCTCCAAGCTTCTGTTTTCGAACTACATTTTCGAAGGTAACCCTGTCATTGAAAACAAATAAAAATTATTAATTTATGAATTGATAATGACAGATATCATCATCATCATCAACAACCCATAACGTCCCAATGCTGGTCTCGGCTCCCGCTTAACGACAGATATAATTTCTATAAACAGAGACAACTTAGACACACAGCTATATTCCAAATTTTTTGTGAGAAAACCAAAAGAATTAGAGAATGTAAGAAATAGCTTGGGAAGAACCAGGGTCGCGTACCTGTAATGAAACGGCTATTGAAAGCTAAGGAATATCGAACTTAACAAGAGACAATTACATGAGTAAGAAACATATCGAAGATGATTAAAAACATACATTTTATTGTGTTACCAAGTCTACATAACAAATCTTTGACATAATTTTGTGAAAAAAAAATGGCCTCAATTTTCATAATTTACAAAATTCTGACAAACATAAAATAATATTTATGACTCTTGGCAACGATTCAGTAGAATCACGTCAGTATATTGAAACTCGCACACAGTAAACTTTTTTATCGAGCTTTAATAAATAGGAAGATATTACAATCGGCTAAAACAAATATCCAAACTGTATCCGCTTACTCTACTTGTCAAAAATGTGAAGTTCCGCTTATCTTGGATTACAATGGTTTTGTGTAAATATTAGTCGTATAAGTTAAGCTTAAAACAAAGTTCAACTTAAAGAGGATGTGACGAATTTGTAGATAAAAATTACACATGTCTGAAATCTTCACCGAAAAGGTAATAAGGCAATTAGTAAACTTAAAATTAAGAGACACGTACACTAGTAAAAACCAAAGTAGGTCGCTAGTTTCCATGTAATATGAATTACGTATGTAATGGCCTTAGTGGTTGGTTTTTATGTATATATTCTTAAGAAGCTAACTCACTTCAATCAATAAAAGTGCCGATTATTATTTACCATGAATTTTAGTATGTACTTAAAGGAAAATGGTACTATGATGACGCACAAGTTATTGACGTAAATATCTCAAGTGAAAGTCCAAAATAGTATCTACAGAAGTTGTTTGCGCATGCCAATAATAATATTGAGATAAATCAATCAATTGTCTTAAAAGTCAGTAATTGTAACCGAAGTAACTTCAGAAAAAATACGAAAAACATAGTACGTGCTTGAAAAAATTTGGGTTTCCCTCGATTTCCCTGGAATCTCATCATCAGATCCTGATATGGTGGCAATGGGACCAGCTCGGGAGCCTTTACCCTTTCGAATACACCTTAATAACTTGAACGTTTGAACAGCTAAAGGTCTATAGACACGTATGAAATTGAAAGAATAATCCTCCGACTTCTAACCGTTGAGGCGTTGTACCTTCCATCATCAGCTTACCTAAATAACTTGAAAGAATACGACTAAAGATAACATACATACATATGATATTTAAAGATTCATCCTCCAACTCCTAACTGTTAAGGAGTTGTACTTTATATCATCAGCTCATCATCATAAAATGACTACTAGACGCATATACCGGAGTATCTCAGAAAATATACGAAAAATACATAGTACGGGCCTAAAAATGACTACTGCCATCTCCTCCTTCATTGCTTCCTCTTTTTTTACTAAAAAATCTTTCCACCAACACAAGTTTCAGGATCAAAAATATTCTCATTAGATCCATCACGGATCTAGTCAATGGATTTACTGAGTATGATTTATTTTCCTATCTATATTTATTTATGTGTTTGTTATTTAATTCTTCATTGCAACTGAATTTACTTAACAAAGTGCATGTGTTGTTGAGTGTAAGTTTTATTTAAATAATATAATCTTTTCCTAAAATTAAGTTTATTGATACTACACAAAATTGGAAAAAAAAAACTATATATTTATTTTCTATACATGTTTATACGCACATGTTATAGATAAACAAATAAGTAAAATGAAAAACATTTTTTTTTTCATTTATACTTAATTCAACTTTTGTTTTAAAATTGTAGGGATTTTTGTTATAAGGAGGATAAAATATGTAATGGATTGAGGTTTAAAAGACCTTGTGTCGTAAGGTCGAGCATCGGTCAAGCATTTCATTAGTTACGTCGTAAAAAAATGAATATTGACTAGTTGATATCCTTGTCCTAGTGACGTCGGTACGTGACCCGGGCATTTCTTACCACTGCTATCCTTTTTTTCTTATCATCTTTTTATCTACCGTCGGAAACTAATAATTTGTGGCATCAGCCAGGTCATTAGAAATACTTGTAAGACCCTTTGTATTGTAACATATTGTATCGACTCCAATTAAATTTAGAAAATGATGATGAAAATATTTCAATTAATAAAATCGTTGCAAACAAACAACAAGAACAACACAAGCATTGCTACATGCGGTAGTGTAGAACCGTGTAAAGTATAAAGGACTCACATCCAGACCCAGTTTTTACCAGAAGCCTAATTTTTTAGACTGAATTCTACCAACATAAATCTATGAAACTCCTTACTTAAGTAGGCGTTTCATAAATGCATAGTATGTATACACATTACACATAGAAACACCCTAACCAATTCAAATAGCACATATTTACGTATATCAATATTTGCACTGAGTGGGAATCGCATAACCTCTAACTCTGCATGACATATGACGTCACTATAGATAGAAAATAAATTTTACTTCAGACTAGTAAAGACTACGCAAAAAAACATGATATTAAACAGGTTTCTCTGGTTATGTAAAAATATAGATGACAAGGTTGATTTTGGAATAATAAATGATAAGTTTGTTTACATTTCATGTTAACGTCCTCCAACGTCATTCGCACTACTATTTTGGCACTTTAATCAAGCGTGTTCGTGTTTAAACGCACGCAGCTGTAGACATACTGTAGGTAGCTGTTCTGATGACCTGATTTTTGACGATAATATTTCTAGTCTTATTAAATGTTATGGTGATGTGGATGTTCGTGCGGTGATGGATTAAGAATACGGATTATCATCATACCTATTCTTTACAAGGGGTTCCCCTAAGGGCACTGCAGACAGAATGACATATTGTCGACCAAATCCTTCTTAGAGACCTGTGTTCAGATGTTGACCATTGTTGATGATGAAATGTTATGATGTTATAGATAAAAATACATCGTCTAAGATAGAGTAAAATGAAAAGCTACTAAAAAGATGGTTAAATTAAATTGTACTTTTAGGGTTCCGTACCTCAAAAGGAAAAAACGGAACCTTTATTATATGATCACTTTATTGTCCGTTTGTCAAGATCCTTTTTCTCAGAAACGCGTGGAGGTATTAAGCTGAAATTCATATAAAATACTCAGGTCTACAGTCTCTTAGGGCTGTGAAAAAAATCAAACTTCTAAGCCAACGCAATCAAAAGATAAAGGAAAAATTGCTACATCATATAATATACCTACAGGTTTGTATGGACCCCTCGGTTTGAGAGTCCGACTGGCACTTAGCCGGTTTTTATTTTATTTTTAATGACATAGAGACTGTTTAAATAAGGACTATGGATTAATGGGTAATTTATCTGGTGTTTAATTATGTAACTGAATTGAAATGTAAACGCCCAAGACATTTGACATTTGTAATTTCAGAGTATTTTTAATTTTTCACAGTTTGAACCTTCCTTGGACTACGACAAACATTTCAAAACCAAAATCAGCTAAATCGGGTCTGTCGTTCTCAAGTTTTAACGAGACAAACGAATAGCAATCGATTTTTATATCCAAGATTTTCTAGTGCTTTTATACGAATAGACGGGATCGTAACTAGGCCGGAGTGGAAGAGTAAATGGTCATACAGAATGTCGGTATTCAATGTAAACATGCTTATCAGGTTACAGAGCAATTTTGTCGCCTACATTTTTGCGAAACAAGAAAAAGCTACTTTATTTTATCTTTTTTTTTAAATATTTTTGGATAAAGATTACTTGCTGGACAGCATTAATGTTAATCGACGGTACTTAAAGTCAGATGTGAATTAAGTGCATTCGTTTTTTTTATCTGAAATGTTTGCTACGTATTTACTTATTTACTGTGTCGCAGCATCTATGAGTTTCGTCATTCTAAATTTATTCGTCATCGTTACGTTCTATTTTTCTGTAATAAAATATTTACTAAGTCCCCTATTTAAAATCGTAAACATAGTGATTCATATTTACATTTTGTCTGCAAATCGAGTAAGATATGTAAACGTGCAAAATCTCTGCCAAAGTATATTATTTATTAATATTGTAATGTCTGCTAATGGAAAATGGGTCGCAAAAAAAACGTAACCGGTATACCGAAATAATATTCCATATAAACAACTCCTCTTTACACCTACACTAGCTGACCCACTCAACCTCGTGTACATCTCTTATTGCCCGTAGCGTAATAATTTTCCCCCGTTTTTGGAACATTTTTCATTGGTGCTCAGCTCCTATTGGCCTTAGCGTGATCATAAATAGCCTAAAGCCTTTCTCGATAAATGGATCATGCAACACTAAAAATATTTTTTTAAATAGGACTTGTAGTTTATGAGATTAGCACGTTCAAGCAAACAAACAAACTCTTCAGCTTTATATATATTATAACTATTAGTATAAGATCAACATCGGTGCCATAAGTATATTTTATGTAATTCGTCAAGAATTCCGCTTATTTTTTTAAGTACCGTACCTTTACAACAGATGATATTAAAACGTACCCATAATTATATAGAATACAAACCCACAGCTGAATAAACGTACTGACTAATTGTGACCATCATTAAATTGCCAAATACATAAAAACGAGATAAAATTACATTTTTTACACTAGACTTATCATCCACTAGATACGTAAATATTAATTTCAATGACGATGATTGGAATTTCCTTGCTTCGTCATTCGCATATCCAATAATTCAGTTACGAATATTACCTATAGCTTCTAATACATTTATTTGAACCTGAGACCATACATTTAAAAGTGTTGTTCCACTTACTTGAACGGTCTGATGAGTTTCCTGGGGTCATCGGTTTTAACTTTGATCTCGTAACCAGGAAAACTGCTCCTTAGATGTTCCATGTCTAGGAACGTATCGTTGAAGTCCAGCGTAGGTATTTCGTTTGGCATCCTAGAAATATGAATTGTTAGTGAACTGAACTCTATCAACCACTCGAAATGTATATGCGTAAGTGGAACCATACAAATCATGTTTTTCTTTTCTAATTGAGTTATTTTTAAGTTAATTAAAAGTATGGTGACCCCTACTCTTTGATTCTACTCACGATTTCCACCAGGCAGAGTAAAGTCACTTTGGCAGGCTCATACATACCATGCATTAGCACAAATAGATTGGCTCAACTACTCTCTAGGAATGATACCATGGTCTCACAGAAAACCAGCGTTGAGTAATTTTGTCTTTGCTTTTTAGCGAGTGAGATTACCAGAGCGTAAAGCTACTCTCCCACTTGCCCTTTACAATAGGGGACGGAATCAAAGGTCGGCAACGCCCTTATGACTCATTGGGTGAGCAGCGGTAGCCACTTACCACAAGGTGACCCGTCAGTTACTTCATCCTCTATACCATGAAAAACAGCATCCTTATCGGTCCAGCCGTTTAGGAGCCATGATGCCACAGACTGACAAATATGTCCAACGTAGAACATTTCTTTTTAAAAATACACATAAAAAATATATATCCTGCGTGAAGCTTAACGTCAATAAATTATCCACATACCTGGTGTAGTGGGCCTGGCCAGGATCTCCATAGCCTAGTACAATGTCATGAAGCCATTCGGGAACAACGCACTCTGTATTCATTAACTCCCGAATCGTTTCCAAAACAGCCTTGAAATTGTTTTCTTTTGGTTTACGCCTCATTACAATGTTGAAAGTTTCATAAACATCCTGTTACAAATAAAGAACGAATATTCGTTATATACATTTTAATTGCAGTTGAAGGTCCTTTTCATACAAACTTCTTACTTTTAACGTACTTACATTGTTATGAAATAATTCAAACAACACAAATTCAACTGTACGTGATTTTAAATTGCCGAAGCGTCTGCAAGTTTTCAAAACATGGTTTATTTTGAGAACTAATTTTAGTTACACTATAAACAATGGGTGTTGTAATGTGTTACTAAATATAATATAAAAAGAAACTCACCTCGGTGCCTTTACTAGCGTGATCCAGATCAAGCCTGTACTGATTAGGATCCAGTAGTAGGCGGAAGGTCCTCGCATCGCCTTCCAATTCTGGCCTCGGTTCTGGTCCCTCTTCAATAACTCTCCCAGAAGCGTCCAACATGCCTTCCACTTCACAACCCCTTACATAAACTATACCTGCTTGCTCAACCATACTTTTTCTATAATCATACTTTGTTCCTAAAAGGACAATGTAATGTCACTTATGAAGACAAAAAGCACATAAAATAAGTCTGTGACTAAGTACTAATAAATTCTGACTTAATTTGATTCGAATCTCTCAAAATCTCTATTTTGAGCTATCGAACTTATCGATGATTGAAAAACTATTAGAAATCACCTTCAGAATTTAGAATCAAGGTGCGTTACATGACCTAGAAAAATGTAACCTCGAATATTACGTCCCCGCATGTTTACTAATACGATACACATAATAGCGAATGCAGGCTACCAGAAAAAAACTAAATCTCTAATTTAGTTATTCCCGATCGCATGGCTACGGCGTTATGTTTTCGAGGTTTTATACTATTCACCAATACCGAATCACTTGATATGAAAAGTATGGGGAAGTGATTACATTTTCCTAGGTCATTTAACGCACCCCTACAAACAAAGGCCCAAGTATTCAAGGAAGCATACTCACCGATTCCTTGAGTGGGTCTAACTGTCACTAGGAAACAAACATCATGTTTCCTTAAGCTTTCCCACTCATGTTTGATTTCATTTCTTACGCTGAGAGTAACAGTGACGTCAGCTCTGACACACGAAGGTGCTTTTTCACCTATATTCGGTTTAGCGACCTCTACAACAGCAAAGCTGGTTATGGGGTGAGCCATTCGAGCCCAACCGCCAAAATAAACACTGCCGTCTTCAGATCGCCTAAAAATGAATTTGTATCATAATAGGAATCAATATATAGCTCAAAAAAATCATAGGAGTATGAACAAAATTTTAATAATTCAACAGTTTATACGAACTGATATAATAGGTGGTTTAAAAAGCTACCGATTAGTGGATGTTGTTGTGCATCGTTGCATTTGCATTATGCATAGTTGGGAGCAGTGTGAGTTCAAGGAGACAGTGCAGAAAAATTACTTTAAGAAAATGTCTTGTATAATTGTAAGGTCGACAATTTTTTAGACCACACAGGTAGAAGTAGTGACGTAATAATATTGGTCTTATAATCTGGATTTTAAGATTTACGTTTCATATAGATTAATGTAATTATGAAAAGATACAAGTGCCTTTGAAATAATTCTGAATTTGCTGGACATTCAAAATCGCAGACTTGAAACGAACTGTTACGACAACGTTTGCCTTTTTAAACGAAACTGAGCTACTTTATTATTTTCGCAATCTCAGTGCCCAATCGGGTAATATACGTACCAAGGTGCTAATCTGTATACAGCATCTTCGATATCTTGACGAATTTCATCTGAAATAAATACCCAACATTAGTAACACACAATACTTTTATCACTTAAAAAAAGTGATGTAATTTCCACGAGCCGTCACGTGGTGGGTCGGAATCGGATAGACTAAAACCACATTGAATCATATTTACCATTGCAGTATGTAATCGAATCGCTCAACGTGGGCATAGTACAACTTAATGCACGCATGGTAATAAAACCGGCTCAGAAATGGCGTTCGAATACAAACTCAAAAACAATGTAATGATTATAAACTCATAATAATATTAAATCCGAAAGTAACACTATCTGTCTGGTACACCTTTACGGCTAAATTGTACAGATTTCAATGAAATTTGGCATGTAGATACTTCGATTCTTGAAGAAGGACATAGGCTACTATGCAAAAACTAGTCACAAGTTAAAAGTTAGTAAAGAACTAATAACAATGAACAATGTTGTAACCTCCAATAAATTTATGTAACGAACTACGAAAAACATAATATTGATACGAATTTTTGCAATGACAATATTGACTTTCTTTACATTACAGAAAAGTACCGTCTGAAATGCATTTCATGTGAAATGGGCAAGATACCTAAAGAGATAAAAAAATTAATCTAAATACGTGTGAAAATAAATGTATATTTCTACTTTAATATTAGGTAAATTCTAATTTTATACATCGATGAAGCCGGATCGGATCTGTCGTCGTCTACACAAATTTTCGCTTAGCCAGATTTTGTCTGTGTTCTATTTAAATAAAAAAAATGTGATTTATTTTAGAAGGTATAGCTATTATTAATACTCACATGTACTTTCCAACCGGAAAAGATTGAAATTCCTTAATAAATAATCGTGTAAGGTAAGGAACTGAAGATTCAGTTTAGGTAAGGCCAGACAATTTTCTCCGCTATAAATCTCTGTCGGGACAACGTTTTCGTCCCATATTACTTCTTCGGTGGGATATAGTGGCATTGAATTTAGTTCTTCTAGTTGTGATATACGACGTTCGTGGCGAGAAATCTGTAAATCAATAAGTAAAATAACATCGTACTAAGATGATACACTTAGTAGGTCAATAAAATGAGAACAAATGAATATTGAATTAGGTACATAGACATTCATACAGAGACTCGACTTTATATGTAAATACTCATGGCATCCCATGGCTAATAGCCAACTTGTTTACAAACAATGACATTTTCCGTATAAATTAATGAAATTCGCATTTTCAAATCAACATGCAATACGATTTAGGGTCACATCACTACTTATGATGTCCCACAACTGTCCCTATTTTCGCCATTCGAATCTTGGTATTTTATGGGAATTTTATTTTTATAATACTTATTATCTTACCAATAATTCTTTTAGAAACTCCTTATCTAGTCTATGCCATGGTGCCTCACTTTCTTTTCCTTCAGGAGGAACGAGATGAAGATATGTAGCAATTGCACGTAGGGCCTTTTCACTAAAATATAAACAAAGCATTAGAACTATACGGTATTGTAGTTTCTTCGTTTTATTCGGCAAAGGTATAGTCTTAATTCGATTAAAACAGCTTCAAATACATTACCTTAGATTACCAAAATGTCTATGTAAAGAATCCCTTGTATCTACGCTGGCGACATTTGCTAAAGCAAACAAACGTAGATCCGGAAATTTTGAAAATGCTGCTTTCTAAAAAACAAATGAATAAAGTCTGATGAATAATAGTAATAAATACAATAATAATAGTAATAAATACATATTAATTATTAGTGATTAAATAACACAAAAAATAAAATGTACAAGTTTAAATTTCGTTCTGATTTCAAGACTGTCTTTGTCCCTGTGTGACATATAAACATATAAACGTATATTGCAATATTATAAATTGGGTTTACTATCCATAACATTACCTGTAAAGAAGTAATTCTGGAATAATGAAGTAAAGTCATATCCCGGTCAGCCATAGGGTCGCCGGTTTCATCGCTGATCTCAAATCTTGCGTAAAACTTGAGCATATTTAACAACTGCAACAAAAATGAATGTTAATATCCCAATTTGAAAACTATATCATTTACGGTTTACAATAGTAATGGTCTCAGCTCGGGTCCTACAGGCGAAAATTTTAACTCTAAAATACCTTTTTTAAAGAATATAGCTATCACACGAAATCTAAAAAAATTGTTTAAGTTCATTACGAGTATTTTAGAAGACGTTTTCAAACCATGTAACCGCATATGTACGTAGTACTTATGGTACAGACATAATTGAATTTTTAATGATTCAAAATCTCTATTATCATTACTTTACACGACGTCTACATTCTATCTATTATGTTTGAGATCTTTAGACACGCTTAGTCTTTTCTAAAGACTTGCAAAAATTCATTTGCATAAGTCGCATAAGCGCGTCATAATTGAACATTTTAATTTTTGAATCATTTCATTGATAAAAACTAATAGGTACGGCGAGGCAACGCGACTTCGCTCAGTAGATACAATATCATCGCAGAAGTCAAACGTACATGCGGATCTTATTCTATCAGATTGAAACATTAACGTACGCGCTTCGATACAAATATCGGCACCCTTAGGAATAGAGTGTATTACAAAAAAATTGTGCAGTGTGAATGAGAAGTGGTCATTGGCAATTGTGACATTAATAAAAAATCATTTAAATGAGAACATTCATTTGTGAAAAATGAATTTTAAAGATTTGAATATTTTTTACTGTATACTCAGTATTTCTGCGTATACTACCGCCAACCATATTTGTTGTCCAGAAGGTCAAGTGGTCATAGCAAGAAGAAACGTATGTTGGAACCCCAGCACTAATGTGACTAGTCAAATAAATTTAAAGTGCGAACAATCTTACAGAATCAATAAAAAATATTATTCAATCGAAGACGATAAAATGCTTGTATCTTTGGGAAATGATTTTGTTACAGTGATTGATGAGTAAGTATTTCATTACTATATAGTGTATATACATGTTAACTGTAAATATTTATTTACTTTTTCACACACAATTTTCCGAGATGTCCTAGTTTATTTTAGATCAACAGTTTTAACTCTCTAACTCTCGTTAAAAGAAAACATATTGTTTTAAGTACTTAGTTATTGGGGCACTATATGTTTTTCGTAATACACTATTGAAGTTTTCCTAACTCTCTCGTCTCCACCTTTTTCTACATAGTTAAAGAATATTCTTAGAATGTGGTTTTTGAAATAGTTCCAATTTATGAATTTGAACCATATAAATAAAACTTTTTGTCTTAATATTATTTTTCGATTTTTCTGTTAGACATACGTATACCTATATGTATTCCCTTTTTTTAATTTACGAAAATATTATCCTCATTCCTTTCAAATAATAAAACACTAGCTGACCCACGTAGCCATGTCTGCAAATCTTCTATTGCCCGTGGCGTGATGTTATATCGCAAAAATAAATTTGTTTACCATTAAAAGGTTATAGTGAGCCAAACTTAAAATTTGCTTACTTTAAAGGTACTATTGAACTTGACAGTTGACTGTTGGGTTTGTATAGATGTGGGAGGTCAGAAAATATCTTTGCAATTCACGATTTGATGCACTTAGTGACATCTAGGAAACATTAAGTTTACTATCAATCCGCGTACAAGTCTCGCCTAGTTGAGTGTAAGTCTAGTATATACACTCGCATGCACAATTAACCGCCCACCCTGTAATTCTTTCAGTTTACAGTAGTCGGCAAATTTTGACCACATTTCATGGAAATTACGTTAAAAGGAACCAATAAGGATTAATTAAATCACAAAAGTCTTAAAAAAACCGTTTAATAAAAAAAGTACTAAAAATCGATTGTGCAAAAAATTTGCATGAAATTTTTATCACTTTAATTTTGATTAAAATTGTCCGCTTTCTTTTTAATTTAAATCTTAATATTGAGTGTTAATACCTCGGGCCCTAATGACTTCTTGTAGTCGGTTTGGTTCCATCTACGAGGTCTTGAATTTCCGACTGAGGGATATTGTGCCACTCCTCTATCGCAGTCGTCTTGAGCTCTTGTAAGGTCGTAGGGGCTGATATTCTTGCTCGAATACGTCTTTTCAGATTGTCCCAAATGTGCTGAATTGGGCTAAGATCGGGACTGCGTGACGGCCATGGCAAAACTTGAATCCCGACCTCATCAAGGTATTGAGTGATGGATCTTATGGTATGGCCTTCTCGTGTATGAACCAGTCTCCCGAAAGCGTCTGATGGCATCCCGTACCGTAGTTCGAGGTACACTAATCGTACGAGCGATGCGACATTGGCTATACCCAGTGTCAGCTAAAGTCACTGCCTTAGCAGCACCATTTGCATCGAGTGGCATTTTTTTCAGTCACAAACAATAATCGTACACTAAAAACTCAAATTAAACAATGTTCGCACGCGATAGCAGACAAGAACAAGAAATGTAATCAATGCAACGCTACTGCCAAAATGTCAAACAGCGAATAAATTCCAAAAAACGCTTCGGTGATACAAGTTTAAGGGTCGAAATGAGGGTTTTTAAGTTTTTAGTTTATTGCTAAAGTACCCACTTAACAAAAAACAAAACAGTAGCTAAGCCACGGTTAACATAAACAAACAGGGTGGCGAAAAATATAGGTGGGCGGTTAGTTGTGCCTGTGTGCGAAGGACCATGTTTCGGGGTGATATATGTATTTGATAATTGTGACCGTGGTGAAGGAGTAAAATAAAACGTCCAACCTGGTGTCTCGAACAACGAGAACCAGTCTCAACACAGACCAACCAACTACGCAGGAGATATTATAGTGCACAAGTGTGTGCGCAAACACAGGTGCACTCTCTGTTCCCTCACTCTCATAATCCGACGGGACGGTTAACCGACACGATCGGGGAGAGATCAGGCGCAGGACCGACAGCTTAACGTGCTCTCCGAGGCACGGGGGTTCAGACCCCAACTTCCAAACTCCGAGCTGTTATTAAGTATTTATAGAATCAGAAAAACTCAATAACACTTTTGGCCCGACCCGGGATTCGAACCCGAGACCTCAGATCAGCAGTCACATACGTCAACCGCTAGACCAACGAGGCAGTCATAGGTATAGATAGTCAGTATTCAAACTGCTTTCCGCTCAAACGGAATAAGCAAACAAGTATAGCCAAACAAGAATGCGGTCGTGAAACTTTTTATATTTTCTTTTTGTTTTACTCTGAATTTAGTTTTATCATAGCTATAGTCGGGCTATAAATCAACATTATTTATATATATATTTATATATATATATATATATATATATTTAAAATCAAAACCAGTTTGACTTTGAGAATTTAAATTTTATACTCGTTAAATTAACATTAACATGAATGACTTACAACAGAATGACTTTTCGCTTCATCGAGACGCACTTGAAGTCAAGTGAAGTCAAGTGCGTCGTGATCAAGCGCTCTAAATGTCATCCCCCTCAACCAAGTTCCATTCTACAAACGTAAGCGTTAATAGAAAACTAACAAATGCATAACTTGGCAAAGGGGCCATATATCATTTGAGGTAAAATCTATTTCAGGACAAATGACTCAGATCCAACGCCTTCGTTACGTTTATCACTGGAAATCATTTCCTTGGAAAAAAATCTAGTTTATCTCCTTCCTAAGAGTGCTTTATCTAGACATTGATCTGTTGATGATGACATAACTAGCGCTTTCAGTTACAAAACTCTTAAACCCTTTAGCTTTATTATTAACTGGCTGTGCCAGTGGTTGTTTTACCTTTACAACAGCAACCGAGAATTACGCCACGGGGTAAAGCTAGTCTAAAAAGCCTAATTTATTGCTTATATTATATCATCAAAACAAAACAAACAGAGAGACAGACATAAAAGAAATGATTTTTTTATATACGTACTGTATATTCTTTCACACGTAAGTATTTGGTGAAAACCTTTTAATTTGAAATTACAAACAGACATTTCAATTTTATTTATTTGTATAGATGAAAAGCAGTAGGTGGGTACATACACCTACCATTTGTATTTACACGATCCAAACTTTAAAGCTTACCAAAGAGTACCACTTACAGTTCGATGCACTATGTAGAGGCGCTGTTAAATTAGTTGCTACACTTGCATACAGGGTGTGCTCAAGAGAACAAATTTACGATTAGGAAAATATTTATAGCTGTATAAGTGTTAATTAAAATAGAAAAATTCCCGACAGCCGAAGCTTCATAAAATCTTACATAGTACTTTGAAATGTTTCTTGTGCGTTTATGTATACATATATAAAATATGTATAATTTTATTTTATTATGCGGACCTTTCTTTCCTATATAAAGTGGAAAGCAAAATCAAATTCTGATCTGATCATGAATATAAGCGTCACTTAATTTTCTATTTTCAATAACCATTTCTAAAATAAAATTTCATTTCCAAAAAGTACGAATTTCCCTACAATTCTGGTTCAAGCCGCTCATTGGATTGCTTCACCTTATAAGTTCGTTTATCGCGTCGTCGTTAGTCTATACAAATAAATAAAATTGGAGTGTCTGTTTGTAATATTAAAATAACCGCTTTTTACTAAATGCATATGTATGTATACACGGTACATATACCAAAAATGTAGTTAAAAAAATTTTTGTCTGTCTGTCTGTTTGTCTGTCTGTCTGTCTGTCTGTTTGTTCCGGATAATCTCTGGAACGGCTGGACGGATTTTGACGGGACTTTCACTGGTAGGTAACTGATGATCCGGGGAGTAACTTAGGCTACTTTTTTTTGACTAACTTTGCCCCGCGGCGTTACTCGCGGTACAACAATAACCGCGGGTAACACCGCGGGGTTCAGCTAGTATTTAATATGTTTGTACAGCTAAAAGTTATGTATTCCGATAAAAATAACAGACCAAATATATTGTTTCATTTGCAGATACTGTATTAGCAATGTAACCAAAAAACAAAATGTAACATTTCTAAATAATGTAACGGAGGCTGCATTCGTATGTAACGATGATGAAGAAGAAGAGATTCTGGATAACAGGATACTGGGATACTGTATGCTAGTATCTGTATTATTTTTAATTCCAACGGCTCTTATATACACGGCATTACCCGAGCTCAGGTGAGGTTTTTTGACGATGTTGTTATGTACGCACACTACGCATGTTCATGCTTCTTTTATTGGATTAAAACGAACAGACATCTCAAAAGAATATGAGGTTTTATCTTTAATTTCTTTAGTCTTCCTAAGAAACATAGGTCATATATATATGCAGGGTGCATTTTGAGACGGTATAGCAACTATAACGGTAAGGTACCCGCCCTTACTGTCCCGTCCAAAAAATTCAGCCTGTATAAATATTTAGAAATATATAGTTTATATAAGTGGAACAAAAATCTAGGACCTTTTTTTTGACGAGGTATTAAATCCCTTCGGATATCCAGCTTCTCGGGGACTGAGGAGCCAGAAATGCGGTGACTACACTAAAAACCATCCCTGTTTTGAAGAGGACCCGGACCATTTTATAAATCCCCTCCTTCCCCCTACCCGTGAAAAGAGGTCTAGGACCTCCCAACAATGTCAATTCGAGTGACCGTCTTACGAACCGTGACCTGTTCGGCCTCAACTCAACTTTATTTACCTATTCCAATAATTTTGCTTAAACAGTAACTTTATATTGTCGTACTCATAGCTTATGGTTTTAATTTATTTAAATTCTAATTTAGAAAATTAACCTAATTACATGTAAATCTTTTTTCCAGGGATGTACAAGGCAAGAGCATTATAAATTTCTGCATAAGTTTAGCTATTGGTCAAGGAATACTTGTCATTTTGAAATTAGTAGAGTACTCTGACATGAATCTGTGTGCAACTCGAGGTAACTTTAATTTAAAAATAAATAAAACATTTATATCAGCCTCCAATGACGATGTAGCATTATTACATGCCTTCTTTTTAGCACGAGGTTGGATTCCACAGACGATCCAACCATACGCCAATACCTGCTTTTAGTCGAGCCCCAACGGCTTTCCATAATAGGCGAGTCGTTTAACACAATAGACAATCGTTTCAGGGATGCAAAAAATACAATCTTTGAGTCTCTTGGAACGTCTGATTTTTTTGTAGTAGAAATTGCATGAGTCATTTATTTGTTTAGTTTTTACTGCCTTGAGTTTCTTAAGAAACAATAATATCTATTTGGATCAACGAAAATGATTCATCACTATTGCATGAATGGAGGTACTTATTTCATATATATTACTACTACTACGTGAATGAAGGTACTCATATTATACATAGGTACTTATATCATTTATATCCATATAAATTAATAATCCAAATCAGCCCCTTAGCCAAAATGCAAGTTTTCCGCGTCGAACCTCTTTCTATAATCGCTAACGCACCAATTCGCATATTTATTTTTCAGGCTTTTTGACATACTTTTTTATAATAGCTGCTTTCTTCTGGACAAATGCTATTTCAATACAGGTGCTGTTAAATACAAGGTAGGCATTATTTGTCTTATGATCTGTCACTAAGTGCACAAGAGTTCGTCAATATTATTAAAGGTAAAATAAAATTTCAGAAGACCGACGACATTAGACTACAGCTGGCATGAATTCAAATGGTATTTTTTATACTCTTGGGGGAGTCCTACCATTCTCACCGTGTGTATGGCCATAGTAAACTTTCACCCCGGTAGACATCAGAAACCGGGCATCGGCCTTAACCACTGTTGGTTCTTTAGTAAGTTTATATGAGCTTTATACTTTATTTAAAACAAATTGTTTACAGAAACAGCGGGCCCTGAAGGTAGGCTTATAATAAAGTCGTAAATGGCGATGAAAATTAATATTATAAAGCCCTGTCTACGCGTTAATCTTACGATTCTTCGATGCGATCTGGTTTCTTAAGCGGTGCATAGCTACGTGGCTTAGAACAACCTTCGCCACAGCCACACCTTGATGCCTGTCGGCATCAGTCATTTCACAATGCTGTTTTAAAATGATGATTACGTATAGAACACCTGGGCACAGTCTGCTAATCTGATCTGATAAAGGATACTAAATACCTATATCTAGTTTGCTTCTTTTATATATATGACTAGCTGAACCCCGCTGCGTTACCCGCGGTTATTGTTGTACCGCAAGTAACGCCTGGGGACAAAGTTAGTCTTTAAAAAAGTAGCCTAAGTTACTCCCTGAATCATCAGTTACCTGCCAGTGAAAGTCACGACAAAATCGGTCCAGCCGTTCCAGAGATTACCCGGAACAAACAGACAGGCAGACAGACAAAAAAAATTTTAACTAGATTTTTGGTTTATGTAACGTGTATACATATATATGCATTTAGTAAAAAGCGGTTATTTTAATATTACAAACAGACACTCCAATTTTATTTATTTTTAAGATAAGTGTTCATGAATAAAAACCATAGCACAAGAAATAAATAAAAGAGCCGAAATTTACCCAGAACCTTACCTATCCTTAACTTAAAATTACTTTAACGATAGGAAAAGACAATTTTAATTATACATAGAAATATAGAAACGAGTGTTTAACGGGCATTTGAACATGTTTTAATGATACAAATAAATATATATTTTCTGTTTCTGTCTGTCTTCAGATAAAACCCAGCAATGGTATTACATGTACAGTGTGATGTCCCTGTTATTGGCTGCCAACATCGCTATTTTCATATATGTATCACTAGTTATATGGCGTCTCTCTTTCTCCTCCAGTCATCTTAAGACATTAAAATACAAGTAAGTATGGTACCTACTACGAGTATATTATAAGTACATTGTATTACAAGGAGCATTCGTGGTAATTAATAGCATAAGTCTGTCAGTGTTCTTAGACAAAAACTACTACTACTACTGTCGTGTTTCGTTGGTGAGTGCGAGACCGGAGGCCCAATGATGCGAAAGCATCACTAGCCCGCCATGGTGTGGGTCACCATGCTGCATTGTTGCATTGTCTGCGTTCGCAGTATGGTGACCATCACTCTTGGATTCTGCTTATGCTTTCCATCAGGCAGAGTAGAGTCATTATGGCAGGGTCAAATATAAAAAAAAAAAAAAAAAAAAAAAAAAAACTAAAGAAAGAGAAGAAAATCACATTCAAATTGAGAAGGGTGTAAAAGTCATTTGCATACCGGCGTGTAAGGCCGCACGGGTATCGTTAGACCGTCGACACAGCTCACTATCATTTCAGTTATGAATAACCCGGCGGCCATCTGGCGACTTGTATACGTGGCTTGTATGCGTGGCAGAGACGATTAAGGTATCAAAACTACGCAAGATTTTAAAAGTAGTCAAAACTTCTTTTTATAAGGACATGCATAAGCAAGGTTGATAATGATGATGATGAAAGAAAAGACTTCTTCAAAGCCTTTATCATTCCCAATATTATTTGGAGTCGGCTACTATGTAGTTAAACCGGTTTTAACTGAATATCAGCTTTTCAACGGTTTTTGCGCAACTGGTATCGGAACTCCGCAACCCTAAGGTCAAACTGTACTGAAATATTGAACTAGTTGTCAGTATATTTGAGGACACTGACTTCCTAATAACGATTGCCATAGGTATTCATGTCAACCGAGACCGACAACGTCGACACACCGCCGAAGTTCCACATCCCGTTCTTTTATGCTGCCTCGTTAGTTTCACGGTTGGCGTGTGCGACTGCTGATAGTGAGGTCTCGGGTTCGATTCCCGGGTCGTACCAAATGTTTGTATGATCTACAAATATTTGTTTCGGAGTTTGGGTATTTTCTATGTATAATATGTATGTATTTACAAAAAAAAGAAGTATATATGTATTTGTATCAGTTGTCTAGTACCCATAACACAAACTCCGCTTAGTTTGGGACTAGATGGCGTTGTGTGATAGATGTCCAAAATATTTATTTATTTATTATTATTATTATTTATATAGATTTTCTTGTAACAACACTTTCGGCCCAACCCGGGAATCGAACACGAGACCTCTTCATCGGTAGCCGCATAATCTAGCTGATAGACCAGTGTGGCAGTCTTGACGTAAGAGAAAACATATTTTTAATAGGTGTTACCCGCACCGCAGGTAACGTCACAGGTCGAAGCTACTCTAAAAGATCTAGTAACTAAATTACTCCTTATATCATCAGCTTTCTGCCAGTGAGTGACCCGTCAAAATCAGTCCAGCCCTTCCAGAGATTGACAGAATAGACAGACAGACATATTTTGGTATATGTAGAACCGGGAATACATATGCATTTTATTTATTTGTATATAATTCATACTCGTATGTAGGTCTAGAACATAGTATACAAGATGTATAGATACTATTGCATTTCTTTGTTATATTTTCAGATTTGCAATGAGCGTTCGACTAATAATACTGATGGGTTTACCGTGGGTGTTCGAAATGGTCGGATCTCTGCTCGGAAAACATATTATTTGGTATGTTTGATTTGCTTTTAACTACATTCTGACCTAGAATAAGTAGTAGTAATAGTAATTTAAATATAGTATTGCTTATACTTGACGTGCTAACAATATTTATTTCTGAAAAAAAAACCATGTCATTTAAAAAGATTAGACTAAACAAAATATAAAATACACGAATCAAAATGGAGTTCAAGCATGAACTGTTGAACAGTTAATACTTGTGTGATAATAACATTGAAACAAATCATTAAGTAAACAGGAGAAGTGTTTCATGTAGTCAGTAAAGACTAGAGAGTAATCAAGCGTAAATCAATATTTAGATAACTGGAGCCAGACTGAAATATGAGCGTCATCATACTCACTGCTATCAAAAAGAGTGACAAACATGTGGCTGTCTGTTACGTCACAAACCTATGATCAAAACAGTAACGATGTTCGGATATCCTAACTTTTATCTTATATCATAATGTCAACATTGGTTTTCTTGTTTTACTTTACGTCTTCAACTGACTGTACAAACAAGGACCTAATTTAAATCCAAAACATGTTTTGTTCTCGAAAGATACCCGAAGAAAAGTTTTGAGACAAGAGGCGGCCCAATGATGCAGAAGCATCTCAGTAGGCCGCCATAGTGTGGGTCACAGCTGCATTGTTGCATTGTCTACATTAATCTTGGATTCTGCTCATGCTTTCCATCAGGCAGAGTAGAGTCACTTTAAGAGGCCCAATATATATCAAAAAATATTTTCAAACTAACTCATTATTATATCAGAAATTAAAACTTGATTTACATAGTTTAATTTGGTTCATTATAATGGAGTACTAGTTGTTGCCCAGGCTCCGCCCGCGTGTATGTCGGTTATCACGACAAATAGTAGCCTATATTACTGTAAAGTTTCATCCGAATCCGTTCAGTAGTTTTTGCGTGAAAGAGTAACAAACATGCATCCATCTATCCATACTTACAAAGTTTCGCGTTTATAATATTCGTAGGATATTTTTTTTTGTTTTCTAAATTACTATTGTCACCAAACAACAAGCAATTCGCATTCTTAATTTGCTTTTACTCATATTTTTTTATGTATTTTCTGCACTTTGGCAATCTGTTCGAAAACAATAAGCCACTTGTTTGACTGGAACTACATATCCTGATTTATTTTATTGTTATCATCGAGAGCCAATCAATAGCTGAACTTTCTTGGCTTGACTCAGTCTACAAATCTTTGGGCGAGACCGGGGATGCCTTGACTCTTCAGTCGATTGTACTGTAGTCCACCCTCTCCACTTAAGCGAGTTCGATTGCATGAGTTGCTAGTTTCTCCTGGTATTTCAGGCTTGCCTGGACTATTTCCTCACGAACAGTGTTTATGTCTAGGTCAAGATACATGTATTTGTTGCTAATACATTGGGGTATACTGAACATGGTTTACTTTGGAATCTTTTACAGTATGTCGTTGTCACTTTTGCTACCTGTTCCCCATAATTGTATCCCATAAGTCCAGATACGATTCAAAGTTGGTTTATATACCAACATTTTGCTGGTGTTATTTAGTTGCCAGCTTCGTCCGATTAATCAGTGAAGAGCACAAAGTTTTCCATCCAATTGTTTTCTTTTAGCCCAGATGTGCTTCTGTCTGCCATGTGAGCCTTCTATGTTGTGTCTATTCTTATAAGTGTCTCTCCTAGGAGTAAAGGTTACATGATTGGATTTGGTTTGGTTTGCTTTGATCCTCTATTGCATAAGCCATGATTCTATTTTATTTAGATGACTTTGCAAAGTGTGTGATGCAGTTACTGGGTCGCTATGAGAGGAGAGCAAGGCGGTGTCATCAGCGTATGTCGCTGTAATTGTTTGATCATCTGTTGGAATATCTGCAGTGAAGATGAGGTACAGGATAGGTCCCAATATGCTACCTTGGGGGACGCCTGAGTTGATTTCGTAGAGCTTAGAGCTGACATCGTTGCATTTTACTTGGAAGCTTCTCTTGACGAGGTATGATTTTAGTATCTGAAGAAAACAGTGTAGCAGTGGTTTCTTGATTTTGAAAATAAGGCTCTTATGCCGTATCTTGTCGAAAGCTTGGTCGATGTCTAAAAACACTGCAGAGCAGTATAATTTATTTTCTAAACATTTACTAATAATGTCAACAATACGGTGAACTTGTTCGATTGTCCCATGACCTTCACGGAATCCGAATTGGTGCTGTGATAGTACTGTATTTAAGTGTACTTTTATTCTCTTAAGGAGTATCAGTTCAAACAGTTTTCCAATGACTGGCAGCGGGCTGATAGATCTGTATGAATTTCTTTGTTGTAGAGGTTTACCAGGCCTGGGAATCATTATTACTTGTGCTATCTTCCACTGTCCAGAAAAGTATCCAAATCTTAGGCAAGCATTAATATGTTTTTTTTAGATACATTATTCATAATAAAAATATTTAAATTGTTGTTCCCAGGACAATTATCGACGTGTTCAACAGCTTGCAAGGCATGTTAATATTTTTACTGCTAGTTGTTTTTCGTAAACGTGTGGTAAAAATAATGTATAAGCGCGGATGGCTGGACTGTATATCAGGATTCATCGAGAAACACCTGGCTCTCGAAGACGATGAAGAACACGTTGTGCAGCACACTGACGTACCGATGTCGATGGGCAACAGAAATATTATGTAGGTGGATGTTAAGGCCTGGTGAGAAAGGCCGTGAGAGATAGAGAGAGAGAGAAGAAAGAAAAACGTGAGAGAAGATAAGGCTATTTATGTACTTGAGGAATAGGCGAGCAAATACTTTTTTATCCAGAAGATTATTACTCAGAAAAGAACATAGATTGGGCAGATATTAAAATTTGCGCTAATCGGTAATTGGATTTTTTTAAATTGTAAATTATGACTAAAATCCATATTATAAAGCAAACAGACATATATTAACTAAACAATTCTGGCACATAAAGATAGCGTCTAAACCAACAGATATATCAGTCTACACAAAATGCAGTGTTGTTTGGTTGACATTAATAACAACACTTTTATTAATATAGCACAACTCATTAATAAACATAATCTGTCAGTCAGTCTGACCAGAGTTAATGTAAGCTGGTCGAATCTTCAGACATTTGAAAGGTATATCTATACTAATATATAAAGCTGAAGAGTTTGTTTGTTTGTTTGTTTGAACACGCTAATCTCAGGAACTGCTGATCCGATTTGGAAAATTCTTTCATTGTTAGAAAGCCCATTTATCGAGGAAGGCTATAGGCTATATATCATCACGCTAGAACCAATAGGAGCGGAGCACCAATGAAAAATGTTTCAAAAACGGGGGAAAATTTTCACACTACGGGCAATAGAAGACGCAAACGAGGTTGCGTGGGTCGGCTAGTTTAAGTACATAACAATGAGGCACAAAACTAATGATTAAAATTTAAAAAAAAGAAGAGGTTTGCACGTTGTCTTATTGTTGTACCTATTCAATATACTCCAAGCATGTGTTCTAATGCCATGGACAAAAAAAAAGTACATACCTTTAAAGGTGTGTTTTACGACAATATAAATTTACGCAATATTGTGTAAAAGGTCACTATGCGAATCAATTTAGTGTAAATATAACTTTCTTACAATTTTTTAAGAGGCTAGCCTTAAAAGTTTACTGTAAACATTATAATGCTCAGATTTTATTCTCGATAAAGAAATAGACAGAGAAAGCCAGATATTTAGTTAGGTATACAATATTGAGCACAAACTCAAGACTGAGTTTATCACGATGATTGGAGAATCTTTGTATTTACAATTAAATGTCAAATGCATACTAATGTATTATAAAGTTGTACCGTTTACCTTATATTTTCTTATAAATAACGTACTTTTGTAAATATGGTTTACAACACATACGATTGTCCCTTCCTTACTTATATTATGTGTTATGTTGTCTAGTCTCATCGACGTTAGTTTATATAATTAAACTCACAATATTGTACTTGTATTATTCGTAATGTTTGTCTACTAGGTTAGGTACTAGGTTATATTTATTTAAATATACAAATTAAATTGACTGTACTTTTTCAATCGCTTATTATGTTAAACTAACTGACCCGGCCACTTATGTAAATATGTGTCTCAGCTTCTCACAGGAAGTGTACAATAAAATTGGAGTGTCTGTTTGTAAGTACCTTATTTTCTAATATAAAAACCATCCTAGAATCACTGAGCAGAAAAAGAAATGAATAAAAGAAGTCTGTACATTCACTGACACATAGTATATGTAGCAATAATAAGTAAAAAAAAAAAGAATATAAAAAATTCACATAATAAATATGAAGTCCTAATCAAATCTCTAACAGTAGTCCAAGCCTTTAGGATTAGAGGCTATGGGAAAGTAACAGTAGTATCAAGCAAAACAATTCAAAATAATCTAGAAAACCGCCAGGGAGACCACATGTGCGGAGAAGACTCTACTTCCACGCGCGCTTATCCTGTACGTAGTCACTAACTGTATTATGGGTTTTATTAATGAGCATAGTTTAGTTATATGATAAGTTTATATGTTTACGTAATATTTTACTATCGATAATAAATCATAGATGAAATGATTTAAAGGAATTTATTCACAAGTGTAAAACAAGTATGCATGCACTGTAAAATAAATTTCTGACGATAAACTTATTGTATTGTGAAATCGAACTTATTTTATTTAGCGTCTAATTACTTGAACAGCGACGAAACATACGCCTGTTCTGCGCACGCGCTTTCTGAGAGTTAGTATAACTAATTAGTTAAGACTAAGTGTAGATTTCAGCCAGCGTTTGCAATGTAAGCTCAAAAAATGTGTTAATTTACGACAGCCAATGATATTGATGACACCACATTAGAAACCTCTAAAAGTACCAGTGGTTCTTTACTATATTATACACTCCGACTTGCAACAAATCCGGCTGCTACGAAAAACTCTTTCCACTTTTCAGGTTATTATATTCTATTGGTAAAAAAATTATTAAAATCGGTTCAGTAGATCCAGAGATTACCTCTACAACGTCACAAAATCACAAACTTTACCTCTTTATATAATAATAGTATAATTTAGAGTATAGAAGTATAGATGTATTATACATATAAACATTCCCCTTGAAACACTCTATTTATTAAAGGAAACCGCAAAATCCGTTGCGTATTTTAAAAGATCTAAGCATTTATAGGGACAGACAGACAGTGGAAACGACTTTGTCTTATACATGTAGTAATAGTGAAGTGTATTGATTAGATACGTTTCATACACGTTTCGAGCCTAGATACACTCCAGCACCCTAAATATTTTAAAGATTACTCAAAATAAATTGCTACAATGACTAGGCCGATGGCGTAGTGGTTCAACGGTCACCTCGCTTCTTTATACTGTACTGAGGGTAATGGGCTCAAACCATAAGATAAAGACTAAGACACTCGAATATTCTTAGTGCGAGAGGTGTCTTTGGATTAAAATGTTTTACAGGATAATTAAGAATATTCTATCCGCTCATCTAACGCTATCACACATTTCAACTTGAACCCCGATCGATCACAACAAGAGCCACTGTAACCAACATAAACCGACGATCAGGATATCTAAAGAAATCTTTCTAACCTAGGTACTGGTGTTCTTATTGTGCTGAGATATTTAACCTTTGCTCATGTAACAGTATAAAATCAAATTATCAAAAAGGTTGTAAACTTCTTTTACATCTCTCACGTTCGGTAAGTAGGTTCTTATTACCTCCAAATGGGGCTTGTAGGTGACTAATTAGCGCTCTAGGGTAATAATGTAGCTAAAAAAGCTAAAAAAATAAAAAAAACACTTCTTTCTTTAAAAAAAAAGGTTCGTTTTCGTACATCTAACCATCATACTGGCAATAGACATCATGCATTCAGCCCAATGACCAAAGAGGTCGCTTTGCTATTCGGCCTTGTCTTTGTGTGAGTATAATAGTAATAGTCATCAATTTTAAATATCGAACCGCGAAGCTCAATTTGTTTCTTGAAAAAAAGTTCTTTACTTGATTCTTTTTAATGAAAAAAGGCGGGAATAAAACTTTTAATCAAATATTGTTTGTTTTTGGGATTTTTTTTATAATTACGTGCTAATTAGGAAAAAACATGAGTTCTTCAAGTGATGAAGATATAAGCTGCACTCCCGATTCAATCAACAAATAAAATGTTTTATTCTTGTAATGCCGGTTTTTATCTACTTACCTCACAATCAAGATGTAAAGCAGAATACTTAGCTCGGGTGTAAGCACCAATTAGACCCTCGAACTATAGGCGCCCTCGCTGCGCTCATGCGCCTAAATATCAAGGGCTGCACTTGATGCCTTACAGCCCTTGTCTACTATCTACTATTCTTTTTTTTCAACTCGAAAAGTGAAACATCAATAGAATAAATTTTAAACGGCTTATCTTTTGACAGTTTATGAAAATAATATTATATTGTTCTCTTCACGCATTTTAAAACAAATCCACTTACTTGATCAAATAATTGTCCTTCGGGTCTCCTGGTAAGCGGTGCCATCTGACAGCGCACTACGAGGTGACAGTCGTCCATGACTGTGTTGAAGAAACGCCTTGTCGGCAGCAAAGCCTCCAGATCAATCATCAGCTCCAGGAATCTCTCGCAGTATCTGCGAAAAGTTTAAGTTCATGAACATTTCATAATCTCGACAATGAAAGAACGAAAAAAATTCTATGGACGGTCATTTCAAATTTATTTAAAATAAAACTATTTTACAAAATGAGTTTAATATTTATGAATTAACTAGCTGAACCCCGCGGTGTTACCCGCGTTTATTGTTGTACCGCAGGTAACGCCGCGGGACAAAGTTAGTCTAAAAAAGTAAGTTACTCCCTGCATCATCAGCTACCTGCCAGTGAAAGTCCCGTCAAAATCCATCCAGCCGTTCCAGAGATTACCCGGAACAAACAGACAGACAGAGAAAATTTTTTTTTAATACATTTTTGGTATATGTACGGAGTATACATACATATCCATTTAGTAAAAAGCGGTTATTTTATTATTACAAACAGACACTCCAATTTTATTTATTTGTATAGATAATATATTTATTATAACTAATTCACTTTTGCGTATTCACTCGCATGCGAATGGAGCGCTATCATTTTATTCTGTACAGTGTTCACTGTTCGCTTCTAAGGAACTACGACTACTACGATAGAGGACTCGCAGTTGTTGAATGTTATTAAACCCATCTTAGGTGAGACGGATCAATGACTGTCGGGGCTAGCGGAAGATTGCTTCAATTCTCGATTCCCCGGCCATTAACAAGAGGACCAGGTTAGTTTTTGGTATGGGTCCTACAGACCCTTCTCCCTCAAATGGGCGGAGGACATCCATGAGGTTGTCCCAACCCGTTGACAAAAATAAAATACAACATCACTTCATTTGGTATAACTAACTCCATCATACCTCAGACACAAACTTATTACAATAATAATAATATTTTGAACTATTTTTTTTATTGGGACTAATCCTGCCCACATTCCCACCACTGTAACTCCTGTACACCAGGATCAACAGCAGTGACCCACGAACACACCGAATTATGACACTCGGGAAGTCCCAGGAAGAAAATTAACTGTCTTGGAACCCACAACGAAATTAATCAGAAGAAAAACAGGAGGAGTTGGAAATGATAAGTCCACTTCCCTCCTTAGCAAAGCGGGAGACAAAATGAAGTCAAAATAGGTAGACACCTTTTTCAAACTGGGAAGCACCACGGATAAAGTATTAGGGGTCCTAAGTGAGCTATATTTGATTACTATAGTATGTATGGCAGAATCGCCTAAACGCACGGAAATTCACCGCAGTTGACACAAGATCCCCATAGTATACCGCCCCAGATGTCATTTGTAAGCTATTTAGCATTGTTTTACGTTCATTGTACCAAAGACTACACGTACAAGTAGCTCCATATATAATCTTTAATGTATTAAATGAAAGACCCCATGTGGCAGTTGATATCCTCGTCAGAGCAAAGAAACTTTTTTTAGACTTTTCGTTAACTGTTCTAATATATTCGATGAAAATTATACTTTACTATATACTCTATACTATATTTGAACTATTATTATTAGAAACTAAGCAGAGCTTGTATTATGGGTACTAGACAACTGTATAAATACATACATATTATGCAGTGAAAACTACCTTACTCCGAAACAAATATTTGCAGATCATACGAGCATTTGATTCGACCCAGGAATCGAACCCGAGACCTCAATCACAGCAGCCGCTTACGCTACCACTGCGCCACCGAGGCAGTCTAATAATGTATATTAGATACAGTTATAATGGTTTTTAAGTTAATCTAGAATGCTCTAACCTTACTGAATGTGCATCCAGGTCCCCCGTCTCCGGTATGCTTTCCAATATACGCATGAACTTAATCATAAGCCGTTGTAAGTACCGCCGTTCCCAGCTCAATTTCTCTAACAGTTCTGGTTTATCTTTCTTTTGGATCGCCCGCCAATACTTCCTCCACTTCGGAACAGCTTTGAACTCTTGATTTCTTCGGCCTATGAGATAAGATGACTATTAATTACAAGAACAAATGAAAAATAATGGCCTGTGAAGTTCTAACAGTGCGCATTCTTTGTAATTTTAACCATATTAGTCAGGTGTTGTGTTTGAAACCATTAAATGAATTATTTTGAACTAATACATCATTAGCAGAAGCGGCCTTTGAGAATATCGACTAGAGCCTCATACAGGGGCCTCGTGGACTTGCGCAACTACCACAGTAGACTAACTACTCGCCTTACGCTTCGTTCTGAAAAACTTACGTCACACTACTCGATTTACGTTCCACCACCTTCAATGGAATAGTATTACCGATGTAACTATCTTAATCTATTTACATATCGTCATCACTAGCAAAGTATTTATTATAAAACCTGCTCCCAACCTAACATGTCTTGTTTTAAATTTTTTTTTGATTTAATTTAAATACTGGTGCGGTAACATAAATTATATCTAACACCTGAACAAAGTTCAATACCAGGTAAATATTCAATGTCGCTATATACTAGTGATGCGACTCGAGTGAATTTGTTGAACTAGTACTCGCGTGAAAAAAAAATTGATTCGAGTTCGTTTGCACTCGAGTAACCGAGTCAGCTCGGTGCAACGAGTCAACTCGGTAGTGATCCGACTCGAGTCGTTTTTTACTTGATCGAATCGAGTTAATTTTTTTACCTTACCTTACTTATATTACTAATTTAATAAAGGTATATAAAAATTCTTAATCTACTGAGTGTAATTCAATTACTTTGGATCGTAGCATCACTACTATATACCTTCTTGCAAGCTGATCCACATGCTGAGCGAGACGAGCCGCTTGACCTGGTCGCGACACAACTGTACTTCCATGCTTCCGAAGCAATGGTTCAAAAACAATAGCAGAGCCGTCTGTTCCCGCATATTGTTGCTCTCATTGTCTTCAGCTACACTAGCGCGAAGTACTTGCTCAAAGAATCCTGGAAACTGGTCTGGTTTTTTCAAGAAAGCCTAAAATAGAATAAAATTACGGTTAAGATATTTACTACTATGTATTTTGAAATAGGAACTAAATAGGAACATTTTCAAATCTGTCTGATCACTTAAAACAGGTGCTTTATTAGTAGGCACAGTGCAATACTCAGTATAGGAATAGGTACTTTAAACAACTATACCAACCTGTCATGTCAGCGCAGGCCAAAACCTACTTTCTAAAGCCTTCGTGTGTAAAAGTAATATAGCTATTACCAACCAGATGGTTAACAAATAATTTAACTAAATATGACTAATATTACCTGCCAAGCCGGCACACGTTCCCGGAACTTCTCATTGATCATGACAATGATAGACATCATGTGAGCATGCGTCGCCTCATTAGTCTTGTAGTGCGGCCACAAGTAGTTCTCTAAGTACTGAGAGAACTCCAACATCATAATCCGGCGCACTGAGAAACTGGAATAGAAGAACAAGGTATTCAGTATTAGTCACTCTGATGGAAAATTGAAGGAAATCTAAGCATGGCGCGATCTGTCGTAAATAAAGACACTAGATTTAAAAATTACTTGCTAAAAAACTATAGTATTTGCTAAAGATAGCTGATTGTAGCACGAACGGACCCTCGCACAGAAGATCAACGTAATATGACAGCGATCGTATTGTCGTGTTTCGTCGCTGAGTGCGAGAACGGAGGCCCAAAGATGCAGCAGTATCATTAACCCGCCATGGTGTGGGTCATGCTGTATTGTTGCTTTGTCTGCATTTGCAATGAGTATGGTGACCACCACTCTTCGATTCTGGTTATTTTTTCCATCAGGCAGAGTAGACTCATTTTGGGAGACGAATACATTAAAAAAAAGCTCTCACTTATATCTAAAGGCTCCTGGAAATGAAGTCATTTTCACTCACAGAGTAGGAGATAAAGCCACAAATCTACTGTCAAGTACATTTTGGGTATTGAAGATAGGCAAATTGGGACAACATTGAAAGGAAGAGGCTCTTAGCTGCCTTTCGATCAAGATTGGAAGTAAATGTATATTCAAAAGAAGAGTATTGGTTGGTATGATGTCCAATCAAAAGAAGATACAACTCCCACATTTATACTTAATATATAAAACCGAAGAGTTTGTTTGTTTGTTTGAATGCACTAATCTCAGGAACCGTTGGTCCGAATTGAAAAATTCTTTCATTGTTGGAGAGTACATTTATCGAGGAAGGCTATAGGCTATATATCATCACGCTAAGACTAATAGGAGCGGAGCACCAATCAAAAATGTTTCAAAAATGGAGGAAAATTATCACGCTACAGTAATAGGAGACTCAATTGTGTGTCCTGTGTCGCGGGCGACTTTACAAACATTCATGAAACGGACACAAAGTACACTCAGACTTAGAACAATAATTTGTGGGTATACATAACATAACATAGTGTTGTCCCATGTAGGATTTGAACCCACAATACTTGGCGCAGTAGGCAGAGCTGGCGGCGTGGTAACCACTTAAATAACTTTTTTTTGTTTAACACAACTATCTGTAAGTTTTTTGAACTATGAGCTTAGAACTGCTTTGAGGAAATATGAAGGTATTATATAAGTTAAGTGAATATTTCTACATTTAACACATAAACATATGTTACATAAACAAATTGGTGTACTCACTTGGATCCCAGTATTTCAGCTTGGTATATTGATTCCACTATAGAAGCATCATAAGGTAGGTGACTCTCCTTGGTTTGTGGTGACCAGTACTGATTTGCGAGCTGTAAATGTTTCAACCATATTGATGTGTTATACAATTCAATGTACAGTTATAAAGATTTGCTGAATGACTTTTGTACTCAGAATTTAAGTAAGAGTTGTGACCTTAATCAGGTTGTGGTCATGTTGAACATCCATAGTAAATATTATGCATAATTGTTGGAAATGCATATTTCTACAACACTTTTGAAGTTACACACAACTCACAAATTTTTAACACATTTCACTTTCCACAATTTGAACTCTCGAAAAACTCTCCTAAAAATCATTCAGATTTGCCTACAATGCCACTATGTACTAAATTATCTTATAAATTATTGCACATAATTTAGTTACATTACTGATAAGATTTATAAGCATTCTAAGCAGCCTTTGAACACCCTAAGAGGCTTCTGCGCTTTTGGAAGGACCATACCTGAGCCTCAATATGGAAACTGAAATATTCTTAAACTAATTAAATATTCTAGCCCTTAATACTTAAGTTGATTTTGTAACATCTATTTGGTTAAGAAAACATGTTATGGAATAAGATTATAGACTTTAGATTGATACCCAGATTTTGATACATTTTCTAACAATGAATTCTAGCTAGATCTATTTTTCGCCCCAAAATCCTCTGCATGATGAATTAAATAAGAACCCTAGGAATTGTTTCCAAGATTCTGATAATAATATATATATTTAAGAATTACTTGTTTAAAGTTATTAAGTAGATGTGAAAGTCTTAAGACAACACTGTTTATGAACATAAATGACAGTGTATTAAGGAGTTTTAAATAGTGTAAACTCAAAAGAGCTCCTAAATCAATACATTTCTTATTTTTTTACCCCACTTATGATCCCATAAGTCATCCTATCCCATATAAAACTAATTACAAACGCAAGCAATAATGCTATCAGAATGTACATAACATTAAACAAGTTATTAAAGAAACGAGGTGGAAACACAATATCTATGACAAATTATTCGATAAACATACAAATTAAACTTTTCGGGAGTTTATTCAATTTATGTGTATAAGGATCGAACCAAGTGGGGCGCGCAATTGGAGAGGCCTATGTCCAGCAGTGGACTGCGATAGGCTGATGATGATGATGATGATGATGTGTATAAGTAAATAATATTCAACAAATTTAACCATCTATTATTAGTAAGTAGTATTCATTATTCTTTGAATAAATTGTATTATAATATATCAAAAATACATTTAAGTATGAAAAAACATAAAACATTATTGAAAACATGAACAAACAATTATATTTTCATATAAAATTAACCAATGTTATGAAATGGATAACCTCACTTACCTGAGTAATCCTATCGGCATTTATTTGAGAAAGCGTAGGTAATGGTATTTTAGGTTTGTCTGAGGTTGAAGCTGTGTCTATTTTCATTTTAATTGATTTATATTTTCATTACAACCAAATAATAACGTTAAAAATGACCCGGCACTACTCAATTCACAAACAAAATCTATTTGATAAATCACAAATGTATCAGTAAATGACAGATGACAGCACAGACTATTCAGACTAATACGCATTTGAGCGTTTCTGAATATTCCATCCCTAAGGGGTGAAATACTAATGGGTTTGTCATTTCGTACATACGTTAGTCTGGAAGTCCGTCATTTCTTAAGATCGAAACATAAATCTTTATTTATGTGCTACGTATTAATAAAGAGTAGAGACATATTGAAGTGTTTTTGGATATCCTATATAAATATAATTATTGTATGAAAGTTCTTTTAAATGGGCTATTGATCAAAAATAAATAAATAAGTTTAAAAACATGAATAAATTACTGATACATACTTTTACACAGTTTTCATTAAATACATATAATCAACTTACACGCGAGCAAAGCCGCGGGCAACAGCTAGTCTATATATATAAAGGAGGAAAGGTGACTGACTGACTGACATACCCAGAGATCAACGCATAGCCCAAACCACTGAACCTAGAATCCTGAAATTTTGCATTAGGCTCTTTATATAATGTAAGTGAGTACTAAGAAAGGAATTTTGGAAATTCCACTCCTAAGGGGGTAAATCAGGGGATGAAAGTCTGACTGAGCGAAGCCGCGTGCAAAAGCTAGTAAATAATAAAATTGAAGTGTGTTTGTAATTTCAAACTAACACCTTTTCACTTAATGCACATGGAAAATCTATTTCAACATTTTTGTGTGTTTGTCGTGTCTGTCTGTCTGCTTGATCCGGTTAATCTATTGAACAGCTGCACCGATTTGGACGGGACTTTCAGTGTCAGATACGTAATATGAGGATTAATTTAGGCTACATTTATTTTAGAAAACCACGAGTATTAATTAACTATTATTCACAAACTAACTAAATATTTCGGACATCTAACATACAACGCCCTCTAGTCGCAAGCTCAGCATAGCTTGTGTTATGGGTACTAGACAATTGGTACAAATACAAATATCATTATTTTTAATAAATCAATAGTTACAGGAAAATTTTTGCTTTTAAGGAATTACATAAGTGAAAGGTTAATTTATAAACTAAAAAGTCAACATATATTTTTAAACTTAGCATCTTTACTAGGTAGTTACTTTAAAATTTATTGAATTGCGAGGAAGTACCTACAGTAAACTTATTACTGAAATCTGGAATCATAATTGAATTCTTGAATTAACAAATTAACAAGTACAACTTTAACAAAAATAAAACCGACTTCAAGGTTCGACTCGATTTCCTTTGGATGCCATCATCAGATATTAATGTCCTTATCATGGTACCACCGGTGCGACATCTCCTTTCCATTTAAAAAAGAATCATCAAAATCGGTTCGTAAACAACGAAGTCATCCGCGAACACACATAAATATATATATATGCATATATACGGTCGAATTGAAAAACCTCCTCCTTTTTTTGAAATCGGTTAAAAATATAGAATTCGCTAGCATTTAATAATAAAAGTATCCTACGTTACTTCTAATACCTCCAAGAATATGTGTACAAAGTTTCATGATGATCGCTTTAATAGTTTCCGTGTGAAAGGGTAACAAACAAACTTACATTCCATTTGTAATAGTAGGGAATTAGCTATATAGTGATATGATATAGTGCTCATATGTACATTCATAATCAAATAATGCTGCTTTTTTCCTTATGAATTGACTTCACTTGACATTCATCTGGTATCAATTAGAGAGAATCTATATTTTGAACGTAGTAAAATGTACCTGTTGGGACGACGTCATTTTATTAAACTCGAGGAGAGGGAAGACGGACAAGAGTTGATACCTAACATTTATATTTATATGTCACCTCACTTGATACATATACTTGAGTGCCAGGTTGACTGTGTTATTGTTAAATAATTTGGATTATATGAATTTGAGTAGATTATTTCAATTCAAATCCAAAACCAACATTTACTAAACTGCAATGGTCTGTTATTGTTTTTTCAAATTGTTTTAATTCAAAACGTTAATGATTACCGTTCTAAGTTTTTAAACGTTTACAGACCCCTCGCCCAGGTTCTAGGCTTTATCGCTTCATAGGATAAGAAAAACAGAGATCTGACCTATTTTGAAGACTTGAAAGAGAAGTACAAAATTCAGCCAACTATATCAAAACCTTTTTCATCAGCTTCTAAGCAAGACGATGACGGACTTCGGGAACAGGGAAACCACACACTATTGGGGAAAATTTAATGTTACCAGCCGTATAATAAGTCATAACCACTGTGCTCCATAAATCAGCTGCAGATATTATAAGGAAAAATCCTTTGAGCAATAGTTCTGTGCAAAGAGGAATTGATGAGATGGCGAAAAATATTGAAGAATCACTGTGTAATTATCTGCAGACTTGTCAATTTTCAATTAAGCTAGATGAGTTCACTTTATCTACCAATGGAGCATTGTTATTGTCATACGTGAGGTTCATTAAGGATGAGAAAATATGTCAAGAACGATTGTTTGCTACAAATTTAGAAGCGGAGCATCATCATCAACCAAAACGTGCCATTGCTAGGTTCGGGTCTCCTCTCCGAAGAGGGTTAAGGTCATTACGTCTGTTCGTTAGAAACGGATACAAAAGAAGAAATTATATTAAATACTATGGAAAAGTTTTGTGCCTAAAAAGAAATTCCTTTGAAAAATATTTTGGCACTTGCTACGGATGATGCATCGGCTGTGACAGGGCGTCACAAAGGCTTCATAGCGTGCTTAAAAAATAAAGTTCCTGATGTGCTTGCTGTGCGTTGCGTAATTCATCGCCAGCATTTTGTTTGTGAAAAACTTGAGTGAATGCCTCCATATATCACTGCAATATGTCATCAGATCAGTTAATAAAATCAGAAGTAATAGAATAGAATAGAAAACTCTTTATTTGCACACCTTATTACAGAGCTAAATAAGTACATAATGCATAAAATATCCGAAGTGTAGTGTACAAAGGGCGGCCTTATTGCCATAAGCAATCTCTTCCAGGCAACCTTAGTAACTGGTTGAATGACAGATTATTTGGTCAGCTTTGCATTGATGAAGATTTCAACCGATTGCTGCTTCACACATAGGAGCGTAGACCGTCAAAAGATACTTGCTTGACTCGATTTTAAAAGTTGTTTGGATCTGTGATAGAGTTCCTAGAAAACAAAGACCCAGAATTGCTCGACAACCTCATCTCATCAAAGAACGATATTGATACTTGACAGACCTGTATATTTTTTTTTAATGATGTCAGCCTCCTACATCAAGGTCATGACTTAAACTTGATTAAGGCAAAATGTAGCATTGATGCTTTCGTGTTCAAACTACTATTATACAAAGAAATATCGGCAGACGATTAGAAACGACAACTTGCTTGTTTTCTGTAAACACTTGGACATTTTAAACATACGAGACTGGGTTTTGGATTATTTTTCAAATGTTAACACAGCAGGGTCGTCTCTCTGTGTTTACATTTGAATTCTCATTAGTTATTATATAAATTCATGTCTTTTGAATATTAATAAAAATATTCCTCAATATAACTCCTCAATAAAGTATGAGTTTTAATTGCTCTTATTGAAACATTCTTCTTTCAATTTTCTTTTTTAACGAAATAGGATGGGAGTCATACTATCTTACGACTATAATATAATATTACACGTTTAAATATAATAGTCGTGGCAATAGCTGTTTTAAATTCGTGACAGATGTTAAATAAAATTAAGTGGGGCCTACTCTAGAAAAAAACTTATTCCCAAAGTAGGCGTGGAGTAAAACAAGGTTGAGAAACTATGGGTTATATAAACCTTTCCTAAAGACTTGCAAAGAAAGGTCTACAGTCGCATACGCGCGTGCGATCGTGTCCTGATTCATATTTTCAATTTCATCCTTTTATTGATAGAAACCAATGGATACGGCAAGGCAAAACAACTTCCCTCAGTAGATTCAATATCAACGCAGAAGTCGAACGTACTGGCCATAGACCATCAGATTAAAATATTACGTACGCGTTATGAACTAAAATCGGCAGGCTTTTACTTATGTATTGGGTCGGTGAAGTGATTTACAAAAATCTAGTGCAGTGTGAATAACGGTTAAAAGTGGTAATTGGAAATTCAGCTAAATGTATTTTTCGAAAATAGAAATTGTTATTAATAAATGTATATACTAGAAAGATGAATTTTGAACAATTAATTTTTTTTTGCTGGATACTTGGTTTCGTTGTATATACTGCAGGCAACCATATTTGTTGTCCAGATGGTCAAGTGGTCGTAGCAAGAAGTCATGTATGTTGGAACCCAAGCGCTAATGTGACCATTCAAATAAATTTTAAATGCAATGAATCTTACCGAATTAACAAAAAATATTATACAATTACCGAAGACGATCAAATAAGTTTCTCTCTTGGCAATAACATAGTTACCGTGATTGATGTGTAAGTGTAGTATATTCATATAAGATACATACTAATTAGAGTAGAGTACAGGAGAGAGGGAGACGTGAAACTTATAACACACACATCATAGAGAGAGACACTTCAAACACTCACGTCTCTTTTGCGTCTTGGTTTATAAGCTTCGGTAGGTACATTAATTGACGCTATACCTATGGAATGCCGCATTCATAAGAAATTAAGGTGTACTAAACAGGCTGAGACGGTTTTTCTCGACCGAGCATCTGTGTCTTCTTGACAAGAACCAGGGGAGCTCGTGCGTGGGATACTGCTCTCATCTTTGCAATTGAACCGCGCAGTTTGACGCTCTCCATCGGTTACAACGGCGAAAAATCCGCATCATAGATAGTCCCGAGGCCACCGAGTTTCTTCAACCTATGAGAGCCGAACCGAAGAGATAACACTTCTATGACAGTCCTCTATCGCCTGTATGATACAGGCGATAGAGGACAGGAAGTGTTCTGAAGAGTTCTTCCAACTGGACCCCCTTCTCCCTTCCTCTACAGGACAGCATGTGCTGGCTTTCGAAAACACCTTGTTACCCAACTACTGCAAGGAGGGTTCTGATTTTGACAAACTATGTTTGTATGTAGTTATGTATGTTCATCTGTTCCTCATAACTCCTCAACTATTTATTAGAACTGAACAAATGTGGTTTCGTTAAAAGAGTCTTGATCGTCCGCTGGTTATCTACACTCTATACTAAGTAAAGCTGAAGAGTTTGTTTGTTTGAACGCGCTAATCTCAGGAACTACTAGTCCGATTTGAAAAAATATTATATATTTCAGTGTTAGATAGCACATTTATCGAGGAAGGCTATATATCATCACGCTAAGACCAATAAGAGCGGAGCACCAATGAAAAATAATTAAAAAAACGGGGGAAAACTATCACGCTACGGGCAATAGGAGACGCAAACGAGGTTGCGTGGGTCTGCTAGTAGACTATATGACGTGTCACCAAATTCAATGTGGCGCCTTCTAGCGGTTATTTATTTATTTATAAAGCAGTGTGTTAAAAAAAATATTTGAGATGAATATGTCGTGTTTGGTATTATTGGAAAGGCCGTTACTTGTGCATTTCAAATATATGTATTAATAGTATTAGCTCGTGACTTTGTTCATAATTATTCCAATTATATATACAAAGTATTTAAAATATACTTTTCAAAGAAATTAATATTATAACGGCACTAAAACGTTCAGCAGTGGACGGTGATTGGTTGAAGTGAAAACGGTTAAAATAAAAAAAGTTAAACTAAATCCCAACTACGTCAAAAACGACGCTCAAAAGTATGATACAAGTTTGAAAGGCCGTAGTCACGCGTTGTTAAAGTGTTGTAATACGTTTCTGTGTAACGTGTGATTTTAGATTTTACTTTTTTTTAGACTAGTAGGCATACGCTCTCGAACGCAACGTTTCGGTTCTGTCTTCTCGTGCCGATCGATAAAAACATGGAAATCACTACAACCGCACGTGTTTCCCTCGCATTATTATCCCGGGTCCTTTAATCGGGGCGTGCAAAAGCATCTGACTCACTCACGCCATAGTGTGGGTCATCATGCTGCACTGTCCACATTCGCATTGAGAATGGTGGCCAGCACTCTTGAATTATACTCATGCTTTCCATCAGGCAGAGTAGTCATTTTGGTAGATTGAACATTAAAAGAAACCTTGTCTTAACGCTTTTTTGATGAACACACTAAATATATTTATTGTACCTAGGTACATTAAAGGTTTTTTTTTACTATGCGAACCTACTTTTATATAATATACATTAGAAAGGGAAATAAATTTGCAAAATACAAACGCCATCGTTTATTTTTATCTATACAAATAAATAAAATTGGAGTGTCTGTTTGTAATATTAAAATAACAGCTTTTTAATCAATGCATGTGTATGTATACACGGTACATATACCAAAAATGTAGTTAAAAAAATTTTGTCTGTCTGTCTGTCGGTCTGTCTGTCTGTCTGTCTGTCTGTCTGTCTGTTTGTTCCGGGTAATCTCTGGAACGGCTGGACCGATTTTGACGGGACTTTCACTGGTAGGTAGCTGATGATCCAGGGAGTAACTTAGGCTACTTTTTTAGACTAACTTTGTCCCGCGGCGTTACTCGCGGTACGACGATAACTGCGGGTAACACCGCGGGGTTCAGCTAGTTTTAAATATTTATAATTTTTTTTAGATTATCATATTAAATTTTAGAACTCCGTTTCAAAAGAGAGCATTTTGTTCTAAAAAGTAACAGACCATTATCTTGTTATAATTACAGATACTGTATCAGCAATTTCATCGAAAAACAAGATGTAACATTACTAAATAATGTAACGGAAGCAGCAATGGTGTGCAATGATGATGGAGAAGAAGAGATTCTGGATAACGTGAAACTGGGATACTGTATGATAGTATCTGTATTATTTTTAATTCCAACGGTTCTTATATACACGGCATTACCCGAGCTCAGGTTAGATTTTATTATGACTATGTTATGTACGTTTGTTAAAGCTACTTCCAAAAGATGAAATAAACGATCAGACATCTCAAAAAAAACACCACCTCTTTTCACTTCCTTAGAACTATTAACTAAACTTCTTAGGAATATTACTTATTTCCTACATATGGCAATCGCTAAAGAAATATTTGTTAATCATCAAACATTTAGATTGGATATTGTCCCAAGCTAACTTTTAAAAAGAATGTGTATTCACTATGACACATTAAACTAATTATATACATACTTTTAAAAAAAATAAGATTCTGGAATAACTTTATTTTCTTACTAGCTGACCCACGCAACCTCGCTTGCGTCTCCTATTGCCCGTAGCGTGATAATTTTCCCCCATTTTTGAAACTTTCTCCATTGGTGCTCCACTTCTATTAGTCTTAGCTTGATGACATATAGCCTTCCTCTATAAATGTACTATCCAACACTAAAAGAATTTTTCAAATCGGACCAGCGGTTCCTGAGATTAGCGCGTTGAAACAAACTAACTCTTCAGCTTTATAATATTAAAGTATAGATACTCATCTCATAGCTTTCATGCATGCAATGCAGCACAGGTTCTAATTTAATAATTATATCTTTTACAGGGATTTACAAGGCAAGAGCATTATAAATTTCTGCCTAAGTTTAGCTATTGGTCAAGGAATACTAGTCATTTTGAAATTAGCAGAGTACTCTGACATGAATCTGTGTGCAGCTCGAGGTAATATTCATCTAAGACTTGTTTAAACATGTGTCAGCATTGCAGCACCTCCAGTGCCGATATCAGATTTTTATTAATTTTTATTCCTTTTTTCTTTTCTCAACTCCCCATCGTTACCCGAATACCTCGTACCCCACTTCCGTCTACTATGCTCCAATCATGATCGAAACCTTCGGTCTAGAAACAATATGCTTCTTCTTTGCCCCCCTCATACCTCTAACTTTATCAATTCTTCCTTCTTTGTGTATTGTAAATTTGTAAATTGGCAAAACAGTCTCAACTATAGTTCTCTGACTGAGTAATTATGTATTATATTTATGTATATCTATAGTTATGTATTGTGTAGGTATTACTTCTATGTATTTATGTACAAAGTCCAGTAGTGATTTGTGTATATTAGTTTTATCCCATACCAACGTATCAAATTTATATGTCATACTAGCTGAACCCCGCGGTGTTAACCGCGGTCATTGTTGTACCGCGAGTAACGCTGCGGGACAAAGTTAGTCTAAAAAAAGTAGCCTAAGTTACTCCTTGGCTCATCAGCTACCTGCCAGTGAAAGTCCCGTCAAAATCCGTCCAGCCATTCCAGAGATTACCCGGAACAAACAGACAGACAGACAGACCGACAGACAGACAGACAGACAAAAATTTTTTTAGCTACATTTTTGGTATATGTACCGTGTATACATACATATGCATTTAGTAAAAAGTGGTTATTTTAATATTACAAACAGACACTCCAATTTTATTTATTTGTATAGATTATACTATATTATGTTGCGCACCTACCACTTCATAATTCCACATCACCTTAAGGTTGACTGGCAGAGAATGCCCCATGGCATTAAGTCCGCCTTTGTGCAAAATGTGCATCAAGTTTAAATAAATAAATAAATATTATATCTTCATTGTACACATTTAACAATAACAACAAGAATATAGAGATATTTAAACATTTATAATAATTTACATACTGTTATTATGTTGTGTGAATACCTACTTAAAATATAAATTTAAATATTATTTATGGATATTATTTTTTATTAACTATTACGTTCTAATTAGTTTTGTTTCAATAATTCTGAGTGACTGCATGAATGAAAATGAAAGACTGAATTATTGAAAAAAAAAACGTAATAATCAATTTAAAAAAATATCAGGACTACAGGTTGCCCTCAAATGATACTATGAATAGTTTATTACTGCGCGCGCTTCGTCCTATTTCTCGAATTAAAACGGTTCAAGAAAAAAAAATGTTTTTCAAAAATTGTAGAGAATTTAGCCCTCTTCAATTTTTATTAACCTACAAATATCATAAAACCCATAAGAAACGAGATAATGTATATCTCGTTATATATATATACAAACTATTTTTAAACCTTTATTGCAAATAAAGGTTAAAAAAATAGTTTTTTTTTACTTTTGATCTTGGAATATCTGTAGACGCGGACACCCTACGATAGGTAGGTCTTGAAACAAATTTTAGAATGTTAAAATAAAGGTTTATAAGCTTTATATATTAGTATATATAACTAATGGGAAGGTTTTTTGGACCCACGTTTGACCGCCCAGTTTTTTTAATTAGGTCATCATTTACATAAACATATTATTGTTTGATTCCTTTCCCAAGGTCTTTGTGACATGAAGTAAGTAATCCTTGTACCAGCATGTAATGGCCCATTCGTTAAAAGCTAGTCAATCGAAAGATCGAAATCTCTTGGGGAAAGAATTCAAAACTAAAACACCAAGTTAAAAATTATATAACAATATAATATACTCACAATTTCCTGGGTGGGTATTCTTCCTTCTTCACTGGTGTGAGGTACCATGCCAGCTTTACTTGAGCCTTCATTTTACCACACCAAAGAGTATGAGATACTATTCCTAAAGACATACAAGTACAATGCCTTCCACAAGGGTCGAGGAAGATTCCTAATCTTTACTCAACACCCGGTACAGCGTTTCGATCCTACAAGGTCCTTCTGAACGATTATCACACACTTCCGAAGCCGATGATTTATCACTAAAACTTATCACAATTTGCACTTAACGGACGCCATTCCCAACTTGTTATAGCAAATTCTATACCATGACCGTTCCAACGGCTTCGAACAGTTTACATAGCCCGTCAAAACCTCGATGGCCCTTCCAATCTTACATCGAGAGCTACATACAATGATTTTCAACAATTAAAACACGGCCCAACCGACATTTTCTTCCCAAACGAGTTCCAAACTGAATGACATAAGCAGTAATCTTGCGTTTGGTTTAAAACACATATTATTAATTTAAGGTTGCACTACGCCTTGAATTAGTCCTACTCAGCGCAGGTATCTTATATCAGTTACGTTGTATTCTTATCAATTTACAATACATCTTTTTTTCAGGGTTTTTGGCATACTTTTTTATAATAGCTGCATTCTTCTGGACAAATGCTATATCAATACAGGTGCTGTTAAATACAAGGTAGGTATTATTTGCCTTATCATCTGTCACTAAGTGCACATGAGTTCTTCAATATTATGAAAGGTAAAATAAAATAATTTCAGAAGACCGACGACATTAGACTACAGCTGGCATGAATTCAAATGGTATTTTTTATACTCTTGGGGGAGTCCTACCATTCTCACCGTGTGTATGGCCATAGTAAACTTTCACCCCGGTATACACCAGAAACCCGGTATTGGCCTTAATCACTGTTGGTTCTTTAGTAAGTTTAAACTTTTATATTATTTTAATGTGGATCAAAGCAATGATAAACCTTTTATGGTAATCTCGGACGTCCATAGGCGGCGGTAATCGCTTACCATCAGGCGATACGTCTGCTTGTTTGCCCACTATATCATAGAAAAAAAATCTTCAGAAGATGCCTGTTCTCTGTACTATACTTCATACCGGTTCGATCTCACATGTAGCATCCTCCCTTTGGAGATGTAAGTTACGTAGACCCACACTCACGTCATCTATCGCGCGCAATTTTTGGAAATAAAACTGTGTTGCGTCGCGTACGAGACTGTACGTCTATAATATATAAGTGAACGAATGAGTGAGTGCATGAATGAATAACCTTGTGATGCGACTAGATAGACGCATTCACTGCACCAGGGTAGCCCTATCTCGGGAGAGGCGGCGGGCGACCTTGCGCCTGACGGCCCACAATCATATTACGTTACAGCCGTTTTCATCTTTGAAGCCAGCCCGCCGGCCGTCCTATCGCTATTCTGAAACAGGGACTTTCAAACCATTGGAGATGGTCTGCAATCCAATTCGATAAACTCCAAATGTATTTACTTCGTACCTCCCAGTCATTATACAATGGAACAGTGGTATGATAGAAATGAGGACACCATTTAACTTTTTAATAACTTTTACGACAGGCGGTAAAGATAATGTTATAATACCCAGACTTGGCTAAAAAAGTAGTTATGTTTTTAGTATTCATTTTTTTCTGTTTCTGCCTTCAGATAAAACTCAGCAATGGTATTACATGTACAGTGTGTTGTCACTGTTATTAGCTGCCAACATCGCTATTTTCATATATGTATCACTAGTTATATGGCGTCTCAATTTCTCCTCCAGTCATCTGAAGACATTGAAATACAAGTAAGCATGGTACCTACTATAAATTATTTTGTTATCAGGTGGTGTGGTAGTATTCCACAGCTTAAACTTTTAAAACTCATTCTTCCGACTCACCCCGATAGTTTAGTAGAGTACTGGAGTTGCCCGTCCTGGCTTCGAAATTTAACATTTTAGTAAAATTGGTAATTCTGCAACCATCATTTCCACTATAATAATAAGTAGTCTATAGTCTATTGCACTCAGAAATAAAACATCTTCCACACAGTGAAAGAATTTTCATAATCGGATAAGTAGTAAGAAGATTACTCGGAAGCAGGGGCGTCTCTAGCCTATGAAGTACCCGTGTGGAATCATTACTCTAGCGCCCTTTAGTAAGCGTAGCGCCTTTCAATAAGCGTGCTGATTCATTAAATGTGCAGCGGCCGGCGCCCCTAACACTACTGCGGCTGTGTGCAAACCCTGCACCATAGGTAAAGACGCTCCTGCTCCGAAGTCGAACATATAAACGCACGAACTTAACATATAAATTTTATTTATCATCATCATCATTCCAACCGTAAGACGTCCACTACTGGATGGGTATAGGTATCCCCCAAGGCTCTCAATTGGAGAGGCCTATGTCCAGCAGTGGACTGCGATAGGCTGATGATGAAGGCTCTCCACGACAAGCGGTCTTGCGCTGCCAACGGTTGCCTACGACCTTCACCAGTCGTTCGATTATCCTGTTCTAATTCGTTCCGTCTTCTAATATGTCGCCACTCCAGAACCTTCCGGCCCCATCAGCTGACTTTTCTGCGTAGTAGAACGGTATACATATAGTAAAACACATGTTATGTTAGTGGTATGCGTTTAATAGTTATAATTATCACAAGTATTGTACAATTTCTTTTTTGTATTTTCAGGTTTGTAATGAGCGTTCGACTAATATTACTGATGGGTTTACCCTGGGTGTTCGAAATGATCGCATCCCTACTCGGAAAACATATTATTTGGTGTGTTTAATTATCGTTCTAACCAAATTTTTAATACGAATACCTAACTTATACTGCAAACTTATCTATATTGCTTACACTTGTCGTTGTTGGTTGTTAGCAACCTGATTGACTTAGTCTGGCCATAAATACTGGTACAATAAAAAATCTGGCCACGACTACGTGATTGGCCAGATTTTTGGTGATAATTTTTGATGAGATGTTTCATATGAACTAGTGTTCGTATGAAACATCTCATCAAAGACCATCAATGCAGTAAGGGAAAAAATCGAAGAAATCATGTCCGAAAGCAAAACATTTTATCTCGGGAGATGAAGATAGCACCTAGAGCCATGTCGCGTATTTTAAAAGATGACTTAGACTAGAAGACACGCACTGGTCATTTCTTAACTGATAATTTGAATAAGATTAGGGTGGTAAAATCAAAACAACTACTTATGCGGTACGCAAAAGGGAGGTCACAGAAAAAACTTGTTTATGGATGAGTTTTTTTTTTCAATTGAGTAGTATTTTAACACACAAAATGACCGTATTTATGCTGAAAGTTCTAAAGAAGCTTCCCAATTAGTCAACAGAGTAGAACGTGGGTATTATCCGACTTCAGTGATGGTTTGGTAGGGTGTTAGCTATAAAGGAGTACTGAGACATATTTTTGTGAAAAAGGTATCAAAACATCGGCACAAGCATATCAAGATACCATACTAAGGTGATGTTGTAATAAATAAATAAATAGAATAAATAAAAAAAATCTTGAAGTCCGGTCATAAAGCTCTATCCACCCAATCTTGGTTAGAAACGTACGTTCCGGACTTCATCAGAGCTAAAGACTGGCCGTCGTCTAGTCCTGATCTTAATCTACTCGATTATGATTTATGGACAATTTTAGAGAGCAAGGCTTGCTCTAAACGCCATGATAATTTGGTGTCTCCAAAACAGTCCATACGATTAGCAGTGAACAATTTTCTGCTGCTATTGATAACTGGCCTTAACGTTTAAAGAACTGTATTGCTGTCAATGGAGACCACCAAATAAGCTTTATATATTTTTAATGGTAATATATTAATGTATTAAACTAACAGACTGTAATAGTAATAAATGTCACGTCCAATAAAAAAATTTGTGTTTCTTTGTAACAATATTTATGGCAAGACTAAGTATGGTTGTATTTAAGTGTACGGCGGCTCCAACGTATTTTTTGTTAACGTGGAAATTTATTTAGTAAGGCACAGTGATTTTAAAAGAAGGACGGATTTGGAAAAATTAAATAGACAAATTATTTCTAGTGGCTCTTTTTATTTTCTCGATTTAATAATTGTTTTTTCAATTTTGTTCTTGATTCTTTGTAAGCCAAGCATCAGTTAAGTAGAGGTGACCTGCTGTGAACTGACGCATCAGTCAGTCATTAGTACAAAAAGGACAAACTAGTCTTGAAAATATAGTCCTCAAAAGACATAAAAGTTATTGACAGATTCAACATTAACATTTGTGAATGTTAATGTGTATAGTAACTTTCTTTGATTTTTAGGTTTTCGAATCCAAAGGGTATACCTGGACCCTATTACTAGATTTCGCTGTCATCTATCCGTCCGTCTGCCACCAGGATGTATCTTATGAACCGTGATAGTTAGACAGTTGAAGTTTCAGAGATTATATATTTCCGTTGCCGCTGTAACAACAAATATTAAGAATAAAATAAATATTTTAGGGGAACTCCCATACAAAAATCGTGAAAGTTTTGCTCATTTTTGTTAGTTAGATAATGGTACGGAAGTTTTCGTGTGCTAGTCCGACTCGCACTTGGCTAGTTTTGATATTTTTGTTTTGTTTTAGGTACTATGTTTTCACAGTGCAAATGGATCTAAACAGTATCGAATTATAACAAAATGTATATTGTTCTCAGGACAATCATCGACGTGTTCAACAATATGCAAGGGCTCTTAATATTTTTACTGTTAGTTGTTTTCCGTAAACGTGTGATAAAACTGATGTTTAAGCACGGCTGGCTGAATTGTATATCAGGATTCGTCGAGAAGCACCTGGCTCTCGAAGATGATGAAGAAAATGTTGTACAGCACACTGACATACCGATGGCGATGGGCAACAGAAATTTTATGTAGACAGATTGTAAGACCTTAAAGAAGGGTCCAGGGAAAAGATAAAAACGGAGGAAGACGCCTGGAAGTCCATCACAACATATATTATTATAGGTACTCTATAAAATTGCCAAACACTAGAATCAGGCAAGTAATTAAATGTGTACTTCATTCAGGAGATCATTACTCAGAAAACAATATAGAATCGGAATTAATAAAAGTTTATGACAATTTAATTTATAATTATTTTTTTATAAAAGTTCGTCATTACCTACACTAGATTTTGCCGGCCGCTACACCCGCGTGTGTGTTGGACTTGTTGTTGCCCGCGGCTCCGCCCGCTTATATTTCGGTTATCGCGGCAAATATAAGCTATATTACTGTAAAGTTTCATCCAAATCCAGTAGTTTTTTCGTGAAAGAGTAACAAACATCCATCCATCCATCCATCCAGCCATCTATACCTACAAACTTACGCGTTTATAATATAAGTATAGATATAGATAATATTATTAAGGTAATCATATAGTCTACGACACTCACAAATAATGTGGCTTTCTATCGCTGCAAGAATTTCCAGAGTCGGTTTAGTAGATTGAGAGATTACCCCTACAAACTTTACCTATTTAGTGCGCGGCGTGTTCGTTGCGAGCCCGTATCATATTCGTTGAGCACCCGCTCCGCTTTGTGGATAATCGCCTCTCCTCGGCATCGTTTCCTCTTGCCTTCTATTTTTCCTCAATATTCAATAGCAATTAATCTACTAAAATTAAATAATTCAAATATTATCTATACAACAAATAAATAACCTTGGAGTGTCTGTTTGTAACATAAAAATAACCGCTTTTAAATAAATGTTCTGTATGTATACACAGTGCCGGATTAGCCACGTAGCAAGAGTAGCAAATGCTACGGGCCCCGCGCTTTGGAGGGCCCCGCACGCCAACGCCCATTGACCGAAAAAAAAAAAGTTTAAATAAGCGTAAAGTATCTTGCATGCCATTAGGTAATCCCGGATGAACGGTATGTATTTAAGTTCGCTTGTCTCTTCTTCTTCTCATCTTTAAAATCAAAGGAGATTTACAGGAATGTGGCAGTTATAGAGGAAAAAAGCTCATTCCACATAAAATTAAAGTTTTAGAGAAAGTTATTGAGAGAAGAATGAGAGTGAAAAGTGCAATAAGTAGAAACCAATTTGGGCTTTGCCGGGCCAACAGATGCCATATTTGCAATTCGATAATTGTGTGACAAATACAGACAGCCGCACAAAAACTAGCATATAGTGTTTGTTGATCTAGAAATGGCGTATGATGGGGTACCCCGAGAGGTTTTGTAGTAGGTTTTGAAAGAAGACAGAGTGCCTCGGTAAGTATATGGCATTGCAGTGGCGGATTTATAGATTTGCCGCCAGTAGGCTATAACATTTTTGCCGCCCCTGTTAACCTACAATTTAATGTCTCCCTGCTCTTTTCATATCCTCTTTCGATACTCCCGTAGCTCTCGTCTCGGCGCATCACACCCCTCCTTCTGTCTGAGCCTCTCGCGTCCAGCTTTTTGAAAGAAGTGGTTAGTGGACAGCCTTTTCCCTGAACAGTATGTGAGTGGTGACCAAGGTACCATGGTCCTGCCTGTAATGTCACCCTAGCCTGTTTCTGCTAATACCGCCAGGCCTGCGCGTTTAACCTTCGAGGTCTTTCAGCGATTCTGGCCTGCATTGAGTGCTGAACCTGGACCAGTCCCAGGCCAGGTGGACTAAGATGATTCTAAGCCTCACTCAATCCCACCCGCTATGTTACCGGGCCGGACGTGATCTCCAAAGTATGTTTTCTGGACATCATCTGCGTCAGCTGGTACGAGAAGGTGTCGTGTTTCGCACGGATCTTACCGCCATAATACTAGCGTATTCCGATTTAGCCGTTCCATGACTTTTCGGACTCTAAGGGATGGCTCTTTGATGAGTGTTTCCGATATTTTACTTGAAAACTTTTCGTGACTGTGGCTCTGACGCATAGAGAAGGTCGCGCAAATGGCATTGAGCCGATCCCGCTCGAAGGAGGCGTCGAATGGGACGTGGTAAGGCCCCTAATCGTCGCGGCGGCAACATCTTCTCATCTCATCTCGCGAAAAAAAAGGAGAATGTTATGATTCGGTCGGTGCGATTTTTTTTTTAATTGAGAGTAATCTATAGGTACATTATTTGGTCCTAAAGTATTGTTAAATAGTCAAGACTTCTTTCAACCGTATTTTTGATCGTATATTATTATTGTAAGAATAAAAGAATTGGGCCAAACCTGCTGCCCCTAAAATTTGCCCCCCTAGGCTCCAGCCTACTCAGCCTCGTGGTATAACCACCATTGTGGTATTGATTCGATCGATGTACAGAGGATTTCGCACCTATATAAGATCGGCTGCGGAAAACACCGACCAATTCAGTATAGGCTCTTAGCCCATACCTGTTCCTACTGATAATGAATGCTCTGACATCGGATATACTGGAGGAGACACCATTGTTCATGATATTTGCAGACGACATTGTGTTGGACACGGCTGACCGAGAAACAAAGACGCAAAAAAAATCTGCAGAACTAAAACCGAATAGATGTTCTGTGATTTCAGCGGTCTCTCCGGCCTTACTGCCGGGTCATTGAATAGAACAACGATTCCGGTCTGCACTGGTTTCAAGTATCTCGGTTCGATGTTACAAAATAATAGCAAAATATGTCTGCGAACATCACATCAATGAAGATGGATGAAGTGGCGGCAGGTAACAGGAACTTTTTGCGATCCCAAGTTCCCTTTAACGTTAAAGGCAAATATATAAAACGATCAGTAGACCTGCCGTCCTGCCTAGATCTAAGTGTTGGGCAATAAACAAAACGGATCAGAAACGCCGTTAATTGGAAAATTGACTTTGGAAATATTCTCAATAATGGTCAGTGCTTACAAAGATGATTTGGACATCAGCCAAGGCAACAAATTAGTGCAGTTCGCGGAGTTACTGAAAACATATGAGGCTACCGTCATTGACATTAACAAACAAGAGTCTCTGGAACTGAAATTTTATAAACTTTTATTATATAATTCTTTGGAGTCATGTTTCCCAAACCAAAAAGAAATTGCATTGAGAATTTACTTGTTTCTCATGATGACTAATTGCAGCGGCAAGCGTTCTTTTTCAACACTAAAACGCATTAATATGAGTTATGGAACACAATGGGCCAAGAAGGACTTAATCAGCTTATCTTCAAGAGTGTAGAGCATCTTTTGTATAGCATTGAAAGTGTGTGATCTCTATCTTTTGCTCGTATTAAATCCAGAATAGTTTATTTGTTATAAATAAACTTAAAATAGTTTTGTTTCATTTAATAATTAACAAAAACTTTTCTGTATTATATATAGTATTTTATGATCTGCAAATAATTGTTTCGAAGTTTGGGTGTTTTCTAAGTATAATATGTATGTATTTACTAAAAAAAAATATGTACGTATTTATATCAGTTGTCTAGTACCCATAATACAAGCTTTGCTTAGTTTGGGACTAAATGGCAATCGTGTGTCAAATGATCGAAAAAATTACCGAAATACCATAAACTTGAGAACCTAGAGCAAACCTAGGGCCCCTTGGCCAAATTTGCTACAGGCCCCGCGCTGGCTTAATCCGGCACTGTGTATACACGATACATGTACCAAAATTTCACGTTTTACAATTATTGTCTGTCTGCTTGTTCCGGGTAATCTCTGAAACGGCTGGACCGATTTTGACTGGACTTTCACTGTCAGGTAGCTGATGATCCAGGGAGTACTTAGGCTACTTTTTTAGACTAGTTTTGTCCCGCGGCGTTACGCACGGTACAACAATAACTGCGGGTAAAACCGCGGGATTCAGTTAGTATGCCATAAGTCTAATAAATCAACTAAACTATTAGACTTATCAGTTAAAGCATACACAAAATAGAGTTGAGTTCTTTAATTATAAACATCGAGTGTGTGAGAATACCCCCCCCCCCCTCCAAAAGCCTGCAACGCACTTGTGACACCTTTGGTGTTGCGGGTGTCAATGGGTCATTGCTTACCATCTGGCGATACGTCTGCTCGTTTGCCCCCTATTTCATAAAAAAAAATGGATTGCATAATTAATACTCAAGAATCGTCATTACAATACACACAAATAACACTTAAAACATTATCTATAGATTAAGGCAGGCAGGACTCTGTTAAACTATTGAACCTCAAAGGACTATTTCACGAATCTGAACAAATCTATTAAGTGCCTATCCAAATTGATATGATACAACAAACAACACAACATAAAGTCGTCTTTTAACCTTGATTAAAAAATGTATTGCCGGAGTCAAAACATCAAAATGTGAATTTAATATTATATTAAAAAGTTTAGCGTTGTCCTCTGAAAGAGCATCTTCTTGGGCCTATTGTCATGAGTTATCAAACCTTTACAGATATCTGGAAATCTTAAAAATGACCTATTTATTTGTGAAGTAGTTGACTCCTAGCCGGACTATCGGTTCTCTCTCCCTCTCAATTTGATAGCCAAGCTTTTGAGCCTTATCATACTAGCGGTTTTGGAGCGACTGTGGGACGGGCCGAGCGCGCAGCGAATGCGTCAACAGCGAGGACTTTTTTCTTGTGTTTGGATCGAATTAAGGATGTACAATACACTCAGTAACAAAATGGATCCCGACGAGGCCGACTGGCGTTTTTACGAGACAGTACAAAATGGTGTCAATGCTGCTGTTCGCGGCGATATTGTTCCACACCTGCGCATGCGCGGCGTGTTCGTTGCGCGCCCGTATCATATTCGTTGAGCACCGCTCCGCTTTGAGGACGCTCGCAATCCGCTAGTAAGATAAAACCCTTTGTCGGTAAAATAGTCGCCTCTCCTCGGCATCGGTCCCTCTTGCCTTCTATTTTTCCTCAATATTCATTTTCAAGGCATGCAGAGAAGTATCGGTGTTATAAAGCTTACGTTCTCGATGAAGATCTGATGAAGAAAATTTAATGATTATTATTATGTAGTCCAAAGTCCTGACTAAGTTTATGACAATGATTGGAGAATTGTAATTGATTTGTACATGTATACTAGATAAAATTATGAATATTACAATCTTAATAATAATATCCTTCTGTACCTGTGTCTGTTACAAAATACTATGTTTTTATTCAGTATGTATTGCCTGGACAGGCTGGTATGTCGAGCAGTGCACTGTTAAAGGTTATTGATGGCGACACTGAATTGAATGAATAAAGACTTTAAACTGTATTCCTACACTTCTTAACACACTTACACCTACACGAAAGTTTCTAAGTATTAGGTATTTTGAAAATCCGTGGGAGAGCCACGCTTCGGCATGAATGGGCCAGCTCGACCGGAGTGATACCACGGCCTTACCGAAAACCGGTGTGAAACAGCGCTTGCACTGTGTTTCGCCGAGCGAATGAGGAAACCGGCGGCCTAAACCCGAACTCAGCAACGCATTTATGACTTCTCTGGTGTTACGGGTGTCCATGGGCGGCGGTACTCGCTTACCATCAGGCGGGCCGAGCAGTATACGCGTATGGCTCTGACCGCCAATACCCTCTGAGGTCGCCAAAGGCGGGCCTTATTAAGGGCAGTCAGAGCCGCCACCAACATCGGTGCACCATACAGCGCCATCGACTAGACCACCCCCGTGTAGAACTCGTTTGCCCCCTATTCCATAAAAAAACTATACATACTTTCATGATACTTAAATTATAAATGTGAAAGTAACTCTGTCTGTCCGTCCAGCTTTCACGGCCAAACTGTTGCACCGATTTCAGTGAAATTTGGCATGGGGATACTTTGATTTTTGAGAAAGGAGATAGGCTACTTACTCTTTACTGCGATAACCTATAAACACGCGGACGGAGCCGCGAGTAAAAGCTAGTCTTATATAAATGTGATATAGTGGGTGTGTTTGATGTTTGTTATTACAATTTAAAAATCAATTTAAACATGAGATTTATTTATGTCATATCAGTATAAGTTAAGATTGAGTAGACTGTACAATAAAATTTACATAGTACTAGCTGACCCACGCAACCTCGTTTGCGCCTTATATTGCCCGTAGCGTGAAAATTTCCCCCGTTTTTGAAACATTCTTCATTGTTGCTCCGCTCCTATTAGTAGTAGCGTGATGATATATACCCTATAGCCTTCCTCGATAAATGGACTATCCAACACCGAAAGAATTTTTCAAATCGGACCAGCGGTTCCTGAGATTAGCGTGTTCAAACAAACAAGCAAACTCTTCAGCTTTATATATTAGTATAGATATAAAGCTGAAGAGTTTGTTTAGGAGCGGAGCAGCAATGAAAAATGTTTCGAAAACGAGGGAAAATTATCACGCTACGGGCAATAGGAGACGCAAACGAGGTTGCGTGGGTCGGCTAGTATTAGTATAGATAGTGTTAGTAAAGAGGCCATGCCCAGTAGAAGACTATTTATAGCTGTTGATTATAATGTATTAGCCTTAAATAATAATAACGTTACCTCTTCGATCAATACCTACATGTATTGATGAAGTATGATGATATGTATATGTGTGTATGTATGATGGGCGTATTAAGACGGGTTTTACTTTAAAACTGATCAATTTATTAAACTTTTTTTGAGTATTAATAATAATTAGAACAACCTGTATTTATACTTTTTTCTCTGAAGTTATAATGTGCACCATATACCGATATACCGTAAAACCTATGTGTTTATTTAAATAACTAAAGTCGATGTTATTATTCACTAGCTGACCCGTCGAACTTCGTACCGCCATATTTTTTTAGTGAATATTTCCTAAATTTCCGAAAAAACTTGTTTAAGTTTGTAGTATAAAGTTGCGGAAGGCGATCTACAATTTGAACTTAGATAGATAGTCTCATAATGAATCTCTCATGAATCATATATTTGACACATTTTTTTTTAAATGAAATAATGTTTTAACTGTCAATGTCAAGTTGGTCGTTTTAAGGTTGCACATTCCGTTGAAAAGTCCACAGGCACAAACTACCCGAGCAACGAGTTTAGAAAAAACAGTATAATTTTAGTCGTCATCTTATTCATCTTAATATTTTTTGACTAACCTCTATCCTTTATCTCAACTTTTATAAATAATAAATATTTCGGACATCTATCACACAACGCCATCTAGTCCCAAGCTAAGCTTGTGTTATGGGTACTAGACAACTGATACAAATACATACATTTTTTTTTGTAAATACCTACATATTATACATAGAAAACACCCAAACTCCGAAACAAATATTTGTAGATCATACAAAAATTTGGTCCGACCCGGGAATCAAACCCGAGACCTCACAATCAGCAGTCGCACACGTCAACCGCGAGACCAACGAGGCAGTCAACCAAGTCAAATACAGTGAAACTTGGTTAAGTGAGACCAGAGAAGCAGTAAAAGCACTAGAAACTTTGTACAGTGCCTTTGATATTACAGCAATTGGCGATCAAAGCATATTTGATCAAATTTATACCATCAAAAGCATCAGATTTTTTTTTTGAAAAAGGCACGACAAGTGAGCAGACGTATCGCCTGATGGTAAGTGATTACGGCCGCCCATGGACACCCGCAACACGAGAGGCATCACAAGTGTGTTGCCAGCCTTTGGGGGATGAAGAGGGGTATGAGGGGAGGGGTTGGGGTTTATGGGCCTCCGGTATCCTCACTCACTCGGTGAAACACAGCGCAAACGCTATTTCACACCGGTTTTCTGTGAGGCCGTGGTATCACTCCGGTCGAGCCGGCCCATTCATGCCGAAGCGTGGCTCTCCCACTGTAAAATATGGCGGCTGATACTTCCAAAGAAACAAACTAAAATGGCAGATTTTTATAATTTATACATTTTGTTTACATTTTTGTACAATTTATAAAAAAAACGAGCTTGACTATTTTTGTTTATTACATTTTATTATCTTTTTGGGATTCCCAATTAAGATTAAAACTTACATAAAATGTTTACATAATACGTTATTTGTACAAAAATCGCATATCTATAACTGAAATTAGGTAGTTATCTTCTGACCTCACTTAATGAAAACAACCCCTCTTTAAATGAGACAGATCTTTATGCCTAGATATCTAAGACACTGGGTAAGAGGAACACCTCTATAAGTAAGACAAATTTGCAAGTCCCTTGTTGTCTCACTTAATCAGATTTCACTGTATTAATAAGTTTACCTAGCAATGACGCTTAATTCACTTAGCTAAATAATTATATTTTAAATTTTAAAGCCTATGAAAAATCTTTAAATTTAAAATACAATACAGACACGAGCCTTACGTATGCAACGTTAGCTTTTTCTATTAAAGTTTCATGACAAAAAATCAGGATGATTGTCGTCCACTACACGAGCGGCATCGATATAAACAAAACAAGTAATTTTTAACTCGAGAATCGATTATGAGCCGCTGTGATACGATAATTAACAACACTCATTCTGCAATCGTACGCGGCCAGAGAGGATCCAGTGCGTGTTCATTGTGTTAAGTGATAAAAAGTTTAACAATCTTTTTTTTAAAGTTCTCCACCATGAAGGTTAGTAATTTTAAGTATTAAAATATAGTTTAAATATTTTTGAAAGTGTACACGTTATAGTATGCTTTTAAAGTAGGTTCCGTTAAACTACTGTATTGTAATATTAGTTAAACATAAATTAAATCTTAAATTTAAATAATTTGTTATAATATTACTTTCTTCAAAGTTTACAGTGACAAATAACAATGATTCTCGAAAGATTAAAAAAAATGTTAACTTCCTATTTCAGCCTCTGTGTGCTAGTTTTTTTTAATATTATATAATTACAGTTTCTGTCTATATTTATGTATTTAATACTAACGTGATTAGTTTATTTCAACAAGAGTTAAAAATTTAATATAATTAAACCTACCCACGATTGAAATTATGCAGTGTTGTGCAGCAAAATAATTGTTAAACCTTTTCCAACCTTTTGCACCTTTTCCAAAAGAACTTTATTTTCCTAGTGTTTTCTAATACAAGTTTTTTTTTTTTTAAATAAATGACTTATACCCCGTTGCTTGTTTTATCACTACGGAAAATGGTTGACTTTAAGACGCACCAAGTGTACAATCTGTTCGAAACTTCGTTCGAAACGTATTAAATATCTTAAATTGCCTGAGATGATCACGTTAATTCATATATATTATGATCCATTAGCATATTTATTGCACAATCGAGAATGCCAGTTGATGGTAAAAATACCCTTGATAAAATTTCTGTTGCAATCTCTATTGACGAAATACAAACAACAAGTCAACAATATTTATAAATATATTGAATGATTAATTTTACAAAGTACTGCATTATTTAAATACTTTTTGATCTAATAAATAGGCTATTAAAAATATCGTATGTCTACATTATCTAGCTACATGCACATGGCTACAGTTTGCTCAAATGTGTCATTGAGTAGAACACACGGTAGAACAGAATGCAAAACAAAAGAAGGTTGGTAAAAAGTACCGTCAAATATAAATATTTAAGTAAATATTTCGGACATCTAACACACACACAACGTCATCTAGTCCCAAGCGAAGCAGAGCTTATGATACATAGAAAACGACCAAACTCCGGAACAAATATTTGTAGATCATACAAACATTTACACTGACCCGGGAATCGAACCGGAGTAGTTCAGGACAGAGAATCAGATTGCAGCGGTTAAAATTTGACCTATGAGATTCAAACCGCTCACATTAACAAGAACATGTATCTAAGTTTTGCTAAAATATAAACAAATTATATCATTATTAAAGCTACTAACTTCGATCAGTTATTTTTGTTATATTCTTCTTGATTTCACTTGTTTTTGTTCAACCACAGAATAACATTGTCAAACACAAGTTCATTGTCTTAAAAGATATTCCTAACTTTAAAGCTTTCGTATTTATTAAATACCTATCACCCATCTACCTCCACAACAACATTTATTAATAACCTTCAGAATAATAATAAAAAAACCTAACAAGTAATAAGAATCTAAAATTTATTTTGGTTCATCTATTCAAATAAATAAAATTAGTGTCTGTTTGTAATATTAAAATAACCGCTTTTTACAAAATGCATATGTATGTTTACACGGTATATATAACAAAAAGGTAGTTAAATTCTTTTTTGTCTGTCTGTCTGTTTGTTCCGGGTAATCTCAGGAACGGCTTGATCGATTTTAACGGGACTTTCACTGGCAGGTAGCTGATGATCCAGCGAGTAACTTAGGCTACTTTTTTTTAGACTAACTTCGTCCCGCGGCGTTACTCGCGGTACAACAATAACCGCGGGTTTCAGCTAGTCATGCTGCTCATTATTTCATTCCTCATATGTCAATCTTTGAAACAAAAGTTATGTTTTCATTTTCTTATGTACGAGTACTTCTTGAGCAGAGTCATACTCTCATAGAAACGATGTAGTAATAAAATCTGAATTGTTTTTGATAACTTACCCGCAAACTGTGCGTCTGGTGACGGTTTAAGGATACATACACACACATACGGAGTACATACATCCCATGGGTATCGTGAGAGGCGACTGAGGGAGCAACCTTCGCAGGACAACGCCATTGCTAAGAAAAGGAAAACTTGAAACACACCCTGTGACACCCTATACCAACTCCTCTGCCCAGCGTGGTTTAGAAGGCCAATACCTCCTTTCTAAGAAGAGGCCTATGTCCAGCAGTGGATTGTTTTTTTTTATGGAATAAGCGGGCAAACGACCATTACGTATCTCCTGATGGTAAGCGATTACCGCCGCCCATGGACACTTGCAACACCAGAAGCGTCACAAGTGCGTTGCCAGCCTTTAGGGGATGGGGGAATTGGAGATAGGGGGAAAAGTGGGGTATGGACCTCCGGTATCCTCACTCACTCGAAGGCTGTTGATGATGATGATGATAAACCCCAAACATCTGGGGCGGTATACTATGAGGATCTTGTGTCAACTGCGGTGAATTTCCGTGCGTTTAGGCATTCTGCCATACATACTATAGTAATCAAATACAGCTCACTTAGGACCCCTAATAGTTTATCCGTGGTGCTTCCCGGTTTGAAAAAGGTGTCTGCCTATTTTGACTTCATTTTGTCTCCCGCTTTGCTAAGGAGGGAAGTGGATTTATCATTTCCAACTCCTCCTGTTTTTCTTCTGATTAATTTCGTTGCGGGTTCCAAGACAGTTAATTTTCTTCCTGGGACTTCCCGAGTGTCATAACTCGGTGTGTTCGTGGGTCACTGCTGTTGATCCTGGTGTACAGGAGTTACAGTGGTGGGAATGTGGATGGGATTAGTCCCAACCCCCAAACAGACGTTAAAATTACATTTGTAAGAATATAATTGTAAGCAATTCTTCAAAATTAAAGTTACATAAATTATTATGTACACTATATAGATAGGTGATGGTCTGATAATCTTCGCGTTAAGTTCTACCGTAAACTTTAACGTTTAGGGTAAAAGCAGTTATGTTTATCTCCTCCTTTTACCCATCCCTCAAAGGCCGACAACGCACTTGTGACGCCGCTGGTGTTGCGAGTCTCGTTTGCCCCCTATTACCTAAAAAAAGGAGGACGTACAGTTCAAAAACAATGATGTGTAATAGAACTATTCTCAAAATAAACAGAGTGTTGTCTTTGATCGTTTTCATGACTGTTTAAGGAATACTCAAGGCGATGCACTTGTAAAACTAAATATAAATCACACTCGAAACAAGAATATCTCTCTGCGGTTTGAGCAATCGTCAAATATCATATACCTTCCAATATTTAAATTCATGTCATAATGTAAAGGAGTAACAATTTACTTATTAAGTTTACACTATGGAACCCTTTCTAATACATGTGTAGATTCAATTCGATTTTAGACTTGAGGAAGATATTTTTATTAAGGTATAATATTGATTAACCAAGGTGATGGAAAGACACCTCAAAAGTATACATAAGTGTATAATGCGAATCCATACTTCCATGCTAAAAAATAACAATGAATTGATCACAGAACAGAGAATATAGTTCTGTGGAATAGATATTAAAATTCAATTCATTCAAATTCAAAATCATTTATTCCATTAAGACCCTAAGTGGCATTAATTATGAATGTTAATTGAAGCTACAGTTAAAAATCAGACAGATAATAATATAATGGCTAAACTGCTGCACCGATTTCAATGAAATTTCGCAAGGATATATTTTTATTCTTGAGGAAGTACATGGTCTACTATTTATCGTAATAGCCGTTATACACGCGTGCGGAGTCAGGGATATAAGCTAACATGTTAAGATCCTCAAAAATGTATGATTGTCACATTTTTTGTATGAATCATTTGATATTAGATGGGTTCTGGTAATGGTTAACTAGCACATTCATTTTTATGTACTATTATTGTAATGAATATAACTTGTATTTTAATCTGCATGTTAATACATTGAAATGAATCAGAGAGAAGTAAAAACAATCGATTTACGTATTACCTACTCACACTACAACCTACTTGATTTGTTTGGATACGAACCGGACACTTCCGTTGAATCCATAAATCAGGTTTTTCCCCTTGATAACAAATTCTAAGAAAATCGGAAAATATGTTAGATTTAACGAACACGAAAAATAACTATCATCTATTATTAAAAATTTACTTTTAACCATGGGCTATGCTATTTAACTAAGGTACGACACTCCTTCGAATATTTTATATTAAAATATCACTTGTTTTAACTTGTGGCTTCACTCGCATAATTACTTTTATGTTATTTACTTTTTATTTATTATCTGATACCATTATGTTCTCGAGAGTAAAATATCGTTATTTATTAATACCTATTGCAAAAACTAATTTCATTCTTCTTTTCTTTTGGTTGCTCCTTGCTCCCTATTATGAACGTTATATTAATATATTTTTAGATTGCGATGGCCTTGGTGAGTTGCCAAGAATTTGTCAAGAGGTAGCATTTAGCAAAAGTTTACCAACCCACTAGATGTAAAGCTATAGGAATATATATGTCATTGGCAGGAAGGAAGAAAAAAGTTTTACCTAAATATTCTTTACATTTTAGAGTTTTATTTGTTAGTCTTAAAGTTAATGCCTTACTTGTTTTATTTTATTACTGAAGTACAAAAAAGAGAAATGTAAATTTTATTAAATGCAAATATTACAAACTTAAATATTAATAGGTACTGTTTTAGAGCTCAAAATCGCAGGTAAACATTTTTTATAATTGTAAGTAAATAGAGGAAACGAAATAGTAACCACATAAAAAAAACAATAGCAGGAAACGGCTACTAATGTCAAAACAAGAAACTTCGTCTGTTCGGTTTTGTGCGAATTACTTAAAACCACTGGACCAATCTACGTAATTCGTGTAAATAAATATGGCTGCGCTTATCAAACAAACAGCTTCGATAGTAATATGGTAGTAAGCGAGTGAGAGCGCAATAGTCCTGCAGAGTCCGGGATCCCCTGTACAAATTTTACAAGTTATATTACTATCAAGCAAATTTTTCGAGAGTGACTTAATTTTGATGATAACCTTTCACCTTACAAACATTTTCGATTGTGGTAGCTAACAGTAGTAGGCAGGATTGTGGTAGCAGGGACTAAAAACTTTTGAGCGTAGGACCGGGATAACGTACCACGCATTTATAGGAATGTGGCGGTTAAATTATATAAATATTAACTAAGCAATTTAAAAAAAAAACGGCAAGTAACATAATATAAAAGTCCTTGTAGTTCGTTGTAACTTTGATCGATATTTTAATAATAGGGTATTTTTTGCGGTTTACGATGCATAATCCTCCAATCTCCAATTCTTTTCCTAATCCACAAAGTTGAATACTTAGAAATACATAAAATATTATAGAATTATAATTAATGTGTGTGATGACTTTAGTATCGGTTTTACGCATTAATGATACAGTAATATAGCTGACACATTGTGTAATGTTTGGTAAACGACCATAGCCACTTCCTTTGCCAAATGATAACGCACTTTATCGCACTTCTATTATTAAATTTAATCTACTCCCGTGGGTACAACACAAATACTACCACACTGTTAAAGTACTCCTCTATGAGAAGCGTAAAAGACCCATATTTAACCACATATTCATTGATTTTAAACTAGCTGTGCCCGCTACTTCGTACGCGTGACATTTGAATTTTCTCGTTAATTTTAATTTTTCACCTGACTACGACAAATATTTCAAAACCATAATCAGCTAAATCAGTCCAGCCGTTCTCGAGTTTTAGCGAGACAAACGAATAATATTTAAATTTTATAAATTTCTATTTCAAGGTAAAATAAAAAGGTGTTCGCTCGAGTGAAAAGTTCATCAACTTTTCGCAATTTTCCTACGAACCAAACTCCCTGCCACAACTAGGCTAGTTAAAAATGTAAAATACATAATATGACAAAAAAAATACATAACAAAAGATGATTAACAAAGGTGTATGTAACAATTGGCGGTCTTTATCGCTCACGGCGATGTCTTCCAGACAACCTTAGTATGGATATTCAACGCCATTTAACTAAATAACTGTAGAATATAACATTATTACAACGCATATTACAATATAATGACTTCAAGTCGGCAATAAATGGACGCGTCTGTTTTAAACTTGTGATAAAATTTGACCTGACATGGTACCGTAATAATACAACATGCATGTATACATTTAAACACTAATTTATCACACATAGTCGATAGTAATATATCAATTTCAGTTTTTAATTGGCATTTTTCAATTGATAACAGAGAATTCGAAAATTTTAATTTATTACATAACTAGGTTATCGCGCCAAAAAGTAGCCTATTTATCTCTCCAAGGTTCAATCTATCGCTATATGGAAATTCATGCAATTCGGTTTAGCAGTTTAGCCGTGAAACCGTAACAGACAAGGTTAATTTTAAATTTATAATATTAGTATGGATAACTGAACAAAATAAATATGGTTAAAAAAAAACTCTTACAAAAGAAAGTTACAAACTTACAAACTAGGGTGAACCTTTGACTGCACGGTTCAAATTTCACATGGGGCAACACTTTGTGTGATCCACAAATTCAGGGTTCTGAGTCTTGATGTTCTTTGTGTCCGTTTCATGTATGTTTGTAAAATCTCCCGCCACACAGTTAATAAATAATAATAATAATCTTAATTGTTTATTTTCCAAAATTACAACTCTGTACAGTTTCTTATACACAATTCTATAACACGATTTATTATAAATTGTAACATTTCTTTTAGTTGACCACTAGCACTCAAACTAAGTTGACACCTTTGAAGTAGTTGGAAGGATCAGTCCTGTCGTCGTTTTATAAGAGTTCAGTATGAAGGTGGTCACTTTATGAGACTGCAAACGCCAACACATTCTTCAAAATATAGGATCTTCTTCTACCAGTATGTGGAAATTTGGTAAATATATTGGCAAATAATAATATCCCGAGTTCAAAAACCTATTAGTTTGAATGATATCAATTGTCATTTCTTATCCCCTCAACCGGCGGCGCGCAACCTGGAATTGGCGACCGGTTTAAGCGGCGCCCCCTGCTAGACACTGACGCAGTTTTTTAAATTTTTCTCGATAATTCTATTTATCTGGTCTAACCAATCCCGCTATTGACTCATTTGAATTTACTCCAGTGCAAGACATCAAAAAGATTATCCTATCTATCCGCTCTAATGCTTTGGGGCATGGTGGCATTAGCTGACGCATGATTGTAACCATCCTGGACCATATCCTCTTAGTAATCACCCACATAAGTACCTCTCCCTCGACTCCGGAACTTCTCCCTCTCATTGTCGTAAATCCTACGTCATCCCTCTCCCCAAAAAAAGTAGTCCCTCACTACCACAACATTTTCGACCTATTTATGTTCCTCCCTTTCTATCCAAAGTGCATATATGCAGCTATCAGAATTCAATTATAGACACACTCATAGACGTAAGTGAATTCTGAGAGCTGCTTATACAAATATATGATCGAAGGTCACTGCCTAACCATACAACTGGAGAAGAAATATTTAAAGAAACTAAAGAAAATGTATAATTTGAGCATAATTTGGTATGGCAAAAATTTTGCGATTTGCAAGGTCCTATTTATGTGATTTATTATTTTTAACTCTTACCACAATAAAAACCAACAAAAAAGGGAACGCCTCAAGGTGATTGACGAAAAGATCAGAGCAGCCCTGTCAACGATTTCTCCAAATTCAAACCGGTCTAAGCTGAACTAAGCATGCTCATGTTTTGCATTAAATATTTTTTCTGCAATTTTAAGTTTAAGTTTGTTGATAAATCCTACTCCTACTAATATTATAAATGCGAAAGTTTGTAAGGATGGATGGATGTTTGGATGTTTGTAACTCTTTCACGCAAAAACTACTGAACGGATTTGGATGAAACTTTACAGTAATATAGCTTATACATCAGAATAACACATAGGCTACTATTTGCCGCGTAACCGACATATACGCGGGCGGAGCCGCGGGCAACAACTAGTAATTAATATTCTTTTGTTGACTAGTTACAAACATTGTTTTGTGGATTCATATAATTTAAAAACAACTTTTTCATTTATGGTGTAGGTACCTCAAAAAATTCTAATTTTCATAGGTGTACCTTGAACACAAAAAGTTTGCGGAACACTGTTCTAGCAGATAAAAACGGCTTTTGCACTCAGATATCGAAAGGCGAAAATACTCTTTCTGCGATGGGGGGATGAAAAAGTATTTACATGTATTCATATCACTTGTCTAGTACTCATAAGCAAAGCTCTTAGTTTGGGAGTGGCGCATGACGTTGTGTTAGATGTGCGAAATATTTATTTATTTATATAGTTTTTGTTAGATAGAACGACATTACAGGTAAACTGGGACTCCTCTTTACCTTTTATTTAACGTCATTCTATATTATACGTCACGGTTAACAATAATAAAATACGTAAAACGTATTTTCCCAATATTGACAAAGAGACTAATTAAAATGAATTCGTAGTAGAATATTTTTGTTTAAGTAAACTGACGTGATTCAACTGGTGACTACGTAAATTGTAACGTGGCAAAGGTAATGAAACCGAATATTGTTTATAAAAAATAAAAACAATTTTTAAGCGGTTTTCTGGGATAGGCTGTGGAACTTTGCACTTGCTCATTATTTTATGTTGATACATTTCTTGCTTGCTATAGCTAGTGATATGCTTCTAATTAATTATTTTCTCTTGTTATTGATTTACTCTAGGGTTATGTATGAGCCACGGAGCAAATATTACTCCGTGGTATGAGCAATCTATTTCAAACATGAATATTGCAGAATACAGCTATTTGTCTAATAATAAACACGGTCGTAATACATGTTTACTTCTCTTATGTTTTAAGTACATCTATGAATTTATTTTTACGACCAATAATTTTATTATTACAATTATCATTTCCACTTCTCGGCTCCGTATGTCATTAATGGTAGAACGCCCTAATCAAAAGTCTTGGCTTTAAGTGATTGCGGGATCGACAACTCGAAGATATGACGAAGCTTCCTATATGCGGCCCATCCTGAACGAATTCTTTTATCGGCCTCAAGATCGAATTTGTACTGGTCGAGCCTAGGCACGATAGATAGTTTGGCTAAGATTGCTGAGATAAATGTATTCTTGCACAACCGAGATAGTAGCGCTATATAAGACAACGGGATACGGGGAATGTATATATGTGTAATATTGTGTAGTGTATGTATTATTTCCCAACGTTCATCCCAAGTCGAACTCGACTAGAAGAATCATTTAGAAGGTTAAGTTACGTAAACAAAGATGTATCTATCTATACTAATATATAAAGCTGAAGAGTTTGTTTGTTTGAACACGCTAATCTCAGGAACCGCTGGTCCGATTTGAAAAATTATTTCGGTGTTGGATAGTCCATTTATCGAGGAAGGCTATAGGGTATATATCATCACGCTACTACTAATAGGAGCGGAGCAACAATGAAGAATGTTTCAAAAACGGGGGAAATTTTCACGCTACGGGCAATATAAGGCGCAAACGAGGTTGCGTGGGTCAGCTAGTCATCTATACTAATATAATAAAGCTGAAGAGTTTGTTTGTTTGTTTGAACGCGCTAATCTCAGGAACCGCTGGTCCGATTTGAAAAATTCTTTTGGTGTTGGATTGTCCATTTATCGAGAAAGGCTATAGGGTATATATCATCACGCTACTACAAATAGGAGCGGAGCAACAATGAAGAATGTTTCAAAAACGGGGGAAATTTTCACGCTACGGGCAATATAAGGCGCAAACGAGGTTGCGTGGGTCAGCTAGTAAGTTATAGTTAATGTTATCACATAGAAGTTATAAGAATACAAAAACAATTAGGTATTGTAAATCCTTTATGGCTAATATCGATCTTGATATTTGTTCATGAATAGGCCCATGAAACTAGTTTGGGAATTCCTAGCCAGATCTTGATTATCTTTTTTAACTATGGGTACGACATGTGCAGGTTTTAGGTCCATTATCAGTAGGTTAACGTGATATGATTGAACAGTCATCTACTGGTTCAGTTTTATAGCTTGCAGGTGCGCGATTGATTTGTATTTGAGTTCTGTGTTTACATAGAAGTAAAGTTGGACAATGGCTTAGGCGATAACAGGTAGTATCTTCATTTTTGATTCCTGATTGATACAGATCTGTATGAAGTGCTGAATAAGCAACAAAGAATTTCATTAGATTTTTTATTACTTGGGAGTCGGGCCTTGCCTAGATTACGGTGTCTAGATAACAACTTGAAGAGGATTAACATTAAGGACAAGACAATCTGTATCTCTCTCACGATAAAATAAAACATACTTTACTAGCTGACCCACGCAACGTCGTTTGCGCCTTATATTGCCCGTAGCGCGAAAATTTCCCCCGTTTTTGAAACATTCTTCATTGTTCCTCCGCTCCTATTAGTAGTAGCGTGATGATATATACCCTATAGCCTTCCTCGATAAATGGACTATCCAACACCGAAAGATTTTTTCAAATCGGACCAGCGGTTCCTGAGATTAGCGTGTTCAAACAAACAAACAAACAAACAAACAAACAAACTCTTCAGCTTTATATATTAGTATAGATATTAGTATAGATTCTCAATCCTACTGTCTACGTAGTTGAGTTAGTTAATTTGAACTGTCTATTTTATACTTGTTTTTTTTTTCAAATTATCTCTAAAAAAGTACCGCACAATTCGATGTAATTAGATATAACGGCAAAAATAGTATGGCTATGTATGATAAGCAATCTAATTATGTTTTTTAAGTTTCATAGCGTAGCATTAATCTATACTCTATACAAATAAATAAAATTAGAGTGTCTGTTTGTAATATTAAAATAACCGCTTTTTAATAAATGCATATGTATGTATACACGGTACACGGTCTGTCTGTTTGTTCCGGGTAATCTCTGGAACGCCTGGATCGATTTTGACGGAACTTTCATTGGCAGATAGCTGATGATCTAAGGAGTAACTTAGGCTACGTTTTTAGACTAGCTTTGTCCCGCGGCGTTACTCGCGGTACGACAATAACCGCAAGTAAGACCGCGGGGTTCAGCTAGTTTACAATAAAATATATAACCCAACACGTAACTAGCTTACATATCAACACCTATTATATATATTGTGTCGAGATAAAAGAGGTTAAGTTCTAGTACGACGTTAATACACTTTCAATGTCAATACATAGTTATGCGAAAATGATTAACTTTAACTTATTTTATTTATACTTATTCAAATAAATATCATAACCCTCCTTTGGCTTTGCCGTAGTCGGGTAAAAATTACAGTGTCTGTTTGTAATTTAAAATTAACAGCTTTTTACAAAATGCATTTGAAAGCATTTTTGTTATTTTTTGTTTGTTCCGGCTAGTTCTGGATGACCACATGACAGGATGTTCACAGATGGACCGATTTTTTTCACTGGCAGATAGCTGATAATATGAGGACTGACTTATCGTGGACTAGCTTCGCCCCGCGAGTTTACCCGCGGTTGGTGTTGTATCCCGTTGGGCTCAGATAGTTTATTATTGTCAATTTAAATTGAGATATTATGTTAATTATATATAGTGACAGAGCATACAGCCAGCGCAATGAAAAACGGTTGAATTGAAACAGATGGAAGGAATATTCATTACCCATTTTAATTCAATTGTTCTATTTATTTTCATTAACGTTATTACCTATTTAATATACCTACAGGCTAAAATAAATGATTAAGATAAGATTTTTCCGTAATGACGTTAACAAATATTCCAATTGAATATTTATCAATCAATAATAACTACATATTTAAAAGTCATAACAATTAATCAATTGTTGTAAAATATCTTATTATATATGCTTTGGCAAATTACTTGGAAATAGTGCAAATCGACTATGCTGAATAAAAAGTTAAAACTTATACTGCATTCGTCACTTTGAGAAAAGCGATAAAAAAATATGTTTTTATTAAATATAACTGTACTTACTTCAATTAATTAGAGAATTTGATAATCTAATATATAAAATTCTCGTGTCACAGTTTTAGTTGCCAAACTCCTCCGAAACGGCTTGACCGATTCTCATGAAACTTTGTGAGCATACTGAGTAGGTCTGAGAATCGAACAACATCTATTTTTCATCCCCCTAAATGGTAAGGGCCACCCATCCTTAAAAATTTTTTATGGCAAAACGACGTTTGCCGGGGCAGCTAGTTTTCTCTAAAATTGATTTTCGTCTTATCATTATCGATAACGTCTTATCTTTGAGAGTTTTGAGAGTTTACAAATTCGTGAACTCTCAAAAATACGTCCAAAGTATGGTCATAGTATAGGTATTAAAAGTGTGATGACAATTTTAGCAGCATCTAGGTAACGAGCCTGACCTTAACCTACTGACTAAATTACCCTCTTCAGATATCATTACCTTACCGTTGATTGTTGATCGACCTACTTTTCTGATCGATTTAAATATGTCACCGATTTATATTACTCATGCTTCCTAATACTAATTGAAGATACATCACATTATGCTGACATATGACCTAGGGCACAATCAGTTACAATTAAAAATATCCTCAATATTACAATGTTATCGTTTGCATGATAGTTAAAAAAGCTATCATAAGATAATAAGGTAGATGACTGTTGACCCCGAAATTTTTTTTACTAAGTTTTTGGTATATGTACTGTGTATACATACATAAGCATTTAGTAAAAAGCGGTCATTTTAATATTACAAACAGACACTCCAATTTTATTTATTTGTATAGATGATTCAAAGAATTAATAACTACAGTTCAAAATTGGTTATTTATTAAATTTATTACTAGGTAAAGTATCCTAGAACCCAATAAAATAGATTAGAAGATCGTTTGCATTACTACAGTCGAATATTTTATGGGTTGGATTTGGTACTGATCTTAATATGAAATAACTCAACTACACACTAGTAATCCTACCCTGCGATAACAAGAAAACTATTGCTTATAAATATAAAACTATAATATTCATAGGTCAATGAACGTTACCTCTATGTTCTTTCTATATGACCGTACCTCGGTATATACGAGTATAACTGTCAATGGCCCTGCTCGATGTCAAACTTGATAAGTTTTATCAACTTGTTGTTCAAAACGCATCGTAGCTTAAATTACTCAATGACCCGTAGGACGAATAAATCCATAATAAATTAGTATTTTATAAATATATGATAAGCGTTATTTCATAAATAAAACTAGAAGTCTTAATGTCATAATTTTTTATAGAGCTTTATAAAATTAGCATCCGTATGCTAATTACCCAATCGTTTTCGGTAGGCTTCGTAGTTAGTTTCATATGTCGTTAGATGCCGTTTTAGAAGTTAAAAAACCTTAGATCTTACGCGTTTTTTTATTTTCAATCAGAAATCAGTTTGAAAAAATAAACTAAAAATTGTATCAAAAAATATTATTAAACAACTGACACAATAATATCTTTGGGAGCGTTTCATATCGGCTATCAAAAACACAATTAATACCTAGCGCACTCTGATCAGCTGCCCAGCTACTCTACCGGAGACGCAATAACGTGGACGCATTATGTAAAATTTTACATGTACACATTTTAAATAGTCCGCTATAGATACACTTCAATTTATTGCCATTTTATATGCAGCATCATACCTACAGTCTTCTCAACGACTCAACGTCCTTTAAGCACCTTAGGACAACATGGGACTTACATTCTCACTCCTTACAATTTCGACATAAAACAAATTAGAACTAAAAAGTACCAAAATTGTTAGCATACGCTAAAAGCATTAAATGAGTAATACCTAATTACATAAAATAATAACGTTAAACACCTTTTTCTTTCAGGAAACAGTTGTCTTACTGTTGGCTATATGTGGATTTGCTCTTTCTGCAATACCATGTTGTCGAAACAACCAAGTACTGAAGAAGGGCGGACTTTGCGGAATCAATAATGAATCAATGACACCAATGAACTGCTCAAATGGACGGATGGTACTCCGGGACGTAATCCTGAATGGTGACAAAGTATCGACAAAAGATTCGCCAGGCTTCATTTTCGTAGAAGATCCGAATGAGTTAGTTTATTTGTTGAACTGAGTATACAATTTGCAAATTGGAATGAAAGAAAAAGTAAATCCGTGCATGTTATAGTACCACCACTGCATTTTAATTCTCCGTGAAAATGTTTTTTTTTTTTAATATTTGTTAACATATCTCTACCGCCTAATTTAAAAAAGTAATTGTTCAATTTAGGCCCCAAGACGATGATGTTACCGATTTTTCTCGTTTAAAAAGAAAGTTAATAAATGAACAGATTATTATATTTATGACTAATTCTGTACTTAACGTGTAAATAAGCATTATTTTCATTTAATCAGTATAAAGATTTTAAGGTTAACTAACTATATATTTTTTGCAGATACTGTCTTGGCAAAATGTATAATAACGCCAGTGAACCGAGTCAGGGATTGGTAGATGTGGCAGTGGTGTGTTTCGAACAGATAACAAAAACCAATGATATAGAAACCAGTGGCATCCTAACTCTTATCTCCGTATTCTTCCTCGTTGCCACCACCGGCTTTTATGCTTACTTGCCACAACTAAGGTAAAAGCTTTACTACTTTTTAACCGACTTCAAAAAAAGGAGGAGGTTTCTCAATTCGACCGTATATTATTATTATTATTTTTTCTTTTTTTATGTTATCCTCAAAACCTCACTTTTTTAATAATTGTAGCTATTTGCTATTCGTTTCAGTTAGACGAATTTCAATGAAAAGTAAAAAAAATAAGTTTATATATTAAGCGATTTCTAGAGATTAAACTATGGGATTTTTTACTATTTTAGTCACTCGTTCTATACTAAGTTAAAACATTTAAAGTCATTTGTGATTTTAAAATTTAAAATGACGCTTACCAATTAACTTCAGATGATTTAAAAAAGGGGACTTTTAGCATTTAATAGTATTAAAAAGTAATACAAACAGATCTATCAACACTCGGGGGAGGTTACAATAAACAATGTGAAGAAGATAAGCTAATATTTTGAACATTACGCATTCGCAAAAGATAAATGCTAAGCTTAAAGGGCAAACAGTTCGCGTTAAATATTTGTAATACCAAGCGTTTATTTCGAACATTTTCATCAAAATACACATTGAGTCATTAACAAATTTAATATTTTATCACGAAGCGTATAATGACATAACACCTATTAGGTATTCCATTTGGATTATAACTTGAGCATCTCAACAGCAGGCTTTTGAGAGCTATGCTGATGTAGCTATGTCTAACAATATACTTCGCCAGGTATGGCATAGACACAGCACAGCTCAAGCTGACGTCATCACCGCTTTCGCTGGTTCTGGTTGGGTCATTTCGTGTTAAGTTGCTATAAAGTGGAAGTAAAGTGGTAACTGGAAAGTGACGTCAGCTTGTGTAACTCTCGGAATGTGAGACCTTGTTTTCTTAGACTATGGGAAATACTATTGTATAAAGGCTGCTAAACCGTTATTTGGTAGGTACGTTAGTGTTAAAATAGAGACATTCATAATTATCTGCACTATTAAAAGCAATCGAGACTTGTTCATAGGTTCCAAACACAACCAAAACAAGTATTTTTAACACATTCAACTTGTCAAACCATCACACACTACTTTGGTAGGACCTATTCGTATCCCTATATCTGAGTAGCACCTGCAAATAAAGCCTGAGCCTGCATATCCTTTTATATGTCCTTTCGCCTCAGATTCTGTCAAATAAAGAACAGAATGAACTTTATAACAACAAAATACATTTATTACAGGGACTTGCAGGGCAAGTGTTACATGTGCATGTGTATCAGCATGGCTTTAGGGTTCCTTTCTCTGGGAATACTGCAACTGAGCCCTGGCTTCAGAGGCGAGATGTGTACTATTACAGGTAATAATAATAAGTATATATTTTTGACGTGACAACGTCTAATAAATTGATGAACGCCGGTTGCATGCACGAAAAAGGATTACTTATTGTCCTGTTACGCGCATTGTCCCGTTGCGTTCATTGTCTCGTTATGCTCATTATACGTCGTTGCATGAAAGATAGATGCGGCGCTTATAAACTGTCGTCCGTAAATCAACTTTAAAGACAACCAATGTTTTTGAACACATTAATTTTTTTCATCTTTTAGGTATTATCATCATTATCAGTCAGATGCTGGATCAAAGTCCTTTACGTATAATCTCTCTTCTTCTAATCTTCTTCCTAGCCTTTATTATTCCCAAGATTTGAGATCGGCTACTAGTTCAACCGGTTTTACCTGAATATCAGAATATCAGTTTTTACACAGAGCGTCTGGCATCTGACCGGGATCGACGGCTTAACGTGCTCTCCGAAGCACAGGCTGGAAGCACCGCCATCTTCCATACTCCGGGCTGCTATTAAGAATTTCTTGTAAGAAAAACCCAACAGCTGTCCGACCCGAGAATCCAACCCGAGACCTCTTGATCAGCGTGGCAGGCCGTTACGTATAATATGAATTGAAAATCTCATAGATATTGTAGGTATATTTCACGAACAAATCTTTTTTTTATGGGACTAATCCCGCCCACATTCCCACCACTGTAACTCCTGTACACCAGGATCAACAGCAGTGACCCACGAACACACCGAGTTATGACACTCGGGAAGTCCCAGGAAGAAAAATTAACTGTCTTGGAACCCGCAACGAAGTTAATCAGAAGAAAAACAGGAGGAGTTGGAAATGATAAATCCACTTCCCTCCTTAGCAAAGCGGGAGACAAAATGAAGTCAAAATAGGCAGACACCTTTTTCAAACCGGGAAGCACCACGGATAAAGTATTAGGGGTCCTAAGTGAGCTATATTTGATTACTATAGTATGTATGGCAGAATCGCCTAAACGCACGGAAATTCACCGCAGTTGACACAAGATCCTCATAGTATACCGCCCCAGATGTCATTTGTAAACTATTTAGCATTGTGTTACGTTCATTGTACCAAAGACTACACTCCCAGAGTACATGATGAGCCGATTGTTCACAGCTAATATCAGGTGTTGAGCATTGACACAATGGTGAATCGACTAATTTAAATGAGTGTAGTTTGCTCTTAAAGTTACCGTGGCCTGTAAGAAATTGAGCGACACAGTGATCTACCTCGAGCCATGTCCTTGACAACCGTTCGCGAACAGATGGAAAGAACTGGTAGAGGTGGCGCCCCTTAGATGATTCGTCCCATCGTTGCTGCCATTCATCCATTAGATCGTTATAGACATTGGACTGCTGTTGAAACAATCTTATGATTTTATCGCGGTCTCGTACGCCCAAAAAATCGCATTCCATGTTTTGTAATGTGGAATAGTACATGGCTGCACGTCTTTGCACCTCGAGATCGACCGGAAGGACACCCGCCAACACCGGTAAAGCCTCAGTACTAACCGTCCTATATGCTTTGCACAAGAAGATCAATGCAAGTCGTTGTCCTTGTAACAGTTTCCGACGGACAGCACCTACAGTCGCTCTATCGGCCCACACGGGAGCACCATAGCAAATAGAACCCAAATAAGTAGCTCCATATATTATCTTTAATGTATTAAAAGAAAGACCCCATGTGGCAGTTGATATCCTCGTCAGAGCAAAGAAACTTTTTTTAGACTTTTCGTTAACTGTTCTAATATGTTCGATAAATGAAAAATTTCTTTCTAAAACTAATCCCAAATAACAAACCGAGGTTTTATTTTTTATACTAACATTTTGAAATTTAATACACGGCGGTGATTTGAGGTTACCTTTCAGAAGTAGCTGGAAGGTTTTGTTTGGTGCAAAAGTCAAGCGATTACGTACACCCCAAAGAGATACTAAGTTCAAACATCTATTAGCCAGACTCTCAAGCCCCGCTCTAGTGTCAGATTCCACCAGTAATAAACCGTCGTCCGCATACGCGTTTAGGGTACATTCGGGTGGTACAGGTATTGAGAGAAAATCGTCGAAGCCTATATTCCACAAGTATGGACCTAGCACCGAGCCCTGAGGGCACCCCATCGTAAGCGCCTTCGACACAGAATGATGCCCAAGTCTCAATTTAGTTGTGCCTTGTGTGAAGTAAGAGGAGATAAGGGAATAAATATTTTTAAAGCATCCTCTTGATTTTAACTTTAGCAATAGCATGGGCCACCACGCGTTGTCGAAGGCGCCAGATATATCTAAGAAGATACCTAAGACGTATTGAAACCTTGACTCGGTGACAGTTTTCCTTACAGATATGACCGCATCTGTTGTTGATTTTCCCAACGTAAATCCGAATTGTCTATCATGAAATTTAACTCCACCCGGTAGAAGTCGAGGCACTACAAGACGTTCTAAAAGCTTTCCTAGCGATGGCAGCAGTGTTATAGGTCGATAGGACCCAGGATCGTCCGGCGGCTTATCGCCGCTTTTTGGTATTATACGAATATTACCGCACCGCCAAACACTAGGAAATACTCCTTCCGCAATGCAACGTTTAAAAACTGTTAAAATGGTGTCACCCGAGAGTTTGCAAGCTTCTTTTATCATTTTATTTGATATTTTATCGTCGCCCGAAGCCTTGTTTAGTGGTAATGACCTAACAATACTATGAAATTCGTCTGAAGATGGTAAGTCAGACATTGGAGACACTGGTGGTTCGATGGCCCACTGCCTAATTTGTCGGTGATAATCAGTGTCATCCTCCGGCCGATCATCGGGCACAAGTGATTCTAAAAGATATTTTGCTGTTTCTTCTACTCCTGTAGTATAACTATTATGAATTTTGATGTTCTGTACGTATGCAAGGTCGATAGATCTATTTGCCTTAAATTCATGATACAAAGGTGACCACGGACCCTCTCTATCGAGTTTATCAACAAGTTTGCTTATCAACACGAACAAATCTGTGAGAAGTCTTAATAAATCTAGAATAACGTATTCAGTCTAAACGACTGTTCTTTCTATACTTTTTTTTGTGCGTGTGGAATCACCCGTGATGTTTTTTTTTTGTCAAAATGGTAACAAAATGTGCCTTACTAACATTTAAATAGGAGGGATCCGTGATAGCTCTTATTTCGAAAACCAGAACCCTCTCAGTGCCTGCACGAAAAGGCGAAGGTACCGCCTCTAGATAAAAACCCCTCAGTTAGTTGACTAAGTCCAGGCCACATAATTTTAACATTTCAAAATTGTCCTTTTAATAATTTAGAGATACATATAATAAAAGTATTCATTATTACTTTCAGGATTCACCGTTTACACATGGATGATGGCAACTTTCTTTTGGATGAATGTTATTAGCATTAACGTATTTCGCACAGTTCTGTAAGTGTACATTTTGTAAAGTACTCTCCGACCCACGCAACCTCATTTGCGTCTCCTATTGCCCGTAGCGTGATAATTTTCCTTTTTTTGTAACATTAGGCCTATAGCCTCGATAAATGGGCTATCTGACACTGAAACAATTTTTACAATCGGACTAGCGGTTCCTGAGATTAGCGTGTTCAAACAACAAACAAACTCTTCAGCTTTATATATTAGTATAGATTCTTTATATTTATCAATTTTATATGATATGAACACAATTTGAACAATGCAATACATTCCCGCGATTCTATGTATAAGTAATACTCTTCTAAGAGAATCATAATGTTTTAAAGGCTATTAGCATGAAAAATTTATAAGTTTTCACAGCTTAATTATTCTAGTAATATTGATATTTGTTTCATTTTTTTTTCTTGTTCCAGTGATGCCGAACACATGAAAAAGACCGAACGGAAGCAATACCTAATTTATAGTTGCTACGCTTGGGGATTGACACTATTATTCCTCACGGTAACTGTTATTACTAACGTAGTTGAAGGTGACCACTGGAAGCCTGGCTTTGGGAGTAACAGCTGCTGGTTCAGCGGTAAGTATTTTAATAATATAACGAATAATCAAACCATTCTCGTACAAACTTTCTTTAAAAGCAAATTTTTGTTTTCAGGTCGTAGTGAAACTTGGATCTTCTTCTATGGCCCCATCGCAGTTCTTATCACAGCCAACATAGTTCTATTTGGTCTTTCTTCGTACCATTTACTTCGAGAGACTAGGAAATATCAGTTAAATAACCTGGAAAATCTCAAACACAGGTTCGTACCCATTGTTGTCAGAAGTTATAAAGCACTAGTTGTTGCCCGCGGCTCCGCCCGCGTATATGTCGGTTATCGAGGCAAATAGTAGCCTATGTGTTATCCTGATGCATAAGCTATATTACTGTAAAGTTTCATCCAAATCCGTTCAGTAGTTTTTGCGTGAAAGAGTAACAAACATCCATCCAAACATCCATCCATCCTTACAAACTTTTGCATTTATAATATTAGTCGGATTTAAAAAGTATGTAAATTTTTAGAACAAATGAAATAAGAACACCAAATCTTAATAATTTGTGTAATAAAATCATCTTTACGTTTTTTATAATTTTATTTTCAGATTTCTGCTATCTCTAAAGCTTTTCCTGGTAATGGGAATTTCATGGATATTTGAAATCGCCAGTTTTGCCCACGGTGAAGCCCACATCATTTGGTAAGTAACGATGTCATAGTTATAAAATGACCTAACAGGTAGTTTTTTTAGAAACTCCCGCGTTAGGAATATACAACCTGTGTCGAGGGAGACTTTGACCAACATACACGAAACGGACACAAAGAACACCCAGACTCAGAACAACAATTTGTGAATCACACAAAGTATTGTCACATGTGGGATTTGAACCCACAACACTTGGCGCAGTGGAAAGCGGCGTGGCAACCGCTTAAACCACCTAAACTTGAAGCGATAGTTGCAATTTAATATAGATATTTATTTAGATGACATCAAATACTAACATGGCAAGAGACGTTGGCAAGAATTAGAAAATATTGAAGCTTATCATTTTTTTTATTTTAAACTCTGCAAAAGGCTACCCACAAAATCCTCTTCTGGATAACAAAACTCACTGAATTTATGCCATTAAATAAACCAACTAATATAGAATGAAAAAAACTAATTTAAACTGTAATACATATTATTATGTATTTCTGTTTTAGGAAAATCATGGATATTTTCAACTGCTTACAAGGAGTGGTTATATTTTTCCTGCTAGTAATTTTAAGAAGACGCGCTATCAGAGGTTTAGTAGGTGAGAATTGTTGTCTAGTGGTTACCAAACCACTGGCTGAAAAACTCAGTCCTCACGATGATTCAGATGACGAGCACATATTACCTGATGACACCGTCGAAGTCCGACTACATTAGGGAGTATGTTTTAATGATATAAGATAAACTACAATGGCATTTTCATAGATGTAGGTAGGTTATAGTTATGAAAGTCATCGGTACAACTATATTTAAGCTAAATTTAATCAGGATTTTATCTTTGTACCAGTGTGTAAATATTGTTAAAAGTACATAAAAATAGATTTATTTAGGAGGTAGGAACTTTTTTTTATAAAATATTACATTCCTTTTTAATCATCTTTGTAACGATATAATATCTATGGTTCTTGTTCGTATTTCACATTCTGTATTTAAATAAACACTCATCTGTTTCCATGAGGCTTTTTGTGTAGTGGAGACCCTTGTTCCATCACATCACCAAAATCACTAGTCAACAGTTTTACTTCTTAATTTTTTAAATTTATGTAACTCATTGGTGATTAGAAATTGCAATTATAGGCGTCTATTGTGATTATTATGCTTGAACACGTCCACCTATTGTTGTATCATCTGTAGTCGTAGTGTGCTGCGTAATAACACCATAATACGCATATTATGTTTAAATGTAAATGTTCACGTAATATTTACAATTATTTGTTTTATTTGTATGTATAAATATGGATAAGGTCCAATTTTTTATTTTATTATAAAACATAAATCTAATGAAGTAAAACATTTTTCAGTGTCGAAAATGTTTAATGTTATTAATTTTACCATTTGTAAATACTAATAATTATATAGGTTAATTATTAGTTAATAATATAAATTGCTATAGTGCTATTTTTAGAAATTGTTTTGAGATTGCATGCTGGCATACACATTTAATAACTAAAAAAATAAATTCAATAAGTTATTCTGAAGAATAAATATTCGTCTTTTATTTTTTTCTTTAAACGCAGCTTCATCTTCACCTCTTGTAATCGACTACTGGACACAGGCCTCTCCTTAGGAAAAAACCTAGATTATTTGAGAGTGTGCCTACATTAAAACTGTGAACACAGGGCCTGATTAACACTTAGGCTAATAAGGCTGCATCCTAGGGCGCGAGGATCGAGGGGGGCGCTGAAATCGTGACTTCGCATGCACTATGAATCTAGCATCATTGCATCTACCAGACGGCATCTAGCATATTTGAACTAGACCTAGGCAAAATACTAAAATTAAATGCTCTGTGAACTGAAAAAGCCCTGATTTTAACAATAAATTTTGAAATTTTAAAAAACGCGCGTGAAACGTACCTACTCTGACTTGTCACTTGAATCGGTCGGTAGTCGAGCGTAAGTTCTGGAAGCATTAAACTCTATTTGCGACTATGAAAGTCAAAGTAAAGAGACCAAAATAAAAGCAATATTAGAAAAAAATCTAGAAATCACAATAATGTTGTTACTCTTCAGGAGACATTACATGCTTATCTTGATACGTTGCGTGACGAAAAAACGAGTTTGAAAATTTTTAAACAGAAGCAATGAAATGCGAAGTGACCACATACAAAAAAGATGTAAGAAGAAGAAAGAAACCAAAATTTAATTTTGATGAAGTCAAAACGGGGCACGCTGAGTTAGAAGGAAGACGATATTTCGTCGTTATATTTGTAACTAGCTGACCTACGCAACCTCATTTGCCCGTGGCGTGAAAATTTTCCCCCGTTTTTGTAACATTGTTCATTGGTGCTCCGCTCCTATTGATCTTAGTATCCAACACCGAAATAATTTTTCAAATCGGACCAGCGGTTCCTTAGACTAGCGCGTTCAAACAAACTCTTCAGGTTTCAGCTATTGATTTTCTTAAAGTGTACTTAAAAAACCAGCAAATTATTTATAATAAATTATGGGAACTGCATGATCTAGACGACAGACAGAAGAAAAGCGTTAAAACAACTATATATACCGAGGCCGAGCATTCTATTTCTGCCAGAACCCAAGGGTTTCTTGCAGTTGATAAAAAGTTTTAAAATTTCTTGTATGTTCCAGAATGTGGGGCGATAATATTAAAAATTTATTAAATTCAATTAAAGTTTCGCGAAAGGTCTTTTTCAGCACATAAAAAAGTAAAAAATTACTTGCGCTCCACACTCCGGGAGCAAAAACTTGCAGCGCTCTCGCTAATGTACATAGAACGTTTTTTTACAAAGTATTAAGTTTGAAAAAAATATGGAAACATTTGCAAATGCTAAAGTACGTAAAAGAACTTTGTATAAGTTATTGTTATTTAGTAAGTAATTATTATTTAATAACTATAATTTTCAAATAAATCATTAATCAGTTGCAAAAATGTTTCACTTGTATGATTGTGCAGATTAAAGGACACTGTTAGTTTCGCTTGCAAATCGATCTGAAAACTTTTATAAGTAGTATATACAATAGTTACAATTTTCACTAGGAAACAAAGTCAAAACTAATATTATACTACTTTAAGGCTAACCGTAACACACCCGGCGGGAACGCGTACTCACACGAATCTTAAAAGTAATTTTTAAATGGTGGTGATTCTCTTGGTGTCATCACTAAACTAAAATTCACTAAAATTTGTTAGTTAGCTACACAAACTCAGTCTCTCTCTCTCTACTCCGATCACACTTCCGCCCGTTTGGCTGCCCCTCTTGATATATACGCTCTAAGGTTTGAGTACAAAAAAATATTTAAAAAACGCGCTTTCAAAAGACTACCCAAAAGTCAAAGTGTCAGAAATAAGCATGATGTGACACCAAAAAAAACAAGCGAGTCGAGCAGTTTTCAATTTCAAACGTCAAACTTGGCCGCAAGATTTATGAGCGTGTAAATTAAACTTATTATTATTTCTGGAACGTTTACTAGATTAAGTATAAATCTTTGTTTTTGAAACAGTTATTATAACATCACACGTTTTCAATATTTTTGAAAACAGTTAATTCCTAGAATGTATACAATAACTGTATCCTAGCTTATCACAGAAATTGGATCGAATATAATAACAAGTGCATAGACTTGTAATGAAAAGTAATCACAAACAAGATGTATGCGGTACTCTTAACATTCTCATTGTTGTGTTCAACTCGTGTACTGCACGCGGAAGTCGGTGAGACTGATCTCAATGAAGCTTCCGAGAAACAGTATGCTGTAAAAATAAACAAATGTTGCTTTGAAAATGAACTTATTGTCGACGGAGTATGTAGACTTCTCAAACAATATAATCAAAGTAAGTAATGCATACTATATTTTATATTATTTAGAGAAGTTTAAGACCTACTTTTCTAAGTTGTCTATTTTTTAATGATTGGTTTTTAAGCACTCTTCATACAGGCTAATATATATATATATATATTTCTTTCTCTAATTCTAGCTGCATGGATACCAGAATTTAAGACTGAAGATGGTAATGAAGCCAAAGTGAAATACTACAATTTTGTACCTGGTTTTCCTGACTGTGAAACTACACAACAGAGACCCATATTTGATATAGAGAAATCTGAAGATGAGTAAGTTTTTTCTGTACCACTAACAATGCGAATCAACTAAGAACAAGTCATAATAAGATAGAGGTCATTGATGTTCCTTTTCTTATTTGAGTCGTACTGTACTGCAAAACAAATAATTTTAGTAAACACAGTTTAAAATATATAATTATTTTCTAGACTCAAGCTATTGTCTAGTGGACGACTACTGCATCTAATTAATCATGAACATAGTTCTGACAACATCAAAGAAGACCCTGTGATAAGTACATACAGTTTGCATGACAACATTGATATACCAGATGTTAAAGAGCCAACTTCATACATACATGATCAGAATAAATATTGCATGGATAAGGTTAGTTTAAATGAAATTTTCTATGTAAGTCCCATCTTCAAAGATTCCATACTTAGTTTTGCTTATTATTAAAATGTGTATTGAAAAAAAAACAATTTTAGTTTGTGTACTAACTATCAACATGTTTGAACCATGACCCACCATAAACTTACTTTCTTACAGACAATCAAATATGTAAATATGCATTTTTATGGTAACATCCTGTTATCAGTCATTTCATTACACAAAGATTTATATGTTACAGTATCCAAAAAAGCATTTGTTATGAGTTATAGTTAATTCTAAAAAGCATTAATCTATACAAATAAATAAAATTGGAGTGTCTGTTTTTAATGTTACAATAATTGCTTTTTACTAAGTGTATATGTATGTATACACAGTACATGTACCAAAAATGTATTTTTTTTAATTTTTGTCTGTCTGTATGTCTGTTTGTTCCGGCTAATCTCTTGAACGGCTGGACCGACCTTCGACGGGACTTTCACTGATAGGTAGATGATTTAAGGAGTACCTTAGGCTACTTTTTTGTAGATTAGTTTCGCCCAGCGGCGTCACCCGCGTTATGACAATAACCACAGGTAACACCGCAACTAGATATTTACTAAAATTATCAATTAGTTCATAATTTCATATGAAATGACATATATAGCTTATTTACTTAGCATTGGGGTCCCAACACATGCCACCGTCTGCACCATCTACTTAAAAATTATCATACACAATATCTACTAAATACATAACTAGCTGACAAGCTTTGTACCGCCATATTTACATATCTGTCTTAGCTTCCCACAGGCAGTGTACAGTCACAGACAAAAAATACTTTTGCAGTTATCTTCTAATTTTTCTTGTATACAAGCCTTGTCCTGCCAATAATGTATACTTAAAAAAAGAATTAAATTACTTGGTGCAGCTGATCGGAAGTTATGCGCGTATATACATTTCGGCGATTCATTTTTATATATATATAGAAGATAGAAAATTCACATGTCACTTGTTGCTCACTTAAGAACCCAAAATCTATTGGCTTTTGTTTTGATGGCTTGCATAAAATAGTATAATTAACATTATACTTAGATAAATAGGAGCCAAGCATTAATGAAAAGACACACAGACAGCCTATGTCAGCTAGTAGTCATATAAAACAATCCTTGTGAAATCACAAACTGTCCATTGTCCCTCATTCTCTATGTAATCAGAAAAAGTACCTTTCATATTATACGAGAAGTTCTTTGTAAGTCAATGAGTCACCAGGTGACTCAAGTTTAACTTGCAGAAAAACACAATAGGCTTTATCCTTTGAACTAGCGATTTTAAAGTATTTGTTTGTTTTAATATCTGTATGTAAAATATAAGGCATCACAAATATTTTTAAAGAAAATTTTGTTAGTTACTTTAAAATAATATTAGCTGTTAATTACTTTAAAATATATTAGAGAAGAATCAAAATTTAATTTTGAATAAAGTACTAAAGATAATAAAATATTATTTCATAAAAAACATAAGATACTAATTTTGTATGATGAATAACCAAAAAATTATTTTCAGGTATTTTTGACGAACTCTACTATAACTGGATCATATGCCCTAGTATGTGTACCAGAAGTAAAAATCAACTGGAAAGATATGAATTTCCTTATGAGAAAAGTTCTGAATCCAATATTTCATGCAATATCAATGTTATTATTCTTGCTAGTGGCTGTAATATACTTTGTATTACCAACACTAAGAGACTTGGCCGGAAACATTATAACTACAATAAATGTGTGTTTGATTGTGAGCCAGGCAGCTGATTTAGTGAGAATATTCACAGAGTTTAGTAACCACGTCAGCTTCATGATCACTGGTAAGTGACCTTATTATCTTTTGTAACACTTTGCCTTTCCTCGCATTAGAGTTACTTCATTCATGGATAGCTCCATTCCTGAGAGCGTGATGCTATGAATGTATACTAATAGCCAATACAACAATAAATTAGTACCTCTAGAGATAGGCATTCAAGCAAGTAAATATCTCTGTAAAATGTACTGTTAGTAACAATTTATTGTATATTTTATATTAAATAGGTACTTAAAAGGAGAATTCATGTTTGTTATACAGACTCTAAGAATCGATAAGTTTTTTTTATTAGTTACTAAAAGAATCACATGGAAGCTAGTACTATTGATGAAATATGGTTTGGATGTTAAGAGCTTTAAAAAAATAACAATTCGTTTTTCAGATATAATATTATATGTTAGCCTATTAGCTGCTTTCTTTTGGTTGAACAGCTTTGGATTTTATGTGTGGAAGACATTCAAGTAAGTACATTATATTATATTAATATATCTGAATATATAGTTATGCAAAACTTAAAGAATCCAAAGCAGAGGCAAGTATGATAAATTAATAAAAAAACACTACTGCCCATAGAAAAGATATAAGCAAAGGGATATTGTACCTGTAGAGTCAAAAACAATGTGAGATTCACCAGTTAAAAATAAATATTCCTTGAGTTTATAAAATCACAAAACATTTAGTTTTTTTTTTGGAATATGCGGGCAAACGAGCAGATGGTAAGCGATTACCGCAGCCCATGGACACCTGCAAACACCAGAGGCGTCACAAGTGCGTTACCGGCCTTTGGGGTTTGAGGAGGGGACATAGGTGAAGGGGGTTTGGGTTAAGGGCCTCCAGTATCCTCACTCACTCGATGAAACACAGCGTAGGCACTATTTCACACCGGTTTTCTGTGAGGCCGTGGTATCACTCCGGTCGTGCCGGCCCATTCATGCCGAAGCGTGACTCACCCACGGTACGTTGTTGACAAAGACGGCTATTCTGTTTGTTATTAAGTATATTTTTCTATAACACTACCCTCTATCCATGTGTGTCGTTCACAGGTCTCGTAACGTATTTCTACGAGTGACAGACGTGCGTAAATACTGTTACTACTCAAGTGTGGTGTGGTCTAGCGTAGCGGTAATGGCTGCAATGGCCATAAGCGCTCACTTCTTGTTAGATACAGGCACCAACCCTAATAGGAAGACCAGAATCCAGTTCTCATCATCAATCCTCATTGATGATGTCGAACAAGAAACAATTGGTATGATACATTTCATCAATGTATATTTTTTATTTATTCAAAAATTAGTTTTGTAAGTATGTTTATGAGAAGTGGTCTGGTAGACATATGAGTAAGGGTTCAATAGCTGATATAGTGACTATGACTGCCTCAAATATGAATCTACAAAAGAAGTATAAGTATTCTATCAGTCAATCTAGCTTTCATAGCACAAGCACTGTTTAGTTTAAAGCTTGATGGTGTTGTGTCAGATGTTCGTTTTTTTTCTGCTGATCGATAAAAGGTTGGCAGTTCCCACTTTAAATGTGAGTGTCTGTACTTTGTAGTCTATACAAATAAATAAAATTGTAGTGTCTGTTTGTTTGTAATATTAAAATAACCGCTTTTAAATAAATGCATATTTATGTAAACACTGTACATATCTATACAAATAAATAAAATTGGAGTGTCCGTTTGTAATATTAAAATAACCGCTTTTTACTTAATGCATATGTATGTATACACGATACATATACCAGAAATGTAGTTAAAAAAATGTTTGTCTGTCTGTCTGTTTGTTCCGGGTAATCTCTGGAACGGCATGACGGATTTTGACGGGACTTTCACTGGCAGGTAGCTGATGACCCGGGGAGTAACTTAGGCTACTTTTTTTAGACTAACTTTGTCCCGCGGCGTTACTCGCGGTACAACAATAACCGCGGGGTTCAGCTAGTACCAAATATTTAGTTTAAAAAAATTTTGTCTGTCTGTCTGTTTGTTCCTGGTAATCTCTGGAACGGCTGGACTGATTTTGACGGGACTTTCACTGGCAGGTAGCTGATGATCCAGGGAGTAACTTAGGCTGCTCTTTTTACACTAACTTTGTCCTGCGGCGTTACTCGCGGTACAACAATAACCGCGGGTAACACATTGTATTCAAACAGGTATTGTGTTTTTAAGAAAGAAGTTCATATTACTTTTTCTCATTTCAGGCCTATTAGGTATAGCTATTTTCTTCACGCCAGTGGCATTTACAATCATATTTAATGTTTTCTTTTACGTCACGACATTGAAGATTATAAAACGAATTAACATATATGGCAGAATTCATCACAAACTAAAAGGATGGTAAGTTAGTACACTATTATTTGTTACATAAATTACTCATAATTTATTGAATAATAATTTTAACTTTTGTTTACAGTTTCAATTTGTTCCTTCAATTATTCCTAATAATGACTACAGCTTGGCTGTTTTTGTTGCTGTCTTGGCTCAATATTGATGAATTACTCTACGCGCACATATTCGTCAATCTATTTCAAGCAATTTTAATATTCTATGTGTGTGTGCCGCGTCAATCTCATGTCACGTTTCTATTGCGGAAGAGTTGTTGTTATTCGCAGCCTGTACCTACCGGAGAGTGGGGCGATGAAATGACTCATATGAATGGTGGTAATTACTGAATTTCTTGGATCTCACATGCATAGAATTTAGAGTTGATTTACATCAGCTTTCACTGTAGAGGCACAGATTAAGTCATATTTATACATTATCTAAATAGATGCATATTTTATCTGTGATGTTGATGTTTCACAAATACAAATGATGCTAGGAAACACTGTAGGTAGGTTTAGTATTAAGTTATTACAAGTGTTGTTATACATATAAGTATACAAGTATAAATTGGCATTTTTATGTACAAATATGTGTGCCTTGTTAATGCGCCTCAAAAGCTATTCTCGTTATTGAATCTCGTTTTATATAAGACTTTATGCAATAATTAATTTGTTTTTACGCCTATAGTCTAAGATCCTAGTCAGCCTAGACTTACGTCATGTTAGAAGGGATGAAAGTTTTAGGGTCGGTAAACTAATATATAATCAGAAAGGAATAAATACTCACTAAGCTGCAAGTAGAGCCGTTTTACAATTAGCAGGTATCAAAGGTAGAAAAAAACCATGCTAATTTACGTCATTTTAGGAAGCCTGAATTTTATATAATATCATTAAGTATATTTTTTAATATTTGCCAATCAGGCAGACACAGTCTATATATTAGACTACCGACCCTATAAATTTCATCTTTCCTAAAATGACGTAATTCTGGGCTGACTGGGATCTCTGTCTACTATTACTTATTGAGATAAATAACTTTTCATGAATCATTTGAACAGATATACGAATTGTGTCATTTCATTTTGTAATGTTTCTTAATAGTGATATGTATTTGAATTGTTATGATTAAGTAATTGGTATGTATTTTTTACATATGAATGTAATTTTACTAAACAACATATAACAACTAAGTGTCTTAAACATAGTGTCTTAGTAGTATGTATTTAGTCTCTTTCAAATTGTACATGTTATGATCGATGTAGGTGTTGACATTGGTAATGTTTAATACGACTTGTGGGTATTTAGGTGCTTTACCAGCGATATTTATACCAAAAAAAATTAAATGCTATCGGTGATGTTAACTTTTAATATTATAACATTGGGAAATCTCGTCAAAATGAAAATAATTGCTCACAAAGATACTTAAAATAATTAAGAATTAACCAAAAACTAACACAACATTAATAAAGTCAATTCATTAGGAAGGATACTTCACGTAAACACTTTGAACGCCGTTTTTTGGACAATTAAGAAATAAAAGCTACAGAGTTCATGTAATGATCAAAGATACCCTTTTTTAACGAAATGGCTTTACAATATGTACATTTAAACCACGAAACAAATTATATGCGAGTGATGCATCCGCCTAATCTGAATTTACCTTAAAATTATTTTATTCATGACAAGTAAGGATATGGTATTATAAAACTGTATTATTTACTATTATTACTATACTATATATTTTATTATGTACATGCTATATATGTCTGATAAATATTCGATCGTCATATTTATTGAAGTCTAGGAAAGGCTTAGTTACAATAATATAAAACCCTGTATGTTTACAAACATTACAGAATCGATAGAATGAACTTTTATTTTAAGTTTGCTATTCTAGATCTTCACAATACAAATAATTAGATGTCATATCCACTACATTATTATCAATTCTATGTGTTATAAACCATCAATTGTTTAGAAAATTATTATCTATGGTGCAGTTGAACCTATTGTATACGTCAAACTCGTCTCTCTAAAAAACTAATGTAGATGAAGAAACTATCATCATCGTGGGGTGCCATCTTCAAAATGAAGTTTGGAGGTCCCATACGATTATGAGCGGCCTCTTTAATTGGTAATATTTTAGTCCAGTCATGGCCTTGATGGCATATGTTCACTTTCTTCGTGATCGATCTAATGTCTATTATGCGAAAAAAAAAACAAAATTATATTATGCAAATTGTTTTATTTCATTTGTAAAATAAGCAAAATGAATAGTATACATCCGCTCTTTAAGAAAAAAGCAAAATGGCTCTCATATTTAGTAATTTATGAGTCTCAAATATATTCTCTTTGTGAAATTCACATAAGTAATTTACAAATATTCATAGTGACGTAGCTGGCTAACGTACTTGTATCCGTCCTTTTCTATATTAGGCAACTATTAATGGTAAACTGATATTATATATTGCTATTTAACACTCACAAAGTATTATAAGAGTAACATAGTCTTATTTTTTATATATTTACTTGACATTCTATGTGGTACGAAACTGTATTGTGACACAACGCATTTATGTTTTTTATTGTTGAATATATTCAATAAACGTAATCAAGATCATGTTGTTTTATTATTTTTAACCGACTAAAAAAAAGGAGGAGGTTCTCAATTCGACCGTTTATATATTGTTTTTGTGTTCGCGGTTTATGTGTGAACTTCGTCGTTTATGATAATTCTTTTTTAAGGAGATATTCCAACGGTGATACCGTGATAGACACTAAGATCTGATGATAGCATCCAAGAGAAATCGAGTCGAATCTTGAAGACGGTTTTATTTTTGTTAAAATTTTACTTGTCTCATACATAGGTTCCTCGCATTCAACTCCTGCCAGCTATGTTGTCACTCCACCTGCCTTGTAGGTGTACTACATTACTTTTGATGAGACGCTATCTCCACTCTGGAACGTCTATTGATTCATATCAAATTCCAAAGACAGAACATCGTCTTACCATTTCAGTTAAACTACCTCGTTGGCGCAGTGGTAGCGTATGCGACTGCTGTGTTTGAGGTCGCGGGGTTCGATTTCTAGTTAAACCAAATATTTGCATGATATGTAAGTTAAGATAAAAGTATATATGTACTATATCAGTGAGTCTAGCTGTTATAGGACAAGTTTTGTATAGTTTAAAGTTAGATGGCGTTGTGGCTAACCTGTGTAATCTATACAATCGATTTGAGAGTTGAAAATTTTATGTTTGATAGTTCTTGTTTTCGCTATTTTAATTTAGTTTTTACTGTAGTACACGCCGTAATATATGTAAAAATACTTTTTGCGTTATGATATTCACTTTAACGACACGACGCCATATTGTTTGAAGTGATAGGTTGAATTCCAAATATTCTAATTCAGTCAATGTCTGTCCGCCTCACGCGGTTGTGATTACTCCTGTTCGAGAAGCTTACTTTGACTACTATGGCGTCTCCGACGCTCCAGGTCTCGTGTTCTGCCGCATCTATGTGTAAAGAATCGAGTGTAGTGCAAGGGTCTGACTCCAGTGAGACGCTTGCGCACCGTGATCCGCCAGTGCAAGTGTTGGACTCTTGAGTCGCTTGCACTAGTGACTACAGCAGCTGTTGCAGCTGACGTGGTGTGTTCGTCACCGCCGCCGAAGCAGAGCCCTGGCCATTTTAGTGTGACACTGGATACTGCTGCAATTACAGTGGAGAACTAATACTGAAAGCGTGTCATAGGTTTACGCGATAAAACTCGAAAGTCTCTATTTAATTTATGATATTTTTTCTACTTAAAATCACTCATCTAAGCGATATTACAGTAGTAATATAGCCTAGATGAAAATAGTATGAGTATGGTGTCCACTACTCTTGGATTCTGCTCATGGTTTCCATCAGGCAGAGTAAGAGTCACTTTGGCCAGTCTATATTTACAAAAAAATGCTATGTACCTTCTTGCAAGCTGATCCACATTTTGGGCGAGACGAGTCGCTTGACTTGATCGCGAACCACTGAACCTTCATGCTTCCGAAGGAATGGTTCAAAAACAAAAGAAAAGCCGTCTGTTGCGTTCTCATTGTCTTCAGCTACACTTGCGTGCAGTACTTGCTTGAAGAATTCATGAAATCAGCTCCGATGTTAACTTTTCAAGTATACCTGAAATAGAATACTGCATTTTTTTGAGTATATACCTGATTTCCTATCCTAAAACAGGCATTTTATTTGTAGGCACATATCAATGGGAAGAGTGTTTAATTTTAAGAAGTTACATATAAATTTTTAAATAAAAAAACGTACAACAAACCAAATATGAAGCTATGCTTTAAAAAAAAGGGGAAAAGTTCACGATATGTTTTTTTTAAACTGTTGATGATAAATATACCAAAACCTACTTAAAAATCTTGGTTGTCGTTAGTTTCTTATTTGTTATAAACCGTTATAGAATCGTCGCGATAACCGACAATACGCAGGCGAGGCTGCAGGCAAAATTATGATTATATTATGACTATTATTACCTGCCAAACCGGCACTTCTTTTTGGTCATCATCGTCGATTTCTCAATGATAGACATCATGTGAGTCTTGTGAGTTGTGAGTCTTGTGCGAGTTTTCTAAGTAGTGATAGAACTCTACCGTCATAATCCGCCGCACTAAGACACTGGAATTAGAACAACTAGGTATTCATTACTTAAATAATTGATAGGAAGCATGGGTGGAATCCTAGAGAGCTGGTCACCACACTCATTGCGAATGCAGCATGGTGACCCACACTATGGCGGCCTAGTGAGATGCTTCTTCACACCCTATTCAAAGGACCCGGGATCATAGTAGAGGGCAGTGAGTTCCAGATATTGACTGATTAGCACAGGAACGAAGCACATAACCTAAAACCATCCAAATTAATTAATAAGCATTCATATACCCTCGTTTATCTACATCTAAGTTCATTCTGGTGACCCCGGTGACACCTTTCGTAACTCGCAATCGTAGCCGATCTTCATAATATGGCTACTGCTGGACGCAGGCCACTCCATTCGACGGAACGGACGGACGGACGAAAAATCATCAGAGGTGGTAATCATGCCTGGCGGACCAATGCCTAACGGTTGGTGTTGGGATGTTGTGTATATGTTAATCGGCACGAGAACTTCTATTGCGTGATTCAGGATTAGTAGTTTCTTGGTATTATACGTTACTCCGTAGTTCAGTGTACCTTCGGTAGATGGCGCTGTAGTATATTTCTGTTGCGCTGTAAGTGGAAGTCACCACAACGCTACTTTTATGTAAGATCATGGTATCATCCTGTTTGAAGTCCCTTACTTGTACTGAAGCCTGGTTCTCCCACTGTACAACGCATACTTTTAATTCAATTGGATGTCGCCGAAAAATTCGAGTAATTACAGGCTTCACCTAGTACAGATTTTGCTGATATTATAATGATATGGTAATAAATATTATTGTTATTAAATACAATTGTTTTTTTTTTTGTGGATTAGGAGACAAACGATCAGACTTTTCACCTAATGGTAAATGATTATCCGCCGCCCATGGACACCTGCAACACCAGAGGCATCACAAATGCGTTCCCGGCCTTTTGGCCTTTTGGGGAGGGGGATTGGAGGTAGGGGTTGGTCTATGGGTCTCCGGTATCTTCACTCACACTGTTTCACACCGGTTTTCTGTGAGGCCGTGAAACCTATTCACACCTATTAGAAAACATGGATGGAAAATATCGCATACATGCATCCACTTAAAAATTGTATAAAATTCATTTTATAAGAATTAAAAAAAAAAACTTTAACAACAATTAGAAAAATAGTTAAATATAAACATCCAAATTGACTATCATTTATATCTCAATTACTTGTTAGCTCATAAAAGTATTTAATTCAATTTTAAAAGGATTTTACACAGTATGTTCAAATCTATTGCCCCCATCTTATTGACCATAGTTTAATTAACAATTTACAGATATGTTTATTTTTATTAATCTTTTATAAGGTTCAAATTGGGCAACAATAAAAAATATACAGTGTTTTACTAAATATAAAAAAATAAATATTATTTTATAAAAAATGCAGGTGTGGACATTAGGCAATAAATAATTTAAAAATTACTGGTGGATTTTCGAAAAAGAAATAGGTCATTGGACCTGAGTCTATTAGGCCATTGACCTTTTATTTTCATTTGTTTAAATCAGTAAGGCTCAGGCCTGCTTTGAGAATACATGTTTTACAAGAGTTAAGAAGTAGAAATATATTATTACTCACTTGGATTCCAGTATTTCAGACTGGTAGATTGTCTCCACACTAGAAGTACTATAAGGTAGGTGACTCTCCTTAGTTTGTGGTGACCAGTGCTGATTCGCGAGCTGTAAATGTTGCAACCATGTTGATTTGTTATTCAATTCAATGTGGAGTGTTATATAGATTTTTTCAGTGGTTCTTGTGCTCATTGGAATACCAGTAGGCTCTTTATAAACTATTATTATGATAAAACATGACTCTCTAGATATTGTAACATTTATAGTACATATTTTAAGTATGTCCATTGTGAGCTTTATCAAGTCATGGTCATGTTGAAAACCTATACTTTGTTATATTTATTTACATGTTTCTTTTTACACATGATATATTTTTACTTACCCTTTTTAAGTCACACCATACTGAAATTCTAAATACCTATTTAAGGACATCCAAAATTTATATTGAACATTTTCATTTACAATTTAATTTTGGGCTAAATTATGATGGCTAATGGCTTATGAACTTTACAGACCTTATGTTAGAGAAATGAGTAAGGGATATGCATATTACACTGTTTTATGAATAGGTGCATTGTATAAAGGCTTGAGCTAAATACTTTAAACATTGTTTCATATATCAATAGTAATAATCTATTTAGTGGAATTTATTTTTAACTGACTTCAAAAAAGAGCAGCTTCTCAATTCGACTGTTTTTTTTTATTTAAAAGCCTTGCCATTTCAATTTGGTCAGTTCTTGAAGTTGTTTTTTTTTATTAAAACTTTATAAATAGGAGACTTTTTTATTAAGAAAGATTAAAGAATCAGAATAAAAGCTATAAACATAGACTATATATAGTGTTCTAGTGAGTGTGAACTCAAAGTTTTGAACAACCTTAATGTTTGTTGAACCCTTAAACCTTGAATTGTTAAAGTGAAAATGAAATTTAAGATATGGAAAAATTAAACTTTGTTAAACTGGAATACTATTATTTAATACTAGCCTTTGCCCGCGGCTCCGACCGCGTTTATTTCGGTATTAAAATTTAAAAATTCTCTAAGCTATATTAGGTACTGCAAATTTTCATGAAAATCCGTTCATTACTTTTTGCGTGAAAGAGCAACAAACACACATCCTTGCAAATTTTCGCATTTATAATATTAGTAGGATTAATAAAATAAAACCATTCAGATAAAATAAATCATAAATCAATTGTATTAAAAATAAATCTAAAAGACTCATTATGATTAAATATAGGAATACGTATTTAATAAAAGAAAAAAATATTATTTTATTTTCAAATGATATCAGCCAAAGTTATGAAATTTAAACTCTTACGTACCTGTGTAATTCTGTCAGCAGTTTTTGAGAAAGCGTTGATATTTTTTGGACGCTTGTCGAACGTTCAAAGTGTTGTCTACTTTTATTCTAATTAATTTACATTTTTATTAAAATTAAAAAATAATAACACGATCCGGCATTTGAGTTGTTTACAAACATTGGCTTTAAATGCAGCGAATGAACAACGAACGAACAGCCGGCGAGGACTTGACAATACTTGACACTTGACATGTGTCAACGAGTCAACGGTAATTTGCCAAGAAAGTGTTGCAACAACTATAATAATAGCAATCTTTAGTGAACAGTTAAAAAAATAAACCATTCTGTGAAACAAATTAATCTAACCTCTGTAGAAGTGATACGACCTTCAGTTCTTCAAAAAAGAGTATACTCCTTCGTCCTGAAGTTTGCTGCGGGCTTCGGGTGTTCATAAGTATCGGCAGTCACTTTCCATCAGATAAATTGTCTGCGGAATTTCGCGCTCTTTTTTAAAAAACTCGAATAGTTCATTCAAAAAATTTGTGACAATAATCTGAAGCAAGTGTCGTAAAAGTTCCAAAGAATTTAGATTTTAGGTTTATAATTTTTTTACGCAATACATTTCCAATTTTCATAGGCTGTAATCACATTGCCAACCCTTACTTTGGTGGGTAAACAAAAATCACCAGTGTTAAAAAAAATACTTTACACACACACAAAATGAAATAAATTATCTTTTTTTGAATGTTTTACGATTCTTTACACATTAATAAATACCATAACTATTGTTGCAGCAACATATGATGTTTGATCCACCAGATTATCCTTTCAAAGAATTATCTGAAACATATGACTTACTTTTTAATAACGATTCAGAAAGCAATGGACAACAATCAAGTATAAATAGAAATGTAACTGATACATTACATACAGTAAATAGTGTGGAAAACCAATTATCATTTAATTCTAATGATTCCGGAAGATTTTTTAATGTCGATAATTCTAGTTTATTCCAAGATAATACTTCAAATGTGCTGAACACCGAACTATACATAGTCCAGTCGGATAATTTGTTTAATTTTGAGCCTCTTCTGCTTGATGAAAATACTGTTAATCAGTTTCTTTTGCCTCTTCAAGACGCTGCTGACAAACCTAAGGTTTAGTGACCGTTTTAACATCTGTTTATAGAACTACGAATATTATGCCACAAGAATAATAAAGATAAAATTTTACTTTTAGAATGTGGACAATGGGGGTCCTGACCTACTTGCCTTACACTCCTGTATGATATGTCATGAAATATTTACTACAGAGTCTGATTTATTAGACCATACTATTTTACTGCATACTTCAACTCCTGATAGTTCTACGGAACATACACAAAACACCATCTTACCACTTACAGGAAATGAGAAAGTAGGAGATAAAATAAATGAAGGTGTGTATACTGGACTTCACACTGCTTAGTTTTTTTTTCAGTTTTCTTCTTTTGTATCAGTTTTTGGTTTCTTATCAATGTTTAAGATTTTTAAATTACTATATGACTTATGATTAACTTTTTAAAAGCAAATTAATATTTCTTTTGATTTTAATGTTGTAATAATTAATTATTTTAGAACCAAGTAACAATAGCGAAAACTTTGAAACAGAATGGCTAGTCTGTAAAATGTGTGAACGTGTGTTGTCAACTGCTCTAGAAGTTGAACCAACAGGTAAAGTAAGTGAAACAAAAGGCTTATATATTAATATTAAATACTAAAGAGGTGAAATTATTTTTTAGAACAATTATGTTGTATCGACACTAATGGCAAAAGTAGTGTATCTTCACGCAAACTAAATACGATGTATGTTTGCGATTTTTGTAGCGGCTTATTTGCTGATGGAGATGCACTAGATAGACACAGATTAACGTGTTTTATAGAAGATGACAACAACATTTTTGTAAATGAAAATGTGAGTATAACGTTAAATGAATAGTGAATAACACCCATTTTTGTAAAGTGTCTTAATTAGATTCTATAGTGCTATTAAACCACGGAAAAAAATGTTCAATCGATAAGTGCTATAAACATGCATTTAAATTTTACATTTTCATATTTCGCGCATGATTTGTCATAAACGCTGGACGCAGTGGACGCCATATGCTTTGTGGTATTGACGTCACTTCGCTTTGTAGCTAAACAGTAACCAATGCGCTACGTTGACAAGCATACGCTGTTAAGTTGACAATTAACACTTTAGTTTACACAGCGGTTTGACCTAATAACATGGCAGCTACTATCTCATAGTGTTAATAAAGAACATATACAACTGAAAACTTTGAAATAAATTATAAAAAATATTTTATTATTTTATGATTAGTTCATACTAACATTTTCCAACTGCTTTTTGCCTAAGGTATCTCAATTTTTTTTTTGTATACCTACAGTAAAACACCCTATTGTTTGCTATCGTATGCAATCTCATGGAACTAAATTAGTACTCAATTTTAGGACACCTGCAGTATAAACAGTAGTGTTTCTAACGGTACAGAGATATGTTGTTCTTGTGATATTTGTGGTAAGCAATATTCATCTACTGAGGAATTAAGAACTCATAAAATAGAGTCACACAGACCTCCACCTTCAAGAACTACAAGACGTGCTTATACAAATAGTAACAATTACAAGATGTGGAATTGTGGATCGTGTAACCAACTATTTACGACTGCCAGGTACTACTCCTTTAGAATATTAGATTACTTGAGACATTAAGTTAATTTTCACTTTATTGACTAGAAATTGTACCCCGTTTTTTTGTCTGTTCGGAAATCTCCCCGGGTACCACCGGCTGGTGGTTATATCGTACTCAAAGCGACCAAAAACCGCACGTATACTAAAAGCCGGGGAATCAGGTAGAAATCTTACCCCTTCAAGTTAATATTAGTCATTAGAGAATTAGCCATGTACATAATTGGCCACCCTTTAGTCTGACTTAAGTCTATCCAAGGTCGTTGATAAAAAAATATATTAATTAATTTCCTTTACGACAATGGGTCAACATTTGGTGTGATCCGCAAATTGTTATTCTGAGTCTTGGTATGTATGTTTGTAAATTCCCCAGCGACACAAGATGTATAATCCTAAAGCAGGAGATGTCTGTAAAAAAAATTATTTTCTACTTTTAAGAAACCCATACTTTTCGTTTTGAATTGCTGATGCGACATTTAAAAGCATGTTTGTATATTATTTTTGTCAGAGAGCTATATCGTCACAAACGTGGCGAGGACCGACCTCAAGGAGCTCCGTTAATGGCCTATGTGTGTGAAGAATGCGACAAAGTCCTAGGCAGCATGTGTGCATTACACACGCACAAGAAAATGCACAAAGTTACTAAACCAGTAAGTTATACAACGCAAGTTAGCGGCTCGAATATTAGTACGAAAGGAAAGTGTTACAATAGAAGACCCGTACGTCCAAGGCTCTAAACAAACGGCCTGCATTTGAAGTACAGTCTACAAGATCTCTTTCAAACTGCACTTTTTGTACAGTGTACATAACTGCATCGAACTAAGGTACACACTGACTGAAAGTACCACCCGGTTACTGTGTTATGCCCTACTTTAGTTTCAAAGTAGAATCCGCTATCTAAGTAGTTTAAAAACTACATAAAAAAAGAAAAATTAAGTAGGCACAACAGATTTCTGCTCAAATTGGAGTTTCTACTCCTACGTATACTGTACTTAGATTGCAATAGTAGGCGTAATTGAAACATATTGAAAACAATTAAGAGATTAAATGAATAAATAAATTAAATGAAAAATAAATTAATTAATTTTAACAAAAAAAAAACGAATTAAAATAGTACCACACGGGAAGCACCAGCTTTCAAATAAAAAAAGAATCATCAAAATCGGTTCACCCAGTCCAAAATTTCGAGATAACAAACATAAAAAATACAGTCGAATTCAGAAACTCCTTATTTTTTGAAGTAGGTTAAAAATAAAAATAACGGCATTAGAACAACAATCTAATTTAAAGTTGTAGTGAATGCTTTGAATCTGCACGGATACTGTAGAAATATGATTGCTTTTAACAATAGGAGATATTCCGTACAACATAAAACAGTTTTTGAAAATTAATCATTATGTCTACCTACTCTGTGGGATGGACGTCCTTAGTCATTTTTATAAAAGTAACTAAGGTGAGCATAAAAAACATTTTCGTTTCTAGGGTTACCCGTGTCGCGTGTGTGGGCGTCGGTTCAATCAGTCGGGTCACTTGGCAATCCACATGCGAATGCACACCGGCGAACGACCTTACCCCTGCGATCTGTGCCCTAAGGCTTTTAAAGTTAAGGTATCTATACTATACTAATACAAGCTGACCCACGCAACTTCGTTTGCGCCTTATATTGCCCGTGGCGTGAAAATTTCCCCCGTTTTTGAAACATTCTTCATTGTCGCTCCGCTCCTATTAGTAGTAGCGTGATGATATATACCCTATAGCCTTCCTCGATAAATGGACTATCCAACACCGAAATAATTTTTCAAATCGGACCAGCGGTCCCTAAGATTAGCGCATTCAAACAAACAAACAAACATACAAACTCTTCAGCTTTATATATTAGTATAGATATAAAGCTGAAGAGTTTGTTTGTTTGTTTGTTTGAACTCGCTAATCTCAGGAACTACTGGTCCGGTTTGAAAAAATCTTTCAATGTTAGATAGCCCATTGATCGAAGAAAGCTATAGGCTATATATCATCACACTAAGACCAATAGGAGGGGAGCGCCAATGAAAAATGTTCAAAAACGGGGAAAATTATCACGCTACGAGCAAAAGGAGACGCAAACGAGGTTGCGTGGGTCTGCTAGTTACATATATGTCTCTATTCTCAAAACCTGACGGTTTTTAATGTTTTTGTGTTTGATTAGGCCTGGATTAGTTATTACTAAAACATACTTGTTTATTAAGTTAGACTTTTCGGTAGCACAGTGGTAGTGTATGCGACTGCTGTGCTGAGGTCTCTGATTCGATTCCCGGGTCAGATCAAATGTTTGTACGATCTACAAGTATATGTATTTACAAAAAAGTAAATATGTAAATACATATTGTTGTTATCTGTACCATAGTGTTCAATAGTGTTGCAGTTGCCTTTATATTACCCATAGTACAAGCGCTGCTTAGTTTGGAATTAGATTGCGTTGTGTGTTAGAAGTCCGAAATATATTATTATTATATGTCAGTAATTTATTTTCAACTCCTTCAGTTTCTTTCTAATTCATTCCGTTGCGCGTTCCAAGACGACTTAATTTTTCCTTGGACATCCCGAGTGGTGATCCTTACAGTGGTGGTCCTGTGGGCAGGATTAGTCCCAAAAAAATATCTCAGGCCTATATTGGAGTCTATACTTTACTTCAGGTCATCTCTCCACCTACCCTATCGGCAAATGCACAGTTTTTAAGGTGTGTATGTCTCTTATCTGATTACATTATAAGCTTAGAAGGTTATGTCTCTAAGTCGTAGTACATGTCATAGGACATGAGACTCTCTTAAGGTCGGTAGGTAGGTAAGTCTGTCGAAAATACCCTAAGTCTGCTAAAATAATGTTGCCAAAAAAAAATACGGTCTACGGATTGACTTATAGTCTTGACTTATAGTCTCAATGTTGATGTAATCTTGATGTAATTGGAATGGATAGTAGACCAATTAGTAGAGGAAACAACAAGACCTAATTGTCGCCGTGATCACTAGGTAGTGGGTAGTAGAAGTTATACAATATACTCTCTCTTACTTGAAAATCCTATTTCTTACGTATATGATATAATGGAAAATTTTAGTCTTTAGTAGTCAATTTCGGATATTGTGTAGGTAAACAACGGCCGTGGTCGTCGCAGTGACTGTAATCGCAAAAAACGCTCATTGCACGCGTTATTTAATAAAGGATGGACTCAGATAGTTCCCAGTATTTTTTCCATATGATAATGTATGTGAAATGGTGTGCGTGGCAGGTGGAGCGCGACGATCATCGTCGAACTCACACCGGGGAGCGGCCCTTCGCGTGCACTGCTTGCCCCAAGACGTTTACAGCCGCGGCACGGTTGCGTGAACACGCACGCATTCACACAGACCAAAGGTTATGATACAATCCTTTTGTTTAATACTCACATCGACGTATTTTCATCATAATATTTACTATTTCGTTGAGAATTTTTATATCATACATACTTATTTTTGTGACCGCGCCTCTGGTGAAGCACTTGTGGAACTACCAGCTGGTCAAGTTTTCCAATAGATGGCGCTGCTATATTCAAAATTCACACTAAAATTAATTTGAACGTGCAGGCAAAAGAAATATTATTCAATAATTAACCGCATTTTCCTAAAATGATCATTGAGCTAAATTGAGGATGGATTTGCCCAATTAATCGAAACTCCGAGAAGGTTTATTGAAATGTGTTTAACCAGTTCTTCGAATTCACCTAATTTCGTAAATCAGAATTTACATTTGAGAATTTATTTAGAGGAAAAGTAATTTTATTAATTTAATGAATATAATGCATTGTATTACTACGCAGTTTTATTGTTGACATCTTGCTGTAGATACATAAAATAAAATAACAAAATCTGGCAGTCACCTACCTAACGGGTTTCTCAGTAGGTACTTACGCCATCAACTGCCGCATATTCTCACCTGCAGTTTCTTTTAAATATTGTCTGGGAGATATTGCTTTTAGAGCTAGATCATTGAAGCTTATCACTGAATGCCGGCACTCTCTTTTGACTGACTGACTGAAAATCTTATCATTACTGAAGACTTTTATGGAATGAAGAACTTTAAATGCTGGGAAGTGACCACAATACAAGCGTCAATACAAGTTTCCAAATTATATATTTTAAGAATACAGTGCAGTTATTTCTTTTATAAACTCAATACGCTTTTTGTTTGGATACATAGAAGCAAACTGTAAAAAGTTAAAAACACAAGAAATTGGTAAAAATCTTTAAAATCAGTGTTTTAGATTAAAAGAACTATCTACAAGTTTGATAATTATGACATAATAATTGAAATAACATTTGAAAAAAATAATTTTGACTAAAACTAAATAGAGTTTAACATCCACACACAACTAACCACACACACACACACCATATACTAAATTCTCTAAACTCTATAGAAATTTGTGATGAATCTTTGACAGAGACCGAAATAAAACTTGACCATAGCGAGCGAAGTTAATCTAAAAAAGTAGCCAGCATAAATAATAATAATGTGTATTGAAACAAATCAATAAAGAAACATAGAACTCGCAGTTGACCATAATTATAAGTAGGTAATTTTATTTGTTACTTTTAGGCCTTACCGTTGCGATATTTGCGGAGCAGCCTTCAGAAGACCATACGCTCGTACTGTCCACACACTCATACACACTGGTGAGAAGCCGCATGAATGTGATATCTGCGGTACAGCCTTCAGGTAAACAGAAATCGTACTATTAAATGCTAAGATTCACGCTTTTGGTAACTTATAACTACTATCTTTGAATTAACCAAGGCCTTTGCTATAAAATTTGTTGTGTGGTGTCTTGTTGGTCTGTCACTACAACTGGTTATATCAGATACTTACTATTGTCCTTCTTTTTTTGATGATGAGGTGGCAACTAGCCGGATCAGCTGTTTCAAGCCGGATCAACTATTTCTGCCAATGTCAAGTATTTAGTGTTTAAATCTAAAGTCTTATAGTCTTCAAGTTATCGTCCTCCTACTTTTGTTTATAGAGAAACTACATTGATTGAGAAACTACATTGATTGACTTACACTACACATGGCATAGACTATAAAATAATGTACAAACTTGCAAAGTATTAAGTTTTAACTTAATTTCCTTTTTCTACTTTTCTTCTATATTTTAAAGTGAAGTATTTTCAACTGTACATTCAAAGAAATTACTTGTGTATATACTTATCTGTTGAAATGTGAGCCTGATAAAGTATCTCTACTCTGCCCGATGAAGAGCATGAGCAGAACCCAAGAAACTACTCTTGGGTTCTGCACTTCTTGCGAATGTAGACAATGCAACATGATGACCCATAGTATGTTGGCCTATTGAGATGCTTCAGCGTCATTTAGATGCCCTCCAACCTAGTCACAAACTTTCTAGAAGACAGTGTTCGCCGTTGAAGAAGACCGGCTACGCACTTGTGGCGTATTGCGGGTGTCCATTGGCGATGGTAATAGCTTACCATCAGACGATCCATCTGCCCCCTATCCCATAAAAAAATGTAAACTTCTTTAATTGCTAACTTTTTTGTCCAGTCCTTTCCCTTTGAAAATACTATCAAAATTTCCAAATTTAATATCTAAAGTGCTCCCCAAGTATGTGACTGGATAAAAACAGATCGATGATCATGTATGTATGCATACATGATCATCGGTCATATATGTATTACACCTATCTTTATATATAATTCTTTTGTGAGTGTGTATGTCACTGAACTACTCTCAAACGACTGGACCGATTTTGATGAAATTTTTTGTGTGTGTTCAAGGAGATCTGGGAATGGTTTAGATTCACAATTTTGTCCGCTGGACAATGTTTTTTTAATTAATTTTTAATTTATTAGTAGTTATGGCAAAACGACGTTTGCCGGGACAGCTAGTATCCTATAAATAAATATTTCGGACATCTAAGACACAACGCCATCTAGTCCCAAACTAAGCAGAGCTTGTGTTGTGGCTCCAGACAACTGATGTAAATACACATATACTTTTTTTTGTTGTATATACATACATATTATACATAGAAAACACCCAAACTCCGAAACAAATATTTGCAGATCATACAAACATTTTGTCCAAACCGGGAATCGAACCCGAGACCTCATGTATAGCAGTCGCGTACGCTACCAGTGCGCCAACGAGGCAGTCTATGTTTAAACTTTGGGGATATATGCGACTTGCCTGATACTGACACTCGTTCCAGCTAAATTGATTACAAATAGTAGTTCAATAACATATTTTATTATGCCTAATGTCCAGAAAGTTCAGACCTGGTAAGCGTATGAGTTACAGTTCCGAGTCTGACTCTGAGGACGATGACATCTTTACATACCTTTACACTTTTTTCACAGCTTCATAATAGTAAGTAGGTACCTATGTGTTTATTCAGAACGAACGCACTCCGTCGCGTAACTGTGGGTATTCTTATCTGGTGTGTACTTGTAGGTAGGTACGTATTTGCGATAATAAAATGATGTACGCCTTTTCAAGTGCCGTGAAGACATGAGATGAAATATTGTTATAATTTTTATATTTTATATCTCCAATTCAGTCACTAGGTAGTGGGTCAAATTTCTTAAGCATACAAACTGTTTAATGAAATCCATCATGTACTTGTGGCAGTTTCAGTTATATAATTATTGCAGGCGGTCTGGAGACATGTGGAAGCACAAACGAACACTGCATGGTATACAAGCTGTGACGATGGAACCAGAAGCGAAGAAATCAGTATAAGCTTTATTAACAATGCGGAGTAACATTTTAAAACTTGTTATTTTGGTAACTCGGTATTAAGTTCCTAAACATAACAAAAGATGGCGTTAGTGGTATCGAAATTACAAAATATGCTTCTTACGTGCGCAGTGTCATGCACATAACATTTATACTAAATATAACTTCAATTATCTCACACTTTGTTTCTTTAACCATTTACACGAGTTTGATATTACATTTACAGGACATATTGCATATTTAGATTTACCAGGGTGCTTATCGGATACCGTGAGTGAGCCCCTGACCAGAGCCAACTCACAATACGGAAGACAGAAAATAATAATTTGCAGCAGTTTAAATACACTTCAGTTTTACCTTGTGAGAGTCAAAAAAAACTTAATAGATAGAGATGATAGTTGTAGTTATTAACATAATCTGAGTGGGAAATTTCCTTGCCACATACAGATAAATGCCAAGTGCTCGCGTTAGAAGTGGATTCATTTCAATACAAATTAAAACACTTTTTGAGGGAACTCTCTTCATGGCATCTATTACGAGGATAATACAAATAAGGTTCAAAGGTTCTGATTGCAAAGAAATATATTGATAATAATTACTAATTAAATCGAACGTAACAGCTCTAGCGATATTTAGCAAAGGTGTTACCCAGACAGGCGGCTCAAATTCAAGCAGTAATCTGCTCTGTACAGCTCCTATGTGTCAAATCATGAGTCTTGCTTGTAGCGCAATAACTTCGTGTAACTTAAAGTGAACATTTATTTTTCACTTAAAAGTCTTTGCAATAGAGTTGAAATTCCCACAATAGTTGAATATACGAATGGTGCCAACCGTTCACCGTATCAAAGCGATGATTCATAATGTACTTCAATGACATTCCCGTAGAGTTGAAAGTTAAAGACATTCTGTGCTTAGACTGACTGAGGATTTTAGAATTGAATTGAAATAGAGATGAATTTTATTCCAAAGTTTTTCATTTGCAAAAACAACAGCACACATGGGCTGATAGAAAACTGTAACCAGTACTTAGAACATCATCTATGGAGACATTTGTCACCAGTATTTCCCGATATTTTTCATATGAGGGACAAATGTGAGTAAGTAAGCGATTTCTCGTTTAAATTCAGTTGTTTTGTATTTAAAAGTAATTTTAAAAAGTTTTACTGTCGAAAGTGGAAGTTTTGACAGAAGTGTGTACCAAAATAAACTTTTTAAAAGCTATATTATCAATATCGTTTTTCTTCCAATATCAACATACATTTGCTAAAAACCATAACTGATCTGTGTGTATCGGTTGATCATGGATTAAAAATTTGAAGAGTCATCACCTCTATTCATCCCGTGGTTAAAAGAGCTGACTGGGAAGCAAACTACACTGGACAAATATATACATATATACAAATAAGTAAAATTGGAATGTCTGTTTGTAATATTAAAATAACCGCTTTTTACTAAATGCATATGTATGTATACGCGGTATATATGTATACCAAAAATGTGTTTTAAAATTTTTTTGTCTGTCTGTCTGCTTATTCCGGGTAGTCTCTGGAACGGCTGGACCGATTTTGACGGGACTTTCACTTACAACTAAGGCTACTTTTTTAGACTTTGTCCCGCGGCGTTCCCAGCGGTACGACGATAAACGCGGGTAACACCGCAGGGTTCAGCAAGTGTAATATAAAAAATCCGATTGCATCAATATCTGCCATCTTTATTAAATTCAGATTGTTGTTTTTTTTTTCATGTACCCAGTGTCACTTTCACGACTAAGACGAATCTATTGACACCAGTCGCATAAAAATACGACAAGCCGTTTGGACTCTACGGCATGCCAAAGAAATATACACATATACATATAAACATACATACACTCAAAAATTATAACCCTCCTTCTTTAGCAGTCGGGTAAAATGTAGGGACTTTTCCAGCTCGACCGGGGCGGTACTACACTCTCACTGAAGATCAGCGTAAAATGATAACGTTCATGTTTTCGTGTTTAGTTAGTGAGTGTGAAACCGGAGGCCCAATGATGCAGAAGCATCACTAGCTCGCCATGGTGAGGGTCACCATGATGCATTGTTGCAATGTCTGTACGAGCAATGAGTATGGTGACCACCAGTCTTGGACTCTGCTTATGCTTTACATCAGGCAGAGTAGAGTTATTATGGCAGGCCACACATTAGAAACAAAAAAAGGGAAACTTGACATAAAACTGTACTCCAACTTGTCTGGCTAGGCTATAATAGTAGGCTAAAATCACATTTCTAAGGAGAGGTCTAAGCAGTGTTGTTGCTGTTGATAAATTTGTTGATGATATGGATTGATCTCAGCTACAAATGAAAAACTGGAGTCCCAAATGTAAATTGTTGATGATTGTCGAGATTTTAAACCTAAAGCATCCTCTAAAGTAGGTATGTGTTGCCAATTTAGAAACTTCTTTCGTTGAAGGTAGATGATTCCATACTTCCACACTAAAACTAGACATTCGAAAGTAACTCTCGCTGTATGTTACTTTTTCAACGCTAAAGCGCTGCATCGATTTGATTATTTGTCATGGAATGGAGATACTTTGATTCTTGAGGTATGACATAGGCTACTCTTAACCGCGATTATTTATATAAACGGCGACGGAACCATGGGCAAAAAGTAGTAACATAATATATTGGTATTCTGTTTTCTATACATATTTCTGATATTTGAAAACTCAATCCAGAAGTGTGTTGGACACATATTCTCTTTTAACGCAGTAACTTTAATAACCAAAATTAAATTAGATGCAGGTGGCGCAGGCACTGACCAATGCGTACATGGTTAATGGATTTCAAGTTTCAACCTCATCATTGCTTCCGCTGATTAAAGATTAAGTCTTTACACTCTTCACCAGATGATTTATGAGAAAATACTGCAAAATTTAACTACCTACATAATAGCTTTTTACTAGTTTTTCTTTAACAAAAAATTTTTTGTATAGGTAAACATTTCATACAACAAATTTTATAATAAAAATTTCGTATATTTCTTGTTAATAGTCGATACATCACTAGTATTACATTCATATGCATATATCGAACTGAAACTGATTTTAAGTTTTGAGTGAACTGTTTAGTGTGATTTTTAAAACATAACAGATTGCGTTCACTATTCCTGGTTTACCAATTCCTTGAAACTTCTTACTGAGATCTTTATAATTTCTGTTCATGAACTTGACTTGGTAGGAATTAATTGAGCTACCGAAACACATTAAAGTTTAGAAAATGTATTGGCTTGAAATGATGATTTACGATACCGGTGTACTTTGCATGATTAAAATGTAAAGATGTACTTGATGATACTTAGAGTTAGAATAATAAAGAACGGTGGAAATCCTCTGTTGTTTGTAGCACAAAGAATTGGGAGAAATATTGACATCCATCTCTCCTTCTCATTATCAATCAAAAGGAACAAGCATTAAGGGTGTTTTAGATTTCGATGGGTTTCCTTATTTTTGTAGTTTCGTTCACGCTGACAGGTATATATATTCTATACCTACATTTCATTTGATTTGAACTTAACTAACACTACGAGGATACGAAGATGGATCTGTCTACTAAAGTTGACAAGATTCCAAGTGGTAAATTTTCTAACATAAAATAGATAGCCTGTTTTTTTATGGAATAGGGGGCAAACGAGCAGACGTATCGCCTGATGGTAAGCGTTTACCGCCGCCCATGGACACCCGCAACACCAGAGGCGTCACAATTGCGTTGCCTGCCTTTGGAGGATGGGGTTTCACACCCGTTTTCTGTGAGGCCGTGGTATCATTCCGGTCGAGCCGGCCTATGCATGCCGAAGCGTGGCTCTTCCACAATAAAAATTATGTTATATCTGAGTCAGCGATGCCGTCCATATTTCCTCAATCTTCCTGTTGTTCTTTATCTTATACTAAGATAAAAGTAAAAAAAAATATAAAATATAAAAAATCAGGAACCGCGGGTCCGATTTGAAAAATTCTTTCAGTGTTAGATAGCCCATTTATCGAGGCTATAGCCTATATATCATCACGCTAAGGCCAATAGGAGCGGAGCACCAATGAACAATGTTCCAAAAACGGGTGAAAATTTTCACGCTACGGGCAATAAAAGACCCAAACGAGGTTGCGTGGGTCAGCTTTTTTTTTTTATATTTGAACTGCCAAAATGACTGTGCCCTGCCTGATGGAAAGCAAAAGCAGAATCCAAGAGATCTAGGTAATAAATAAGGGTAATGTCATAACAATGACATCAATAGCTTTTAACAGTTCACTGCTGGACTTAGGTCTATTCTTGAGGATTAACAATAAGGTTTTAGCCTACAATACCACGCTGGCCACTTGAAAGGTTTGTATCAAGTATTCGTTCTCTTTGCAGCGCTGTAGCTTCCTCCCTGTCCCTAGTCGGATACCCACGGGATGAATAGGGGTGATGATATTCTTAATTCGTCAAGACACGGACAAGGATAATAATAATAGATGTCCACTATTTCTAAATAATTTAAAGATGAACCGTACACATCAGTTACAGGCGCGGTTCCAAGGGGGGGGTCACAGGGGACACGACCCCCCCCAAAATCGTACACATGTAAATTTTTTTAACCTTTTTTTTCTCCTTACTTTCCATAATTGTTCAATCGACTTAAGAAATCATAGGATAAGAATTGTTTAACACCTATAAATTAAAAAATTAACATAATATGGATAACAAATCTTTACCCTCCAAGACTGTCGTGATTCAGGTTTGCTCTACCATAAAGACTCAGATGACACTACTAGTCTGGACCAGAGTTTCTAGGAAGAGTGCCAGACAGACACGCTCTTTCCAAGGACTATCTCCCAATCCCTCCGACGCAATTGGACCGGCAACTCTAGTCCGACGTATGTGAGGCATTGGAAGGAGAGCTGGATCGTGCCGTATGGAGACTGGCTTCCCGCAACACCGCTCCTGGACCTGATGGTATTCCAGGTCGGTGCTGGGAGACAAACTGAGCCAAACTGGGCCTCGGTATCTCCCCCCTCGACTGAAAAGAAGCGAGACTGCTGCTCCTCAAAAAGTAAGGTGCAGATGCTATCTTTGCGTTTCAACTTGCCTGAACGAAACGGGGAACTCTTTGAAAGACTTATCTCTGACCGTATCAGCGGGCACCTGTGATCAGGAGGGTCGTGTTGACAGTTAAGCTTGATATCGTTAACGCTTTCAGCATTCCCTTGCGCGCTATCAGGGCGGCCCTTGAATATCACCGTCATAGAGGCCTATCTGCGCGATAAGGCAGTGAAGTTTGTCGATCTGAACGGGGTGGCAAATCGAAGGGAGGTGTGTTGTGGGGTTCCCCAGGGCTCTGTATTGGTCCCATTGTTATGGAACCTCGCATAAGATGCGGGCCTTCGCAATAGTCTGCCTCTGGCCTCAGTGTTGCCTGCTATGTAGATGATACAATAATACAGGCTAGAGAGTAACGCTTCGGGGAGGTGCTTCTGCTCGCCGAGGAGCTTGTGTTCTGCATAAGACTTGTGAGTTAAGCCTAAAGGTGGCGCCTCCATGGCTTATATACGTGACAAGAACCATCCAGCTCATGCCTGCTGGATGACATTGACAGCCAGGTCAGTACATAAAATACCTAGGCCTCATCCTGGGCAGTCGGTAGAGCTTCGAAGAGCATTTCGGGCGGCTAGTAAACCCCGAGTACGAGTGGTAGCAGGGGCGCCACATCGTCTGCTACTCGCCCAGGTTTGAGCCAGCCAACACGCTATCGAAGCCGTTCTGACGAGCTTCGAAGCTTCGATAAAGATAACTGACTGTGTCACCTACCGACTCACTCAGATGCTCACCGGGTACGGTTGCTTCGGTGAATATCTGAACAGAATCGGACGTGTGGTTACGGCACAATGCCATCACTGCGGACAGATCGGATGAAACCTGTCACCAGCATTGATCGCGGCAATACTGGCAAGTAGTGAGACGTAGTGACTCCTTCACTGAGACGTTATGCTCCAGAAGGAGTCCGCAAAGCGTGATCGGGAAAGGGCCGATCCCGCTTGAAAGAGGGGATGAAGAGGGCGCGGTAGAAGCCGCTAGCTCCCCAATCGTCGGTTCAGGCCACATCCAGGGGAAATCTGCCCCCCTAGCCAAGTTGCAAGCGTTCTTCTTTCTGCAATCGTTAACGCCTTCATTCTCGTGTGTCATTGGCTAATCTTAGACAAAGTATTAGCCAATGACACAAGAGAATTTAAGCGTTAACAATTGCAGAACAAAGAACGCTTGCAACTTGGCTAGGGGGGCTGGTCACTACAAACGACCCGAGAGCGGTGACACCTCGGTGCGGCCAGGGGATGTCGTCTAAGGCAGGTCGGTGTTCCGACTCTTACTGTGTAGAGCTATGAGAGGTTCAAAAGCGACCTGCCACGGGGGTGAATCTAATTACCCTGGGATGTACCTGCAGTGCAGTGAGTACTCCAGATGCCGTTGATGCGTTTCTGGAGCTCCTCTTGACAGCCGAGTTCGGCCGCCGCGAGGTTTAGAGGATAGACTGATTTGTCCGGAGTCCCACACAAACCCTTCGTGTGTCCCCCCCCCACGGAGATAGGTCCTCTAAGTATTCATTAAGAGATTGTCCCAGACGTCTCAAATATTCAACTATTGTCATCTCAATAGACTTACTAATAAAAACAATACATACCGATTTGTTTCTAATGTGTGCAATAAAATTAAATATTGTGCAATAAAGTCTAATTTACTCGACTTAAATTAATTATTAGTGACCCCCACCAAAATTTCAGGCTGGAACCGCCCCTGATCAGTTAGCAGAATAGGTTTATCCGGAATTTAAACCTAAACGAACAGGTCTAATAACTTTTATTCTATGTACATGTGTGATTGGTCCATTTCGATAACTACAATTAATTACTCCTTTGTCTGCGTAAAGATTATATATTTGACCTGTGGAAATCGAACCCACTAGTCACTAGGTCAATATAAGATGCTGCTAGCATTAGTGTTATAGGTAATCTTAGCGGTTAACTATTTATTACAATAGCAAGTCTACCCTAGTTACAGGCGACAGCCGATTTATGAAAATGAGTCCGTTGCTACGAGTAGTATAACTTTCAAGAGTAGCTTTGATTCCAGTAGAAATCCAGAAGAATGACTGCACGGTTGGCCTAGTGGTTTCAGTGGTCGCCACGCCGCTTGCTACTGCGCCAAGAAGTGTTGAGGGTTCAAATCCCACGCGGTACAACACTTTGTGTAATCCAAATTGTTGTCCTGAGTCTGGCTGTACTTTGTGTCCGTTTCATGTATGTTTGTTAAGTCCACGCGACACAGGATATTTATTCCTAATGCGGGAGTTGTGTTTAAGAAAAGAATCAAAGAATCAATCTCTCTCATCAAATAAATTTCAAGCTTGTTTAGTAAACTGCATAAATACTTAGTTTTAATTTCCACTTAAACACAGGCGACCATAACATGTATTACACGTTTGGAAAATATAATGTTATGGGGTTTGTGTATCAAACTCATAGCGATATATGTAGGTTGAGTGTTTCAGTTATATCCAAATAAAAGTCAAGTTTCTTCAACAGTAAATATTTATTATAAAAATTGCTTTTATAGCCACATTTCTGTTTCTATAATATATATAATATTTATGTTCATTCTTTGTGCCATTGTTTCACAAAATTATTCCTGTTCTTGTATTTTCGATACACAACGGCTTAAACAATAATATATTACAATTATATATCTTACATTAGACAAATCGAGAAACGATTTTGAGAAACTCCAACATAATAAGGAACGATTTAACAATTCGATGTGCAATATGAGCTCCTTCAAAATGGTTTTCTCAATTTACTAACGAGAGTATTTCTTCTAAAATATATTCACAATAGTTTCAATAAAAATCCTGTCATTTTTGGTAACCAATGGCAATGAAAAATATTGAGGAAAATACACTTACTTATACAAATGTAATAGTAAAGTTACGTATGAAATTGTTGCGAAGCTTCTTGGAAGCACTCGCAACAGAGTTGAGACCGTGCGAGACGGTGCGATGAGGACCGTCGTCAATTACTGCTGGGGGCACAAGCCACGTGTGCGGTCACTCCAGTCCAACTCGCACAACCTCTTGGCCGCAACACAAACCATAACAGGTCAGAAGTGTTCAATAACAACCCATAGTACGAGCCACGATTTACCAAAAGCGATCATAGTAAGCCGAGTTTAGCGAGAAATTAGCTTACGCAATAAACGCCTTTTAGTTCGTTGGTCAAGAAAGTTCCACAAATAGTAGTACTAATGGACGTTTATTTTATGATGATATCCATGATCGCTTGGTTAGTTCGTAACAATTATAACTCGCACTATGTACAGAATAGGCCTACTATTTACTTTAGTACAAAATTTCACAATCAAATTACATATTTTATATCTGTTGCACCAACAGCAAAAGCATTATACCGGTCTATTTCAAGAAAATGACAGGATAAAAAGATTTTCTGTACCTACACCATACTGCAAGCATTTTAAAGTGTCGTCTTCGCGTCGCACACGTACAAATACATCATAATTTATAAGTTTGACAGAAAGTTGGACTAATCTTAACCTATGTTAAGTACTTTCGATATATTCGTATGTGGGCGATAGGAACACGTTACATGATTCAAAAATGTTAGTACAAATATAGAGTAAAATGTAGGTAATAGGTAGGTACAATTGAAACAGGGCAATTTGCCGGAGAGTAGCTAACTTACTTAAGTAAACCATCACAACCAACCATACGGACATCATCAACAGAACATCTACGAAATTATAACCCATAAAATAAAATAGATTGAGCTGATTATTCATTTACTCAGTGCATCACTTATGAGTTTAGAACCCAAAATTATAACTAAAGGTTGTTCATGTATATTGGTCTGTACTGGCGATAAAATTTTTGTGACATCTTATTTATATTATAATGCATTAATATGTAACTTGTAAATCTGTACTTGTTGAGTTATTGGACAGAATAAGAGGTCGTTTATACAAGAGGGCGGCGGCACCAAGCCGTGCGGTGTGAGCTGCTACCCGACAATCGACATCAATAAAATTATTACTTTACATAATATATTTACAACGGCCGCGTATCACCACGCCATAATGCCCATTTCCGTATATAATATGTACACTAAATTTAAGAACATAGTTTTCTCTCATTAGCTACCGAATCACAATTCACATAATTGAGTAATTGACAACGGTGGACAAACATGAGCCGGAGCACAAATGCATCTTAATATTGAAATTTGTACTTTGCTATATTAGAAGTCGTGCTAGGTATGTTTGGTCCATGCAGTCACAATACCGTGGTTCGCGCGGAACCCCGCTTCCCACGAGAACTGTTCGACAACCCTTCACATGTAGCCTTAAGTACAGAAATTATTGACTCAAATTATAAGGGGGAACTCAGTCGACAGGGACGTTTTTGGGTAACAGTCGATCACAGTTCCTCGTTGAGGTCAGACAGTGTTTAAACACTTGCGAGTTCGCGCTACAACCCGATGTTACCAATGAGAGAACGTATCAAAGTGCGCCATAACATCTCGCTATATGTTTTTGTTTCGGCGAATTGTTCGTACCTGTCTCTGTTTAGGAACGACGGGTTGTGCGACATGATTTGCTATTGTTATAATTTATCAACCAATTCGCTATCTCAAATCTCAATGCATTTTTATGAGTCCATCAACAACTACATTTTGTTTATGGGAAACCTTATCTGAATATTTTCGGATGCCTTCTAACAAATACATGCTCCGGGATAAAACCAGGAGCCCGTTTCAAATAAATTAAATATTGTTCTAAATATGTTTAATTACGTATTAGGAACTGCAGTTCACTGTTAGTTTTAGTAAAATAAACTATTCGATGAGACAGATTACAGTTATTTCGATTTACGCCTAAATAAAAAATCTTAGACTATTTAAAGATATAGTGTCATTAGAAAGCACCCGAATCAATGGACAGAACTCTTCAATTCCAAATTATGGATGATTTAAGTACCTACAGCCACGGATCAGTCATGTGTTACAAATTCCAATTATTCAAATGCACGATTCCTGTAATCATGAAACTTTCATAGTCACAGCTGGTAAGGCTTATTTAATTGACATCCTGTTACGAGTGGTGCCACACTCACACTGGCGTGTGCCGTGTGGTGGATGTGGAACTAATGAAAGTTCATCAGTTACGTTAAGTACTAAGGTACTAGGTATTTGTTCGTCATTGTTCACATTTACCATCGTATTGCAGTAGCTTTACCAATAGCCGTGCGCATATCAAAACGGCACATGTCCACACATTATTACTATATGACATACTTGAAAAATTCTCCTTCGTTACTGCGCGCTCCACAGTTCAACAGACGCAATTAAATTAACCAAAATGATGGCCAGGTGGGGCCTTGACTTATGGTGGACGTGTAGCGCACGTATCGAACGAGACTTCTGTCCGTTATCATAACCCAAAACAAAAGTAAAGTAATGCTCGTTGTTCAGATACATTTCAATGAAAATATCAAGACAGAAATAATTTCAAATTGTCACTTTTCTTCTTCTGGTCAACGAAATAAATATAGTTATATTTACCTAATTAATTACATAATAATTTCAACAAAATTTCAAACACCTGAGTTTTAATTTAAACCATAAAACGTCATTAGCTAAGTCTCTTTCATTCGGTTTGGAATTCACTTAAAGAAAATAAAACTATCAAAAATAACTCGGCTCGCATTTAAGTCCTGCGTCACGTCCGAAGCTAGCACCTTCCCTTTAGCAATTACATAATACTAACTACTGACTGCGTGTTTGCGTCGCGTCGCCCCCTCGGCCGAGCGGCGCGGCGGGCGCGCTGGCGCTGAGCGGGAGCGGCAGCGGCGGCGGCGCGGCGCCTCCGACTAGAAGTGCCGCGGGGGCTGGGCGCGAGGCCGCCCTATCACAGGCTCAGTGCGGCGCGGGCGACTCCTGCCCGCGCGCACTGCACTAACTCGTGGGCACTAGCAGCCGCACGAAACTGTCCTCGCTCCAGCCCCAATCGTCGGGCCACGTATCCTCAGGGGGGTCTAGCGCTGACCGCGACGAAAGGCTGAGCACTGAACCCCAGTCGATGGTGCGCTGCTCCTCGTCGCCATAGCCAGAATCTCGATCGGGCGGCGGCGGCGTAGGGAAGGGCGTCGCGCGACCTGCAGCTGGGTCCCTGGATCCCAGGAGTTCGCAGCGCGCCACGCCGCCGGCCACACACGCCGGCTCGAAGGGTGCTTCCTCCGCGTTCTCACGTTCCATCTCTCGCTCGATCCCTCGTAGCGTATTACACACGAGCACCGATCGCCTTAATGAAGGGTCCGCCGTCTGACGTAATCTTGCAAGTTTGAGCGCACACAGATTCATCATCTTAAATCGTCTCTCGCGGTAGCATCGTCGCGAGGCGCAGCGACCGGCCGCACGGCCGTCGCAGCAGGCGCGTGCCGCAGCACCGCCCAGCTCCAAGTAGGACTTTCCGTTTTCGGCACGAATGGTGTCGTGCGCGCCGCACCAGCCTCCGCACCAGCGACGACGACACGCGCGCCTTTCTTCTTCCTCACTACGCCAGCAGTCACCGCCACCAGCGCCTGCTGCTACGGCTTCTAGCCTCGCTATTGAGTCTTCCCACCGTGCGACCTTGCCGCCGCCCTCACACGGGGAGCCGGCGCGCCGCTTGGCGCCGCACCCGCCACCCGAGCCCTGCAAAACCAGACACACATCGTTTATGACACAAATCTAATGTGTATTAATACTAAGTCAACATTTAGATTAAAAAGTGTTTTTGTACCAGTACAAACATTGCAATCATTCACAATGACATTGACGTTTATATTGTCTACGTCCCAATCAAAAAGTTACTTTATAAAATCGAAAAAATGGCAGAGTAATAAATAAATGTTACTCGAAATTTAGTCAATGCACGGCGATAATAATGCACACACTCTGATACCGTACATAGATGTATATCAATTATAAGAAGGAGAAGACAGTGTATAATAGAGTGTGGGCAGGCAATAACAGTGGACGGTGGGAGCCACCGTTCTCTCAATATCACGTCATGTACCGTAACTATACAGCGAACTAGCTCCATAGAAATTTATACAAATTTTAGCTTTAGGAGTTCTCTAAATTTCTTGTTGTTAGTATTCGTTTTTATCCTCTGTATATTATTGTGTCCGTGTTGATTTGCCTATTAATAACAAAGTCGACACAATTTAATAATATTTCATATTGTTTTCGTAGTTTATTGATTGATATTTTTGTCTTGCAAACAAACGGACACAGTATCCAAAATAATCGGTATCAAGCCAACGTGCCATACGGGTGGCGTATAAAAGTACCTGATGGGGAGCTCTGAGCTCTGCTATTGTGCACGCTCCGACCCTACTCAGTTTTTTTTAGCGACAATACGCTCCGGGAGCGCAGCCCTAAGGGCCGGGTAACGGGGAGCGCTCAGGTAAAGGGCTCTGAGAACTACGCACCCGCCGGATTTAAAATTTTAAACTGCCCTTCTGTCGTCCTACATTCTTTTCATAGCTGAAAGTTACTCTATATGATCGTTCCGAGATATCTCACAACGATAGACCAATTAAGAAATCTACACGCTATGCGTTACAGGTGGTATTTTATACATGTTGTTACTTTGAACTTGAATAACTAGCTACGACGATGGCAGCTGCAGCCGGACTCTTAGTACATATAAATGACGGACGAGCAAGCGTCGAGTGCGCGTTGACTTTTACCACAGTTATATATTTCATGGCATTACCATCGCCTTGGGTATACATCGCTGGTTGAATTAGTTGTTGTGCGTCGATCTGCAATACATAGGGCCAACGAACACCAACCGAGCGATGCATACGTTGTAGAAAAAAATAAAATGATAACTGGCAAAGTCCAGCAGGCGGCAGATGCCAATACACCTGCCGCTACAATTAGTTGGGACACGCGTATTCGCGAACCTGCCTAGACACGTTATCGTTAATACCTCCTATCACTATAATAGAAATACTACAGGACCTTATTAAGGGGAAATTATTTAAGTAGTAATTTTCCTAATTGCTTTACGTTTGTAGATACAGTCTAGAGAATCAATCTTGAGAATAGTAAGTAACAATGTAGGTACCTAATGATGTATTATACACATTTTAAGAATAGATTTTTGATATACTCGTGTGCAGTGAGTATTTAATAAGGATGTAACATAAAATCTGTTATCAAATTAAATATTTATCAATTTAATAAAAGGCAACAAATATTTTAATTCATAAAATAAAGTTGGACCAAGTAGAGCCGAGAGAGTAGAATAAATATAGGAATGTTCTAAATATGATATTATGCCTTATAGATGTAGAGATGTGTTTAAAAGACTAGTTAAGATTTTTACATTTATGCAATTAACAAAGAGCTCAATTTAAAGTCTAAAGCTAGGCACCATTATAGATAAGTTTTGAAATGATAAAAAGCAATCATTAAATTGGTGAGAAAAGAAACATTCCTATCTATAGTAGATTACTTATTAAACTTTATTTAAATCCACGCGAGTGTAGAAAAAAATGAACGTATAAAAGCTAACAACGCATGATCGGTTAGTAAGTAGGTTGCAGGCGCTAGTTGTCAGTATTGCGAGTGGCGAACCGTGGTCCGTCGCCATCATGCCGTTGCGTTGACTCAGCGACCACTCATCGCAACGCTGCAAATAATCACTTTGCGTCACCTCTTTTATCGCTCTGAGGAAAACGTGCCACCTCACTCTACTCTGCGATTATTGCAAGCCTTCCATTCTACATCTAACGTTCATTATAAGAAAATCATAAACGAGACAGGTTTTCAATATGCAGAAATACCTAGATAATATCTAGCGTGAGGCAGTAACACGCGGCGTCCGAGAGCGTAATATGTATGTAGCGGTGTCGTCGCCAGCGCTGGCGCTCATGAAAATAAATTTAGTAAATGACGTTCGCGCGGCGCGTTGCCGCTCTGTGCCTCTGGAACGCGGCTGCGCGACGTTGCCGTTCCGACCGCTCTTTCTAATCTTGTCGTAAAGTTCTTTTTCTGATGCGCAGCGCGTCGCTCGTTCTCTCCGCTCGAAACTTGGAAACGTCAGACGTTTATTTTATCGCTAGCCTCGGATATGCGGCATTTTATAACCGTACCGCTATAGCTGAAGCGAGGAGTTAGTGCTTATTCAAAATAACAACCATAAAGAATCCTAGTGTATGCGTTAAGAAGTCATACTCGTCGGAGCGATGCTATTATGGCGCCTCTCGCTCGTGGAGGTAGGAAAAGTTCGGTCGGCGACGAGGCGAGTCGAACGGAGACTTTCTATGGCATTGTGGAGTCCAAATAGACGCCGGCACGGCAACGGCATTGCCTCACAGCGCGGTAGAGCCATGTCGAGCGGCGCGGGTCGGCGGGGGGTTGCGGGGCGAGGAGGACGAGGGCGGACGGTTGTGTGCGCCGTGCACGCGCACACAGGCGCGCACGTAATAACATCGCGTAGCGGCCGCACTCCTATCTAGCGCTACAGCTACCTACGCTTGCTGCGCGTCTACTCGCCGACAAAATTATAATTTACACCCAACTATAAAGCGGGGTGTACTGGGCCACGTTTAAGGGGTCGGCCTACCCACATGACAAAATACGACGCCGCAGTTATTATGTGACTGGAAAACATACCTAATAATCTATTTTAACTGCAAAAAATTAGTTTTGATCACTATCAAGACAATTTGGTAATATAGGTAAATGAAAAGTTACCAAAACAGTGAAAACCTACACGAAAAATGGGTACAAAGAATCAGGATCGGGGACAATTATAATATACAATTCGCTTCATAGAACTATTTCAGCGTATCTATTTTTGTTTCCATGGCACTTCGGACACTGGCGGGTATCACCAACTTCGTGTTAGTGTAGAATACATCGATGGTTGTATAAATAATTCTGATTGTTTACGACGCCACGGTCATAACACTGTAGTAATTTTTTATTTCATTTTTAGCCGCCCATTCATGAAACAAAACGAAGAGGCTGCACTATCGGAGTGTTTGAATGACCGATTAAATCATTAACGTTCCTTTTCAGTACAATAGTACACGTGACCGCCATAGAGGCACTTAATTTCATTCATATTAGAAGGGGTTTGTGAACCTGTTTGTTGCACTTGAGATAAGAGATAGCAAATACCTGACGTGTTTATTTACTTTTCCGTGTTCATGTAGTGCTGGAATTTACCAACGCTTAACTTCCTAAAAAGTACAACACGATAATGAACGCAAAAATAATATTATGCTTAGTTGTGAAATATTAGATGTTTATTTTTCTTTCCCATGTCTGCCTCCAAACTAGTGTACAAGAGTATTTGACAACTTGCTCGGAGACAATGAATTGTCGAAATGATAGAGGCTAAGCGACGAACGAGCTCGGCGAGAATACAGCCGAGGCTTCGACGTGCCACAACTGCAACCAGGGCTGTCCGACGGTCGGCACACCTGCCGAAACTTTATCATCACGCGTTAATAATATTCAACATCACAAACCGAGGACTTGTTTTCGTTTTTATATTCCCCGTTTGTTACGTTCAAATGGGATAACATAGAGAGAATATACTGCTGTTTTTACTGTGCGAATAAACTTGAACGGCGATGAGAGGAGCGGCATGATAAAAATAAAATATTATAGAGAATATGGTCGTGCAAAGTGAGCGCTCGGCGCGGGCAGCCCTGGCGCACGCACATTTCCGTGAGCGGAGAGCGGCGAGGCCGCGCGCGCTTGTGTGCGTGGCCGGGGTGTGCGCATTGGGCGCGCGCATGTGTGCGCCGACCAGTCCCACATCCTGTTTGGTGGGCCGTCGCTCGCGCAGCTTCGTGCCGTGCTTCTGTCGAGCTTTTTATTTCACGCCTCTGGCTACTGCTCACCCGCGTACCATTGATTTTAACAGTGGTTGTGTAATCCAATTTTTTGCTAAACACTACCGTACCCATTCCAATGACTTTCATGTTATGATTTACTGAGTTTAAAAACTGGTGTTAGTTTATGTATGCATGTAAGCAGCACGTATTCGTCTTCTTTGAAATACCAATTTCTATCCGTCTATATTAGACTTATCAGTAGTAGGCTTCAAAAAAAGGAGGAGGTTTCTCAATTCGACCGTATATTTTAAAAATTACTAATGTCTGTCACAAATCCACTTATTTCCATATTCGATATCCAGTTGCAGCAAATAACGGGCAAGTAATTTATAACTTTATAGCGCAGTATAAAAAATCGGAAGGGGAGTCTCGTTTAGTTCAAGAGATTTATGGAATAAGATGGTTAAATAGTGAATTACAGTTACGAAGTGGGAATGAGGGAAATTATACTATTCTAGAATTTAGGATATGCGGAAAATGCAATTATATTATGTAATTATTACATATAATGACTTAATAGAAGCTACCAAAGATACAGATATACAACTTAAACCATTTCTTATCTAACGAAACTCCTTAAGTTTTTACAAGTGCTGGCGCAACTTCCGCACAAAACCAGATTTGTAAATTTAAGTTAGGAATATTTTATACATTTCATGGTCTTCGTACTATTTTCAACCAGGTTTTAAGAATTGATCAGATTCATGATAACCTGTTAAGTAGAAGAACTGGTATCTTACACGTTTTAGTTGAGAATTCATACGAACGTTTGAATAAAGATAAAAAACGCTTGATATAGTTTGAGCATCGAATTTTATTCCAGATACCGTTTTATCCCTGTATTTATATTTAACACCAGCTTGCCTTTACTTATTGCACTGTTATTCACCCAATAAAAATAAGTGTTTTGTTTGAGATTATGTATAAAAATACATTTTCTAGACAAATTTTTCAGTAACTTCAGTGAAATTTCACATCATCTCACGTCTCACATTGTTAGAGATGTTCATAAATGTTTTATTTCGTACCCAAAATTAGAGTTACTAACTTTATAAATTTACTCATAAAATTGATAATCAACAAAAACGAAATCATTTGAAGAAAGATCCTTCTTTTGAAATCTAAATGATGTCCAATGTTCGATTTGAAATAAAATAGCAACAAAACAATTTAGATGATATTTTGATATAAGCGCTATTGTCCGTCAACTTGAATGGGCTCAACAAAAAGCTCCTAATCTATGCACATACCGTTATGCAAGTGTCAATAGAGTCAATCACAAGGTGACGACGAAAAAAAAGACTAACAACAGTTGAAAAGCAAACAAAAGGAATCCCTCAGGAATGCGATCCCGGTTAAAAAGAGGGAATTCCCGAAACGCATTGTTTACAATGAGCAGGCGTGCGAGTCGACGCATTATGCGTTTATTATGATGAGCGTGGCTGATGGCGCGACCACTCGATGCAATGAAAGGGAAAATTTGTAGTTTTTGTCGGTAGAGCGCGAGATGACGCACGCTTCCCCGAAGGCAGTCGCTGGTTAAATGATCGGAATGTCGGCCGGAGATGTTTCCTTCTGAGAACATAAGGTATACACGCTGAGTCTATCGAGCCTGCACTGTGCGCTTCGTCTAACTGTTCTGTACTATGTATGACCCATTAGTGCGGTATAGTACCTTCAACACTTCCCACACGTAGGTACTATAAGATTTTCATCCTTTTTGTCAGATTACTATCTATAGAAGCGTAACTTTATTGTCTTTAACCATAATCATACATACCTACATCACAGCACTTATAGTAAAGTGGGTCGGCAGAGATATTTATTGATGTAAAGTCACTATCGGTGAGCAAAATGAAAAGTGCAATTGACGTAGGTAAAGTGATTATGTGGTTGCAAGACACGTGAACCGGTTCAAGACACTTAAATAAGTTTATCACTGACATTGTTAGACACCGGTGTAAATACTGCATGCCGGTATAAATCTTGCTTATTCGCAGGGGTGGAGTGATATCGCGCGTTTAAGATAATAAATCAGGTGGCGGCGGCGCACGCGGGCTGATAATGACGTCACTGGCCCGTATCTCGGAGAATCCCCGGAAGAGAGCGAATAAAATAAAAATGTCACGTAGCGATCAGCTGTTGGGCGGCGAGCGAGCGTGACGGGCGGGCCCGCGCCTCACGCCGCAACGATACGCATAACGACACCGCAATAAAACTTATTTTTATGTTTTTCGCTCACAATGGCCGCGCGAAGGTCGAGCTATCTAAATGGGTCAATACACTCTGCGTAGTACGAGCGGTGAACACGTGCTCCCGCGTTTGTAAATAGCGAGATATCGGCCGATTGTTGCAGTGATTAATGGGGGCGCGTAATGACTCGGCGCCGGGCCACCGCCGCCGCCTCGCCGGCCGCGCCGCTCGCTAATATGCTCATTCATCGCTTCGACACTATTATTATTTGCTGTTCGGAGATGGTTTTGTTGCGACAATCGATGCGACGACATTAGGGCGGTCAATGTCAAGGCTGCACTTGCTATGCGCCGCCCGACGCCCGTGCTCAATGCTAATTGTCTACGAGTTGAGGCGACCCCGTTATGTCAATTTACAGAGCTAAATTGTTACTAGGTCTTGTGCATTAACTATACATGGACATATTGTATGTGTTTTCTACCTAGATGACAACCTGTTTAATTGCAAGCTCTTGTAACTACTTTAACTTTTAGCCCCATATGAATTCGTTATGAAGATTATATGATTTCTCATCAAATACATATCTATCATAAAATATTTATTGGGGATACCTATGACCAACATTTTTATTATAGCCCTGTTCAAATCACAGAACGCCTTAACTGGTTAGTACAAAAAGTTTGCGTAGGAACTATGCTGCGTTTTAAAGGAATTTTCTTTCGCCGATATTGAAGTTACAGGAATTCGGCCTTGAAAAGGCTCTTACAAGATCTATATGTGTCTACTCGACGTACAAACGTCTTTTAGAACGGTGTATCATAGTGCGCTTTTCCATAGAATAAACACACAAACTACGAACATTCAGCGGCCTACAAAATTATTCTGATGCAACTAACAATAACTTTGCTATTGTGTGTGTGGTAAGTAAATATAAACAATAAGAAGACAGGTGTAAAAGCTGCACCAGATAAATGTATGCAGTGTCATCGACAAGCGGGCGATAAGGGCGAGGTCACGGTTATCAATGGAGACATCTCCATACGCGCACGTGGCGGCCGGCCACGACATCTCGCGCCCATTCACTATGAAGACGCCCCCGTCCTCCGCGACTGCGGCCCGCGCCTTCCCGCACTCCCCCTCACCCCCCTTACCCTCCGCGGTGCATCCATGCAACAAGTTAAGGCTAAGGTTTTGTCTTATAAGAATTACCGGAAGACATTGTGGTGTCCCCTAGTACTGGCTTACTCAACATTCATGCTCTTTTTTAAATAAGCATGTACACAAAGTTAACTTTTCGAATTTACATCTACTGTAACCTGTATATTTCAAAATAATTCATCTTGCAAAGCAATACTACTTTCTGTTTCATTTATCTAACTTATTCTTCTGCTCTATATTTAGCAAAACTTGTAAAATGAGGTTCATTATAGGTACCTAAAACAACTTTAATTATGTATATACAAATAAAATCCGTGCCTTTATACATAGATAACGCAATTCAAATAAAGTTCTTGTAAAACATAGCGGTTCAAACACATTTTCCAGCTACGTGATTCCCAATTAAATATGGATGTGATTGAAAAACGCGTGTCCGGTAACGAGCGTGTACATAATTGTTGGGCGGCGGGGCAGGCCCGGAGTGACCCAGTTGCCGTTGCCTGGCGACCCGGGGCTGGTCCACCTCTCTCCCGTCCCACTTACCGAGCGCCTCACGCCACCCCCGCACTAAATAACCTGCCCGAAACCGACACCTTAGCAAAGGTCGTTCAACCGTCACAAAGGCATTTGCTCTCGCGATTTTTAACCTCTACATATATGCACTTTTGACATCTGCATTCCCCTAAACAGTTTAGAAAACAATCTAGACAGCAAAAAGTTATTGATAATTCATTATACACCCACTGCACAGATTTTTTTTACTGGCATTTCATTTGAATTGAACGTTTTTCAGAGCAAATAGAGTGAAATGCACATTGCGATTCGAACTAATTAAGTAATTTGCTCTGCGTACTATTTGCGCTTATAAATATAAATTATATACCTATGTAGTTCATCCCGTCAACAATTTTAATATTGTATTTCAAGACCTAGTACTCGTTTAAAACGAATTCATCAAATGTTTCATAACTTTCATCTTATTCGAGGATCGCGTAATTTTAGTCAATTTACATAAATCCCTCAAATTGGTATCTCAAGTCTCTGAATGTACAGTCGCTGATGATGCTCACGATATCTATACAGTTGCCGTCTTACAAACTATTTCAAATCATTGTTTCTAACGATGAGTGTGTTTTTGTTAAGTCGAATAGAAAAACCTGCGAGCGAATAAACTTAATTGTTATAAGCCGAGTTTGCCGACTGCCACCCTCTCAAATCCTTGGAGGGCGAGGGGTTGGGAGTTCAGTTGTATTTCTCCGAACTTGCGCTAAATTTCACTTTCTCTGAAGACGTTGTGCGTAGACTTAACCACCCACCGCGTTCTCATCCTCACGTAAACTTTACAAAGTAGTTTCAACTTTAATAAATAGTAATACATACATTTCTATAACCGTTGATATTTACACTATCGCCCGTAATAAACATCATTAGTAATCAAGTCCGAACAATGTTTTATGAAACTTTTCCTATTCGGTTTCTTATTAAAAATGAATTCAGTTGAACATGGAACATGTATCTTCTATGAGAGCGCACTCCACCCTCTGTGAGATGTCGTTATCTTAGCGAACCCTAACCAAGTAAAACATAAAAAAACGTTAGTCAAAAAAGTCCTTCGACTCACAAAAACTCAGCCACCTCCTCGCCCTCCGAAGTTATAAAATGCTGAAGGCGAGGTGGGTGGAACGAGAAGCTTACGATCCTATCCCCTCGTCTTAAAGTCGAGAGTCGTTCGTGCAGGATGCGTACACCAGTAAACCGTCTGAAAGGCAAGCACACGAGCGTGGAAGCTTTAGCAAAATGAAAGCCGACTCGCTCTTAATTCACCAGCACATAGACACGGCGTACGGACGTCGATAGAGCTCCCTGTGCCACCCTCCGTTCGCCCGCCTCCATGCGGCGGGTATAAATAAGAGGACGGGTGGGGAGGCGAACTCGGGTTAGCAAGAGAGTGAGCGCCCTCCCTCGTAGCAATGCTAGAAGGGAGAATTAAGGGGGCTGTGGCGAAGGACGAATTAAGGAGATGAGAGAGCACAGCTCTGTAGACGAACCAACTCAGAGCGGAATTATGAGAGACCCTTGTCACTGCTAGGCCAACCACCAAGTTACTATATACTGTTCTTTTGCTTTATATTTTTCTAACATTCAGATGAAAAAATTACGTATGCAATATATTTCAAAATGAAAGGATTTCTCACGGACGAGATTTTTTTGTAGAATTTGACAAAACAACTGACTTAGGTAGACGGTTTAGTTCATTTATTTTGTTATAAAAAAGTTTGTAGGATGCGCCTCCCTCGAGCCGCCTACTAGCCGCGTGACGTCACTGCTGCGTTTTCCAAGCACGTGAGCTCCTTCGTCACATAAATTACAAACTATATCCCACAGGAGTTAAGGTTTGTTTTCGACGAAATTGCTGGTGCTCCTTTGTCTTGTTGGTTTGGCGCAGAGGAAAATGTTCTCTATATGTACAATGCAAGGTTCAATTTAGTCGAGTCCTGTCATAATGATCTTTGGAAGAGGGTGGGTATAAATTTTCCATGGGGGCAGACGGGGCGACGTCGCGCGAGGGCGCCGCTGAGTCACGACGGCGGCGGCGGTGCCGGCGTCGGCGGGGCACGACGCGGGCGGGTCGGCGGGAGCGGACGAGGGAGCGAACATATTGTAAGTATCTACCGCTCACATGTCACGAAGTTTTCTCCACATCAGGAAACTTTGTTAACGTCAACGGAGCACGTGGCCTTGCCGATATTATACATAATTGCTGCACGAGTTCCCGCTCAACATGTGACAACTTTGCGCCTATAATCGACAAGGTACCTACTTCGACACGGAATAAAAAGTGAGTTACACTTATTTGCAAAATCAGTGCACTGATATTGAGTTGTAAAACTTTGCATAGTTTATTAATTTTTATGAGTCGGATTTCAAGTGACATGGTGTTAATAACGTCTAGGCTGTTAAGTGTTATTGAACTCGTTTTCTCAGACTCGTCGCTTTTTCATAAATTAATAGGAACCATATTCCTTTTGCTAGTTGATTTTTCCACCTATGTGTATTTTTATTTTCATGTGTTTAATGGACATTATAATTTTCTTTGTAGTTGTGAAATGTTTAAAGAGAAGTTGGAACATTATAATTGTAAGCCATATCTTAGTAGTCGTGCAATCGGCTGCGTTACATCGGCTCGTCACCTTGAAGCCTGATAACGTGCCTGGCGGGTGATAACAGGCGATACCGCCGACCCGACACACACAATCTTATATTCTTACTTAAACGCCATTGTATTTATATTTGTCAACTGTGATTTCATAATAAGTAGCCATAAGTTACAACCTCAATTAGATATTAAAAGAAAAGTCGTTTTATCATTTGATTTTAATGCAAAATGCGAGTTATAAATCTCGACATTAGATAACAGGGCAAACAATAATAAATACGATATAATACATGCATGGTATGTTTCCATCTAATTCACTTATCAGCAACTATGTATAAACAATTATCTATACAAATAAATAAAATTGGAGTGTCTTGTTTGTAATATTAAAATAACCGCTTTTTACTTAAAGCATATGTATGTGTAACGGTACATATATCAAAAATGTAGTTAAAATATTTTTTTTGTCTGTCTGTCCGTTTGTTCTTTCACTGGCAGGTAGCTGATGATCCAGGGAGTAACTTAGGCTACTGTTTTTAGACTAACTTTGTCCCGCGGCGTTACTCGCGATACGACTATAACCGAGAGTAACATCGCGGGGGGGTTCAGCTACTTTGACATAAAATTATAAAGCTAAAATTAAAAAAACTTTTCTCTGAGAAAAAACGTCTCTGTGTAACCTTCATATAAATGAAAGTACTTTCATCGAGATTCCTTTGAAAAATAGTTAGTTACTTTAGTTTTTCCTTCAGTTTCCACCTCGCTACATATGAGATGTGGTGCGGCAGCGCTTGAGCGAGCGCCTACAATGCTCAGCTTGAAGATCCGCTGTTGCCAATTACATTATGTACAACGAGGGAGCGAAGCGACCGAGTGGAGGGGGTGACTGACTTATATAAAACCTCCTCCCCACAACGGCTTGGAAACTCACAGGTTATAAAGCGCGGGAATGAGTTTTCCCGCGCAAACTTTATCGCGAAAGCTTGCTCGCTCAAGCTTTTTCACAAGCTTAGCCTAGTTTCATGGCATATCCCGTTTAGGTTTAATATTATTCTATTCTTTTATGTAATCTATACATCTATACAAATAAATAAAATTGGAGTGTCTGTTTGTAATATTAAAATAACCGCATTTTACTAAATATGTATGTATATACATATACCAATTTTTTAAATTTTTTGTCTGTCCGTCTGTTTGTTCCGGCTAATCTCAGGAACGGCTGGGCCGATTTCGACGGGACTTTCACTGATAGGTAGCTGATAATATAAGGAGTAACTTAGGCTACCTTTTTTAGACTAGCTTCGCCCCGCGGCGTTACCCGCGGTACGATAATAACAGCGTGTAACGCCGCGGGACTCAGCTAGTAAATAAATTAAGGTATTTATTTCACAATTTTGTAGATATAACTTATTTCCTCTAACATTGAATACAGTAGAATCTAATATGTATAAGAGTAAACAAAAGTCAGTGACGACCCTTACTGGGCACCGCGCTTGGGGAGCGCACAAAGACTATCCCGAGTTGAGTAACGAGCCCCGGCTTCGTTAGCCCATTGCCAATGCACAGATTAGGGTCCGAACTTTCTCGTTTGCTGTGATCCCTAACAAAAGATTGTTGTACGTTTTGTCATCAGGTAAATTAAAATGTGACGTATATTTTTTTGATATGATGCGTCGACTACGTCATTGTTCTGGAGTGTTGATGGGTCGATAGATCAATATTTTCGTAAGGTCAATATTGGTGTTCAGCTCGTTGTCGACGGTGGGCAGAGGCCGCAGTAGGGGTGCGTGACGGCCTCAGAAGCAGCTTGTACTACTAAAGCTGCTGTTTTGCATAAGTAATGACCGCCCCCCTCCACCCCTCCGCGCAACCTCCTGCCTCGCCCGTAGGCCTATCGATTGCGGCGGCGCGGGGCGGGCCGCATCGCCGTAATTGTCACACTGAGCGAGCTGAATTTCACTCCACCCTCGCGTTATCGACCTTACTACCCCCGCATAAAACCCACTCTCTGTCGGCAACAATTACTGATTGAATATCAAATGCGTTATAGTCTGCTCTAAGTTTGGAGGCGGCTCGTAATAGAGCCTTCGAAGAGTCTATGACAGAGCTTAATTAGACAGGCGTGCGATGGCAGCGAATGGATTTTACTTGTTTGGTATTTCAGAAGGAATTTAAGCACAAATTGTTGTGACTGAATTAAAACGCTTAAAATTACAGTAGACTATACTATGAATTGTGTCTAGCGTTAGCTGCAGAACCTTCAGTGCAGACGTGAGCAGTCAGTCAGCGAACTGTTTGCGCGATTTATTAGAATATGTAGATTACTATGTAAACAAAATGCAGTTAGGACAGATGTTCAATATCTTAAAATAATATTGTGAAGTCGGATTTTTTTTAATGCTGATCTAATGCCATTGTTTTAGTGTGTGGAGTAACTGCGAATGGGGAGAGCCCAACGACAGTGGACATACACGCAGGATAGTCGCACGCAGAAAACAATAATTCCGTGTAGTTTTGCTCGACAGAGCGTGCGACGTCGCATCGTATGTATTTATAGTCTTCGTCTAAGTGAGCTCGGGTTTTTTAGCGCACCAGCAACGACGAAAGTGTGGAGAAAGTGGCGCGTTGACGTCACTCACACACGCGCAACACACGCGTGGCTTACGCTCGGCAGCCGAAGACAACGTGACAGCCAACAAACGGCGTTCTCTGTGCTCGATACAGCGATGTCTTGCTACACGCCGACGAAGTTGCAACATCACTCTGTATGAGAAATACGACTCTGCGGCTGCCCGCCCCGATACGCAGTACCCCTTCTCAACACGTTCACTTGCTCAACCGAAATGAGTTTAAAAATACGTCCGCATTGAGCTCACATCGAAACAAAGTTGGTTAATCACCAGACTCGTCGAGTCCAAGGCTCACGAGCGTTCCCCAATCTTTTCATAATTGGATCTTATACGGGTGCTGCGTCACTGCAGCATATGCGGGCAACTATCACCAGTTTGAGGTCAGATTGTTTGTTCGACTTTGACATCCAGCGAATGCAGAATAATGCCTCATAAAATCGGGCACCTGTTTCGGTAGAAGCGCGTGGATAACAGAACAAAGGACCGGTCTCACAAACACGATTCTTTATTGCGTCCCATTGCAGTTGTCATTGTCGATTGGTTACGAGCGAAAATCGCCATTGTTAGCGGTACATGACATAACATGGCTCGTGCCCACGCGATCACAACATCTCAAAGCATAATAGTAGTGAGAAAACAAATGAAGAAAGAGTAATGATCATCGATATAAAAGAAATGAAAATGAAGCACGCGAGCGTCTGTCGTCGACGAGTTATGATTGGAACTCTATTAAATTGAGATAAAACGTGGTTCATTCATAATCAGATCACAACATCGCTACATGTAGCAGGTACTTAAGCTTATAATGATTGTAGTTTTGCGGTTAGTCGACTTAACCGTAGGACGGCTAGCCCCCGCAGCGTACGATTAATTAAATGAAGTGCAAGATGAAAAGGAAACTGAGCGCGCCAATCAGCTGATCTGTGATTGATGCGTACATCACCACACCCCGCTGCACGCACACAACCGGTTTAAGACCGTTAATATTTACAAAATACAACATTGTTTATTTACATTTCAATGGCCATTTATGGTAATGCACTCATAAGGTTGTCTTTTTTCGTCAAGTTACGATGCCACACTCATTTTCATTTATTTTGATAGTGGTACGAAAATATAGGAGTTAATAAATAAAACGCCAACGGGGCGATGCAAGTCAAACAAAACGTGTAATAAATATAAGTTGATCAGTTTTTTTCACTGCCAAAAAGAGGTATAAGTAGTGACGTCACCAGGCGAGCTCTGTGAGGGCTAGAGGAGATTAGGACGGGTGGAGTTCGTGCGGGGGCGAACCCTCGGCACACTGCTACTACTAATTGTCATAATTGTCATGTGAGTTCGAGTTCTGCTCGAACTCGAACTCACAAGGAGATAAAGTAATTCTGTGACGGTCCTTAAAAGCAACTTTTACAATACTCGTTTACATCATTGAGAACATATTGTAATAACAAAAAAATATGTTCTAACCACATCTATTCTCAATTCTTTAGGTAAAACTACCATTTAGAAGAATTTTTAGTAGAAAACTATTACATTTAGAATATCCATGTCTTTGTTATTTGTACTGTTTATTCTTTGCTCATAGTTACAACTAAAATAAATTATATATCATAATAACTAGTAAAAGCAATATGAGCAGTTTGATGAAAATACAAGTGAGATCGAAGCTTATTCGAGTTGGTAAACAAATGGTATGGGAGATCAAAGAGACGTGCTGGGGTGAGTTGGGGGTAGCCTCCCGTCGCCGCCCAATGGGGAAATATGCTGAAACACACACACTTGCGACTACATTACTGTAATTATCCAATTATTAAAAAATGTATGACTATGCATTCAGTTACACAATAAGACGTTGTTGACATTCGAGAGGCATACGGCTGATTTTTTTATTGTTTGAATTAGAACTTAAGAAAGAAAAAAATCATTTATTAAAACTATTTATTGTAAATCAAATCTTTTCGATTTCTTTGAAAAACTAGAAGAAAATTAAATAATTTATTTCATTTCAGAAATATTCGTATGTCCGTTATTTAAAATTATCGGCGTCTATGTTAATCAAAACAGTTTTTTATAAGATTTCGAATATTTCCATGGTAATATTTTAGTGTATTTATTTATTAATTGACCGTACACAATAGTATTTTTGCGGGTTTAACCCTAAATAAAAATGAGAAGATAAACAGAAGAACACGCAGAATATGGTCGTAGCTCCCATCGAAATTCCCCTCTGCGGCTGATTACGTACGCGGCACCGCAGCGGAGAGTACCAAATAAGAATGAATTTTTAATGAGCCTCCATCCCTCCCAACTGCCTCTGCCGAACAGTACGCACTTAGGAGATTAGTCCCGGGAGCATTCTACTTTACAATACTAGAATTTAAAACTAATAGCAACATACCTAAACATATTATTTATACATGTCCATTGTCAACTCCATCTTAACGTCCAATGACATGGTTTATGAATAAAGATACGAGACTCGATTTCTACTGCAACCATCTGTAACATTTCGCCATAAGAGGCATAGACTGATGTAATTGTCGATGCGTTTAACTGTTACGTTACGAGACGAGAGACAGGTAGCCTATAAAAACGAACGAGCTATAAAGCGATAAAATGATAAGACGTCGACCCCACCAAACAATAACAAAGTAAATACAGTTTTATAGTGTAAACAAAAAGAATAATAAATGCGTTACGTAGGCGGCAGATCGCGGATGGAGTTGCGAGCTACGTCAGGGCGGGAGTGGGTACGTCACGGGCGCGACGTCATGAGCGGAAGTCCGCACTAGATATATTTACTGTAGGCGTGCAGCGAACAGCCGGGACGGGTTCAATGTCGAGTCGCGACTATCTATCGGCCATCAATCAGCGACGCCGTACGGCCCGAACACCCGCTACCAAAGGACGCGACCGCGATACATTTCCTCGACTCGAACTCATCCGTTTTCACATCGCTTTAAAATAACAAAGTCGATGCTCCCTGCGATAACATCGTGCACATTCCACACATTTTGTTATTGTAGTCGTAGTAATAGTAATCCACCTGTCTTCGATTTGCAGATATGAATCGAATCGATTGTCACGGTCGGGCGGATGGTAAATTATCATTTTCATTCATAGATTGATAGATGTGTGTAATTCGATATTGGAGCGAGTCGATACAGATTGTGCGTGACCGACGGCTGTGGAGCGGTGCAGCAAGCGTCCGGGAGCAAGGCCGACGGTGTTTACAAACTTCCGTCACGACTCACGAGCACTTGTCACTCGTTTCGCCGTTCGCTCCTCGGCCAGTACACACGTGTCTACGCAAATAATAGTAAGCCCTCACAGTTGACATTGTCCCACTTCGACGTACTGCCCGCCCGTTTACAATTGAGATACAATCGCCGTCTAAACATAGTTTGGTATTATGATTTTGCGACTCGATCTAGTACCGGTATTAATAGCTGTCCTTAAAGTTTAGAGCAAAGAGCTACGATGGTATTCAAGCTATTCTCAAATTTAGAATGCATGCACCCTTGTGTAAGTTGTGCCCTACGCGGGGTGAGACCGAGGGGTGAATGCAATAGGGTGGCTAGCCCCCCTCGGGCTAGCACCCCCGGTGCACAGTAGGCGCGTAGTAACTGCAATAACGGAGCAGTGAAAGTGTCGCGGGGCGCTTCAACCGTCAATGGGTGAAGACTTACCCCTTCGTCCCTCCGTCTTGTGCACAAACTTGTAGATACCTAATAGTACGAGCTCCCAGTGACGGTCGCCGTTCACACATGTTTGTCTTGGCATAAACAATGTTGCCGTTGAAACTTTCTACAGGAGAAACTAGTACAGGCGATTATATTAAATAGGCTAGAATGTTTGGAACAGGTTAATTATTTGCAACTAACAAAATAGATTATTACATCTGAAAAATGATTGCAAAGGCTAGACATGTGCATTGTGTTAGTCTTGCACTTGAACAGTGTACCTATAATATTATGTGTCTTGTAGATCAGTGATAGATCAAGTATGTAAAATAAACGTGAGCGGACACCGGCGACAAGCAAAAACAAACAAACGAGCGGAACGAGTACGTCGGTATTATCTCGACTCATGAATGAAACGGAACGTAAATTGAAATGTATCGCGTGCCATAATCCGCGCGCATTAATCTCACTCAAACGCCGATCGTTGCGTAACAGCGAGCACAACAAACGACTCAAGTTCATTGATCCACTTAATGTCTACGCTAAATGTGTCGTTGTTGAATGTCAAACATTGTATTACATAATTATCCGCGTACGCGTAAGGTGCGCGCGCGCCTACGTCCAAACGCCAATATGGATCCGAGGGGAGCACCATCATTACTTCCGACTCGTACCGGGCGCTGATCAGCTGAAATACGTCACACTATTTATTTATGAGCTTATGATTATAAAATGACGTTTACAACATTCTGATATCGTTGACCGGTTGCCGTATAATAATAACATTCATTCATTCATAAGTGATTAATGGTTACTACCTACGAAATAGATTTGTAGTATAAAGCTATTATCATAATTATAAACAAGATTTTACGCTACTTGCTGGCCGTAGTAAAACATTATTTACAAACATTCGACGCTAAATCAAAATTACATCGTTCTTTTATATAGGTACTTTACGTTTTTGTTCTAAACTAAACTTTTTTGTTGTCGTTACCGATACTTCTAAGAACATTCAGCTAATAATATAAAATAATAAACTTCACGACTAGGCAAATTATTTGGTATCAATGTCTGTAATTCTATCACTACGATTGGAACACACTTTAACTTGTTAATTTAAGGAGTGTTCCTTCTTAATATAAAGTCCCACATGTTGCTTAAAATATAAAACAATAATGAAGAATATAAAAAAAATATTAATTTGACAAATAGTAAAACGAATTACATAAATAAATAATTGAACTATTTATAAGCGGAATATATTTATGGTATTATCAATGTTCTCTCGCCATGTAGATATGTAAGTTAGGCACAGTGTCGTCTCGCACCAATTAGGTATAAAGTTGAAGTAATCGAAGTAACTTTCCTCGCATTGCAAACTTGACCGTCAAAACGAGATTGCAATAAAACATCACACTTATACAATGACGTGAATTTACATAAATTATTGGCGGTGGCGCGTCTCCGGCGCGTCGGCACTCATTCGTATTGCCGCCACTTACCCAGATGCAATGTTTACATAGCCATCGGCACTCGACACACCAACGGCAGGGTTCAACGACTCATATATATTGTTTTATTGCCAGACGTAATTGGGTCGCGGTTAGACATTGACGGCAAAGAAATTTTATTTAGAACACGTTGAACTAATTCACACCAAAATTTGCAAACACCGGTAGGTGTATTATCTCTTCAAGAATCAGATCTTCAAATAGTCTTCGATTTGTTATTAATTGTAGCTAAAATTATTGTATGAATAAACAAAAGGGTCGCATATCGTATCATGAGGATATCTTAATGCGATAAGATTGCAGTAATGCTTCATTATTTTATCTGATAATTACTCACGATTGGACAATTTAATGTACTATGTATTTTGTACTAATTTTGACTTATCTGGAATTGTTAAAATTAAATTGAAATTATTTATTGAGAATCTTGATTACCACAAGAAAAATAACATAGTGACAAAAGATAGTCGGAAGCGTTAGAAGCAATAAGCGATAGTTGTATAACACGAAGAACGATTCTTTGATTTTGCACATCCTTTGTTATAGATCTCAGTACTTCTTTAGTAGACTGGACTGCGTGGAAATATATTTCCCTTTCCAAGTCAACGACATTCATATAATACCGAAATATGAATTAGATAAATTCTCTATCTACATTAAGTCAAGCTTGAAAAATAAATACTTAAAATTTCAAGACATATGTATTTACAAATTATAATAAAACTAGTTTTCACCCGCGGCTTCTAATACCTTCAAGAATATGTGTACAAAGTTTCAGGATGATCGTAACAAACAAACTTACATTCACATTTATAATAGTAGTATGATGGAAATCCTTTTGGTAACAAGAATATGTATAACAAGAATGTACGTATTTAACAATAACTTACCAAACAAAAACTGGCAAACAAAATTTGGCCGGGCGCCCAATTTGGCAAAACGCACGTAAATCAACGCATTGTGTTGGGTGCACCTTACATTCGCGTATGTTTTTTTCTCTAAACAGGTGCTCTGTCGGTGTGCGGCGTCAATCAGCAGGCGCGTGTCGATGCCCTATATTATTTGTACTGTCTTTCAAGTTCATTGAGTCACACAATGGGCCTATAATTGGTCGTTAGTGTATGTCAAAACACGTCGTCGTGGCTCATAATGCTTTACATAATTAGGCTCGTTTGCATAAGCGATTATTATGCGTGTCTTCGCCAATGACGTCGGCCCCGCTATGGCTAATTCATTCATTTGTTTATGAGTTTACTATTACTTTTACTCCACGTGGTTGACTGTTTACAATGCGAGCGTGAATTTAACGGCAAATGTGTAATAAAAGTTGTTATTATTACGTGGTGATTAAGATGCTCATTGTGACGTCGTTTAAGCTGTGATACTAGTTTGTTTACATGTTCATACCTAATCGTCTAAATACGTTTTACGTGACGTATGCCAATTATTGTAATATGCCATAATATTACAGTTATTATGACATCGAATGTATAAATATAGTTCCACTGTGACACAAGTTTCCTATTTGTTAATTACATTGTAATACAGCAGCATTGCATTGATGTCTCCTTATTCGGTTTTTCCCCAGAGACAGGGTGTTCTACATCACGTTTCCATAGACACGGTCTCCATCCCAGAACTCTTTTCCCTCAGCGTCTAGGTTCGAGAGAATCCTATTCAAGATGCTTTACAGGTCATAATTAGTTGCAATTATTTTTTCGAAATTAACAAACGCTGTATATTTATTCAGTCATTTTAACGTTACTTATGCAGTTTGGAATATAATTCATAAACTTGATTCTTAATAATCGCGAAAAGAATGAACTCTTTTACATTAGTTACATCAGAATAAGAGAATAAAACCTTCATAACTAAGTTAGGAAAACATATAACTATTGAACGATTCTACTATGATATAAATGTATTATATTGGTTTTGTCTATGTAACTTCTATAATGGGTACAGGAGGTGTCAAGCAATCGACGGAACGTAAACCTGCAGAATTTCGTAGAAGCTCTTAAGTAAACGTCATAACATCCTCGATATAACAAATGATCATTTCGGTGTATTTACTATTAACATTACATTGCATATATTCAGCTGTTATCGAATAAATTATGGTAACATGTTTATATTTTTTTAAATTTTAGAGTTAAAGGAACAAAAACGTCAACTAAACTGAAATGTTTTTAATAATCATACGCGATAAAACGAAATAAATGAACATTGACAATCGTATCCATATTTTATACGCGATTTAGTAACACGAGAACGCTTTTCCTTGTCATCTTTTTGTAACAAAAATTTAAACATCGTGAGAAAAAGACCGGCGTTGATAAATTATATGCCTTGACAAGTAACAAGTCAATTATAAACTTGTTGATCGTTCGCCATTCGGAATAAATTCGACTTCTCTTATCCTTATCAGTTTTCCATCGAACTTCGACTTGACCGTTAAGACCTTGGAAGTTCAAACCCTTTTTCACTATCGTTGGGCGAACACCTAGTCATGGTGACTCGCCACTTTTCGTGACTTTTAATCATCTATCGTTTTTATGAAGCAGTAAGTAGCCGGTGGGATCGTTCACTCAGCGCCCGAGGTTAATAACACCATAAAACTGCGAAGCGAACTATTTATTATGGTAATTATGTTTTGTGTGCAACCTGTCATGTATTTTTTTAAATCTTTTCAAGCAATTAGTTGTCTTTTCATAATGAAGCGATGATATAAGTAAAATAATTATATAATTTTGTATGAACTAAAGATATAGGTTTTCGACTCATCTATGTACATACTTATGTTGTAAGGCCAGGTGAAGCTAAACACGTTTGTCAGTGAGCAGAGCAACGATATTCAACACATACCAACTTAGAACAGAGATTTTTTGATACTTAAGTAGGTATGTGAGTCTTGAAACGTTATAAAAATTGTACATAAACAAATTTTAAACACGTAAGTTCTTAATTTAGACCACTAAGTGGGTAAAGAGATTCACTAAATAGACTTGGTAATTAGAGATACATAAATACTACAAGAAAAGATGTAAGAAGAATGCGACTAAAATAAGTTACAACATTAAGATTTTTTTTAAGGATTAAGCGGGCAAACAGGCACACGTATTGCCTGATGGTAAGCGATTACCGCCGCCCATGGACACCTGCAACACCAGAGGCGTCACAAGTGCGTTGCCGGCCTTTGGGGGATAAAGTTGGATTTTTTTATTACCAAGAAGAGATATTTACCTTAGAGTAGGGTATTTAGATTGTAGACATTGTTCTGAATAGCGTTATAGTAGAAAAATATCAGGCAACTTTTGAATAAATAAGAAAATAATTATTCTTCTAAACAGTTAATTTTTTTCTTTCTCAGTACTTTAAGGATAAAATCGCCCATTCACATCTAATTAATAAATACGTTCCCATGGGCTCCAAAACTTACCCTGGAACCGGATTTTTCAAAAAAATGTTGATTCCTTTGAGAGCATAATTACTAGTTTATGTTATTAATAATGAATTTTACGTAAAATTACTAAGTTAGTACATAGTAATTGTTGGCAACCGCATAAGTATTTATATTATATGCCTAATCATATTTAGATTTACAGCACTTTGTAATAAGTTGTCAAAAATGATTTAGTTTGCAAAAAAATATCGAATTAAGTTGAAACTATTTAGGCAACCGTTGTACAGGTAGGTAGTGTAGGAGTGTTATTTCAGTTCAACAATTTAATTTGGAATGGAATTCCAATGTTATATGTGTTTGTGTTAAGTGAATATAGAATATTAATAGTATGCTTTTACTAAACACAAGACAGGCTTCGTTGAAATGCTGACAGAGGGAGATAACGGTGTTAATTCTGTTGTGGACAACAGAATTATAAATTTAGTTAAAATTAAAAATTTAATGAAAGCTCAATTTTAATCTAGTATTATATTATACTATTACATAATAGTTTGTTCTCTCAAACGACGTTCTAAATGTCAAAGAAAGATTGACTAAAATTTTAATACTGGCAAATGCACAGAAGTGCGAGCTAAGTTCTCCTACACCTAAATGGGAGAAAAAATAATAATAATAAAGAATAGAAGATATTTTATATCATTACTGCATACAGGCCTTCTTAAAGTTGACAGAGTATAGTTAGGATCGTTAACTAAAACAAGAGTTACCGATAGTTCCATGCACATATTTGCCGCCAGCGAACTTAATATAGTTGCTTTATGACAATATGTATTATATAAATATTACAAAAACCCAAGATAGACTCATCACAACAAATAAAGCGCAGTTGATAACACTAGCTGCCAAACTTATAGTGCACACAAGTTTAGACTTAAAACGTATGAGTTGAAAGATCAATCTCGTTTGCGGGCGTGAAGTGAAGAAGTTTGTAAGTGCTTAAGGGTAGTTTGTGCATAGTTTCTTAGTGCACGTGACTGCAACAAGTCGCATTCCATGTACGGGCCGCTAGGCTACATCCCGAAAGGCCTATACTTTAAGAATAATATGATATTCTTCTGTATTCTTTGTTCATGTATAGGCAATAGTGTTCTTGAATAATGGCTTGTTTTTATAGTGTGTGTAGCTACTATAGTATTTTCAAAGGTATCCTTGACTAGTTATTTTGAGTGATATTAAAAAAAACAAAGCTAATGTTACTGACCTTAGACTGATTTACATAAAAAAAAACTAAATTTCTGACGATGCTGGAATGGGTTAGAAGCTATAAAGTGGGATATTCAGGTGAGAACGAAGTTATTTCTGTGTTGCCAAATTGCAAACGCAAACTTGCTGTTCGCTTATGGTCACCGATAAGGATAACTGACGATTAAAGAATAGTTTAATCCGAAAATTTGTCAGGTTTCGCATTATTAGGTCGTTGATGTAACTAGCTACCTTTTGCGGTTTTAACTACACAGTGGTTCGTAGAAGGTCAATTCTTAAAATTCCTACCTACAAGGTCTATCACCTATTAGATACTCGTTATACAATACTCAAACATCGAAGTCAACTAAATGAGATATAAAAGAAATTCGACGCATGATTACAAAAGAGGTTTTTCTTTTATTGGATGTTTCGGTATCTAATGTATAAAAAAGAATGTCAAAGGCATTCGAGCCGGGAATAGACTCGCCAATGGCGACTCCAGTCTCGGAGTAAATCTCAATAAGTGTGGTGGAGGAGGTGCTCGGGCTGGCACTGGGCGGGGCGCCCCAGCCGTCGCTATGGCAACGCGCCCCTAGCGCGCGCCGCACCGTTTTCGCTAGGAAAACCTACCGCACAACTTTGTCATACTCTTTTACTAAACATTTGTTTATACCAACTTAATCCAAATACTTTCCTACGACGACTTATAATATAACCTTTTGCATAAAATCAAGGTTCTCTATATTAGGTATTTGTCAATGCCAAAACCATTTCGTTTTGTATTAGCTTTATCATCACTTATTCGGTTTAAGGTACGGGGGCAGAAAAAAGTATTTGAATAAAACCGAATATGCGTTGTTAAAAATCCAGTGATATAGCAGCAATATAGAAAGTAAAGTGCGTTAGCGCTGGCTGGCGATGGCGAGCCAACTCGGCGATAATTAATGTGGAGTCAGTGGAGTCGAGCGAGCGGGCGCCGCGCCGCCAGCCTCGCCGCGCACACAAAAAACCCGCTCCGACACAAAAACACCCGTCGATGGAGCGGGACAGCGCAACGCGAGCGAAAGAGACAAACGTAACTACGTATTTCTATGACGAGTTTTCGTTCGCCTCGAGCGTCGCACAGTTATCGAGATTCGAGCCGAATACCGCGCTTTGATTTAAAACTCTACTGAATGCGCCCTTCTATCTATCACATGGCGTTTGACAGGTCGCCGGAAACAAACCGTGCTGTCAGATTCGAAAAAAGGCGCGCATTTCTTTAGGAATTTTTAATTGATAATTTAACATACATTAAATCGGGAGAACTAACATAATGGCCAGAACTTGATGAATTCAACATTTTTGTGTTGCACAATGTTATTCACGGTCTCAGTTGAAACTTGTGAATGTTTTAAAAAGTAGGTAAAGGAGAAACAACCGAAGCAATGTATGAAACTGGAATCGTGAACAAAGAAATGAAAGACACCTAGTGAATCCGATTTACTACGAATTACACGAATTAATATAATCTGCCACTAAGCATTATGAAACGCTTACAAAAGTGAAAGATTCGTCATAAGTTCCTAGCATGAAAACAAATTGCAAAGGACAACTTCAAAATATGAATATAAATTGCGGTTGATCAAACAAAGTCACTCACTATTATACTGAAGTATATGTAAACAAATCTTGTACATGTAAATAAACGATTTAATTGACAAAATTTCGAGTTTGTACTGCATCAAAAACTTTAAAACTCAAGTGTATCTACACAATATAAAAAGTGAGACGGGGACACAAGTTGAATTCGAAACAATTATGAAATCATTTAACTAGTATCATAAAAGTCAGAAGAAGTAACAAGGGTGGTGACTTACCTGGAAATCACTCCACATTTTCATGGGGATACACCATAGTTCCGATACGAAAACATCACACGATCACGATAACAACTGTCAAATATGTCACAGCACGGCGTCACTGTCACGAGCGGGCAGGTTGGAGGCCGAGCGCAGACTGAGGCTGGCGCGCGGCGGTCGCCTGTCGGATACATCGTTGTGCGTCGGGCGAGCGCTCGGCCGCGCTCGGAATGGTTCGGGCCGCGCCGCAGCGCCCACCTGCGACTCACCGCTCAGCACTCGCTTCCACGAACAACAAAACCGTACGAAACTGCTTCACAATACCATACTACAATCCAAACCACTGCTCACCATAACTTAAATAATTTTTTCAGCATTTTCTAATCAATTTGCTAATAAGCGCTATTGTCAGGATCCATAACAAAATATAATATTTTATTTCTCGAGTTATCAGCTTATAAGGTTTTATATTCTCTTCTGTATTTAGTTCTGTGCTCTTCTGTTGCTATTCACAACAGAATGCCAATTATGTTATTTCTGTTATACAATCTGCGATAAACTTCACTTTCGACACATGAATTCACGGCATCATGTTGCTGTGGATGAAAGAGCAACATATTGAAATCTGAACACCAACACTCGAACATGAAGCGTTCAAGTTTTCAGCCAACTGATAACAAAACGTCACAAATAAAAAAGCTTTCTAAACAAAGTTTTGAGTGCGGCGCTCTATGGCCGGCGTAGCAGGAAGTTTGTAGCAGTAAAACTTCGTAGCGCTCTCGTAGCGTGAAAGTTTTGATTTCAACGATTTGCGTTGCGGCGAAGAGGGCCGCGAGGCCGCACTAGCTGCGACCCTGCACCCCATACCACTGGCCATTGTCGACCATGAACAAAGGCGAATGTATGTGTTTGTACTCTGTACATTGATGTATTTTCTCCAATACCGTTACACAGTAGTGAAGAAAAGCAGCAATGTACTGAATGTGTAACAATGACTTGTATATTACACAGTTTTCAGATTTATCTGTTCGTTCATCTCGCACGAGAGTGCGCCACTTGGCTGTCAAGTCACTATACCCTTACCGTGTTTAGGTACATTTTGCAAATCACCGCACCGTAAAGAATCTTCAGTTTGTCGCGTTCCATTCCGCGTGCTGTTAAAGTGTAGCGCTACGGTGTGGCTAGCTCACTAGCAATGGGGCGTGTGCTAATCGATAATGTTGATACTGATACAACGCCGAGCGACAAGAAAATGTGTTCGGCGGCAATTTTGACTATTCACTGTAGTAGTGGTAGTTAATATACCAAATGAGGACTGAAATAGTAAATACACAGGTTATACCAAATATTTTTAGGTCGGTGTCACAATGACCAAGCACTTTTAAGTGAGCTGCCTTCAAATAAAAACGAAGTGATTGCGTATGCATTTTTTTGCGATCGTGTGTTTTACTTTATCCTGTTATATCAAAAAACATAGCAGGTAGATAACGGATCAGAGCGGATACATTTTGAAATTATTTTTTGTTTTAATCAAAAATAACATCTCCTGTTTTCGTATTTTTAAGAATCACAAAATTCAAATAGCGTGATTAGATGCTCTAATTTATTTACCTTTATTAGTTCCAACACTTTATTATATTTATGACAAAGTTATTTTATATGAATTGGCTATTTGGGAAGAAGTCGATTCTTAATTTTCAACTCACGCTATTTTGGTAATCAGACTTTGCATTTCAGTGTACTGTACTGTGATTTTTGTACTGTAACTAATGTTTTATTTATTAAATATTAGTGGTTTATTAATTTTAATTTAATTAAGCTATACCACGGCCTTATATAAATCCGGCGTGAAACACCGCTTGCGGTGTTTTTCACCGAGTGAGTGAGGATACTGGAGGCCCATACACCAACCCCCAAAGGCTGGCAACGCACTTGTGACGCCTCTGGTGTTACGGGTGTCCAAGGACGGTGGTAAAAGCTTCCCATCAGGCGATAGGTCTGATCATTTGCCCCTATTCTATGTCATTCAAAAGAATGCTGATGATCCTGGCTAGCGTTACACTAGTTTTATCTAGTTGAGATAGTCTATTTGTATAGAATACTTTACCTAATGCTTTAAGTACGTATTATAATACTATGTAACGTATGCTTTATTAAAAAAAATACTTTCTTTTGGTATCTATTAACCAAAATTTTGCACACAATTGATCGCACAATGTGTTATTTAAGAATATGCAAAAAAGCTAAAAATATGACTCATTGAAATATATGATAAATTTTACAAAAACTTTAATGGCCCAGTATACTAAGATAGAAAAAATAGGCCAAGTGCGAGTCGGACTCGCGCAGATAGAGTGTCTACCTGTTGTCGTTATCACTATCGAGAAAAAACGAGCAAAAAATCACTATTGTTGTGGGGGAGCCCCTTTAAGTACTTATTTTATTCTATTTTTAACCGACTTCAAAAAAAGGAGGAGGTTTCTCAATTCGACCGTATATATTTTTTTAGTATTTCTTGTTATTATAGCGGCAGCAGAAATATATAATTTCTGAAGATTTCGATTGTCTAACTATCACGGTTTATTAGATATAGTCTGGTGACAGACGGACAGCAAAATCTTAGGTCCCGTTTTACGTGTGTCAATAAACAAATAAATAAATAAAAAAAAAGGAACTGGGAGGTGAGATTGAGGGTCAGAACTGGCCGTTGGTTATGACCTCTAGTCTTTAAATAAAACTCTTCTTTTATGGTGATGCTATAGATATAGAAGAATAAAGGTGCTAATAAGGGATTCTTTAAAGGTATGTAACAATTGTGCACTGCTATTGTTCTGAGTTATTCCATGAATACTTGAAGGTGTTACATGTTACTCACCACATATTGTTCAGAATTAACGCCGTATTTTTTTCTATTTTTTTTATGATTGGCCCTGTCAAAATGACTTTCGGACCTTTCACTGGCAGATAGCTGATGATCTAAGGAGTAACTTAGGCTAGTTTTTTTAGACTAGCTTTGTCCCGCGGCGTTACTCGCGGTATAACAACAACCGCGGGTAAAACCGCAGGGTTCAGCTAGTAAAGAATAAAAAGGAAGAACAGGCTCTTAAGGTAGGTGTGACATCAAAACTATTTATACGGAAACGCAGGCATTTATTTTAGTTTTTCTTCCAATTCTGTCTAGTGTATTTGTCTATGCATAAAAACAGTTTTATAGTTTCGTATTAAACACAAGCTCAATTAAAACAGGGTGTATTAAGTGCAGCAATTTATTTAAAAGAAAGTATGGGATACATAAATACAAACCACTTTAATGATAACGAATGAACACCTATAAATTACAACAACTATAATAGATTCGATTTCAAAAAGGCCATCAAGAAAGGTATATTTAAGCGCAAGGTGTGCGAAACGGCGCATGCGTCAATGTACGTGTGACATGCGCACTGGACTCCGTGCGCAAGCGTCGGGAAGCCTGCAATTTCGCTACATGAGCATCTTTAAGCAAGCTGACGCTTGGTATCATTTTACTGTCGCACTGGACTTACTTTAATGTTTAAAACCAAGTAGGTCGCATGTTTATATTTATGATTTGTTGCAAATATACATTGTTTGATTTCGATTATCGCGTCATTTGTATGTATTTGAATATAATATCCTCACACATCTCACTCACAGCCTTCTGATCCTAAACAGCCAAAGTCTGTACTAAACATACTTATTTGGTTTTTTAATTCTTATACTTTATAGATAAAAAGCAACCTAAGCACAGAAAAATGCATGTCTGTCTGTTTGTTCCAGCTAATATCTGAAACGGCTGGACCGATTTAATGGGACGTTAACTAATAGGTAGGATGATATTAGGAGTAGCTTAGGCTACTTTTTTAGACTAACTTTGCCCCGTGGCGTTACTCGCGGTACATAGAAATGTATAAAATAAATTTTCTGTGCTTAGGTTGTACCGTGTATACATACATCAGCATTCAATAAAAAGCGGGTATTTTAATAGTACAAACATACACTCTAATTTATTGATTTGTGTAGATGAATAGCAATAATGAAATGGATTATCAAAAATATACAAATAATTTATTAAATAGTGTGTATACCAATTAAAAAACTAAATTGTCTTAAAAAAAATCAATTATTCCATTATCATAACCAAACTATCGCCACTTTTAAATGCCCATCAATGAGATATTGCTGCTCGCAGTAGAGTAAACATTACGATAACGTAAGTTACTATGCAGGTACTAATAAAAAAAAACAGTTAACTTTTAAGTTTAGCCATTGACGTCCCTGAAGAACCCGATTTTCGTTTCCTCATCTATATTACTTAAGAGTTTTCCTCACAATCATACCTGACAAATTATGGACGTAACCGCGGTCAGAACTAGATAAGTGAGCCTTGTAGTTGAACTTCCATTAAATTCCTAATAAAGTATATATAATTTTACAGTCACTGTGTTATATTCGTCAGTGCCTAGTAATAAACGCAGTTTTCCTGTCATACTTCGCTCATGGTGCGTCATCGCCATTGTTAGGGGAATTTTGTTGTATTTTCAGCTCTATCGCTATAGACGTTCGTTGTTACATGGTGTTGAGGTATCCGCTTCAAATGTATTTAGTTAACTAAGTAAATTATACTTTTTAAAATCTTGCAAATTAATTCAGTTACAATCGTCAATAAGATCGTTGAGGTTACCTTACTGAAATAATCTTTGAGTGTACATTCGATTGCTTGCAAATTACGCCGAAAATTATCACTGCAGAGAAAAGGAAAAGTTGAGACAAATCCTATAATAACCTGTCTTTCCAGTGTGTATATACTCGTAGTGGTCAAAACGTCATTTCTAAACAGATGCCTAGGCTCAGCACTAGACTAGTCAGTCTGTTGATGATATTCTTGTTCTTTCGATGAAATGCCAACCAGCCGTATCTCTTGGATCAGCTATTTCTACGAATGTCAAGTTCTTATAATCTTCAAATCATAAGTCTTTAAGTCTTCGTCGTGATGAAATTAATCATTAAAAATATAAAGAATGTGCATGATATGAAATGGGGACCGTCTTTCGAAAAAACAAAAAACGATCTCCTTGATGATATTTTAAATTTCATTTAGCTTCTCAATAGGGTAAATGACATCTTAGTCAAATTAGTTACTTTTTATAATCTGTCAAAACAATAAAACGATGCATGAAAATGTACTAAATACAAACTTGTGACGTCACTGTTTTAGACTACTCAATTGAGTAGTAAATAATAATGTAATTATATACTTTTGAATAGTATATTTCAATGTTTATTTGATTAAAATGTGTAATAGAAATGAAAAGCTGTAATAATTAATTTTTTCCGAGATGTTTTGTGATATTCGTTTTAATGAAGGGGACTTCGGTATTTATTTACGATACAGACATCTTTTTTTTATGTTTGGCCTTGTTATCGTATAGGCCTATTTCTAATAATTGAAATTTTAAATTGATAAGTAAATATTAATTGCAATGGATAGATAATAGTAAATTTATTTATTCACGTTTAGACCGGATAAACAGGTTTAAAATCTTTTCTGTAACACCCATTTCACTATCTTAAGCATTTCGATAATCCCAATAGTTCTTCATTACATTTTAGTTAACCAATGCTTGTTGCTTCGATATTGAAATTATTTTCGAGAAAGAAAATGGGAACTTAGGCAGACGTGGTTTACACCGCAGTTTGTATCAGTACAAAAACCACACTTTTGAACACTAATGAATTTTCCTTGAATGGGATGTTTGACTGTTAACCCCTTATAACAGAAACAGTTAAATATTTTTTATTTGGGCATTAGCGATATAAGAATTGGTATGGAACCGAATATCATAGTACCCCATAAATATTTTTAACAAACAGTTGCAAGTTTGGTATATGACATCATCTGCATTCACGTTATAGACGAATTATAGTTATCGTGGTCGCTTCTGTATCAAATTGAGTTTAAACTGCAGACAAAACTTACTATGTAAACTCTCCTCTTTTGAACGAGGCCAGGTATGAGTGCGTACTTAGGAATATTTTCTCTGTATTTCATGAGAATCCACATTTTGTATCAAGTTAAAGTTAGTTTTTAACAGACTTCAAAAAAAGAGGAGGTTATCAATTCGACTGTTTTTTTATGTTTCTTACCTCATAACTTTCGACTGGGTGAACCGATTTTGATGATTATTTTTTTAATTTGGAAGCTGTTGGTTACCGTGTGGTCCCATTTCAATTTGGTCCAGTTCTTGAACTCGGTTTTTGTTTATTAAATTTTGTGATTTTGTTAGTTGGGTTCAGTTTGTTAAATTCAACTTAATTTATTTCAAAATAGAGGTACAGTGTATTCTGGATAGTTAATTCCTACAACTTCCAAATTACATTGCAACTATACTTACGAGTTATCTTAATCAACATTTAATCAGTCTCCCCCCACTAATTTAAAGAAATATGGGTACTTAAGACGATTTACATCTAGCAAATAGATAGATATAATAAGGTTTCCAATACATGGATAATTTTCCCGAAAAACACGTATTCATTACCTCAATATATTTTTGTTTTCAACTACCAAATTAACATTTTGCCACTTGGTTGTCCCGCTTGTGGCTTGACTTTGATTCTTGCCAATTTTCATTGTAGGTAGGTAGTTCTAACTTTATTGTAAAGTGTTTAATAAACTCTTGGCTCAAATGTACATATATTTTAATAGTGATTACTGAGAATTTCAGGTTAAATTTATATTAAAACCTCGATATCAAAACGGGGGTTCAGAGAAAAAGGGACCTCAAACCTAAAAACGGTGAATACATACAAATGTTTTTCAAATTTTTTCTTGAAATTATTTTGACGTTGTCAGGCTCCGTTTTAGTTTCTGGGTGTGATTTCCAAAGGAAATATACACAAAGCTGCGCAATTGTGATCTGCGCAGCCCCCCGACTCTTGACTCCGCCTCTTCTGCGATACTGTGATTTTTTCTTTTTTTTGTACCACTTGACAGCTTATTCTCCTGTTAAACACTGGATTAAATTGCTTTACCTTTATTTCCAGAACCAGTTTTATTTCTAAACAATTATTTTCTAAATATACAAACATAAACACAGTAAAATTTCTTGCATATCAGTCAGTTAGTGATTTTGTAGGTATTGAAATAATTTTAAGTGATCTTTCATCAATCTATCACCGTCCACTCTTAAACGAAGACCTCTCCTAAAGACCGCCAACAATCTCGGTCTTCGGCAGTCAGCATACATCCGCTGCCATATGATTAGATCGGCCTGGTCTCTAAACAGACTTTAAGTGATTATTTAAGATTAATAAATAATTGTGAATAATTAAAAAAAAATTCTTAGTTTGTCTTTTAAGCCATTATCAGTGGTTATACCTATTGTATTTCAAGCAATTTTATTTGGTAGTTTTGTATTTTTCAGGCTCAAACTTTGCAATCCAGGGTCTTTTTTTAAAACCAAAAATTCAAATCACTGAACTGAAAAGTGATGGTCATTGATTTTGAACTTTAGATCTCGATTCGGAAGTAGTTACTTATTATCATTACGCTATTGTTGCTAAAGGATGGCATAATACAAATACAAACAAACGCACGTGGTCTCCTAGAATCAATAACGCCTATACTTACACATAACAGCGGTAAAGTTATTCAATAACAACTTATCGCATATTTGCAATCGTTATGTGAAAATGTTCGATTGTTATATGTGTACATGTATATTTTTTTTAAACTTCAATACAATTGAAATATAATGACAGTTAAGCATTTTGAAATGGGAATCCTGTCAAAAATAATAATACTTTGTTCTTTTTTAATTAAAATAAATCGAAAATTCACTAGAGTAGGTTGCAAATCTATATATATAAAAGAAGGTCATGTTAGTAACACTATTTATAACTTCAGAACGGCTAAACCGATTTGGCTGAAAATTGGTGAGGAAGTAGCTTAAAACCTGGCGATGGGCGTAGGATACTTTTTACATGGCTCCTCCATCCTTTTTTTTGAATTTGCCGGCGTTACCCGCGGTTGTTGTTGTACCGCGGGTAACACTGCGGGGCTCAGCTAGTTAGGAATAAGATGCTAAGCTGCTTCACTACTTCTACCCTACTATCGCTAGGTATCTTTCGCGCTAACTAGATTTCAGCTTTTTATAGCCATCATTCCTATCCGTACCACAAAGGTGGTTAAAGAGCATAGTACGGCCGGCTTCAGATTGAAATGTTATCTCAAAATTGCAGACTTTTTCTTTATTTATTATCAAAGATATTGATTAACTGGTGTAACCCTCGGACAACTTCTCATCATACATTGAATTGTGTAAAGTATAATACGATGTGTAGGAAAAAGCAAAATATTGTTGTAAGCAAAACCTAAATGGTAAACAAAAAATTAGGTACGTACACCACCCAACAAAACAATGTTATAGCCTTTATATCTGCGGTATAATTATTTTAAAGTCACCTTTAGGACGCCTGACTCAGCGCTGTTTGTTATGATTCGCCCGAGGTTTGTAAATACGCTCAAAGTCGACTATCGCCGATGAGCAACTCTTTTGTTTTGTTCGAACAACGATAGATGTCACTCGGCAGAAAAATGAGGGACGTGAATGATGTTTTTAATGCAATCGCATCGGAATTTCCATATAGGAATGCTGAATGTATGTAGGTATGATTATAAATCTGAAACCGTACTGCTTCGTATACGGAGTTCGATAAAACCCGACAGCTTCGAATTTGAATTAAGTAATTTGAAGGAGTTGTAAGATTGTTACGTTGTAACCATATAGTAGGTATTCTATTTTTACGCCGTTCACTTGTCATTTAAAATTCACTTATCATATGAATAGCGATTTGGTTAAGAAAGGTAGGTACTGTTTTTTTCTTCTTTTAATTATATATAGTTTCCCTGTTATTATTTTTATTGTACCTATTTGAGTGTTATTTATTTTACTCTTATAGAATTTTATTTGGTACAGTTATTGGTGAACATCCGAGGCGTAATTACTACCTAATTGTAAAATTCTAACAGAGACTATATATAAAAATAATAATAAAATTAACTGGTAGCATACATAATGTTTATCTAAGCTAATAGGTTTTTTTAGTAGTATTGGTGAAAAATAATTTGTCATTTTCGACTTTTGGCATATCATATTTTTAAAGAAATATTGAAACACTGTTTTCGCCAGCTATATCAGGGAATTAATATTTTGTTTTTAGGGTTCTATTCTCCATAAAGTGCGGATGGTTAGAGAAAAGTCATAAATCATTGAGAGGTTGTTAAATCGATTTTTCATTATGATATCTATTTGCGCGAAATTGAGATATAAAGGGCATTTTTAAAAAAAACAGGTTGTCTCCCCCTCCCCTCTAAAAACTAAACTACCATGTGAAATGTATGTGTCCATTGCTTACTTTACAAACGCTTCTAGAGATGTAATAATACCCTTATTGTTATTGCAATAGCGTAATTTCTTACAGTTTCTAGGCGTATTTATTATTTTTGATAACTCGTATTGTAAGTATTTATCTAAACTGTTGATCTATAAAAATATGTCTTAGGTTGAAGGAACAACCATAGGTAAATAACCTATAATACGTCACCAAACTTAAGTTGACCTTCTTCAGTGGTATATATATACACGCACATTCTTTTTCCCTTTGATAACGACTCGTTTCGTTCAAGATATAGTTGGAATCTGCTGTGATCAAACGGTCTAGTGTGAGTTTATTTCACATTATACCCGCGTTTATTGTTGTACCGCGAGTAACGCCGGGCGACAAAGTTAGTCTAAAAAAAGTAGCCTAAGTTACTCCCTGGATCATCAGCTACCTGCTAGTGAAAGTCCCGTCAAAATCCGTCCAGCCAGCAGTTCCAGAGATTACCCGGAACAAACAGACAGACAGACAGACAGACAGACCGACAGACAGACAGATAGACAAAAAATTTTTTAACTACATTATTGGTATATATACAGTGTATACATACATAAGCATTTAGTAAAAAGCGGTTATTTTAATATTACAAACAGACACTCCAATTTTATTTATTTGTATGGATAAGACCCTCTGTACCATGAGTACGGTTTACATTTTGACTATAATTTTAACCTTAACCTTCCCTTTAAGTCTTCTGGTTTTGTAGCAATAGTAATTGAAAATTGAAATATCTGAATTATCATTGATTGATCGTGTGAGTGATAGAACAATGATGACACTGACATATTTTATAAGGAAAATGCAACGGAAAAGAATCTTCTGAGCAGAGTTGCTATAGAAGTTCTTGGTGGTGAAATAACCTCGATTATATTATGGGTCTGATTAATAGATATGAGTGTAAGAGGGCTGGAGGCGACTAGATTCAAAAAGCAGCAGACTGGGCTCTTTGGCCTAAGTACACATGTCCAGCAGTGGACTGCAACTAGCTGATGATGAAGATGATGAATACATCTAGCGAATTTGCAACTTATTACCAATCTTCTAGTGCTAAAGTCTTGTGTAAGGATCTATAAGAACTTAAAATTAGTGCGACTAATTATCATTGAGAAGATTATAATTTTTCGAACAAAATATTAAATCCACGGAACATTCCATTTGACAATTTAACACTGACAATCCCGGTTTACTTATCCTTTGTACCAATTCAGTATCTAGTTCTAAGTACGTCAGACATCTGGGTATATATATATCGACGAAGGACTAGGAAGGTAGTGTTACCCTAATGTTCCGGTTAACGCAAGTGTTTTCTGTACACGGCAGCTTCAGGTAGTAAAATTGGAGTACTCATTAGTACGTGGAGAATAAACACCTTATATACTTCCTTTTTATTTTTCTATTTCTGTCTCTATATTAGGTAAAATGGTCAGTTTTCGGAAATTACTATTTTGATTCAAAAGAATGATTGCTTCAGTCAAACTATTGTGTATATTTCGGGCAATAATAATAATTCAGACATCTAATACAAGACGCTATCTAGTTCCAAACTAAGCAGAGCGAGTACTATTTAACTGAACTGGGTACAAGACAACTGATACAAACACATATACTTTTTTTTGTAAATACATACATAGAAAACATCCAAACTCCAAAACAGCAAACTCAGATCATACAATCATTTAGTCCAATGATCATACAAACCTGGGAATCGAACTCTAACACTGCGCCACCATAGTCATATAATCTATACAAATAAATAAAATTGGAGTGTCTGTTTGTAATATTAAAATAACAGCTTTTTAATCAATGCATATGTATGTATACACGATACATATACCAAAAATGTGGTTAAAAAATTTTTTGTCTGTCTGTCTGTCTGTCTGTCTGTCTGTCTGTTTGTTCCGGGTAATCTCTGGAACGGCTGGACGGATTTTGACGGGACTTTCAGTGGCAGGTAGCTGATGATCCGGGTAGAACCTTAGGCTACTTTTTTTAGACTAACTTTGTTCCGCGGCGTTACTCGCGGCACAACAATAACCGCGGGTAACACCGCGGGGCTCAGCTAGTAAAGTATAAAAATTATATTTTTCTTCCCTTCTATGCCTGTTTTACGTTTAGCTTACTTCTTCTACAATAGATTTCTTTCTCCTACTAACGAGACGACTATAACTTGGTCCCAACCAAGTTATAGTATAATAAAAAAAAAATGTTGTTTAGAAGTAGGTCAAAGCCAAAAACAACACTAGGCCAAACCTTCCTTTCTAGTCCAGGCGTGGGCTATTAAAGACTGTTGATGATAATGTTGTTTTCAATTACCTCTTGTATATTTAAGCCCAATACCAGAGTTCAATTCCCAACAGTGGACTGTAAAATAATCATCAACAACCCATAACGTCCCACAGCTGGGCTCGGGTCTCCTGTCAGGAGAGACCGAGAGTTAAGATCTATACATAAAAATATATTAATAATATTTTCGTTAATTTTTGTGATCTCCCGCTTAATATTACGAAACTCATCGTAGACGTCTGACTCTAAGAGCGCCATAATATAACCCCTTAACAAATATGCAAAAGTCCATTTTATATAAATTTCTGAATCGGGTAACTATAGAGAACATGCCTTTAAAGAATATTTAAAGGTAGATTGAAAAGTACTGTGAGTCAGTCTGTAGGTGATAGCAATGTAAAAAGCTAAGGCAAAGAAATAAATTATCAGAATCATTTGCACTGAATATGAATGTGGTAAAGCAATAAATATAAAATACAGCGACTATGTAGGAAAGTACTCAAGTCTGGCTCAACTCGCGAAATCAGTCAACAGGTCGATAACCTGATGATTGCAGTACGGACTGATATGATAAGGCAGGCAGGTAAAAAGTGAAAATATTCGGGCAAATCAGCGATGTGTTTGCGTATGTATCGTTGTATTTGAAGTAATTTACCTCAGTTTTTTTCTGAACTAATATGTTATATACAAAAATAAACGAAATTGAAGTGTTGAAGACGTTTTTTATTTCATTTTCATTCACATAAAATTATATACGGCACTCATCTCAAAAAAATGATTTTAGAACTTTATCCCTGTCTGTCAGTTTGTTCCGAATATGTCTGGGACAGATGAACTGATTTTAACGGGACTTTTGTTATTGGATTGCTGATGTTATCAGAAATAACTTAGAACACCTTAGTTGTAACAAAAATATTTTTTCGAAAAAAATAAAACCAACGAAATAGCGTACAACATCAAAAGCTACAATACCACTAAACTCACACATACACACTCTTTTTATATAGTTTTTAATAAGATACCACTCAGCATCGAATGCAGATACATTATTGTCATGTTGAAATATTTCATCTTCAATACATACGCATTAAAACTTAAATCATTGTATATATTCTTTTATAAAATAAAACGGTAAAAGGCAAACGTAGCCAATGTGGAGCCTTCCATCTCAAGGCTATGTTATAAAAAACCCTTAAACGCGAGTGTAATGAGCTGATGTCCATTGATAGCGGACGAAATCCTTATACTTTACCGTTATGTAGTCCGGTGTTGTACAGCACAGAGAGCTTAGTGTGAGTTTATTTAAAACCAACTCGCTCTCGGCGGCGAGTCCGTTCGGCGCTACGATTAGTGAAGAATTCAGTGCAGGCCAATCGTAACCCCGAATGCGGTCACCGTGTCGATCGAGGTGATGTAAAATAGACTCACACTAGTCACTTAGTGCAGTGCGAGTGTATTAGTGACTAGTATTTTGATCGCGTAACTGTTGGTTATCGTAAATAATATCCTATATGTTAATCTACTTTTTATGTATGGCCCGTCAAACTGTCTCTACTCTGACTGGTGGAAAGCATAAGCAGAGACCAAGAGTGGCGGTCACCATACTCATTGCTCGTACAGACAATGCAACAATGCAGCATCGTGACCCATGGCCCAGTGATGCATCTGCATCACTGGGCCTCCGGTCTCGCACTCACCAACGAAACACAACAGCATAAACGCTGTCATTTTACGCTGATCTTAGCCATAGCTCGACCCGGACGGCACTACCCTCGCACAGAAAGCCATGATGCTGTAAAGTTTAATTTAAATCGAACTATTTTAGGATAGCACACAGTGGTTTATTAATTATAACGCGTGCTCTCAGGGTCTTACAATTAAATTATTCTTAGAGTGTACTTGGAGTTCCAAGGGTACGTAACTTCCTACTGAAGAACGGTTTCATTAAAAACACCCGTAACTAGTGAGCGTTTGGCAAAGATTCCTCGAATGTGGAAGACGCAGGAGCTGTTGTAGGTATTACAAGTGCATTGCAAAAGGCTTTCTATCTCTTATATCCAGGCTGTACGAGAAGATATGAGTATATCCTTGGTGCATCAGCATGGATCAGCTTATTTAAAGAAGTTGAAAACACCAATAAAAAGTATCTTTATCATTGGCCAGCGCTATCGAAAAATGAGAAACAAAAGTAAAATATATCAAGAAAAATCATTTATCGTTTACATTCACAGTCACTGATATAAAAAACGATTTTTTTATATATATCAATGCTTACAGTACATCTCAAGGTTAGAAATAATACGAAAAAATATGGGCTCAGGCCTGCAAGCAATTTTAATGATCTGTGCAACAGAAAAGGCGCATATCTCAGCATATTGCTTCGGCTAGAAGGACTGACGCGCTGGAGTTAGAAGAGGTTGGTGAGGCCTGCGTGAAAGGTGACGGAATAATTTGTAAAAACCATCCCTGAAGCGTATTATACTCTTCATGTCATTTTTTTAAAAGAGTTACCTACTATTTTCGTACCGTACTTAAGAGTCACCTATCATTCTCATGTATATAACCGATTTTCCCGTTTTTCAAACGAGTGTTGCTGGTGTGACTAAGAGAGGATAGCTATCGTCACGCTTAGATAAATAGGAGCCTAGCATGATTGAAAAGAGGTGCAGACGCAGGTGCGTGGGACAGCTAGCATTTATATAGATTTCAATAAGGTACCTACTCAATGGATACTGAAATCAACTTCTTACTATCGATGTCGCATTGCATATACCTAAGTGCTACCGGTATTTTGGAACTGTGCCCAGAAATCTACCTATGTTTTACGATTCAATAAGCCCAGTTATGCATAAAACTTTCATATGATATGCAATCAGAACATTCTGACTGTGAGGTTGGCGCTGTGAATAAAGTGGCTGCCTCGAGACTAAGCCGCACTGAATATTAGAGGTTCGATTCCTGAATTGTCTGTACTGCACGCATTAAATGCTATAAAATGTCTTAAACAAAATGCATTTAACATATTTAGTAGCTGACATGTAGTATAACTAGCAGACCCACGCAACCTCGTTTGCGTCTTCTATTGCCCGTCGCGTGATAATTATCCCCCGTTTTTGAAACATTTTTCATTGGTGCTCCTCTCCTATTGGTCTTAGCGTGATGATATATAGCCTATAGCCTTCCTCGATAAATGGGCTATCTAACGCTGAAAGAATTTTTCAAATCGGACCAGTAGTTCTTGAGATTAGCGTGATCAAACAAACAAACAAACAAACTCTTTAGCTTTATATATTAGTATAGATATACCGACAGCAGCGCCACCTAAAGAGACCAATTTTGTTTTCAAACCACCCAAGAATCCATTGCAATATACACACTAAATTTCCTCGTAACCGGTCCATTCGTTTGGTAAGATTAGACATGTTTATTGACATAAACACTACACTTACAGAAAATTTAAATTAATAAGAAGTAGGTACGAGTATGTAATACACTAGCTGACCCACGCAACCTCGTTTGCGCCTTATACTGCCCGTAGCGTGAAAATTTTCCCCGTTTTTGAAACATTCTTCATTGTTGCTCCGCTCCTATTAGTAGCAGCGTGATGATATATACCCTATAGCCTTCCTCGATAAATGGACTATCCAACACCGAAAGAATTTTACAAATCGGACCAGCGGTTCCTGAAATTAGCGTGTTCAAACAAACAAACAAACAAACAAACTCTTCAGCTTTATATATATTAGTATAGATAATCTATACAAATAAATAAAATTGGTGTGTCTGTTTGCAATATTAAAATAACCGCTTTTTTCTAAATGCAAATGTATGTATACATGGTACATACACCAAAATAATATTTTTTTCAATTTTTGTCTGTCTGTCTCTCTGTTGGACTGATTTTGACAGGACTTTCACTGTGAGATAGTTGATGTAATAAGGAGTGCGGTGTTACCCGCGCTTATAAGGGTACAACAATAGCCGCGGGTAACACCGCGGGATTCATTTTATTATAAGCCGAGTAATTGACATACCTATACCACGTAGTTCGCAAGTGTTATAATAAGTAAACAAGACATTATAGATGCTTTGAACACTCTTCCTAATCACCAGAAGACTGTGGCTTCGGTACCGTAAAAGTATTTTTGTTCTCTTGGGATCAGTACCTTTTCTCTCTCTCTTAACTCTTTGTCTTTTGGGCAAGTTTGTACATACAACATTTTATATTGATCGGATGAACAGCACATGCACATAACAAATGCATTTATTTATTTATAAGACAACGATTTCACTCACATTTAATAAAAACTATCCTATATTACTTCTAATACCTCCAAGAATATGTGTACAAACGAAGTTTCATGATTTTCGGTTGAGTAGTTTTTGCGTGAAAGCGTAACAAACAAACTTACATTCACATTTGTAATATGGGATATTATATTAATATAGCGTGATAGTCGGTCAAACATTTGAATGTTAATTTACATCACATGAAAACTATTCGGAACAATAGCTACAGAATCTGCTTTTACACCTAAATGACTATGGGATTGATGAGAACCTGATAATGACTAAAATTAAAACCTATGTACAGATATTAAAACACTTCAATAATCAGTTCGCACATCAAAAGTGAAAGGAATCCTGATTGGATACGTCTAATGCCGGATTTATATCTAATAAACAATCAAATCATTCCTCATATATATTTAATTATAGGAGTAAAAGGAGTCGGATAATAATAGGTTGGAAGTTTGAATTCACCAGATCACTACTCCGTGTATCCAGAGTTTACCCGGAACAAACAGACAGACAGACAGACAGACAGACAGACAAAAAAAATTTTAACTACGTTTTTGCTATATGTACCGTGTATACATACATATGCATTTAGTAAAAAGCGGTTATTTTATTATTACAGACACTCTAATTTTATTTATTTGTATAGATGTCATGGTGTTTGTTACCAAATTCCTCCGAAACGATTGGACCGATTTTTATGAAATTTTGTATCGAGTAGGTCTTTTTTATGGCAAAACAACGCTTACCGGCTCAGTTAGTTGTTTTATAAAATCTGTTGATGTTGAGTTCAGTGTTGTACATAGGTGTCTCCTTAGCGAGGACGTTTGGATTTACTAATATACATACATACTGTACTGTTTATCTTAAAAACTGAAATCATATCAAAATCATTTTTAGTATTTATTTAACACGTGTGAGTGGGTGCATCAAACGGAAAATTGTAATAATTGTAAAATGACAATCATTGGAAATATATTGAAAAACTGTTTTGTTCGCAAAGTCTACAGGGCAATCGTCTTGCGTCCGCCAGGTACATGTGGACAATAGAACTCTATCTGCCCTTTTGTCGGTATACTGGCAAGTGTTTTCAAAATGAACAAAAATGTGGAAAAAATTACATCCAGGACTTTTAAATAACTATTTGTACTGGAGAGGCAATTTATTTCTGCATTTCCTTTACTTACTGATTGGCAGTGCGTGAGTAGTATTCCAATCACTTGGCAAACACCCATTGGTTACGGTTATCGTTTACCAGTAAGTTAATTATGTGTATAATTACCACCTCGAGAAACTACCACTTGATTTTTGGGGTATGGTAACATATGTTTTGCAAAATCCTAAATTGGAGTTGAATGTTCCCACCCAACTTTCTTCCAACTTAACCAATTTAAGTGAGCAAGAGTGAAAGAGCTTGTTTCAACAAGTGTTCTTAAATTAAATCAAACCGCTTACCTGAATGAGACCTGGATATAATTGAAAGGAAGCTATGAAAACAGGAACTTGGTTGAAAGAAATCGCGTTTGAGTACAACTTGAGAAGGGTGAACGTTCGGTAAATTCCAATGATTGTTAACAAATCTATGCCTTAATATATTTAATTAAAAATATGTTAGGAAATGAGTTGGGTACATGGACAGAATGGACTTACAAAAGTTTCTTTCAAATAAAATTACGTGGAAATACTTCTGCATATTAGATAATAGCAATTGTGATACTGTTGTAGCCATTGTTTTCTGATTGGTAAGTACTAGACTCTAGTTATCCAGGAAAGTAAATAAGTTATGTCAGTGCTTAGGACATGACAATCAGCCTATAATCAAACAGAGTTTTTGATGAGGAGGGTCATTTATTGTGTCTCCATAGTCCATATATAATTATTTACTTTTATGGTAACTGACTTTGTCTGGGTGTTGATCTGATGACCTTTATAATTTGGGGGTTTGTATTTCTAGTACAAAACAGTATACATATCGCTAAAGAACGGATAAACCAACAACATCTCTTATATAGCGAAAGAAAAAACAAGCAGAGTTATACAAGGTCACACGCGAAAGTCGTTGTATGGTTACGTCTGAGACAAACGGGCAGTTCTTAATCCACTGTCAAGAGATTACATTTTCAAAAGTAGCTCCATCTAGTATCATAATACAATGACTAGGTGCCATTAAGTTGTATAAGGAAAATGCCTGTTGTTAGGGTTTGCAGAGCGAACAGTGCTAGCTAACAAAGACTTTACATCGGTGTCTACGTTGTTAGCAGAGAAGTTACGTTGTTGCATTATGTCATCGTAAATGTTAAACATACAAATATTAAATCCATTTTTTATTTATACTCATTCATTTAGGAAAGTGCTTTTGTTACAAAATTAATTGAGATAGGATCATGAACACACCTAGACAAGCATAATTACTACTTCAGTGCCTATCTGCTTGAATTTTAGACGGTTTTAATGAAAGTGTTTATCTGTATGTTTACATCTTAGCTGCTATACGGATGGAGCAAGTTTAATTTAGTTATTTTTTTTGGTTGATCGAAAGTGTTCAAAACTACAATTCATAAGACTCTGTTTATCCGCTTTTCGTCAACTAAATACATTTCTGATTTTATATTTGGTAAAAAATTACTACTTAGATCATCAGCTATCTGCCAGTGAAAATCCCGTCAAAATCGACCCAGCCGTTCCAGAGATTGAAAAAGACAAAAATTGAAAAAAAAAAAATTTTGGTACATATCGTGTATACATACATATGAATTTATTAAAAAGCGGTTATTTTAATATTACAAACAGACATTCCAATTTCATTTATTTGTAAAGATTTATATAAATTAGATGCATGAGTGAGGGAGATTTTTCATTATAAGAGGGTACAATTTGAATTTCAGTTCCTCATAATACAAAAGGACACCTACTTAACCCTGTCTTGCTTTTAAAAGTGGATACTGTCAATCTACCTACAACTACTGAAGAAAAATTGTGACCAGAAGCCTAACCGGAAGATTTCCATGGAAGTTCTAGCGTCTAACTCCTAAAATCAACAGTTCTCCTGATACGATACGTTTCAACTATAAGTAATTCGTTACGATAGACCTCCCTTATATAGAGAAGTTACTAGTGATGTTTAGCATTCTTGAGTGACTCTTAAGGATCGTGTTCTATCATATTTCTTACACGTAATAAGGAGATCATTTTAAAAAGGGGTATTGCATCAAAGAGAGTATAATAAGGTTGGAGATCTCAGATGTCGATTTTGGACCATTTTATAATTATTTTTAATTACCATTATTACTTGAGCTACCATTGCATAGACTTCTTTACCATATCAAAATATTACTAGACTTCGTTTTTTGTACCTGTTTTAACATGATTTTTACCTTTACTTTAATTTTTTACACTCGTTTTATTTTCATTTAGTATTTCGAATATCCAATTAAACAAAGACCTTTATATAAAGTGTGCTAAGAATAAATAAGGGTATTTAAGAAAGTATGGTAGATAAGATTTTATATTTTTACACAGAAACAAATTCATATTTAACAAGTCCACCACCAACCTTAAATGACACTATGAAAGAAGATAACTTTCCTTTCGAGATTTGTACACATATTGGAATAATATTAGAGAAGCAATATAATTCCAATATGTTATCTCCGATCACCGGTCGGTGAACTGCCACGTTGGTCTAGCTGTTAACGTAAAATGTAAACGGAATTTTTCCTACAAGAATTTCTTAATAGAAGCCCAGGGTATGGAAGTTGGCGGTAATTCACGCCTGTACCTCGGAGAGCAAGTTAAGCCAAAGGTTCCCATTGTCGTGAACACCTATGGCAATGGTTATTAGGAAGTAAGTGCCCTTAAGTATACTGCCAACTAGTCCAATCTTCGAATTCAGTTCACTCTCAGGGTCACAGACGTCCGATGCCAGTCGCTCCGTAGAAACACTGATACTCAGGTAAAACCGGTTGAACTAGTAGCCGATGCTAAATAATATTGGGAATAATAAAGGCTAATAAGATGACTGGAGATTGGTACCATAGTTACTTACGTCAGTGTCAAAGAAGGGCTTCGTTTATATGGTGCGTGTCTATGTCCATGCTCTATGTTGAAAATGGTTTTTGTGGCCATTATCATCGCCACAAACTTTTAAGAGTCCATTGATAGACGTAGATCTGGCCTTAGGAAAGAGATTTTGGACTATTATAACACGCTGCCCGGACTGGTTGGAATAGAGTGAGTCTCAAGTTTTCCTTGTCATTGCAGTAGGTACTTTTGTCCTGCATAGTTTGCCTTCCTAAGCCAGCTCTTACGGCACCTATAAGAGAAATAGAGGTGGTGATACTAAGTGTTCTTAATTTTTCACCACATGTAAAGTTATTGGGTTGGTTTATCTAAAAACTCCATTGAAGTCTAACTTCCATATATCACTAATCAAAAAATCTGTTCATGAGTAAACGTAAGCTTGTAATTTAAATAAATATTTCGGACATCTAACACACAACGCCATCTAGTCCCAAGATAAGCAGAGCTTGTGTTATGGGGTACTAGACAACTGATACAAATACATATATACTTTATTTTGGAAATACATACATATTATACATAGAAAACACCCAAACTCCGAAATAAATATTTGCAGATCATACAAACATTTTGGTCAGACCTGGGTATTGAACCCGAGACCTCATGCACAGCAGCCGCGTACGCTACCACTGCGCCAACGAGGCAGTCATATGTGAATGAGTTGTCTGATTTGCATATTATTTAAGGTTATTAATTACTAGTTTTTGCTCGCGGCTCCGCGTGTAAAGAATAGCCTGTGTTCTTGCTTAAAAATTTAAGTTTGTACATGCCAAATCAGTGCAACGATTTAACCGTAAAAGCTTAACAGACAGATATTCAGTTACTTTCGAAATTTTAATGTTACTAGTATGAATAATATATAAGCTTTGTTTTGGATATCTATAACATGTAACTATGTATGTAGTATTACAGCTGTCTGGTTCTCACAGTATATAGGCTTTAGTTTGGAATAAGACAGTCACGTGTGAGGTGTGTTAAATATATATTATTATTTTATTGAGTGATCTAAACTCATATTGCTGTTTATCTAAGAAAGTGGTAAAAGATTGGTCACTAGTAGGTATGTCGTTTGGAAGTCACTAATTTCATTATGATCTATTTAGTGATTATGATAATTAAACTGATGAACTTACTTGAACATTTTTGATCGCTTCAGAAATTAGGAACCTCACCTACAATTACTAAGCGTATTTAATATAATTAAATTGTATATACAATGCTTCTATGCTACTCCGCTCAGACTTCAGGCCTCACATCTCTGTTTCATACGGTTAATAAAGAAAGAAGAGAAACAGACAGTACAAGCCCTGCTTATCATCTTCTAAACTCTGTCAAGTTTTCTCACCCATTAAATAATCATTGTTGAGCCCTCTTATCACAAACGTGACGTAGACTTGATAACGAAAATGACGTAATAGGCTATAAAAATACTTCATTATTGACCGGTTAATGACATGGATGTGTAACCTTTACCTTGTGTCAGCTGTTTACCTAAAGTATTTAATTAGGTCGCGTAATTCTTGTAGCACTGATAGCTGCTATTTATAGATTTTGCTTAAGGAAATATTTACGTAGTTGTGTGCGTGCGTTATAGCTGTGTTGGAGTTTAGTGTAGTGAAATTAAATGATGTTTTTATTGTAGTAGTGTGTAGTGTTGTGAGTGTGAGAGTGACCGTGCTTATTTAAATCCATTATGATACTATGTTTCTTGTATTACATGTTTATGTATTGCTTTTATAGTACATGGGCAAACGAACAGATGGATCTACTGAACGTAAATGGCTAGCACTACCTTCGGTACCTTCACAGGGGCATATACAACCTTTAAACAATTCAGACTTTGGGGAGGGGGGAACTCTGAGTAACATCACTCATTCCGTGAAAAGCTATGAAAAGTTTGCTTGTCATGTTTAGTATACTAGCTTACCCACGCAATTTCGTCTGCGTGTCTTGTCAATCATGCGCGGGTCCGATTGGTCTAAGCGTGATGTTAACTATCCCGTCTTAGACACGCCACTAAAACACACATTAAAAAAAAGGGAAAATCGGTTAGATAGTTTCGGAGTTCATAATGAACAACGTGACACAAGTATAGATTAATGTATTAAAATGATTTTAATGTAGAGTTGTCAGAGAGACGCACTTCATTTTATTTCACAGTTCAATTTATCAAAAATAAACCTATTGTATATTATTAAACTGTATTTAAAAGACCGCACCGTCAACTAAGACTTTTGTAATTTGTTAAGATAAATATAAATGAATTATTACTACTTATAGCATTAAATTACGTAGGTACATCGGGTAGGGACTTAATGCCTGGGTTTTGAATATCAGCCAACCTTTGAGTGTGCAAATGTTGTACTTTGTTGGGAATTGATAAAAAAAGGTATTTGAATGAACCATTTGAAATCAAATAATTTGAAAGTTACACCCAAGCTTCTGCTCGAATGGGTCGGTTGGACTGGGATATAACAGATCTAACAATATATGCCTCTAAGTACGTTATCGTCTTCACCAGAATTGCAGGTCACTCTGATAGATTCTTGACTTCTCGCATCAGTCGCATCCAGCTCCTCCCAGCCAATCTGGAAATAATTATAAGTACATTGTGAGTACATACTTTGAATTAATTCACTGGATGGTTTAGTAAGATGGATGTACCTAGTGTGGCCTCACAACATAGCTTTATATTATATATTTAATTTTACCACGGTTTTACCTAGCAAACTAATCGTGCACAATTCTAAATCCTGGAACTAAAATATAATAAAACTAGCTGTTGCCCGCGGCTTTGCTCGCGTGGAAGTTTATTTTATGTATTTAATTAAAACTGTGTAAAAGTATGTATCAGTAATTTATTCATATTTCTGAACGTATTTATTTATTTTTGATCAATAGCCCATTTAAAAGAACTATCATACAAACCACCCATATTTCATCCTTTTAAGGAACAGAATTCGCATTAATGCTGATAATGCATAAAGTTTCATGGTACTAATTTAAAAAATAACGGACTTCCATACAAACTTTCAACCCCTATTTCACCCCTTTAGGGGTAAAATATCCAGAACCGCTTAAATACGTCTTTACATTTTTTTAATCAGTAGTACATGAATAAAGTTTAATGGTTCTAACTTAAAAAATGACAAACTTCCATACAAACTTTCAACCCCTATTTCACCCCTTAGGGGTAGAATATCTAGAAACGCTTTAATACTTATTTACTCACTTTTAATCAGTAGCCCAAAAATAAAGTTTCATGTTTGCTAATTCAAAAATAACGAACTTCCGTACAAACTTTCAACCCCTATTTCACCCCCTTAGGGGTAGAATATCCAGAAACGCTTAAATACGTATCCACTCACTTTTAATCAGTAGCCCAAAAATAAAGTTTCATGTTTGTAACTTCAAAAATGGCGAACTTACTTACAAACTTTCAACCCCTTTTTCATCCCCTTAGGGGTAGAATATCCAGAAACGCTTAAATAGGTGTCTACTCATTTTTAATCAGTAGCCCAAAAATAAAGTTTTATGTATCTAACTTAAAAAATTACGAACTTCCATACAAACTTTCAACCCCTATTTCACCCCCTTAGGGGTAGAATACCCAGAAACGCTCAAATACATCTCTACTCTTTTTAAATCAGTAACACATAAATAAACTTTCATGTTTGGAACTTCAAACATTACGGACTGCCAGACTAACCCATATACGAAATTTCAACCCCTATTTCACCCCTGAGGAGTAGAATATCCAGAAACGCTTAAATACGTCTTTACTCTTTTTTAATCAGTAGTACACCAATAAAGTTTCATGGTTCTAACTTAAAAAATTACGAACTTCCATACAAACTTCCAACCCCTATTTCACCCTCTTAGGGGTAGAATATCAAGTAACGCTTAAATACATATCTACTCTTTTTTAATTATTAGCACATGAATAAAATTACATGTTTCTAACTTAAAAAATGACGAATTCCATACAAACTTTCAACCCCTATTTCACCCCTTAGGGGTAGAATATCCAGAAACGCTTTAATACTTATTTACTCACTTTTAATCAGTAGCCCAAAAATAAAGTTTCATGTTTGCTAATTCAAAAATAACGAACTTCCGTACAAACTTTCAACCCCTATTTCACCCCCTTAGGGGTAGAATATCCAGAAACGCTTAAATACGTATCCACTCACTTTTAATCAGTAGCCCAAAAATAAAGTTTCATGTTTGTAACTTCAAAAATGGCGAACTTACTTACAAACTTTCAACCCCTTTTTCATCCCCTTAGGGGTAGAATATCCAGAAACGCTTAAATAGGTGTCTACTCATTTTTAATCAGTAGCCCAAAAATAAAGATTTATGTATCTAACTTAAAAAATTACGAACTTCCATACAAACTTTCAACCCCTATTTCACCCCCTTAGGGGTAGAATACCCAGAAACGCTCAAATACATCTCTACTCTTTTTAAATCAGTAACACATAAATAAACTTTCATGTTTGGAACTTCAAACATTACGGACTGCCAGACTAACCCTTATACGAAATTTCAACCCCTATTTCACCCCTGAGGAGTAGAATATCCAGAAACGCTTAAATACGTCTTTACTCTTTTTTAATCAGTAGTACACCAATAAAGTTTCATGGTTCTAACTTAAAAAATTACGAACTTCCATACAAACTTCCAACCCCTATTTCACCCTCTTAGGGGTAGAATATCAAGTAACGCTTAAATACATATCTACTCTTTTTTAATTATTAGCACATGAATAAAATTACATGTTTCTAACTTAAAAAATGACGAATTCCATACAAACTTTCAACCCCTATTTCACCCCTTAGGGGTAGAATATCAAGAAACGCTTAAATACGTATTTACTCACTTTTAATCAGTAGCCCAAAAACAAAGTTTCATGTTTGTAACTTCAAAAAAGGCGAACTTCCAGACTAATCTATATGCGAAATGTCAACCCCTATTTCACCCCCTTAGGGGTAGAATATCCAGAAACGCTGAAATACGTGTTTACTCATTTTTAATTAGTAGCCTAAAAACAAAGTTTCATGTTTGTAACTTCAAAAATGGCGGACTTCCAGACTAATCTATATGCGAAATGTCAACCCCTATTTCACCCTCTTAGGGGTAGAATATCCAGAAACGCTGAAATACGTATTTACTCATGTTTAATTAGTAGCCCAAAAACAAAGTTTCATGTTTGCTACTTCAAACATAACGAACTCGCATACAAACTTTCAACCCCTATTTCATCCCCTTAGGGGTAGAATATCAAGAAACGCTTAAATACGTATTAACTCTATTTCAGTCAGTAACCCAAAAACAAAGTTTCATGTTTGTAACTTCAAAAATGGCGGACTTCCAGACTAATCTATATGCGAAATGTCAACCCCTATTTCACCCCCTTAGGGGTAGAATATCCAGAAACGCTTTAATACGTATTTACTCTTTTTTAAACATTAGCACATGAGTAAAGTTACATGTTACTAACTTAAAAAATAACGAACTTCCATACAAACTTTCAACCCCTATTTCACCCCTTAGGGGTAGAATATTCAGAAACGCTGAAATACATATTTACTCATTTTAATTAGTAGCCCTAAAATAAAGTTTCGTGCTTCTAACTTAAAAAATGTCGTACTTCCAGACTAACCTATACGCGAAATGTCAACCCCTATTTCACCCCTTAGGGGTAGAATATTCAAAAACGCTGAAATACGTGTTTAATCATTTTTAATCAGTAGCCCAAAAATAAAGTTTCAGGTTTCTAACTTAAAAAATGACGGACTTCCATACAAACTTTCAACCCCTATTTCACCCCTTAGGGGTAGAATATTCAGAAACGCTGAAATACATATTTACTCATTTTAATTAGTAGCCCTAAAATAAAGTTTCGTGCTTCTAACTTAAAAAATGTCGTACTTCCAGACTAACCTATACGCGAAATGTCAACCCCTATTTCACCCCTTAGGGGTAGAATATTCAAAAACGCTGAAATACGTGTTTAATCACTTTTAATCAGTAGCCCAAAAACAAAGTTTCATGTTTGTAACTTCAAAAAAGGCGAACTTCCAGACTAATCTATATGCGAAATGTCAACCCCTATTTCACCCCCTTAGGGGTAGAATATCCAGAAACGCTGAAATACGTGTTTACTCATTTTTAATTAGTAGCCTAAAAACAAAGTTTCATGTTTGTAACTTCAAAAATGGCGGACTTCCAGACTAATCTATATGCGAAATGTCAACCCCTATTTCACCCTCTTAGGGGTAGAATATCCAGAAACGCTGAAATACGTATTTACTCATGTTTAATTAGTAGCCCAAAAACAAAGTTTCATGTTTGCTACTTCAAACATAACGAACTCGCATACAAACTTTCAACCCCTATTTCATCCCCTTAGGGGTAGAATATCAAGAAACGCTTAAATACGTATTAACTCTATTTCAGTCAGTAACCCAAAAACAAAGTTTCATGTTTGTAACTTCAAAAATGGCGGACTTCCAGACTAATCTATATGCGAAATGTCAACCCCTATTTCACCCCCTTAGGGGTAGAATATCCAGAAACGCTTTAATACGTATTTACTCTTTTTTAAACATTAGCACATGAGTAAAGTTACATGTTACTAACTTAAAAAATAACGAACTTCCATACAAACTTTCAACCCCTATTTCACCCCTTAGGGGTAGAATATTCAGAAACGCTGAAATACATATTTACTCATTTTAATTAGTAGCCCTAAAATAAAGTTTCGTGCTTCTAACTTAAAAAATGTCGTACTTCCAGACTAACCTATACGCGAAATGTCAACCCCTATTTCACCCCTTAGGGGTAGAATATTCAAAAACGCTGAAATACGTGTTTAATCATTTTTAATCAGTAGCCCAAAAATAAAGTTTCAGGTTTCTAACTTAAAAAATGACGGACTTCCATACAAACTTTCAACCCTTATTTCACCCCCTTAGGGGTAGAAATTCCAAAATTCCTTTCTTAGTGGGTGTCTACTCAATAAAAGGATCCCACTCACCAAATTTCATAGTCGTAACTATCATAGTTTCCGCTCGGCGATGATGAATCAGTCAGTCAGGACTTACTATTTTATAAGTATAGATAAATACTTGCCTCCCAACTTTTTAAAGTAGTAAAAGAAGATTTGTATGGAATTTCGACAGTTTTGAAGTCGATACAGATAGAAATAAGTTCACTTCGCCGCGTTTTTTTTAATTCAACTTCAAGGAGGTAAGGATCCTTTTATATTTATAAATGTATAAATTTGGGCAACAGGGCCAACAGGGCTACCTGGTTAGTGATCCTGCCTGCGAAACCAGAGGTTGTGGGTTCGGTTCTGAACCTGGACAAATAATTTTGTGATGAACACGATGAGGAAAATATGTAAATGTGTGGGTGTCATGTGTCTGTAGTATCCATGCATGTCTTTAGAAATAAAAACTGTAAATTAGAAGCCTGAATACTTTGCGACTGTGTGTGAGTTGTGTGACGTTATTATTATTTCATTTAAGAATACCCAAATCAAGTAATATGCATAAATTGATGTGTTCGGATGTGAACTCGGACACCAAACCTCATACACTAATCGTCAAGTGAGCCACTTGAAGTCGCGTTGTCGCGTATCCATCAACACGCCAAGTGTGTGTAATTCTCTGAAGGTTAATTCTCGTCAGTCGTCACCGCCAGCGTTTATTAGACTTGATTAGTCCGTTCTCCGACTCTTATCAACAACACACTTTGTAACAAATTGCCACACTATGAACAATTTGTTGCTAGAACAAATTATTGTACTATGTGCCAGCGTGGTAGCGCTAATCGATTATTTCGTTGTAAATAGCACTATGGTGTTTCGGTTATCGATTTGCCTCTTTATAAAAAGGGTCCTGTCTGGTCTGGAACTAAAAAACATAGAAATGTAATAAAAAAACTTTCTTAGTTATATGCTATTTAAATCTATACTAATATGTAAAGCTGAAGAGTTTGTTCGTTTGTTTGTTTGAACGCACTAATCTCAAGAACCGCTGGTCTGATTTGACAAATTTTTTCGGTGTTAGATAGCCCATTTATCGAGGAAGGTTATAGGCTATATATCATTACGCAAAGACCTACAGGAGCGGAGCACCAATGAGGAATGTTACAAAAACGGGGGAAAATTATCACGCTTCGGGCAACAGGAGACGTAAACGAGGTTGCGTGGGTCGGCTATTAAATAATAAACGGTTAACAAGGCTATCGCTTATCAAGTAGTGGCTGCTCAGGTTTAACAAAAGATTTATTGACAGGCTGATTGTATCCTGAAACATCTTGACTGATGACAGTACTATGAGAAAAAAAAACAGAAGTAGTTATTCCTTTAGCGAATGTGAAAAGATGAACGGAAATTTGTTTAGCTAATAAATAACTGTTAAACCGATTAAGATGAGAATTAGTATGTAAATAGCTTGACCTTTCGGGAAGGATATATGCAGACTGTTTTTACCACGCCAACCGATTTACAGGCGGGCGGATCCACTGGTAAAAATTAGCCTGTTGATATACTACAAAATTTTCTTATCAGCACACTCACACAGAATTAAAATTCACCAGGAATTTAGATTAGAGCATATTTGTATCGAATGCGCAACATTATTACACAATTTAATGAAATTACCACAAAAACAGTTCTCTCGATGTCGTCGTAGTAAATTTATTTACTTGGATATTATAGTACCTACCTATCGTAGGTAACTTTAGTCTCCGTGGTTTTAGTCAGACATCTTGACACTCCCGTGCAGTCTACTAAAGATGTAAAGAAATGGGGTATGTTGCAACACGATATTTCTTACGTGTCCTTGTCTTGGGCAAAATCGTACAAAGATAGCTCCTACTAAATATCCAAATCATTTTTCAGTGTGTGATCTTTATACTTGGCGAAGCTATAAAAATTCTTGTTTGACTCCAGTCTTCATTTTGAGTTTGAAATTGTAGCTCCCTGGTTGACTTACTTAACTTAAGGTCCTATGTCCCTAGATGGGGCTGAGGGCTTCCACAGTGCATCGCCATCCCGTTCTGTGTTGAGCATCTTGCTTGATTTCGCTCCAAGTCTTGGCAATGGTCTTCGCTTCATTAATTATAGTCCGCCACCAGGTTTGTTTTGGACGCCCTCGCTTGCGTTTTTCTTTAGGATTCCAGCTCTAAGGCTTGCCTAGGGATGTGATTGGAATCTCTTCGGAGGATATGGCCTATCCAACTCCATTTACGTCGTTTGATCTGTTGGTCGATCAGGATTTCATCGCAGCGATCCCACATGTGCACGCTGGATATTCTCTCTTGCCAGAATATACCGAGTAAATGGCGAAGGCATCGATTCACGAAGACCTGAAGTTGATGCGGGAGGCTCTCTGGTCGCCCATTTGTTTATTAAAAAAAAATACTGGCAACAACATTATGATTAATTTGTTACTGATAGATGTGTAAAAGCTACGTAATTTAAGTAGAAATACTGAGATTTTTATGGCCTCTCTTAAGTTTTAACAGTTTACGGAATGTAAGAGATGTAATATTGTTGAAACTACAGTTACTTTTTCATCAGCAGTATTCCTTCAAATATTTTCAATGATTGTTGATGATAATAAAAGATAGATAACTATTCAGTCAACACAGAGTTGAGAAGAAAATTCGCTTAAATTTTTTATTGTTATTTTTCAATTCTGACATTACTACATTTATAAATATTACAATGTAATTACATAATGGTAGTAGTCAGGATTTTAATCTTCGTTTATTTAAAAATATTTATATGGAAAACGTTTTGAGAAAGAACATTAATGGGATTTTATCATAATGCTTCGTAATTGCAGAGTGTCTTCTGATGGATCTTTTATCTGGATCTACATCATCATCATCATCCTCTTATCACTGCTGAACATAGGCCTCTCCAATTGCACGCCACTTGGTTCGATCCTCGACTTCTCGCATCCGGCTCCTGCCAGCCGTCTTGCGCAGATTATCACTCCACCTTGCCTGTGGACTACACAACTATTAGTTTGGGACTAGATGGCGTTCTGTGTTAGATGTCCAAAATATTTATTTATTTATTATTTATTTATTATTTCTTTGATTTTTATAGACAAATGTATTTACATATTAATTGTTATAAATTGTAACAGATGATTTCTTAAAGTACTTTCTCATGTGAACTTGTACTGTTATCTTCAAGCATGGCTAATTTAACAGATCCTAAGTAAAACATGAATTAAAATATTAGTCTTTTAGTACAAACGGAACCAATTTCAATTGAATAATTATTACTTATCACTAGAATCGTTACTCGACACATCTCTCTACTATCTTCAATATTAAAGTCGTTAAACTGTGGGTTTATTTTGATAACAATTTAAAAAAAATCAAATTCCAAAAAAAAGTATTTATTTATATAACTCGGACGAAAATATGAGTAAAAGTATCTGCCATACTAAAACGGTCTTGAAATGAATACTTAACAGTCAAATTAACAGGATGTTGCGTAAAACGGAGCGGCATATTTAGTGTCTCCAACTGCTCTCTTTTCGTTGCTGCTCAGAACAGTAAAAAAGTCTTATTAACTTTATTACTATTTCAACCGACTTCATAAAACTGTTACTCTTATGTTATTTTTATATAATGTTATATATATATATTTAACATGATGAAAACATTAACTTTTTATTTTTATGTATTCATTTAACTTGTTCTTGTGCCAGTATTGAAAATTGAAACTTTTTTGTTTCTACAGACTTATAACAAAATATATGATCCAGATATTTATTATTTGTATTATTTGTATCGATATTGTTTATTAAAATATTTTTTGTTTATTAACCGACTTTAAAAAAGACGGAGGTTCTCAATTCGACTGTATTTCTTTATGTTTGCCACCTCAAAACTTTCGATTTGAAAACCGATTTTGATGATTCTTTTTTTATTTGAAAGCAGGTGCTTCCGATGTGGTCCCATTACAATTTGGGCCAGTTCTTAAAGCTGTTTTTTTTTGTTAAAATTTTGGTTCGCAACTTGTCGCACCGAGTAGCACACAACACACACGTAATTGATCCTGTAGTGAACCGAAGACCGTATCTTTTTAATAGATATCAACGCCACTAGAAAAAGGTTTTATTCTAAAAATAAAATTGCACCTATGAACATAACATATTTTATTCTAAAAATAACCGTGGGAGGGCCTTGATGTGGCACGAATGGGCCGGCTAGAACGGAGGATACCACGGCCTCACAGAAATCCGGTGTGAAATAGTGCTTGCGCTTTCACCGAGTTAGTGAGGATAACGGAGGCCCATACCCCAACACCTTCCCCTATCTCCCCTCTATCCCCCAAAGGCCGGCAACGCACTTGTGACGCCTCTGGTGTTGCAGGTGTCCATGGGCAGCGTTAATCGCTTACCATCAGGTGATACGTCTGCTCGTTTGCACGCATATCCCATAAAAAAAATAGTCTGAATCGCGGAGGACTTCACAAACATTCATGAAATGGAGTCAACCTTAGAAGACCAATTTGTAGAGATCGCACATCACATCAAGTGTTGTTCTGTGGAAATTGAGCCCAGGACACTAACAAGCGTCGAGGTGCCGCTAACACCACTAGCCAATTTACCTAGCAAGATACAAAGGCTTATTTTTTACATGCAAGACAAGATATATAAATGAATTATTGTATAACCTACCTAAAACTCACCCTAAATATGACCCGATCGCCCTTTGATAAGTGCTGTACACCGATTCAACTATGCTCATTATAAATATACACACGATGTCATCGTCATTAGTCCAATGTTGCTCTCAAATATAAAACAATATTTCTAACATTTTGTGGCTCTACAATCACAATTTGACTATACTCACAATACTCTAAATTAAACTCTATCACATGTAAGTAAAGTTTATTTTCAAGTGCAGAGAGTTTTTGACAGTTATCGTCTGACCGCGGATGCTGGATTTAGGTGGAGTAAACAGGTTTTGGTCCGTACTTGCGTCGTCTAGTAGTTTGAGGTGCCTCTTCTGTGGCCCGAGCTTTGATTCTCATGTCACTTGCTTTGGGTCCATTGATGATAGAAATTTTGATAAAGAAATTACCAGAATACTAACTCTAGCGGTCAGGATAACGTAGGTACCCTCATTCGATAATAATATGATCCACATTATAAGCGCAATAATGTGTTGGTAGTATACAGGATTTCCTGCAATGCCGTTGAAATAAAAATTGACTATTTCATACTCTACAACTTTATTATAAATATATGCTTTTGTATTTCTTTCTTCTTATTTTTAGACCGACTTAAATTGCATGATGGAAAGGCTTTGTTAATTAAAAGAAAAAGTCTACCAGTTCCATATATTTCCAAGCCTGAATTTAGATAAAGTCTTCAATGATTGTTGGGGTCTTTTCATTATGTTATCTTATCCAGTATTCACGATGTAAATATCCTTTCCACTAGTAAATGTAATAGTAAAAAAAGCTTACACATTTCACACAATGTTATTTCATCCCAAGTTAGGCAGAGTAAGTACTGAGAATTAGACTTCTGATAATAATTTTTAATATTTTTTTAATGTATTGGTCTCCCAAAATGAGTCTACTCTGCCTGATGGAAAAAATAACCATAATCGAAGAGTGGTGGTCACCATACTCATTGCAAATGCAGACAAAGCAACAATACAGCATGACCCCACCATGGCGTGTTAATAATACTGCTGCATCTTTGGGCCTCCGTTCTCGCACTCAGCGACGAAACACGACAACACGAACGCTGTCATATTACGTTGATCTTCTGTGCGAAGACCCCGGTCGAGACGGCCCAACCGTGATGAAATCAGCTTCACTCTACTACCTTCATCGTCATAAATTACTTCTAAACACAGAAGAAATTATCGTGTTCATTACACAATATTTATCCTGGATGGAACTAAAATCCACGATTATGATCACATTCCACTATCTAAAAGGGCTGTTTATATAATAAAGGGAGTGGTAACAGTTTACCCCAGAATCGTTTACCAGTTTACTACCAGCTAAGTCCCGCGGTATTAGTCTAAAGATAGTAGCCTAAGTTACTCCTTAGATCATCAACTATCTGCAATGAAAGTCCCGTCAAAATGGGTCCAGTCGTTCCAGAGTTTACCCGAAACAAACAGACAAAAATTGAAAACAATGTGATTTAGGTATATGTACCGTGTATAGTAATAAATAAGTTTTTTTTTAATATTGCAAACAGACACTCCAATTTTATTTATTTGTAAAGATTGCTCAATTTCATTACAAATTTGAAAATGTCACTGTCTATATGTGTCTTTTAAACTCTTAAACTGCTCATCCCAGGCATCAGTCATAGGTGTATTAGTTATTACCTGTGTCGCATATAAATCTAAAGCATTTTCTAATGACAGCAGCTCAGACTGACCCATGAAGAACGGGTAGCGATAAACGTGTTGAGCGAGAAATCCGAGTCAGTCGCGTAGAGAGTTTTCGACTCTAAGATACGATTACTGAAAGGTATAAAAAGATTATTCGATGGTGTGTGTACGATATTGCGCTTGAGAATGACAGTCGTCTCGTATTACGACATTGGCATATCATTTCTATAATAAATCACATAGCAGATACATAAATAAACTTTATAAATAAACCAAATCAATACCAAAATAATAAAGCTAAGAATATTTGTATGCTTCTATACGGTCATGACTCATTATTATTTCAGTCAAAAGACGTCCACTGTTGAGATAGACGTCCCTTAAGGTTCTCTACAACAGCCGTTCCTATAGAAGTAGTCACGATTAATCAAAGAATACAGAAGACTTTTAAGAGCAGAGTAGTGACCAGAAATACAAGAGCAAATATAGGGAATGTCTAGTTACTAATATGTACGTAGACGGATTATCCGTAGGTGAATCACTACAGTCAAGAATCACAAATGCTTTGACCCCCCCTTTGAGCCTTCCCCCTCCAAAATCAGGGAGTAAGGCCTCCAGGAACTTTACTCACTTGGCCCTGCACTTGTGAAATTGACTCGAATAAACAATCAGGTATGCATCATAATTATATATGTCTACATAAACATACTATCACAAATTATGTTATCAAAACACGTGAATGCTATATAGTAATGATTATCAACACTGATTATAATTATCATATGTCATAATCTTTCCTTTTTAATGAACATGTTTTACCTTCCTACTTAATATTATAAATGCGAAAGTAAGTTTGTTTGGTACGCTTTCACGCGAAAACTACTAAACCGATCATCATGAAACTTTGTACACACAAATTCTTGAAGATGTTAGAAGTAACATAGGATACTTTTTATTAAATGCGAGCGAAGCCGCGGGCGAAAGCTAGTATAGAAATAATGTTAGTTCTTCAATTTAATAGTTGTAGAATATTATCATTTTTTACAATCATTATGAATCATCGTTCTGTATGAGACTTAAACGTTTGGTAGTCTGAAAAACCCAACACAATAGTTAGGTATGTTAGATTACTTGGGGATTTCGTCAAAATTGAATTCATTGGTTTGACTGCCTCGTTGGTCTCTCGGTTGGCGGGTGCGACTGCTGATCGTGAGGTCTCGGGTCCGATTCCCGGGTCGGACCAAATGTTAGTATGATCTACAAATATTTGTTTCGGAGTTTGGGTGTTTTCTATGTATTATATGTATGTATTTACAAAAAAAAGTATATAATGTGTATTTGTATAAGTTATCTAGTACCCATAACACAAGCTCTACTTAGCTTGGGACTAGATGGCGTTGTGTGATAGATGTCCGAAATATTTATTTATTTATTTATTGGTTTGTACTATTAAACTAGAGAATACTTAAACTTTTAAGATTTTTTATAAGACATAGATGTACCCTGCCAATGTCCACTGTGGCACTCTGTGATTGAGAAATAAGGCAAAAGGAAAAGTAGACAATAACAATCTATGACGCTAGGTTGCATATCTTCGGATGCGTAATACTTCTGAGTTTTTGTAACGTACACAACAAGTAAGTAAGATATACTTAGAATAGCTATTGACGCTAATTGCTGCTGATTAATGACGATAGCTATTGTTGTATACAAGTGTCCATCAGATCTACCAAGATTGTAAGAGGTTAACTGAACACCCTCAGTATCAGAGATAAATCCGATGTCGTATTGATAAGCCATGCTTTGATTCCGAGAATTTCGGTAATCAGTACACTAGTAACGACATACACAGTCCTCAATAAAAAGTTTTTTTAAATTTAAACCAATTAAAATAAAGCAATTCATGGTTTTTATTACACCTATTTTTCACTTTATAGGTTAAAAAAGATTCTTTCTTCATTTAAGTTATTTTTGGGATTAAATTTTGTCCGTAGAAGTCTTAATTAAAGGATAAATGGTTAGATCATTCCCATGTTAGAAACATGGAATAAAATAACCACATGGGTAATAGTCCTAGGAACCTACATCATAAAGAATTATAATAAACTATTCTTCATCAGATAACTTTCACAGGTAGATATCTTCTCAACTCTGAATGGGACCAAACAGCCTACCATACCTCTCAAGTAAAAGACAATTCTGCCAAATTTGTGCAAATATGACACATTTCAAAAGTTAATGATTAAATAAATAAAAATGTTTCCGAATTCAGAATATCTCTATTTTCATGTTGTATTGTCTGAATTCGCATTGAGTATGGTGACCACCACTCTTGGCTTCTGCTCATGATTTGCATCAGAGTACAGTCACTTTGGCAGGCTCATACATAAGACAAAAACTATACTTGCAACCTGATACGATATACGATGAATAGATGTTAATTTCAATAAGTAGGTACTTAAAACACTTAAAATCACTTTAGTTTTTTTAAATATTTTTTTCAGCAATAAAGTGTGTAAGTTCAGGCCTGTGAAGCTTATCTTTTCTTTCATCATGTACATATAAAAACTGCAATCTTCTTTGTGAAGTATTTGATATATACAGACACTTTAAGTTTTCAGGCATAGATTACGAGTCTGACATGATTGAATTTCGTGTTGTTGTAAAATTCCCTCACCCTGCAAAAGTTGTTATTTACGACGAACTCCAAAATTATCTAAACGAATTTCACGTTTTTTTTAAATTTCTGTTTTGCTGGTGAGCCTAAGATAATGAACATGGCGCATAGAGCAGTAGGAACCCATCATAATGAACGTATTCGGATAAAAAAGACTCAGTATCTATATATTCCTGCGTATTGTTGTGCCTAGCTACTTTGTTTTGATCAAATCTCCGTAGGAAAAATGATATATGGGAAATTAAGGTACTTTTAGTATAAGTATCTCAGCATATTATACGTCATAGCGGCAATCACGATGCATCAAACTGGTCTGCCAGATCTATACATAATATTGTTGGTTGTTCTGCCCCTAAATATCAAGAGTCAAGGACACGACTATATATCTGTGCGTAGCTGAATCCTATTTTCAAACAGTGGTCGTACCACTTCTCTTCCATAATATAGACTGATACATATTCAACGATATTGCCGTTTAAACATCATGTAAAACATGTTAAATAAATATTCAGAATAGCACAAAATAAACCAATTTATTCCTTGTTATGCTTGATTTTAACATGGAAATGCATTAATCTATACAAATAAACTATATTGAAGTGTCCGTTTGTAATCAAATTAACAGCTTTTTCCTAAATGCATATGAAAGTATATCTAGTACTTACATTAATAAAAACATTTTTTTGTACTAGAACAAGTACTAGATATCTCTCTGTTTGTTTCTTCTCTAAATCAGCCGGGCTGATTTTGATGGGACTTTCACTAGCAAATAGCTGATGATATGAACAGTAACTACTTTTATTTAAGACTAGCTTCGCCTCATGGTTTTACCCGTAGTCGTTATGGTATACGACAACCACAGCGGGTACCAACGCGAGACGCAGCTAGTCTATACAAATAAATAAAATTGGTGTGTCTGTTTGTAATATTAAAATAACCAATTTTAACTAAATGCATATGTATGTATACACGATACATATACCAAAAACGTAGTTTAAAAAATTTTTGTCTGTCTGTCTGTCTGTTTGTTCCGGGTAATCTCTGGAACGGCTGGACGGATTTTGACGGGACATTCACTGGCAGGAAGCTGATTATCTAGGGAGTAACTTAGGCTACTTTTTTTAGACTACTTTGTCCCGCGGCGTTACTCGCGGTACGACGATAACTGCGGGTAACACCGCGGGGTTCAGGTAGTTTACAAATATGTTTTTAAATACACTCAAGGACTTTGATTCGATTTACATAAAGATTGTTTTGTTCCTACATATCTTTGAATCTTGGAGCCAACACTTTCAGTCACCAAGTTTTTCAGGAGTCATAGAAGTGTTATTTGAAGCCTGATAGATTTTGTGTCCTTTCTATCTTATGCAGATACGCTGCATCTGCCGAGAGAGTAGATACTGGACAGTAGATATCTATACTAATATATAAAGCTGAAGAGTTTGTTTGTTTGTTTGTTTGAACACGCTAATCTCAGGAACCGCTGGTCCGATTTGAAAAATTCTTTCGGTGTTGGATAGTCCATTTATCGAGGAAGGCTATAGGGTATATATCATCACGCTACTACTAATAGAAGCGGAGCAACAACGAAGAATGTTTCAAAAACGGGGGAAATTTTCACGCTACGGGCAATATAAGGCGCAAACGAGGTTGCGTGGGTCAGCTAGTTATCTCTATAAATGCAAGAATTCACTTCCGAGGCCATCGCGATAGTCACGTGGTCGATGTTAATAATGAGAGTAATGGTCGTAAACCGTACACGATGACGTTTGTAAACATACAGCAATGTTTTTAAAGCGCGAAGGTTACAAATAATTTACTATCAGATTTGTAGTATGTGGTGTATAGTTATAAACAAGGAATATTTCAGTCACAATAAAACGTGCACTAAACAAATTGTAAAACTAAGTTGACACGAGATGGCGCTCTTTCAGTTCTGTACGAAGAAATTAACACGTGTTTATAGATATACGAACATTCGCAATATTTAGTCCCTAGCGACATTCAGAGCGCGTTAAATGACCAACCACGTTTTAAATTTTACTTTATTTGATATCTATATATTTGAAAATAGTTTATTAAGTCGTTTCAGGAATGGCAGAAAAACATCATTATATGATTTAAATTAAACAATGGATTGCAGTTACGACTATTGTAAACTGTAACCGTGATTATCATGATCGGTAGCGCTGGGGATCTTTATCTATTACTAGCTGAACCCCGCGGTGCTACCCGCGGTTGTTGTTGTACCAAGAGTAACACCGCGGGACAAAGTTAGTCTAAAAAAAGCAGCCTAAGTTACTCCCCGGATCATCAGCTACCTGCCAGTGAAAGTCCCGTCAAAATCCGTCCAGCCGTTCCAGAGATTACCCGGAACAAACAGACAGACAGACAGACAGATAGACAGACAGACAGACAAAAATTTTTTAACTACATTTTTGGTATATGTACCGTGTATACATACATATGCATTTAGTAAAAAGCGGTTATTTTAATATTACAAACAGACACTCCAATTTTATTTTTTTGTATAGATTAATCACCGTGATTAAAAACAAAAGTTAATTCATATAATGATTATTTAAGACTAACAATCACTAATCGTGTTATCTTCCTACAAAATATTCATCGGAGTTCGTCCCCTTGTTTTTATTAATCACTGCGTTCTAACGTGTCATCAATAATAGCCTTGCTGAACTTGTATGCTATCAGTCATCGGAACAACTTAGTTGCAAAGATTCATAAACAATGAGCCAGTACTCTGCAGTTATTATCATGTTTAAACACTAACTAGGTGGTAACTAATAAGGCTATATTAGCAAGTGTACTCTATTTCAGGTACAGACATCAAAATATCTCACTTCTAGTTTAAATACAAGTATTTATGTGAAGTTTTGAGTATAGTTATGTCTAAGATATTTACGGTCTCTTTTTCTTTTCTTTCTTTAATCCCTTACAGCTACAGGTCGATGGACAAAAAAACCCAACGACAGGTATAAAACGTCCTCAACTCTATTTCTAGCACGAGGTCTTTGAGAGATAGCTTGGCTGGTTTACAGTCAGATATATTGAATAGGTTAAATAGTTTAGAAATATTTTATATCAAAGACTAGCTGAACGCAGTGTTACCCGCGGCTATTGTTGTATTTGTATTATTGTTGTACCGCGAGTAACGCCGCGGGAAAAAGTTAGTCTAAAAAAGTAGCCTTAGTTACTCCCCGGATCATCAGCTACCTACCAGTGAAAGTCCCGTCAAAATCCGTCCAACCGTTCCAGAGATTACCCGGAGCAAACAGACAGACAGACAGACAGACAGACAAAATTTTTTTTAACTGCATTTTTGTTATACTCGTATGTATCGTGTATACATACATATGCATTGATTAAAAAGCTGTTATTTTAATGTTACAAACAGACACTCCAATTTTATTTATTTGTATAGATGATACCGAGAAGTTCAGAAATATTTTTCTTCGCCCTATTATAATGGATTTTCCAACGAGACCTTTTACCCAATAGCTTGATAACCAGAACAATATAAATGGTAGAAAAAAAATGACACAGTTTAAATGCTTTTTTTTTATTGAATGTTAACAAAAAAGCGGCCAATTGCGAGTCGGATTCCCATGAAGGGTTCTGCAGCAGCAAGTAACATAATATGATTTTTATTTTATTTTTATATTTGTGTTGATTGAATGAAAAATAAATCGCAGTTTACGATTTAAGACGTATTAAAAAAACACTACTTATTAGATTTCGTTCAAACCAATTTTAGGTGGAACTTTGCATGGTAATGTACATCATTTTTTTTTTAATTTTATCATTCTCTTATTTTAGAAGTTACAGGGGACACACATTTTACCAATTTGGAAGTGTCTCTCGCGCGAACTATTTAGTTTAGAAAAAAATGATTTTAGAAACCTAAATAAAGACCTATCCATATATACCCCCCCACACGTATGGGTTTCATGAAAAACATTAAGACATTCAACATTATAGTTCTTATAGATTCGGAAAAAAGTGGCTGTGAAATACGGACGGACAGACAGACAAACATGACGAATCTATAAGGGTTGCTTTTTTTGCCTTTGGCACGGAACCCTAAAAATGGGATAGGGATTGAATCTAGTCCATTTGTTATCAGCTTATCAACTAAAGAAAATAAAAGCCAAGTTCTATTGCTTTATTATGCTATTTTATTTCCAGCGTAAGGTAGACCTTTGAAGAGAAGCATAGCACAATGTGCGAGTCCCACGTTGATGACGCATTCCGGACCCAGGTGATGCAGTGTTACCGGTCCCAATGCCAGGTAACCATTTGCTATCGGCCCGGCTATTGTGTTTTTCTGCCAACTCAAAAATGGGCGCAAAAAATGGTGGTATTAATAATATGTTCATAGTACTGTTGTAAAAGTTTTTGTTCAAGTAAAATTTTGAGACTATTAAGAGGATAGTTTCAGTTATTGTAGATTTTATTTTTCATTGATACTTTGAAATCATTTTCCGAGACTTTTGCTATAATTAGGTTGGGGACGGCTTTATGCCTACTACAATACTGCTGAATAGTATAGTTTTTTACGTGGAGCGATAATCATTAGACCTCCCCAACCCAAGGAATAAACGATATCGAAATTCTAAAGAAATATAGTTTTTTTAGAAGTTAAACTACCCACACAATCATCTTTGCTTTGGCAACCGCTGTTGTTACAGAGTAAAATATCCAAATGTTAGTATAACTTACATAAAGATGTGTTTTGTGGTAACTAGTATAAAGGAAGTGTATAAAAAACAGTAAGTTAGGTTTACAAAGCATACGTTTGTGGTGTCGGAAAACTGGATATTTTGGAAACGTTTTATAATACATTTTAACTGTGTATATCTCAATACTAATATACTTCATATTTAAAACCATTTATGAAGCGGACTCAAAGAACACCCAGACTCAGAAACACAATTTGTGAATTACACAAAGTGTTGTTCCATGTGGGAATCAAATCCACAGTACTCAACGCAGTAGGAAGCGATGAGGCGAACGCTCAAGCCACTACGTCATGCGCGCAGTTTAGATCATCGTGAAAAGATTATGTATTACTTATTATATAACAACATACTCAAGAACTTTATTTTATCAAGAATTTTATTTAGTAAATATTCATATATAATACAAACTTCTTTGAAATGACAAATATTTACAGCAACCTAAAAGAAACCCTTTGATATGGTTGTTATAGTACACAATTATCAGTGTTCAGAGATACACATATTTAGGTTTGAAAAGTCGTAGTCACACGTTACATAGAATAGCACCATAACCTTTAACAACACGTGACCGCTTTGCCGTAGTCGGGTAAAAATGACAGCGATCGTGCTGTCGTGTTTCGTTGGTGAGTGAATCTCTAACAATCTAAGTTTTACTCAAGTTTTATTATAAAAGTCAGATAATAAGTTCTAACTGTTAAATTCCTTACATTTAAAAATTAAACGTTTCATATAACCCCGATATTTTACTATAGTTGAGAAACCATTTCGAAATCATTTCTGTTCTTTTGATTGACTTTCCTTTAAATTCTTTCTCAGCCGCTCTATAAAATAAGAAATAGCAATATATGATATGAAACTCTATTTGATATACATATATATACAAACATCTGCTACCACGTTATATACATAAGCGGTTGAGTCGTTCGCGTGGAGTTTTTATATCAGACTGTACATAAACAAAACACAGTTCACAGAATTACAAAATACCTACTCACGCGTTATCCTCGTGCGCGAGAACTCCGCTGTAGAGACAACAGTTCGACGCTCCACCATTCGCTCTACATAGAGACGGAGTAGAAACGTATCGTTTATATAAATAGGCAAATACATAATGGTTGAGAATTATTTTTTTGTCTATTTTTCAACCGATGTTCTTAATTTTTGGTCATTATTTATTTGTTTTAATTTACTTAATACAGATAAATAATCGAAATGTAACAATCATTTTTATTGCGCTTGTAAGTTAAAAACACATATAAAATGATTCATTTATCATCACTTCGCAATATTTTTGGAAGAATTTAGTACAGTCAACAACAAAAAAGAGATGGTTATTAATTATCTGTAAACTAATAAATGTAATAAAACTAATAATTAAAACTCTGTCTACATACTATAAAATATTGAACAGCAATTATAAAGTTCCTTACGAATCAAAGGGCAAGTTATTGGGGTAGTAACCAATATTATACATAATAGAAACACCTAAACCAAATTGAAAATTAAATGTTCAATTACACAAATGCTTGACATAACCGTGATCTTTGGAGTAGTAGTTCGTTACATAAACCACGACGCCATCTGCCCGCCAAACTATGAACAAGTAAACAAGTCAGAAAAAATGTTTTTTTTCTTATTATGAGTAACAATAAGGGAACTCTTTTTTTTAGACATTTTAGCATATAGCATATCATCAGCAGCCAGTTAAAGATAATGATGATGATGAAATTTTAATTTTTTTTGAAAGAAACAGTTGTTTAAGCTCACCTGAAACGAACCTCTTTGCTCTTCAAATAAAATGCGCTAATAAAAGTAGTAAAAAATGCTTATTGTGATGTTATCAAAATATAGGTTAATGCTATACAGTCAATGATGTTATAGTAAAAAGAGGTAGAGTAAAAACTTTTTACTATAACATCAATGTATACAGTATAAACATATTACCAGTCATGTCAAATTAGACAGTCGAGCCATCAGCTGTCACCATGCACACTCGCGCAAACGCCCTACGCCACCGTACTCGCGCAAGCGCCCTGTGCCGCCATCTTACGATCAGGTAACGTATCCTGACGCGAGTTCAACATGTTTTACCCATCCCAAAATAAATTTTGCTAAAGTGCACAACGCTGCTAAACAACTTTTCACTTCAATAAATTATTTACAAGATTTTTTCTTGAAAAATATAAAAAAATAAACATAGATGTTAATAGTCGCCCTTCAGAATCATTGCATTGTGTGACGGTGTGTGAACTTTTTAAACGAAAATCAAAACCATAAGGCTTAACCAATCAAAGAGGGCCAAAATACCTACTACCATTTACCGGGAAATCCAAACCTAGGACTCAACTACCCAAAGAGAACCAAAGCACTTTGTCTTTGCAAAATATAAAATTATTAATTTGAAATACATAAATTATATACATTTTATGTATACGTATATTTTTTCTTAGATTCATTCTATGCCATAAATACTGAAGTTTAAAGACTGTGTTGTGTATACTGTGGTTACTGGTTTCTAAGCAACGGCTTAGCGGCTTATAGGACGCAACTGAATTACATAATTTATTAAATGTACACATAATATTATTAAGTCCCGCCCTGTACATCTTTAGTTACCTATATGTTAAGTTTTTATTTACATACTTATATATATTATATAACGTAAAATTTTGCATAGTTACAGTTTTTTTTTGTGTAGCAAAAGTTCATAAGCCTTATTTTTTACCCGACTATGGCAAAGCCAAAGGAGGGTTATGATTTTGACAGGCTATGTATGTATGTATGTATGTATGTATGTATGTATGTATGTATGTATGTATGTATGTATGTATGTATGTTCATTTGTTCCCTCCTAGCTCCTTAACTACTCATTAGATTGGGAAGAATGAGGTGTCCCTAGAAGCGTCATGATCGTCTTCTAGTTATAGGCTATATGACGTGTCACTGAATCTAATGTGGCGCCCTCTAGCCGACATAAAGTACCGTATTAAAAAATAAATTTGAGATAAACATGCCGTGTTTGGTATCATTGGAAAGGGCGTTACTTGTACATTTCAAAAATACATATATTATTAGCATTTGTTCGTGACTTTGTCCGTATTTATTCGATAATTGTGATATTTCTGTAGTATCTATTTAAAATATACTTTGCAAAGAAATTAGTATTATAGAGGCACCAAAACATTTTAAATAAAAAAAAGTAAGAACTAAAACCCAACTACGACAAAAAACGACGCTGAAAAAGTATGAAACAAGTTTCAAAAGCCGTAGTCACGCGTTGTTAAAGTGTTATGGACTATGGTACATTACACTACATGGACTACTTTGGCTTTTGAAACTTAGGAATGTTCCATAGTCCATTACACTTTAACAACGCGTGACTACGGCTTTTGAAACTTGTTTCATACTTTTTCAGCGTCGTTTTTTGTCGTAGTTGGGTTTTAGTTCTTACTTTTTTTATTAACATAATACATATTTACAAAATACAATGATGCAGAAGCATCACTGTTCCCCATGGTGTTGGTCACCAGGCTGAATTTTTGCATTGTCTGCATTCCCAATGAGTATGGTGACCACTACTCTTGGATTCTGCTTAACCTTTCATCAGGCAGAGTAGAGCATCTTCCTAGCCAGCTAGTGGTTAGCGTAAGCGACTGCAAGAGGTCTCGGGTTCGATTCCCGGATCGGACTGCTGTTTGGTTTTTCTTACAATAAATTCTTAATAGCAGCCCGGATTATGGAAGATATCGTTAAGCTGTCGGTCCCTGTTTGTCGTGAACGTCTATGGCAATCGTTATTGGCAAGTCAATGCCCTCAACTAGTACAACCTTCGAATTCAGTTCACCCTCAGGGCTGCGGAGGTCCGGTGCCAGTCGCTCCGTGAAAAAACTGATATTCAGGTAAAACCGATTGAACACTAGTTCAACCGACCCCAAATCTTGGGAATAATTAAGGTTAGGAAGATGATGATGAAATATATGTAATCAGAAATTACAAATATAAGTATCGTAAGACTGGGTTTTCCTCTTTCGAATCTGCAAATTGGGAAGTACCGACTATACTCCAACGCGATAACATTATACTTTTTTATGGTATACTGCTCATTGGTTTGCCCAGGAGCAGACATATCACCTGATGGTAAGCGATTACCACCGCCCATGGACACCCGCAACACCAGAGGCGTCACAAGTGCGTTGCCGACCTTTGGGGGATGGGGAAAGGGATGTGGGGAGGTTGGGCCTCCGGTATCCTCACTCACTCGGTTAAACACAGCGCAAGCGCTATTTCACACGTTTTCTGTGAGGCTGTGGCGTTTTCCGGTCGAGCCGTCCCATTCATGCCGAAGCGTGGCTCTCCCACAGTGAGAGAGATATATGTTATACATATACCACTTATTTAAACATTTAGTTATTCTTTTTGGAATGGTATAGGAATTGAACTAGCAAATAGGTTTTTTTTATTGCAAAAGGCAATTTCCGCACTACTTCTTCAGTCAGGATTAATTCTTCTTGAGTTGTGATGAACTTTACAAACATACATGAAATGGGCACTAAGAATACCTAAAGTCAGAACAATAATTTGTGAATAAGACAAAGTGTTGTCCCATATGGAGTTTGAACTCATACCAGTACAGTAGAAAGCGGCGAGGTGACCGCTTAAACCGCTGCGCCATCCGTTCATACGCATGCATAGCGTTGTCGCCCTTGGAGTAATTACTTGTATTGGTTGTAGTTGGTACCAATGGACGAAATTTGTTTCTTTTTAAAATTTTTGTTTTATGTTTCCGCTCTTCTTGTCTGTATAAACTACAACTGTGACAAATTTCTTACTCCCCCATTCGCATGATTTTCGTAAAAAGAGGTACAAAGGTTTTGCTTTACCTATTAATACATACATGAATTAGTGGGGTAGTAAATTTTAGAAGAAGTAGTATATTTCCGCTCTAAGTGAAGCTGACTGACTTCTTCTTACTCACAACTCATACGATGTGGGTTATTGACAATGCAGATCTTACGAGTGTTAGGATCAACTCAGATCCTGTACTGAAATATACTCAAACACTTTTAAAATGTGAATAAAATATTAAGCTTATCCAGGTCGTATCCATTAATAAATTAGTCGAATGGACAGTGACATACGAATTTGAGCTCTGTTTTAATAGAATAAAGTGTTTTATTTATATTAAAAAGAAGAAGGACATTTTGCTTCTGGGTTGACACTCGACATCACTTACTGCTTAGTCTAAGTTGGATCTCCAGCTTGTTTATATTTTGTCAATTTTTACTATTAGTGTTTACGGTTTTAGGTTATCTTAGATGAAGTTTATCTGATCAGGTGCGTTGAGTCTATACTCGTATAAATAAGTGCTAAAACAACGCTTTGTACAAAACTATCCAAACCACTTTAACTTATCTAAGAACCCCAGTAACCCCGTGACGAAGCCAGAGGCTGAACATAGCAAACGAAGGTAAATCTTGAATCTGGAGGCCCAATGATGCAGACGCATCTCAATAGGCCGCCATAGTATGGGTCACCATGCTGCATTGTTACAGCGTCTGCGTTCTCAATAAGTATGATGACCATCGTCTGGATTCTGCTTATGCTTTCCATCAATCAGAGTAGAGTTATTTGGCAGGCTCGTATATAAAAGAAACAACCTTGATCAGTACAAGTGTGAAACAAAACTTATTTCATACTGATAATTTTTCTTCCAACTTTATTTTGGCCAGGCATAGATTAATTTCGGTACAGTCTAATCAATTTGAAGGCATACTAAAGATAATCCTAAAGCTTAATTTCCACAGAACAAAAGTTGTCAACTTTTGTGTTGTCAACAGTTCTGGGAGGGGTTCGGATGTGTTAATAACTGCAGTTCCTGGATCCTTCCCGTCTCAGGCGCAGGGTTGCACACCGAGTGGTTTTAGTCGTTTCGATTCCGACACACCGCTCCGCCACAAACCCAGTGGGGTGACGGACCGAGGGGGTATCCACAGGTTAAAAAAGAAGGGTTTGTGCCAAGTTATCCTTCTCCTTGCAGCGCTATTGTCCTGTGTTGTTTGTTAACTTAAATGGAACACAACACCCTTAGTATTCCGTATTCTTAATCCACCACCACACGGAATGTGTTATGTCGGATGGGGAAAGTGATGGGGGGAGGGGAGCGCCTCCGGTATCCTCACTCATTCGGTGAAACACGACGCAAGCGCTGTTACACATCGGTTTTCTGTGAGACTGTGGTATCACTCCGATCGATCCGGCCTATGCATGCCCGAGCGTGGCTCTCCCACGTACCTATTTTTATTAATGTCAATAATTACAACTACAAACAAATCACGATAATGGAAAAAAATACTGTAAATAAGGTAACCTTACTTATCAGAAGCAGTATTGATCCACATAACAGCGGTTCAAAGGAAATCCCTGTTTTAAAACCCTTTAAAACAAGCACCCAACAAGTTTCCTTGTACAAACATAAAACATATAATCAAAACCTTTTTTCCTTAAAGAGAACTTATTCTAACTAACGTGAAAGGATACTGTCAAAAGATAAATTAAAAAATAACAAACAAAAATACACTTACAGCAACAACTATGAGAAATAACTCTCGAAGTAAAACTAAAACAATATCAGTCAGTTCTCGATCACAATATTTCTTATTGAAATAAATGAATATTAGTCTGGCAACACAAAATAGGTCGTAATATTTTAATGGCAGTACAGTACTTAAAGTATCTCATTAGTAATCAAGAGTCTGCGGGTTCGAATCCACAACCGGTATTCAGAGTAACTATATTACCAACCTCTTTCCACTTCTATGATAATACATACAATCATTTCACTGTGGGAACTGTTAAAATAATACCAATAATGAATCTGCCATATGATTATAACATGCTATTTTTAGAGAAATCAAACACTATACTGTTTGACACAACAAAGGTAAAAGACAGACAGACACGTCCTTGATCATAAGGATTCTTTATGCCGTTCGAGGCTCGCAATGTCGGACTCAAAGGTATTAGAACATCCATGAACACGGTCGAGTGTACTCGACACTCAAGTTCAACCAATTTGGGACGAATTAGTAGAAATGAATCCCTCTACTAAATTACGCAGCAATATACAGAAATTGGTATCTTTTTGGTACAAATAAAACCTAATTCATTGCGCTATCCGAAGGAATGAAGTAGCATTCGTAAACAAAAAGCCGGCAAGCTACGTTAAAGTCCAAAATAGCCCCCTACGATGAACCGAAGACGACGATTTCTCGTTATAATTTCGTGTTTTTATCGAGTCGAGACGAGCCCGGGTATCGTAGCGCTCACAATGTTTTCCTCCAACGCTTTATCTCCCTCTGCCTCTCTGCTCTTTGACATCAACTGACGTATACAACTCCAACAATATTCATTTTCAACCTTATATCTGACTTTCCAAAGTTGAAACTGCCAGGGTCGACCTCTGTTGAATTTTCAGACTCATTAAGCGTCATTCGGAAATTTTGGATTTAGTAAACAGAATTTTGGAGAACGAAATAAACGAGAAATACAAAACAAGATTCAATTTTCTTCGTCTTATTAAATCGATTAATGAATTTCGTTGTTTTAATGAGTTTAATTAATTTTGTAGTAAAATTCATAATAGGTATAGTATACCCAATGATATTATATAAACATTGGGCATACCTACATTTGTCTATATTTTATATGTATATTTTAATGATAGTGACGACATCTCTAAACCTAAGTGTTGAGAATACGGAAGCATGTGTGTGTGTTAGTGCGTTTAGAAATAGTCGACAATAGTAGTCAAGGTTAGTGTATTTCGGCAGTGTATGTGAAATGCGCGGTCGGCGGCGGCGCGGCGCGGAGCGTCGACGCCGGGTCGCGATTGTCAAACCGCTGTTGGTGCGAGGCCCGGTCGCTGACGCAACGCGCGACCTCTTTGTCCGGCCCCGCGGACTCCGGCGGAATGTCCGCGGAGCCGGCCTCGCCAGCGCCGCACTCGTCCGCGCTCGACTAATTACGAATGTCAAATGTTATCGCACGCAACCGTCCGCCGCGCCGTCCGCACTCCGCTGCGCCGCTCTTCATAATAATAAAACCTGATATTTAAAACGGAACGTCCTTCTAACGCCGTGTAGTTGCGCCGACGCCAATCTACGATAATAATAAGCCGGCTACCTAGAAAGCGTTGCGCTGCAGCGCTGAACAACATACTACCACTAGACGGAGTAGCGCCACGCAGCGCTACAGCGCAGCCAGTGTGCGCCACGTAGCGCTCACATAAGTACGGCCAGTTCTATGCGCGCCTGTATAGCTATTAAATGTATATAGAATATATAGTAGTAATCGCTCGACGCAGCGGTATTATGTCGGAAATATACCGGCCGCGCCGCGCCTCAAGCCGATTCACGCTTTTGCGATTTAGTTTGTATGGGGAGTTTAATTTAGATTTTTTGAAGTAGTAGAAAGAGTTATAGATTTGGTTCTTTTGTTAAAATGTAAAGTATAGGGTAAGCTTTCCTTGCAGCTATATGGGGTATGTCTTGTGTCTCAATTTTTTAAGAAAATTTTATTTTACCCAATATTTTAGTACGATGTTTCACTAATTTATTTCAACACTACTATCTTCGTACTACTTTAAATAATATTTTCAAATTTAATTTAACGAGATATCAAAAATTTTATTTCAAATTTTAAATTTGTATTAACTTAGTCACCATGCTACTGTAATTCTTTTTAATGTATATTATCAATACTGTCCACTATACACAACAAAACAAACATATACTTTTAGTCATTGCGATACTTCTCTGGTCTTACATTGTTAAGCAAACGACATAACTTTTGTATGTAATTTGTATAAATTCGATATTTACTTATAATGTTATGTTCTAAGAAAACACTAATGATCCAATTTAGTTTAATTGAGCTGTAGACTAGTCTTAAAATTATTTTTAATAACGAATGTCCGAGAAACAAGCAAAATTTAAGGGTAGACCATCATTGTTTTATGATTACAACATTGTTAAATTTATTAAAGTATTCCATTAATGTTATTAAATTATTACAATTCTTAATTCTCTGTCCTTTTGCTGCGTACTTCTTTCTTTCTTCTTTTGTTTGTTTCGTTGTCTCTATTCGGCTTGATGGAAAGCTTGAGTAGAATCCAGGAGCAGTAGTCACTAAATTATCCTTACTGTGAATCGGGGTATTGTAGCATCTTGGCCAACACTATGGCGGCCAAAAGGTGATGTGGCAAAGCGATATATATAAAATCAACAATATATATAACAATAAAATCAATAATTGAGTTCATACATGGAATTACGGTATTATTAACTATCGCATCGAACATAGCTACAAAGACTAACGTATATATATAAGGCTAGTTTTTAGTATTTTTAATAGCTAAGACGGCTATGAATCTTAATAAATTGTTAATAAACTTACATTAGTTGATACATTCACACCAAAATACAAATATTAGTGCTACTGGTAGTCATTTAATGATAATGATATTGGTAGTCATTAATAAGCCAAGACGACGTCTGCAAACCTTATATTTTCCTCATTAAATAATTTTATAAAACTGTATCTCTGTTACAACAATTTACTTATGATGACTATCAGCGTTTTTGAATTAAATATGTGTTGCTTTGATAATTTACCATGTTGTAGTATGTAATCGACAAAATTAGTCTCTTCGCCGCCACTCCGAACTTTGGCACTGACCTTAAAAATAAACTAAAAAAAAAATTCAAAATGTATCTAGCTAAAAACTTAAAAACCCCCTTACATATTCGGTCACAAGCAAATATACAGGTGAAACTATTAGAAGCGTGTTAAAATACCAATGAGAATTTGACATAAAAATAAATATATAAATGTTGTGAACATTATGCTTTCTTAGATTTTAGCTGATTTTGATTATAGACGCAGACATATAACTATGCTACTTGCGAGATATAGCAGAGGCACCAAAACGGTTTAAGTTTAATAATAATCCGAATATCACTTATTTTTCCTAACTTTTTGTGAGATTGAAAGTTAATGTTATAGGCACTTAATAAATAAAATATATTAATAACATAAAGTAATTAGTGCTTTACTACAAAACTTGTGACATATTAGATAATATCAATATAATTATAAACATATATTCGCCGTTTTTTTAAAAACTAAAATCGTAATAGATTAAATCAAAATATATATACATATGTTAAATTATCTATTATAATAAAAGGTGAACAAAGAAAAACAGAAATATGCAACCGGCATGTGGCGCGGCCCGTCCCTTCGTCAGCTATAGCGTGGCCTTATAGATGGTTGTTTGCGCTCACAGAGTGCGGTGAACAGCGCTCACCGGCGGCGTGGTAGTGTGCGCGTGTGCGGACGGGCGGCGCACACAGCTGTGTGCACTCACACTAGCGCACTGTGTACGGGTGCGTTCCGAAACCGCTCTCTATTCTATCTATGCGAAGGCGTCGTACCGCCACGTATAGCGGGCACGCTCGGGGCGAGGAATTTAGAGGCGGGGGTCGTATCGTTAATTGTTATGAAGTTGATTTCGGTCCTGAAATTCCGAAATAGGTATTTTGAAATAACGCCTCTTTTTCATTGACATGACGGTACTCAGATGTTATGCCTTTAGTTTGGCTACATTAAAAACATTTGATCTCGATTTTACTTCTCGAGTCGTACGTTTTCGATGAGCGGGCTGCGGCCGGCGTGATTGTAAACATATGTTTGTGTTTATGAGTGCACGTAGGCTGGCGCCTTATCATTGGTTTGTGATAACGATGCAATTGCGCTCTTGTGGTATGGACGTAGAGTTTATATTCGATTGTCGTTTGTTGTGGGATGCTTTGCCAATCACTAAACAAGTCCATGGTTAGCGAATAGTCTGACCACGACGTCTTCGGGTCACGGCAATGGTGATGATTATTGACGATACGTCTTAGAACAATATAAAAAATAGTTGTGATGTATTTTAATTAAAAGAAATTTTCGTTGGGGTATTTCTTTGTCTTCGGTAGAGTTGATATTTCGAACATAAGAACAGAATGCTAATAAAAAATTAGGAGACTCTCTACATAGCCAAAGTATCCTCAATTTGTTTCATGTTCGTGTAAACACAACGAGTTATCTAGAGTCATATACCTACTGTGTGAAAATAGTCCAGCTTGACAACGAGTTCAGCTGTTCACGCACCTAATACCTGATACATCGCTTGTAGTTAAACACCGACTCTACATTCTTTGTATGTAGAGTTCGATGTATGAGGAGGAAGTTTTTGTAGCCGACCATCTGGCGGCAGCGTGTACTGTTTAAAAGATGTCATTCCCCTTCATTTCGTTTTCGACTCTATCATTCAAAGTCGACGCTCTACTGCGGCCTCTATTTAGTGAAATAAACTCGCTACTATTGTACCTTAACCAGACTCGAATCTCACTCGCCATTTTAGCGCTCTACATAGTTTCAAACGAGTTTCGAAAGTTATAATGTTGTTGTCTTTTATAACAGTAGAGTTAGATGTCTATGTTTTATAGATTAGTCTTTGCCTAAGCCTAGCCTTTAAACTATGTGTTATTCCAGGTAATAACATGTCTTTGTGGTAAATTTAATCCGGTTTCGTACAGCCGTTTAGGCGTAATTGTGTAATAAACATCTCTTGATACAAAGTTTTTATTTATAACTAGCTGAATCCCGCGGTGTTACCCGCGGTTATCGTCGCGGCGGGACAAAGTTAGTCTAAAAAAGTAGCCTAAGTCGTACCTTAGACTACTTTTTTTAGACTAACTTTGTCCATGGAGTATTCTGGATCATCAGCTACCTGCCAGTGAAAGTCCCGTCAAAACCGTTCCAGCCATTCCAGAGATTACCCGGAACAAACAGACAGACAGCCAAATATTTTTTTTTCTATATTTTTGGTATATGTACCGTGTATACATACATATGCATTTAGTAAAAAGCGGTTATTTTAATATTACAAAAAGACACCATACATACATACATAGCCTGTCAAAATCATAACCCTCCTTTGGCTTTGCCGTAGTCGGGTAAAAAAACACTCCAATTTTATTTATTTCTCCTAGACTACCTTTGTCCCGCGGTACAACAATAACCGCGGGCAAAACCGCGGTTTCAGCTAGTCTAATTATAAAATTTTAAATAGATATAGACATTTTTGTCCAAAAAAATAATCTTCCATTCCTTTGAGGGATGGTGAATCGATTGTTATTAGGTACTTTAATGCAAACGAAGTCACTGGCTAAAACTATTTAGTTATTTTATAGTAGTATAGTATGGTAGTTAAGTTTGCGTCTCCTATTGCCGGTACCGTGATAATTTTCCCTCGCTTTTGAAACATTCTTCATTGGTGCTCCTCTCCTATTGGTCTTAGCGTGATGATATATAGCCTTTCTCGATAAATGTACTATCAAACACTGAAATAATTTATCAAATCGGACCAGCGGTTACTGAGATTAGCGCGATTCAAACAAACAAACAAACTCTTCAGCTTTATATATTAAGTATAAGATAATATAATATAGTGTAGATTGTTTGGGATAAAATAGAAGTGAATATTGTGTGAGTTATTGTTTTAGCGCTTTTTGTGGTAAGTTTGTCTGAAAAATTTAACAAATAATTATGTATAGCTACAAATTATTGTCAGGTCTTTAATAATGTGTTATAGAGTGGATAGTTTGAATGTTAGTGTTTGACGCGAATGTTTCACGTTCGATTCCTACTACGCATTTTTGAAGTTCACGTCATTTTTAATTTTTACTTGTTTTCTTAATCAATATTTATTGTACTGCAATTATTGTTTTTTTTTGTCAGTTACGGAATCGAACTTATAGGAGTAGATTTCTGTTACAATGTGAGGAATAAGAGTCCCAGCAATTGGGCATACTATTCATATAACATTCAGTTTTTACAAATAAAATTACGTTTGTTTGTACGTCTTTCATGCAATTCAACAGTATAACGAATAAAAAGTAAGTACATAAATAAAAAATGTAATTTAATGTCTCATCCAAAAAGAAAATGTATCGAAAAAAAGCAGTAATTAAAAAAAAAAAATCTATATTGCTTTGTTTTTTTTTCAGAGAATTCTTTGGATTTGAGTTTGGACTTCAATCGTTAAAGAGCAACTAAAGCTTAACCATTGCTTAGTACTGGTTTTCTGTGACGCCTTGTAACTGCCAACGTTATTAGAAAACTAACAAATGTACGGGATTGACGTCATCTTCAATACTATCACGTGTCAAAACTTGCTATTATACAATCATACAAGAGACTAGAGGCGTCAGCGATTGTAGAAAGAGAATCGACGCGAAACACATGCATTTTGGCATTGGCTAAAGGGGTACCTACCTACCTACCGCTCCTGGTAGATTCCCTTTGACATTTCCAGTTCACAATTGACAATATGTTACGCGTAAGGTTACAGTAAGGCGAACGAAGCCGCGGGCATCAGCTAGTATTTGTATATATTTCAGAAAATGCTGTACTTTGTTAAAATAAGAGGTGTATTGACATCCTTACAAAAGGGTACCAAGATAACAGTAATTAGCACTAAACTATGTATTTTTTTCAACATGAAATGTTATTGTATGTTTTTATAATAATCTGCCAAAATGACTCTACTCTGCCTGATGTAAAGCCTTAGCAATATCCAAGAGTGGTGGTCACCATCATTATTGCGAATGTGGACAATGCATCAGGGTGACCCACAATATGGCGGTCTCGGGATTACTATTATGACTTGAAGTCGTTAATTCTCATAATTGGGAATATATGAATAAAAACTATTATATTATAAGTAAAGTAAGCTTTATATAGTGACAAATACATACACAATATGTAAAAAAAAAATGCATACGGAAATCGAACTCAGCACTGAATGTTAAAGTGATGTCAAACCACTGCGCTATTTGCTCAGCCAGAGTTCCCACGCTTTCACAAAAACATTACATATAATGCTGAGCATTTGCTCAACTAAAACATGGAACACATAATATTTAGTATAAATAATGTTTAAGTAAGTAAATAATTTACATTAAATTGAAGAATGAACTTTATTATAAACCAGCTGTTGCCCGCGGCTACTTATGACGACGTAGCCTATGTGTTATTCTGGTGTATAAGCTATATTACTGTAAAATTTCATCCAAATCTGTTCAGTAGTTTTTGCGTGAAGAAGTAACAAACATACACACTCACAAACATTCGCCTTTGTATATTAGTGTGAAGTGTGGATATGATAAGATTAATTACTAAACACTGAGTCACCGTTCGTGGATTCAATTTACGTCCAGGATAAATAATGGGATTTTCAGAACTATCATTTGTTGTGTGTATGAATGTTATAATACATGGATGCAGTAATTTAAAAGGAAGTGTATCAGCCTAGGTATATTGGTACAGATTTAGCCTAATTTGAATAAAATGTTGAGCATATGTGTAACAATGAGTGAGAATGGTATACACAATGTTGAGCAACAGGTATAAATTTTTAAAAGAAGCTAATTTTTAATACTATATATCTGCCACATGCATTTATATTATCATCGTTATTATTACAAAAAAATGTGCAAAAAAGGACATTTCATACTGTATTCATCAAACCACTCAAACATCGTCATTCAATGACGTCAGTCTGACCGCATGGATGGCTTAGTCAAGCATTGTGGAACAAATCCACACCCAGTGTGAGACAATCGTTTGATTGTGTCTTTGTGTCCAATATATATTTACATTTGTGTGAGTATCGGTCTTGTTTAGACATTGTCTCACAGTGAGCATACGGCCCCTTTTGACTATGGTCTAAGCTTAGATAGTCCAAAGACTCCACAGCCTAGTAAGGGTTCAATGACTCCACATATATTTTAGAAATATTTATCAAGAAAAAGTTAAAATAACATTAAAATAAAAAAAAATGAAAACCCCTCTACGCTGCATCAGGTCGAAGTTATCAAGTAATTGTCATTTAACGAATATACCTACTGGCACGCCTGAAGCACTTAATCGAGTTATCATACGCTAAAAATGCTTTACATCATTTTAGAAAAGAGCTGATACTCTTACACTGCTGGACCGATATTAACCAAACATAGCTAAGAACCACCTCCAGGAAACTGACTTTCAAATGAAAAAAACCGCATTGAAATCGGTACATCCGTTTGAGGACTACGGACAGACAGAACAGATACACACACACAGACAGACAGACATCGACGTCAAACTTATAACACCATTCTTTTTGCGTCGGGGGTTAAAAACTATGACCCAATTACTTAAATCTTGATAAAATTTATATAGTCTACTGTCTATGTCACCCTGGTCATTAATACGAATATATTGACACCTCATTTATTAAATCAGCTACGGTAGAACATACAAAAAAACATAGGCTGCCAAAAATATTACCCTACCTTTTGGCTTCACCGTAGTCTTTTTTTTTTTTTTTCTTTTTGTTTGACCCTGCCAAAATGACTCTACTGTGCCTGATGGAAAGCATGAGTAGAATCCAAGAGTGGTGGTCACCATACTGCGAATGCAGACAATGCAGCATGGTGACCCACACCATGGCGGGCTAGTGATGCTTCCGAACTTCCAACGAAACACGACAGCATGATCGCTGTCATTTTACGTTGATTTTCTGTGCGAGGGTAGTACCGCCCCGGTCGAGCCGGCCCGTTCGTGCTGAAATCAGCGTGGCTCTACTACCTTGAATGGTTTAAAGATACAACTCGCGCACCAGGGCTGTGTCATGTGTAGTGGGGGACACATCGTCTGCAAACATACATTCAAACGGACACAAAGAAAAACAATTGCTGTCCCATATAGAGTTCGAACCCAGTCAGTGAGAGGGGTGGGATGGTAGCTCAAACCGCTACGTTATCCGTGCTATCAAATTGGATCTGATATTGGACATCATCATGTATTCTGAATATCCACTGCCTCGTTGGTCTCGCGGTTGGCGTGTGCGACTGCTGATCATGAGGTCTCGGGTTCGATTCCCGGGTCGGACCAAATGTTTGTATGATCTACAAATATTTGTTTCGGAGTTTGGGTGTGTTCTATCTATAATACTAAACTTTTTTTTTTGTAAATACATACAGTATTTACAAAAAAAAAGTATATATGTATTTGTATCAGTTGTCTATTTCCCCATAACACAAGCTCTGCTTATCTTGGGACTAGATGGCGTTGTGTGTTTAGATGTCCGAAATATTTATTTATTATCCATGTTACTTTGCATAGATAAAGATGCGCGACCGGGTATCGAACTTGATTCAACCCGGCTTAGAAGCTTACGTCAATGGATGAGCTGTTAAAGTAAGTATGGGGCTTATCCGACTGCAATGTTCTGAATGTACCTAATTATAACATACTAGCTTGCACGCAGCTTCGCTCACGCAGACTTTCATCCCCTAATTTACCCACATAGGTGTGGAATTTCAAAAATTCCTGTCTTAGTACTCACTTACGTTATATAAAGAACTTACATGCAAAATTTTAGGATTCTAGGTTCAGCGGTTTGGGCTGTGCGTTGATCTCTGGGTATGTCAGTCACCTTCCTCTTTTAAATATACAGATTTGCTGACACACGCAACTTCCTCTGAGTCCCTTTTCAATTATACTCGGTTTCCATTGGTCTAAGCATGATCTTAACTACTCTATCTTAGGGTGCCCACTCAAAACTGCGAATTCGCAACGCATCGTAAAAAGCTACGAACATTTGTGCAACCGCAAGAACTTCCGATCTAATTTGCATCATGCATTCGTGCGATGTTACGTCACACTTATTGACAACACACTAGAGAATACCATAGAAACCAAAATCAGCTAAATCGGCCCATTCGTTCTGGCGTTTTAGCGAGACAAACGAACATCAATTGTTTTTATATATAAGACCCGCTGAGTCCCGCGGTGTCACCCGCGGTTATTGTAGTACCGCGGATAACGCCGCGGGACAAACTTGTCTACAAAAAAGTAGCCTAAGTTACCTCTTAGATCATCAACTATCTGCCAGTGAAAGTCCCGTCAAAATCGGTAAAGCCGTTCCGGAGATTACCCGGACCAAACAGACAGACAGGCAGACCGACAGACAGACAAAAATTGTAAAAAAATATGTTTTGGTATATGTATCGTGTATACATAGGTACATATGCATTTAATAAAAAGCGGTTATATTAGATACTAGCTGAGCCCCGCGGTGTTACCCGCGGTTATTGTTGTACCGCGAGTAACGCCGCGGGACAAAGTTAGTCTAAAAAAAGTAGCCTAAGTTACTCCCCGGATCATCAGCTACCTGCCACTGAAAGTCCCGTCAAAATCCGTCCAGCCGTTCCAGAGATTACCCGGAACAAACAGACAGACAGACAGACAGACAGACAGACAAAAAAAATTTTTACCACATTTTTGGTATATGTATCGTGTATACATACATATGCATTGATTAAAAAGCTGTTATTTTAATATTACAAACAGACACTCCAATTTTATTTATTTGTATAGATATAGATATTATTATTATTATATATAGATATTACACAAACTCACACTAGGCCCTCTTAAGAATTACTGCATATAACACCGGCAGGCGTCCTTGAAAAGGCCTCGTCTGTGCACCGGCCCACGTGGTGACTGCCGTCGCTGGACATACCTGTCATTGAATTTGTTTCAGATCTAGATACGATATGCTGAAATGATTCACGTTCCAACAGCCTCGGTCCAGTGTAGAATGAATCATCGCCAAATATCACACAGATCGGATGGAAATTAGGGTAATCGCAAACTAATACCCTAATATATGATACGATTGTACGATTAATATAGCTATCGAGATATCAGTGGTAGTACGAATAATATAGTGCATTGCTTCGGATTTAAGCATTACCCGAATGTAGCTGGTAATGTAGTAATGAAAATTTCTGAGACTAGTATTTATGATAATCTAACACTTATTTACAAGTATATATTATTTTTCCATCTTTATAAAAGTAAGCTTTAAACTTTGGAAAAAAGTAAAGGTTTCCAATAAAATATTTGTTTTACGCCGGTTTGACTATAATTCTTAACATGTTAGATTTCAACTCAGATCATATAAAAAAAAACTGAAGATTTCAAAAATACTTTCCTAAGACAGAGTGTACGAAGTTGATCGCGACTGATTCAAAGAAAATGATTAAATTTAAACTAACACAAGAGCCTATAATACCAGGTTCCTAAACAGTCCTAGTGACTCCATGTTTTTATTGAAAGTTTTATTCCCATAATTAACTGAAAGTTTAAGAAATAACTTACAATTAATCAAATATGTAGGTATATCAAATTTATATTTTGTACTAATATTACAGTAGCTCTTTATACCTTTCTATAATTTCTATATCTTTAACAACGCATTCATGCATTAGTAAAATAAAAAGCAGTTTAAGGCAAACCAAACTTACTGAAAAAGCAAGAGAACAGAAGATCTTTAATTCAAGTTTAAAAGAATGAAGCAACCATGATAAGCAGTAATTTTACAGAAACAACTACTCACAGAAGATTATATTATAACAATAAGTCAAGGCAAGATATGGTATGAGAGGTGGCAGCGTAATAACTGTAGGAGTGTTAATCTGATCGCGGACTTATGATAGTGTAATTCCAGGTTCGAAACTCTACCGATTTAAAACCACTCCCACAACCCGCCAGTTAGACCAATGCTGACATTCTTTAAAACAAAACAGTAATGATGCTGTGATGTAAGCTTTGGAATTGTAGTAATTTCACAGGATATTGCAAGATATTGATCAAACGAGGGACGACCTTAAGACTAAATCATTTGCACTGAGAGACGATGCACGTCAATGACACGTGAACTATATGTGAGCTGAGCTCTCGATAGCTGTTATGCTTCTCCAAAACAATCAACCGTTTTAACGAAAACACTTCCTTTACCTGTATTTTCTTTAAAAAGTAATAGGTTAGCTAACAAGATACCATAATCTTGGGCATTTTTCTAATACATAGTTTCATATTTAACACTTATGGACAGACGATATTAGAATAGGAGAGGGATGCTTCGGCATGAATGTGCCGGCTCAATTCACAGAAAACCGGTGTGAAATAACGCTTGCGTTGTGTTTGTGTGAGTGAGGATACCGGAGGCCCATAAACCCAACCCCTCCCCCCATCCCCATCCTCCAAAGGCCGGCAACATACTTGTAACACCTCTGTTATTACGGGTATCCATGGGCGGCGGTAATCGCTTACCATCAGGTAATATGTCTGCACTTTTGCCTCAATAAAAATAATTTGTAGGTACATCCAGAGCTAATCGAGTCAATTGTACTAATAGTTACATCATATCGGAATCGAATCTAAAACAATCGACGACGGCTGGCCATTCCAGCACTTAATCCGTTCAGTAGTTTTTGCGTGAAAGAGTAACAAACATCCATCCAAACATCCATCCATCCTTACAAACTTTCGCATTTATAATATTAGTAGGATTTCATACTAGCTGTGCCTGCTACTTCGTACACAATTGATTTTTATGTATAAGAAGATTATTATCAAAAATGGATAATAATTAAGGACGTATAACTATTCCGGAATCTAAAACAGCTGGTCTGGGAACGCGACGCATCCCCCAAAGGAAAAAAAATGTGAAGAATAGAGAAGAATAGAGAAGAATTTATTGATTATGTTATGTTATGAACATATTGCACATAATTTTAGGAATAAATAGTAATAAAATAAACATTTAATTTTACACTTACCGGTACAAATCCTTCAATAACATAATCTTGTGCTTTAAAATGATAGCCTTGAGTGCTTAGCAGGCCTGAAGTTTTTACGATGCACAGCTATCTTCCATTGCTTACTCAGCTTTTGTTCTTTAGGAAACCAATGTACTCCGATGTCTTTGCACTCAAATGCACAACACTGATGCATTTTATTATTTTCTCAATAAACAAATATATATTTGATGCAAAAAGTACTATTATGACGAATGTCAACTTAAACGTTCTAATTTGTTTACGTTGTAGAACGGTGGCGCCTCTATCGGGAAAGTCAGACAGTTATATTCCCTATTGACGGAGTAATCGGTGAACATCCATAACAAGAAAAAATACATACTGTGCTACATAGAACCTCCCTCTTTTTTGAAGTCGGTTAATAGAGACATAAATGTCATTTTCTTCTTTTGCCTTCTCAAATAATTTCATATTCTCATTCAAAACACCCCCTTTTGCTGATTATATTATTAACTAGCTTTTTTCCGCGGCTCCGTCCGCATGTACGTTGCTTTTCGTGATAGAAAGTATTATAATTCTTTCCTCAGAAATCAAAGTATCTTCAAGCCGAATTTTATTGAAATCAATACAGTGTTTTAGCCTTGATAGCGTGACAGACAGACAGAGTTACTTTCGAATTTAAAATATTAAGTATATATGTTAAAATTCAAAGTCGATGTTGGCGGCAGTACACGACTACTTACACGAACGGTGTAGTAGTTAAAGCGGTCACCTGGCCGCTTCCTACTGTGCTAAGTGTTGTGGTTTCGATTCCCACATGAGACAACACCTTGTGCGATCCACAACTTGTTCCTTGAGTGTGTGTAATGTTCTGTGTTTGTGTTCGTTTCATGAATGTTTGTAAAGTCTCTTGCAACACAGGATATATGTCTAGTGCGAAAGTTCTCATTAAAAATAACTGCCTTTCATCTCAAGAAATCATCAATATCGGTTCACCCAGTCGAAAGTTCTGAGGCAATAAACATAAAAAAAAACTACAGTCGAATTGAGAACCTCCTCCTTTCTTAAGTCGGTTAAAAAAGGTTCACTTATGCTAGTATTCTTTCAAGCTAAGGCTAAATATATGTAGGTTCACGCCGCTAGTGTAACAGTTCAAGTTTGATCCCGCAACTTGTGTTCGCACATCCAATACTCTGGCCATTACGCTTGTAATGTACTATCTACATGAGAAAAATGAAATGCCAAATGTGTTGCTAAGCGCCAAATGTGTTGCTAAGCGCCAAATGTGTTGCTAAGCGCAAAATGTGTTGCTAAGCGCAAAATTCGAAAATCGTTCCACCAATTCGGTTATTTTCTTTAAACATTTTCGTTAAGGCATAACGAAGGTTCTTAAGGAGAGAACAAAAACATTGCGAGAAAAATACTAAAAACAACACTTTTCTTTGCCCATACGAACCATAGAGTAAATTCAAATATCTGTCAATAATGTCAACAGAATGAAGTCTGTCGGGGCTATTCTACTATAGCTTGTTTGGGAGATCGTTTTTTGTTTTTTCGAAAGACGGTCCCCATTTCATCTCATCCATATTTTATATATTTTTAACATTAATTTCATCACGAGAAAGACTTTAAGACTTATGATTTGAAGACTATAAATACTTGACATTGGCAGAAAAAGCTGATCCGAGAGATCCGGCTCGTGATCGAAGAAGAAGAAGAAGCTTGATTTGGACTAAATCAAATCTAATTTATCAATTGCTAAAAATAAAACGCTGTACTTATGTTATGTGATAGGGAAGATTATACAATAATTTGGCACGTTGATGCTAATCTATTCCCTAGCCAAGTTGACATTATGAAATGTAAACGTTATTAAAAACTTACAAGTGAAGATCAAGATCAAGACATAAAATATTAGCCAACATTCAAGATAGGCATAAGTACAGGTAGTAGAGCCCCGCTGATTTCAGCACGAACGGGCCGGGGCGATCGGGGCGGGCTACCCGCACACAGAAGATGAACGTAAAATGACAGCGTTTGTGCTGTCGTGTTTCGTTGATGAACGCTAGACCAGAGGCCCAATGATGCAGAAGCATCAATAGGCCGCCATAGTGTGGGTCACCATGCTGCATTGTTTTCACGACCAATGAGTGTGACGACCACCACTCCTGGATTCTGCTTATGCTTTCTATTGGGCTCAGTAGAGTCATTTTGGTAGGGCCCTACACAAAAAAAACGAGAATAGAGGTGTTAGCGATTGAAGAAAGCGAATTGAAACGAAACACTAGTCTTGGCTTAGGGGGCTCGTTCCCTGACGGAACTATCATATGTCTGTTTGAATCATCAGATCATCTATATAACTACATAGAGATCGATTCCCGTACAACTAAACTGACTTCTAAATAGTTCTAAATAATCTAAATCTAAATAGTTATCTATCTAATTATATAGTATCTAATTCTAAATAGTTAGTTTTTTATCTGCTGCAATAATAATTGTAATAAAACCAAGTAGTTTTACTATTGATAAAATCTTCATTTTATAGAACTTAATTTCAAAAAATTATAGTTTTCCAAGTTTTACAGGTATTAAAAACTAAATAAGTAGTTTCATATTAGAGTAAATATGTTTGGTTTTTATCTAGTACTATGTTTAAAAATGTATGTTGCACGCAATCCGCGACATTCAGCGGTGGACGCGGTGGCGCCTCTGTCACGGATGGCTGCTCGGGAAATTTTATCATTCGAGACGAGCCGAAACTTCAAGCACACGAGCCACTTAGAGCGAAACTCGAGTACCGAGAGCCAGGCAAACACCACCACAGAACGACTTGTGCTTGACCCTTAAACACATCAATTTTTTATTTCATCCACTGTGGTTCTCAACATTTAAATAATCGTTAGCAGTTAACTACCCTAACAAAGTATGACTCAATGTGTTTTAACCTAGTTTATAACTTGCCTGACTAAATAAATTCAAATTATTTTATTTAAAATCTATACAAGTAAATAAAATTGGAGTGTCTGTTTGTAATATTAAAATTACTGCTTTTTACTAAATACTAATGTATACACGCTACATATACCAAAAATGTAGTAAAAAAATTTTTGGCTGTCTGTCTTTCGGTCTGTCTGTCTGTCTGTCTGTCTGTCTGTTTGTTCCGGGTAATCTCTGAAACGGCTGAACCGATTTTGACGAGACTTTCACTGGTAGGTAGCTGATGATCCAGCGAGTAACTTAGGCCACTTTTTTTAGACTAGCTTTGTCCCGCGGCGTTACTTGCGGTACGAAGATGACCGCGGGTAACACCGCGGGGTTCAGCTAGTTAAAAATAAAACTATGCTAACTGCCAGAGACTTTGTGGGTAATGGACACAACATACAAACAGAATTGTCCTTTTTCAGGATCTAACGACGTTTGGCTAGGTGTAAACTGATTAGGCAATAATTTGCAGTTCATTCTTAGTCTTAACGTTATCTATTCACAATTCGAAATACACAATATTGGTTATGTTGAGAGACTATATGGCAATTGCCACCACCATATTGATTTGTTGAAAAATTTTTACAAAAATAAAACCGACTTCAAGGTTTGACTCGATTTCTCTTCAATGCCATCATCAGATTTAAGTGTCCTTATCATGGTACCACCGTTGGGATATCTCTTTTCCATTAAAACAGAATCATCAAAATGGGTTCATAAACGACAAAGTTATCCGCGAACACACATAAAAAAAAATACATACGGTCGAAATGAGAAACCTCCTCCTTTTTTTGAAGTCGGTTAAAAAATAAATCGATGTTATTTATATAATTACACTAGCTGAACCCCGCGGTATAAGTCGTACCGCGATTAATGCCGTAGGTGAAGCTAGTCATATTATCAGCTACCTATCAGTGAATGTCCTGTCAAAATCGATCCAGTCATTCCAGAGATTAGCCGGAACCAACAGACAGACAAACCGACAGACAGATAGTTATTTTTGTATACTTATTAATTCTATAATTCAGCCAAATACTAGAAATTACAAAATATGTATTTAAATAGGGAAAAATTCTTGTTGATTATAAGCTTCTTCTAAAATCTTCAATATCCTGCATCTAAACTACACTAGCTTCCTTTCTCAGGGTGTCAGTCCATTTAGCTGATGCCGTTCTACCTTTTGTTTACTGGGTTTACCTTTCGTTGACCGTCTCCAGTCTAAGACACGTTTGTTCTTATTTGAACACACTAATTCAGCAAGTTTTGACGAATACTTTAGGTCTTTGTCATATGTTCGACTAACTTGGGAAATAAAGCTCGACGGGAAAAAACCCTTCAAAAAAATTCAAAACCTAGTCTTATTGCAAATTTTAAAAACTGAAATCCTATTATCAAAGCTACAGAAAAACATTTCAAAGCATTGTTGAAAATTATTTCACTATTTTTTTATTTAAAGCATCGTCATTAATATTATAAATTATCTATGGATTTGAAAAATAGCATTTAACTTTTTTTTTTTTACTATTTTATTTTTATATGCCAGAAAACCATAATGACTTACTGAAATGTTTTGTGTGCCTGGCCAGTCTGGCGACATACATCACATTCGAAGATTGGCATTCGAATTTTAAATTTAGTAATATTCTTAAAACAACATTAGTTTGCGTTTCATTAAAAAAAACTTGCAATACACTGTTTAAAATAGTGAAATCTTGTATTCTTGAATAAAATGTTACATATAACAGCGATTTTAGTTTTGACAGCTTAAGGCAATGGAAGAGCGCTGAGAGGTACAAGTTCGAATCCGATACACAAGAAAGTATTTGTTTTTGGATCTTAGTTGCCGATCTTCTTATTCTCCGTAAAGATATATGAAACAAATTAATTAAAGCATTTAATATCACAGCCGATAAAAAATACCTTGATTTGCTGACGGCATCTACACGTTAACAAGTTTAAAGAAGTAAGTAATTTTTTAATTCTTGAGTCTACATAAATATATAAATTCTTCCTATTTTTGGAGTTAGTACTAACTAAAATCTTAAGTAAGTAAAAATGCCAACACCACTCAAATATATTTTAATGTAATGCAGACAAATGTTATTCATTAAAGCTACATATTACACTAAGCAATAAAGCTTTGAAAACTATAATGTTCTAGAACGAGCGAGTTCATAAACAAAGTCGACCCTTAATAGCTCATTTTTTGTTCTTATTTTCGCAAAAGACATCAACGAATTCATGCTACGAAAAGCTACGAAAACTAATCCATTTGAATTCCAATTGAAAAGTCAACTCTTGTGCAAGTACTAAACGTCAAATGCCAAAATGAAACGCGCGCGTTGAATGACGATCCTAAGTATCTATAATTTCTAAATAGACTCTATAGAAGTTCAAATTCTATCTCTAGCGATTATAAGTAATTCTTAATTTAAAACAGTATACTTAACACAAGTTACATGCATGGTGACAAACAAAAAGAAAATCTGAAAACAGCAATACAGTCTGTGGCGGAGCGTGTTCTGTCCGGGCCGCTAGGTGGCAGCACATAGCTCGCTATTCACAGCGTATATTATTTACCACGTTTATATATGTATGTCGTTATATAAGTGAACAGAAAGCTACGTTCGGTGGGCGCTCGGTGCGCAGCAACGGCGATGCGGGGGCGAGGCCGGGTTGCGGGAGGCGGGGTGCGGTACGGGTGACGGGGCGAGGGGACGAGAGTTCGGTCGACTCACACAATGATACTCGCCCACGCACACTGGCCCACGGCGCCGTGTCCGTGTATATCGAACGAGCGAGCGCGCCAACCGACCGACTCGACGTATTCTTATTATTATGAAAGGAGAAACGCTTTTTGTAGGGCAAGAACTAAATTTGTTGTATTACGGCTGCCGATAATAAAGATCGTAAACGCATTTCAGTTCGCTGAAGTTTGCCCCGTCGCTCATAGATGTCGCGTTTCCGATCGCGAATAGTGGCTTAGTGTGAATTAAGTTTTCCACTTCGACTTTATATAACATGATCAGGCATTACCATGACACCTAAAGTTTTAATGAGTAAAGAGCACTCACCACAACGTTCTTGCTTTTAGCACTTCAAACAAAATTCAAAATTTCAACGCGATTAGTGTAGATAGATGTAGCATTTACATAGTAATGCGTAGATATGTATCTGTATTTGTCTAATTGTGCAGATGTTTTAAGTTTAGTTCCACTCATTTGACGAAGTAATATTTCGAAGCTGGTAAATACCTACTGCGGTGTAGGTATGTATCTTACTTATGATTACAACTGTCAGGTACTCACTTGACTTGAGCCTATTTACTAAGAAATCTTACGTAACTTGTACTTACAATATTTTATCTATTGAATTCAACATAAATTCGTAGTCAGTGAATTGAGGAATGCAAAAGAAACGATGTTTAAAGAGTTTTAGATAGGTACCAATAATAACATAGATAGACACATACCTACAACTTTTATGAATAACAGTAAATAGAACGGCATTCCAGATTTACTACCACACTCTTCTTTATTTTGTATTAGTTAATATTTTAAATTGTTAGTGTCGGACCTTAAGAACCCATTTTTTTATGTTCTTTCATCTTCTTACAATTGCAATCTATGAACGTCTCAGGAATATATTATTCGGCTCGAGAACAAGAGCTCATGTCTAGAGTTACCTAGTCTAATGGTAGGAAATTTTTCATTGTTCAAAAGCATAAATTGTATACCTACTACTAATTAGTTATTTTTTTTTATTAGGCCTAACATTCATTATAAGTGATTTACCTAGCTAAGATATAACTTTTAATATTTACATTGGACTTAATTTTAGAGAAATGTGCAAATAAAGCTATGAAAAGCAGGTGAAATACGCGAATAACAAAACAAAGCTACATAAAGAGCGATAAACATTCAGTTTAGAGATACCACGACACATCAAAACAAAGAATATTTTCCGTCGACCGTCGCGAGATGGCGCGAGGTGGCGCAAGGTGGCGGCAGTCTCGCGATGCGTCACCACCGCGGTGAGTGACTGTCTTTATGACGGGAATAGGATTATTCCCGCCAAAACATGTCGGCGCGCGGGAAACGCGGTAACTTTCACACGAACGAAACTGTGACACCGCTCACTCGAGCGCAACACTAACTTTGAAAAATACCTCGCCGTTGTCAAAATATACCAATAGTGAATAAATGCTACCAATTGTTAGGTAAGAAAGAACAATAGAGTGAATTTAACTTTATTGAATGCTGGTTTACAAACAATTTCCAAAGAACCATGTCTGGCACAGATAATATTATAATTGTAGTGCACTTCTAGTTGTCATTGACGAAAGTTAAGAATCTATGAAAAACTGTTTATTTTACACAACTAAGCAGCAAACTTCCTGATGTAACTTACATAATATATATTTCAAGGAATTTTGTGGATCTTACTTTTGATTAGAAAAGAACATATTTAAGTTATTACATTAGTTATTTAGTTCCAGTCATGTGTCCCTAATGAGAAGTCACTAACTGGGCACTTTAAAAATTAAAGACGTAAAAACTGAAAGTAAGTATACTAAACGAAAAAGTGAAAAAGGGGAAAAATGGACGAAAAAGGATTTTATAATGGTTTGTGGCATAAGATACTCTCCCGTTCCCCAATCTATAAATATATACATAAATGAATCGCCGAAATGTATGTACGCGCATAACTTCGGATCGGCTGTACTAAATCAAATAATATTTTTTTATGTGTTCGTTATACTTAGGACAAGGATTTTATACAGATGTATACCTATAATAGAAAAGAACAACATAGCTAAATAAGAACATCCTAACAGTGGGGTTGGATACAATGTATTTTCATTGCTATTCGAGCCAAAAATTTCCATCTTTATTAAATATAAGATGCAATTTCAACAAATATATATAAATTTATACATACTTATATACGTGGCTCAAAGTTAGATCATCAGATATATTATGTTTTCTTAAAGTGGTCTATTCAAAACTTAATTATTGATGCAACTCATTTACTACGAAAGCTTCCTAATAAATGCTTCTCTTTGTATTAAAAAAATAATGTCAAATAGTACATAACTAATACTTGTACTTAATTTAATTACTCTATTATGTTCATAAGTCAGTTACTTTGCATAAAACAATTCATTAATTGCGTGTCGTAAGTTGGTCCTCTTTTCCATGCGGGTGATTACCGCTGGGAACTGGGATGTACTGTAAAAAAATCTCAGTAAACACCCGGACAGCTTTGCCTTTTTAAAGATAATAATTGTACGTAATCGCTTGTCTTTTGCACCAAACAAAACCTTTCAGCTACTTCTGAAAGGTAACTTCAAATCACCACCGTGTTTTAAATTTCAAAATCTTTATATATATAATTCTTCTGTGAGTGTGTATGTCACAGAACTACTCTCAAACGACTGGACCGATTTTGATGAAATTTTTTGTGTGTGTTCAAGGGGATCTGGGAATGGTTTAGGTTCACAATTTTGTCCGCTGGACAATGTTTTTTTAATTAATTTTTAATTTATTAGTAGTTATGGCAAAACGACGTTTGCCGGGACAGCTAGTGTTACTATAAAAAATAAAATCTCGGTTTGTTATTTGGGATTGGTTTTGGAAAGAAATTTTTCATTTATCGAACATAATTATTAGAATAGTTAATGAAAAGTCTGACGGAAAGACGGGGATATCAACTGCCACATGGGGTCTTTCATTTCATACATTAAAAATCATATATGGAGCTACTTATTTGGGTGCTATTTGCTATGGTGTATATATATATATATCGGCCCATACGGGAGTATATATATATATATATACTCCCGTATGGGCCGATAGAGCGACTGTAAGTGTTGTCCGTCGCAAACTGTTGCAAGGCCAACTATTTGCATTGATATTATAGTGCAAAGCATATAGGACGGTTAGTACTGAGGCTTTACCGGTGTTGGCGGGTGCTATTCCGGTCGATCTCGAGGTGCAAAGACGTGCAGCCATGTACTATTCCACACTAAAAAACAGGGAATGCGATTTTTTGGGCGTACGAGACCGCGATAAAATTATAAGATTTTTTCAACAGCAGTGCAATGTTTATAACGACCTAATGGATGAATGGCAACAACGATGGGACGAATCATCTAAGGGGCGCCACCGCTACCAGTTCTTTCCATTTAAGAAAGTTTACTTTGTTCTTTGCAATTTTAATTTATACATTTATGAATATTTCTTCTACTGTTTGTCATATAATATACACAAAGTGACAATCGAACCAGCTTCCTTCTGACACCGTAGTATAATATACAAAATTTGATTATTTGCATAGACATCATTCAAAAGTTATACAATGACTAACGTGACTTAATTGTAAAAAATAAAAGTTGTTTTATAATAAATATTTTGTGTAAATGAGCCTGCGAGAGTGACTCTCTCTCTCTGCCTGATGGAAATTATAATAAATAAATAATAAATAAATATTTCGGACATCTAACACACAACGCCATCTAGTCCCAAGCTAAGCAGAGCTTGTGTTATGGGTACTAGACAACTGATATAGATACATATTATACTTTTTTTGTAAATACATACATATTATACATAGAAAACACCCAAACTCCGAAACAAATATTTGTAGATTATACAAACATTGTAGGTCTCGTTGGTCTCGCGGCAACGAGGCAGTTCGACCAATTATGATCAGAATCCAAGAGTAGTAGTCAACATATTCATTGCAAATGCAGATAATACAACAAATGCAGCGTGGCGACATACACTATAGCGGCCTATTCAGATACTTCTGCATCATTGAGCCTCCAGTCTCGCACTCACCAACGGAACCCGACAGCACGAATGCTGTCATTGATCTTGTCAGAACCATTTTTGGCGAGATTGTAGTACCGCAGCGGTCGAGCCGGCCCATTCAAGCTGAAATCGGGTAACTTTACTTACTTGAATTTGATTAAAAACTAATTTTACTGCTAACTTCCAATTAACCACGGTATGGATACCGTGGTTAATTGGCATATTGTATCGAAAAATGTACCTTGGAAGGTACATTTTTCGATACAATACTTTGCAAGTCTCGTATGAAGCTCCAATGAAGTTAATGTTAAAAAATCAATAATGTTATCGAAATAAAATAAATACAGCGGAATCAGGTAAGGTCCATGAATCTGATACAGGTCACAAAAGTAGTTCGTTTCTAATTTCATCATTTATGTTCTAATGTAATCCTTAATTCATGCTTTAAAGTAGACTAAGTCAGTACTCAGTGCCATTAACAGAATTGTATGTTGTTTTCAATTATGTAGATTTAGGTTCGGATTTAGAAAAGGTATAAATTTTTTGAAAATTTTTCATAATAATATGTGTAGACAGAACGGGTGTCGTGTCCCTCCATCACAAAGGGAGTGTCCTCGGCCAGGCGAGGTGATCGTGCCTGGTGGGCCATGATCCGACGGTAGTTTTGGGGTGTTGTCTATATGCTTATCGGCGCTAGAAGTTTTACATCGCGATTCAGGATCAGTAATTTTTCCATACTTCCATGTGTTTTCGATAGATGGCGCTATAATATGCTTTCGTTGTTGAGCTGTATTTGGAAGTCGCCACATACATTATTCTGTTTTTCCTTAATTTAGGACTCATCGCGATCAATATATATATATTAAAAGTATAAGCATTTATGAATCAATATACATATATGTATTAGGTGTATCTATAGACATAAATTAAATTATCTTTGGACTAAATTCGAGAAGGTTACACGGGACGTGGCTACAGAGTCTGCCCGTGACTGATGTCAGTGCAACCTGGAATTGGCATACATTTAAATTAAGGCCATCAAAAGCGATGTGGTTCTCGAATTAAGAGGAATATTCAAATGAAGTACAAAAAGTTGTATTTAAAATTAGGAAACCCCTAAAGAATTGTGGTATGTTATTAGTTTTGGCGAGGAACGGGTATTTATACCATCCATGCTCGTAACAGAAGTAGTGTATGGCTCTGTAGGAGACGGAGGTCTGTGACTGCCCTTATTACCAGCGACGATCGACCGTACTGAATGGCGCCAATGCGGCGCAGACTCTTCTTTATATAGCAATGTCTCGAACTCAAAATAATTACGATAGAATTACGAAATCGAGAAAGACTCCAAATGATACACAGAACATACAGAGTAAAGTATGCGTCCAAGTTCCTAACCAAACTAGTATACACCTATCTATACAAACAAACAAAATTTAAGTGTATGTTTGTGATTTCAAATTAATAAACTTTTCACTAAATGCAGATGAATTTGTGCTTTGTTTGTCTGTCTGTTAGTTTGCTAGGCTGTATAGTTGATGATATAAGGAGTAAGTTAGGATTCTTTTTTTAAGACTATACTCACCCCGTGGCATTACTTGCGTTTGTTACTGGCGCAACAACAACTGCAAGTAACACTTCGGGGCTCATCCAGTGACTTGTAAAACTTTTGGAATGAAGGAAAAAGTTAATAAAAAAAACAATCGACCAAGTGATATTGATTTTATTTCTTTAATTATAGTTGAAATACATTACCAAAGTATCTAGGATTCTTTTTTACAGTCAGAAGTTCAAGTTAAAAATAATAATTCAAGCTCAAGTCAGCTTCAAAGAGCATCAGATAAGGGGGAAGAAAACCAGCTTAATACAATTACGAGCAGAAAGAAAGAATTGAACAAATAATGTTGCATAGTTATAATGTATGTTACAAAAATAGACAAAAATACTAAGATTAAAGTATTTCTAAAGTCAACCGCTACTAATGATTTTTCTCGGTGTTTAAAAGGTGGTTTTCTATACCACGTTTTCCTTCTTTTTACCCGACTGTGTATTTCAGGCACGCCCTAGAGCCAAACCCTCAGAGAGCACATAAAACCGTGGGTCCTGTCCTCCTCTCTCTCTGATCGTGTCGTTTGTGTGCTCTAATATCTTCTGCGTAATATGCTGGTCTCCGTCGAGACTGACCGCCGATGCCAGGAGTTGGTTAGGAGTACATCATCACATCAGTATTTCATAATCACTGTGAGCCCGCTATATAATTCGTTCCACGTAAAAGGCGGGCGACCCTATTCCCGTTATCCGGGCTCGTCTCCAAACTTCGCATTGATAGTGTAAGTGTATTGTGAGTGCCGTAAACATACCTACAACCTACACAACAACTGTTATCAACAACAACAAAAAGTTACCTTATCTAGGAATCGGCGTAAGTGCTTTCAAAGATTTGATCGAGTAACTATTTTTTGTTCATCAAGGCCGCAATAAACAAATCGAGTTTTTTTGCAATATAGGTAGCAAACAAACATACTAACCTGATAGTTTCCGTAGCCTCTTTTAATAGTTATCACGAAATATCTATATACATAAATATAATTTCTTAAAAGGTAAGGATACAAGGTCTAGATATGTTCTAGATATTAGGGTTATTGATATTGAACCACTTTTGTGTAAAATGTCATTGGTTTAGTTAGATAATTGTCGCCGTCGCCTATTCTTGGAAATTCAGACTGTATACAGTGGCAATAGACTGCCCCTCCATTACTTGGCCTCGATAAAATTATCTGCGATGCGACATACTGTAAACATCTAACGCCATCTAGTGGGCCGAAAACATAACTGATAAGAACAACACTAAATCGCGCATGTAAGGTTAAAGTACGATGGAAAACATGAAGGATAAGGAAGATACATGTATAGTTTAAATACTTACACATGGGTTTTATAAATATGATAACGCAATGTAATTTTCTGGTAAGTTTTGTGTGTCGATGTTAATATTTTATAGAAGTGATGATTAGTGTTGGTCGATTGGTCTTCGAGATCTCCGTGCAGTAGTGGTTGGCCATATTCAGTTGTATGTACGTTAATTAATTAAAGTCGCACGGACATTGCTATAGACAACGTATACCTCAAAGTTGTTATGTATCTGGTTCGTATTTTTTATTTTTATTTTGCACATCTGACTTTATTCTCATATTAAACAAAGTCTGTACTATTAAGGCTAGATTGACTGATGGAATTTATTAAATTTAGTAAACATAACTTCGAACAAAATGTTTGCAAATTTACAATGGAATGAACCCCTAGACATGCAGTAGCATACAATACACTGCACCACCGAGTCAGTGAATTGGTCAGGTTATCGCGGTAAAGAGTAGTTTATGTTCCTTTCTCAAGAATCAAAGTATCTTCATATTAAACAACACTAGCATTAAGAATTTGTGGATCAAACAAAATATTGTCTTATGTGGAAGTTGAACCCACAACACTCAACGCAATAAAAAGCGACGACGTGACCTACGGCATTGGATTGTAAGAAAGAACAAAAACTAAACTATGTATTTACAACCGCTATTATGATTTTTGTTTCTGGATATCACTAATCAACTTTCCTCTCATCTATATATACTCTATATAAATAAAATTGGAGTGTCTGTTTGTAATATTAAAATAACAGCTTTTTACTAAATGCATATGTATGTATACACGGTACATATACTAAACACGTAGTTAAAAAAATATTGTCTGTTGTCTGTTTGTTCCGGGTAATCTCTGGAACCGATTTTGACGGGACTTTCACTGGCAGGTAGCTGATGATCCAGGGAGTAACTTAGGCTACTTTTTTTTAGACTAACTTTGTCCCGCGGCGTTACTCGCTTTATAACAATAACCGCGGGTAACACCGCGGGTTCAGCTAGTAAGTGATATAACTAGAGTTAAATATGACATATATGTACCACGAGTGACTTTATAATAAAACCTACATCGATGCTTTTAAAATAATTACATAGAAACTACTCAATTCTGTACGTTATCGTCAAGGCCGCACTACGGCCGTGGCTGCGTCAATAACAAACCAGATGGGTGGAGGATCTTTACATTGAGTTTAATGACATTTTATCGTTAATGAACGCGTTTCATAAAGCCCGCCATTTATGTTGTTCTTTTTTTAAATATTAGTTTATTTTTGATATGGTTATTGTGGACGAATATAGATGGTACTACGGTAGCAACCTAATAATAATAATGGATTCATGCAAAAGAAGCTCAGAATAGTAACAATCGTGAGTTAAGAAGTTTTAAAACACGACCCAGGAGTTTAGGAGTACGGGAGTTATGTTTTTAATCTACTTTTTTTAGACTAAGTTTGTCCCGCGGCGTTACTCGCGGCACAACAATAACCGCGGGTAACACCGCGGGGTTCAGCTAGTAATAAATAACTAACGTAATAAATCGATGTAGAAAATATTATTATACACTTGATAGCTAGCTGTCTCTTTGTAAATCGTATATAGCTAAAAGTGGAGTAACACAGGAATAAAACTTCAGGCCACAGGAATGATCCTTTCTTATTTCGTCACTAGCTGAACCCCGCGGTGTTACCCGCGGTTATTGTCGTACCGCGAGTAACGCCGCGGGACAAAGTTAATCTAAAAAAGTAGCCTAAGTTACTCCCTGGATCATCAGCTACCTGCCAGTGAAAGTCCCGTCAAAATCCGTCCAGCCGTTCCAGAGATTACCCGAAACAAACAGACAGACAGACAGAGAAAAATTTTTTTAACCACACTTTTGGTATATGTATCGCGGATACATACATATGCATTGATTAAAAAGCTGTTATTTTAATATTACAAACAGACACTCCAATTTTATTTATTTGTATAGATTAGGTATTTTACATTAGTACTAACTAACATAAAATAATCAGTGTATTTTGTGACAGGTAGTACCGTTGAATAGGAAATTGTTGATAGATGGAAATGAAAAGCGAAATGAAAAATGATGATTGTTAGTTTTGAAAAGAAAAGTGAAGATTCACATTATTTTACACTAGCTGAACCCCGCGGCGTTACCCGCGGTTATCGTTGCACCGCGAGTAACGCCGCGGGACAAAGTTAGTCTAAAAAAAGTAGCCTAAGTTACTCCCTGGATCATCAGCTATCTTCCAGTGAAAGTCCCGTCAAAATCCGTTCAGCCGTTCCAGAGATTACCCGGAACAAACAGACAGACAGACAGACAGACAGACGGACAGACAGACAGACAAAAATTTTTTTAGCTACATGTTTGGTATATGTACCGTGTATACATACATATGCATTTAGTAAAAAGCGGTTATTTTAATATTACAAACAGACACTCCAATTTTATTTATTTGTATAGATTTTTAGTTTTGATGAACAACGAGATGGAGATTTACTAAATCATTTGACGATATACATAAAGAAAACAATGTTAAATATTTAATTACCAAATACAACCAAAGTCATATAATATGCATTTTACTACTTTATACTAAGTTTTCGCTTACATAAGGTTACATAACATTGTACCTAAAGAAATTTTACAGCACAGCCCTGTCTCTAAGAAATATCCTGCGCCGTTCGTTGAATGCTGTTATCGCGCCGTGTACGCAAATCACGTAGACAAACAGGACATATCTATACTAATATATAAAGCTGAAGAGTTTGTTTGTTTGTTTGTTTGAACACGCTAATCTCAGGAACTACTGGTCCCATTTGAAAAATTCATATATATCATCACGCTAAGACTTACAGGAGCGTAGCACCAATGAACAATGCTACAAAAACGGGGAAAAATTATTACGCTACGGACAATAGGAGACGCAAACTAGGTTGCGTGTGTCGGCTAGTACATTATATGCATAAGTAAAACAAATAATGTATCAATATAGGTAACTTGTGAATGTCCGAATTAAGTATACATATATTCCCTTGACATTAAACTGTGTTTACTTGCGAATATTTGTAAGTTATTTATTACTAGCTGAACCACGCGGTGTTACCCGCGGTTTTTGTTGTACCGCGAGTAACGACGCGGGACAAAGTTAGTCTAAAAAAAGTAGCCTAAGTTACTCCCTGGGTCATCAGCTACCTGCCAGTGAAAGTCCCGTCAAAATCCGTCCAGCCGTTCCAGAGATTACCCGGAACAAACAGACAGACAGACAGACAGACAGACAGACAGACAGACGGACAGACAGACAGACAAAAATTTTTTTAACTACATTTTTGGTATATGTATCGTGTATACATACATATGCATTAAGTAAAAAGCGGTTATTTTAATATTAGAAACAGACACTCCAATTTTATTTATTTGTATAGATAATTAATTCATCGATCTTGAGCCAGATGTCTGGTTTAAGTAGAAACCTTGCGGCTTCCTACTGAGCTAAGTGATGTGGATGTAATCCCCCACAATGCGCTATAGTTAGTGTGATCCACAAGTTGTAGTTTTATGTCTGGATCTTCTATGTGTTGTGAGTGGGAGAGCCACGCTTCGCCATGAATGGGCCGGCTCGACCGGAGTGATACCACGGCCTCACAGAAAACCGATGTGAATTAGCGCTTGCGCTGTGTTTCACCGAGTGAGTGAGGATACCGGAAGCCCATACCTCAACCTCTACCCATCCCCCAAAGGCCGGCAACGCACTTGTAACAACTCTGGTGTTGCAGATGTCTATGGGCGGCGGTAATCGCTTACCATCAGGTGATATATCTGCTAGTTTGCCATTTATACCATAAAAAAATATACACTTGATATAATTGTAATTGTAAAGTACACTACTCCATAGAGTATTGTCCTAGTACGGGAGTTGTGTTAATTTTTATAATACATTTAACATCATAAAATCTTCTTAACCTACTAACTAGCTTTTGCCTTCGGCTCCGCCCGCGTCTACGTCGGATATCATGGTAATAATGTTTAAATTATAATATAATTAAAAATGGTTAATAACGGGTTAATATATAGCATATGATAGTCACAGATAATGTGTCTTTCTATTGGTAAAAGGATTTTTAAAATCGGTTCAGCAGATCCATAAATTACCCCGTACAACCTTACAAAATTTATTTCTTTACCAATGATATTATAAAAATAACTATATTTTCAGACGACTCAGGCGCCGGTCCTTCATAAGCGCAAGCCTGACGTGACATGTGAGGCCATTTGTCACCTTAGCAGAAACAGGCACGGGTGGGGAGCGCGTACGCTCCGCAGTCCTTACGCCTCACCTTTTGGGGACAGCAATGGGAACATCGGGGTTCCCAGTAAGGAGGGGGCTATCTACAAACCGTTGGCGGCCCGAGGTACGCCAGGATTCCAGGGCTTTCCTTTCTAGGATGCACCTCGTTCCTCAGCTTCTAGTATCCGAGACTGGGTGGCGTTTTAGACGGTTCCAGTCCGACATGCCACCAGCAAGTTCTATCTGGAGGATGTCCACACAGAAAAAAAAGTGTAGGTAGATGGAAAACTTATGGAGAAATAACAATATTGTAACTTATGACGTACAATAAATTCAAATAAAGAATACTAGGAATCTCTTAAATGCTTTTTATTTATCTATTAACTTCTCTAGGACCTTCCAACAATGGCCTATTTGAGTTATAGGTTAAGTGACCGTGACCTGCTCGAGCTATAGTTTATGCGACCTTGACCTGGCTCGACCAAATATTTCTTTCATTTTATTGCCTGCCCTTCTTACCTTTACCTATTAATTACAAAATACCACCACTTCTCCTATATTTTATTCAAATAGTACCTACCTGGAAAATCTCCGAATGGATGCGTACTGTTCCAATACCGGAATAGTTGGTGCTCTTTGGAGGCCATTGTTCGGCAGTGGACGACAATAGTAGGATGAAGAAAAAGTATTCAACAAGCTAAAATCAAAAATTAATAAATCCACAACGCTAGTACTTAATCGAGTAATCATACGCCAAAAATGCCTTACATCATGTTGGAGAAGAGCTGATAGTCTTACACAACTGGACCAGCGACAAACGACCGCAAGGAAACTGGCTGATAAATGAAAAAACTGCATCGAAATCGGTCCATCCGTTTGAGAGCTACGATGCCACAGGCAGACGGATACCGACGTCAAACTTATAACACCCCTCTTTTGGTGTCATTTTAAAAACGAGGTTTATGTTAAACGTTCTTGATCAAACCTTAAAAAAATATTTTGATAAAGTCGGTATTTCTCATTGAGGAATCTATACTAATATATAAAGCTAAAGAGTTTGTTGGTTTGTTTGTTTGAACACGCTAATCTCAGGAACCGTTGGTCGGATTTGAAAAATTATTTCAGTGATAGATAGCCCATTTATCGAGGAAGGCTATAGGCTATGTATCATCACGCTAAGACCAATAGGAGTGGAGCACCAATGAAAAATGTTTCAAAAACGGGGAAAATTATTACGCTACGGGCAATAAAAGACGTAAACGAAGTTGCGTGGGTCAGCTAGTAATATATATAGTAGTTCAATAGTATTTCTATATTTATATTGTTTCTCGTTTTGGTTCTGTCTGCCAAGGGAACTTAGCACGACAGAGTGGCATACATTTATTACGCACTGCCGCGCGCCACACCGACAAAGGTACCACAACGGGAAACGGAAAAGAAAGGAAATTGAAGAAAAATAGCACATATAATTGAAAGTTGGAGCTCTCGGTAATAGCGCGGAACAGGATAAGTTATTTATTAAATGAAATTTCTCTGTCAAAACATCATCTGTACCAAGTTTAAACCAATCCCTAAACTCATTCTAAGAGAATAAGATATTACCCTAAAGCCAAATTTGAACTCGTTGTTAAAGTGTTATGGACTATGATGCATTAGTAAGTTTCAAAAGCCGTAGTTCATGTAGTGTAATGTACCATAGCCCATAACACTTTAACAACGCGTGACTACGGCTTTAGAAACTTGTTTCATGCTTTTTCAGCGTCGTTTTTTGTCGTAGTTAGGTTTTAGTTTTTACTTTTCTTTTATTTAAAATGTTTTGGTGCCTCTATAATATTAATTTCTTTGGAAAGTATATTTTAAATAGGTACCATAGAAATATCACAATTGTCGAATAAATACGGACAAAGTCACGAGAAAATGCTATTAAAGTATATATTTTTGAAATGTACAAGTAACGCCCTTTCGTATGATACCAAACACGGTAAATTTCTCTTAAATATTATTTTTTAATACAGTACTTTACGTCGGCTAGAGGGCGCCACATTAGATTCAGTAACACGTCATATTACCTATAACCAGCAGACGATCATGACGCTTCTAACGACACCTCATTTATCCAGTTCTAATGAGTAGTTAAGGAGCTATGAGGGAACAAATGAACATACATACATACATACATAGTCTATCAAAATCATAACCCTCCTTTGGCTTTTCCGTAGTCGTGTAATTAAAATATACTTATATATTTAACCTACTTAGAGTTAGTTAGTTATAGTCCTACTTATAGCACGCACACCATACAAATTGGTATAGTCCCTATAATCTGTTTCAAGTTTTCCTTCTTTTTGCAGTGTTGTTGTCCAGAGCCTAGACCATGATTAATACTTTTTTAGATTTTTACCACACCCACGGGATGAATAGACGTGGTGACACTTTAAATTACTTAGTCCGTCTCCACTATGTTTGAAAACTATTGAGTTCATAGTAACATTGGTAATTAAATAGGGTTAATTCCTGTATCAACATTAATTTACTTAGGTACATTTAAATTTTCTTCAACAATTTCTCCGTTCAAATTCCAAAAGATTACGTTCGTTTATAAATAAAATTATCTTTATTTTGGCAATTTAGCGGCGCGCCGAGCCGTGCCGACTGGGGGAAACTGTACTGATAGCCTATTTAACTCTTTGCTCCCATTCCCAAAGTATGCTCATTCTCAAAAACAGTTTCTGACTATCTTATACAATTATATTTATGTATATATTATCAATACTTCTTTTCATATATTGCAGTCGGATACAACATGTATGTAGGTATGTACTTAGTTTTACCACTGATAGTATATTTCGTCAGTGGTTTTACTAACTTCAAGTTAAACTATTATGTAAAACTGGAAAATGCAAACAATATAAAAAATGTTTATAAAAAGGAATAACACTTTGTGTGATTCGTTAACAAATTGTTGTATTAAGTCTGAGTGTTTTTGTCTCCGTTTCACTTTGTTTCCGAAGTCTCCCACACTACTGAATTCAACAGTGTTCTTAACTTTTTTATGTTTCAATTTTTTGTTTTTAGAATTCAAAAAAAATCCAAGACGTTTTTGTCGGTTATTAAGTATTACGACGACTTCAAAATTACTTTTTTTTTAATTCCCAAAAAAATATTCTTAAGGCAATCTGAAATGTATATCACGTATTTATTAAGTAATTTCAACAATACCTGCCAATCGCCAGACGATTTTGCCGGTTATAAACAGTTCCCAGACGTTAATAAAGTTTGTAATTTAGATACGAATTTTAAAACAGGCTTTTTTGGTGCAAGTATCGTATATATGTTTAATGTGCATTTAATAAAAAACTGTTAATTTGAAATCACAAACAGAAACTTCCATTTTATTTATTCGTATTAGATTGGTGATCCTCGGATCCTATTTTTGACCCGACTGCAGATTCAGCTAAATTTGATAATAAACAAAATGCTAAATAGGCTAAGTTCATGAATTAGAAAAAGTTCCCTAATATAATAAATTGATTTTGCATATAATTGTGCATAATGTTCATTACTTCTTCACATTAAAACACCTGTACAAGTGACGTAACAGCTGTCATAATATATCTTGATAATTGTCACCACCACTGAAACTTATTTCGTATATCGGTTCCCGTGGTAAAATAATCCTATATAAGGATCAAGACTCAAGAATAAAAGTATCTAAATGCCAAATTCCATAGAAATTAGTGCAGTAATAAACCCACATCCACAATTACAGAATATATGTATGAGATTCCACCGCCATCTCCAGTCTCAAATTCTGGCGCTCTGACCATTACGGCTGTTCTCCCACGGCCCTTCACTTTCGATTTGCATAACTGTTTCGTTGGTTCTTTCCTCCGTCATTCTTTCGACACATTCGAACCGTACGTACATGTTAGTGTTGAAAGAGATTTCTCTGAAAAGTACTTTTATTTAACAGTAGTTGATGCAAGCGTTTCGGCCTGCATTCAGAATGGACATTGTGAATTTTGTCTTTGGGTTTATATCACTACATAGTATAAAACAAAGTCGCTTCCCTCAGTCCCTATAAATGATTAGACCTTTAAAACTACGGAACTGATTTTGATGCGGTTTTCTTTAATAGATAAAGTTATTCAAGGAGAGGTTTATATGTATAATACGTGTATATTATAGTAGAAACACTGTAAATTTTAGAGGTTTCCAATGGGATGTCGTTAATAAACACAGCATTTTTTCCGCTTACATTGCAAACGCTGGCTGAAGCCTACAAGATAGATCAAAATAATGTAAGACAGTATTGTACACCTTAAAAAGTTCTACAAGAAAGGCCACGATGGTATATGTCTATCTCATAGGGATAACCCACAATAATCATTTTCATTCTTTTCTTTTTACGAAAAATATATACGAAAAATAAATTATTTACGAAGCGGTTTTAAGTCATACAGGATTAATCCTTATTCAATTAAGTACCCTTAATATATTGTGCGTTTAATATAGATCAATAAGGCCCTTAACAGTGTGTAATTTAAATAAATATATTCGAAGATATTACAGATTTAAAATGCACGAATCGTCTTGTCGGTGGCTGGGTGCATCTGGAATCCGCCCGTGCGAAACCGGGACGGATCGCTAGTCTAGTAATAAAACAAAGATTTTAAATTCAAATGACTACTTTAAAAAAAGTATGGATTTATACACTTTTTAAATTAGTTTACCTATTTTTCGCCTAATAACGAATGTATTATTATTAATTTAAGTAGATTAGTAGAATCATGTAATATGTTATTTAAACGTAAAGTGTTATATAATATATAAATAATAAATATTTCGGACATTTAACACACAATTCCATCTAGTCCCAAACTAAGCAGAGCATGTATTATGGGTACTAGACAACTGATATAAATACTGTTTTTTTGTAAATACACATATATTATACATAGAAAACACCCAAACTCCGAAACAAATATTTGCAGATCAACATTTGGTTCGACCCGGGAATCGAACCCGAGACCTCAAGAACAGCAGTCGCGTACACTACCATTGCGCTACCGAGGCAGTTTATGCATCCACAGACTAAGTATTAAAGACTACACAGTAGAGTCTATCTGAAGTTTGCCTGTTATCGCAGGCTGCGATAAAACCCTATATATAAAGGAATAAAAAGTATAAATAAAGGAGACCGTACGAAAACCATAACCATACTTTGATACGCATAGAATGGCTCGACTGGAGTCATACCATAGAATAACAAATAGTACAACAGTATAACTAATGTCAGGCAATTTTTTCGTAGTTTTAGCTAAGGGACTGAAATTACTGAAAACCCAACCTCTTCTCCACCACAAACCTCGACACTAAAAGTCCGGCAATGCAATTTTGCAGAGTCAAGGTCAAGAGAGCTGCAGATGTCCTTCTGTTCGTTTGATTAATGTAGTTTTGTTTTCTTATTCCTGTAGTTCAAAAGGTTAAAAATTACTAAACAAGTAAAATAAGAGGCACGTCAGGTATTTACAGCGTTTGATAACTTAATTATAGAAAAAAAATACAACTTTCGCACAAGGAAATATTCTCCATGGTGTAAGCCGCTCAGGAAGTAAAAGACTCGAGGTACTGAGACGTTGAACAATTACTACTTATCCTACCTTGTCTTTGACCAATACTATTACACCCGCAGTCTTAAAATGTAAGCTTCGTAATCGTTTCGTAATCACACTAGAGTTGTAATATCTGAACACACTAGTATTCACGCAACCCAAAGGGGGCTTGAAAGGGAGGTTGTGTGTCTAGCACTGTGGTAAATTACTGATTAGTAATGTAACAGTGTACGATGTGCCTTGTTACGTAGAAACTGGCTACGTAATACAAATCCAAAGTCGCCGGAGGCCTAACTCCTATTATGAGTTCTCGAATGTTTCTCGATTGATTCATCTATTTCTAGATCCCAATTACTAATTAGATATCAAGTTTGTTAATTTATGTTAATTATGATATTGATAGTACAATATACACACATACACTGTCTTCCAAAAATCAAGACACCTATTATTTGTCCGTTCGTGCGAGCTCTGAGATATTTGCGATACGTTGCGAATTCGCTGTTATGTGTCGGAGCCCTAAAACAATATCACCAACTGGCATGGCCATATACAGATATCACAGCTCAGTAGCAGATGAATCTGGTAGTACATTTTTTTGCATATATATAAAATAATATTTCGAACAACAGATCACAACCAAGGCAACAAAAAATCTATTGCTCGCTCGTCGTGAACAGTATCTGTCAAGCTCACGCAGGAGTACTGTCAGTACGCGCAGTGCTTGCTAGCAATACGTAATTGTTGCTAACCCTTTCCCATACTTTTGGGCTTTGTGAAATTTCATAAATTCACCAATTTATAGATTGTATTCAACAGTGAAGGTACGTCCTCAGACAAACCACTTCGATTTTGGTGTAAATCTGTGGTGGTTGACCTCATTGTGAGAACCGTTGTTTGACTTCGTTTGAGCGACGCCGTCTTGCCTGAAAAGTTTTTTGTATGAATGCACTTATCTATGAATTACTTGTCTGATTTTACGATAACATCGTTATTTTTGGTTTAAATGTCGATAACGTCAAGTTACTGTTAACAGGTGGAAGACAGTAACCATAAACAAAAATTGGCAAGTACGAGAAGCGAGGTGTTTAATTTAAAGTTCGCGTGTGTGACAACGTGTTTTACCAGGTTAAACCTAGTGTTTACGACAACTTTTATCTTTTTGATAGTCTTCACACGATTATTTTATTGTAGAATTTGTTTTTTGACAAAACGAAAGATTCTGAAAGTAAATACCAGATTTACATTTGCGCTTAGCTTGAAAAATTAAGAACCTGTTTGAATGAATACCTTACAATTAATATATATATATATATGTGTATATTATAGGTCGGATAAACCAACAACTAGATCACACCTACTTGGCCACTGTATTAATAATAATATGGCAGAGAAAGACAGTCTCGTTGTGGTCACAAACTTCATACAAAATAAACGTTCTAATGCGCAATTGCTTAGTAAATGGGCGCCTGCGCCGTCGCGCGCCGATGACATCACCGTCGAGACGCGTATTAGTTTCATTTCGGCTGGTATCAGCTCCAGGAAATAAACTGTGATGTTTATATACACACTAAAGTTCTAGCTTTTACATATCGCGTATTAAAATTTTATATAGAAAAATGGATAAATAGAATTAATTTTCATTTTCGGAGGTCATACATAAAAAAAAAGAAAAATTACATAACTAACGAAGTAATGACATTTTCCTTATAGTTGACTGGAAAAGAATAACCTGGGTAATCAATCTATCGATGTAATAAATGCATGAAGTTTGAATTTTTTATTTATTTATTGGCCTGCCAAAATGACTCTACTCCGCCTGTTAGAAAGCAAAAGCAGAATCCAAGAGTGGTGGTCACCATACTCATTACATCAGACAAATTCAGACAATGCAGCATGATGACCCACACCATCAACAGCCTATAATAGTCCCCTGCTGGATAAAGGCCTCTTCTTAAAAAGAGAGGTAGACATATGCTCTCGCACTCATCGATTCGGTTTTTCCTTCTTGTGCCGAGCGGTTAAAACCTGGAACTCACTACCACCGCACGTGTTTCCGTCCCTCTATGATCCCGGGTCCTTTAAGCGAGGCGTGAAAAAGCATCTCACACGGCCGCCATAGTGCTGGTCACCATGCTGCACTGTCCTCGTTCGCATTCGCTAAACTCCAAATGACATTAAAAGAATTAAAAGTTACTAAGGAGAGATGTGATCAGCTGATGAAAGAGAGGAGTGACAGTGAACTAACACTGTTGGATACTTTACATGAAAATGATAGCCTTAGACTTAAGCTGTCTTCACTGCATTCACAATGTGTTGATGTCACCAATGCTCGGGACAGACTACAGCTCCTCGTTGACTCATTTGACACATGCAGGGATGAGTACGAGCAAGCTCTGAAACGCATCAGGCTTTTAGAACGCCAGCTATATGAAGCACACTGTACCATTACATCATTTGAAGACCTCAAGGACAGAATAGTAGCTGCATCAAACCAGAGTCTATACGAGGAGCTGGTCATTTCCAATTCACCATTGGTAGCTAAAAACCATAATCCAGCTATAATTATAGATCTTACAAATGACAATGACTCCTTCAGAGTTAATAGATCTCAAAAAGTCATCAAATGTAGTAAGAACAAATTAAAAAAGTACATTCGTGTTAAAAAATTTATTACAAAAACAAAAAAGCTAATTTATAAACATAAGTTCTTTATAGATAGTGTAGCATTAAATAGGCAGAGGATGCAATTAATAGATCAGGTTAATATGTACTCCATAGAGGTAGATAATATGTCTTCACAATATTTTGATGACACACGAGCTCTTCAAACAGAAATACATAAACTTGAAGAGCAACTGAGAACTATCAGTAGTAAATATGAGATTTCTCAAAAACAAAGTAGGGAACAAGTTATGGCTATAGGTAAATTAGTTAATTCATGCAATTGTAGGAATGATTCATTGTTGTCTGATAACCACAATGAAACCACTACTTCTTTGGACAGTTTGCCTGTAACATGTCATGCTAGTATATTGCCAACAAACAACAATAATATAATTAGTATACAAAATAGCAATAAAAATATTCAACATCAATTACACTATAGCAATAATAATATAGTAATGTTTAGCGATGAAATTGGTAAAAACATGGGCCATATTTTGTGTGAAACTTTGGGGCAACCAGTGACAAACTACTGTAGTCCTAATGCAAACTACTCTCAAATATTATCTAAAGTAATAGAGAACAAAAATTGTTATAATACAAATACTACCTTAATTATTGTTATTGGGAGAAGAGGAAATGCAAACATAAACAAATTTAAATTTTTCTTTGAAAATCTTTCTTATTTAAATGTTAAAAAAATAATTTTATTTGCATTTCCTTACTGTAAGGGCTTGCCACAGATGGAAAATAACATTAGATTTAAATACAATATTAAATTACAAACAATGACATATTATAATGATAAATTTGAATTTATTGACACTAATGCTGTTATTAACAGTAATTATTTTACGACAAGAATAATTATTATCTTTCTGGATATTTTAGACGACAAATAGCTTCTTCGCTATCCTATTTTATTTTTAAATTAGCCAAGTCGTTGGCTGTGACTTCTGCTTCTATTGAGCAGAACAATACTAGTTGTAGTAGTGTATTTTTACCTTTGACATCTGCTCCTATTGAGCAGAATAATACTAGTAGTAATAGTTGTAATATAGTCCTGACTTCAACATCTGCTTCTATTGAGCAGAACGATAGTAGTTATAGTGTACATAACCCTCAATCTATTTCTAGTCATTTAAACCAAAGATTACGACAATAGAGTGTACCTCTAGCAACACTGTATCCTCAAAAACTTCTAATAAAAACTGTATGAACAGAAACAAAAATTGTTTGAACCTGGTACATCAGAACATTCAGGGATTGATGAGTAAAGAATTAGAATTAGAGCTATATCTAGACTGTAATAATATTGATATTTTATGTTTAACTGAACATTGGCTTAGTAGTCATCAACTCTTGTTTAATTTCAATAATCACCAGGTTACTAGCTCGTTCAACAGAACCAATATGATACGTGGTGGCTCATTAATAATCACAAAAAAGAGTATTAAAGTAAATGAACGATCAGATATTGTCAGTCTGTCTGTTGAGCGAATTATAGAAATAGCTTGTGTAGAATTTGAGCGGTTCATTGTAATGAGTGTATACAGGCCCCCATGTAGTTTGTATGATGTATTTGATAAAATCCTTGAAGATGCATTATTTAGGGCTACACAATGTAATAAGACGGTTTTTGTCTGTGGTGACTTTAATATAAATATTCTAGTAAAGTCGAATATAACTGTAAAGTTTCTAACTTTATTGAAATCATATAATCTATGTAACCTTTTCTTTGAACCCACACATATTACAGCCAATAGTGCCACTTGTATTGATAATATTTTTACAAATATCAAACCAATTAATAAGTGTCTTGTAAGTGAGCTAGATTCAGATCATTGCGGACAGTTCGTTACCTTTACGCGAACAAAACTAGAGGTTCAAAGGAAGAGTATTAGTTACGTTCCGATTACGGAGAGCCGCATGAGCCTGTTCAGAAATAATATGGCAGATAACTTGTTAAGATTGCCCTATGATAGTGACCCTAATCAAGCTTTTACTTTGTTATTTAAAATGATTAATAATGAATTTCAATTAATTTTTACATCAAAAACACTAACGATTAGTGATCGTGTAGTATTCAGTGACTGGGCCACTGTAGGTATCTATAAAAGTCGACAACGGCTATATGAGTTGTATTATGAAAAAACATATAATCATAACTTAGATTTTAAAGAGTATGTCAGAAATTATTCAAAGACGTTTAAACGCGCCTGTTATGTTGCCAAATCTTTATATTTAAAAAATAAAATAAAATCATCTGGTAATAAAATAAAAACCACATGGGATATTATAAACGCTGAAACCGGAAGGTCCATTGTACGAAATCATAACTTCTATTTAAAAATTAATAATGTAGATATAAGAGCGGATGTGGAGGTTGCGACTGAGTTTGAAATTTTTTTTACCAACATTCCAATTCGAACAACCAAGACTCTCTCGTCATCCTCTGCCTCTGCTTGTTTCTTATTAGAAAATAGTGTAAACCGGTGTGATGGAGGTTTTGAATTTTCAGTTGTTAGTGTAAATGACGTTATCAAGGCTTTTAAAAGTATAAATGTAAAGAAAACAACTGATTTATGGGGCCATTCAGTACATACTATATCTGCAATAATTGATATGATATCCCCATATTTAGCAACTATTTTCAATTCTTGTATTGCATGTGGTGTGTTTCCTGATCTGATGAAACAAAGTAAAGTGATTCCATTGTTCAAATCTGGTAGCAGTTCAGATCCATCAAATTTCCGACCTATCTCAATACTTCCAACATTGAGTAAAATTTTCGAAAAATTGCTTTTAAACCAAATGCTACAACACTTTATTAAGCACAACTTGCTTCATCAAAAGCAATTTGGTTTTACTAAAGGTCGTTCAACTACGGACGCGGGCGTGGAATTGCTTAAACACATATATGGCGCCTGGGAGGAGTCACAGGATGCGTTTGGTATATTCTGTGACTTGTCTAAGGCCTTCGATTGTGTCCATCATCCTACACTCATCAGGAAGTTACAACACTACGGAATAAGGAATAATGCTCTAAATATTTTAACGTCGTATTTGAATCAAAGAGTTCAAAAGGTTGACATTAATGGCAAAACATCTTCGGGATCACCTGTAACAATGGGCGTCCCACAGGGTTCTATTCTAGGGCCATTTCTGTTTCTCATATATATAAATGATCTAGCTTATTATGTCAGTGACAATCATGAGATTGTATTATTTGCGGATGACACATCTTTAATTTTTAAAGTTAGGCGCCAACTTGACAGTTTTAATGAAGTCAACAGTGCACTCTCGAAAGTGGTACATTGGTTTAATACAAATAATCTTCTCCTTAATGAGAAGAAAACTAAATTCATTAAATTCTCTACACCAAATGTTAGGCATGTTAAAACCGATGTTCGATTGAATGGACTAGAGTTGGATCCTGTGGAATCTACTGTATTTTTAGGTATAACTATTGACGCTAAGTTACAATGGGGTCCCCAAATAGAAAAACTATCTAGTAGGCTAAGCTCAGCGGCTTTTGCTGTGAAAAGAATTCGACATTTAACTGATGTTGATACAGCTAGAATAGTTTACTTCAGTTACTTTCATAGCATAATGAGTTACGGTATCCTACTCTGGGGTAACTGTGCAGATATTAATGCCATATTTCTTCTACAAAAACGCGCTGTACGAGCCATTTATCAATTAGGCCCTCGAGCTTCTCTCCGTTCCAAATTTAAAGAGATAAATATTCTGACTGTATCTTCACAATATATATACGAAAATTTAATTTATGTTCAAAAAAATATATCAAAGTTTCTTAAAATCAGTGACGTTCATTCGATAAATACTAGAAACAAACATAATATTAGTGTTCACGTCACTCGTCTCCACAGAATAGGCAACTCGTTCATGGGACAATGTATACGCTTTTACAACAAGCTCCCTATTACTATTAGGAATTTGCCATTAAAAAAATTTAAGAATACCATTAAATCGAAGCTATCCGCAAAGGGGTATTATACCATAGCAGAATATCTACATGATAAAACCGCCTGGGATTGAGCTGCCCACTCTGCACATGCTGTTTACCTTGAATGTTTAAATTTATTTTGACGTGACGATAATTTATACTTTGAAATAAATTGATCTACTATTGTTATAGTTGACATTTTTTTAAAATTATCTTTACAGATTATTATAATTGATACAAATTGTAATTATCGCTTTTTTTATTGATATAATGTCTTTTGTTTTATGAAAATTGTCTGAATTTTAAAAGAGACGTTGATCCCTGAGTTTGTTTCGTCCTTTCTTCTCAGGGCTAGTCCAGTTAGGAAAGGCCGAACTCATCTGCTCAAAAAAGTTTAACTTGCAAAAGTGTTTTGTATAACCTAATTGCAGAATAAATGATTTCATTTCATTTCATTTCATTTCATTTCATTTCATTGAGGATGGTGACCACTACTCTTGGATTTTGCTTGTGCTTTCCATCAGGCGTGGCAGTCATTTTGGCAGCTCGAAAATAAAGATAAAAAAGGATGGTACAACTCTAGGGTTCCCTTCAACATGTCTTCCTCTTTGCAATGATGTGGTCCTGCACGTAGTTTGCTCCCTTTTTGCTCGACTACGGCAAAGCCAAAGGAGGGTTATGATTTTGACAGGCTATGTATGCATGTATGTATGTATGTTCATTTGTTCCCTCATAGCTCCTTAACTACTCATTAGAAATGGACAAATGGACTGGACTTTTAAAAAAAATTGCGTTTACAATATTTTTTTACTATGACACTAGAATAATATATAATAAATTTATAATATTTTACTTAAACCAAAACTTTTCGACATGTGAAATATTCATTTACCTACATATTTATTAAGTACATATTTTTGAAACAGAACTTCCATCATAATGATCCGTCGACAGCGCAACTGCAAAAAGCATTCCAATGACCGAATGGGATTTAATCAATGAGAACGCTATTGATTTTGCAACAGGTACAACACAGTGATGACTCTTTGCGGTTTATTTTTCATATTTAATTGCATATTACTCCATTCGTCGTATTGAAACGACCTTCAAAGCATTGTTACAATCAGTTTAGAACATCAAGTCACCTTTGTCTGACTGGCATGAATCTTACTCCTCGTTATGGTTATTACTGGCTATAAATTAAGGAAGTATAATTATATGAATGAAAATGGACCATCTTTGAATGAACCTTTGATGTTTGTTAACTGTCTCGGGTTTTGTTATACTAAGTTCTAGAAATATTTAATCTTCGCAGGAACAAAAGTGATGTGCCCGGGTGACGATATTATGGTGGCTTTCTATTACGTGGGTAAAAGAATATAAACACACTCGCTGTCTTAAACTAATTAAAAAGTTACCTGATAATTTAACAATGAATTGCATTTGCATTTTCTGATCAAATGTTTGTACGATCTGCAAATATTTGTTTCAAAGTTTGGGTTCTAAGTATGTGAACCCTCAAAATTTTTTGTTTTTTTTTCTACTTTTGTGTGAAAATTTTAATGCGGTCGACAGAATACATCTACTTACCAAGTTTCAGCAATATAGTTCTTATAGTTTCGGATAAAAGAGGATGGACAGACAAACAGACATGACGAATCTATAAGGTTTCCGTTTTTTGCCATTTGGCTACGGAACCCTTAAAAAGTATATAAATGTTCTGTCATTAAATGTAGCATAATATAAGTAACGCTTAGTTTGAGTGATATATTGACGATTAAGATGATTTGAAATAAACTCGCACTATGCTCCAGGTCCACAAATCACACGGAGGAGCCGATTGGTCGTCACTCATACCTAGCCTCCAATAACTACACATCATGGTCATGTGTGTAGAGTACGAGGTACCAATTTATCGACTCATCAACATTCCTGTATTTCTGAGTTAACAGTAGAACAAATTATTTGAATTTTACCATCTCGGGATGTTAAATTTCAGCTTAAGACTATATTTTTAATTATTTTTATTTAATTCATATTCATAAAAAGACATGTTACTGCAATATAAAATAGTTTTTGCCCATGCCTTTTATAGTAAAAAAAAATTAGCTTTTCTTCTTCAGACCAGAATTCTGTATTATATCATTATCATCATCAGCCTATCGCAGTCCACTGCTGGACATAGGCCTCTCCAACTGCACGCCACTTAGTTTGATGCTCGGCTTCTCGCATCCAGCTCCTGCCAGTCGTCTTGCGCAAATAATCACTCCACCTGGCCTGTAGACATCCTGCACTACGTTTGCCGAGACGCGGTCTCCACTCAAGAACCCATTAACCACAACGGTTATCAGTTCTACGGCAAATAACTGTATTATATAGGTACGAAATATTTATCTACATAACTACCATATGTCATTATCTTATTACGAAACTTTTACGCAATTTTATGTAATATTGGTTTGATAAGTGAAAACTAAAAAGACCAAAGACTCACTATGGTTTTAGGAAGGGGGACACCCGCTGTGTGTTGACTTTAAGGGGATTTCTACACCGAAAGAACTTTATAACCTAATCTTTCAAACTCTTTTTTATAATATAATAATGTTTGTGTTAATAAATCTTCAACAAATAAGCAGGAAAGATCAATTCTATGCCGTAATTAAATTAATCACATGTTACAGTATGTCTGGGCGACACCATTTGTACATTATACTGACCGCGCCGTTTGAGATTGCCCCTTAGAACGCAATTAGTGAAAGCTTACTAGCACATCGCCTACGTACCTACATAATGAGATTTGTGTACCTCGGTGCTCTCCTCTGCTTTGACCTGGCTTTGGTGTAAACAGCATACGGACACTTGCGACATTCTATACCTATTTAGAATGAGGCTCGTGAGCACAACCAACAATTTAGCCAACCTTGTGAGAACTAAGAAGTTGGTATTTGTAAAAAATTATATTTTTCACAAAATAGAAAGAGATAATTTAAAGTTCCAATATCCTCGAACTGAACTACTCGATCTATAAGAATATCAGCGGTTTGGCTTTTTTTTGGAATAGGGCAAACGAGCAGACGTATCGCCTGATGGTAAACGATTACCGCCGCCCATGGAAACCCGACACCAGAGGCGTCACAAGTGCGTTGCTGGCCTTTAGGGGATGGAGAGAGGAATGGGGAAGGGCTTGGGGTATCTTCAATCACTCGGTAAAACACAGCGCAAGCGCTTTTTCACACCGGTTTTCTTTGAGGCCGTGGTATCACTCCGGTCGTTTCGAGTTGGTTATTCATGTCGAAGCGTGGCTCTCCCACGACAAAAACCACCATAGTACAGGCTTTTTGTTTATTTTATCTATGGCCCTACGAAAATTACTTTACTCTGCCTGATGGAAAGCATAAGCAAAATCCAAAAGTGGTGGTCACCATACTCATAGCTCGTACAGACAATGCAACAATGCAGCATGGTGCACCACACCGCGGCGGCCTAGTGATGCTTCTGCATCATTGGGCCTCCGGTCTCGCACTCACCAACGAAACACAACAGCACGAACACAGTCATTTTACGTTGATCTTCTGTGCGAGTGTAGTACCGCCCCGGTCGAGCCGGCCCAACCATGCTGAAATCAGCGTGGCTCTACTACCTATAACTTTGTTATATTTCTGCCTAGTTTAGGATCACACGCCCCACAATGTGAGATGTGTATAGTTATCATTATTGTTATTCATTTTTCTAAATCCCTTTTATCTGGTTTTCCTTTTAATATACTGTCAATTTTTCAACCTATTCTCGATGTGCCTGATTGACGCCAATAGAATTGCTTTCTATTGCGTAGGTTAAAGTTAGTTATAAATGTCAAAATGTGGGAGTTTAATAAGCGTTTACCTTCTTTTATGGGGATAGGGGGTAGTTGTAGGCGTGTACATAAAAAATATTACAAAATATGATTTTTTTATACCAAAATACTTTTATCATATTTTTTTACTTATGGATTAGATAGACGTTTGATTTGGATGGAATAGAACCTAATTGCACATTCCATAAGTTAAATAAAACAGAAACGTATACGAGTACATACGGAACACTAAAGTCGTGAGTAAATGTCAATAATTAATTATAAGTAAGTAGCTACGATTAGATACTTGAATTCTTAGTTTTTACTTTTAAATTATAAAACTATGACCCAAGTATGTAAAACCTTACATATAATATAACAAATATTACCCTTGGAACATACAAACTCCAAAAATGATTACCTTTTCTTTGTCTTTCTTTCTTTCTTCTTCTTGTCTTTGCCGTAGTCGGGTATAAATAGGAAATAAAAATGGAAAAAATATAATTCACCTCAGATACATACAAAGGACATTAGATGTCATGCTTTTTTTTTAAATCTCTCAAAACTCGTCTCTCACTGATAAATAAATAATCAGCAGGTCGGGCAATCATAAGAAGCAGTTCCTTCGCTGTCAATCAACTTCAATGAATATTTGTCTTAAAAGTTTGGTTTGCCAAAATGGCACTGTACATTTTATGATTAAAATATAAAAATACAGAAAAAGTAGAAAATACTGGCTGTGATATATCTTATTTCGAAATGCATAATGGCCGGGTAATCTGCGTAATTACATCAATATTGAGTTCGCCGAAAGTACTTAACAATAATGGAAAAACAGAAGTTATCAGGCTATCAGTCTGATAACAACATGTATATGCTTCGTTGCGGTCTCCTTTCACTGATAACACACTATCGTATTAAACGATATCCATTTCTGATTTCACCGTGGCGGTATAAATGACGTGAATTGTGAAGAAGCAATAGTAACGCAATGATTACAATTCACGCTAGTTATCTGTATAACTCGGCATAGCTTAGTAAAAATAATTTTATTCTTGAAAACAACGTGATGATGGTCTGGAATGTTCTAGTTCTTTTACTTAATTCTTAAGGAATCCTTTGTACACCACTATGATGACATAAAAAACAAATTCCGCTTCGACCGAGATATTAGTAGCATGAGTGCATGACTTACCGATCTCAGACTAGAGCTTTGATGCTCCTAGTAAACAGTAGAATCGAAAATTTTAATAATAGGTCTTTACCTATGAAATTGCCGTTTTGTATGCAATAAGGGTAAGTACTTATTTTTTCAAACTATGTTATTTCTGTTATTCGAAGTAATCACCCATGCAATCGACGCATCTTTGCCAACGCATTGGCAGTTTATTGATGCCCTTCTTGTATAAATCAGCTGGACGGGAGGCAACAAACTCTTCAAAGGCATTTTGTACTGCCTCTCGGAAATTGAATTTTTACCCACTAAAAAGTTGTCTAAATTTTGGAAAAGTGATAGTCGGTTGGTGCAAGGTCTGGTGAGTATTGCGGATGAGGGAGAGCTTCCAACCCCAGCTCTTGCAGCTTGGAGACTGCCGTACGACATTACCTATTATTACAGGTCTCGATCTCTGAGTCATCAGTCAGCTTCATTCCAATTTATACATCAAATGCTTACAGAAACGCATAAAATCACAGAACTGTGTTATTGTTGCAGTTCTGTACAATTCTATGCTAAATGTTGTATTCAAATGTACTTTTGAGGAGAAGAAACATTCACAGATAAAGTTAAACCATGACAATACATGCGCAATAATTTTGTAAATGATTTCATTTCTTGTATAATAGTAAAGATCCAATATATGAAATAACTATATTTAGGGATCATATGTAGGAATAGTTGTTGGTTGGCTACGCCCGCGTATATATCGGTTATCGCGGCAAATAGTAGCATATGTGTTATTCTTGTGAATAAGCTAGATTACTGTAAATTTTAATCAAAATCTGTTATGTAGTTCTCGCGTGCAGAAGTAATAAACATACACACTCACAAACTTTCGCCTTTATATATTAGTGTGAAGTGTGTATAGTACAAGTGTGTATAGGTACATAAAATCAGAAATATTTATATAGTTTCTCATATCGAAACAATATATTTATTGTTTAATATACTCGCACATGTCAGCAATTATCACATCTAATATATGAAATTCTCGTGTCACAGTTTTAGTTGCCAAACTCCTCCGAAACGGCTTGACCGATTCTCATGGAACTTTGTGAGCATATTGAGTAGGTCTGAGAATCAAACAACATCTATTTTTCATCCCCCTAAATGGTAAGGGTCACCCATCCTTAAAAAAAAATTATGGCAAAACAACGTTTGCCGGGGCAGCTAGTATTACTATATGTATTAAGTCAGACCCTTTGCCTTAAGTACTTCATACAAATTTCATCTCCTATTTCACACCTTTGGTGGGTAAAATTTCCAAAATCTAATAAACGTCTTATATCATTTTTATCAACCAAGAGCATTAGTCTAAAATTTCATGTGTATAACTTCCTAACCAAGTAAATGTCATAGAATCTTTCAGCCCCTATTTTAACACTTCAGGGGTTGAACTTTGAAAACTTCTAAAACCAAGTTCATTACTTGTATCCTACTATATTTTTACAAAATGTCAAGCAAATTCAACTAATGAATAAAAAGTTTCATACAAACTTTCGTCCCCTAATTTACCCCGTTAGGGGCTATATGTTGAAAAATAATAAAATACGTATTTCATTACTTTAACCCCACTATATTTATACAAAATTTTAAGCAAATTAATCAAAGGAATCAAAAGTCCATACAAACTTTCATCCCCTAAATTACCCCCTTAGGGGCGATATTTTGAGAAATACTTTATATACTATAAAGTAATATAATACGCATTTTATTACTTTAACCTCACTATATTTTTACAAAATTTTAAGCAAATCCATTAAAAGAATATAAAGTTTCATACAAACTTTCATCCCCTGATTTACCCCCTTAGGGGTGGAATTTCAAAACTTCCTTTCTTAGAGCTCACTTACGTTATATAAAGAACCTACATGCAAAATTCCAGGATTGTAGGTTCAGCGGTTTGGCTGTACGTTGATCTCTGGGTATGTCAGTCAGTCAGTCAGTCACCTTCCTCTTTTATATACATAGATAATATGCCTGTGTGAGAGTGACTATACGTAGTTAGAATATATGACATGATTTAATATCGTCTAATCGTCTGTTGTGTTAAAATTGAAGTTTGATCCTATTATGCTTATATATAAAGCTGTTATGCTTTTGGTTAGATGTTATAGTTCCACTAACTACACGCTTGGAAAATTCTATGAATGAAAACTGTTACAAAACGGGGAAAACTTATTCCTTATGCATATATTTATAATATAATTAAAGACATACCTAGTATACGCACAGCCTTACTACATTTACATCTAAGAAGACAGTTACAGGTTTAATATATTTTTTTAAATTGATGAAAGATTTGTCGCCAATTTAGTTGGCAGAGTTCAACGAACGCCGGAGTTCAACTACGCTAGCTGATTTAGCATAGAATATGTCTGAAAGTAGGTCTATTTCAAGTATTTTAAAAGCCTTTATAAAGGAATCCTAATACAAATAGGAATATTCGTAGAACTTATTTCGAAAATAAACAACGGGTTGCACACCGGGAACGGGTTGCACACCGGGAGTGACGACAGAAGTGAAGACTTTAACAGTAACGTTGTGCATTTTTGAATGATTAAATTTCATTTATTTAATTTCCTATTTTAAACACTTGATATACACGAATTTTACAAGTATACTGACAGACGAGCCATCAGCTGTCACTATCCGTGCGTGCGCATAGCAGACTGTAATACAAACACACACGCACACACGCGCAAGCGCCCTGCGCCGCTTAAACGAAACAGCAGGAGCAGGTATACATTTTTGCCGCGCGGTAGGAAGAGAGGGGGATATTACTTTCTCTCCTACGCCATGCCTCCATTTTACGAATATCCGATCAGGTCACGTGTCCTGACGCAAGTTTATTTTTTTTTACCCATCCTAAAAAAGTGCACAACGCCGCTAAAGAATTTTTCACTTCAATAAGTTATAAATTGTTACACGCTTTGCACTTCTAGGAAATAGGTTAAATAAAGACAATCTGTGTGTCACCTCTCCTGAACGGAGGATCCTTCCATTATACTGGAAGGACGTAACACCCGTCCTACCACACTATAAAACTTCTCGTCTGATGCGTTTACGTTTATGCACTTTTGTTCTTTTATACTCCGACTAGCTGAACCCCGCGGTGTTACCCGCGGTCATTGTTGTACCGCGAGTAACACCGCGGGACAAAGTTAGTCTATATTACTCCCTGGATCATCAGCTACCTGCCAGTGAAAGCCTCCCGTTAAAATCGGTCCAGCCGTTCCAGAGATTACAGAGATAGACAGACAAAAAAATTTTTAACTACATTTTTGGTATATGTACCGTGTATATGCATTTATTAAAAAGCTGTTATTTTTACAATACAAACTGACACACCAATTTTATTTATTTGTATAGATTTATGATATATCAATTTTATAGCAACTTAACGTACTTGAGATCACACGGGGGATGCTGGAGTGCAGTTTAATTGAACATTTGATGACTTCATTTGAATTTTTGAATTAGGTATATTTTTAGGGAATATATAATAAGCACAAATAAACCCTAATAAATCCACCCGTATCCGGACATTAAGGCCTCAACGACAGCTCTCACTGAACGTATTAAGCCTTCGTGAAGTCCGGATAAGTGAAAACAATAGACATAGACAACTTTATTCGCCGTAAAAATTTATGTGCAAAAATATTTCTATTCTCTATTAAATATGATGTTCGAGATTTGATTTTCGTGTAATTGATTATGTAACATGTACCAAATTGATTTTATTGCTTGAAAATTAGTTAAATGCTTCTTTCTTTTTTCTTCTTTGTTTTTAGTTTCTCGGACATTCTATCATATTATGTCAATATTTAAAGACCCTTGGTTTATGTACAGGAAACGAAAAATTGAAGACGCTTGATTCGTAATGATTTCCGTTTAATATATATACCAATTTTGGTGACCTTCACAATCCCTTAAATCATAAACAATCGTGCAATTAACAAGTCTATAAAGCCACTCAAGTTCTCAATAATCAATTACGAATAGCACAAAAGTAGGTTATCATAACCACAACACTAGACGCGGTGGCATTTGTCGAGGTGAGTGCTTTGCCCAGTTTACAAAATACTCGTAGTTATATTTGGTGCCTGGTATAGTAACGAGATTCATGTGATGACGTTATAGCCGCCTCCACGAGCCGGATGACGTCAGTCAGTAGCATTGACACCCACGGGCTGGCTAGCTATAGGGTCCATGCATTGGATTTAGGTACATAACAGCTAATTGGAAACGAACGTTCTTTAAAACAATTATAAATTGCGTGCTTGAAAATGTTGATTAAAGTAGACGGCGTAGTAGAAGAAATAAACGTATATCTATTTGAAATAAGCTCTTTTCGAGACAACCCGTGTTTTCAGTGCTAGTTTCTTTGTGTTATATTTCTCTTTTGCCCAATTGACTGCCTCGGTGGCGCAGTGGTAGCTTACGCGACTGCTGTTCTTGAGGTCTCGGGTTCGATTCCCGGGTCGGACCAAATGTTTGTATGATCTGCAAATATTTGTTTCGGAGTTTGGGTGTTTTCTATGTATAATATGTATGTATTTAGAAAAAAAAAGTATATAAGTATTTATATCAGTTGTCTAGTACCCATAATACAAACTCTGCTTAGTTTGGGACTAGATGGCGTTGTGTGTTAGACGTCCGAAATATTTATTTATTTATTTTATTTATTTAATTTAGCTCTCTTTTTCCCTGGTCTATATGCGATTAAATTCAGACGTAATAAATTAATAATAAAACAATGTAATGACAACTTGCTCCGATCTAATTAATATTGTGAAAAGTGCAGAATGCTTATTATGCTGATGAAAGATTAAGATCCGATTAAGTAGATGATACCGTTTCATCAGCAACTAAATAGGAGCGAATACGAAAGAGTTAAGAAAGTTACGCTCTTCCTTCAAGAAACACAATGAAAGAGGAAAATAATGTAGGGAAATAAATGTTGTTTAAAGTGGTATATTTTTCTTAACAATTTCAACAAAACGGTTATTAGTTTAATTATTAGTTTTCCCAGCCTTTATTTAAATATAGAAACTCGTCCTTATCACTGCATAAGGCTTAATAAAAAATCTCCCTCACTTTAAACGTATTCCCATATAAAATCACAAATCGAAAACGGTTCAATGTTAACAATAAAATAGAGAAAAAACATTATATCGCGATTATCACGATTTTCGCGGCACGTCGAGGATATATTGAAAGAGAATTCGAAGCATGTAGGCTTATTATTTGTAATATTTCATATTATACTAATATCTCTTGAAAATATCCATATGAAGCGAATAACGGAGCGGAACAGCACTAGCGACCGCATCGGCATACGGTGGGTTGTTCGACATTACCAGAGTCGCGGTTACCTCTTACAATACAATAAAACAGGATTGTAACACACAGTTTTAGAATTAGCAATTCTCTTAGTATAGGTGCCGGCATGTAACTTGGCCAAACTTCGGCGTGGTGGGGGTAAGTTCGCGTATAGTTTACTAATGCAACAAATCAAAACAAAGGAAATCGAAGTGTAGTCGACTTACGCACCAATCGCTTGCTCGAAACGTCCAGTTGCTTGCTCGGAACGGTGCTACTACAATCCCCGCGTCCCTCTATCACCAAAGGGACCTAAAAAACGACTTTCTGCGAATGGCCAAGTAAGCTGCCGGAACTTATAATGTTTTCCTATATTATTTAAAAAAAAATAAAAGAAAACAAAGCTCGCAGTGCTGAAATTTCACAATTTTCCTTGAGCGGTGAAAGACAAATACTATCAGGTGAGCAGAGTGCTAGTTTGCCTTCAAACGTAATAAAAACCTAATTTACAAAATTTTTAAAAATCATAAAATAATACTATTGTAATTTTATATTACTGAAACATATTTCAGCAAAAGCAATTACTGTTAGCAAAACTACTACAGACAAGATTTTGACCAGGGGTTATACTCGTATAGTAAGACTACTTGACATTATACAGATCTAATAAACTCATTAATAGTATGAAAAACTTTGTTTCAGGAAATGCAACCTTCGTTCAATTATAATCACAAATGTAGAACACACAATAGAAACTTATTGACGATGGCTTTAGGAGGTATTTCGAGACAAAAAATAGCTACATTACTTTTAACAACACGCATAACTCCGTTAGCATTTTCGCTGTTCTCAGAAAGCCGTCGTCGAACCACTACTTAATATAAAATAAATAAGGTGAACTGAAAAAGCTCTCATCTATTTTCAGAGAGCTTCGAGCGCCATTTTGCGTGTCCTAGTTTATCGACGGATTAATACAATTTCCTAGCACGTGAGCGGAGGTGGAAAACAGTGCTTTATAAATTTGTTCATCATTAACGACTCTTCACAAGAAGTCAATCGGATTCCCAACACATTTCAAGTGCATTTTGAAGGTTTGGGTAACTATCTCGCATATTTTTTGTTAATTATTATTAAAATTATTTCGTAGGCAAATGCAAAACATAGTTTACTATATTTTGGTTATATATATTTTTGATCAAGTTTTACAGATATTATTACATATGCATGTTAAAATCGTAGTGACACTTTCATTATTTATTAGGAGACTGAATACATGCGCACACATATTTGCTGAGCATCGGTTGTTGAACTCAGTTCCATTATTTTTAACACGCATAACAACGAATATTTTAAAATATAACTTTTGTTAACATTCGCTTAAAAATTATCTGAAATTGAAACGCCTCTTTGTGCCACTTAGTAATCAATAGTGACGCGTGATAATACGCATCGAATCTTGCACAAAGCACTCAGATACCATGATACCATGGTTGCCTGTAAGAGATTGCATCCGGGCAATAAGGCTACTAATTGTACTTCCCTAGTTTTAAGTTAACCTTGTTATTAATCTGGTGTGCTGTAAAGAGATTTATCTTTATTATTATTATTACCGTACAGTACATAGCAAGCAGTAGATAATGCTGACAAGACCGCGTGTGCGCCTTGCGTGCTTAGACTCTCAATATGACCACACGTGTTATATGTATGACTAACATATGTTTTACCATTATTTGTCTAGTGGACTTTTGCCAGGACCAGCACTGAGATCATGGATGTAATTGCCGATTAATTCAATTCTTTAAAGACTACACTCGGACTAAAAATATATCCTGAATCGCAGACTTTAATGAAACAGACACGAAGAACAACCAGATTCAGTACAGCAGTTTGATGATCACACAAATCGTTGTCCTAAGTGAAGATCGAACCCACTACCCTCAGCGCAATAAGAAACTACGCTTATCCCCTACGCCACGCGTGTAGTCACATATGCCCGTGCAGTCAAAATATTAATAAGTGTGCTTATTTTCATCATGACATGTGGTTTGGACTATGTTTATCCATATTGTGGTACTCATATTACAATTAGAGATGTCCGGATATCCGTATCCTCGTGTATCCGTGAAAAGATCTGAATCCACATTCATATTCAAAGGTTTTTTTAATATCAATTCATTATGAAATAATGTTGAATTTATGAAATATATGAAGTTGTCACTCAACAGTCTGGTAGCTCATAATCTTATATTTATGAAGTATAGTTACTATTTGATGATACTTTAATACTTTTAAGGAGATCAAATCTTTGCGTAATATTTGAAGGTCAAGCCAAAAGATATTAACAAGTAAAAATGGAAATTCGTATTTGTACACTCAGAAATATCCTTATTGTGTAACTAGTTGTTGCCCCCGGCTCCGTCCGCGTGTATTTCGGTTATCGCGGCAAATACGTGTTATTCTGATGTATAAGCTATATTATTGTAAAATTTAATACAAATTCATTCAGTAGTTTTTGAGTGAAGAAGTAACAAACATACACACTTACAAACTTTCGCCTTTATAATAACAGTGTGACTAGCTATTGCCCGGGACTCCGCCCGCGTGTATGTCGGTTATGTGGCGACCTCCACATACAGCGACAACAAAAAACATATGACAGCGCCATCTACCGAAGATACACTGAACTACGAAGTAATATACAATACGAAGAAATTACCAATCCTGCATCGCGCAATAAGAGTTCTAGCGCCGATTAACATATATAGAAAAATCCCAACGTCAACCGTTGGGCAGTGGCCCGCCAGGCATGATCACCTCGCCTGGTCGGAGGATCCTCCCTTTGTGTTGGTGGGACAATGACCCACCTGTCCCCCACAGTGGTGACCCCGACGTGATTGGAAGCAGCCTTCGAAGGAGCAGATTCAGCAGCAGCATTACCACGCCACCATCTTGTTCACTCCCACAGCAAGTCTCAGCCAGCCAGCAACCTCGGCCTCAACAGGGATTCACCATACGCAGGAAGCGACCGCTCCAGCCTGGTTACCCCTACGGCCTCATCAGCGTCTAGGCACAGCACACTGCAGCTACGGTTCTTGTAAGCAGAGCATATCTCTCCCGTCTATGCAGCAGCCAGCCACTACGCAGCAACCGCCCCGACTCACTGGGGATCTCACCGCAGCACCGCGCACCGCACGCCATCCCGACTCACTGGGATCAGCGGACTACAGTCCCGACTCACTGGGACTAGCGGCATTCAGTTCCGACTCACTGGAACTTGCGGCACTCAGTTCCGACTCACTGGAACTACTCACTCCTGGCACTGGCAAGCTCCGCAACAGAGCACAGACAGCTGACTCATCATATATCGACCTTCGGTCTTGGAGGGGAGTGATGTGGCGACCTCCACATACAGCGACAACAAAAAACATATGACAGCGCCATCTACCGAAGATACACTGAACTACGAAGTAATATACAATACGAAGAAATTACCAATCCTGCATCGCGCAATAAGAGTTCTAGCGCCGATTCACATATATAGAAAAATCCCAACGTCAACCGTTGGGCAGTGGCCCGCCAGGCATGATCACCTCGCCTGGTCGGAGGATCCTCCCTTTGTGTTGGTGGGACAATGACCCACCTGTCCCCCACAGTTATCGTTGCAAATAGTAGCCTATGTGTTATTCTGATCCATAAGCTATATTACTGTGAAGTTTCACCCAAATCCGTAGTAGTTTTAGCATGAAAGCGGAACAAACATACATCCATACTTACAAACTTTCGCGATTATAATATTAGCAGGAAGTAGGATTGTTATAACACCGGTGCTATGCTTAGAATTGAACGTATAATATTGAATAGACATACGATGTCTGATAGTATCTTGTTTTTTATTTTCATTCATTTTATTTCAATTTTCAAGTGATGACAGATTACCAATAAGGAGTATCTGACTGAGAGATGAGAGAGCATATTACGTAGAACAACAGCACAGCAAAGAAGAAGAAACCTTTAAATAAACGAACCCGGTGTGTAATAGTGCTTGCGCTGTGGATTCCCGTGTAAGTGAGGATACCGGAGGTCCATACCCCAAACCCCTCCCCCTATCTCCCACCCATCCCCCAAACGCCGGCAACACACTTGTGACGCATCTGGTATTGCGGGTGTCCATGGGCGGCGGTAATAGCTTTCCATCAGGCGATACGTCTGCTCGTTTGCCCGCCTATTACATAAAAAAAACCTGAGCAGTATGGTATAGCTGGTCAAAATCTACATTCTAAGAAGAGGCCTGAGACTTCCATAGAGCTGTTAAAGGCTGTTGATGATTTTGAACCAAAAAGACGGCATGAAAAAGTAAAGACGAGTGATCCACTTCTCCTTCAGATCCTCTATCTCGAGTGACAGAGGAGACTAGAAAAAAATAAGATCATTGCACCGATCTTAAGTAAATTTAGGTTAAGGGTAAGATGATGATGGTGAGAGCAATAATATTCTTCGAGTTTCGAGTCCCGTTTCCATCCGGGACTATCGACATTTCATATATTTAATAACTGGTTCTATTCGTTATCTATACTTTAATCAACTTTTTTATTTAATCCATCTGTCAGTCCTTTATTCACAAGTGAGAGCCGAAGAGTGACATTCTTTACTGCCGTGGTGTCGAAATATGGCATCTCCCACGCCAATAATCATTTTATTTATTTCTTAAAAGACAACTCCAGCATTGGTAATATAACCTGTGTCACGGGAGACTTAACAAACATACATAACACGGACTCAAAGAACACCCAGAATCAGAACAACAATTTGTGGATCCCACAAATTGTAACTTTAAGTAAAGAAAGGAATAGAAAAGGAAAGGTCAAGAAAATAAAGATGTTTAAGGCAGTTCTAGTGTATAATGTTGGCAATAATGTTTCAGTACTTTTCTTTTGTCAAGCAGCTACGCACAAGTGCTTTAATGCATGAAAAATATTTCAAACCTTAACAATACCGTTGCAGAAGCTATTTCGTGTGTAATCCTTTGTATCCAAGTCTTTGAGAGGTACAGTGGGCGAGTCTCGATTGAGAATCTATTCTCGGTATAGTTGCGCAACTCCAATTAAAAACGTCTAACGAAACAGAATTCTGAGAATCAGGAATATTCCCGTCCATATAACAAGGATTTTATAAATAGACGATCATATAACATTTTATCGTCTATAATTGGCAAAATATCTACAGTTTTGTTTTTAACGTCATTATTGTTTTTTTTTGTTTATGATGTAGGAGGGCAAACGAGCAGACGTATCACCTGATGGTAAGTGATTACCGCCGCCCATGGACACCCGCAACACCAGAGGCGTCACAAGTGCGTTGCCGACCTTTGGGGGATGGGGAAAGGAATGCGGGGAGGGGTTGGGGTATGGGCCTCCGGTATCCTCACTCACTCGGTGAAACACGGCGGATGTCGAAGTGTGATCTTTGTGATCGACGTGTATAGTATACCCACTTATGTCCTTTATTGGAAATAAATTTACTATTATTAAAATACGGTCATAAATTTTATTTTTCGAGTAACCCCTATTATGCTAACACCAATAAATATATATTCAATGTAGGTTAACACCAGAATCGTGACTGATCATCGTTGCCCATGGTTAGGGGATTGCCATTTGTGTCTTCTTTATTTTCACTACAGCCTGAAACTTATTGCGTTGACGATAAGTGCTTATTGCTCGGGAGCATAACTAGTTAGTATCAAGGAGAAGCTTATGTCCAGCTGTGAACTATTGGAAGGTGTTGTTGATGATAGCTAATCAGTTAGTAGTGAAGTCAGTTGATTGAGACTGTTTAGACAACAACACTCACTCTATTTTCTTAACGGTTTTATTTCGCATGACCTTGATTTTTTATTTGATAATCTTCTTCTTTCTTCCTATTGAAGTTTGGTACATATCCTCAGTTCTCAGGTGATAATACAATTAAGTGAATTATGTGTCATTGTAAATCCAAGGTGGCCACCGCTACAAAATAGCGGTTTACAAATTTTGTCACGACTACCACTATATGGCTATCAAATGAAAGGGCTTGATTAGTAGAACACAGATGAGAAGTACTATGTAATGAAATGAAAAACAAAAAGCTTGAAAATAAAAAAAAAATGTTAAAAAATATTTAATTTAAACGGTTTTATTGAAAATAATGTACTAAAAGCTAAAAAAATGATTTGGGCCCGTGTCTCCATCCAGTCATCTCAGTTTACGCTACGCCCAACGATTTTATACCGATATAAAACCGTTTAAATTAAAAATTGTTTACATATCTTTTTAAAGATTTTTTTCCCACTTCGAAAATATCCTTTCTCTTGGAGAACTCGACATACATTAATGAAACAGAGCATCCAGACTTAGAAGAAGTATTTATTGATTACACAAAGTGTTATGATGAGACAACAGATGACTGGAGATCGAACTCAAATATCTGTACGCGCTCCATGCCCTCTAGGGCGTGCCTATGACATTAGCAGAAGCGCCTGGACCTTGAAACTCTGTCGTTATCTTTTAACATTATTGCTTTTTTAATCGAAGGGCGTTAGTAATAAATTATAGTTATTTCTAATAACTGTATATTTCTACCTAAGTTCATATCTATCTAAAAACCGCAATAGAATATTTGCCAGACCAACGCAATAGAATCTTGAGAGCAACAATGCAATTAAAATTTTACGTGGTTTCAATCGTGTTAGGATTACTAGAGCTTAGAATAAAAGTTGTATCTTGGAATATTTTCCAAGATTCAAAATATTATTATATTCGTGTCATTCAGACTTAACCTGGATTGTAGTTCGGACAATTCACGTATCAGTATATATATAAGTTTACACTCTGGGCTGCACATGATGTTCGAGTATAACATTTAATATGAACACACATGTACCTACTCGTACGGGATAAGCTTCAAATTTTAGATGATATTCAAGGAATCTGGTTAAAAGTATTTCAAATAAGGTGCGAATTGAGTTCTATAAATAAACATTGGTATGTTTTGATATTTTTTGTGGTCATGTGTAGCGGCGCCCGAGGCTGCCGCCAAGGTCGTGTAAGCATTAAGTTCAATAATTTCGTAATAAAAGTGTTGATTATAGCGCGATACAACTGTCTAAGATATTTCTAACAGGGAATGTATAAAGGTCGATTGTTGTGTTTTTCGGTAATTATTTCTTTTGTCTTTTGGTATTTCTATGTGTATAGACACTGATTAGATATATATAGATGTATCAACTGAGTGTCGTCTATAAAAACATATACATACATACACTAGCCGACCCACGCAACCTCATTTGCGTCTCCTATTGCCCGTAGCGTGATAATTTTCCCCCGTTTTTGTAACATTCTTCATTGGTGCTCCGCTCCTGTAGGTCTTAGCGTGATGATATATAGCCTCGATATTTTCCAATCGGACCAACGGTTTCTGCGATTAGCGTGTACAAACAAACAAACAAACTCTTCAGCTTTATATATTAGTAGTTATATTAGTAGTATAGATACGTACAAATAAATAAAATTGGAGTGTACGTTTGTAATAATAAAATAACTGCTTTTTACTAAATGCATATGTATGTACACACGGTACATATAACAAAATAATATTTTTTTAAATTTTGTGTGTCTGTCTGGTGGTCTATCTGTCTGTTTATTCCGGCTAATCTCTGGAACCACTGTACCGACTTTGATGGGATTTTCACTGATGATATAAGGAGTAACTTCGGCTACTTTTTTGGACTAGCGCGGTACGACAGTAACCGCGGGAATATAAGATTAGGCGCATTATAAGAGAGAGAGACGTGAGGGTAGAGAGTACACCAATGTTTGCACACACCTATATTTAGTTAAGTAGTTGGCTGGTCTCCGTTAAGAGTGGCCGCCGGTCGCCGAAATCGGCTCTCCCAGCCGATACGGAGTTTGTAATTCAGAGACTGAAAGACTTCCTTGTCGTTTTTTAACTGACTTCCAAAAGGAGAAGGTTCTCAATGTGATTGGATTCTTTTTTATTATTTTTATGTATGTACACGATTACTCCGTCAGTTGTAGATTGATTTGAAAAATTATTTTTGTATTCGAAAGGGTATGCTCCCCTTGTGGTGTGTGGCCCTATTGCCACTATATCAGGATCTGGTGATGGAATCCCAAGGACATCGAAAGAAAGCCTCATATTTGCAAGGCACGTACTATGTTTTTCTAATAATTTCTTAAGTTATTGCAGTATTTACACCTGGTAGTCATAATTTCATGATGATGAGCTGATGATGGAAGATACATCTTTAAATAGCATGTGTATGTATGTTATCGTCACTCGTATTCTTTCAAGTTATTTAGGTGAACCGATGATGGAAGGTACAACTCCTCAGTAGTTAGGAGTTGGAGAATAATTCTTTCAATTTCATACGTATCAATAGTTGTACCAAATACACGAATAAAGCCTTAGTTGTATTCTATCAAGTTATTAGATGATCTGACAAGTAAGATTAGAAGATTTAGGAAACTTTAAGATACGGATCAAATAACTAGTAGTTATACAAAGCTATTAAACAGACTTTGAAAAAAAAACATCAAAAGAAAACTCTCTGCCTGTAAAGACTAAAAGCCAAAAATAAATAAAACGTTTAAAAGAACCGACTTCAAAAACTAAAAACTGTAAAATAATAAAGATTTAATTAAACACACCTAATATGCAAACCTTTAATTTTGATGTAACACTATTATTTGAATGTGCTATCTAATAAGTTTGAAGTCGGTGCCAAGCCAAAATTTAATAAGCGGAATAGTTTCGGGTAGAACAAAACAACGTCGTTGACGGTCGTCTCACCGACGGTACCGACTTTAAATAAATAAATATTTTCAGACATCTAACACACAACGCGATCTAGTCCCAAGCTAAGCAGAGCTTGTGTTATGGGTACTAGACAACTGATATGAATACATATATACTTTTTTTTTGTAAATAAATACATATTATACATAGAAAACACCCAAACTCCGAAACAAAGATTTGTAGATCATACAAACATTTGGTTCGACCCGGGAATCGAACTCGAGACCAGTGGCACACGCCAACCGCTAGACCAACGAGGCAGTATAAATAATGTAGTTGTTACTTTAAGCCCTTTCCTCTTTCTTTCTTTCTTCTTTAAGTCCTTTACTCGTTTTTGTTGCTCGGAAAAAAATATACGTATCTCGTGACTTAACACGTAATGTCGTCGACATCGGCTGTGATATCCACGGCTCCGACGTAAGACACGTCAGAGGTCGATCCTCAACGAGCGCTACGCGTGACTTTCCTGTCCCTCGATAGTTACCCTACAGCCTTTGATTAATGAGTCAACATGTTGCGTGGTCTTCTAAGAAACAGAGCACTATCTCTTCGGCGATATTTCAATGACGACAGGTTAGTGTACACCGAACAAACGGAACAAAAGTCAAGCGATATTGTACTACGAAATCGGAGTCAAACCAAAGTACTTTGTGGCGTATTCGCTTGTGAAAAAAATGTCTGGAATATTAAAAGCGTAAGCACTAACTTTTTTACTGGAAAAAGTGATAAAAATGCATTGAACTTTATTTAAATTGCTAAAACTATAGTTCATTAATACATGTAAATATACGTATGTAGTTTCGAAACTGTAAGTATTGATTTACCTACCTTAAAACATCTTTTAGAGTTATCAGAAAATAAATAGTATAATATTAAAAAAGTCACATCTAAAACGGCTTATTAAGGAAAATTAAATTTTCACGCCCATACGTCACGTAGCAGAGTACTCTACATAAATCTAACTGCTTCTTGTTCAAGTGTATATACCCGCTTCATGTATAAACATAAATAAAATGCAATGAAAATAACATCTATACAAATAAATAAAAATTGAAATGTCAGTTTGCGATTTCAAATTAACAGCTTTTGAAATGCATTTGAAAGAATTTACAGTACTTACATTTTTCACAGACAAATAGCTGAGGATTTAAGGAGTACCTTGAGCTACTTTTTAACCGACTTCAAAAAAGGAGGAGGTTCTATGTTCCACTGTATGTAGTTTTTTCACCTACTTCATTCCACTAGATCGCGGTATCACCCGGGGGCCGTAGTTGTTATTGTAAAGATACAAATACAACCGCGGGTAACACCGCGGGGCTCAGCTAGTAAGCAAAAAAAAATCCTCATTGAAACTCTAAAAATAATTATTTTAACATTAAATATGTTAAGAATCAAAAAACGTTTTCAGCATAATTTAAAAATAACAACTGGTATGTTTTTTTATAAAATTAAACAAAATAGAATATTGTATTACAATAGTCAATTTTCATTTATACTTGTTCCTCCATGACAAGATCGGGGAAAGATCAGGCGCAGGACCGACAGCTTTACGTGCTCTCAGAGGCACAGGGGGTACAGACCCAAACTTTCAGACCCCGAGCTGTTATTAAATATTTCCGTGATCAGAAAAACTCAATAACACTTTTGAACCCGACCTGGGATTCGAGCCCAAGACCTCTTGATCGACTGTCACATACGACGTTTTCGAGTACATATTATAATAATTAATAATTTAATAATAATTATTTTTATGATGCATATAAAAACAAACGACTTAGGTAGAAAGATAGGTTAAGTTAAGTTAAACATGTAGAAATTTAAACTGTATCATTAATATATAATAACTAGCTGTCCCGGCAAACGTCGTTTTGCCATAACTACTAATAAATTAAAAATTAATTAAAAAAACATTGTCCAGCGGACAAAATTGTGAATCTAAACCATTCCCAGATCCCCTTGAACACACACAAAAAATTTCATCAAAATCGGTCCAGTCGTTTGAGAGTAGTTCAGTGACATACACACTCACAGAAGAATTATATATATAAAGATGTATCTCCAATGGTCTTCATGAAATCTACAGTAAACCCAAAATTGCAAACTCTTGCAAATTGCCTCGGTGGCGCAGTGGTAGCATACGCGACTGCTGATCTTGAGGTCTCAGGTTCGATTCCCGGGTCGGCTCAAATGTTTGTATGATCTGCAAATATTTGTTTCGGAGTTTGGGTGTTTTCTATCTATAATATGTATGTATTTACAAAAAAAAAGTATGTAAGTATTTATATCAGTTGTCTAGTACCCATAATACAAGCTCTGCTTAGTTTGGGACTAGATGGCGTTGTGTGTTAGATGTCCGAAATATTTATTTATTTATTTATACATATAAAACGTCATGGCACATAGGTAATTTCTCAGAGATCAGACTGATGCACATGACTCAGAATTTGTACTTACTCACTCGAGTTTTCCCTCTATATGACTCACTTCAAGAGGGCTGCAAATACGATGGCGGATGTTGGGACCCTCCTAATAACGAGTAGTTAAACATACATTGAAATATGTAGGTATATATACAAAGGCACACACATATTTGCATTATTTCTAACGATCAGCCAACGTAAATAAAAATTTATGACTCATTTGTTAAGTGACATCTCAACGCTCATCTCTTAGACAGTTAAGTTGGGCTGGTTTGTTGAAAAAATCTGGGCTTAAAAGGCTTTTTCTCTTCAAAATTGTCTTTTAATAAACAATTTTTTTAAAGATTAATAATAAAGAATAGTAATGTAGAACACTAGACTACTGATCAACTACTAGTAAAATAGAATCACACAATATTCAATGTCCTAATTGTGTTACACATCGTTTCAAAGAAATTGTTGATTTCTATCTAGTGCTACACACTTATTACCTATATTTAAGATGTTTTTATGTAATTAGGTATGTGCATGTTTGCATATTCTCAAGATTATTTCTAACCCGTGGGAGAGCTACGCTTTGGCATGAATGGGCCGACCGGAGTGATACCACGGCTTCACAGAAAACCGGTGTGAAACAGCGCTTGCGCTGTGTTTCACCGAGTGAGTGAGAATACCGAAGGCCTATTTCCCAAACCCTCCCTCCATCCCCCTCCCTATTCCCCAAAGGCCGGCAACGCGCTTATCACACCTCTGGGGTTACGAGTGTCCATGGGCAGCGGTAATAGCTTATAATACGTATGCTAGTTTGCCCCTATTCCATAAAAAAAAACAGTAGCAATAGAAATCTGGTGAACTACACAAAGATTTGATCTGTGTGCTAACGAATTAGGAATACAGTGTCACCACATCTACATATCTCGTGGTTACCCTCGCAAATTTGAAACAAACTCGATACCAATCTGCTTGGCCAATGTGGCGTTACTGGTATAGTAGGAGTTAGAACATCTCCTTAGAAAGATTATCTAGTGCAAGGAGATAGTGCTTTGTCTAAAAGTGGACTACTGAAGAGACTTTTAAATAATGAGGTGCACATTTTCTATTATTTATACTCTTATATACATCTATATATATATATATATATATATATATCTTATTATACGCAATACATATATAACGCAAACAAAATATACAAAAAACTTTATACCCCAAACCATATATGTCAACATCTACAAGAATGTGAATCAGAGGTTTATAGTGGACTAATTCTATATTTAATAGAGATTTATTAAATCAAATTCAACGTAATTCTAAAATGAAATACTCTTAAGGGAATAAACAAATAGCATTAAATTCGCACAATATCTGTTTGATTTAAAAGTCAGCCCTTGCTCCTTTGTGAAGCGGGAATATTTAAACTTTTTTAGCTTGAATGCAAATAGCGAAGGCTTCTCGCTAGATTAATTCCAGGAAGGCGAGTTTCATTACAACATATCTTTCCTTTAAACTACTTAACAGCAAGAATATTTTTACTTGAACTATGAACAGAAGAACACTGGTTCTTGGAATTTTTTGAGATGGTTTATAGTGACTTGATTAAAAGAAAAACGTTTAATACTTAAATAAAAAGACTGTTGCTATTGTGTATCTAATCTATGACTTTGTGTCTACGTAACAAAGAAACTGAAATAATAAAAAAAGAAGGAAATAAAATATTATTGATTTGACTTGAATTTATTTTAAAACATATACATGGGTGCTACTTAAAATTAACATGATAAATACAAAATGCACGGCACAAACCTGGTGAAGGCTACAGAAATCCCTTGGATGCGGGGGGCTTATCACTAGCAATTTAAGTATTTCGACTGAGAAGGAGACATAAAAACAATTCTACAATCTACAAAACAATTGTTTATTAGTTAAATTTTTATAATATGTTTGTCTAAACAATATGCAATATATGATGTTATTCTCATTCAGTAGTCACAATGTTAATCGAAATTATCCTCCTATTATAAATCGATTATCTGTCTGAGATAGACAATTAGGTTGATTGCTGTTTGCAAGCTTTGTACGCACCTAGATATACATATATGTATATATGCGCCTACCTACTGCCTGATCATTTGTCTATAGGTCTATATTCTATAGACTAGACACAGCTAGCAATCTACGTAAATATTCATTCACAGACTATGACATGGCCACCTATTTTGATATTACCATCCTATCTACCTAATATTAATAAAAAAAAGGAAAAACTAAAACCCAACTACGACAAAAAACGACGCTGAAAAAGCATGAAACAAGTTTCAAAAGCCGTAATCCATGTATTGTAATGTACCATAGTCCATAACACTTTAAAAACGCGTGACTACGGCTTGAGTTTTAGTTTTTACTTTTTTATTTAAAATGTTTTTGTGTCTCTATAATATTACTTTCTTTGCAAAGTATATTTTAAACTAGCTGAACCCCGCGGTATTATAAGCGGTTATCGTCGTAGCGCGAGTAAGTTAGTCTAGCCTAAGTTACTCCCTAGATCATCAGCTACCTGCCAGTGAAAGTCCCGTCATAATCCGTCCAGCCGTTCCAAAGATTACCAGGAACAAACAGACAAAGAGACAAAAAAAATTTAACTACTTAATAACATTAACATTTTTGATGTAGATTTCAGTGCAACGCAAGCCGCGGTTACAATCGAGTTGATGTGAAACTCACACTACTAAAAAAACCGGTCAACTGCGAGTCGGACTCGCCGATGAAGAGTTCCGTAGCAGCTGGTAACATAATATAAAAGTTCTAAAAGTAAAAATTATAAGTAGCGCTAAATGTTAGAAGAATAAATCAAGAGTGAGTTAAACTGAACATAAGCCTCTCCTTAGAAAGGATGTTTTGGTATATAAGTTTAAGTTGTTATTTTATACATATGAGCCCGCGAAAGTTACTCTACTCTGCGTGATGGGAAGCATGAGCGTCACCCAAGAGCAATGGTCACCATACTCATTACGAATGCAGACAAAGCTTAGTCGCTTCATAATATTTTAAACTTTTTAATTTTTCAAGAGAGATGAGCACACACAATATGTAATGCATATGAAAGTACTGGTTGTTGCCCGCGGCTCCGCCCGTGTGTTTATCGTTTTTCGCGACAAATAGTAGCCTTTATAAAAAGTCGCCTATGTATTAATCCAGGATGTCAGCTTTCAACATACCAAATTTTATAAAATTTGGTCCAGTCCGTTGCGCGTGAAGAAGTAACAAACATACACACTCACAAACTTTCACCTTTATAATATTAGTGTGATAGTGTGATATATAAGTAGGATTAGTGAAAGTATTTACGGTACTTACATAAAAAAATTAATTGAGGGTACTACCGCGGGGCTCTGCTTTTCTATTCTATAATGTACCTATCTAAAAAGGGTTCGACGGACACAGTGTATCTCGTTAACAGTCTATAGTATATTAAACTGCTGGTCATAGACCTTTCATGAGAAAAAAGGTTTATGCCTTCTTTACCACGCGAGCCAGATTGGTATAGAGTTCGCGTCAATCTTTACTTCTTATTGCATTACTATTGTCCTGCGTAGTTTGCTTCCTAACGATATCTACCGGATGTATGAAAGTGACGACACTTCGTATTCTTTATTCTCATTACACGATCAGCCCTTAAAGCTAAGTTGGAAGCGTTCTTGTTTCTGCAATCGTTAACGCCTACATTCTCGTGTGTCATTGGCTAATCTTACACAAAGTATTAGCCAACGATACACGAGAATTTAGGCGTTAACGATTGCAGAACGAAGTACGCTTGCAACTTGACTAGGAGGGCAGGTTAGGCCAATGTTTCTTTAATAATAATAAATATTTCGGACGTCTAACACGCAACGCCGTCTAGTCCCAAGCTAGGCATAGCTTGTATTATGGGTATATTTTAAACCATTTAAACCATTTATTTTTGCTACAACATAGTACAACATATAACAAAAATTGCATGGTGCAGCAAAGGCAACCAGCTCAGTTTACGCTGTACTGAAGCACGGTACTGATTTTCAGCTGGCCCCTGACATTTGCGCCAACAGTTGCGGATATAAGAAAACACACACAGACAAAACGCAACACATCAGACATAAGATGTTACTGTACTACGTTAATCGGAAACAAAAACAATGTATACAAAAAGCAACTACTCTAAAAGAAAATAAAATATCACGTAAAAACAACAAAAATCAAAAAGCAAAACAAAGCAGAAAATCAGACACTCATCCATACACAGAGTTTAACACTATAAAGGTGCGACAGACACACAGTTCTGCTACATTAATTTCTATTGAGCTGTAATACTTTTTTGTTGTAAATACAAACATATTATGCATAAGAAACACCCAAACACCGAAACAAATATTTGCAGATCATACAAACATTTGGCCCGACCCGGGAATCGAACCCGAGATCTCAAGCACAGCATTCGCATACGCTACCACTACGCCATCGAGGCAGTGTAAATACATAAATAAATAAATATGTGTTTACGTATTAGGTATATGCATTAATAAAACAAATTCGAGTTTTCTTTGATTGTAAAAATGAAGAAGAAATATCAATTATGGAACACTATGTAACATCACACTACGACTTTTAGGAGCAGACCAGAGTGATCTTACACATAAGTGTTATTTGTTAAAGAATTAAAAAATTTTTTTTTTTAAAGCTGCCAATAGTATTACTGAAATATTTTAGATATAATTGAAACTTTCCGTCAGAAATCTAAGAGGCCGCGTGACCTTTCCGTGAGAGCAGAGGCCCTTCCCCTTTCCGGTCCGGAGGCTGTACTTCCTGTAGCCGGCCCGGCGGCCTGCGAGCTTCCGCCGAACTTCGCTCAGCTTCAAAATCATTAGTGATACGAAACAAATTAACCTACGACATTTTGACAACATTTTGAACTACATTTCTGTAAATTGAAAAAATATACCTACTCTATCTTTTATACTCTTCTTCACTCGGGGACAGAATTTTATTTATATCACTCATGGTCTAAGATATATGTATATAGATATATATATAAGATAAGATTAGCTCGGTGCAGATCGATTTAGGGCCGAGCTAATAATAGAATAAAAAAAACTCGAGAAGTGTCAAGGGTCACCCGGATGGAACGAAGTTCACTGTCAGGATTCATTATTTTTATTATTTTTTATTATTTATTATGTACAAAAAACCTATATATACTCAACAAAAATAATCGTCGCGACACCACACTGTTCAATGCGAAATAGAAATGAAAATGTCTGGCTTGCTTTCTGTAAGAGAGAGAGAGAGACAGAGAAATATGCGCACGCCGCACGGCTTACAATCGCTTACTGTAGCAAAAAGTGTCGTGACAACTTTTCGTAAGATTTTTTGTGTCGTGGCAACATTTCGTAAGAGTTTTTGTGTCGTGACAACTTTTCGTAAGATTTTTTTCCGTCTAGCCCCCTTTCACAACGCGCGATAAGGAACTTCGTTCCAACTAATTTATATTATAAAATATAATAAAAATGGGATGTCTAAAGAATCCTGGACAGAACATTTTTTTTACTAATGTTTTTTTCTTTATATTAAAAGTAATAAATATTTAACAATATAACATAAATTAATGAATACATGTATGTATAAAAATTTTAATTAAAAATGTTCTGTCCGATATTTTTTTAGACAACCCATTTTTAAATCTATATCTATACTTTTTTACTAATATTATAAAGCTGAAGAGTTTGTTTGTTTGTTTAACTTGCGCCACATGGAGGCTCAGGCGCTCTTGCACTGTCGTGTTACACACCTTACTCCTGAACATTTTAGGTACATATCTATACTTCTATACTAATATATAAAGCTGAAGAGTTTGTTTGTTTGAACGCGCTAATCTCAGGAAGCGCTGGTCTGATTTAAAAACATCTTTCAGTGTTGGATAGTACATTTATCGAGGAAGGCTATATATCATCACGCTAAGACCAATAGGAGCGGAGCACTAATGAAGAATGTTTCAAAAACGGGTGAAAATCATCACGCTACGGGCAAAAGGGAAGCAAACGAGGTTGTGTGGGTCAGCTAATTTTCCTATAAACCAATGCTAAATATCTATGTAGAAACACTTGAAATGAATGTTTCATTTCTTATTTTATAATCTTAGTTTTATTTTCACTACAAACAGCAAGCCAAGCCCGTCCCTAAGGTCTATCTCGAAATCAAAATTCATCGATTTCGTTTCAACATTCTGAGCTTGAAAGAAAATCAGACAGATCAACCTACGCACGATGTTATATTTTTATCTATAATGCCCTAAGTCTAGTGACCCTGACCGCCGTCGCCAGAACCGGAGATCGTGGGTTCAGTTCCAACCCGGGACAGATAACTATGTGATGAACACTATCATATATTTTCCTGTGTTTCGTCTAACTTGAATCTGCTTGTATTATAAAATAAATTAAATGGAAGTGACTATGTGTGACTTCCATTTAACACACTTTTAACACAAAAAAGATTTTTTTATTGTAACTGTCTGTCTGTCCGTCAGTCTATCTGTTCCGGCTAGCTCTAAAACGACTAGACCAATTTTGAAGGGAATTGTACTCGAATATGTTCCTTGCATCCAGCTTCTACAAGCCATCTTGCGCAAGTCGTCACCACTTCATGTGGCCTATGGGTGACCCAACCTATGGGCGTAATGTACGCTTGCCGAGATGTGGCGACCCAACTCTAGAACTCGATGCGAGAAGCCCAAAATCAATCAACGTTCAGGTGGTTCAGTTCATATAAATAAGTTATTTATTTGATTACCTAGCTGGCGCAGTGGCAACGTATGCGACTGCTGTGCGTGAAGTGAAGTGAAGGGGTGGATTGTAAACCAGCGTTAAGAGTCACTATGGCTTGCTGTAGGCTCTTAAGATCCGCTGAATCTACACCCTTTGCCATCTAACGAAATATGTTATACAGGAGGTTTCTTTTCTTTTTATGTCAAATGCATAAAAAGAAAAGAAACCTCCTGTATAACATATTTCGTTCGTCTTCCAAATGAAGGCAATAAAATGATTATTATTATTATTAAGTCTCGGGTTCGATTCTCAGGTGAGACCGAATGTTTGTGCGATCTCCAAATATTTGTTTCGGAGTTTGGGTGGTTTCTATGTATAATATGTATGTATTTACAAAAAATAAGTATATAAGTATTCTATCAGTCAATCCAGCTATCTTAATACAAGCTCTGCTTAGTTTGAAGCTAAATAGCCATGTGTATTTAATATTCGAAATATCTATTATTATTATTAACTGTGAATATCAATATCTATATTTACCAAGAATCGAACCCAAACTCTAATTTAGCAGTCAGGAATCAGGATCAGTGAAGTATTTTGGAACGTAGATCACCAGTCCAGAAATGACTAGGCGTTTCGGAATTCTGAGACCTGATGTCTGTAGCCAGTCGGTGATTTGAAGATTAATTGTTTAAGGAGAGTTGTTTTCTCTCGTCATCATCATCATTATCAGCCTCTTCTCGAAAGGAGATTTTGGTCTGGTGGCCAGATGGGTTGGTAAAAGGTTTATTTCAAGGTTTCCTTCTCTTTGCAGTTATGTCGTCATATCTGACCTGACAGTGTATCGAACAGAGCTTGTTTTTCCTTAAATAATGTAATTCCAACTTCCAACTTCATCATTCATAAAATATATTTTATACTAGCTGAACCCCGCTATGTAACCTGCGGTACGACAATAACCGCGGGCCGCGGGGCTAAGGTAGTCTAAAAAAAGTAGCCTAAATTAATCCTTATACCATCAGTGAAAGTTCCGTCATAACGGTCCAGGTGTTCGAGAGATAAGCCGGAACAGAGAGACCCACAAACAAATGAAAAAAAATGTTTATTTTGGTAAATGTACCGTGTATAAATATATTGTGTATATGTACTGAACTGAACAATAGATATTCAGTAGGCTATTGACGTCTTTGCGACCTACATTTTAGTACTCAAAAGTTGAAAAAGATTTCGTTTATTATCTCATAAACTACCATACGACTAAAAAAAATAATCCCTAGAGGGCAACCCTAACGTGTGCACAACATTAAATCCCACAGGCCATAAAATTCCAAAAAAAAAAAAAACATTAAATCCCAATATGACAGGGAATGACTCTGACAGTTAACCTTCTAGGTTTATTCCCTAATAACTTCAAGTCCTAGTCGGAGTCAATAAAACTACACTGAAAGGGTAACTTATGAAGGTACTATTTCACATCAAAATATTAAGCATTAATTTAAAAAAAGAGAACGGATTACGCACAAAAAAAATTGTCTCTCTTGCTTTCCAAAATCAATTTTCAAAAATGAAGTTACCGCCATTTTTATTTTACCGCGCTTATAAATATTGCTATAATTTATGTCAGACCGTGCAAAGAACGTTCAGAATCCAATAACTTTGCTTATGACAATATTCCTTAGTGAGACCAAAATAGATACGCTGGAGTTGTTCTTTGTAGCAGCCCCTAAATAGAGTGCGTAATAGGAAGGGGAGGCCGGAGGGCGACCCTCGCCTCGCGCATGCGCACACACACACGTTTACCGCACTAATATCGGTTTTATTACAACGGTTTTGTTGTTCTTCTGTGTTAATTTATTTAGGAAAATTATAATGAAACTGATGTAAAATTATATATAAAGACAAATAACTAGTCGTTATTTTTAAGGGCACGAATTTCTAAATTATTATTTTATTTTACCAAGAATTATTTACCTGCTGGATTGGTAGGAACAAAGGAATGTCACGAAGAAACAAAGAAACACAGTTCAGATGTGCTTAAAATCGAGTTTTTGTATCATTTATATTATTGAGATCCAATTTAATAGAATAAATGAGACACTCGAATGAACAGTGGTTTGAAAAGTAGCACAGCAGTGTACAGAGGGTGCGGTGTTCGTGTCACCCGCTCGGCAGATGTGCGCTGCACGTGGCGAACGTCCGTCGAACGCTGCGCACAATGGAACGCAATTCCGTCTAATATGGCCGCCGCTAGGGAACCTTCCCGCCCTTTTCACTGACGTTTATTATGTTGACGCAACTACCAACATTATAATGTTAATTAAAAAGCAAATGGTTACCTTTAGCGTATAGTTTATGGAAATTGTACATTTTTATTAGAATAATGATTTCAGTGAGCGGTGTTTGCAATGAAACGTTCAGTTGTTTTCATGTATGTCAGTCATGGGTAGATATCGGGTTCAACTCGTTCTTAATAAGCATTGAATACCCACGTATTTATGCCCATTTTGCCTACTAAATAATATTGAATGGCATTATACCTATGTATGTAAAATAATCTTCCATAAAGAAAGTAATTCATGTGATAGCTTTAATTTTTTTGCTTTTGTGTAAAACGTCGTGCGTGTTTTCCAGCTGAATTAAGAAAAAATAATTATTTTTGAAAAAATGAATTCATTATTTTATTTTGTGTGTCCGTATGTACAAAAGCATTTTATTGGATTACGGCGAAGCCAAAAGGTAGGGTAATAGTTTCGGTAATCAATAAATGTTTGTATTTTTCACCGTAGCATCTAAACTACTGAACCGATTTTAATAAATAAAAAATAAATAAAAATAAATATTTCAGACATCTAACACACAATGTGATCTAGTCCCAAGCTAAGCAGAGCTTGTGTTATGGGTACTAGACAACTGATATGAATACATATATACTTTTTTTTTGTAAATACATACATATTATACATAGAAAACACCCAAACTCCGAAACAAATATTTGTAGCTCGTACAAACATTTGGTTCGACCCGGGAATCGAACCCGAGACCTCATGATCAGCAGTCGCACACGCCAACCGCTAGACCAACGAGGCAGTCAATAGATTCGTAATAATGGCTGAGGTGACATAAGCTATATAATTATTTTCATAAGTTTTTACATAGACGGGTTAAAGTTTTCTAAGCTTTTCTTACTTAAATTTAAAAAGGCCTTTTTTATTTATTTGGAATCTCTACAGCTGTTACTATTATAGCTATTATATTCCAAGAATATGACTTAGGAAGACATTATCTTATATTCAGTCACAGAAGTATATTTAAAAACTGATATTCGTACTTATATGTACTATAAATACGCACTACTGTGACTGATTAAGACTCTTAATTAAGTACTTAATTAGTCACAGTAGTATCTATCTACGTTACCTATTTTTATATGTGATATTTTTGTAATCTCAATTTCAGTACTCAGTGTAAGGTTAGATTTAACACTTTTTATGGTTTTCCCTTCGCAACATTTTGTGTTATACTTATTTTTAATGAGCTGTTGCCCGCGGCTCCGCCCGCGTGTATGTCGGTTATCGCGGCAAATAGTAGCCTATGTGTTATTCTGATGTAGAAGCTATATTACTGTAAAGTTTCATTAAAATCCGTCCAGTAGTTATTGCGTGAAGAAGTACAAACATACACACTCACAAACTTTTACCTTTATATATTAGTGTGATGTGATTTCAAAGATAGTGCAGTGTTTTAAGCGGCCGCCACGCCGTTAATTACTGCGCTTAGTGTTGTGGGCTCAAATCCCATTTTGGACAACACTTTGTGTGATCCACAAATTGTTGTTCTAAGTCTAGATATTCTTTGTGTCCGTTTTATGTCCGTTTGCAAAGTCCCCGCGATATAGGATTTATTCACAAGTAAAATTTTAACAAAAATAAAACCGACTTCAAGGTTTGACTCGATTTCTCTTGGATGCCATCATCAGATCTTAGTGTCCTTATCATGGTACCACCGTTGGAACATCTCCTTTCCATTAAAAATAGAATCATCGAAATCGGTTCATAAACGACGAAGTTATCCGCGAACATAAAAAATAGAGAACATAAAGAATTGAAAAACCTCCTTTTTTGAAGTCGGTTAAAATGATTATGCCAGTCATAAAAATAGCTCGAAGGTGTGTATCAATTGATCTATTAGCAAATGAAAAGCATTTGTAGAATTACACATAGTGTAATCGAACTAAAATAGTTCAGAATCCAAAAGGTATTATATATAGATAGTAGAGTCACGCTGATTTCAGCACGAACGGGCCGGCTCGACCGTAGCGGTACTACCCTCGCATAGAAAGTCAACGTAAAATGTCAGCGATCATGCTGTCGTGTTTCGTTGGTGAGTGCGAGACCGGAGGCCCAATGATACAGAAGCATCACTAGCCCACCATGGTGTTGGTCACCATGCTGCATTGTCTGCATCCGCAATGAGTATGGTGACCACCACTCTTGGATTCTGCTTATGCTTTCCATCAGGCAGAGTAGAGTCATTTTGGAAGGCCATACATAAAAAAAAGAAGGTAAAAAGACTTGAGAAGTTTTGCGAATATCTAAAGTGAAATTTTCTGTGGGAATAAAAATATTGGTCTTAGGTATTTTGAGATAGCTTTAATAAAATGGAAAATTGCCACGTTTGTGATTTATGGAACCACAATTTAATGTATAGTGTTTTTCTAATTATCTTATTTGCAAATATTTAACTATTATTATTAATAATAAGTATTATTTAATTATTATTACTTTTATAAATAATTTTCCGTATCTGAGCCACCAGCACATGTGCAACATTTTTGACCTTTGGAAAACCCCACGACTCAGAGTTCGCCAAGGCTAGCGGTGAATTGGTTCTTATTTTACAAACCAACCGACTCCATTCACTGATATGGAAGTTTCCACAACTGCGAGATTTATTTTGCTAGATATAATTCATGTTTAATCATTGAAAATAATATCCAATTATAGTAATTTCTGTCCAACTGAATTTTTTGTCTATATACGACTTTTTATTAGTCAAATATATAACGTCTATCACGCTAATATATAAAGGCGAAAGTTTGTGAGTGTGTATGTTTGTTACTTCTTCACGCAAAAACTACTGAACAGATTTAGATGAAACTTTACAGTGATATAGCTTATACATCAGAATAATCGACATACACGCGGGCGGAGCCGCGGGCAACAGCTAGTAATAGATAAACCTCGTTTTTATTATGTAACTAATTCCTTGTTCTTAAATCATCACAAAAACCAATGAACCGACTCTCTAAACTGAAATCAAACACATTTAAGTGATTTTCTTTTGTTAAAGCAAGCAAAGCCTTTTATACGTAAACACCAAACCATTGAAACAGACAACACATATATGCATAGGTACAAAGATTGTCAATGAGCGGAAATTAAACGCGGTGCAAACGTTGCAGCCAAATGCTTTACCGTTGCTTCACTTAAGTCGAAAGCAAAAATAAAAAACAAGGTCCGTGCAAAAAAATAAAACTTATGTCAAAACCTGGCGTCTGGCGTGATCATAGCTAGCTGTGGAATGTGTTTGAACAGTCGGGCGTACGTCACCGGCCGCTTTACTTACATCATTTCACTTGCATGCTCGTACAGTTTGTAACTGAAGTCAGCCAATAAGCGACAGTGCCCTTGGCCGAGAAATAGTCACCCTTATGTTCTATAAATACTCGCACTATATTTCTATAATCATCATCATCATTACAGCTGTACATATGATGTGGGAGTATCAGTACCAATATGCTAGATTAAAATGATGTTTGTTTAAAAACGAGTATATCATGGACGTTTCATTTATACATGAAATGTTGAAACTTGTTTTTTTTAAATCCTACACATATTTATTCCTGGTAGTCTTTTTCAACAGCCTTTAAAAATTCAGAATTACAGAATATCAAAGAATATATTCTAGAAATAAACCCACTTGTACTTATTCCACTAAAATAGTGGAATAAGTACAAGTGGGTTTATTTCTAGAATTTACTACAACAAGTTCCAATAAGTGCCGACAATCGAGAATATAAATTATATCAATCAATATAAATCCTAAAGTATATTAATGGAATCCTTTTAAATATGTTGTACTTTTGATAAGTGATTTAACTCGAATTGTAATATAGTAATATTTAGTTATTTAAAGACTTGAAACAAATCCAATACCAATCCGTTTGGCCATCGTGGTTTATTATAAGGCCAAAATATCCTTGCTAAGGAAAGGCCTAAAGTGTTGAGGTTGAAAGATCTCTCTTTCGGTCTCCCGTTGCTGATGATGATGAGAAATTTTAGCTTCGTGGCTTTCTTATTTCTTCAGACTTCATTCCCATCAAATATGGTAAGATAATAAAAGATTACGGTACACCAGTATATAAAAACTACAGAAATGTAAAAGATAAATAGGATCGCCATGAGTTTTCCCAATTCTATTAGAAGTCAGTGAAATGTATAACATTTGGGTTTGGATTTTGACGGTCTTTTTCTATGGTTTTCCGTCTACTTAACGCTGATCTTCTATAGGAATGTAAGCGTTTTCAAACGGAAAGAAATGAATAAAGCAAGAGTATAGATAGAGCATTACATGATATACTTATATCATGAGAAAGAGTCAAACTCGGATGGGCACGAGAATGCACCATTTTAAAAAGACTGAGGACGCGTATTCAAATACTCACTTACAAATTCAAATTCAAAATCATTTATTCAATTAAGACACTAAGTGACATTTATGAACGTTAAATTGAAGCTGTAGTTAAGAATCATAGATCGACACAAACAGACGCCACAGCATGTGCTGTATTGTCGAGGTAAATTAGGTGAAAACACCAAAATCTACTGCCTGCCTGTGTCGATCTATAACTTCCAGTTTCCAAAATGCGTAGAGCCTCATGAGAAGTTAAACCCACTTAAAAGTGAATACCGGGATCCCTCACAGTATTCGACAAAATAAAATCATTTAAGGTGGTTCAAGGCGTGAAGTAACTGACATGGATAACTTGATCAAGTGGAGGTCCAGCTGAAGGTCTCAGACATAGAACTAAAAGTCATTAAAATCTTATAGTCAGTATTTTCTGTTGAATAATTAAGTCTAGCAGCTTTTTCGTAGTGAACGAGAACTTTGATCTCACCAAAGATAATCAAGATAGTCGTCTTGGTAGTGTTAACATTATACACGACTACAAACTAACAGAACAATTGTAGAGGTAGCAGAGCCACGCTGACTTCAGAACGAACAGGCCGGCTCGACCAGGGCCGTACTACCATCGCACAGAAGATCAACGTAAAATGACAGCATTCGTGCCGTTGTGTTTCATTGGTGAGTGCGAGACCGAAACCCCAATGATGCAGAAGGCCGCCATAGTGTGTGTCACCATGTTGCATTGTCTCCATTCGCAATGAGTATGATGACCACCATTCTTGGATTCTGCTTATGCTTTCCATTAGGTAGATTAGAGTCACTTTGGCCGGCTCATACATAAAAAAACTAATTGCCCCAATAGAGTATTTTGTTATCAACGACTGCATAGATCTCAACCTTCGAGTTATTTTTGTACACTTTGCAAAAGCAAATTTATAGTATGTCATGACTCATGACTAAGAAATTGGCACACGGGAATCCCCTTAATACAAAATTGCTTTACGACAATCATATCAATCCATTATCAATAATGAAGAAATAAAAAAGTTTTGTATGTTTAAATGCGATAGATTGCTTGATAAATACGATAATGATAACTAGTTGAACGAATGCTAGAAATATCACACGAAAAATAGTAGGTTCTCATTGAGTAAATGTAAGTTAATTTATTTATTTTTCTTTAAAACAACAATCTCAAAACGCATCACTGTGTCCGATTAATAGTAAAATGCAGTTACGATTACCTTTTAATGATAAAAAAGAGCATATAAATTAAACACATTCGTAGTTTTCTAAAGTATGTCTAATAACGCAACGTAATTCGATATTTACCACTGTTAGTCGCCCGACAGCTTGACCAGCCCGACTAGTCATTACGCCGATGGTCAACCGGTTTGTGATCGCATCAGAAAAACAGCTACCTCAGTACCACGACACCCACTCAACCTTCATAACGATATCTTTTATTCATGATATTAATAGAATTTAAAAATGTGTTCAGTGACAATAAATATCGTAGTAGAGGGCAGACGATATGGGCGAGGGAGAGCTCTACAAATTCGGTGTCAAACTTTTATCTACCACTGCGAAATTAAAACATAGTGGTTTAGTAAGATACTTTAACATAATTCATGAAGTAATTGTTTACAGACGTAATTAATTTGATGCTTACTATTAATACTGTTATATTCTGTAAAGTATTTCTTTAGTACTGTGAGCCCAGGAATCTAAAACATACCATGAAGGTTTGGTCAAAGTTACAACATCGCTTTGGCTATAAATAGTATCGCTTTATGCAAATCAGTAGCTTACTAAATTTAGTAATGTTATGTGGCTATATTTAGAAAATAATAAATTAAGTATATGTCATTCGGTTTACGGTAAAACTAAACCAGAAAGATCTTTTTAATGTCGATCTCTGCCACGTCATTAGTAAACGTTTAGTCTAAAATTCTGGAAATAGATTTATTGTACAAAACATCATCTAATAAATTAATATGTCGTGAATTCATATTTAAGTATAACTGACTGTAAATCACCTATTTTAAATAATTAAAAACTTTTTATGAAAGTAATAGTACGTTTAACTTTAAGTCAAATTGAAGCCCTGGTATTTATGGAGTTTGCGGTTGTTTATAGGCTAAACTTTATCATACATCGGGCTACTATCATCCCGACAAAGTTGCATGAAAAAAAAAACAGTATTCTGGTGTGTCGATCGCATCAATTAAGTAGTAGAGTTTTGTCTAATAGAAACAGTTTCTATTAATTGTTAATATAAAAAAAAAACAAACTATTCCAGGAAAATATAGATTTGTACCTTATAACTTTCATATTGACGTAAGTTGCTTTAGATTCCGTAAAGTTGCTAAAAAGCACTTTCTCTCAAGGGAATTATTCCCTACGTCGAGGAAGACTTTAGCTTGAATATACAGACAATTGATAGCAAGTAACATGTAGGCAGATCCTGACTAAGGAAACCACCTGTGAATTGTAACAACAGTTCTCGTATTGGCACTTATATTTCTCCACTATCTATCTATACCTATAGTTGTTGTGACATACATCTGAATATACTTCAACGCCATCTAGCGAAGACAAGTTTAACTACGAAGTAAATAGGGATCCTGCATCGCACAGTGAAGGTAGGCGTCTTGATTTTAAATATCATCCACTTCTCTTCTAAATTTAAGCTTTACTTTTAGTTTAAATTAACTTAGTAATCTCCCATCATCCGATTTATCCACGACTCCGGAAAATATTATTGACGGACCGAGCGTAGTGCGAAATCGCACTATGTTCAATACATATTTTCCCAGGTTCGATTCCGATTTATATTCGGCGTTTAGAGTTTTTAGAGTTTCTTAACAGCTTTTAGAGTTTCCCCGGACAATACATTTATCCACAGTATTGTACGACTCTCGAATATGGGCATGTTTGTAACTGGATTCCTTTTTATTTTTTATAGTTCTTCTTGCACATTAAGATGTGAGATGTGATAATTACACATATAATATGAATACACACAAGGGAAATGGATTACTTTTACATAGCATTTTCCTCTTTTCTTTGCGTTATGTGAAATTCCCAGAGGAAAGAAAATACATTCTGTTATATGTGTTAGTCAAAGAATAGACTTTACCGGGTATATATTGTCGGGTACTACAGGGTATAAAGTTAAGGTTTACCAACGCTGTTTTAATTAGGAAAGATTTTGTGTGTCCGATAGCCAAGTTATTTTATTTATTAACTAGCTGACCCGCTCAACTTCGTTTGTGTTTGCCCAACATTTTCGGTCGAAACCCGGCTCCTATTGGTCGTAGAGTGATGTTATATAGTCTAAAACCTTCCTCGCTAAATGGGCTATCCAATAAAAAAAGAATTAGCAAATTCGGTTCAGCTGTTTTCGTGTGATGTCGTGAACAAGGCAAATAGGGATTCATTTTTATATTTATTAATTTATCGAAGAAGTAAAGACCTAAGTCACTAAAAATGTTGTTAGTTAATAAATTATTTGACAACGCTTGAGATGTTGTGTTATTATAACATTGGAAATCCTGAATAACAAACTGAAACGATACATGAACAAGATCTTAAACCATCGTATATCATTTCATCATCATTTATGTGACACAGCACACATAATATAACTTCAAATAACATGTCAATATGTCATCCCTGCAACCTAAATCCAATTTTAATTCTATGTGCTCAAAGTGAAATAAAAAAAGTGTTTTCACGCAATATTCCTATCAAGGAAACATAAGTATGCTCTATTATATTAAGTAAAGCATTTTCATTTACGTCTGAAAATATCCAATAAAATTATTCAGAAGCCAATGCACCATAGTAATAAAAAATAGATTAATCTAAATCAATTCAATGGTTACTGCGAAAATCACAGCAATAAACAGGCAGAAACCAAACACCGCTGTCGAGACCCTATTTTTGAGTCATCTGTTAAAAATAGAAAGTTGTGTGGGAAAACTTTTTCTTCAATAGCTGCCCAATGTAATTTAATTTTAACAGACCTTTTTCTATAGTATGAGAACCTAAGTGGTTACTTAAAATCTGTAGAAAGGTGCCTTTTGAAAAAAAGCCTTTATTGAGCTCCCGGTCGCGACGTTGCTGATACAGTTTTTTTTTAATTGGACGGGCAACAAGACTGCCTATTATTATTTGAAGAAAGAAAACTTCTTTCATGAAAGCACTAACGTGTAGTACACAGTATATATATAGTCAAATATTTTTTATTAGAGGACGAAATTTAGCAACGTTTTAGTTGATTTAAAACATAAATAAACACGAAATAAATAAGTATATACCTAATTATTATTAATGAAAGAGATATTATAAAAATTCTCGAATTTAGTTTTGCACAGCAATTGGCTTTTTAGACTGAATACGCAATTTGTTTAGTCACAATTATGAAAGTAGTACAGCAGTAAACAATCCTAGTGAGTGACATTAGGTAATACTAACTGTCATATGCCTACCTAGAAACACTTGTACCAATGTCTAGTGCAAGAAGGTTAAAAATAATCCTAAGAAGGCTATGGTGACGTATAAGTTTGTATTTAATTTTTAGCAGTATATGTCCCTTAAAACTCTTATTAGGTATTTTAGTAGTGTTCTTTTATATCACTCCATTTACATATATAACATTGTGTGTTAATTTCTGTGAATATAATTGTCGGAGTAACATGCCGCGTGCGCTTCATAGATAATGCTGAGATATTTACGTGGTATTTTAAAAACACTGGTAAGGGCCCTTCGCACATTTGTTACTTTTAATTAGCGACAATTTTATCAATCTTTGCATTGTATCTTTTCATCGTTTCGTTCGGCATACACTTACAGGCTAACTGTGACATGCAATGTTAAATTATTATTTGCTGGTTTATTGCTATTGTTTGTCTTTAGAATCATCTGTTAATCAGTTAAACCATACCTTTTTTGGTGCACAAATTTGAAGTGATATGTGCTCTCCAGTCTCTAAGTATAGATGTCTCACAAGACTACCTACCCTGTTTCTTCTTCTATATGTTGATAATATGTTTCAAATTAACAACATTAACTATTGTGTAGTATGGATGATGTCTTTTATCTGGTTCCCGACAAAATTTCTCTGCAAAATGTCATCCTTAGCATAATTTTTATAGCTTGCATCAGAATCTTTTGGGAAGGTAAATCATGCAAAGTCCGGATTGAAGGACATTTATAGAGTAAGTCCAAAATAGCCTCGAACAAACTTGTGGTGTTGAACAATTCAAAACGCACTATTTTAGCCTACTTTATAAGGCATCAGTTCGGAATTCAGTTTTTATCTCTGAACCCATGATGTTTTTGGAAGTCGGGTTTTTTTATTCTTCCATTTTTAGTGCAAACAATCGTAGGTTATTAGTAAGTTGAACTATTTTATATCATCAGGTCCTGATAAATACATACATATATATATATATATATAGCATACCCTTTCGAATACAAAAATAATTTTCAAAATCGGTCCATAACTGACGGAGTAATCGGTGAACATATAAAAAACAAAACAAAAACACAAAGAACCTTCTCCTTTTTGGAAGTCGGTTAAAAGTATCGCATGTGTAATAATAATAATACAAATCTTTTAATTAAGGAAGTATAAGATTAAGAGTTCTAGAATTATTTACTTCTTCTCCCAAATTATTTTCTGGGCAATATCCGAGTGAACTTCAATAAACTCGTCATTCAAAAACATACAAAAAAGTACTATTATTGTATAACAGAGACTTTGCAAGCATAGAGAAGGTACGAGTTAGATTTATATTTATTTGCGTGGTCTATAATACTTTCAGAGAAAAATAAAAGTCAGACGATCTACAAAGTAATTCTAAAACTACTCAGTCTTTATTTTGAGGTAGAGACTGTCAAATCTCTCTCAAAATTATTTCTGTATTAGGAAACTTAATTCAAAAGGTATTAACAATTTTAGAATATTACTTGAATGTAAAATTTTACTTTCTCTTTTAAGCTGTTCTGCAGTAGCCAAAGCTCTGTTTTTCCACAGGTGGCAGGATGCATAACCCGTTTGTTTGGAGATTTATGCATATTTTAACAAACACAAGCAATAAAAACTATTAAAACTATGTTCAAATAACAGCACATTCACTGCAACACCAGAAGATCGCAAAGTTTCATTGCACCTGTGTTTACCCCACTACGGCGAAGGCGAAACCAAAAGAAATGGTTTGGCAGTCTACGTATGCTTGTATGTTCAACCGCAGAGCCTAAACTACTGAACCGATTATAAGGTGTCAAAAGATTCGTAATAATGGCCCGAGTAACAGAGGCTATATGAATGTTATTGAAAGTGTTTACGTAGTCGTTATAGTTCCTTAATTTATTTCTTGTAGGAGATTTAATATTAGTTTTCAATACACGAACAACGAATATTTAGAGTAGATAAAAAATCAATTGTTTCCCCCTCTGGGAAAAAGGCATAACTGTTTGTTATGTTATGATTTCATTTGAAGCAGGATAGCACTACTTGGATTGGAACAATTTCTCCTATTGTATTGGTACAAAACACGGTCTATTTCTGTGGTACAAATGTACCAAGAGAAGCATTAACACAATTCTTAAACATTCCAGGGTTATTATGTCTAGAAAAGTGTGCTTGGGCAAGGCAAGAAGAAGCTCTCGAAGGTTTTTTTAAATGTATTGGTATGTGAACAACGAAAGTCGAAATCTTCGTTTGAGTTTAGTAATAGTAGTAAAGCCTCCCTTCTGACAGGCAAGAACTTAATGCATCAAATTAAACATTTATGCATTAAGAAAAAAAATACTTTGACAATACAATACAAAACAATAATATACTCGTACTATACAAAAAGTGAAATAAAATAAGTAATTCTCGGACATTTTCATCTAACTTGATGACACGTTGTTCAGACTTTTCGTCCGTTTTTAGCTTTGCCGGATAAAGTTTTATTTTGTTTAAGAATAAATAAATAAATTTTGTTAATAATAACTCAAAGGTTTTTGTCTTAACTAGGTATGCCTGTCTTGCATACAAAAAACTTTTAGTTACACATCACTGCATAATTACCTCAATAATTAAGTTAATGCCAAATTATGTCAAAAAAGACTTCAATTCTGACTGATCTTCTCTGTCATTGTACCGATAACGTAGTGGTTTAGTTTGTAAAGTTTCCACCACAAGGATATTCGCGGTGCAAAAGTTACTTACGTTACGTTAATAAAAGAAGAATGAACTTGAACTTTACTAGACAAGTTTTGTTATGAGGAGTGAGTGTTCATAAAGAAAAATGTCATAAGATTTCACCACTACTACGTAATTTAAAAATATAGAAATTGGAGATGTAACTAAGTAACAATTCAATTTAATATATTTTTTTAAAATGAGTATTAAACTAGATTTGACACCTATTTACAGTAGGTATAAGTCAGTTTTCGGTAGTATTTACGAAAAATTCAAGTCGTAAGATTGCTACCCATTGTTTTACCAATTAGAGTGCATCATATTTACCCGACTATGGCAAAACCAAAGGAGGATAATAATTTAGACAAGCTATGTATGTATTGTAACATTGCATTTCGCACTGTTACAATAGTCTCGTATTGATAAACATAACTTCTTCGATTTGTTTACGTTTTTCGGTACAACGACATGTTTTGACAGTTGTCAATTTGATGCTCTGCAAACTTCAAGGATTGGCAACACACTTGGGATTTTTTTTTGCCGATTTTTAATCGATTTATTTGAAAGTTTGTTTGAAAAGGATTGGCTCTAAGGTAATTTCGATGGCTGGTAACATTCTGTTTCCTTTGGAATTCATTTTTTAACTGACTTCAAAAAAAGGAGGAGGTTTCTCAATTCGACCGTATATATTTTTATTTTTTTTCTTCTTAGTGACATGGTGAAGGTCACATTATTTTTGAATTGAGAGTTTATTTATAATCCTTCGCCATTTCTATAATTACAGGGGTAAATGACCTAGTGACTTAACGAATCGCTGTATTTTGAATTAGTTATGGATGTTTTGGACTCATTTTGGTAAGTTTGTTTGAGAAAACCACGTTTTAAGAAACTTTTTCTTTGAAACGAATTTTCGCTAAATTTAGTTTGTTAATTGGTTTCAGGTTATATTTAAAGTTTCGTTTAAGATATATTGGACAATTTTATAATTTGTTTGTTGTTGACCCCGGTAAGTTTATTATTGTGTTACACAAGGAAGTTGGATGATGTCACATGTTGATAAAGAAATTAATCATTCACCTTTCTGTTTGTTCTAGCGTAAGCGGGTTTTACGTTTAATTTCAGTTTTACGTTTAATTCTAATTTTAAATTTAACGTTTCAGTTCAATTTTACGTTTAATTTCAATATCACGTTTAATTTTAATATCATTTTTATCTTTTTCTTTTGGGCTTAACTTTCAGTTTACTAGCAATTTTCTCTAAACTTGACTTTCAATTCCTTTGATGGCGAGTGAAAGTTGTTTTGATTGTAAAGCCATTAATTTGGTTGAATTGTTAAACTTTGTTCTTGGTTTAAATTCATTAGATTCAATTCTAGTTAAAATTAAAAATCCTTTAAGTCTACGTCAATTACCACGCTACGACGGCGAGTCGATTTGCGGCCTGGAGTTGAGCCCGGCCACCCGTTCAAGCCGTCAAACAAAATTATTTAAAATAATTTAAATTAAGGTAAAGTTATTGCAATAACGACATAAATATAACCATGTTTCGGTAAACGAGGTAGTAGAGCCGCGCTGATTTCAGCACGAACGGGCCGGCTCGACCGGGGCGGTACTACCCTCGCACAGAAAATCAACGTAAAATGACAGCGATCATGCTGTCGTGTTTCGTTGGTGAGTGCGAGACCGGAGGCCCTTGGAGACTCTTGGATTCTGCTTATGCTTTCCATCAGGCAGAGTAGAGTCAACATGGCAGGATCAAACATAAAAAAAAAAAAAAAAAAAAACTAACTTGAAATTATGAATTTTCTTTTTGTAATAAGAACTTTTATATACGTTGTAACCTTCAGACCCTATAGGATAATAAAGCTACATCATAATCATTTAAGATCTGGTTCTTTTAATGGCTTCCCCCCATCCTAGATTAGGAGTTCAACGCTGACCAAGTTATTCCAGGTATTATTATTATAGTTATTGGATTTATTTGTTTACTAGCTGCTGCCCGCGGCTCCGCCCGCGTGTATGTCGGTTATCGTGGCAAATAGTAGTCTATGTGTTATTCTGATGTATAAGCAATTTCACTGTAAAGTTTCATCCAAATCCGTTTAGTAGTTTTTGCGTGAAAGAGTAACTAACATACACACTTACAAACTTTCACCTTTATAATGTTAGTGTAATTGATGATAAAAACGGTTAAACAAACAAAAACATAATACCATGTATAATTTAACATATAATATATTTGGTGCTAGTCGCATTTGAAAAATATAACAGCCTGACACTGACAACTTACCTACCTAGAACCTATGTAATGTAATTAAAATAAAAACGAAGTTTGTACGTGGAATTTTGTACGTGTAACTTCTAAAAAAACTGTCAATACTTAACCTTAGTCCTATTTTACTTTAAGTAAAATGCGTTTTTAGCTAACTGTAAATGCCTTGAAAATTCGCAAAACGGACACAACCAACATCGTCGTCTGCCCTCACGCGTCAACCTACCTACCGGCGTTCGGGTCGCGCCCTCAGCGATGAGCAACCTATTCCCCGTGCCAACCGCCATGCGCCATCATAATATCACGCACTCGGTTTGTCATTATCGCAACTATTAATTTTAATATTTATTTATTTGTCTTTATTTGTATGTATTTATTTGTATAAATATTTATTTGTCCAAATGATGTAGCGCAAAAGATATATTTTATCTACTTTAAATACCAGAAGCGATAAATGTGTCCATTTTCATTTAGGAATCAACTTATTACTACCATACCAAATGTGCATTTGAAATAAATCATTAATTTTTATTGTAGTTATGGTTCACTATGTTGGCTTTAATGGCTTACACATTTTAACTATAACGGCTTTTAAGATAAACATTTCCATCAAACATTACATATGTAAAACTTTAGCGATTTTGGCGGTGCACGCCAGTGTAGCTCACAGATGGTAGATTTTTTCTACTACCTACTTGACACTTATCGTCATATTTTAGAGAATTCACACACTATCTTTATTATTTGTAGCCTATGTGTTATTCTGAAGTTTATGTTAAATTACTGTAGTGTCATTCAAATCCGGTCAGTAGTTTTTGCGTGAAAGAGTAACAAACATCCATCCATCTATCCATCCATACATCCTTACAAACTTTCACATTTATAATATTAGTAGGATTAAGCAACGCTATGATCCGTTGCACTTTGCAAGACTTTCTTTGTATTTCTCAGAAGACAGTAAATCAGGTATGTAGTTTCTTCATTGTGCGCATAAAATACTGAAACAAAGTGCTTCGTGCGAGTCTTTATTATTTCATGTGTTAAACGTTGTCTCTTTCCCGAGGCTCTCTCGTAATATACATATAGGTATTTGTGTAGTCTCTAGTTGATACTTAGCGGATAAATCTCAAAGTATTCCAATACTTTAACATTTTTTCGTAGATGCCCATGAATAAAAACTATAATTAATACTGAGCAAGATTGCAACAAAATGTCAAAAAATGTATAAAAGGAAAGTTCATGCTAACCGAAAGGGGGTTAAAAAATCATTTTTTTTATACTTACGCATCCCGTCAATAAACTCTTATTACGTAGTAGCGGTTTTTTTTTTCTCCCGATTTCAGGGCTCGAACTCACGGTAATAGTTATGAGTATTCCTTTTTATATGTATGTATTCCCTAACCCTGTATAAGCATGCAATTTCACTGATATGTCGACATATTGTGACAGTGTTAACTTTATTTAAAGAGCTTCACTGTATACTATGTTATGTGTAATGCCATTGGAACAATATACGAACATATTAGCAGCGTCGCTCACCCTCGACAGAGCCACATAGAGCTTTCCGTTGCTGAAACAGTTTGTGGTGAGGTCTATGCCTGCGGTGCGCAACGTCTGACCTTATGTCTTGTTTATCGTCATCGCAAAGCATAGACTCACATACTCACCAGACACTGCACGCGTTTAAAGCGGAAAGGGAAATAAACTATGGATTGGGGTCATTCTTTAAGATAATAGTCTAAAAAGACATATAACATAAATCACACAAAATAATTTTAGTTTCTCGCAGATTGCACGAAATAAAACTATCAATTTTTTTGAAATTTTGTCTGCGACATAAACGCCTTGTGATTGGTTGCAACTCTGGTGACGTCACATGCTAATAAACGAAAGATTCCTCTATTGAATATTGTTTGCGTTTTATGTTTTCGGAGTGGTAATAATCGATCTGTGAGCTAATTCTGCAGTACTTTTTTTTAATAAACTATTTAATAAGTGGTTCGAAAAAAAAGGAACCAAATTTTGTGCGTGCCGATAGCAGCAACCTACATAAGATAGACGCTTTTATGTTTGCACTTTTCTATCTATACAAATAAATAAAATTGAAGTGTGTTTGCAATATTAAAATAACCGATTTTTACTAAATACACGGTACATATACCAAAAATGTAGTTAAAAATGTTTTTGTCTGTCTGTTTGTTTCTTCCGGGTAATCTCTGGAACGGCTGGACGGATTTTGACGGAACTTTCACTGGCAGGTAGCTGATGATCCAGGAAGTAACTTGGGCTACTTTTTTTTAGACTAACTTTGTCCCGCAACGTTACCTGTGGTACAACAATAACTGCGGGTAACACCGCGGCGTTCAGCTAGTACATAATAATAACACTGATAACTATGCTGCAGAACTGAAAAATGTTAAAGCAGCTATGTTGCACTTGCATAAGTACAACATAAAATTGTTTCTGTAATAACCTCTGGAAAAATTCATTCATTATTTTTGTAAAATCTAATTTACTTTATGTAGGTAGGTATATCTCAATGCTTTTAGGTTACATTTTGAAATAGTACAAAGCGTGGTATTTAAAGATGTTATCTGACACGACGGACTTCGTACCACCATATTTTTCTTTCGTTACCAGCTACCCATGGGTAGGGTGTAGTCACAGAAAAAAAACTTTTTTCTTTATTTTTTAATTTGTCTTGTACTCAAACCTTGTCCTAAGAATAACTAACTCATAAAAAATATATATAATTTTGTGTAGCCGATTGAAAGTTACGCGCATATATACATTTCAGCGTAACGGTGCATTTCAGGTGTTACCCGCGGTTATTGTTCTACTGCGAGTAACGCCGCGAGACAAAGTTAGTCTAAATAAAGTGGCCTAAGTTACTCCCTGGATCATCAGCTACCTGCCAGTGAAAGTCCCGTCAAAATCGGTCCAGCTGTTCCAGAGAATACCCGGAACAAACAGACAAACATACAGACAGACAGACAAAAAAATTTCTAACTACATTTTTGGTATATGTACCGTGTATACACACATATAAATTTAGTAAAAAGCGGTTATTTTGATATTACAAACAGACACTCCAATTTTATTTATTTGTATAAAATAAATGGGTAAAGGTAAAGGATGCATAAAGATTTGTGGAACTACTGACCCAGGAAAATGCGACGTACAACTGCCCATGTGAAAAACATCTGAGACTAAGATCTACTCCAGCAACGCGGAAAGTCTGATGATGAGATTTATTCATTGTCATTGCATAAATTTACTTATTTGAAATTATACTTATTAATTTTACAACTATAAATATAAAGAAAAGAAGGAGAAACAAACAAAAACACTAAACAAACTAATTATATTATTATCTAATACCTACTTTAAACTGATATCTAAAAACTACGTATCTATGTATTTTTTAAATCTAAAGCGCGCTTATTCCGAGAAGAGTCAATAAGAACCACATTCGTTCGCATTAACAGTGACAATTCGAGTGAAGTCAGCGCGTGAGCGGCGTGAGCGCTCCCGCCTTTTTCCCGCCGCTTCGCGTGTTAAACAAAAATCAACCGTAATGTCGTACTTATACTGGTGCGGCGACATTTGGAAGTTTTATTTCATCTATATCTTGTGTGTTTATTAATTATAATTTTATAATTCTGTATTTTATTTTAAAAAGATATTAAAGTGTATAGTGATAAGGATATATCCATGTGAAATACAACATATTTAAGTATTTAATACACCCTGAAGCAATGCCTAACACTTAAACACGTTATTGTGGCTAATTTATAAAAGATAGAAATATACTATTTAGGACTCTTTTGTAGATCTTTTGAAGACCATCATTTTTGTAGTACATATTTTTAGTGTATGATCAACGTATGCGAGGATAAGAGCTCGAAAGCGAAAATTTACATCCGCCTTGCTTCAAATTTATCGTCACTGCTCAGCTCCTATGCATCTTAGCGTTATGTTATATAGCCTATAACCTGCCCAAGAGTATGGACTACAATCGTACAAAGTTTGGTTAAAATCCCTTTAGTAGTTTTTGACCCATGCGTGCACATACAGACAGACAGACAGACAGACAGACAGACAGACAGACAAAAAACTTACTGATTACATTTTTGGCATCAGTATCGATAACCATTCATCCCCCAATAATAATTTTTAATATATATTCAATGTACAGAATTGACCTCTCTACAGTTTTATTATAAGTATATAGATATAGATATAGATATAGATATAGATTAGGCCGGCACCTGGCGCCCGAGAATATTTTGCTTTGTTTTATTATGTTTTTGTGGTGCCGGACCAGTTTATTTTTATTGTATTTAACATCATTAACAATAACATTTATTTTCTTATATTACAGTATGTATGTTCATTTCTTTCCTCATAGCTCCTTAACTACTCGTTAGAACTGGACAAACGAGGTGTCTTTAGAAGCGTCTTGATCGACCTCTGGTTATATGGTACTGTATTAAAAAATAAATTTCTGATATATATGTCGTGTTTGGTAACATTAGAAAGGACGTTACTTGTACATTTTAAAAATACATATATTATTAGCATTTGCTCGTGACTTTGTCCGTATTTAATCGATAAGTGTGGTATTTTTATGGTATGCTTGTTTGTTCATTCATTCCTTCTAAACTACTAGTCAGAATTAGACAAATGAGGTATTGTTAAAAGCGTCTTGATCGTAAGCTGGCTATAGGTTATATGATGTGTCACTGAATCTAATGTGGCGCCGTACCGCCGAATTCACGCAAGATAGTACTAACGTCTAACGTTTTAAACATATCGGACTCTAGGTATAATATCCATAAATTTAGCGACTCTTTCTTGTATCATCTTTGTCCTTTTTTCATTTTCAATATTTATAATTTTTAAAAAGAACGTTCCGTTGAGCAGTTTGTAATCATAAGCTATAAAAATATACGCAGGGCTGTTTCCACATTAGGGAAAGCCGATTTAATTTTATTATCCTATATTATTTTATAGAGTAGTGTGTGAGTTTGATGTAAACTTGTGCGCGCCGAGTGACTGGATTTGGAACTTATTTAATTTATTACATATGAATGAAACTGTTGAATTTCTGTTAGTAATTCGGTGTTAAGGTCTTCTGAATATGTGTATACTATATATGTAAGGGTCTTGTAATACCTTGCTGACTCCTGTGGCGTCTGTTTGTGTCGATCTATGATTTTAACTGTAGCTTCAATTTAACGTTCATAAATATCATTTAGTGTCTTAATTGAATAACTGATTTTGAATTTGAATTTGTTGAACCAGAAAAAAAATTGTATAGATTTTGGAGTAATGAAAAATAATTACAGCTGCTAGGCAACAATCCACGGCGTTTCGACCTACTAAATTGAGAGAATGGGCTGCGCATGGGATATATATTGCAACAGATTCGTCTCTAGAATCTTCTGCTGCATGCATTGTAACGCCCATTATCATATCATAAGATATATTTGAAGCATTGTCATAAGAATGGCCTCTGGTGCCCCCCCCAGACGTGACGCCCTAGGACTTAATTTGATTAATTAAGGGTTAATCCGTAATCCGTAAAGTACCCAAAGTCAGTGCTTTGGGTACTAGACAGCTGATACAAATAAAGAGGTACATTTTTTTTGTAAATACTTACATAAATAATACCTACATAGAAAACCAAGTAAGACCTATATTTTGGGATAAAATATATTTTAGTGACATTGCTCTTTTGTACGTTGAAATTTACTCACTGTAATAACCTGATAAACACAACCATGTTTTATCATGAATAAAACGCAGTCAGGTGCGAGGCGCGTAAACTTGCAACATTTAAGAACAAACTAGATGCCTACGCACTAAAAGTAAATATAAAGTTTCAGCCAAGTATAACAACCGACTTGAAATTAATTCAAAGAGTTTTATACGATATATGCAGGTTGATACGTACCTATCGACATCGATTTGTGACCCATAGAAATTAGGAGAATAGAATTGCTAATTCATTTTTAATTCTTTTCTTGTCTTCTTGGCTAAAGAGGGGATGCCAAGCCAAGTTGAGATTATAAAAACGTAAACGCTATAAAAAAGTAACAAATGTTTGAGAATGACGTCTCTCAGCGCTGAGTCACGTGGTCAAAACACAATATTAGCGAATAATACAAGACAATAGATATCTAGAAAAAGGATCGAGAAGAAACTTGCACGTTGGCTGCTTTTGCGAGCTGCGTGACAAGATTCGAATATTTTTTCAATTCACATTTTTCAATACTCAACTTTTATTCCATTCCAGTTAACAGTCAAGACCCTAATTCCATTTCATTAAAACAACCAAAATGTTAGCTAGCCGCTTTAAAATCACTAGCAGAAGTTTGTTTACATAAACAAAACTACGTAACTTCTCTATCATAAATACACAAAATACTTGTACAAAATAGGTCTTGTAGAATTATATTTTACGTTGAGTGTAATTGTGAGCGATAGCAGCGTCACAATAGCTAGATGAACGCATAGAGGGTGTGCAAGGACGCAAGGGCATAAAGGGCGCAGGGTCGCAGTACTGAGGCCGTCGGGGCACTCCCGGCCAAGGGTACGCGGGACACGCGCCGAATCCAGCCCTAAGCCGTTAAAAGCCAGTGCATTTATACTTGATGTTCATAATTCTACGCCTGTTATGAAACTTTAAAACTTCTGATATTATGCTACTGCTATAATTGAGTGTCACTCAATTTTATTTAACTTTCGTGTTGTAATAGATAATTTCAATGTTGAAGCAGAAGGCTATTTTCACTTTCCTTGAGTTTGCTTCCGCATGCACGTCCTTACTGCGCATTGTCGTGGGAAAATGTAGCAATGGTACAACGGTTCAGGAACTAAAACAATTCAATGCTCCTACAGTCAAATATTTCGTTATTCTTGTAAATAAATAAAAAAATACAGATGTAAAAGTGATTTATTTATTTATTTATTCTTAGAAAGACTTACAGACATATAGCAATGATGTATAATTATAATTAAATCATCCTATTGCTAATTACAAGTCTCTACTTATAGATACCCTGAGGAGAACTGAAATGCAGTTCACATTGAACACATACACACAAGAAATAACTCATGATTATATTATATACGTATAACTATTAATAGAGATATGCCAAAAAAAAACCAGAAGCTGAAGTACCTATGCAAAAGCTTTACACGCAATTACCGTTTTTTAGTTAATGCTTTAAGTAGGTTTTCATTACAGGATAAAAAATCGTAATAAACATTTAGCAAATAGGAATTTTACTCATAACTAGCTGAACCCCGCGGTGTTACCCGCGGTTAATGTTGTACCGCGAGTAACGCCGCGGGACAAAGTTAGTCTAAAAAAAGTAGCCTAAGTTACTCCCCGGATCATCAGCTACCTGCCAGTGAAAGTCCCGTCAAAATCCGTCCAGCCGATCCAGAGATTACCCGGAACAAACAGACAGGCAGACAGACACACAAAAAAAATTTTAACTACATTTTTGGTGTATTTAGCGTGTATACATACGTATGCATTAAGTAAAAAGCGGTTATTTTAATATTACAAACAGACACTCCAATTTTATTTATTTGTATGTATAGACTAGCTGTGCCCGCTACTTCGTACACTTAACATTTGTATTTTCAAGTTATTTTAAATTTTTCGTTTACCTGATCTTTTCAAATTTAAGGATGATTACGGCTACGTAGGTAATCTTAAAGTAGTGTAGTAGATACACTAAATTAATACTGATCTGAATGATGATTAAATTTAGTTGTCTGAGTAAATGAGTAAATAAAATGTATAGAATTGATTAGAACGTTACGTAAACCGCTTACATCTAACAATTCTACGAACAAGTATCTTTTAGTTCTGAATAAGTTCTAAATAAACGGAAGGTGGACAATATTTACAGTGTTCACGGTTCGCTTTTAGTCCGTTTAATGCAACAGCAGACAAATGCCCATAGCATGCATATATGCGAGTATATAAATAGATTATTTCAATATACCAGGGTATGTCAAAGAGTGTGGACGGTGAGTTTATTAAACATGTTTGCACGTCTCGCCGCGAGGAGACGCACGACGCGTCACTGCACACTTGCAGAAATATATGTTTGCCGGCAAAGATTCGGTAAACATTACTTGTATTTATTCGAGTAGAATAACTTGTCAATAAACTCTGTTATTTAGCATCAGACCTGGCTTTTGTAAGCTTTTACGTAAGTACCGGGACATGACATAATACTTACTGTAGGTATTATTCTAAATACCTAGTACCTACCTACAATAATAGTACCTACTCAAAAGCTGATTTTGGATAGTCAATTCTTTCATAGAATTCAAAGTTTGGAATAAACTCCATTATTCGTTTTGAGACTGACTAAAACAAACAAGTTTATTGCATATTTGTTATTTATAAAAAAAAAGTTAAAACTAAAACCCAACTACGACAAAAAACGACGTTGAAAAAGCATGAAACAAGTTTCAAAAGCCGTAGTCACGCGTTGTTAAAGTGTCATGGATGTTAAGTTTTAACTTTTTTTTTATTTACAATATTTTGGTGCCTCTATAATATTAATTTCTTTGCATAGTATATTTTAAATAGATACCATAAAAATTTCACAATTATCGAATAAATACAGACAAAGTCACGAGAAAATGCTTATAATATATATATATATGAAATGTACAAGTAACGCCCTTTCGTATGATACTAAACACGGCATATTTCTCTCAAATATTTTTTTTGAAACAGTACTTTACGTCGGCTAGAGGGCGCCACATTAGATTAAATGACACGGCGTGTAACTTGTAACCAGCGGACAATCAAGACGCTTCTAACGATACCTCATTTGTCTTATTCTGACTAGTAACTTAGAAAGGAGGGAACAAACGAGCATACCATAGAAATTCCACACTTATCGAATAAATACGGACAAAGTCACGAGTAAATGCTAATAATATATATATTTTTGAAATGTACAAGTAACGCCCTTTCCAATGATACCAAACACGACATATTTATCTAAAATTTATTTTTTAATGCAGTACTTTATGTTGGCTAGAGGGCGCCACATTAGATACAGTGACATTTCATATAGCCTATAACCAGAAGACGATCATGACGCTTCTAACGACACCTCATTTGTCCAGTTCTAATGAGTAGTTAAGGAGCTATGAGGGAACAAATGAACATACATACATACATACATACATACATACATACATACATAGCCTGTCAAAATCATAACCCTCCTTTGGCTTTGCCGTAGTCGGGTAAAAATGTAGTTTAATTTTCCTGTATTTGCTACGGAGCGTCATACTGTGATCAGAATGCAACCGACAATCGCCGGTTCACAACGTTACATAAAATACAAGTCACCAAGGCGTCTTACCGGTTGCTCCACACTCTACACCACTCGCTGCTGTCCACTCATTTTTATTCACGATGCAATGAAATTTATAATTTACAGAACTTCATATTCAAAGTAAATTCCTTTGTTAGTTATAGTCTACACAAGTACAATTTTAACAAAAATAAAACCGACTTCAAGGTTCGACTCGATTTCTCGTGGATGCCATCATCAGATATTAATGTCCTTATCATGGTACCACCGTCGGAACATCTCCTTTCCATTAAAAAAAGCATTATAAAAATCGGTTCATAAACGACGAAGTTAGCCCCGAACACACATATTTTTTTTTTTAAATTTAGTTTGAAACTGGTTGCAGGGATGACTAGCAGTGGTCGATGTCGCCTCCGTATTCAACACAGCCTTTCGCTTTCGCCAGTTGGAGGCTCAGGCGTCCTAGCACTGTCGTGTTACAATCCTGGCTCCATTTTAGCTACATATCTATACTTCTATACTAATATATAAGGCTGAAGAGTTTGTTTGTTTATTTGAACGCGCTAATCTCAGGAACTGCTGGTCCGATTTGAAAAATTCTTTCAGTGTTGGATAGTACATTTATCGAAGAATATCTATATAGCGTATAGCGTAATAAGACCAATAGGAGCGGAGCACCAATGAAGAATGTTTCAAAAACGGAGGAAAATTATCACGCTACGGGCAATGGGAGACGCAAACGAGGTTGCGTGGGTCAGCTAGTACTTATATAAATAGCAAGAGTACTCACTACGCACTCCAATATATAGGTACTATGGGTGGGTATACTGGGTATTGGAAGAGTCAACTAAGGGGCCAAATTACGCATGATAACAGCACTGCAAAGAGAAGTAAAACTTGTAACAAATACCAACCAATTTCACCAGCGTGGTATGGTATATATTAAAACATTTTTTCTAAGAAAATGCCCGTGATAGCAGTGGGTTATGATTAAATTTAACCAGTGACGAGCACAAATATAAGTTATACATAAATTAGTTAAGCATGACCTGTTATTTTAAAAGTTCGAACTTTTCCTCCAGCTGTTTTTTCATACTAGATATGAAACAAATAAGCGGTTTTTAATACTTAAGGATTGAGGACACTAGCAACTTGGATCATACTCCCCAACCAACAAACACTGACACTTGCTTGGCCAAAATCATGGATTTTAAAAACACTACAAGTTGTCGCCAAATATCATAATTTCTTGGACATTGGTTTACAAGTTAGGGCTCCCACACATAACTGCGTTGCGATACGATACGACGCCGCATCGCTAGAACTTGCAATGCGTATTGCTGTGATACGATTTCGTGCGGCAAGGTGTTGGTTCAGGTGACTACACTTTCGACGGTAGTCAGCCGAATTGGACGTGTTTTTACTTTTAGGAATAGTGACATGGATTGCAAAAAGATTGATTCACTTATTGTTTAAGAGATATAGAAAAAGAACATTTTGGGTTCATTCATTTATTATGATTATGAAAGCTGATGGAAACTATTTTACTCGAAATAGGTTTTTTGATTATTTTAGAATGAGCAAATTCATTTGAAGAGCTTTTGAGTTTATTATCAGTATTAGGTATCACCATCTCTACAAAAACGATCGTAACTACAAGAGAAGAATTCCTGTTACGCCTTTGGAAATGACTTTTAGGTAAAGTAAAATAAAATTTTATTATTTGTTCACATTTTAATTGGTCAAACCAAACTCTTCTTTCGTTGACCTTGCGCAATAGGTGTAATAATTATTATTAGTAAAGGGTGAATTAATTTGATCTTCCCGTGCGTTTGTTAAATATGATTGTTAGTTTCATTTTTTGCGTTTTTCCTTTACGCTACGATATCTCAGACGGACTAAAATGGCGTCAACAAGTGTGATGAAATATTGCAGGAATCAGATCGGCGCGATGCGAATCAGATCGGAAGTTCTTGCGGTGCATTCGTGCGAACTCGCAGGTAATTCTTGATAGCAGCACGGAGTACCTACCTATAGAAATTGGTGCCTCGGAGAGCACATTAAGCCCGGAGGATCCCGGTTGTCATGAGCATCTATAGCAATCGTTATTGAGAAGACTATAGTTACTGACGACTCCTTCTACTTTTAAATTCTGTTTGCCCCTAAGACGATCCTCGCATCGGATCCGATGCCAGTCACTTCGTGGAAGAACTGATATTCAGGGAAACCCGACTAAACTAATCGTTGACCCCAAATAATCTTGATTCCCTAACTCTGCCACTTTTGTATCTCACTCAACTAGGGCTCTTAGTGAAGCTCTACTTTTCCCCTTTCGTCGCACATTGATGGGAAACAGATTTGGTCGAGTCTTAGTTTGAAAAATAAAGTAAGTCAAATTTTCGTCATTTTGATTAGTGCGAGTGCAAATGCGTAGTGCAGGTGGTCAATCACTGGTGGAAAATATTTTCTAATTAAATTTTCTACCAATCACTGATTACCTGCACTTCACACCTGCATTCGCACTAATCAAAGTGAATACGGGCCTTTATACTACGTGTGTACTGATAATGTACATAAACGTTCGATTGCTTTAACAGCGCCGCAGTGGCGCAGTGTCCGCAGTGACACATCAGCGCGTGATTCACAGGCACCCAAGCCTGCGCGTGCACAAGAATTCCTGACGTCAGCTTGCGTCCGGCGTGTATTATCAACAATTCTAGGAAATATCTCAATATCAAACGATGTTTTGGTGCCGAGAACAGCTGCGATTATTAAATCTAAAATACAATATCTTATTGAGATTCAAACTCATTACGATTTTAATGGCATAGGTATCACTTATCACCATAGCACAAATAATTGTCACATAATAATACATAGGTAAAAATAAAATTTTAAAGGGAACAATTTTTTTCATCATATATTCTATAATCACATACAGAAAACTTTGTTTCAAAACTTATATTAGGTTATCTTTCGTTTACTACCGTATTAATTCCATTGAATAACCTCCTCACAAGTACTCATAGAATAAGTCGGTCCCACCGTCCCAGACGCGCGGAGCCGGTCGGTTATGGCCGTCGTGTTCCGTTTCGCGACCACAATGAGTTTCTATACCTACCTACCTTTTGTATTTATAAACTCTACGAAACCTCGCTTCGGTCGACTGTGTCAAACTTGCATCACTAAGTTACTCTTCCGTTATTAGGCACTACCACAGGCCCCGGCATCGCACGGCTGCAATTTGCGTTGGCCGCTTTATCCACCCAATTTATTCCTCTGATATCTTTCTAATTCATTTTAATGATAATTATGCTGTAAAGGACAATTATAGTCTAAATTAAATGTCTCACAACATGTCTCACGTATTTATTTAAAGAAGCCCATATTGATGTCTGAAAGTGAAGTTGATTTCAAGAATTTTGTAAGCATAACTTATGTTACACAATAAAAAAAATGGTTGCTGATACTTATCCCTGGGATATAGACATATACCATGGCTGGCTTTTCACTAGTTATTAAGGTGCCCTCAACATGAATTCCTTAGGCTTGTTTTAGAAGTACCTGGCAGGAACACACCAGCAGGTCGACCACGAAGGATGAGGATAGATGTCAAGCCTGGCCAAAATGTCGTGTGGTCAAAGAACACTCGTATTTTTTTTATACATACGATATACATATATCTTTCTTGAAACAACCTAAATGAGCCGAAAACCACATATAACTATGTTGCGTAGTTTAAAGATCTAATATCTAAGCGTAAATGAACGAAAAGACATCACTTTATGCTATGTAAATATTAAAAATATTTACTTTAGCGTGTACGTACGCTAAAGTACATGACAACTAAATTTATAAACGATTAGGTTGCACATAGTTGTCATTTTCTATCAATACTACAACTAACTTTCAATCAATAAAAAATAATTAGACAGCCCTTTTTATCAATTATTATTCACTTATTAGAACTTACATAAATTATATCTAAGAGGGATATATTCAAAAATAAAAAACCAATAAAAAATTCTACATCCATTATATTTTAACGTCATTATTGTTGACAATTAAAATTAATACATTTAGTTGAGTTTGAGATTTTTTGTTTATTTTTATACAATAAAATGTACGAACTCAGCGTTTGATATTCTTATTTGTTAATAAATATTTCATATCCACTCATTATCTACAAATATGATGTTGTTTTCTCTCTCACACTCACTGTTTTTCGATTCAACTTATAGATAATGTGTGAATAGAATTTTGTGAATAGTAAAAAATCAGTCTAAAAGAAGATGCTCCCGCGACACGAGACGTTGGTTCACAAACTACTTCAACACTGTACTTATCAGTTTCAAGCTTACATAACTAACACAGGAACAAAATAATTTACCATATAATAATAGCCTATCCATGGTTAAAATCAGTCAAATTTGCAATAGAAACACATACAGAGATTCGAAATAACATAAAGACTAGTACTGTATAAAGTTGTCAGTCAATTTATTTTGGCATCTTTTCTTGATTTGCGATTAAAGCTTAGCTTTATGATTGTGAGGAAATAAATATAAATAGAAACACAATCATATTCGCACCTTAAAGAACGAAGTTAAGCACAGTCACATATCATATTAACAGAGTACCTGCTCTTTCGCAAGTTCTGCAGCACTCATCATAACTACTGTGAAGACATCGATTTAGGAGATTTTATACTTACAATTTATTTCTAAAAGATAAATAAAATAGAACCAAGTATACACCAGCGTTTAGTAGCCAACCTACCCAATAAATACATACTTAACACAGCCCGTTGAAGGTTACAGTCTTGTCGCATCTACATATATCACATTAACACCAGGAGCCTGTGTACCAACGTCACACGTCGTCGCGCAAGTTTGGCAGTAGGTTTAAGAAAATTGAGTAATACATACACGATAATTAAGAATCACAATACAGTTAATACTTATGAATAGAACTTATCTAAGTCAAATACGATAAACGGTGACAGGCAATACGCACTGCTAGGTCGGTGGAACGCACGCATTTCATAATACGAGATTGTTTTTTCAAAAGTGCGATTTTTGTCACATTCATGATAAAGCGCAACGCATGTAACACGATTGTCTCAATGCCAAATGTTATGTTAGCTTTAGCATACGTACAATACGAAAGGAAGCACACTCCATATAAATCCGGGTAAAAATATTATAAAGTATGTTAATAAGTTTCTCTAAATGCAATTATTTTATAGGTGTAACGTGTGATTGGTCAAATCGTACAAAACATCACATCTTGACCTCATGTTAGTTACATTACGCTACACGCTTCTTTAAAAATACTACACCATAGTACGCTTACAGGAATGTTTAAAAAGTTAAATCTTATATCTATGTGCACTTACATTCAATAGGTTTACTTATTATAGCGAAATTAAAGGTATGTTAACACTTTGAGCCATATTGCACGGAATCTCATTATATCAGAGTATTATAAACTATTGCAAGTTTTTATATTTTGGATGAAGATGTATATATCATTGTTTATGTGAATGAAATTAGGCCCAATACATATTATAGTGAGACACAATGATAGAAGCAGTCATATTCAACACAAGACTTGTCAAGATTTGGATTACTTAGAGTAAGACTTGGGGCGTTACGTTTCTACTTTTATACTTAATATAGATAAGACATTATTATTATATAAGAATCATGACAAGCCCAGATGTTTGTGAAACATTTGTTGCGCTTTATGGCCGGCTAAAATCGAAAGGGTTTAAGTAAGTTCAAAAAGTTATATAGTTAATTGGGCCAGACCTTAACGGTTCTAGTCAGCAGTGCGCAAAGTCGATCACGGCGCGGTACACAGTGAAATATCAATACACATATAAACTAGGGTGTGATGTCAATTGGATCGTGGAAGCAACCTCAGTCTTGTCAATCTTCCGATGTGAACCAACAACGCTACGATGCCCTGCAGTTCCACTCGTCGACTCTGAAAATCATATTAAAATGCAGTATTTATTGGAAAGTTTTCTATGTTAGTTTGTTAAAATACAAAAAATAAACAAAATTCAATTCATTGAAAGTATTTCATTAACTTAGTCTCACAATCAGTTTTTGTTTTATTTAAAATTAAAGCACCCTGAATTAAAACGTGGAAAAGTTTCTGTCATTCAATACTAAATAAACAAAAATAGAATTGAATTAATGTCCCAGAATTACAGGGCGAGGAATCATTTACATATTGAGTTTTTTTCTTTTTATAGATAAACAGAACAGTCAGAATTATGGCAGCTGTGGCATTTTTCTTTTTTGCATGAACAGAACATTTATCTCCGATTGTACTTAGTTTAGCCATAAATACTGTTAAACAAGCAGAAGACAAAGGCAAAGAAAAGTAAGACCAAGTTTACATTCAATAGTGTGAATATTTTAAATCCATCTAAAAGATTTGCATCAAAGTTTAAAGGACTGTATTAAAGCCTGGATGGAGATCGTTTTGAATAAGCCTTATATATTTTTAATGCTTACCTACACCCATGATATAAATCCTCTATAAAAGTTTCTGAAACAGTTAGCTTATTGCCAACATTAAAACATCGTATCGTATATATGTTGTACTAAATTTCATTATGCAACTCTTTTTTTTTTTTCAAAAAAAGGTAATTGTCAGGCATGTGTTTCAGTACCACAACGCCGTTTTTTAAAAAAGAATTGTTATTCGAATTCACGTTTTTTTTGTTCATCATGTAGCTAGCTGTTTCAGAACTTTTATAGAGAATTCATGACATGTGTGTGTAGATAAAGTATTGTATGCAACTGTACATAATTAGGTATTAAAACACTCATGTGATACTATTATCACACTCGGCTTCGCGTCATGTTTTAATGCTCCTTATTATACAAAAGTTGCATAAATCACTATTTTTATAGTATATAAGCTAACACACGTTACAGTATGCATGTATATGAGTATACATGCATATATGAGTATATGAGTATGTATAATATAGTATGCATGAAATAAAAAATACGTATTTTTAATAATATTTATGGCAAAGTAATTAGTAACTAATTCATATTATTGCTTCATAAGTTATTAAATTATATACCAATAAGTCCTTAAAATTTTTATTAAAAATGAGTAGTAGACAACCCCCCTATAGGCATGATGACTAATTCTGAAATACTATTTTAAGGTGTTTGGAATTATCTTCTAGTCAAAAACAGTTATATTTCTACAAAAAATCCAAGTAATAGCAGAAAAAATTGCGATTTAAATTTTAAGTTCAAAATTCACCACAAAACGCTCGGTGGTATCATGGCGTCTTATTGTGAAGATGCGACGTCACCATTTGTCAACCAGTGTCAATTATAGCTGTTACAGACAGTAAACTGAACTTTTTTTACATACGTGTAGTAACTCGCTCCAATTTGTGTTCAACTTAATATGGCGGATTGCTGTATTTTGAGTTTTATTTTATTTCATTAACTATTAATATTGCTCTAAATATGAAAATAAATACGATTTTCATACTCTATGAATCCCATTTTATCAGATAAATACATTATTTTAGTGGTTCTTGGTTACTGTCATCATGCCTATTCACGAGTTGGTCATGAATTTGGATTTTTCTTTCCTTTAAGATGAAAACTCTTTTAGGACGAAAGTAATATTTTATGTAGCCGTAGCTATAAGTACGCAAAACATCAATGATCTATGAAAGTGTAACAAACTTAATTCAACAAATTTAAGTTATATTGATTGTAATACCCAGGTGATATGAATTAATTAAAAACAACTCACCAAATTATCTTAGGCTTCCGTAGGTTGCTCTATGGGATCATTGGGTGGTCCATCCATAGCGACTGACTTTGCTTTTAGATCGGAGACCTCTTTAACATCATCTCTCTTATTTTCGGTTTTAGCATCCGCAATAACGTCTCCGTTAGCGCCGTTAACAATCTCCTTCCCATTTTCCATAGACAGTCGAGAGCTTAATTCGTCATCTTTGCTTGCGTCTCCATTTAGATCAACCATATCTGCGTCACCGTTGGTAGCTTTGCCATTTACCTGTACTTCTTTTGAGTCCTTATCTAGCTGAACAGTTTCCACTGCACTGGTGGTAGCCACTTTGTCAGTCGGTTTTGTTTCTGTCTTGGTTTCTGTTTGGTCAACTTCCATTGAAATTTCGTCATTTTCAATTTTTGCATTACTTTCGGTAGATAAATTTGTGCTGTGGGCGTCAGATTTTTCTCCTTCCACTTGCATTTCCTCTGTTTCTGATTTATTTTCCGTTTTTTCTGCATCTATTGATTTTTTTTTGTCACCTGTTTCAGGAGTACTGTCTACTTCCATTTGACTTTCATTTGTTGATTTTACCTCATCAACAATCGCTTTGCTTTCTTCGGCTTTTCCTGACCCACCGTCGTCGACTTTTTGTTCAACTGAACTAACATCCTTTTCCATGATACTGCTTTTTGATACAGTTTCCTCGTTAACGTTTTCTGCTGTAATACTATTTTCTTTTACTTTTCCATCTGTAGCACAACTGTTCATAGCTATGTCATCCGATAAATTACTTTCTTTTTTTTCTACCTGTGTTCTTTCTTTTGCCTTTTCTTCAGTCGGATCATTTCCCTTTTTTTCCATCTCATCAGTTTTCTTTTGCAAAATAGTTTTCTTAAGCTCATCTTCAGTCGAATTACTTTCCTTCACTTTTTCTTCTGTCAAATTTGCTTTTTCTACTTTTTCTTCTGTCACACTCGTTACTTTTACTTCTGTTTCCGTCACACTAGCTTCCTTAACTTTGTCTTCTGGGACACTGGCTTCCTTAACTTTTTCCTCTGCCACCGTAGTTTCCTTTACTCTTTCTTGTGTCACATTAGTTTCTTTTGCTTTATCTTCCGTTATACTAGACTCCATTACTTTATCTTCTGTCGCACTAGTTTCTTTTACTTTTTCTTCAGTCAAGCTAATTTCTTTTACTTTTTCTTCTGGTACAACAGTTTCCATAACTTTTTCTTCTGGCACACTAATTTCATTAACTTTTTCTTTTGTCGCGCTTTCCTTTACTTTCTCTTCTGTCACATTATTTTCCTTTACTTTTTCTTCTGTCACAATACTTTCCTTTACTTTTTCTTCTGTCTCATTACTTTCCTTTACTTTTTCTTCTGTCAATCTATTTTCCTTTACTTTATCTTCTGGCACACTATTTTCCTTTACTATTTCTTCTGTGGTACTTTTTAAATCTACATGTTTTTCTTTTACTTCATCTGCTTTTGCTTCTTCTACAATGGTTTCTAATGGTTTTTCTTTGGGTACAAGACATTCCGACGGTTTATCTGTGACTTGCAATACCTCTCTCTTGTCTGTGTCTGTTGCAGGTTTAACAGCAGATATATCTTTCACGTTCTTAAGATCCATTTCACACTTCTTCATTTCAAGTTCCTGTTCTTTATCCAAAATTCTTTCAACAATATCATTTGTATCCATATCATCTTTTTCTATAGTCTCCTCCTCAGCAATAGGATGTAACGATTTCAATGGTATATTATCCAAGTTGGTAACGTCTTGCACCTTTGATAGTATTTCATCACATTCTTTCTCGAGTACTTCTCCTACATTCTGAAGATCTTCCATATCTTGAGCTACAGGTTCCTCAACCACAGGAACTAAGTCTTCGATAATTTCAGTTCCTTCACTGAGACTCTCTTTGTCATTTGTAATATCTTTAATTTCTGTGATAACAAGAGATTCTTCAGATGCGTATTTGTCACCATTTGGTTTAGAGTCAGACACTGAATTTACGACCTCTACAGGCTCGGTTTCCATCATTTCAGCACCAGCACAGTCTGTTATTATAGGTTTAGCATCAGAGACAACTACGTCTGAAACCTCTTCTGCACCAGTTATATCTTCTACAATAGTTTCGACATGCTTGACAGCTTCGCTTATAACTTTTTCCGTTTGTGTTTCCTCTTTAGTAGTATTTTCTTCTTCTACCTCCATTTTCTGTGTCTCTTCGGATTTGTTTTCCAGTTGTGGCGAAGTGTTAACTGGAGTTTTAACGTCAGCTTCAACATCAGTCTTGGGAACTTTTGCTGGTTGTTGTTGATCCTGTAAACACAATAAAATACTTTATTTTAAGCGATATTTTCAGTTCTATAAATCCACACATATATGAGAATTGGAAAAAATATACATTCTAATGTTGTCTAATCTTACTAAGTACAAGTAGCTGGGCAATTACATAAATTATCAGGGACATTTTTTTATTAGTTAAGGAGGATGACCACAGGACAAGTTCAGATATATCTATTTGTGTTTTGTGAACCGCCAAATACCAATATAGATCTTTTTCAAAATATTTGTATTGGCAGATGTTATAGTGCTCTGCAATCCTGACTTCCTGACTACCAAACCAGAGGTCGTGGGTTCCATTCTCATCCAGGATAGATAATGCGTAAGAAGATCACAGTACTTCTCTTTACAGCGGTAACCAACATACAAGCAGGCGGACCCACGGGAATAAGCTAGTTCATAATGAATACATAAACTAGTAGTTACAAAATTAATTTTATCATCATCATCAATAATCCCAACTGTCCACTGCAAGGCATAGAAATTTCCTTAGATGAGGTTCTGGTTTATTATGGCCCACTGGAAAACAGGTTAGGGCGCTCGCCCACTGTGACTTTTTGCACGTTTTAAAACAAGTAAATGTTTACCAAATGAATAAATAAATGTAAAAAAGTAATAAATAAGCAGTAGAGTTCTCAAGAATTATACTATCTTCATGTCAATTTTCATTGAAATCGGTGCAGCAGTTTGAAATTGAAAGTTTAACAGACAGACAGTTACTTTAGAATTGTATATATTTATGGGTTGCGAAGATTGTGGAGAGTGGGTAATGGATTGGTGGGCGGCGGTGTCATAGGATTGAGAAAGTAAAGGACGAGGTGTAGGTTGACAGACAACAGTTTTTCTATAGGACTGGGAGTGTTGAAGGGGTTGGGTGGGTTGAGTGGGTTGGGCGGACTGTGGAGATTGGTATGTGGGTCTGTGAAGTTTTCAGGATGTCAGCGTATCGGCGTGTAGGGGAAGGAACCTTGCTGGCTTCCATATAGGAGATATTTCTCTCGACTATAAAAGTCTTAATTGTCCTCTGCCTACCATACTCCGGGCAAACTCTGTTACTAGCAAAGTGATTACCCGAGCACAGGACACAGAAGGCTTCCCTCTCTGTTACCTCACAGCCATTTCCGGGATGTTCGTGACCACACTTACTGCATCATGGTTAAGATCTGCAGATAGATTCCACATGCCCAAACCTGCAGCATTTTCTACACTGGACAGTGGGGTAAATATACTGCTGTACCGGAAGAGTTATTATAGCAGCAGAATACTTTTTTAGGTAGAACCTGGCCATCAAAAATGAGGACACAGGTTTTGTGGGCTTTCATTCCAATAGACCTTCAATAAATGTATTTCTATTAAGGCGTTTGACTTTTATTATTTGTCCACAGCCCTGTGGTACAGAAACAAACCTCATAACATCTTCCTCGACCATATCGGTGCGGATGCCAGATGCAACACCCGGTGCAACATTCGGTATAATATGTATATATTTACAAAAAAAAAAAGTATATATTCATTTGTATCAGTTATTTAGTACCCATAACACAAGCTCTGCTTAGCTTGGGACTAGATGACGTTGTGTGTTAAGATGTCCGAAATATTTTATTATTTTATTTTATTATTATACATTGATATTTATTCACTTGATTAACGATCAGTGAATCTTGTTCCAAGATGTTCAATAATAAAATATCTTCTTAAAACTGGTTTTAAAACTAGATTCACGACTGAGACGCCTTTTAAAATACGTGCCTATAAGAGAGCTAACTACGCAGGACAACATCACTACAAGAAGTAACATTTGATACAAACCCTATACCAACACGTGCACCGACAGTGCAAGAATGTGTTAGAATGATGTCAAAGAACGGAACATGAATTACGCAATTAGCCTGATACAGAAGTGAAAAACACGAATGTCAGTTAACAATGTTGACCACATGGCAAGCACAGATAATTACATAGAAGGAATTGGAAACACAGAATATAAGTTCGTGTAAAATTTCGGTTTTAATTTTTGTTTAGTATACTAATTGCAAAATAAGTAATAATTATTATAATAAACTCAAAAATGCATGTTTGAGATTCACTAGTGGCGCACTATTTTATTATTATTTACATAACTTATTATTATACTTATATCCCAGATAAACTACAGGAAAGCCTTCTGCGGTGGTACGGGACACGTTATGAGGCGACTATCCGACCACATGACCAGAAAGTACTAGATATCGAATCTAAATCCCGAGGACGAGGAAGACCCCGGATCACATGGATGTCTGTACCTAGTAAATAAGAACCTCAAAGAAGCCCAAGACAACAAAGAGACGACTCAGGGCCGAGCTGCCTGGAGACGAGAAAACGGTAAAGGGCCAGGCAAAGAAGAAGATGGGACTTAAGATTTTTTCGTTTTATTTATAGCCTGCCAAAGTGACTGTACTCTACCTGATGGAAGGCATGAATAGAATCGAAGAGTAGCGGTGATCATACTCATGGTGTGCAACATAACCCACCCCGCACTATGGCGGCCTATTGAGATGCTTGCATTATTAATTCTCTAGTCTCAGTTATATTCCTTTTCTATCTATACTAATATATAAAGCTGAAGAGTTTGTTTGTTTGTTTGTTTGTTTGAAGACGCTAATCTCAGGAACCCGCTGGTCCGATTTCAAAAATTCTTTCAGTGTTAGATAGCCCATTTATCGAGGAAGGCTATAGGCTATATATCATCACGCTAACACCTCCAGGAGCGGAGCAACAATGAAGAATGTCACAAAAACGGGGGAAAATTATCACGCGACGGGCCATAGGAGACGCAAACGAGGTTGCGTGGGTCTGCTAGTTCTAATATATAAAGCTGAAGAGTTTGTTTGTTTGAACACGCTAATCTCAGGAACCGCTGGTCCGATTTGAAAAATTCTTTCGGTGTTGGATAGTCCATTTATCAGGAAGGCTATAGGGTATATATCATCACGTACATCATTAGTAGTAGTAATAGGAGCGGAGCAACAATGAAGAATGTTTCAAAAACGGGGGAAAATTATCACGCCACGGGCAAACGAGGTTGCGTAGGTCAGCTAGTCATCAAAATAAAACAAACGTGCTACTGCGATGCGTGGCAGAATACAAATATTGAGTCCTCCTATACTGACAGAATCGGGAAAAAAAAACCGAAAGTTAGATCTAACATTTTCAGTACTTAACTAATGTCTTAAGGTTCATTACGTATAGGTAGGTATATATTTTTAACTATTGAAACAGTTTAAATTACTTTAGGGATGTTAATTACATTTTAACTAGCTACTATACTAAAGTGCTGATTTAAACACGGGAATTTAATTTCAAACATAACATTTATTATAAAATATTTACGTAACAACATTTATATCAATAAGATAAAGTTAACCACAAGCTTAGCCCAAAGCGTAACAAATATATTTAGGTGCGATCCATTGACGTGCAAAGGAAAAATTATAGACGAAAAAAGTTGTTAGACATAAGGCCCTAATAAAGGTTCTTAGGTAAAATGATGTTGATATGTCTTGTCCAAAATACTTGACTGTGTTAAAATCGAACATGTCTGTAGCTTTGATTTCATACAACGATAAAGATATGTAATAAACATTGTTCTTTATAGGATCTAGAAACCAAGCATACTACTATTTTGTTTTACTGTAAATTTACCATGCGATACTAGTTTAAAAGGGATGTTCCAATTTTTTGAATATCTCTGATTTTAATTTTTTCAGGGCGTTGTGAAACGCTTGTGTAACGTGGATTATATTAGCAACATTACAATTCTTAATAGAACTTTGTTTTTAAAGTTATTTTTTTATTTCATGTCTTTATTCGTATGATTTTAAATTATGTAGGTAACACTACTTCTAAGTAAGTAAGTTTCTAATTATAGTTTTAAAAAAACTAGAGTACTCTTTAAATCTTTTAATAAAAATTCAGTAGTCTTTCATTGTATTTTAGACAATTTAACTATATTAAATGGTCATTAAAAATATCGGAAATATGTAGCAAGAGACTGATGTGCAATGTGCGCGTGATTCGGTGTGATACAGTTTCCATTGTGTTCAAACAAGTGTTAAATAATTGTGTTAATGATTTATGCTTATCGAGAAGACGTCGAGAATTAGCAGAAATGTGCTGTGCCATACAAACTAAGTCAATTAATCGATTTCGAATTATTTCAGTTTGACAAAATATTTTCTCAGATGCGTGGAAATCGCACGATCGCACAAAAAGTACGATCTCACTTTTCTGTAAATCTTTGAATTGGATTGTTACTTTGCTGAACATCTAGAGCCCGAAACCTAAGCCCTTAATTTAAAAAAAAGTTACAAGGTTTTAACTTTCTTCTGTAAAATGATCTAAATGTATGCTCTACTCTGATTGTTTAACGCAGACCGGAAATAATCCTGACCACAAGCCCACCACTGTAACTCCTGTACACCAGGATCAACAACAGTGACCCACAAACACACAAGAGTTAGGACACTCGGGCAGTCCCATGAATATTCACACTTATCACAAAGTATTTACAAAATCTTGACACGCCAATGGACCACCCTCTCAAGCATATACTACTGACATATATATACTTACCCAAAACCACTATGGTAGACTACACATATACGGTACTACAGATTGCATGCTTTGCTAGTTTGGTTTATGGCAGAGATATCATCGGAGGGGCACCTGAGCATCGGTCTTGCGTTTGTTTGTCGCAGCGAGCTCCGTGAAGCTGTAGAGCACTGGATAAGCGCTGGTGATGGCATCAGATAATGGTGCGTTGCCTTCGCGGCTCACTAGCGCTGCCTGAACACCAGCTGAGCGAGCTGCTTCTGCCTCTGAAATTGAAATTTTATATATCATCACTAATTATAATGGCAGTTGTTCAATAAGTTTTAAAATGGTGACAAAATATGGTCATGTATGGGGATAAATTTTACATACATATTAAATTGTATTGACTTCAGAAAAGGTGTTTAACCAATTCTCCCATGGATTGTAGAAGACATTCAAATTTTAATCTATATTTAAATGATATAGCCGATTTCAGCCACGGCAACGAGTCCAAACTAGACAAGAGATATATTAATACTTTACACACAATGCCATCTTGTCCCAAACTAAACTAACTTACTAACTATAAGACAACTGTCATAAATAGATATTTACTTTATTTTCGTAGATACCGAAAGAAAAAAAACCCAATCTCCGAAACACATATTTTCAGATCATACAAACATTTTGTCCGACCCGGAAATCGAACCCGAGACCTCAAGCACAGTCGGCAGCCGCAAACGCTACCACTGCGCCACCGAGGCAGTAGTGCACAAGTGTGTGCGCGAACAAGGTGCACTCTGTTCCCTCACTCTTACCATTCGATTGGACGGCTATCCAACACGACGGGGGAGAACCAGGCGCAGGACCGATGGCTTTACCTGCTCTTCGAGGAAAGGCCAGTTGATGTAGTTCTAACTCTTTGGATTTCACCAACAGTAAGTAGTGTGGTCGGGATTTCGGGAAGTAGTGTACAAATTCTAAAGCTTTTAGAAAAAATGCGACATTTTTTTTTTATATTCGTATTTGAATTATTTCTTACTTACTACCCATAAAATTAACAATTAATCGAGTGTTACTTATTATCTGTTATTTATTTATGTTTACTTTTTCTGCACAGAAGTTTTTGGGAAATTGACAGGAATTTTTTTAGCAGCAAAAGCATACTTATACATAAATACCTTTGTCAATGTCAGTGAGAAACAGTATTTCCTCGGCCTTGCAACCAATCTTCTCAGCAATGGCGGTATAACTTGTCGACTCCTGCTTAGCACCTACAGCAGTGTCAAAATGACCATCAATCAGCTTGAGCATGTCGCCTGCTGAAGACATGCCAAATAACAGCTTCTGAGCCTGGATTGAACCAGAAGAGTAGATGTACACCTTACGGCCTTCCAGAGAGCGCCACTGCTCCAATGCCGGGGATACATCATCGTACACACTAGAACATTAAAACATAAAAATTACTAAAATATAACGGAACCGTTTTTTTGGGAAACGAAATCTTTTATTTGTCAATTACGTTACATGAACGCATTTGTAGGTTAAGTTTTTTTTGCAGATTCTACCTTTCCCAACTGGACTAGAAGGACGCAAGAAACTCAAGAAAACATCGTCTCTTTTAAATTCCAGACAATTTTCTTAAGCTAAGCATTGTGTTTTATTCAGACAAGTTACTACAGCAAGCTTTTAGAATTACAGCTGATCTTAGGATTGCTCAATGTTATTTTCGCTAGAGGTATAAAGTTCGATAGCGAGATAAAATAAATCAGTTGCCTAAAATAACGTCTTTCTACGACGGATTGTCGTAGAACGCAATTGGTGGTATTTTTCCTCCTTAGGATGTCTGTTTTATTATAATTTAAAGATGTACCGTGGGTGCTGTCGGAATTATCTATTACAAACACTTAAAGCTAAACGAGCCTAAAAGAATGACGGCAATTTTTTGTTATGTTCAAAATATTATTAACGTCAAATAGCAAGTGACCTAGAATAGACGATTTTAGTTGGAATCATAATGGATGCTCTGAATATTTTATGTTTTACTAGCTGCGCCACGCTGTATCACCCGTAATTTTCGTTGCTTTTCAATCGGATATTCTTATATTTCATCGCTAATACTTTTGCTTTCGCGTAACCTTATTTTTTTCTAAAATAAAAGAAGCTTATTTACTCATTACAACATCAGCTATCTGACAATAAAATCTCGTCAAAATTGGTCAAGCCATCTCCGAGGTTAGACGAAACAAACAGACAGACGAAAATAGAAATGGATTTCTTGATGTAAGTAGTATAAACTTTCATATGGATTCAGTGAAAAACTGTGAAATTACAAACGGACACTTGAATTTTATTATTTTATATAGATGGTCTATAGAGAAAACCGAGAAGACAGGTCACTGCAGATGCAACTCAAGAGTGCGTGATGACGATGAAAACCTTCCAATTGTACAGATTAAACAATATTTATAGATGTACTCACTGTCCTTTGATGTCACCCTTATCATATCCCTTCTTCCAAATAAGACCTTGCAGTTGCTTGAGTGGTCCGACCTTACGGTCCAATGACATCTGCCATTTGACATTCTTCACCAAACCTTCGATCTGTTCATCTTTAGAGACATCCTGAAATACAATAATACACAATTTTAACAGAAAACAACCGAATTTAAGAACTGGACCAAATTGAAATGGGACCTACAGCTTTCAAATAAAAAATTGGTTCACCCAGTCAAAAGTTCCGAGTCGAAAAAACAGACGAATTGAGAACCTCCTCCTTTTTGAAGTCGGTTAAAAGTCAATAAAAGCATTTACATCATTTAAATCTTAGAAACTTTAAAATAAATTTTAATTTGAAAGTAGGAGAAACTGAGGTCATACGATTATTTCTTCCACCTTGGTGTTAACTTATTGACAACAACGCGTGAGTACGAATATCCCTGTAGTTGACTGCGATTTTATTTATGCCTATGTGTTAATTCAGGTTTTCAGCTTCCTGCATACCAAATTTTACCCAAATTGGTAAAGCCGTTTGCGCGTAATTAATGCGAAGTAACAAAAATACACACTCACAAATTTTCGCCTTTATATATTAGTGTTATAAGGCATACCAACAGCGCATATATGACAGACTTAAAAATAATATACAAAAATATTATCTAAAGCATACCCATTACACACATTCATCATATGAGATAACACCTAACAACACAGTGTTAGGAGTAAAATAATCTATACTAATATATAAAGCTGAAGAGTTTGTTTGTTTGTTTGTTTGAACACGCTAATCTCAGGAACCACTGGTCCGATTTGAAAAATTCTTTCGGTGTTGGATAGTCCATTTATCGAAGGAAGGCTATAGGGTATATATCATCACGCTGCTACTAATAGGAGCGGAGCAACAATGAAGAATGTTTCAAAAACGGGGGAAATTTTCACGCTACGGGCAATATAAGGCGCAAACGAAGTTGCGTGGGTCAGCTAGTAATGACTAAAAACAAAATACTAAAGGACCTTAATACTACTTAATTATAAATTACAAAAAGTATAATAGTAAAATAAGAGTAAAATATTAATGTTGGTCAGAATTTACAGTATTCTCGGCTAGAGAGTGTCATAATTCATCTAGAGAGACATGGATGTCTATGTCTCTCAGTGAGCAGATCTATACTAATATATAAAGCTGAAGAGTTTGCTTGTTTGAACGCGCTAATCTCAGGAATCGCTGGTCCGATTTGAAAAATTGTTTCAGTGTTGGATAGTGCATTTATCGAGGAAGGCTATAGGCTTCGATGTTTCGAAAACGGGGAAAAATTATCACGCTACGGGCAATAGGAGACGCAAACGAGGTTGCGTGGGTCGGCTAGTGCTGTTATATTCTCTGCAAATTCGTGTCAGGGGTGCATTCAGACCTAGATTAGATTTGCAGGCGGGTATGTACAATTGTATGGTGATGGCATATCTCGGCGGTTTTGTTGGGACAAAATAAAGTATGCGTTTCAGTTACATCATTATTTCGTACCTTATAGTATACTGCTTCAACTGAGAATAGTGGAGAAATAATGAACTTTACGTTTAGTGTGTGTATCAGTAAAATAACTTACATCTGCAGGAATGGCAACGACCCCATCAACTTTCTTCTCTTCGTCCTCAAGAGCTAACTTCCTTAGTGCCGCAACAACCTCTTTCACATCTTCGGTCGCCCACTCATTGTCCAAATAATCCTTCACATTTTCCTCAGCATAAGGAAACAATTTATCCTGTAACAAACAAAATAAAACGTGAAACTTTGTTACACAACACCAAATGTTTTCAAAGTTATGCCATTATAATCAGACGTCAATGACCTTTATATACTGTTATCATTGTTCTAATACGTACCTACAGTTTATTGTAAAGTAGTTTTGTTTTCGTATTCATTTAATTCCGTATAAACATTAATATTATCTAACGTTTGTCGTTTTCTAAGAACTAAGATGATGATGACAAACACAAACATCATTTACCAAAGACCCTTTTTTTTCTTTTTTTGTGCTGAAATCCCCTAATATAACCGACTGGTGGCCGTCATCATGACCCCTATGGGTATCCTCACCAGTAAAACAGCACCACACTATTAATTTATGATATAGTGTAGTTTTATTTTGTCGTATTCTTTGTGAGGAGGAGGTTTTAAATGAGGCTATTACACATAATAAGACAGAAATCTGCCCTCCCAAAAACCTCCATGAAGGAAAAAGTACAATAAAAATCATAAAAATTGATAATTATAACACATGACAAATACATGTATATTATCATGCTATTCTACACGATAGTCGATAGATATCATCTAATTGGCCTTTTATTAATTTTACAGTGAAAACAATCTTTATACCTAGAGTTAACGTCTAAAACACTTACACTTGTTCTATTTAAATGGGGTTCTTGACTTGTCTAAAATTGACTCAGGATTCGTTTAGAATTTTTGATAACGTTACACTGTGAACTAGATAGGTAGATACATAACTCACTTTGATCACATCAGTAACACAGTACACTGAAATGACTAAGCATAAAGCATGTGACTATTAGCCAGAAAGTGAGCAGCTTCTGCCCGCGGCTCTACCCACATGTATGTCGGTTATCGCGGTAAAGAGTATGTCTATGCCTATGTCTTTCCTCAAGATTCAAAGTGTCTAGATACCAAACTTTATCCAAAATGGTGCAGCGGCTTAGTGAAAGCGTAACAGACAAACAGATAGTTACTTTTGAATTTATAATATTACTAGCTGAGCCCCGCGCGGTACAATAGTTAACTTAAAAAATAAGTAGCCTAAGTTATTCCCTATATCATCAGCATCTGCCACTAAGAACCCGACAAAATCGGTCCAGCCGTTTCAGAACAGACGAATATTTAAAAAATCCTTTTTTGATGTAAGTACCAAATATGTTTTCATATGCATTTAGTATAAAGGTCTTAATTTGCAATTGCACACAGACACTTAAATTTTATTTATCTGTAAAGATTAGTAGGTATATTATATTCATTAAATATCGTAAAGGACATAACAACGTACGCTATAATGGCTGTCTGAGCAATATTATTGTCTAGGATACCTAAATGCGAAATCTACGGCCTCCTAGCAAACATGTTAAGCTATTTCTGCCTCTTTTTACATAATGAGTGAGATCATTGGAGCTCAAACCTCTTCCTAATTCTGGGAGGAGCACTCAAAAGCTAGTAAAGCACTTGGGATTCCAGTCGCATCATGTTCATGTCAGTTTACGAGTCTGCTCATTTGCTCCCATTTATCATTAAAAAGGGCTAAGTATTCCAAGGACAATTCGGACACAAAGCAAAGTAAAGCTTACTATAAACTTTTTCCATGGAGGGAGAATAATAATACATAAAGAAAGCGAGGGTTTATAAACCAGTCGTTTCATTCAAGAGACCCTGCGCCTCTAGATTGACGGATATAAAATCAAACATATTATAATTCAAGTTTTACACCAAAGTTTTTCAAACGCTCTGAACTATGTAATTTAAATATATTTGATTACTATGTTAATTACTTTGTAATACTTAACAGGAGTTGTAATGCAACTCCCACATCATGTATTGTGTTGCGGAGAATTTTAAGTTAACATTTATGACATGGACACAAACCACCGTGTTTAAGTTTTCACCACGACGATGGATGTGTGACATCAGCTAAGTTTTCAGCTACTGACTAATTAAGCCCTTGCTGCTGTTATTGTATGCGAGTTCATTTTGAGCGCGAAATTTCTCTTCCTTTAAAAACACATCGTTGTACGTACATCATGTGTATACAGAGACGGAACAGATAGCTGTTTGGCCGGTTACCAGAAATCCCGACAGCCTTGAAACCGGATGGAAATTCAGTCCTATATTATCGAATTGTCGATAGTTTGTCCTGCTTGTCGCATTGTTGTTTTAGCACATAGATTGTCATATTCAACAGCCTTTAGTTGTCCACTTCTAGGCGTAAGAGTTTCTCATAAGTTTCTTGGAAAGAAAGTTTAGGATGATATAGAACGCTGTTAAAAAAGTTGAGTTTTGATCTCTGTAAAATTTGGATAATAAACGGATATCCATTACATTTCTACTTTACCATTGTTTCAATCTCTTGAATATTAAACCATGAGATCTGCTAAAGTTACCATACTCCATAACTCACGCACGGTTCAGTTAGTAATCTCTATGATTACTAACTGAACCGTGCTTTACATCATCAATTATCTGTCAGTGAAATTCTCGTCAAAATCAATGCAGCCATTAAAGATTTTAGATCTCTATCAGTATGGACCAGTTCGTTCATATATCCCCCGTGTCATTTCTTCAACTCAAGACGGTCTTTATAATTGTAACACTATGTTACTTAATATGCGGATTTTTACATGCGTTTACTTAAGATCAAACATGGAACATATTTCTTTTGAAGCCCAAAATCGATCACAGTGGGAGAGGCCATGACCAGCAGTGGACTGCAATAGGCTATAATGATCGTGCTTTTATAGAGAAACTAGTTGTTTAGAGAAACCGCCCGCGTTTATGTCGGTTATCGGTGTAGTAGTTTTTGCGTGAAAGAGTAACAAACATCCATCCATCCATACTTATATAAACTTTCGCGTTTATAATATAAATATATTAGTATAGATCAATCAAACAAAATAAAAATTATTTTAAGTTAATTAAACTTTTACATTTGTGTTATAAATATTAAAAGAAAAATGAGATCTTGATAGTATTTGCCTATAGATACAAAACAATGTCCCTAAGCTGATTAAATCTAGTTAGAGTTACCTACTGAACATTATCGATCGTTTCCTGGCTGTGTAGGGGCGTGGCACATCTAGGAACTACCTTTCCTGAACTTTATAATGCCTTTAAAATTAAGTACTACGTTTACATAGACGACTTCAACCGTTAGGAACATTTCTCTATTCTTTTTTTTAGGAGTACATTTTCGAACGACGAGTACTATTAAAAAAAACTAATTTACTTATGTAAGGGTTTGACAGATTTTACGTCGCTAAACGTCCACACTAGTTCAACCGTTTTAATCTGCTGATATTAATAATTATATTTCATGCTAGAAAAACCTACCAACACATTCTGGGCCGAACCGTGAATCGAACCCGATAACTCTAGATCACCAGTTGCATACAGCTACCGCTAGACTAGAGGAGACAATTATCCAAAACAATACTACAAAAAAACTTCATTTGTGTGTGTGTCAACCCCGCGGTGTTACCCACGGTTATTGTTGTACCGCGAGTAACGCCGCGGAACAAAGTTAGTCTGAAAATATTAGCCTAAGTTACTCCCTGGATCATCAGCTACCTGCCAGTGAAAGTCCCGTCAAAACCCGTCTAGCCGTTCCGGAGATTACCCGGAACAAACAGACAGACAGACAGACAGACAAAAATTGAAAAAAATGTTATTTTGGTACATGTATCGTGTATACATATATATGCATTTATTAAAAAGCGGTTATTTTAATATTACAAACAGACACTCCAATTTTATTTATTGGTATAGATATAATGATGATAACGATGATACATCGAATTATGAACTTCTACAATCAATCTAGAAATAGGTAAAGATTAATAGCCTTACCTATTTCTAAGATTAAGAAAACAGTCGTAAGAGGCGACTAGGAAGCAGACTACTTAAGTCAACATCGCTGTAAAGAAAAAAAATCTTGATACAAACCCTACACAAGGCAGAACAGCGAAATACAGTACGCCAAAACGGAGTGCGGCTTTCTAAGGAGAGACCTATTTATACTATCTATCTATACTAATATATAAAGCTGAAGAGTTTGTTTGTTTGAACACGCTAATCTCAGGAACTACTGGTCCGATTTGAAAAATTCTTTCAGTGTTGGATAGCTCATTTATCGAGGATGGCTATAGGCTATATATCATTACGCTAAGACCAATAGGAGAGGAGCACCAATGAAAAATGTTTCAAAAACGGGGGAAAATTCTCACGCGACGGGCAATAGGAGACGCAAACGAGGTTGCGTGGGTCGGCTAGTCTATACTATCTATACTATCTATACTAATATATAAAGCTGAAGTGTTTGTTTGTTTATTTGAACGCGCTAATCTCAAAAACCGCTGGTCCTATTTGAAAAAATCTTTCAGTAGTTTAGTTAGTAATTATTACTAGTCTCGCTCAGTAATAAAATAAAGACTTCTTTTGTAGACAATGCTATTCACAACTGAACATGGCTTTTCTTAACGCTGGGAGTCTGATAGCTTTTTATTTGTTTTCTTTTTAAAATCAATACTTATTAACTAAAATGTTCATATGAAAAAGTTTTAATTTTAAAATTATAGGCGCGCATATTTTAAAAATGACCTCAAAGGACAAAGGAAAACGCTTATTATTTCCTTGAATGTCTAGACTTGTTTAGTAAGTCGGTAGGTATGTACCTACTTACTTTATTTTTTTCTACGAACTATAGGTATTTAACAAAGAAACTTTATTCTGGAATATGATAATCCTACTTCCTACAAAAATTGTTAACGCGAAAGTTTATAAGTATGGATGGATGTTTGTTACTCTTTCACGCAAAAGCTACTGAACGGATTTGGATGAAACTTAACAGTAATATACCTTATACATCAAAATATCACATAGGCTACTACTTGCCGCGATAACCGAAAAACACGCGGGCGGACCCGCGGGCAAAAAGTAGTTATTAAATACTTTCCTAACTTTCCATTGTAATTGTAATCACACTAATATAAAAGGAGAGAGTTTGTGAGTGCGTATGTTTGTTACCTCTTCACACAAAAACTACTAGACGGATTTGGATGAAACTTTACAGTAATATAGCTTATACATCAGAATAATACATAGGCTACTATTTGCCGCGATAACCAACATATTTTGTATGTCGGTTATCGAAGTAAAGAATAGTCTATATCTTAAGTCAAAATATCACCATATTACATTTCATTGAAATCGGTGCAGCAGTGTTGTCGTGAAAGCGTAACATACAGATGGATAAGTTACTTTCGAATTTTTACCCGACTACGGCAAAGCCAAAGGAGGGTTATACTATTACTAGTTTTCGCCCGCGGCTCCCACTCGCATGTATGACGGTTGTAGTGGTAAAGAGTATCCTATGACATTCGTCAATAATTAAAGTATCTCCATGCCAAATTTCATTGAAATCGGTGCAGTGGTTTCGCCGGGAAAGCGAATAGTCCTTTGAACTTTACTCATCAGTTCTCATTTCCCTAATCCGGTTGTGGAAGGAGGGAGGGTTTGAAAGAGCAGCAATGCACCTATCAATCTGCGTTTGGGGCTGTCCAGAATCGTGTGCTCGTTTGAGCCCTGTACCGTAAAAAAAATCGTTTAAAATTAACCATTCTTTACGGCACGGGAGTTCCACCCTTAGGGAAGATGTGTAACACATTACCTGCGGAAACTATTCTAAACCAATAATTAACTTGCCTTTGTACAAAATATTTAGGTTTTAAATGATAGCAACAACTATGTTTAAATTTAGCATAACACGCTGGGCCGGTGAAACTGCATCGTCTACGATGCGGCAAGTCTTTGGGTGAATGAACTACGCGCCGTGTCGCTGTCCAAACCGGATGGTGAGAGCCTACCTAGCCTAACGACCCCACAGGGAGGTAGGAAAGTATGAATTGTTCACTGAACATCATCTAATTGTGTTATTTCAAAACTACCCATAAATTCGTCTGTTTACAGACGATTACTCGATTGAAAGATTGCTTTTTGCCAATTTTTTTTTTGACTGCCTCGGTGGCGCAGTGGTAGCGTACGCGACTGCTGTTCTTGAGGTCTCGGGTTCGATTCCCGGGTCGGATCAAATGTTTGTATGATCTGCAAATATTTGTTTCGGAGTTTGGGTGTTTTCTATGTATAATATGTATGCATTTACAAAAAAAAAATATATAAGTATTAATATCAGTTGTCTAGTACCCATAATACAAGCTCTGCTTAGTTTGGGACTAGATGGCGTTGTGTGTTAGATGTCCGAAATATTTATTTATTATTATTTCTTTAATAAGGCCATTATATCCATCATTTTGTAGCTGTAGTTTCAGTAAAAAGGTAATGGTGTACAATAATGTTTATTCTAATTCTACATTGTACAGTACATTAAGATTATCAATAAAAGGTCATGGTCAATTGTACGTGTCAACAAAACGAATTCAAGAAAATGTAGAGTTATAGTCCATTCGCTTAGATACGATCACAAGCCGCCGTCACGCGTGTGGCAAGCCGCCACAAAATCAAAGGGCCCGCTTTCGGCGTACAAACTCACAAACGTGATTTGTCAGTTTACGCGGCTGTACGAATCTATACTAATATTATAAAGCTAAAGAGTTTGTTTGTTTGACACGCTAATCTACGTAAAAAGCAGAAACCGTACGCGCTAACCGCTGGTCCGATTTGAAAAATTCTTTCAGTGTTGTGTATGATAGTACATTTATCGAGGAAGGCTATATATCATCACGCTAAAACTATAGGAGCGGAGCACTAATGGAGATTGTTTCTAAAACGGAGGAAGATTATCAGGCTTTGGGCAATAGGAGACGCAAACGATGTTGCGTGGGTCAGCTAGTTAGGTAATATATTCGTATTTCACAACATTAAAACCACAACTGCGTGCGTGTGCACCGACACTATCTAAACGAATGGACTATACTGTTAGGCTCCTTAGTAAAGATATGTGCACGTAAATATACCTACTCTAAATACACACTTTCTTATCTATGTAGAAAGATAACGAAGTGTGTATTTAATAATATAAACAACTTCATCTAAAGCACTTGAACCTAAATGAAATCCAATTCATAAAAACCATGTCCGACAAAAACATGTGATTGCCAGCTGATTTTCGAGCGGAAGTATCCAGCTGATCGTCGACAGAGTTGAACAAACCGTCTAGTAATAACGGTATGTTTGTGCGCTTATTTATGAACTTGCTGTTAAAATGTTTTAGCGTAGGATAATTTTTAACAATGAGATATTTGGAGAAATTAAATATAGAAAAATCTTTAAAAAATGGTGAATTTATTGGTAAAAACTACGAAAACAAAAATTTTAACAAAACCCTAGATGGATTTATACAGGTTTTTTATAACTTATATAACTTTGATTTAAATAGGTAGGTGCCACAAAAAAAAACAGTTCATTTAGGTACTGACAAAAAAAATGATTCCACGCGAGTGAGAGAAGGACAGCATATCACGAACTCGATACTATTGAAAAAGGACAGTTAATTGTTCCACATTTTTTATAAGCCGGCTGCTTGAACAGCTGTTCATGCCGGTAGGCGTTGTATCGCGCAAAACTACTTTATAAATTATTCTTCAAAAATGCTAACTTATCATCTGTAAAGCCCTCAAAATGTTTAAATACAACCAATTCGTTTAATGTCTGTTTAACGAATAAAATAAAACGGAAAAATTTGGTACACCTTTTCAAATCAAAAAACTTAGTGTAAAATCAAAATGTATCCTACTAAAAGCATCTTCGACATCCACGACACAAACAAGAAAAAATAGGTATGCAAATTGTAACACGTGAATAGGATCAGACAATGAAAGGAGAATGAAAAGGGGTACCATTTTGATTTTGTCCTCCATGTTGCAAATCTGTAATAGCAACCATTTTGCATGTCGAATTAGAATATTTGGTAGATGGGTGAATAAAACTGCTTAAAATTAAGCTGAACAAATAGCGACTGCACATAAAACACATGTTGAGACAAAACACCGGCCGGTCAATCGTTAGACCTACCTTAACAAAGCTGATCGATGTTGTTGTTCCTTCAATATCCAATAGAAGAATTTTGCATTTCTTTACGATGTCGTTGATATCGCTTTTCTCATTCGCCATTTCAAAACAATAATTTATTATCTATTTGATGCACTATTTGATTATTTTCTGATTTACTTGACTAGAAATTCTTCCACGCTACAATACTTCCCCACACTGGCACAGAAAAAAGCATTGATTGAGCGAGTTGAGCGCAACAGAGAACACATTCAACTGAGAGAGACAGCAGCATAGGTGAAGCAGCTGATTGGTCAAAAGGTGAGAGGGACAACTTCAGTTTACAATAGATGGAGAGAGATGCTAGACGGAAGGATATACTTTCGTCAATGCAACCAATATAATAAAGAAACGGCAATGTTTACCACAACCATGAAATTAACGTTTTAGGATTGCAATATTTTTCACCTACATTCCGCGAATAACTTATTGGAATACAACATCTTTACTCTTATGAGAAATTGGTGTAACTAACAATAAATTCCTGTTATAAACGACATTGTTTCAGTTCTATTCAAAAAATAATATTTGAAACCAAATATGCCCAAATTACCTATATCACGTTGCAACAGTGTAGTGACAACGTTTGATACACTCAGTGTAAGCCTCTATAAAATATTCAAAATTCATCATCATCAATTACATTCGTTCTACGCTACTTTGTATAAATGTATGTCACACCTTCCAGGATCTATACGCCCTGTCTTTTAAGCACCGTTGGCATCTCTGGTTACTCGTTACCGCACTATTGGGAAATAATACTTCTTTAAAGTGGTGACTATATCTCTTTCGCAGCTGAATTTACGAGATATATAACCGAATACACTTACGAATAATGGTTTTAGTTGTAAATGAAACTGCTTTCAATAGACTACTCAAGAATACCCTTTCCCTTGAGAACGCAACTGTATCAGTTTTAAAGAATCGAACATCAAGACGTGCATAACAATTAGTATAGCTATTGCTATCTCATAATCAGTTTTTTGTTGTTGCGCTCTTCGGAAACAAGCTGATTTTTTTATATCTATATTTCAATAAATGAATCGCCGAAATGTATGTGCGCGCATAACATCCGATGGCTGCACCAAATTAAATAATTCTTTTTGGAACGAAGTTTCTTATGGAGTGTTGCGAAGAGGTACCCTAGCCGTCAAAAAGCGTCCTTAACGTTAAATCTTACGTTAGTAAGATTTAACGTCAAAATCAAAGTAAAAGAGGCATTTTTGTCGCAATAGTAGTGTATGCGAATGCTGTTTGAGGTCTCGGGTTCGAATCCCAGGTCGGATCAAATGTTTGTATGATCTTATCTGAATTAGTTTTTTCGGAGTTTGGATGTATAATATGTAGCTATGTATTTACACAGGTTTCTTACTACAAATGTAAAAATCAACTTGAGCTATTTCTAAAGCAGTTTATTAGACTTTCCATCTATAGTTGAATTTATAATTGCAAATATTTAATGCGTCGACAGCTCGATAGAAACAAAATTGAAGGTCCCCTTTATACCTCACATTATAGATTTTGAGGACCTCCCGATTTTCCGAAGTCGGCTATAGTAAATCTGCCTACATATGAACAAAACGTTCTTGCAAAAGTCTATTGGACTGCAGAAATGTCTCGACATTGCTTATCACTGAATATCAACCACAACAGTGCCACCGTGGCCATACTACAGTGCTGACAGATGTTCAACTGATTTTTTCTTGCAATAAGTGAAATATAAAGGAAGCGATCATGAGCAATTCTTTTGGATGACTACCATGAAAGTCTTTCGTTAAATATTATGAGATTTTACTTACATGACCCATTCTTCCATAACCACAGAAATATCTCTTAAAACTGATTACTCATCAGGGACCGTAATTTACGTACACCGACCATTTTTTTGTCCTTTGAATAATTTTTTTTTTTGTTTTGGTCCACTATTTATTTAAAAATGCAAAATGTTCTAGTTGTTCTCTCTTTTCTTGCCTGTCTGATTACAGCTGTTATTGTTTTCAGATAGCGTAACAGGTGAAATAGTATTCAAAAATTAATGCTCGTAGCAAAGCGGAAACTGTACGTTACGTCAGAAGTTAAGCAACAAATCTATTAACAAGTATTGGTAGAATATGAAACGATAACGTTCGAAGCGTAGCTGAAGCTTTGCAACTACGAGTAACATTATGTGAGAGGCAAGAAATGTAAATTTGTCAAAATTAAATGCTTTCTATAATACTTGCGTTCACAGGACAGTAGAAGCTGGGCTATACAATAGATTTAACAAAAACAGGTATTGAAGGAATTTCTAATATTCTACTAATATTATAATCGCGATAGATTGTAAGTATGGATGGATGGTTACTCTTTCACGCAAAAACTACTGAACGGATATGGATGAAACTTTGGAGTAACATAGCTTATAACATTAGAACATGGGCACATGAACACATATAAAGGGCAACAGCTTCAACTTCAACAACTAAGAGTTGGTTCTGAAGACTATATTCACCCTGATGTAAAGCATGAACAGAATCCAAGAGTGGTGATCACCAGCCTCATTGTGAATGTGGGCAATGCAGCATGGTGACCCGCAATATAGCAGCCTTGTGAGATGCCTTTTCACGCACCGCTTAAAGGACCCTGGACCATAGAGCATAGAAACACGGGCACACTTGGTAGTGAGGTCCAGGGTTTAACTAATCGGCTAATCTTTGGTGGAATTTTAAATAGTTTTGATATTCAAACATCTGTACTAAAGCAGAAACCTTGTTATGAAAGTTATGCAACAAGTTATAATAATAGCAGGTATTGGTGGAAAGTTTTGATATAGCATAGCTTTGCTACGGTGCGGTAAAGCTACTCAGTGCCGGAGCTTCGCTACGAAAATTTAATTTTGTGTCGATGGTATTTGTAAGCTTTGCTACGATTGTTGCGCATAAATTTAATACCTTACAGGTGTAATTAGTGGAATTTAAGATATTTCGAAGTATAAAATTCTTAGTAGAAACCCTTTTCTATATTCGTAGTAGGATTTTTTGCTTCGACATTGATTGATAATTTTAGAAGATGTTGCTTCGAAAAAAGTTACCTGTTAATCTTCTTATATATAAAACCAATTGCTGTTCGTTTGTCTCGTTAAAACTCGAGAACGGCTTGGCCGATTTCGTTGATTTTGGTTTTGAAATGTTTGTCGTAGTCCAGAGAAGGTTTTAACGGTGGAAGTGGAGCTAGAAGTATTAAGGTCGTAATCGACAGTGCAGTGCAACTTCTACTTCTGTAATTCGTAAATTTTCCGCGAGACACCAGTCCTTACGCCCATAGAGTCCTACCTTCAGAAAACGAATGAGGCTACTGGATGGCGAAGTGGTTTAATTGGTTGCCACGGCGCTCTCTACTGCGCCGAGTATTTGTGGGTCTACTAAACTCCACATGGGACAACACTTTATGCGATCTACAATTCTCTGTCTCCATTTCATGTATGTTTGTAAAGTCAGGATGTATTTCTAAAGAGAACGGTCTCCTTTAAAAAAAATACAATTAAGGTAGTAGGTAGTAGTAAAATAAAAATCATAATTGTTATAAATATAATATTTTTCTTTGTAATTACAACATAACAGTTACATTTTCAACATTAATACTACTAATAGAAACGGCATTGAGAGACGGTAAATGTACTAATCTTTAAGACTATTTGACACGTCACATAGTAACATCAGCGTCTTACACTGAGATAAACTAAAATATGGATTGATACAATACTTTCATTTTACGGCAGTTTTTATTTATCTCCAGTTCTAACTGAAGATAGGTTTTTGGAAATGGTATGAATTTACCTTCAAAAGAATTTTGATCTTTTTTTGACAACTAAAATTTGTAAAAAAACTGCATATGAATGAAAGTTTTGTATAAATCCCTATTGAGGAAATATATATACATATATAGATCATTTCCAGTTTTATCTAGTGATAGAGAACAGTAGTTAAAGTGTTAGATTACACATAAATAAAAACAAAGAGTCCATCTACCTACTCTGATCAATAGCACATATGGTATTTAGGGTTACAAATAAGTCATTAACCTCATAAAACTATTGCGATGTGCGCTTGAAATAATGCACTATTAACAAGTTTAACTATGCAGTCTTAATATAAAATTGTATTATTTACACAAATGTCACGTATTTAAATGATCTAATAAACTATTTTTAAGAATACTCTGCTTCTCTTCTAATCTTATTTTCTTTACTAATTTCGGGGTGCCCATATTGACATCAGCTTTCCGTTTTATTGTCACCTGAAAATATATTAATAGAAATATTAATCAATAGGAAAACTGTATGTGAAATATTAATGTCGATTTATAGCACTGTCATGGGCTAGTTATCCGGTTGTTAAGAGACTAAGAGCGTTTTCATATTATCCGATCCGATATTGCTGTCGGGCGCCGATACGATATCGGAGGAAGTAAAATGTATGAAATATGTATCTGTCGTTTATATTGTCCGGCCCGATATCGGATATAGCCGACACATACATACATTTTCGTATCGGCGCCCGATACCGATATCGGATCGGATAGTGTGAAAACTCTAAGGCAGCCCCTCTAATCGGGTCAGTTTTTGTGAGAAGTAGTAATATATCGGTTAATGTTTCGGACTAGAGATCAAGCAAGCTTTAAATATTCAATGTTATTCATTGTACTTCAAAACTACTAGGACTCGAGTTGGAACTTATAAACTAGTATTAAGATTCGGAAATATTGTTTTTTAATAATGTTTAATTTGATAAACCATCAAGTTCTAAGTACTTTTAAATACTATAGGATCAAAATGTACACTAAATAAATCATAGTAGAGCAACGCCGATAATAATAATAACATTTTAAAGTCCAATGAAAATATGTAAAAAGTCGTAAATCTTGGTACAGACATTTATTTGCTACTACTGACTAATACGAGCTTCTCATAGAATCGACTGTACCCACCTTGGGTTTGTCTTCGTCTTGAGTGAGCGCTGCAAAAACAAAGTTTCTTTTACGCGAAGCCAAGGAAGACGTCTTGGGAACATCGTCATCAGCGGCAGCTAGAGGAGTAGCCAACGCTGCCAGCCGCGCCAATGCACTGCTGCCACGGTTCAGCACCGAGCTGTGGTACTTCTGCTGAAATAGGGTACATGACACCTTAGTCAAATTAGTTACTTTTTATCATCTGTCAAAGCGATAACTTTGTATGGAAAATGTACTAAATACAAACTTGTGACGTCACTGTTTTATACCACTCAATTGAGCAATATATATATTAATGTTATATGTTTTAAATCTATACTAATATATAAAGCTGAAGAGTTTGTTTGTTTGTTTGAACACGCTAATCTCAGGAACCACTGGTCCGATTTGAAAAATTCTTTCGGTGTTGGATAGTCCATTTATCGAGGAAGGCTATAGGGTATATATCATCACGCTACTACTAATAGGAGCGGAGCAACAATAAAGAATGTTTCAAAAACGGGGGAAATTTTCACGCTACGGGGAATATAAGGCGCAAACGAAGTTGCGTGGGTCAGCTAGTTTGTAATAAAAATGAAAAGCTATAATAAGTTTTGTAATATTCGTTTTAAGAAAGTAGACATAGGTATAGTACAGTCAACTACCCTATTAATATTCTCTAAGTTAAACTACCATCTAACTGTCTCTACCTTCAATAGCCTAAAAATATTATTTGATTACTTTGAACTATATTAAAAGAAACTGTACCCTATAACTAAGCTTATGACCAAAAGGCTGTAGGAATTGAATTAATAGAAACTGTTTATCCTATCGTAAGGAGTGATAGGCAACTAATTCGCCAATAGACTACGGGCCCGAGTCCAAAATTGATGGGTCATGTGAACCACTAGGATACCTTTTTGGAAAGATACAGGGGCATGCTATGGGTTTTTAAGAAATTTTCTGCCTCACGTAACTAATCTACGGAAAGAGTGAACTCCTTCTTTAACAAGCTTGTGCTATCTGAGATACAGACGTTAACGACGGTGATCACTTTACATCACGTAACCCGTCTGTTCGTTTCTTTCCTGTATTGTATAAAACAAAAAAAAACTCGTCTGTTGTTGGTCGGGGCTATAAATTTATTTTGCAGAAGATAATACTAATATTATCTAAGTAATAAATTATTTAAATATAATATATTGTTACCTGTAAAATGGAGAATGATTTCTTTGGGCTGGGGACATCTTTTACAGTTTTCTTCTCCGTCACGACTGGACTGTCGACGGTTTCTGTCTTGGATTGATTGACTTCCATCAGCAGAGTTGACATACTCTTAGAGACAAGATTGGCTTTGATAATAGTAGTTCTATTAACGGACACATTTGGGTTGCCGTCTTCTTCATCTTGTTGCTGAAATACATTAGTTTTTACACATTAATCTTATATAAAAATCAATTGCTGTTCGTTTGTCTCGCTAAATCTCGAGGACGCATGGGCCGATTTGGCTGACTTTGGTTTTGAAATGTTTGTCGTAGTCTAGGGAAGGTTTAAACGGTGAAAATTAATAATAACTTTTGGTTTGATGACAGAATAGAACAATAAAATTTTATGGCTCTCACAAAAATTAGAAATAAAACAACACATGCCCAAAAACAAATGGATTGACAAAATTAAACTTAATGTATTACAAGAAAGCACATAACAGTACAAATAATAACGAAAGTTAAAGCAGTCACAGACGATCGAACTTGGTGCGGAGCACACCATGTTCGTGGTGCGCTCCGCACCAAGTTCGATCGTCGATCGTGTGGCGCACGGTCCGGCGGACATTATTATTATTAATATCGGTACGGCTGGTTCGGAGCGCTTGCACATCGAACGCGGTGCGTACCGCACCGATTCGATCGTGTGTACGGCACACCGAACCACATGTCGGTTTAGTCCGAGTCTTTAGTTTACTTTAAAAATCTTTAATAAAATTTGGTTTCACATAAGTATTATGTGATTGCACAATTGCATCTAAGGTAAAGTACCTATTTATGATGACACTTTTAATATAATTATAAATGCAACTGTGAGTTTGTTTCTTACACTTTCATTCCTTAGTTGAGAACCAGAAAAGAAGTGCTATTTTCAGGCGAAAGATTAAAAAAATGCTATCATTGGATGTGGACAACGCAGGACCAGTTGCTGAACCCAACAGTGAACATCTTTCGGCTGAGGAGAGTAGAAGCAAAGCTAGGTGTGACTAATTTTTATTATATATAGCTGTACCCGCTACTTCGTACACGTGGCATTTGGAATTTAAAGTTCTTTTTAATTTTTCACTTTTTTAACCCTTCCCTGGTACTACAAACATTTTAAAAACAAAATCGGCTAAATCGGCCCAGCCGTTCTCGAGTTTTAGCGAGGCAAAAGAACAGCAATTGATTTTTACATAAAAGAAGATATAAAGTAGGTACTCACCATTTGCCTCAAGAATACTTCTCTCTCATGTCTTTGTTTGCGCCACTGTTCCTCTGACTCAAATTCCTCTTCTTGTGTATCGGTCAAATCAGGAACGGTGCCTGCCTCTTCGTCACCTATAAAAAGTTTTTGTGTATGTTTAACTTTTTTATGTACATACGTTAAACTTTTTTATTTATATAAATTATCTTATCTAATGCAAGAGTTGTAAAAATGTCGTAAAATATATACCTGCATTTTTCCATCGGAATCTACGTTGCCGATGTCCACCGCCCAAATCGCCATCCTCAAACAATAGTTCTTGCAACAATCTCACTTCGCGTTTATCTTGATCTAATACATCTCGCCTGAAAAACAAAAAAGAAAAAATAAACATAAAAAGAAAAAAATAATATAACATTTGCTTTAAAGTTTAATTTTGCTTGAATGGTGGATTAGCGCGCATAACTTCCAATCGACAGCTCCAAATTGGATAATTTTTTTTTACATGTTTGTTATTGTCATTGCAAGGTTTGTATGGAAGAAGAAATCCGGCATTATTATAATTATATCCTTGGTCCGCGCCTGTACATTACCCGTGGGAAGCTTAGGCAGGCATAAAAATATAAGCTTTTCGGAAATCTAGAAAATATTCACGGAAAAAATTACGTACGAAGTTCGCAGGGTCAGCTAGTTTCAGCTATAAATGGTATTTTCTATTAAGTTATGAATCATAACATAAATACATTTTAACCTACTTTAAGAAATGCAAATAATACCAGAACATGTACAATAATGGTGAAATTATTTTATAAGTCCTGTTGCAACAATTATAACTATCTTCCTTGACGAGTTTCGTAAATCATACTTCTTTGATGATTCTAGTTGATTAAGTAAGGAATAATATCTAAGTTTATTCAAAAAACAGTGAAATCATCTAGTACATATTTAAATATCTCGTCACAGAGTTTGTGGTCGCAATCCTCCAAAATGGCCAAACCATTTTAATCTTTCTTTTCTGTACACTTGATAGGCGGTTAGATAATAAAGTATGTTTCACCCTTCTATCCCCTACCTTCAAGACTCAGACGAAATTGCACTTGTTAGGTATTAAATAATATAAACCTTAAATTTTTTTATACATACATGTGTATCTGCCCCAACTCTTTCCGGAGCTGGCCCTGGTGGAACACGTCATCATCTCCCTCCTCGCGTTCCATCCTATCCAGTCCATGTTCATCTTCATCGCCAGACCCAACCCACTCGTCTTCGCTGGTAAGCTCAGCCTCTTGCTCGAAGAAGTCATTCATTTTACGCTTCTTCTTAACTTTATCTGGTTTTACTTCAATCTGCAAACATATAAAAAATACAAATCAATACTATTCGAATATACCTTTTTTTTACGAGGTTATGATACTTAAGCTTCACTCATTCGCTGGTGAAGTCTCAGGTAGACTATATAGCCTGGCCCAATGACACAAAAGCATATATATATACAGACGTATCACCTGATGGTAAACGATTGCCACCGCCCATGGACACCCGCAACACCAGAGGCGTCACAAGTGCGTTGCCGATCTTTGGGGGATGGGAAAAGGAATGTGGGGAGGGGTTGGGGTATGAGCCTCCGGTATCCTCACTCACTCGGTGAAACACAGCGCAAGCGCTATTTCACACCGGATTTCTGTGAGGCCGTCCGTTCCGATCGAGCCGGCCCATTCATGCCGAAGCGTGGCTCTCCCACGGTATATCGGTATCCCAAGCATATCGGTAGAACGCCATAGTGTGGGTCACCATGCTGCATTGTTGTATTGACTGCATTCGCAATGAGTATGGTGACCACTACTCTCGGAATATGCTCAAACTTTCCATCAAGCAGAGTAGAATCACTTTGGCAGGCTCACATATATATAGAAAAACCGAAAATTTCAAATGTGAAGCCTACATATAATATCATAAAAGAAAGATTATGACGGCTAAATGTTATGTGACCATGTACCCACCTCATTCTCTTCTGAGTCATATTCCACTAGCCTCTCTTCATCGTCTTCAATACCTGAAACGCTGCCTTCATCTTCTAGTCCTAATCCTTCTTCTACTTCATCCTCATCATCTGAAAGTAATAATTGTAACTTTAGTAACATATTTACACGCTGAAGATTTTCTTAGTTCACATCATTTACATTTATTTATTATTAGCTAAACCCCGCGGTGTTACCCGCGGTTATTGTTGTACCGCGAGTAATGCCGCGGGACAAAGTTAGACTAAAAAATTAGCTTAAGTTACTCCCTGGATCATCAGCTACCTGTCAATGAAAGTCGCGTCAAAATCAGTCCAGCCGTTCCAGAGATTACCCGGAACAAATTGACAGACTGACAACAATTTTTTCAACTACATTTTTATTTTTTGTTATATGTACCGTGTATACATATCTTCTTCTTCTTCGGCCTAGCGTTTTCCCTGCTTAGTGCTGGGGTCCGCTTTCCTACTTAGCCTTCTCCACTTTGCCCGATCTTCGGCATCCTTAGGTGTGAGATCGTTCACATCGTACCGTGTATACATATATAAAACAATTTTACAAAACAAGCATTTAGTAAAAAGCAGTTATTTTAATAATACAAACAAACACTCCAATTTTATTTATTTGTATAGATGTTATCCAATGTGTTTATTATTTTTCTGGAGTATTAACTTTATCTCTAAGTAGACAAAGTCAATTTAAAAACAATGTTTAGGAAAGTCACATTTCAGTACAAAATGGCTCTCACCAGGAGATGCCAGTATCTTCATTATTAGGGTTTGTAGGGTTATTAACCAACAACAAGAAAATTTTAACAGCTCTTTGAGCCATAGATACTTCCAAACAAATGCTATACTATGCAAGAATGTTAGCAAATTCAGCCCAAGTGTTTAAATCAACTATTTACATACCATTATAAAGCATAATAAATCTATACAAATAAAGAAAATTGGAGTGTCTGTTTGTAACATTAAAATCCGCTTTTAAATAAATGCATATATATGTATATACACAATACTTGTACCAAAATAACTTTGTTTAAAATTTTTGGTTAGAACTAAATATTAACCTGAGATTTGCAAAGCCCTTTGTTCTAATTTCTTCTTTTTAAGCTTTTTCTTCTTTGACACATTATCTTCTACATTTGTTTCATCATCAGAATCAATGATCAACCTCTTTTTCATATGGCTAGTTTCAATTAATTCGCTTTTATTCTGAGTGCCTCCAGTAAAGAATTTATTTGGCTTAGGTTGGTCAAATTCTGGATCATCTAGCTCATCAATTATTGATTTCAAAAGATTTTCACCCTCATTGGTCTTTTTATTATTATCTTCGGTAGTTTTACTTATGTTATCTTGCTTATTATCGTTTGAAACATTAGATTTTTCTTCTGCAAGTGGCATAATAATCTCTGTGCTTGTATCAGATCCTTGAATTTTATCAACCATATTGTCATTTACATATTTATCCTTGGGTATTGATTCTGTAAGTTTTTCATCACTCATAGATACGAATTCATTATCATAAAACTTTCCAGTACATAGAGCTAGAACATCTTCACCAATGGGCTGTGATTGTGAACACTGGGTGTTAATCAGTTGTGATCCCGGTATGTTTTGTGAAAAAGTATTAGTTACTTCACTAAAAATGGGCTGAAAATAAATTAAAGTTAATTTAATATTAATTAAACAACCTCTTATGATATATTTTAACAAGGACTAGAAATTAATGGTGACAAACCGATGCTGGGAGAAGCATGTGGACTAAATTACGTATATTGTATTCCAACTGACGACTTTCTTGTACAGTGATGTAACTAAATTCCAATTAAAACGTCCATGAATATATTTACATGTAAATACACACATATTTTGTATATTTACAAATGTAAATATAACAAGATTAATAATAATAATATCTTTATTGTACACCAGAAGATTATAAAAATAACTTAAAACTAGGTATGTAGGTGGCGGCCTTATTGCTCGAAGGCAATCTCTTACCGGCAACCATGGGATGGAGAAGTAAGATTAGGAGAATGTACTGGGTAGTTTCTAGTGTGTAAAAGATAGATTAGAAAGGAAAAATTATAGTGGTATGATGTATCATTTAAAGTGAATAGTAATACATAGTTGGGGTCGTAATAAATGCAAGATAATACAAACTAGGTGTGAGTTAAATTTACAATATAGATTATATACTAAGTGACATATTGTGAACTAAAGTTAAAAGGGAGAGAAATAAAAAATTAAAACAAAAACAAAACAAATAAACAATTGGTTACAGAACATTGGTGTCTCCCAGGTAGAATTCCTTTACCAGTTTCTTAAATGCAGTCAGTGTTTGTGCACGTCTTATAGCGACTGGTAGGGCGTTCCACAACCGAACGCCTTGGCCAGAGAAGGAGTGGTCGAGAAATTTGGTAGAATGGCCAGGCATTTTAAGCTTTAAGTTCTCTGACGATCTCAGCAACTTCAAATGTGTGTCGTGTAAGAAAGTGAACCGCAATTTAAGGTAATTTGGGTAAAAGGATTAAAAAGAATGTTATATCCCAAGGTAGTAGAGCCACGCTGATTTCAGCACAAACGGGCCGGCTCGACCGGGGCGGTACTACCCTCGCACAGAAAATCAACGTAAAATGACAGCGATCATGCTGTCGTGTTTCGTTGGTGAGTGCGAGACCGGAGGCCCAATGATGCAGTAGCATCACTAGCCCGCCATGGTGTGGGTCACCATGCTGCATTGTTGCATTGTCTGCATTCGCAGTATGGTGACCACCACTCTTGGATTCTACTCATGCTTTCCATCAGGCAGAGTAGAGTCATTTTGGCAGGGTCAAACATAAAAAAAAAAAAAAATATAGAAGAAAAAGTATGTGTGCATTCCGGCGAAGGCGGATGGGCAACCACTTAAGCTTTTTACGATAGTCTGAGACATGATCATATTTCCGTAATCTGAATATGAATCTTATGCAGAGGTTTTGGAGTCTCTCAAGCTTATTTAATTGCTCTTCAGAAAGATCTAAATAACTGGCATCAGCATAATCAAGGATGGGAAAAAGATTAATTTTTATATGTACAAATTTTAATCTACATAGTATTAAGATAAATGCAGGATCCCTTTACCGGGATCATCAAATAATTTTTCACTACTACTTTGGTCAATTAAATAGGTATTACATATTCTTTTTCTGGAGTGGAGACCTCGATTAAGCAAACTTAATGTAGGGCGCCCTGCGACACGATGGACTGGCGATTTGAAGAAAATGGCTGACTGGGGCATGGATGCAAACTGCCCAAGAGAGTTATAGTTAACGCTCTTTAGGGGATATATTCGTTCAGTAGCAAATGGTGACAGGTTGATTCTTTTTCTAAAAAGTATTTTAGAAAAAGAATCAACCTGTCACCTGTTTGTAGTAAACATAACTTACATCATGATATGGCTGTGATGGACACAAAAAGTTGCTCGGCTTAGCACTGGATATAGAGAATGACTGAGTACCCAGAAGATCATCACTTGTACTTTTAATTGTGCCACTTTCTTGACTTGTAAATAAATCTTCTGATACTGATTTATGTCTCTGTGCTAATTGGATGACGTCATCTGTAATATTAATGGATAATTGCAAAAATATTACCACACTCTCTAGATAGAATAAATACATTTATTCAGTTTTAAAAATGATTTTTTAGTTTTATTTAAGTATTCAAAAAAATAAACGTTATTTTTTGTAACAACAAATAAACTAGACTAAATACATAAAGAATAACAACCAACAAGAACTCGTTGGATTAATTTAGGCGTACAAAAATGTTATTTCCTAGATTAGGATACACATGTAACTATTTCGATCGATAAATCGAATTGCTTTATTTGCCGAATTAAAACATCAAGTATATAATAGGTCAAGGTCATCAAGGTATTCATAAAAACTGTTCAATTTAATAACTTTAATGTATAACTACCTACCTATACTACTTTGTTTAGTAGTACACAAACTTACCTTGTGATGAGCTTTGAATATCACAAGAACTTGGTATAACCTCAGCATCATCAGTGTCATTGCTGTTTTTCTGAATAGTTTCTTGTTCCTTTGGAACTGTTTCCTTGGCCACTGTTTCCTCTTCCATAAGTTTAGTGGTATCATCTTCATCATCTGAATCTTCAAAGGCTTTTAATATTCTTCCCTTTTTATGTTTTAATAGGTTTTCTTCTTCTTCATCAGACTCTGATGATTCCTCGTCTTCACTTGATTCTTCACTTTTATCATCCTCTTCAACATCTTCATCAAGTTCAGTCTCTGCTGGTCCTGTTTCTTCATCGTTTTCCTCGACATCTGATTCTTCCGCTTCGTCATCAAGCATAGGATTATGTTTAATAGGTTTGTCTTTCATTTCAACATCGTTTTCGATTAATTCTTCTTCTGTTTCACTTTCTGAAAGATTTTCGTTATCTTCCTTATCGTCTTCCTTATTCATTTTAGCCTTAATTTTTTCAATACTATCATCAGCTTCGTCACCATCATCCAAAATACTGTCCATTTCTTCGTGAAGTTTCTTTTCTTCTTCTAATCGTTTTGCCCATTCTAAAGACCGTTGCTCCGCGATTTTGTCTTCAAGCTCATGCTTTAATTTCAAATGTAGAGATCCTGGTTTTACCCTGTAAATTAAAACACATAAACAATGCTTTGAATTTATATTATTGAAAGATTCAATTTTTTTAGATTTTACCTTTTCTCTTTTTCTCGTTCTAGTTCTTCTGGCGTTTTTAGTTTCGAGAAATAAATAAATCTTTCCTTAAGAAGCTCAACTCCCGATAACGTTGGCTTTGAATTAATACCATCTAAATCTATAACCATTCCAGGTGCTCCTGCCAATTTAGGTTTTATTGTTAAACTGTCACGAACAGGCATTGAAGCTTCGGTATTTCTTTCGTCATCTAAAACATCAATATTACAATTAAATATGTATATTACTTAAACAAAAAAATAAGACAGAATATAATATGTACCTTTCATAATTTCAGCATTTTCAATAATTTTATCAATATCTTCCATATTTACATCATCATCTGAGAAGAAATCATCCTGTTCTTCATTTTTACTATTGTCTGCTGATTTTGAAGTAACAATTTTATCTAGGTTATTACTTGTGTTTGTTTCCTTAAAATTCTCAGAGTTTTGTTCTGTATAATGTAATGATATCAGTTGACTATCTTGTTCTGAGCACACTCTAAATACCGGTTCCTGTGGCTCGTTTTCATCAATCTTACCAAGTTCTATGTCTGCGTTATTTACTTCATCTGTGTTACAAATCTTTACAGTGTTATCTAAATCTGTATTTTGTTCATTCTGTCTATCATGTGTATATGATGAATGATCATTAGTAACTGGATCAATATTCTCCTCTGTTGTGGTTTCTCTGTTTATTAATTCATTTTCATCATTATTTTGTTTTTCATCATTAGATGCTGTATCAGGCCTATTGGTATTCGTTATTATATCATTTGCAGACTCAGTACAACTTATTGTTTCATTTATATGTGTATCTTTTTCTTCAGTATTGAGCTCTAAAATACTAGGATTAGTTTCAACCTCTTTTTTGTCTGGTGGAGGCGTTGCAGATTCTTCATCGGATTCTGCTTTCGCATCGTCACCTTCCGATTCACTTTTACATAATTCCATCATCTCTTTTTGTCGTTGTTCTAATTGCAATCTGTAAAACATTTCCTGCTTAAATATGACTTGAATATAATTTAATTAATATTTTCTTTATATTGGTTTTTAAAGATAATAATACATCTTAAATAACTACTGAAGTTGAAGGAAAGAGTCATTCAAATCTAACAGATAGATTTAGAAATTACTGTTTTGAAACCAACAAAGAAAATGACATTGTTGTTGTAGTGAAAACAACAGTGTTGTAAAAAGGTGTTTCGTGTAAATTAAATATATTATTACTTAATTTAAAAAAAATATAGTAAATCTCTGAATAATATGTTTTAATGTATATGCAATTCATTATCATTCCTTTGTACATAAGATCAATGCAAGATGCATGTACAAGTAACCAATGACGCTTCTAGGCATAGGTATTTACTTATTTTGCATAGTATAAATAATATCTTTCTATTCATGAAAACCAATGAAAGAGTTTGCTAACACAGGTTATGTTTTGAGGTTTAATATCTCTAAGTAGCCTAAATTTATCCATACAAGTATTATAAATTTGAAAATTAATCTCTACCTAACTAATCTCTGTCTGTTACGCTTTTACAGCTAAATTGCTGATTCAATTTAGATCAAATTTACAATGGAGATCCTTTGAACTCTGAGGAATGACATAGCTACTATTTACCGTGATATCTGACATACAGAGGTCAAGAGCCACAGGCTAAAGATAATGTTTGATACATTATTATTATTCTACAGAACACAACTTAAAAGCCTATGGTACAATACTCACGCATATTGCTTCAATTGGTCCTCATTCATTTTGATAGGTAAGACTTTTCCATCAGAAGTTACAGCTGGCTTTCTTCTTGACATGATATCCTTAAGTGTCAAAGCCTTTGGTCTGTGGTATGGAAGTGAAACTGCTTTCTCTCTCAACATGCGATTAGACTCACTCTTTATCAACTGCATATTTTCCATCGCTTGTTTAGCAGACATCTTAAATGAAGTAAGCGATTTATTTGAAATGTGAAAAAGGTATTTAACCTATCTTAAGACGGAGATAATAGTATGCAAAATGTATTTTACTATACTGATATTTTCTATAGTTTACTAAAAGTACTTCAAAAGCACAAAGAGAAGGAATACTTCTGAATAGAGGCGTTTGTCCAGCAGCAGAGTATTTAAAGCGGAGTCTCCATCAAACAAAAGTTGAAAAGTTATGGGTTGTCAACATGTGTTGGTGACAAAAGTTTCTGTAATTTCCTTATATTGGCAACAAAAATTGTCTACAAAAGTTAGGAACCGTGTTTCTGTTTTTGGTTTTAAACATCAACATAATGCGCTTGTTGCATATATTTATTGGCTTGGTGGGGACGCTTAGTTGGAATATTTTTAAATTGTTGGCGACTCAAGTAGATTTCATTAAAGAGTTCTTAAAGAAAGGAGTGGTTTAAATAAAAAAAAGCTCTTAAAAGAGTCCACTAGGGAGTCTTTTATATAGGAACAGTTCTCAATCTGTGCCAGCGAAACTAGTTGTGAGAAAAGCTCATATTGTAACAATTGTAGTCATTTTGGCCATAAAAAAATATATATATAATTTACTTACCCTCATTGGTTTCGCATCAATCATTTTTGTTGATTTCTGTACTTTTTTCTTTCTTTCCTGCAATCCGATTTTTTTATTCATGTTGCTGTCTTCATCTGATGTGTCAGGGTCACAAATGGATGACACTGCCATGCTCTTTTTAATTTTCTGAAAAACAGTGCTAACAGTTTAATGATCTAGTGGCTATGTAGCTATTGCCATACCCATAGCATAACAATAGCTCACCTTTGCTCTTGTTTATTCTCTTTATGAATAACGTAATAGTATGAGTTAGTGCATATTAACAATTAATAAATGAGTCAAAGTCTATGTGGTGACAGATGAGAATATGGAGAGTCACCACCTCTATTCATTCTATTGCTACAGCTATCTCTGCGTTAATGGCAATGGCAAATGCATGTTGGCTACATTAAGGTTACAATGCCATTAACACTTAATTTCTCATAAATTGACGTGTTAGCACATAATAAACACAATGGAGCTTGAAGCAGCTACAATAGTTGGGACAATGAGCGTCATTAATTATTTAGAGCATTTATGCAATTTAAAAGAGAGAAAAAACGAAAAAAGGAAGATGCTGGATGTTTCAAATGCATCGTTGACGAATTTGGTAAGCACAAAAGTGCTTACCCAAAGGCCTTGATTGTAATAGTTCAAAAACTGTAAAGCTTTCTCATTGACTACTCCATTGTCTTTCTCATAAATGTAGTCACTGCCTAAAAAAATACACTCATCCTTGCTATGTGCGGACGCCCAATAGAATGAAATGGCCTTAATGTAGCGAACATCAATTAGCGTGCTAAACTACAAGCTAAAATCCATTGATGTGTCCAAAAAAACGACACTCGAGCTATCGCTTAACGTTATAATAATGCAGTTTGAATTTTACACATTAAAACATTCCCTAAACTAATGCACTAATTAGCATGTTAAAACACATGTGGAGCAGTAGCATAAAGGTGTGGTAAGGGCAAAGTAAGGTAGAAAATTGTACTGTACTGGACAGCCCCACTACAAAGAGAAAGTTAACTTGAAACAAACCTTATATCAAACTGTCTGATAAGCATTGCCTTTGTCCAGCAGTGAACTGTTAAAGGCTGTTCATGTGATATGAAAGTAATAATAGTGTATCATAGTCGTCTACAAAGTCTACAGTATGTTTTTGATGATTGATGTAATTAAGAGAGAGATCCAGTAAACAACTAGATGCAGGCAAAAGCTAATAAATATCCGCAAGTATTACTAACCTGTTTAATACATGCAATAGAAGACATTTCGCTGTCAGAAAGTTCACGTGATTGCTCACTTTTTTCATCTTCTGAAGTCTCTTTATCACTTAAATTTTGAGAATCAACATGTTTAGATCTTGAACTGAGGAGGCCTTCAAACTTTTGCTTTAATATATTTCTCTTGTTTTTCATTCTCATTTGTTGCTCCACATTTTTTAAAGTTGGAGCACTAGCACTTGTTTCGTCTTCCGAACTACTTCCATTCATAATAATTCTCGATTTAAATAATGTTTTTTTGGCTTGAATATGGGTAGCACTTGAGTCAGACTCACTATCGCTTTTAGTAGACGGAGAATCATTATGAAAGTTTTCTTTTTCAGACTCACTATCAGATAAATTTTGTACGCGCTTCTTCGTTCTCTTTGTCGGGGCTTCATCATCATCACTGGAATTATCTTCGTTTTCTGATGTTATAGAATGTGATGATTTTTCTACAGAATTATGCTCTGTTAAAATATTCACATCGCTGAAGCTATTTACATTGGTATTTATAATAACACTATCGTTTGTTGATTCATCCATTTTTGATATTTAAGACGATACCGTCTTTGTTTGTCTAATAAACATACAACTTATAGTACAAGGTTATTAGCAACACTCCATAACGTTAAAACTTTTGATCAACATTACTAATTACGAGGTTTTGATAAGCTCAAATTAATTAATTAATCAGACATTCGAAAAATACTGACTGTCCCGTTGTGCGTGCATTTGGCGCCAAAATCTGACACATCACTGACAAATGAGTGACAAATACTGACAATCAGTGTGTGAATCGTGTGATCCTGACATAGTGACAACCATAGAGGTACTATAGTTAAAGCAGGAAAGAAAAGAGAGACGATCGGTACCTATCTGTCTGTCTCTACTCGCGTATGCTCAGTTAGCGCTGAAAAGCGGCATAGCAGAACGATTCGGTGGTTAATTATTGTGATTGGATTCAGGATTACCATTATATTATTAGCCCTTTACTGCGCATGTGTCAGTAGAGAAAGACAGATGGAGTACCGCGATTTTCTCTCTTTAACCGTTGGACGTATCCGCTTACAGGCAACCGTATGTCGTCCCAACTATCTATAATAACTCTATGGTGACAACACTGCACTGGCACTGCGCTCAAAAATAATGTGTGCCTTTGGGGGATGGGGAAAGGGATGCGGGGAGGGGTTGTTTTTTTTTAACGTGTGGAGTCCCCCTCGGGCCGTCACCCCGCCGTGGTTTGCGGCGGGGCGGTGTGTCGGAATCGAACCGACTAAAACCACACGGTGTGCCACTCTGCGTCTGAGAAGGGAGAGATCCGGGAACTGCTGTGTTACGACCTCCGGACCCCTCCCAGCGCCAGCCCGTACTGAAGCGGGCACCCTCCTTCAACTCCTCTCAATTTAGGCGACGTAGGGCACACACGCAACGTAGCCTAAATTATTTTATAACACGAGCGGATGGAAGGGAAAACCCGTCCCGATCATCATTCGCGGCCACACTCAGGGCGGCATGAGACGCTGGTAAGCGCGCCTCCGCTGCCCGGTTCACCGGCGGCGGATCGGGTCCGAGTGGAGGTCATGCTCCCTGGCCTTCTCCGCCACCTCCTTCTGCGAGATGACGTCTTCGCAGAAGGTGGCAACCACGGTAAAACTGCTGTCGCTACCGACCATGGTATAACGGCCGGTAGCGAGAGATCTCCACCGATGACTGCAGTGAGGGCCCGACGCTGTGACGCCCATGCGGAGCAAACCGCCAGCTTGTGCTGGGCTGAGCCCTCACCGCAGTCGCAGTGGTGGCAGGCGGGACTCAGTTCCCTCCTGGTGACCGAGTGCAGGTACTTCCCAAAGCAAACGTGTCCGGAAAGCACCTGCGTCAGTCGGAAGGAAAGAGTCCCATGCTGCCGCCCTGCCCACTCGAGGTTGACCGGCTGGAGAGCCTCCACGGCGGCAAAGTCAGCTCGTGGAGTCTCCAGTCGGAACGACCAGCGAGCCATCGTGGCTCGACGGGCAGCTTCACGCCAATCGCGAGGTACGCGAGGTATGTAAAAAAAAATAGTTGACAATATATTTGAAGGCACTGAATTCCCTATAACGATTGTCATAGGTGTTCATGACAACTGGGACCGACGGCTTAACGTGCTCTCCGAAGCACGGGCAGGACCGTGCGTACTAGCCGCACTGTGGGAGAGCCACGCCTCGGCATGAATGGGCCGGCTCGACCGGAGTGATACCACGGCCTGACAGAAAACCGGTGTGAAATAGCGCCTGCGCTGTGTTTCACCGAGTGAGTGAGGATACCGGAGGCCCATATTTTTTTTAACGTGTCAAAACCCCCTCGGGCCGTCACCCCGCCGGGATTTGTGGAGGATACCGAAGGCCCCAACCCCTCCCCGCATCCCTTTCCCCATCCCCAAAGGTCGGCAACGCACTTGTGACGCCTCTGGTATTGCAGGTGTCTATGGGCGGTGGTAATCACTTACCATCAGGTGATACGTCATCTTATTTGCCCTCTTACATCATAAAATAAAAAAAACCATACTCCGGGCTACTGTTAAGTATTTCTTGTAAGAAAAACCCAACAGCAGTCCGACCCCGGAATCGAACCAGATACCTCTTGATTGGTAGTTGCTCACGCTAGCCGCTAGACCAACGAGGCGTATGTATTTATGCAGTAATATTATATATTAACCAATAACAAGTATATACCGGAATATTCTATTAGTCAATCTAGTAAGTATGCTATAACAGCAGCCTGGTTGTCCTTACCAGTACAGACTCTGTTTAGTTTGAAATAAGACTGTGTGAGATGTAAGTTATTATTATTGTGTACTAGCTGCTGCTGACCCACGCAACTTGCTTCAATCATGCTTGGCTCCTATTGATCTAAGAGTTAAATTAGGCACCCCAGCATAACATTTTAAATCTATTTTCTAAGCTGAAAAGTTTGTTTGTTTGATCGAGCTAATCTCAGCAAATTAGATCCATTTATCGGGGAAGGCTATAGGCTGTATATCATCACGCTAAGGCCAATATGTATGACCTACAAATATTTGTTTCGGAGTTTGGGTGTGTTCTATCTATAATATGTATGTATTTACAAAAAAAACAGTATATGTATTTGTATCAGTTATCTAGTACCCCATAACACAAGCTCTGCTTATCTTGGGACTAGATGGCGTTGTGTGTTTAGATGTCCGAAATATTTATTTATTTAATAGGAGCAGAGCACCATTGAACAATGATTCAAAAACGGGCGAAAAATTTCACGCTACGGGCAATAGAAGACGCAAACGAGGTTGCGTGGGTCAGCTAGTTAACGTATATATCCGTTAGATAGTTTGATTTCATCGTGAGCAACAGCGTGTCACGAGAATTAGACCTTCCATTAAAAATGAGTTAGCAAATACTTACAACAAGTGAGTAGTAACTAGTATGTAAAAAACTATACCCGCACTACCTATATACAGTTATTCTTATGTTTACGCCCGTTAACTATTTACTGTCTGTTGGTTTAGATTAGATTAATAAGAACTGCAGATTTCTAAGTTTTTTAATATAAGTTTAGTTTTATAAATGTTCATACTAAATTCAATAAAATCAAACAATAAATAAAATCACCTAGTACTCTGTATAAAAGTCAAGGCCATTTGCCATTCTAGGCATCATATTCTTTTTTGGATTGACCGTCTCACTAACTGCCTCACAAATAACTGCCTCTGCTGTAGTCAATAATGATGCAACACCACTGGCATCGGTCAAAGCCCTTCTTACAACTTTCGTAGGATCTATTATACCTCTTTCAATCATATTAACATATTCATTATTTAAAGCATCATACCCAAAGTCGGGGCCTAAGTCTTCAACTTTAGAAACTACAACTGATCCATCATATCCAGCATTAGAAGCAATCGTTATGCAAGGTGTACGAAGTGCGTTTCTTACAATTCTTATACCAGTAGCTTGGTCTGGGTTAACTGGCTTTAGTTGATTAAGAGATGGAATGCATCGAAGGAGAGCTGCTCCACCTCCAGGAACAATACCTTCTTCAATTGCAGCCCTTGTCGCATTCAATGCATCATTTACACGATCTTTTTTTTCATATACCTCTACTTCATTACTGCCTCCAATTTTGAGTACAGCTACACCATTTTGCAATCTTCCTAATCTATCTATTAGGCGTTCTCTATCAAAGTTGCTAGGAACTGCTTCCAATTCTTCTTTTATGTGATCAATCCGTTGTCTCACTTCTGTTATATCACCTTTCCCTTTTAATAAAAGGGTCGAATCTTTTGTAATTGTTATCTCTCCAACCTGACCAAAACTCTCAAACTGACAATCTTCAAGTCTAATTAAATTAGCATCGTCTTCAAAAACTATACCTCCTGTGGCAGTAGCCATGTCAGCTATGGAATGTTTTCGATGATCTCCAAATCCTGGAGCTTTTACTGCACATACTGGTAACCCAGCTTTTAACTTGTTGACTACTAACACTGATAAAGGTTCACCGTCAAAATCTTCTGCAATTATAATAAGCGGTTTCTTGTGTGCATTGGCAATTTCTAGAGCTGGGACTAATTGCTGAGCATTAAAAATTTTTTTCTCAGAATAAAGAACCAATGCGTCATTATATTCAACTTTCGGTCCTTTGGTTGAATTTATGAAATATGGTGACACGTAACCGCGATCAAATTTCATGCCCTCAATTATTTCCAGTTCATCTTCTAAAGTCTTACCGTCTTTAACTGTGATTACACCTGATTTACCTACACGATTCATTGCCGCTGCAATCAGTTTTCCGATGGCTGCATCTCCGTTTGCTGATATTGTAGCCACTTGAATGATTTCTTCTGTTGTATTAACGGGTCTAGATATTTCTTTTAGCCTCTTTTTTACAGTTTCTACGGCTAACATTACTCCTTTTCTTATTTCTATTGGATTGGCTCCCCTGGATATATTTTCAAAGCCTTCTTTGGCTATGGCTCTTGCTAATATTGTTGCAGTAGTAGTTCCATCTCCAGCCTCTTCATTCGTTTTATTAGCCACATTTTGAACAAGCTTAGCACCCACATTTTGAAATTTATCAGTCAATTCTATTCCTTTAGCTACCGTCACACCATCTTTTGTAATTTTTGGAGGTCCCCTCCCTTGTTCGAGGATCACGTTACGTCCTTTTGGGCCCATGGTGACTGCCACAGCATTTGCCAGAATATCCACACCTTGAAGCATAAGAGATCTCACATCAGGACCAAATCTCACATCTTTGGCATATGAGCGATAGTTTAATTTAAAAATATTGTAATCAAATTGTATTATTTTTGGTAACCTATACATTTTTAATAGTTTTGCTATAGATGTCAGAGTCGAAAATGAAATACGAGTCCAAATGCGCGTAATAGTTGTTTAAATTTAGAATTTTCTTCTGAACTAAAAAAAATATGCTTTAAAATTTAAAGAGGTTGTATTTGTATTTATAATTTATGGAAGGAAGAATTATTTTACATGTAATGTTACAATGAGTATCGATTTTAAAAGGAAACGGTCAGCATATATGACACACCAGTAATCCCATTCATGTATAATAGGAGTATAATTTAGAAAGAAACTACTTTGAGTGCAGCTTCCAGCCCCTATAGTGTGTACCAGTTATAATTATAATCCTATGATATCAACAAATTGCTAAAAAGAGTATTTGTATTTTTAACTGACTTCAAAAAAAGGAGAAGGTTTCTCAATTTGACCATATATATATTATTTTTATGTGTGTTTATGAATCGATTTTGATGATTCTTTTTTTAATGGAAAGGAGATGTCCCAACGGTGGTACCATGATAAGGACATTAATATCTGATTATGGCATCTACGAGAAATCAGGTCGAACCTTGAAGTCGGTTTTATTTTTGTTATGTTTATATACACCAATTGTGAGCAAATCAAAAATAGAATACACCTTCTGCATTTTTAGTTTTACAGGACTACATACCGGGCGGCGGAGGCGCGCTTACCAGCGTCTCATGCCGCTGGTTACATAGTTATTCAAATCCGCCGCTATATATGTTTCACATCTATATATATTTATTTCAGTTTCAGTCATTCACTTATTACAAAACCATATAAGCTGTCTTTTTACCAAAATACATTCTAACACTATTATTGCCAATTTATATAATTATATTAACCGAAAGACAATAACAACTAAACAGGGAACATAATAGTAATATGAGCATGCCATAGATATGCTATATATAAAAAAATCTAAGATTCAATTAGACGGTACTGGAGGACGCGGACGCTGTGTATTGTGCCTACGAAATTCCTTCTGTTTGATAAATCTCTGACGAATACCAGGCGCCCGCTATTTGTCCTTGTCGCACTGCAGTTACAATCATATTTTCTATCCTTTTTTTAACGTGTGACAATAGGCGCGGGACCGTTGGAACTGCCACCTGGAGCGTCCGTCAAAAATATTTTTCTAATATACACATGTAAAAATGCAATAATAATAATAAGATACACAAAATAAACAAAAATAAATGTAGTAGTCTAAAATCGGAAATTTTCAATAAAAAAAATAAAAGTCGAATATCTCGAAAAGGGTTAAGTTTAGGGTAGGGTGTTTCATAGTGAAATAAGTCAGAAATGATGGGTACTCCACGCCCTTATCGGATCTAGAACGATTTTTCTTGTAACCCTGTATACTAAAATTACTGATGTGGGCAAGATAAGGTTCTGGTACTTCACTTTCTGGTTTGCTATTAAATTGCGCCTGGTATTATGTGTTTGCCCTTTATAGTTTTGTTCCTACTTTTGCCAAGGGTCTACTTACGTAGCACCGATCTGATTTATCTAGATACATATTCTAGAGGCTTTTAGCTAAATCAGCAAGGTTAGCGATCTGAAGTCTAAGATTCCATTTTTAAATGACTTAAAAAAGGAGGACATTCAAATGCGGCCGTAATTTATATGTTCGTTACCTCAGAACATTCGACTGGGTAAACCGATTTTGATGATTCTTTTTTATTTGAAAGCTGGGGCTTCCCATGTCGTCTCATTCTTTTAAGTTCTCATATAGAATATAACACTCTGCGATTCAGAGAATCGATATTCACAAAAAATCGATTTTGTCAGTAAATAAAATATGGAAGGTTACTTTTACACAAAAAGGTTACTTTTTTAAATAATTCAGGTAACTTCTGACAAGACCCGATTGGCAACACTGGCTTTTGAATTTGTTGTAACTTGTAACATTCTGTAACTGAACTGAGGTTGTTTTGTTATATCCGTTGTTTGTAACCACAAGCTTACAAAGGCCGTGTTGTAACTTGTAAGTTTGTAACCTTTGTATAGCAACAGAAAGAAATCGGAATTCGCAATACTTTTATAACAAATCTCAAAATATGAACTCGTCAAAAAAACCTATAGTTGTCAATGTAGACATCGGTGATAGACTTACAGCCATCTCATGTGGTCATGTTATTGTGGAGTTAATAAAGTTTATATCATATCAGAGACTGCAAATACCGTACTCATACGAATGGTTGAAACAGGTAGTAACTAAGAAAAGAGAACGTGTTTGCGAAGAATTGAAGGACAGTTTTCAATCTCAAATGCATTTTCGTACTGTATCTGCAGCACTGGATAATTTGGATTTTATATTTAAGGTAAGAGGTCTTCATCATAATTTTATAAGTTTTATATCCTCGTGGAAGAACTAAGATAGATTATTATTATTATATTTATACACGTCGATTAATAGTACATATTAGTAATGCTGAAAATGTGTGTTACTTTATCCCTATACCGTGAAATAAAATGATAATGACACGAACTTTAGTTCTAGTTTGCAAGGTACCAATTGTCTATTACTATCGAAACACTTCAAGAAGTTAGGTTTTAAAGTTTGTTTCTTGCTTGTCTATGTAATAACTTTCTAAACTTAACTAAAATCAGTTCAGCCGTTCCAGAAATTAGCTGGAACAAACAGACAGACACTGCACTGGAAACGGTGTGGCATCAACATCAATGGCGAATACATCTCTTACGATTATCTCTTTCTTAAGATGACATCGTCATCCTGGCACGGACACTGCAGGACCTACAACAGAAGTTGAAAAACCTGGCTGACTCTTCTGTATGCATTGGCCTACAGATAAACTTGGACAAGTCCAAGGTCATGTTCAATGAACATATACTACCGGAACCTGCTGCGGTACACAGAGCCGTTATTGAAGTTGTTCAGAAATATGTGTACCTCGGGCAGACTTTGCAGTTAGGTAGAAACAACTATGAGGACAAGGTGAACAGGAGAATCCAGCTAGGTTGGGTAGCATTTGGGAAGCTTCATCGGGTCTTCTCATTGTTGATCCCACAATGCCTAAAGACAACCTTCAATGAGTGCATCCTACGTGTAGTGACATACGTAGCCAAAACGTGGACACCTACAGTATGGTTTGTCCAAAAGTTAAAAGTCAGTCAGCGTGCTATGGAGAGGGATTGCATTAGGGATGAGGTGATCCGGCAGAGAACCAAGGTTATCAACATAGCCCATAAGATAAGCAAGCTGAACTGGCAGTGGGCTGCCCATATTTCCTGTAGAACCAATAGCCGTTGGGGTAAACAAGTTCATGATTGGAGACCACGTCTCGGCATCACGGAACGTAGTGTAGGACATCAACAGGCCAGGTATAGTGATGATTTATGCAAGACGGCTGAAAGGAGCTGGATGGAGGAGAGGATGCGAGAAGGCGACGATCGAAGTAAGCGACTTGAAATTGGAGAGGCCTATGTCCAGCAGTGGACTGCGATAAGCTGATGATGAAATAGACAGACAGAAAATATTTAAAAAAAAATGTTATTTTGGTATATGTTATGTATTTGTTTCATGTACACACATGTATTTAGTAAAAAGCGGTTATTTTAATGTTACAAACAGACACTCCAATTTTATTTATTTGTATAGATTAAACATTATTTTCTTCTTTCAGAGTGTCCAGCAAGAGATCAACAGCCCTTCACTGCCAGATGAAGTGTGTATAGCTATGGGATCTACACCAGTTACTTGCAAGGAAGTGTACAGAGTACTATTGCCAACCGTATGCCATAAGCCTCAGTGCCACTCTAAAAAAATTGCTAATGATCAAATAATTCGTAGGAGTGTTTTTAGGTAATAATATTTAATTGAAAAACCACTTTCCTTCGGACACAAATCTTTATTGAATCTGTCCAAATGAACAACTATTTATTCATTTTTGGCTTTTAAATTTGATAATAATATTTTTTTGTTAAGTCCAAATTTCCATTATTTGTTCAACTATGAGACCTCACCAGGTTTATTTGTTAAAATTTTAAAAAAGCAATTTTGAAAATAAATGCCACTTATTTTATTTTGTTCTAAAACTAATAATGCTAGCGATAAATCTTGAAATAAAAGCTTCAAGTTATTTCTAGAATCTTGGTATTACTAGACAAAAATTAAAATAACTTTTTTTTCTTTTCAGGATGCTAGCAACATCAGAGGAACTGACTGAAGTTTTCTTCAGCCTGACTACACCAACTAACTTGTATGTTTTCCTAAAGAAAAAAGTTCAAGGTCACCTAGATAATATAATGAATATTGACAATTTTGTTCTCACTAGCGGATGTCGACTACCTCGCAACTGCAAAATAATTGTGATCAATTTAAGAACAAAAAGTCTAGACAATGTCGCATGTTGTAATGAGTTTAATGTATTTGGTGATATTGTTAATGCTGATTTGGAAAAATTGCAATTAGAAGATATTGATGAAAATGATGCATACAATGAGATTGAGTCCACTGATGATTATCAATGGTATCAATCATCATATGTGATGAAAGGATTCAATGACCACTTTATAAATGGAAGTTCCATTACTAATTTATGGCTCAATTCATAATGTGGGATGAGTTTAGCATGAATTCATAGTTAATCAGTTGTACACTGACATGGTTTGCTGTGGCAAAAACCCTTTTTGACACAAAATGTATTGTCAAAATTTAGTTTTGTAGAATACACTAAATCAACTTAATTATTTCTAATGTAACATATAGATACTTTGTATCAATCTGATGACAGATTAAGAATAGATAGTATTACCACCCATATTCATCCCACAGGTGTCGAAAGGAGCTGTTATTGATTGATACTCTAGAAAACAAACATACTAGTGAATCATCATATTATTTCTATTTAAATGATCATGTCCCTTATAAGTTAGAGTCAAAGTTGAATGGTGCCAGATGAAATTTGTAAACATAAACAAGACACTAACATTGTATCATTCAAATCATCTAATTTTTTAGAACATTTGGAAATCCAAATGTTGTAAAAAATTAGATGTTATCGATATATCGATGTTATGGTAGGTTAAATAACCTACTATAACATCGATAGGTACTATTGTAATGGATTTACATCTGACAATATAAATCCATTAATTTAAATTGTACAAAGATCCACTAAAATCTTTATTTCAAGTTATAAAAGACTGAGAGACTGCTCCATTAATGCTTCAATTCGTATATAAGAAATAAAATTAAAGTTTTTATATAAATTTAATTGTTTATTAGCCATAATATTAATGATAAGCTTACAAAGAATTTTAAAATATATTATTTTTACAGTTATACAATTCTTTAGTGAAAAATTGTTATAAAATAAATCACTTTATTGACTTGCCTCTCAGGATTTAGCATATTTGTGCCATATAATGTGTGTTCTTTAATTGTAATAATGGTTTAGAATAAGTTGACAAAATAAATTCATTTGCGATAAATTAAATATTAATTTTTAATTTAAATACTGTTTAGAACCACTTTTTTATTCTTATTTTCTTTTCTCTTAGCAACTTTAAATTTAAATCTAAATTTAATGTCTGCTGATATACCTAATTATGAAGCTCTTCTTAAAACGTATTCAAGTTATCAACAACTTAATATACTTTCTTAAGCATTTAGTAAAAAATGTGAGCCGTCACATGACGCCTGGCAGATGTCGGAATTGTTTTGTATAGAATAAAATGACTTTTAATTACATAAATATTCATTTTTATTCAAATACAAATACAATTAACAAAACAAATAGAAATTAAATAAAATTTTAGCCTATAGATGTTTTACTTTCACATCAAAAGCTATTAATCTATACAAATAAATAAAATTGGAGTATTGAAAACGAAATAATAATCTCTGTAGATTATTATTTCGTTTTATATTACAGAGATTACCCGGAACAAACAGACAGAGAGACAAACATTTTTTTAACTACATTTTTGGTATATGTACCGTGTATACATAGATATGCATTTAGTAAAAAGCGGTTATTTTATTATTACAAACAGACACTGCAATCTATCGCCACGAAATATTTTTATTCTCAGCCAAATTAAAAGTTTCGCCAGGTATGAATTACCAAATCAATGTCAATATGTATCTAAAGTAAGAGATGGATATCAATAAAACCGTAGTTCATTCCATGAATAAAATATTTTTATTCTCGGACAAATAAAGTGTCGCCAGGTATGAATTACCAAATCAATGTGAATATGTATCTAAAGTAAGAGATGGATATCAATAAAACCGTAGTTCATTCCATGAATAAAATATTTTTATTCTCAGTCAAATAAAGTGTCGCCAGGTAGGTATGAATTACCAAATCAATGTCAATTTATATCTAAAATAAATCTATGTAAAGTAAGAGATGGATATCAATAAAATCGTAGTTCATTGCATGAATATTTTTTTTTATTCTCAGACAAATAAAAAGTGTCGCCAGGCATGAATTGCCAAATCAATGTCAATATGTATCTAAACTAAGAGACGGATATCAATAAAATCGTAGTTCATTCCATTAATAAAAACTTCCGTTTTCAAAATAATAGATTTATTAGTTTTTATTCAAAGTTTTTGTTATATGTAGTTACGGTGTATACATACATATGCATTTAGTAAAAAGCGGTTATTTAAATATTACAAGCAGACACTCCAATTTTATTTATTTGTATAGACTAGCTGAACCCCGCGGTGTTACCCACGGTTATTGTTGTACCGCGAGGAACGCCGCGGGGCAAAGTTAGTCTAAAAAAAGTAGCCTAAGTTACTCCCTGGATCATCAGCTACCTCCCAGTAAAAATCCCGTGAAAATCGGTCCAGCCGTTCCAGAGATTACCTAGAACAAACAGACTGACAGACAGACAAAAAAGAAATAACCAAATTTTTGGTATATGTACCGTGTATACATACATATTATTTAGTAAGAAGCGGTTATTTTAATAATACAAACAGACACTCAAATTTTATTTACTTGTATAGATGTATACATAAAGAAATTTCAGCTTTACTACGCTAAACATTGACCAGCCTTCCCCGTAGCTTCGAATGGATTTTTGATTACTACTCCGCTAATAAATCTAAAATGTCCATTACCTCATATACGCTTCTCCTCAGAAAGGAGGTTGGTATTCTTTTTGTTGTTGTTGCCCCTTAGTCGGTTCTTACGACACCCACCGAATAGGGGTGGTGTGGTGTCACACAATGTACTCTGTGGGTGTCACTACGTATTCACCACGCTGATAATGTTAATGTTAATGGTTAATGGATTCTCAATGAAACCATTGTCGATAGTGCAATGAAAATATTAAAAGTAGTAGGTACCCACACATTATTTGTGTCGCAGATTTTAGCTGGTTACAAAAACAATATCTATTAAAATACTTTTTCTTCCCCCATCTCGGAAAGAGTATTTGCGCTCTTCAACATCTGAGTGCAAAAGCCGTTTTTATACGCTAGAAGGACTAAGTTGAATTTGGAACATCGCGTGCACCTTAGAGCATATATATGCTCTAAGCTGCCCCTCCAAGTATATACTTATACGGAGGGGCAACTGAACGGGTAGAAAGCTTCATCGGAGTAGAGAGAGAGACTGAGTTTGGGTACTGTCTGTCTCTCTCACGCAAGCTTCTGATTGGTAGCATAGACACTACCTAAACTCAGTCTCTCTCTCTAATCCGATCACGCTTTCCGCCCGTTCGGCTACCCCTCTAAGTATATATCCTATAAGGTATGCACTAAGTTTGTGAATTCAAAGCGTCGTTAAACCTATTTACTTCTACCTTCATGGTGCCCAATGTATAGTACAACCTTTTTTTAATTTGTTAAAAACTCAAGACTCCTTCTTGGTGTACCTAGTTTTTTTATTTGCTTTGCCCGCGCCATTTACTTTTCACGTCATTAGTCATTTCCTCGCTGAGGTCGGATAAAAAGTTACGTTTTGCACTCGAGTGCAAAGATTTTTCACCTCGTGCTCTTTTGATTCCCTCGCTTACGATCAGATCAACTCGTTGCGCTCGTGATTCAATTTTAGAATCCTCAGCTTACTCGGACATCAAAGTTGAGCACGCGGTTAAAAAGCAACTTTGCACTCTTTTATAACCAATAACTGTAATCATAATGTGTTTAGACAGACAATTTGTAGTTTTAATTTAAAGTATTCCTAAAACTAATTACATATATTTCTATACTAGTTGACTCACGCCACCTCGTTTACGTCTCCTATTACCCGTAGCGTAATAATTTTCCCCTGCTTTTTAACATTCTTCATTGATGCTCTACTCCTATTGGTCTTAGCGTGATGATAAATAGCCTTTAGCCTTCCTCGATAAATGGGCTACCTAATACTGAAAGAATTTTTCAAATCGTACCTACTAGTCAAATACTAGTCTACTACTAGGACTAGTAGTTGTTGACAGAGAGTTTCGTCAATATCTAAGCCTGATTGATAATATTACTAAAATACTAAGTGTTTGTCTAGATTCACAACATATGACGTACAACTTAACAAGCTGGAAACGTTAAGGAAACGACGTCGAACAAAAATGCTCACAGTTTTATCATTAATAATGAGTTGTTATCAAGAGTCCGCCTACAAGCGGAGGAACGCAGGAAGCGCAGTCGACTGGTCGTTGATCAGCAAACGTCGCGTGCGCACCGCTCTGTGCGTTACAACCGGCGGAACGAAAACTGCGGACTTAGAAATTCCAATCTCTGACAGAAAATTCACATTAAAAATGACTCTGATAAGAGAAGAAGAGGTTCCTACTAATGATGCTCTCACGGCAAAAATTATTACCATGGTGTGTTTATTTTCGATATCCATGGCAGTTGGCTGTTTGCCTTTACTATTATCCATGAAATTTAACTGGTTCAAAAGCGATGGGAATCTTCGGAACTCTAATAAAGTGGTGAGGGGCTTATTGTCGTTCGGAGGAGGAGTACTGTTCGCCACTACTTTCATGCATCTGTTACCTGAAGTTGATGAAAATATTGAGCTGTTGCAAGGTCAGTAAACAACGGAAACGTTTATTATATTCATCAACTTGATATTGTCTCGTGCACGAAGTACTGTGTAAGTCGACTGTAATCTTAAATTCTTGTGTTAAAATTGTTACAAAATTTCATTTCTTTCCTTATTTATATATACAGACATAAACTAGAAACTATAATTATAATTTCTGAGTTAAAAAGCTATAAAATCGATTAAATAACTAACAAGACGTGTAGAATTGAAGTACGTAGGTAAGGTTAGATATGAAGATATTGTTTTATATACCTAATTCAAAAATTATATATAAAGCTGAAGAGTTTGTTTGTTTGTTTGAACGCGCTAATCTCAGGAAGTACTAGTCCGATTTGAAAAATTCTTTCAGTGTTAGATAGCCCATTTATCGAAGAAGGCTGTAGACTATATATCATCATGCTAAGACCCACGGGAGCGGAACACCAATGAAGAATGTTACAAAAACGGGTTGCGTGGGTTGACTAGTTATAAATACAAGACAAAAAATGTGATCTGCGATAGGGAAAACATTGCGATATAACTACTTAGATATTTTTATTTACATACCATTAAATAAATAGTTTGTTGATAAATGTATATTTGACATCGCTCGTTTCTACATTAGTTGGGTATACGCTTTACTCGTGAGAGCATTATAATTAGGGTTGCCAGATATAAACTTATCAAATCCTAGACAATTCTAAAAAAAAGGACAATGGTGTGGGGTCGCTCGTTCGTAACCATAACAAAAATATCTTGTTTATCACTGAATTTTGCACTTTTTTTTAGTCGAAACTTTGCAAATCTAATAAAATATCTGAGACATGCCCAAATTGATAGGAGTCTGCAGTTCGAACTTTATTAAATTCATGGACATTAGGTTTTGCTCTTTAGTCCATAAACTATTCAGTTGACTAAATACTCTTTCGCAAAAGGCATTTCTTGTTAGAATTGAAAGAACAAACAAACTACTTTCTTTAAATTAATGAAATTTGTGAAAGTGTTATTTCGGAAGCGCCTTACATACAGTTTTCAGACATGCGACCTAAGTATTAAATATTGTGGGAAATTCGGGAAGCATATCCCCCACTTACAGGCATGTGTCATTCGTTGTTAGTTTATGTTGTTACAAAGCTTGAAGGTTTTCGGAATCCGGGACAATAAGTTCTAATTACTGGACACGGGACAAGACGCAAAATTCCGGGACAATCCCGGATTTCACGGCCATCTGGCAACCCTAGTTACAATACTTATGTGTGTATATGATAAATATCTTTTCATAAATCGATCTTATTTAGTCTCTTAATCATTTTATTCTCATAATATTAAAAAGTTGTAATTTAAGGTATTTCAACCTACTTTTACAACTCTCATAAAATTTCTTTGGTTTAAAGAAAAAAAAATTATTTAATTTTTTTTATCAATTCAACATGGACAAATTTATCGATCTTAATTTCTAGAATAAAACTCACTTGTACTTATTCCACTATTTTATTTTTTTAAATAAAATAGTGGAATAAGTACAAGTGAGTTTATTCTTCGACAAATTTTGGTACATGTACCAAAATTACATTTTTTTTTCAATTTTTGTCTGTCTGTCTGTTTGTTCGGGTAATCTCTCGAACGGCGGGACCGATTTTGACAGGACTTTCACTTGTATGTAGCTGATGATATATGGAGTAACTTAGGCTACTTTTTTAGACTAGCTTCGCCCCGCGTACCCGCGGTACGACTATAACCGCGGGTAACACCGCGGTGTTCAGCTAGTAATTTGTAAGATCTATATTCGTTAATCAGGAGTCTGGTTATGAATAGGTACAGATTTTTTCTAATTTGGGATCAATCGGCCGCGTTTTGTGTCTCAAATCATTATTATTTATGTAAACATAAGAAATATGTAAATGAAATATAGTACTTACCGACTTTATTAACACTGTTAATGACTTGCGGTTTCCCGATGTTCCATCCGTTTATAACCGACTTCGGAAAAAGGAGGAGGTTTCTCAATTCGACCGTATTTTTTTTTTATGTGTGTTTGGGGAGAACTTCGTTGTTTATATATAAAAAGGAGATATCCCAACGGTGGTACCATGATAAGGACACTAAGATCTGATGATGGCATCCAAAAGAAATCGAGTCAAACCTTGAAGTCGGTTTTATTTTTGTTAAAATTTTACTTGTTATGCTAACGTGAGGGTATTGTATTGGTATTGTAGTAGTAGTTAAGAATTACGCTTCTAACTGTAGAGAATGTTGCTGTCTTTAGATAGACACTTCACGCATTGTGGGTTAAGTATTTTATGACTACCCGTTTTAAACAATGTCTTCTTAATAGCTTTTTCAATTGTTTGTACGAAAGTATCTAAGCAAAAACATTTCATTAGTTGATAATAGTATATTATATTATTATTAAAGTTACAAAGCTTCTTAAGTTGTGATATTTTTCCTACTAAATCCCTTCTGTAAACTTTTGTAGGTACATCAACTGCCTCGGTGGCGTAGTGGTAGCGTGTGCTTGAGGTCTCGGGTTCGATTCCCGGGTCGGGCCAAATGTTTGTATGATCTGCAAATATTTGTTTCGGAGTGTGGGCGTTTTGTAAGTAAATTATTTATGTATTTAAAAAAATATGTATTTATATCTGTTGTCTAGTACCCATTATATAATTTTATAATGGTTTTCAGATCTTTAAACTGACTATCACCAACACGTTTTTGTTCCATCTTCTCTCCAATTATACCTTACTTACACTATCAAATAGATAGATTTTTCTATCCTCATATAAAAATAGAACAATAAAAAAAATATACAAAACAAATTTTTCAATATTTACATTTTACACAATATATTTTCTCAAAGCCCCTTCCACGAATTATATCAGTCATAATGACAATCGAACCTCAAAGACATTTGACCCTTTTTTTTAACAAATCGTGCTTACGGTAAATTTCGAACTAGAAAATGTTTTGTAATCATTGACTAAGAATATACCATGGTATTACAAAGATCCCGGTGGGTGATGGCCCGAGGGGGTTTCCACACGTAAAAAAGTGGTATAACGAAGACCATGGGATATACCTAGTAACATTTACATAATAAAAACAAGTAATTAATTTAAAAAGATTTTTTAAAAACCAGCTTTTATTACTTGTTATAAAAATATATATCAAATTGCATTGTCATCAGAACTAAAGTATATTTCAAATTTCAGCTAAATCGGAATTTGGGAAGTGGGTCAAATTTATCTTATAAGATTTGATTACAGACAAACATCGGGTCATAAAAGCTTGTAATTATGGTAAGACAGATGCGTTACTTAAGATATCAGTCTTAAGTCATATCTTGCTTAAGTAAAAGGTAATGATTCCCCTGGTTAGTCGTAATGTTTTATGGGTATGATTTAAGCTATCGCCAAATAAATTGGTTTTGTATTTGTTAAATAATAGCGTTAGTCAGCAAAATAGTAGATCTGTCGCCAATGTGTAGTCATCAAACAATATAAAAACAATTCCATAGTAAATCACATTAAATCATCTGGATATATTATCAAGTATATTGTATTTATTATAATAGGTTTGTCCTAATAACTATATAATCAAATTAATTGAAAACGATTTTTTAAAAATGAAATTTGGAAAACTCACTGCCCAAAAAAAACTTTTTGGTATCTATACAAATAAATAAAATTGGAGTGTCTGTTTGTAATTTTAAAATAACCGCTTTTTACTAAATGCATATGTATCTGTCTATTTAGGTCAGGTCTTTAGCTCAGGTCATAATTACAAATCTATTGACATCTTATTCATTACAATCGGTTCAGTAGCGCTACGGTGAACATACAAACATATAAATACCTTACCAAAATACTACCTAAATCGTTTACCCTTCCTTTCAACTTCTGCCATACCTAGTGGGGTAAAAACATCTGGGGGCACGGCTGTATTCGGTTTCTCCAGTACCTACCTACTTAGATATCTTGCATGCGGTCATTAGCAAAGCTTATCTCATAAACAATAAAAGTTTTTTTATTATCTTATAAACCTAAATAGCTGATCACTGGTCACAAACAATCTATTGTTATAATGAATATTAAAATTAATAGCGACAGTAGCGTAATATCTAGCGTGTTTTCTACTGATAATTATAACCAAAGAAAGCCGCTAACCTCAAGATCGTATTTAAAAAAAACAAAACATAGATACTGGCTCAGATACTGGTAGATCTGCGTAAAGATATGCCTAATAAGTAGGTGATCAAATTAAAGAATGCCATTACATTACAGCAATCACAATACAAAACAACAGAGTTAATCAGAAAGTAATAATATTTTACGATTAGTAATTAATCACAATCACTTCAACCTTCAATGGTGACATGTTTTTTGGCGCACTCTGTAGTAACGGCTTGATTGATTTTAGTTTTCGAGGTATAGTTAGAATTGTAATAAATATGTATGAGTGACAATGAGAATATCTACATTATGAAGAATGGTTTCTAGCATGATCTTGTTGGTAAAGCTGCTTGTTCTGAGTTTCTGTCGTAGAGATGCCAAACATTGTATTAAATTCCACAATCTACCTAAATCCATGCTTCCAACATAGGGTACGATGCGAAAATTTGTATTGTGCATTCTCCACACAAAACAAAATAAAATAACTAATCTTTACAGATTAACAAAATTGGAGTCTCTGTTTGTAATATTAAAATAACCGCTTTTTACTAAATGCACATGTATGTATACACGGTACATATACCTACCAAAATATCATTTTTTACAATTTTAATCTGTCTGTCCGTCTGTCTGTTTTTTCCGGCTAATCTCTGGACCAATTTAACGGGACTTTCACTGATAGGTAGCTGATGATATAAGGAGGCTACTTTTTAGACTAGCTTCGCCCCACGGCCTCGTCCGCGGTACGATAATAACCGCGGGTAAAACCGCGGAGTTCAGCAAGTTTTATAATAAACATATTATTAGCTTATTTAAATTCGTTTAAGAATTATTTTATGATTCCAAACTATGGATGTCATACATAATCAAGTTAATGGTTATTGATACTAAAGTATTGATAAGTAAATAACATGTATGTAATACATATTATCGGTCTTATCAAATAGAGTTGTTAATAAAAACCGACTCTAATAAGTATTACTTTTTATTACCAAAACAATACATAAAAATGTTTTAAGTCGGCGGTAATCGGTAACGCATATTAATAGGAATCAATATGACGGAAAGGTTCTTTGCGAGTGGGAAACGACAGATAAGGAGTTTTGCGAGGGAACGAATAAGTAAGGCAAAATTATGTGCTGTTTTTTGATGGTGCTGGATAATGATTACTTTTTATTACCAAAACAAAACAATAGGTACCAACATAAAATTGTTATATCGGTGGTAATAGCTATTGATCAATAAAAAAGATATCTGGCGGGAAGGTAGTCTGTGCCAGTTTTAACACTACCAGCGCCCTGGGCGAAATTTCTACGGCGCCCCCCAACTACAATTAAAACCCATGCGAAAAAAAGGAAATGATATAATAAAATATGCATTTGCAAAAGACACAATTATTTATTACATAAAACCGTTTATTAGAAAAAACAATAAAATGTTAATTTTCTGGCCTTTCTATCAGTGAACTCTTTTATAAGGTTATCAAAGTCGAATCGAGTTGAGAGAGTCGATCGAAGATAGGTTCAGCATTATCTATGAAAAACTCCTCTCCCCACTAGCAACTATTAAGGTATAGTCAATAATATCCCCAATACTATCCATACATTTGGATACCTTTCTTGTAAGTTGCGATCTTTGATAAAATTTAAAACAAAAATAGGAAACATTCTGATCAGGCAAAAAGGATTTCTGATTTACGAGTTTATCACATAACATGCAACCATCTATGTCTAATTTAGAGTCTACAGTCAATTTTAATTGGAGATCACCACAGAGGTCAGATTTTTCCTGAATCTGTTTAATATTGTACAAAAAATACCAAGATTCCGAGTACTCATTTAACTGTTCGAACCTTTCATTGACTGAAATTAATATAGTGTCCAAAAGACAGTTGAAAAATTCAAATTCTGAAATCTTTTAGCTGTTCGGCTAGAGTAGTAGCCTCATGAGACACTTGAACATCCGTCTTCTGAGTTTCAATAGCCAAGTAAAGTAAGCATCATGGATGGCAGTAATTTGATAACGGACTGCTTTAACACTGCTTATTCTTGCTTCCCAACGTGGCACTGAGCTTTTTTTAATTTATGATCCCAAGTGATCGGTTACAATTTTCCATCGATGATCACGATATTTGTTTTACTTCATCAATGAAGTCATCTTTGTATTTTTTTCGTTTGCGGAAATCCCCCCGTATACCGTCTTGCTCCACCAGCGTGTCGGGCTCAAACCGGCTAAAACCTCACACCGTCTCGGGTACTGGAAGCCAGGGAACCAGGTGCACCCTAGAAAGGAAAACCCTGGAACACCGACGTACCTCGGTCCACCTACGGTTTGTAGATGGCCCTTCCTGTGTGGGGACTCCCGATGTACCCGTCGCTGTCCTCAAAAGGACCCCAATCGGGCCTGCTTCTGTTAGGGTGACAGATGGCCTCACCTGTCACCCCCAGGCTTGCGCTTATGGAGGACGGTTAGGTTTAGGTTATCTGCGGTACCTGGCCCGGGCCTGGTGAACCGGTAAAGTTCGAAACCTCTCCCGGTTCCGCTTCGCCGTCTCCTTAGCAAACATAACTTGCTCGCATAAAGACAATCTACCAATGTGTAGAGCGCCATGTCCACGGTCCGGCCATCGCAGTGGTGGCATTCAGGCGTTGGCTCCTTGCGGATCGGACCCAGGTGGTCTCCGAAGCATCCTTTTCCAGTGATCACCTGCGTCAGCCGGTATGAAACGGTTCCGTGATTAAAAAAAGTACCTAGCTAAACTATGTATTTCTTCGGGGTCCATCTTCATATCAAAATTTCATCATTATTATATAGGTAATTAAAACCAGAGATTACCTCACCACCACGTCTCAAACATTTAAACAAACAAACAAATATTATCTCTTCATCATAATAACTAAAGATAATTAAAAGTACTTACCTAGTTGAATTATTTATCCATCAAAAAACAAAAATATTCTTATACACTACACTATTTGTAAAAAAAAATACATTCATACAATGGAACATAGAACCTCCTCCTTTTTTGAAGTCGTTTAAAAACTAATGTCACTCGGTAGAAACGAAAAGTCACGAACATTAGCATCGCAACCTAGCATGGACCATCTGATTACTAGGTCGCGTCTGTTTGTTTTAAAATAATTGGAATAATTGTTTTGTACATGCACCGATTTTATGAATAAGCTGAGTTTGTTAAAATGTTAAAAAGAGGAAAACAATGTGTTTCTCTATGATTGGGGATTCCGGGTAAAATGAACTGCATGCAGTGCTCCGTTCGAACAAATTGAATACTGCGTTCTATCCAAATGTTGCAATGTAAAGATTTTTTCGCTTAATTTAGAGAATTTAGGAGTAAGTAAACTTCGAACTATAAGGGATGGGATACAAAGGGGCGCCTGTGGCGCCCTTTTTATCCGGCGCCCTGGGCGATCGCCCAATCGCGCCCTACCCTAACGCCGCTACTGAAGGTAGTTTATGAATGGGAAATTTATAGCTAAGAACAAAGTTTGCGCTAGAACGAATTAAGGAGGCAAGGTTATGTGAACTTTTTAGCTGTAGCTGGATACTGACATTTGAGTTATTTTGATTCTCACCTGACATCCTCTATTTACGTTACTACAAACATTCCACTCAGGTACAGGTACAATTAAGTGTATAAATACAAATAATCTATACAAATGAGTAAAATAAAAGTGTCTGTTTGCTATTTCAAATTAAGAACTTTTCACTCAATACATGGGTACAATGGATACATACCTGGTAAACTGAATGTTTATCTGTCTGTTTGTTATTATTATAATACTAGCTAAACCCCGCGGTGTTACCCGCGGTTACTGTCGTACCGTGTTACGCGGTGCGTAAATAGTCTAAAAAAGGAGTCTAAGTTACTCCTCAGATCATCAGCTATCTACCAGTGAAAGTCTCGTCAAAATCGACAGACAGACACAAATCGTAAAAAAAAAATTTTGGTACATGTACCGTGTTCTTGTAGGTATACAAAAAGAAATCCAATTTCATTTTTTTGTATAGAGTGTAGATAACAGCAGCAGGAATATAACAGTAGTACTCTTATTTGGAACAAAATTAAAACCAATGTTTTTTTTTTAACAGTACTGTAACTGTAGACTGCACGGTCGGCCTAGCGGCTTCAGCGGTCGCCACGCCTCTTGCTACTGCGCCAAGTGTCGTGGGTTCATGTCCCACGCGGTACAAAACTTTGTGTGATCCACAAATTGTTGTCCCGAGTCTGGGTGTTCTTTGTGTCCGTTTCTTGTATGTTTGTAAAGTGCCCCGCGACACAGGATGTTCATTCCTAATGCAGGAGTTGTCTTTTCTAAAGAAAAGAAAAGAAACTGTGGGAGAGCCACGCTTCGGTATGAATGGGCTCGACCGGAGTGAAACCACGGCCTCACAGAAAACCGTTGTGAAATAACGGACCTGAGGCCCATACCCCAACCACTCCCCATACTCCTCCTTATCCCCCAAAGGCCGGCAATGCACTTATGACGCCTCTGGTGTTGCAAGTGTCCATGTGCGGCGGTAATCACTTACCATCAGGTTTGTGATATACGATACGTTTGCTCGTTTGGCCATCTTGTATATAAAAAAAAAATAAAAAAAATTGCTAAACATATTTTACATATCCGATTCAAAAGCAACAAAACCCGCGGGACACAGTTAGTTTTCTAATAAATATTGTAATAAAATAAAAAGAATAAGTACCACTTGGCGTATGTCCTCTGTCTATTTTAATTTAGGTACTTGGAGATGAATATTACGTAACATTATTCTTAAAAATTCACAACACAGTGTTTTTTTGAGTTATTTGTTCATTTCATCGTTAAGTTATAAGTGGCTGTTAATTATGTTTTTCTAGATGTATCTACAAACTGTCGTCTTCACTAGTGTTTGATGTGTACATTCAATGAATAATATTTGTGTTTATACACTTAATGCTGGTGAAGTTCCGTCTCAAATTTGAAGGTTCTAGTGCAGATGTGCATTCTTGCTTATCGCCTTGAATTTGAGTCTTAAATATATAAAACTTTTATGAAAAAAAAGTGCGGTACCTATTATTATATTTTGGCTTGGCACCGACTTCAAACAGATTTTAGGTACCTAGAACACATAATAATACTATTATTTAAATGAATAAAGAATTAGGTATAGACAAGAATTGGCAATTTATGAAGAGCCAGGTTATTTTACGTCTTTTAGCGTTTTTTGGTAAGGAGTTTTCGTTGGATGTGTTTTGGAAGGCGGTTTTTTTTTAAGTTTATATTTTTCCATTTGTAGTGCAAACAATCGTAGATTATTAGTAAGTTGAACTATTTCATATAATTTCTGCTGTATATGTATATGAATAACTTTAGAAGTTTGAACACGTATTAAAACTAAGTATGCTCAGTCTCTAAAATTATGTTGAGATGTAACACATCTCTTACCGAGAACGTGGTCTACGGGGCAATGGGGATCGTGTCCAAGCTTATATGCCGTAATGAAATAGAAGCAGGCGAGTTACTTAAAGCAAAATACATTAAAGGGTTAGTTATCATAGAGCCTGTGTCAACAGCCTATCAGAAGGCTACGGGGATGTTAAACGGAGAATACTACTACTGTTAATATTTAGTTGGGTGATTATGATACTAACTCCCAATCGTTTTACTTTTTATCATCAGCTCATGTGATTAACTGAAAGAATTTAAGTAAAGGTCTATACGTACGTTTGATATTAAAATCATCCTCTTATCCCTAATTATTGAAGAGCCTTAGCCTATTATTTACCTTCTATCATCAGCACACATAAATAACTTAAAAGTATACAACTAAAGGTCTATAGATACCTTACCTAAATAACTTGAAAAAATACGATACGACTAAAGTTAACATACATATATATATATATATTACATTTAAAGATTTATTCGTTAACTCCTAATCGTTAAGGAATTGTATCTTACATCATCAGCCCATAATCATGAATCAGACTCAAATACGGAGGTGGGCAATTCTTTGAAAATGTGCATATTACGCGGCGGATGATAAAGAATCTTCTGCAGTGCAAATATTTTTCTTTTGATAATACTAACTTATAAATATAAGTTTTACAGATCTAATCTAGACTATTAGACACAATATTTGTAAATAGAACTCATAGAAATTTGTTTCCAAGCATCCGAATTCTCATTACCATTCATGTCCCATTTTACATTTTCATTAAGTTTTTATTCAATATAGCTAAATCCCTTTTGAAGAATGTAATTATTGTTCAATATTCTCAAAAAGGGATTGTTTACTTAGTCCTATACATAAGTTGTTTTTTGTAAATAACATAAATTATTAAGAATTAATGCTCTTAAAAAATGTCCTCGGGTAACTTCATAATTACCGTTCAAAAATTTTCGCCTTAATTTACTACCTACAAACTTGAGAAATTATACCTTTAACTGCCTTAACAATTTGCGCCAGTCTGCCCTCGGCGCCCGGAAACAGCCCGAGTGTCAAAGACCGTTTTTTGGCGCCATATTGAGATGTCTCTCGTCGTAGTAGTGCTTTTGTCAAAATATAGTCTAATCACCATTTCCTGTTTGTATGGTAAGTATATGATTATTTTTTCTAATTGATTCGTTTATTTGAGTTGCTATAAGATCTATTTTTAGGTAAAGTATGTCTTAAACTCATAATTCTTATAAAGAACTGTTTCATCAACAAAATGTTGAAATCCTAATTACCATTTGCATAATTACCGTATTTTCCGTCACTCAAAAGAAAATGGTAATGAGTAAATTGCAGAAATGGTAATTATAATATTTTTTTCAGTGTGACTTTTATGTTGTGAACTATCGAAAACAAATACTAACTGAGAATCTGTAAAGTTCTGAAAAAAAAATTACGGTAATTACAAATCGTAATAACAAAATTCGTAATTTAAATCCGTATAAAATCTTTTATTTCAATGTTTTTAGTTGCGTTTTTTAACTATTTAAGTATTTTTAACAGAAATTTCACAATGCCGCGAACAAAAGAAGAGAAGGCCAATTTAGCTCGGAGAGAAAGATACGCTAAAATTAAGTCTGATCCAGAAAAATACGCTCGACTAAGAAGAGAAGGAACGGCAAAGGTACTTCAAAAGAAAAGATAGTAAGAAAATTTTAAGTATTAAAGATTTAACACCAACAGCTAAAAAGTTACAAATTAAAAAATGGAGAAAAAATTTCAATAAATACTACCAAAAGAAACTATTACTGAAACGAGGACAAAAACTTATGGATGTTAATACTTCGAGTGATAGTGATACTGACCCCTTAAGAAATGATAATGATGAGGAACGTGAAAAACGTGATACAGGACTACGAAGCAATTCCAGAACCAGAACTAAGAAGTAACGAAGCCTATCCGATTTTTCAGAACTTAAATAAGAAGATAAGAAACAGGAAAGGAAGTATACTTTACCAATACTTTGTCAGAGACTTAAACAACGATTAGAAAGTCCAAATTCTAAAGCTCTGAGGCTCATTAATGACAAAACAAAGGTAAATGAAGTCTTAAAAAAAAGGAGGAGGTTTCTCAATTCAACCGTAAATATATATTTTTTTTATTTTGGTGGTACCATGATAAGGACATTAATATCTGATGATGGCATCCAAGAGAAATCGAGTCGAACCTTGAAGTCGGTTTTATTTTTGTTAAAATTGTACTTGTTTTATATTGATAATTTAGTTTTTTTTCAACATTTTAAGACTGATAAATACATTATAGTATATTTAGTTTGTTAAAAATAGTCTATTTTACATTAAAATTAATGCTATTGTCTTCTTGCTATTTGATTTATAATTACCATTTCTCATTACCTTTACCATTATCTAATTACCAGTTACTGTAAATATCATTACCATTCACTCAAAAATTTAAACGCTTATCAGTTAAAAAGTAAAAAACTCACTTAGTTCCCTTGTACAGTTTCATTATAGGTATGTTTGTAGCAATGTAAAATTCACTCAAAGAATGCGTTCTGTCACAAAATTTATACAATCTCCTAACACGAGGTAATATGCACATTTTCAAAGAATTGCCCAGGTAATTTCAGAAAATATACGAAAAACATAGCACGTGCCTTAAAAAAGTTGAGGGTTCCCCTCAACATTGCAGCTTAACCTGCTATTATAAAACATTCATTCAGTTACTAACATTTCTATTGTAATAAAATTTAATTTAGTGCAATCACTAGTATAAGATCTGCATAAGTGTTAACAGCCTGTCTTTTCCGACTGTTACATTAAAAAACTCGAATCTAAAAATCTATTAGGGGTTCGTACATCTTTCGGCATCTATATCAACATATCAACGACCTTTAACAGTCAACTATTGGATATGGCCCCTCCTTAGAAGGGAGGTTTTTTCATTATACCACACAAGCTAGATGGGTTGGTATGGTAGGATTTGTTTTAAGCACAGAACACTTACCCCCGGGTAACATCGAAGAAAGCATCAAGAAAAATAGAAGCCAACGCAAAGCATTAGAACGTTGTAAAGGCTCTTGCTTCCCTAAATTATGTTTTATCAATATTTTAGCTGATTGCTTCACATGTTGTGTTAGATTGTGTTAAATAACTATACATGACGTTAGACGTTGAATAACATCTAATAAACTCAAAATCAATGTTTGTTTATTCGTATTTTATAGGCGGAGGTAAAACTTTAATTTAATTGTAAAGATATTTTGCTAACATCAGCCTATCACCGTTTACTGCTGAACGAAATCCTCCTTCAACGTCAACTCAACTAGCACAGTCTTTAGCGGTGTTGCTGGCCGTTGCTTCATTGTGTTTTCCTAAGATACGTTTGCCAGGCCTAGTCACGATCTACGAACCACCAGGAGACATTTTTAGGAAGATACAGGGGTATAAAACAACCACATTCAGCACTATGCCGTCACTTGTAAGCTGTCCAACTGAGTACAGGTGAAGGGAAAGGGGTAACAACCCTCAATTTTTTTCCCTTATCACATGAATTTTGTATGGAGCTGTGGAACCGATGCCGTACAAAATTCAATGAACAAATTGACCGAGAGAATCGCCGGGAAATCAAAAAAAGAATCCATCTTTGTGGCGCACTATTTTTGTACGGCATCGGTTCCTTACAATTTCAATACCTGTAATAATTTAATAGACACGGGCCCGTAGTGTATATGGATATAATCACTTGTTACAAAGAGTATAAATGACACAGATTACTTTCATCCACAGCTGAAGTATTATTTCTGGGGAATAACAAAATTGTATTACTTGGGTGAAGTTGCGGGTAAAAGCTATTAAAATGTGAATAGCAAGCGTAGTTGTGTTTTTAGATGTAAAGATAAAAGAAACAAGAATGCCTCTGATAAGAACAATAATATTTTCTTGATAATCAGTACCAGACGCGACAGCAACGTAAGGTTAGATTAATTAAATCGTTTTTTTATCTAACATCAAACAAATTTACTTTTCTACGTCATAGATTACTATTAGGAACATATCCTGTGTCGGGGTATGTATTTCAAAAACATACATGAAACAAACACAACGAACAAGACCAAGACCCAAGACTTAAATAAAAAAGAACTTTCTAAATTCGGTTTATATATCATTAAATATAGCTAATAAACAATATAAAGTACAGTTGTATTGCAAACATCTTCCTCTTTTAAGGCGATGAATGAACAGAAAAACTCTTGAGGTATATATTATTTCATCTATAAAGTAGTAGTCTACATAAACCTATCGGTATTTATGTTCTGAAGTAACACCTAAACTATTGTAACGTTATTCGAGTAAATGTTTATCTATTAAATTAGAATCGTTTAGTTTTTTGTGGTTTGATATATTTTGAAAGACTCACGTTATAAAAAAAATCACGACAGTCAACCGAATATAAAATGGATCAAATCGTTTTTGATTAAAAGTAAACAAAAAAGAATCCCACTAAAAATTATGTAAAGATGTCTCTAATCTCGCACTATAAGGACTTAACAGATTTGGATAAGAAAAAATAATCATACACATACACAATATAACTTTTTTAAATCAATATAAAGCGATTTTTTCATAATAACACTAATATTATTTGTGACCAGCAGTTCCGTCTGAACTCAGGGAAAATGCAGTTATGTTTTATTGAAAGATTTTCCAGAACCTGTCCACCTATCCTCTTCATAGTATGTAGGTACACGAGGATAGGTAAACGATTTTGGAAATTCTTTATTTTACCTTTATCTGATTCAAGAAAATAAGACATGTTTTTCAATAAGACAATGATAGACATCGTCGCTCTCAAGGTAAAAGTTTTTATTGGTATTTCAATATTACCTGCTGCCATCTCACAATTACTTGTGTAGTAACACATTAACGTTACTCCAGAATAATGTATATTATTCTATTTTGTTCTCAGAATCTGGAGAGTTTCCCGAAGGCCACATATTCTTCGCCGGCATTATAATGTGCAGTGGATTCTTTATGATGTACTTAATAGAAGAGCTAGTGCATTTGTACATTAACAACAGAGCGAAGAAAAAGACTGAGTCGAAGTTTGTTAGGCCATTCCAAATGAGAAAGGATTCTACGACTACCGCAGAGGTTGAGTTACAAGAGAACGATGTCGAGAATCATACACATAAAGGCCATAGTCATAGTGCTGTCGTGAAGGGCGAGGATGGTGAACAGTCAGCTTTGAGGGGCCTACTCATTGTATTGGCGCTATCAATTCACGAGTTGTTCGAGGGACTGGCCGTGGGCTTGGAATCGTCTGTCGCAAATGTTTGGTATGTTTAATTATATTTGGCACTATGGTAACCAGACTGTACATCAATAGACTTGTATACAACTAAATACGTATGCGTATATATAAATTTTAGATACATTGAATCTATTTTTCCTTGCAAAAATTCCACTTGCGCGCCGGACTCGAACTTATGGGTTCGTCCATCATATCTGTCCATCCGGCAAAGCCGCACGGCGCCATCTTGAGTACAAGTAGCCGGGGAGCCAGGTCTACCCCAAAAGGAAATTCCTGGAATCGCGACCTAGCTCGGGCTATCCACGGCTTGTAAATGACAACCTCCTTTAAGGAAATCCCGACGGTTCCTTTCTGTCCCCAAAAATACGCTACTACCCCGGCCTGCTTTTGCTAAGGCAACAGATAGTTCTCCTACCTATTAATCCAGGCCTGCATTTATAGAGCACAGAGGTCGTTCTATGACATACGGCACAGATAAATCATACCTAAATAAGTGTGAATCAAAGTGAAGTGGCAGCGTTGTTGCCATCTTCGAATAAGAGTACGAACAGACTATAAAATGACGTATTTACGTGTAAATATTAAGCATACTTTACTAATACTACTCTAGGTATAACTTAATTTAAATACGTTGAAATTATTTGACCAAAATAAAGTAAAACCACATGCAGTTCGTCTAACAATGATGCATTGTTTCCTAGTATCGTCCTTCATAATGTGGTTTAAAGAGATATTGCATTGTTGAAAGTATATCGTTTCCTTGTATATTGTAAGCGATACGCAGATAACGTTATAATGTGCTAGATAAATAATCAATTACGGAGCTACTGTATGTGACATTTTGAAAAATAAACATTGTGTGTTACCTTGTTGAAGAATGTGAGGGTTTTGTAGCTATAAAGGTTTCGACTCTTTTTATAATCCTCTTAACAGAACTGATTTGATTGACAATATATATTTTATTAAATTATGTATTCTATGTATGTATGATTTGTATGTTATAAAAAAATCGGACTGATTGGTTTACAAATTGTGCTGTTTATACAATCAAAATTTTTATTTTCTTCAGTCAATATAAAGAGTTTTTATAATTTTGATTCTTGAGTAGTTTCATAGTAGTTCAAATTTTAAAACAAGCAAACTATCAAAGAAAATTTGAGGATTATTGTTTCGTGGCCGTTTCTGCCATTAGCAACTACATAGTGGGTATAATTGATTTTGTGGGAGTTGACCGAGTTGAAGATATCTGAGCCAGCGCAATGCTTGACTCCCACAGACAAATTACTGCCACGACGTCTGCAATTACTGTTAATACAGTTTATTTTTCTAAATATATTCAGAAATCGTCACTAGGAAAGAAAATCTTTATTTATATAATAAGACATAACGATATAATACATTTAATATAGTAGTTATTCGACCGCCATGTGATCTCTACTTAATTACACTTAGTTATATCATTCCACATGTTAAACTTTTGTAGATTTAAACTACGCTTCAAATATCGTACAAAACATTGTCTAGACATGACTTACAAAATGTCTGTGACCGTTTTTGTCAATAGACTCAATGTATTGTACTTAGACAACATGACAGGTTGGTAATAACATTAATAATTATAATAGCTTATTATCTACGCCATTACTTTTTACCCCTTTTGTGCCTTTTTTTTTATTAAAGAATACTTTTTGTTGAAAAAATAATTATAAGACTTAGGTACTATTAATTCTTAATCCGGTACACATCTAATATGAGTATTAATTCTAAAATTTTCCATTAACATTGCTTATAAATAGGGAAAATCCGAACTCGCGAGATTTCGTGCCATTTTTGAGCTCAATCCCGAAGCTTAACATGACGAGATCTTGTATGAGATTAACGATGAAGATGGATTTATCTATATGAGGGTGGAGGAGTAAGGGTTTGCGTTTTACAGTTCGTCTATAATAGCTTCATCATCATCAGCCTATCGCAATCCACTGCTGGACATAGGCCTCTCCAATTGCACACCACTTAGTTCTATCCTCGGCTACTCGCATCCAGCTCCTGCCAGCCGTCTTACGCAAATCATTGCTCTAACTGACCTGTAGACGTCCTACACTACGTTTGCCGAATCGCGCTCTGCACTTAAGAACCCGTTTACCCCAACGGTTATCGGTTCTACGGCAAATATGGCCAGCCCACTGCCACTTCAGCTTGCTAATCCTGTGGGCTATGTCGATGACTCTGGTTCTCTGCCAGATCACCTCTTTCAGATCACCTTATCCGTTTCTGATACGGTCCCTTAGGGAAACGCCGAGCATAGCCCTTTCCATAGCACGCTGAGCGACTTTGAACTTGTGAACCAGCCGTACCGTAAATGTCTACGTTTCGGCTCCGTATGTCAATACGGGTAGGACGCACTCATTGAAGACTTTCGTCTTTAGGCACTGTGGGATCGACGATGACAAGACCCGAAGAAGCTTCCCAAATGCTGCCCAACCCAGCTGAATTAACCTGTTCACCTCGTCCTCAAAGTTGTTTCTCCCTAACTGCAAAGTCTGCCCGAGGTATTTTTGAACAACTTCGAGAACGGCACCGTGTACTGCAACCGCTTCCGGTAGTACATGGTCATTGAACATGATCTTGGTCTTGTCCAAGTTCATCCGTAGGCCGGTGCGTACAGAAGCGTCAGCCAGTTCGTTCAGCATCTGTTGAAGGTCTTGCAGCGTCTCTGCCATGATGACGACGTCGTCTGCAAATCGCAAGTGAGAGATGTATTCGCCATTAATGTTGATGCCGCGCCCTTTCCAGTGCAGCGTCTTGAAGAAGTCCTCCATCCGTCCTTTGTGAGTGGACCGCGTAGTGTGGGTTCCACACCATACTAGAAAACTCAAGGTTGCTACGCACCAATGCGTTGTACAAAATGATTTTAGTTCTTGTATGTTTGAATCCTTTAATGCTTCTTTTAAGAAAGTCTAGCATTTACGCTGATTTTTTTTGAATAAAATATAATCGATATGACTTTTAAAATTCATTTTACTTTTCATTCAAACACCGAGACCACGTATCTCGGTGACGGTGGTTAGCAGCGCACCCAGAACTTTTTAGGTGACTGTCTGAGACTGCTTTTCCTGATAAAACGTATATGACTACGTTTTTCGATATTCAATTGCATACGGTTGTTTGTGCACTAGTTATCAAATCTATCAAGATCTTGCTGTATTAAACTGATATGTTTGTTTGAAGTAATGAATATTAAAATCTATAAATGGTTTTTTTTTGTAATCTCTTTGAGAAAACTTAAAAGTTTCGTAGGTGCAATTACAAATTGCATTTCCTATTAACTATTACAAACCTATACCATCTTTAAATATGTTATCAATTCAAATTTTATCTACGTATATACATATTAATATAATAATATATTAAAGAGATAACAAAGCTATACAATAAATATATTCGTCAATTTTATTGATATGGCTATCATAATAATACAATCGACAGTAGCTTAACTCGAATGACTAAGGTGTAATAACTAGGTGCAGTCACAAAATGAACAAAAGTTTTCAAGTAAACAAACATTACAATTTTTACTGAAATTGTAACAATATTGTTGTTACATTTGTAATACTAGTTGTTGCCCACGGCTCCGCCCGCGTATATGTCGGTTATCACGGCAATATATCGTGGGAGAGCCACGCTTCGGCATGAATGGGCCGGCTCGACCGGAGCGACACCATGGCCTCACAGAAAACCGGTGTGAAATAGTGCTTGCGCTGTGTTTCACCGAGTGATGAGAATACCGGAGGCCCACAACCCAAACCCCCTCCCCCTATCTCCCCTCCCTATCCCCCAAAGGCCGGCAACGCACTTGTGACGCCTCTGGTGTTTGTAGGTGTCCATGGGCGGCGGTAATTGCTTACCATCATGCGATATGTCTGCTCGCTTGCCCGCCTATTTCATAAAAAAATAAAATAGTAGCCTATGTGTTATTCTGATGTGTAAGCTATATTACTGTAAAGTTTCATCCTAATCCGTTCAGTAGTTTTTGCGTGCAAGAGTAACAAATATCCATCCATACTTATAAACTTTTGCGTTTATAATAGTAGTATCAAGTAGGATTTAGTAGCATTGTTAGGCTTTCGGGATATGGTGTAAGTACTATTTGTTAAGGTGCCTTTTAAAATGCCGAAATAAATAATAGGACCCTCGTACGTACTTAAATATAATTATTTAACTACATACCTACTTGTTATTGGTTTTTTCATTCTTCATGTAAATGATACGTCAATAACTTTCGTTGAGTTTAATATTCTTTTCATTACAGTGATGGAAAAAGGCTATAAAATTAGCTAGGCTATAAGCCGTCTTTTGGACGGAAGTTTTATAAAAAGAAATCCTTTATTTAATGACCTCCCGGCAGAGGCAAGAAAGTTTTGAGAAAGTAATCACAAAAAAATTGCCTTTATTCACAAATCTGAAGTCAGAATTTGTTGTTAATGTATTAAAAACCGTAAATATACGCTTAATTTCAATTAAGTACAGGTAAAATTTCTAGATTAGATAACTCAAGATTAATTTTTAACACACTTTGATAAGAGTCTGGTCGTCTGGCTATGTTTATATTTACGTTCTTAAATATCCAATACTTAGACAAAACATTAGATAATTGATATATAATTAAATGTCAACGAACGATACGATATTAGGTTAATAACTTTGGAGTTCAAAACAGAAATCGTCAGTTGTCGTAACATTTAATCAGAGAATTAGTGGTGGTACTCTTACAAAATACTCATACATGCGAGCGGAGCCGCGGTCAGAAGTTAACATATTAGTTATTTGCCCAAGCCCGATATCTGGCGATTTTTCAAAATAGCAGTAACATGTTTTATTGTTTCATTAAACACATTCAACGAAAATAATGGGCAAGATTGCGTAAACCTAGTAATCTCGTGTTTTCGAAAAATATCATGAACTAAGCCAAAACTTGGTTGAAGACTTGCAGATAAAAACAAGCTGTAGTATTACGTAATTTGATCGATGTATTAGTGGATTGTAAAGTGCAAATTGTGGGACCGGATGCAAATATTTCTGCTTTGATCCATAAGTGAATGGACAGTGAACCAAAAGCAGAACTTACATATGATTTGAATCTTGATAGCGGTTGGTAATATACATTTATAGCCGAATAATTTTTTACATGTCCAGGTACATGTTTGGAGCAGTGTCAGCGCATAAGTACATAATTGGCTTCTGCATCGGTGTGGAGCTGGTAGCAGCAGGCACGAAGCGATGGTTGTCCATTGTGTATGTGTTTACGTACTCGTTCATGTCAGCCTTGGGTATCGCCATTGGAATTCTTATGGTCGGTGGCGCAGGCGCAGCTGAAGCAGGCATTTATTCTGTTATTTTACAGGTGAGAGCTAGAAAAGTTAAAGACTTTTTGAAGTACTTAAATGACAAGCAATAAATTTATGGTATAGTAATTATAACCAAGTATATAATAGTTTTAGTTTTGTGTGTATTTTATTATTAACTAGCTGAACCCCGCGGTATTACCCGCGGTTATTGTTGTACCGCGACTAACGCCGCGGGACAAAGTTAGTCTAAAAATGGGTCCCTGGATTATCAGCTACCTGCCAGTGAAAGTCCCGTCAAAGTCGGTCCAGCCGTTCCAGAGATTACCCGGAAGAAACAGACAGACAGACAGACAAAATAAAGAAAAAAGTAATTTTGTTACATGTATCATGTATACATACATATGCATTTAGTAAAAAGCGGTTATTTTAATATTACAAACAGACACTCCAATTTTATTTATCTGTATAGATAAATGAAACAGGATTTTTTGTTAAAGACATATCCCACACTATAAAGGTATCCTGTATCGCGGGAGACTTTACAAACATATATGAAATTGACACAAAGAACACACAGACTCAGAACAACAATTTGTGGATCATACAAAATGTTGTCCCATGTGGGATTTGAACTAACAAGAGTTGACGAATTAGGAAGCAGCGTGGCGACCGCTTAATCCACTACACCATACATTCAGCAAAAATATATTAAGAATAGAATAATTAAGAAGTAAGGTAATATTACACCGATTTAAAAAGGAAGCGGTTTTCAATTTTGGCTGTAAATATATATAATAGTATATAATAAGCGATATCTTGTATTTTTTTTTTAAATATCCTTTCATCCCAAAAATATATCGGAAACGGAATCTTGAAGTCCATTTCTAATTATGTTGTAAAAAGCTGCAGACAGCTATTGTTTTGGAGACAATGAGATGCATTTTTATTATTCCATTCTCTAAGTAAGAAGATAAATACGATGCCTACTTTAAATAGGAAATTGTAGTTATGTGTGAAATACAATAAATTTCTTTTGAATTTCCAGGGAATTGCTTGTGGCACATTAATGTACGCGGTGTTCTTCGAAGTTTGGAAGAGTAATAGCGGACTTTTAGAGTTTACTAGCGGGTTCATCGGCTTCGTCATTATGGTTCTTATTTCGTTCACTATTGAAACTGTGCTTGGTGAGTAGATACCTATTTCTGTTATATATATAATTCTCGTGTCATGTTGTTACCAACACCCAAACTATATCTAACCAAAAAAATTCGTAACGAAGTAATTTGTCAGAGAAATAAAGTGACTGACATAGCTCTGAAAGTTAGTAGGTTGAAGTGGCAATGGGCTGGTCACATACGTCGCAGAACTTACAAACGCTGGAGTAAGCGTGTTCTGGAGTAGAGACCCACGTCTTAGCAAACGTAGTGTGGGACGCCCTCTGGCCAGATGGCGGGACGATTTACGTAAGACGGCTGGTTGCGACTGGATGCAAAAAGCAACAGACAGGGTTTTGTGGTGTTCTTTGGGAAAGGCCTGCAGTGGTAATGGATGGAGGGATGGATAATGGAACATTCAATAAGCTTGTTTATAGATGGGGTAGGTATATGGGCGCGCCTATATTTTACAGAGATGAACGTTAAGCCGAGTCTCCACCAAACAAAAGTTTCTGTAATTTCCTTGTGTTGGCAACAAAAATTGTAAATAAAATGTTGGGAACGATGTTTATGTGTTAGGCGGTAAACATCAAACGAATACGCTTGTTGCAGATATTAATTGGCTTTGTGGAGACGCTTAGTTGGCAACAAAAACAAACATGTCTGACACGTGGACGAACGAATCAATCGAGTTGTTAATCTCTGTATCGCATACAAAACGTAACCGTATGGAACTCAAGTGACGAAAATTATAAAAATATGAAAAAGGATGCATGGAAAGCTATCAGTAATGCTATTGGACTGCACAGCACCACCGATAGCTTTAGAGACAGCTTGTTGTCATCTAAAATGATTTTCAAATTGTTGGCGACTCTACACCGAGTTGCCAACAATTTGAACTAGTAAATATATAAATAATAAAACAATTTAAAATAATCCTAGACGACATTTGCAATTTTGATTAGTTCATAAGTCTCTTCAACTTAGTTCGCGACCTATCCTCTAATCTTAAATTAATTTTGGTTTGTTTTTTGTTTCAGATTTATGAATCATCGAGCTGTTACCTTACACTTCATACGCTTAATTATTAACGTAATGGACGATAAAATATATTGCCAATTTTCAGGAAATTAATAGCGTACTAGATTGTGACCGCCGTTCCGCCTGTAATGAAAAATCGTATATACAACCTTATTTGTGAATTCCATAATGCGAATTAAATCTTACGAAAATACCCTTACAAGGTTAACCTATAACTGTAGTAGAAAAACTAGGAAATTTCTCATAAAATGGCAAGCACTTAGACTCCTTTATTTTATCCGTTCTAAGCCTATATAGCCTGTAATTCCGTTCTAAGCCCTATATACTTTACTCTGTTTGTATTATGTGGATCTCCAGTAGAAAATTAACTAGATTATTTATATACTGTGGGATGCCTGGCGTAAAATCTTTTCATAGCAAACTTTTACTAAACTATAGCTGTAGTAACACACTCGGAACTTTAACATAAACTCTTAAAGAACCTTAGATATAAAGTTCTTCCTATGGGTGAAAGTATCTATGTACCTATGTATAATTTGAGTGCTGTATTTTTATAAATAATGTTACTGATTATGTTCGAAGATGATGATAATGATGTATATAAAGTGATTATGATAAGTGTACTATGTATAATAAAGTGACAATTTTTTAAAATAATTAACTAAATCTTACACCTAAGAGTTATCGGTTAGAAGTTAAGTGATATACCTATTAATCGTATTTATTGACTGACAGATTAGAAAAATTCATGTATTAATTTGGCTAGGTTTGTTAGAAGTATACGTATTGTTTTGTAAATAAAGTTTATTATTACAATATTTTTTTAATAAAATAATCATCGTTACATATTTATATACCCTAGATAAAGCAGAATGTCAGTTTATAAATAATATACATCATCAACACTGTTGGACATAATCGACCAAGATCCTAGTCACCACAGACGTACGTCAATTTTAAGAGAGACAAAACTTTTAGGATCGGTTGACTAACATATACTCAGAAAGGAATGGAAACTCGCTAAGCTGAAAGCAGGGCCGTTTAACAGTTAGCAGGTGTCAAAGGTGGAAAAAAAAATATCTTGAAATCCGTAATTTTACATGTATCATAATATATAATATTTAAAAGTATTTTCTAATTTGCCAGACAAATCTAATGGGCCATACATACTTCCAGACTCATTTATAAAAAGGGTCGCCTTACTTTTCTGTAGCCCCTAAGGTGTCCACGGCCACTCAGAGGCCGCATAAAAACATCGTCTATAGTGTCACCGGCCACTCAGTGGCCGGTCAATGACCGCGAGCCGGGAAATTATCGAGAGAAAATGTCGGGAAAATGGAATTGTTAGTGACACTCAAGCTATGCTTATGTCAAAGTATCGTGACACCTGAGGGAATAATGGCAGACATACGCGTCAGGTGTATTGGTATATAAGTTAGCGTAGGCGTTCATACTTCTCGACAGTATAGAATAAAAACTAACAACACACTAACTCAGAGTAGCCAGGACCAGCTTTCAAATAAAAAAAGAATCATCAAAGCACCAAGCATTAAGTACAAAAAAAATTAAGTATTAAATTTAACAGGATGACTAATTGTGTGAAGCTGTTCTTAGTTGAAAAAAGCTTGTAAAAATATAATTCAATTCAAACGAAAAAGATAAATCTTTAGTTAGAACAATTGATTTATTTGCTCATGTTTAAAGACAAAAAAGTAAAAACAAAAGAAATTTAATGGCTCCCATAAGATCACAGTCATATAATGTAGGTACACACACATCCTATTCTTTTGAAATCACATCACACTTATATTTTATAGGCGATAGTTTGTGAGTGTGTATGTTTATTATTTCCTTACGCCAAAACGGCTGAACCAATTTGGATAAAATTTGATTTGCAGGAAACTGACACCCTGGATTAACACATAAGCTACTTTAAAAAACAAAAAGGAGAAAAATATTAAAGCCAAGTAATCTACAAATGACAGTAAACATCAGAGAAACCAAAATAAAAATATAAATATTATGTGTTAGATAGCCCATTTATCGAGAAAGGCTGTATATCATCACGCTAAGACCAAAAGGAGCGGAACACCAAGAATGTTTCAATATTATCACGCTACAGGCAATAGGAAACGCAAACGAGGTTGCGGGGGTCAGCTAGTGTTAAATAAATGTGTATAAACATCAAAGGATGTGCAAATAAATGGTCTTCATTAGCTTGCGCGTCTTATTTATGAAAAGGCCAAAGTTTAAAGTAGAGTTTGTTTTAGGTAAATTAGCATCTTTCTCTAAAATGATATTTAAGCAACGATTCAATCTTTTTTTAAAGTATGGTAAGCGTCTGTCAGATGTAATACGAAGGGATTAAGATTTGAGAAGTTTGTTGGCTTCGCTGCCTTCACCCTATAATATAGCAATCATTATAACATTTTGTACATATAAGACGATTCTATCTAAAATTAAAATGTTTGATAAACATAATGTAAAGTATTGTTTTCTTAACCACTAGAAGCTAAACGAAAACCATTTGTGATTTACTTAACAATAAAATAAGAGCAACATTAGGCCTAAAGTCCTTATGATACATACTTCATCAGATTACAGGAAACTTGTAATTAGAGTTGACTTTAATTGATTCATAAGAGACATCCTTGATTATATCGTTAAAGTTTTTGTCGTTATTAAAATGTTGCGGATTTTGCAAATGCAAATCACATTCACAAGCCATCCTTAGGATGGAGTGTAAAGTAGATGCGTAGAGATTTCATGGTAAAAAAACAAACATTAGGTGCATGTAAAGAACTTAAACACATAGAATATACGTCATAAATATGATAATGATGAGTTCACGAAGTCGGAGTTGTGAGAGGGACGAGACATAAGCGAAAAGATTATTTTCTCGAAGAGATGGTGAAACCGTAAGTGACGGAACTATGGAGGAAGGTATTAAGGTATTTTAAACTTTATGCACAGATGTTGCAAAAGCGAACTTTTCTGTCAGTCAACCTTAGGGCGATGCAGAGCTAAATATGGTAGATGCACGGAAATTCTAAATGATATTTTAAAAAATAATTTTATAAAATATTGCTTATATATACAGATTCTAATAGAAAATATTTAAACTACTATATAATATAAGCTACTACTATATAACACAAATATATATTACTAGCTGTTGCCCGCAGCTCCGCCTGCGTATATGTCGGTTATCGCCTATGTATAGCCTATGTGTTATTCTGATGTATAAGCTGTATTACTGAAAAGTTTAATCCAAATCCGTCCAGTAGTTTTTGCTCATAGGATATATGATAGGATAGCTGATTTGCAGAGGAGAGGTCAGAGAATTGTGCCTCGAGGGACTCCAGCAACAAGACCACACCAGCTAGGGGAAGAATCTTCCATAATAACTGATTGCTGACGATCCCGAAGATAGGAAGAAAACCAGTTCAGTGCTTCCTGACAGACCGAGAAGTGGGATAGGACAGCAAGGAGAAGTTTTTAACTGACGGTATTGAAGGTATTGGAAAAATCAACCAGCACTACGGTAGTAACCTTAGTATTTTCCATCGACTTAATATCGCCAGTCACTTTAAGAAGGGCGGAAACTGTGCTATGGCCTGGTCGAAAGCCTGACTGAAGAGGACTGTGTAAGTTGTTACTGTACATAAAATGTGAAATGTTTATGGACACAGGCTTCTAGCACTTTGGAGAGGAAGGGAAGGATGGAGATTGGAAGACATGGATTAGAAATTTTAGGTAACGGACGTATATGCGCTCTCCGCCACAGAGTAGGAAATGGGTTTAAGTCAGGGCGCGGTAGACTATTGATGTAATTTTTGGTATTATGTTCCGATAGACTGTCTAACTGTGAAGGGAGTAGTAAAATATTGGTTAAGGGAATCGAGACTTATGGATTGTGGAAAGTCTACACGTCGCGATCTGCCGATCCCAAGAGTTCCAAGGAACTTCCAAATGTCAGCAGGAGAACAGGAGGAAATATTATCTAAAATGTAACGGCGCTTAATGTTTCGTATCATTTGGTTACACCAATTTCTCGCAGACTTATACTCTTGCCAGTTGACATTGATACGGTCCCTCTTGTAAGTCCCAAAAGCCTTATTTCGGCGTCTCATCGCCAACTATATATCATTCGTCATCCAGGGTGCCGTCGCCGATGAACTTTTAACCGGTGCATGGGTATCGTACAGTTTAATTACTATTTCATTGAAAACGTGTACCTTGTCATCGACAGAGGTGGAATCGATTAGAGATGTCCAGCTAATATTAGACGCATCGTCGCTCACTTTATCATAATTATCCATTTGTCCAAAGCAACGCCTGTATAAAATTCTAGGTTTGGGTTTTGGGGGTTTGAGGATGTATGAGGGGAAAATCAGGTCATGATGTGAGAATCCAGAAGCGTCAAGTTGACCATGAGAGGAAACAAGGAAAGGATTGGAAGTGATAATTAGGTTGAGCAAAGTGTCCTCGCCATGTTATTGTAGTGAGTGACATGTAATGACAGAACACAAAAGCCGACCGATTCAACAAGGAGTTGGAGTTTACAGGAACGATTAGAGTTCTGGGCTAGGAGATTGGTATTGAAATCACCAATAATGACATGATGAACGTACTCTGCACCCAGAGACCAGAGATTCAAGAACTGTTTCAATGGAGGAGGGAAGGTATTTTGGTGAAAAAATATGGGTTGAGAGATGAAATATACTGCTGCTGTCTTACCTTCCCATATTTCCTGCTTGTGAACCTATAAAGTTGCGTTCGTCCATTATTCTCTGCGGCTGGTAGTTCACGAATTTACCGTCATCATTGCCCTTCCACGTACCGTCGTCTTGCTTGAACGATGCATCCCTGAAAACCCAAGGCAATATCTTCAAGGAACATCATAATTAAAGTCAAAGTGCAGGCAGGTTTTAAAAAAGAGAAATATGATTCATTAAATTAAAAAACATGTGACGAACATTCGTTATTCAATGCTAGCACCATTATATACTTCATATGTATGTATTTATAAATGATTTTGCTATATTAATGCAGTACGCACTTTTTGCGCGGCAGAATACAAATGCCGCAACATTTCTCCATACATGAAAGATTCTTGTCAGCTTCGCGCATATCAGCGTTGATCTGGTCCATGCCTTCCTCGATTCTGCCCAATTGTTCTGTTTACATAACACAACAACAGTTTTATATCCATTTTAATCAGTTATTAATTTAGTCAAACTCAAACGAGACATGCATAGCTGGATGCGTAAGAATAATTTAATCAAAATAGTTGGTACTGTTTAACTCATTCAGATAATCTCAGCGTCCAGAATGCATTCAGACCATATCGAGTGGAGAGGGAGCGCAGAGATCAAACGATGCAGTTTATACTCTTGTTTTATTTATGAACATGACAAACAATTTTTACCTTCATTTTTATCCTTTATAAATAAACTGTTAGCAGATGTTCAATGGATAATAATTTATAAAGTCATTGCCGTAAACTTTCATAAATTATTGGAACTTGCATTTCAAACAAAAGCTTTCTAAATTATGGATGATGCAAAATGTATGTTCTACTAGATGCTTACCGTCCCGCTTATCCAGCATGATCAGGGTTTTCATGCCGACCTCGTGACTCTAAAACACAATAATGGAGTCACTATAGCTCGCCAAACGAATGCCGTGAAGAGTCGGGTGCGGCGCGCGCGTTCGCTTGGCGCTAGGCACGTGTGGCACCGCGCGGGCGCGCTCTCAACTCAATACTAACACAACTCAAACTCATAACTATAAAGAAATAATCAAAACATGGCCACGACAGGATGGAGGATGGTATCTACGATATCTCATCGCGTGGTCACCGCGCCACCATCCACGTCATGAGGTTAAAATTATCATCTTAACAAATAGGTGTCCGAGTGTCGGAAAAGCGTCTATTATATTGGCAGACTCAAAAGCTCACGTATTTTGGTTAATTTACGTACTACTTGTATAATGGGGATTCTAAATATTAAAAAGTAACTAAATATCGGACTCGGATTCTATTGAAATAAATGGTGGGCTTCATGCTTTGAAATCTAAAACAGCATTTGGGTCAAATAATAGGAGCTAACGGTTAAACAGTCGATTTTCACTTAATGAATTAGCCTCGTCAAGAAAATGTTGGATGAGGCAGCGTTTAGGTACAAGGTTAGGCCCTCGGGATGTTCACTTTAACAACACAAAGACCTGTGTAGATGTCTAACATTTTCGGACACAGTAAGGCACGGATCATTCAACACACATGTATGTGATGTATGTTTACTTAAAATAACACATATTACCTACTGTTTCCTTAAAATATAATGTGTGAATATAAAGTTTTATGTAAGTTGAGTTAAGTTTATTTCAGACAAGTATTAGCACATACACAGTCAAGTTTTAATAATTAAAAAAGTTAATATTAGTCTTATAAATAAATTAATGTAGAAGTACATGCATGTTTTTGTCTAAAAACGAACTAATCACTATTTTAATTAATATTTGGCATTGTATAATAGATTCATTAATTTTAATTGTTTGTTTAATATATTAATATTATGTAAACACTGTAATAAAGTAATAATGTGACATTAAAAGATAGCTTTAGATGATAAATTATATATGGCCAGTTGTTGCCCGCGGCTTCGCCCGCGTATATGTCGGTTATCGCGGCAAATAGTAGCCTATGTGTTATTCTGATGTATAAGCTATCTTTATATATATAATTCTTCTGTGAGTGTGTATGTCACTGAACTACTCTCAAACGACTGGACCGATTTTGATGAAATTTTTTGTGTGTGTTCAAGGCGATCTGGGAATGGTTTAGATTCACAATTTTGTCCGCTGGACAATGTTTTTTTAATTAATTTTTAATTTATTAGTAGTTATGGCATAACGACGTTTGCCAGGACAGCTAGTATTACTGTAAAGTTTCATCCAAATCCGTTCAGTAGTTTTTGCGTGAAAGAGTAACAAACATCCAAACATCCATCCATCCTTACAAACTTTCGCATTTATAATATTAGTAGGATATTATTTTGTAAGTAAATTCTCTACCGATATTTTTACACGTCGGACTTTAGGTACGGCTAGAACAGGCCAGCATTTCCTAAGGCTCATTCTGGAAAGAAATGCCGAAACAAACCATAGAGGTGTCTTTTTTTTAAGTCTGTGAACATAGATTAAATAAAAATCAATGCGAGTACAGTATTGGATCTGGATTGGCCTTTTGAAGAAAGGACCATAGTTTTAAGTCAACCAGTCCATACAGACGGCATACGAGTTCCAGTCATCGTGTTACCTAACCGGATTTGTCAAGATTAACAACCCGGAGCGCGACACTACCGCCAGACATGTTAGTACAGACCGTTCACCGTAAGTTGTCCCCTGCCGTGATGTTGGCACTATTGCTTGTCATTCTTTCTTGTCTTGTTAGATACTAATTTAAAAATTGTAAAATTATTATTTTACATTATATTGAATTATTATATAATATAATGTAAAATAATGTATAATATAATGTAAAATTATTATTTTACATTATATTCAACAAGACAAGAAAGAATGACAAGCAATAGTGCCAACATCACGGCAGGGGACACCTTACGGTGAATGGTCTGTAGGCAGGACATGTGAGTAGGCCGGGGAAACACTCAAACCACCAGAAAGATACTAAATTTGAACTTATATTACAAGTCTAGACTATACTCACATTTACATACCCAAAAGGAATTCAGTTGTTACAAACTAAATGAAAAGACAACATACGCCAAAAAAATTAAATGTCTATCACTTTCAGACAAACAAAAACAAAATACATAAATGCTGAAGAAGTACCATCATAATCATAGATTATCCAAAACTGTGTAGTAAGCATTTTCACATAGTTTGTGTTTTATGAACTTAAATTTGGTAGGTAATACTTAATTCTTGAAATTTGCTCGGATTTTTTTTGAAAATCGCACACACTGACATCGAAAAGACTCGCTTACCTTTCGTAATCTAGTGGTTAGCAACACGAGTTCACCTTTATTTCTGATGAATGATGAATTGAGATGCAACTGTCATGATACCGATTTCTTTAAATTTATCCCTCAGTGAATGCCTATAAATTAGGCAGATCATTGATAGATAAACGAGTACCAAAAATGGGTCCAGAATAGAGCCCTGCGGAATCCCCATAGTGACTAGATATCCCAAGACCCTATGACCATAACTGCTATAATATGAAGAAATCGTAATGCACACTTGTGTAGGCTGGTACTTATAGCTAAGGTCATCCTATTTAAGTACCTACCAGCTGTATTAAAATTGTTTTGATCATTTTGTTTAAGTAAAAAACTGTATTCCAAAAGTCGTAGGTAGGGGAGGGTGGGGTAATCACGGACGGCGGGTAATGCCGGACACATCAGTTTAGGTGTGTTAGAAAAGGATAGCAGATATTCTCAATGCTTCAATCGCGAGTCGAGTTCGAACGTAGTGCCGGACTGTGAGTAGGGGAGTGAGGCTGCGCACACTTTGCAAGGTATGTAAAATTGAGTTTTTTTCTACAATTTCATCTAATTTTAGTGTAATTTTGAAAAGTTGTATATTATGGCATTAATGACATAGGAATCTGGTATCTTTTATGTATATCGACATGTAATTAGATAAGGTTTTAAAGTACTCAGCACTTGCATCACTCGATTCTAACCTCAAATAAAAAAATAGTTCTGGATATTTCTGTGAATCGGCTAATGACGGACGACTTAGATGGGGCAATCTCGAACGTCCGCAATTACCCCTACATAGATTGATTTTTATCTTTTATTTAAAATATTTGTTTCCACCGGTTAACTGCGGTAGTTTTTGTTTCCTTGTACCTAACCTAAAATATTGTTTTAACAGACTCTTAACTGTTGTGTTATAAATATGTATACTTACTTACTATATCTATTTTTAGATGCCACGACGTTACCAAAGGAAGACTGAGACCAAATACAAATTAGAAGATTTAGAAAAAGCCGTTCACGATGTAAGGAACAAAATACTGTCGTTAGGAAAGGCATCTATTATTTATTCTGTTCCAAAAAGTACTATACATGACTATCTCAAGAAAGAAATAATAAATGAACCTAAAACTGGAAGAAAAGCTATATTTACTGATGCACAAGAAACTGAATTAGAACAACATATAATTAAATGCAGCAAAGTATTTTATGGCTTAACAATAGAAATGGTGCGAAAAATAGCTTTTAAATTTGCAGAAGTGAATCAATTGAAACATAATTTTGACAAAACATCTCAAATGGCAGGAAAAGACTGGTTTTATGGATTTAAAAAGAGACACCCTGAAATTTCGCTTCGTAAGCCTGAGTCTACTTCTATCAATAGAATAACAGCGTTTAATGAAACGGAGGTAAAAATATTTTTTAACAATTTAGAAGCCGTGCAAGCAAAATATCACTTTGATGGTAATCGTATTTACAATGTGGACGAGACCGGTATTTCTAATGTCCAAAGGAATTCAAGAATTTTGGCGCCAAAAGGTCAAAAACAAGTCGGTATGGCAACAAGTGGTGAACGAGGCACGACAACAACAGTTGTTTGCGCATTCAGTGCTTCTGGAAGGTATGTTCCCCCATTTTTTATTTTTAAAAGGAAGCGAATGAATGCTCATTTGTTGCGAGGAGGCAATGCTGACATGATCGCAGCAGTTAGCGATTCTGGTTGGATTAACGAGCACCTATTCGTGGATTGGTTACATCATTTCATATCTTTTGCTAAACCAACTCTTGAAGAACCAATTTTGCTTATCCTAGACAACCATGAAAGCCACATTAGCCTTGCTTGCTATCTGCTTTGTCGCCAGAGTGGAATAATATTATTGTCTCTTCCACCTCATACATCCCATCGCATGCAACCACTAGACCTAACATATTTCGGACCCATTAAGACTGCTTATAATAGAGAATGCGACTTATACATGGCTTCAAATGTGGGCCGAAAAATTACACAGTATGAGGTCGTAGAACTTTTTACGAAGGCTTTTAACCGCATCAGCAATATAGAGAAAGCAGCAAACGGATTCCGCGCAGCTGGTATTTGGCCCATAGATACAACTAAATTTGATGAACAGTTTGTAGATGCAGCAACATCATCACTGGAAAATCCCAGCATTTTACAAAGAGCAGTGACCCCTGATTCACAAATATTACCAACATCAATTGAGCAGCAAAGACCAGCCACACCTTTGGTTAACTTAAATGAATCCATTCCACTTACAAATATTGTTAATGTTCCCATAATGCCACAACAAAAGAGTAAACAAACTTCCAGAAAAAAACATTCTACTGTAATAACGAGCACTCCGATGAAAGATAGTCTTGAGGAAAAAGAACAAAAAAAGAAATATAAAGAGCAGATAAAAGAAACTGAAAAGACCGTAAATACAAATAAAGGAAAAAAAGGAGTGAAAAATCTTAGAGCATTTGCAGATGAGAATTATGAAATTGAGAAGCAAAAGAGGAATGTACCACGCAAAAAGAAGAAAGTCGATAAAGGAGCTACGACGGAGAAAGAGTATTATTGTCTGATTTGTGCCGAAAAGTATGAAGATCCTCCAGGTGAAGACTGGATTGAATGTCACAAATGTAGGTTGTGGGCCCACGAAAACTGCACAAGTGGTGAAAGCACTTCAAAGGGTTTTCTCTGTGATTTTTGTAGGAGTTAGACCACGTTCGTTATTACCCCAACGCATCCGAGATTACCCCACACTGTGTCCGTACTTACCCCACGTGCTGTGGGGCAGTGTGGGGTAATCCCGGATACAAGGGTTTTGTTTTTTTGATACTAGTTGATTTTATTTTGAAAATATATCTACGTTAAGTATGAGAACAGAAGATTGATTAGTTTAAGTAAACTTTTGGCAATAAATAGTATTCGTAACTTGGTATGGTTTTGTTCTATTTCAATTCTCCCTTAAGTGTTCGCAATTACCCCACTCTCCCCTAAGCACTGTGAAACAAATAAATAAATAAATATATTTAAAGGTAGTATTAATACACTTATAATCCTTATAAAAGAATTTGTTAAAAATTCTTGGATTCTACATTTTATAAGCCTGATATTTGGAAGAAAAGCCAATATGGTTTGTAATTTAATTTTTGGAGACATTATTGTTATTCTACTTGTAATAATGAGTATGTTTGTATCACTCTAATAAATTATTGAGCTGTGGTGATTTAATTGGCTTTTATTATAAATTATGTATTGCAAATTATTCTCCAAATTATTTTACATCTTATTTTTTAAATTAAAACATATATAAACGTTAACCGAACTCGCCTCTTCGCATAGTTCCACTATATGGCCCGTAGACTCCAAAGCCTACACAAGTATTACGATTAATTTAATGATATTTCAAGCAAATATTTTCATGTTAGCAAGGAACAATTGTTAGTTTCAAAAGGTAATTGAAGAAGTTATGAAATGGCATATTTCTGAACCTTTTTACCAGTATATACTTTGGATTTTGGAAACGTAATCATTATCACCATTATCAGCGTCTACTGTTGTTTATAGGCCTCCGTTTACCCGAATGCGTCAGAAGGGGAGTAATGTTTTTAGAACGTAGATATAGTGGTTCGTTGAGTATAAGTACCTCTTCGGTAACTTGTGCAGCGCGCAGCAGGAGCTGTTTGGGTTCGGTGCAGGGGGCGCCATTCTCGCCTGATGGAGCTGCTAAAGGCATCCTGGAACAACAAGCATTTAATTTCTATAAATTGAAATAATAGCAAAATTAATGGTAAAACCAACAATAAAAATTTAAGGACTTTTTTTATGGAATAGTAGGCAAACGAGTAGACGTATCGCCTGATGGTAAACGATTACCGACGCCCATGGACAGCCGCAATACCATTTGGCAGTCTTTGGGGGATGGAGGAAAATGGGCGCAAGCGCTGTTTCACACTGGTTTTCTGTGAGGCCGTTGTATCAATCCGGTCGAGCCGGCCCATTTATGCCGAAGCGTGGCTCTCTTACGATAAGTATTTGTGTATAAAAGCGTGTGTCCGAATAAATTTTATTATAATAAAAATAAATAAAGTAATAGCATATAACTTGCATTTATTGTTTCAAATAATGTGTGTGTATAGAGTACTTTATGAGTTGCATCTAATTTTCTATAAGAAAAAACACATTACTGTGAAAAAGACGAGCAGTGCAAATATATATATAATACAAATTGATGAGGTGTGACTAAGGTGTTAAATCGGGAGTCAAAAACAAAGAAACCTTATAAATCATACTAATATAAATGTATAAAGGCGAAAGTTGAAGAATGTGTCGGTTTGTTACTTCTTCCCGCGCAAACGTGTGGACCACATTTGATAAAATTTGGTATGCCGATTGCCGGCTGGCTACTCTTTGCCGCGAAAACCGATAAAACGCGGACGGAGCCGCAGGCAACAGCTAGTATATAATAAAACTATATGTAAATTGAATTAATAAAATACTTACTCAATTTCTTTTATTGCTTGAATAGGTTTTAATCTCGCTGTATAGAACCTTAACACTGGAGGTTCATATTCAAAATTCAAACCGGTCAATGTTGGAAATTTATCTTTTAGACGAATTAGCGCGTCGGCGATGTAGTCCATGTGATCATTAGTATACACCCGGCGAGCAATTGTTAAACGCAAAAATTCCATAGTGCTATGTTTCTGCTTTTTGGTTATTGGATCTCTACCCAGCAGGAATGAACCGATTTCAACACCTCGCACACCAGCTTCTAGATAAAGTTCATTAGCGACAACTTGAGCAGGGAATTGATGTCCAGGAATTTGTGGTACTAGCTTCGAGCAGTCAACAAAGACTGCATGTCCGCCAGTAGGATATTGGATCGAGATGCCGCCTTCCCTTAATCTAGCTCCCAAATATTCAACTTGACTAATTCGGTAATGAAGGTAATCCTCTTGAGTACCCTCTTCAAGTCCCGTTACCATTGCAGCTATGTCACGTCCAGCTAGCCCTCCGTAAGTTATAAATCCTTCCATTAGAACACAGCGTTGCACGGTACATTGGAATAATTGTTCATTATTTTTTATACATATCATGCCTCCGTTATTTAAAAGTGGATCTTTCTTCGCAGACATAGTTAAGCCGTCAGCGTATTTAAACATCTCTAGTATAATTTTCTTTATACTTACATTTTTATACATAGGATCGCGCTTCTTAATAAAGTATGCATTTTCACAGAAACGGGCAGAATCCATAACTACAAATATGTTGTGTATTTTGGCGATCTCGTACACATCTTTCAGGTTACTCATAGACACAGGTTGTCCGCCTGTACCGTTACAGGTGATGGTAGATATAATAGCGACAACGTTATCTGCCCCATATTCTAATATTTTATCTTTTAATGCTTCAATATTAAAATTACCTTTCCAATCATAATAGGTTTCAAAATCTAATGCTTTACCTGTTATAACGTTAATCGCTTTGCAACCGTTTAGTTCGATATGAGCAGCTGTTGTTTCGAAATGAAGGTTAGAAATAAACACTGGATTTTCGACCTTACACGTCAGTTGTTTGTATTTTAATAAAGCTGGAAACAAAACATTTTCTGCTCCTCGTCCTTGGTGTGTAGGTATGACATGATTATAATCAAACAACTCTTGCACTTTATTTTGTAAGTCATAAAAGTTCCTAGAGCCAGCATAAGATTCATCTCCTCTGATTAGAGCAGCCCATTGATGGTCACTCATAGCATTAGTTCCGGAATCGGTAAGCAAATCAATGTACACAGCACTGCTTGGTAATAAGAATAGATTATATCCAGCTTTTTCTAATTCTGCTTCACGTTCTTTCCTCGTTGGAATTCTGATGTTCTCTACCATTTTAATACGAAAAGGCTCTACAATCCTTTTTGCCATGATGCTATTATCGAATGTTGAAACGTTTAATTTTTTTTCAATTCTAATTTTCGAGCAATAAATACTGCAACTTTTTACACTGTTTCTTTATATATAAGCCGAGTAAGATGTATAAATATACACGCATACACACATAAACACAGTCACTAGAGTATGGCTATATGGCTTCTGTTTAAAACTGATTTAACTCTACTGAGAGACAGCGCGAGTGATTAGGACTGTGTCGCGGGAAACACTATTATAATATTTACAAATTCAAAACTTTTTAATACAGATACCAGACAGTCTCATTTATAAAGGCGGATGTTGACAGACTTGTATTTTATTGAAATTGAATAAAACCAAAAAAATAATTTTAAATTATAATAAAACAATTAAGATGCACAAAAGTTGTTACAAAGTCAAGAACAGTGACTGTCAGTGAACTGTTGGTGATGCTGAAAAAAAGTGATAGCCAACCCAAAATCATACTTTAAATTAAAAGGTTATGAAGTAGTAGGACTTTGGGGGCACACTGAAATATAGCAGAAATACATGACACGAAATCAATAATAGTAAAATATACAACTAAGAGTGTTTCTCTTTAAAAGAGGAAAGTTATTCCTAACTACTCTTTATTAATTTCTTAAGATCATTCCTTTTATATAATACTAGCTGCTGCCCGCGGCTCCGCCCGCGTGTATGTCGGTTATCGTGGCAAATAGTAGTCTATGTGTTATTCTGATGTATAAGCTATTTCACTGTAAAGTTTCATCCAAGTCCGTTTAGTAGTTTTTGCGTGAAAGAGTAACTAACATACACACTTACAAACTTTCACCTTTATAATGTTAGTGTAATTGATGATAAAAACGGTTAAACAAACAAAAACAATACCATGTATAATTTAACATATAATATATTTGGTGCTAGTCGCATTTGAAAAATATAACAGCCTGACAATGACAACTTACCTACGTACAACCTATGTAATGTAATTAAAATAAAAACGAAGTAATTCGGTATAATTACAGCTACGTAATCTATAATAATCTATAATAATTAAAATAAAAATGAAGTTTGTACGTGGAATTTTGTACGTGTAACTTCTAAAAAAAAACTGTCAATACTTAACCTTAGTCCTATATTACTTTAAGTAAAATGCGTTTTTAGCTAATCGTAAATGTCTTGAAAATTCGCAAAACGGAAACAACCATCATCGACGTCTGCCCTCACGCGTCTACCTACCTGCCCGCGTTCGGGTCGTACACTCAGCGATGAGCAACCTATTCCCCGCGCCAACCGCCATGCGCCATCGTAATATCGCGCACTCGGTTTGTCATTATCGCAACTATTATTTTAATATTTATTTATTTGTATTTATTTGTATAAATATTTATTTGCATAAATATTTATTTGTCCAAATGATGTAGCGCGAAAGATATATTTTATCTACTTTAAATACCAGAAGCGATAAATGTGTCCATTTTCATTTAGGAATCAACTTAATATTACCATACCAAATGTGCATTTGAAATAAATCATTAATTTTTATTGTAGTTATGGTTCACTATGTTGGCTTTAATGGCTTACACATTTTAACTATAACAGCTTTTAAGATAAACATTTCCATCAAACATTACATATGTAAAACTTTAGCGATTTTGGCGGCGCACGCCAGTATAGCTCAGTATAGATGGTAGATTTTTTCTACTACCTACTTGACACTTATCGTCATATTTTAGAGAATTCACACAATATCTTTATTATTTGTAGCCTATGTGTTATTCTGATGTATAAGTTAAATTCCTGTAGTGTCATTCAAATCCGTTCATTCATATTCATTCATATTCATATTCATTTATTTAATAAAACAATATAAGCTTACAGTTCATTGCACCAAGACGCTTACATGTTATGTCAAAACAATGATTTTTGATAAATATTTACAATAAAAGAAAAATTAATAAAATAAAATCAATCTTAACAACTTAAATATAAATAATGTCAACAAAACAAGACGATAAATTAAAAAAAAAAAACAGTATTTTCAATTAAATGTTCATGATACATTAATAAATGTCACCATTGAATTAAAATACAACTATTTAGATTTATTTAGGTATGTCATTACATTATTACAAAATACACCAGTCGAATCAAAAAATATGTCTGCATTTGGGCTAGCTTTTAAAAGATCATTTATTAGATTGATCGCTGTAACGGTGGGGCTATTACTAGTTTTTGTGATATGCCAAGAAGGTGGGTACGCGAGCATTGGATGCTGTCTACGACCACAACCACGCAAGTAATGATCAGGCACGTAGAGATGGACAGACTCGCGGACCGATGGATTGTCCACTTTATTGTTCAATAACAAACAGTAGTACATTATAAGCATATACTTCCGCCTGAGTTCTAGAGTATCCAAGCCAACCATTCCAGAAACAAAAATTGACGGATATAAAAACGGATAATATCCATACGTACGTTTGTATAGATACCTAGCAAATTTACGCTGGATTTTTTCAAGCATCAGTATGTATAATTTTTCTTGAGGTGCCCAAATGGCTGCATTGTATTCCAGTTTGCTACGCACGTATGCATTATATAGTAGTTTCATAACGTGGATATTATTAAAATTTGCAGCAGTTCTAATTATAAACCCCAAACACCTGCTAGCGTCTTTGCTAACTTCCTTAATATGTTCATGGAAGTTCAGTTTGCTGTCAACTGTTAACCCAAGATCACGCACCGTCATGACACGTTGAAGAGGAGCACCCGATACTTCATAAATCGCAGAGATTGGAGACCGAGATCGGCTAAAGGTTACTATCTTGCATTTGGAAGGGTTAAATAGTAATTTATTGTCTTGGCTCCATTCGACCACTGCATCAATGTCGCGCTGCAGTGCCACACAATCGTTACTTTTAGTGATTGTTAAAAACAATTTAAGATCATCAGCGAACAGGAGGCATTGCGCCTTAGAGAGTACACATGGCAAATCATTGATCATGATCAGGAATAAAGTAGGTCCCAAAGTACTGCCCTGGCTTACCCCAGATCGTGTATAATACTCGCGGGACTCGTAGTTTTCGACCCTAACAAACTGCCTACGATCTCTGAGATAGTCAGCCATAAACTTAAGTAGTCTTGAACGTAGTCTCCCTCATTTCCAGGGTCGAGATTTTATTAGTGGTAGTATTATTATCCATACTTCTTGACAAGACTGGGTCACCCTGTGATAGATCAAGTGTGCAATCTGTAAACGGGCAAGATTCATCCTTTTCACTAAGAGCATCCATTGGAGTTGAGGATAATGTGGTGCTCTGTGACATCGTTACTTTCTTATGTCTAGGCGTTTCCGTTCTTTTTCTTGTTGTAACAAAGCAGGGTTCAATAGGAGATGTTACCTGTACCTTGCCCTTACCAGGTTGTTGCGACTTGCGCCCGGTATGTTTCGCAACTTTAGTCTTTGACGACATATTATTGTAATGGTATTCTTTTTTTTTTATATTATGATATTTTGCAATTTACACAGGTCAATTCTTTGTAGGTAATCTTCGCACAGCGGTCAGAAAAAAAAAAACTACCAATATAGTTATTCTATTTTTTGTGTGGTATCCCTTTTTAGTACCGCTACTCTCCGCTCCGGAAAAGAATGACATTAAAACACGTAATTTTAATTTTCGTATGGCAACACTTTAGTTCTGCTATTCACCGCTTTGAGCGCTAAATATATTATTTAAAAAACTTTTCATAACGACATTTACAATTTGCTATTTCGATATTAATTCATCTTATGTGCTTATTGTTCTTTTTAATTTGCTTAGCAATGCACTTTGTAACTATTTATGAGTAACTGGAGATTCTTTCTTATAGAATTACAGTCCTTTTGTTTGAAACTTGCTTGTTCAACATTATACTATACAGTCTTATAAACACAGGAAAAAAAAAACCCGTCACTAACAATAACACATGATCTTCATAAGCTTATCACTGATTTCTCACATTTATTTTACATATAGGAGTCACATTTTATCAATTATTCAAAATTAAATACGAGAGCAATGTAAACAAACCCAGGGTTGCCAGGTCAAAAAAAAGTCAGTAGTTTTTGCGTGCAATTTCACTGATATGTCCACATATTGTGACAGTGTTACCTTTATTTAAAGAGCTTCGCTGTATACTATGTTATGTGTAATCCCATTGGAACAATATACGAACATATTAGCATTGTCGCTCACCCTCGACAGAGCCACATAGAGCTTTCCGTTGCTGAAACAGTTCGTCTATGCCTGCGGTGCGCAACGTCTGACCTTATGTCTTGTTTATCGTCATCGCAAAGCATAGACTCACAGACTCACCAAAAACTGCACGCGTTTAAAGCGGAAAGGGAAATAAACTATGGATTGGGGTCATCCTTTAAGATAATAGTCTAAAAAGACATATTTCACTATAAATCAAACAAAATAATTTAAGTTTCTCGCAGATTGCACGAAATAAAACTAAAAATTTTTTTGAAATTTTGTCTGCGACATAAACGTCTTGTGATTGGTTGCAACTCTGGTGACGTCACATGCTAATAAACGAAAGATTCCTCTATTGAATATTGTTTGCGTTTTATGTTTTCGGAGTGGTAATAATCGATCTGTGAGCTATTTCTGCAGGACTTTTTTTAATAAACTATTTAATAAGTGGTTCGAAACAAAAAGGAACCAAATTTTGTGCGTGCCGATAACAGCAACCTACATAAGATGACGCTTTTGTGGTTGCACTTTTCTATCTATACAAATAAATAAATTTGGAGTGTGTTTGAATATTAAAATAACCGCTTTTTACTAAATGCCTATGTATATATATACACGGTACATATACCAAAAATGTAGTTAAAAATGTTTTTGTCTGTCTTTTTGTTTCTTCCGGGTAATCTCTGGAACGGCTGGACGGATTTTGACGGAACTTTCACTGGCAGGTAGCTGATGATCCAGGAAGTAACTTAGGCTACTTTTTTTAGACTAACTTTGTCCCGCGGCGTTACTCGTGGTACAACAATAACTGCGGGTAACACCGCGGGGTTCAGCTAGTACATAATAATAACATTGATAACTATGCTGCAGAACTGAAAAATGTTAAAGCAGCTATGTTGCACTTGCATAAGCACAACATAAAAATTGTTTCTGTAATAACCTCTGGAAAAATTCATTAATTATTTTTGTAAAATCTAATTTACTTTATGTAGGTATATCTCAATGCTTTAAGGTTACATTTTGAAATAGTACAAAGCGTGGTATTTAAAGATGTTATCTGACCCGACGAACTTCGTACCACCATATTTTTCTTTCGTTACCAGCTACCCATGAGTAGGGTGTAGTCACGGACAAAAAAACTTTTTCTTTATTTTTTATTTTTTCTTGTACACAAACCTTGTCCTAAGAATAACTAACACATAAAAAAAAAAAATTTGGTGTAGCCGATCGAAAGTTACGCGCATACATACATTTCGGCGTAACGCCGCGGGACAAAGTTAGTCTAAATAAAGTGGCCTAAGTTACTCCCTGGATCATCAGCTACCTGCCAGTGAAAGTCCCGTCAAAATCGGTCCAGCCGTTCCAGAGAATACCCGGAACAAACAGACAGACAGACTGACAAAAAAATTTTTAACTACATTTTTGGTATATGTACCGTGTATACATACATATGCATTTAGTAAAAAGCGGTTATTTTGATATTACAAAGAGACACTCCAATTTTATTTATTTGTACCTATAGATGTATAGATTTGTTCACTGTGGCACTACAAACCATTTATTCGACATTTTAATTAATATAAAATTGGAGAAAACTGATAAAATTAACTTAAACCGCGCTGTTTTGTTTTGTTGTGGCTAGAGTGTGACGTCACGCGTCTCATGTGACCAGCGCCATTACAGAAATATCGTTTTTGGTTGTCAAGCTTGAACTTTATCTTAAATTTAAATTCATAATTAATCATACAGTAGAAATTCTGCAAAAAATTTGATTCGGTAAGTAGTCGTTTCACCACCCGATGAATGAAGCAATATTCTGTACTTTGACCAGGCAGGCATGCGACATAATATCTTATTGTTTAAAGCTGTGCCCGCGACTTCGTCCGCGTGGATCTCCTTTTACAATAATGTTTTTTTTTAACTATAGACTATTAAACTACAATTTAATAAATAAATATGATGCTGCATTTTAAATATCTATTTAAGACCGAAGAGTAATTTTTGTTTTGCATTGTCACTACACTTGTTTACATTTGTTCAAAGTGGACGCTTCCGGTACGTATGCATAAAGATTTGTGGAACTACTGACCCAGGAAAAAGCGACGTACAACTGCCCATGTGAAAAACATCTGAGACTAAGATCTACTCCAGCAACACGGAAAGTCTGACGATGAGATTTATTAATTGTCATTGCATAAATTTACTTATTTCAAATTATACTTATTAATTTTACAACTATAAATATAAAGAAAAGAAGGAGAAACAAAAAAAAACACTAAACAAACTAATTATATTATTATCTAATACCTACTTTAAACTGAATCTAAAAACTACGTCTTATGTATTTTTTTAATCTAAAACGCGCTTATTCCCAGTCAATAAGAACCACGTTCGTTCGCATTAACAGTGAAAATTCGAGTGAAGTCAGCGCGTGAGCGGCGTGAGCGCTCCCGCCTTTTTGTAGATCCATCGGATGGCCGTTTCGCGTGTTAAAGAAAAATCAACCGTAATGTCGTATTTATACTGGTGCGGCGAGATTTGGCAGTTTTATTTCATCTATATCTTGTGTGTTTATTAATTATAATTTTATAATTCTATATTTTATTAAAAAAGATATTAAAGTGTATAGTGATAAGGATATATCCATGTGAAATACAATATATTTAAGTATTTAATACACCTTGAAGAAATGCCTAACGCTTAAACACGTTATTGTGGCTAATTTATAAAAGATAGAAATATACTATTGAGGACTTTTTTGTAGATCTTTTGAAGACCATCATCTTTGTAATACATATTTTTGGTGTATGATCAACGTATGCGAGGATAAGAGCTCGAAAGCGAAAATTTTCATCTGACTTGCTTCAAATTTATCGTCACTACTCAGCTCCTGTGCATCTTAGCTTTATGTTATATAGCCTATAACCTGCCCAGGAGTATGGACTATAATCGTACCAAGTTTGGTTAAAATCCCTTCAGTAGTTTTTGATCCATGCGTGCACATACAGACAGACAGACAGACAGACAGACAGACAGACAGACAGACAGACAGACAAAAAACTTACTGATTACATTTTTGGCATCAGTATCGATAACCATTCATCCCCCAATAATAATTTTTAATAAATATTCAATGTACAGAATTGACCTCTCTACAGTTTTATTATAAGTACTAGCTGCTGCCCGCGGCTCCGCCCGCGTGTATGTCGGTTATCATGGCAAATAGTAGTCTATGTGTTATTCTGATGTATAAGCTATTTCACTGTAAAGTTTCATCCAAATCCGTTTAGTAGTTTTTGCGTGAAAGAGTAACTAACATACACACTTACAAACTTTCACCTTTATAATGTTCGTGTAATTGATGATAAAAACGGTTAAACAAACAAAAACATAATACCATGTATAATTTAACATATAATATATTTGGTGCTAGTCGCATTTGAAAAATATAACAGCCTGCCACTGACAACTTACCTACCTACAACCTATGTAATGTAATTAAAATAAAAACGAAGTTTGTACGTGGAATTTTGCACGTGTAACTTCTAAAAAAACTGTCAATACTTAACCTTAGTCCTATATTACTTTAAGTAAAATGCGTTTTTAGCTAATTGTAAATGCCTTGAAAATTCGCAAAACGGACACAACCATCATCGTCGTCTGCCCTCACGCGTCAACCTACCTACCCGCGTTCGGGTCGCGCACTCAGCGATGAGCAACCTATTCCCCGCGCCAACCGCCATGCGCCATCGTAAATCACGCAGTCGGTTTGTCATTATCGCAACTATTACTTTTAATATTTATTTATTTGTCTTTATTTGTATGTATTTATTTGTATAAATATTTATTTGTCCAAATGATGTAGCGCAAAAGATATATTTTATCTACTTTAAATACCAGAAGCGATAAATGTGTCCATTTTCATTTAGGAATCAACTTATTACTACCAGACCAAATGTGCATTTGAAATAAATCATTAATTTTTATTGTAGTTATGGTTCACTATGTTGGCTTTAATGGCTTACACATTTTGACTATAACGGCTTTTAAGATAAACATTTCCATCAAACATTACAGATGTAAAACTTTAGCGATTTTGGCGGCGCACGCCAGTATAGCTCACAGATGGTAGATTTTTTCTACTACCTACTTGACACTTATCGTCATATTTTAGAGAATTCACACACTATATTTATTATTTGTAGCCTATGTGCTATTCTGAAGTTTATGTTAAATTACTGTAGTGTAATTCAAATCCGTTCAGTAGTTTTTGCGTGAAAGAGTAACAAACATCCATTCCTTTTATCCAACCATACATCCTTACAAACTTTCACATTTATAATATTAGTAGGATTAAGCAACGCTATGATCCGTTGCACTTTGCAAGACTTTCTTTGTATTTCTCGGAAGACAGTAAATCAGGTATGTAGTTTCTTCATCGTGCGTATAAAATACTGAAACAAAGTGCTTCGTGCGAGTCTTTATTATTTCATGTGTTAAACGTTGTCTCTTTCCCGAGGCTCTCTCGTAATATACATATAAATATATAAATCAGATATCAGATAAATGTCAAAGTATTCCAATACTTTAACGTTTTTTCGTAGATGCCCATGAATAAAAACTATAATTAATACTGAGCAAAATTGCAACAAAATGTCAAAAAATGTATAAAAGGAAAGTTCATGCTAACCGAAATTGGGTTAAAAAAACATTTTTTTATACTTACGCATCCCGTCAATAAACTCTTATTATGTAGTAGCGGTTTTTTTTTCTCCCGATTTCAGGGCTCGAACTCACGGTAATAATTATGAGTATTTCTTTTCATATGTATGTATTCCCTAACCCTGTATAAGCATGCTATTTCACTGATATGTCCACATATTGTGACAGTGTTACCTTTATTTAAAGAGCTTCACTGTATACTATGTTATGTGTAATGCCATTGGAACAATATACGAACATATTAGCAGCATCGCTCACCCTCGACAGAGCCACATAGAGCTTTCCGTTGCTGAAACAGTTTGTGGTGAGGTCTATGCCTGCGGTGCGCAACGTCTGACCTTATGTCTTGTTTATCGTCATCGCAAAGCATAGACTCACATACTCACCAGACACTGCACGCGTTTAAAGCGGAAAGGGAAATAAACTATGGATTGTGGTCATCCTTTAAGATAATAGTCTAAAAAGACATATAACATAAATCAAACAAAATAATTTAAGTTTCTCGCAGATTGCACGAAATAAAACTATCAATTTTTTTGAAATTTTGTCTGCGACATAAACGCCTTGTGATTGGTTGCAACTCTGGTGACGTCACATGCTAATAAACGAAAGATTCCTCTATTGAATATTGTTTGCGTTTTATGTTTTCGGAGTGGTAATAATCGATCTGTGAACTAATTCTGCAGTACTTTTTTTTAATAAACTATTTAATAAGTGGTTCGAAAAAAAAGGAACCAAATTTCGTGCGTGCCGATAACAGCAACCTACATAAGATAGACGCTTTTATGTTTGCACTTTTCTATCTATACAAATAAATAAAATTGGAGTGTGTTTGCAATATTAAAATAACCGATTTTTACTATATGCCTATGTATATATATACACGGTACATATACCAAAAATGTAGTTAAAAATGTTTTGGTCTGTCTGTTTGTTTCTTCCGGGTAATCTCTGGAACGGCTGGACGGATTTTGACGGAACTTTCACTGTCAGGTAGCTAATGATCCAGGAAGTAACTTGGGCTACTTTTTTTTAGACTAACTTTGTCCCGCGGCGTTACCTGTGGTACAACAATATCTGCGGGTAACACCGCGGCGTTCAGCTAGTACATAATAATAACACTGATAACTATGCTGCAGAACTGAAAAATGTTAAAGCAGCTATGTTGCACTTGCATAAGTACAACATAAAATTGTTTCTGTAATAACCTCTGGAAAAATTCATTCATTATTTTTGTAAAATCTAATTTACTTTATGTAGGTAGATATATCTCAATGCTTTTAGGTTACATTTTGAAATAGTACAAAGCGTGGTATTTAAAGATGTTATCTGACCCGACGGACTTCGTACCACCATATTTTTCTTTCGTTACCAGCTACCCATGGGTAGGGTGTAGTCACGGACAAAAAAACTTTTTCCTTTATTTTTTAATTTTTCTTGTACACAAACCTTGTCCTAAGAATAACTAACACATAAAACAAATATATAATTTTGTGTAGCCGATCGAAAGTTACGCGCATACATACATTTCGGCGTAACACCGCGAGACAAAGTTAGTCTAAATAAAGTGGCCTAAGTTACTCCCTGGATCATTAGCTACCTGCCAGTGAAAGTCCCGTCAAAATCGGTCCAGCTGTTCCAGAGAATACCCGGAACAAACAGACAAACATACAGACAGACAGACAAAAAATTTTTTAACTACATTTTTGGTATATGTACCGTGTATACACACATATGCATTTAGTAAAAAGCGGTTATTTTGATATTACAAACAGACACTCCAATTTTATTTATTTGTATAGATGTATAGATTTGTTCACTGTGGCACTACACACCATTTATTCGACATTTTAATTAATAAAATTGGGGAAAACTGATAAAATTAACTTAAACTGCGCTGTTTTGTTTTGTTGTGGCTAGAGTGTGACGTCACGCGTCTCATGTGACCAGCGCCATTACAGAAATATCGTTTTTTGAAATGGTTGTCAAACTTGAACTTTATCTTAAATTTAAGTTCATTTTATCAGTTTTCCCCAATTTTATTAATATTATACTATTATAATAGTTCATAATACAGTAGAAATTCTGCAAAATATCGGAATGTGCTAATTATGTAAAAAAGAATAATTTAAAACGATTTCCAATAATTAGTCAAATAGCCTATTATTGGGTAAAAGTGGTAGTAAAGTAACGAATTTAAAAATTTGATCCGGTAAAGTAGTCATTTCACCACCCGATGGATGAAGCAATATTCTGTACTTTGACCAGACATGCGACATAATATCTTATTGTTTAAAGCTGTGCCCGCGACTTCGTCCGCGTGGATCTCCTTTTACAATAATGTTTTTTTTGTAACTATAGACTATTAAACTACAATTTAATAGATAAATATGACGCTGCCTTTAAAATCTATTTAATTACATTTATTCAAAGTGGACGCTTCCGGTACGTATGCATAAAGATTTGTGGAACTACTGACCCAGGAAAAAGCGACGTAAAAATGCCCATGTGAAAAACATCTGAGACTAAGATCTACTCCAGCAACGCGGAAAGTCTGATGATGCGATTTATTTATTGTCATTGCATAAATTTACTTATTTGAAATTATACTTATTAATTTTACAACTATAAATATAAAGAAAAGAAGGAGAAAAAAACACTAAACAAACTAATTATATTATTAGGTATTAGACCTACTTTAAACTGATATCTAAAAACTACGTATCTATGTATTTTTTAAATCTAAAGCGCGCTTATTCCGAGAAGAGTCAATAAGAACCACGTTCGTTCGCATTAACAGTGACAATTCGAGTGGAGTCAGCGCGTGAGCGCTCCCGCCTTTTTCCCGCCGCTTCGCGTGTTAAACAAAAATCAACCGTAATGTCGTACTTATACTGGTGCGGCGAGATTTGGAAGTTTTATTTCATCTATATCTTGTGTGTTTATTAATTATAATTTTATAATTCTGTATTTTATTTTAAAAAGATATTAAAGTGTATAGTGATAAGGATATATCCATGTGAAATACAACATATTGAAGTATTTAATACACCTTAAAGAAATGCCTAACACTTAAACACGTTATTGTGGCTAATTTATAAAAGATAGAAATATACTATTTTGGACTTTTTTGTAGATCTTTTGAAGACCATCATTTTTGTAGTACATATTTTTGGTGTATGATCAACGTATGCGAGGATAAGAGCTCGAAAGCGAAAATTTACATCCGACTTGCTTCAAATTTATCGTTACTGCTCAGCTCCTATGCATCTTAGCGTTATGTTATATAGCCTATAACCTGCCCAAGAGTATGGACTACAATCGTACAAAGTTTGGTTAAAATCCCTTCAGTAGTTTTTGACCCATGCGTGCACATACAGACAGACAGACAGACAGACAGACAGACAGACAGACAGACAGACAAAAAACTTACTGATTACATTTTTGGCATCAGTATCGATAACCATTCATCCCCCAATATTAATTTTTAATATATATTCAATGTACAGAATTGACCTCTCTACAGTTTTATTATAAGTATAGATATATAGACTAGCCGACCCACGCAACCTCGTTTGCGTCTCCTATTGCCCGTAGCCTGATAATTTTCCCCCGTTTTTGTAACATTCTTCATTGTCGCTCCGCTCCTGTAGGTCTTAGCGTGATGACATATAGCCTATAGCCTTCCTCGGTAAATGGGCTATCTAACACTAAAAGATTTTTTCAAATCGGACCAGCGGTTCCTGAGATTAGTGTGTTCAAACAAACAAACAAACTCTTCAGCTTTATATATTAGTAGAGATACTAGCTGACCCACGCAACTTCGTTTGCGCCTTATATTGCCCGTAGCGTGAAAATTTCCCCCGTTTATGAAACATTCTTCATTGTTGCTCCGCTCCTATTAGTAGTAGCGTGATGATATATATCCTATAGCCTTCCTCGATAAATGGGCTATCTAACACTTAAAGAATTTTTCAAATCGGACCAGCGGTTCCTGAGATTAGCGTGTTCAAACAAACAAACAAACTCTTCAGCTTTATATATTATATACTAGCTGACCCACGTAACTTCGTTTGCGCCTTATATTGCCCGTAGCGTGAAAATTTCCCCCGTTTTTGAAACATTCTTTATTGTTGCTCCGCTTCTATTAGTAGTAGCGTGATGACATATACTCTATAGCCTTCCTTGATAAATGGACTATCCAACACCGAAAGAATTTTTCAAATCGGACCAGAGGTTCCTGAGATCAGCGTGTTCAAACAAACAAACAAACAAAACGAACGGGCCGGCTGACCGGGGCAGTACTACCCTCGTACAGAAAATCAACGTAAAATGCGTAAACGACAGCGATCGTGCTGTCGTGTTTCGTTGGTGAGTGCGAGACCGGAGGCCCAATGATGCAGGAACATCACCATCCTAACATGGTGTGGGTCACCATGCTGCATTGTTGCATTGTCTGCATTCGCAGTATGGTGACCACCACTCTTAGATTCTGCTTATACTTTCCATCAGGTAGAGTAGAGTCATTTTGGCAGGGCCAAACAAAAAAAAAACAAATAAATTTGTACATACATATTACATTACTGCTACAGAGTTTAACATTCTTAAGCCATGTCTCCTGCGACACCATTTTTATGGACTTCAAAAAAAGGAGGAGGTTTCTCAATTCGACCGTATTTATATATATTTTTTATTTTTTTTATTTGTGTTCGCGGATAACTTCGTCGTTTTTGAACCGATTTCGATGATTCTTTTTTTAATGGAAAGGAGATGTCCCTACGGTGACTATCTGACTAATATCTGATCATGGCATCCAAGAGAAATCGAGTCGAACCTTGCAGTCGGATTTATTTTTGTTAAAATTGTGTGTTTTCAAAGCCGGGTCTCCTGCGACACTGTTTTATGTTTTCTAACACCTAACATTTAACAAAATATGGGCGTGGCTTAACAGTTTTGTTAGCTGAAACCACGGAGCAAATACGCTGAAACAAGCAAAGATGTTATCCGAAGCGGACGGAAAACATCTCTGCATTCGCCTGCGGGGGGGGGGGGGGGGGGCAATTTCATTTCGTAGTTGTTTGCAACCATTGAGGTTGTGCATTTCGTATTACATGATTTTCATTTTCTGAGCAACGAAAAAAGATTTCAATGTTTTAGCAAAACATTGAAATCTTTTTTTACAGGTTTAGTTAATATGTTTTCTTAGTTTGTTTTCTCATTTTTGGGGGCAGGAGACACGCCGTAAGATTGTTAAAACGTTAGATAGTCAATTGTCGAGAGATTGTGATCTGTAACATACTGCTTACAATTTAACGTATAATATTTAGTTAGATTATAATCTATCGAAGTGAAACCGTCTAATTGTGATATGATTTGCGAGTGCGACGGATGGCATCTCGAGCGCTGATTAGTTGAACAGCATTATATGTCCCGCGCCGCCATATTTGTTTCTTAATTCGTTTGTTGAGCCCGAATGTAAAGTAATTTTGTGATTGTAAATTGATTTCATGTTCAAAATACTTCACAGCTTTAGAATTAGATACTACATAAAATTGTTGTGGCAGTAAAATTAATTTGTCATTAATCAAAGAATTTCTAACCTAACCTTACTCTATGCCCAGATAACGTCCTGCTGTGAAACAAACCTCAGGGTTTGTTTCTCAAGAACAAACCAATCAATGACAGGCGACCATTTGACGCGCAATCGGTTTTATTTTCTTTCAAACATTAAAATGTTTTTTTTTTTGAAAGACGGTCCCCATTTCATCTCATCCATATTTTATATATTTTTTAACATTAATTTTATCACGATGAAGACTTAAAGACTTGAAGACTTATGATTTGAACAGTAGCGGCGTTAGAGTAGGGCGCGGTTGCGCGATCGCCCAGGGCGCCGGATAAAAGAGGCGCCACAGGCGCCCCTTTGCATCCCATCGCTCATAGTTTGAGGTCTACTTACTTGTAAATTCCCTAAATAATGCGAAAAAATCTTTATGTTTGAATAGAACTACACTTGAATAGAACGCAATATTCAATTTGTTCGAACGGAGCGCGTCATGCTGTTCATTTTACCGGAATCCCCAATTATAGAGAAACACATTGTCTTTCTTTTTTTAACATTAAAGTTAAAAGAGTTAGCGTTATTTAGCGAAGCGGAACAAACTCAGCTTATTCATAAAATCGGCGCATGTACAAAACAATTATTCCAATTATTTTAAAACAAACAGCTGCGACCTTGGAATCAGATGGTCCATGCTAGGTTGGAATGCTATGCTGTTCGTGAATTTTGTTCCTACTACCGAGTGACACTAGTTTCAAAAAAGGAAGTTCTATGTTCCACTGAACGTATTTTTTGGAACGAAGTTCCTTATCACACGTTGCAAAAGGGGGCTAGACGGAGAAAAATAAGACCAAAAGTTGTAACGACACTTTTTGCTATAGTTGTAAGCCGTGAGGCGTGCACGTGTTTATCTGTCTATCTCTCTCTCTCTCTCTCTCTTTCATAGAAAGCAAGCCAGTTATTTTCGTTTCGTCTTTCTTTTTCGCATTGAACAGTGTGGTGTCATGTCAATATAGGGTGGAATATGTCATTATATCTGAAATACAAATAAATGTATGATGTAGAGGTAGTGGAGCCTCTATGTGACAAGTCAGATCAGATGATTGAAGACTGTGTTGAAGAGATTGCGGAAAGAAAGTTTCCAAATGAGAGGTGACAAGCTGTGATACAAATCCTGCTCAGGATGACTCCATTGGTTTAGCTCGAGAGGCATCACCGTTTCATACCGGCGGAAGCAGGTGATCACTGGAAAAGGAGGCTTCCGCAAGGAGCCAACGCCTGAGTGCCACCACTGCCATGGCCAGTGGACAGTGGACGTGGACATGGCGCTTCACACGCTGGCAGAATGTCCTGCTGGGGAGCCAAGACGTGATCTTGTGGCGGCCATCGGGGTTCGCTCGCTCGGTATTATGATACCGGCCATGTCGCAGAGCTTTCCCGGCTTCCAGTAGGTACCCGAGACGGCGTGCGGTTTTAGCCGGTTCGAGTCCGACATGCTACCAGCAAGGCGGTAGCCGTGGGATTTCCACAAAGGAAAAATATACAAGGAAAGGATGACTCCATTGATGATGTAAAACAAATACAATTTTCATCGATGGAAAATTGTAACCGATCACTTGGGATTATAAACTATAAAAAAGCTCAGTGACTACGTTGAGAAGCAACAATAAGCAGTGTTAAAGCAGTCCGTTATCAAATTACTGCCATCCATGATGCTTACATTACTTGGTTATTGAAACTCAGAAAACTGATATTCAAGTATCTCATGAGACTACTATTCTAGCCGAACAGCTAAAAGATTTCAGAGTTAAAATTTTTCAACTGTTTTTAGACACTATAAGAATTTCAGTCAATAAAAGGTTCGAACAGTTAAATGAGTACTCGGAATCTTGGTCTTTTTTACACAATATTAAACAGATTCAGGAAAAATCCAACCTTGTCAAACTCTGTGGTGATCTCCAATTAAAATTGACTGTAGATTCAATCATGTTGTATGTTATGTGTGCTGGTAATGTTAAAACCGGCACTGGATTTGAAGATTATAAACACTTGACATTGGCAGAAATAGCTGATTCGAGAGATCCGGCTGGTTGCCATTCCATCAAAGAAGAAGAAGAACATTATAATCTAACGAATTAAATATATTATTGTCCATCACTTTGTCTAGGTATTGTTTAAAATACCTAGGGATTGTACAGAATACCTACCGATACACTGGCAATGTGTAAAATAATAGATTCTGGTCTGTAGGTATTTATTAATTTAATGTAACTTATTACATAGGTATAAAATGACGAGCAAAGGAAACGTGTTCCGTTTACTTTAAAACAAATTTAATCAAAATCATCTATGTTTAGGTTTGGTTAGAAAACTTAGAACAGTGACCACTCCAGATTCCCTGTATTGTTGTTGAATCATTTGGATTAAATGAGTCATCTAGGTTTAGGTTAGGTTAGAACCACAGGAATATATCATGCTAGAATGGTGACGAAAGTACTTTGCCATATAAATTCTGCGTGGCCACAAACCACGAAGCCACTTCCATAAACGCACCCGATTGGTCAATGCGCGAGCGTCGACCAGTGAAGTGTCACACTTTCTTGTCTATTTATCGAAGTATGGAATCATTGGAAAACTGAAATGCAACTTAATATTTCACAATTAAGTATATCAATATGTATATTAAGTCGGCGCGAAAACACAAAATAATAAGATATTAAGGGGTTACATGAGTGAGTTATTTGATTATTACATTTCTAATTAGAATACTGATAGGTACTCTTAAAATAAATTGAAAGCTTGTTACTATCTAACAATGACTATATTAAAATATGGGATTGAATAACAATTGTCTGTGAGCAAAGTAATGTTTTATAATTGATGCATGACGACTAATCTGACCATCCGCTATTACATTTAAATAAAACTAATGTGCGGATAATTACAGTAATTCTACTCATTTAATTAAATATTTATCAAGTTATTAGAATATGGTGTAACGTATTTAATTGTTTTGTATAGTTTATACAAAACCAACGACATCCGGGATGTAGCATCCATTACTATTTCAAATCAATAAGATTTCATATCCATTGGTTTTGTATAGGCGGGAAAAATAGCAGTAAGAAATCTTCATTCGAGCATTGTACGAGGAAGGACAAGCTGCAAATAAGTTAAGTGGGTAGGGTATCTTAATTGTTATAACAGCAGTGTTTTACCTTTTTTTTATGTTTGGCCCTGCCAAAATGACTCTACTCTGCCTGATGAAAAGCATAAGCAGAATCCAAGAGTGGTGGTCACCAAACTGCGAATGCAGAAATGCAACAATGCAGCATGGTGACCCACACCATGGCGGGTTAGTGATGTTTCTGCATCTTTGGGCCTCCGGTCTCGCACTCACTAACGAAACACGACAGTATGATCGCCGTCATTTTACGTTGATTTTCTGTGCGAGGGTAGTACCGCCCCGGTCGAGCCGGCCCAACCGTGCTGAAATCAGCGTGGCTCTACTACCTTGAAAAAAAAACACACATATACATACATATTTTGAGAGTGGCATTCCTGACTTCCGCTATATTTTCCCTCTACCTTACCTATAATCAGTCCCTGTTTTCCAATTACAGCACTAGAGCGCATTATGCGGCATAATGCTTAACTTTGAATGATTCAACTACAGCAACGCTTCGCACAATCGAGCACTCTCAAAAGTAGTGTTTTTGCGTGATGCGTGCAATCGATACCAACTGTGACAAAAATTAACAAGTGTTTTTTCTTTAAGGTGGCATTGATCAAAATGTTTTATTTATATATTATCGTTAGTAATATTATTTATTGTTGAAAAAATTTTTAAAGCTTTCGTTTCGTTGCAGTTTTTTCGAAATAATCAAAGTTAATTCAAACTGTGTTAAAAAAATAAATATAAGTATGGATGAAGGTAGAACTCATTTAAAAAAATTACTCAAATCAAACAAATGTTAATGTAATTATCAAAATCCAAATTACTTAAAATAACCGTAAATAGTTTTCAACCAATTTTTATGTATACCACTTTGCTTACAAATTAATGAGGTTATTGCTAACTCTGAATATTTTTTTTTTTCAACACTGAACTTAGCGCACTCTGCTGGTGCATTTGAAAACTAATTCACGTTCCAATTAAGCTTCAGCATAATTCAGCATTGTGCGCCAATGAGTCGCACTATGCTTTGTAATTGGAAAACAGGGAGTGTTTCTATAAAGCTATCTCTTTCGCTCACAAGTTTTCTCCCACCAGGTGGCGTTGTCTAAGACAGCTTATGCTCGTTAGAGTATTACAATTCATTGAGTAGAAATTTTACCCCAAGATCAACTATAATAAGCGGCAAATTAGGTAAGTATTTAATCTGTGTTGCTATTGACATTGCTATTAAACACTTGACCGTTATTTGAAGCTCACTATTTCGAGACGTGTTCATGATCCAGCTTTGGCGCCAGGAGGAGGGGGAGGGGGGGGGGGGGCGTCACATAGTCGAGGTCAAGTCACAAGAAGTTGTAATTTAATTTTGATAGTAATAGATATAGTCTGATATAGGTAAAAAGTAAAAACTAAAACCCAACTACGACAAAAAACGACGCTGAAAAAGTATGTAACAACTTTTAAAAGCCGTAGTCACACGTTACGCAGAAATCACTCCCTAGATCGTCAGCTGCCAGTGAAAGCCCCGTCAAAGTCGGTCCAGCCATTCCAGAGATTACCCGGAACAAACAGACAGATACCCAAACATTTTTTAACTACATTTTTGGTATATGTACCGTGTAAACATGCATATGCATTTAGTAAAAAACGGTAATTTCAATATTATAAACAGACACTCCAGTTTTATTTATTTGTATAGATAGGTACCATAGAAATATCACAATTATCGAATAAATACGGACAAAGTCATGAGAAAATGCTAAGAATATATACATTTTTGAAATGTACAAGTTATGCCCTTTTGAATGATACTAAACACGACATATTTATCTCAAATTTATTTTTAATACAGTACTTTATGTCGGCTAGAGGGCGCCACATTGGATTCAGTGACACGTCATATAGCCTATAACGAAACCTCATTTGTCTAGTTCTAATGAGTAGTTAAGAAGCTATAAGGATACAGATGAACATACATACATACGTAGCCTGTCAAAATCATAAACCTCCTTTGGCTTTGCCGTTGTATGTATTTAATAATAATTGTAGTTACTATGAAAACCACGTGAAAAAACGTAATCTCCGGAACGGCTGGACGGATTTTGACGGGACTTTCACTGGCAGGTAGCTGATGATCCAGGGAGTAACTTAGGCTACTTTTTTTAGACTAACTTGATCCCGCGGCGTTACTCACAGTACAACACTGCGGGGTTCAGCTAGTACTTTATAAGTTTGTTTTGATAGTCTTTCTATTATAAGCAAATATTAAGACTACACCCACCCGACTTCAAAAAAGGTGGAAGTTTCTCAATTTGACGGTATATTTTTTTTCTTTCTTTTTTTTATGTGTAACTTCGTCGTTTAAGAACCGATTTTGATTGTTCTTTTTTTAATGGAAAGGAGATATCCCATCGGTGGTACCATGATAAGGACACTAAGATCTGATGATGGTATCCAAGAGAAATCGAGTCAAACCTTGAAGTCGGTTTTATTTTTGTAATTTTTTTTTAAGGTGTACAACACGGTAGAACATTATTTTGATGTATCTCAAACTAGTCTTCAGCCAGCGTTTGCATAAAAAAAATGTTTATAATTTAATTTTTAAAGTGATTTTATTATTATATACTTTTCATTACCAATTTATTTTCTTAAAGGTCATGTGATCCGTGGAAAATTAATTAATCCGTTAATTATCATCTCTATTGTCTTCAAAAAATATTTTTATTAAGTTTTAAACACAAAGAGTAATTATTATTTTTTCTGTGGGTCTGTAACTTTAATTTCTGTCGCTAACTAAAAGCTCAAATGTAATTTTGTCTAGGTAGGTACTCTTTGTAGACAAAGCAATGCTTGGGAATAACATGAGCTATACTAATGTAAATATAGAAGATATTATTGCTTTCATGGCCAAACTCGTCAAGTGCTTGTTTTTTCTACAACAAAAGGAAATCATAAAGAAAATAAAATAATTAAAAACATTGAGAGGTTGCTAAGACGATTTTGATTTATATAGGTAGCCTAGAAAGTTTGAAAATTAGTAATTTCATAGATTTTAATGAGCTTTTTGTGAATGTGCATATTGGAAAAATGCCTTTATACAGATATTTGGAGATCCCTTCTTTCCGACTCATTCTATGAACAATTTCTTTCAATTATGTCCCTACAACTTTTCGTAAAGTTATTAGTTTCGGCTTACGGGTTTTGAGTTATTTATTGGCAGCCCCGGGATAGTCGGAAGAGTTAACTGGTCACAACTGCCTCAAATTCAATTCGGTGGCACCACACTTGAGATCAGTACCTACTAGTGTAAAAAATTTTGGAACTACATAGATAGTACTTTATCTTGGGGTTCACATATAACGAAGGTCAGTCGTAAGATATGTTCATCTGCAGGGTCTTTGCGCTTGTACTTGTCCCAATTAAATGCCGATGTCAAATACGTATCTAAATCTGCACACTTAAGCACTACTTGATGAGATTAGTGACTACACAATCTCTGTATACGATTTGTATTTGATCTATGAAAATATGATCACCTCCTTGACTTCCTTCAAAAGCTCAAGTGGCTTACGATTTGCTCCCGCCGGAATTATGTATGCTACATTGCTACCCATGTGGGTCTGGCCGTATCTCATCGTCCAATATTTTTTTACTTTTTCAATTCAGTTCAAAACCCTCATGCCTACCCCATCCTCAAGTTTGACGATTGCTCGGAATTTTCTAAATTTAAATTCATTTGGAATTTTTTTTTTACCGACTACGGCTAAACGAAAACGAAAGGTAGGGAGGTAATAGTTTTGGCAGTTTATGCATGTTAAACCGTTGCGTCTAAACTACATCCTAAAGCGATTTTAATTAATGAAGCGTAAATAAATTTGAAATAATGGCTCAGGTCAGGTGACATTGACTACATATAATATATTATTATCAAAAGTTTTAACGTAGTCGGGTTATCGTTTTTAAACTTTTTCTTGTTTGTTGCAGATTTAAGAATCACATAACTTAATGCACTTACTTGCGGGAACTCCAACATTTGTTTATTGTTTTAGCTGGCTCGTAGTTAGGAACTTTATGTAGGTATAGGAAAAGAAATAAAACAAATTAGCTTGTAATTTAACAAATTATTAATGTAATTAGAAATTAACATTTTATACTATCATTTATCTAATCTTAAAGAAAATAGATATTATGATTATTTTATCCTAAATAGTTAATATTTTAGGCTGATTTAAATAATATACAGATTACGCAGGCGGTAAATTTATACATCTAACGGTTAATTTGAATAGCTGTTATGAAAGAATTCTACAACTGCGAACGATTCGCTACATTGTGCCATGGACTAACATATTATCACTGTCAGAAAGTGAGATATCTATTATCTATGGCGCAAATTGCGGAAAAGTTCCACAGTATAAACATTACGTGACAACACTGTTAAAATATTTCATCATTAAAATATTTGTATTTAGATAAATTGCCGGGTACCATCTGGTACACGAGTATTCTTAGAAACTAATACGATTGAGAGAAAAAGACATAGAGAAAATTTCGAAAACTCTTAACACTAAATGGTACACGAGTATAATTTCACAAGCCTGCCTCCAACATACCTACACATTACTCCTAAGGCCGGTACATTTTATTCGTCATACTTACAACAATACACTTTAAGTAATAAAGTTTTAAAATTCAACTATACGATATAGCTTCTCATAGACTATTGCATTACAGGTTGTAATCTCATTACAATAATCAATATAATAGTTATTATGCCTCCTTTACACGGTTCGTTTTCGAACTCTTAACTTTCTATTTAACTTTTTAATGAAAAAGCTTCTATAATATTCAAATTGGTACTCATGTAACAAGTCTACGGTCTAACAGGACTGGAAGCGTCAACTGCATATAAATTATTACTTATTAGATTATAAATGCAACTCGTGATATACCTACTTATTAAATAAATAGCAAGATGTAACATAAACCAAAAATTCAGGCACCTTTATCTTATCCTAAAATAAAAAAAAAACAGTGGAACATAGAACCTCCTCGTTTTTTGAAGCCGGTTAAAAAACGAAGCAGTACATATCCTGATTAGATTATGTTTCACGAAGGAGGTCTAAAAACTGAAGCTAGGAGATATTTTATTTTATTACAGCACTTGTTTTTATAGATCCACTAAAAATGATTTGTTTGTAGTTCACAATATATTTGTAATAAGCCTTTTGTAATAGAAGGCTATTAGGCTGATAATTTCACAACATTGCATATTAAGTTGCTTGAAGCTATTTCTAGACATACGACCATAAAGAATTAGGTATTCTTTCTTGGACTGTCGACGACAAAAGGATTTCCCAACTGCTTATTTCATGTTGTACATACAAATTAACACACCATTGTATGATAAAATACAATTTCATTAAATAATTCTAAGTAACTAAAAACACAATGAAACATTTCTAAATTACCACTATTTATATTGGTAATACGTAATGATTTATTTTGAACTCTCACCTTTTTTTAACACGAAGATGTTTAGATTATAATATTTAATTATTTGGAATCTTAACGCCTTCTAAATGAAATTTTAAAACGTTCTATCATTTATCACATCGCCATTCTATGGCGGGAAAAGTATTGAGCGTTAAAAGCTATCATCAGCAAGAGTGTTTTTTTTTTATCAAGAGTGTTTTTTTTTTATCAAGAGTATTTATTCAATGTTGCAGAAAATAACATGTTAAGAAAATAAAGACCCATTTAATAATAATTATTATAATTATATAAAAATAATTTACACTTTTAACTTAATAAAGTGCCCTAGACAAAGCTTGAAGAAAAACAATTTGCTAGTGCAGAGTTAACTAGTTTTTTTTTTAATTTTTAATACCAGGACATCAGTGTGATATGTAGCATGTTAAGGTCAATGTGTAATTATTTAAAAGCTAGAGAAAGATTTTTTGATCCAAGAGCAATATTTAAGTTATTATAAACTGTTACAAAGGTGCTTTGACCTACATTATTAGTGTACGTGTAAGTACGTGGTGTTGGTGGCTGTGACTTGTGTAAATCTCAGTGAACATAAATTTGGCACATTCCGAAATGATTTTTATTTGTGCAAATTGTATCGTACTTACATTAAGCAATAGATTTACAAATATTAATATTGAATTCCTTCATGTTGCTTATGTCTAAATGTGCACTTCTAATACATTTTGAAAAGTTGATCTACAGTTATTTTCATACATTGCTTTATGTATATGTAATTCTCACCGAGTTATGTTTACATTACATTAAGGCAAGAATAAAATGAATATGATTTAAATAAATACTAACAAATTTATGAAATAAGTACAGTTTGGAACAATATTTACCTAAAATACTAAATAACGAAGGAGCTGAATTATATTTTAAATTTGATGTATATAGCAATCGTGGACATTTTATACACAACTGCACTCATCTTTATTATTATTTAATAAATAATGTTTTATATCAAATAATTACCTTAGACAAACTGTTCGCACTTGGAAGAAATATCCAATTCGAACGAAAGAGGCCATTCTTTAGCTAGAACAATTGATTTATTTCCTTTTATAGAGAGAAAAAATAAAAAAATCGTTTGTATACACGACACTTGCAACATGAGGATATGCTTACTAGCGGTCGTACCTATTCATTTAACATGGTATTTCTTTTTTATTTGAAATAAATTTGTGTACAAAAATAGGCGATTTCGATAGATGTGCATGTAAATGATCCTTATTAGCTTGAGCGTCTTATTTATGAGTAGGTCAAAGTTTAATGTAGAGTTTGTTTTATGTAAATAAGCATATTTTCTAAAATGACATCTAAGCAACGGTTCAACGCTTTTTTAAAGTATGGCAGGCGTCATTCTTATAACAAAAGTGAGGTGCGAAGTGCTTAAGATTTGAGAAGTTTGTTGGCTCGCTGGTTTGCCACCGCTATGCGCGTTTCGTTGCTCTCACCCTATAACATAGATATCGTTATAACATTTTGTACATACAAGACGTTTTTATACAAAATCATAACGTTAAATAAAATAATATTAAGTATTGTTAACTTAAACTACTAAAGGATCAACGAATAGCCATTTGGGGTATAAAAAATAAAACGAGAAAACAAAATGGACTAAAAAACAAAATCGAGGTACACAAAAAGATTAAAAAAAATTCAGAAGACTCACAATCATACGAAACAAAAATAAAGAGGTTTTATTACACAATGGAAGAAAAAACCAAACAGCATTATTCTACATAAAAAACAACATTTTGAAAGAGTTGAAGAACACTTGATTACAAGAATCTTCACATGTAACAATACGTTAGACATAACATGGATATACCCACGTGTGTACATAATTCTCAAAAATCTATTTATGTTTAGACAACATGAGGAGAAACTGTTTCTGTTTTAAATCCCAACTATTAACTGTATTTATAATTTTTTCGTCGTGTTACATGTGAGTTAGGTACAATCTCTATAAGCCGCTTTAAATTCAGCGCCTTTGGCACCAAGTGCCACGTTTGATTACAAAATAATTTCAAACTGATATCAAAGCCAATCAGGCCTATCACAGAGTATTAACTTTTTTTGACACACGACATTAAAAGGAGACATGGTAACACATCTATGTAGGCTTGTGGTTCTTTTTTTGGGCCTGATTCTGCTAATCACTATTATGATGAAAAACGTTGTGTAAAATGAATTTTGAATAGCGTTACTGTTATTTTACTACTTTATTTTTTCTTTTTAATAATTATATTTATCACTTATGTTATGTAATTTTTTTAAGTGGAAATCTTTATCAACGATATCATACATTCTGTGTGAAACAGAGAGACAGGGTGAAATTTTGTAATGCCACCAGAACGAAAAGTACTCTTAATATTGTAGATAGAAAATTTTACTCAAAGAAAACATTCCTTTATTTTGAAAAGAAAGAAAACTGCATTCAAAGATTTCCGAAAATTCGCTTGCCTCACACGGGAATCGAAGCGACTAAATTTTTTAAAAATTACACCCTTTACTTATATTCGATTGTGGGTTTTTCTATCATCGATCGTGGGTTTTTCTCTCATTTGATTTTTTCATCCTTATAAATTGACCATAAATCATAAAATGAATTGATACGATGTCGTCTGCTATTATGTTGCCTACATCTCCTCTTGTTTAACGGTCATGTTTTTTCCAAAGATAATATTTATTTTTTGATACATATTTGGTTAAGGTAACCTGCGTTAGGCCTTTGTGCTATTTCGCTTTTAATGTACAAGCTGTGCTCAGTTTCATATTAGTGCATTTATTGAAAAATATACTCACGGTTTGCGGCGAAGTACTGTGTGTTTAGTTGTAGTGTGAGTGTTGGTCTCGTGGAGACGATCAGTTAGAAAATTATCATACGATTTTAAAGTGTTACATTTTTGTGATTTTTAAACTAATTTACTATGCATTTAAAGTTGATTTTAGAGTTTTCTTATTACCTAAAGTATATTGTATTTTCTATAATCCTTAATTTTGATTTGTTATAATATCATGCTTTAACTGATTTCATTTAATGTTTATATCAGGATTAAAGTTTGATAAACCTATAATATACGCTTTATTCTCTTAACATATATATTATTCACCTTAATAGATAACAGAACAAGGGCAAATAAAATAACTTAAAATCATCTTATAAATGAATTGATTTATTTTCTCATAAAATAAATTATAAAATAAAAATGTTCATAAATTATAATACTTTATCCGCTAAGTTAAAATAGCTACATTGTAATACTATGTTACATTTAGCTTGAATTCATACTATCTATTTTATAGAAGCAGATATGTTATTCCTAGATATGTAAAAGCTATTTTATAAAATTCTGATTATCAATTTCATATATAATATCTTTAAATACGTGCAGAAAAAGGCTACTAGTGGAATAACAAAATTTCATTATTTGTTTGAGCTTTTATTAGTTTTTGGCCTCCTACACACCATGCCGTCGAGTGCCTGTGATGCCAGCTTCGCCGAGCAAACAAATCGCCAGGTTTTACCAGGTACCAGTGGAAAAACCTGCCGATCAGGCTGCCGTCATAGTGTGTAGGAGACCTTACTTAACAAGGTAGAGACATAAATGCTTCTATAAAAAGTACATGAAATAAATTGTGAGATCTGTATTTTAGATCTGTGTTTTAGATACAGGTAAATATTCTCAAGACATGTGACTGGCTAAAGTCTATTGCTTAAATTCAAACTATTATCACATATCAACCCATTCCTATCGCTCCATTCAAATATAACACCTATTCATCCCTCCTTAGAACTGTATTTTGAAGCTTTCACAGACAGCACTTGTCTGTATACTTCTTATAATTGTAGACTCACCTAATATGCACCAAATTATTTAACTTTAACAAAAAAAGCAACAGAGAACGAATTTGTATTTGCAAGATAGGTCGTAATAGATAGAAAATTGAAATTTGATCCCAATAATACTATACAAATATAAATAATATACAAATTTATGTATGCAACAACACATATGTATACGGTTTTAAGTATGCTCCAAGCGATATTTCCTAGCAATAACAGTAACACTACACATTAACAAGTGGTAAATGTATTTTCTCAAAATAATAAATCTCATGATCAACTCCTCCATTTTTATTCGTATATTACTCATTAGCCATTTAATTTAGGTACACATGAAACGGTAGCTAAATATGATTAAATATTATTTTTTTTACTTGAAAATTTCATACTGCATAAAATGAACGTAGTAGATCAAAATACAAGTAATTTTTGTTCTATTTTTTGCATAAATTCAAAAGTAATAAAATAGTAATTTTATATATATAAATCACTTGCTGTTCGTTTGTCTCGCTAAAACTCAAGAATGGCTAGGCAGTTTTAGCTGATTTTGATATTGAAATGTTTATCGGATCGGTCGGTTTGAACGCCAAAAAATTTAAAATAACTTCCAAACCCAAATGTCGCGTGTACGAAGTAGCGGGCATAGCTAGTAAGTAATAAATATTTATTTTTAACTCTTAAGTACATAAATCTAAAAATTAAAATGGTAAGGTAAAATGAATTGGCTGCTGCCTTGGAAATAAGGTCTAAGATTGCTTATTTAAACATTTACGTTGTAATTTAATATTTATGAACAATTGGAATGTATTTATTTAGTACAATGAAATATATTGTTTCGTCATATTAATTTCTGAAGAACTGACTGTTCATTTTATACAGTATCATGTACTAATTAATATATTTAATACTAATGTTACAGTTGAATAAAAATATCTTGTGATAGAAGAGGAACAATAAGCAAAATATTTAGGTAATTTCATTAAAGTAAACTTTGGCCGGTTGCAGGTTCACCCATTTCTCATTAAGTTTAGAAACTAACGAGACAAATCATAACTATAGGCAATATTTCATTCACAAAAACTCCTATACAATTATTGGGTTCATTATTAAAATATTTATACTTATTTAGATTTGGCTTTAATTAAATAATAATCCCTTAATCCATAAACGTTATTTATCTTTGAACACCTGTTTTATTATTTTCAACTTTAAGGCTATTAATTTAAAGTTGAAAATAACACACAATCGTTGCATAAAGTTAATCGTTTATGAATATGGGGGTAAGTGTACTTTATAGTGTAACTGCAACCGGTATGCACGAGTATTAATTATAACTCGCGCTAACGACCACGAGACCGTGTATGTGTGTGTGTATCGTGTGGTTGTGTGTATCCGCTGCTGTTTACTTGAGGAGCTCGTGAGCACGCTGGTTCGCCAGAGTTATCCTCGTTTCGTTCGATTCGCCCTAAGATAGAACACGCGCTTTTTGTTTGTTGTTCAATTTACAGCGACTTTATAGCTTCAATTTATGTTAACGGCCAATTTTTTAAATGAAAAATACACAATTTCACCTTTTTATTATTGTAAAATGGCCTCAAGTCGCTGTCTTTTGAAACAGGTAATGTTCCGTTAGCATTCGACGTGAATGAGAGTGTTAGTTATGAGGGCTAGTTGGAGATATGTTAGTCAGTCGGATGGATGTGAAGGCTATTGATCATTCGATACACAATGGTCGTGTGGACGGATGTGTTTTGGAGTTTTCGGTAACTTGTCATGTCACTCGTAACACACTTAGAAAAAAATTACAACAACCAATTCTAACAACATACTCTACGTATGGAAGAGACATGCGTCGAGAAAAGAGGTCAGGAGTGATTTTATTGCCAGATAAGCCAGTGACCAGAGATTTGGATGCCAGTAAGCCAGAAGATAGTCATATAGAAGGATCTAGTCGCACTTCCACTGCTAACGTGACAGGCACAAACACATAGATGGTGAAAATGTTAATGAACAGTCCAACACAACAAAGTTTTTTGTAAAAATTTTGTTGTGCCTTACAACGTTAAATTTAACCCATATTTAATATCCCTGAATAATTTATTATTTATCGATTAATTCCTTTTTAAATTAATAAGTTTATTTGGATTAAGTTTAACACTGCATAGCTTTAATAACAAACACAACACCCATATTTAAAAAAAACTCATTGAACAATGTTTATTAGACAGTTGTATTTAATTTCTGAAACTCATCAATGTTGATAATAAGATAGAACACAATAGAAGACTTTTAATTAAATAACTCTAATGGAGTGTACGCGAATCCGTTTCTTTAAGAAGTAAAATTTCTACTACATACATACTGATTTCAAATGCAAATCCATTGTAATTTGAATGAGAAAAGTATTTTATTGCCTTTGACATCTGACATTTGACATCATTCACAGATGTCAATAGGCATGATGACTAATTTAGAAAAACTGGTTTATAGTGTTTGGATGTAGATGTATCTCCTATTGCCAAAAACAGTTATATTTCTACATAAAATAAAGTACTAATAGAATTTTAAATTTTAAGTTTAAAATTCACGCCAAAACGCTCGGTGGTGTCATAGCGTCTATTTGTGCAGAAGCGACGTCACCATTTATCAACCAGTGTCAATTATAGCTCTTATAGACAGTAAAGTGATTGTCGATTATATCCGAACAAAGTGACCTTTATACATAAGTGACGTAACTCGCTATGATTGGTGTTCAACTTAACATGGCGGATTGCTGTATTTTGTAGTGTTATTTTTTGTTAATTAGCTATTTATCTCGCTCTAAATATGAAAATAAATACGATTTTTATACTCTATGAACCTCATTTCATCAGATAAATACAATATTTTAGTGGTTCTTGGTGACTGTCATCATGCCTATTGTGGCTCTCTAGTTATTTAATATTAATTATTTTCCTACGTACAGTGCGTTACGTTGAACATAGAGCAACACGGTAGGGAGTAGCCATAAGCAGGCGTTCCCCTTTGTCAAAGTAAAAGCCCAAATGGGTCTACGCGTGTGTGTGAAGTTGATATATATTTATTTTAACTGTTATGTGTGAGTTCGTAGTGACAGGCAATTATTTTTTTATGTGAGTTTAAAATGTGTATGTGTGAAGATTCCTCCCGCAAAATATTACGTTTTGTAACGGAAAAATACACTATGGCTACTCCCTCCGGTCCGCTGAGCTGTGTTGCTCTATGACGCTGAATAATTTTCTCTATCTTGATCTACACCAGCTTTCCCTTTTTTTTATTCAAAAAGTATTATCTTATTTTATTTCTATATATGTGTATTCTAAGTTTAAATATGACATGAACCATTTTTTTTATGTTTTTGGCCACCGCTGTATTTGATATTCGAAGTTTAAGTTTTTATAAACAGCCTTATTTGTAATCCATCTTGTGATTTGAATAACGAATTTGCGCACACGCCTCATATTAAGGGAATACAACATTGACAAGTTAGTCAGTCGTACCTTGCGGTTGATGCGGTCGATCTGGCGATTTTGGTTCTCCAATTCGGAGCCCATGTCTAGCGCCATGTTGCGAAGATTACCGATCATAGTATTCACCTGTCCCATGTTTTCTTCCATTTCATCCTCGCGGGCGTCATTTGTTATCCTGGGCAAAATTTGTTAAAGGATTAACTTCATTCTTCGTGACATACATAGTACCCTGATGATAAGTGACAATCGTCTGACCATGAATACGTACAACTTACGTCAATTACCAGCAGATCTCCCGCCAGAACTCTTAAAATTGGCTTGGCCTTCTGTTTTCCGATATGTAATATTTGAAGGTGAAATATTAAATAGGCTGAGGCTTAAAAGTTTAACAACTGAACCCACTTTCGCATTTACCACCTACTACTACACTATCAGCAATGCTATAGCATTAGTTAGTCCATTTCTGATAGTGGAATGTACTTAGTGAGCAGGCATTCACTCTAGCAAATCTAAAACCTCTAAATAAACAATTTTTGAATATATTTAATGGGCGGCGGTAATCGCTCACCATCAGGCGATACGTCTGCTCGTTTGCCACCTATTTCATTGATTATATATATATACATATATGTACATATCTATTCTGAATTTCGGAAAGGGCTCCAACGATTTTCATGGAAGTATGAGAGGGTTTCTCGATAAATCTAAAATCTAAAAATAGTTAGAAGTCATTTTTAGAAAAATTACCACTAAAAATACCAAGGAAAGCACGGTCATCCAGGTTCTAATTAATTGATTTTTATAAAGAGTGAATTTATATAGGTATGATATGTCCAATTTTGTCCTTAGAATACTGCATCAGATCCACTTCTTAGTAATACTGTATAATATAATAGGTACCTATAGGTTAAAACGATTCTAAAGATATTTGATAACGTTGATTCTATTGCAGTGTTTATCAACTTATTATAATTTCAATGATAGTGCAATCAAAAGCCTCATACACAAAACAATATATTGCTGCCTTACCTTCCTATGTATCCAGCTTGTGGGCCTATACCGTTACGTTCGTCCATTACTCTTTGCGGTTGGTTGTTTACCACTTTACCGTCATCATTGCCCTTCCACGTACCATCGTCTTCCTTGAACGATGCACCCCTGAAAACCCAAAGCAATATCTTCAATTACAATCATAATTTAAGCCGAAATGTAGATCACCCAAAGCAGGTATTTAAGAAAACAAACATGGTTAATGATTTATTAAAAAAAATGTTAAAAACATTCGTTATTCAATGTAAGCACATTATATACTTCATATGTATGTATGTATAAATGATTTGGCTGTAATAATGGAGTACGCACTTGTTGCACGGCAGAACACAAATGCCGCAACATTTCTCCATGCCTGAAAGATTCTTCTCCGCTTCGCGCATATCAGCGTTGATCTGGTCCATCCCTTCCTCAATTCTGTCCAATTGCTCTGTTCACATACCACAACAATAGTTTTAGATCCGTTCTGGTCAGTAATTCTTTAAAAGTGTACAAGCTCCTATCTCTATTAATCGCGATATAATTTGAACTTTTTTTTTTCTTTGAATCTCGATTGTAAATTCTCAACGCTCTCGACAATAACCGGCACTAAGTGTAAGACATTTTATCTGGTAACAGTAGCCGAGTTTTATTCAACTATTTAAAGTCATGCAAGCTGACAGTAACCTACAGCAATTCTATAACAACGCTAATGTCGAAGCATCTAATATTAGTTACGGCAAGTTTCTTGTGGTGCTTGTGATGTCATGTCTTACACTTGATCCGGTTAAAACTAATAGAAAATCAATTATTTACCTTTGTATAAAAATGATGTATGTGCTGACACTAAGTGATTACATTACCGTATTCGTAGTGACTAACAAATACAAAAATTATCTAGTTATCATTTAGTCAAAGTCAAAAAAACTAAGTCATGCAATTAACAGCAATATTGAAAGAGACGTGCATAGCTGGATGCGTGAGAATAAACTAAACAAAATAGTTGATACTGTTTAACTCATTCAGATAATCTCAGCGTCCCGATCGCATTCAGACCATATCGAGTGGTGAGGGATCGCAGAGATGAAACGATGCATTTTATACTCTAGTTTTATTTATGAACATGACAAACAATTTTTACCTTCATTTTTATCCTTTATAAATAAACTGTTAGCAGATATTCAATCGATAATAATTTATTGTTATAAAGTCATTGCCATTCACCAACTTTCGTAAATTATCTGAACTGGCATTTCAGACAAAAGCTTACTAAATTATGGATGATGCAAAATAGTATGTTCTACTGGATGCTTACCGCCCTGTTCATCCAGCATGACCAGGGTTTTCATGCCGACCTCGTGACTCTACAACACAATAATGATGTCACTATAGCTCGCCAAACGAATGCGGTGAGGAGTCGGGTGCGGCGCGCGCGCTTGCTTGGCGCTAGGCACGTGTGGCACCGCGCGGGCGCGCTCTCAACTCAATACCAACACAACTCAAACTGATAACTAAACAGAAATAAACGATACAAGCCCATGACGAGATGGAGGACGGTTCCTGCGATATTTCATCGCGTGGCCACCGCGCCACCATCCACGTCATGAGTTAAAATAAATCAACTTAGCAAATGAGCGTATCCATTAAGCCATTCCTAAATGAAACGTGAAAATAGCAAAGTATTGATTTAGTTGAAGAAGAAAATGAACAAACTAATATGTAGTGTTGCGAGGAGCGAGCGGCGCTGGAGGCTGCGCCGCCGGCCTCGCTGATAGACACAGATCGCATCGAGCTAACAGTTACCTAGGTCTAACATTAACAGTACGCTGCCAGCCATGGAGATGAAGGCGTACACCATTTACTCTATACGTCCAACAGACACTCGGTAAACGCGCATTCATTTCAGTACCGCAGTATAAATACGAGAAGAGAACAGTAGATTTGGAAAGATAAATAAATATACCTATAAAAAGCGTATCGATCAAATATCAACGGAAGAACTAAACAGATTGCGCAGCTCATTCAAATTAAATCTTCAGCAAAAGGTAGAGTAACAGTCTTTTGCGACAATTAGCAACGAACGGCCATCGGGCTTTTCTATTTACACTATTTTGTCAAGGTCATCCCCATCGAAACATAGATACACACGCAACATCGATCTTAGATAAGTCGTTATTTAAGAGAAACGTCAAAGAAAAACAAAGAGATTAATTTTATTAACTGCACATTCAAACACAGACGTTCTCACGGTTCGACTACCCACGTGTCAGTTTAACTCTTACCGCCCTGGTGACTCAACATATGAAGCGCTTGCCCCCCGGCGTCCTCGCTCTATACATAAAATACAAATCAAAATAATATATCATAGGAGAGAGTTGGGGGTGTGTGGGTGGGTGGGTGCGGTGCGCCGGTAGGGTACGGCACGCACGAGACGCGCGCGCGTGCGGTGCGCGTGAGCAGCGGCGAGTGCGGCGAGCGTGGCGTGTCGCGAGAGCGTTCGCGCTACGGCGGAGGCGACGGGCGGCGTGCGTGCGGTCGTGCGGGCAAGAGCGCGGCCGCCGCGCCCGCACCGCGCCGTACCGCAACAGGCACGGAGCGTGCGCGCGCGGCGACCGAAGCAGCTCGCCGCTAACACACACTACTCGATCCACAACGACATGCATGCAGTGAAGCTTGCAAGTAAAACCAGATTCAGTTTCATCTGTGCTCAGTTTCATATGATTCATGATATTTTGTGTGATGTCAAGAGTCGTGCGTTGAGGAGAAGCGTTTCGAATTTACTTTGCTCGTTCATTTAGATTCGTTTATGTGAATTCAGTAAGGTTGTTAATTAAGAGTCGAGTACGAACATCTGAAATGCAGAATGTACAAGTATCGGTACGAACCGAATTTAGACGGTTTGTAATGTCGATTAGTTCGGCCTGCCTGACGTCGTAGAAAATATAGCTCGTTGTTAAGTTGTGCAAAGTGGTGTATAATATCTACATAACGAATAACTATACAAAGATGTGGGTTTTCCGTGATAATCTCCGTGTGTGAGTCAACAATGTAAATCGATTATTTTTCCCGAGGATGCCCGCACCTTTGCATTGGAATAGCGGTGATGTAATTTTAAATAGATAATCAATGCGATACCCCCTTAATCTCTTCTACATCGATGAGCCCATCTTCGGGTCGGCTGAAAACCCTACGATGCTCAACAAAGTTAGCGAAAAAGGATAAAATAGATAAAATTGTAAATAACGTAGTGTTGCAAATTTTGCAGATCACTCACCTCCCTGGTCGTCTAGAGCGACCAGAGTACGAATGCCGGCCTCCTTGCTCTACGCCGCAGAAACAAAAAGTCACAGAGCATGTTAGTTGTGAGGGGTACAGTAGAGTGAGTGGACAGTGGACGGTCGCTATTGCTTACTGCTGGCTGCAGCCAGCAAGTACCGTGTTTCGACTACATGTACGAGTACAGTCAATTGTAGTGTCGCTCACCAGGAACGGCACCTTCGTCCACAACATCACGACCATTAGATATAGGTACACACAAATAAATGTCGCTACATTGTGGTTAGAAGGTATCGTTTCTCGTGACCGTGTTGTTGAGTTATGCTGAGTCTGTACTGTGTTGTCGTAACATGTTGTATTTTAAGGCAGTTACTTTACACATTAAATTTTAAAACATATATGTTCACAAAAAAAACAATCTATTAAAAAACTATTATTAAAAGAATTAGATAACATAATCCTGAAAATAAAAATTTATTTTGTAGTATAAAATGGTACGATGTATTTTGTGTGAGAGTGGTTAAGGTGTAGCTCGATATATTTGTTGGAGTTCAGTGGCAGGTAAGGGGGTGTGTACACGCCCACATATTGACAGTAATGTGAATGTTCGAGAAGGCATGAAATCATACAACAAAATAGATGTACAGTCAACAACAGAGAGCAGCCACTACACAGAGACCTAATTTACAGATTTAACTAAAACAGGATAGAACGAACATCAACATACACTGATCACGGTACATAACATTTCATTGGCAAAGTTCGCTAGATCAGTTAGTGTTGGAATGTTTAATTATAGAAACATAAAGAAACAGAGAATAACAAATTCATCTATGAAGAATAGAAGTAACGTAACCGAGACTGAAAATGTAACAGTAAATAGAATGTGCGTTGAAAAGAGTGAGTCAGCCTCGGAGTCGGATTCGTTTAGGGTTAATCCGAGTGTCGGAAAGGGTCTCATTTAGAAAGCAAGCCCAAGCACAATGGATTGACTATTGTCAGACTCAAAAGCGCACGTATTTCGTTCAAATTACGTACTATAATGGGAATTCTAAATGTTAGAAAAGTAACTAAATATGGGACTCGGATTCTATTGACGTCAATGGTGGGCTTCATGCTTTGAAACCTAAAACAGCATTCGGGCCAGATAATAGGAGCTGACGGTTAAACACTCGATTTTGACTTAATGAATTAGCCTCGTCAAGAAAATATTGGATGAGGCAGCGTTTAGGTACACAATTTTGTTAATTAACTGTCAGCGCCAAAGGCCGGATCGCTCGGGATGTTAAATATAATCACATAAAATGTACAGTTCACTACCAACACAAAGGGCTATAGATGTCTAACATTTTCGGACACAGTAAGGCACGGATCATGCAACACCCATATATGTATGGTTATAATAAATAACACATAGTACTCATTACATATCATATAATATACTTGAATGTAGGATTAACATAAAATAAATAAGGATATATGACCGAAGAACTACAATAGATATACATACACACATTTAGAAATAAAGTAAACAAAATATAAAATAGCGACATCGAAACACAACAGCCAGGGTTAGCAGAGGCTGCGCCCTAGGGGGTACGGTGGTACGGGCGTCAGAGACCAAACCGAGCTTGGGGCTATCCAGGACACTTCCGCTATACCCCTCACTCCCTCGCATCGAGAACACCTCTCTCACAGATGGTTACAAATAATTCACATAATCGACAACAGAACTCAACACAGTTAAACTATGAGGGGAAACAAATGTTTAATTTCAACTGAAACGCGTCTACGGATATAAAAGACCGCACACTTTATATTGTCTAACTTCTATGCAATTTAGCAATAGACATTAAGGAGCTTCCAGATTTAGCCGCACGCTTGGAAAATTAAGAGGTCAATTTAATCATTAACATATTATTAGGATACATTTTACAAATTCCATAATAGTAAAGAACTTGATACAAAAAACTTATCCGAGATAGTTTTAGTTACTTTCAGATTTACAAGCATACAGTTAATATATTCATCTATACACGTAAAACCATTATAAAAGTTTTATATCAAATTCTTGGTTTCTAGAGCTTTTAGACAGATATTTAGAAGAAAGGTCAATAAGGTTGTTAATTTAATTTTTGGAGGCATTCTCGACATTATTGCTATCACTTATATGTAATTTTAATACTCTATTGTACAATGTTTTAGATTGAGCCACGGCAATTTAATTGGCTTGTATTACAAAATTATGGATTGCTCTCCAAATCATTTTAAATCTTTTCTTATATTAAAACGTATAAGTTTCAAGCGAACTCACCTCTTCGCATAGTTGCATCATACGCCGTGTGGACTCCAAAGACTGAAATATTATGATTAATATTATTATTATTAAGAAAATATTTTACTGTTAGCATCCAAAATCTATTAATTTTATAAAGTGATTGTAAATTTACAGCTTCTTCAATCACCATTAAGATATAACTTAGTGGTCTGTTTTTCAGCGATGATAGTAAAATATATCTATTTATTGTGTATATCTGTCTTCATTACATTGGATTTACGAAAAGTTTTCTTTCAAGGCTTGAGAGCGAGTGATTTTCACTTACAAGAAAAAAGATTTTCGTTTTTATTCACTTGCATCTATTTTTTGCCCATAATCATAAACAGCCTTTTACTAGTCCACTGCTGGACATAGGCCTCTTCTTAGAAAAGAGGTATATTACAGAAAAATAAATGAAACAGTATGATATACTTCTAGTTGATGCTGGCCACAGAGACAGGTCCCAAAGGAGACCAGCAAATTACTTAGATATTACTGTGGTCAAGTGTGTGCGCAAACACTGCTGCAATCTGTCATTTCACTCTTACAATCCGTTAGAACAGTTATCCGACACGACCGGGTAGAGATCAGGCGCATTACGTCGGTAATTTACGTGCTCTCCGAGCCAAGAGTTTACGACCCCGACTTTCAAACTCCTGGCTGATATTAAGTATTTATATTATCAGAAAAATCAATAACAATTTAAAAATTCCTTACTCGAGAATCGAACCCGAGAACCTTCGATCGGCATTCGCTAGATCCACGAGGCAGTTAACGCACGACCTCTTCATTGGTCTAGTGACCTATATTAGACAAACGAAACAGTATAACGCAGTGTTATATTTACCTCATCGGTAACTTGTCCAGCGCGTAGCTGGAGCTGTTCGAGTTCGCTGCTAGGAGCGCCATTCTCGGCGGGTGGAGCTGCTGAAGGCATCCTGGAACAACAGACATTTAATTTATATAAGTAGCAATAAGGATATTTTAGATAAAAAAGAAACTGCTCAGTAAATTTATAACACGTCTTCAATCTCCGACCTATGTAACACATTTTGAAGAATATTTATCTTGTTAAATTGTGTCAATGAAAGCTTTTTACTACGGAAAGCCAAGTGTACAAACTATCTCATTCTTAGTAACGTACAGGACAAAGAATCAGATTAAGTGTACAGTAAGTAAATACAAACACAAATATAAATTTATGTTCGCAGACTTGTTACAGCGTGGAAAAGCTCGGAATAGCCCTTTTTTAAATACAGGTAACGATGCCGAAAGACACAGAGAAACCTTGAGTTAATACCTCTGTCAGTTTGTATTGATTGCTAAAAATAATGTGTACCGATCACGACTCAATATAATGTCGATAAACACGCGCAGAGCCACTTTACTATCTATTTTTTTTTAAAGAAAAAGCGTTACTAATACTGGGGAAAAGACTAGCAGTGCAAATTGTAACACAAATACATGAAGTTAAACTATGGTGTTAAATCGAGAACCAATTAAACAGAAAACCTGATTACTAAAGTGCATTGATAATTATATTATGCATGTCTCAATGTTAAATTAAAAGTTTTTCTTTGCTACATTGTGAACCAAGGTTGGATGATATTATAAGGTTTACATTAGCACTACAAATAATCAGTTTTTTTAATAATATTGCGTTTCATTTTGGTAAAATACTTACTGAATTTTCTTTATTATTTTAATAGGTTTCAATCTTGCTGTAAAGTGCCTTAAAACTGGGGGTTCATACTCAAAATTCAAACCAGCCAATGTTAAAAATTTATCTTTTAAACGAATTAGCGCGTCCGCAATGTAATCCATGTGATCATTAGTATACACCCGACGAGCAATTGTTAAGCGTAAAAATTCCATACTGGAATGTTTCTGTTTTCTGGTTATTGGATCTCTTCCCAGCAATAATGAACCGATTTCAACACCACGCACACCAGATTCGAGATACAGTGCATTAGCCACAGCCTGAGCAGGGAATTGATGTCCAGGAATTTGTGGTACTAGCTTCGAGCAGTCAACGAAGACTGCATGTCCGCCAGTAGGATATTGGATCGAGATGCCGCCTTCCCTTAATCTAGCTCCCAAATATTCAACTTGACCAATTCGGTAATGAAGGTAATCCTCTTGAGTGCCCTCTTCAAGTCCCCTTACCATTGCAGCCATATCACGTCCAGCTAGCCCTCCGTAAGTCATAAATCCTTCCATCGGAACACAGCGTTGCACGGTACATTGGAATAATATTTCATTATTTTTAATACCTATCATGCCTCCGTTATTTAAAAGTGGATCTTTTTTCGCAGACATAGTTAAACCATCAGCGTATTTAAACATCTCTAGTATAATTTTCTTTATACTAGCTTTTTTATATATTGAGTCACGTTTCTTAATAAAGTATGCATTTTCACAAAAACGTGCCGAATCCATTACAACAAATATACTGTGTTTTTTGGCTATCTCGTACACATCTTTCAGGTTACTCATAGACACAGGTTGTCCGCCTGCACTGTTACAGGTGATGGTGGATATAATAGCGACAACGTTATCTGCACCATATTCTAATATTTTATCTTTTAATAACTCAATATCAAAATTACCTTTCCAATCATAATAGGTTTCAAAATCTAATGCTTTACTTGTAATAACGTTAATCGCTTTGCAACCGTTTAATTCTACATGAGCAGCTGTTGTATCAAAATGAAAGTTGGAAATAAACACTGGATTTTCGACCTTACACGCCTGTTGTTTGTATTTTAATAAAACTGGAAACAGAACATTTTCTGCTCCTCGTCCTTGGTGTGTAGGTATCACATAGTTGTAATCAAATAACTCTTTTACTTTCTTTTTTAAGTCATAAAAGTTCCTAGAGCCCGCATAAGCTTCATCTCCCCTGAACAGTGCAGCCCATTGATGGTCACTCATAGCATTAGTACCGGAATCTGATAGTAAGTCAATGTATACAGCACTACTTGGTAATAAGAATAGATTGTAACCAGCTTTTTTTAATGCTGCTTCACGTTCTTTTCTTGTTGGAATACTGATGTTCTCAACCATTTTAATACGAAAAGGCTCTACAATTCTTTTTGCCATGATTCTATTATTGAATTTTAAAAGATACGTTCGATTTTTTCGATTAGTTTTCGTGCAATAAATACTTCAACTTTAATCACTGTTTCTTTTTAGATAAACAGAGTAAAGTATACTTATACACTTGAACCGTGTGCACTGGCTATGTTTAAAACTAATTTAACTTTACTGATAGACAGCGCGTGTGATCAGGACTGTGTCGCGGCAAACACTATTATAATATTCACAAATTCAAAAGTTTTTAATACGGATAGTCTAATTTATAGATGCTGGTGTCGACAGACTTGTATTTAACATCGTCATAGCATTGCAAATATACACATATTTCAAAATGTGCAAAAGCTGTTATCAGTCAATAACATTGTCTATCCGGAAAGTTTTGGTGATGCTCGAAGTAAAAATGATACTAGTGTAGCCGACTCTGGTGAACAATAAAGGCTTCAAAATAGTAGGACTTAGGGCATACTTAAATGTAACAGAAACACATTCATGTCATGAATAATCTACACAATTAAATGAAATTGAAGTGTCTGTTTGTAATTTCAAATTAACAGCGTTTTACTAAATGCAAACGAAAGTATATACGATACCCTCATAAAAAATCTATTTTTGTCTTAGTCTGTTAAGAATACTTTTTAGAAACTCTTAAAAGATCACTCACTATAATATCTATGTTCTTTATGAATATGTATATGTATAATATGTATGTATAATTGCATATGTGCATATATGTGTTAGTGTATATTTAAGTATATTGGTAATATTAGTTTTATACGTGATTTGTAAATGTGCACCACAAACTACATATTACTTTAAAGTATTGTCCATCTAAAGGTTGCCTGGAAGAAATCGCAGTCTGCGATAAGGTCGTTCATTGTACCACTGCTTTTATTCGTGTAAATTCGACATTGTATTTTTAAAACTATGGTGTGCAATAAAGGGTACCTATATATCTATCGGTTTGTTTCCTGGAACGGCTGGACCTATTTTGACGGGACTTTCACTGATAGGTAGCTGTTGATATAAGGAGTAACTATGGCTACTTTTTACCCTTTTACGGGTCTTTTTTTAAACAAGGAGGGTAATGTTTTTCGAATGTATGTGTTTCTTTGGCACGTCCTAGGGCCTAAGCGGCTTATCGTATTTTTATGTGAGTGGTGTCAATGGATTCATCTTAGTCGTGACCAGTCGTGACACTGACACTAGATACATCAAAATTAAAAATAAATATAAAAGACCTAAATTTAATAAAGATGGCAGATGTTGACGCAGTCGGATTTTTTTAAATATTTGTTACTTGTATTAGACTAGCTTCGCCCCGCAGGGAACCCCGCGGGGCTCTTCCTTTGTTAATATAAATGGAAAAACAAGTTTGTACAACGCTGCTAAAGAGTTTAACATTTAAGACTATTTACACATTTACATACTACGAGCTAAACCCCGCGGCGTTCCCCGCGGTTATTGTCGTAACGTGGGTGAAAGGGGCGAAGCTAGTCTTATGAAGTAGCCTTAGTTACTCCTTATATCATCAGCTACCTATCAGTGAAGGTCCTGTCAAAATCGGTCCAGCAAGAGATTAGCTGGAACAAATAGACAGACAAAAATTGAAAAAAAAAATGTTATTTTGATATATGTGATGATGATGTTCTCTTAGCCGATTACAGCCAGTCTCAACGGAGACCAGCCAACTACGCAGGAGACATTATAGTGCACAAGTGTGTGCGCAAACGCAGGTCCACTCTCTGTTCCCTCACTCTCATAATCCGATGAGACGGTAAACCGACACGACCGGGGAGAGATCAGGCGCAGGACCGAGAGCTTTACGTACTCTCCGAGGCACGGGATTCAGACCCCAACTTCCAAACTCAGAGCTGTTATTTACTAGTTAGTATAATATATAAAGCTGAAGAGTTTGTTTGTTTGTTTGAACACGCTAATCTCAGGAACCGCTGGTCCGATTTAAAAATTGTTTTCAGTGTTAGATCGCCCATTTATCGAGGAAGGCTATAGGCTATATATCATCACGCTAAGACTTACAGGAGCGGTGTAACAATGAAGAATGTTACAAAAACGGGGGAAAATGATCACGCTACGGGCAATAGTAGACGCAAACGAGGTTGCGTGGGTCGGCTAGTTCTTGTATATTTCTATACATATAAATAAAATAAAAGTTTGTAATATTAAAATAACCGCTTTTTACAAAATACATATGTATGTATTCACGGTACATATACCAAAAATATAGTTAAAAAATGTTTTGTCTGTCTGTTTGTTCCGGGTAATCTCTGGAACAGCTGGACCGATTTTAACTTTCACTGGCAGGTAGCTGATGATCTTTCTTGTTTTAGACTAACTTTGTCCCGTGGCGTTACTTGCGGCACAACATTAAACGCGGGTGACATCGCGGGGTTCAGCTAGTCTTCCAATATTATCTATTCTTATATATTGTGAGAAAGATTTAATATTTTTAAATGTTTTATTGAATTTCCCTATTACCCCCCAGGTATCGTTAGATAAAAGGAGGAAGGACATAGTAGGTATGCGCCAGACTTCAAACTAATCATAGATTGTTTATTTTTAGGACATTTCTTGTACAAAAAAAAATTAAAAGGTACTTAACATTTACAGCATGATTATAAAATAAAAAACAGTAAAAACTAAAACCCAACTACGAAAAAAGACGACGCTTTTAACGACACCCCATTTGACCAGTTCTAATGAGTAGTTAAGGTTATGAGGGAACAAGTGACTATACATATATACATAGCCTGTCAAAATCATAACCCTCCTTTGGCTTTGCCGTCGGCCAAGTGCGTGTTGGACTCGCACATGAAGGACGCAGTAGCGAAGTAGCAGTGAGTAACATAATATAACAGTTCTTGTAGTTCGTTGTAACTTTGATCGATAAATTGCGGTTTACGATTTATGACGTATTAAAAAAAACTACTTACTAGATTTTGTTCAAACCAATTTTCGGTGGAAGTTTGCATGGTAATGTAAATCATATATTTTTTTAGTTTTATCTCTTATTTTAGAAGTACCAGGGACACACACACATTATACCACTTTGGAAGTGTCTCACGCGCAAACTATTAAGTTTAGAAAAAAATGATTTTTAAAGACCTGTCCATAGATAATCAAAATGTACATGTTTGATGAAAAAAAAATTTTTGAGTTTCAATTCTTAGTATGGGGACCCCAAATTTTATTGTTTTTTTTTTGTATAATTGTGTCAAAATCTTAATGCGATTCACGAATACAGCTACTTACCAAGTTTCAACAGTATAGTTCTTATAGTTTCGAAAAAAAAAGTGGCTATGACATATGAAATGAAATGAAATGAAATGAAATGAAATGAAATCATTTATTCTGCAATTAGGTTATACAAAACACTTTTGCAAGTTAAACTTTTTTGAGCAGATGAGTTCGGCCTTTCCTAACTGGACTAGCCCTGAGAAGAAAGGACGAAACAAACTCAGGGATCAACGTCTCTTTTAAAATTCAGACAATTTTCATAAAACAAAAGACATTATATCAATAAAAAAAAGCGATAATTACAATTTGTATCAATTATAATAATCTGTAAAGATAATTTAAAAAAAATGTCAACTATAACAATAGTAGATCAATTTATTTCAAAGTATAAATTATCGTCACGTCAAAATAATTTTAAACATTCAAGGTAAACAGCATGTGCAGAGTGGGCAGCTCAATCCCAGGCGGTTTTATCATGTAGATATTCTGCTATGGTATAATACCCCTTTGCGGATAGCTTCGATTTAATGGTATTCTTAAATTTTTTTAATGGCAAATTCCTAATAGTAATAGGGAGCTTGTTGTAAAAGCGTATACATTGTCCCATGAACGAGTTGCCTATTCTGTGGAGACGAGTGACGTGAACACTAATATTATGTTTGTTTCTAGTATTTATCGAATGAACGTCACTGATTTTAAGAAACTTTGATATATTTTTTTGAACATAAATTAAATTTTCGTATATATATTGTGAAGATACAGTCAGAATATTTATCTCTTTAAATTTGGAACGGAGAGAAGCTCGAGGGCCTAATTGATAAATGGCTCGTACAGCGCGTTTTTGTAGAAGAAATATGGCATTAATATCTGCACAGTTACCCCAGAGTAGGATACCGTAACTCATTATGCTATGAAAGTAACTGAAGTAAACTATTCTAGCTGTATCAACATCAGTTAAATGTCGAATTCTTTTCACAGCAAAAGCCGCTGAGCTTAGCCTACTAGATAGTTTTTCTATTTGGGGACCCCATTGTAACTTAGCGTCAATAGTTATACCTAAAAATACAGTAGATTCCACAGGATCCAACTCTAGTCCATTCAATCGAACATCGGTTTTAACATGCCTAACATTTGGTGTAGAGAATTTAATGAATTTAGTTTTCTTCTCATTAAGGAGAAGATTATTTGTATTAAACCAATGTACCACTTTCGAGAGTGCACTGTTGACTTCATTAAAACTGTCAAGTTGGCGCCTAACTTTAAAAATTAAAGATGTGTCATCCGCAAATAATACAATCTCATGATTGTCACTTACATAATAAGCTAGATCATTTATATATATGAGAAACAGAAATGGCCCTAGAATAGAACCCTGTGGGACGCCCATTGTTACAGGTGATCCCGAAGATGTTTTGCCATTAATGTCAACCTTTTGAACTCTTTGATTCAAATACGACGTTAAAATATTTAGAGCATTATTCCTTATTCCGTAGTGTTGTAACTTCCTGATGAGTGTAGGATGATGGACACAATCGAAGGCCTTAGACAAGTCACAGAATATACCAAACGCATCCTGTGACTCCTCCCAGGCGCCATATATGTGTTTAAGCAATTCCACGCCCGCGTCCGTAGTTGAACGACCTTTAGTAAAACCAAATTGCTTTTGATGAAGCAAGTTGTGCTTAATAAAATGTTGTAGCATTTGGTTTAAAAGCAATTTTTCGAAAATTTTACTCAATGTTGGAAGTATTGAGATAGGTCGGAAATTTGATGGATCTGAACTGCTACCAGATTTGAACAATGGAATCACTTTACTTTGTTTCATCAGATCAGGAAACACACCACATGCAATACAAGAATTGAAAATAGTTGCTAAATATGGGGATATCATATCAATTATTGCAGATATAGTATGTACTGAATGGCCCCATAAATCAGTTGTTTTCTTTACATTTATACTTTTAAAAGCCTTGATAACGTCATTTACACTAACAACTGAAAATTCAAAACCTCCATCACACCGGTTTACACTATTTTCTAATAAGAAACAAGCAGAGGCAGAGGATGACGAGAGAGTCTTGGTTGTTCGAATTGGAATGTTGGTAAAAAAATTTTCAAACTCAGTCGCAACCTCCACATCCGCTCTTATATCTACATTATTAATTTTTAAATAGAAGTTACGATTTCGTACAATGGACCTTCCGGTTTCAGCGTTTATAATATCCCATGTAGTTTTTATTTTATTACCAGATGATTTTATTTTATTTTTTAAATATAAAGATTTGGCAACATAACAGGCGCGTTTAAACGTCTTTGAATAATTTCTGACATACTCTTTAAAATCTAAGTTATGATTATATGTTTTTTCATAATACAACTCATATAGCCGTTGTCGACTTTTATAGATACCTACAGTGGCCCAGTCACTGAATACTACACGATCACTAATCGTTAGTGTTTTTGATGTAAAAATTAATTGAAATTCATTATTAATCATTTTAAATAACAAAGTAAAAGCTTGATTAGGGTCACCATCATAGGGCAATCTTAACAAGTTATCTGCCATATTATTTCTGAACAGGCTCATGCGGCTCTCCGTAATCGGAACGTAACTAATACTCTTCCTTTGAACCTCTAGTTTTGTTCGCGTAAAGGTAACGAACTGTCCGCAATGATCTGAATCTAGCTCACTTACAAGACACTTATTAATTGGTTTGATATTTGTAAAAATATTATCAATACAAGTGGCACTATTGGCTGTAATACGTGTGGGTTCAAAGAAAAGGTTACATAGATTATATGATTTCAATAAAGTTAGAAACCTTACAGTTATATTCGACTTTACTAGAATATTTATATTAAAGTCACCACAGACAAAAACCGTCTTATTACATTGTGTAGCCCTAAATAATGCATCTTCAAGGATTTTATCAAATACATCATACAAACTACATGGGGGCCTGTATACACTCATTACAATGAACCGCTCAAATTCTACACAAGCTATTTCTATAATTCGCTCAACAGACAGACTGACAATATCTGATCGTTCATTTACTTTAATACTCTTTCTAGTGATTATTAATGAGCCACCACGTATCATATTGGTTCTGTTGAACGAGCTAGTAACCTGGTGATTATTGAAATTAAACAAGAGTTGATGACTACTAAGCCAATGTTCAGTTAAACATAAAATATCAATATTATTACAGTCTAGATATAGCTCTAATTCTAATTCTTTACTCATCAATCCCTGAATGTTCTGATGTACCAGGTTCAAACAATTTTTGTTTCTGTTCATACAGTTTTTATTAGAAGTTTTTGAGGATACAGTGTTGCTAGAGGTACACTCTATTGTCGTAATCTTTGGTTTAAATGACTAGAAATAGATTGAGGGTTATGTACACTATAACTACTATCGTTCTGCTCAATAGAAGCAGATGTTGAAGTCAGGACTATATTACAACTATTACTACTAGTATTATTCTGCTCAATAGGAGCAGATGTCAAAGGCAAAAATACACTACTACAACTAGTATTGTTCTGCTCAATAGAAGCAGAAGTCACAGCCAAAGACTTGGCTAATTTAAAAATAAAATAGGATAGCGAAGAAGCTATTTGTCGTCTAAAATATCCAGAAAGATAATAATTATCTTTTGTCGTAAAATAATTACTGTTAATAACAGCATTAGTGTCAATAAATTCAAATTTATCATTATAATATGTCATTGTTTGTAATTTAATATTGTATTTAAATCTAATGTTATTTTCCATCTGTGGCAAGCCCTTACAGTAAGGAAATGCAAATAAAATTATTTTTTTAACATTTAAATAAGAAAGATTTTCAAAGAAAAATTTAAATTTGTTTATGTTTGCATTTCCTCTTCTCCCAATAACAATAATTAAGGTAGTATTTGTATTATAACAATTTTTGTTCTCTATTACTTTAGATAATATTTGAGAGTAGTTTGCATTAGGACTACAGTAGTTTGTCACTGGTTGCCCCAAAGTTTCACACAAAATATGGCCCATGTTTTTACCAATTTCATCGCTAAACATTACTATATTATTATTGCTATAGTGTAATTGATGTTGAATATTTTTATTGCTATTTTGTATACTAATTATATTATTGTTGTTTGTTGGCAATATACTAGCATGACATGTTACAGGCAAACTGTCCAAAGAAGTAGTGGTTTCATTGTGGTTATCAGAAAACAATGAATCATTCCTACAATTGCATGAATTAACTAATTTACCTATAGCCATAACTTGTTCCCTACTTTGTTTTTGAGAAATCTCATATTTACTACTGATAGCTCTCAGTTGCTCTTCAAGTTTATGTATTTCTGTTTGAAGAGCTCGTGTGTCATCAAAATATTGTGAAGACATATTATCTACCTCTATGGAGTACATATTAACCTGATCTATTAATTGCATCCTCTGCCTATTTAATGCTACACTATCTATAAAGAACTTATGTTTATAAATTAGCTTTTTTGTTTTTGTAATAAATTTTTTAACACGAATGTACTTTTTTAATTTGTTCTTACTACATTTGATGACTTTTTGAGATCTATTAACTCTGAAGGAGTCATTGTCATTTGTAAGATCTATAATTATAGCTGGATTATGGTTTTTAGCTACCAATGGTGAATTGGGAATGACCAGCTCCTCGTATAGACTCTGGTTTGATGCAGCTACTATTCTGTCCTTGAGGTCTTCAAATGATGTAATGGTACAGTGTGCTTCATATAGCTGGCGTTCTAAAAGCCTGATGCGTTTCAGAGATTGCTCGTACTCATCCCTGCATGTGTCAAATGAGTCAACGAGGAGCTGTAGTCTGTCCCGAGCATTGGTGACATCAACACATTGTGAATGCAGTGAAGACAGCTTAAGTCTAAGGCTATCATTTTCATGTAAAGTATCCAACAGTGTTAGTTCACTGTCACTCCTCTCTTTCATCAGCTGATCACATCTCTCCTTAGTAACTTTTAATTCTTTTAATGTCATTTGGAGTTTAGCCTCCTCCTGACGTGCCAATGCTTTGCGAGTTTGAATCATTTTGTAATATGTTATAAATGAATTTGATAATAATTTATTATTTCAAAACCAAAAGAGGTGTCATCAACTAATGGAAGGTAGTTTTAAACAGTATAACGTTTTATGACTGTTGATATTTCTGTAAAACTATACTTGAACTGTAACTGAATAAAGACTGGACGGACAGACAGACAGACAGACAGACGGACAGACTGACAGACATGACGAATCTATAAGGGTTTCGTTTTTTGCCTTTGGCACGGAACCCTAAAAATGTATAACCAACTGCTTTGCAAGAATATTTAGCTAAATTTAACGAAGCAGAAACAGAAAATATTTTAGAAACAATGAAATAATCTTCGAATTTAGTTTTATTAGAATTAAGTTTTTTGCCGTTTTTATAGATTCTGGTATGGAAAACTTCGTAAGCGAGTTCCACTTCGACGGCACATGGTCGGTTTTTTAATTTTACATTCCATTTATAATAGGTCTTTACCTATGAAATTGCCGTTTTGTATGCAATAAGTGAAAGTACTTATTTTTTCAAACTTTTTTATTTCTGTTATTCGAAGTAATCACCCATGCAATCGACGCATCTTTGCCAACGCATTGGCAGTTTATTGATGCCCTTCTTGTAAAAATCAGCTGGACGGGAGGCAACAAACTCTTCAAAGGCATTTTGTACTGCCTCTCGGGAATTGAATTTTTTACCCACTTTAGATTAATTTTTTTTCAAGATTTTCTTTTCACTTTATTGGCATTACTAATATTCTTTATTGCCATTAAGTGTTATTTATAATAATAAATAATTTAAATATAAAATAAAATATTAGTCAATCTATACTAATATATAAAGCTGAAGAGTTTGTTTGTTTGTTTGAACACGCTAATCTCAGGAACCGCTGGTCCGATTTGAAAAATTCTTTCTGTGTTGGATAGTCAATTTATCGAGGAAGGCTATAGGGTATATATCATCACGCTACTACTAATAGGAGCGGAGCAACAATGAAGAATGTTTCAAAAACGGGGGAAATTTTCACGCTACGGGCAATATAAGGCGCAAACGAGGTTGCGTGGGTCAGGTAGTAAGAGAATAAAAGTGTCAGTGATTGTAGAAAGAGAATCGACGGGTAACACAAGCAACTTAGCCAACGGAGTAGAATAAACATAAGGTGACCATCAGAATAGATGGTAAGTGACCCCTCTGCTAGTTTGCCTCATTACAAAAAAAAAACACACAAATAAACGTACTTACATTTGCGGTAAGCAGTTAAGTGGTTAATATTGATTAATTAATTAATGTGTTTAGAAAAAAGACTTAGGTCTAGACCTTTTTGGATTATAAGGTCAGCTGCCTAGCTACTGACTTGTTTATTTTTATGATTAACCCTACCCGGATGCTTTGTTTTAGGAATTTGACAGTTACATATAAATTCTCACATAAGACGCAAATGGTTTATTTAAAATAGTGAAAATTAAATTATCAGTATCACATATAGCACTATCCCGATATTACCTGACTATTATGCAATGATTTAGAATTTATAAAACGAATAAACACTTTACAGTTAATCAATAAAGTAACAATTATTTACATCGCACCATATTTTTTCTAAAATGCATATTAATTTAGTTGTAAGTTGATTTAAGGGTAAGAAAAATATTGTTTCCTTCATCGCATCTATACAAATAATTAAAATTGAAGTGTCTGTTTGTTGTAATATGTAGGTATGGTAATTACAAGTTTTTTTTTTATTTTTGTCTGTCTGTTTGTTCCGGCTAATTCTTGGAACGGCTGGGCCGATTTTGACTGGACTTTCACTGGCTGATGGTATAAGGAGTAACTAAGGCTACTTTTTTTAGCTTCTTAGGCATTACCTGCAGTTGCAGTTGTACCACGGCTAACACCGCGGAGCTCAGCTACTTTATTAATACGTAACTTGGAGGTTAAAGAATGATCTCAAATGTACTAACTTATATTGAATTACATACAACACTATTGTAAAAGTTCACTTCATAGTATGTTTATCGTTAATTTAAAAGGGCAAGAATTTCGGTTGCTTGTCAATTATACTAAGTTCTAGAGAGATACAAATACAAGTCGTGTGGTGTAGTGGTACACCAGATAGGAACGGTGAACATCATCAAAAAAAAAAAAGGTATAAAGACAATAACTATTTAGGTGTACATTTTTTATTATGGTTTTTATCTTAAAAATAAAACTAAACTAGCCAACATACGCTACCATTGCGAAACCGAGGCAGTCAATCTTAAAAAATATTAAACTTAAGTTACTTCTTATATGATCAGCAACCTATCAGTGAAAGTCCGATTAAAATCGGTATAGCGGTTCCAGAAATTAGCCGGAACAAACAGACAAACAAAAATTATAAAAATGTTATTTTGATATATACATTATAGGTACATATGCATTTATTAAAAAGCGGTTATTTTAATATTACAAACAGACACTCCAATTTTATTTATTCTCATAGTTGTATAGATTTGGAATTCACGTGAAACGACCTTCTTTCCATTTAGGTTTCAAATCTGTATGTAAATTACGAGTGCATTTCCTTGTTAAATAAAAAGCAGTAATTACGGTCACTGGATCACAGTCCTTTTAATTACTATTATGATCTTAATGTTATTGTAGGACAATTTATTCAAATTATATATATTAGTTCAAATTATGAAGGTGATGAAATATTACTTCCTATAGTACTACAGTAGGTACAGTACTAAAGTATGTTAGTTCTAATAAGCTTTGATTTTTCACAAACAAATAGGTATATATGTGGATACATAATCTATACAAATAATTAAAATTGGAGTGTCTGTTTGTAATATTAAAATAATCGCTTTTTACTAAATGCATATGTATGTATACACGGTACATATACCAAAAATGTAGTAAAACATTTTTTGTCTGTCTGTCTGTGTGTTTGTTCCGGGTAATCTATGGAACGGCTGGACGGATTTTGACGGGACTTTCACTGGCAGGTAGCTGATGGAGTTTACACATACACAAATTATGAAGGTGATAAAAAATTCCTTCCTACTTCTTGCGATCTTACAAATTACGTAATATCTAATTACAAGTTTTAAGTCAGCAAATTTTCATTTAAAAAAATGAACTTTCATATTTATTACATTACTAGCTTAACCCCGCGATGCTATCCGCGGTTATCGTCGTACCGCGAGTAACGTCGTGGGACAAAGTTAGCCTAAAAAAGTAGCCTAAGTAACTCCCTGTAGTTTCAGAGATTACCCGGAACAAACAGACAGACGAAAAAAAAAATACATACAGATGCATTTTGTAAAAAGCGGTTATTTTAGTATTACAAACAGACACTCCAATTTAATTTATTTGTATAGATTAAAGTATTATGTAAGCCAAATTTTTGTTGTGAATATTTTGATTGCCTTGCCAGTTAATTATAAATGACTAATTACGAGACAGTTACAAACATTTTTCTTTAATAACTTCAAAATATAAAATTATTTATCTGGATAAAATATACCCAAATATTAACTTATTTACTTTTTTTACATTTGCTGATACCTAATGTACCAAGAAATTTTCATTTAGGTACTGGAGGAAGACGAAGACTCGTTTTGAAAAATGTGTCGGCGTTTTGCGTTGCGTATCACCTAGTTACACCGATTTTTGGCAGTCTTATCTTTATACCCTTTTGTTCACTTGCTTTTATACCGATCTCTCCTAAAACGTAGAAAGGCCTTATCCCCGCACCTCAGAGCCACTCAGATCTCTTCAGTCATATCTATACTAATATATAAAGCTGAAGAGTTTGTTTGTTTGTTTGAACACGCTAATCTCAGGAACCGCTGGTCCGATTTGAAAAATTTTTTCGGTGTTGGATAGTCAATTTATCGAGGAAGGCTATAGGGTATATATCATCACGCTACTACTAATAGGAGCGGAGCAACAATGAAGAATGTTTCAAAAACGGGGGATATTTTCACGCTACGAGCAATATAAGGCGCAAACGACGTTGCGTGGGTCAGCTAGTGTATTACAAGTAAATTTATCACAATTTTCCAGAAACAACTCAAATAATGATCTGGTAATCATTCCTTGAGAATAGTTTCAGCTTGTATCACGTTAACAAAAATCAAACCTGTCAAAATCTATACTTGAGAGATTTTGACATAAACATCGTTCTGAAATAAGTTTTCCATCACTCGATTTTGAGATGAGTCTCGTTTCTATTTAGTATAATTTTTAAGATGAAAATCACGAGTCAAGCATCTTTTAAAATACGGGACTTAATATCCTACTAATATTATAAATGCGAAAGTTTGTAAGGATGGATGGATGTTTGTTACTCTTTCACGCAAAAACTACAGAACGGATTTGGATGAAACTTTACAGTAATATAGCTTTTACATCAAAATAACACATAGGCTACTATTTGCCGCGATAACCGACATATACGCGGGCGGAGCCGCGGGCAACAACTAGTATTATATATATATACTTATTCTGGCGCTCGCTTTTTGACGACAGTTTAGCCGATTCGGCGTTCTTGATATCGCTTGTACTTGAATTTCGATGTAGGTTTAAATTTTAGGGTCGATTAGACAAAAAAATCTGGCTACACATTTATTACATCACGTTAATTTACGTTAAACCATTTTTTAAAGATTTAAGCAGAGTACCAAAAGTATAAGATGAATAGATAGTTAATTTTAATTATAAAAATTGGCAAAGTCTGTACTGACGACGATAAAAAAACGTTAAAGAAAAAATAACATAAAAAGTTAGTATGTCTAGATGTGTTATCTTTAAATTTTAATTAAGGACACTGGCAAATGCAAATCTAATTATTTTAATTGTTACCGTGTTTTTGTGTTTTCTTTTTACATTTTTACATGTAAGTTGAAACGCCACTGTACGGCAACATGGATATAGATATCATCAACTTCATCATCATCTTCCTAGCCTTTCCCAAGATTATTTAGGATCGGCTACTAGTTCAACCAGTTTTACCTGAATATCAGTTTTTCCACGGAGCGACTGGCATCGGACCCCCGAGGGTAAACTGAATTCGAAGGTTGAATTAGTTGACAGTACCGGCATGGACACATGGACTCAGTTACATTTTATATTTTTTTTTTATTGTAGATTTAGGGACTTTAAGCTACGTGAGTTCTTTTAAATTTAGAGAATTTTACAAGTTTTTATTTAACTTGTAATGTTTGTATGTTTGTGTTTACGGCACGAATCCAGAAATCTGAAAAAGAATCACTTTGTAATCGCCGATTAGTTTTGAGTATTATCTTGATGAGTATTTTAGTGCTACATGATATTCCCGGGTCTAAAAAAGCTATTAATATAAAGAAAATACACTAGAAATTTCAACAGTTTTAGAATTATAAATGTCATAAAATATAGTTGACAAAAAAATCATTATTATTTGACTTGGTAATGTTTACACAAATTCGAAGTAATTAGACATAACCTTTAGTGACGTTAACTTATACCTATTTGCTGACAGCATATTTTACTCGTAGTATACGTGATTTATTATGACGTCAATTGACCGAAGCAAGCAAAGCTTATTGACGCTGTAATTGATTTATTTATTTGCAGTTAATTAGTTTTACAAGTTTTCATATTCAATTAGGTAAATATTAAGGTAGGTAGGTAAGAGTCAAATACGTAGATACCTAAAACTATAAAGTACACAATCTTTGCATTTGCAGAGCTCGAGATATGACGACGACGTATCACGTCAGCGAAGTCGAATCAATAAACGCGCGCAACCTCTGCGCCAGGCGCGGAGTTAAGCCACATCCCCCACCCCGCACTGACTCTAACTCTAACCATTGTAACTTTAACATTTAAATGTGTACTGACCTTCATAGGAAAGATACTAAAAGGATATCCATTTAGCACTGGTTGCTTTACACAATGGAAAATTGAACAAGGTAGAATTTTTTCGCCTGAAATACGACCAATTCTATTTTCCTACATGCTAAGCTAAACATGTATTTGTTAGGTCAGGTCCACCGGCTGCAAAGGGATTTTGATCAAAGCATATCCTAAGCTGAATAAAATGATACTGAATTTAATGTCGACTATTAATTACAAGCATAGTAATAAATCAGGATAGAATGGCGAAAGAGGCGAGCCACGTGTGCCGAAAGCATACACTATAGTGCATCGTATTAATCGCCCACTCATTACGCAGCGAGATTCACGGAACGGCCTTCGCAGCGTAACAAAACAACAAAAACTTCATTACGATGCCGTATTGTGCAATCACTAACAGTAAAAATAAGAGTAGTGAAGTTAGTCTGAAGAAAGGAGGCATTTCCTTTCATCTGCGAGTACTATTTTTTAGTAAAAACAAAGATAAACAAGAATCAAAATGTTCTTTCAACTAGTATTATGTTGTCAACTAGAAGCATATCTATGTATTTACTTTTTCATTAAGTTACTGTATCCATTACGTTCAATATACAATACTCGTACTTATTCCCATGAAGTGACCGCGCAATGAATATCGAAATCGTCTCAGATTTGGGTAGACCTAATTTAGTCCAATTTAACCCCACAAAGACACAAATAACCGCGTTAACCGCAAAAAAAAACCTGCCGTGGGTCGTATGTCCCCGTTTTGAAGACACTCCCCTATCTGCCTCAGCCAATATTGGTATACTTGGTGTCGACATATCGAGCGAAGTCCAGTTTCGTGACCATTTGGAGGGTAAGGCCACATTGGTCTCGAAGAAGCTTGGCGTGCTCAACAGATCAAGACAGAATTTTACTCCGGCCCACCGCCTAGTGCTTTACAAGGCGCAGGTCCGGCCTCACATGGAATACTGTCCTCATCTTTGGGCGGGGGCACCCGATTACCAACTCATCCCTATGGACCGCATTCAACGGAGAGGGACTCGAATCGTCGATTGCCAAGAACTTTCAATTCGGCTAGACTCTCTGGGGTTACGTAGAGATGTGGCTTCGCTGTGCATCTTCTACCGCATTTACTATGGGGAGTGCTCCGAGGAATTGTTACGGCTGATCCCTGCCGCCTCTTTCCGCCATCGTCCTACGCGAGAAAAGTTTATATGACGATACCTACTTTTGTCTACTCATTTACTTTCTCATAATTATCAAATGTTGCCACGAGCAATTTTTCTAAATAAACATAATCTATTTTTCGGAAACAGCTCCAACGATTTTCATGAAATTTATTTTATTACCATTACAGCATATAAAGCAGCAGAAACCATTAAAAAGTGTACGCTTTTTATATGGTATGGTATCTGCTAGTATTTAACATTATGCCTACAATATACCTACATGACAGTGTTAAGTCATGCTGGGGCAAATAAGGTACGCTCCTAATTATCATCAATACCTCAATGTTTTAAAATTATATGTTTAAAGTCCCGTCGTACAATCGCTGACCTTGTATTCCTATATAAGTTACTCCATGGTCACATTGACTGTCCAAACCTTCTCAGCAAAATCGGCATAAATGTTCAAAGTAGAATCCCACGATACCCTCGCCCTCTATTCAGGGTTCCACAAGCCAGAACAAATCTAGGGAAGCAGGTACCAATTGCTAGGATGACTCGCAAGTATAACCTTGTTTCAGTTTCTTCGGAGGACATAGACATCTTTTCTAACAGTTTTGATGAATTCAAAAAAAATGTTCAAGCTTGTATACTGAACGTTGTTTGAACGATATTCATTTGTTGACATACCTACCTGCTAAAATTAAAATAAAATAAATAAATATTTGTGTGTACGTGTGTGTGTATTGTGTGTGTTTGTTTTGTGATTTTTGTTTGCTACTTTTATTTTGCGCAATCAATTGCTTTCCCTTTCCCTTGCAGTCATTTTTGGTTTTTGGTTTTGTAATTTTTGTATTTGTTGCAATTTGATAATGTTCATGCTGTGATCTCCCATAATTGAGGAAGCACAAGACATAAGATTTATTATTTATAATAAAACTAGCATGTAAAGTATATTCCTTGTCGGAGGTCTATAATAAATAAATAAAGAAATGTTTAGCTGAAAATTTCTTTTATCTTCTATACTTATAAAATAACATGCCGTGACTGATATCATTGACAGATTCATCAAAGCCGACCGTAAACTATTAAAGTTAGGGCAATGAAATTTGGTGAGTAGATTCGTTTTATTGAGTAGACACCCACTAAGGAAGGAGTTTCGGAAATTCAACCCCTAAGGTGGTGAAGTTGGGGTTAAAAGGTCATTTTTTTAATTAGGAACATGAAACTTTATTATTGGGCTACTGATTATAAATGGGTATGTACGTATTTAAGCGTTTCTGGATATTATACCCCTATAGGGGTGAAATAGGTGTTGCAATATTAATATAATATACATAGAAAACACCCAAACTCCGAAACAAATATATACTGATCATACAAAATTTTGGGTCTGACCCGGGAATCGAACCCAATACCCCAAAGACAACAGTCGCGTACGTAACCACTGCGCCACTAAGCAGCCAAGTGTTGTTAAGATCGAGACCTCAAATTAAGTTCCAGAACAAAGTATTTTAATTATAAAATTGATTGCTTTCAATAACTATGCATAAATTTACCTTAAATAGCAGTTGACTATCGTTTAAGGTAAATTTATCGTTATTTATTTCTTTATTTACCATTGACACCTATGATTATAAATGTGTATACTTTATTATAAAATTAATTGCTATCAATGTGGATCAAATCACCTTAAATGGTAAATCTAGGTATCAGAATCAACATCTACATAATTGCCATCTATTATTCCTAGTTGTATGTTTAGTATGTATTAGTTATTTTCTTGGGAGACTTTAAATTCGATTTAAAAGATTTAAAATTAGAACTCCTGGAGCAATGCAACAAGCCCTACGTATGGCAAGAGCCATTTGTTCTTCATGATGAAAGTAGGCAATGTGGATAACCAAGCATTGCAAGATATCTACTAATGTATTCTTGCAATTTATGCAAAGCCCTGGCTTGGATGAAATTTGGCTGCGAAGGCGCTAAACTAAGATTATGTTTTTTAAAATCGTTAAAAGAGTAGGTAGGAAAAAAACTGAGCCAGTGATCTCCAAAGTGGCCTATCAAAATCAAACAAACACCTCTGGTATTTATCAGAGGAAATAGTGGCCCTAGCACTCTCTGACGATGATGTTTACAACGACAGGAAAGCGGCATTGTAGCCTTAACTTAGAAAAATAAAATATTCATGCTTTTGCCAAGAGATACATTCCATGAAAAAAAGAGACGTCCGAGCTTAATTCTTTATAATTAATTTTTTCGTAACATTAATTCTATTTATTTTAGGGAAATCATTGCCATCAAGAAAACGCAGCCTACGTGGAAGCCAAAAATTTTGTTTTTGGCTTTCACGTAGGCTACGTGGAAGCTAAAAACAAAATTTTCGGCTAAAAGCAGTGAATGACACAAGTGAAAGAGTAGCTAAGGTAATACAAGCCTTACTCGGTTTACTTAAGGTTGAAGAAGAATAAAAACAGACCTTGACCAGACTGAAGAAAGATCCCTTCAAAAACATAAATGTGAAATGAGAGCAAAGTTCAATATTATAATGTATGCTTTGGTTGTTTACTATAATAAGTAAGTTCTAAATAGGTGCCAAGTTCAATGGTCAGTCCTGAAATGTATTTATAACAACATAAAATATTTTATAACAACTTAATATATCATTTCTTCTTAAAACTTAGGATAATATATTGAAGCGTAAAGTCTGACTTAGCCAGTTTTTTATTTATGAACTATTGTTAAGTATCAATTAACATCGTCATGGAAGAGCCCAATGTTCGATGTCTACCAGTAAGCCAAATTTTCGTAAGTATTAAATAAGAACTTAAAGTTTTAGAACTTGTGAAGGCTTATAAGGTGTATTATTCGTATTTGGAAACTAGCCAAGTCAGACTGATATTCAGGTAGAACCAGTTGAACTGGTAGCTGAACCCAATTATTCTTAGGAATAATAAAGGCTAGGAAGATGATTATAAGTAATGATCTTAAACTATTGATGGATGCTAAATATTGAAGTAATTATTAATAGTAAATCCCAGTTCATAGCGTAATAAACACGTAAGTCTACATTAGTATTAGTTATAATTAAGCACCTACATATGAAATTAAAAGTATTAAACTTATAAATTAAGGTTATTATTCTACTCGTTATATATTCACGTCACGATCTTAAATTCCATATAAAAACAAGCGGGGATCAATTTTGATTGCTGATTCTTATAAAACAGGCACAAGAAATGAGTGTTCCTAATAGAATCAATTAATTCAAAAATTATAATTATATGATAAAGTTTTTGAATTATTCTTATGTATGCACCAAACTACCTATCTGGTTGCCAAATTTGAACTTTCTAGGTCATCTGGAACTGGGTAAGAATTTTGATCTATCGGTATAGTAATAAAATGAGATTTTTTTTAACGTTAATACCTAAATAGCCGTTTAAGGTACGTTTATGAAATTTAGAAGACATACCTATGCATCTAGCAAGTCAAAATATATGAGTCAAATTCGACATGTCTATGTGTAATAATTTTAGAGTTATGACGGTATCAAAAGTGGCTCCGAATGGTTCGTGTACACACGGTACTGGTCGCCAGTTCTAGCTTGAACTTGGCTTGACACGCTACTGCGTATCTAGATACTTTGAAAAATTCTCATTCTCAATAGTTATGTCAACCTTGAGTAAGGATACAGGATATCCGGCCGCCGAATATTGAAACATTTTACTGCCTTGACAGCAATAGACAAGTTGAATCTGAGAAAATTACCATTGATTTGCGTCACTCAAGGGCCTTGTTGAAATTTAAATTAGAATGTCCAACTTTTCAAGGAAGAATTAACTACTCGATGCAAGATTTAGGGCAACCTGTGAAGGGTTCTTGTAACTGACTGATCTTGAGAGGCTATCAATCATCAAAAAAATATATATATAATTGACAGTTGGTTGTAACGTACTGGAAGCACCTAGCCATGACACCTTAAAAAAATTACGCAATATATAATTAACTATATCATATCTACACACTGAAGTTATTAAGACTTATTTTTAATCAGCGTACGCAATAGTCAAAAAAAATTGGTTAAGAATATGTTATTTATCACTTTGATACAGGTTCCCAAGTTTCTCGCATAGCTTTTATTTGCTTTCGGTATTATTGGGTATTATAGTCCTTGTGTATGTTTGTACAAATTGCTGTAATACTGAAATCAATTAACTTTTCTTCTATTCTATTTTCTTTTCATTCTTCTTTCTACTAATACTATAAATGTGAAAGTTTATGACGATGTATGATTGCTTGTTACTCTTTCATGCAAAAACAACTGAACGAAATGTAGCTTATACAGAATAACACATAGACTACTATTTACGCGAAAACCGGCAAAGTTTGTAGGTATATAAACTCCTGCCGAAATGACTACTCTGTCGGCTCTACTTTAGAAGTGAACATTTTTTTAGACGTGTTGAGTACGTATTGAGTGAACAAAAATCATGCAACTCGCGTCATCGTCACCGAACGCTTGCCATGATCTATATGTATAGTACTAGCCGACCCACGAAACCCCGTTTGCGTCTCCTATTGCCCGTAGCGTGATAATTTTCCCCCGTTTTTGTAACATTTTTCATTGGTGCTCCGCTCCTATTGGTCCTAGCGTGATGATATATAGCCTATAGCCTTCCTCGATAAATGGGCTATCTAACACTGAAAGAATTTTTCAAATCGGACCAGCGGTTCCTGAGATTAGCGTGTTCAAACAAACAAACAAACTCTTCAGCTTTATATATTAGTATAGATGTATACTGTGTACTTTTTGAATGAACAAAAAGCGTGAAACTCGCGTTATCGTCACCGCACGTTTCCTCGACGATACAATGCACATGTTACTTAGTTTTAACTTCTATCGGTAGTATCGAAAGACTGCCTTGCATTTTTTTCGATACTATGACTAAGGGCCGTTGTATATGCCTGTCTTCCCTTTATTGGGATACACACTTAAGTATATAGCACCTGGATGACCAAGTTCTGCTCGGTTTTTTTTTTGGTAAATTTTCTAAATATGAATGAGTTCTTAATTTCATGACAATCGTTAGAGCCGTTTTCGAGATTTAGATCGTATATATACATACAAGTATTGCTCGTTTAAAGGTATTAGATAGATAGGTACGTACCTATCATGTATATCTATACAAATAAATAAAATTGGAGTGTCTGTTTGTAATATTAAAATAACCGCTTTTTACTAAATGCATATGTATGTATACACGTTACATATACCAAAAATTTAGCTAAAAAAAATCTGTCTGTCCGTTTGTTCCGGGTAATCTCTGCAACGACTGGTCAATTTTGACGTGACTTTCATTGGCAGAAAGCTGATGATCCAGGGAGTAACTTAGGCTACTTTTTTTTTGGTAAATTTTCTAAATATGAATGAGTTCTTAATTTCATGACAATCGTTAGAGCCGTTTTCGAGATTTAGATCGTATATATACATACAAGTATTGCTCGTTTAAAGGTATTAGATAGATAGGTACGTACCTATCATGTATATCTATACAAATAAATAAAATTGGAGTGTCTGTTTGTAATATTAAAATAACCGCTTTTTACTAAATGCATATGTATGTATACACGTTACATATACCAAAAATTTAGCTAAAAAAAATCTGTCTGTCCGTTTGTTCCGGGTAATCTCTGCAACGACTGGTCAATTTTGACGTGACTTTCATTGGCAGAAAGCTGATGATCCAGGGAGTAACTTAGGCTACTTTTTTAAAACTAACTTTGTCCCGCGGCGTTACTCGCGGTACAACAATAACCGGGGGTAACACCGCGGGGTTCAGCTAGTATTGTATGTAATTAAATAGGACTATAAACAGCGAAACTAGGCCGTTTTTTACTCATCTTTACAAGGATATAAAATAAGTGATAAACAGGCAATTGTGTTTATTCGTGTCGGTTTATATATTTAGCGTATTGATCTATAAAAGGAATGAGAATTCTTACAGGAATACTTACGGTGTCTGTCCGTCTGTAATCAAAAAGAATCAGGATGTGTAGTGTGTTCATGGATCTAGTTAAAAGTATTTTGAGGTCAATGCCTGCGGTAAAATCGAGGTTGTAAGTCAACGCAACTAAAGTTAGGGTTATTTAAGCTTTTCTATTTAAGTAGGTCAATTATTTCCATTAATCTCATCGTCAGCTTCTTCCCGCACTGTCGATATATGTATACTGGCAGACCCACGCAACCCCGTTTGCGTCTCCTATTGCCCGTCGCGTGATAATTTTCCCCCGTTTTTGAAACATTTTTCATTGGTGCTCCTCTCCTGTTGGTCTTAGCGTGATGATATACAGCCTATAGCCTTCCTCGATAAATGGGCAATATAACACTGAAAGAATTTTTCAAATCGGACCAGTAGTTCCTGAGATTTGCGTGTTCAAACAAACAAACAAACTCTTCAGCTTTATATATTAGTATAGATATACCCTCACCGCAGGGGTCCGTGTATTGTTAGGGCTAGGGAATATATCTATCTATAAAAATCACATCAAATGCTAAGTTCTTGAGTTTTTGAAGCGTACACAAATTAATTTAATAATTTTACATACCTTTTTATTGCTATCATTTTTTTTTTAGAGTAAAGCAAAGCTCTAACCACGGGCGAGCGACGAAGCGACGAGCGAGCGAAGAAAAAAATAATTAAATTATTTAGTTGATTGTAGCGACATCTAGCGCTAGTCGCTAGATGTCACACAGCAAAGCAAATGATTTGAAAAGTACAATAAAAGACGCTAGATGGCGTCGAAAACGGAGTGGTAAAAATAAATGTAAGATAATCGCATTAAATTGAAAACATTATCAAAATAACAACTGAAAACGTATTTATCGACTATTTTTTTTAATTTACAAAATATACGAGTAATTATAACGTACTAACTGACCCGGGGAACTTCGTACCGCCATATTTACTTATCTGTCTCAGCTACCCCTCGCGGACAAAAAAAATTACTTGACTTCACCTTGTCCTAACAATAACGAACACATAAAAAAAGAATTATTTAATTTGGATCATCCGATCGGCAGTTATGCGCGTACATACATTTCGACGAATAATTTTTATATAGATAACCTTTTGACCCATATTGTTAATTATGAACTGGTAACATAGGAATTACAACCGTCATCATTTGGTTTAAAAGGTTTTCACAAAGTTTTCGTTCGGGTCTGTCATTTTGTTTAAACTTTTGAGACCCTGCTTCTATTACGGACCTTTCAATATCTTCTACCACACGATAACCACGGCTGACTACCGGATGATATCTTGCATTAACGATTTACAAAGTGAGGAGATATTTTATAAGCTGTTTTTAGTAGTAATTTACTTTTAGTAACTTAATCAAATAAATATTCAAAAATATATTTATGTTCTAATGACTGTGAATCCCAATTAAAATTAAAGAGAAAACAAAAATATTTAGTCCTTTATACGAGATCACTGAGTTCCATTTAATATACAAAAATATAAAGTTGAAATAACAGTACATAAGAATTCAAATTTTGGCGGCACGCTGAGAAGAAGCGCCATCTGATTGTGAGTACGAATAAACATTAACAAAAAAGCGGCCAAGTGCGAGTCGGTACTCGTCCATGAAGGGTTCCGCAGCAGCAAGTAACGTAATATAATTTTTATTAGTTTTTTTGGAAGTGTCTCTCGCGTTTCAATTCAATTCCCGTGAGGCAGTACAAAATGCCTTTGAAGAGTTTGTTGCCTCCCGTCCAGCTGATTTTTACAAGATCAATAAACTGCCAATGCGTTGGCAAAGATGCGTCGATTGCATGGGTGATTACTTCGAATAACGGAAATAAAAAAGTTTGAAAAAATAAGTACTTTCACTTTTTGTATACAAAACGGCAATTTCATAGGTAAAGACCTATTTAGAAGATGTAGATTATTCAGTATTGTAAATATTGAAATTCTAAAATGTCGCAACTACTAACCAAACCAATTAACGTCTGTAGCAAAAATGATGTTTCGTGTGTCTTGGCATAAAGCCTAATTAAAGAGTACTGTACTTCAAGGAATTCATACTAATTTAAGCAGAAAGATACGATCTATGTAGAAATATAAAGAAAGTAACTCTCTCTGTCTATCTGTTTGTCTGTTACGCAGTTACGCTTTTACAGCTCCGCTGCACCGATGTCAACGAAATTTGCCATGAAGATACTTGGATTCTTGAAGATTCATAGGCTACTCTTTACGGGCGGGTAATCCACACAAGTAGTAGTAGTAGTTAGTAAACACTGAACTTGTGGTTGAAATCAACATTTCAGCAGATAAATGACGCAACGGATGCTGCCGTTATCGTAGGATACCATAAAGATAATGCGGTTAGGACCACAAAATATTAAGTAAAAAGTGTGAAAAATATGAATATGGACATATAAAAATACTAGCTTTTGCCGTAACTCCTTATATCATCAGCTACCTATCAGTGAAATGAAAATCGGTCCAGCTGTTCCAGAGATTAGCCGGAACAAACAGATACACTGACAAAAAATGTTATTTTGGTACTAGCTGCTACGCTATGCTATAACACATATGCATTTAATAAAAAGCGGTTATTTTAATATTCCAAACAGACACTCCAATTTTTATTTATTTGTATTGAGTATAGATTTCATAATTGAAATTGATAAAATAACCTTTATATATATAGATCCTCACAAACTTTCGTATTTATAATATTAGTTAGTAGGAAATGGGATATGAAGTACCTACGAAGGATTTACCTACTACAGAAACGTTTTTATTCTAAAGGATTCAAAAGAGCAGACAAATTAGAGCCATAAAATCAGTTTGAGCAAATGCGAAGTCATTAAGACCCTTCGCGCAGAAATAGTGGAAGAATGGGGCGGATCACCTCTCCCGGTAAAAAGAAAAAAAACAGTTTAATATCGGTTTTCTGTTTTGTCGTGGTTTCGCTGCGGTCGAGTTCTCGTCGTGCTTTAAATTTATTTAAAAAACTAGCTGAACCCCGCAGTGTTACCCGCGGCTATTATTGTACCGGGAGTAACGCCACGGGACAAAGTTAGTCAAAAAAAAGTAGCCTAAGTTACTCCCCGGATCATCAGCTACCTGCCAGTGAAAGTCCCGTCAAAATCCGTACAGCCGTTCCAGAGATTACCCGGAAGAAACAGACAGACAAAATTTTTTTTAACTACATTTTTGGTATATGTATCGTGTATACATACACATGAATTGATTAAAAAGCTGTTATTTTAATATTACAAACAGACACTCCAATTTTATTTATTTGTATGTATATGTATAGATAATGTTACGTTTAGACCACTGACGAAAATAGTTTATTGTGTCATTGGTTTAGGCCAACATCATCGGTATATTTATAAAGGTATATTTATAAATAATAACGTTAATATCGGCATTAAAATAATCAGTTTCATTTGGATGTAATCTTTATTAGCAATTTCTCGTGAGATTGCAACTGGTAGAATTACATATTATCAATTCTTATCTATACGCAAATTAAGCAATTGTATGTGTACGTATCTATTATATAGAATTCGTAAGCTGAGGTAAATTTTTATGTGCTTCTTGAAATATTTTAAGAGGGAAATTACTAAAGAACTAGCTGAACCCCGCGGTGTTACCCAAAGTTAATATAGCAAAGTTATATATATTAAGCAAAGTTAGTATAAAAAAGCCTAAGTTACTCCCTGGATCATCAGCTACCTGACAGTGAAAGTCTCGTCAAAATCGGTCCTGCTTTGCCAGAGATTACTGTGAAGAAAAAGACAGACAACTACATTTTTGGTATATGTACCGTGTATGCATACATATGCAATTAGTACACAGCGGTTATTTTAATATTACAAACAGACACTCCAATTTTATTTATTTGTATAGATATATAGATAATGCGTAACCAACTGGGACTTAAAAAAATTTACGATAAATTCTTTTAACTGTTTGTCATGCGATAATAACAATTGTATGGAACAAACAGCTTTCATAAAACACTGCGTAATAATATTGTTAATTAAGGTAGCAATTTTTAAACGAGTTTCCTAAACACCATTCTAATTAGAAAGAATCAAATTACGATAAAAGACGCGTTAATTGACGAAGGTCATAGTTAGTAGTAGGTAATCTGTATGACTAATAGCAGCGATGAGCTCGCATAAAAAAACGATAAAAGTGGTAACCCTACTAATGACGAAATCTTGTTCCCGCCTGAAAGAATGTCACCGAAACGTAAAGACGAGGGCAAGGCGTGGTCGATCTGGGGTTAATCGTTAGTATTTGCACAATCTGTTCTGCTAATACGTGAATTAAAAATATATATTTAAGAAAAATCTCATAAGAATAATATTTTAAACTACAATTGAGTAAGGAACGTTAGAATTTGAAAACTTATAAGAGCTGTGTGGTTTATTTTTGAAGGAAAAAACTGTACGGCAGATCCATTACTGTGCTTCTATTTTCGTGTCTATTTTCAAAACTGACTGTTACTTTAACCTTTGCAGATCTTTATGTCCTTCCAGATACCACAGTTGAGAGAAGGGATGGAGATAAGGTATCGTTCAGAGATTCTTTAAAAGATTAAGATATTTTCAGAGGTCATCGCAGCCTGCTGTGTCGTTTATATGACCTTCTAGTTCAACTACCCCTTTGTCCTCTACCACATATCTACAATATATATCTACTTATTATGATCTTTTTTCCTCTCGAAGACAAGGCGTGGTCGATCTGAAGTTAATCGTTAATATTTGCAGAGTTTGTTCTGCAAATAAGTGAATAGAACATATCTAGAACATCAACATATTTTTTTCAGAGTTTGGGTGTTTTCTATGTAGGTATATTATGTGTTTATTTACAAAAAAAAAGTATGTATGTATTTATATAAGATGTTTAGTACCCATAGTACAAGCTCTGCTTAGTTTGGGACTAGATGACGTTGTATGTTAGATCTCCGAAATATTATTATTAAAATATTAATGATCACTATTTCGTAAACAAAGACTATCTTAAGGAGCTTTGTCTACGCTAAGTAAGATTTTCTCTAGTAAGTTGTATAGAATTTTGAGGTCTACTTGATCATTCAAGTAGAGTGTGTGGTGCTTACAGTTTTTTTAGATGCTATAATATACTCGCAGACATTCTCACAGGACAAACTGAATGCAGGTAAATAGCTGAAATTGCAGTTGAAATAACCATTCCTTGAAAACCGACAAGTGAGTCAACAGACAAGCTGTTTAAAGCAGTTTTGTGGATTTATGTTTCAAAATAAGTTTTGATTATTGTGAACAATTAAATTCAAAATAAAAAAAGTCTCCTTGGCGGTTTCAAACAATTGATGAACGTTAGTAGGTAGTTGGTTTCACCTGTAGATGTATGCTATATAGTAGCAATTCTCTTTACATAAAAGGTTCATATTTGAAGATACATTCACCCAATATTTGAAATTAGAACAAACATGTTACAAATTAAAGTGATATACCTACCATACATAATTATTAAAATGATGTATTGGGTGGTGACCGATTATTGAATTACATACATATTTTATTTACTTTGTCTACATACTAAACTATTTTGAGATTGTACTTTCTGATGCCTAGTAATAGACTATTAAATGAACTATAGTCACTGCTGGTAATAAAAGTAATTGTGTCATAAAAATGTTTTCTGTTACTAATAAAATTCTAAAACTAGGAAAGTGTGTATTTAATGTATGTACATATATCTTGAACCTTAACATTTTTTTCACATTCTTTATTTTATTATTTTATAACATTTCAGAAATTAGATTTACAGAAACGCATACAGAATTTAAACTTTAGTATAATGTTATCGATTTAATGAAACATTAAGGAATCAAAACATCTTGTTTGGAAGTGTGGCGGTAACAATGTTTAATTGTTGTTTTAACACATAAAAACAATAAAAAATATTTCCATACTTTGAAAATATATTGCATGTCACACATTGCATTTAAATGACCACATTAGAAGTTACAAAAATGTATATTAAACTATATCATATATATTTTAATGCAAGAGAGAAAGGTACTGTAATGTAATTCTTTCTCAAACAACACATGTGTTTACATATTAAAGGTATTTCAAGGACAGAAAATAGTTAATTAACAATAGAATTAACTTGGTTACATACTACAAGGTATAAAATAATGAAGTGCATATTAATTTAATTGTAATAAGTTCATTTAGTGTCTGTTCTGCTTCTCAAGCCAAATAAGAAACTGCATGGTTTAGAAAGTTAATTTCTCTTTGTTTGAAATAAATGAAAACTAACTTTTATAAAATAAAACGCCTTTTAATATTTTATTCAAGACTTTTGTGTAGATATTAAATTTAAATTTATCGTAAAGTAGATGACAATTAAGAAAATTTACATTCAAAGTGTTTGAAATTATTAATTAAAATGTTCTAAAATTTCTATTCTATTTTGTTGGATTTAACAAATTTTTGCACAGAACGGAGCGGATTTGCATCAACAATATTAATACATTCAATTGATAAAAAACTTAATAATTCTGTTTGTAAGCGTCAGAGATATGCGCTCATGACATCATCAGACTGAGTCAGCAGTAAACATAATTTCCGCAAGCGGCAATACCATGAGAACTGGCAGAAGGCCCGTTTTACTACAATAAAGACCTCATTGACCAGTATATGGGATAAAGGGATCGGAAATCATTAAACAATTAAGAGTCTATCCCGCCGTTTCAATACGCAATGTCAGAAAAATTAAAACTAACAGGACATTTTAGTGCACTTACCTGTACTGTTAAGTTGACTAGCACCTAAATAAAACAAAAGAGCCCGAAGACACTTAGCACACCCACTAGGCACCAAAATACAGCACAATGACGAAAATGAAATGGTTTTCGCACTGACAGCTAGCTCGTTGCTGGTCGATCGACTCGATGAGGTTAGCCACGAAATGCGCAACGCATTGACTATGCGCATTGACCCCCGGTGTAAAATGTCATGCGCGATTATTAATAGAAATTAAAAATGCCCTTAAACAAATTTTAAGTTAATCCCAGAAGACTGGATGCTCCAAAACAAATTCCGGCAAATAATATAAATAAACGCCTCTCAAGATGTAGCCAAACTGCCATCTGTTGTACAGTAGCACAAACTATTTGCTTAAACAGCTGTTTGTGAAAACAACATGGTTATATTTAATATTCGCTAGATGGCAGTTGTTGCGTGTAAACAAATGAGATCAATAGGCTATTTTTTAACAGACTTCAAAAAAAGAAGAGGTTCTATGTTTCACTGTATGTGTTTTCTTTTGTTTGATAATAAACAAACATAACTTGTTATTACATTTTCAAGTTAAGTGTAAGAGACTGTTTACTTAAGTATCTATTAATAGTTTTTGACGTCTTGATATTCTTTCCATCAAACAAAATAGAACTACATAAAAAAATACGCGAACAGCGCCTTACGTAGATAAATTATTTAATCGAAAGACAATGTTTTGCTATAAAAACGTTAGTTTAACTTACTAGTCTTACTACGGTCCTATATACTAAATAACACAGAAGTCAGGACGAATCTATCTATACTAATATATAAAGCTGAAGAGTTTGTTTGTTTGTTTGTTTGTTTGTTTGTTTGAACACGTTAATCTCAGGAACCGCTGGTCCGATTTGAAAAATTCTTTCGGTGTTGGATAGTCCATTTATCGAGGAAGGCTATAGGGTATATACTAATATATAAAGCTGAAGAGTTTGTTTGTTTGTTTGTTTGAACACGCTAATCTCAGGAACCGCTGGTCTAATTTGAAAAATTCTTTCGGTGTTGGATAGTCCATTTATCGAGGAAGGCTATAGGGTATATATCATTACGCTACTACTAATAGGAGCGGAGCAACAATGAAGAATGTTTCAAAAACGGGGGAATTTTTCACACTACGGGCAATATAAGGCGCAAACGAGGTTGCGTGGGTCGGCTAGTTATTTATGTAATTTATAGTAAACTAGCTGCGCCTCAGGGTATTACTCGCGGGTTTTATTGCTTTTGAATCGGACATAGTTCATTATGTCATTGGTTTTAGTTTTGTTCTAAAATGTAAGTATTTTTCTTCCTAAAATATTTTTAGTAATAAAAGTAGCCTAAGTTACACCTTATTAAATTAGCTTTATGCCAGTTAAACTTCCGACAAAAGCAGTCCAGCCGTTCCAGGAATTAGCTGGAACAAATAAACAGACAGATAAAAAACGTATGATTTGTTTTTTATGGAAGTACCGTATATATTTTCAAATGCATTTAGTGAAAAGCTGTTAATTTAAAATAACTGACAGACACATCAATTTTATTGATTAAAGTATAGATTTTAGTTGAGTACCCATCGTATCAGCCCATCGCAGTCCATTGATGGATATAGACATAGACCTCTCCAACAGCACGCATGTACCATTTAGATAAATCCTCGTTTCGCTTCTCTGCGTTTAAATCCTAACAATTTGTAATGAGCTCTATTCTTTATCCCTTAATTTTGCACTGTTAAAGGCGTGTAATTTTTCTTCAAAATTAAATGGGATCATCTCATATCAATTTAAAAACTATTCTTCATAGTCCATGAAGTCTCAGCTTGTTTTTTAATGAATAGAAAACAATAATAATTTCATACAAATTGAAATATATAAGTGTATTGTCATACTCAAATTTAAATAAATTTATTAATGTTACGAATTATTAAATAAATATGTGGGATCTTGAAATTTTAACATCCATTCAAAGTTTAATGACATTTGAAAAACCTTGAATAAAGATATTTCAGTAACGAAATATCCTGTACAAGTTGTTGTACTCCATGATTTGGGAAATAATAAGAGAGACGGCGTGAAGGATGTTTGTCATCGTGACTGTTTTGTCCATGGACGTATTTACACGTCTATGGTTTTTTCACGCTTTTGTCTTGATACATTCTGAAGTGACAACATAATGACATGATGCAAAAAAAGATCTCGTACCTACGCGTTCTGGTGGCTTTTGTCTCCGTGTCTGTATTATCAATGACGAATTGTCCACATTATGTTTGCAGAAAGCAAGAGACAATAATATAATCTTGTTATCACCTCGTAAAATGCACACATCTTCCTACGTACCCATTGAATGGACAAGAGTGTCAAAAAAGTCCTGAGGCCTCAGGCCCTAGAAAGTGTTAGTTATTACATTGCATCAATTGCTGGAAAAGCCTTTCCTTAGAAAGGAGTATAGTTTTAGTTTAAATAGGTTTAGTATAGTAAATATATAGGATAGCTTTATTTTTTGTAAGGTTTTACTAGATGGATGTTTCTAGACAGCTAGTGTTCGTTTGTTATTTTCTTGGATTGGTTGAATTTTTTTTTATATATTTTATCAGTGCTGGCAAATCGCAACGCCGAAAGCAATCGCCGCGTGACGATCGCGTAGATATTAAATAAATTCACGCTAGGGCCTCTGGTAACAGAAGACGAAAATACCAAAAGACGGTAAAAGATAAAACACTTCATGACAATTTAAAAAAAAAAACAGCATCCGCATTGGGAATAAATCCTGTGTCATGGGGGACTTTGCAAATATACATGAAATGGACACAAGGAATACAAGGACTCAGACCAACACATCACCACACAAAATGTTGTACCCTGTGGGGTTTGCACTCACCATACTCAGCGTGGCAGGAAACGGCGTGGCAACCGCTCAAACCACTACGCCTTCCGTACAGTCAAACTGTCCATAGATTGACTTATTGTTTATTGATTCAATGTAATTTTAAATACTCGGTATTTCTGTTTAACTTAGTTATTCATGTGTTTTTACTGAAAGTCTAACGACAAAAGCAAAATGAATCAGTTCAAACGGGTTTCATTCAAAGCACAAAAATATATGCAATACTAGATGAACCCCGCGGTGTTACCCGCGGTTATTGTTGTAACGCAGGCAACGCCGCGGGACAAAGTAAGTCTAAAAAATAGTAGCCTAAGTTACTCCCTAGATCATCAGCTACCTGCCAGTGAAAGAACCGTCAAAATCCGTCCAGCCGTTCCAGAGATTACCCGGAACAAACAGACAGACAGACAGACGGACTGACAGACAGACAAAAAAAATTAGCTACATTTTTGGTGCATGTACCGTGTATACACAATGCATTTAGTAAAAAGCGGTTATTTTAATATTACAAACCGACACTTCAATTTTATTTTATTGATTTGTATAGATTGATTCAATGTAATTTTAAATACTTGTTATTTCTGTTTTACTTAGTTTTGCATGTGTTTTTACTGAAAGTCTAACGACAAAAACATAATGAATCCGTTCGAACCGGTTTCATTCAAGGCGCAGTGAAATTATGTGCAATATTAGCCAACTTGACTGTCGAACCGAGTTGATCATCCAATATCGGCTATGAAATGACTTAACTTTACACAAAAATCGAATAAAGAACATCCTGAGCTAATTCGGTTAAATTGAAATCATAACTTCAACATTAATCCAAACGTTAATACTAAAGAATGCATCGTTTACGATTTTCTTGAGCTTTTAAACTTAATGACTTTTCAATCAAATATACTAAAGTTAACTGGAACTGAAGACCCACACTATGAAGGCCTATTAAGGCCTTCATAGTGTGGGTCTCACACTCACCAACGAATCATGATGTCATTTTATGTTGGTCTTCTGGGAGAGGGTAGTATAGCCCCGGTCGAGCCGGCCCGTTCGTTCTGAAATCAGTGTGACAATCAATGTCGCTCCACTACCTCTATTAAATCTATACTAATATATAAAGCTGAAGAGTTTGTTTGTTTGTTTGTTTGTTTGTTTGTTTGAACACGCTAATCTCAGGAACTGCTGGTCCGATTTGAAAAATTCTTTCGGTGTTGGATAGTCCATTTATCGAGGAAGGCTATAGGGTACATATCATCACGCTACTACTAACAGGAGCGGAGCAACAATGAAGAATGTGTCAAAAACGGGGGAAATTTTCACGCTACGGGCAATATAAGGCGGAAACGAGGTTGCGTGGGTCAGCTAGTTTTAATATACCACAGCTCTTTAGTGCTTGTACATATGCAGTTAAGCGATGAACATCAAGTAGTATCAGTAAACTCTGTCACTATCAACCAGCGTGAACCGTACTATCTACGAAGATGACCGATAAGATTTCGTTACTTGCGCCACGGAGTTGAAGGTAACGGCCGTAATATGCGGCGTTAAGAACAAAAGCCTTATCGCAAACCGTTATTGAAATGCCCTTGATATTTCGCAGTAAGCCTGTAATGTCACCTTTTGACGTAGATGTACTAAGTAGACACGTGTAAAAAATACTTTTAGTAAACCTGTTGATGCTTCTCAATTACAAGTCTAGGTTTTCAAGAAAGTTTAGAAACTTAGGTTGTTGTATGTGCCTCTATTACTATTTACTTTACTATTTACTTAAATGCACCAATTATTGGCTATCTTAATGTATTTTCCTAATTCTCATATGCGTGTGTTTGTCGCTTAACTCCGCCTATACGGCTGAAACGATTTGGATAATGTTTTGTAACTATGTATATTTTAAAGCCGAGTCTCCACCGAAGAAAAGTTGGCAACTTTTGTGTTTTCAACGCGTGTTGGTGACAAAAGTTTTAATAATTTCCTTGTGTTGGCAACAAAAATTGTTAACAAATGTTGGGAACCGTGTTTCTGTTTTTTGGCGGTAGACATCAAAAGAATACGCTTGTTGCAAATATTTATTGACTCTATGCCTCTATGGAGACGCTTAGTTGGAATGTTTTTCAAATTGTTGGAGACTCGGCGTAGACACAACGGAAACAAAAGTTTGCGATTTTATGAAAAGTAAAAACAGTTGGCAACACTGAAATTGCCAACAATTTTGGTGGAGACGCGCCTTAACGGGCTCTTGGATGGTTTGAAAACACAATTGTACGCGGCACTCCGGTGGCGCTGCTGGAAGTATATTATTAAATTTTGAAGCGGTACGAAGTTCGCGGGGTCTGCTAGTATACCAATTATTTTATTTGTAGAGATTTATAAAGGAAAATATGTCCTATCCTGAAAGTTTGACAGTAGGGTTGACTCTATAAAGTTAGATTGGTAAAAAAAATTGTGTACTGACGGATTTAAAATACGGAATGTCCAGAAGTACCGTAAGAAGCGACTAAGGAAGCAAATTACGCAGGACGACACATCGCAAAAGAGAAAGAAATCTTGAAACCAAGTAGAGGTTTATGTTCAACAGTGGATTTTTCGTTGATGAGGATGCATTTTTACAAGTACATGACATTGTCAGTTAACGAAGTAAAGTGTTAAGTCCGATCAAACTGATATTCATACATACTTAAAGATTCTTATCGACTTTTATTTATAGCAACGCACTGTTAAAATTCTGAAAGAGCATATTTTATTCAACGGGACAAATATTGATCGTCAGGAAAGAATAAAGTTATTGTTTAGGGTTTACAAGTTAAGATAAAATATAGAAAAATACTTCAAAGAAAATCGGAACTAAATATTTTGAAAATGCTTTGTGAAATTTTTGTATGGGCCTTCAGTATCCTTACTGACTCGGTAATTTTTTTTATTTTACACCGGCTTTCTGTGAGGCCGTGGTATCACTGCGGTCGAGCCAGCCCACTTTTTTTTTTATGTTTGGCCCTGCCAAAATGACTCAGCTCTGCCTGATGGAAAGCATAAGCAGAATCCAAGAGTGGCGGGCACCATACTGCGAATGCAGACAATGCAACAATGGCGCATGGTGACCCACACCATGGCGAGCTAGTGATGCTTCTGCATCATTGAACCTCCGGCCTCGCACTCACCAACGAAACACGATAGCATGATCGCTGTCATTTCACGTTGATTTACTGTGTATTACCTGTGTATAGCCTTCCTTATATTCATTCGCTTTATCATTCGCAGTATGGTGACCACCACTCTTGGATTCTGCTTATGCTTTCCATCAGGCGGAGTAGACTCATTATGGCAGGACCAAAAATAAAAAACAGGCGATATTGATAATAATAGTAAAATAAAATATTAATGTACATTTTCACGACTAATTCATGATAATTTAACTTTTCATTGTCACTCGAAGCAGACAAAAGAAGTTTAATAGCCTGCAGTTTCGTTCTGTTCTCAATTGTTTATTGCCGATTGTTGAAATGTATAGTTGCAACACTGAACTCCAAACGCCATCTGTCTCCAATAATGTTAACTGATCCGCTACGTTCCTTTTTTCTCGCTGTTAACGTGTCATGGTAGATTTTGCTCTGTTTAATATGTATATTATTAAAGAATATTTACTGTTAACGTCATTAACATACGTGACTTTTCCAATTTTCTTGTTAATCAAATGGCATCTATTAAAAACGCAACAATAGCGATAAAAGAATAATGTAAATGATAAAACACAATATAATAATATTATAAATATAATCATAAATTAATGATATATAAGTAGATGGCTTATAAGTATGTTTGTACGTAACGGCAACGGCCGCTAGGTATATCGGAGTGTTAGCGTTGCGCGCGTCGTTATCGCTACTCGTTAATCATATGATCTTAAAGAGTAGATATTGGGATTGTAAAAAGCCTGCGTTATAGCTATATCCTTGAAGATTAGATGAAATATAGATAGTACAACATATTTATGATATTTTTTTAATGTATTCAATGTTAAATTGTGTTTGTTTTTACGCAATAGCTATGTAATTTCATATGTTGTGCAACAAAAACGAATTGCCTAGTTGGTTTAGCGGTTAACGTATGCCACTGGCGATAAAGAGGTCTTGAGGTCAATTCCCGGTTCGGGCTGATAGTGTTTGGGGTTTTTTGCAAGAAATTCTTACTAATAGCACGTATGGAAGTTCGGCAATGTTTCACGCCCGTGTCTCGGAGAGCACTTTGCCGTCGGTCTCGGTTGTCATCAACATCTATGATATCAACATTGGGAAATCAGTGCTCTCAAATATACTGACAACTGGTCTAATTCTTGTTTTTTTTTATTTATTATTATTTATAAAGAAAATATACAATGTCTTATATACTAATAGCATCTAAAAACCACCAAGGTTTATACTTGTGCTATCAGGAGTCTGTCTTGTTGTAGTACAATGAATCTCGTTCTAACAAATTGAAAGGTAAAGAATAAATCTACACATAAATACCTAAAACACAAAAATACAAATAAACACATAAATACTTAATTAATTCAATGTAAATAAACATAAATATCGCATATTGCTTATATAATATAACTTAAAAAATATTGTTTTAATTTAGATTTTATGTTTTTTTTTGATATACTAGTACATAAATCTGAGGGTAGGTTATTAATAAGTTGCGGTACAATATAGGCAGTAGTCCGCTCGCCGTACGTATTATTGGCTCGGTGTGTGTGAAGCCGGTTCTTGGAAACTGCCCGAGTGCGCACAGGGTGCTCAATAATTTGCCTTATGGAATCATAAAAAAATTGTTCTTTCAATAATGTGTAATCTACTTGGCTGTGAATTGGCAAAACCTTACAGTATTTGAATAAAGCATTTTCATTGTCACGAAATTCATTTTAAATTTTTATTGAGACTATATTTCTTAGAATTTTAACTTGAAGTTTACAATTCGCTCTCAGGGCTGCGGAGGTCTGACTGATACCAGTTGCTCCGTGGACATACTGATATTCGGGTATTACGGGTTGATAAAGTGTAGAAAGAAGAAGAAATTGTGTGCGTAATCAGCTTAATAATTGGTTAATCTAGTTCCGTAAAAAGCAGTTTCGTTGTCTTTAACGAGAGAGTATTTAAAAATGAAACGAAGCATATTTAACATTAAGTTACAACATAAAATAAAACTAGAAACTGTAAGGAAGAAAACTAGAATAACAGTTAATAAATGTTAATGTTACTTACTGCATTAAAATACTGAAATTAAGGTGGGCAGAGCATTTCATTGGGAGTAATTAGGACAAATGTCCTAGGAACGTGCCTAATCATGTGGAGTCCGAGACCAAATAAAAAAAGGAAAAGGAGATAACGTGTGTATAAAAGTAAAGAATATTGTAACTATATTGTAAGAAATATTGACAAGTTAAATAAAGGTAGTTATTATTATTAAAAAAAATGAGACATTAAAAGGTTAGTCAAAGCTAAAATAAATCGTAAAAAAAGAATATTGTGTTTAACAAATAAGTCAAACAGTTATTTTCTTTGTTTAAGATAAGGTAAATCATGTCCTTGGTCCTTAATTCTAGATGTAAAAATAGTCCTTAAGGAATTTAACAACAAAGTTTCGTAATGTAAGAACTGTATTGTAATCTAATTTGGTTCCATCCACGTCATGGCTTATATTTATTGCCACAATATAGTCATTGTGGTCGTATAAAATTATATCCACGATACAAATTTCGCTATGTGATCAAATCTTTCTGGGATTTCCACAATGCGTTGTGAGCGTTTTCATAAGATAGCCAAAATAGATGCAACCGACATAAAGAATACGCAGTCTTAACAATTTATAGGTTATACAAAGTGGTGTCCCATTTGGGGGGCGTGTACCCACAACACACGGTACGTTAAGGTTAAGTGAGTGCCATGCAAGTGTTTGTAACATTCTCCGTTTTTTCATACAGTAGATAATTAATGTCATGAACTTAATTAAAATATTCAAGTATTTTTCAGGTAATATAGTAGTTTGCAGCTTCAGTACTTCAATGATGGGCATAACATCTTCAGAATGATACTCAGAGTTTGACTTGAAATACTTACCATTATTTATTATTACTGTATAATGTTTCTAAAAAAACTGATAAATGACTTTACTTTTCTTTTTCCTTTTTTTTGGGATAGTGGGCAAACGAGCAGACGTATCGTCAGATGGTAAGCGATTACCGCCGCCCATTGACACCCGCAACACCAAACACATCTCAAGTGCGTTGCCGGCCTTTAGGAGTTGTAGAGGGGTTGGGATATGGGCCTCCGGTATCCTCATTCACTCGATGAAACACAACGCAAGCGCTGTTTCACACCAGTTTTCTGTGAGGCCATGGTATCACTCCGGTCGACTCAGCCACATTCATGCCGAAGCGTGACTCTCTCACGGTAAAATGTTTTTATCATTGTCTTTAAACTGTAACAGTCTTTAATAAAATCTACTGCAGGGTGGATAGCCGAGGATCGAACTAAGTGGCGGGAAATTGGGAGGCCTATGTCCAGCAGTGGACTGCGATAGCCTGATGATGATGATGATGATGAATATAAGTATCTCCTTAGAAATAGGTTAAAACGGTTTTATTTTGAAACAAATATTTTCGTTCATTAACTAAACATTTTTAAACCAGTATGAAGTAGAGTTTCTCTGTTTCGGCATATTAAAGGGATTATAGTTCATACGTATGTTATAAGTTCGAAAGTAACTCGTCTGTCTGCATATGTGTATGTATAGGTATGTCTATCTATTTTTCACGGCTAAATCATTGAATGATATCAATATTTAAAAACCTTTGTTCGATCCTTGTCCTCGAAAACAGTATTAATAAATAATGATAAATAGTAAGCCTGCAAAAACATCATCAATCATATTTGAAATTAATGCCTTTATCGTTCGCATTATGACGGTAACGGCCGTTACATCGTTAACGATGTCGCTATCCGTTATTCGTTATCGTTCTGAATGCAAATACATTTGGGTTTTTTTTATGAAAAAAAAAAGTAAAAGGGGCAAACGAGCAGACGTATAGCCTGATGGTAAGCGATTACCGCTGCCCATGGATACCCGCAACACCAGTGGCTCCACAAGTGCATTGTCGGCCTTTTAAGAAAGAATACGCTCTTTCCTTTAAGGTTTGAAGGTCATAAAGCTTTATATAATAAAGCTTTATGATGTAATAAATCTTATATAATAGGCATTTATATTATAATGTTGAAACTTTAAGAAATGGAACTTGTGTTTTGTAATTAGAGATAGTTTGTTTATTTGTTTTACCGGGCCATTTCCGCACTTAGCTTCTTGATTGGGCCGTTGTACGTGAGTTTGTCATATTCTTACGCCAACCATCCTTGATCATTCCAGAAGCTCAGCAGCCTTTTCAGGTTACTACATGCTTTCGGGAGTGATGTTGATGAAAGGATGTCCGCCCGTTGATATGCCACATTTCTACATTCTTTGAGAACGTGCTGCGGTGTTTCTTCTGCCTCCATGCATCCCCTGCAGAGAGGGCTTTGCAGGGTAATTTTGTTTGTGGTTGCAATGGCCCGGAGATTTTCATAACATTCTTTGATGAGTGCAGAGGTCATCTTGTTGTTTTGCAGAGCTTGAAGCACGGATGCACTGTCAGGGACGATTTTGATGTTTGAAGCTCTCACATCTCTGGCTGCAATTGCTTGTGCTGCTTTGATTATCCCAACACATTTTGCTCGGAAGATTGTGTTTAGCTTGTCTAGAGTAGTTGATATCTTGATATTTAAGTCATTCGAGAAGACGCCAGCTCCTGTACCCTTTTGTGTTTTGGAGACGTCTTTATATCCTAACTTCACCGACGCCAGAGCTACCTTTTGTTTCATCGGATGGTTGGATATAATAACTTCAATCGAAGATATGTTGACATGACGTTCTGTCCGTGGATGCCTCGAGGAGTCGAATTCCCTTTAAGATCCCCTGCAGAACTTTTGAGTGTGTTGCTTCTGTATTTGTCTTCCACAGTCCGTTCGATCTTAGTCTCAAGGCAGCTGCTATCGCTTCCTGTTGGATTACAAGATCTAGAGGTCTCAAATTCAAGAGATATTCTAATGTGGCTGACGGAGTAGTTTTCATACATCCAGTAGTTGCTACTGCAGCCAAGCGTTGTAGACTCTGGAGTTTTATTTTAGCTGTGGACAGTTGCATTCTGGGCCACCATGCAACTGATCCGTAGGTAATAGAGGGTCTGATAACTGCAGTATATAACCAAAGTGTGATCTTTGGGTTAAAACCCCATCTTTTACCAACTAGTCTTCTACACTGATTGAAAGTTATACAGGCCTCTCTTGTCTTTGCTTCGATATGGCACGCACAGTTCAATTTGTTGCCAAGAATAACGCCCAGATAGTTTACTTGAGTTGACAGGGAGAGATTGGTGTTGAATAATTTTGGTAACTTCAGTTCTGGTAACTTCCTTTTGTTGGTGAAGAGATGAGATTATTATTATATTATTACGAGGATTACTGATTCTCTGGATATTCGATCACCGAAGGTCCGGCCAAACATCGGCATTGCTTTTCTTGCGTATTCTATCTTTCGTGTAACAATCAAAGGTAGTAGAGCCACGCTGATTTCAGCACGAATGGGCCGGCTTGACCGGGGTGGTACTCCTTCTCGCAGGAGACCGATCTAAAATGACAGTATGCGTATTGTCGTGTTTCGTTGTTGAGTGCGAAACCCAATCATGCAGTAGAGTCTGAATAGGCCGCAATGTTGCATTATTGTATTGTCTGCATTCGCAGTGAGTATGGTGACCACAACTCTAGCATCTACTTATGCTTTCCATCAGTCAGAGTAGAGTCTCTTGTGCATTGACATGTGAAAACACGTTAGTGATTACCGCTACAGTTGTGGTAACTAGCTATATTATTCCCAGTGCCATTACTATGGATAAGGTAAAACGGAAACCTTTGCAATCAATCAGTGTAATCTAAAATTGCGACGGATAGATTTTTCATTTGATAAATCGATATGGATTTATTTGCCGAAGGATCGTCAATTGGTTTATAACAATTAAATGATGACATGTTGATTGAAATTTTAGATAGCTAACATTCTTATTTATTAATCGATATGGACGTCATTTTGAAGCTTTCATGTTTGATTAAATTGTTCAAAAAATTACTTTGACGAAAAATACATTTAATTATTATTATCATTTTTATCAACAGCCTTCAGCAGTCCACTACTTGATATAGGCCTCGGTTTAGAAAGGATATTGTTATAGGTACATTTCATTATTTTTTTCGGTACTTCTCCATAACAACACACTTTTATTCCCAACCCTAGACCAATACGGGCCACTTAACGGAGGGGAGTAACCATAGCGTCTTTTTCCTATACGAAACAGTCAGTCATTTTTTGCTGGGGGAAAACGTCACACATACACATTTTAGATTCGCATACAAAAACAATCGTCTTTCACTACGAACTCCCACATAATAGACCAGGCTAGAAGCCTTTAAAAAAACATTCAGAATTTCACGCAAAAATGAAATATTCTGTGTCATAACAATGAAATGCGTAGGCCCATTTGAGCTTGAAGTGTGACGGAGGGGAACGCCTGCATATTTCTACTTCATACCGTGTTGTTCTATGTTCCCAGCTGATTGAAAGTTAGTCATTTGTTTATGTTAGTGTATTATTTTACAAATTTTTCATTCTTTTATAGTTTGAGATATGGCATATATAGACCTGCCCTTATTTGCATTGTAATTAGAAAACAACCACACACGCGATCCGACCACGTACGTTTTAACTAGTGCCCTAATTATCACATTTGCCCAACATTTCTATAGTATTTATTCATAATGATTAGCTAATGTGAAAAATAATGAGTTTACGTTAAAATACATAGCTCCATTTTACTTGTATCATTATATTTGCCCGCCCTGGCATTAAAATAAATAGTCTGTTTAATGACTTGGTCCCAAAACATTACGTACATGAGTACGTCGTTTAATATTTAACTCACCTAAAGTAGGTCCACGTTTGTCAGAACTTTTTTGTTTGTAATCGCTGAAAATTTCAACAAAACCCTTTGTAAAAAAATATTGTAGGTACACGTTTTAAAGCACATTCTGCTCACCGGGATTGTGAGATTTTGTCAGAGTTAGATATTAAATGGATACAGAGTATTAGGACATAAATTAAAATAAAACATTTTTTTTTTACGATTCTAGTGATAACTGCAATCGTTAAATAATCTAGAATAGATTACTTTCATTAAAATATAAGTGTGTTTGAAGTCGGTGCCAAGCTAAATGTAATAGTAGATACAGCCTTTAAAGCGCGTGACCATGAGCGGGATAGCTGCACTTCGTGTAAAATAAAACAATCCAAGCGGGTAGACACGCACGTGCGGACTGACCGTAAATGTGGTCTGTGGGGCTGACGTCTTTGACGATCGTCTCGAAATATTGCGAGTGTGGTACATTTGGCTTGGTACCGACTTCAAACCTATCAATAAGTACCACACAAATAATAGTGTTTTATTGATATTAAAGGTTTGCATATGAGATGTATCAAATTAAATCTTTAGTAAGTTATTTTATACTTTTTAGTTCTTGCAGTCGGTTTTTTAAACAAAATTTATTTTTATTTTCCGCTTTCTAGGCAGGGAGTTTTCTTTAGATGTTTTTTTGAAGTCGGTTTAATAAATTAACATGCTAGTTTGCGTGCTAGTTACTAGATCGCTATTTTAAAGTTTTATCTCTTTCCTAACCTTACATTTCAAATCACCTAAACAACTTGAAAGAATACAACTAAGACCTTTCGCGTATTTGGTACAACTATAGATCTATAGATAGCTATGAAATTTAAAGAATTATCCTCTAACTACTAACCATTGAGGAGTTGTACCTTCCATCATCAGTTCACCTAAATAACTTGAAAAAATACGACTAACGGTAACATACATACACATGAAATTTAAAGATTTATCTTCCAACTCCCAACCAGTTTTATCTTTCATCATCAGCTCATCATCATAAAATGATGACTACCAAATGTAAATACTGCAATAGCTTTAGAAAATACTAGCCGACCCACGCAACCTCGTTTGCGTCTTCTATTGCCCGTAGCGTGATAATTTTCCCCCGTTTTCGAAACATTTTTCATTGGTGCTCCGCTCCTATTGGTCCTAGCGTGATGATATATACCCTATAGCCTTTCTTGATAAATGGGCTATCTAACACTGAAAGAATTTTTCAAATCAGCGGTTCCTGAGATTAGCGTGAACTTTATATATATAGCTTTAGAAAATATATGAAAAACATAATACGTGCCTCACAAATTTGAGGGTTTCCTTCGATTTCCTTGGGATCCCATCATCAGATCCGTATATAGTTATAATGGGAACACATGGGGAGCATACAATTGACGGAGTAATCAGTGTACAAACATTAAAAAAATACTAATCAACTTGAGAACCTACTCGTTTTGGAAGTCGGTTAAAAATTAAAATGACTCAGATATTAGGAGTGAAGCTTTGTTCAAAAAACCTCTCGAGATAAGAGCAGAAAAGTTATAAATAAAGAATATAAAAGTAGTTTTTGTATAAGAGAAATTTTAACGAAATATAATGATTTGAATTTTGTATCATAAAAGTTCGCGTTCCGAGAATGTTTAATGTTATTGTATGCAAGGTCACGCCTCCTCCAGTCGACTAAAGATCGACCTGACGCATTCCTATTAAATGTTTCATTTAATTTAAACTCAATTTGCAGTTATTTTCACTTTATCATCAGTGTTATGAAGGTTCATAAGTACATCTTCTTAATTTTATTTTTCGGAAGGTGCTTATAGGTAGCTATTATTTATTGAAATCTTCTTGTGAGTCTGTTGCCCTAACTTAGTTAGGATTAGCTTTAAGTTAAGTATTATTAGTTAGTAGTCGGGGAGCAACTGCCATCAAATCTCGACAATTCAAGTAGATACCAGGTGATATCAAAGTTCTGTAGAAATACCGTTGTCGGACTTTTTAGGGCTCCAACTACCTGTAACCATCACGATAGATGTTCGTGTAGTAACTGGGACTGGCGACGGCTTTTCCAGACACTGAGAGCGGTCTCAATGTGTTAAGAAAACGGACCAGACAGGCTTGGTTAGGGAGGCAGCCCCCCTAGCCAAATATAAATACATATACAATCTTAGAGAAAGTATTAACCAATGACACACGAGAATTTAGGCGTTAACGCTTTCAGAAAGAAAAACGCGCTTGCAACTTGGCTAGGAGCTGGTTAGAAATGCTTAATTTTTGAATTGTGTTATCCTTCTTCTTAAATAGACAACACAATTATTATTTTGAATATAAATAAAAAGTATAATTATTTTGGAACGAAGTTCCGTATGGGGCGTTGCGGAGGGGTACCCTAGCCGGCAAAAACGTAATTACTGCCTCGGTGTCGCAATAATTAATCCCCATAACACAAGCTCAGCTAAACTTGGGACTGGATGGCGTTGTGTGTTAGATGTCCGAAACTATTATTTATTTATTTTTATTATATATAATAATTTTTTTTTTTTAAGGATGGGTGACCCTTACCATTTAGGGGGATGAAAAATAAATGTTGTTCGATTCTCAGACCTACTCAATATGCTGACAAAATTTCATGAGAATCGGTCAAGCCGTTTCGGAGGAGTTTGGCAACTAAAACTGTGACACGAGAATTTTATATATTAGATCTTAATAAACCATTTTAAATAAAATAACCTTGTAAAGATAATTTTGTGGCTTTTAAAGAGGGTGAACGAAATACGAGTAAGTTGGATAGCGCCATCTGGAAGTGTATACATGTATTTTTTTTATATATATTTTATGATAAGGAACTTCGTTCCTATCTAGTGTCTTACGATACCACTGGACTTTTTTATTTATATCAATGGTTTCAATGTCAAATGAGCAGAATTGATGGCAATAACTAATAGTCAAAATTTAAAAAAATTTTGACTATTAGTTATTACCATCGTCCACAAGTCAAGAAATAAGAGTCACAGAGCGCATGGCACCTTTGCAATAATTAGTTAATGGTACAGCGTAAATATATCTATAATAATCTGTAATGTGGTGTTATATGTGGCTTTAGTCACAGATTGCGTTATTCTTTCCACGAAAACTAAAATCAAACCTTCTCCAAAACACAAGCAAACTTTCGAATGTTGACTCATAACTTAACTAGTTAAATTTAAAGTTTTGTTTTAAATATTCAAAAATTCAATGAATGCATGTAGGTTTATAGAAAAACCCATTCTTTGGTTAGGCACGAACAGGCAAACTTAATCGGAATGAAGCGAAAGTATTACAGATAATTTATATCCTCCCTCGGTGGCTCAGTGGTAGCGTACGCGACTGCTGTTCTTGAGGTCTCGGGTTCGATTCCCGGGTCGGAAGAAATGTTTGTATGATCTGCAAATATTTGTTTCGGAGTTTGGGTGTTTTCTATGTATAATATGTATGTATTTACAAAAAAAAAAAAAGTATATAAGTATTAATATCAGTTGTCTAGTACCCATAATACAAGCTCTGCTTAGTTTGGGACTAGATGGCGTTGTGTGTTAGATGTCCGAAATATTTATTATTATTATTATTTAAAGAGGGAGAGAAGGGTGCTTAAAAGTTGGTAATGGAATGATATCTTCTGAGTTGAAGGTGTCTATCGACGACGTTATTGGTCCCTTGTATATTAAAAAACATTACTTCTTTTCAATCCTAAATGAGATATGAAAGAAAGAGAAAAAAGGTTTCCAGCTAATCAATATGTTTTGCGATAGACAGTGTTGAATATACGTCGTTAAAATAATGTTCTTGAGGAGAACCAGTCGAGTTTCACACGGTTTGCAAGAGGGAATTCCCACTGACTTTCTGACGTACAGCGCGCCGCATCACAATGTGGACACGTAGAAAACAAATGCAGTTTTCAAGTCACGTATTTCGAGTGTTTAGAAGTATTTATAGCCAGTAGATTTAACTGTTGTTTATACAATCTGTACGTTTACACGTACTTTCTGTATCTGTGTGACGTAGTTAACTTAAAGATTAAAGCTCATTTTGACATTTTATTACTGATGTACATATTTACAAAGTTTCATTTATTGTCACATAATATGATATGAATGATAAATTCTTAAAAATTGAAGACCTCGAACGTAGCTGTAAGGGTGACTATCGATTAAACCAAGTTACCCGTCATCATAACATATTAATTCTGAACTTAAAAAATGATAGTGCACTCAATAAACAACAAATTTCTTTTCGAAATGTAAAAAGAAAATGAGGTGTTGACTTTAAGTGTACTGTGGGGGGGGGGGGGGGGGCGGATGTCATGTCCCTCCAACACAAAGGGAAGATTGTTCGATTAGGCGTGGTGATAATGCCGGGCGGGCCACAGCTCAACGGTTGATGTTGGACAGATATTGTATATTATTATGGAAATCGGCGCGAGAACTTCTAAATCGCGATGCAGGATTGGTAGTTTCTTCGTACAGTACGTTAATCCGTCGTTTGGTGTATATCCGGTAGATGGCACTGTAGTGGGTTTTCTTGTTGACACATATGTACTTTTATAGAATAACTTTACATTTATATTGGAATGCAAAATTATTTAGATTTTATTATCCTGGGTAACTATTGTTTATTAATAAATCTTTTTTGAAATTTCATTTTAGTAAAAATTACTAAAAAGCATCTCAAGAGTCCGTCATAGTGAGGGTCACCATACTGCATTTTCCATATTCGCATTAAGTATGGTGACCACCAATCATGCTTTCCATCAGGCAGAGTAGAGTCATTTTAGCGTAGCTGCCAACTTAATAAAAATCTAGACAAACAAACATATTCGTATGTAGTCAAAGATATTGCATCCAATAGCACCAAATTACATTTTCCTTATCCTGTCAAAATAACATAATCTGTCAAAATCTAAATCAGCACTGAAAAATACTGAAAGTTAAATGTAATTTTATTCAAGGATTCTTAGGCCCGTATTTTAAAAGGCGTCTCAAGTATCCGTTGATCTCTGATCAGCTGAAACAAGTTTTAAGTTCCAATCAAATCTCAAGAGTCGCTCTTATTACAGAAAGCGTTTTGAGTTGTACTCAGTTGAAACTAGTCTCAGTAACCAATCTCAATTCAACAGTCTGTTCTCAATTACGTTTCTGCATTATCGAATTATATAAATTATATTAAACAAATTATAATTAACAAATATAATTTTAATGTTATTAGTTATTAGTGTATACATAATACACTATTGACTAGTGTATCAATGTAAATATAAGAATAAGAAGCAACTCGCCCTTAATGAAATATTATAAATATTAAAATCAAATGGCTAGATATTCCCTATAACGGAACGTTCAAATTGTTATCAATACTTGTCATGTTGAATTGTTTAACTATGTTTTGGTTGTTTATTTATAATATTGTTATATTCTTTGTCATAAACTAAAAGGTTGTGAGTGGTATTAATTGAAACAAGTGTTTAAATATGTATTTAAAGTGAGTGAAATATCAATTTAAAATTAACTAAAGTGAATTGAAATGTGTATGATATGTAATTCTTTCGTAATTAAAGCAAGGTTAAGTGAATCTTGCGTTGTTATTCAGAAAAAATCATCATAAGATACGTTTATTTCCCCTAAAAGCCCTTCAAAATTACCACTTGAGACTAGATTGAGCTTGTCTCAGGTGAACAGAGATCACATCTGTCAAAATCTATTCTTGAGAGGAGATTTTGACATAAGCGTCGTTCTAAAATAAGCTGTTCATTAATCGTTACTCACTTGATTAACGATCAGTGAATCTTGACTCAAGAGACGTTCAATAATAAAATCTCTTCTTAAAACTAGTTTTAAAACTAAATTCACGACTGAGACGCCTTTTAAAATACGGGCCTTAGTTATCCAGCACAACGACAACATACACATTTGATTTTATTACTTAATATGGTCATTTATTTATTACATACATGAATTATTAAACACGAGTTAACTATATACTATAAGAGCATACATAATACATCTTAATTTATACAAGACAGGCTGTCTAGTGTCGGTTTTTATTACCGCTAATATAAATAAATGTACATACTTAGTACATGAAATATAGCAGTTTCTTTAGTGTTTTATAGATTTATCAATAAATTTTAAGAGTTTATATTCGTATTGATAGAAAAATTGATAAATAAAAGTGTTTGTGTTAATATAAATGTATGTTTTTCGTTATATTTATTAGCAAATAATATAATTAATTAAAAACTCATTGCACCGACAACTACCACTGTCTCTCCTGTACATTTTAATCCATCCTAAGGTTGCCTGGAAGCGATTACTTTGGCAATAAGGCCGCCCTTTGTAAACTACATCTCACATTTCATGTAAGTATGTAAGCTTACAAATAAAGAGTTTTATATCTATCTACATATCTAAATGTAGCATCTAGTACATTGAATTAAATAGTTTTGTAAAAGAATATTATGTTTTGAAAAATCTAGACATAATTTTTTCGTGTCTTTTACCACATTGGGTAATTTAACTTAGGAGCATTTTACACATTCAGTAATTATTGTAAACGAATATTTCACTCTATAAAAAAATCAGTTCAGTTTTCCCGAATCTTAACCAAAGAACATCTACTGCTGGATACAGCCTCCCCCAATAGTTTCCACGACAACCGTTCCTGTGCTGCCTGCATCCAACGACTTCTCGCGACTTTTATCAGATCTTCGAATCATCTTACATACACCACAGGCTAATTTTCCAGTACGTAGTCGCCAATCCAGAACTTTTTAGCCGAATCAGCCGCTGCAAGCAACATGCCCCGCCCACTATCACTTAAGTTTGGGAATTCTTCCCCGAATTTGTAAGTTTTATAAATAGTTTGTCTTATATCTATCTAGCTGATATATATTTAACATACTCAGGTTCCACTCTTGAAATTACAGATTTCTGGAATAAAAGTTTTCACGAGTGGTCACGACAGTTCAGGAAGGTTGAATGATATGGATCTGAGATCCCTATTTGATACCAACTTTTATGATCATGTTTACGGAAATAACACTATTAATCTGATCCTATAACCTATTGATCGCGGTAATTAATGTTTACATAACTATAAGACCTTCTTTTTTTATGTTTAAGCACATTTTGTCCAGAGATTGTAAATGGCATCGAGTCCTATGATGTTTTTCAGGTTATCTAGATTTTCATTCCTTAACGTGGTGAGAAAATGTTTTTTCCTTAACATATAACTAAATGTATTATTGTCATGAAGGTTAAAAGAAATACTGATATCGCACCTACTTAATATGCGCAAATAGAAAAGTTGTTTACTTTTTTAATTGTGGGTATTAACTATACCTGTAAATACCTGATAGTAGTCATAATCTTAGTGACAAACAGCGGTCGTGCGTCATACCATGACTAATCTACCACAGACAGGTGTAGGGGAGACCCTGCACCACTATTTGCTCAATCTGCCGCAAAAGAAAAGAGTCTTCGCCCCTCCTTTCTTAATGATTTCATTATTTTGATGAGTGACTATAGTAAAAACAAAACAATTTAAAATAACATTAATACAACAATAACAAAAATTTAAGTTAAAAAATAATAATTTGTGACAAAGGTCCTCAGGAATGAGATATTAAAGATGATAATATACCATCTTACTTTTACAACCTATAGTTAATACCAAAATTAACCGTTTTTAATTTACAGTTGCATCAGTACTAGTATGAGTATAACATTTTTATGTTAGTTTTATAAATCTCAATAATTGATCATATAATCCCAATCACTAGGTATTTCATTCCTTCTTAAATTATTTTGGCTTTGTTGTCTCGAAGATTAATCTAATATTATTGAGTTGGAATTTACTTTTAAAGGTCTCATAACCTCTATTCAGGGTTAAGGTAATGTATGATTAAGTAATTCGGAATACAGTTGCTTGAAATTTACCTACACTTAGTAATTTCAATCTTCACTCCACCCGCCGACGGAATCCTTTTGTTTTCTCGTTGTTGTCGTTATATCATAACTGTAACTTAAACTTAATAAAAAAAATATTTGGGTAAAAATAAAAGGAAAGTTTGTTTCATTGAATGTTCGTCGTCAGTCGTATATCCGTGCCACGGGCTCTATTCTGTAGTATGAATAAATTTAGTTATATACATACATATAAAATATTGGTTACCTACGTTTCCAATTCCTACGCCGCGGCTCCGTACGTGTCATAGCTCGCGTACAGCACCTTCTGATGTAAATTGAACCTTAGGTAAGGGACTACGAACATGAAAATCGTAAAAACATGCGTTAATTCTCTACCCTTATTGGCGCGTATCTAATGCCACCTCGTGATTGACAGTTCGCCAATCTTCTTAGACTACTGGACAAGACATACCTATATATTAAATTAAATATCGGCATTCGTTGAAAGTATATACAACTCATTTCGATAAAAGTTACGGCGATGGTAAAAGTCTGATGAATAGAAATATTTGTTTCGTTTAAGTTCATTCATCAGGATAAACCAAAAAATAATTTCCCTAGATTTATATATCCTGCTTCTAGCTATGCTAGTCCGGGATCCCTGGCACCAATTTTACAAATTATTACTATCAAGCTACTTTTTTGTGAGTGGCTTCATTTTGATGAGACCGCCCTCTTTTCCTTTTACAAAAATTCTCGATTGTGTTAGGTAACAGACGCAGCAGGGACAAAAGACTTTTGAGCGGAGGACCGGGATAATGTACCACGTAATTCGTAGGACAATGTGACTGTTAAACTCTATAAATATTAACTAAGCAACTATTAAAATATGGGCTAGTTACTTAGTATCATTTTTGCCGACCTCGTTATCCTATCGATACATGTTAAGGATCAGACCATATATTTTATAGGACAAATATTTTTTTCCAATAATTAATAATGTTAGTAAATATTTATATCATTTTTCGCTCAAAACTTTTTTAGTCCTGCTACCCCTGTTAGCTACCACAATGGAAAACTTTTGTAAGAAAAGGTGGGCCTCTACCCTTGAAGCCACTCACGAAAAATTTACAAGATAGTAATCAATACAAATAAATAAAATTGGAGTGTCTGTTTGTCTGTCTGTTTACTAAATGCATATGTATGTATACACGGTACTTATAACAAAAATGTATTTAAAAAAATTTTGTCTGTCTGTCTGTTTGTTCCGGGTAATCTCTGGAACGGCTGGACCGATTTTGACGGGACCTTCACAGGCAGGTAGCTGATGATCCAGGGAGTAACTAAGGCTACTTCTTTTAGACTAACTTTGTCCCGCGGCGTTACTCGCGGTACTACAATAACCGTGGGTAACACTGCGGGTTCAGCTAGTGACTTGTAAAATTGGTTCTGGGGATCCCGTACTATGCAGACTTAGTACAATGTGCTCAATCCGAATCGGGCAGTATATCTATACAAATAAATAAAATTGGAGTGTCTGTTTGTAATATTAAAATAACCGCTTTTTACTAAATGCATATGTATGTATACACTGTACATATACCAAAAATGTAGTTAAAAAAATGTTTGTCTGTCTGTCTGTTTGTTCCGGGTAATCTCTGGAATGGCTGGACGGTTTTTGACGGGACTTTCACTAGCAGGTAGCTGATGATCCAGGGAATAACTTAGGCTACTTTTTTAGACCAACTTTGTCGCCCGGCGTTACTCGCGGTACGACAATAAGCGCGCGTAATACCGCGGGGTTCAGCTAGTATCGTTATAAAATGAGGCAGCAGAAGAGTGATATAGTTACCCCACTTTCTGATATTTACTTACCCTTTTAATGAGATTTGTGAAAGGGGTTTCTACTTGTCAATCTTACCTTATCGTTTGATGGAAATAAATTAAGGTGGTTCGAGGCTTGGCTTATACCACTGAACTGGAATACTGCAATAATCTATTGGTTTTCATGGCTGTTTGTGAAGGGCCATGTCCTATAAACTCAATGCTTTGGTATGCACATGTCCCGCATAAAGTAAAATGCCGACAAAATCAGAAGGCCTGTTAGATATCTTGGTAAAAAGTATTTTTTTTTAAATAAGAAAGTAATTTAGACAATCGCGCATAGATATCGCCAGAGAAATATAATAAAAAAAAAATCTCGGTTGTGTGAATGAAGTACAGATAATCAGCACGATTTGGATACTAAAGTTTTCGATTTGCTAAAATGTTTGTTTCATGGGGTACATCTAAGGACAAACTTCTTTCTTTCAGCTTGTTACCTGAGTTCAAAATCACTTTAAATGAAAAAGAATAAGTGTAGAAAATGAATAAGAATAGAAAATGAAAGCTCACAAGTAAATCCCGTGAAACTTTATTTGAAATAATTCATGCACGTTACAATGGAACTTTGACGACAGTTTTATAGGTATCATATATAACCATTGTTTATTTAGACTTCTCTACTGTCTTAGTTCTTATTCAAACCATTTTTGTCAATATGATTTGCTCCATATGGGGATAGAGAATGACGAACGTATTAGGAACCACTTAATGCTTTTTTTAACAAGCTTTTATTAGCTTCACCTTTATTTTTGTTTGTTTGTATGTAGCCGACTTTTGAAAGCATGTTTTTTATTTTTAGTCTAAATTTAATAATTAAATTTTTATATAAAATATCTATATTTTTAAGAATATACCTACTGAACTAGCCGTCTCTCAGTTTGTCTCGTCAAAAATACGTTCCGTATTTCCAAAACCTTTAACTTTTTAGGCATGGTGACATACCTATTATCGAAGAAAATAACTTAAGTAGACCGTACTTAAGAGTTATTTTTGTATTTTTATAAATCTTTATTATATTATTGTATACATACTTTATTTCCTTAGTAAGTTACATAAGCTGATTAAGTGAAACAATATTCAATTTATAAAGGTTTCAGTTGATTTCATTAAATACACGAGTATCTGTTAGGGTGACTTCTTTCTTCTATGATTCAGGCTAAATAAAGATCTTCTTTCATCATTTCATTTTGAAGATTATGATTTGATTTGTTTCTCGAAACGTGTTTATAGAAATGTCTAGCGATTATTTATGACTAAAATTTTTCCATATCTGTTCTTTGTGTTCACAATTTGTCACAATGTGTCAATGATTTATGAATCACAGTAAGTGAACTCAATACTTAGCGCAGTAAGAAGCATTGCGCATCCGTGCAGTTTACATAAAAATATGTTTGTGTATCCTGAAATTAGTTTACAAATGAACCTATATAAAATAGAACCTGTTTATATTATTTCATATAGAGATAATATTTGTGAGTTTTGATATAAATAACTTTCACTAAATAAATTGTTATATACTGTATTCTTAAGTTTTTTTTATTTTAATCTGATTGACATTTGTTTTTCAAGTTTGAATGAAACTAAAGGAAAAGAAAAAGAACGAATGAGAAAAATGGTTGGACTACTTGAGGAAAATATCTGGCAACGGATGAATGGCACATTTTAGCGGAGGTCTTCGCAAGCGGAGCAGTGGACACAAATACGCTGAAGAAAGAGGAAAATGAAAGTATACTACCCGAACTTAAAAGCTATAAAATCGGTCCATAAAGAGCGGAGTCGTACAAATAAAATAATAGTAGTTAAGAACTGAAAAATTTGCAACTAACTTCACTAATTTAGAAATAGAATCGTAATATCATAGTCTACACGTATGAAAATACAAGGCATGACAATTCTAGTGACTATAGGTAGGTAAGGTACTGCGTGGGCAGGACGTAGCTTATTTTATCCTATTGTTCTCCAGTCTAAGGCTATCTTTCCGTTCTTTGTTGAAATCGGTTCAGTAGTTCCAACGTCAAGGACAAATAAAACGGAGAGTAGCTGAACTATTCTGCTAGCATATTTTACACGAAGATCAATTATGCCAATTAAAATGAAGTGAATTAACTGTCAGCGCAGATATTTTTTAATACTACGTACTACCCCATTTTATGAAAACAATTTACTTATCCTGTAAATATATAGACGAGTCACCAGGAGCGGATCTACCTATGAACAGGTTGCAGCCTAGTCCCGAGGAAATAAGGGCCCTGTACGTTGAAAACAATAGACGATCATGGGAAGATTCTAGGAGAGTCTTCAATGGATGACAAACTGTGACTCTTGTATTGCAGATGTCCTTGGACTGCGGTAGTTGTTCATTATCAGGTTACTCGACTCCTCGATTTACCTCTTAGTCTTCTATACAAATAAATAAAATTGGAGTGTCTGTTTGTAATATTAAAATAACCGCTTTTTTATTAAATGCATATATATATGCGTACCGTGTATACATAATACACGGTACCTATACCAAAAATTTAGTTAAATTTTTTTTTGTCTGTCTGTCTGTTTGTTCCGGGTAATCTCTGGAATGGCTGGACGGATTTTGACGGGACTTTCACAAGCAGGCTGCTGATGCTCCAGGGAGTAACTTAAGGTACTTTTTAGACTAACTTTGTCCCGCGGCGTTACTCGCGGTACGAGGATAACCGCGGGTAACACCGCGGGGTTCAGCTAGTACTCTATAAATATCGTTAACATACAAGGCTCCCGGATAGTAAGTATTAGTCCAGGGCCCTATAAATTCACGATTCTCGCCTGCGGGTCACGGCTTGATTGCAGTATCGCTGTCAATGACACTTACAATTCAATAGCGTTTGATGACGACAATGTTACGATCAGAATTCGTGTGTTCGATAACATACGACTTGACTTTAAATCTACAAACAATATGATTTAACCATTTAATCGGAACAGGCTTATTGACTATAATAATACAAGTAAAAGTTTGAATAGGCTCCCAGACTTGCAAAATAGTTATGCCAATGAAACAATCCGCTTAAATTCTATTTGATTCGCTTTCCAATCTAATTATACGCATGCAACAGGCTGCAGATAAGGACAAGTATTTAAAATACGAGTGAAAAATGTAAATTAACTGTAATAACAAGTCAAAAATGTCTATGTCTGTTTGAGTTTTTTTTTTGTCGGGATTCGGAATTGAAAATTTTTGCTGGACCGCGAAGTAAAAGGGTTTCCAAAGTGTCTGCATTTAATTAGGATCTTTATATTGAACGGCCCAAGATATTGATTCGTTAAAACAGTTGGATTTCAGTAATGCGGATGTTTGTTTTAATTACTAATATTTTGTGATTTATATAATATATGATATTGATTTTGTATTTATGAAAAGTTCTAGTGCAAACAATTTTGTACCTTTAGATTCGGTTGGGTGTAATCCATCACATGAAGAGTTATAAAATGTAATGGAAAAGGCACGAAATTGTGAATTTTATACCAAATCATAATTTAAGATACTTAATTCCCCGTAGATTTGATATGATTACAGTAGTTCATGACTAAAGCTCCTACTTATCTGGAGCTAATGAGCTTGCTCATCGACTATGCGTTTAGCTAAATATAGAGAACCTATTAAAAGAACAATCGCATTTACAATCTGTCTAAAATCAAACTTGGGTTGAGTTGAGCGTCCCTTTCTTTACTTTCTTTCTAGAAATTTTCCTGATAAGTCAAAATAGGTGTTACGAGGAGCATAAAATCTTAGAGATCATATTACCTAACGGTCATCATATTATTAAGTAATTACAGCTTCGAGAACATGCCTTTTAGAACACGTTATGGGAGGGGTCCTAGTTACTAAATGAACATGAACATATTACGATTATTTGGAGCCCTAAAACAACAGTCTTTCTACAGAATTTCGAACCACGAAGTCTGATGAGGGTCGCTGCTCTAAAGAATCGTTCAGCTATGTCCTAGTAGAATAAAAGTCGACTTTCAACCTAGATTACGAAAAAGATTGCAAATACTTAATACGCCAATATTATTTATCAATGAGTAAGATATCCCCATAGCAATTGTCTGTGGATTTATTTATACTTCAGTATATTTATTATCTTTACCACGTCTCGTCACATGCTATAGAGGATTGATATAATCTTTACGATTTCTTATCTCAGTATACCGTAATCTTACATAATAATAACGAATACTTATATCAAGCAACTTAGCACCTTATCGTAATACAAAGAAGTATCTACACGAAGTAACGGCGTTATGCGATAACGTATTTCTATAACGAATGTACTCTACTCTAACGATAAAATAAAGTATTTTTCTTTGTAATGACGTAGGCAAAGTACCATGTTAATGTCACGCGCTTTCCTTATCACATTTCGTTTTAGTTTTAAGGTTTCTAGACTGCTTTTATCTCTTCAATTATTTATTTAAAATATTCCTACCAAAAATACAAAAAATAATTTAAAAATAATTGATTGTTATTTCATTTTTTTTCCTGTAAACTTGCTTATATGTCCCTGTTGTTCTTATAGTGGGTACAATACTATTCTGTGCAATTTAAATTTCGTGATTATAGAAACATGAAATTCTAAGAATAGTAAATGTTTTTAGACAAGCAATAAAGTCTAGCCAAACCAAGAAGCGTGCAATTGTAGTGGCCTATGTATTGTAAAGCCTAGAGATGAAGCAATGAATAAAAGTAAAAAAACTTTATAAAACCATATTCTATAATAATGCTAAAATTTACAAAGGACTATTTGAGAATGGCCCCGAGGAAGGCCTTTTGGCATTAATTACAGTAGCGTCTTTTCATTGTCAGTATTTCGAATAAATAATCTTAAACTGGCTAAACGAAATAGCGTGACCTTATTGGAAAGACGCCAAGTGTGTCAAGCCACCTCAAGTTTATCGAAAATCGATAAGGAAGAAGAAAACATTGTCATATTAATATATCTTGAACCTTTCAGTATTTTTAACTTAGTTATCCTGAAAAGTACAAAGGACGTCTAATAGCAAGTGATTTTCAATTATTTTTTCTCCAATTGATTAATATTCAACTTCAAAGAGGAAGGAAGTTCTCAATTCGACTGGATTTTGTATTTGTTTGTGTTACCTCACAACTTCATACCGTGTGTTCCTTTATCACATTATTATTACTTTGTAGTTTGTCGTATTTCATTAACTGATACCCGATACCTACTCCAAACATAACAATAATTGTAGACACAAGTGTGTGTAATAATTACATAATTATTATTTAAAAAACAGTAATTATTTTTTTACTTCTCAGTGCATTTTTTTGTTCTACAATATTTTGTTTAAAGTTGGTTATTTTTTATTAGAATATAGTTTATTCCAGAAAAACATTACCTCCTTAAAATTGTTATTTGTTAAAGAAAAGACTGAAAACCTTTTACTGGTACCTATATTACTTTATCAACTTCGTCTTTATTGTCACTTTATATCAAGTGCCTTTGCCCTTCCTTTATAGGACGATACGTGCCGGCCTTGGAAGTCACCGCTTCAGAGTAGTAGACATACGTTCTCGAACTCATCGCTTCGGTTCTTCCTTCCTGTGCCGAGCGGTCACAACCTGGAACTCACTACCAGCATACCTGTTTCCCTCCCACTATGATCCCGGGTCCTTTAAGCGGGGCGTGAAAAAGCATCTCAACAAGCCGCCATAGTGCGGTTCACCATGCTACTTTGTGCTTATTCGTAATGAGGATGGTGACCACCACTCTTGGATTCTGCTCATGCTTTCCATCAGGCAGGGCAGAGTCATTTTGGATGCTGACTACAAAGAAAAAAAAAGAACGTGCTTTGTAGGATAATATCTCGACACCCGTCGTATACTGAGGGCTTAATTCTTGAAGACAATTTCCGCATTAGGAAATTACATCCTGTGTCGCGGTGTACTTTACAAACATACATGAAACGAACACAAAGAACACCCAGACTCAGAACAACTTTTCGTGGATCACACAAAGCTTTGTCCCATGTGGGATTTGAACCCACAACACTTGGCGCAGTAGAAAGGGCGTGACAACCGCTTAAACCACTTTTTTTTTAACGTGTTGAAACCTTCTCGAGCCTTCACCCCGCCGGGGTTTGCGGCGGGGCGATGTGTCGGAATCGAACCGACTAAAACCACACGGTGTGCCACTCTGCGCCTGAGACGGGAGGGATCCGGGAACTGCAGTTATTAACACATCCGGACCCCTCCCAGCGCCTGTCCGCACTGAAGCGGGCACCGTCTGCTGGTGAAACTCTAAATTTGGGCAACGTACGGCACACGCGAAACGTTGCCCCCTCGCGGGTAGCCACTAGAGCGGATGGAGGGGAAAACCTGTCCCGACCATCCGCGGCCACACTCAGGGCGACATGAGGCGCTGGTAGGCGCGCCTCCGCCGCCGGCGGTGGATTGGGTCTGAGTGGAGGTCGTCCTCCCGGGCCTTTTCCGCCGCCTCCTGACCGTTTAAACCACTAGGACAACCGTGCAGTCGATTACCTTATCTGTGTCCCTTTCTTAAGATCGTAAGAAAATAAATATTAACCATAAAGAGTTAGGTTCGTTATTTACATCATCCTCTATGAAAATAGGAAATATATAGTTACTTATGAGAAAAGCAATATTTTAAAACGTTATGTGGTACTTTGCCAATAAACATAGTTTTAAATAGTTAGATTGACAGATATTTAGAATCTGCTTCATAACATCTATCACACCAATTACAATAGGATAAATGGATATTATAAAGTATATCTCATTACTTACATTACATAAATAAAACAAACTCAATAAGTGAAGATTTATTAATTAACCTTTTTAGTCGACTACGGCGAAGCCATACGGAATGTATGTGTGTATGTTCCATCGTATCACCTAAACTGCTGCACAGATTTTAAATAAGTAGGTGTCAATAGATTCGTAACAATGAGTGGCATAGGCTATATTATAGTTTTTTTCTAAAGTTCTTAACGTGGGAGAGCCACGCTTCGGCATGAATGGGACAGCTCGACCGGAGTGATACCTCGACCTCACAGAAAACTGGTGTGAAATATTGCTTGCTCTGTGTTTCACCGAGTAAGTGAGGATAGCGGAAGCCCACAACCCAAACCCTTCTCCCCTATCTCCCCTCCCTATCCCCCAAAGGCCGGCAACGCACTTGTGAGTCTTGTGACGCCTCTGGTGTTTGCAGGTGTCGGTGGGTGGCAAGGCAGGCGGTAATCGCTTACCAGGTTATAGCTTTTAAACGGTTTTATATAGCTTACCCTGTTTGTTTATTTATTTATGTTGGGTCAAATCTAGTAATTGCGACATAGTCATAATTGTGGCTAATCTCCTTAAATAAAGATTAAAAAAAAACTAATAAATGAAATTTGACCCCTTTTCCTGTTGACAGATTGATCTGAAATTTGGTGCACATCATTAGTTCTGGTGACATAACCACCGCAAGAAAACTGACTTTCAAGTGAAAAAGAAACACATCGAAATTGGTCCACCCATTTGAGAGCTCCGATGCCACAGACAAACTTCGACGTCACACTTATAACATCCCTCTTTTTGCATCGGTGGTTAAAAAGAAATGTATTACGTTATAGGTGTGTGGGTATATATTATGTTTGAAGGAGAGAATTATGTCCAGCAGTGGACTATTCAAAGCTGTTGATGATGTAAACAGCATAATAAAACTACTTTGGCAAAGCATACAGATTGAACAGTTGATTAAAAAGTTCTATAACTTTAAAGGAAAAATTGTACAAGAGTTCTTATAATATCACTTTGTTTCGAGTCTGTTGTGTGTCTGCAGTCTCGCACTTGTCCGAATTACAAAGAACATTTGACTTTGCCGAATTTTAAATTAGGATTTCCCTCACGTGAATGCCGTATAATGCAAAAGGTAGTGGATATTCACCGAGTTTGAAGATGACCCTAATCGAGAAACGTATTTACTTATTGTACATTTCATAAAAGTTAATTGTTACCTTACTTGAAAGTATAGACAGAGTATGTAAATAGAATCAATTTGATTATTTTCCTTGTAAAGACTACTCCGGCATAAGCCATATATCCTGTATAACGGGGGACTTTACAAACATAAATGAAACGGAAAAAAAGAACACCCAGCCTCAGAACATCAATTAGTGAATCATGTAAGTGGGGTAACACTTATATTTTTACTTACATAGGGTTTGAACACAATACTAAGCACCGTTCAAACTGGCATGGCGATCATTTAAACAACTAGGCTATTTCACCCAGTCAAAGTTATTTATTAAAAATTCTTGTGGCATAATAAGTTTTGGTATAAAAAACAGGACACCTAAAAACCATATTATATAAGATAACAAGTCTTTGATTCGTGTTCAATTTTCTTATGCAATCTTAGCTAAACAGTGTTCTGCATCATTTGGTCTTTTGTCGTTTAGGTTATGTTATCTAAGCATATAATATTTTGGAAAAACAATTGTAATTTTTGCAATTCACGTCATGTTATATCACATTAACAACCTTCAACAATCCAACAATCTACTGTTTTACTTAGATCTCTTCTTAGATGGGAGTCTTTGAGTGACTATGTTATGTTGAACAGATGTGTTTGTGTTGAGTTTCTTTCAAGATATCCTTCTCTTTGGAGTGATGTTGTCTTCCGTAGCTTGCTCCCTTAGTCGACTCTTACGATACTAATGGGATGAGCCATGGGAAAAATAGGGGTGGTGACGGATTTAGAATACAAAGTGTGACCAACCCCATTCATCCCATGGGCGTTGCCAATAATGAAGAAAACTTCCACATCTATACTAATCTATACTTCTATTCACACACCATTATACCTGTAGACACTCCAATTTTATATATATATATATATATATATATATATTTGTGTATATATATATATATATATATATTTGTGTATATATAGTTTGTAATATTTAAAAAAAAACGCTTTTTACTAAATGCATATGTATACAAGGTACATATACCAAAAATGTAGTTAAAAACATTTTTGTCTGTCTGTTTGTTCCGGGTAATCTCTGGAACGGCTTGACCGATTATGACAGACTTTCACTGGCAGGTGATGATCCAGGGAGTAACTTAGGCTACTTTTTTAAAACTAACTTTGTCCCGCGGCATTATTCGCGGTACATCAATAACCGCGGGTAACAACGCGGGGTTCAGTTAGTTAGGCATAAATCCTATGTTAATCATAATCCTATAAAACTAAGTAGGACAACATCACTGCAGAGAGACAAAAACCTTCAACCGGTCTGGCCAGTGTGGAGTAGCAGACCAAAACTTCCTTTCTAAGGAGAGTCTGATGTCCAGCACTGGACTATTAAAGGCTGTTGATGATGATGATGATGATAAACAGGGTTGATAACACTCCGTAATCTTAATCCTTCACCACACTAAGGATTGTGCAATTCACTTAGGTAGTCAATCTGTTACACTCTCAAATCTAACACGACCTTCAATGAACTCGCGCCGTGGCTTGAGTAATCGACTGACAGGTATAATATTGTTGGATTTTTTTATACCCGTACGAAACTGGACACTTGACACTTGATCCAAGTTAGTTTCGTTTTTGTTTTAAGAAAAAATCCGTTATATTATTATGTCGTGGTTTTCCATTTGTAAGTAGTCGGAACAAAGTGATCGCATAATAAACGAGTACCTGAATGACCATTTTTCTTCGATAATTTCCTAAAAATAAATCTTCGTGAGATCGATTTATCGCCCCCGAAACCTCGTGAATATAATACTTCATGAAAATAGTTTCAGCCGTTTCCAAGATTCGTATCATATTTATTTATACTAGCTGACCCGGCAAACCTTGTTTTGATATTAAAATTAAAAAAAAAATATTTAGGGGTGGGTCACCCTTATCATTTAAGACTATGAAAATTAGATGCTGGCCTATTCTCAGACCTACCCCGTATGCACACAAAATTTTGTAAAAATCGGTCCAGCCGTTTCGGTAGAGTTTGGTACTAAACACAGCGACACGAGAATTTTATATATTAGATATATACAAGATGGAAAATTATTGTCGTTTATATAATTTGAGTGACAGTTTTTGGTCTAGTAACAAGTCCTTGCAGTCGAAATTTTGTCTTTGGACGTGGTTTTAGTTAGGGTAATAAGGACGACGTAACCTAGGGTCAATAATTTCAAAATTATTTATGTGAAATTGTTCAAAAAAGGTACAATGAAAACAGCCTATGGAGCCAATTAACCATATAAACGATTGTATCAATCGTTGTCGTTATTATAAGTTCCTTATGTAAACAAATCAACAACCTATGTAAGTCAACTATCACTTCATTGACACTTAGAGAATAGTGATAACAGTAAGTGTGTCTCTTGTTTGAAATTATTTTTGCCACAAAACATTGTTGGCTCGCAATTGTTGCGTAACCAAAGAGAAAAACATGAAATGAATTTTAAAATGCTACTTATCCAGTGTGAGGGGATTTTACTTACAAAACAGTTTGATGATAAAAAACCAAGTGCGAGTCGTAGTCGCGCACCGAGGGTTCCATACAAACCTTTTGTTATGATATATGATGTAACAAAAATTTATGATTTTCGCAATTTTTCCAGTATCTGTGCTACAAGACGTTGCTTCGTACCAAATTTCAAGATTCACGGGAATTAACCCTGTAAATTTTGATTCTGTAGCATAAACGCAGATTTTCCAGCATAACAGGCAGTACCTTTTGATTGCGCTGGCTTAGAAGATTGATGATGATTTTTTCACAGCTTCAAGGTAGATTTTAGGTAGATATTATATAAAGTTTAGGTATTTCATATGAATTTTAGCTCGATACCTCCACCTGAAAAAAGGTTCTTGATAGACAGTCAGACGGACAAAAAGTGATCCTAAAAGCATTCTGTTTTTTTCCTTTTAAGGTATGGAACCCTAAAAAGAAAACTCATAGATAAAATACGTGCTTACAACTTAACAATATAATCATACCAGGGAATTTACTACCGGGTATGGCTTTATTTTATTATTTTGAGTTTTACGATATTATTAGCTGGTATTTTTATTTTAAATTTTTAAACTATTTTTACATTATTTAAAAAAGAAGTGCAGGAAGTCTTAATATCTTCATCATCATCATCATCATGAGTCTAATGCAGTCCTCTGCTCGACATAGATTTCTCGCATTGCACGCCACTCTGGTCCATTTTAGGCTACTCATCTCTCTTTCCTACCAGCTATCCTGTCTTAATATGAAAATTATTATTTTGATGAAGAATAATAATAATTTTGTCTTGTCTGTGGTTTATGAGGAAGATCTTCGTAGAAATTATAAGCCCGGTATTGCTGAATGCGGAACTAAAACCAGTTTGCGAATTACACAATAACATAGCTGTATATTTACGATAAAGTACAATAATGTGTCATAACCACAAGTAATTGGAGGTCGTGAGACTAAGCTTACTGTGCCTTAGCTATTAAAGATATTTTTTTTAAATATATCTGTACAAATAAATAAAATTTGAGTGTCTGCTTGTAATATTAAAATAACCGCTATTTAATAAATGCATATGTACGTATACACGCTACATATACCAAAAATGTAGTTAAAATTTTTTTTGTCTATCTGTCCGTCTGTCTGTCTGTCTATGTGTCTGTTTGTTTCGGGTAATCTCTGGAACGGCTGGACCGATTTTGACAGGACTTTCACTCGCGGTGCAACAATAACCGAGGGTAACACCGCGGGGTTCAGTTAGTATTCAATAAACTCCTAACGATTATATATTACAGACTTAAAATTCTAAAAGAATTCGTAACTTATAACAAATATTTACTCTATATGAGTTAAAGTAAAATACAATGAAAATATTTATAACATTAACATACAATCGTCAAAAAATTCCTACGTATCATCGCGCCTGGTAGCGTTCGCAAAAGACTAGCAGCATTGCCACGTTGAATGGCAATGCTAATTATCTGTGCTAGAAAAAACCCGGCCTTCTGGTCACGAGAAGCTTTAATCAGTTACCTAGCTAGTTGTTTAAACATATTATGATCACTCGGACCCCAAAAGGTTTAAAAATGTAATTACGCATTAATTTTTGCTATTAACTTAACTATTTTCAAAACCCAGGAGCCAAACACGACGCAGATGAAGTTGCATGGGTCAACTAGTTTTAGTATAAGATTATTTTGTATTTAAAGTCTAGTTATTGACATGCTCTGTAATTTTCATATAATCATCGTCGCCGCCAGTCCAACGTGCCACAGGTACCACATCCTTTTTTTCTTGACCGGTTGAAATCCCTAAATCCCTTCGGATCTCCGGCTGATCGGACCCGGACCATGTTATTCTAGTTCCCCCCAAGACCGACGCCGCGTCTATCTATACTCTATCCCGGGAGAAGCCTAGGCCTAGGCGACCAGCTTGTCGGCGGCTGGTATCGCTGCCGACGTCGCATACGCTCGGGATCGGCCCTCTGCCGATCCCGTTCAGCAGTCTCTTTCTGGAGCATTACAACCCAACAGAAAGATACCAATGCACCCCAGCCCACCGCACCCAGCAGCATGGCAGCAACGACTGCTGGCGACAGGTGCCGCACCCTACACTACGTTTACCTAATCGCGTTATCTGATCTTTTTGTACCCTCTTGTATAATTGGCGAGGTTTTGTGGTTTAATGATCATCCGCCTAAGAATGTATAAAACCGCAAAGTTAAGCAATAATTTGCCAATTAGTCTATAACGTCTTGTTTACACTCTAGTTCAGATTTATTTTAATTTGAAGATATATATGTAAGATATTCTTTATTTTACATGAAAAAAGTATGACGTAATCTACAAATGTATACAGAAACTGTACAACAGGTGGTATCACTGTCTTACAAACAAATAAGATGAAATGTAGGTACTGTGTGACTAAAGAATCTATATATCACATCACACTAATATATAAAGGCGAAAGTTTGTGAGTGTATATGTTTGTTACTTCTTCACGCAAAAACTACTGAATGGATTTGTATGAAACATTACAGTAACATAGCTTATACATCAGAATAACACATAGGATACTTTTTGCCACGGTAACCGACATACACGCGGGCGGAGCCGCGGGTAACAACTAGTATAAAAATAAATCCCTATTTGCCTTGGTCACGACATCACGCGTGAACGGCGTAATCCATTTTGTTAATTCGTTTTTGTTGGATAGCCCATTTAGCGAGGAAGGTTTTAGGCTATGTAACATCACTCTACGACCAATAGGAGCCCGGTATCAACCGAAAATGTTAGGGAAATGGGAAAAAAAAATTCTTATGGAGAGACGCAAACGAAGTTGAGCGTGTTAGCTAGTCCTAGATAATTTTCATAAAGATGAAGTTACATGGTATTTCAGTTCATTCATTCATCCCAGACATAAGACGTCCACTGTATGACATAGACCTCTCCCAAGGTTCTGCATGGCAGGCGGTCCTGTGAATTCCGAATCAAGCAATTTTCCGCGACATTCGCTACGTCGTCGTACCACCTTGTGAGGGACCTACCCACGCTGCATTTTCCGGTAAGCGGTAACACACAATAACTTATTTGTCAACAATTTGTCGCTTCAGACGATCAGACAATTCTGGTGGGTATATGACTTTTACCGTTCATTGACGCTTGCATGTTCACGTGGCCGCCCTCCCCTTCTCCCTCCCTAAGGGTTACTTAGACCTCCGGTAACCTTACTTACTCATTAAGAAGTATCAGAATCCATCCACCATCCAAGCATGGTGACCTACATAAAAAAAAATACAGATTTGGCGAAGGCACAACATGTTGGCTCACATTAGAAATTATTAATAAGTAAAATTTAAGTGTCTGTTTGTAATTTCAAATAATATCTAAAACAGCTATTCATTAAATTTAAAATTTTTGGGCGTCGTTTGTTTCGGCTCATCTCTGGAACGACTGGACCGGGATTCAGCTAGTTTCAAATAAAAGGCTAATATTATTCCCTAATACAAATAGTATGTAACCCAACCACCAACCTAACTCACGTACGTATACACTTCTTCCTATTGGCATAAGGATAATTGTACTCTAAGTATTTAACAGGAGAGTTTGATCATTTTCGAAAAGACTTCAATAAATCAGCAATTGAAAAAAAAGAAAGTAAAAATTGTTTTCAAATTAAAACGGTTTTATTGAAAATAATGTACTAAAAGCTAATAAATCATTCGGTAGGTTCCAGATTCCAGTCATCACACAGCAAGCTAAATAATACCGTTTACAAATAGAATAAAACTAAGCTTAAAATGTTATTATGTAATTTAAAAATAAATAAGTTTTGACTAGGGAAAGTACGGTCAAATCAAAAATTTTGATGATGTAGAAATTAACCTAGGTACTTTTATAAAACCAAAAAATATTTATTTAATATAAAAAATAGCAAATAAGATGGATTTAGAATTAAATTTTTCAATTGGGAAAAGTGCCGGTTATACGAGACGACCAGATAATCATCTTCTTAGCTTTTATTTTTATCAAGAATAACGATTAGTTCAATCGGTTGTACCTAAATATTAGTTTTACATCAACGGAGCGACCATGAAAATGAACTAAATTTGAAAGTTGAACTAGTTGTCAGTATATTTAAGAACTCTTCCAATAATGACTGCCATGGTAGGACATGACTGAAAGCCGCGCCAAGACTGACGTTTTTACATTTTTAACTCAGATATCCAGGTGTGATCCAGTATTTACAGTTCATAAATGTATTATAATGATCAGGGCGTTTTGTTGAGTTTATATCAAAATAAATTAAAAAATACATAGATTACGCATGTTTGATACGTGTACGATTATCTTACAAGGTCATCTACGCTAGAAATCACTTTTAAACTACATCCTCTCGTTAAAAAGACATTTTCTAGTATGGCACAAATAAAAAAGCATGTTTTTAAAAATTCAAGTAAATTATTACTGAATCGTAATTTCTAAGTGTGTACATCCTTAGTTCAAATAAAAAAGTAGATAACACACGGCCTTGTTTTTGTTGAAGCAAAAAAAGTAGCATAGTTCCAGGTAAACACACGCGTTAACGCACACACATGCTAAGAAACTACGGTACTTTTCATCAGTATCGTATAAGTTGCCGATACTTTCTTGTACTTAATTTTATTTCATTTTAATTTTTAATTATATTTAATTTCATGTTATTAGATAGATAAATACGGCTATATATATTTTTTAATCGTATTTATATCTTAGACGACTAATGGAAAAATTTTACATCCATCATACACATTTATGGTGAATAAATCTGGGTGCCTACTAGATAAAATTACAATAACTATTACATACGGCTGTCATTTTTAACATAATATATATTTCAAAAACTTAAAGTGATATTAACATATTCGTAATCATCATCGCCTTAGCGTTATTCCCGGTTGCTTCCATACGAAATACGAATTATAAATCTTTATAGTTATTATGGATCATATGAAGTGCGGCATAATATAAGGATTATGTATTATGGACGCTTATCGCTTGTACACAAGATCTGAGGTGACTACTATTGTAAAGTCAAATAGAGAGTGTTCGAAGGAATCGTTCACTTACACTTAACACCTGGCGTAGTTTTCCGTCATCATTCCAGAGGCAGAACTTTCATTCCCATCACTTGTATAATTCGCAAACCACTGCTGTGCGCTTTTCGAGAAACTGCTTCGCACAGTCTATGAAACAAATTATCACCTGCGGTATTTGTAGACAGATACGACCTTCAAGGAAAGAGCTGATGCGTCTGCTCGTTAAATAATAAAAAAAGGTTATTTTTTCCCACGACCCCGTTCGCAATGTAGTCGATGACATACATCATAAATCACTGTAATTTGTTTTTCATAGCCCATGACACTCACAAATAATAGTATATGGCTTTCTGTTGGTACAATAATTTTCAAAATCTGTTGAGTAGATCCCGATATTACCCCTACACTCTCACAAACTTTACCACTTTATAATATAAGAACATAAACTGTTTTAACTAGTTTTGCAAATGTAAATTACCCGTAGAAGGTAATCATTGACCTATATGTTCTGCTTTAAAACTATATTAATGGTCGCTAACCTTAAAGTTAGATTGAAGGTACTAACAGAAGCTTGTTTACACCTTATAATGTTAACAATATGTAAAAATAACCTACTCGTGTTAAAGATTTTTTTCCACACCACCAGTATGCAAAATTCCGAGGATTCGGTAGATTTAACTGTAAGAGATCTGGATGTCGTAACAACAACTGTTCCCGGATCCTTCCCATCCTAGCCGCAGAGTGGCACACCGTCTGGTTTTATTCGTTCCTATCCAGACTCACCACCCCGCCGACGTGACGTGGAGATGCGCTGCAGCAAACTCCGCTGGAGTGACGGCGCGAGGGGGTTTCCACGTGTTAACAAACAACCGACTTTAAAAACTAAAAAGTATAAAAATTTGATGGTTTCCTTCCATTTCCTTGGGATCCCTTCACTAGATCCTGATATAGTGGCAATGGGACAACATGGGAAGCATACCCTTTCGAATACAAAAAGATTTTTTTAAATCGGTCCCCAATTGACGGAGTGTATATCAGTGTACATAAAAAAAGATACTAATGAAATTGAAAACCTCCTTTTGGAAGTCGGTTAAAAAGAAAGCTGAACTGTAAGGACTCTATCTCCAAAAAACCGCTTTACGTAGTACTGTGTTAGTACTTTTCCTGTAAAAGTCTTTTAGTTTAGATGTAAAAGAATATGTCCTTAGAATGTCCTTAACAGTGTCCTTAGAAATATAGATTTTGGGATATTTGGGGTGACGTAGGTGACTAGCTGTTATGTAATCGTACCTATGTTGGTACGACACACATATGTATGTGTGTCAATTGTTTATATCACACTGCATATTATATTTATTACTTAATTCGTGTTTTATTATTAGGCGCAATAATACGATTAAGATAAAGTAAGAAAATAATTTTAAGGATAATAATTATACGTTATATGTATAATCTCAGCCTTTATTGTTTATACATCATGGTGTAGTACACATTTATCTTAGATATACTGAGAAAATTTTATAAAGTCGAAAGAAAAATGTACAAGATGACTTGAAATGTCGAATTAAAATAATTAAGAATTGAATGATAAGACTATAAGAAATGACTTAAATATGATCGATCCAATCCAAAATATTGTTTAATGAAGTAACCTTTGTACTTTCAAGTTTTATTAATAGTCAAAGCCACAAATGTTTGACACTCACACGTTGTACATAAATATTTTTTCACAAGAACAGAAAGAATTTTAACTAAAAAAACCGAAAGAATCATCAAAATCGATTCCAAGGTAGTAGAGCCACATTGATATCAGCACGAACGGGCTCCACAGGTGCGGTACTATCCTCGCACAGAAGATCCACGTAAAATGACAGCGATCATAATGTCGTGTTTTGTTGGTGAGTGCGAGACCGGGGGCCCAATGATGCAGAAGCATCACTAGGCCGCCATAATGTGGGTGACCATGATGCATTGTTGCATCATGGTCACCCACATGGTCGCTCTTGGATTCTGCTTATACTTTCCACCAGGCGAAGTAGAGTCATTTTGGCAAGCCAGTACATAAAAAAACCTATTCGAAAGTTCTGAGGCAGCAAACATAAAAAAATACAGTCGAATTAAGAACCTCCTCCTTTTTTGAAGTCAGTTAAAATAAAATAAAAACACTTCAATTTACCAAGTTACTTTTAAGGCTGTGTATTTTACCTAAAGGCCTGCACAGAAGCGAAGTGGTGCGAGCGCGCCGCATGGAGAATAAAGTCGTATGCCCACTGAGCGCATAGTCCAACCGCGTCGCTCTTTGACGACGCACGCGCATTTGCTGATATCGCTCTTCGTATAAAAAGGTACGCGGACGGCGCGTATTTCATTTGCAAACTCGCCTTCTCCTTGAAGGGTCTTTATTGTTTATTTACTTCGACTTTAAGTTCCAAAATGGCTGATTCGGATGTGATGTTAACACACAGCCATGACGACACCGACGGCGTTCTTATTGCCAAGGGAGTCAGTATGGTTGTTCTTTTCTTTGCCTGTATGATTTGTGGTATCATACCATTGCTGTTGGCGAAGAAGTTCAACTGGTTATCGGCTAGCGATGCCAGGAACCTGAGAACAAGTAACAAGGCTGTGATGTTTCTACTGGCTTTTGGTGGAGGTGTTTTGCTCTCTACAACCTTCATGCACTTGATACCAGAAATCGAGCACAATGTGTGGCACCTGCAGAGTGAGTAACTAATTTCAATCTTTTTAAAATTATGGTCATTTAACCATTTAAGTATTTATAAGTAATTAGATTTCCATGATATGTGAATCATTGTTTATATAAATTGATTTGCACTTTAAATTATTTTAATGGTTGCTATTAGCTAGGAAAGGCTCTTTAAGTAGATTATACAGATGTCGCGTAGCTTTTTTACTTTCTTTTTTTGCCTTCTGTTTTTCCTGTATGGGGATCAAGACAGTATAAAACGCATTGTCAAAAATAGAGTTATAATAAATTATGGATGTCAAAAAATTTAAACTATTCTTTAAAAACTATGTCTTTATAGATGTCTTTCCAATACTTGTATTCGAGGGTAAATTTAAACATTTACGGATATATATTTTAAGAGAACCTAAGCAAAATTATCAAAATATCTCCGTTTAATTTCGGGAATGTGTATAATCGTGTTTTAGTTGATAAATGTTTATTTTGTTTATGCGTGATATTCCCATTTGGGAATAAGTATTATGAAAATAAAAACCAAGATGAAATATTAATTATTTATTTCTTAAAAATATTTTTTTTCCCGACAACGATGAACCCAAAATGAATGGTAATGGTTTGAATGTATAATAAGAATAATAATAATATTTCGGATATCTGACACACAACGCCATCTAGTCTCAAACTAAGCCGAGCTTGTACTATGGGTACTAGAGTACTGTTGAAAATACATTTGTACTTTTTCTTGAAAATACATACATACTGTACATAAAAAACACGTATGTTACGGACGTTTTGTATGTTTATACAATCCACTTTAGCACCCAAACTACTGAACCGATTTTACTGAATGAGGTATCAATAGATTCGTAATAATAGTCCGGTAGAAATAGGCTAGATGAATTTTATCAAAAGTTTTTACGTGGTTGGGTTATAGCTTTGTAAACCTTTTTCTTGTAAAGCTTATCAGTCAATAATATTTTAATCTAAAAATGTTTCGTAGCCTAGAGTCGGGTGCAAAGGCTAGTTTTCTATTAGTTACTTTTTCATTTAAAGGCTGTCCGTTATTTTATTGTATTTTTCCAAAAACTATTTCGTACCTACTTTTGCAAACGGAAGTCATGTGTCCTGATGGATAGCCTTTCTAAATAGGTAGGTATTATCGATGCAAATCTATCTATTTAATTTAACTATAATTAAAAATAAATCAGGCGTAGGCATATGACAGTGACCTTGAATTGTTTATGAATATTATATGTATATTCGTTGATCATGAATGCCTTGACATTATTTATTTACATAGTTTGTTATATTGTCAAAATATGTTTACTCTTTTAAAGGTCAATGCTGCAAAACAAAATAAATGTAAATTTATATCTATGTGTCTGCCAAGTCAGACATTAATCATCGACAGCATATAATAGTCCACTGCTGGACATAAACCTCTCCTATTCTTCTCTGGTTTGTTTTTTTTTTAAAAGACTCCCGCATTAGTAATATACATCCTGTGTCGCGAGGGACTTTACAAACATACATGAAACAACAATTTGTGGATCACACAAAGTATTGTCCTATGTAGGATTTGAACCCAAAACACTTTGCGCAGTAGGAATCAGCGTGGCGACCACTTAAACCAGTAGACCAACCGTGCAGTCAAAGGTATTATCTTTGTTTATTTAATAACAACTACAATTTTAACAAAAATAAAACCGACTTCAAGGTTTTACTCGATTTCTCTTGGATACCATAATCAGATATTAATGTCTTCATCATTGTACCACCGTCGGGACATCTCCTTTCCATTAAAAAAGGAATCATTAAAATCGGTTCATAAACGACGAAGTTATTCGTGAACACACATAAAAAAAAAGAAAAAAAAAATATACGGTCGAGTTGAGTAACCTCCTCCTTTTTTTGAAGTCCGTTAAAAATAGTATTTACACATGTAAAAACATCTTACGAGTAATATATGATCGAACGAAGACTTTCCTAGCTTCGTTACACGAACAATTTAATAAATTTTTGATTATAATAAAGTATTGAGAACTTATAATTTCAACCTTTGAGATTAAAACATTTATTAGGTTGTTGTTTAAATTGCTTTTTAATAAGATAGTTTACCTTTGATAATAACTTCTATTTTATCGATACGTTGTATTTAAAGGTTTTAATTATAAAACTGTCTAAGTCTCTTTCTGATTAGAGATCTCAGGGTCACTGGTATCAATTGATTAAATAGGACAAGGATATTATTATCTTCTTACAAATAATTATGAATGTTTCGTTAAACTACACAGTCACTAGTGTTGTAAGGAGCTATTTCATTATTTTTATTTGGTTCGCGATAGCATTTGTTTTCATTATCATCATCGTCATCATTAGCCTATTGTCGTCTATTACTGAAGACATTCCCATTGCAAGCAATTACTTGTGTCTTTGTGTCCATTTTATGTATACTAACTTTTAAACTTTCGCGTTCCATGATAAAATAATTATTATTTTACGGACATTAACGCGATCACTTATTAAAAGGTATTACATACCTTTCGACCAGGTTGCATTGGCCGTGGTCACAGGCGATCACTCAGCCATTACCTCATTATCATTTTATGTATGTTTGTAGAGTCTTTCGTGACACTGTATTTATTCCTATTGAAGGAGTTGTCTTTAGAAAACAAAACAAAAAAGGATAAAATGTATTCGAATTAAGTGTTATTATAATTATACATCTGCATTCGCGAATATGAAAATGCTTAATATCTCTCTGGTTGGTACTCTATACTTGAAACTGCAGCGAAGTAGATACATATTATCATAGACCCTAATTATATCTATTATTAAGTTCGACTGCCTTGTTGGTCTTGCGGTTGACGTATGCGACTGCCGATCTAGAGGTCTCAGGTCTCGTTGAGTTTTTCTGATTATAGAAATACTTAATAACGGCTCGGAGTTTGGAAGTTGGGGTCCGTACCCCCGTGCCTCGGAGAACACATAAAAGCTGTGGGTCCCGCGCCTGATCTCTCCCCGGTCGTGTCGGTTAACCATCCCACCGGATTATAAGAGTGAGCGAACAGAGAGTGCACCTGTGTTTGCGCACACACTTGTACACTATAATATTTCCTGCGTAGTTGGCTGATCTCCGTTGAGACTGGCCGCCGTGGCCCTTATCGGCTTGGAGAACATCACATCATTATTAAGTTGTATATCTTACAGAATATAAAATTGCGTTAACGATTACCTCATAAATTACGCATTGGACTTTACCAATGCAAGGTTGCGGTTATTAATCTCATCCATTAGTTACCTGCATATACCCACTTCTTATATAATCATTTACCTTAGATAGAGTGATTAATACTAATTCAAATAATGTACCGACGATGCGGATTTTAGTATAAAAACTACACAAGTGCGAACTTTAATCACATTAAGTTCCTTATATATCACAATGAAGTGATTCTCGAAGAGTTTTGCAGCTTTTCTTGTTTGACAAAATCACCTCTATCTATATCGAAATACGCCCAATCATCATTGTTGCACAATAAAAACGCTAATATTGATTTATCTGCAAGTTCGTTAAAATATAATTTAATCGAATTGATTTTGAACTTCAAATGATGCTTCAATGAGTCCCTAAGAAAATGTTCCTTAACAGACGGACTACGACGTGATCCTCTTAGGAATCTCATATACCTTTCTCGCCTGCGCTGTGTTTCACCGGAAGAGTGAGGATACCGGAGGTCCATACCCCAACACCTCCCCCATCCCCCAAAGGTCGGCAACGTACTTGCGACGCCTCTGGTGCTGCGGTCTCTATGGGCGGCAATAATCACTTACCATCAGGCGATACGTCGGCTCCTTTGCCCTCATACCATAAAAAAAGTACCTTCCAGTCACAAAAACTCACATTGTTAAAAAGAACAATGTTTCAAGGTCCAGATACGGAGCTCAGTCAACTCTCATTAGAATGTGTGAATTGTCGAGACGACATTATCTAATGGTTGTGCAAGAACTGTCGACATCTACATATGACTGTTCGCCTGCACCAACTGATCAACACAGATGTTACGTCTTGTCATTTAACCGACTTCAAAAAAGGAGGTGGTTATCAATTCAACAATTTTTTTTTGTTTGTTACCTCATTACTTTCGACTGGGTGAACCGATTTTGTAGATTCTTTTTTTATTTGAAAGCTGGTGGCCCCATTTCAATTTGGTCCAGTTCTTGAAGTTAGTTTTTTTTCTTTTAATTTGTGATTATTTTATTAGATGTACGTACGTTTCACTTTTATATAATCTCTTGTTTTAATTCGAATTCTATTTATAGTAAGTCAGTGAACTACTCCAGTTTGTAAAATAGAGAAGAAAGAGTATCTTTTTAGAAAAGTGGTTTTAACCTTCTTTCTGGATTAACGGTTTGCTATACATAGGATTTCTTTCAAGATTTCCTTCTCTTTTTATTTATTTTTTATTTTTTGGACAACTCCTGCATTACAATACAATGAACCGAACTCAGAACAACAATTTGTGGATAAAGTATTGTCGCGTGTTGGAATTGAACCCACAACACTTTTCGTAATAGAAAGCGGCGTTAAAACACTTTTTTTTTTTTAACGTGTGGAAACCCCCTCAGGCCGTCACCCCGCCGGGGTTTGCGGCGGGGCGGTGTGTCGGAATCGAACCGACTAAAACCACACGGTGTGCCACTCTGCGCCTGAGACGGGAGGGATCCGGGAACTGCTGTTATTAACTCATCCGGACCGGCGTTAAAACACTTTTTTTTTTTTTTTTTTTTTTTTTTACGTGTGGAAACCCCCTCGGGCCGTCACCCCGCCGGGGTTTGCGGCGGGGCGGTGTGTCGGAATCGAACCGACTAAAACCACACGGTGTGCCAACTCTGCGCCTGAGACGGGAGGGATCCGGGAACTGCTGTTATTAACACATCCGGACCCCTCCCAGCGCCTGCCCGCACCGAAGCGGGCACCGTCTGCTGGTAAACTCTCTGATTTAGGCCACGTACGGCACACGCGTAACGTCGCCCCCTCGCGGGTGACCACTAAAGCGGATGGAGGGGAAAACCCGTCCCCACCATCCGCGGCCACACTCAGGGCGGCATGAGGCGCTGGTATGCGCGCCTCCGCCGCCCGGTTCGCCGGCGGCGGATCGGGTCCGAGTGGACGTCGTCCTCCCGGGCCTTCTCCGCCGCCTCCTTCCGCGAAATTACGTCTTCGCAGAAGGCTGCGACCGCGGTAAAACTGCTGTCGCTACCGGCCATGGATCGTATGACGGCCGGTAGCGAGAGATCTCCTCCGATGACTGCAGTGAGGGCCCGACGCTGCGACGCCCATGCGGGGCAAACCGCCAGCGTGTGCTGGGCCGAGTCCTCACTGCAGTCGCAGTGGTGGCAGGCGGGACTCAGTTCCCTCCTGGCGACCGAGTGCAGGTACTTCCCGAAGCCGTGCCCGGAAAGCACCTGCGTCAGTCGGAAGGAAAGAGTCCCGTGCTGCCGCCCTGCCCACTCGAGGATGACCGGCTGGAGAGCCTCCACGGCGGCAAAGCCAGCGCGTGGAGTCTCCAGTCGGAACGACCAGCGAGCCATCGTGGCTCGACGGGCGGCTTCACGCCACTCGCGTACCTCTTCGGGCGGAGGGCGAATGCCTCTCTCCGCCCGGAATTCAGCCACCCGTCGATAAACTTCGGCGAGCACTTCCGCCTCCAAATCCCACGGAGGTGTTCCGGCCAAGGCGCACGCCGCCTCGGTGGACACCGTGCGGTATCCGCGGATGGCTCTGACCGCCAATACCCTCTGAGGCCGCCAGAGGCGGGCCTTATTGAGGGCAGTCAGAGCCGCCACCCACACCGGTGCCCCATACAGCGCCATCGACCGGACCACCCCCGTGTAGAGGAGTCGCGTTGCGACGCTGGCTCCACCCAAGTTGGGCAAAAGTCGCCCAAGGGCAGAGGCAGCGTCGACCAGCCTGGGACCAAGCTGTCGGAAGTGCTCGTCGAAGAGCCACCTACCGTCGAGGATCAGGCCCAGATACCTCATCTGGGCCCGAACCGGTACGAGGATCGAGTTGACCACTATGGAGGCGCCGGGGGGCGGCCCACGACGGGGCCCATGGAACAATAGGGCCTCCGTCTTGTCCAAGGCCACCCGTAAGCCCAGCGCCTCGATGCGCCCGACCACCAGAGAAACACCAATGGTGGCCAGGCGCGCCGCCTCCTGTGACAAGCGTGTCATCGGCGTAACAAATTACGCCCAGCCCGGGGGGGAGACGACCTCGTAGGACCCAGTCGTATCCCACGTTCCACAGGAGTGGTCCAAGGACAGACCCCTGTGGAACGCCGCACGACATGGGTCGCCGTCTCAAGGCGCCATCTCGATCCTCGTACACGACGGTACGCTCCTGCAAATAGTCTGCCACCAGCCGCCTCAGGTACTCTGGCACTCCGTGGTATTGGAGTGCTTCCCCGATGCAGCTGAATGGCAGACTATTAAAGGCGTTGGCGATGTCCAAAGACACCGCCAACACCACGCCGCCACAGCTCACTGCCTCTTCGGTCACGGCCCTAAGGCGCATCACGGCATCGACCGTCGAACGCCCCTCTCGGAATCCGAATTGGGCGTCTGACAGGTCGGGCCCCACCTCGCAGAGGTGCCGGACGATGCGGGCAGAGAGTATTCTCTCAAAAAGTTTACCCGCCTCGTCCAGCAACACGATGGGCCTATAGGCCGCGACCGAATCGGCAGGCCGTCCCGGCTTCTGAAGCAGGACCAGCTTCCCGCATTTCCAGCACTCAGGGAAGCGTCCGGACGCCAGGCTAGCGTCCAACACTTCCCTGAGGCGGTCCGACATATGGTCGAGGGCTCGGGCCATCACTCGGGCTGGAACCCCGTCCGGCCCGGGGGCGGTGTTCTTTGAACGGATTCGCAGAACAGCCGCCCCAACCTCCGATTCCCTAACGGGCGGCACGTCGTCCTCTCGACCCCCGTCGTCTCCGACCGCATAGGCCATCGACGGGGGTGTGTGCTCCGCCCGCTGCGGGAAAAGGCCCTCGACCACTTCCTGCAGGAAGCTGGGCTGGAGAGTCTCGGTAAGGGGGGGGGCCCGCCGTGCGGAGCTTCTGTCGCACCGCACGATATGGGCGACCCCAGGGGTCACGGTCGAGACTCTCCAGCATCTCCTTTCTCTTCTCCTCCTTGGCGCGGCAAATGGCCAGCTTCAGAGTTTTCCGCGTCTCGCGGTACTCCTCATGAAGCCGGTCCCCGCCACCGTCTCCACGGTGACGTCGCCGGCTGCGGGTGTAGGACCTCCGGGCACGGGTGCACGCCGCACGGAGGTCCGCCAACTCCCGGGACCACCAGTAGACCTCCTTCCGAGGAGGCCGACGAGTCCGGATGCGGGGCATGGCCGTATCGCAAATCTGCGCAAGCGCATCGCGAAAACGGCCAGCCCCCACGTCCACGCCGACCTCCCCGGTCGGGGCCTGCGGAGACAGCCAAGAGTGAATAATGGCCGCCTCCTCTAGTAGGTCCCTATCGAGCTTGGCGACAGCCCACCGCGGAAAGCGGGATGTATGCCGCGCCGTGTGACCCCTACTGGGGCCCTGGGACCGGGAGAGCTCAAATCGGATGTAGAGATGATCCGAGAGCGTCTCGACCTCTTCCAGGACACACCAGTTCCTTACTCGTGCGGCGACAGCAGGGGTAGCGAACGAAAGGTCCACTATCGACCCCCCCTGCCGTCGCACGCACGTGTTGGTGGCGCCTCTGTTCAGCAAACAGAGGCCCACCAAAGCCGCCCACTCCTCGACGGCTTCGCCCTTGGCGTCCGTCCCGGGGGACCCCCACGCAATGGATTTTGCGTTGAAGTCCCCCAGCACGAGAACGTGCCCAGACGCTAATCGCCGCATCGAGGTCTCCAAGCTGTTAAGGAAGACCTCGAAGTCGCTCAAACTCCGGTTGGGGGAGAAGTATATACCGTAAACGGTGACCCCTCCTCACTCGGCGGCAACATATCCAGAGCCCTTGTCTCGAAGCGACAAGGGCGGGGAATGAGCCGCCGCGGAACCGACGACTGCCACGGAGCCGTCCCAGTCACCCATCCAGTTTGGACGGGGAGGAACGTAGTAGGGCTCCGCGACTACGGCAACACCGATCGACCACTGCGCCATGGTTTGCAGGAAGAGATCCTGGGCCGCGGCGCAATGGTTCAGGTTCGTCTGGACAAGGAGGTTGGAGACGTGGTCCATTACTGGATCGTCTCTACAACCTCCTCCATGGGCGACGACGTCAACGCACGAACATTGTCGGAGGCAGCCTGGGTCGCCAGGCTAGCCCCCGACGTCTGCCGAGAAGCTTGGGGAGGCCTGCAGCCCCCCTGCCCCATCTGGTGATTGGCGGGCTTTTTGACCGCCGCACACATAGGGCAGTGAGGGGCGGCAGAGCACTTTGCCGCCTTGTGCCCCGGTCTCGCGGCCAGCACAGTAACTCTGGCACTCACGAAACCGACGAGGATCCTGCCGGCGTCGCCCAAACTTTTGGCCGACGCCACGGGACAGCTCACCCACACGGCGCTAAGCCCTCCTGGACCGGGGCGGATGGTGCCGACCCGGATGTTATCCGCGCTGCACTGCGTCTTCTCTCTGACGGCAACGCGGACATCATCCACAGTGACGGAGTCGTCCAGGCCCGAAATGCGCAGCTCTGCGCATTTCGTGGGCCTGGAGATCCTCACACCATCCGTGGCGGAGAAGACCTCCCTCAGCCTCTCGGCGAAGGTGTCCGCCGTCTTTGCGCCATCGGCCCCAGGAAACTCGAGGACTCGAGCTCCCGTCTGGGCTAGGCGCAGGCGGACACCTGACGCTCCAAAATCTGGGGCGAGACTGTCCCGGGCCGTCTTAAAGACGGCCGCGTAAGACAGTCCGCCGCTTGCCGCCTCCGGTGACACCGTGACCACCACAGCCGCGGTTTTAGGCGGCTGCAACTTCCGCGGCTTCTTTGGGGTGGCCCCTGCCACCGGTGACGACTGCGGGCCAGAGGCCGCCTTTCGGGCAGCCTTATTGGCCCGCTGTCGGGACTTCTTCGACTTAGCCCCCCCTACTAGCTGCCAACCATCATTTGATGGAGCAGTAGATTTGGAGGGGCCTTGCAGAGGTGTTGGAGTGGGGAGCGGAGGAAACTCCGCTCCTGCCCCCGCCGCCGTCTTGGGCCCCGTCTTCTTCGGCACAGCCGTCTTGGCTGGGGCCTTTGACAACCGCTGCTGCGTCTGTCGAGCAGCAGTAGGGCCCGGCGCCGTCGTCGCCGCCGCGTACGACACGCGCCCCCCCACCACGGGGAGCGGGGTCGGTGCCGACACGACCTTCGGCCTCGGCGCCGCAAGAGGCGGCCGAATAATGGGGGCGGGAGGTAGCCTCGCCTCCAGGCCGGCCAGACGACCGTCCACCAGATTCCCCACCGAGGTGAGGATCTGCTGCAGCATCTGCTGCAGGACGGCGTCTGGTACCCCGGGGATGGTAGGGGCCGGCTGGGAGGTAGACGGGGCCGGCTGGGAGGTAGACGGGGCCGGCTGGGAGGCAGACGGGGCCGGACGGGACGCAGACGGGGCCGGCCGGGACGCAGACGGGGCCGGCCGGGATGCAGACGGGGCCGGCCGGGACACAGACGGGGCCGGCTGGGACGTAGTTGGGGCCGACTGGGACGCAGATGGGGCAGGGACCTTACGCTCAGGGCGCTCCGCCCGAAATTGGGCGAACTGAGCGTTCAGGTCCGCCACCTGCTCCGTCAGTCGGTCGTTGGCCGCCTGCAAGCGAGCCACGTCGCCAGCCAGGGTCTCGACGACCTCAGCTACGGCGGAAGAGGAGTCCTTGAGGGCCCTTACAAAAGGGCCCTTTAGGTTTACCGACTTGGTGGCCACCTTGTGGATGATGGCCACCGCGGCATGCGCCCTCTCCTGCAGAGACGCCGGCGATTGGGGTATAGAGTCCCCTTCCACCGGCGTCCCGATTGTAAGCAGGAGACCAGCAATCTCCTCCTCCGCCTGTAACTCTCCGTCAGCCCGACCCCGTCTGTAGGCTTCCGCCTTACAGAAGACGGAACCTGACGAAGCTGACACCGGGGTCCGCGATCGCCCCCTATGACTGCTTGCCACCTTAGGAGGCAACATCGCCTGAGCGATGTCACTCTCGCAGTCATTGGGGCGTCCGCGCTTCCGGCCGTCCGCCTCCGTATCCATCGGTTCCAGTGCGTCCGTCCTCGCACTGGAACCGCCGCTCGAGACAGCCACGACGGACTTGGAACGCGTGCGTTCCGATTGTCTTCGGCTCCCAGCAGTCAGATTGACTTCTGGGAGCCCCACCAATGTAGGTGCTCCAGACGCAGACTCTCCGGCAGACGAGCGGTCGTCTGCCTTTAAAAACTGCCCCTTGGCATTCCTCCCCACCTTCCCTTTCTTCGTTTCCTGTCCAGTATGCTTGCCAGTGTTCGTTAGAATATGATCGATCGTATTGCTTTTATTAAATTTATCAGTTGCCATAATAAATCCCACGAGTCGGGGAGAACTAAAGGTCCACCCGGGCAGAGATCCCCAATACCCGGGCAAGCGAAAATTTGTGCCCAACCGAGGGGTCCGCAGGTCCCTGGCTGGGGGTGTGCTTGCGACTGAACTACCCATCAGCCATGCATCCCCTGGTCACACACCAGAACACGGGATTCGGGGTAATTTTTTATAGAGGTTTTCTTCCTCGCGGTCCGGGCGATTAAGCCAAGACCCACGGTCCCAGTCGAGTCAGAAACTCGACGTACCTACTGGGATTACGTTGTAGCGGCGAGGTCAACACAAGACTAACTCTTATGTTGCCCGCTCGGAGGCAGGGTGAGTGCTCACCGAGCTCGCCCTCTAGTCGCACTCCAATACGCCCTCTGCTAAAGCAGAGGGACGTTTGGAGTGCCCATCTCGGCAGTCTATACTCAGACTCCGTCTCGTATCCCATTTAGTCTGGGGTCTCCTTCTGGGCCTATCCGGCATGAGTGGCTCTACCGGCATAGCCCCAGAGATCATCGACCCACGCAAGCCCCACCACGACGACAACGTAGGGATACATTGGGGGGGGCGTTAAAACACTAGGCCAACCGTGCAGTCAAGTTTGCAGTGATATTGTTCCGCGTAGGTTACTCCTTTAGTCGCTTCTTACGACTCCCATGATATAAATAGGGGTGGTGATACTCGGTATTCTCTTCGACGTCTAAAGGTACAAAACACCGCATTACAACAGCACCCTAAAGAAGAAGAAAATTAGAAACAAACCCTTATTTACGCTGAAGCTAAACAATAACACATATTTATTTATAACTTTATACACTTTTGTACATAGGCGGACTTAATGTACATTGTACATAGGTGGTGTAGAAATCATGTGAGGTAGGCGCACATAGGTTTCGTACTTAACTAAAATAAACATTACACAGCATTACATATTATTATATAGGTATGGCAAATACAACAAATACGTAAACACTGTAAATATATATGATATTACTTATATATTTCCTTTTGAAGAGAGGCCTATGCCCAACAGTCTACTATTAAAGTCTATTGATAATGATACAATTGTTCGAAAAACCCATTTTTTCCTAGAGTTAAAATCTGAACAGTTAAAATTTAGGACTGCGATAAGAGTAATAAGTATTTAATTAAAATAGTGTACTATCACTAAAAAATCTTCTTAAAGTGGTGTTATTTAGTTTTAATCCATTAAGATTTACTAAAAGTAATAACACGCAAGAGAGATTTCATAAAATGATGTAAAATAGTTAGTACCTAACATAATTAAAAGTTTTTATAAATAAACAAAAACTAATTTATGTAAACATATTATGTATAACTTGAATTGGGGTCAAATACCGTACACATCTCACACAACAGTCTAATTAACAATATTCATTGGTCCACTGTTGCAAACGAGCAGACGTATTGCCTGATGGTAAGCAATTACCGCCGCTCAAGGACACCCACAACACCAGAGGCGTCACAAGTACGTTGCAGACCTTTGGGGGGATGGGGGAGATAGGGGGAGGGGGGTTGGTGGTGCGGGCCTCCGTTATCCTCACTCACTCGGTGAAACACAGCGCAGGCACTTTTTCACACCGGTTTTCTGTGAGGCCGTGGTATCACTTCGGTCGAGCCGATCTATTCATTTCGAAGCGTGGCTCTCCCACGGTAAAAGTTGTTGTATGTTGGACATGGGCCTCTCTTTAAAATGGAGATTTTGCCCAATATATAACGCTGGTTGAACGGGTTAGTATAGAGTTTGTAATAATTTGCCACCTTAGTCGACTCTTATGATACATACTGGGTTTTGATACTGCCTATCCTTAATCCATTAACCACACGATTACGTAAACAAACAGACACAGGTATCGTGTCTTGTAGACATGCATCAGACTGCACGTTATACTGGAACGGCTCACGCATTACTTGCATTAAGAGTGCCGGGCGGTAGTTAAACAATTAACTTATTACCAATTCAATGAAGGGAAACACAGAACCAGAGCGGCGCACGCGAATCGCATTATAACATTAGCGTCGGTATGCTCTTGGTACGAACTCCAACAGACAGCACTTTAAATTCATCCTTTATTTCACGTACTAATAAAAATTATTAAGGTCTAATCGTCTTTTACCGATAAATATAAACCGAAATTATAAGCCATTATTTTACTCTGATTTCTAATAATAATAATAATAAATATTTCGGACATCTAACACACAACGCCATCTAGTCCCAAGCTAAGCAGAGCTTGTGTTATGGGTACTAGACAACTGATACAAATACATATATACTTTTTTTTGTAAATACATACATATTATACATAGAAAACACCCAAACTTCGAAACAAATATTTGTAGATCATACAGACATTTGGTCCTACCCGGGAATCGAACCCGAGACCTCACGATCAGCAGTCGCACACGCCAACCGCTAGACCAACGAGGCAGTCAAATTCAGGCAATTTTTTATTATGTTGCTTTTGAAAATAAATTTAATAAATAATAACTTTTCGTTAAGAATAATCATTTGAAAGCATTTCAAAAATAGATAATATATCTAACTTTTAAACTTTCGCGTTCCATGATATATTAACAATTATTTTTACGGGAATTAACGCGATCACTTACACAATTTACAATTTAATTACAATTAGCAAATCTGACTAATAGTCACAGATATTAGAGCCATTAAATAAATATACAAACAAAAAACTCCTTAGCATTCATAAATTAGGACCTACCTAGTAATACAATATTAGGAAATTTATTATCAAGAAATGCGGTTAAATGAATGAAAGAACATCAAATCTACTCATATTTAAGTGGACAAATAAAAGCCGTATTATCGTATATATTGCAATATATGATTATTCAGATGAGATCGTAAAATTAAAAACGTGCTCTGCGTTTGTTAGGAGGCCTTCCTCAACGCTACCACCCAACAATTGTTTCTTTTTCTCATATGCATAGAATAGATTGGCAACCTCGTTAAAAATACCATACTTTGTCTTTGGTGTATTGTTAAACTTGCACTCGTATAAAAGAATCTTTATAGTACAAATTTAACAACACTAGTTGAGCAGCTCAATTTCTTTTAAAAGGAATATATTTTCTTCCCTTTTGCAACGTTTTCCATTGATGCTCCGATACTTTTAGTAGTTTCATGATTATATACCCTTCCTATCCAATACTAAAAATAATGTTTTATCCAAACCAGCAATTTCTGAGATTACTGTTTTCAATCAAACAAAGAAACGCTTTAGCTTAATAATATTAGTATAGATATTTACATACTGCATCGCAACTGGCATACTTATGAATACTGTTTACGTGTAAGTAGTAGTTATTACGAGTAGGATTTTTTTCATATACATATATGCAAGATTTATTTAATACTAGTTGTTGCCCGCGGCTCCGCCGCGTATATGTCGGTTATCGCGGCAAATAGTAGCCTATGTGTTATTCTGATGTATAAGCTACATTACTGTAAAGTTTCATCCAAATCCGTTCAGTAGTTTTTGCGTGAAAGAGTAACAAACATCCAAACATCCATCCATCCTTACAAACTTTCGCATTTATAATATTAGTAGGATTAGTAGGATAAATACTGAGTGATTTAATATCTAACTGGCCAATAGGTCTAGCGGTCGGTAGTCCTATGTCCTATAAGTACCTTGTATGTACAAACTGATCATTCCCATAACACCCAAATATATTTTTTAAACTAAGTACAACTTTCAATAAGATTCCAATGGGATTCCCATCAAAACATTTCTAAACAATTTATACACTATCAGTAAAATAAATTATTATTTTTATGTATGGCCCTGCCAAAATGACTCTACTCTGCCTCGTGGAAAACATAAGTAGAATCCAAGAGTGGTGGTTACCATACTCATTGCGAGTGCAGACAATTCAAACGGTGACCCACAGCATGGCGGCCTAGTGTTGCTTCTGCATCATTGGGCCTCCAGCATAAACGCTGTCATTTTACGCTAATTTTCTGTGCGATTTCTAAAGATACATTTATTATATTTATTTTAAGATATAAATAAGTAAAAATATTTTTACCAATTCAATAAATTGGTTGCATTTCGAATCTAGAATAGAAAATTATTAAATAAATAATTATTCATTAAATTGTATATCTATATAGAAAATGGATAAGTAAGTTTTCACCCCCTCCCCTCTCGGAAAGAGTATTTCTGCCCTTCGATATTTGAGTGCAAAATCCGTTTTTATCCGCTAAAGGATAAAGTAAATTCAATTTAGAACATCGTGCGCACTAAGTTTGTAAATTTAAAAAATCATTAAACCAGTTTACTTCTACCTCCAAGGTGCCGAATTTATCATACAACCTTTTTTAATTACTTAAAAACTTAGAGTAGAACCTTCTTGGTGTACTTTCTTTTAATTTACTTTGCCCGCGCCATTTTCTGTTCACATCATATTGTTAAAACCTTAGGATAAAATCAAGAAACTTAAAAAAAAGTGAAAAACCACACACTACAATTGTACCTAAGTATTATTTGAAATAAATTAAAGATTGTTCTGTAATACATACCTATCATAATGTAGTACCTAATAAATATTAATAGGTACCTAAACCGAAGTAAAAGTATCTTGTGATTTTAAATGTTTTTTTGCATTTAGTCATTTCGTCACTGAGATGGGATGAAAAGTTACGTATTGCACTCGAATGCAAATATTTTTCACCTTGTGCTCTTTTGATTCCCTCACTGATGCTCAGGATTCGAATATTAGAATCCTTCGCTCTCTCGGTCATCAAAATTAAGCGGTTAATAAATAGATATTATTCACTTATGTTGGTTGTGCATATATAAATAAACGACTGAGAAATATTAAAAGCCTATAAGATGTATGTAAGTAAAACTCATTACTATTTTGCATGATACGAGTAAGGAAAAGTAAATAATAAGAAAAGTACGTGCGACAGTAGCCTCAAAATATAGACAAGGAAATTCGAGGCTGTTTCCGCGTGTATAATACTAATCGAAAGTCCGCTATGAATTCGTATCAAGTATCTGTTTTAAAGCTGCAGAATTTGGTCATGCTAGTTACATGGCTGTCACTGACGTAAATGACATTTGAAACGAGAAGTATGTAGCCTTGGAGTAACTAGAAGAAACAAAATAAGTCGGTTGTTGTGTCATAAGAGAGGCAAAGTAAAATGAGAGTAGGAATCGAATTTCGGTGTCTATTTCGAGTCAAGCTTTGTTTGGCTACTCAGCGGTTACTTTACTAAACAAACTACTTACGTTTGCATTATGAGTAAGGCTCTGGGATTGTACGAAAACATACTAATCCTATTTATTAGTAACATAGTTATATTTGAAAATAACTGTTTCTTTATATATTGAAATTATAAAATTAGGTATTATCAAGCAAATTAGACGACACACTTTGAATTTTTATGATGGACAAATGGATTCAACATCTGGGTTTTTACTGCATGCAAATCGATCGAAAAATCATTCAATCTTGAAAAAAAATATGATAAAATCAATGTTCTAATAATTAACAATGATTAATACTTTAGAAAGTTAACATAAATGATAGATTTTGTTATATTATATCATGATCAGAGAAAGTGTATGAATAAAATATTAAAACATAAACTGTTGGTGGTTCAGTGCTAGCCTCGACCACATCGTAAAACGTTTTCCCTGGAACTATTAAAACTATTGTAAGCTAAAGGCCTCAACAACTACAACATTTCGTGCAGTCGCGGTTAGTAAACTTACTCAATTATGAATTATTACCAAACATTTACTTTTATGTTGAGCAATAGGATAATTCTTTCTTAGTGGTCTTTTATGTATCATATCATAATCATCGTATAAAACCCGGACATTGTGTTTCGATGACCGTTTGAAAAATTTGCGATTCATTTAGTAGTCACATGTACAACAACAGATATTTCATCTATAATCTCAAGGTCAACTCTAGCACCGCGCGCGCTTATTGGTCATTTCAAAAAGCGTGCGCTTCTTTGACTTCCTGTAACACACTTCCGTTGCTGTTTACAAAATCCTTTTCACAGATTGCAAATAAACAAAAACCTCCGATCTTGCACTTAAAGAATGATCCACTTCATTTGACCAGATTCTGAACTGCCTAACTTTCTCCGCATCTCTTAAAAGGAGTAATTTCTTCCTTTTTCCGCTATATTTTTAACTGATTCATGGCTCCTGTTTGTTTTAACGTCAATTTTTATTGCATACGCACTCTTCAGTTCTACAAAGGCGTTGTATACGGGAATTATAAGTATTAAGTAGGAAGAGACTATTACGGTGTAACAAATAAAATGTAGTAGGGAAGCTTGGTCGATTGTTTTTTATTTATTTGACATGTAAAATGCGGCTTTGTTTCCTCAATAGATAAAAATGCACATTTAGCATTGTTCATAACTTCGATAAGTTCTTTGAGTATAAATACATTTGCTTCATGCATCTATTAAGCAATTAGTTTTTATCAGTATACTCGTCAAAGGAATGTTAGTTATTAAAAAATATTATTTGTACAATCAACATTATAGAGACGTTTAATAACTATGAGGTAATTAAAGTCAATTAAATATACAGCGTTGATGTTAACTGCGTTAAAATGTCATTTGACATTGAAATTTTGACTTGAATAAAGAAAATGGGGGTATTTTCTTTATTCAAGTCAACATTAACATTTACCACAACAAAAGTTAATGTCAGTTTTTTACAAAGGTTTTGTAGATATCAACAAGGACTAGTACCACATCCGCGATATAAATGTAAATTTAAAAAAAAACTAGTCTAGCATTCATTAGAACGACTGATAAAATTTTGTGCATCTAGACACCTCATTTTTAAGCATTTTGATATAATACTGACCCACGCAACTTCGTTTACGTCTTCTATTGCCCGTAGCGTAATAATTTTCCCCCGTTTTCGCAACATTCTTCATTAGTGCGCCGCTCCTATTGGTCTAAGGTTGATAATATATAATCTATATATTTCCTCAATAAATGAGCTATGTAACACTGAAAGAATTTTTCAAATCGGACCAGTAGTTCCTGAGATTAGCGCGTTCAAACAAACAAACAAACGCTTCAGTTTTATATATTAGTAATAATGTATTGTATCCATAACGAAATAAGTAATATTACTGAGGCTTTAACTACCTTGTATTTATCGATCTCAAGTTTAAATGACATGACATTAAAATACTTCTTTTATTGAAAGTCAAAACGGAAAAACATAAAAGACTTTTATGGGTTAGCATCAAATTTCTATACGTGTGTACTAAGAGCTGAAAAAACTATGGAGCTAGATTTATTTATTTATTTATTAAAAGGAAACTCAACAGCTTTCTTACAGTAAACATGACATAGTTCCAATGTAATAAAGATTCTAAAGCCAATTAGAGAGTTTCACATCATGCATACAGGAACTAGACATCAGTATATAATTAAAAAACATTACGAATTTAACAATTTAAATATAAGAAAAGAAAATAAAATATAAAACAATATAGGAACCACAAAAAATGCAAATATAAAATATACAAAGATTTAGTGGTATTTGGTTTATCTTTGAGACTCTATAAAATAATCATAATATCAAGCTATGGAGTTCCGTATAAGTTTCTATCCTAGTACGGAACTCCATAACTTGATATTATGATTATTTTATAGAGTCTCAAAGATAAACCATTCAAAACTGCAACTTATTACAAAATTTATTACTTTCTAATAATTTACCGTAAACACACATTACCGTACTTTTCCATTGGTTACAAATATATTATTTTTATTTATTACTAGCAGACCCACGCAACCTCGTTTGCGTCTCCTATTGCCCGTAGTGTGATTATTTTCCCCCGTTTTTGTAACATTCTTCGTTGTTGCTCCGCTCTTATAGATCTTAACGTGATGATATATAGCCTATAGCCTTCCTCGATAAATGGGCTATCTAACACTGAAAGAATTTTTCAAATCGGACCAGCGGTTCCTGAGATTAGCGTGTTCAAACAAACAAACAAACAAAGTCTTCAGCTTTATATATTAGTATAGATTATACTATGTCACTTCTATGTACGCAGGACTCTGTTTTAAAAAAGGACATGATTTGAATAATAACAAAAATAAAATCCCTTACTGTCAAAAAAACTTCCGTTCATACGTACTTTTGTTGCAAAATCTTACGAATTGCGCAGTATGTGACTCATCTCAGGGTATGGGAATCCTAATAGGTATATGAAAAATACATTCATGATACAAGAATACATTCACACAAAACTGATAATTACTTCTTAGTAACGGTACAGTATCTCAGAACACGAAGATCTTCACCGATGAGGAAAATATGCAAAATCGTGAACGAAACGATGTACGTGTTTTTTATATCTTACTGGGTATTTTTAATATATTTAAATTACGGGTTTGGTTACAATCTAATATGTGGTTTCCGGCAAACACATTATCTATATCTATACTAATATATAAAGCTGAAGAGTTTGTTTGTTTGTTTGTTTGTTTGTTTGTTTGAACACGCTAATCTCAGGAACCGCTGGTCCGATTTGAAAAATTCTTTCGGTGTTGGATAGTCCATTTATCGAGGAAGGCTATAGGGTATATATCATCACGCTACTACTAATAGGAGCGGAGCAACAATGAAGAATGTTTCAAAAACGGGGGAAATTTTCACGCTACGGGCAATATAAGGCGCAAACGAGGTTGCGTGGGTCAGCTAGTGTGGATATATTTTCGCAATATTAAAAGACATCTTAAAGAAGCAAGAACAAGGGAAGTTAGCTGTTTAATATTAGCATATGTCGATTGACAGCACTAATAGAATTTTTTGTTGCTTATGTTTTTAAGCGAGAACTTCCATATTAAGAATCCTGTGTCATGGCCTTACCAAGATGACAACTTTTAAAATACATAAGAACAAGAAACCTCTTTTCAAAATCTGTAAAAAGTGGTTAAAAGAATTTTATTCTTCCATAACTCTATTCCATTAAAAACTTAGGGCAGCTTTCTCATAAAGGTCTAGTACCTAAGATAGTTTATTAGTTCATTGACCCCAGTTGGATAGCAACATAGTGAACTAGAAGGTTGTTGGGTAGGTAACGAGCGCAACATGCAAATTGTTTGTCACTTTACGCTAGAAAATACAAACAAACCTTATTCACGCATATAAAGTGTCTATAACTATCCTACTAATAATATAAACGCGAAAGTTTCTAAGTATGAATGGATGGATGGATAGATGTTTGTTACTCTTTCACGCAAAAACTACTGAACGGATTTGGATAAAACTTTACAGAAATATAACTTATATATTTGAATAACACATAGGCTACCATTTGCCGTGTTAACCGACATATACGCGGGTGGAGCCGCGGTTAACAGTTAGTATTTAATACTAGCTTTTGCCCGGGACCTTATTTGTTTCAGTAGAATTTGGAAATCATCCATCCATCAGTATCCGTTATTATTTTGGACTAGCGGCGTACCGAGGGTAGCGCCGTGGCGCTAAGCTAGTCTTAAAAAAAATAGCCTCTCACTATATATATCATCAGCTACCTATTAGTGAAAATCCCGTCAAAATCCGCCCAGCGGTTCCAGAGATTAACCGGAACAAACAGACAGACAGACCGACAGACAAAAATTGTATAAAAAATTATTTTGGTATATTTACCATTTAATATTAGAAACAGACAATCAAATTTTATTTGTTTACGTAGATGTGTAGAAGATGTATAGATGTATGGGTACTTCATGTATATGGGACTGATCCCGCCCACATGCCCACCACTGTTACTCCTGTACACCAGGATCAACAGCAGTAATCTACGAACACACAGAGTTATGACACTCGGGAAGTCACAGGAAAAAAATAACGGTCTTGGAACCCGCAACGAAATTATCATAAGAAAAAACAGGAGGAGTTGGAAATATGATAAATCCAGTTCATGTATATATCAAGTCGAACTCACAGTTGCTAGCATCGTCATCAGTCTTAAGGCTCTTAAGTTATCCATTTCTGGATATAGTTCTCTCGGTACCCCTCTTGCCAGACGAGTTGGTATATTGTTTCTTTTCCTTCTGTATGCAGTGATGCTTTCACTGCGTTATTCGTGAGAAATTACTTAAATACTGTCAGTTCTCTTCGTTTAGAACAGCTCGAACTTTGAATGTTATATACTTTTAGTTCTCTTTAAATGTTTTAATAGTAAACGTTAGCTTTATTAAAAAAACTAGTACATGTTACATGTATTACCTAATTTGCATACCAAATTTTTGATGAATTTAAAGAATGCTTATTGAAATACTATCTAAGCAATAGTCGAAACAAGAATTTGCAAATGCTACTACAATAGTAACCTGATTACAAATTGCCATTTAGTAATGTGTTTATGTAAGAACTAGTTATGTAAAGTAAATTTAGCGTTATTTATAAGGGGTACCTACCTTTTGTTATTTTTTCTAATTCTTTAACTAATCAACTGCTTTTAAGATTCGATTATACCACGCCTACTATCAGTTGTGCTCTAGGTTTTGTTCCTTTAGCGGCCACTAAAGGAGCGGAACGCTTAACACCTAACCTCAGGATTAATACCACCACCAGGGTGAAGACACTCCATATTCTTTACTTAATTTTTATTAAGGCTCCTCTGCACAATGGGCCACCATGGGCCATTATAAGGGACGCAACTATACGACAGAACAAGACAGAAAATCGTTTGTCTTCTTTAACGTATAGCTGCGTCGCTTATAATGGCCCATGATGGCCCATTATGTAGAGGAGTCTTTACATGTGCAAATGTAAACACAACTATCGCTACAAAATATTCCTAATCCTGGAAACGAAAAATAACCGGTTAGAAAGTGGTAGTATATAGTAAAGTAAAACTCATATCTATACTTGATATTATAAAGCTGAAGAGTTATTTTATTTGAACACGCTAATATCAGGATCCACTGGTCCGATTTAAAAAATCTTTCAGTGTTGGATAGTACATTGATCGAGAAAGGCTATAGACTATATATCACCACGTTAAGACCAATAGGAGCGGAGCACCAATGAAAAATGTTTCAAAAACGGGGGAAATATATCATGCTACGGGCAATAGGAGATGCAAACGAGGTTGCGTGGGTCAGCTCGTGCTAATATATGCATAAGATGCATTTGTATGATTTCCGCATATTCAACTTAGATACAATACTTGTACATAATAGTATTAATATGCAAATAAAATGCACCACCAACAACTTGGACATACTTATCAAGAAATATGATTATATAAAGATTTCACACAATAAGTGTTGACACTGGTAAACAGTTAAGCAATCATCACACTTTGTTACATGTAAGTACTTTGTTACAACTACTGTAGAAGACTTAGAGCCAGTTTCATCACCTATGATAAAGTCCCTAGTAGTCAATTTGAACTTATCTGACGAAAAGCTACTGATTTCGTTTTCACAAGTCTTAGAAACGTCAGATTCAGTTATATCACAGACTAGCCGACCCACGCAACCTCGTTTGCGTCTTCTATTGCCCGTAGCGGGATAATTTTCCCCCGTTTTTGTAACATTCTTCATTGGTGCTCCGCTCGTGTAGGCCTTAGCGTGATGATATACAGCCTATAGCCTTTCTTGATAAATGGGCTATCTAACACTGACATAATTTTTGAAATCAGACCAGTAGTTCCTGAGATTAGCACGTACAAACAAACTCTTCAGCTTTATATATTAGTATAGATGTATAGATAACTAACTAAAATTTTATCAGGTTTTATGGTAAAACTGGCCCTAAATGTTATAACTCTACTCATCCTTTTTTGGACCAACATTTTTATTTGAGATCCTGCAGCAAACGTAGAACCATTAACAAGGCAATACGTCAATCATTTACTGTCATCAGCAGGCCTCATTTTGGAATACTGTTTGAACACAAGTTCAGCAATTTCCTACCCTTGGATTAAATGTTAATGTATTTACGGATAGCGTTAAGACTTAATGGTGAAGTTATAAAATTGTTAAATTTAAATAGGGCCTAAACTATTCCGAAAGCAGACCTGAAATGAATGCATGTTTATAAGCTAACTAAAATGCGCATTGTTTACGTAATTAAACTCACTTGAAATATCCAAAACGGGAAATTATTTCGTTTAATTTTTAATTCTAAAGTCACGCTATCAGCTAAACATGCATTACATTACAGGTCTGTTACTTTTATATTAAGTATTTCGATCAGAATGTCGCCTACGTTTATCGAAAGGTGCCAACTGACGGCTTCGTCTGAATCATTGCAGTATTTAGAATGATTGTCACGTGCATTTATTTTAGAATATATGTGACACATGATGGTCCATTATTAGGACGGTTAACAGTACTGCACTTTCTTGTCGTTAAATGGCAGTAATCGTAAAACAATACTGATTGTATCGCTTCAAATTATGCGCTGGCATGTAGCTAATGTACCTATGTAGTACATGACCATTATTAACAAAAGTTTGAACGGTTTTTTAATTATTATAGAATACTAGCCGACCCACGCAACCTCGTTTGCGCCTTATATTGCCCGTAGCGTGAAAATTTCCCCCGTTTTTGAAACATTCTTAATTGTTGCTCCGCTCCTATTAGTAGTAGCGTGATGGTATATACCCTATAGCCTTCCTCGATAAATGGACTATCCAACACCGAAAGAATTTTTCAAATCGGACCAGCGGTTCCTGAGATTAGCGTGTTCAAACAAACAAACAAACAAACAAACTCTTCATATTTATATATTAGTATAGATTATGGCACAAACTGATAACCTGATAATGTTTTTATACAGTAAAAAGTTTTTTCTATTATCAAAGAAGAAATCTTATATCGCGCAGAAAAACTTAAAATTTTAACAGTTGCTGGAAACTCAGGCTATTTCTTTGATAGATAAATTACATATATGTATATACCTATATATATGTGTTACAACTAGGTACAGGTACATTAACAACTGCATGTGTTTCCTTTCTAATGGCTAAATGCATAACTGCAAAAGTCTTGCGAACTTATAAATAACCTCGAAAGTTGTCTGGATTGGGTTGAATTAGATTTGGATTATATTGTAAATTAGCTGAGCCCCGCGGTGTTACCCGCGGTACAACAACAACCGCGGTTAACGCCGTGGCGCAACGTAAAAAAAGAAATAAAAACCATCCTATATTAAAGGTATTTTATGTCCGTCTTTCCGTTCTAAGCATTACAGCCAAATCGGTTATATACCTATATATATATGTGTTACAACTAGGTACAGGTACATTAACAACTGCATGTGTTTCCTTTCTAATGGCTAAATGCATAACTGCAAAAGTCTTGCGAACTTATAAATAACCTCGAAAGTTGTCTGGATTGGGTTGAATTAGATTTGGAATATATTGTAAATTAGCTGAGCCCCGCGGTGCTACCCGCGGTACAACCACAACCGCGGTTAACGCCTTGGCGCAAAGTAAAAAAAGAAATAAAAACAATCCTATATTAAAGGTATTTTATGTCCGTCTCCCCGTTGTAAGCATTACAGCCAAATCGGTTCAGCCGTTCTTGAGTTATAAATATAAATATACATCTATTGGATCTGAGCATAAAACGATGTGATGTATGTATAATGTTTATTACACATTAACGCTAGGGCGCCATTTGAGTAGATTATATCGCGCTAGAGTAATCCCGCCCGATCTGATTCCGAGATCTAAACAAACATTTGTAAAGAAAATGGAACAACCTTTTTTAATCCGAAACTCTGTTTATATATTATTTTTTTTATATTTCGGACATCTAACACACAACGCCATCAAGTCCCAAGCTAAGCAGAGCTTGTGTTATGGGTACCAGACAACTGATACAAATACATATATACATTTTTTTTTTGTAAATACCTACATATTATACATAGAAAACACCCAAACCTCGCAACAAATATTTGTAGATCATACAAACACTTGGTCCGACCCGGGAATCGAACCCGAGACCTCATGATCAGCAGTCGCAGACGTCAACCGCGAGACCAACGAGGCAGCACCATCCAGGCATACCATATTATCATTGTATTACTGATAACGGAAAATGTTTCTGCAATAAATTGCAAGTGGGATTTCCACGAAGTTGGTCTCAGCTTTTACTAGTTTGTTTGAACAGCAATACTAATATGTATGTCAATTGTCTAATACGGACACTTCCTGTACTAGTATCAAAGACAAAAGGACTCTGTATGTTGGTTTTCCTAATCAATACCTAATCTAATCGATATAATTGTTTGTTAGCTACGATAAATACAGGAGAAATACTTTGTAACTCACTCTAAACTAGCTGACTCACGCTAATTCGCTCCTATTGGTCTAGGATACGTTATATTAACCATCTTATATTAGGCACGCCAGAGAAACGTACATTTAAAAAAAAACTTATCTTGCTACTGAAACCTCTGATTAATAAACGGACCCGACACCCGACAAGTGTGAACGGGGTGTAACAACCCAACTTAGAGCCAACAAAATCCTTAACAACCCGCATGATGAGAAAGCATTACGCGAATGACAACAGTTGAGACTAATCTACATATTTAAAAATGAATCGCCGAAATGTATGTACGCGCATAACTTCGGATCGTCTGCACCAAATTAAATAATTCTTTTTTATGTGTTCGGTATAGTTAGGAAAAGGTTTTTTACAAGAAAAATTAAAATATATTTTTTTTCCGCAACCGTAAGCTGATTGTGGGAAGCTTAGACAGATATGTAAATATGGCGTATAGTTATCTATACAAAAAAATAAGATTGGTAAGCGGGTTCAGTAGTATATAATAGACTAGCTAGTCTATTATATACTACTGAACCCCACGGTGTTACCCGCGGTTATTATTGTACCGCGAGTAACGCCGCGGGACAAAGTTGGTATAAAAAAAAGTAGCCTAAGTTACTCCCTGGATCATCAGCTACCTGCCAATGAAAGTCCCGTCAAAACTCGTCCAGCCGTTCCAGAGATTATCCGGAACAAACAGACAGACAGACACACAGACAGACAGACAAAAAAAATTACTATATTTTTGGTAAATGTATCGTGTATACATACATATGCATTGATTAAAAAGCTGTTATTTTAAAATTACAAACAGACACTCCAATTTTATTTATTTGTATAGATGTGTAAAGCACAATATATTTAACTGCTACGATTAATCTATACTTATAAAATAGTAAGTCCTGACTGACTGACTGACTGACTGACTGACTGACTGACTGACTGACTGATTCATCATCGCCGAGCGTAAACTATGATAGTTATGACTATGAAATTTGGTGAGTAGGATCCTTTTATTGAGTAGACACCCACTAAGAAAGGAATTTTGGAATTTCTACCCCTAAGGGGGTGAAATAAGGGTTGAAAGTTTGTATGGAAGTCCGTCATTTTTTAAGTTAGAGACCTGAAACTTTATTTTTGGGCTACTGATTAGAAATGATTAAACACGTATTTCAGCGTTTTTGATTATTCTACCCCTAAGGGGTGAAATAGGGGTTGACATTTCGCGTATAGGTTAGTCTGGAAGTACGACATTTTTTAAGTTAGAAGCATGAAACTTTATTTTTGGGCTACTAATTAAAAATGAGTAAATACGTATTTCAGCGTTTCTGAATATTCTACCCCTAAGGGGTGAAATAGGGGTTGAAAGTTTGTATGGAAGTTCGTTATTTTTTAAGTTAGTAACATGTAACTTTACTCATGTGCTAATGATTAAAAAAGAGTAAATACGTATTAAAGCGTTTCTGGATATTCTACCCCTAAGGGGGTGAAATAGGGGTTGACATTTCACATATAGATTAGTCTGGAAGTCCGCCATTTTTAAAGTTACAAACATGAAACTTTGTTTTTGGGATACTGACTAAAATAGAGTTAATACGTATTTAAGCGTTTCTTGATATTCTACCCCTAAGCGGATGAAATAGGGGTTGAAAGTTTGAATGCAAGTTCGTTATGTTTGAAGTAGCAAACATGAAACTTTGTTTTTGGGCTACTAATTAAAAATGAGTAAATACGTATTTCAGCGTTTCTGAATACTCTACCCCTAAGGGGTGAAATAGGGGTTGAAAGTTTGTATGGAAGTTCGTTATTTTTTAAGTTAGTAACATGTAACTTTACTCATGTGCTTATGATTAAAAAAGAGTAAATACGTATTAAAGCGTTTCTGGATATTCTACCCCTAAGGGGGTAAAATAGGGGTTGACATTTCGCATATAGATTAGTCTGGAAGTCCGCCATTTTTGAAGTTACAAACATGAAACTTTGTTTTTGGGCTACTAATTAAAAATGAGTAAATACGTATTTCAGCGTTTCTGAATATTCTACCCCTAAGGGGTGAAATAGGGGTTGAAAGTTTGTATGGAAGTTCGTTATTTTTTAAGTTAGTAACATGTAACTTTACTCATGTGCTAATGTTTACAAAAAGAGTAAATACGTATTAAAGCGTTTCTGGATATTCTACCCCTAAGGGGATGAAAAAGGGGTTGAAAGTTTGTATGGAAGTTCGCTATTTTTGAACAGCAAACATGAAACTTTATTTTTGGGCTACTGATTAAAAGTGAGTGGATACGTATTTAAGCGTTTCTGGATATTCTACCCCTAAGGGGGTTAAATAGGGGTTGAAAGTTTGTATGGAAGTTCGTTATTTTTGAAGTAGCAAACATGAAACTTTATTTTTGGGCTACTGATTAAAAGTGAGTAAATAAGTATTAAAGCGTTTCTGGATATTCTACCCCTAAGGGGTGAAATAGGGGTTGAAAGTTTGTATGGAAGTTTGTCATTTTTTAAGTTAGAACCATTAAACTTTATTCATGTACTACTGATTAAAAAAATGTAAAGACGTATTTAAGCAGTTCTGGATATTTTACCCCTAAAGGGGTGAAATAGGGGTTGAAAGTTTGTATGGAAGTCCGTTATTTTTTAAATTAGTACCATGTAACTTTATGCATTATCAGCATTAATGCGAATTCTGTTCCTAAAAGGGATGAAATATGGGTCGAATGTTTGTATGATAGTTCTTTTAAATGGGCTATTGATCAAAAATAAATGAATACGTTCAGAAATATGAATAAATTACTGATACATACTTTTATACAGTTTTAATTAAATACATAAAATCAACTTCCACGCGAGCAAAGCCGCGGGCAACAGCTAGTTAAGTATAAAGTAAACAAACAAACAATTGCTAATTGTTAATATTTTCGGACATCTAACACACAACGCCATCTAGTCCCAAACTAAGCAGAGCTTGTATTATGGGTACTAGACAACTGATATAAATATTTATATACTTTTTTTTTTTGTAAATACATACATATTATAGATAGAAAACACCCAAACTCCGAAACAAATATTTGCAGATCATACAAACATTTGATCCGACCCGGGAATCGAACCCGAGACCTCAAGAACAGCAGTCGCGTACGCTACCACTGCGCCACCGAGGCAGTCGTGCAAACAATGTTCATAAGATATTCTTGTTAAAATTTTATGCACCGGTGCTTCTAAACAAAAGGTCGTGTATGACAAAACATAACTTTCGTATTTATTGTGCATTGTAAATGTGAGAAACTGCATGCCGAGAATTAGAGATTTTTAGTAGTAAAGTACTTGAAAATAGGAAGGAAATAAAATTATTTTATTACAAACCAACTCAGAAAAACGTAGTTTGTTTCACTGCATTTTATTTTGTACTTTGTTTTTATTATCTTGAGCTGTAACACAAGTTATGAGCTGCTCATTTACAAAATGTTTTAACAAAGCTATTAATAATCAATTAATAATGACTTATTTGATATTAATAGGAACAAAATTAAGGGGTTTCCTCTACGCTAATGAATTTATGATGTTCAGTAATTAGTAACTTGTTACATATCATGATCATCTTAATCTATGGGGAATAGTAAAATACTTTTAAATGTAAACCTGAATTTAATTTCAGAGTAATTCATTCAATAATATTAAAATGATTAATACTAATAATATGAGTAAAATTGAATGGAATTGAAATAAAAAATACGTGTACATGTAATGTACAACAAAGTACAAGTAACTATTTTATATTTGAAAATACTAGAGCAGGTACAGGGTACAAAATAGAACCTCCTCGATTTTTGAAGTCGGTTAAAAAAAGACCAGACTATATATCATCCCAAAAAATTGAGTTGTAAAAATACAAAATAAAAAAACAAACAAAAAGCGTAAATAAACATACAAGCTAATATTTTTCAAGGCAAGCTACCGCGTTGCTCTTTACTAGGTAACAGTACCTAACTACGGAGAAAGTTAAGTGTATAAAGTAAGGAGCGGCTTTATATCCGTCATAGAATAACCGGGGTTGGAACCTACAAGCCTTGACGCTATTTAATTAGGTAAACTGTCAATGATCATTTTGTGTTTGCTTTGCTGATTTGCTGACTTTGCTGATTAGTCGTAACAGCTCTAGGTGTTCTGACTCGGTAGTGTTTATTGTAAAAAAATCAATTTTAACAAAATCTAAGAATACACCGAGGTATTAAAAATATGGTTTTATTTGATAAAAAATCCACGGTCGAAATATGTAATTGCCATAATTTTAAACATTCTCCGACAACAATAAATTTACGATAAAAGATAACTTTTATGAGATGGATTTACAGGTATCTCTTTTTATCCATGCTAACATTATACATAAAAAGCAACTCTGTCTGTCTGTTACGCTTTCAGGGTTAAGCCGCTGAACCGGTTTCAATAAAGGAGGTACGTTTTGATTCTTGACAAACGACATACGTTACTCTTTACCCAGATAACCGACATTACGCGGGCGGAGCCGCGAGCAAAAGCTAGTGAGAAATATATATAATACATAAAGAACAACTTTAATTGCAAGTTACTATAGAACTATGAAGAAGAAGAATTATGTTTCTACACAATAAGTAATAAATAAATATTGACATAATTTACCTACATGTGTAACATGACAATAATCACTTCAAGACAATCTTCATTACGAGTCTTTTGTATAGTGTTTCAACAAGTGATCATGTAGCGTCGGGTCCTTGTAGAATAGTTGCTATTGAAGAACTAGTTACATCACTAGCTACTTCGATTCAGGGGCGGTTCCAGCCTGGAATTTTGGGGAGGGTCACTAATAATTAATTTAAGTCGAGTAAATTAGACTTTATTGCACAATATTCAATTTTATTGCACATATTAGAAACAAATCGATATGTATTGTTTTTATTGGTAAGTCTATTGAGATGACAATATTTGAATATTTGAGACGTGTGGGACAATCTCTTAATGAATACTTAGAGGACCTAGCTCCGTTGGAGGGGGGGGGTGGGGAGGGGGGACATGAAGGGTGTGTGTGGGACTCCGGACAAATCAGTCTATCATCCGCGGCGGCCTAACTCGGCTATCAAGAGGAGCTCCAGAAACACATCAGCGGCATCTGGAGTACTCACTGCCGTACCTCACAAGTGAGGCACATCCCAGGGTAGTTAGATTCAACCCCGTGGCATCCCTCCCTACTTGCCAGTATTGCCGCGACCAATACTGGTGACAGATTTCGACAGATTTGTCCGCAGTGGTGGCATTGTGCCGTAACCACACGTCCGATTCTGTTCAGATATTCACCGAAGCAACCGTACCCGGTGAGCATCTGATTGAGTCGGTAGGTGACACAGTCAGCTCCCTCTATCGAACCTTGGCGTTGTTGGCGCGTTGGCTGGCACAAACCTGGGCGAGTAGCAGACGATGTGGCGCTCCTGCTACCACTCGTACTCGGAGGATTAGCCGCCCGAAATACTCTTCGAAGCTTTACCGACTGTCCAGGATGAGCCTAGGTACTTAATGTACTAACTCACCTGGCCTACAGTGTCATCCACCCGGAGGCATGAGATGGATGGTTGAGCCATGGAGGCACCACCTTCAGGCTCAACTCATGAGTCTTATACACAACACAAGCCACTCCTTGCTCGGCGAGCAGAAGCACCTCCCCGAAGCATTACCCTCTAGCCTGTATTATTGTATCGTCTACATAGCAGGCGACACTGAGGCCAGAGGCAGACTATTGCGAAGGCCTGCTATATGCGAGGTTCCATAACAATGGGCCCAATAAAGATCCCTGGGGAACCGCACAACACACCTCTCTTCGATTTGCCACTCCGTTCACATCGACAAACTTCACTGCCTTGTCACGCAGATAGGCCTCTATGATGGCATGCAGGTGAGGCGGCACCATGTAATATTCAAGGGCCGCCCTGATAGCGCGCCAGGGAAGGCGTTAACTAAAGCGTTAACGATATCAAGACTAACTGTCAACACGACCATCCCGATCACAGGTGCCCGCTGATAGGGTCAGAGATAACTCTTTCAAAGAGTTTCTCCGTTTCGTTCAGGCAAGTTGGAACGCAAAGATAACATCTGCACCTTACTTTTTGAGGAGCACCAGTCTCGCTTCTTTTCAGTCGCTGGGGGAGATACCGAGGCCGAAACACTGAGTGAAAATTTGCCTCAGTTTGTCTCCCAGCACCGACCTGGAATTCCATCAGGTCCAGGGGCGGTGTTGCGGGAAGCCAGTCTCCATACGGCTCGATCCAACTCTCCCTCCAATGCCTCACACACGTCGGACTAGAGTTGCCGGTCCAATTGCGTCGGAGAGATTGGGGGGTAGTCCTTGGAAAGAGCGTGTCTGTCAAGCACTTTTCCTAGAAACTCTGGTCCAGACTAGTTGTGTCAGCTGAGTCTTTATGGTAGAGCAAACCTGAATCACGAGTCTTGCAAGGCGAAGTTTTGTTGTCCACATTTTGTTACAGTTGTAATTTATAGGTGGTAAACAATTGGCTACTTGACAATTTTTGAAAAAGTATTTTATAATTTTCAGCTAATTATTATGGACATCTCCCAAAAATATTTCCGGCAAAAAGTACCATTTTAATATAAAAAATCATGTTTTTCATATTTAAATTCAAATGAAGCGCGAAAACAGGTGGTCACGTGATATTTAGTGTGCTGACGTCATTGTTTATCAAACTACAAAATTTTACTGGGACGACTTCGAGTATCATTTTGTTTCATAAAGTTTAGAATAATATTTAGTTGAATATATATCAGAATTTTTGAAAAATGAATAGTTACTGAAGATCTGCAGTGCCAATGTGTACAAGTACGACTATTAAATATTCTGATATATTGTTTATACACGTTCCGAATGATTCACGACGCCGAAGGCTATGGATTTATATTAACACGTCGAGACCCGAAGTTAATGTCTGATAAATCTACTAATTTCACTCCAATTATTTCATTTTGATTTATACTTACATCAAAGTTAAATGAGTATTTTTATTTTTATTTATTTAAGGTTTACCAACAGTTGTTACAGATAATTATTGCAAACATAGGAACATGCAAGAAATTTGTCTTATATCTAACTGCACAACCAATTACAGGCAAACATCACACGCAATGTGTTTTATGTACCAACATGTTAATATAGCTATATGAAAATAAAAGTTGTTAGTTAGGTACACTTAAACTATAGTTAATTACAATATATATATATATATGTAAATAATATTACTAATTATATTAATGGCTTAATTTAGTGCGTTTGACGTGTCTGACAAATTTCGACAGCGAATCAGAATACACATCCTCAGTTATAGAATAACACTAGATAGAATACTAATAACATTAAATTCGGAACTGGCGCTTAACAAAAGAACGCCCTATTCAGAGTACACTGTTACTAAAACTGCTCAGATAAAGAATTACACATCAACCAGGTCGCTGCACTCATTTACAACTTTGCACATGCGGGGTATAGGCGAATTAGCACCAAACACCGTATGGCGCAGAGGCGGAACCAGGGGAGTATCGGTCTGCGAGGCGGTCTGCAGGTTACTCTGAAGTTGAATTTGTTTAGTTACTCAGGGCAGTCAATGTTGTTGTTGAGCAGCTTATACGTTAATCTTAAATCCATAGTTGATAAATAAAATCAACCATCAACGTAACTTTCTCTCCAATGAATAAAATTCAACATAAAAAATATGTTTGAAAGATTTTAATGATACTGGACTCTTAGAAATAAATAATTACTTATACCTACCTAATATGTCAGTTTCGTAAAAGAGAATAGCGATGGACAGCGGCATTAATTAAGATTTTTTTGTATTGTTTCATTTCATGTTTGTAAAGAATGACGTCACGCACTACAGACATTATGGCCGACGGCGTTTCTGTCTTTCTTGTCAACAGATACAAAACTACAAATTTATTTTATAAAAATAAAATACTTGCAATGGACAATTTTTTAAAGTAATTACTTTAAAATCATTGCTTATTACCAAGCTACGATAGTCAATTGATTTCAAATTTTTTTGTTACATCAGTCAAGTAGCCAATTCCTATCCTTTGATTCTTATGTCTATTGAACAATTATGGAAACTAAGGAAAAAAAATAAGGTTAAAAAAAATTACATGTGTACGATTTTGGGGGGGGTCGTGTCCCCTGTGACCCCCCCCTTGGAACCGCGCCTGCTTCGATTAGAAAAAAAAATGTCTTCTATCAATGACTGTACTGTAACTGTCTTGTCATTTTACCAGAGGAAATTTATTTATCGTACCTATATTTGAAACTTCCCAGTTGCTTGTGGTATTTTAAAAAGATGTTATGTTACTGATACGTATTTTTATACCATGACTGATACCTAGTCTGTTTATCTGGCAGTTAGGCCGGGGGGCAGGTCTCACATTACACCTGTAAGGTTTATATACGTTTCACTATACCATGGCTAAGGTAGGAAATAATATTTTTTTGTTATCATTTAGTGATACACAAGATCTAAAACATTTTTTTTTGTCATTAGTAAATCATCCAAACAAATAAATAAAATTGGAATGTCTGTTTGTAATATTCAAAATAACCGATTGCATATGTATGTAAAGCAAAAATGATTTTTTTTTCAATTTTTGTCTTTCTGTTTGTCTGTTCCGGGTAATCTCTGGAACGGCTGAACTGATTTTAAAGGAATTTTCGATGACATAGGGAATAACTAAGGCTACTTTTTTTAGACTAGCTTCGCCCCGCGATGTCACCACCGGTACGACATTAAAAATTACGACACCGCGGGACTCAGCTAGTTACCAAATAAAAAAAGGGGAAATACTAAGTCCAAAATTGTGAAATATCGCGTTGTAACCTCGTTGACTCATCTGGTGGTTTTTTTGTTGGTATTATGTTGTTAAACTTGCGAACCGGTTTTGAAGAACCATCAATGTATAAGTTGATGTTTCAATGTCAATTTGTTTTATACGAGCTGTTTTGAAGCGCACAGTATACAGAAAAACGTTTAGCTGTGACAAATGAATACAAAATAATACATTATAACAGAAAAGTAAAAAAAGTTCTTAGCATAGAAATTAGTGTGCAGTATCTTTCTCACTACTCCAATCATGCTCTAAGATACTAAACTTTCAGATTTTTTTTCAGAAACGTGACATATAAATTTTCATGTATGTATTTAGTGGATACATTTTCTTTAAAAATTAAATAAAGAATTAATTTAGATTACGAACATAAATAATTTGTAATGACAAACATACCTAATCTGTCTGCAAGTGAGGGAATATGTGTGGCTTTGTGATTATGAACTACAGATTCCCAAAATCTCCTACGGTCAATGTTGCTGATGTTTATGATAACACCACAACACATGTCTACACTGAAGAGATAACACAAGTTATTGTTATAAAAGCGAATGGGAGTTTATGTGTTTGTTTATGTCTTAACTTCTTATCGGATAATAAGACAAAGAAAAACAAACAAACAACAAAGAAAAATTTTAATCGTTCTATCAATCAAGCAATCCAGAAGTAACAATTTAAAACACGGATACAGTTGAAGTAGCAAAGCTGTTTGCCACTCAGATAAAGTTGCCAAAAGAACTGTCAAACTATGAATTGAACAGTCAACTACGTACCTATACCTTTTGAAATTAGAATTATCGAAGTTTAGAAAACAGCGGTAAAAAAATAATACTCCTGTCAAAAACATAAAAATAAATCGAAAATTTGTTTAATATACTAGCTGGCACACAAAACCTCGGTTACGTCTTCAATTGCCCGTAGCGTAATAATTTTCCCCGATTTTGTAACATTCTTCAGTGGTGCTTCGCTTTTATAAGTCTTAGCGTGATGATATACAGACTATAGCCTTCCACTAGAAATGGACTATCTAACACTGAAATAATTTTTCAAATCGGACCTGTAGCTCCTGAGATTAGCGCATTCAAGCAAACAAACTGTTCAGCTTTATATTTATATACATATTAGTATAGACTAATTAAATATGCTTTTGCTAAATATATAGTAATAAAAGATGACAGTGCTGACTAATGCTGTTATCAATTGGAGGATAAAATCACTATCTTGACTTCTCAAGTGACTAGGAAATGCTGTTCAAGTTGAGTGTACAACACAAAGAACGTATATGATGTTGTCATTATAGATTGAGGAAAAAACTACAAATCTAGGAATTCTTTACTGATGAACAGTTTTCAAAATAGAACTTACATATATATGCAAAATTGCATGATAAACCTATTTTAAGTGAAAAAAAATATAAAAAATAATATTCATTTTATTATGATCAAGTAATATCATGAATATATATATAGCTTATGAATTGATTATGCTTTTCATCTGGCATAAAAGAGACACACACAAAAAATAAAGATAAATAAATTCAACCTACTACCAAAGGTCAAAGTGTGGCAAATGTCAAAATGACTTTTGTTTCTGGCAAGACATCAAATATAAAAGTAATTTGGATCCTTTTTGAAAATAGTTTAGAGACTACAAATAAAAATAACCTTAAATTATAAAACTGCTATAAACCAGGTATCTTACTGACCTGTAAATTAACTTGCGTAAACTGTACTAAATACATTACAGGGGGATTATCAATATCATCAATCATTATATTTATGAAGTTTAATAAACTAATATAGGCACGGTTATCTAGTTGTTCTACTTATAACGGTTAATATTATTCAATACATTTTATTTGTAATATGAGAACTTGAGCAATATAAATATAAAAAGTAAATAAACTTTAGCAAGGTTTCCTTTTTAACCGACTTCAAAAAAAGGAGGAGGTTCTCAATTCGGTCGTAAATTTATATTATATATTTTTTTATGTGTATTCGTGGATAACTCCGTCATTTATTAACCGATTTTGATGATTATTTTTTTAATGGAACGGAGATATTCCAACCATGGTGGGGTGGTACCATAATAAGGACACTAAGATCTGATGATGGCATCCAAGAGAAATCGAGTCGAACCTTGAAGTCATTACACCTCTGACAAGTTTGATCATTGCAAATTGATGGAACTTCCGATAAACACACTTGTCGTGTCAACATTCATTCAGTCAGACAGACAAAAATGGTAAAAAAACGATATTTTGGTACATGTACGCATACACATGCATTTGTAAAAAAGTGGTTATTTTAATATTACAAACAGACACTCCAATTTTATTTATTTGTATGTATAGATATGCAATACGGAATCTAATTATTCAAATAAATTGATATAGTTCTTTGTGCCTCTCTGCCGAAAATCGACGTGATTATGCATAGCTGGCTTTAGAACTCGAGATGTTTGTCTAAATTCATGAATATGCAGACACGCGTATATAACATACGCGTGTCTGCATACTAATTATATACATGTAGATACTACATTTGCCTAAGTCTGCGAAAAATTATAAACTATGTGATTTAATATAGTTGAATAAGAGAGGTTACGTTTAGGTAATAAACAAATATATAAAACAGATCACGAACGAAATCACGAATCAAATTTGAATAGGTACAAACAGAAAGCATACCCAAGTAAAAATAGATTTGAAGTGATTTTTAAAAAAAAAATCTCTTTGATGTCGATGTAATGAGTTTTCTAATTTTCCTTTATCATTCCCCTTGATCACCCGAAATGCTGTCTGACGCTCTCCGACATTTCATTGCGGAAAATAATATATAAAGTAAAATTTATGACATAACTAGTTTTTAAAAAGTATTTAAAAACTTTAAATAAGAACATATCGTAAAAACTTCCCAGCCCCTGTTGCCTCTGTTGTTGAGGGTGTCCATGGACGGCGGTAATCGTTTACCATCATACGATACGTCTGCTCGTTTGCCGAATATTCAATAAAAGACACTACATATTACTAGTTAGCAAAATAATGGTTTAAAGTTTATTCTAAGAGTGTTCTAACGGAAATAAATTAAATTCAACGTTTCTGACGTTATCCAGCAGTTCCTTATGTAGACTGCGATTGCGTCAATGAACATACTAGAATGAATAAAAACAATGTGACCAGTAAACCAATATAGAAAAAGCGACGGACGTCAGCTGTCAGCTTTTATTCATTGACATTCATTCATGCTTCCTTCTTACACACTATCAGGGCGTTGTGCAAAGTAAGTATTTTATCAAAAACATAAATCGACTAAAACCGCGCGGTTTTGTCGTCAGGGCATCATATTGATTAACACATAAGATGTAACATAGAAAAGAAATCCTTGTAAACCCCCGCTTAAAGTAGAAAGTAGAAATAAAATGCTTTATTTGATGTATAGATGGTGCTACAGTCGAAAAATCGTGAAACACACACGTGAATATGGTCTACTCATAATGAATTTCGGATATTGAGCGTGAATAAATAAATAATAATTTGGTAAAACTCCGGAGGGATATCGTCCGACCCTAGTATTTAGTCGGTATTGCTATATAAGTAACTAATTAGATGCATAGCAGTTAATTTATATAACGTAGCAAAAGAGTAAAATACATTTAAGGACCTATTCCAATGCAAAATATTTTGAAAGACAATAACTTTCAACTTACTCTAACATCGAGTTTCACCGAGTCCACAAGGTCACTACTGTTAGTCTTCTTTTTTAGTAAAATATTGGCGCTGTTTAGTAATGTCAAATGACTTAAAAATTCTTCGGGTTTAAAACAACATATTCTTAATTATACTGCAAGAAAACTAGTACATGCCACATTCTCTAAAAATTCAAGTATTTTAAATGACATAATATACGCTGTTGTAGCCTTCATCCGCTTTTGTGGATTATCAAAACACAATAACATTAATACAAAAAAGGATCTATCTTTTTTTTATGTCGAAAAATTTAAAGAAAACATATTTTAAAATGGATGGACGGGATTTTGATACCAAAAATGCTTTTTAATGCTGTGACGCGACGAAAGATTGTAACACAACCAATTTTCTACTTTTTCACGCTTTTATTTTATTAATCATTTTTTAAACAAGTAAAACTTTTATCGAAGACCTTGAAACGCTTTATAACAATTATGTAAATAGCGATATACTCCGGTCCAAACTATTATATAAGTAAATCGTAGTATAAAAGCCTATTGATATCAAGTATAACCTCTACAGTTCGAGGTCAAAGTGCTTTTTGGCGACGTCAAGTAGAATAATTTACAAGGGCGCCTGTCTGCGGCCTCAAACTTCCACGCATTTGGCATACTAACTTTTACTCTATTCCAGACAGCCAAATAAATTGACAAATGAAATGCTTGTACCTAAATAACAGTGTTCGTAGAAACTTTTGTTCCGAGTTCAATGGTTTTGTATTTTTTGTCTATGTTATGAGTTGTACTTGATGTTGCTTGATTATTTCTACGAAATTTAATAAATACTAATCCGAAATATTTGTCAATTTATCACATCTATACTAATATTATAAAGCTGAGAGTTTGCTTGTTTAGATGTGCGCGGTTATCTCAGTAACTTCTGGTCTGATTTTAAAAATTCTTTCAGTAATCGAAACCCCAGTTATATTTTTTGTACACAAAAGCATAGTATAGAAAACTATTCTAAATTAATATTTACTTTGGTTAGATTGGTTAGATTTTTAGTTCTTTTGTATTTTACATGAATAAAGTTGTTTCAACTATTCCCCTCATTATTTTCTTAAATCATCATAACGTCCCACTGCTGGGCAAGTGCGGGTTGGGGACTGGCAAGACAACGTTGTGGCTACGTAATCTTGCCGTTGGATGTTTTCAAACCGCCTAAAGGCCTCCAACTAACTAAGCTTCACGACTGATACCCAACGATAACAGCCGGGACCAACTGCTTAACGTGACCTCCAAATAACGGAGACGCTCATGGTATCATGCCACCAGCGGTCACCCATCCAGATACTGACCGCGCCGTCGTTGCTTACCTTCAGCCATTAATTGACAGATTGAGAATAATGAGTATCACCACATCTACTTACTCGGTGGGGATAATAAAGGCCGTCTAAAACACTACTAATCACCGAGTGTACCTAACTGGGCAATGAGACCAACTTTTCATATATAAATTAACTAAATAGTAAACTGTTTCAGTCAAGAGGAGAATGTTATAAATTATTACATAACTCTTTATAAGTGTTTTCGAATCAAGATCACAATCAAAACGAAAGAGTAGTCTACCGTAGAAAGTGCACGTTCATAAGATTAGTCATACCTATATTGTGTAACACATTAGGGTACCGATAATTGAAAACAAACGATTAATATAGATTAATCGTTTATAGTAGGTATCGCTTATGTAGGTATAGACCTACATATAATATTAGGTACTAACCTGACTGATTCATTCATCAACGCAGAGCCTAAACCCCTGGGACTACAAGAAAGGAACGGTTGTATAGAACATCGTCATTTTTTAAGTTGGGACACGAAAAAATAAAAATGCCACAGACAATAGCTAGTGAACTATGTATTATACTAACTTTTAAACTTTCGCGTTCCATGAAATATTAACAATTATTTTTACGGGCCGTGGTCACAGGCTGACAGTCAGCCTGTGACCACGGCCAGTGCAACCTGGTCGAAACGTCAGGCAAATCAGAGGTATGTAATACCTTTTAATAAGTGATCGCGTTAATTCCCGTAAAATAATTGTTAATATGAACTATGTATTATTATTATTTTAATAACTAATGGAAAATAACTCGAACTTGAAGTGGATAATGAATATTATGAAATCCCCCATAACTGGATTATGTGATAACCTCAATTGGACGGATTGCCTTTGCGACATATCCCTTGAACGTTAAGCAATAATCCGTCTTATAATATTGACATTGAATATCAAATAAAAAGCATTACAGCCAATATTTCCATAATCTAGTTGGTCATTTTTGGTCTCCTGAGTTAAAACAAGTTCCATTTTGGTTTTTTATTTGTCATTACCATTACATATTCGATTAGGTAACTGTCCTAGTTCCGGCGTGAACACCTTTCACGTTGACAGTTCACAAATGCCAACTATCAAAATGCTTTTAGAGTTCCGTAGTCGATTCATCGGGAGAAATATCATGACTATAGAGCTTGGCCTGAAATGTTACTATAAATATTTAAAAATTATTTTAATAACTAAAACTAGCAAAATCTAAACACATTTTTTTTTATGCAAAATTTATGACTCACAGATAAGATGCCAATAATGGACTGAAGTGAATTGACTATACTTATGTTAATATAATAAAAAAACGATAGGCGAAATGTATAGTATGAATAAGTATTTTTAAATAATACTGGCGAATTTATGCCATTATTAATCACATATGCCAGAAATGGTTACCTAAGCTAATGTGAATCTAATGATTCCATAAGAAAACAAAATTCATAATCTTGGTATACTCCACTCCACTCCTCTTGCTTTTTTCGGTTGGATTTTTAATCATAGTTTACTAACTACAGTGTGCGTATTATTTACGAGCATATATGCAGACGATCGACATTTGTAGTCACAGACAAGACTAGACAATGCGAACAAAGCTACAGCTAGTACAAATGGCGACCTAGAGGCAATAAAAAACTGGTCCAACAGGTTATACGCTTGATTATAAAAGGTAAACCGAATAACTAATTGATTTAGACTTTTAAATAATGCATTTTGTACATTTTAGTAGTAGTATACTCATAGGTATATCCGCGTGGAGACCGATTGAGAATGCGATTACCGTGGGAGAGCCACGCTTTGGCATGAATGGGCCGGCTCGACCGGAGTGATATCACGGCCTCACAGAAAACCAGTGTGAAACAGCGCTCGCGCTGTGTTTCACACTGTGTGAGTGAGTGATACCGGAGGCCCATATTCCAATCCTTCCCCAATCCCCCTCCCATCCCCCTAAGGCCGCCAACGCATTTGTGACGCCTCTGGTGTTGCGGTTGTCCATGGGCGGCGGTAATCGTTTAACAGGCGGTAGGTCTGCTCATTTGCCCCTTTATTCCATAAAAAAAACGAAATGTCACCAGCTCTATCCATTCGGTGGGCATGGTAAGAGTCATCTAAGGACAACAGATGAAAAGAGATGAAAAATTTAAACAACTATACCAACACTGCCTCTGTCTAGCGTGGTATTGTAGGCCAAAAACCGCCTTTCTAAAAAAGGCCTATTTTCTAAAATCGAATTCCTATCGGTTGTGAACGTGCTATTGAAATCTAAGTGGAGTTTCCGATATCCACGTTAATAACATGTAGGATGTATTCTTATGTAATGAGTCTTAGGCAATGTAGATACGTGATCGAAATGTTGATGATGATCAACGTGATGTCATTGCGTAGAAATGCATAACAAGGGGTAATCCCATAATATATCCACACGTAACATCTATACATATTAATAAAATTAAAGAGTCTGATTGGTTCATTGGAAATATAAATAAGATTTCACTTTTTTTTTTTGTTTAATTCATCTTTTTGTTTATTCAGTCTTCGGCAATAGCTAGACAATTTTAATGGGCTCTCATTTATCTGATAGCAGATGTCATCATAAGGAGTAATTTCGACTATTTTTTTATTCGTAAATTAGTGTTTACTTGAAAATAAAGGTTCACGCGACCGAAGGCTTAGTGCAGTTTAAAAAAAAAAGAATTACATAACGTAATTAATTTTAATTTTTTTATAAAGTTTTTAAGAATTCGTTTCACAAAATAGGTTTAAATCAGACATTTTAATAAAAATTACATTACATAGATGAATACCTATTAGATAATAAAATATTGAATTATTTAAAAAAAATCTAGTTTGTGGCATATATGTCTATGTTATGGCGTATCTAATTCAGATAATACGAGTTTAACAGATATTACAGGATCCGAAATGAGCACGTTCTTTAATAAAAACTAATGAGCAATTGTCACACCATAATTGTACATTATGTACTATAACAAAGCAGGCGCACTTTAAACGCGTTAGAAGACTAGTGCTTGGAACATAAAAATAAATTATCAACACTTCATCTAAAAAGGAGGCCAAATCTACAGGGATTGCCATGTCCGTTCTAGTGTACACGAGGCATTATTAATAAGACCGCAAGGTCGCATGACTCACGCAATGCCGTTTAGTTTGTTGAGTGTTTCTCCCTCAAGCAGTGGTTATCCCTCGTGAAAGTTTTTTTGGAAAAGGAATCATTTCTGACATTCTTATTTCTATCGTAATCGAAGTCTGTTTGTTTAGTTGTATTGTGATGGCTCTTAACCGTTGCGAACAACCCACCAACACCCAACAGGACACGTTGCTCTTCGACGTTTTCAATTCTATTGGTTTTAATTGTAGGTTCTCTTGTCTGTGTAAGTATATCAGATAAATCTGTGTATTAGAAGGCATCCAATAAAATACTAGCAATATATTGCTTGTAAAGCCCGCAAATTAACACAAAGCGAACGCAGAAGAGAGAAAGAGAGGGAGAGAAAGTATAGCTACAAAGAGCTCGGTTTCGCTGTTTTTATAACGCTGCTGTTAGCCATACTAAGTGTTAAACTATTGCTAGAAATCCTGCATTTCTAGTTGCAATCTTTCCAATAACAATATGAACCTAAATCGTCCTTCGAGAGTTGTGATTCGGCAAGTAAATTCATACACTTCGAAACCATAAAGTCACGCCGATGACATCTAGTAACTTGACATTTAATCGATATTTAATCACGAGACAGGAACGTTTAAAATCGATCTTCAAAAATTTACGATTACAACTACTTTACTTCGTGTGCAAGGTAAAGACTACGGTATATACATTACTTCAAGGTCGTTCTCTGAGTTGCTACAATCCGTGATCGCTCGAGGTCGGAGATAATGTTAGCAACTGTATGTTATGCACAGAACTGTCCTGTATTTTACATCGTGTGATTTATTCCCCGCTCTGCGGTCAGATCACTGACTAATAAAACCGCATTTGGCTTAGATTGTGTTTACTGAATGAACACGTATAACCACTTAAGAATCTTAAGTTACTTAGACACTATTGTTCGTAATCGATTTATCTACTCAAAACCACAATTTTACCTGTGGGAATCAAATAATACTTTTAAACTATTCTACTGTCTATACAGTCCACAGAAAAATCACAAATATTTGAATTTTGAGTCCGGGACATCTAAGTTTCATAAGATAAATTTATAAGTGTCTAGTAGTGAACCTCAAGTAAGATAAATGTAAATCGAACAGAATTAAATGTTTAATTAGTATAGTTGTTAGTTTGATTGTGGTATTGTTATCTACATTGTTTTTCTAATATGTCTGGTGTATAAATAAATGGCTTGATCATAAATTAAATTTGCAAGCTACGAATTCATTCAAAATCTTTAAACAGTTATCTTCTAAAGTAAGAAATAATATGCAAAAAGACGAGGCTATCTTAAAAAATATCGCAGGGCACTAAACCTGTTTCGTAAAATTGTAAGAATGATTCAATAGCAGTTGACCTCGATGCGTTGGACTAAGTTACAGCCAAACTCTCGCTCAGACCGATTCCATTTGCTGCATTAAATTTTATCGAAGTTGTAGTACAATAAATCCATGTAAGCTTTCGAATTAATCAAATTATAGTTTTGTCTAGTGGTTTCTAATAAAAAAACATACATTTTTGTTCATATCTTTATCCTTAATGCGAACTTTAATTATGATTTCATAGATTTTTACGTAGGAAGGATTTAGAATGTACGAATTGTTGCCCACGACTCCGCCCGTGTGTATGTTGGTTATTGCGGTAAATAGTAGCTTATGTGTTATTCTGATGTATAAGCTATATTACTGTAAAGTTTCAGCCAAATCCATTCAGTAGTTTTTGCGTGAAGTGTAACAAACATCGATTCATTCATCCATACTAACAAACTTTCGCGTTTACAAATTAGTAGGATTTGCAAGAATGGAAACAATATCTTAAGCTACACAGCTGCTCATTGCAATTATAGTTTTTTTCTACTAGGTAATGAACCTGTTTTAATTTTATATTTAATTGTGACTTATAAGCCTTATCACATTATTATTTTTAAGTGCATGGCTTTCCTTAATTTGAACGAACAGTAGAAGTCAAAGAATGTTTTAATGCACTAGTTGTGATCGCAGACTGGCATCATTGATCTGTGAATACATCGATGCAACGCTGTCAAAACCTCAAGTAATTCAAAGGTGTTTTAGTATCTAATAGTATTAATTTTCATATTAATATCTCGGTTTTGGAAATTTACCAATGAATGAAAACCATATCACATGCTAGAATTAACTTAAAAGGTTACCTTAAAAATCAGATACTAGGGCAGTAAGCAATACAATTCCACGGGCACCAACTTAAGAGTAAATAAACCAGCAATTCACGAGAACGGCATTTTTTTTGCAGTTGCTAATAAGTAACGAAACACTGGCCATGACATTGAACGTTTTTACTGTTATTACATGATGCAAGTCATTGACTTCTTAACTTTCAAATTGCACAACAGCCCGTCAGGAACTAAACGCTTTAAATAAAAGTGAGATTAATAACTTAATAAATAATGAACATTTAGTTACTATAGGGCATCATTTCTTACCCTTCTTATTTAGGTTCGGTGATATGTGTGTTTGTAGGCAGTCACCTGCCTGATACCAACCCTCTTCGGTAATGTAAAGATATTCAGACGGAACAATGGTAGAAAGCTAGCTGGGGTAGGAAAAACGGATGAATTGAGAGAACTAAGGTGAAGAATACTCCAAATCTTGAATAGGGGCCAAAAATAAATAAACGAAGGTTTGGTGTTTTTAGCTTTGAAATTGATAAACTTCCGTATAACATTTTATTCTGTATTTTAACCCTTTAGGAAATTAATTGTGAAAATTATTTCTAATAAAATAAAAAAACGTGAGCCGTCACGGGACGCCTCGCGCCTGGTAGATGTGAAACATCAAAATTGTTTTGTATAAAAAAAACTGTTTTTAAAATAAATATATTCTTTTATTAAATACAAATAATAATAAAATTAAAATTTAAAACTGCGGCGCTGCGCCCGCTTTGCGGCGATACCTCGCCACTCGCTACGCCAAAAATCAGGTTTACTCCTCGCCTACTAGTATATATATTTTACATCAAAATTGAATACTCTAAAAATTTCGGATGTTCATTTATAAATTAATTCGTTCATAGCCTAGTTATCCTGTAGGTCAGTACAAAATTTTTAACACCAATTTTCTCGTACCTCTATTAACAATGGCAACTACAATTATCCTGTAGCGACGAATCTGTTGCTATTGCTATTGTTTGTTCTATGGTGCAGTGACGACATAGCATGCCCAACATAATGAATGGCAGAAGATTACATTTTTGCATATGAGTATTTCGTCAGTCGTTCTTCAAGCATGCATGTGTTATGACTTGTAAGGTCTGCTTAACTTACTTTTTCAAGGATTATTGTTTGCTGAATTGCAACATTATATCAATTGAACATTAATTGATAACGACTGTTAAGAAATTGACCTCGAAACTGTCAACGTTGCGTTTGAATATGATAGGTGGACAACGAAGACAGTGGTTATAATTTCAGCCAAAAGAAACCACAGTAAGCATTACTGTGGTTTCTTTTTCTTAGACAAGAGTCAGCTGAACTGGTTCTCATTGGGGTATTTCTAAAGAAATGTAGGTAATGAAAAATAATTTTTACCTGACACCAACGCTCCTAGATTACATTTTTATAACAGTTTTTAGGAGGAATACCGTAAGATATCGTTTTAAGAAAGTTAATTGATATCGGGTAAACTAATTGGGCAATGGATTTAGGGTAATACCTGGGACAAGTCTATCGAGAAGAGATCCGGTCAGGTGTATGAACGTCCTGTAATTCCAGATAAGAAAGTAAAATAAATAATCTTTATTTATACAAAGTTTTGTTCAGAAAATACTCTACCTACATAATTTATAAGTAGATATAACTATTGGACAAAAAAATATCTCTGGTCCTCACACTAGGATTCCCGGTGTCGTGGGACGTCGTGTCATACAACCTGCTGTTAAAATACCAAATAATTTAAGTTTCATTCTCGTACTATAAAAATCAATTTAGAAAGTTCAAGTTGTGCTAAAAATTGTAAATGATGTTTAATTTATTTTATTTAAATGACAATGGCAAGAATGTATGGGACTTTCGTAGCGCCTTGCGTATCTCATGGCAGTGATTGTTTATGTATTTATTTGGATGGTAGTTAAATCGACAATAACATTTTAAATTCCCAAATTTTTAGAACTTTGCGTTTTGTTATTGCAGTTGTAACAACTTTTTGAGAAGACTTCAAATTATTTTAGTATAGTTCATAAAATGTAATAAGTAGTTACATGAAGATATTCGCTTCATAATCGGTGTAAATCTCATAAACATACATAATAATACATATTGCTAGCGGTACAGGATCTGAAATTCTCCTTTAAACTTTTTATGCTGTATCAAAGACTTAACTTAAACGAGTCTCAAACTCGAATAAAGGTAATTGACTGGATAAAGATGAAAAACGCCTCAAATACCGGTAACTCACTTGTAAATTACAAGTTAAAAGTGAGTGTTTTGTTACTAATATTTGGTGTTATAGCAACATATTATTTTGAATACATTGTCAGAGATATTGCGAAGTTCAATTGAAGAAGATTTAACTAGCGTTTTATTTCAACCTGTTCTGACACGTAATAACAATATAAAGGAAGTTCCAGTAAACTTCTTATTCTATTTAAAATAAAAACATGTTTTTTAGACAGTTGTAATTCTTTTTATTGGTTTGTAAAGAAAACATGTTCCGATTATTCTTTGATGAGGGGCCATTACTGTATTCCATGAAATTTTCCATGACTTTTTCTGGATGTAGCTGTATCTCACCAATGACGCGTTAGATCTCGGATTTGAGCTCAGAAATTGTTTCGACTTTATTCGCATATCTATACTAATATTATGAAGCTGAAGAGTTTGCTTGTTTGAACGCGCTAGTCTTAGTAACTACTGGTCCGATATGAAAAATTTTTTCAGTGTTAGATAGCTCATTTATCAAAGAAAGGCTATAGGCTATATATCATCACGGTAAGACCTACAGAAGCGGAGCACCAATGAAGAATGTTACAAAAACGGGGGAAAATTATCACGCTACGGGCAATAGGAAACGCAAACGAGGTTGCGTGGATTGGCTAGTATGTTATATGCGTGACATAATATCACAGAAATGACTTAATCATGTTGTATATGAGAGGTATAAATATGATACATGCGTAATTGTAGGTGGTTGCTTCGTTACGCTTAACGTCTTCACTACAAAATGTGTGTTCAGACGCAGAAAGTCTTTAATTCACAACACATATACTGTTTCGGAAACTTGCAAAACCTGATCTTTTGTAACGTACAGTTTTAAATCGTACATGTTGCATATGTGTAGGTATGTGACTCATGCATATGTGATTTATACTACATTTAATTTTAAACATGTAACGTGGACGAACGTCGAGATTTTCTTATACTAAGTTTTGTACACAATTCTGACCAAATTAATATCTTTTTATTTTCATTATTAAATCAGTATGTTAATTTTACAGTAAATCGTTATTTTATGCAAATAATATGTTGTGATTTTGTGAACCGTTTTATCATGTCTACAAAATTAATTGTACAGTTAAAATCTAACGTCGGAAAATTTTTGGCTGAGTTTAAAGCGTAGAAATATAAAAATAGTACAAACTTACCGGATTTCCCTTTATTTTACTTTTACGCGATTTTGTTCATGAATAAGTAATCATTGTGAAGCTAAAGTAGTTGTAGGTATAAGATGTGCGTTCGTGTTCGCGTATAGGGAATTGAAGTACCAATGCATAAAGAACCATTATATCCGTAAACAATTAACGCAACCCTTTGTTTCATAAACAATCTTATATAGGTAGGTAAATATTTAATAGATTCATTTATAAGCACATCCTGCGTTTAATGCCGAGTACACAAACAAACTAATATCTAAGTAACACGAACACCGAGTCACGAAGAGTAGGTACATCACCCCAAATTATTAATTCAAGTTCAAGCCCCGCATGTAACTTTCAAGAATAATAAATATTGTTTATTATAGAGAAATCTGTTGTGTCTAGGTAGGTAATTCCTTTTTTTAATGAGCATGAATAACAGCTAAAAATTTCAAGCAAAATTTTAAGTAAACTTGGCAAGGTCATTTTTACCCGACTGCGGCAAAGCCAAAGGAAGCGGTTATGATTTTGACAGGATATGTATGTATGTATGTATATTCATTTGTTCCCTCATAGCTCCTTAACCACTCATTAGAACTTGACAAATAAGGTGTCGTTAGAAGCGCCATGATCGTCTGCTGGTTATAAGCTATATCACGTGTCACTGAATCTCATGTGGCGCCCTCTAGCCGACATAAAGGACAGTATTAAAGTGTTATGGACTATGGTACATGAAACGACATGGACTACGGCTTTTGAAACTTAGTAATATACCATAGTCCATAACATTTTAACAACGCATGACTACGGCATTTGAAACTTTTTTCATGCTTTTTCAGCGATTTTTTTGTCGTAGTTGGGTTTTAGTTTTTACTTTTTTCTTATTCATTGATAGCCTATGCGACTGCTGTACTTGAAGCCTCGGGTTCAATTTAACGTAGTAAAACAAAAACATTATATTTAAGTAGGTATATAATATGCAAATCAATAATTAAATCCGTGTAGAGATATGTCGGTTTTCCATTTGATATTTTCCATAATAACTTACTTTTAAACTTTTGCGTTCTATGATATAATAATTTACTATTTTTACGGGAATTTAACGCGATCACTTATTTAAAGGTACCTATTTACATACCTCTGATTTGTCTGACGTTTCGACCAGGATGCACTGGCCATGGTTACTGGCTGACTAGGCATGCACCGTTAGCCAGTCAGCCTGTGACCACTGTCAATTAATCGAAACAAAAGGTTTCTTATAGGTAATGTTTGAACTTACTTTACCTACTTCGGGACTAGTTTCAGACGGGATCCCTTCTTCCAGCGAATGAAGCAACCCTTCACACAGTTTAGTTCTAAACTTTTCTTTTTCTTTTCAAGTATAATTATAAATGATAACTTGTAACTTTGACCTACATACATATTCCTACACTACAATAATATAGTGAGTATTTTAAAAACATAACATAATGTTCTTTTCCAGGAGACGGAATATTGAACGAGTTCAGCTTCTCTCTGACTCCGCTGTTGACATGCTGCGGGTTCTTTATCATGTACTTGATAGAAGAGTTGGTACATATGTACATTCACTACAGAGAGCGCAAGAACGGCCAGACCTCGCCTCTAGTGAGGAATCTCAGCGTGAGGGAAAGTCGAAATGGCATCACAGTCAACGGAGAAAAAAGTGTCAACAACTCAACTGCAGATCTTGTGGAGCCAAAAAAGGTTTTTATCTATAAATTTATATATAAAAATAAATAAAATTGAAGTGTCTGTTTGTAATTTCAAATTACAGCTTGCCACTAAAAGCAAATAAAAGTATATACGATACTAACATCAAAAAATCAATTTAAATTTTTTGTCTGTGCCTCTGTTTGTTCCGGCTAATCTCTGAAACGGCTGGATCAATTTTGACGGGACTTTCACTGATAGGTAGCTGATAATACGAGGAGTAACTTAAGCTACTTTTTTAGACTAGCATCGCCCCGCGGCGTTACCCGTGGGTTGATGCCGTACCGCGGGTAACACGGGGCACAGCTAGTTCTTTATACTATTTGTCTATGATATCTATGGTCGCAAGTCTATTGTCCTTACTGTAGCAAATAAAAGTAGAAGAAAATGGTACTTAAAGGACAAAAAGCTTTTTAACCAACTTCATAAAAGGATCAGGTTATCAATTCAACAGTTTTTTATATGGACAGAAATATCTATTGACTGGCCTGACTATTAATACTTACGGTTGAACCTACTAATATTACATTTGTGAGAACGTTTAGATGTTTATTACTCTTTCACGCTAAAACTACTGAATGGATTTATATTCATATGAATCTTACAGTAATAATACTCACAAACTTTACCTCTTGATAATATTCACAATCAGGGAATCAAAATCGAGACTAGTATTCTACTAGTACCAGCAGTAGGTGTGATATGCAATTTTATCGAACTATTAATGCGCTTGTGCTATCTGAAACATTATGTTTCATAACATCTTACCAAAAAATCTACAAATCGAACTGATAGTAGTTGTAATTCGCGGGCAAAAACAACTATATATTTATAACTATTTATAACAGTCAAGGATATTCAATAATATCAGTTACATAGAACAACGTTATATAGTATCTAAAGAAGACACTTAATTTCCTTTCAGGATGCTGAAAATCATATACACCACAGTCACCATAGCCATTTGCCTGAAAACACAGGAGATGGCGTCTCATCTGCTCTTAGAGGATTACTCGTAGTGCTTGCTCTTTCTATCCACGAGCTCTTCGAAGGTTTAGCTGTGGGATTAGAGTCGAGCACTTCCAGCGTCTGGTAAGTTTAACTTGATGTAACTAGTGACATCTGTTATCGAGTAGCTAAAACTTACACCTCAATAGAAAACAACGATGTTTTATATTATTGCTAACTAGATGGCACTTTATTAAATTAAATTTTTCTTGCATTATAAGTAGAAGAATAAAGGGCTATTTAATATTCCAGGTACATGTTGGGTGCCATTGCGGGTCATAAATTAGTAATCGCCTTTTGCATTAGTGTGGAGCTAATTGCTACGAGGACCAAATTTTGGTTAACAATGGTATACATTGTCACCTATGCCATAGTGTCACCTATTGGAATTGGTATTGGTATGATATTGGTGGGAGGTGCTGGTGCTACCGCTGCCGGTCTACCCTCTGTGGTACTGCAAGGTCTGGCCTCTGGTACCCTTTTGTATGTTATCTTCTTTGAAATTTGGAGAGGCGACAGAACGGGCTTTTTGCAATTCGTTGGCTCAATAGTCGGGTTCTTCCTCATGTTCGGACTCATTCTTTTGAGTAAGTAACATTTTAACATTATTTATGTCATAATATACCTAACCTAACTAGTATCTAAATGACAGACAACGGCCTAATAACAAAAAAGGCTATACCTCAATTCAATCTGATCCCACATCTAGTATTAAATCATCAACCTCAATGTCGTCTAAGCAATGATTTTCGATCCATAGTTCCACACTATAATTGTAAACTCGAAAGTAACTCTCTGTTACGCTTATACGGTTAAACCGCTATATCACTTTCCATGAAATTTGGCATGGCGATACCTTGATTCCTGAAGAAGGACATAAGCAAATCATTACAGCGGTAACCGTCTTACACGCGGGCGGAGCTGTGGGCAAATCTAGTGATTTCATAAACCAGCAATTGATTCGCGTAGATCAAAAAGATTCCTAGTGTTCCTATGTACTGGACTTTCGTGGTTATTTATAATTAACATACTCGTTTTAATTTTGTATTAATTTAAAATATGCAAAATTAAATTTAAAAAAATAGAGAATTCTCTCTTTTAATTTCATACACATTGATTTTCCATTTTATATCTATTGTTGAAAACTGGCATTAAAATCCATAGAAACTACCTAATTGAATACTATCTAAAGATATTATAAGTAAATAGATACCTACATACCTAATTACGTCACGTAAAATTGTTATACTTAGTAGTAAACCACATTAAATTGTACTTCGTAGGTAGGCATTTGTGGTTACGTTACGTACCTACAATACTGATAGGTACCGAAGTATGTCATCTTATTATAGGAATTTATACTAATTGTTGTATTATTTCTATTTTCAGCTCCACACACTCATTCCCACGGTGGCCACGATCATGACGACAACGGTCACGATCACGGCGAAGGCAATGAAGATCACGGTCACTCGCATGACTAATATTTAAACTACGTCATTCAACTCAACAAACGGAGTCATTTTAATAACTAAGTCTTAGTCTGAGTTTATCAATCTATTGACATCAAACCACTCTTGACAGGTATTCGCGTGGCATTCGCGGTGCATTCGCATAGATTTTATAGTGGGTCAATCATAACGCCGAAACTGTCATCGAGTTGATGTCAATTAAACTCGCACTAGGTCTTTTACCAAGGATATTCAGAGTGCACAACGCCTTTTTCTTCATACGAAGTGTCTACCAAATTATGTTTAAGTTATGTGATAAATAATAATATTTATATGTATTGTTTAAGACGACTTACGTATTTAGAACTTAAATTATTGTAAGACACAGGGTTTGCCGATGAATTTTTGATCCTGCTTTATTGCGAAAACTTTCAAGTTTTTAAGCAAGTAAGTGCTTATGTGATCTTCAAAATGACAAATTATTTGTATTCCTTTGTATAAATAAATAAAACAACACGATCTAGTCACCAACAATTATTTGAAGAGTAGTTAGTTGCATAATAACTCTAACCAACCCAATCGATAGATGTAGAACCTCTATCGATTAGATTATTTGCGCAAAAACCCGTTAATTAATTATATAATAATATACAAGTTTACAATACAAAAAAAATTTATTAAATAATGAGGAGTTAAAATAGGTAATTACTAAAAAACAATAGTGAATTTGTTATTCGTGAACTTATTATAATTTTGCTCTTACTTTTTTTTAACGAAGATTATTCTTTATTTGAATAATTGTAAGCAAGGGTACATCAATGTAATTATGATTAAAAAGTTATGAAGAACGGTCTAGCCAGTGTGATATAGTAGGCAAAAATGGAGGCCTATGTCCAACATTGAACTATTAAAATTGTTGTCGATGAAAGTATAATTGTGTACAGTTGATGTTCGAACTCGAGAGCACTGACAAGACATAACCGTCTTTGAAAATAGAATGTGACTGTGTATGTTCATAAGTTTATATAAAACAAAAAATACGACAAGTATTTGATCGAAAATTCAAATTTCGTATAGATACCCCATTTATATAATGTGATAGGTACTCTTAGTTTGTCTGTGATATTGAGAAGCAGATGGAAGGAGATGCAATGGATAGGCCATATGATTAATTATATTAATTAAGTAAGTAATTAATTAATTTAAATAAACTTTTTTGAAATAAGTACAAAGTTAAACAAAATAATAAAGGGTAATCATTGTCATCATTGTTCATTCCTTGTAATATACTTGTATTTGAGCTTAAAATAAATGAGGCATTATGATGATGACATGATTAATTAGAATGATTATTTAAGTAGGTATAAAAAATTTACATACATAATTACGGTTCGATAATTCGCATAGATTAATTCTTTTTTTTATTTGACCATGATTTATACCTGTTTGTAATAAAGCCATAGTTGAAAGTTATTGTCGTGTTTTATTTCTATTGCAGCACATACAATTTATTTACACACATATTACGACGAAAATATAATAGAAAAAAATCTTTACAAGAAAAAAGAAGATGCTTCTGTATTGGTGGCGACGTTATGTCCTTAAAAACCCCTTGCAGGGAACCCTTGTAAGGATAAATCGACACAAGAACAAATAGTATTTAAAGAAAGTTTTTAAGTGAAAGTCATTAAATTCTACCTGTATGATAAAATCATATACTGTACCTTTATTAATAAATTTACAGTAAATAATACATTTAGTCCCCGGAATTTATAAATATACTAGCTGAATCCCACAGTGTTACCCGCGGGTAAAGCCGCAGGGTCCTAGTCGGCCGTAGGGCGGCACTAGTCTAAAAAGGAAACTAAGTTACTCCTTATTTCTTGGATTGATTAAAATTAAATTATCACACTTAAAAAAGAGGTGAACTAAACTCATTAATACAAGAACAGTATTTTGGACATCGGTTTACTAAAATAAGAGAAATTGAGAGAAATATCAGTTCAGGTTAGTGACGCCGCTACAAGTTTGATGACTAAATAATTACTTCCTAATTTTAATATGCTCATTCTAATAACACAAGGGTGAGAATTAAAGCCACGGTCTTTAAATCAGCATCAGGGTCATCGACCATTGGAACAACATGCCAGTCATAGTCTTGTGAATTTGCAATACAATGAAAAAAAATTTGTCAAAAACTAGGAAGTAACTTTATCCTAATATTCAATCAATTTTCATTTAACGACCTCAAGAACTTGCTTTATAGTATAAATCTTCTCTTAAACAGTCAAGTACCGGATATAGAGCCAGTTCTAAGGAGGGCCCTATGTCAAAGAAGTATAAATTTTACTGGAGCTAAAACACAAATACATATTTCAGCTATTTTACGAAATCTTGAGCTCGCAATATTGTCAAATTCAACAGTTCGTAATAGACCAAGAGCTACTGAACCTTTCGAGTTACGGTGTGTCTGTAAGGCTAGAAATTCTTATAGTGATGAGTCATAGCATGCTAAGTACGGTAACCATCGCATGGCAGGCCTCAGCCCTGCATTTTATCAAGTACTACGTTTTTGAAAGTGTAAAGAAAATGAAAAAGAAATACTGTGAGGTAATTGATAAAAATCTTACCTTTGATGGTAATACCCTTTAGGTAATGAGTCCGAAATAAATCATTTGAATTTAAATAATAAAATCTGTTTTCTCTTTTTTTAAAGAACATAAAATTTTATAACTAGGCTCCTAAAGAATACCGTTAATCCCCAAGAACAAGCAGATCCATGAGATAATCAAGCAAAAAAATTGTCTACGAACTTTCTCTTTATAAAAAGAGTATAGCTAAGTCGACGCAATTAAAATAAATACTATTAATTTTTTATCAGGCGCTTAAAGTAAACTTAAGGAGGAGTGCAGAAACCTAAAAATTTCAATGAAACATAATAATAATAATAATATTCCAATTTCAACCACTTAGTTAGTATATAAATTAAAAAATATTTGCTACGAATATCTATACTAGTTCAGCAATAGGCTGAAGACTAGATATATTATGATAAGGTCATTAGCAATAATAACTTATGGTCAATGCAAAATATTTTATGTAGTTGGCTGTATTTTTTTAATGAAATAGGATTGCAAAACGCGTTGACGTTATGGATATTTACATCACAGATAATTATTTTCTTATTTTCTGTGGCCTGGAATTTTATTTCTTATTTATAAATTACTAACTTTTGCACGCGGCTTCGCTCACGCAGACTTTCATCCCCTGATTTACCCCCTTAGGGGTGGAATTTCAAAAATTCCTATCTTAGTGCTCACTTACGTTATATCAAGAACCTATATGCAAAATTTCAGGATTCTAGGTTCAGCGGTTTGGAATGTGCGTTGATTTCTGGGTATGTCAGTCACCTTCCTCTTTTATATGTATATACTAGCTATTACACGCGGCTTCGCTCACGCATATTTTCATCCTCTGATTTACCTCCTTAGGGGTGGAATTTAAAAAATTCCTGTCCTAGTGCTCACTTACGTTATATAAAGAACGTACATTCAAAATTTCAAGATTCTAGATTCAGCGGTTTGGGCTGTGCGTTGATCTCTGGGTATGGCAGTCAGTCAGTCACCTTCCTCTTTCATATATACAGATGATGTGTGTAGGTATACCTAAAATCCAAGGTAGTAGAACCAAACCACACTGATTTCAGCACGAGCGGGTGGGGTGGGCACTACTGATATGGTATGACCCTCTCATAGAAGAACAACCTAAGTGATAGCTGTCCCTTTTCTTTGGTGAATGCGAGATCGGAGGCCCAATGATGTCTGAAGTCGCAAAGAGCATGGTGACCACTACTCTTGGATTCTTATCATTCTTTACATCAAGCAGAGTAGAATCACTTTGGCAGGCTTTAATGAAACAAAATAAGTAGGTATATATTTATAATTTAAAAAAAAAACCTGAAAAGGTGCGTTACAAACAAACAAACAAGTAAAGCTAATAATCCTTAAAAAAAGAAGACCGAAAAATAGTTTTACCTAAAAAAATAACCGTTACATTTATCCGTAACGTTGACGGACGATGCAGATTTACCCGTTATAGGCATTAAGCCTTATGTTGTCAATCATACTTATCTGAAATTTAGCTCACGTATCTGGAGAATCATTATCACAATTATCTAATAGATAAAAATCTACTTACAAGAATGCTACGTGACTTTTATTAGGTGATAAGATAGTTGGAGTTAGAACCACTTGTTTAGGCCCAATCAATGCAATGTTAAACATGTCCAAAGCACAAGTCATCCTTTAGTCCACTGGCTGGAAGTCCTCTCTTTAGAAAGATAATTTGATCTACTAATAATACCACGCTGGCCGGATGGCCTTTTGCAGTGCTGTTGCAACACATATATTGTTTGTTCCCTGGTCGGCTCTGACGATGAGCTACGTCATCATCATCAACAGCCTTTAACAGTTCACAGCTAGACATAGGCCTTTCGTCAGAAAGGAGGCTCCGGCCTACTGCGGTATAGGGTTTGTTTAAAGTTTTCCATCTAAGCTAAGAAGCAGTGGTGCGGTCCTGCGAAGTTTCCTAACTTAGTCGCCTCTTACGGCACCCATGGAGTGAGCAGGAGTGGTGGTATTATTAACGTCACCACACTGACATACCCACAGAAACTTTAATAGTTTTGAAAGAATGGAAAAGCTTGTTATTATTATTGTTGTGAATGCTACGTGTTTCTTCTCGTTACTGTGCTGTACGTGTTTCTTCAATAAACAAATTAGGCATTTTTATAGTATCTTTAATAAAGCTATTTACTGCAACTATTGTCTTAAAGTAATATAGTCGTGGTTTTTAATATTTTGTAATCTAAATTTTCGGAATCCGAAGGTCCTTTCTTACCCTTAAGCCTTTCGTGGCGGCCTACTTATGTCCAGGCCCAAGAGATATTAATATGGCCAATACTACCGTATACTTACTTTACAAGGTAGTAGAGCCACGCCGATTTCAGCACGAACGGGCCGACTGGACCGAGGCGGTACTACCCTCGCACAGAAAATCAACGTAAAATGACAGCTATCATGCTGTCGTGTTTCGTTGTTGAGTGCGTAACCGGAGGCCCAATGATACAGAAGCATAACAATGCGGTACACCACAATTCGCAGTATGGTGATCTTGGATTCTGCTTATGCTTTCCATCAGGCAGAGTAGAGTCATTTTGGCAGGGCCAAACAAAAAAAAGGTAGTACATGTTAATATATAAACGATAAAATAGATAAATGTGACAAAAACTCTCTATATCTTTTACGTTTTTACGCATAAAGCAGATAAAGACGGCCTTGATGAAGTGCAGACCTATGACAAATGACAAAGCTACTTTTGGCAGTTTTGTATAAGAGAAATTCTCAGACGAAGTAATAAAATCAATAATTTTAACTTTTCTTGGATTCCTTATCCGGTCACAAATCTTATAAAATTCGAAACTTTAGATTGGAGAAAGCTTCTAGTAAAACAGTTGAGCGACCTGTAAGCCTTCTGTAGCAAATGAAAGTGGCGGTTTAAAAGTGTAATCAAACGACGGATGTTAGATTAATACATCTATACAAATAAAATTGGAGTGTCTGTTTGTAATAATAAAATAACCGCTTTTTACTAAATGCATATGTATGTATACACGGTACATATACTAAAAATGTAGTTAAAAAAATTTTGTCTATCTGTCTCTGTCGGTCTGTCTGTCTGTCTGTTTATTCCGGGTAATCTCTGGCACGGCTGGACGGATTTTGACGGGACTTTCACTGGCAGGTAGTTGATGATCCAGGGAGTAGCTTAGGCTACTTTTTTTTAGACTAACTTTGTCCCGCGGCTTTACTCGCGCTACAACAATAACCGCGGGTAACACCGCGGGGTTCAGCCAGTCATTAAATAAAAATGCTACACGAAAATAGTGTTATATCCTTAGTATGCCTAAAGAATTTAGTACAAGCACATGGCAAGGTCCTAACTCATATGCCAGGGTAGTTTTTTTCAATACTGTTATATGTAAATTGTTGTTTGACACTTCTGGAGATAATCTAAATCGTCGGTCTGTTGGCCAGTGTGATAAGGTACCTGAAGATGTATCTTATCACACGTAGCTGCAATACACTTATGAATACTTAGTATAGAAAGATATGGTAAATATTTTTAATTTTTTCCGCAAAATATTATCAACAATGATCCATCTCCTACTACAAATTAAATTAGTTACACCGAGAGAGATAACACAACATAAGGTTACGTTCAGACAACGGACGTTGTAGGCGCGTTTTACTCTTAGGTTGTGTTCAGATGAGAAGCGTGTGCCGCGCGTAGAATGCGCTTTGTGTTATGTAATTTAGTTTGAGTTCTATACTGACGCATAACCACAGTTTTTTTATGGTATAGGTGACAAAAGAGCAGACGTATCACCTAATGGTAATCGATTACCGTCGCCCATGGACACCTTCAACACCAGAGGCGTCAGAAGTGCGTTGCCGACCTTTGGGGGATGGGGAAAGGGATGTGGGGAGGGGTTGGGGTATGAGCCTCCGGTATCCTCACTCACTCGGTGAAACACAAGGCAAGCGCTACTTCACACTGGGTTTCGTCATCAAATCAAATTTTATCGCTGTATCAATTTAGGTTCTTTTCTTGAAAAAATCTATACTCCAAATTATCTATACTAATATATAAAGCTGAAGAGTTTGTTTGTTTGTTTGTTTGTTTGTTTGAACACGCTAATCTCAGGAACCGCTGGTCCGATTTGAAAAATTCTTTCTGTGTTGGATAGTCCATTTATCGAGACAGGCTATAGGGTATATACCATCACGCTACTACTAATAGGAGCGGAGCAACAATGAAAAATGTTTAAAAAACGGGGGAAATTTTCACGCTACGGGCAATATAAGGCGCAAACGAGGTTGCGTGGGTCAGCTAGTTATCTATATATATATATATATATATATATATATATATATATATATATATAAAAAAAGGAAGGTGATGGACATACCCAGAGATCAACGTAGAGCCCAAACCGCTAAACCTAGAATTCTGAAATTTTGCACGTAGGTTCTTATAATGTAATTGAGTACTAAGAAAGGATTTTTTGAAATTCCACCCCTAAAAGGGTAAATCAGGGTATAAAAGTCTCGTTCAAAAGCTAGTGTATTATAAATTCGAAAGTAACTCCTTCTGTCTGTCTGTTACCACCACACTTTCACCACACCACGCTTTCTCGTCTAAAACCGATTTCAAGGAAACAAATTTTACATTTAGAGTGCGACCATGCAAAAGCATGGAGATATAATGTAAACTTGAGGAAGGATATACTAAAAAGCTGCTCTTTACCATGATATTCGACGTACACGCGGGTGGAGCCGCGAGCTGAAGCTAGTTATCATTAAGAATGAAATGAAAGGAGTGAACAAATATACCAGTACGTTTTATTATTTGAAAGGCCGAATTTATTCTAAGTGCGTATTGTACCTACTGCTACGCAGTGGTAACGGTGTGTACTTCATTCATGCCATACGTACACAATTTTTGTATTGATGTCGGTACAATGTAATCACACAACAAAAATATATATGTCACGGCGAGCAGGGCGAGTAACGGTTTTTAAGAATGGTGACGTCAGCCTCGCCGACGTCACTGGTTATCTCTTTAGTGTCACTCGTGATTCAAAGCAATAGAAATCGCTCTCAATCAATTCATTATTACACACGTTGGTAGGTAGGGTTTATTTGCACAACCAAAGACAATACAGAATTCCAAATAGTTTATTGAATCAATGAAGCTACAGTTAAAATCATAGATCGGCACAACATGGTCAAGGTGAATTAGGTGAAAACACCAAAATCCACCGCCTGCCTGTGTCGATCCATAACTTCCAGTTTCCAAAATGCGTAGGGCCTTATGAGAAGAATACTGGCAAAGAAGATCATGGCCACTCTTTTAAAGTTACGTCTTAACTTATTAGTTACAAAAGTTTAATAGTTAATTACAACAATTAAGAAGTCTAAGTACTTAACTTATTTCCAGCTTCCTCGTACCTTCCTCGTATAATGCTCGAACTAGACTGACCAGTGATCTCCAAGTTTATCTTACTCAACAACACGAAACCAACCGACATGAAATATTACTGGCGGTAGTAATGGCGCCCAAATAACGGATGTCGTTTGTTTTCGTATTACTTTACAAAACAATAAGATGTGTCACGCCCTATTTTAATGGCATGATAAATCCTTAATTGAATAATTAGAATTACTGCGATCAACCTCACATTATTATAATAATTATTAGATAGTAACAAGCTTGCAATTTAAATTAAGAGTAACACTATTCCGTTTAGAAATGTCATAATCCAACAACTTAATCAAGTAACCCTTTTTACAGGAAAATAGAAATAATTGTAGTTACCAAATATTAAGATATTAATTGTTAGACAATAACATTTCGTTTCTGACTTTATGATTGATAGTAAACTTTTATTGAGACGCTCAAAAACACAAGTAGATGTTTTCGCGCCGACATATACAATCTACTGAAACCCCATTTAATTACAGCTATATGAATCGGATATTGCAGATCGTAACGAGAGAGAAAAAGACAAATGCGGTTCACCTCATAATTTTAACCCGCTATGCAACATTGTGTGGTATGTCACTTTAATTCTTAATTAAATCCTACTTTTTACGAATCGGTAAGGGCATGGAAAATACTAAGTTTACTTCTTATTATTTATATTACGAAATTATAGTTATATTTCTGTTATGACCTTGATAATATGAATTTATGACTTTTACAATTTATTTACATAAATAAATTGTAAAATTTAGGATTAAAGATATTGTTTTAACGTAGGTGGCTGTTGTACTTCTAGGAGATGGATGGGGGGGATGGGGAAAGGGATGTGGGGAGGGGTTGAGATATGGGCCCCCCGTATCCTCACTCACTCGGTGAAACACAGCGCAATAGCTATTTCACAACGGTTTTCTGAGAGACCATGATATCACTCCGGTCGAGCCGGCCCATTCATGCCGAAGCGCGGCTCTCCCACGGTTAATTTTTAAAGCTATTTTCAGATAAATGGCGTCTTTGCTGCGTTTTAAATTTAAGACACACAGCCAAACCTAACGCGCGTTCAACATGCTCTTGTCATCCTCTTATCACAATACGAATGAATAAAAAACGTTTCTAGTGACATTTGTAATTTATTATTGCAATTTATCTTAAATTATTGCATTATTTTAAACAGTTATTACTTTAGAGTTCATTTAAAACACATTTTCGATAGTAAACCAAGATTTCTGTATTTTAACACGTATAGAGAACCATAAGCAATGAACACTGAGTAGCATGCCATAGGCACCTTATAAATTTTCTCAATTAAAAACACTCAAACTATACAGCTCCTTTTTTTTTTACCTGTGGAAATCCTCATGGATGTCCTCCGCCCTGGGGAAAGGGCGAAGGGGTCTGTCAGGCTCCTACTGATTAAAACCCTCGTGTTCTTTCTCTCACCTACGCCGGGGATCGCGGGAACTTGAGAGACAACCGCAATCCCCGACTGATGCCGGCCCGCCTCTGCGGGCCACTTCTCGTCAGCGAGGGAAGGACTCCCCTCGCGACTTCTAAGAGGGTCGCACGGGAACACTACGCATCGCCACCTCGGGTCCAGTTGGTTAGGAGGGCGACGAACATCCCCAAGTCCGCCGCCGCTGGACCCAGTTACGGGGCCCAGTGGAGGGCAGCGCCCGACGCCCGGTGCGCGAGGATCTCTCTTTGCCTTACCGCAGCCTCCTTCTGCGAGAAAACTGTTTCGCAGAAAGACACCACCGCGTTCCAGGTCTCGTCGTCGACCATAGAACGAACTACGGCCGGCAGCGAGAGGTCACTGCCTACTACAGAGACGAGGGACAAGCGACCGGCTCCCTGCCTATGCGACACAGGAACCTCCCGAAACAGCCATGCCCCGAGAGGACCAGCGTCACACGGAACGAAAGGGAGCCGTGCCTTCTCCCGAGCCACAGGTCGAGCACTGGCCGGTTGGCCTCGATGGTATCGAGGCCGGCAGAAGAACTTAAAAGCCTGTCCCGCCATTCCGCCACCAGGACCTCGCGCAGCTGTGACCGACGCAGCTCGACAATTCGATGCGTCAGTCCCTCACTGCGAACCCGCGCGTCCTCACGCCACCAATGTAGTGACGCGAGGACTTTTGCCTCCAAGTCCCAGGGCGGAGATCTGGCCAGCACGCAAGCCGCCTCGTAGGAGATCGTGCGATAACCCCTAATGACTCTGACGGCCATCACCCTCTGCTGTTTCCGCAGAACGGTGATTGAGCCGGTCGTCAGGTAAGCCGCCCAAATCGGGGCGACATAGGACCATCGATCGCACGACCCCCTCGTACAATCGTCTGCAAGCGGCGCTCGGATCCGTCCCTTTGGGAAGGCACGTTGATAGCGCTCCCGCCGTGCTCATCAACTTAGGCACCCAACTACCCTGACTCTAGAAAGAAAACCTGAGACGACGACGCGGCGACGTCAGCATTTAGTTACAGGGAGTGCAATCCTGGAAATTGTTAATTAAGGTAAGACGCCCATGCCAACCATAATCCATATTATGGTCGGAAAAAGCGTCTTTCAATAAATGTACGTATTGGAGGAGCGCGCGAGCCGTGGAAGCAGGATTGAAAGGAAAATAATTCTGTTTAGTGCAAGCTCGTATTTAAAGACGAAGGTCAAATTCAATTCTGTATTTAGAAAAATTCCAGAAGGAAGTAACGGAGTATAGTGAGTCACGGGAAAAAGGTATTCGACCCACATTTACAGTAGTAGAACTAGTCCAGGTTCGATCCTATCTTCAACAAGTTTTACACATTTGCGGCAGCGTAACGTCTAATACCGGCTATATATATACAAAATCAGAGTCTGTTTATAATATTAAAATAACAGCTTTTTAATAACTGCATATGTATGTATACACGGTACATGTGCCAAAATAATAAGTTTTAAAATTTTTGTTTGTCTGTCATCCGTCTGTTCCAGCCCTTCCAGGATATTCCTGGAAGGGCTGCACCGATTTTGACGATCACTGTCAGACAGCTGATGATCAAAGGAGTAACTTAGGCTACTTTTTTTTAAGACTACCTTTATCCCGCGACGATACCCGCGGTTCGACAATAACCGCGGTAACACTAACACGAACACGGAGTTCAGCTAGTAACATGTATAACTTATAATAGTTTATATTCTAATATGTAAGTATAGACATATGTATATGTTATATATCTACACGACGATACTAACGCATTAACTGATATCACATCTCCTATAAATAGGTACGCATCCAATACATCTCTCTCATTTACAAGTTTACTTTTTTTCCTTTACTGTGGGACTAAATTCTGTGGATAAAGATGGCTGACGAACTGAACGTGAGTCCAATTCCGGATCTGGATGATACAGAAGGAGTTCTGGTTGCTAAAGGAGTTAGCATGCTAGTTCTATTTGTTGCCTGTATGGTTTGTGGTATTATACCACTGTTAGTAGCTAAGAAGTTCAAGTGGTTGTTCGCTGGCGACGCAAAGAATATCAGATCAAGTAACAAGATTGTAATGACACTACTGGCTTTTGGTGGCGGTGTCTTGTTGGCCACCACTTTCTTGCATCTGATGCCAGAAATTGAGGAAAATATTTTACAATTGCAAGGTTAGTAACTTTAATGGTCTTTTTTAAATAAAAACCAAGAATAAGTTTTAAATACTATAACCCGACTACTTAACAACTTTTATAAAATTTGTATAGCTTATGCCACAAGCCATTATTATGAAGCTATTGACACCTCATTCATTAAAATTGGTTAAGTAGTTTAAGCGCTATAATGGAACATACAATCATGCACTAGACTGTCAAAACTATTACCCTTAACTTTGGTTTGATAAAATTGATGATGCCACCTACAATAGTGGTTAGCGAAATGGCTGTAAGCCAGTCGTTTTAGGTTCTATTACCAGCCAGTATCAATAATTGTGTGATGATTTTGACAGTTTGCTCTGCGTTTGGGTATAATTTATTTATATTTGTGTTTAGTGATATGTAAGTCTATGTCTAATTATCATCAATATGGCAAATAAGTAGTACGGAATCAGCGTAGTTAGGGATTAGACGGTAGTAGTGGAGGTTTATTTGTGGTAAAAATATAATTTATTACTTTTTTATTGACAGAATTTATTTATTTTTAGTTCGTAAATAAATGACAGATTTTCTTCCGTTTAAACTTCTCCCTGAAAACAAAACAAAGATAGATGAATTACTATAGTCTGAAATATGCAAACACAAACAAAATTCAATTATAACAAACATTGGTTTCGCATAGCCGACTTTCAGTTACTTAGATTTTCCATATTTGACAACGCAACTCAGTGTTTATTTTATTTTTCAATGTTAAACAGTAGTCAGTTTCATATCAATCTATGGCACATTAGTAGGTATTATCTGATAAGATCGTTCACACAGGCTCTAGCTTCGAAGGTTCTTCAATGGAACACGGTTCGACAAGGTTACTAAGAATATTAATTTTCATACAAAATGGAAAAAAATAACAAAGAACTAGATCAACTATACAACAAAATATTAAAATGTAACAAAAAGTTAAATGTCTATGTCTCTTCATTAAAAGTCTACAATACGCTGAGCACTAATTTCGAAATATTTAAGAAATTTGCACAAAATACACATTTATTGACTATTAAATATTAATAAATATTTAAATAAATAAATAAATAAAATATAAATATTTTGGACATCTAACACACAACGCCGTCTAGTCCCAAACTAAGCAGAGCTTGTGTTATGGGTACTAGACAACTGATATGAATACTTTTATACTTTTTTTTTTTTGTAAATACATACATATTATACATAGAAAACACCCAAACTCCGAAACAAATATTAGCAGATCATACAAACATTGCGCCACCGAGGCAGTATTCTAAGATTATTTAAACTTAAAAAGATCTTTATTATAGTATAACTTATACAAAAGTAACAAAAATTGTGAAACGAAAAATGAAACATTATGCCAATCCTGGCCACTTGGGCTGTGAACGTCTTTGGAAATCGACCATTGGATAGTTACACTATAAACTTGCTATTTTGGGATGATAAGCTTTTGATCTGAAATAATAACCCATGAAACCCATCTAGCTCGCGGGATGAGTCTTGTCCTTTCTTAACCGACTTTTTTTTCATGTTTGTTACCTCATAACTTTCAACTGCGTGAACCGATTTTGATGATTCTTTTTTTTATTTGAAATCTGGTGCTTCCCGTGTGGTCCCCTTTTAATTTGGTCCAGATCGAAGTCAGTTTTTAATTTGTTAAATGTTATAACGCCTGGGATTTTTACATAGTTCAATGTAGTAACAGTATGGAAGTACGGCGACGTTTACTTTAATCCTATATTAGTACATGGAATATCTCTTGAGGTCATGCATATGTATTTACTTATATGCAAATATGCCATCTCAGTTTTACTACAAACGTCAGCTTCATCTGACTAAATCGATTTTAGTTTTACTGAGAAGAACACAAAAACAAATGTTTTTAGTCACTATTCCATTACTAAATATTTATTTCTCGTTTACAGAGGAAGGTAGAATAGGCACATACAACTTCGCATTGACCCATTTGCTTACATGCTGCGGCTTCTTCATGATGTACTTAGTAGAAGAACTAATACATATGTATATGCGAAAAAGGGACGCCAAGAAAATTATTGAAACATCTCCAATGGATAACCAAAATGGTGTTAAAATCATCGGAATAGAGAACGACAACAACTTAACATCAAAAATGGTTAATAAATTTTTGTCATGCCTTCTCTACCGCCTTAGGTTTATTATTCAATTCATTTCAAGTCAATGCATATCTGTGGGTAGATAATATTAGCAGGTACATTAGTCTAACTGTAAATAATTTTCTGAAGTCTCCGTTCAGTGCATGTGCAGACGGATCTTATGCACTCTCTGTAATTCTACAGAATTAGAGTGTAGTACTGTCATTTGGTATTCAAAAAGGGGTTTACCTGGAAAGTTTTCCGTGAGCTTTGAAAATTGGTGATTCTATAGATTTTGACGTGTTTTTTTAAATTTTCACTTTGCCACCTAGTATCTTTGCCGCTCGCACCGCCATATTGGAAAAATGACAATCATAAATTGTTTTTGAGAATTACTCTTTCCCGACTCATTTGTTCGAACACATAAAGACTGTACTATTAATTAAATACAGTTTTCAGATACCTTCATCAGAATAGTGTCTAGAATCAAAACACAAGAGGGCTGTCGTTTCTTTGTTTGGTTTGGTAGCCAGACCAAAAGTATAAATAAATACATAAAGTGTTAGTTGCCCGTTAATCATTCTCATTACTTAGTCTTAGATTCGTCTAGTACTTTCACCATTACACTATTTATTTCTTGTATTTAAAGAGCATGAAGAATTCTCATTCCTTTATCCAATCCAAGGACTCCCACACATAACTACGGCGTGAAGTTCTTCTTGCGGTGTATTCGTGCGAGCTCACAGATATTTGCAATGCGATGCAAATTGCAGTTATGTGTGGGAGCCCTAAATTAGACATGTTACTTGGACATTTTGTTCAAGCCAAGCCCAAGGAGGGTTATGATTATGACAGGCCATGTATGTATGTATGTATGTTAATTTGTTCCCTCATAGCTCCTTAACTACTCATTAGAACTCGACAAAGGAGCGGCTTTTTAAACTTGTTTCATACTTTTTCAGCGTCGTTTTTTGTCGTAGTTGGGTTTTAGTTTTTACTTTTTTATATATGTTCATACCAACATCACAAATTTAAAGGCTAAGGAAACACTCTTTCTGTGTATATGTTCTATGGTTCTTCTAAAGGCATTTTTCGTATGTATCAGGATGCTGAAAACCTTCAAAGCGATGACCCAGACGTAGAAGATACCGTTTCGGCTGCACTTAGAGGATTACTCATAGTGCTTGCTCTGTCTATACACGAGCTATTTGAAGGTTTAGCTGTCGGCTTAGAGTCTAGTACTTCTAAAGTATGGTAAGTTTCGTCTTTATTAACAGTCAACAGCCTTTGATATAACACCTGCGGACATAAGTATCTCGTTAGACAAGTAAAATTTTAACAAAAATAAAACCGACTTCAAGGTTCAACTCGATTTCTCTTGGATGCCATCATCAGATCTTAGTGTCCTTATCATGGTATCACCGTTGGGATATCTTATTTACATAAAAGAAAGAATTATCAATATCCGTATATAAACGATGACGCTATCCGAACACATATAAAAAAAATATATACGGTCGAATTGAGAACCTCCTCCTTTTTTGAAGTCGGTTAAAAAGTGGATTTGGCATACACCTTCTCTTTGGAGTGTTATTATGCTGCCATAGTCGATTCATACGACACCTATAGTAGAAGTAAAATTTTAACAAAAATAAAATCGACTTCAAGGTTTGACTCGATTTCTCTTGGATGCCATCCTCCTTCTTTTTTTGAAGTCGGTTAATAAATAAGGGTAGTAATAGGCCGTATTCTTAATCCATCACCGCGCGGATTTATTTATTAAGTTAATTTAAAACTTGAACAAAATTTACTTCGTTTCAGGTATATGCTGGGAGCGGTAGCAGGACATAAACTGGTAATCTCCTTCTGCATAAGTGTGGAGCTAATTGCCAGTAGAACAGTATTTTGGTTAACCATGGTATACATCGTTGTCTACGCTATTATATCACCAATAGGAATTGGTATAGGTATGATGCTAGTAGGAGGTGCAGGTGCTGCGGCCGCTGGACTACCGTCTGTAGTGCTGCAAGGTCTTGCCTGTGGAACACTACTCTATGTAGTATTCTTTGAAATCTGGAAAGGCGATAAAACAAGCTTCTTGCAGTTCATCGGATCTATTGTCGGATTCTTCTTTATGTTTGGAATAACTCTGTTGAGTAAGTAAAATTTATAAACTATATAATAAATACACAAATATTTAGGACATCTAACACACAACGCCATCTAGTCCCAAGCTAAGCAGAGCTTGTGTTATGGGTAGTAGACAACTGATACAAATACATATATACTTTTTTTTGTTAATACTTACATATTATACATAGAAAACACCCACGACGACCACGACGAACGAAACAAATATTTATAAATCATACAAACATTTGTTCCGACCCGGGAATCGAACCCAAGACCTCATGATCAGCAGTCGCACACGCCAACCGCGAGACAAACGAGGCAGTTTATAACCAACTTTGTATTCCAGAATAAGAAATTTAAATATTTTTGTGAACAGATAATGATAAGAAAACTTTAAAACTTAATTATTATTAAGAAATGATTATATAAAAAAAATAAAGAAATCTTAAGGCTGGACTCCATAAATACGGTTCCGATTTAACCCCATTTAAATTAGACACTAGCTACTTTAAAATACGATCGCCTAGGCCTGACAGCCTGTTACTTAAGTCTGCATTAGGCTTTAGACAGTAAAGTATTTAACAGCTAATGATTAATTCATCTATACAAATAAATAAAATTGGAGTGTCTGTTTGTAACATTAAAATAACAGCTTTTTAATCAATGCATATGTATGTATGTATACACGATACATATACCAAAAACGTAGTTAAAAAAATTTTTGTCTGTCTGTCTGCCTGTCTGTTTGTTCCGGGTAATCTCTGGAACGGCTGGACGGATTTTGACGGGACTTTCACTGACAGGTAGCTGATGATCCAGGGAGTAACTTAGGCTACTTTTTTTTAGACTAACTTTGTCGCGCGGCGTTACTCGCGGTACAACAATAACCGCGGGTAACACCGCGGGGTTCAGCTAGTTATTAAATATTTCTAACACCTCTATATATGTATGTACCTACATAATTATTTATTCACATTAAAGTCCCAAATGTTAACTTAAATGAAATATTTCAAGTGTGATAGATTTGGGAAATTTACCTTTGAAATCCACTGAACAGATTATGAAGGGATAGTTCTAGTGACTATAGTGTAAAAGGCACGTGTTCTTGTCTATAAATAGTAAAAATTGCTTCAAACTTTTGTATAGAAAATCACACAATAAACGAGAAAACAAACTTACATCAGATAACACTAAAATCTTACTGTAGGTAAGTTTTAGTCTGTGACCTCCATGATTGCAAAAACGTAAGAAAGTAAAATTGAAAGTCTACAAAAAAATACAATTTAATGTCTGTTTGTAATGTTTATAATACTAAAATAACCGCTTTTAAATAAATGCATATATGTATGTAACTGTAACTGTGTATGTAACTGTAACTGTGTATGTAACTGTAACTGTGTATGTAACTGCCTCGGTGGCGCAGTGGTAGCGTACGCGACTGTTGTTCTTGAGGTCTCGGGTTCGATTCCCGGGTCGGAACAAATGTTTGTATGATCTGCAAATATTTGTTTCGGAGTTTGGGTGTTTTCTATGTATAATATGTATGTATTTACAAAAAAAAAAGTATATAAGTATTCATATCAGTTGTCTAGTACCCATAATACAAGCTCTGCTTAGTTTGGAACTAGATGGCGTTGTGTGTTAGATGTCCGAAATATTTATTTATTATTTATTATTATTATTATGTATACACGATACATGTACCAAAATTTTTTATTTTTTTATTTTTGTCTGTCTGTCTGTTTGTTCCGGGTAATGTCTGGAACGGCTGGTCCGATTATGACGGAACTTTTACTGGCAGGTAGCTGATGATTCAGGGAGTAACTTAGGCTACTATTTTCTAGACTAGCTTTGTCCCGCGGCGTTACACGCGGTACAACAATTACCGAGGGTAACACCGCGGGGTTCAGCTAGTTTAAATTAAAATTAAATTCGCATATACCTATTTAGACGACGTTTAAGTTTAGTGCTACATGTATAGTTTTACGTTACAAGTTTTAAACATTCAACACAAGAGCAAATGAAAAATTATGGTTTAAGTTGAGTAATTTAACTAATTTTGGTTTTGTCAAAGTAAATTTTACTTTTAACTAATAAACAAGCGTGTACCTCTGATCAAATTTTATATGGTACTGAAATTTTAGTGAATTTTAGTTTAGTGATGTCAACAACAGAATTAGCACCAACATCGCTTTTTGTATAGATATATTATTTCGGAACATCACTAGGCCGCCATAGTGTGGGTCACCATTGGTCACCATGCTGCATTGTTGCATTGTCTGCATTTGCAATGAGATGGTGACCAGCACTCTTGGGGTGACAGACACTAATGCTTTCCGTCAGGCAGAGTAGAGTCATTTTGGCCGAGCCATATACCTGTACTAGCTGACCCACGCAACTTCGTTTACGTCTCTAATTGCCCGTAGCGTGATAATTTTCCCCCGTCTTTGAAACATTTTTCATTGGTGCTCCGCTCCTATTGGTCTTAGCGTGATGATATATAGCCTATAGCCTTCCTCGATAAATGGGCTATCTAACAGTGAAAGAATTTTTCAAATCCGACCAGTGGTTCCTGAGATTAGCGTGTTCAAACAAACAAACAAACTCTTTAACAAAGCTTTATATATTAGTATAGATAAAAAAAAGAATGTCAATAGAAATTTCAGAAGATAGTTAACTTTACTTCTCATTGTTTACAGGTCCACACTAAGTACCTCAGATGGCAGCCATGATTGAGTATGAGATATTAAGAGTTTACAGATTGGAACAGAAATTGATTTTACGTAGGTATACGCAAACTGCGGTTACCACCAATACGTGTTTCTTAGGTTCATTGACAAGATGTTGAAACGAGATTTAGTTTCTATTTGTTTTTTATTATCCAACAATGTAATCTAGTCAATCAATACGTTACATTACGTAGGTACATATTAATAATTACTAGTTATTAAGCAAATAAAATATTTTATTATGAACTGTTTTTCTATGCATATCATGAGTGATAAATTTATTCTAGATCTCCAACGCGTCCAACGGTTTTTAGGGTCCTAAAATGAACTCTGGAGGCGATTTAGTTTCTGGTAACATCAACGGTTATTGGGTTCAAACCGATACTTCTTTTTTTAAACAGATTTTCTGTTTTGGGAATATATTTAGACATATTCTCAACTTCATGAACAAGAAAAACAACAAAATGGGTCACACAAAATGTGGACTTATGTAGGTATCCGAACTTACAACACTCCAGCGCAGTGATAATGTATTTTTTTTTTTAATTTATTGAGGTAAATAAACAATGACACATTACATAATTTTAAAATAGTAAAAATAGCGAATTTAGCAATTGTGACACCAGCGGCATTTACCACATATTAGCAAACTCATTTTTGTAGTTGGGTTCTACGAGAAATAGTGAGTGTAAGTAATTGAATAGGTAAGTAACAATCTATCATCTCACGTAACATTCACTTAACTACCCGTTATATAAATATTAACAAATAAGCAAAAATCATAATGCATGCAAGAAAAACATAAATCTGTAGATTAAAGCAATGCTAGCCTCTCTAACAACAATCTCCTAAATGCGCCTGGACTAGTTGCCATTATATCTATACAATTAAAATAAGTGTTATAAGATTCAACTAAGCGATACATTGGGGAGCGCTTACCAGCATTGGTTCGGCATATAGTTGATGCAAAAAATTTTTGTTCGTTACGGCTATGAATTCTAATGGGTACTCTGTAACATACTTTTCTGGTGAGTGGAATACATTAATAATGGCTGTGGCAAATGTCATACAGTATTATTGCTTGATAATTCCAACATAGCAAACACTATAGATCTATGCTTTGTAATAAAATATTAGTTAACCCTCTACTGAAAAGTGAAAGGAGACCTGAGCCCGGCAGTGGGACATTGTAGGTTATTGACGATAGTGTGGCAAATCACCAGGGCCAGTAGTTTAGTTCGATCAGCTTATTTTCCTAAAACAAATGAAAGGAACTACTTGATTTTATTTAACTTTACGAAGAAAAATCTAAAACTTTTTCTACACTGCTGGTCAAAAACTTCGCCTAAACCTTCCTTCCACAAAGTTTTACTTGAGTCGCCTCAAAAGCGTTTTTAACGACGCGACGTCATCATGTCTTTGTCGTCGAGATACCAGCAATCGTTGCACAGATATTTATTATCACTGTTGTTCATCCAAGTTGAGCCATTCACTTCTGCCATGAATTTTCCAATTTGATAGTGCAGCTCACTAGTTGTCCAAGCATCAATTACATTTTAAGACGCTTTAAGCTTCACCTGTTTGTTTGCTGTAACCTATTTCTTTGAACTCCATTTTGACTTACCTACTTTACTTGGTGTGTTTGTAACGAGAACACAGAACTTTTGAATGTCTTTTAAATCAAGTTGAAACTGTTAGCACGCTTAAATGACAAATCTAACTAAAAAGTGAAATACAAATCAAGCGAAAAAGTGTAAACATAGTTTAAAAAATCGAAAAACAAGTTTCCATGTTAAGTCGAACCAAAACTTAAAAAAAAATCTTGTTAAAATAATGAAACAATGAACAAAATTATGTTACTATTATTGCAAACATAAACACAGGGTGCCATATCTGTCGTACCATTTTTTGCTCGTACCGTGCCGATATATATTTTTATTTTAATAGTGATTTTTTTGCGAAATTCCCCTGGATACCATCCACTAGTGGCTTTACCTTGAACCAACTCAAAACCGCACGACGCGTCGGGTACTAGAAGCCGAGGAACCAAGTTCTTCCTCGAAAGGGAATCCCTGAAACCACGACCCACTTCGGCTCCTCGACTATTTATCTACTTGGCGCAGTGCCAAGTAGATAATATCTGTAACATTCATGTTTTAAATCTTCTTCATCTGAGTATTAAAAATCTCTTACTATTTTTTATCCTTTTCCATCTTGAGCCATGCTAAAGTCTCGAAACATTACATTCTCTTGGGTTTTACAAGCAAAACAGGCACTAAGCACATAATTACCTTGTTTCATTGATAGCTATTGAGGTACCTACCTATTAATTTCCAAGTGATCGATGTAAAGCTTTTTTCCCATGCATCCCTTAGATCCTGCTTATACTTTCCATATATCCAGAATAGACTTATTTTGGCATGGCTATACATAAAAAAAACGTAGGCCTCCATAAAAAGGAGGTTTGTTATGTTTATTGCATACTATGCTGGGAGACGGGTTGATATAAGGTTTGTTTTAAGTTTTAATGTTTTGTCAAACTTGCCACAGTCCAGCGAATAATATTATTGGGGTCGGTCATATCAATACAATTTAATTACTTATCTATCATGCATGGCGGAATCGCGACGCTATCCCTTCAGTTGTTATTGCCGTTGCCCGTTAGTCAGTTAGGTAAGGGCTGTTATGACTATGGCATTCCATAGAAAGTTTACCCATAGCGGTATTATATATATATATATATATATATATATATATATATATATATATATATATATATATATATATATATATATATATATATATATATATATATATATATATATATATATACATACATATATAAACATATGTATGTTTTTAAGATGTTTTAGAATATTTCTTTTTTCGTTTAAAAATGTTTTCCTAAATTTCTTTGAGAAACTCCACACTTATAACAACAAAAATCTGTGAAAAATTCTGCATTCATTTTACAGAATCACATTCAATTATATCAAACGTGTGATAAATTAATGCTGCACTTGTTAGGCTACATATCCTGTGGGCCTGTGGTCTATGCTATATGCTATGGCTCTGTTGTTTATTATCCTTCTCTCTCCTTCTAACCGATTCAGATGGATTCTCTGTCTCGGAATTAATCAAGGTCAAATAAAATAACAAAGTCTGACGTTTCGGACGTTTCCTATGCTTGCTTTGCTTTCTGTCAATCAATTGCAGTATTGTAATTTGTGCTCTTGAATTGTAGAATCTTTTAATTAATTCTAAATTGAGCATAGAAGCCTCGCTAAAGCATATCTAATACCCAATTACTTGCTTAATCTAAATAGGTTTGTGATATAAGTTGTTGTGTTATTTATTATTAAACAGGTAAGACATCTCAATCTAAAAATTAACACGGTTGGCCTATTCATATTATAATTCTTACGTAAATCATCGACCTCGCTAAAATGTAAATTATTTCGTTAGAAAGTGAAATGTTACGTATGATATAACAAGTTGAAAGGTGAAATTGTTATATCAGTCTCTCAGCTTAGTCGCAATCGTGTAGGTGCGAGAAAGTGTCTGGTCTCTGCGTTTGGTGATTGTAAAAAGGTTTTAATAAAACCCTATTGTGACAATTTCTATAGTCATAGACAAAGGACGATGTCATTGTTGCTTGGGTCTACCGTTTGTTTATCTGTCATGCCTTCAAGTAAGTTTTAAAGGAAAGGTTAAAAAACAATATGCTTTTAGGTGCTATTTAGAATGTAATATATATGTTTGTGCTGTACTTATTTATTTTTTCTTAAATTAGGTGAGCATCGTCCGTTAGGTAGTAGGATGTCTGCCCCAGGTTTAACATCTGAAGCACAGCTCCGGTACATTCTGCAGTGGTTTGGAGAGTTCAGTGAGCTACAGCGAGAGGACTTCCTGCCTGTGCTGGCTGCAGCACGAGGAGATCAACCAGATCAGTTGGCTGCTGTATTAGCCAACATATCTTGTCATGATAAACCTGTTAGTTTATTTCAATGCAGGGTGAGTACAAAACAGTTGATATTTTTAAAAACATATTTACATAATATATCAAATTATATCTTTGATTGATAGAGTCAGTTTTTAAACATTAAAATAATTCATTCGTGTTTATAATATTAGAATAGATAGTATATGTATCTAAGGATATGTAAGCATAAGCATTCTTCTTCAATTAACAAACTCGTTACCACAGTACAAGAGGAGCTCATGGCCGTGCGGTAACCACATTGGTTAACACATTGCACAATTCATCCTAGATAATCAGTCTATGTTGAGTGACCATTTTTACGATATTTAGACCCCTCTGTGCCTGGGAAAGCATCTAAATCCATTACCGTATTCTAATCATCATTGAGCATTATGATGATACTCATACTCAAAATTAACTCATGAATTAAGGTTATAATTAACTAGCTGAACCCTGTGGTGTTACCCGCGGTTATTGTCGTGCCGCGGGATAAAGCTAGTCTAAAAAAAGTCCAAGTTACTCCTTAGATCATCAGCTATCTGATAGTGAAAGTCCCGTCAAAATTGGTCCACCTGTTCCTATTGCCCGTAGCTTGATAATTTTCCCCCGTTTTTGTAACATTCTTCATTGGTGCTCCGCTCCTATAGGCCTTAGCTTGATGATATATAACCTATAGCCTTCCTCGATAAATGGGCTATCTAACACTGAAAGAATTTTTCAAATCGGACCAGTAGTTGCTGAGATTAGCGTGTTCAAATAACCAAACTCTTCAGCTTTATATATTAGTATAGATATGCATTTATTTTAGCGTATTTTTATATGACAGACAGACACTCCAATTTTATTTATTTGTATAGATACAGTAAAAACAACAGAGTTTAGCTTTTTACGAAAAGGATATTTACTACACTAGGAATATTTCTGTGTGGCAAACTGACACAAATAACACCCACACTCAGACCAAAACTTTATGTATCAAACCTTGTTAATTTTATAAATTTTTGTAAACATGTTTCTATTTATACATTCTTCTTTTGCTTTTAAATTACTGCTTTCTCAACACTTATATAAAGCATTGAGAAAGCAGTAATTTTCATTAGTTTAAACTGACCTTGTTTACAGTTTGGATATGTGAAATATGATTATCCAAATTATAATTACATTAAGTATATGATAGTTTGGGTTTATGATTTATGTATACTTTTGTACCTGATCTTTGACAAAGCAAATAAAGCAATATTTCATCATCATCATCATCATATTACATGCCACTCTGATAGATTTTGTGCCTCTAGCATCAAGTTCCTGCTGGCCATCTTGTGTCCAAATCGTTACTCCGCTTGGCCTGTGGTCATCCTACACTACATTTGACGGGATTGATTTACACAATGTATAATTAAGCAAAATGTTATTGAGTCGAAATATCTGATAGCTTTAACAACATAGTTTGAACATTACCTCAGACTACTCATATACAGCTGCATGAGCCCAACCTAAGAACTGATGTACTAATGTGATAACCAGACCACTAATGAAAATGGATAAATATTTTAATATAGACTTAGAGCAACTGATCATACTCATCACATGATTACGTGTCATGGATGGGAATCAAGCCCACATCCTCTGGCTGAACACTTAAGATAACTGATTGTAATGTTGGTATTGTGGTTTAAGTGCTTCTCTGTGGGCAGGCGCTGGGAGCGGTCTGGATAAGATATATATATAGTTGTGGGTTCAAATCCCAGGGACAACACTTTATGTGATCAACAAATTGTTGTCCTGACTCTAGGTCTTCTTTGTGTCTGTTACATTTATTTTTGTAAAATTCCCCGTGACACAGAATGTACATTCCTAATGCGGTGATTGTTTTAAAAAAAAAACGAACCGATAGGGCAACAGAATACTAGATGGAGGTCACCACAGATCGTTTCCTGTTGCGATTACTGATGATACTTTTATTTATTAATGTTTCTTTAAATTTATTTATTATTAATTGTTTGACGAATTGTTCTTAAATACCTCTATCAAATTTTTATTCTAGTATTTTATGCAGCATTGCCATCAGGTTTCGACTGTGTGCATGTGAACCAGTGGAGCAGGCCTTCTTCCTCTGTTGTAAAGTTGTGGTAGGGATTCGCATACATACACAATTGTAATAGATTAATAACAAACATGATTTGTAAGAAAATGTTATTATTACTAACTAAATGAGCCCTAAGAGTTACTCAAAGAAATGATTTATTTGTTAAATTGTTTTTTCCAGATAAAACTTTTCAATGAATGGTTTCCTACATGGGCCGAGGAGGAACAGGAGAGACTGATAAAAGGTGTTTCTGAACAAGATCCTGATTTTGGCGCTAAACTACAGGATGTATTACTAAATGGGCCTCAAGTAAATGGCAATCAAGATGACTTTTTTGAACTGAATTTAAGCAAGGAACAGAATGGCACTAGTGAAAATCTTTCCCCAACTGAAGAAGAATATAAGAATGGTGAAAATGGTACTTGGGCTAGTGGGGAAAACCAAGAACCTGAAGTTGAAGTAAATACTGGAGATCCTCTGGTAGTTTCTGATAACATTCCTGTAGAAATAGCAGCTGCTTCTTAATCTATAAATTTTTATGACTTCTTTCTAACATTAGTTTTCTAATATTCATATTTATTTCTTCTGTGACATAATCTCCTTTTCTGGGTATTTTTATATTGGGAATCAATTTTTTATGATCTTTTTGAAAATACGTAGGTACTAAAAAACATTCCATTATTATCATTCCATGTTTATACAATGTATCTATAAATAAAAAATATTATTTATTAAAAATATATTAGTTAGTTTTACACAATCAATATTTTTTATTATTAAGCAAAAGTTTACGTAGTCTGTTAGTCTCATATTTAAGGTATCATTTTCGTAACTAAAGACCTTTTTGGAATCTCAATGTATTAAATAGAAAAGTATAAACAACCTACTTACATTTCACTAAGTTTAAATTTTATGTTTCATATTTACGGTTTTGTAATGTAATACACAACATTCACTTGGTGTGTTAAAAACACAAAGTTTTTATATATGTATAATAAGCAATTATTATAAATTCCATGGTTCTTTCAGAAATACCTTCATGTCTTTTCCTTCATCATTGGAAATAGTTGATAAATTCCTTGTACACTTTTCAACAATGGGATCTGGATAATAGAACAATGCTGTTCTTTTTTGTTACAGAAGTAATAACAATGACGTCATTTAAATATAGTGTTATCAAAAAAAATTGTAGGTAGATTTAGCACGAAGTTTTTGCTTATAAAAGACTTAAATCTATCACAATCTTGCCTTATTTATTTAGTTTATTAAAAGCTGCTATTATGATATTTGACTTAGTATTTATTACGAATAGTATTATTGTATGATGGGTACATAGGATGTCTAAATTGAAATATAGTATGTATTATCATTAAAAAGAGTAGCTAAATTTTCAAATGCCAAATATTAATCGATCTATGGGAGTAATCCTAGATCTGTATCAAGCGAAAGGGATGAAGTACAAACAAAATATTACGTGCCAAGATTTAATAAGTATATTTCATTATATAAGGAATGTATGTTTTTTCCCTAAGTTTACAAAATAATAATATATTGTCGTAGATTGTATTATTTTAGGTATTGATACGTATGAGTGATAGTGAGGTGCTGGCGAAGGGCTCGTTTGTGACAAGATGATGGTAATTTATAGTTGTGTTTATAAATTATTGGGCATATAAATTTATATTATATATTTTACAATAAATATCTTTCGTTTTATTTATTCAAACATTATTATAAGCATTTAAAAACTCGTATTCCTATAATATAAAACCTAAAAATAATTATAATTAGACCGATACGACCATGTGCAACAACTTTGAATGCAGGAATGTAAAATATTTTGGGCATATAAAATTTGTATTACACAATTTATAACAAATATCTTTGTTTTATTTATTCAAACACATTAAATGCTAAATATAAAAATATTTATGAATGAATCGTACAAAGATTATGCGATCCACGGGGGCCACGGGACGCAGACAGGAGATTGATTACTAAATCTTTATCGTAGAACATTTCTACGACTAGATTTTCAAAAATAGGTTTGTTTCAAGTTTTCCTTCATAGGAATACCATTTTGTCAATTCTCTTGCCTTAGTATCAATTGTTGTAACGAAACCATAGCGTGATTTATTTTTTTTGCCATAACGCCATCTATTGAAAGAGTGAAAAGACTTTTTCTCGAAAATCGCGTTTTCACTATGCAAATTGTAATTAATAGGTCTTTACCACGAAGCAAATACAAAGGTCTTTACCTAAGAAATTACCGTTTTGTATGCAATAGGTGAAAGTACTTATTTTTTCAAACTTTTTTGTTTCTGTTATTCGAAGTAATCACCCATGCAATCGACGCATCTTTGCCAACGCATTGGCAGTTTATTCATGCCCTTCTTGTAAAAATCAGCTGGACGGGAGGCAACAAACTCTTCAAAGGCATTTTGTACTGCCTCTCGGGAATTGAATTTTTTACCCACTAAAAAGTTATCTAAATTTTGAAAAAAGTAATAGTCGGTAGGTGCAAGGTCTGGTGAGTATGGCGGATGAGGGAGAGCTTCCAACCCCTATAAATGCGGAATTGAAGAAATCTGTCCATTTCAAAGTTTTCACATCTTATTGGAACAAAGTTCCTTATTGGGCGATGTGGAGGGGTACCCTCGCCGGCAAAAAACGCCCGTAACGTTAAAAACAGCGTAAGATTTTTATGTAATAATTTTCTTTATGCCTCGAATACCACCTAATATTTTAATTTTTTTAATATGGAACTTCGTTCATATCTGGTTTCCTACGACATCAACCTGTTTTTTTATATCTCATACCAATATCATATCTAAATAGTGTCATAGTTGAAAGACACAATCCAATCTAGCATTTCTTGTTATTAATCAAAAACTGCTAGTTTGGATTGATAAATTATTTAATATCATTAACAAAAAATATTGCAAGAAACTCAGAACTTCTGTTTTTCTTTACAGTAATGTATCACTCTATCTAGCATGTTAAATATCTCTGCATAAAAGATCGAGAGCCGGTCGGCAATGATCGGTTATGTTCGGTGCGGGTGATGAGTGCGACTTGGCAGGGTACTAGATGCTGATAAAAACATGTTTCAAGCAAATATTTTTCAGGATTGATAATAAAATCAGCGAACCGTCTTGCTCGACACATAATGCAAAAGTAAGAGACAATACAGTTGTTTTAAAACATAGACTAAAAATTAAAATGGGCAGAACATTTGATGCGTTCCGTTTCAACAGATTCACATAAATTGCAAGACTACCTTTTCTAATTTATAATTAACTAGCTGTTGCCCGCGGCTCCGCCCGCGTTTGTGGCAATTAGTAGCCTATGTGTTATTCTGATATATAAGTCATATTGCTGTAAAGTTTCATCCAAATCCGTCCAGTAGTTTTTGCGTGAAGAAGTAACAAACATGCACACTCACAAACTTTCGCCTTTATATATTAGTGTGATGTGATGTGATATGATTGTGCGTATTTATTGTTGTTTCTTTTATTTGTTTCATTTCATTGAATGAAACTAAACATGTGGTATGATGTACTTCATCTTTGAGAATGCTGGTTCATTTTAACCTTAGCTATCTATTTTGCAATAACTGTGTGTAATATGTAGTAGATTTAAATATGCTTTGGTGATGACACTGATGCACGAAAAAACTCTAATGAGTTTATCTGGCATCTTATCTAGGTATGAGTTAAAGTGTCTACCTAATATTGTTTCAATAAATAAAACACAAGGTTAATTTATCATTACAATTAAGGTCGCATATTAGACAGTATCCAGTTAACATAATTGCCAACGCGGGTGTAGACTCCGGGCCACCCCGGAGTTCCACAGGGTGAAGGGCCGTAGGACACAACGCCGACAACCATCCAGTTGTTAACTATTTGGCCCATGAGCGCACCCCCGGAGTCTCCTCGACACGAGTCTTGGCCGTTGAATCCGCCCGCACACATTTGACTGTTGACTATCCCGCGACTCACTCGCTCGTACACTACAGCGCATTCATCGTTCTTCACTACTGGTATCCTTACTTTCAACTTAATGGCGGATTCGTTACCTGTATTTAATGAAAATAGCTATAGTTTATAAAAAATAAAACAATACGCTAACAATAGTCGATTCTAAGCAAACAAAAATTAAACATACAGGTGAAGCTAATAAAATGGTGATGAAAGTAGAAATTAGAAATTTTCAAGGTAGTAGAGTCACGCTGATTTCAGCACGAACGGGCCGGCTCGACCGGGGTGGTACTACCCTTGCACAAAAAATCAACTAAAATGACAGCATTCGTGCTGTCGTGTTTCGTTGGTGAGTGCGAGACCGGAGGCCCAATGATGCAGAAGCATCACTAGCCCGCCATGGTGTTGGTTACCATGCTGCATTGTTGCATTGTCTGCAGTCGCAGTATTTTGACAGGTCATACATAAAAAAATATAAAAGATCGACTTTGTTTCTTGGCAAAAATCACTTTAGGTAAGATATATTTACACATTTTTAGTTAAAGGAGTTAAGTATTTTCATACACAAAGGAAATCTTTTCTGAAATATACTAAAACTATAATCTTACGTATTTCAGTCTTGCCCCATCCAGCTACCTCCATGTCGTAACCTTCATATGTGCCTCGTTGAAGTTCTGTGGTGAGTGGCAGACATATAGGCTTGACGAAATCTACAAAAAATGGATAATACACCTTAATGTGTAAATAATAAGGTGGTCTGTAGAAATATTACAAACAATTTCCACGACAAGTTGCTCCTAATGGGAGATTTACAAGAGGAACGATGTCACATTTCAACGACGATGATACGCGCCTGAACAAAATAATTTATAAATAAACGTATATGTATATAATAATATATTATATAACAAGTACTTGTGAACAAAAAAATACATTATTATAATTATTTTCAATAGACCCTGGGTGCCCTTAATTTCGCTTGGCCCTCAGCTTCTACCCACATCCGCCCCTGATTGTTTTTCATCTTTCGAAAATGAGACCATCTTACCATGGAATTGTGCATTGCGCGAGAGCCTCAGCAATGCAATGTCATTATATTGATTGATATCTTCAAGGATATAGTCTTTATGGGCAATAATCTCTTCCACTGGAATATCCTGCACGGGCGGGGCACAATCGCTCTTAATACAGTCTACTGTTTTCGACGTATCCCATTCGCCAAGTCGAACTTGTGTCCTGTAATAATTGTCAACATATTGGAATTAAGGAGGTATGTCTGTTCTATGTTATGTTTGTTTATTTTTAACCGACTTCAAAAAAAGGAGGAGGTTCTCAATTCGACTGTATATATATTTGTTTTTTATGTGTGTTTACGGATAACTTCGTCGTTTATGAACCGATTTTAATGATTTTATTTTTTGGAAAGGAGAGGTCTGATGATGGCATCCAAGAGAAATCCAGTCAAACCTTGAAGTCACTTTTATTTTCATTAAAATTTTACTTGTTATCTCATTGTACTATCAACAAACTTGAATTATGAACCACGTTGTCGAGAAACGGTTTGAATGTTTGGATCACACAAAGTGTTGTCCCATGCAGGATTTGAATCCACAACACTTGGCGCAGTAGGAAGCGGTGTGGCAACCACATAAACCACTAGGCTAAACAGATCAAAAAAAGAGAAATACTAAAGCAAGCTTTTTGCATTTCTTTTTCACGAAAACAAGTAAAATTTTAACAAAATAAAGTCCGACTTTAAAAACTATAACAAATTAAAATGTGATCATACATGGAGCACCAGCTTTTAAATAAAAAATAATCATCAAAATCGGTTCCCCCTGTCGAAACTTGTGAGGTAACAAACATAAAAAAAAATTGGCGGTAAAAAGGACTACCTATCGGCAGTCGGAGTGGAAACTTATAAGTTAGAATGTTATTTGTATTTGTATTTGTTTTTATTCTTTATTGTACACATAGAACATATAAATATAAAAGAAATACAACGAAGTGTCATGTACAAAGGGCGTGCTTAACCCAAAATTGAGTTTTCTTCCAGCAAACCCCGTCATTTTCGTCCCAGGGTCTATTGAATTTTCAAATTAAAATTATCAACATCAAACATTAGCATGTCGGTGACGTGAATCCATAAGATTTTCTCTTACCAAAAAGTGCTCAACGCAGCCAAAGAAAAACAGGAGAATTGAATTTCGAAATAATTGAGAACCTTATCTTTTTTGAAGTCGGTTATAAAAGTGGCGGTACGAAGTCTACTAGTCTTATATAGTTTTACATTTTGTCAACAAAAACTGACATTGAAACTGCAGCTAAAGGACACTTCCTTTGTTACAAGAACTTCTAAACAACTTATTCAGTTATTAGTATCACTTACAGTCTAAAGATCCGTGGAAAGGATTTGATACAATGTGCAGCAGTGAGGACATATCTAGATGATATCAGCACACCTCCGCAGTAGAAACCCCATCCGTAAGCTGGAAATTTCACAGTTACCTATATTAATAGCCTGGCTGACAACCTATTTTGTAGATTCCTTGAAATAAATTTCTACGATATGCATCTTACGTATAAAACCTTTAATTTCTCTTTGAAATCAAAGTTTCAACCAGAATTAAATATTGCAATGAAAATTTTGATAAGAAACATCTGATGCGGAAGGTCTGATCTACGTTTTGTTTATTTACTTTTTATTTTATTGTGCATCGACAAACTTGAATCAACTGCTGCAGTAGATATTATATTAGATAAAACAGTAAAAATCATATTTTGGATCCTTGCTCTTTGGAATTAACAATAACCTAGAACATATTTACGCGACTGTCGACTTAGCTGTAATTTAATTTCTGTAAGAAAGTAAGCTTATTGTGGGTCATGATTCAAATTTGTCGTTAGTACTTAAATTATGGTGTGCAGATAAATAGTTTCCTTTTTATCTCATTAATAATTTGGGGAAATTTTAACACCAAATTACAACACCGCAAATATGTGTACCTACCTCTTATATAAGTGTTATTGTATTTGCCATCAATTATGTCAATATGTTGAAATTCAAGTTAATTATTATAGCAATGTAAATAGCTAGCAAAAAAGGTACATCGGTAAATAGCTTTAAAATAGGCATAAGTGACAAAAACTAATACGTTAAACAATTTTCGATTACGAAATTATGTAAAAAACCATGCCCAATAAATCTTAACATTCCATTTTATATCTAGAAGTTTCTATAAAATAATAATAATAAAGCTGTTCCAAACACTCACAACATACAAAAAACAATAGCAGAAAAAGTACATAAGTACACAGACCTTAGGGATAAAGTTTTAAAGATCTGGAAACAACAAAAAGTATACATTGTGCCTATAGTATTGTCCACCACTGGTATTATCCCGCAACACATACACCACAGCCTGAAACTCCTTGATCTGAAACCCAATACCTATATACTCCTACAAAAAGCTGCTATACTGAACACCTGCAGAATCGTCAGAAAGTTTCTGCAAATAGACGAGCAGACATGCAATGCAATAGACTTACACACTTAATTCACTTGTACATAAAACCGTGATAGTCGTAAATGCCACTTATATGGTACCAGCGAAAGCCGAGAAAAAAGAAATCACCAAAATAATAATACTTTTTATTTTTATATAAACAGTGTTGTCAAGAATACATAACTGCCTTACTGTAAGTAGTTCGCACTTTTGTACAGTGACTTTGTTAGGAATCTGAATGGTTTAAAAGTCATAACCTTAAGTAGTGATCTTTGAGCTCTTTCTAGGTGAATCATGTAGGTTTTGCAGGCTCCTCCCCATATCGTTATGCAGTAACCAATAACTGATTGTGCTAAAGAAACATATACCGATCGAAGCAAGTCAAAATCTGCGAATTGGCGGAGCCTCTTAAATATCCAGATGAGTTTTCTAACCCGTGATGTGGTTTGTTCAATATGTGGTCGCCAGTTCAGGTTTGCGTCCAGTATAACTCCTAAGTATTTTACTGTGTTTTTTTTTTGCGATAGTGAAGGACACAAGCATTCGATGCTAGGGTTGTGTGGAGTTTTGCAATCTCTTGGCCAACTGCTTCATCAATTCTGACCCTTTGTGTTCGGTTCATGAGAAAATCTGTAAAGATACCAAATGGTATACCGCGAATCCAAATGCGTTCCATCTTTCTCACAAGAGTAGGAATACAGACCGTGTCAAAAGCCCTTGCTAGGTCTGGGAAAACATCTAGGCCTTTCTGTTTAGCATCAACTTTTCCCGTAATATATAACAACACAGTGAACTGGTGTAATGACAGATTTCTTGAGGACACTTGGAAAAGTTTCTTGTTCAAAACAGAGTTTAATAAGCTTTGTCAGCGGCGATACCAATACCGACTTACCTAACCTCATTTTTTTACGGAAATGGAGTCCCATCCGCTGGCACAATAGTTTCGTAGGCTATTAATCAAATACTCGATTTCTGTTTCATCAGGTGTTGCAAATAGGTATAAGGCAAGTTCGAAGCTCCTATATTTAGTAATGTCCTCAGCCAGTTGCTTACCTATACAAGAAAAATAGTTATTTATTTGTTCCATAGTGGTCGTACAGTCAGTTGTGTTGAGCAACAGTTTAGAAACTGATGTTTTTTGTTCCGTTTAGTTTGTGATTCACTTTATTATATTCCATGTTTCTTTATTATCTTTGCTTGTTTTAATGCGTTTCTCACATATTGTTCTTTTCGCTTTCTGAATAATAAAGTACAGTGATTACGGTATCTTTTATATGTCAGCTCTTTAAAACCGTTGTTTGGATCTTTTAGAGTTTGCTTGTGGAGTTTATCTCTGTGTCTGATGCACCGCAGAAGACCTGGTGTGAGCTTGAGCTTGAGCAGAAGGCTTGAAAACCACTTTGCGATTAGGCATCAACTATAACTATATAAAATCAACAAGCTTTTTATTCGCCAACGCCAACAAATACTCACGTGTGTCATATCGAAGTAATGCCATCCATGGGTGTTCATCCAGGTCTGTTTGTACCCCACCCACTATTCTCTCGTTAATATGAATACCACAGATTCGCTCGTCAGGGAGAAGACCGGTGGGCTCTCTTGAGAATCTCAATCCGTCGGTGGGCTCATCAGTTGTAGCTTCATTATTTGTATGTAAGAACTGCGGTGGACAGCATATCTGTGATAAGACAAATAAATAATTAGTACATGGGTATTTTCTGTTATAGTTTTCTGATCAGACTGAAGAGTACTAAACAGCCTAGGCAGCCAACTGAGACGCATTTTTGATGTTTTTTTTTTCATTTTGTAGTCTTATAGAACTTGAAAATAAGTATATTGGTTACAAATGCACCTCACAAATCCGAGTCCAGATATAAATCATGGGTACGCTAATTTCTAAAATTGACGCCCAGTCCTATTGCCGTCATTATAATTTTAGAAGACGTCCTTGTTTCCTTAAAGTCCAGTGGGGTGTGAAAAATAGCTTTGTGCTAATAGCAAGTAGTTATTTACGGTAATAGCTAGGTATTTACAGCATTTTTATTATAAAACTCGATATTAAGTCAAAATAAATATATTTTCTTGCCTTAGGCACATCAAGCCCTTGAAATCCGCAGTGCAGACCCTGCAGTAGCTTTAAGAGTTGTGGATTATTACCCTGCAGGACTTGTGAGTACAATCCTTTACAATCAATCAACGAAATGCACTTCGCGCCACCATTGCACCGTTCTGTAACACAAAAACCATTCTAATACAGAATGTCGCCATATATATTCATCCTGTGGGTGTCGTTAGAGCCGTCAAAGGGAGCAAATCATAAATCTTAGTAAAACCATTGTTCATAGTATACTGTGATAGAACTTCCTAGAACAAGCATTTGTCCTAGGAAGTCTTGGACAAGCACTTCAAGGACAATTTACTATTTTATATTCATTACTAGCCGACCCACGCAACCTCGTTTGCGTCTCCTAATGCCCGTCGCGTGATAATTTTCCCCCGTTTTTGAAACATTTTTCATTGGTGCTCCTCTCCTATTGGTCTTAGCGTGATGATATATAGCCTATAGCTTTCCTCGATAAATGGGCTATCTAACATTGAAAGAATTTTTCAAATCGGACCAGTAGTTCTTGAGATTAGCGTGTTCAAACAAACAAACTCTTCAGTTTTATATATTAGTACTAGCTGACCCACGCAACCTCGTTTGCGTATATTGCCCGTAGCGTGAAAAAATTCCCCCGTTATTGAAACATTCTTCATTGTTGCTCCGCTCCTATTAGTAGTAGCGTGATGATATATACCTTATAGCCTTCCTCGATAAATGGGCTATCTAACACTGAAAAAATTTTTCAAATCGGACCCGCACTTGCTGAGATTAGCGTGTTCAAACAAACTCTTCAGCTTTATATATTAGTATAGATTGCGCGAAAATTAAGAACATTTTTTAAATTACTTTAGAATTCGGACAAAATGCTGTACACACTTCTTCCCATGCCTTTGACATGACATTATTATTACTAAGTGTGTCCTAGTGATGATATCGGCTGGCCAGTTGTATTATTTACGTTCTAATTATTTAACAAAACGAATGAACAATTTGTATTACTTAACATAGTCTTATTCTTTTTTTTTAATTGTGTTACATTATTTCTGATTACTGCACTTTTTTATGTTGTTTCTGTGTATACATAGATTTTGCAATATAAATAGCATAATGCGTATGCTTCGTTAGAAGATGACGCTAAATGGTAGATATTTATAAAATGTTGATACCTCATTTAAGTGAACTGAAATTGTTCTTATGAGAAATAAAGATTCTATAAACCTATTTATTTGGTTTCATTTTTTTAAGATCAAAATTAATTAGATTTATTTATTTAATTTAGGTAACAATTAGTATGTTGGACAGGAAAATCCCGCGACAAGCTTTTTAGGGTTCCGTGCCAAGGGCAAAAAACGGAACCCTTATGGATTCGTCATGTCTGTCTGTCTATCTGTCTGTCTGTCTGTCCGTCTGTCTGTTCTATAATATAATAATATAATGTTGAAACTTGGTAAGTAGATGTAATCTGTGAACTGCATTAAGACTTTTTCGGTTAAAGAATCTTTATTTCTCAAAAGAATTTACAAAATTCACTTACTGAGAAAACATACAAAAGTGTTAACAAAAGACTTTCACACAACAATACAAAATCTAACATTCCCCATACTTCCCACTCAATTTTTTTTATCGGACCCATACATGTGGGGAGGTATCTATGGATAGGTCTTCAAAAATAATATTGAGGTTTCTATTATATTTTTTCTTCTAAACTGAATAGTTTGCGCGGTGGTAAAATGTGGGCCACCCCCTGTAACTTCTAAAATAAGAGAATGATAAAACTAAAAAATATATATGCAGGTATGTCGGTTATCGCGGCAAGTGGTTATTCTGATGTATAAAGTTTATTACTGTAAAGTTTCATCCAAATCCCTTTAGTAATTTTTGCGTGAAAGAGCAACAAACACACATCCTTATAAACTTTCGCGTTTATAATATTAATAGGATATTATTACCATTTAAATTTTCACCGAAAATTGGTTTGAACGAGATCTAGTAAGTAGTTTTTTTTAATACGTCATAAATCGTAAACCACAATTCACCTTTCATTCGATCAACACAAATATAAAAATAAAATAAATATTATATTATGTTCCTTGCTACGGAACCCTTCATGGGCGAGTCCGACTCGCACTTGGCCGCTTTTTTATTATATGAATACACAAATTACACGTTACACAACATACGTTACAATTTAAATAAGTTAGTAAAATATTAGCGCTCTTCTTTATAAAGCTTACCTACATTCTACGTAAACACATTACTTCCGGGCATTGTCAGGAACACAATCTTACATAGTATAAAATGAAGTCGCTGCCGCTGTCTGTTCGTTTACATCTCTTAAACTACTAACTCCTATTTTTATGTGCAGGTACTATTTACCCGACTACGGCAAAGCCAAAGGAGGGTTATGACTTTGACAGGCAATGTATTTATGTACGCTCATTTGTTCCCCAATAACTCCTCAACTACCTACTTATTAGAACTGGACAAATAGGGTATCGTTATAAGCGTCTTGATTATCCGCTGGTTATAGGCTATATGACATGTCACTGAATTTAATGTGGGCCCTCTAACGGTCATAAAGTACTGTATTAAAAAATATATTTAAGATAAATACGCCGTGTTTGGTATCATTAGAAACGTTACTTGTACATTTCAAAAATATATATATGAGGACTTTGGCCATAAAACGACACCAAAACATTTTAAATAAAAAGAATTAAAAACTAAAACCCAAATACGTTACATAGAAACGTACCATAACACTTTAACGCGTGACTACGGCTTTTCAAACTTGTTTCATATTTTTTGGCGTCGTTTTTTGTAGTAGTTGGGTTTTAGTTTTTACTTATTTTTTTAGTATAATTTATATACTACTATTTGTTTTTACATTTACTTAATTGTCCGGATAGCCACATTCGGATTTACGATTATTGAAGAGTTCAGTGAGGGTCAATTCAATTTGAACTTGGGAATTCACAAGCGACATTTGTTATCTAAGTAATATGTTTACGACGATAAACGTAGAATTGAAATGGACTGAGCGGTACGGTATGTACCTATAAATTACACTGAGACTTAGTGTTTTTAACCGACTGCAAAAAAGGGGAAGGGTTCTATCTGGCACTGTATGTATTTTTTTTTATATTTTCTTATGTATGTTCACCGATTACTCCGTCAATAGGCAATTTGAATGATTTTTGGAAATTGTTTTAAATTATTCTTTATTACGTAATTAGCACACTGCGTTAATATTTTGCGGCAGTTCTACTGTATAATGAATTAAAACAAGTTTACACACAATAGTAAACAAATTCACTAGCTTGCCACAATAAAACAAAACAGCGCAGTTTAAGTGAAGTTTATCAGTTTTCTCCAATTTTCAATTTTAGTTACTAGTTTAGTTTATCAATTTTCTATTCAGACTTGTCGGAAACCGATTTTGTGTCGGCCGCGACAATAAATGTCGGGGGTTTTGCCAGCCCTCATTTAATTTTATACTTGGACCTTTTAGAACTGGGAGTTAAAATCGTAAAACGCTTTTGAGCCTTTAATAACTTAATTTATGTCAGTCGTTATTGAGACAGTAGACAGACTTTAGCCATTAACACAGTTGTCTTCTACATTGATCCGCCCCTATTTTCCGTCTTCCCTTACTTATAGCTTTAGTATTTACCCTGTTATCTATCTAAGAAGTGCTGTAATACATACATATAATACCGAGCATTAAAACCCTACTGTCTCGTTATATCTTATAACATTTGGTAGATTTGACATTTCGTGCATATGTAGCATATCTAAGCAGCACTCCCGTTCCATGTAATATAAACTGAAATATTTGATGTGATCCTTATTTCAGAACCATAATGCCTAAATTTGTTGATTAAACAGATTTTTTAAATTTACTAGATGAAATAGTAGGTCCTATGTTTAGATCATCGACTTGGGGCGATAAACGTTTTGATTTGACCCGGTCACAGAACAAAAGAACAATAGTTAGAAATGGTGTCGAGCAGCAAGTGCAAGGTACACTGTGTCGCCTAAACGCACACATTAACAATCAATAATATTATACACACATAAAGAACAATATCCTAATTCGTCCAAATGATGCAACGAATATAAGTTCTAAAAGCCACTTACAATGTTACTAAATACAACCTTATACCTTTCAACTAAGGTAGGGTTTCACTTGCATATTTGTGATCGTGGGAGGTTTCGTCGAAAACCTTAGGGATTGACATTTGTCGAATATAATATAATTATATTACCCTATTTAAGTCCAAGCACAATGCAAATAATAATTATTGCCACATACAATGGAGTTCAATTATCCGGCCCATCCCGGATAAAAATCGTGTCTGATCTCGCTCGCCTATAGGTAAGAACGGCGAAGTTCACATTTTGTCGGGTATCGGGGCCGACTAGCGTCCGCCGCTACCACTTGTTCTGTCTATGTATAGGTCGCTGCGATCTCACACACACATCTTTTGTTTCTATTGTAAATACGGCACGGTTTGTGGGCGACAACCGATTATTACCTGAAGTGTGAACAAAGGCGCCGACATCCAATTAATATTGGGACCCGACACCCGATAAGTAGGAACGAGCTCTTAGGCGTCTCTTGAGGGTCTTGTTTGAATTTATTCCAGTCAGATCGGTAACCGCATTTGGCGTTGCGGTTAGTGAGATATTGAGAGGGTCTAGTGTGAGTTTATTTCACATTGACTCGATTGTCACGGTGAGCGCATATAGCGTTGGGGTTGGTGAAGTTTTCGATATGAGTCGATCGAAAACCGAAGGCATTCACCGTGAAAACTGATAAGACGTGATATAATGCCACACTAGACCCGCAGGACTTTACGTATCAAAATCGTCATCCAAAAAAGTTTAATATCCCCGTAACTGTCTGATAGGCTGTTGACGCAGGCGCTATGATAACTAACCCCTTAATGTATTTTCCTTTAAGTAGCTCGCCTGCTTCTACTTCATCACGGAATATGAAACTATGCTCAGTTTTACTCGTAATACCTGTTCAAACCACTAAAGTTATTCGCAATAGCAGAAACTGTATGAATTAGTTCAACTTACTACGATTTAAGTACGATTGTTTGCACTAAAAATTGTAAATAAAATCTATTGATAAAAAAAACAAACCGACTTCAAAAAAACCATCAAACAAAGCTCCCTGCCCAGAAACACTAAAAAGCGTAAAATAAACTAGCTCTTCATAAATTGCTATGTGACAATTCTTGTCTATACCTATTTCTTTATAGTAGTATTATAATGTGTGCCAGATACCTAAAATCTGTTTGAAGAAGAAAAAGTTTTTATTCAGCAGATTCTACATTTATTTCAGTTCAGTTTCAGTTATTTCAGATCAACAAAGGAATTTTATGGCGACAATGCTATTGGTTTTGTCCAGATCAAAAGAAGGGGAAAATTCTGTACAATTAAAAGTTGAGTTACTCCGGAGCGTAAAGAACGTAAAGAAGGTTATCATGTGACAAACATCATTATAATGCGAAGATTGTGCAACTTCTGAAGATACAGAATTAAGGTTTTTTAAAAGTAATGTTTATACCACTAGTCCATATTATCAATACAATCTATACAAATAAATGAAATTGGAGTTTATATTTGTAATATTGAAATAACCGCTTTTTAGAAAATTCATATGTATATATTCGTCTTTGAGGCCGGTGGCAGTAGTGTTCCTGTTGCAATGCCCGACATTAAACTGAACGATGTTCCTCTAAAGAGAGTAAAGCAACTTAAATACCTCGGGCACAATCTTGCCGCCGACCTCAGAGATGATAACGACATCGAACGGGAGCGCAGGGCGCTGTCTGTACGTGCCAACATGATAGCTCGGAGGTTTGCACACTGTTCATGTGAGGTTAGAATCAGTTTATTCCGTGCATATTGTACCTCTTTTTATGTCAGTAGCCTGTGGGCTCATTTTACGTCAAAGGCATATAGCGTCCTTCGAGTCCAGTATAACAATGCGTTTAGGGTGCTGATGGGGTTGACGCGTTTTTGTAGTGCTTCAGGGATGTTTGCAGAAGCCCGCGTTGATTGCTTCTATGCTGTAATGCGTAAAAGATGCGCATCCCTCGTACGCAGGGTGCGGGGCAGCACCAACAGCATCCTAAAAATGATCTCAGGCCGACTGGACTGCGGGATTGTAAACCGGTGCTGCAGACTCTCTGCTGGAACTGCGGCGTAGTTACATAATTTTTAAAATATATTTACTAACATAGATGTAAGGTAAATTGTTACTAACACAATGAGTTTTAATTACTTGAATAAATGAACTGTTATTATTATATACGAGTATACACGGTACATATACCAAAATAGATTCATTTGCACTTTTTCTCTTGCTGTCCTTCTGTCTGTCTGTTTGTTGGGGCTAATCTCGGCTGGACCGATTTTAACCGGACTTTCACTGGCAGATAGCTGATAAGGAGTTACTTAGGCTTCTAACTTACTTAATTTCTTGATAAATATCAAGAAGGTTGGCTGTTTAATTGGCCGTTATGTCTAATAGAAGTCGAGGATCAATGAAGAATGTTGCAATAACGGGAGAAGATTATTCCTTTTGTGAGACGTAGTTGCGCGGGTCAGCTAGTTTAACATATTAATGATTCATTTTATGTTATCAAAATAATGTGTCGACCTTTACAGTGATCTAAAGACATGTATAATGTATCTTTATCTATATGAGTACATGTAATTGAAGTATCTGTTTATAATTTAAAATTAACAGCTTTTCACTAAATTCATATGAAAGTATACCTATACGGTACTTTATAATTATTTTTTTTTAATTTTTGTGCATTCTGTTTGTTCCAGCGAATCTTTGGAACGTCTGGACCGATTTTGACAGCACTTTTACTTGCAGATAGCTGGTGTTATAAGAAGTAACTAGGGCTACGTTTATTTTTAAGTAGCTGAGCCCAAAAATTGGTTAAATATTATGTGGCCAGACAAATCAAATAGTCATGTAAGTTAGATAACTTGCATTCTACAAATAAATAAAATTGAAAAAAATGGAATACAATAATAATTGTTGATTGCAATTTCTAAAGTGGCTATTTTCAGTTTAAATTTGGTTTTTAAAGTTCCTTGTGCTAGTTCCCTGCATCATCGTTCTAAATTTTTTTCAAATACTCTCACTGGTTTTCGTTTAGGATGGTGCCTAATAATTAATTTTCGCCATACTTAGATCTATTGCTAACCAGTCGTGGCTAATCGTTTAACAGCAAGTTGTAACGCTCGCCGTGAATACATTTCTGGATATTTTAACCTTATTCACGTTCATGTAAAAGTTAGAATTTGGACTAGTTTCTTAGTCATTTGTTTTAAAGTCGATTAATAAGGAAATGAACTCTGATCTTGGTCTTTATCATTTTGCTGATTAAGTCGTTGAAAATACTGGTCATTCTTAGAAAAGGCAAAAAAAAAAACAGATAATGCAAAGCATGAGCTTGATTATAATCGTACTTATTATCAAGTAGCCGTGTGGTGTCCGGGCTCACTAGAATAACACCAAATCATTACACTTCGGTAGTCCTACAAGGCTACAATTAAAAAAGAAATGCTGAATATCGTAAGCTTACGTATACCCAAGAATAGACAGTAGCATTCTCTGGAATGCTTTATTTACGTTTGTCTAGCGTGGCGATTAGGGCATTAAGCCCACGATAGACATACTAAATAAAAGCCCCCCGGCCGCCTCATGAGGCTTGGCTACGGTAGTGGTCACAGCTTTGGCGCTTTGTATATACAACACATTGACCTTGGCTACGTATAATGGGTGTACTCGACGAACAGCTGAATCGGAGGTAGAGTTCAGGTCCTATCCAAAAGAGAGGGAAGACACAGTAACGCTGGAATCAGGCTATCTACTCTACTTCCAAGAAGGCAGTCAGCCTTTCCCAGGGTGCTTTCAGATCTCTCGTGAACAAGGTTCTCACTAGCAAGGATTTGAGAGTATCTAATGTGTCGCCAAGGGTAGTATACCTCATTCTCAATCTGACCGAGAATTATTCTCTTAGGGTCGTACAGATATACCGACCACCTCATATTTGTATGATGATGTGGAAATTATGTACGAAGACATAGATAAAGCCTCAAGAGCCCACTTGAATGTAGTCATGGGGGCCTTTTTCACAAAAATAGGAATATGCAAAGACACCGAATCGGTTATGGGGCCACATGGTATCTGGAGCAGAAATCACAAATGATGATGCGGCAGATGCGGGTTAACTTCTTGGAATAACAAGGAATATGATGAACCCTTTCTTTTAGAAGAAGCCTAAGAGGAGGTGGAACTGGCAGTGCCCTGATAGCGCTTACAAAAAGGAAATCGATTTTATCATGAGGTATAAGAGGCGGGTATTCACAGATGTCTCTGTGTGTCCAATTCTTTACGTGCTAACTATTTACCTTTATCCAGGAATTTTAGCAGGATTGAAATGTCTTAAAAAATTCCAACAACTATTTATTATGTAGGACTAGAAATAGCAATAACTTATTATGTAGGATGATTTCTTGCACTGACGAATATTGTGTCATTGTTTCTTGGTAGGTATATGAATTTGTAGGTATGTCAATCAAAAACTTGTTTCTGAAGCAAAGTAAACAATATTTACGGCCTACAAAAACAGACAATCTAACTCCTTAGAAATATATGATCACAACGGTTTTTTCACACCGACTCTTCACTTCGTGGCATTATACTTTGTTGATTAAACATAAGTATATGATAAGACTGTCAATAATATTGTGGTCGAGAGAATTATTTCTGAAGCAAAGTAAACAATACTTACGGCCAACAGCAACAGACAATGGAACGACTAAGAAATATATGATCACAACTGTTTTGTCACACCGACTCTTCATTTTGTGGCATTATAATTATTTTGTTAATTAAACCTATTAATATAACAAAACTGTTAACAATATTGCGGCCGAGAGGTCGGTCGGTGCGAGAGTGATAGTCGATTGAACCGACCCTGACTGCCAGCCACACTATATTAAGATTATTATTACTATCAACAATAAATATTAAAAAAAAACAAACTAAAACCCAACTACGTAAAAACTTTTGATAAAATTTATACAATAACAAACAAACTTTTGATATTTATGCATTAACAAACTTTTGAGCAAATGTATACATTTTGATCTTCTGCTTTGCCGGCCTTTTTCTCATTTTATTTGGGGTCGGGCCTATGTATCATGGGTCTCCAGGCAGCTCGGTCCTGGGTCATCTCATTGTTGACTTGGGCTTCTTTGTGGTTCTTATTTACTACGTTCTTTCTTCTTTCGAAAAAGTCCGTATACCAAAAATAAAACCTCTAGCATAAAAATTAGTGAAAGTCTCATACAAACTTCCACCTCCTAATTTTGAGAGTTGATCGCTAAAAGTAGTAGGTATATCAATTTTTTGTTGTTTGTATACTAAACTTGGTTTACTTACCAAATTTCAGCTTCTTAGCTCTTCAGGAACCCTAACAGTTTTAATGATCATCAGTGTGTCAGTGACGAAATTGGTGTTTTTTAGTTATCAATAAAATCTAAAGTATTAGGGCTATGCAATCGAAACTTATTATGTTTTATTAGTCCATTATTAACACCATATCCTGAGAATTTGAACGATCTGGTCTTAGGAAACCAAAGTTATGAGGTTTCATAAAAAACGACGAAACACTTCGAGAAAAGGTAGGTAGTGCCCTTGCGCTTCGCTGGCTCGTCCTGCAGGGGGCACGGCCGTGCCCCCAGATAGCCTATGACACTCACAAGTAATGTGGTTTTCTATTCTTAAAATATGTTTTTTAATTTTACCTTTATGTATAGATTGCGAAAAAAGTTACGATGTCGTGATACATACTTCAAATAGAGATTATTATTCAAAAAATGATTGTATCGTAATTATGAGAAAATAATATACATAATTGTAATCTATACAAATAAATAAAATTGGAGTGTCTGTTTGTATGCCTGTTTTAAAATAATGTGCTGAAAACTAAAAAAAAAATCGGTAGGTCCCAGGTTTCAGTCATCACACCCATCTCCTTCGTCAATTTAAGTCATTGATCAGACAAAAAATAAAATCGTTGGGCGTAGCGTAAACTGAGTGGATTGGATGGAAACACAGACACAAAGTTTTTTTTTTATTTTCAAGTTTTTAGTTTTAAATTTCAATACATTGTACTTCTCATTCTAATAAATTCATCAAACCCTTTCATTTGATATCCACATAGTAGTGTTAGTCGTGACAAATGTGTAAACCACCATTTTGTAGCGGGGGCCTTCTTTGATTTACAATGAAACAGAATTCGTTTAATTGTATTGTCACCAAAACCAAAAGTGTGTAACTAGTTTCAGATCAATCTGTCAACAGGAAGGGGGTCAAATTTCAATTACTAGATTTGACTCAAACAAACAAATAAACAGGTCAAGCTAAATAAAACCGTTTAATAATAATATATCTTTGTAGTTTTTATTATTTGACTGCCTCAGTGGCGCAGTGGTAGCGTATACGACTGCTGTGCTTGAGGTCTCGGGTTCGATTCCCGGTTTTCCTGGAGTATGAATGTTTTCTCTGTTTAATATGTACATATTTATAAAAAAAAAGTATGTAATATATGTATTTATATCAGTTGTCTAGTACTCATTATACAAGCTCCGTTTTGGGTTCTGGTTCTCTCTTAGTTTGAGACTAGATGGCGTTGTGTGTTAGATGACCGAAAATATTTAGTATTTAATATTATTTATTATTTAAGGATCTGATACGTATGAGTGATGGTGAGGTCTGATGAAGAGCTCGTTTGTTATAAAAGGGTGGTAATTACCCGACTACTGTAAAGCCAAAGGTGGGTTATGATTTTGACAGGCTATAAATGTATGTATGTATGTGTGTTCATTTGTTCCCTCACAGCTCCTTAACGGCTCATTCGAACTAGCCAAATGAGGTGTCGTTAGAAGCGTCTTGATCGTCCTCTGGTTATTGGTTATATGACATGTCACTGAGTGTAATGTGGCGCCCTCTAGCCGGCATAAAGTACTGTATTAAAAAAAATATATATAAATATGTCGTGTTTGGTATTGTTGGAAAGTGCGTTACTTGTACCTTTCAAAAATACATATATTATTAGCATTTGCTCGTGAATCTGCCCGTATTTATTCCATAAGTGTGGTATTTCTATATACCATAGAAATACCATGATTGTTCCCTCACTCTTTCTAAACTACTAGTCAGAATTAGACAAATGAAGTACTTTTAAAATTGTCTTGATCGTCCGCTGGTTATAGGCTACATGATGTGTTACTAAACCTAATGTGGCGCCCTCTAGCCGACGTAAACAACGCGATTGGTACCACACGAAAGGGCGTTACTTGTACATTTCAAAAACATATATATTATTGGCATTTTCTCGTGACTTTGTCCTTATTTATTCGATAATTGTGATATTTCTATGGTACCTATTTAAAATATACTTTGCAAAGAAATAAACATTATAGAGGCACCAAACCATTTTAAATGAAAATAGTAAAAACTAAAACCCAACTACCTGATTTTTCAGCGTCGTTTTTGTCGTAGTTGGACCCTTGGGTTTTTATAGTTAGTTGTTGAGCATATCAATTTATACTATAAATTTTAAAATAACCGACTTGGTTTTAGTTATTTAAATTGATTAAAAAAGCAACTTCAAGCTTTCGCTATTCCTAAATAATATAAAACCAGAAATAATTAGAACGATATGTAGGCCAACAACTATTTACATATAGGTATATATAGGTACCTATAGAACATACAAATTATAAAAAGAGATAAGAATACAAAAGTACTAAAAAATACTTAGATATTAATGGCCTTGTTTCTCAAACGTCCACAAGGGTTATGGTGTCTCTATGGAGATCAGTACCTCCCACACGGTAAAACAAAACATCTATGTATTAAAAAGTGAAAAATAAATTTAATGAATCGCAGTCAATTCAGATATGTAAACACTCGTAATAATATTTAAAATTAAAATTCTAGTTTAGATAATATCCAATCAATATATGCGTCTACGCGGGTGTATACCCCTGGCCATCCCGGAGTGCCACACGGTGATGGTTTGAATGACAGCACGCCGACTACCACATGTCTGGAAGGTGAGGACTCATAACCCATGAGCGCCCCTCCGGAGTCTATTCTACACGAGTCTTTACCGCCGCCTGCGCATATCTGAGATTTAATTATCCGACGACTAACTTTGTTGTAAACCTTGGCGCATTCATTGTTCTTAATTACGGGTATAAATCCTCTTTGCTTCACCTCAGACTCGCTATCTGTAAAACACAATACAACATAATATAAATATCGTCACTTAAGGTCATAAAAAAAATAGAGAAATTCAAATTGCAAGAAATAGAGATTGAAAGAAGGAAACATAAACTCAAATAAAACTGAACTAAAAATATCCGTGATTCGTACCACCTAATCTTTGCTGACTCACTATTCATGGCGGTGGAAAATCGGCTTTAGGCTAATAATATAAATATTTCAATCCATATGTTTTTACATTACATTTACGTCAGCTTTATTGTCGTTCACTGCTAAATGAAGACCTTCCCAAAGAGTGCACATCGTCCCGGTCTACATTTTGTCACCACATATTTAGTACTAGCTGACCCACGCAACCTCGTTTGCGCCTTATATTGCCCGTAGCGTGAAAATTTCCCCCGTTTTTGAAACATTCTTCATTGTTGCTCTGCTCCGATTAGTAGTAGCGTGATGATATATGCCTTCCTCGATAAATGGACTATCCAACACCAAAATAATTTTTCAAATTGGACCAGCGGTTCCTGAGATCAGTGCATTAAAACAAACAAAAAACAAACTCTTCAGCTTTATTATATTAGTATAGATTTTAATAGAGTGTAAAGTGGAGCTGAATTTGTCTGTCTGCGAACACTGAAGATGCAATGTTGTAATCGCGTGATACTTGAATGGTTCACTTACGTGTTTCAGACCTGCCCCATCCACCGATGCTCATGGTTTTACCATCAAACGTGCTTTGTTGAAATGTTTTATCAAGCGGAAGGCATATTGGTTTTATAAAATCTGCAACAGAATTATTTTAATCATTAATCAAGTTTTGCAACAAAAATCTAGTTAGATGAGAAAATTCTTTGAGGTAAATTGTAACTTGTAATTTTTTTCCGTGGCGTACCAGGACGTCCATATGTTGGCCACGTACGAATAACAAAGTTTTAATAAAAGTGAAGAAAATACATAAATTTTAAGAATTTATTCAATCATTGGGTACCGTAAAACCTTGACCTTGCCCTTAAACCCGTCTATAGTAGCAAGTATAGGAAGACAAAAGTTTTGTAAATAGAGGTCTATATCCAGCAGCGGACTATTAGAGACTGTAATGAAGATATTCTTACAGTTGTAGGTTACATTTTGCGAAAGCCTCAGCAATGCGATATCATTATGTTGGTTTATATCATTTGAGTTATATTCTTCATGCACTATGATTTGCTCCACCGGAATATCCTGAACGGGCTCAGCGCAGTCATCCCGAATACAATCAACTTTGCTAGAGGTGTTCCATTCGCCAAGACGAACCTGAGATCTGTAACAAATAAAGAAAATAGTTAGTATTGTGATGATGTATTGCTCGTCGTATCTCGCTCGTCGCTCGTAAATAGTCTACAAAAAAAGATTAGTGGTGTTCTAACAAAAAAGCAAGTTAATATACCTCACGTGACTTTTTATTCGTAAAATCTAAATTCTGAACCAGTAATTTATTAAGACGGTAATATATAACTTACAATATCCAATTTTGTGGTAAATCTAAATGCTTAACGCAATGCGCAGCAGTCAGAACGTATCTAGATGATATCAGCACACCTCCACAGTAAAAGCCCCAGCCAACAGCTGAAATATTTTCAATAACTTACACTTTATAAAAAGCTTTAAAGATTTTTAACAACAAGAGTCATAGATATATAAAAATATTAAGTTTATTTGTGTACCCACGCTTAAAATTAAAACTATTAACATTATTTTTTGTTCTAATCAAATCACATCAAATCATTTATTCTATGCGAAAGTATTCTGACAAACTACAGCCAACCTGTTTTGAGGAAGGAAGAAGAATTTTGAGACTTCGTTTTGCTTGCATCGGCATCGGAAAAACGAATATTTTTTTTAACAAATACCGGCATCAGTAACTGACATCTGTTACCCGCATTGTTAGTAAATAATAATAAATTGAGACAACATCACAAACATTGTCCTGGTCCCAAACTAAGGTTTTCCCTTGTACTATGAAACCAGGAACCACAAAGGTACCACAAACATCCGGGCCCAACACTAATATCCATTTCATCAACAAACAAACAAAAAACAAGTGCGGGAATTGAACCCGCAACCGGCGCGACGGCGCTCTAAACCACTGCTCTAAACAGGTCGTCGGGTAATGAAAAAATACCAATCCCTAAAAGGCGACTACTAATCTGTTTCTTGATGTCTCTTCTCAGGGGTGCTCGGCATCCACTGTTTATTTCTCATGTCAGTGCAAGCGGTGCTTGCCTGTAAGTAATTTGCACTAGAGTTTCATGCCGAACTAGACGATTCCTGTTACTATTTTAAAGTGTAAACAATTAATTATTAGTGATTCAAGAAAAAAAAAGTGCGTGTGTCAACTCCGACTCGACTGAATACACGCCACCCAAAAGGCAAAAGCTGCGTCGCTTTTATAGGTTGACCATTCTTACTGCATTAAACGAAACGCGTAAGCGACATGAAATTCTCGGTTAGAAACGTCCTACCGCTGTTTGATTTAAAACAGTTTATTAGACGACATACCTAGCTGAAGACAAAGCGCTACAGTGTAACGCCAGTATAAAACTCTTTGTTGATGGAAATATAAACATATTTTATGAAAGAGAAGTCCATTCGTCTAATTATTATTTTTTGCTCACCTTTTTGCTTGAAACCCTGCTTAATAGCAGAAAATACTTACGTTTGTCATATCTCAGCAACGCCAACCATGGATAATCGTCAAAATCTGCTAGTATTCCACCAGGTAATCTGTCGCTGTTATAGTAGCCACAGGAATTCACGCTTGGTAACAGAACCTTGGGATCTCTTACAGGTATCGAGTCACCTACCGTTTGTTTAGTTTTAACTTCATCATTTGAACCTAAAAACTCTGGTAAATGATATACATGATTAGTGTTGAGTAATGGCTTATGTGTTTGAGTAATATTGTATTGGTGTATCGTGTGGCGACTTCCACATACAGCGCATCAAGAAAAACATATTACAGCGCCATCTACCGAAGATACACTGAACTACGGAGTAACATACAATACGAAGAAATTACCAATCCTGCATCGCGCAATAGAACTTCTGTTGCGCGATGCAGGATTGGTAATTTCTATAGCTGTCCCCCTCAATTCTATAGCAGAAACCAATACCTGCAATCAAGAAATTCTATTGCGCGATGCGCTGTATGTGGAAGTCGCCACATATCGTATTGATTAGGGCATTACTCCCCAATGATAGGCACACTAAATAAACGGCTCCTAGTTCCCGACTGGAAGGAACCACATTTCCAAGCTGACTACCACCGACAGTCGCGTCGTCTCCTCTAAGCCAAAGATCCTCTTGGAGTTCTTGTCAGTATATGCCTTATTAGAACTGAATAAATAAGGAGTCGTTAGAAGCGTCTTGATCGTACGCTGGTTATAGGCTATATATGTCACTGAATCTAATTTGGCGCCCTAATAATAATAGCCGACATAATGTACTGTATTTTAGATAAATGTGTCGTGTTTGGTATCATTGGAAAGGGCGTTATTTGTACTATTCAAAAATATGTATATTATTAGCATTCCCTCGTGACTTTATCCGTATTTATTCGATAATTGTGATATTTCATTGGTGCCTATTTAAAACATACTTTGCAAACAAATTAATATTTTAGAGGCTCAGAAACATTTTAAATAAAAAAAGTAAAAACTAAAGCCCAATTACGACATAAAAAGACGCTGAAAAAGTATGTTACAAATTTCAAAAGCCGTAGTCACACGTTACGTAGATGTACCATAACACATTAACAACGCGTCTTTTTTTAGCTTCTATTATCTAGAATTATCAGAATTTTGTGGGAGGAAACGGTACATTCAGGATTGAGGATTGTTTTTGTATGTGTTTATGTGCCAAACAAACCACATTTTAAAAAAATGGCTTGAACTCGATAAATTAGCTAAGGTTATCAGTTAACTTCGATAAAGTTTCCCCACGGTTGTAACTATCGCTACTGCTTTGGGGGTTCCCTTGAATTAAGACCACAATTAGAATCAGACTGCAAAATAATTTTAATTCGTGCGCAAATAATAAAAAAGCAATTAACACGAATTCTTTACTTATGCCGTGTTAATCATCTTTATCAGGAATTTTAAAATAGAAATGTCTCGAAAATTCTTTGAACATGTAACTTATTATGTAATATAGCTTCTTGATAGATAAGTTAATATGTAGTTACGTTAACGAAAAACTTGTTTCTAAAGGAAAGTAAATAATACTTACGGCCAAGTGCAACTAACAATGTAACGACTAAGAAATATATAATAACAAGTGTTTTTTCACACCGACACTTCATTTTTTAGCATAATATATATTATGTATTAAACAACAATATTCTGGTTGAGAGGAGGGTCGGTACGAGAGTGATAGTTAACTGAACCGATCCTGACTGCCCGCCACACTACATTAAGGTTATCTATCAACAATAGACATTTTTTTTTAATAAACTGTAACCGAACTACGTTAAAACTTTTGATAAAATTTATACAGCCTATGTCACTCAGACTAGTATCGAAACTTTGACAAGACAGCTTGCATGCTGTCTTGTAAAGTGCAGCCAATTATTATTTAATAATAATAATAAACTTTATTTAAATCAAATAGCATTTATTATTATTATTAAATATGAAATAAAATACAAATCAAAAACGGAATAAATTATTTAGATATATTAAGCACAAAGATCTTGCTTTTATCAATCTATTAAAATTTTGTTTGTATTTACTACGAATAGTTTAAAAATTGAAATATGGTAATGGTGTGGTTATTAATTTAATTCGTATATGAAAACTGGCCAAGTCAGACTTTAGGCTTCAATATAATATTATCTTAAATTAGTAGATAGTATAGTAGTAGATATGATACATTTTAAGTTGTTATAAAATATTATATCTATACTAACATTATAAACGCGAAGTTTGTAAGTATGGATGGATGGATGTTTGTTACTCTTTCACGCAAAAACTACCGAACGGATTTGGATAAAACTTTATAGTAATACTAGCTGACCCACGCAACTTCGTTTGCGCCTTATATTGCCCGTAGTGTGAAAATTTCCCCCGTTTTTGAAACATTCTTCATTGGTGCTCCGCTCCTGTAGGTTTTAGCGTGATGATATATAACCTATAGGCTTCCTCGATAAATGGGCTATCTAACAGTGAAAGAATTTTTCAAATCGGACCAGAAGTTCCTGAGATTAGCACATTCAAACAAACTAACAAACTCTTCAGCTTTATAATACTCGTATTAGTATAGATTGTAATATAAATCTATAATAGAGATACTCACGGCCATTTACAATAAACAATGTTAATAATAAGATAGAGTGGATGACCACATATTTATCGCACAGTCTTTTCATTATATGACACTGTTCTACGAAATGAACTTAACAATACCAAAGATTTTACAATATTGTTGGAAAAAACATGCTGAGATGGTTTATATGACACCATTAGTTGATTTAACCGGTCTTGACTACGCGTTACACAACTTTAAGATTTTTTTGACGCACATAGGTAATCATGTTGTGGAGATATAGGTAAATCAATATTTTTCCTTATTCTCTTTCTATATTATGTTTTGTTTTCCTTATTTTATGAGTGAATTATATAGGTACCTGTTTAAAATCATAGTAATACTACAAAATTGCGAATAAAATAACTTTCAACCAGAACTCTTTGCAATTAGTTTAGTTTTCGTACCTTTATCTAAATACGTATCTTTCTTTATCTAAATAATCTCTCTTAACGGTATGTAGTATAATTTATTATTACGTTAGAGGCGCAGGACGATTCTTGCTCAGTACAAATATATTATACTAGCTGTTGCCCGCGGCTTTGCTCGCGTGGAAGTTGATTATATGTATTTATTTAAAACTGTGTAAAAGTATGTATCAGTAATTTATTAATGTTTTTGATCGTATTTATTTATTTTTGATCAATAGCCCATTTAAAAGAACTTTCAAACAAACATTCGACCCATATTTCATCCGCTTTAGGAACAGAATTCGCATAAATGCTGATAATGCATAAAGTTTCATGATCATACGTATCTACTCATTTTTAATCAGGAGCCCAAAAACAAAGTTTCATGGTTATAACTTAAAAAATGATAAACTTCCATACAAACTTTCAACCCCTATTTCACCCCTTAGGGGTAGAATATCCAGAAACGCTTACATACGTATCTATTCATTTTAATCAGGAGCCCAAACACAAAGTTTCATGTTTGTAACTTCAAAAATGGCGAACTTACGTACAAACTTTCAACCCCTTTTTCCACCCCTTAGGGGTAGAATATCCAGAAACGCTTAAATACGTATCCACTCACTTTTAAACAGTAGCCCAAAAATAAAGTTTCATGTTTGCTACTTCAAAAATAACGAACTTCCGTACAAACTTTCAACCCCTAGTTCACCCCCTTAGTGGTAGAATATCCAGAAACGCTTAAATAATTGTCTTCTCATTTAAAATCAGTAGCCCAAGAAAAAGTTTCATGCTTCTAACTTAAAAAATAACGAACTTCCATAGAAAATTTCAACCCCTATTTCACCCCTTTAGGGGTAGAATATCCAGAAACGCATAATTACATATCTACTCTTTTTTAATCAGCAGCCCAAAAATAAAGTTTCAGGTTTGTAACTTCAAAAATGACGGACTTCCATACAAACTTTCAACCCCTATTTCACCCCCTTAGGGGTAGAAATTCCAAAATTCCTTTCTTAGTGGGTGTCTACTCAATAAAACGATCCTATTCACCAAATTTCATAGCCCTAACTATCATAGTTTACGCTCGGTGATGATGAATCAGTCAGTCAGTCAGTCAGTCAGTCAGTCAGTCAGTCAGGACTTACTATTTTATAAGTATAGATTGCCCGAATAATGCAAATAGACATATTACTCATATGTGCAACATATAAGACTCACCCAGGTATTCCTATGTTTGAAATTATGTATTTTTAGTAATGCAACCATGTTGGTATCTGTCTAAACCTCGGACTGAGCCTTAAACATAGAGTTCATTCAAACTAGACAACGGTGCGAAGGTAATATCCTGCGGAGCGACCGTCACTCAGCACTAGGTTGGGTGTTGGGGATGGTTCGGTAGGAGTTGCCACGGACACGAGGTCTCGTGGCAGGCCATACCTGTCTGGCGGTCGTCGATGGCGGTTTGTCTTGGAGACGAGCGAGAACCAGGCCGGGGCACCATAAGTTGGGTGCGAATGTACGCCTTGTACGCGCCAAGCTTCTCGCGAAGCGGCAATCGGGACGATAGTACGGACCGCAGAAGGGAACGCGCGGCTAGAACCTGTGCAACACCGTTGTTGGCGTAGGGCTTTATGGAGAGGGTGCGGTCGATGGTCACGCCAAAGTAATTCATCGTCGCAGACCACTCGATATTCTGCCCCATGCGCTTCAGTTGCGGCAACGTTGTAAAGACTTCGTCTTTTTTATCTTCATCGTCCACAATAGTTGAGTCATAAGTGTCATAAGTCATAACTCACAAGTATATAAAATGGATGCTTTTAGGTTAATGTACATAATATGTAAAATATAAATTATAGTTTTGCCTAATTTACCTTTTGCACCTAATGGCGCAGTAACTACATAAACGTTTCAAAAAGATTTTTGTTCCCAAACACAATAAATATACAAGTTAACCCTGGGTCAAATCAAAAGTGCTATGCGGTATAATGATCGAAGTATAAAACGTAGTGACTCCTAGTGAATCTCTGTCATAATTAAGTAGTCTAATCGATTAGTCACCAACACCTGTTTTGTATTTAAAGTAAAAGAAAAATAAAGAATCTCTTTAATCTCAGTCGAACATAATGTTAATTTATTATTACAATTAAGGTCGCATATTAGACAGTATCCAGTTAACATAATTGCCAACGCGGGTGTAGACTCCGGGCCACCCCGGAGTTCCACAGGGTGAAGGGCCGTAGGACACAACGCCGACAACCATCCAGTTGTTGGCAGCAGGCGCTTGGCCCATGAGTGCGCCGCCGGAGTCTCCTCGACATGAGTCTTGCCCGGCGTTTCCGCCCGCACACATTTGACTATTGTCTAATCCCCGATTTACTCTCTGGTACACTCTAGCACATTCGTTGTTCTGCACTACTGGTACTCTTACTTTTAATTTTACGTCAGATTCGCTACCTGTAATAAAAATTGAGATAAATAGAAATAACATCGTCTTAGTTTCTTAGCAAAACCTCAGCTACAGGTAAGATATTTTTGGGCAATTTCAGTTTTAGCGTAAAAAAATTGATGCAATTATGTAGTGCAATTAAATTATAGATCTAGGATTACATATTCATTTACATATAATATGTACTGGTGGGCAGATCACCTACGTCTAATAATGTTTACGTTTTCAAGCAGGAAATCTTTGTTTTCCAACATAACCAATTTTTTTTTATATTTGTTACCTTTAAACTTATGTTTATATCCACTTTCTGTGTAATTGAAGTAAGCTATCTTTAACAAAAAAAAAACTGTTTTAGTGGGACACGGTTCATACTAATTATTTTTCACGCATGAATGAAGCCGCAACGACATTACTCAGAAGAAAATTAAATAAGTTGGAAATATACAAACGATATCTTTTGTGAAATGTAATAAAACTATATTCTTACGTGTTTCAGTCTTGCCCCATCCAGCTACCTCCATGTCGTAACCTATATATGTGTCTCGTTGAAGTTCTGTGGTGAGTGGCAGACATATAGGCTTGACGAAATCTACAAATAAAGGATAATACACCTTAATATGTAGATAATAACGTGGATTGTAAAATATGAAAACAATTTCCACGGCAATTTTCTACTAATAGGAGGTTATTACGAGGAACGAAGTTACATTTCACACTTCTAACAAACACTATTCAAAACATATACAAAAATTTATTGAGGGAAAATAACGCATTTTAATTATAAGCAACGTAAAATGACAGCATGCAATAAATAAAAAAAATGAAATGAAAAAATTCTAATATATTATATTCTGTGAACTATTTACTTTTACGGATTCGGCTTAAAAAGATTTCACCCAATTTGGCAGTCAACATTGAATGACTACATAGACCTTTATAATATATTTTCTTTCTTGGAAAGAATAAACGCAATGAATATAATATAATATATTCATTGTGTTTATTCTTTCCAAATAAGAGAACATCTTACCATTGAATTGTACATTGCGCGAGAGCCTCAGCAACGCAATATCATTATGTTGGTTGATATCTTCAGGGATATATTCTGAATGGGCAATTATCTGTTCCACCGGGATATCCTGCACGGGCGGGGCGCAATCGTCCTTGATACAGTCCACTGTATCCGAGGTGTTCCATTCACCAAGTCGAACTTGTGACCTGGAATAATCGACAATATATCTATATATATAAAATGAATCGCCTAAATTTATAAGATCAAGGTAGTAGAGCCACGCTGATTTCAGCACGAACGGGCCGGCTCCACCGGGGCGGTACTACCCTCGCACAGAAAATCAACGTAAAATTACAGCGATCATGCTGTCGGGTTTCGTTAGTGAGTGCGGGACCGGAGGCCCAATGATGCAGAAGCAGCACTAGCCCGCCATGGTGTGGGTCACTATGCTGTATTGTCTGCATTCGCAGTATGGTGACCACCATTCTTGGATTCTGCTTATGCTTTCCGTCAGGCAGAGTAGTCATATTGGAAGGGCCAAATATAAAAAAAATATCTATATACGCGCATAACTTTCGATCGGCTGCACCAAATTTTTTTTTTATGTGTTCGTTATTGTTAGGACAAGGTTTGTATACAAGAAAAATTAAAAGATAACGGGAAAAGTCATTTTTTTGTCAAATATGATATGATGATATGGCAGTACGAAGTTCACCAGATCAGCTAGTTTGATAAAAATATTTGTAATAGACTGTTAAACATATTTAAGGTTTAATGATCTATTTATTCTTTCGGTTGCTGATAAAACCTTTCTACAACTGCCATTACGAAGAATTTGAAAATTCAAGAAATAAATTCATATGTTTTAATAACATTAAAATGCGCGTAATGATTGTCTTAATAGTGTTATGTAATTATATGAGTATCACTTGAAAGAATGGGAGATGATCTTTACTCCTCGGGTAAGGAAAGTTTATGGTGACGACCAGTTGTTTGCCCCATAGTGGATAGCAAGCGAAGCAGCCCAAGATCGAATAGAATTGCGTTCTCTAGTGTTGGAGACAAAACACACTTTATGTCGTTGAGCCAACGAAATAAGTACTTACAGTCTAAAGGTTCGCGGTAAGTCAGAGCCCTTAACGCAATGTGCAGCAGTGAGGACATATCTAGATGATATCAGCACGCCTCCGCAGTAGAAACCCCATCCGTCAGCTGGAAATTTCAAACACAAATCAAAGTGTTAAGCTCAGCACTTCATCTTACCTTTACTATAGCCTGGCTAACGACATTTTCATGTAGACTCAGTGAAATTTAACTACCAACTATTTCGCACAGACCGGCTGGAAGAGACCTGCGCGAGCACGAGCGAGAAAGAGCACGCAATCGGAGCCGGTCGGTCTGGTTATTATTTCACACGAAGGCCGTTCAAGCATTCTGAATGACAAAAGAAGAAAAATCTGTTCTCCTCTCCGAGCCGGTCTCTGTGAACGGACCCTTAGTATAAAATATTCCGTCATACAACTCATCAGTTTTTTTACTATATGGTCTTCCAAACCACTGTTAATTTCTGAATGGATATATAGAACGACTGGTGACTATCATCCATTGCGAGCACATTTCACTCTGATGACAGTGTCGTCACGTGAAATTGACTGAAACTTTCTAGTTAAGGCCGCGGCTTCAAGTCATACTAAGCGAAAACCCATTTTTTAAGAATTTATTTCAAAACAAATATTAAATGTTGAATTTAACTTCTCGATGAGCTTTTTGTATTATCTACTACTACTACTACTAATTATAATATTAGCTCATTTAGTAAGTACCTATGATTAACCGGATCTGGGAATTTAAACAATCACTTCAATTTGTTATAAATTGAATAAAACATGTTGACTAATAGTATCTAAGAATATAGTTCAGCGTAGGTAAACATGGATCATACACATACAGATTGACACATGTCTCATAATATACTTCGAATACAGCAGGCGTAAAGCATTGCGGTTACTATAACTAAATCATTATTGTTTCTTATAATACAAGTAATAATAAGAACCTGTTAATGCCAACAAAATATGTTTCTACAGCGTATTAGTAGTTTTTTTTTTATTGTGTACCTGGGGCAAACGAGCAGACGTATCGCCTGATGATACTTTATCGAATTTGCAATTCATAATATAAAAACTATTGTAGCTCATAATGCCTTTTTTTATTTATTACTATATTATGCAAAAGAATATGGCCAACAATTTCTTCTATTCCATTGTACTTAACTCTTTTAAGTGAATACGAATACTAACGTTTATCATATCGAAGTAATGCCATCCAGGGATGTTCGTCCAGGTCTGTTTCTACCCCACCCACTATTCTCTCATTGTTTTGGATGCCACAGATTTTCTCATCAGGGAGAAGACCGGTGGGCTCTCTTGGAGATCTGGATTCAACTGAGGGCCCATTAGTTCTTGCTTCATCAGTTTGATATAAGAACTGCGGTGGACAGCATATCTGTGGTAAAACAAATATGTAGTTAATTAGTGCATGGCTCTTTTTACCCGACTACGGCAAAGCCAAAGGAGGGTTATGATTATGACAGGCTATGTATGTATGTATGTATGTGTGTAATGTATGTTCATTTGTTCCCTCATATATCCATAACTACTATTTAGAACTGCACAAATGAGGTATTGTTAGAAGCGTCTTGATCGCCCTCTGGTTATAGTCTATATGACGTGTCACTGAATGTAATGTGGCACCCTCTAGCCGACATAAAGAACTGTATTAAAAAATATTTTTTAGATAAATATGTCGTGTTTGGTATCATTGGAAAGGGCGTTGTACATTTCAAAAATACATTTATTATTAGCATTTGCTCGTGTCTTTGTCTTTATTAACCTATATTTTTATAACATCACAATAAGCATTTCTGCAGTTATCGGTTCTCAAGGAATATTAAAGGCAAATAAAGGTATAGATTCGTATATCATCGTTCATTGCGCTTATAATCAGATAAACCTTATCTTACCTTTGGGGAAGTCCAAAAAAACATTATAGACTTTTCAAAGTATCTACCTAACTATGAATGATATCATGTTTGTTATCAAATTCAAAGGCCAGCCAAACAACCGGTACGTTAAAACTAAAAGTTCAATTGTTTCATAAAAGGAAATAGTCCTGACGAGCACAAATATCCGAGTCCAAATATAACTAAATAATAATCGAATAAATTTTTATTAATTATTATGAAATAAATTAAGTTTAAAAAAATATATTTATCAAATTATTATTCTGTATTTTTAATTTTATAAATTAATAATCCACAATGTATATTTTTTGTTATGAGTAGATGGAGGAGATTTTAGAAGAAGTTCTTCATTCCTTAAATACCCGTGATGGTGCTATTTGTATCTAACAGTAGCTACTACTGTTAATGTATTTATGGAAGGAACTAGGTATTGACGGTATTCATTTTTATGATGAAACTCGTAAAACTACGCCAAAATTAATATATGTTCTTGCCTTAGGCACGTCGACTTTCTGAAACCCGCAGTGCAGACTCCGCAGTAGCTCTGTAAGCTGTGGAGTGTTACCCCGCCGTAGTTGTGTGTATAATCCTTTACAATCACTTAACGGAATGCAGTCAGCACCGCCATTGCATTGCTCTGTAATACAAAAACTATTCAAAAAGAGGAAACATTTAGCATCACTAAGAAAAAGGTAAGCCGTGTTGAAACAAATGAATAACAAAAAGTCTTGCCAACATTTATCCCGGGTGTCGTAAAAGTTAAGTAAGGGAGCTACAGCATATGGCTGGCTAGGAGACGAATGTTCACTGTTATGGTGACCGTGAAGCCAAAAAATATTAACGCTCATTTCTTTTATTATTTTTTTTATCCTAGCACTCTGCGTTATTAGGTACATTACTTCCGGGTCATTGTAAGCAACACAATAATCGTCTATAAAAAGCTAACATCTTAAAATAAACTGAAAATATTTAAATTTTTGTCATTATGTCTATTTATTATTAAGTACTGTAAGAAAATCTTCAACAATCAAATATATACAGCTACAACAATAACATAATGAGAGAACTGTTAAGGAATAAACACAACGAAAAACCATCAAGATTCTCAACACATCTTCTGGGAACCCACGGGTTGTAGACGCGATTTTATATATTACTACCACTAATACACTATTTTCCTCCGAGCTTTTTTCCAGATTAGGTTGAGTCGGTTTTAATCTAGACATACGATACGGCTGAATTTGGATTTTGAAATGAAAACTTCTTTAGCGGCGTTGTGCACTTTTTTTGGTATGGGTAAAAAATGTTAAAGTCGGGTCAGGACACGTGACCTGATCGAATATTTGTAAGACAGAGGCGTGGCGTAGGAGAGGAAGTAATATCCCCTCTCTTTCTACGGCGCGGCGAAAATGTATGCCTGCTCCTGCTGTGCGCTTGAACGAAACAGCAGAGCAATTGCAACTTGGAAATGTACCAGTGACAACTGTTTTGTAAGCTATTTGTTTAAAAAATGTCTTAAGCAATTTTATGGGGATAAACCTTGCCTTATCTTTGGGGAAGTCCAAATAAACATTATAGACTTTACAAAATATCTTTTTACTATGAATGATATCTTTTTTGTTATCTAATTCAAAGGCCAGCAAAACAACCGGTACGTTAAAACTAAAAGTTAAATTTTAATCTCATTTTTCTGTGGCAATCTATACTTATAAAACTTTTTATAAAAAAACCGACTTCAAAAACACATCCAATGTAAAGTCCCTGCCAAGAAACACTAAAAAGCGTAAAATAAACTGGCTGCTCATAAATTGCTGTAAATTCAAATTCAATTCTTGTCTATACCTAATTCATTATTCATTTAATTAAATAGTACTATTATAATGTGTGCTAGGTACCTAAAATCTGATTGAAGTGGGTGCCAAGTCAAAAAAAATACGACCGAACAATTACATAAATCTCAAACAATCTCAAATATCTCAAATCTCTAATCTGAAAGCATATAAAAACAAAAGCAAATTAAAATAATACGTTAATACTCATTTTTATCAATAGCCCAAAATTAAAGTTACATGTTACTAATACGAATTTTCATACAATCTTTCAACCCCTATTTCACTCTCTTAAGGGTAGAATATCCAAAAATGCTTACATACGTATCTACTTATTTTTAATCAATATCCCAAAGATAAAGTTTTACGATTCCAACTAAAAAAAAGCAGCCAAGTGCGAGTCGGACTTGCCCATGGAGGGTTCAGCAGCAGCAAGTAACATAATATAATTTTTATTTTATTTTTATATTTGAGTTGATTGAATGAAAGGGAAATTGCGGTTTATGATTTATGGCGTATTAAAACTACTAAACTACTTACTAGATTTCGTTGAAACCAATTTTCGGTGGAAGTTTTCATGGTAATGTACATCATATATTTTTTTAGTTTTATCATTCTTTCATTTTAGAAGTTACACACATTTTACCACTCTGGAAGTGTCTCTCTCGCAAATTATTTAGTTTAGAAAAAAATGATGTTACAAACCTCAATTTTATTTTTGAAGACCTATCCATTGATATGATACAATACGTATGGGTATGATGAAAAAAAAAGTGGCTGTGACATACGGATGGACAGACAGACAGACGGACAGACAGACAGACATGATGAATCTATTAGGGTTCCGTTTTTTGCCTTTGGCACGGACCCCTAATAACGACGGACTTCCATAGAAACTTTCAACCAAGTCACTTCACTTCAAGTTGTCGTGTCTAATAATCTTTTCTTTTTAAGAAGTCAGCTCCCACATTAGGAATATACTTCCTGTTGTAGCAGGGTACTTTAAAATCATATATGAAACGGACGCAAAGAACGCCCAAACACAGAACAATAATTTGTGGATCACACAAAGTGTTGTCCCATGTGGGATTTGAACCCACGACACTTGGCGCAGTAGAAAGCGGCGTGGCGACCGCCTAAACCACCAGGCCAACTGTGCAGTCAAATCTATACTAATATATAAAGCTGAAGAGTTTGTTTGTTTGTTTGAACACGCTAATCTCAGGAACCACTGGTCCGATTTGAAAAATTCTTTCAGCGTTAGATAGCCCATTTATCGAGGAAGGCTATAGGCTATATATCATCACGCTAGTACCAATAGGAGCGGAGCACCAATGAAAAATGTTTCAAAAACGGGGGAAAATTATCACGCGACGGGTAATAAGAGACGCAAACGAGGTTGCGTGGGACGGCTAGTCTAATAATATGTTTGCTTAAATATAGCTCTATGATCTTATCGCATTAATGATTCAAAAATAATGATAACAATGATAATTAATGATGCTAAATATTACATATTAATTGAATTATTCATTCTATGTTATTAAAATAATTTATCGACCTTCAGAGTGATCTGAAGACATGTGTAATGCATTTGTAATCAAGTTTAGTTCGTAATAAATGCAAGTTCAATGCGTGTTTATATACAGTAATCTTGTTCTCCGAATGACACGCGTTTAAATCAATACAACGTTCTCAGAAGATATAAATCCGATTTTATATAGCTGTCATCATCATCATATCAGCGGTAAGAAGTCCACTGCTGAACGTAGGCCTCCGATAATTGAATAATCCAATATTTCAAAAGTGTTACATGTTGATAAGCTTAAGATCTTCTACCACACACATCTATCTATCTATACTAATATATAAAGCTGAAGAGTTTGTTTGTTTGTTTGAACACGCTAATCTCAGGAACCGCTGGTCCGATTTGAAAAATTCTTTCAGTGTTAGATAGCCCATTTATTGAGGAAGGCTGTAGGCTATATATCATCTTGCTAGGGCCAATAGGAGCGGATCATCAACGAAAAATGTTTCGAAAACAGGGGAAAATATCACGCTACGGACAATAGAAGACGCAAACGAGGTTGCTTGGGTCGGCTAGTTCAAATTATTAAAACTCTAGTAAAACCACCAAAATGGTGACTGTTGTTGTTATTACTGTGCTCCTTCTTCCAGCACCTGTCCCCTTAGTCAAGTAGCTCTTTCAACAATCGCTAACCTCTCCGTTCTCTTGAATTCTCTTTTATAGTTACTTTAATTATTATAATTTATTAGTTTTCTCTATAGGTATTCCTTGAATAGTGCCCAAGCCATCACGTAAAATAGGCGGTACAAACTCGTCGAGTTGCGAAAACTTAGACCGTGAACTTCAATTCAACTATATATAATCCATATGTACGTCTTTTTTGCTGGAAAAAATGTCCTTCCCTATACTACGGAATTTGATCAATAAAGCTGTCTATTCCTCTCATTCATCGGAAGCCGGAGCAATTTTAGCAATAGACTCCTATAAACCGTGTCAATGACTTTTTAAAACCGCCTTGACTTTTTGTATATTTTATACATCAACCTAATATTAGAGCATCTTTTTATTGCGGCAACTATCATCAAGTTGTGTACTCATTAGTATACAGTTACACTATACTTGTTGTGATGTATAATTTATTTTACGAGTTATTTTCGTTTTAACTGTAAAATCCCGCAATGTGGAGATTAAGGGAGTGCTGGTTCATGACCTGATATGATTAGAGTCTTAGGACCAGTATCACCAGTTACCGATAAAGTCCCTGATATCTATACTATTATATAAAGAGGTAAAGTTTGTAAGTTTGTGACATTGTAGGGGGTAATCTCTGGATCTACTGAACCGATTTTGACAATTCTTTTACCAATAGCAGGCTACATTGTTTGTGAGTTATATAGGTTATATAATAACCCGAAAAATGGAAAGACTTTTTGTGGTAGCTGAATTTGCAAAGTAATCGGAGAAAAAAATATTTACCGCCCAACGAAGAGGGCACGGTTCAGCTAGTAAAGTATAAAGTCAGATAATTTTAAATTTTCATTTCACAACTCTCTGATAGACATAGATAGGTATGTCAACATATATGTAGCAGCAACCTTTATCCGTTAAATTTTGTTATTTGACTGATGACTATCTGAAACTTTATCAGGAACTAATGAAACTCGGCGTCTTTGAATCGTCAGGTTCCAATTTAGTAATTCTTATATTATTTTTTGATTTAGGAACTATTTTGGTGGTTTTATGTGTCATGTATTTACAAATAAAAACAGGTTTTGAGTACGCAGCGACCGCTTTGGTTTATAAACTACAGAAGTGATCGAGATGATAGGGAAATAAGCATTCGAAAATACGGTTTTGATATAGGTTTTATCAACATATTACCACTATCGGCGATTATCCAATTCATTCCATGGGTGTAATGGGTCGACTAAAAAAGCAAATTTCGCAGAATATCAACAAAGAGAAACGAAAATTTGAATCAAACCATAATACCAACAACCTGTCTGACAGCACAGCATGGTATAGCAGACCTAATCCTTTTTTCTAAGGAGGAGCCTATCTCTAGCTGTGAACCGGCAAAAGTTATTAAAGAAAGGCAATGATACCATTACCCATTCGAATGTTCTTTAGAATTAGAACGTCTACGTAAGAGATAAAAAAGAAATGAAATAGTTGTTGTTCGAGTATATCGATAGAACCGTTGTATAATTTATTTTCGTTTGAGAAGAAATAGGTGTGTTCCAATAATAGACTCTTTCGTATATAGCAAATTAATAACATAGCTACAGAGTTCATCTCCGACTTTGCATTGACTAAATAATAATAATAATGTTTTATTGGTAACTTAACAATCGCTCTGATTAGTATGTAACTCTGATATGTATTTCTGATATGATGATGATTCTGGTATGTAGCTCTGATAGGTATTTAAACATTTCAATAATGTCAACACTTGAATTAATTGAATATGTGTGTCTGCCCGTGCCTCGGAGAGCATGTTAAGCCGTCGGTCCTGGTTATCATGAACATCTATGGCAATCGTTATTAGGAAGTCAGTGCCCTCAAATATACTGACAACTAGTTCAACCGTCGAAGTTCACCCTCAGGGTTGCGGAAGTCCGATGCCAGTCGCTCCGTATAAAAACTGATATTCAGGTAAAACCGGTTGAACTAGTAGCCAACTAAAAACCTTGGGAATAATAAAGGCTTGAATTAATTTAAAAGTCCCGTTATAAACACTGGGTCATTTGCTGTAAAGTAGATTTATCAAGGAATGAACTTTCATTCCAAATTATATGACTTTATTTAAGTAACGAAGTCGTTAAAAACTGGTATTTCTTAAAAGGGCATGAAATTAAAAAACAACAACGTATGATTCCCATATTGCATGACTAATTCCTGAGAACAATTATTGCCTTGTATTAAGAACTTTTATTAAAAGAGGTAGTTTGATATTATTATTAATTTATCTACTCATTTGAAGTATTCACATTGTGGATAACTGTTAAGACCGAATTAATAGGTAGTGTGAGGGGGATGGGGAGTGGGAGGGGTTGGGGTGTGGGCCTCCGATATCCTCGCTCACTCGGTGAAACACAGCGCAAGCACTATTTCACACCGGTTTTCTGTGAGGTCGTGGTATCACTCCTGTCGGGCCGGGGCCCATTCGTGCCGAAGCGTGGCTCTCCCATGATCATTTCTTTTGCATTGGAAATTATTGTCATAGATAATAATCGTCGAACAGTATTACTGATCAAAATAAACAAGGCAGTCTTTGGGGACTGCCGGTAGAAGTGAAAACTAAGTAACTTATGAAAATACGAATCGTCGACCTATTAGATTTCTAGCTTATGGGAAGCGTGCGGTGACGATGACGCGAGTTTCACACTTATTGCTCACCCAAAAAGTAAACATAAATTCACAATATACTCATGGAAGGCGTTCAGTGACGGTGACGGGAGTTTTACGATTGATTGAATAAGCACGTGAAGCCGATAGTTGGAGCCCCAAAAAAGGTCGACCACAACCTTTTTACAGAATTACCACATCACCTAGAGAAGGAAGGGAAGATGTATAATTGTATATCAGACAGTCATGCCAGTTGTTCCACGTAAAAAACGAGTTCAACCGTATCATAGTAGAATTAAGCCGACCACAAACTAATTAGGAGAAAGAAATGGCTCAGAATATGTTTAACTTAAATTGCTTTAAATTCCATTCAAATCAGGAAAAATTACTTTCTATTGTCACAGAACGCAGTATCACCTATCAAAATGCAGCTTTAGATTATGTTGAGTACAGCAGTTTGTGACAGTGTTTTTAAAATTTTGATATACCATTGGCATTGAACTAATACTACTACGAATATTATTCCTCAATGGCTATTGGTAACATTTTCTATGGATCTTTTTTTCCCTTTTTGAAAGAAAGTCCCCATTTCATTTCATCCAAATTTTTCATCATTAATTTCATAACGATAAGGATTTAAAGATTTAAGAATGGACAATATAAAAAAAGTCTTAATAACAATACAAAAATCCTGCAGTTTTGAGTAATAACGGCGCATGGCTGTGCAGCAATGACTCCAAATTTTTTGCTTTGTTTTCTTTGGTCGACTTCGTTGTCATTCAAGTCTCATAGTAAAAAAAAAATATTGAATAAGCTATTATTGGTAGGTAGGTATTAAGGGTAGGCTGCACTTGGAACTGAACGGAACAGAACAACAATAACCGCGGGTAACACCGCGGGGTTCAGCTAGTCTCATATATATTTTATCATATTTTAAACTCATCTATATAATAAACAAATAAATAAAAGAGTATGTTTGTAATACCAAATAACCGCTTTTTAATAAATGCATATGTATGTATACACGATGCATGTACTAACATTTATTTTTTACAATTTTTGTCTCTCTGTCTGTTTGTTCCGGGTAATCTCTGGAACGACTGGACCGATTTTCACGGGACTTTCACTGGCAGATAGCTGATGATCTAAAGAGTAACTTAGGCTTCTTTTTTTAGACTATTTTTGTCACGCGGCGCTACCCGCGGTACGACCATAACCGCGGGGAACATCGCGGAGTTCAGCTAGTATGAGATAAAAACGGGGTTTTTAGAGACAGACTGCAGTAGAAGCCATAACCGTAATATTTTAAGTACTTTTCGTATTTGACAATCTACATATTTCTCATCTTCTCATCATCACTCTAGACAGCTCCTAAGGCATCTCTAATTTTGTACTGCGGTATTTTGAATCTTGAGATCCATATATAAACGTGAGCCAACTCGCTCACATTTCTAAATAAGTTTACATTTTTGTGGGCTGTCTAACATTAAACATGACTTAAGCTGTTTTATATTAGTATTCAAAAATCGCAATGAATTTATATCAAGTCCGGTTTTAATAATTATAGTTAACTAGTGCAATTTATTAATGAAACTAATTTTATACCAATTATTTCGTAACGTTAACTTGTGTGACGTATCTATGAAGGTGATATTAAAATTCAAGGAAATTAAATTTATAACTTTATTTGCTATTCATTACCAACTAGCTGAACCGCGCGGTGTTACCCGCGGTTATTGTCGTACCGCGAGTAACGCCACGGGACAAAGTTAGTCTAAAAAAAGTAGCCTAAATTACTCCCTGGATCATCAGCTACCTGCCAGTGAAAGTCTCGTTATAATCGGTACAGCCATTCCAGAGATTACTCGCAAAAAAAAGGACAGAGAGACAACAAAAAAAAATCTATACTAATATATAAAGCTGAAGAGTTTGTTTGTTTGTTTGTTTGTTTGTTTGTTTGAACACGCTAATGTCAGGAACCACTGGTCCAATTTGAAAAATTCTTTCGGTGTTGGATAGTCCATTTATCGAGGAAGGCTATAGGGTATATATCATCACGCTACTACTAATAGGAGCGGAGCAACAATGAAGAATGTTTCAAAAACGGGGGAAATTTTCACGCTACGGGCAATATAAGGCCCAAACGAGGTTGCGTGGGTCAGCTAGTTAACTACATTTTTGGTATATGTACCGTGTATACATAGATATTCATTAAGTAAAAAGCGGTTATTTTAATATTGCAATCAGACACTCCAATTTTATTTATTTGTATAGACTATTCAAGTTTGTTGTCGTTATTTATGTAATGAAATTTACCTATAGACAAACTACCTTTTTTGACATGACAAAGTGTAATAAATTGATGAACGCCGGCTGCATGCATAAAAAAGGATGACTCATTGTCTTGTTACGCTCATTGTCCCGTTGCGTTCTCTGTCCCGTAACGTTCATTGTCCCGTTACGCTCATAGTACGTCGTTATATCTCTCATCATTACATCAATGTTTTATTATGATGTTGTCATGTTAACTTATCGTCCGTGAACCGACCAATTTTTATTGACTAACGACTATGGTGATGGTTAAATAGATCAAAACTTTCCTATGATGAGGCATATGTGTAGCAGTAGACTAGTAAATGTTGATGATGATGAACACTTGAAGGTGACTATTTCAACGACTACTTCATTTCTAACATTTTGTAAGAATTCATATAAATCCAATTACTTCCATAAATCGTTTTTTTTGACGAATTATTTTGTATTCGCCAAAAAAATATACTTACTTATAAATGAACTTTTAAGGTTTAAATGTATTGGTAAGCAAATGTTAGTATTACGTTATTATAACGAATATAGATATTACTCGTATGAGTATGTGAGCAACATTACCTATGTACTTCTACTTAAACTAAAGTTACAAAGGTGTAAGCTAATATAGAGAATGAATATGTGGTATAGATCTCCATGAACTAGAAACAAACCACACGCCAATCTGTCTGTATCAGTCAGTGTGGCCAAAAGCCCTCTAAATAATTATATTTCATTTATGTTTGTAAGTAAATCTTTACAGATATTATAACTGGACAGCTAAAAGATGTCGACCTTTATTTTGTTAAGCTTTAGGCACTACAACACACGCCTTGGATGTCCCTGCATGTTATGTTTTATTAGTTTGATAAATTATATCTACAACTGTTTGTGAACTCTTTGGTGAAACAAACTAAATAAGAGGCTAATCCGTACTCCATACTAAAATTATAAATTGCAATGTAACTTTGTCGATCTGTATGCATGATACGCTTTCATGGCTAATCCGCTGCACCGATAGTAATAAAATTCGGCATGGTGATACTTTGTTTCTTGAGGAAGGATTTAGGCTAATCTTTACCGCGAAAACCGACATTTACGCGAGCGGTATCGCGGGCAAAAGTTAGTATGTGAATAACTAAAGACGCGAATATTGAATAATTGGGAAGAAAACAGGGGCTGGTTTGTGTTTCTATGATTTAAGGTCTAAAAATATTTGTTTATAGAATAAACATGGCAAGCTCACAGCCACTAAATCTTACAAATAGCCAGAAGCCACTTTCCAAGATTTTTATAGAAGTAAACGGTGTGGCCGCAATAGTTAATGTATATGTTATTACACAAAAGTAGCCATATATAAAAATGCCATGAACTATAACTTAACTAAGCAGCTGATAGTTAACTAAGTTAAGGTTTTCCCACGCTTGGAACTACCGCCACTCCTTTGGGGATTCCCTTCAATCAACATAGATCGCAATAACACACTAGTAACACCAGACTGCAAAATATTTTTTAGCCATTTACTTGTAGACAACAAAACAAAAAAAAGCTAGTAACCAATTCCTTGTTTTTATAAAATGTTCGATATCCAGGAGTTTTAAAATTGTAATGTCTTAGAAGTTTTTCGGTAACAAGTAACTTATTAAGTTAGGAAGGGCTTTTCGGTATATATTAAAATGTAGGTACATAAACCAAAATTTTAACTAAAGTAGAGATTTAACTAACTAAAACTGTCGACTAGATGTTGTGCCATTCGAAAACTATTAACTTTTACAACTTGGTGTGATGTATTGTTTAGATGAGACTTAAATGATTCACCTTTGACATATACTCGTACAAACTACGTATACAAAAACAGGTCGATGAATTCTTTGATTGCCTACGAACATGAATGCTATACTGGTTCTTGTACCTAATTAAACATGCTAAGAAACCACAAAACATGTAGGTATATTCTTAAAAAAACCGAATCGTCTTCTCTTTAGATACGCACACGTTTAAAGATGTAAAAAAAATGTTTTTTTTTTTTATTTAAGTCTATGATTTAACTATACACACATAAGTAAACATTACCTACATCTAAGTTTACAGAGGTTATATGCACTAAGGTCACCGGAATTAAAAACTTGTTATTAAAGCAAAGTAAACAATACTTACGGCCAACAGCAACTGAACATATAGCAACTAAGAAACCTATGATCACATTCATTTTTTCACACTGACTATTCATTTTATGGCACTATATTTTGTTTATTGAACATAAGAATAAGACGAGATTGTCACTATTATTGTGGTCGAGAGGACGGTCGGTGCGAGACTGATAGTTGACTTAACCGGCCCTGACTGCCCGCCACACAATATTAAGGTTATCAACAATAAATATTAAAAAAAAGCGACTAGTTTATGATCATGTCGTGATGACGCGTGTAAATTAATACACACAACTTATGTTGCGATTTTCCTTGTTTTAGGCACGAGGAATCACAATATTCATCCTAATTAACATTGTGTCATCATTAAAATATGAATACAAGAATTTAGCTGAAAACATTAAATATTAGAAGAACATTTAATGTTTTCAGCCAACTACCTACATTTACCAATTACCTACCTACACAAATGTTATGCCTACAAAATCGCCTTTTATCGTCCGTATTTCTAGTTCGTTTTATATGCTATGCTAATACAGAAGATCGTTTTTGTTATGTTATGTATGTAACAAGGTATGTAACAAGAAGGGCCCTATTTCATATCATCCACATTTTTTTTATCATTGATTTCAACACGACGAAGCCTTGAAGACTTGAAAACTTAAGATTTGAAAACTTTAAATACTTGACATTGGCAGAAATAGCTTATTAGCTGGTTGCCATCTCATCAAAATAAGAAGAAGAAATATAATTAATGGTACCCGGAAGAGTACTTCATTTATATATTTAAACTAGCTTTCGCCCGCGGCTTCGCCCACATTTAATAAAAAGTCCTCCTATGTTACTTTTAAAACCTCTAAGAGTATGTGCACAAAGTTTCATGATGATCGGTTAAGTAGTTTTCACGTAAAAGCGCGTAAGCGTAACAAACAAACTTACTTTCACCTTAATAATATTAAGTGTGATTATTACACATATATGATGCATAAGTATATCAAATTGACTTTCTGGTTTTATCTTTGGAAATAAATAATATTGTAGACTTGGAAAATTTCAGTTCATGCAATTTATCTCCTTCTGAGGCAGCTCATGATGCGCGCATCACATGCTATGCGAATAAACAAGATTTTTTTTTTAATTTTTTTTCTATCAGAACGTGAACTGTTATTGTTTTTAAGAAGTAATGTTCATCTTATATACCTATTACGAGTAGCCAAAATAAGTGTCAGCTTCGCCACGCAAAGAATAAGGCTAATTATTTGAACTGGATTTCTCATTGAAATCAATTACTAATAAACATAGTTTAGAAAACGTAAAGACACAAAAATACAGGCTTACAAAAGCCTACAAAAATACAGGTGAAGCTAATAAAAGCATTAAACATGTATTTATATAGATTAGGTGCATGACATCACTACTAACATAACTGCAACACTAAAAATCCTGGTACCACCATTGGGATATCTCGTTTCTGTTAAAAAAAATAATCATCACAATCGGTTCAAAAACGACGAAGAGTAGACATAGATGCGCCACTAAGGATTTCAATTGATTTAGATGGATGTACCCAAGCACAGAGATGGCGCTGCGTGTATCACATCTAGCCCGATAGATGGAGCTAATGAATTTTATACTTGTTTTTGGATTAAGGACAAATTTATTAAATAAAACACAATTTTAGATCTCTTATGTTCGCCGTTTATTATGAGAATTATAATAATTTAACGCTTGTATTTTCGTAGCATTATTATTACACAAAGTTGTTTTGCCTTTAAGTAATCTGTTGACATTTGTACACCAGCTGTTTAAAATAATATTTAGCTATCCATTACAAAATTTACTACTTCTGTTTTGTGTTTTACACAAGAGAACTGCGAAAAATTACAAAAGATCACTTAAAAGATGACTTTCTCGGCATTTTGAAAGTGTCGTCGAATCCAAATCGCAAAAGCAAGTAAAGTTCAGTATTCACAGCGTAGGGTCAATAGTTGACGTATCGTATCACAGAATCCAAGGAAAAAGCAGGGTCAAAGGTTGAAAGAGCACAAAATAGATACCAAGTATATCACCAGATCACAACGAAACCAGAAACAGAAAAGTTTTGAAAGTTAACGTTATCCCTTTACGTTTCTGTCAGTACTAATTTACGTTTCGTTTCACCAAAATAACATTTTCAAACTGAAAAATTGAAATAATAGTGTTTTGACAGAAAAAAATGCTTTAGTTATTAAATTAATTACTAAATTAAATTAATTAAAAGTTAGTATATTTAAGTAAGTACTTTCAAGTTTTTATGTCAACTAGCTCCACCTATCGGTACGGATGTACATTATGGTAAAAGTTTGAGTACCTCTTTAGAGGGGTGACACCACCTTCTAAGTAATTTTTTTGGTAAGACAGATGTATGGAAGTTTCATAGCCCTGAAGATATCCACGATCACACAAAAAAAAAAACATATATACGGTCGAATTGAGAACCTCCTCCTGTTTTGAAGTCCGTTTACAAATTAATAGTAGATTAGTAGCCAAGGGCTGTAAGGCATCAATTGCAGCCCGAGATATTTAGCCCTATAGTTCGAGGGTGCAACTGGTGCTTACACCCGATCTAACTATTCTGCTTTACATCTCGATTGTGAGGTAAGTAGAAAAAAACCGGCTTTACAAGAATAAAACAATTTATTTGTTGAAATTTATAGTGAAATAAGAACAATTTTCAAATGTAAAGGACAGGTCAACAATATTAAAAGTAAAAGTTTTCTATTCCCGCCTTTTTTCATTAAAAATAATCAAGTAAAGAACTTTTTAATTTATTTTTTTCAAGAACGAAATTGAGCTTCGCCGTTCGATATTTAAAATTTATGACTATTATGCTCACACGAAGACAAGGTTGAATAGCAAAGTGACCTCTTTGCTCATTGGGCCGAATACACGATGTCTATTGTCAGTATGATGGTTAGACGTACGCGAAGTATTTGAAAGAAAGAAGTGTTTTTTTTATTTACTTACCGCCCTAGGGCTTTTCTAGCTTCCTTATTACCCTAGACCTAATTAGTCACCTACAAGCCCCATCTGGAGGTAATAAGAACCTACTTACGGAACAAATGTAAATGTTTATTATTTTTGTTAATCCCTATGATGATAAAAGCACGGTTATCGTAACCATGTTTATATTTTTTTTGTTTCCAGCTTTAGGTTGAATGAACTCATCAAGAAGGTAACTCTTTGCTAAATTGTCTAGTCCATTTCTACTTATATATTTACTAACTGTTGTCCACGGCTCCGCCCGCGTGTATGTCTGTTATTGCGGCAAAAAGTAGCCTATGTATTATTCTGATGTGTATAAAGCTACTTTAAAGTTTCATCCAAATCCGTCCTGTAGTTTTTGCGTCAAGAAGTAACAAACATACATACTGACAAACTTTCGCCTTTATATTTTAGTGTGATAAGTATGGAAGTATAGATAGTTAATGTGCCAATTTATTCAATACCTGCTTATTTTCTCTTTTTAAATAAACAACTCCTGCACTAGGAATAATATCATTATGAATCGCGGGGTTCACCCGTAGTGTTACCCGCGGTTATTGTAGTACTGCGGGTAACGCCGTGGGACGAAGCTAGTCTAAATAGTAGCCTAAGTTACTCCTCAGATCATCAGCTATCTGCCAGTGAAAGTCCCGTCAAATCGAACCAGCCGTTCCAGAGATTATCCGGAACAAACAGGCAGACAGACTTAAATTTAAAAAAAATGTTATTTCGGTACATCTATCGTGTATAGATATGCGTTTATTAAAAATAAGTTATTTGTATATTACAAACAGACACTCCAAGTTTATTTATTTGGATAGATTGTCTTATGTGGTGATCAAACAACACTCAGCGCAGTAGCAAGCGGTGACCATCATCCCTGTAGTCAATGTTTTCTATCTTGCTTTCGTATGTGTGAAAACTTTGGTTGATTTTGTGTTGTTTTCCGTCGTGTTATGCATTGGAATCGAATCAACTGAAAATCGCAGTGTGCGATACTGAGTATCAAATAGGGGTTTATTCGTTTCCAACTATTGTTGTAGTGTTCACTATGACCATGTGACACCACTGCGTAGTGCTGGGTGGTAGACGTCATGGGTGGATTTTGCCCCTTCCTCGAAATCTTCTAGGGAGTTTGTGGTTGAAAACCCGTCCTGTTATTCTGCGACTCCCACTACGACACACATATTTAATCAAAATCCGGTCTAGCATTTTTTTTATAACAATGAATAAAAAATGTTCTAAGTAAATCACGTAGTGAAAATTACTCTTTTTTAAAAATAAAATAAATTTACTCATTGAAATTGAAATGAACTAGTAGCCGACTCCAAATCTTGGGAATAATAAAGGCTAGAAAGATGATGACTCATTGAAATTTACTAATAATATTTAATAAACTATGTGACAAATAGTATTGCATGTTTTACTTATGAAGGGATTCCCCGATACGGCTTTTCAAACAAATTTTCTTATAACTAAACAATATTTAAAATACCATCAATTACTCTCTGCTTAGAAACTCCAAGTGACCAGGTAAAAACTTGAAGGTTGTATTTACGCTTAAAACCAGTTTTCTTTTATTATTTCGATTTACATTTTAAAATAACTTATTATGTAAACTGTTGTGCATGTGTGATTGTGTGTTGAGTAATCAATTTTTTGACCTCCGATATTTGGAAAACCTTGTAATTAAAACATTGATTGGATCAAAAGGTTTTCCTTATGTTACATAGTTACACTACACTTCGTATATTTTATGTATTATGTACTTATTTAACTCTGTAATAAGGTGTGCAAATAAATAGATTTTTATTCTATTCTATTCTTAAAGTGAGTTTTGCGAGCGTTCCATTTTAGTCTAATGAAAGAAAAAGTAAATGGAAAATTTTAAGGTTTTAATGGATGTTCAAAGTTCGGATACTACCATACATTAAAACGGTAAAACTCACTTAATACGATCATGCCTACTACGAATCCATCGTCCAATAATCCTCTTTACGTCATTCCCTACAACCTAAGACATACTAACTTTTAAACTTTCGCGTTCCATGATATATTAACAATTATTTTAACGGGAATTAACGCGATCAGGCTGACTCGGCCTGTGACCACGGCCAGTGCAACCTGGTCGAAACGTCAGGCAAATCAGAGGTATGTTTTTATAAGTGATCGCGTTAATTCCCGTTAAAATAATTGTTAATAAACCTAAGACATTCCATATTTTTTTTCATTCACGCTAATAATAAAGGCATTACCGAAACTAATCATTTATGATTGCAGAACCATGTGACTTATCTGTTGGCCGTAGCCCAGAACACGTCAAACGCATAAGTACAATCATGAGTTTTAGATTTGCCAGGGCTTTTTGCGTTTTGAGTTGGATAAATTAGATTAACACTTTATTATTAATCAAAATCAAAAATCTTTTATTTCAGTTAGGTCTTTACAGGCACTTCGAAACAATACATTAATGACTCAAGTTGTGAGGTTCCAAATGTCATTTCTATGGAGAAAAACCGACGTTACAATAATTTAGTTAATACATGTTTAAAGGCTCCTCTTCACAATGGGCCATCATGGTCCATCGAATGATTGCCCATCATTGCCGCCATAATCGGGCAACTATCTACTGTTATGTTAAGATGTTTGACGTCTATCGAAGATGGATATCAACGTAGGCAGGCTTTACATAAGCGATATCCATATTATTATTAAAATTTTACAGATGTATGCATGTAATTTCATATTATCTCAAAGAAAATATTTTTCGTCACATTATTTCATATATATTCAAAGAAATTAAGTACTTTTAACATATTGTTCGTTTTTTATTTGTACTGTACATTTAGAAACACGAAATTTTATGAAAGAAAGACAATAAAGAATATAGGAAGGAACGTATGATATCTCAAAGGTCAGATTAGATTATATAGTTAGATTTTTACACTTTCGGAAATAAATGCACTTGTACTTATTCCACTATTTTAATTCAATTTACACCTGACCAGTTTCGCCTTATGGCACTCTCAAAGGTTTATGGTTACATATATTTGAGAAAAAGTTGGTAGGTACTATGATTGCATTAAAGTTACCTACTCCTCTTTGTAGAAACGTTGAATTATAACATAAATATGATTAAAATGTCAGAATAAAATATAGCAAATAAGGAATTGTTTTTTATTTTTAGAACTTTACTTGTGATTGTTAACAAAATTTGCCAAGGCAAGGTGATTTATACATAAAACTAATAAGATTAATATACTTGAAATCACTTTTGTAATTTATGAATACTTTCGTAGTACAAACGTTCAATAATAGAATGATCATTGATTCATTCGGAACACTTACACATGCAAGTCGGCATCCCCAATTTCACCAATATGGCATCCGCCAAAATGTGTACGTAAGTGACCCTTGAAACCTCACAGTCAGGGTTCACGTAACTATATAAATCATAAAACACTTTAATTCCCAAAACGAATAAAATTAAACTTTTAAACAGTTGCCATGTGAAGCGATCATAGTAGTAAATCTTCCTTGAAGTTGCATAAACAATATTTATTGCTCTAACACATTTCCTCTTTAGAAGTTTTATTCTGTCGCACAACTGTAATAAAACACAAACTATTAAAAACAAATAATCACATTCCTTGTAGAAAGTTCACGAATCCTGGAATAAATTATATAACATCCTGGCTGGACTTTGTGTTGTATTGTAACACTTGTATTTTCTAGGAAATAAAGATAATAAAATATCTAGTTGACTATTAATATTTTTTTTACATCTCGAGTACCTACTAATCTAAAGTAAAGATTAAAGTAAAGAACTATGTAATAAGTTACGCGAAAAAGTATATATAGGAACGGGAAAGTATAAATACTTCATAAATATTTCGGACATCTAACACACAGCGCCATCTTATCACAAACTAAGCAGAACTTGTATTATGGGTACTGACAACTGATATGAACACATTTTTTTTAAATACATACTAATTATACATAGAAAACACCCAAACTCCGAAACCAAAATTTACAGATCATACAAACATTTGGTCCAACCTAGGATTCGAATCCGAGACCTCATGCACTGCAGGGCTACCACAGTGCCACCGAGGCAGTCTATTACACTCAATTAATTACTTTGATAAGTAACTTGGGAACATACCTTGAGTTATGTTTGACATAAATATTGTTTCATCATTACGAAGAGCCTTTGGTATCCCATTGCTGGACCTAAATCCTACCTAGTTCCCACCTACTGTACCATGTATGCCAGATGGGCTTTCATTGTTTACAGTGCTGTGGTCCTCTAGGATATGTTCGCTTAGTCGACTCTATATATATATATATATATATATAATTACACCCACGGCTTGAATAGGGGTAGTGACACAGCGTATTTTTAAGCCATTACCACATGGACAAGTCTTAGATGACTTACTTGAAAACTAAACAAAAGGTAATTCACACGCACACATACAACAATACATAGGAATTATGCTAAAGAAACGAACAAAGAAGTAACTAGAGATAATTACTTCTTCCTCCCCTAGAAATTTATAAAATACTAGCTGTGCCCGCTACTTCGTACACGTGACATTTGGATTTTCAAGTTATTTTTAATTTTTCACCGTTTAAACCTTCCCCGGACTACGACAAACATTTCAAAACCAAAATCAGTTAAATCGGCCCAGTAATTCTAGAGTTTTAGCGAGACAAACGAACAGCAATTGATTTCTATATTTAAGATTCTGTATATAAACAAAAAGTAATCTATATATATGTAAATAAAGGTATATGTATATAAATATAAAAAAATAAATAATACGTGGATTTGCAAATTGCTATGAGGGCTTCTGCAATCTCAATGAGGCGCGCCGCTATATAAGTTACTTACTGAAAAACAGGTGCCTGTGCATGAAACATATAACACTCATACGCATAAACGCTGATAACTGTCACAACCACAGTTATTTTATGATGATGTACTCCTAGCCGATCCCGGCCACGGCGGCCAGTCTCAACGGAGATCAGCCTACTACGCAGGAGATATTATAGTGCACAGCTTTGTGCGTAAACACAGATCTGCACTCTCTGTTCTTCATTCTTACAATCCCATAGGACGGCTATCCAACACAACCGGAGAGACATAAAGAGCAGGACCGACGGCTTTATGTGTTCTCCGAGGCACGGGTGTTTAGACCTCAACTTGCAAGCACCGGGCTCTTATTAAGCATTCCAATAATTATTTTCAAAGAACTGAAACTTACGGAAGGTGGTGGTGTAAAAATTGAAGGCTTATGGTATGGAGCTTCAACTCTTGATGCATCATCTTTCTTATCATTTTCACCGCACGCATCATTTGAACACGATGATATGCGACATGTAGTCATCACATGGCAACGTTTCAGTTCCTTCCTAATAAATACAGGACGGTTTCATATCTGTCGGTTTTGTGTTTAATCAATGTTAGGTTCTCTTCAGGGATTTCTGGTTTCAAACAGAAACCTGAGACTATTGCTTTACAAAAATTTGGTTATAGTTTGATGGACACCGTTATATACAAGCCGGTGTCAGGCCCATAGAGGTAGGGATTCCTTATTCATAGGTCAGGCCTCAAATCATAGAGTCAAATATAAATAATTGTAAAGTTGACTCTATGATTTAAGTCTCTACTATGAATAAGGAATCCTACCTCTATAAGTCTCTATAATTCACATATAATTCAATAGATAAAAGTAGTTTTCAAAATATCATTAATGACTACGGCGAAACCAAAAGGAATTGGAATTAGATTTACTTCTTGTTTTTAAACGACTTCCAAAAAGGAGGAGGTCCTCAATTCCACCGTATATATTTCTTTGTTTTTTTTTTTATGTGTGTTCGCGGATAACTACGTCGTTTATGAACCGATTTTGATGGAAAGGAGATATCCCGATGGTGGTACCACGATAAGGACACTACATCTGATGATGACATCCAAGAGAAATCGATCAATTTGTTCAAACTTGAAGTCGGTTTTTTATTTTGTTAAAATTTTAGTTGTAAGACTAGTAAATTATTTTAGTTATATCCTACTAATATTATAAATGCAAGAGTTTGTGAGGATGAATGTTACTTTTTTACGCAACAAAAACTACTGAATGGATTTATTCGATACTTAAGAGTAATATAAAATAAGGCCGCCATAGTGTGGGTCACCATGCTTCAATGTTACATTGACTGCATTCGCAATGAGTTTGGTGACCACCACTCCTGGAACCTGCTTACGCTTTCCCTCAGGCAGAGTAGTCATTTTGGTAGGGCCTAAAGGGTTATTTAATAAAAAATATAAATCGGATTAACACAGACTACTTTTATCGTGATATCCAATCTAAGTAAGTACCGTATATACTTTCATATATTTGGTGAAAAGTTGGTAATTAAAAATGACAAATAGGTACTTTAAATTTCTTTATTTGTATAGATGTTTTCTTTTAAGTTTTATTTTAAAAATATCTTTAAAAAGTATTATTCTTAATAGGCCAAACAATAATTAGCATATTTTTATAATTCATCTTTGGGAAATTGTAAGTACATCAGATTTTTTTCAGAGTAAAATTGTTCACCAATCATTTTGCTGTAGAATTTCTCAAGATTTTTTCTCTTTCTTTACTTTTTTTACATCTTTTCACCCATGCTTCCTTATCGTTTATATCTGTAGGAGGCCTCTCTGTAGAGTTCACGACTTTGTAGTATTCCTTGAACATTTTGAGCCCCGCCGCAAGTAGTAGCAAGCTCTTGAAAATCTGCCACCTGAAGGAATCGCTTAACACCCTTCTCCAAAATACAAATCCGTTTTGTGCTATATTTAAGATGCTTTCTATAAAAGCTGGCTGCAATCAGAAAAAAATATCGTATACAAATCCGTTAAATAAACTCGTCGTAGATACGTTTTGCCGCGTTGATTTTCATCCAAAATATATCTGTGACACTTTGGTATGTCGCTATTTCGCTTTGAGACATGTTACCAATTTTCAGCTATTAAAACATTAAAACATTTTCAATGACAGGTCACTGACTGCATAGTTGATTATCTAACATTCTTACCTTGAATAAGTCAATAGAGTACTTAAAGACGTACTATTTCGAAATCCTAAAAGTGTCGGTTAGGAAAATCATTACTACGAATAGATATAATTAATCTATACTAATATATAAAGCTGAAGAGTTTGTTTGTTTGTTTGTTTGTTTGAACACGCTAATCTCAGGAACTACTGGTCCGATTTGAAAAATTCTTTCAGTGTTAGATAGCCTATTTATCGAGGAAGGCTATAGGCTATATATCATCACGCTAGGACCAATAGGAGCGGAGCACCAATGAAAAATGTTTCGAAAACGGGGGAAAATTTTCACGCTACGAGCAATAGAAGACGCAAACGAGGTTGCGTGGGTCGGCTAGTAATTTGATAAAGTTGCTAATTTACTATGTATTCTAAAAAAATATTCACTTGCGAAGATGAAGGAGAACTATGTTCTTCAGCAGAGATTTCCGATTGATTACGTTCCGGTGGAAGGTGTTCTACAGATGGTATCGGCCGTGTGTCTCCATGCTTTTTCTGGTTAGTGACATCAGATGGTGGGATTGGCAATTGGATTGAAGTTTTACTTTGCACTACCAAGTGATCTTTAGGACGTGACAAATCGAAATTATCTAAAGAGTCTTCGATATGTGGTTGAAAAACTGATTCTTCTGAGGGTTCTTTAAGGCTCATCTTAGTAAATTCTACCACCAGAAGAAAGTGTAATTTCTCTCAAATTTGCGTTCACATAGCAGTTTTATTTCTGGGCATTCTATTACAGTATTTTAATACCATCGTGCAAAATCTTTTGACCACATCATGTCATAACTTCTTGATCAGGGGTCACAATACTTGTGTCATTAAGATTTCATAGCGGCTAGTAAATTTCTGCTAAATTTGGTTAAACCATTTTGTGTGCTGTAAATTAAAGTGTAATAATTACCATAACATTTCTCTTTCGTGACACCTGACTGACAATATTTTAATGACAAATAATGAAAGATGTTTTTTTTTTCAAAGTCTTTGTCAAAGACAAAACGGCATTCACCTTTTTTCGATACTGTAATAATAGGTCTTTACATGGTCTTTACCTATGAAATTGCCGTTTTGTATGCAATAAGTGAAAGTACTTATATTTTGCAAACTTTTTATTTCTGATATTCGAAGTAATCACCCATGCAATCGACGCATCTTTGCACAGAAGAGGAGAATTAAAGGTAGAATTGCGATGTAGGCGGGTCAGGCGCGCCGCAGTTAAGCACCGATGTCACTAATGTCTCTGCTGGCATCAACTGAACGCTTTAATACACGTATTACTTTCGTCGGGAACGTAGCTGCGTAAAAAATTATTGCTATGCCGAGCTGTGCGATAATTACGTGCCGAAAACGAAGCAAGGACTACAATTTACTCAAAGGAAACATATCTTATCATCGGTAAGTCTAAAAACTTTTGTTTTTAAGCAATATTAACAAAAAACTAAAAAGTATTATGTAATACACATGCAAACCGTTATATTCTAATCTATTAAAAAAATCATACATTACGTATTAAAATTAAGTATGATTTGCATAGTTGCCAAGAGAGCAAGCAATGAACTGCATTTTCTGCGGGAATATTTCAAAACATTTGGTACGAACATATTTAGTAAAAGTAATGTTTACAACTACTTGCCATAGGGATGTGACAAATTCAATCGATATCGTATTATTAAACTTTTTGATGATATTGGTTTTTATAGTGATTTAATGTTTACTATCCGATTTTTAAAAAAATACATGATTTTGTTTAATCGCTTAATTTTTTTTATAGAAACTTATATTGAAGATATATTTAAAAAAAAATAATTACAAATCAAATCTGTTTTATTTCTCTGGAGGCTGTAAAATTTTGGTATATAAATTTTACAGCCACCAGAGAAATAAAACAGATTTGAATAAACAAAAGATAGTATGTAAGTACTTTTGAATAAATAATAAACGTGACATATTTTAAGTAATTTATGTTAGTTAGTTATTAATCCAACGGCTTCCCGTAAGATGTGGATGCAAAGAAACGGTGGTTGTAGAGAACTTTATAGCGTAGAAAAAATATTTAGCGTGCCTAGCATAACTCTCAGTTATTTATGATTTAGGATGTTATAATTTTTGCACATTTGTAAACGCTATCAATTTTCAGTTTTCCACGCGATCCAAGTATAAAAGAAAAATGGATCTTAGCCACTGGTAGAGAAAACTGGATGCCCACCAAAACTAGTACCATTTGCTCAATACATTTTAGCGACAGTGACTTTAAAACAGAACAACCAAGATACCGGTACTTAAATGTTGGATCTATTCCTCATAGAAATATAGTAAATTTAGTTACAATCGTAAGTGTTACAATTTAATTTCTATTACAATGCTTCAATATTCCTATAAAATAATGAAAATCATGTTATTGTGTGCTAACGTGTGTTAAGACTAAACATGTCAGAACCAATTATTATTTAATATTCATGTTTGTCATCAGCCTCAAGTGCCTGATATTGGGTCACATTTTGAACACTTGTCAGAACCATGTACAAGCAGTACTAGTAGTACCACAGTGAAAATGACAAGAACCGAAGAAGAGGTACTTTATTTTGTAATAATTTAAATTTATCGGTTATAAAACACTTGTTTTTATCTTTGCAATTAATTGCACATTAGGATATTTTTATCAAGTTTTTCTACTTTTTCTACTTTCATAGTAATAACGCCCGCATTGCTTCTCCGTTAGTGAGTCTTATGACACTCTACGAAAAATGAAAATGTATTTGCAATTTTTTTTCCATCTTACAATTGAAAACTGGTAGCATTAAAATAAGCACGCCCTTTGTACATGACATTTCGTTGTATTTCTTTTATATTCATATGTTCTATGTGTACAATAAAGAATAAATACAAATACAGTAGGTGCCATAAGTTACTAGGGTAAATTAAATTTCAGTTTATGTCATTAAGTCCCGCTTCAAACGTGACAACCCCGAGAAAGCGAAAATTAAAACAAGTTTTAATGAATAAAGAAAACGTTATAAAACGTCAGCGCCTGCAAATAAAAAAAATACAAGCTCAAAACAGAAGACTGAAAAGAAAAATTAACAAAGTAGAAGATGTATTATCAGAAATTCAAAATAAATTTAATTTGAAGAATGAGGACGTTTGTACGTTGAAGGATGCAGACTTGAAGGTACTTTCTTATTTCATATTTATTTTTAGGTAGATAATACCTTTTTTTTCATAGCCCTATGAAGTTAACATATCTAATCAATCGTTTACCGATTTCATGGATTTATACATACTTTTTTGCTTATTATATGTACATGTATAACCAAAATAATAAAGTTTTTTTTTTATTAGGTTCAAGATTTAATATCTCGTTGTCCAAATTCTAAACAACCATACTCCACAGCCCTACGAACTTTTGCTCTAACTCTGCATTATTATTCTCCAAAAGCTTACGAGTATGTGCGTAAAACTTTTAAGAGCTGCTTACCACATCCACGAACTCTCAAAAAGTGGTATTCAAATGTAGATGGCGAACCAGGCTTCACTGGCGAATCCTTCATAGCCCTTAAAAATAAAATTAAAACCTCACAATATACCATAATTGCTGGTTTGATTTTGGATGAGATGGCTATAAGACGTCGAATAGAGTGGGATGGTAGTAAACTACACGGATATGTTGAAATTGGCACCGGCTTGGAGAGTGACTATGTTAAAGAAGCAAAGGAGGCTTTAGTTTTCTTAGTAACGGGCATCAACTGTAATTTTAAAGTACCTGTGGGCTACTTCCTCATTGATGGTATGACAGGTTCGCAAAGAGCTGAATTAGTAAATCAGTGTCTTGAGCTCATTCAAGAAACTGGCGTTAAAATTGTGTCTGTAACATTTGATGGTTGTGCATCTAATTTAGCCATGGTAAATTGCTTATCTTGCTCTATACCTCATAGCCCAAAATTTAAGCATCCAACTACCCAGGAAGATGTCGTGGTTATTTTAGATCCGTCACACATGATAAAATTAATACGAAATGCATTTCAAATTTATAAAATTTTCCGTGACAAAAATGGTGACAAAATAAAATGGTCGTATCTAGAGGAACTTCATCGTCTTCAAGAAAAAGAAAAATTTCATTTAGCCAATAAACTACGGCATCGCCACATCCAATTCCATCACCAAAAAATGAAAGTGAAGCTTGCCACGCAGCTATTTAGTTTGAGTGTTGCTGATGCAATTGATTTTTGTAGAGAAGAAATGAAATTAATATGTTTTCAAGGTAGTGAAGCCACTACATTCTTTTTAAGAACTATTAACAATCTTTTTGACATATTTAACTCTCGTAGTCAACACCAACATAAATTCAAGCAGGCACTCTCAGAAAAAAATGCACCGGAAATTTTTTCATATTTAGAGGAAGCGATAAATTATTTATCGTCTCTAAAATCTGATAGAGGGGATCTCATCATAAATTGTCCCAGAAAAATTGGGTTCAGAGGCATGATTGGATGTGCTAGGGCACTTCAAATTTTATACTCCAACCTGATTCAAAGGAAATATCTTATTTATATGCCGTTCTACAAAATGAGCCAGGATCATTTAGAATTATTTTTTTGCAACATGAGATCTCATGGTGGGGCTAATAATAATCCAACAGCTCGCCAATTCAAAGCCGCCTATAAAAAAATACTAGTTCATGTGGAGTTGAGTGATTACAATAACGGCAATTGCACAGCTCTGGAACAAATTTCGATTCTTAATAGCTCTTCCCCTGTAGAGCGAATAAATTGTACAAGTAATGTTTCACCTTTCAATAATAATGAAGATGATAATAGTATTAATGAAGATTCTCTATTACAAATTTTTTATCAAAATATTTCCGATTTTAGTATGCAAGTTATATCACACATTTCGGGCAATATAGTTCATGTCCTAATGAAATCAATACATTGTGACATTTGTATAGGTGCCCTATTATCTAACAATACAAATTCATTGCATAAGTTCATTGTTTTTAAAGACAAAGGTGGTTTACTCTATCCGTCAGATGATGTTATCAAAATTTTTAAAGTTACCGAGTCCGTAATCCGAGTGCAAACTGACCACTTAAAGTGTGTAAATAAAAACCGGATACTTATGCAAGTTTTACGCCAGTTAGTAGGTACTAACATATTTAATCAAATAAACTTTCATCAAATTGGTGAATATCCAACTTCAAATCATGTTTCTGACTTAATAAAGTGTGTTATTGAAAAATACATAAATATTCGAATGCATTTTATTTTAAAAAATAACAATGTACGAAAAGACACAAAAAGACAATTATACAATAAATATATTTTATTTCAGGGTCAATAAATTTTATTATGTTGTAATAGAAACATAAAATATTTGTCAGCTAGACATCCTAACTATGTAAAATATTGTTTGAAATACAAAAGAAATTTGTGTAACCATTTATTTTTTTTAAAAGACGACCCCTGCCTTAGTAATCTATCCTGTATCGCCGGGGACTTAACAAATTTACATGAAATTGACAGAAAGTATACCAAGACTCAGAACAACAATTTGTGAATAAAAGTATTGTTCTAACGCAGTAAAATGCGCAGTCTTTTTTAAGGTTTATTTATTTAAAGTTTCTGAAATAAACCTAAATACACAAGTATATAACTTATTTTGGGCAGATAAGGGAGTTGCAATGTTTTGCAACAAAAAAATTATAAAGTAGAATGAAAGGATATCAGAGTATCAGTCAAATAAATAATTAATTTAAAAATTATTGTAACATAATCATATTCGATAAATGTGAAATTCACCACATCCCTAAAGTATTCGGCGACCCTGCCTACAAACACAATATGCAAGTGAAACCCTGCCTTAGTTGAAAGGCATAAGGTTGTATTTATTATCATTGTAAGTGGACGAATCAGGATATTGTTCTTTATGTGTGTTTAATATTATTGATCGTTAATGTGTGCGTCTAGGCGACACAGTGTACCTTGCATTTGCTGCTCGACACCATTTCTAAGTATATATTCGTTTGTTCTGTGCATCTTTGCCAACGCATTGGCAGTTTATTGATGCCCTTCTTGTAAAAATCAGCTGGACGGGAGGCAACAAGCTCTTCAAAGGCATTTTGTACTGCCTCTCGGAAATTGAATTTTTTACCCACTAAAAAGTTGTCTAAATTTTTAAATAAGTGATAGTCGGTAGGTGCAAGGTCTGGTGAGTATGGCGGATGAGAGCAACACCAGATCCGCCACAAGTGCGTTGCCGACCTTTGAGGGATAGGGAAAGGGATATGGGGAGGGGTTGCAGTATGGGCCTCCGGTATCCTCACACCGGCCCATTCATGCCGAAGCGTGGCTCTCTCGCGGTTTCTGACTGTTTAATTTACATAAAATAAATATTTGCACACTGTTAAAATTATAATGGTAGAATGTAAATGGGTCACATTATTATTATAACACTGTTAAGATCTTTGTATACCTACATTTCTGCAAATGAATAGTTGACAAACTTAAACTTAAAATATACCCATCACATTTAATTATTGAGCGCTTAACAAAAGTAAATTACAGAAACAATAATTTAATAAACATGAGTACCTACTGTTCAGGCCACGCCTAACACACTACAGCTGGCCATCATAGCGTGCCCACTTAAGCGCAATAAATGCATCAGGCGCATCATCGTGACGGTGGCTGTAACTAGTTAAAAAATTACCTACCTCGGGCAGACTTTGCAGTTAGTTAGAAACAACTTAGAGAACGAGGTGAACAGGAGAATTGAGCTGGGTTGGGCAGCATTTGGAAAACTTTGTCGGGTTTTTTTATCGTCGATCCCACAGTCCCTAAAGACGAAAGTCTTCAATCAGTGCGTCCTACCAGTCTTGACTTGAAATGTGGATCCTTACGGCACGCCTCGTCTACAAGTTCAAAGTCGCTCAGCGTGCTATGGAGAGGGCTATACACAGCGTTTCTCTGATGGGTCGCATCAGAAATGAGGTGATACGGGAGAGAACCAAGGTCATCAACATATCCCAAAGGATTGGCAAACTGAAGTGCCAGTGGGCTGTGGCTGGAGTAATGATCTGCGAAAGACGGCTGGCAGGTGTTGAATGAAAGAAACCAAGGATCAAGTGGTATGCAATTGGAGAAGCCTATGTCTAGCTGTGGACTGCGATAGGCTGATGATGAAATGAAATTTGGCATGTAGATGTTTGATTGACTTAATTCTTGAGGAAGGACTTAAGTTACTTTTAACCGCCATAACCAACGTTCACGTTGCTAGCTTAAGTTCAATAAAATTAAATAAAAAATCAACATTACCGTCAACAAAACATTTTATTTTAAATATAGACAAAACGCTTTGTACTAAAAAAGAGGACAATAAATGTTTGATTAGTATAATTTTCTATTTGTGATTTTTAAGCATTTGGTAGGCCGTGTAACGTCCTTGTTACATTTTTGAGTGTTCATGTACATGAACAAGTCTCCTGAAAATTTGATTCCCATGATAAAAAACATTATGCTCTTAAAAAGCTGCCATCTAAAAGGATCGTCGTACATTTTCTTCCAGAACTCAAATGTAGTATTTATAAATTTTGCTAATAACTGCCAGTACTTATTCAACGGACCTTGCTGTAACGGAAGAGGAATTAACATTAGCAGAAGATTAGATAGATAATTTTTTATTACAGCAAACTATTCCATTTTTTTACGCGCAAGCAAATCTTCTTTCGGACCAAATGTTTGTATGATCTACAAATATTTGTTTCGGAGTTGGGGTATGTTCTATCTATAACATGTTTGTATTTACAAAAAAAAAGTATATATGTATTTGTATCAGTTGTCTAGTACCCCATAACACATGCTCTGCTTATCTTAGGACTAGATGGCGTTGTGTGTTTAGATGTCCGAAATATTTATTTATTTATTTATTTTGCGAATGTGCGTTAGAGTATTGTGCTGTAGATATAATGTTGTGTTACAGTGAAGACAATTATTACAATGCTTCCTACGGCAAGGCAATAGTGTATAAACCCCTAGTGAGAACCAGTACCCACCCATCTCACCGACGACTGCCAAGTATCAAAGTGTGATATAATGTTTAGTCTTCGCAGCTCCATGAGCCCTAGAATGTGTGTGAGAAACTAATTTACTCGGTTTTACTGCCGGAGCAGACCTCACAAGATGGCACGATGTGTTCGGTTGTACTCAGTTACACTTCGACTACTTAATTATCTTCTAAGCTTCAAATTACGTATAACAAAAGTTGGTGAACACTTCTAAAAACAAACACGATATATAGTATGCCACAGTAGGGAAGAACTTCATGGTCCGCTCCAAATCAAATGAGAAAAAAAAAAACAGTGTTCAATATTTACTAGTATTCTTACTTTTATTGCTGTGACAGCATCCTACTGTACGATTGCCATTGGCCCCAATGGCCATCGTACAGTAGGATCCTATTCTCATACAGCAGCTATCATTTATTATTTGTCATATAGATGATATTTATCCAAAATTTTCACAACTTTTATTCCAGCGCGTTAATCAAAGTACAAGAAACAAAAAATATTATACATCATCGCTGTTAACACTGTTTTTGTTTTGGATCGCAAATAATTTTGGTACGACCTCAGCAGGCCGCATATTTTGACCTGATCAATCCGAGAGCCAAGGCTTGAGGTACAAACCAAGTGTTTGTACAACAAACTGATCTTAAAACATAAGTTTCGATATAAGTTCCCGATGTGGTTCGACACGTCATGCTTATCCGGCTAGACCCTTTGAACGAGTTGATAGTTATTTGAGGGCACTGACTTTCCAATAACGATTGCCATAGATGTTCATGAGAACCGGGCTTAACGAGATCTCTGAGTCAAGGATTTCATATCAATTATTTCTCCTAATTACATTATCTACTATCATCAATAACCCATAATGTCCCACAGCTGGGCTCGGGTCTCCTCTCAGATCGAGGACTGATAAGACAACGTTGTGGCTACGTAATCTTGTCGTTGGATGTTTTTAAGACGCCCAAAGGCTTTCAACTAAGCTTCACGACCGTTATCCTATGATAACAACCGGGACTGACTGCTTAACGTGACCTCTGAATCACGGAGACGCTCATGGTATCATGTCAACAGCGGTCACCCATACTGGTAATTGTTTCGAATCACCGAGTGCAACTAGGCTCTGGGCGCCTATGAGTGATTATCTACTATATTGCTTTCGATGTACCTACCGAAAATAGGCACATGTAAGAACACTAAAGAATAAATTATTTTCATTCATACATCCTTTCATTATCATCATTTTAGCCATTATAAAAAGTTTATATTAATGCAAGTATAAAGTTGATAAGGCAGTTAGTTTAAAAAAAGAATATTAACATCAATGGGATCCGGTGTAATGGAAATTTCGTTCCCATGGAAAGAAATTCTGCGATGCGGTTCTGGATATCGAATACCGTTTGGTTCACCAGCAGCGGCGGAAGCAGCTGGACATGGACGACGACCACATCTGTGTCCACTCATCACATGACAACGTACTATTGCTCCATCATCATTTAATAAATAATTTCACTAAATAATGTTCGAAAAATAGAGCTACACTTTTACATACTATTGAGATTGACAAGAAAGCGCTGATTGTAGTGACAGACTTGACAAGTAGATACTTAAAAAAAAAGGTTTACTACTAAGGCGGTCTTTTATACTTTACTTCTGCAAATAGACAGAGAATCATAATGAGTAAGTATTAATATAATCTCTGAAATAAAAATAATTTTCATGTTTCATTTTATCTAGGTATAGATTTGTGAGAAGAAGTCTCGTTTTAAAATACCTAATATTTTATCTACTGTAAAAGTCTAATTGGTCTAAGTCCACCTAATTCGGAATCACACGGCTGTGTATCAGATGTATGAGGTTACTATTAATATTATGGCCTATATCTCTTTTCTACGGTGATACCTATGTCCAGCAATGGAAATAACAAACCCTGCAGTCAAGTATCTGAACAATACTTACACTACAACAATACTTACTTCATCCATCCTTACATATGGGATCAAAATTTTGATGCTTCTTGTCGTATTACACTTTAGAACTATCACTTTGCAAAATTTATCGTTCACATGCACATTGATCTTTTTTTCCGCCTCTGGAATACGTTTTAGATTGTTATTACAACCAGTAAGTACATATTAAGAGTGAAATGGTTGATATACGCCTTCTCTAAGCATGTTAGGTCTACGCCTATAGCCTTCCCTTTTTGTTATACGCCAATCACATTGGCTTTAGACTGGTGGTATTTAATCAAGCGGGGTTGGGATCAACGGAGTGTAAAATCTCCAAAGGAATTTATATTGATTTATTTTAACTTTACAACATTGCAAGCAATCTTTGAGAAGTCAAGAAAATTATGGACACCATACGTGGATTGTGGTTCTTCCGATATTTTACTGGTGGTTAAAGTTGTTAAAAAAGCTGTTTATTTAAGTGCATACTTACCTATGATTCTTTTATATATCTTTTCAATGGGTAAATAACAAAATAAATAATACTATAGTGCGTCCAATCGTTTATTTAACTTTTGACAGATCACGCACATAAAGTTTTGTAATAATTTTTGATCAATGTACTAGAGGGAATACTGTACTTCATGGACGGGCTCCGCCCACTTAGAGATGTGTCATTCATAATGAAAGACCACAGACTATAAAAACGGGTTTGAAATAAATCGATTATCGATTATATTAATAAAACATACAATAACATTATTGTGATTATATTTTATATCAAATCACACGGTCTCTAAACTTGAGTCACTGATATAAGAGGCCCATTATTACAGCTCTCCTTTTCAAAGTATTCACGAAGACGCAAGAAAAACTCTCTTGTTTGTCCTTTGAGCACCTTAATTTTTGGCATTTTGACAGTAACGAAGGGAGGGACGATACGCTCAACTCAACCAAACGTGAGAATTCACAAATAAATCAATACGGAGGAATAAAAATACTCAACTCGACGTATGAAAATGTGAATTATGACTAACTACAAAATGTCCGCTACGCGTCCGGTGTTGCGGTTTAATAATCGATAAAATTACGAAATTATCGGTAAAATAATGAGTGTGTTAAATTGATTAAAACTTCTTCATGTACAAAATCGATCGATAAAAGAAATCGAATCGGTAACGGGTCAGGGTATCACTATTTGATTAAGTATTAGAGCTGTCAAAAGTTAAATAAATGATTGGATACACTATAAAAATCTAATAAATAAAGGCAATGAGCAACCATCGCGATTTTATGGACGTTGGATTTAGCTATAGATTTTCCGTACATAGAACTACCTAACTTGTTTTTTTTTTTATTCATTCATAAAAACCACCCATCTCACTGTATGACCTGTATTTCATAAAAAACTTCTAATCAAACAAGTCTTACGTCAGTTTGTTTTACATAATAATAGGTAACTTGTTTTTATTTAAGAAACGGTAACACAATAAACAAATCACTTGGGGACGCCACACTCATTTATAAATTAGGACTAGTTACAGAGTAATTTTTATTAAATTTAAAATGAATGAAAAATAAAACTGACTATCACATTCTAAAGACTGGTCGCAAAACTAACAGTTCTGTTTCTTTAATCAAGTTATTTACAAAATTTTAAAGCCATCGAGCTAAATCATCTGCGCATATTGTCCAATATCCAGTCCATATAATATGCCACATTAGTGTAGACTCCAGGGAACCCTGCAGTACCACACCGCTTGGAGCCGAAGGACACTATTCCATGCTGAATATATCGGAGTCCATATCGACTGTATTGCCCAGGATAGAGAAGAGGGCCACCAGAGTCTCCACCACAAGAGTCTTTGTTTCTGATTCCACCGGCGCATAGTTGCTTCTCGCTTATACGAATTGTTCTGCAACGGTTTAAGAAAATAATTATCAAAACTCAACATACTTATAACAAATTAGAACTTAATAAAAAATATATTATAACTAAAGTCTATCTTGAAGTATGACCCCACCTATTATTATAATAATAATTATCTAATAGTAATAAAAAAAACGATTATTATAAAGATAAAGATCTAGGGATTTCAGCTAATGAGATCTTTTTTTTATGTTTGAGCTTGCCAAAGTGACTCCATTCAGTGATGGTAACCGGGAACAAAATCCAAAATGCTCCATGGTGACCACACTATCCGGCCTATTGAGATGCTTCTGTATCATTGGGTCTCCGGTCTCTCCTCCCTCTCTTTCAACAATGAAACACGACAGCACGAATACTGTAATTTAAGGTTGGTTTTCCGTGCGATGGTAGTACCGCCCCGATCGAGTCGGCCCGTTCGTAATGTCGTAATCGGTATGGCTACTGCCTTGAAACGAAGAAGATCAAAAGTGTTTAAGCTAATTCTTGTAGGTGCTAAATATACGAGTACAGGTAATACTTGTAAAAGAACAAAAAATGATATAAACCACTAACTTATTATATGTATCCCGACATGCGCTTTGTGTTAGTATAGGTAGTTCTACACTAAGCAGTACAGGCGATTGCAAACCATCTTCCGTGACTCCCCATCCTGCTACTACACCGTTTAGACCTGCCATTGACCGACTTTGGAGATCACGCGTTACAGGCAGGCAAATTGGTTTGCGGCTGTCTGTAATTACAAAAACATATATTATATTTTTGTCTATAAATCATAGTAGTTTTCATAACTTTAATAGAAAGACCTATTGATTAAATAACGCTTGTTTTTTATTTTCAGAAAACCTATATTGCTAGAATTCTGTCTTTTAAGTCATGTAGCTGATAAAAGTTGCCAAAATTTCTAAAGCAACTACATTTAACAATATTTGTTAAATGTAGTTATAAAAAATAGATTTTTGAAGTGTTTCTAGTCCACTAGAAACACTTCAAAAATCTGTATTTACAAAAATTCAAATCAATCGTGTAGAAAGTGCTCAATTTTTTTCTACCTAGTTTTATGCCAAGATCATTTGGGATCTGATACTAGTTTAATTATTCTCATATAACCGTGAATACTTAGTTGAAATGTTCGGTTAACATCATATAGTTTAAAATTGTATAGTTTGGCTTTTAAACAGTAGCCTTAAGTAAGTACCTATACTTTGTTTAGTACTGTAGACAAAGTTTTTGTGCAGGGCAAATTTATGTTTAGTGGACCACTTAATTTTACAAGTTAATTAGAAAAGTACTCTAGTACTCATTCCCACTATTAATACGATTGTAATTAGTTTTCACTATTTCATTATTTGTGGTGACTGAGTTTTCAGAGTATCATAGCAAACATTTTGCAACAGAGAAATATTAAAATTGGTTTTGCAACATACGTGCCAGCAACTTTGTTTGTAATAAATCTAACCACTGACCTGGAGAAAAGTCCAACGCCTCTGAAAGTCTTATCAAAGCAATATCATCAGCCAATGTTTGTGGCGTATACCCAGGATGGGCTTTTATTGTGTCTATAGTAGCATTCTGTAAAAAATGTAAAATCAATCTATCAAAGTTTCAGTTTTATCTTCCATTACAAAAACATGACTTTCACGCTGCCCCGAATTTCCCCATGTTCTGAAAAAATAGATAAGTTTTTTATCCAAAATGAATTTGTGTACTATTTGTAGGAATCTGACCAAGAATTGTGTGATCAGAGAGACATAAAGCCATATTTTGAGACTTATGAACTTTATATCTGTGCCTTGTAGCTTCTTATACGCTGGGAGGTGAATATTGTATTAGTCATAAGTTATTGCAATGTACTCATTGTAAGTGAACCAACTATATACTTTATTTTTAAAATTTTTTTAACCCTTTGTATGTAAGTATTATATTTGTTTGTGTCTGTGGTTCTCACTGTTTTTTTGCTAATATAATGAAGCTATGAATCTTGTCTTCAATTATTTTTAATTCCAAACCTTATTGTAAAGCTATTCAATGTGAACCTGTGGTGAGCGCCTAGTGATAGTTCGCAAGCAGTTACTGTTAGTGTTTGTGTAGTGCGTGTAAAGAATTGTCGAATTATGGACCATGTGACTATTATTAATATTATCAACCAGCTGAGTCCCGGCCGCAGTGTTACCTGCCATTATTGTCGTACCGCGGGTAAATCCGTGGGGTGAAGCTAGTCTAAAAAAAGCGGCCAAGTGCGAATCGGACTCACACATGAAGGGTTCCGTAGCAGCAAGTAACATAATATAACAGTTCTTGTAGTTCGTTGTAACTTTGATCGATAAATTGCGGTTTACGATTTATTAAAGACGTATTCAAAAAAACTACTTACTAGATCTCGTTCAAACAAATTTTCGATAGAAGTTTGCATGGTATAATTATTATAATGTACATCATTTATTTTTTTAGTTTTATCATTCTCTTATTTTAGAAGTTACAGGGGGGGGGACACATTTAACACTTTAGAAGTGTCTCACGCGCAAACACTTAAGTCCCGTCTAAATCGCTCCAGCCGTTCTAGAGATTAGCCGGAACAACAGACATACAGATTGACAGACAGACAGACAAAAATTGTAAAAAATGTTATTTCGATTTATGTATCGTGTATATATACAATGCATTTAGTAAAAAGCGGTTATTTTAATATTACAAACAGACACTCCAATTTTATTTATTTGTATATAGATGTAAATAATAAAAATATAATGTGCCACAGGGTAATACAAGCATGGCAGGGTACAGTTAATAAAAGCTAGTGGGCTACCACCTTATAAACAAGAAAATTTTGTTGTGCAAGTTTTACACGACAGTTAAATGTTAAACTTACAATTATACTAGGTGCACAATATTCTCGGTCATCTGATATCTCGCAGTCTGGATCTTGTCTGACATCATACTCTCCAATTATCACGCCATCCAGTCTCATTCTACTGCTAAGGAAAGAAACGCAATGTGCTGCAGTCAGGACGTACCACTCGTTGATAATTGTACCACCACAATTTAATTTTATCCCACGACCTGAAAAGTGGAAGTTTGAAATAAGTATTTGCTTTTCATATGATCTTGCGGCAATGCAACACGTCTCATAACCTCAAATTTACCAATAGGTCAGACGGCTTGTTAATTATTTGAATTAATACGATTCCCTTACAATAAAATTAACAAAAATAAAACCGACTTCAAGGTTTGACTCGATTTCTCTTGAAAGCCATCATCAGATCTTAGTGTCCTTATCATGGTACCACCGTTGGGGTATCTCATTTCCATTAAAAAAAGAATCATCAAAATCAGTTCATAAACGACGTAGAACCGCGAACACACATAAAAACAAAAATATATAGATACGGTCGAATTGAGAAACCTCCTCCTTTTTATGAAGTCGGTTAAAAATTTAATTAAAATATTTAAAATCAGAACAGTACTCTATTGCTAGGTATTTATATCATACTAGCAGTTCTCATAATATTTTCTCAAAATTCAGAAATCCGCTGCACCGATTTAAATGATATGAAGATATTCATACCAAATTTCATTTAAATCAGTGCAGCAAGACTAGGAGACAAACATGATTGAAAAGAGACGCAGACGAAGTTGCGTAGGTCAGCTAGTGTTATATTTGTTACTAACTGAGCTCCGCGGTGTTACCCGCGGTTATTGTCGTACCGCGGGTAAAGCCGAGGGACAAAGCTAGTCTAAAAAGTAAGGCTACTTTTTTAAAATATCCTTAGTTACTCCTTAGATCATCAGCTACCTGCCAGTGAAAGTCCCGTCAAAATCGGTCCAGGCGTTCCAGAAATTATCCGGAACAAACAGATAGACAGAATTGATGAAATGATTTTTGGCACATGTACCGTGTATACATACATATGCATTTATTAAAAAGCGGTTATTTTAATATTACAAACAGACACTCCAATTTAATTTATTTGTATAGATGTATAGATTATCTTACTTGTATCATATGAAAGTAGTACCATCCATGGCATTTCAAAAAGTCTCGTTCGATTTCCCCCAATTATTCTATCGCCTTCAATAGATCCACATTGTTTTGGCAACAATCCGAGGTTTGGATGTTCTTCAACAGATATTGGACCACTCTTGTTTCTTAATGGTACTTTAGTGGAACATTCCACGTTGTCGTTGTGATTGTCGTAGTCATATTTATGTTCATCTGGTCGAACGAAATTAAAATTCTCCCCGCTATGACCTGGATATCCTGAGCTTGCAGTTACACCATGAACGTGAATATCGGATTCTGCTGACGAAATGCAACATATCTGAAAATTTTATTTTCCTATTACATTACGAAAGCCAACCAGATGTCGCTTTCTTTCAAAAAGTCACAGGTTTGTAAGCTCACTATGAAAGGCGTCAGCTGACAAATAATATTTCAGTTGCATCTTTTGGAATGTGCCCCAGTTTTAATTAGTACCTTAGCTGCTTGAGTAACAATTTTTATCATTTAACTAGCTGAACTCCGCGGTGTTACCCGTGGCTATTGCTGGACCGTGAGTAACGCCGCGGGACAAAGTTAGTCTAAAAAAGTAGCTTAAGTTACTCCCCGGATCATCAGCTACCTGCCAGTGAAAGTCCCGTCAAAATCCGTCCAGCCGTTCCAGAGATTACCCGGAACACACAGACAGACAGACAGACAAAAAATTTTTAAACTACATTTTTGTGTATATGTATCGTGTATACATACATATGCATTGATTAAAAAGTTGTTATTTTAATGTTACAAACCGACACTCCAATTTTATTTATTTGTATAGACTAGCTGAGCCCTGCGGTGTTACCCTCGGTATAACATCCACCGCAGGTAACGCCGCGGCTCGCAGCTTGTCTAAAAAAAATAGCCTAGCCAGATATTAGGAAAGTCCCGTCAAATTCGGCCAAGATAAGTGTGACGTCTGGGTCCTTCTCAGATTTAAGCGTCTAAGATTTTTTGTAGAAATACTAAATACGCTACTACTTCGCCACGATGTCGATTCTCGGAAGCTACCAGAAAATGCGAAGGGATTTTCCCTCTAGTCCTCAGAACATATACTTTTTATAGCTATTTATTACATCGCTCGTATTATATTTACTAATGAAATAAGTATGTCAGGTATAAATACTACAACACAATATTTGTAAAACATTTGTGTGCTATAATTACGATACCAGCAATTATGTGGCTAACTATTATATTATTAATACTGCGTTTTATTAATTTTACAATAACACTGCAAATTTAAAAACCACAAGATATGATAGCTTATAAAGTATACCTATTTACCAACATTTACATATTTTTTTTTAATTTATTTATTCACAAAGTTTACATTTTCTAATCTGAACTAATTAGTGTAACAAAAACCAGAAAGGTTTGTTCGTACACTAACATTCGTCAATGTACTCAATCGACACAATTATAATATTCAAAAATAAAAAGTGCACACAATACGAAATAATAAATTACACAAGTAAGTGGGTATGCCTAAACTAGGACTAGTAATTCATACGCGGTGACAATTAGCTTTACATTCTATCTATATTTGAGGACATCTACATAGGACTACTATCTACTTAGGACTAAGCAATGAATGCAATCTAATAATAATGAAGTGAATGGTTCATGGAGTTCCTTACCGGTTCTTCTCCATAGAAATGACATTTTGGAACCGCGCACCTAGTCTTTTATGAAACGTTTTAAAAAAATTATAAAAATCTTAAAATAAAAGCTATTTGATATTGATTGTGATAAAGAATGTGTGAGTGGTCACTGTCTCAGATCTTACCTTTAGCCGAGAGGCAAGTGTTTCTCCTCGAATCTCTTTCTACAATCGCTATCGCTGTAATCTCATGTCTAGATGCCTAATACCTATTTTGTTTTGACCACGTGACTTGGCGATAAGATGACGTTATGCCCATACATTTGTTAGTTCTCTCTAACGTATACGTTTCTAGGATCTTAACTTGCTCGACCGGGGCGGTACAGAAAATCAACGTAAAATGACAGTGTTCGTGCTGTCGTGTTTCGTTGGAGAGTGCGAGACCGGACGGGCCCAATGAGGCAGAAGCATCACTAGACCGCCATGGTGTGGGTCACCATGACGCATTGTCGGCATTCAGAATGAGTATGGTGACCACCAATCTTGGATTCTGCTTATGTTTTCCATCAGGCAGAGTAGAGTCATTTTGGTAGGGCCATTAATGAAAAAAGACTTGGCTACGAAACATGTAATATGTTTCGCAGCCTTCAAGTTTTTACTTATATAGATTGTATTCTTGAAGGTATAGCTTTTTATTCTGACAATAAACATCAGATTTAAAAGATACATACAGATGAATGTTTTATGTTATCAATTAGTAGATATAGAGGTAAACACAAAACACTCTCAGTGTGGTGACCTATGTATTTTTCCTTTCTAAACACGTATAAAAAGTTGATACGGAAATTGCCAATAAACTAAAGAACGGTTATGTTTTCGCAATGGATTTCCCAGATAAACGATGGATGAAATATGTTTGGGTTTTTACTGGAAGCTTAAAAACTTAATAAATCTTTGTCCTACATGGTGTTTATATACCTATGGGTATTCAACCGCAAAACCGCATGTAATTTTTTTTATGAAACACTATACTACTCGTAAGGTTCACACGCAATGATATCCAACAAGCAACAAAATTTATCAGATCTAAGTACAACGCTTATTTTACTAGAGACAATAACATGATATCTCAAGATTTTTTTTTAAACTACTTAATTAACATATATTATTATTATGTTGTCAAAATGATCTGATAACTTTTTATGCCTATGTCCATCGCTTCTCACAGATTTTTTTCGCTATGTTCGCACTATTAAAGTTATTCGCAACTTTTACACTGCTTCACAAACATTTATTATAATGTAAGCTGATACCTTTTCATATCACATTAAATTTAGAGACACCAAAAATCAAAATTCGAAAATAAGTCGGTCTTTCTGTCTGTAACGCTTTCACAACTACACGGCTGCACCGATATCAATGATGGCGATACTTTGAATCTCTACGAAGGACATAGGTACTCTTTACGGGGACAACTGACATAGAGAGTAACCTATAGAACAGAATAATAGAAGCAAAATCGTTTACCCTTTTTTACGAAAATTGTGTAAAAGTTTAAATCAAAAAGGAGTGCAAAATGCTCAAAGTTAAAAAAGAGGTATTATGGTAGAATTTTGATCACTGAGCGATCACTCACTAGTATGAATAAATATGCCAAATGAATCATTATCTATATCAAGTTGAGATTAGCTTCTTAGAAGGTAACATGCCTGTTTTTTTTTAAATCATTAATTAATAGATACTAATTTGCAAATCAGTGTGAAAATATAAAATCGTGTATATTTTAATTAGTCTTACTCTTGTTTATAATATAATTATTTTACGTAAGTTGAACCTATTCTTATATCTATCTACGTAATAATATGGCCTGCCATTTGACCCTCATAATATTGTGTATCAGATTTATGTTAGTCAAATACTGCTTTACTTGTTTTTCTAACCACCAAGATCCTCAGCAAGCATTTCTTAACAACGAATGTTAACATTTTACTTTATTCTCTTACCCCTATGTAGGTTTTACGTTTTCTCCGTATCGTCTCATAATTTATCTTATCTATATAAATGTGGTGTTGGTTTGTGCACAGTTAAAAAATAAAAAAACATCACCCCATAGCCAAGTTGATATTCTACAAACGTAAAAGATAAAAGAAAGCCAACGAATGAGCTAACTGGGTCACGTGGTCAAAACAAAATGTGAACCAATAACACAAAAGCGGCATAAATATATAATTGTAGAAAGAGATTCGATGCGAAACACTTGAATCTTAGCTAAGGGGGCTGCAGTAGTACAATCAGTACAATCTTTACTCAAATTTTGACTCGATATGCAACATGGTTTAAAGATGATTTTTGATCTATTTTTGGCATCCACAATGTGCCACCACGAACTGATAGGATAGGTACAGTTAGTTACCCACCGACGTGAAACAAGACAATGCACCTCAGATTATTGTTTATATGATCTGAACAATGCATCTAACCGGTGTAAATGCATGTTACCCGGTTGTTAAACCTGTTTAATTGCAAAAACCACAGCGTCATCTGCTCAACGGTAAACCATGTCCACTTAAGGTATTAATTGACATAAGCCAGTTTTTATACACATATAATATAAATCTATACTATAATATTATAAATAGGTAAAGAAGTTTGTGCGGTTGTAGGGGCTACTCTCTAGATCTAATGAAACGATTTTTAAAACTCTTGTACCAATAACAAAAAACAAAACTCCCTGCCAAAAAACACTAAAAAGCTCAAAATAAACTGGCTCTTCATAAATTGCAATGTGCCAATTCTTGTCTATACCTAACTCTTTATTCATTTAAATAGTATTATTATTATGTGTGCTAGGTACCTAAAATCTGTTTGAAGTCGGTGCCAAGCCAAATGTAATATATATGTAATAATACGGTCGAATTGAGAAACCTCCTCCTTTTTTTGAAGTCGGTTAAAAAGCCACATTGATTGTGGGTATCATAGGTTGTGTATTACTAATCAGAAAAATGAACCTCCCGGGTGAAGCCGCTAGCTAAAGTAAATGTAATGTAACATAGTAAGTACATATAATTACCATAGGTATGTCATAATGAAAACCACATGCGAGACTCTGAAGTTTATTTCTCATGTAAGCAGGAATTGGGTTGCCCGCTCTTCTGATCTCATTGTCAATGTACTTGCACTGCGACACTGGTAAGCAAACACCACGCTTTCCTTGCCTATAGCATTTATCTCCGGGATAAACTGTGAAAAAAAATACAAACGTTTAAACTCAAAATAAAACCAGTGAATCTCTCGAATAAATATATATTTCAGATATCTTACACACAACGCCATCTAGTCCCAAGCTAAGCAAAACTTGTGTTATGGGTACTAGACAAGTGATATAAATACATACATGCCATTTTTTTGTAAATACATACATATTATACATATAAAACACCCAAACTCCGAAACAAATATTTACAGATCATACAAACATTTGGTTCAAACCGGGAATCGAACCCGAGACCTCAAGCTCAGCAGTCGCATACGCTACCACTGCGTCACAGACGCAGGCAGTCGAATATACAGTAGTTACCATCAATGTTATTCCTGCCCACGATTTGCTCCGTGTTCCTGCCTATTTAATGAAATGAAGTACTCCGTCAAAACATTTAAATAACGCTTTCTATTTATTTCTATTTAGATACTAGGTCATTAAAACATTGTAGACTACCTCGACCCCGAAGTTGACATTATTTATTGCAATATTTAACGGATTTTTGTGGAATAAAAAGTAGCCTCCTATAACTCTGCACCAAATTTTATCAAAATTTGTCTAGCCATTTATGCTTGAAGGAGTAACAAATATACATACACAAACGTAAACTCTCGATTTTATAAATTAGTGTGTCTATCCTGACTGATTATAAAGTTTCGTTTCACGATTAAATTAAAATAATAACAAAACCTAATAATTGATTTGTTAGACACTCAAAAACTTTTAAAATTTATGACGTCTGAGAACCATAGAATCAATTAGCTTAAGACTATTATAAAACTTTAAGGTAAAACTATTTTTATAGAGCTGGTTGTTTGAATACCTATACTAAGTTTAGTAACTTATAAATCGATTAAAAAGTTTTATACAGTTAAGATAAGCCGCCGTGGTCGAAATCGGCTAGGAGAACATGAAATGATTACCAAGAACATCGACTCTTTATTGATTGAAAAAATCAGGGTTTGATTTAGCCACGCTACTCAGCAGCCAGGTCTGCAGTTCCGTGTTGGAGTATAATAGGAGAGGTCTGTGAAATACCTACCCAAAAATTAGTACCAGCTCTCGGACTATATGCTCTTGTGTTATTGGTTTATATTTTGTTAGATCATTCGTTCGTTCTATTATCGTTTACGTTTGTAGAATATCAACTTGGTTATGGGCCTGATGTTTTTTATTTTTTAACTGTACACAAACCAACACTACATTTACATGAGAAATGAGAAAACGTAAAACCTATATAGGGGTAAGAGAATATAGTAAAATGTTAACTTTCGTTGTTAAGAAAAGCTTGCTGAGGATCTTAGTGGTTAGAAAAACAAGTAAAGCAGTATTTGACTAAGATAAATGTGATACATAATATTATGAGGATCAAATAGCAGGCCATGTTATTACGTAGATTTAAGAATAGGTCCAATTTAATTGAAATAGTTATATTACAAGCAAACAAGTGTAAGACTAATTAAAATATACACGATCTACAAATTAGTATTCATTACTGATTTAAAAGAAAAACAGGCATATCACCTTCTAAGAAGCTAATCTCAACTTGATAATGATTCATTTGGCATATTTATTCATACTAGTGGTCGCCCAGTGGTCAAAATTCTAGCATAATTTTTTTTTTTAACCTTGAACATTTTGCCGTTATTGCGGCGGTAAGACCCGTTACGGAGAATTGGCTCGAGAGGCGTTACGGGACCCTCTCATACCGGCTGACACAGGTAAACAAAGGATGCTTCAAAGATCACCTGTGCCTGATCCACAAGGAGCCAACGCCTGAGTGCCACCATTGCGATAGCTGGATCGTGGACACAGCGCGCCACACGCTGGCAGAATGTCAGGCGTGGAGGGGAGTGATCTCGTGGTGGCCATCGGGGTGGGGATTCTCTCGCTTGGTAACATGATTGCGGCTATGTAGCGGAGCAAGAGCGCGTGGAACTCCGCCGTTTCTTTTTGCGAGCAAGGTATGCTTGCCAAGGAGACGGCGGAGCGGGACCGGGAGAGGTTTAGAACTACCAGCCCGCCAGACCCGGGAATGGGCTAGGTACCGCAGGCGACTCTCAGAACGATCTCCGTCCTCCATAAGCGCAAGCCTGAGGGTGACAGATGAGGCCATTTGTCACCCAAAGATCCGCAGAACAGCCGCCCCAAGCTTCGATTCCCTAACGGGTGAAACATCGCCCCCGTCGTCTCTGACCGCGTAGGCCATCGACGGGGCGCGCACGCTCGAGGGAAAGTAACGGGAACTTCGGGATTCCCACATGTAGGTGGCCCGAGGTACGTTGAGGTTCCCTGGTTTTCCTTACTAGGGTGCACCTGGTTCCCCGGCTTTCAGTATTCGAGAGGGCGTGCAGTTTTAGTCCGACATCCCACCAAGAGATGGTATCCGAGGGATTTTCCGCACGAAGAAAAAAAAGGGGGATTTACAAATGCAAAAAATATTATGTTAATGCATCGAAATGTTAGTAGGTAGTAATGTAGGTATTATTTACATCTAAAATTTATATTGCATCAAAATACAGAGAAATAATACGCAGATGATTCATACTATTTAAACAATTGTCTTCTAAACTGAGGTCATTAATCTACTCAATGTGTAATTAAGTATATAGAAAAAAATAAATCTCAACTTTGAATAACCGTAACAGTTATTTTTTTCCGTTGATTACGAACTAACAAAGGGTTAAACTACGTTAACTGTGCAAAACATAACAATCTATTTGGGCTGAAACTATTTAATAGAGACTTTATACTTTTTACAGAATTTATAAAACTACTTCTTCTACTTCAGTATCATACACGTATTTCACAACGTGTTAAGTTGTAAAATTTGTAACTCCCACCCGGTACTAAATAAATAGTCGTTATATCCTTTAAAACACACTCCTTTACTACAAAAGAAACTCAATATACAATTACAATTATCGCGAGACGGTTATAAATATAAGTCAATTTAGCTAATTAACAAAATATTTAATTAAATTCACGTAATGCATTAGACATAGGAAAAAAATACATTTAATTACTCTCTCCGGGTCTAGTTTTAACATCAAGTGTAAAATTGTAAAATCAAATTGCACTTACAGCATTCTGTTTGCAGCAACAACTGTTGGAACACAGTCACCGTTATCATAAACTTTAACATTATTTGTTTTCATCACTATCAATATAATAATACTTCACAGGCTACTCGTGGCTACACAAAGGTATAAATAACCAAACCAAAGACAAGACAAACAAGAAATAAACTCGTTGATTTAATTGAAAATCATCCGCGATTGTTACATGTACATTCAAACAGAAAATTGGTTCTCCCTTGATAAAGCTAAGTCACAAAGTGCCAGCACATTTTGTGCGACGAGTATACAAATACCGACTACACACACGTGTTGTTTTCCTTGTCTTGTTTTTATCTCATTTCGATGTAATAACTTATTAAAAGAGGCATATCGAAGAAGCGATACAGCTCTTATAAAGAGATGGTCAGTGACGTAGCAGGTCATCGTTAGATAGATAATAAAATTGGTCATTACTACGTTTACTTCATTAGATTAGCGGGAAAACACGATGTTATATTCATTTTGTTCACTCAAAACCTGTTTGAAAGGCACTCTTCATGTTCTTGTACTTAATTGTGATGTGTATCGGTCACCAGATTCTCATTCAGCGTATCTTACTTATTTTTCGTGTTTAAAGTCATTAAACTCTCCTGTCGTATACTAATAACAAACGTTAGAATTGTACATCTTCTAGTTTTCAAATTTTAATGAATTTAATTTAAAAGTACAACAATACAGTTTTATTATTTGGTTAATTTAAAAATGTATTTAGAAAAAGAGGCTGAATATGAAGATATATAGGTAGTTCTTTAATTTACTTGCTTGTTAATATAAAACAAATTCCTGTAGCATATTTTTGTCATCTCAGTGAAATAAAGCAATCCCACCAAAAACATTTTTATGAAAAATGTTGCCAAGACGACTGCATATGGCTTACTGCGTGAAACATATCAGATTTCATTTAGAGCCAAGTTTCTGAAGCTATGCGCCCTAACTCTACCAACCCTAACTTCACAAACTCTACACCTCAGTAAAATGTATGACTTCGCCGTTTCGCTACCGTCACGAAAGCGAAGCGAACGCCTTTTGTGTTTGCAAATATCTAGTTTCTGAAGTAATATGTTATACGAATATACAGTTTCTGAAATAACGAAAGAGCCAAGTCGTACATTTTTACTGAGATGTAGAGTTGTGAAGTTAGGGGCGTGTAGATTCAGAAGCTTGGCTCTACATGAGATCTGATATCTTTTGCACAGGGTAAGCCATATGCAGTCGTCTTGGCAAAATTTGACATGAAAATGTTTTTAGTGGGTTTTCATTTATTTTTTAACTAGCTGCTGCCCGCGGCTCCGCCCGCGTGTATGTCGGTTATCGTGGCAAATAGTAGTCTATGTGTTATTCTGATGTATAAGCTATTTCACTGTAAAGTTTCATCCAAGTCCGTTTAGTAGTTTTTGCGTGAAAGAGTAACTAACATGCACACTTACAAACTTGCACCCTTATAATGTTAGTGTAATTGATGATAAAAACGGTTAAACAAACAAAAACAATACCATGTATAATTTAACATATAATATATTTGGTGCTAGTCGCATTTGAAAAATATAACAGCCTGACAATGACAACTTACCTACCTACAACCTATGTAATGTAATTAAAATAAAAACGAAGTAATTCGGTATAATTACAGCTACGTAATCTATAATAATTAAAATAAAAATGAAGTTTGTACGTGGAATTTTGTACGTGTAACTTCTAAAAAAAACTGTCAATACTTAACCTTAGTCCTATATTATTTTAAGTAAAATGCGTTTTTAGCTAATCGTAAATGTCTTGAAAATTCGCAAAACGGAAACAACCATCATCGACGTCTGCCCTCACGCGTCTATCTACCTACCCTCGTTCGGGTCGTACACTCAGCGATGAGCAATCTATTCCCCGCGCCAACCGCCATGCGCCATCGTAATATCGTGTACTCGGTTTGTCATTATCGCAACTAATAATTTTAATATTTATTTATTTGTATTTATTCGTATAAATATTTATTTGCATAAATATTTATTTGTCCAAATGATGTAGCGCAAAAGATATATTTTATCTACTTTAAATACCAGAAGCGATAAATGTGTCCATTTTCATTCAACTTAATACTACCATACCAAATGTGCATTTGAAATAAATAATTAATTTTTATTGTAGTTATGGTTCACTATGTTGGCTTTAATGGCTTACACATTTTAACTATAACAGCTTTTAAGATAAACATTTCCATCAAACATTACATATATAAAACTTTAGCGATTTTGGCGGCGCACGCCAGTATAGCTCAGTATAGATGGTAGATTTTTTCTACTACCTACTTGACACTTATCGCCATATTTTAGAGAATTCACACAATATCTTTATTATTTGTAGCCTATGTGTTATTCTGATGTATAAGTTAAATTCCTGTAGTGTCATTCAAATCCGTTCAGTAGTTTTTGCGTGCAATTTCACTGATATGTCCACATATTGTGACAGTGTTACCTTTATTTAAAGAGCTTCGCTGTATACTATGTTATGTGTAATGCCATTGGAACAATATACGAACATATTAGCATTGTCGCTCACCCTCGACAGAGCCACATAGAGCTTTCCGTTGCTGAAACAGTTTGTGGTGAGGTCTATGCCTGCGGTGCGCAACGTCTGTTATGTCTTGTTTATCGTCATCGCAAAGCATAGACTCACAGACTCACCAAAAACTGCACGCGTTTGAAGCGGAAAGGAAAATAAACTATGGATTGGGGTCATCCTTTAAGATAATAGTCCAAAAAGACATATTTCACTATAAATCAAACAAAATAATTTAAGTTTCTCGCAGATTGCACGAAATAAAACTAACAATTTTTTTGAAATTTTGTCTTCGACATAAAAGTCTTGTGATTGGTTGCAACTGTGGTGACGTCACATGCTAATAAACGAAAGATTCCTCTATTGAATATTGTTTGCGTTTTATGTTTTCGGAGTGGTAATAATCGATCTGTGAGCTATTTCTGCAGGACTTTTTTTAATAAACTATTTAATAAGTGGTTCGAAACAAAAAGAAACCAAATTTTGTGCGTGCCGATAACAGCAACCTACATGAGATAGACGCTTTTATGGTTGCACTTTTCTATCTATACAAATAAATAAAATTGGAGTGTGTTTGAATATTAAAATAACCGCTTTTTACTAAATGCCTATGTATATATATACACGGTACATATACCAAAAATGTAGTTAAAAATGTTTTTGTCTGTCTGTTTGTTTCTTCCGGGTAATCTCTGGAACGGCTGGACGGATTTTGACGGAACTTTCACTGGCAGGTAGCTGATGATCCAGGAAGTAACTTAGGCTACTTTTTTTAGACTAACTTTGTCCCGCAGCGTTACTCGTGGTACAACAATAACTGCGGGTAACACCGCGGGGTTCAGCTAGTACATAATTATAACATTGATAACTATGCTGCAGAACTGAAAAATGTTAAAGCAGCTATGTTGCACTTGCATAAGTACAACATAAAAATTGTTTCTGTAATAACCTCTGGAAAAATTCATTCATTATTTTTGTAAATCTAATCTAATATCTAAAGTAAATCTAATTTACTTTATGTTGGTAGGTATATTTCAATGCTTTTAGGTTACATTTTGAAATAGTACAAAGCGTGGTATTTAAAGATGTTATCTGACCCAACGAACTTCGTACCACCATATTTTTCTTTCGTTACCAGCTACCCATGAATAGGGTGTAGTCAGGGACAAAAAAACTTTTTCCTTTATTTTTTATTTTTTCTTGTACAAACCTTGTCCTAAGAATAACTAACACATTAAAAAAATATATAATTTGGTGTAGCCGATCGAAAGTTACGCACATACATACATTTCGGCGTAACGCCGCGGGACAAAGTTAGTCTAAATAAAGTGGCCTAAGTTACTCCCTGGATCATCAGCTACCTGCCAGTGAAAATCCCGTCAAAATCGGTCCAGCCGTTCCAGAGAATACCCGGAACAAACAGACAAACAGACAAAAAATTTTTTTACTACATTTTTGGTATATGTACCGTGTATACATACATATGCATTTAGTAAAAAGCGGTTAATTTGATTTTACAAAGAGACACTCCAATTTTATTTATTTGTACCTATAGATGTATAGATTTGTTCACTGTGGCACTACAAACCATTTATTCGACATTTTAATTAATATAAAATTGGAGAAAACTGATAAAATTAACTTAAACCGCGCTGTTTTGTTTTGTTGTGGCTAGAGTGTGACGTCACGCGTCTCATGTGACCAGCGCCATTACAGAAATATCGTTTTTGGTTGTCAAGCTTGAACTAACTTTATCTTAAATTGAAATTCATAATTAATCATAATACAGTAGAAATTCTGCAAAAAAATTGATTCGGTAAGTAGTCGTTTCACCACCCGATGAATGAAGCAATATTTATAATAAATAAATTTGACGCTGCCCTTTAAAAATCTATTTAAGACCGAAGAGTAATTTTTGTTTTGCATCGTCACTAAAGAGTTGTTGTTTACATTTGTTCAAAGTGGACGCTTCCGGTACGTATGCATAAAGATTCGTGGAACTACTGACCCAGGAAAAAGCGACGTACAACTGCCCATGTGAAAAACATCTGAGACTAAGATCTACTCCAGCAACACGGAAAGTCTGACGATGAGATTTATTAATTGTCATTGCATAAATTTACTTATTTGAAATTATACTTATTAATTTTACAACTACAAATATAAAGGAAAGAAGGAGAAACAAACAAAAACACTAAACAAACTAATTATATTATTATCTAATACCTACTTTAAACTGATATCTAAAAACTACGTCTTATGTATTTTTTAAATCTAAAACGCGCTTATTCCCAGTTAATAAGAACCACGTTCGTTCGCAATAACAGTGACAATTCGAGTGAAGTCAGCGCGTGAGCGGCGTGAGCGCTCCCGCCTTTTTGGCCGTTTTTGGATGGCCGTTTCGCGTGTTAAAGAAAAATCAACCGTAATGTCGTACTTATACTGGTGCGGCGAGATTTGGAAGTTTTATTTCATCTATATCTTGTGTGTTTATTAATTATAATTTTATAATTCTATATTTTATTAAAAAAGATATTAAAGTGTATAGTGATAAGGATATATCCATGTGAAATACAATATATTTAAGTATTTAATACACCTTGAAGAAATGCCTAACGCTTAAACACGTTATTGTGGCTAATTTATAAAAGATAGAAATATACTATTCAGGACTTTTTTGTAGATCTTTTGAAGACCATCATCTTTGTAATACATATTTTTGGTGTATGATCAACGTATGCGAGGTTAAGAGCTTGAAAGCGAAAATTTTCATCCGACTTGCTTCAAATTTATCGTCACTGCTCAGCTCCTATGCATCTTAGCGTTATGTTATATAGCCTATAACCTGCCCAGGAGTATGGACTATAATCGTACCAAGTTTGGTTAAAATCCCTTCAGTAGTTTTTGATCCATGCGTGCACATACAGACAGACAGACAGACAGACAGACAGACAGACAGACAGACAGACAAAAAACTTACTGATTACATTTTTGGCATCAGTATCGATAACCATTCATCCCCCAATAATAATTTTTAATAAATATTCAATGTACAGAATTGACCTCTCTACAGTTTTATTATAAGTATAGATATAGATATAGATATAGATATAGATTCCGTATACCAAAAAAAGCGTTGGGCAGTAAAATTAATAAGTTTCTGATTTTTTCGTTGTTTGTATACTAAACTTAGTTTACATACTCAGCTTTCTAGCACTTCTGGAAGTCCCCTAACAGTTTTGATGATCATCAGTGTGTCAGTGACGAAATTGGTGTATTTTAGATATCAATAAAATCCAAAGTATCAGAGCTGTACAATTGAAACTTTGTATGTTTAATTATCTCATTATTGACATTATATCCTGAGAATTTGAACTATCTGGTATATTGGAAACCAAAGTTATAACGGTTCAAAAAACGACGAAACACTTCGAGAAAAGGTAAGCAGTACCCTTGCGCTTCGCTTAGCTCGTCTTGGCGGCGAATATTTAGCAATTTTATTTTAACACACATTTATACATTTCAGCTGCATGTTAAAACTGTTACGGTCCTTTATTCAATCTAGAGTTACAAATCAGTTTTCTATTCATACTACCTGTTTGTTGTAGTTAAGCATTTACCGTAAAATGTTCAGTCAAAGTGATGCGAACTATTAATAAAAGTTTCCGTAATATACATAATTTGTTAGATTTGCAAGTAAAGTAAATTTGTAATCAATTTTCAAGCTAAGAGGGACTCTAACGTAATCGATTGGATTCAGCCATTACGACACGTTAATAAACAACTGTAAGTCATGGATATTGTTTCAAATACTTGCAGGAATAATTTAAGTATATAGAAACATCCATTTCTAAAAATGTTACTTAAAGACAGTAGATTCACGCTAATTTCTGCATAAAAGGGCTGGAGCAACCAATGTCGTGCTGTTGTGTTTTGTTGGTGAGTGCGAGACCGGAGGTCCAATGATGCATGAGCATCACTAAGCCGCGATGGTCACCATGCTGCATTGTTGCAATGTCCGCATTCACAATGAGTATGGTAACCACCACTCTTGGATTCTGCTTACGCTTTCCATCAGGCAAAGTATGTTCACTTTGCAGGCCCATACATGAAAGAAACCCTAATTGATAAGGTGTCTAACGAAAAAACCAATTTCAATCCCTCTATAACCCTAAATCTGTGGATAAGGAGTTTTTTCTGTATTAAAAAAACTTTTAGTGTTAAGGAAACTTAAACTTCTTAACTTCTTTCTTTATCCTCCATCATTTCTTTAAACAAAGTGTTGTTGTTTGGTAGGGATATGGGCCTCCGGTATCCTCACTCACAACAAACGTGAAACACAGCGCAAGCGCTGTTTCACACCGGTTATATGTGAGGCCGTGGTATCATTTCGGTCGAGCCGGCCCATTCATGCCGAAGCGTGGCTCTCCTACGGTATCTTAATAGGCCGTCATTTTGATTAATTATAAATAAATAAATAAAATAAAATAAACTTTATTGTACACCAATTGATACAGTTATATTTAAAAACTAAACAATATAATAACCATGTACAAATGGCGGCCTTATCGCTAAAAAGCAATTTCTTACAGGCAACCTTTATTATGTATATAGTAAGGATATTATATATACAAGGGTTAGCTTAATCCAAATTAGAGTTACTGAAAGTACTCACTAATCTCGACAGCTGCCATAATTAAGTACACTTATCAGACACTAATTTATAGTCTGAGCAATTAATTAGAAGTAACATGACAGGCGTGGCTCCATATTTCTCAATTATGGTATCCTCGCTTTTCTTTTTAGATCGCGGATAATTTAGCTAAGAACTAATTAGACACTTATTATTTTAGTTTACATTACTTTTTAATAAATAACTTAGTTTTCCTAAGTTATTTCTGTTAGATATAATTTCTGTGTCACGTTATTGCTCATAATTAACTTTGAAACTATCTTACCGATTTTATGTTTTCGAGCAAGGTTGAAAAGAGATGCAGAAGAAGTTGCGTAAGTCAGTTAGTCTGTTATATACTTAGAGCATATATACAGGTAGGGGCAGCTGAACGGGCGGAAAGCATGATCGGAGTAGAGAGAGAGAGACTGAGTTTAGTTAGAGTCTGTCTCCCTCACGCAAGCTTCTTATTGGTTGGTGTAGCTTCTGATTGGTTGGAGTATTTTCCGCCAAATCAGTCATGCAAATTGGTACGTGCGTCCACCAATCGGAAGCTTGCGTGAGAGAGACAGACTCTAACCAAACTCAATCACTCTCGCTCTATTCCGATCACGCTTTCCGCCTGTTCAGCTACCCCTTATGTATATATGCTCTAAGATTATATATATAATTCTCGTGTCACTTTGTTGCTCCAGACGAATTCTGAAACTCTCGCTGGTCTGCTATTGGTTCAATAAGTTTGAGTTTTTTAACTTATAATGCGCAGTGTTCTATGAATGTAATATTAATATCTCTTTTATTCATTAATTTAATACCTGATATAAATTATTCATGTAACCTCTTGTGCTAAAAATTTAAACTTTAATTAGTCAAGATACATAGACCGTATAGTGCTAGAATTTTAGTGTAACGGGCTTTTTATGTTTTTACGAAAGATGGCAAACGAGCAGTGACATCACCTGATGGAAAGTTATCCATGAAAAACCCCACCTCACAGGAATCCTAAACCCGTTGCGGCCTTTGAGAAAGCAGCATTTTCTTTTCTTGAGGGTTCCAAGGTCTTTTCGGTCCGAAAACCTATAGCGAAATTATATTTATATTTTTTTTATTTACATAGCAATTTTACCGGATATATAAGAAACTTCAGTAGCCACCCTATTACCTTGCTGAACGCATTTCAAAACATGCGCGGAACTAATATCGTTAATACGCTGCACTGCACTCCTAGCACATTTGAACAAAATACTTTCTTCATAAAACTGACAGTCATGAACGTTTGTTCAAACAATTAACTTCAAAAACATATTGAATACTAAACAATAATTATGGTTTCATTGAAATTGCAGCACACACTGGCGTTTGCCACACTGTTACACTATTGCGTTACGGGTAAGTTAATCAATTTATTTTTATTTACAATAATCATAATATATATCATGACATGGGCCAATTCTTTTAATATATTCCTGCACAATTTTATTTGTTCACGCTGCATATGGATATAAAATCAATAATTGCCATGAAGCAAGAAAAGTTTAACTAAAAGAATGTACAATTATATCGATCAGTCGCATGTAGACCTTACAAAAAACTGTGGTATTAATTATTTTTTCTTGCAATGGTACACTACTATAATCCCAATTATGCATATTATAATTGGTTACATTTGATGATGAACTTTATGTCACTAAAACCAGGTAAGTAAGATCCTTTACTGTACTGCTGTACGTTATCTGCAATGCACTGTTTATTATGAACCATACACATTACCATTTAAAATAGGTATTTATCAACTAATAAACGATTTCCTCAAGTGTCTAATGAGTAATCTCAGTAATTATATTTGAGTTAACATTCTCATTGAATTAATCATGATCACGATAGGTACGTATTTTATTCTTATAATAAACAAAAGGCAATATAACCTCCACGATATTCTTTTGTAATGAGAGACTAACTATATATAGTTTGTCGTTACAGTATTTACATTCGCAATCATCAGTCTTTTACACAAGTGTGTGTAAACTCCTTTTTAAGAGATTAAGACCTCTTTAAAAAATGAGGTTTTGGCCTCCTATACCAGGCTCTTCAGGTAAATTAGTATAACAAGGCTTGTGACAAATTAACGCTAATTTTTCGTCTTCTTCTCATCCGTTACGCTCTTGACAAAGCGTACACGACATGTGATGCGTATCACTACCATTCGCCACTGAGGTCATCCTGCTGCAGTCGTTTACCGAACCTCCCACGCCATACTTGATCTTGTCAGTCCAACGCGTAAACGATCTTCCGTGAGATCTAGTACCTTCCACACTCCCTTGAACGACAGGGCGTTCTATGGATCGATCGTCACGCCGAGACATGTCCGAAAAATGTAGGGATGCGAGTTTGTACTATTGAGAACATAAAGAGAGATACCGAGTTCTCGAAGTAATGAAACGTTCCTGCGGGATTCAGTCCATGAAACCTCAAGCATTCTTCCATAACTTTTACGACACTCAAATTAATTAATAATACATAATTAATCTGTCATCACATTTACTAACATTAATAATGACATCATCTTAACATATTCATGAATTATACAGATATATTCTTAGAAAGGATGTTATTAAAAGATAATAATTAAATGTTAGCGAGCTCTTCCTTTATCTTCTTACTGGTATATAATCGAAAGGGTTATCTTGAAATATTCATAATACATTGCATTTTAATAGTGAAGTTTACCTAGCTGATTACGGCCATGGTGGCCAGTTTCAACGGAATCCAGCTAATTAGTGTTGTATAGTAATATATATAGTATATAATGAGACGTTGCGAAGAGGTAACCTACCCGGCAAAAAGCGTCCGTTACGAACGTTAAATCAAAAAAGTTTAAGTTTAAAGAAAATGTATAGCGCCATCTGTATACCCTAGCTGGCAACAAAGTCCGTAACGTTAAATAAAAAAAGCGTAAAATTTAAAAAAAATTGCATAGCGCCATCTGTAAGTTGCACATATTATTATGTTTTATGATAAGGAACTTCGTCCCTATTTGGTGTCCCACAACACCACACCACTTTTTGTCTAATTTTATCGATATTGTATAAACTTATGTCATGAGATCATTACCCATCAAAATAATAACTGGTCGCGAATACTTTGTTGTAGCTGTTTCTATGGCTTTATTGTCCCATCCACACATGAGGCAATGCGAGTGCGAGAGTGAGTACGGTGTGCCCCTCGTCTGCCCTCGCCTCGCCTAGCTGTTGCACCGCTTTGTGTCAGTTTTTTGTCAAAAGACGCGAGACAATCAACCACACTTCCGCGATAGTGTGATTAAGGCCCCCTGCACTCTCCGAGACTCGTGCCGAGGCGCGAGGCAAAGTACCTCGCGTGAGTCTGGATGGGGCATCAGTTTGTTTTTAAAATTTTGTTTGTGTTACCACTTTGTCTGTAAATATGTATGCACATTAATGTGGCTTATGAATCGAATTAAAACTGAATCTTTACCTGAAACTGAACAAATTAGAAAGTTTTTCTAATTCTTATTTGTTAATACTACCAATTTCACATATAATTCTTACCATCGGAGACTGTCTGTCTGACTCCTTTCAATTTCTTGTCTTGACGAGATATCGATTTCATCGGATCCGTTCTTTTCAGAGAACACAGTGGTAGACCCCGCAAGAGGTGCCTTAGCTAATCACCCGGCTTGGACTAAGCTAGATAAATTAGACTGCGGAGAGAGCGCAGCCGATCGTATTATTGGCGGTTACAATGCTGCGCTAGGACAGTTCCCGTGGATCGCAAGGCTTGGGTACATTGGTATGAACAACTTATACTCTAATCTTATCATCCGAACTAAAATATCAAAAAGTTTCAACTAAGTAAGTCAACATCTTTTTATTCTACCGTCTGTTTGCCGCACATCTCAACAACTTTACCAAGTGAAAATTATTCTTTTCCTGGTCATGCTTAAGAAAATCATATAAACGTAGGTATCTGTATTTTCAATAGTTGGTTTTTCAAATAAGTAAACAATTTTTGTGTTATTGTTTCTATTAGCTCAGATTTTCTATCTAAGCATTAGTCCATGAAATGAAATATTTAAGCAAAATTATGTGAATAGAGGATTATGAAATTTGGCACAGTTAAAGTTTAGGTATATGGAGAAGGATTCAAAAGCTAAAAACAATAAAAAGAGACGAATGATAAACAGTTATTGAATGTATCTAGGATAAATGTGACCTGTAATCTAGGATCATAAAAATCGATGCCAAAGTTATTAGGTTTAATAGAATGTGGAATCTAAAAATAGCAATATGATACCGTTGTATCTAAATCGTGTATCTACTATTGTAATTTATGTCGAAACACTCTCTATTTATTGCGCATTCAAACTCGCTTCGCAAAACCTCAGACTTGTTATTAGCTCAATACTTAACCTCAAACTCTAAAAGTATGTTATGAACGCCAATTGAGATCCAATAATAAAGATGTAATAAAAAGTTAAGTACATTGAATACGCGTCCTATTAAAAGGTAAAGATGTTGGTAAAAGTCACATATGGTTATTACCAGAGTATCACTAGAGTTTCATTTTTATCACTACCTACTAAGCATAGCCGATCACTTTCGAAGATATTTCTATTTAGATAATAAAAAATTGTAAAATGTAAACAAAAATATTCAGTATACCATACCATAGTGAAATTGGTGCAACTTTGAATTTTAGAAGACGAAGAGTTCGATTGGATGTGTGGAGGAGCATTGGTATCGGATCGACATGTCGTCACAGCTGCACACTGCGTCCAGAAAAATGATTATGGACCCGTACTGTAAGTTATAATTTTAATTTCGCCTTTTAAAAATAAAATAAAATGTATTTTAATTAAATAGAAATGATAATACGATTTCTAAAAGAGCTTAAAATATTTAAATATTCACTTTCTAATACTGCAAAACATACAAAATTTTAGAAGTCTTTACAAATTTTGCTTCAAAATGTTCTCTAGCTCAATTCGTTGCTATTATGTAAACTTTATGCTTAAATCTAAAACCCAAAACAATAATTAATATACTACTGAACTGTTCGCCCATACCAAATTCGGTGAAACCACTTCTTAAATAAACATTTTCCCTCCATGCTTGCAAGTTTTGATGCCATTATGTTTTTTTTTATTTAAAATTATTTTCGTATTTCATCATTATAGACAACTCTTTGTTTGTACTGAAATGTTACTTTAATATCCTGTGGAAATCAATTCGTTCAATAAGTTAGTTTACAAACCAATATTTCAACAAACTATATACAAAAGATTTATGTTGCGTGAAAATATATTATAATGTACTTATTAACTGTAAAATATATTATATTGATTGATTTATTATTATTCTAAACAGGAAAAATCATTTTAGGATTTAGATGAACGCATGGCATAACAATACTTACGGGTGCAAAGGGTTTTCACTTCATTTTAAACGGTAAAAGAGTAATAGGAATTGATTTAACAATTGTAAAATTTTGTACAAAATAATTTATGCGTGTATTCGTACACATTTAATCGTAAACTTGATTGCCATGTATCTTTGAAGTGTCTGCCATATTTGTAACTCTTAAATAATGTAGTCAGTATTAATCATTTACAGCCGTCAGATGGATATCCACATATAATTCCCTAAAAGAATCTGACAAAACATAATTTGGCAGAAAACCACGTAGACATAATATTTATGATATATTATAAGGTAAATTATCCTTACAAATTAAATGATACAAAAGATTGTACATGGTTCCTGTATGTCTTCTTGCAAGTATTAGTTAGTAGACATTTGCAAAAATGTTATGTTCTGTGCATAATACTTTAATGTTATTCATACTTAAATTTTCTTCGAGATTTTAATAACACAAAGAAAAATAGCTTCTTTGCAATATTAACTGTCATGGACAATTTTCATTTCAAATTTTTCAGAACAAAGATTCGTGTCGGCGAACACGACATTCGAAAAGACCCTGATTGTGAGCTGTCTGTTTGTGCACCACCAGTTCAAGACATTGACGTCAAGAAAATTGTGCCTCATCCCGATTTCAACAAGCCTGCCTTCCACAACGATTTAGCAATGATTGAACTAGAGAAACCGGTTATGCTTAATAGTAAGATTTGACCTATTCTACTAGAATTGGAACCACTTTTTATCACACTCGATAACCTAAAAGTTGCTTATGCTTCTTTATCACGATAATAAGTCCGACGTGTCCATGTATTTAAGGGCACTTAGGTCCTTATAAGCGCCGTGACACACTGATAATAAGTATCACTGTCATTTCAGTAGTAGTTACCTCATTGAGAATAATCAAACCTCTTCAAATAATCAAACGGTCCGCCTGATGAAAGCGGTTACCGTAGCTTACCTATGCAACTTAAAGCGATTCGCATGCTCGTCGGTAACCGTTCAAAAATATCTTAACAAACTGTAGTCTTAGAAAAATCCTCAGTAGGAAAGCTCTGAAACCAGTTTGCCTACTTATATCTGACCGGCAAAGTTTGAAGCTTTCGGAGATGGTACGAAACGGTAACATCTACACAGTTATGTTAGCTATTACTAGTGAATTATAAATTCATTATTGAATCATGTAGAAAAGATGCGAAAAAAATTTAACAAAAATAAAACCGACTTCAAGGTTTGACTCGATTTCTCTTGGATGCCATCATCAGATCTTTGTGTCCTTATCATGGTACCACCGTTGGATATCTCCTTTCCATTAAAAAAAGAATCATCAAAATCGGTTCATAAACGACAAAGTTATCCGCGAAAACACATAAAAAAAAGATATACGTCGAATTGAGAAACCTTCTTTTTTTGAAGTCGGTTAAAAATAGAAATTGCTTGATATAATGATAAAAGGTAGTCATAATATGATTTCAAAGGGCTAAATTACAATAAAGTGTATCATTAAAATAGAAATCCATTTTCAGATTATGTGGCTCCGGTTTGTTTACCACGAACAAAAGAACAGTTACAAACATTTAACATTGGTGAGATGCTTACTGTAGCTGGCTGGGGAAAGATGAATATGACCACAGAAGACAGAGCCGACGTACTACAAGTTGTAGCAGTAAGTATTGACACGACACTTTATTAAAAGTCCTTTTGATACTAGTGCCTACACATAGATAGGCAGTGTCACTGGAGGTTTAGCTGATAAAATCTACTTAGTAACGCGTTATCCTAATGTACATATATACCTAGTTACCTAGTTCATATTATTTCTTTTAATATTATAAATGCGAACGTGAAATTATGTTTGTTTTTTCCGCTTGTGCGATTTTCATAGCTATACAATCGATCAGTATTAAATTGTGCTTAAATAGACATGGTCACGTGCGCAAATGAATATAAGCTCATTTTTTCAATAAAATAGCGTTACTGGGTGATAGTGATTCGGTTCTCAATAGATGTTCTGCCAGAGTCATTAGCGAAAGGAAGATGCGGGTGAAAGATAGTAGAAAATAAAGTCAAAAGTGGCTTAACTAAATTTACATAATAATATTACTATAAACACTAATAAAACTACTATAAACTCTTAAATTGTTTACTCATTTTAAACCTGAAGTCTCATGCTCTTAATAAAAGGTTATCAATGTATTGTTTTGTTTTTTAACTAAATTTACAGAATAATATTACTATAAACACTAATAAAACTACTATAAACTCTTAAATTGTTTACTCATTTTAAGCCTGAAGTCTCATGCTCTTAATAAAAGGTTATCAATGTATTGTTTTGTAATGAGAGAATGTGTGATTGTATAATGAACTGAACGAAACATTTTTTTACTTAGGTTCCAGTCGTGGAGCCTTCGAAATGTGCTTCTTTCGGCAAGGGATTCAAACTGGCTCCGTCAGAAATATGCGCGGGCGCAGAACACAACAAGGATGCTTGTGGCGGTGACTCTGGAGGTCCTATGATGAAGGTCTGATTTTATCAATTCAATGACTAAACCGGATATTTATATGTTAATTAGAATTTGATCGAGAGCAGGATATAGATTTAAATCAAATGAAAGAAACATATGAATAAATCTTGCAGTGTTCAATGAGAACATGGATTACCGGGGTTCGACACGCGTTAAGTTAAACACCGAGTCTTGCCATGAATTAAAACAATACTATTAAAAATAAGTCTTGTGTTAATAAAATACAAAAATAATACGCATGTTTTAGGTATAGAACTCATATTTTATTGTTTTTATTTAACATTTTTTTAATGAAATAGGGGACAAACGAGCAGTTGATGGTAAGCGATTACCGCCGCGCATGGACACCCGCAACACCAGAGGCGTCACAAGCGCGTTGCCGACATTTGTGGTATGAGATGGGGGATGAGGAGAGGGATGGAGTGGGGGATGGGGGGCGGTGTTGGGGTATTGGCCTCCGCTATCCTGACTCACACGGTGAAATCACTCCGGTCGTGATATCACTCCGGTCGAGCCGGCCCATTCATGCCGAAGCGTGGCTCACCCACGGCACATTATTTGAGTATTTTCATTTTTAATAATTGAGCTAGAGTAAAGTTGTTTTAAAATAAAAAATAGTCAGTAATAATGTTGTAATTAGTTGTAGATCTATTTTTCAATGCTATTTTTAATTGTTTTATTATAAAACGCTCATTAAAAGTTTATGTCTACGTAAAAAGTCTAAATAATAGACAGTAGTACCTACAATGTATATACTCGTACATATTAATTCACTTAAATCTGCTTAGGGTCAGCGCCGACGGACGGAGTGGCGGGAAAGGGACTAATTCAGTCACAATTTAAATTCAACCTAAAGAGCTACAGAATACAACTGTATTTGATGCAACGAAATTAAATGACAGCGAGTGACGGCTGGTTTTATTTTGTCGGCGCTGGCCCTTAAGGCCGCCATACACGGTACAGTATATTATACAAGTATAGTGTAACGTGTATGGCGGCCTTAATCATTCAAACTACAGCAAAATAATTGTTAATGTATAATACATATGCTATTTATAAACTTACAGATATATGACACACCCGATGGCCCTAAACATTATCTGGTTGGAGTAGTTTCCTTTGGACCAACGATTTGCGGTATCAAGAAACCTGGCGTGTATGTCTCAGTAGCCCACTTTATTAAATGGATCCTTGATCATTTAGTCTAAATATTTTTCAGCTAGCTTTTGTAAATTTTGAATTAAGTTCATGAAAATAAAGTCACCAATTTTTATATTTTCATCATTATTTTTGGTGGAAACCTGGAAACTATGGCATTGCATTTCCTATCTTCGGAGTGCTAATCAAAATATAATATAATAAAAATCTAAATTTAAGATACACAAGAACTAGAATTGTACACAATGTACTGAAACCACACCCCCTTAAATATTTTTTGGTATTATACGTAAGGTACATCGAGATAGTCATTGCCTTATTGGATAAGTGTACCAAAGCAGATAAAATTTAAGAAGTTTACCAGTGATTCAAATTTCTTTTTAAAATCTACGTATTACATAAGCATCAAGTATAGATCTTCTCCTTTTAAACCATTCAGTGCATCGTGAGAATATTAGAGAAGTGTTATATTTTACTGCGATCCATACTAACTGATACAATTTCTGAATCTGAATATTTATCATCAATGTCAATTCTATTGAGGAACTCTGCAACATCACAATTATACGTTTCAGCTGTATCATTAATAGATACTTTACGAGATCGATTTGGACTATTATAATGATATGATTTATTTTTGGAACTGCTTCGTTTCTTCGTAGTCTTTCTAGGAGAGATTTGTAGTGTATCGAGAGTAAGAGAATGCGAGTGCGGTGCGTAATATCTTTCAAACAGCATGGGCTGTTGTTGAACTCTTCCATACATTAACTCCATTTCATGTAGAAATTCTTCTTGTCTCATTCTTTCCTCATCGCGCCGAGTCTGCAGCCTCATTGCAATATCTTCCTCGTGACTATAAAGAAAAATCAAGGACAGGTAAATACTGGCCGCTAACATTATTCCACGGGGGAAAATCCATAAATATCTAAAACGGAAAGGAACTGTTAATTCTAAACGCCTGACGTGGCTTATATTTATTTTTTATTTGTATAATCGTAATGTTAGAACCTGTTTGTTTAGGACATTCTACATTACAAAATATTTTAGGAAAAAACATAATTATCGATTTGTTACCTCCTATTTCACATGGTTAATCGCAACAGTTAATAACAGGCGCATCGGTTTTACTTAGCTTCATATTTGGAAGAGGATTTTTTGCGCCAGCACAATCTATACAAATAAATAAAACTGGAATGTCTGTTTGTAATATTAAAATAACCACTTTTTACTAAATGCAAATGTATGTACATGTTACGGGCAACGTGATTATCTGGGCATTATTAATAAGGACCGGCCATTATTAATAATGCCCGACGGCACGTGGTCCATGTCAGAGCTTAAGATCACTTGAACCGGGCAGTATGAATACTTCCCTAATCGTGTGTCAGGTTAGGTTAAGTTTATTTTTTGTTAACTTTTCATTAAAATTATGTAAGTTTAATTTCATTTAATAAACAAAAACACTACAGTTCACCTATTTTATTACTTTGTCCAACATAGCCGCCATTATTTATTTTATATACCAAAAATGTATTTTTTTATAATTTTTGTCTATCTGTCTGTCTGGTTGTTCCGGCTAATCTCTGGAACGGCTGGACCGATTTTAACGGGACTTTCACTGATAGATAGCTGACGATAAAAGGAGTAACTTAGACTTCTTTTTTAGACTACCTTCACCTCGTGGCGACTCCAGCGGTACGACAATAACCCTAGGTAACACCGCGGGACTCAGCTTGTAACAAATAAATTTCCTATGAACAAGGAATACTTTCAAAAATTATAGTTTAATGTTGGTAAACCAGTCCTTTTTCTTTATTTTGAACTTTCGTGAAGTTTTCGAGTACAATGTTTTTAAAACGTAAAAACTTGTAATCGCCAAATAAATAAAATTCGGACATCTATACAAATAAATAAAATTGGAGTGTCTGTTTGTAATATTAAAAAAAACCGCTTTTTACTAAGTGCATTTGTATACACGGTACATGTACCAAAAATGCAGTTGAAAAATTTTTTGTCTGTCTGTCTGTCGGTCTGTCTGTCTGTCTGTCTGTCTGTTTGTTTGTTCCGGGTAATCTCTGGAATGGCTGGACAGATTTTGACGGGACTTTCACTGGCAGACAGCTAATATTATAAGAAGTAATTTAGGCTACCTCTATTTTAAACTAGTTGCGCCACGTGGTGTCACTCGTGGTTTTTGTTTGTGTAAAGGTACAACAACAACCACGCGGTGCAGCTTATAATACACTAACAGACCCTCGCAACCTCGTTTACGTCCCCGTTTTTGCAATATTCTTCTTTGGTACTCCGCTGCTATTGGTATTAGCGTGATGATATATAGCCCATATTCCTCGATCAAAGTACTATCCAACACTGAACCAATTTTTTAAATCGGACCAGCGGTTCTTGAGGTGTCGTGAAGTCCATGGAGTAACTTATGCTACTTTTTTTTATAATAACTTTGTCCCGCGGCTTTACTCGCGGTACAACAATAACCGCGGGTAACACCGTGGGGTTCAGCTAGTATTGAATAAAATTATCCAACATTATTAAGTGTTTAAGTGGCTCTACTAATATGTGTATTTTCGATAGAATTAAGCCTAATTGTGATAACGACTTTGGTATCCATTAATTAAATACCGTTGTATATATATGTATAATGTAAATAATAAATAACTTACTTATTTTTTACAAGATGCCAAGCAGGGTTAGAGCGGAGTTGACGACTGCGTTGACGAATTTCATTTCGACGACGTAATTCGGCCAAGTGTCTAGCTGACTCTATTTCGAATCTCCTTCTAACCGCTTCTGCTCTTAACAGGGCTGCTAAATTTGACCTTCCTGACGCTGAAGCCCGTAGATCTAACGCTGAATATGCTCGAGGCCCAGGGCCATCTCCGAAAGGGCCGCTACCACCACTTACAGTGCTTTTATTTTCCTGATAGATCTTCATTGTGACATCGTGCATCTGTAATAATATACCGATATTTGTAATTAATTTTAGAGAGACTATATAACTATGTAACGTTTGACATAAGCTAACACTTCCAATTCCACATGAGACAACACTTTGTGTGAACCACAAATTATTGTTCTGAGTCTGAATGTTTTGTGTCCGTTTCTTGAAAGTTAGTAAAGTAACCCCGCGACTCAGGTATATTACTAGTGCGGGAGTTGGTTTAAAAAAAATACGTACTCTCACGAAGTTACTTGAATACTTATGTGACATTTTTTAATTTACCTTAAGAAAGTTTGGTAAGAGAAAATACAGAAATTTATCATTATTACATTTCTAGCTACCATGATACCAAGAGTTGCTTATAACTAAGAGTCGTACCTTTTTAGTAGCTCTATCTGCTGTGTTAAAGCGAAATGGCTGAGGGCACGTTGTAATGAAATTTTCCTTGAGATGTTTATCACGTTTCTTCCGCTCTTTAGTGGGACTAGAGCATCTTTGCCTCTCGGACGAAGATGTGGAAGGTATTCCTGGTGAAGGGTCTATAGGTAGATCACTGTGTGCCGCTGGAGTTGACAGACGGCTTCGATCTCGAGCTGCCATGGAACCGGGATAGCTAGCGTGACGTAACATTTCCTCGGCCCTTATACGTTTATTCATCGACCTGTAAAATATGTGATGATAGGATGGTTCTTAATAAATTCATCATTATAACTTTCAGTAAACAATGTTTTTTTTTAAATACGTCATTTTTGTGAGAATGAATTCTTTAATTTTTTGTGCCTCAAGAATTCAGTACCTACTGATCATGAAGTTTTATACACTCGTTACAGCAACACATACTGTTTTCAACAGAAAAATGATTTACTGTTTCTGAAGGGTAAGTTCGCTTATCTCAATTGATTGACAAAATAAATTCAAATGGCCTCACATTAATGCAGGCAATGAAGTAAAAAATTGGCAGAAGTGAGTAAAGTGAATAAATGTTATGTAAATTTAAAAAAGAAACCAGCTAAGTGCGAGTCGGACTCGCGCACCGAGGGTTCTGTACAAACCTGTAGGTATACGAATATTTTATGCTGTGACTAAAAATGTTTACTTTTCGCATTTTTTCCTTTATCTGTGCTATTATAAGACATTGCTCCGTACCAAATTTCAAGAATTTGAGTTCACAGTTAAGTACCCTGTAAGTTTTGATTCCCTTACAAGTGTCGAAAATTTGCAGCATAAACGGCTGTATCTTTTGATTGCGTTGAATTAGAAATTGTTTTTTTTCACAGCTCCTAGGGACAGTAGACCTGAGTATTTAATATAAATTTCAGCTTGATGCCTCTACGCGTTTTTGAGAAAAAGGGTCTTGACAGACAGAACGACGGGCGACAAAGTGATCCTATAAGGCTTCGGTTTTCCTTTTGAGGTACAGAACCTTAAAAAATAGGTATTTACCTAAAAAAGCGGTCTTCATTCATTTTATCATAAAAGTAGTTGGAAAACAAATTTTTGGGTACAGGTCTCGCTTTAAAACGTTTCTTCTTTTTAGTTTTAGGAAGTACATGTACAGCTCGATCGCAGACACCGCCTAGTCCTTTCTCTTCTCGTTTCGTGAAACTGAACGGTTTCATTTGGGCCCTTAATTCAGCTTCACTATTTATCTTGGTAACTGCACGCCTGAAAACCATAAACAAGAATAATAAGTAAGATAATATGTAATCTGTATGGTATTCTTACAAACCGTTCCTTCCGCATTCCAGAAGATTAAGTGAGCTTAATATTATGCTCTTATCCCAGCTCTCCGTGGCTAGCTTCGCAAACAATAATAAGTAATTATGTTTATGGAACACATAGTCACATATGTATTAAAGATATTATATTCGATTATTGCAAGATATGGTGGAAAGGTGGACGTAGGTAAAGGCTTATAAATGTGCGTAAAATATGACGTATGCATACATTTGGATGTAGATTTGACAAATTCATGTATCTGAAAAACTTAGAATTATTCTAAGTTTGTAACACCATTACAAATCGAAAAGTACCGTATCATTAGTAGCATAAAATACTGTAGGTATTTTAAATACATCGTTAATCAAATCAACAACCATTCGGTTATCTGCAAGAGAATAGGCTTTACAAAAATCGATTTTAGTTTTCATAAACAGAGTAGTGCATTAACATAAATTATTTGCAAGTGGAAACTAACTCAGAAAGTTATCTTGTGCTATGATACATTATTCATAGACTAACTCAGAAAGTTATCTTGTGCTATGATACATTATTCATTTTCTTAAAAAAATTTCAAACCAAATAAGTTTATCGTCATAAAAGTCAAACTTTGAATACAATCAGCTTGTTAGGTCCGTGAGAGATATATCCCACGATGCAAAAGTTATATTTCAAAAACGTTCAAACGTTTCAAAAAAATAAAAAAACTAGTAAGAAGCATACAATTAGTGTTTTCGTGTGTAGTGTGAACCTCATAGCTTGGTCCTGAAGAATTTTGTCGTAAAGAGGGATGCGAGATTCAATAGGTACTGGCTTCGCTCTAAACATTTTTCTGTCACGTTTCTGATGCAGCATGTCTTCTGAAAATGATTTACGAAGACACTGAAGTTCATTGACTATACGTTCTTGTTCGTCCCTGTTGGTAAAGATAGAAAATTATGTGTAATAAACTATAAATTTTAAAGGCAAACCTATGTTTTATTTATCTATTAAAATTATTATCTACCTTTCTGTCATTTTAAAAGGTTTGGGGATGGTGATACTTTTTCGACGTTGCGTCGGAGATTCTGCACGTTTCATTCTTAATGGACTCGATGGCATGCTATGTGTTACAAAATCATCTCTATTATCAAAATCAATTTTATTTGTGGAACTGTCATATTTGTTTCCATCGAAAAAAGCATTAAACTTTTGATCGACTTCATTTTTAGACTCAATCTTAGCATCATTCCACGAAATTGAACAGGCTGAATGATTCCTCTTTGGACGCTCGGTTCTACTTTTTTCCAAATTACTTTTAATAGGAGCTATTTGTAAATCACAATCATCGTTTTTCACTTCTATTCCTTCCCTTCCTGTGTCTTTATTTCGTACATATCGTTTTAAACATGTTGCTGAAATAGATTTGCTTAAGGGTTTGGGGTTACTTGAACAATTTGGTGATTCATTTTTCGCATTACTATTATCCTTATCGCCTATGGATAACTTTCTTCTTATTTTTTTAGTTTTACTCAAGACGCTAGGTAATCTTCTTATATCATTTGTGTTATTAATTACACTATTGGAAACTTTTTCACTTGAACCATTACTACCACCTATGTCATCCACGAATTCAATTGCCAATCCCAACATAAGTTTCTTTTTTTCTCTCAAAGATTTTAGCGTGGAATAAAATTCGTCAGGTGGTAAATGGTTGATTTCATTATAGTCTGGAATGCTTTTGTAAAATTCATTTAATTTAGTTGCATCCACTTTTGCTGCGGTAACTGAGTTGGTAGATGACGAATCAATCGAACACTGTTGTGCAAAGCGCTTCTCGTTTCGCTCGTAGGCAGATTTAGGCATTTTACTAATAGGATCAACAGGAACTCTTAAACATAAATTCTTGAAAGCACTAGTCAAATGTGTCATTACGGATTAGAATTACTACATGTTACCGCATTTCTATCATTCGTAGAGTCTAAACACAGTAGATATTTGTTGTCATGTTCGTTTCCATGGATTCGATGTTCGTTTGTGCACATTGAAAGATAAAAATACCATAAAAAATACCTACTGCATTTGCGGTTAGGTATACGATGAGTAAATTTAAAAGTTTAAACAGAAATCAAAATTTTAGATTAACCAGTGTCAAATAAATAAGTTTATATGACTTTAAAATGTGAAGAGTTGAAAAAAAATTGGTTTCTGAATTACTCTTTGATATAAATGATTAGGTACCTACTTACTTACATACTTAAATTTAATGGTTTATACCTTAATGCGCGAGTTAGACTCGTAATTATACCATTTTTTTAATTTACTGTGTTTCCTCCAGGTTACAAAAACTTAAACTTAACATCTATAAAAATAAATAAAATTGGAGTGTCTGTTTGTAATAATAAATAACCGCTTTTTACTAAATGCATGTGTATGTATACACAGTACATATGCCAAAAATGTAGTTGAAAAGAATTTTTGTCGGTCTGTCTGTCCGTCTGTCTGTCTGTTTGTTCCGGGTAATCTCTGGAACGGCTGGACGGATTTTGACGGGACTTTCACTGGTAGGTAGCTGATGACCCGGGGAGTAACTTAGGCTACTTTTTTTACACTAACTTTGTCCCGCAGCGTTACTCGCGGTACAACAATAACCGCGGGTAACACCGCGGGGTTCAGCTAGTTTGTAATAAAACTCTGCCTGACGAAGACAATCATTATAAATCTACTGGACCTGATAGCATTCTTTTCTTACCTCTCATATATATCATCAAAGATGTCACCATATGTTTTATCTATACAAATAAATAAAATTGGAGTATCTGTTTGTAATATTAAAATAACTGCTTTTTACTAAATGCAAATGTATATATACACGCTGCAGATACCAAAAATGTAGTTAAAAAAATTTTTGTCTGTCTGTCTGACGGTCTGTCTGTCTGTCTCTCAGTTTGTTCCGGGTAATCTCTGGAATGGCTGGACCGATTTTGACAGGACTTTCACTGGTAGGTAGCTAATGACCCAGGAAGTAACTTAGTCTACTTTTTTAGACTAACTTTGTCTCGCGGCGTTACTCGCGGTACGACGATAACCGCGGGTAACACCGCGGGGTTCAGCTAGTATATACATATATATATAGTCTCTATCGGTGAAAAATCTGATTCTAAACGCCATCGTACCTTAACCGTAAACCACATTCGTTTACTACTACTACTATAGGTAAATAAAATAAATATTTCAGATAACTAACACAACGCCATCTAACCCCAAACTCTCAAACTAAGCAGAGCTTGTATTATGGGGTACCTAGTGTACCAACTACACAACTGATATAAATACTTATATACTTTTTTTTAATCAGTATGATCCTATGATCTTAAGTATATATCTATTAGTATTACATCCTATGCTTTACCCTTTCGTACGCTGTCTGTCCTCAAAAACACAATGACATGAATGTCAAAGTGACATTTTAAAAAAAACAAAAATAACCTCTACAAAGATTACAAAGTGACCGCTTTTTGTTTTTAACACAAGTAAAAATTGTTTTATTTAAATTTTAATATATAATACCTCAGTAATAACCTTTAGCTCTTTCAGTGTTTGCCGTCAAAATGCTGATAAATAGCCATGTTAAGCGGTTTTTAGTGTCGCAATTAAAATTAAATTCTAAACTAATTACGTCAAGTCGTGCAAGGACTACAGCTGCAGCCCAGACTACTTCATCAGAAGATATAAAGCAACTCGACACCGTAGACCCTACTGTAAATTACAAGGGAAACTATGATATAATCATCGCTGGTGGAGGAATGGTTGGATGTACTTTAGCTTGTGCCTTAGGTAAGAAAATGTATTTGTTTGTTATGTCAGTAATTATTATAATAAATCGACACAACTCACACACTGCTATCAAATTCCAAATTAGGCAGAGCTTGTGGCAACCAGATTGCTAAAAAGCTATATATATATATATATATATATATATATATATATTGTCCTCCACTCGGCAATTGTTGATCAGGCCGAGATACGCTATAATTGTTGATCCACCTTTTTGGCAATATTTCTATGATAGTATCCAGTGTATCGTCTTATACACGCAATATAAGTATTATACGCCTTCCGACGCTGTGCTTAAGTCTATGGCAAATACTCTAGCTCGTCATCGATTTACGCGGCAATTGCAGCTCTAATAACGGTCAACTTTATTATACTTGATGATGCTTTGTTGATCAATATACACAACGTTTTGATCAACATATGCCGCGTCAACTAGCATTTTAAAACGCGGGGCCGGAGCAGCAACCTCGGTAGAAAGGAACAGGTATATTATTGTTATAATAATGCTCCTAAAAATAATGTGCGATAGCTCATTCGATTCGTAATGAGTGTCATGACGTCTAGAAAAATGTTTTTAAGGATTTATTAGCGCATAAAAAATTGCGATTGTTATTAACAAAATAAAAAAAGGAAAGCAAGGTATTTAGTTTTTCGTTAAAAACTTCTAAAATACTAATATTTAAGGAATTGTTGAAACTAGATACTGAAAAACAAGGAAATTTCCAATGAACAAGTCTTAACTCTTGAAACGATATCACCTAAAATTTTTTTTTTGTAGTTTTAAATTACAATTTAAAAAATTGAATAAATTATAGTGTAATCTAGACACTTGATCGAAAAGAACCATGAAGGAAAAAAACATTTCTGCTGATTTTTCAGAAAGTTACACCATTGTCACTATATGTATAACAATCTAACAGTAACTGTATTTATAATTAATTGACGTTTTTGTTTGTGACATTATAAATTAAATTAACCAAATTTAATTCTACTTGCTGTATTTGTAACCCCGTAAAATAACAATAACCACCACCAAAATTTGCACACCTGAGAAAGGTATAAATTAACGCAACTCTTATAATAAGTATGTATCAGGCACTCAGCAGTCAGTATCACTAACCACAAGAGCAAGAGGCCTAGCAATGTTAAAACTTATCGTTTAAAAAAATCATACAAAATGTAACAAATTTACTAAATTTAGTGTAGAATAAATCGACATCCGGATACTTATAGTCATGCAAAAATAATTAATTAAAGCTTATTATTTTCTTAATCATATTTTTTAAACTAACAGAAAATGAAATTTAAAAAAAAAATGTTTTTATTAATATCTTATCACTGCTGTTTTTAACCGACTTCTAAAAAGGAGGAGGTTCTATGTTCCATTGTATGTACTTTATCTTTATGTATGTTCACCGATTACTCCGTCAATTGTAGACCAATTTTAAAAATGATTTTTGTTTTCGAAAAGGTATGCTCATTTTTTGTAGGCACGTACTATGTTTGCGTACTGATATTTGCGTCTGGTAGTCATCATTTCATGATGATGAGCTGATGATGTAAAGTATAACTCCTCAACGGTTAGGAGTTGGAGGATATCCTTCGATTTCACATGCATCCATAGACCTTTAGTTGTGTAGTTTCAAGTAATTTAGGTGAACTTATGGTAGAAGGTTAAACTCTTCAAGAGTTAGGGATTAGAGGGTGATTTTAATGCTACACGTACGTGTAGACCTTAATTTGTATTCTTGTGGAGTTAGAGGCTGATTCTATAAATACCATATATAGAAATAGGAATTTTGAAATTTCTACTCCTAAGAGGGTGAAATAGGGTTTGAAAGTTTGTACGAAAGTCCGTCATTTTTTAAGTTAGAAACATGAATCTTTATTTTTGAGCCACTGATTAAAAATGATTAGATACGTAATTAAGCGTATTCTGTCCCAAATGAGGTGAAATAGGGGTTGAAAGTTTGTCCGTCATTTTAAGTTAGGAACATGAAACTTTATCTTTAGGCTACTGATTAAAAATAAGTTAATACGTATTTAAGAGTTTCCGAAGATTCTAACCCTAAGGGGTGTAATAGGCGTTCATATTTCGTATATAGACTCTCGAAGTCTCGAGACTTAGATTACAAATAAAAAAAAAAAGACGTAGACTTTTGATTACAAATAAATGAATACTTATATCACAGCATTTATGGAATGAGCATGATGGGAATTCTACTCCTAGAGGGGTAACATAAAGGTCGAAAGTTTGTGTGAAAGTCAATTTTTTAAGGTATATAAATGAAACTTTATTTCCTAGACCGACAAAACAATTAAAAAAAACTTTTCAAGTAGGTAGTTTTAGGAGGGTTTACAATGCGAAAGTGGTTCCACGTTTAAAAAAAAATCCCAACCAGAATGAATATTGAAATTCTGCTCTGACTACTTCGTGTATACCACGCTGTTTTAGAATATTAGTCCCCGTGGCATATGTTAATCAAACGTTGTGTATATTGATCAACAAAGTATCATCAAGTATGAAAAAAGTGATCAACAAAGTATCATATGTGAAAAAGATGACGGTTATTAGAGCTGCAATTGCCGAGTCAATAGATCTAGAGATTTTGCCGTAGACTTAAGCACAACGATGCAAGCCGAATAATACTATATTGCGCCTATAAGACGATACACTGGACACTTCCTTAGAAATAGTAGCAAAAAGGTGGATCAACAATTATTGCATATTTCGGCCTGATCAACAATTGGCGAGTAGAGGACAATACATATATTATATATAAAAATTTTCAAACCCTGTTTCACCCCCTTAGTGGTGGAATATTCAGAAACGCTTAAATATGTAACCAATAATTTTTAATCAGTAGCCGTGAAATAAAGTTTCCTCTTTCTAACTTAAAAAAGGACGTACTTTGATACAAACTTTCAACCCTTATTTTACGCCCTTAGGGGTAGAATATCCAGAAACCACTTAAATACGCGTCTAGTTATTTTACTCAGTAGCCCGAAGATAAAGTTTCAGGTTCTAATTAAAAAAAATTGACAAACTTCCATACTATCTTTAAACCCCTATCTCACCCCCTTAGGGTAGAATATCCAGAAACGTTTAAATACGTGTCTAGATATTTTTCATCAGTAGCCCAAAGATAAAGTTTCATGTTCTAACTTAAAAAATGACAAATTTTCATACAATCTTTAAACCCCTATCTCACCCCCTTAGGGGTAGAATATCCAGAAACGCTTAAATACGAATCTAGTAATTTTTAATCAGTAGCCCAAAGATAAAGTTTCATGTTCTAACTTAAAAAATGACAAATTTTCATACAATCTTTAAACCCCTATCTCACCCCTTTAGGGGTAGAATATCCAGAAACGCTTAAATACGAATCTAGTAATTTTTAATCAGTAGCCCAAAGATAAAGTTTCATGTTCTAACTTAAAAATGACAAACTTTCATACAATCTTTAAACCCCTATTTCACCCCCTTAGGGGTAGACTATCCAGAAAGGCTTATATACGTATCAACTCATTTTTTTTACTTTTGGTAAAATTAAATAGTACCTAACTATATCTGATTACGTACCTTTTTTTTGGTTTGAAGGCTCCAGGTAATAATACGTTACGCATTAATTCGTTAATTCATTCTGAAGCAAAGTGGAAACAGTATACCATAGAAAAGACCCAATCGTGGAGAAGGTGGCCTCTCATTGGTCCATTTGAATCGGATCAACAATAGCTGGTGTGGATTTGTATAAAAATGATGTAAATAGTTCGTAATTCTGCCAGCAGAGGGATTGCAATTGTTGATCCAGAGCGGAGCCACATTAGTACGCCGGAATATACATTAGATCAACAAAACCTGTTGCTGATCAACAATCGCCAACAGATCAACAATTAACTGACGCCACGTCGCGCCAGATCAACAAGGGCCGAAAAGAGATATCTATATATATATATATAAATATATATATATATATATATATATATATAAATATATATATATATATATATATATATAAATATATATATATATATATATATATCTATATCTTCTTCTTATTAATAAAAATCAATTGCTGTTCATTTGTCTCACCAAAACTCAAGTACGACTGGGCCAATTTAGCTGATTTTGGTTTTGAAATGTTTGTTTTAGCTGCTAGTTTCTTAATAATAAAATAAAATAAATAAATTACACCAAGACACAGAACTTTCATAAGTTTTTTGAGGTTTGTAATTCGATCTTATAGTAATTTTCCTATGAATATACTAATAGACATACCTGGTTTTGCCAAATGTCTAATAATTTATAACATTAATTAGAGACAAAGCCGTGAAAAAAATAAATTCATGAAATAAAAAACCCAACTGTGTAAAAATAACTAATAAATAAAAACTGAAAAGAAAAAAACAAGTTCAGTCTAGACTGTAGCAATTTAATTACTACAACATTAAAATAATTTTATTGACAATAGACACATAAAATAAAACAAAAAATAAATTCTAATAAGGAACATATTGACTGCAATAGTGTAATCCCAATTGTATAATAATGATTTTATTGAAGATAATTTAATGGTTCCCATCCATACATCCTCATCCACTTTGAAACTACCACCATTTTTTGAGGGTGCAGCAAAACATATTTATCAAGTATAATATACACACTTACTTTATCTCTCTACTATTTGTAATTATTTTGCTCAAGATAATTAAATTATACACCTCCTCCTTTGGGTAGCAGAACAACCAATAGTCTTACTTTACTTTACCTAAGAAAGGGATTGTTATCAAAATAACATTTTCTTACATTAAATCCTTTATTCTTCCCTTTTAACCGATTAAAATAAAAAGGAGGAGGTTCTTAATTAGTAGTAGTAGTAGTATATATATTTTTTTTGTGTTTATGTTCTTCGTTTTCGACTTCGTCTTTTATGAACTGATTTTGATGATTTTTTTTAATGGGAAGAAGATACACAATAACAACTACACTAAGATCTGATGATCGCATCCAAGAGAAATCGAGTCGAACCTTGAAGTTGGTTTTATTTTTGTTAAAATTCAACTTATTATATTTTTACCTGACAAAGTAAACCTTGCAAAGGCAAAATGAAGGATAATGGCCACAGCAGTGTATGTATGTTTCTGTATTCCACTGTGGCACCTAAACTACTTAACCCATTTTAATAAATGAGGTGTCAATAGATTCATAATAATGGCTCAGGTGACAGGCTATTAAAAAAGGCTACTACTAATATTATAAATGTGAAAGTTTGTAAGGATGGATGGATGTTTGTTACTCTTTCACGCAAATACTACTGAAGGGATTTGGATGAAACTTTACAGTTATATAGCTTATACATCAGAATAACACATAGGCTACTATTTGCCGCGATAACCGACATATATGCGGGCGGAGCCGTGGGCAACACCTAGTAAAAAATAAATTACATAGTTGGGTTATAGTTTTTAAACCTATTTTTTTAATTTTAATCGGTACTGTATATGATTGGCGGCTTAGTCTATTGGTGGATATGCTTTAAATACATACATGGTTTTAATCAGACTTATAATACTATATACAACATAAAAATATACAGTGTCAACTGACAATTTTGTTGCAATTCCCAACAAATCAACTGTTTACATGCCCATTGAAAAGTTAAAGTGCTTAATTTAATCATTATAGCAAAAGATGCCGCAATGTAAAAGAAAGCTGTAAAAGACACTTAAGATATTTCAAAAGGAATGTCAATATTTTATATTTTTATATTGTTGAATACTGTCCTTACTATATGATCCTATTTGTCATGAATTTTCTATTCATTTTTCCAGCAAAACACAAATTGCTTTCCAATTTGAAGGTGTTACTGCTGGAAAGCAGTCCATCCAAGAAAACTGAAATAACATCAGAATATAGCAACAGAGTGGTAGCTCTAAATCAAAATACAAAGTCTTTGATGCAATCACTTAATATATGGAAGCATGTTGAAAATATAAGACTGCAACCTGTCAGATATATGCAAGTATGTACATAATTTTAATTGTAACTAGCTGAACCCTGCGGTGTTACCCGCGGTTATCGTCGTACCGCGAGTAACGCCGCGGGACAAAGTTAGTCTAAAAAAAGTAGTCTAAGTTACACCCTGGATCATCAGCTACCTGCCAGTGAAAGGCCCGTCAAAATCCGTTCCAGAGATTACCCGCAACAAACAGACAGACAGACAAAAAAATGTTAACTACCTTTTTGGTATATGTACCGTGTATACATACATATGCATTTAGTAAAAAGTGGTTATTTTAATATTACAAACAGACACTCCAATTTTATTTATTTGTATAGATGTAATAAATAATAATATTGGCACTAGATGGCGTTGTGTGTCAGATTGACAGAAATTAGATATGGAGGTATGTGGCAATTCAATGTTGTGTCAAAAACCATATGAAGTTTTTAGGAGACTTTACAAACATACAAAAAATGAAATCGGAGAACACCCAGGCTCGATCGAACTACAATTAATGGATCACACAAAGTGTTGTCCCATCTGGGGTTGAACGGTTGAACCTTTCAAGGACCCTAAAATCTTTACAAAAAATTATCACCATCAAAACTTTTTCTTTTGTGTAAACTACAGGTACCTAATGTACTGTAATACCTATAATAATTAAATGTTATTTAAATATCTGGATTCCGAAACTTGCTTGAGATACACCCAATTAAATTTTATTGTAATACTCATACTTTTTACCCAACTTTCTCATTATTTATTAACCAACTCCATAAAATTAGGAAGTTCTCATCTCTAGGAGAACAGTGTTCCCTGGGTTGAGTCTAGGTTAACATCTATAATCTACATAGTTTTCCTTCTGTGAAGCTGTAATGCTCTAGAAAAAGACCGCTGAATGGAATCGGGAGTGGTCCGATCCCATAAATCCACCAGAGACCACCAATCCAGCAGAAATAGAATTATATAGAACTAGCTAACCTATTTAAGTTCTTTTTAAGAGTGGTAATTTCAAAGGGTCATCACCTTACAGAGCTATCCATGATAGCTGTGTAGCCAAATTGAAAAAAAATGTTGGAAGACATAAAAATTGATACAGTTTAGAGCTACACGATTAGCTTCATGCATCGCCCGGAATGAATGAATTCGCTCCAGTATTCAAATGTAAAGATGAAATACTATAATTTTTGCTAAAAAAATGGGAAATCCTTTACTTATTACTCCTCTTTGTTTTAGGTATGGGATGCGAGTTCTGACGCCATGATATCATTCAGTAGTGCCGAGCTGCTAGATGATGATGTAGCTTATATAGTCGAAAATGATGTTTTACTCCACGCTGTCAACACAGAGTTACATGCCACGCACAACAATAATGTCAACATACTGTACAATGCTAAGATAGCCGGGTACCAGCTTCCCAAGGGCACTGAAAAAACTGATAAGAGTATAGTGAAAATGGCCAATGGAGACACATACACGTGTCAACTATTGGTAAGTACACAATAAAATAACAATTACCTGTATAGGCACGGAATACAGTGTGTATTCAGATTGGTGTATAAGCTGATTAAGGAAGCAAACTATACGGTATACCAGCACTCTAAATAGAAGGAAAGCTTGAAGCATACCCTATACTAAACGGTCGGGACAGCGTGAATGATGACGAAAAAAACAATAATAGATTTCCTGTAAATATTTTTATTGCAATGCAGAACATTCAAGAGTTTCAATAAATGAACTTTCTAATCTTCTATAATGTATTCATGATTATGGTGGTTGATTTAGTTTATTTTCGATTCCATTTAATCTTGATTCTGTATTATCGATTAATTTGTTAATTTTTTTTGTCAATTCCATCAGCTGGGTCTTTATATCAACCATACATATTTCTTGTATGGCGTTAATTGTTAACGATGTAGGCCGGGCCTTGTCGACATTTGAGCCTGAGGTCGTCCGCTTTCTACGTTGACTTTCTATTGAAAATCTGTCAAACAAATTACTCCTTCTTTTCACAACATCTTGTTTTAGTCTATCGTCTTCTTCCCTGTTCTTTTTTATTTTAAACTCATAGTTGTTTCTACGTATGCTTCTCCTTGTTTCCTTACGGTTTTCCATCTTCATCTTGTAGATTGATGATATCAAGTCTTTTGGTATCTGAAAGGAGATGCAAATTTAAAGCGAAAATTTTATAATATCACGGCAAGACTTCTATTCTACCTAAATCCTAATGACTTATCTACTACACAATTGTGCACTTTTAATTACTAAATTTAAGTAAAATTTAGCTTTGAATAGTAATAAGTCCAAATTAATGTCCAATTAGGTATATTTGTGTAAACAGTCTTAAGTTTTTTAGTACTATTTTTCTCATAGAAAATCAACTTAAAATGACAGCATTCGTGCTGTTGTGTTACGTTGGTGAGTACGAGACCAGAAGCCTAATCATGCAGAATCGTCTCAATAGGCCGCTATGGTCTGGGTCACCATGTTGCATTTTTGCGTTGTCTGCATTCGCAATGAGTACGGGACTTGTGGTCAACAAATCTCGTATTCTGCTCGAAAAGCATGAGCAGAATTTGAGACTTGAAGCCGAGTGGAGTCACTTTGGCATACTCATATAAAAAAAGTTACAATAAAATAAAAAAATCATGTCTTAGTACCCTGGTCTCTCTAGGATCGTTAGGCCGTATAGTGAGGGTGCGCATGTGCGAGACTGTCAGTAGTGCTCCCCATCTTAGTACAGCTAGTAATTGCCTAGGCGCACACGTAAGCAATGAACTGAATAACATGCTCTCTAGGTGGGCAACTAGCTTTGTCTGGCGCACTAGCCGGTCCAAACCCGCACTCTCTTGTAAAGCCTGGAATGTCACATTCAGAAGTTACAGTTATATGGAGTTTCCTTTCTTTTAATTGCAAGGCAGCATCATAGACAAGTTAGAAATGGCTACTATTTAATTTAATCAACATTTCTTTAATTTTAAACAACGAATTTAAAAGTACATGGACCGAGTAAGAGTAAATGGTACAAAATTGACTATAAATATTCGCCTTATTAGCCACTTAAAACCTATTTTTAGCTGTAGTGACTCACCAACCTATTAAAGAAGTTTATTTTCTAGTGATAGATAGATAACACTTAATTTGTACACCAAGATTTCTACAATACTTATAAAAATACATAGCAAAATTAATGTACAATACTTGGTTCACCAAGGGTACTTTTCCGTTTGAACTGCAATAATCAAAGTCGATATCTGTCTTCTACAGTTTACACAAATAATCAAATATTACAAGTGTTAGATCCATAATTTACATACCTGAATATCACTAACAGCTAAACCTACTAGGAGATTGGTCAAAATTACCGTGACCAATAGCACAAATATCAGAAACATGCCATGGGCAGTCACTGGATAGTGAATTTCAGAGTTAGTGCAATTGTTGTAGAATATATCCTCGTATTCAAGTTCTCCAGACATCATTATGACCGTCTTTACCAAGCTGGCTGGCAAACGGAAAGCGGCATAATTGCTGAACAACACGCTGAATGCCAATCCGAAAGCTATAAGGAGACAACTGTAGGCCAGTAGAAAGGTTGCGAAGTTCACAGTCACTGGAAAAAAAAAATGTTCATCGTACTTCTATACTAACTGAGTACAAGGATACATCACTACCTAGTTAGAGATTGGGTGACTATGAGGCGTCTTAAATTAAGAGCGAAGTCGAACGTAAGACTATCATTTTTTTTCCCACGATTTAAAACATCGTCTTCTTATCCTTTTTCCATCCTTATTTGGCGTCTGTATTTTATTTTATTCTAAGTAATCATTTCACTGCCACACTTTCTGACTATATTTTAATACAACCAATCTACGTTTCTGTTGTCCTCTACATTTCTGGTCATCAAATTTCATACATAAAACTTCAACAACAAACTTCACCACATTTTACGCTTCTCATCTCAATAAATAACTTTGGTTAATGCTTACCAGTAGTAAACATTTCCACGTACAGGCCGAATGTTGGAAATCGTCCGATAATTAACATCAACTCGAACCAACAAAAGAATATTGTAATGGCTGCGATATCATGCTGCCAATTAGACGTATTTGTTCTAATAATGCCATTATTCCAACTTATTGGTATCTGTAAACAGAAAATACACCGGGTTATGACTAAGCCTTCAATGCACAGCAAGACTTAAAAAACCTTTAATAAATTGACAACTCTGATCTTTGCGCTGTTTCGGAGAACTTGTAAATCGTCTTTAACGTTTAAAATTGACTTACGCAGTTCACGAAGCCCTCAATATTGCACAAAAGTCTGGTTTCACCCTCTGATAGCTCAAGCTTAGCGTAATAAATACCCTTAGGCATAGAAGCAATACAAATTAACCTTACCGTACATAGAAATACACCCAAAATAATAAGCCACTGTAACCAGTTCTCCCATTGTCTGATGTAAGCAGACCAATCGAGATACGCCTGGAACATTTCTTTGATCATGAAACATAGATTTAATAAAATTATGAGAATCTGCACTGGTTGAAGGTATGCTGGCACGGTGCATGTTTCCGATTCACACAGGAATATTCCTGTAAACAAGGAAATTATTATATCCAAACCATATGCAAACAATGCTGATTCTTTTGATTGTCTGCGTGTCAGATCAAAAAAAGAATTTATGTGGATTTGTTTATAAACTGGTTAGACAGTAAACGGATTAAAAATATAAATAAACTTTCTTCAAAATATAGTTTTCATGAAAATAATCTTGGAAATGTACAGATAGTACTTACTTAGTATATAAAGACTATATAATGTGATAAATAAAGCGTGGTAAATAAAACTAAGAACGAAAAACTTTCGTATTCTTCTCCATTTCAAAAACAAGAATGTCTCCGCTACTGGATGCTTCAACACGTCCTTACGGCCAACCTGAAACATGCAAATATTACATTTTATTAGTGTAAATAACAACGTCATCACTTTTATCTTGAATGTGTTCATCCGGTCATCCAATCATCCATGGAACTTTCCTTCCCATAAACAACCGTACTCTTCCAAGGAAAAAGTATATTAAAGTTTTCGAGCAAATTGTCTCAGAAGCTATAAATAGAAACGATGATAATAATCTAGGAAAATAAAAACTGCTTATATATATAAACATTGCAATGTTAAAAATGAAACCAAATCGTAACTATCAAAATGTGAGTGTATAGTAAGGTATAAGATACTGTGATAATAAGGTGAAAGGCATGCAATTTACGGGTAAGCAAATCTGTACCTCGATAAATGCTAATAAAAGTTCTGCTTCACCTCTTGCAAGACACGGTACTAAAGGTCTGAAATCGATGGTGAGTTCACAGTCCACATCACCTAATTCATGTTCGCTAACGTGAACTGCGTCGTCAAATTTACACAGGTACCGTGGAACTACGTCTGGAACACGACGTACAATGAACGATAATGCTGACACTCCGCCGTTTGTGCGTAATGTTACATCGCCACCATAATCTGAAAATAAACAAATTGCCATGACTTTTCTGTGTTTCATATTCAGGCAACATATTTTATCGAACCGTCAAAATAATTGAGTTTAGATTTGAAGATTGATAGGTGTTTATACATACTGATACTGTTTTCATTGAGTGATTCATCATAACACCAGTTTCCTGCAACTTACACGAGGAAACGTGTTCATTATTTTCTTACCATCAGTTCAGCAAATGTAGCATAATTTATTGATATCTTCTTCATACAAATAAACGTATGCTCACCCAGCAATAACAATACACAGGCAGAGAACTCGTTTAGCGCAGCTATATGTAGAGATGTGTATCCAAAGTTATCCGGTGCGTTCGGATCGGCTCCAGCTCCAAGTAAAACTCTCGCCACATCGCAAGCTCTCGCTCCTCGTACAATAGCTCCGTGTAGAGGTGTTCGCCCATCTGCATCACGGGCTCGTACATTTGCCCGTTTGTTCACGAGTAGTTCGACCACCTCCAGTGATTGTGCCAATGCAGCTAAAAAAATATTAAAAGTATAACAATACCAAAAAGTATTACAATTAAAAATAGATGTTATGAGATCATGAAACAGATATAACGCCATCTGTTATATGAGATCAACTATATCTGTACATAATACCTATCCAAGCAACACTTAATTATAAATAACATTCATCATCAACTGCTTACCAAGATGTAGAGGTGTCTGTTCTCTAGAATTAGGTATGTCAATTTGTGCCCCGTGTTGAAGCAGTAGTCGTGCGCATTCAGCATGACCATCTTCTGCTGCGAGATGTAATGCTGTTGTTCGGCCAACACCCATTGCTGCTCGGACGTCAGCACCCGCATCAAGCAAAAGTTTCGTACATGAAGCTGAGCCCAAAGATGCAGCAACATGCAGGGGTGTTTCCGTGAAAACCTGTACATGTCAGATCCTCAATAACATTGTTTTGAAGTATTTCCGTTAGTTTGTTTACTGTGGGTAATTTATCATTTAGTAAGAAAACGTTATACCTATGTATAATCAAAAATAGGTCACACCTGTTGCGTATCAGGACAAGCGCCTGATTCTAATAACTCCTTCACAACTTCAGGTGCATGACTGAGTACGGCGTAATGCAAAGGTGAGCGCTCGGATAGACCAGCATTTACGTCAGCTCCTGCAGAAATCAGCACCTATAGCAATAAATATTTCAATATTTTTGTGGGTCGTCTTTTATCTTCATAAATAAATGTCTTGTTTACCTTAACACACGCTACACTTTTTGCGCTAGCCGCACAGTGCAGCGGTGTGGCTTTTCTATCACTCGAAGTCGAATCCCACATATTTGGGTCGGCTTTATGTTCCAGTAACAGCTTAGCACATTCTGCACTGCCTACTAAACAACTTAAATGTAAACATGTTCTGAAAATCACAAAAGTTTTATAGAGATCAATAAAACTGAATAATTACATAAAATAATGAAAATATATTACCTGCCTACTTCATCAGTCTTATTAGGATCTAGTCCTAATTTTATTAATTTAGACAGTAATAAACTTCTTCCGAGCCAGCATGCCCATAGTGCAGCAGTTAAGAGTCCATCACCACTTTGTGAGGCAATTTCTATTATTGCGTCGTAATGCCCATTCTCTACACAAGTTGATATTTCTTCGGCAAGCGGCAAATGTCTCAAGTTAAATTCAATCTCATCTGAAACATTAAAAAAAAGTATATAAGCATTTATATCAGTTGTCTAGTACCCATAATACAAGCTCTGCTTAGTTTGGGATTAGATGGCGTTGTGTGTAAGATGTCCGAAATATTTATTTATTTTATTTATTTTATTCACCAAATTCTAATTTAGTTCAACTAAAGCTGGATCATACATTTCCATAGATTAAGTAATATACCAAAAAAATGATGTTATCTTTGTTGTATTGTTGAACGGAAGCGGAAACATATGTATGCCAACAAACAGTTTTATTTCTAGATAAAAAACCGCAATTTTTCATTTATTAGCACGACGCACGCCTTAGTAATAATAATTTCTTTATTTTCTAAAACTACAATTTGAACAGTTTCTTATACACTATTAGCTACCTATAACACGATTCGTTATATATTGTAATGTTTCTCTCACTAGCACTCAAGCTAAGATTAAACTTGTGTTATGAGTGCTAAGACTCTCTCTAATTGTCACTAAACTGCTTAATTTATAACAATAATACAAAATGTGATCAGGATACGAATGCTCTATGATGCTACTGTGTTGCAAGTGTCATCGTGTGTGTATATGTATTGAAGTGTGTATGTTTTACAGTAGCTTTATCCTAAGAAAAAACTGAAACCATCACCATCAGTCACTGATAAGGCCTCCGTTTCCCCATACGACGGTAACTTCATCCATGACGTTATTAAAGATTTACATTTTGTTTTACTACAGTTATATATTTTGAGTTTTTTGTCAGCAATGTTATACAGTCGCAAAATGTCTGTAATGTAAGTAAAACAAATATTCGAAAAAGCCCTCCCCTACCTGCTACCTACATAAATTATGTTATAATATACTATTTTTTCGTCTTTTTCTGTTATTCTATACTTCATTGTATACTTTATCATAGCTATGATGGTCGTACCCTAGTCATTTACTTCGTTTTGAGGTGTCACAAGAGTCTATGTGGAACTAACTGCATGTAAAAACATATGTTGTAGCAAAACACTTTAGTTTCATGTACGACAAAGTACTGTCATACCCAACAGTTGACAGCAAGAGCTCAAGTTCGTGTTCTGTACGTTATCGAGCACCAACCTAAAGAAACTTCATCTTACTCTAAGAATACAATCACGATGTGACTTTGTTATGTTCTTCTTGACTTAAATTTGAAAAAAGTATGGTATTAAAATATTACCTAGTTCCCAAATATCGGGTGAAGGCTTGACCCTTAGACGTTCAGCTAAATCAGCTCCATGCGCAGATTCATCACTGGAAATGTATCCCGCTTCCACATCCTCATCTGTGTCTTCAGTTACTTGACTTATGTCACCGCACCATCGCTCACTATCTTGACGATGATATACCTAGAGAACACAATCGCACTGAGAATTTCCTAATTTATTTTATTAAATTCTGTTTGAAAACCGCAACGAACATTCCTATCACAAATTTAGCACAGACTGTACTGAATATGAATGTAAACACATTAGGTAGGAATAAAGAAAAGCAGAACATCACAGTTATTATATTAACCTTCTTCTTGCCATTATTTTTCGGCGTGTTTTTGTTCGCGTTGCGCAAACGCACGTCTGGTGAGCGCTTCATACCGCGTGCCCGCTTTACTGAAAACTGAAAGCTATTCTACGCCCACTCTTGTCATCCCCGCCGATGGATATATCATAAATTGAGAAATGATATTAAATCTGTTTTTTTTTTGTTAAAATTTACAAACTCAAATAATACAAACAATTATCCTACTAGACATTTTTATAACACGTGGTTTTTTCACTAGTTAAATAATAATAGACAACAATTTGTAAATATACCAAGAGGTACAATTTGATAGGAGTGCCAATCGTCGTCGCATGTGTGGCAATAAACTCAACCCACACAATTATTTTTGTATCTATCTATAGTACCGATACCTTTTGATGTTGTTTAGTTATAGTGCAACATGAGATGATTTTTTTCTTTTTGATTTACTGTAACAACGACTTAAATTAAAAGATTATTTGAAAAATCGTATTTAAACATAGCATATTAATAGAACGACAAAATTAATCTGACAGAAGTCTACGCCTCCAAAATACAATCAACAAAGAAATAATGAGTTTAATTTGTTTTTTTTTATTTATTACTTTCTAAGCCGACTTCAAACACACAAAAGCAGAAAGCACTTGAGTTCAATTCTAGCTTTTTTTATTTCTTACAATTCTTTCGATGCTTTACGCTGGATGAATGAGGTCACTGGAGAAAAACGACCGTCCCTATACCTCTGACTCTAGGGTGGGTGAGGGACTCTAAAGGGCGTCGACGAACTTGTGATTTTTTGAGTTACTGGCGATAGTTCCATCAGGTGACCCCTCTGCTTGTTTGCCACCTTATACCATAAAAAGCTGTATCCCTTAAGGTGGCAAATTAAGGAACAAGGAATGCACTTTATTATATTTTAGTCAGGTGCATTGAAGTCGGATAATTTTATATCGCAGCCTTTGAAAATCCACCGCTGGACATAAGAGAGTTTGTCCTACTAAAGAACGTTGGCCAAGCGGGGGTTTAGGGTTATTTCAAATCTGGGAAAGGTCCGGCGGTCTTAATTACAGCAGTTCCCGGATCCCTCCCGTCTCAGGCGCAGAGTGGCACACCGTGTGGTTTTAATCAGTTCGATTCCGACACACCGTCCCGCCGCAAACCCTGGCGTGGTGACGGCCCGAGGGGGTTTACACACTTAAAAAAAAAACAAAGGGTTTATTTCAAATCTTCATTCTCTTTGCAATGAATGTGGGTGGCAACAAAGTTGATTATTTTGAAACAACTAGCTGTCCCGACCGCCGCCATTTTTTTTAATTATTATAAACACAAATGTGATGTAAAATCTCACTTACATATATATACATAGATAACTATAAACATCACATTTCTGCTTTCGATTTACTTTACTAGATGTGAATCTAACATGCATTTATAACTGAAGCTAATTAACGTATATGGTAGTTAAAGACGTATTCAAAATCTAAAATTGTATAAAATTACTGAAAAGCTACCCTGTGCAGTCGTGCGTGGACAAAAAAAATATCCCGTTAACTTTTTATTAGCTTAATATCAAACGTAAAATAACGCGATGAAGGTGCAAAAATCGTTCTTAAACATTGATCATTGATAAAATTAAATATGAAATTCATAATAATTTTAGTCCGGTGACTAAAATTAAATATGAAATTCATAATAATTTTAGTCACCGGACTAAAATTATTATGAATTTCATATTTAATTTAGTATTGGTATACTATAGTGTAGGTCTTTATAACCTAACAATAGCACATTTACTCGACACACGTTTCAAATCTATATATATAAAACTAGCTGAAACCCGCGGTGTTTCCCGCGGTTCTTGTCGTACCGCGGATATCGCCGCGGGACAAAGCTGGTCTAAAAAAAGTAGCCTAAGTTGCTCCTTAGATCATTTAGATCATCAGCTATCTGCCAGTGATTGTACAATCTATACAAAATCGATCCAGCCGTTCCAGAGATTACCCGGAACAAACAGACACACAAAAAAAAATTTAAATACATTTTTGGTATATGTACCGTGTATACATACATATGCATTTAGTAAAACGCCGTTATTTTAATATCACAAACAGACACTCTATTTATTTGTATAGATTGTACGAACACACCAAAGTGTGGTGGGGTGAATATTATTAATTTTTTTTTCCAGTGAAACTCTGAAGCAGTTCTATTTGGTTATTTATTTATTCAACTTCTACGCAATGTTTATATCTATCAAAACAGTTCTAGTTCTGAAAATGGAAGGCGCCAGAGTTGGTAGTACATTAATCAAATGAAAAAGAAAAATCTTATGTATTGTTTTACCCGGCTGCATAAGGTTATAATTTTCGAGTGCATGTATATACTGGTACCTATCTGTATTTCTGTATGGCACGCTTAATAACCTATTTAAATTATCATTTTACAATTATTATCTATACTAATATATAAAGCTGAAGAGTTTGTTTGTTTGTTTGTTTGAACACGCTAATCTCAGGAACCGCTGGTCCGATTTGAAAAATTCTTTCGGTGTTGGATAGTCCATTTATCGAGGAAGGCTATAGGGTATATATCATCACGCTACTACTAATAGGAGCGGAGCAACAATGAAGAATGTTTCAAAAACGGGGAAATTTTTCAAGCTACGGGCAATATAAGGCGCAAACGAGGTTGCGTGGGTCAGCTAGTCAATAATATAGCTTGATAATGTTTGAAAATTGTCGTTGTATTCGTCTTAATTGTGAGAATCACACTATGTATATCATAAATTATAAATATTAATGACTGGTTCTCAGCTTTTTTATGACTGCAATTTTTTACAAGCCTTCAAAATGTCTTAGAAGTTTTAACGCTGTAAATAGGTGATTGAAACAAATATACATAAGGAGCGAGCCAAGTTAACTCAAGGAAAGTATTAATTTTACCCTGCCACACTTGACTGTGATCACGGATAGATTTGTGACCACGGCGCTTGCTACAATGTTCAAACATCGAAACACATAAACTAATCCCCGAAAATAAACATGATACATAAATGTCCCGTTGGTAACCCATACTTTAAACAATAAGTACTATAAATGATCTATTGTCTGTAACTATACCTATTGAGCAAAAATAAAATAAAATAAATCGAAAGAAACTATCTGTAACGCATTCACGGCTAAACCTATTAACCACTGCACTGATTTCAATAAAATTTGGCGTGGGGATACCTAGATTTTTTAGGAATTACATAGGATACTTTTGACCGCAATAACCGACAAACATATAAATAAAATAAATAATAATATAAATAAATATTTTGGACATCTATCACACAACGCCATCTAGTCCCAAGCTAAGCAGAGCTTGTGTTATGGGTACTAGACAACTGATACAAATACATATATACTTTTTTTTTTGTAAATACATACATATTATACATAGAAAACACCCAAACTCCGAAACAAATATTTGTAGATCATACAAACATTTGGTCCGACCCGGGAATCGAACCCGAGACCACACGATCAGCAGTCACACACGCCAACCGCGAGACCAACGAGGCAGTATGGGCGAAGCCAAGGGCAAGAGTTAGTACTTATAAAGTGAAAATGACCCTGATAGGTGAAATTAGTACATTTTTAAGTTTATTTTTCAAAGGATGTAATGTAATGACTAACTAAAATTAAAAAAAAAAAACTCTTGAGCTGTACGATGGCCTTGAGTAGAATTATGTAATCAAACCAATACATACTCAGAGTGCCTCAAATATCCAACAAAAGTTCGATTTGAAATTGCTGCGTGCTAAATTCATCTTGTCATAAAGTGACTGAAACCAGCTGGTATTTCAGTGGAGCATGCAAACATTAGAATCAAACATCCAATATTAGAGCGTTACAACCACATAGTTGCGGTACCTTGCCGTTCTTATACAGCTGTTAAATTTATGCGGAACCATATTTATAAATTGTAATTCAGAAACTGTACCGAATTATAAATAGTGTCATGAATGTAAGTCATTATATAACTTAAAAAGTTTTGTCCTTATAAATGTGATATAACTTGGAATATATAACTCAAATTTAAGAATACATGAAGTTCTTCCTAGTTGACAGTTAAGATAACGTAATGTTATCTATACAAATAAATAAAATTGGAGTGTCTGTTTGTAATATTAAAATAACAGCTTTTTAATCAATGCATATGTATGTATACACGATATACATAACAAAAATGTAGTTAAAAATTTTTTGTCTGTCTGTCTGTCTGTTTGTTCCGGGTAATCTCTGGAACGGCTGGACGGATTTTGACGGATTTTGCCAGTGAAAGACTGGCAGGTAGCTGATGATCCAGGGAGTAACTTAGACTACTTTTTTTAGACTAACTTTGTCCCGCGGCGTTACTCGCGGTACAATAATAACCGCGGGCAACACCGCGGGGTTCAGCTAGTAAATAAATAAAAATACATTGGTCTATGTCATATAAATTAGGTAAGTTTCCGATGAGCAAGTTTAATATGTAAGACTTCAGTACTTTGGCATTTAACCTTATATTTATTTAAATAAAAAATGTTTTTTATTTTATTATATTATTTTTGAATTTTAGCTTTGTAGGTTCAATATTTTCAAGAATATTGTACCTTGTATTCAATTCTTCACATTTTCAGATATAAAAATAGTTTTTTTTTAAAGTAGTTAACAATTTCTAATTGAAATCGTAATGTTTCACGTAAACCTATACAGATGCTTTAAAATTTCATTGAGTTTACGCAAGTTTATGTTCTATTTAAAACTTTGTTTAGACATACTCCCGAGTGCTGTTTTCAAAATGCCCCTATCCTTGTTTTATGAACAAAGGCAGATGACGAGGTCTTACTTGTTGCAATTTTAGCACACAATGTTTACAAAATTTCCGAAACAGACAATCAGCCAAGCCACAAACCGTAGTTACTACCGCCTGGAAATTAATGGAATATTTACGTGAACAAACATCTCTCAGCCTCAAGTGATGATTTCAAAAATTCTTCTTCTATTTTCATTGGCATTCGCCAATGTTTATAAAATGTTGAGGTGTAAAAAAAACATTAAAGAGTTAAACAAGAATATGAATTAAAGGATCCCTGAATGTAACTCTACAATCAAAATTCGAACAATTTCTCTTTGTGGCTGTTGATCATGTCATAACGAACACAATATAAACTGTAAGTCTGATTGGTGCTCTGGTTAATTTTTAGGTCAAGGATGAAGTTTGGGAGTAAAGTAGTGCTAATTTAACTGTACATTAAAAGAATTATGTATCGAAATAGAACATTCTAGTCAACAGCCTTTAACAGTCCACTACAAGACATAGGCCTATCCAACTTTAGCGATGTTCGTAAATTACCGTCATGGTACTAATTTTATGTCTATCCAACTTTAGTGATATTCGTAAATTGCCGTCATAAGTACCGTCGTACTAATTTAGTGTTTTAAAGTTATCTTACCTGATTGTCTTTTTCCCGCAACATCTTGCTACTCGTATATAAGGTATACACTTATAAAAAAGCTTTCCATTTTCATTTTTCCGCATGAACTAATGTCCTCAATTCTATTCTGATTTCACTGCCTCAAATATTTTCTTACCGCGTTCCAGTTTTTTAGTTAATCGCCGGATATTATTGAGATTTCAGTCAGTATATTTTCCAAGTAATTTGAGTTTAATTTAAACTCTTCAATGATAAACATCTGTTTGATGTAAAGTTTCGTTTGGCATTACGTCAACACGATGAAGCCTGTACATCCACCTGATTAAAAATGTGGAGATTATTTGTAAGCATCTCTTTTGTTGATTTCTTAAACAGAAACTTTTCTTGCATCCTTGACGTGATTCATCTACACTACCTAATATATAAGTGACGTTTAAACAGGTCTCAAATTAAGGTTTGTTAAGAATATTTTGTTTTGTATTTTCCGATTTTTTGCCAATTATCTTTTTATTGTGATAAATTAATTATACATCTAAATATTTTTTGAAATAATTTGAAATGGTAGCTTCAGATATATTAAGACAACAATAATCTTTTTGGTATAAAGCTTTCATAATTTTCTTTTTATTTATTTTAAAGTTAGGTAAAATTATGGATGTGTAAATTGCAACCGACAGGAAACGACAATGGTGAACCACATCCAGCTAGCATATAATGCAATTGTGCTTTAATGTTAAAATATGTATATCTTTTATTAAGTTGCAAACAAGTAATATGATTTTTTCTTATAACTTATAATAGTAAATGTTAAATAATATTTTTGTTACTTAAAAATAATTATCTCGTAATATAAGTATAATTTAATAGACGAACTAAACTTATGCTTTGTTTTATTGTAAAATTTAAAATCACTCGGCAGCACTTTTGCACGAACAACATTTAATGCGAACTTTATAGGTATGAATGCGTTTAATGATTTAAGATTTCGTATGGTACGTTTTCTTAGAGCACCGTTTCACCACTGGCGTAGTATAGTAGGCATGCATCGGTCGTATCCGTTAAGTGTACACAAATAAACCTGACAAGAAGTTACTATTATACCATAACATCTGTTCACGGTGACATATAATAAATTGTCTAGCATTGTAAGACCAACTTTATAGCTTTTGGTTAATAGCATTTTGATAACCTTTTGCCAATTTATCTTGATTTCTTGAACGATGTTGGTCTGGCTGTACACTCTTTTATATTCTGAGATAAACGAGTGTACAGTAACTTCTCGCAAACTGTACACTCTTTTATTTCAGAATATTTGAATGAATTTTTAGTTCGACTTTCTCAGCACCTGCGGCGCGGTTTTAGAAATACTGTGATTTTTTAAATTAATACATTAAGTCGGAGTTAGGTAACAAATTAAAAGCGGGACCAATTGACTAAAAAAGAAGAAAATGTTTAGTCAGGATAACTTTATTCCTTAACTTTAAAGTGTGATAGGTAACTGATTTTTATACAATACCTTGTTTTACTTAACATTGGTCTTGCAAGATTCTACATTTCTCCTTTCATGTTCTATTGTTTCTAGATTATATTTGGCAGAAGTTACTCAAATTCTTTATTTTTTTATTAATAATTCCTTCTATATCCTGTCTAAATTTTACTTATTACATTTCCAAGGTCAAAGTCAACCTTTATGCAGACGACTGCCCATACATGAAATTACTTTAGCTGATTTCATTGCAATTCTTGTCGTCCTCTATGTTTGCCTAACAACAGTCCAACTCCAATACATGTTGGCTCTAGCGAACTTAGTCTTTTTTTATAGAATAGGGGGCAAACGAGCAGACGTATCGCCTGATGGTAAGCGATTACCGCCGCCCATAGACACCCACAACACCAGAGGCTTCACAAGTGAGTTGCCAGCCTTTGGGTGATGGGGAAGGGTAATCAGTCGGGTCGAGCCGGCCCATGCATGGCGAAGCGTGGCTCTCCCACGTTACACCATCAGTCCGCCGGTGGCCCACAGTAAGTGGGCCTATTATGCCTGGAGACATAACCGGCCCACTTCCAATTCAGCATACTGATTCTCTGAAGGTAATGATCACAGACACAAAAAAAATATCATTGGCCTGTTAAGTACCCATAATTTTTTTGTTCTATCTTTACGATCAGATTAAACTTTTTGTATCACAATATGTTTGCATATAATTTTTATTTATTGTACCTTTCATCTTACTCCAATAGATCTGAACTTTTATGCCGCTCATTTAAGTAGGTAATATTTCACTATAGCAGTAAATTCCCTGAAAAATTTGGCAACTGTATAATGTTTATCGTACATCTGTCACCTATCGCTCAACATCGCCTGTCTTCGTGGTTTACGTTGAAAAACCAAAAAGTGTAGATCAATTTTAGACAATAATCGACATTCCAATCGCAGTCCACTGTTTAACACAAGCTTCTGACGAATTTGGGCTTCTCGCATCCAGCTCCTGTCAACCATCTTCCGCAAATCGTCACTCCACGTGGCCTGTAGGCGTCTTGCACTACGTTTGCCGAGACGTGGTTTCCACTTTAGAACTCTTATAGTAGGTATATTTAGTGTGTATTCAGGTTCAAAGAGTTAAATATATTTTTAAGGTCTAACTATAATAATAATAATAATAATAAATTCTTTATTGCAGCAAATTACATTCAACAATATATATATAAGCCCTGACTCCCAAACTAGCGTGAGCTGTATGTTGGGAGCCAGTATCTTCCCAAGTATAAATTACACAGTTACAAATATGTTTGTTGCAAAGTGGTTCAAATATAAGCAGTAGATTCATACATTAGATCTAGCATTAACAATAATATAATAATACTTCTGAGTGATATATTTACCTTCTGTGTGTGTATGAATGTGTGTGTGTGTGTGTGTGCGTGTGTGTGTGTGTGTGCGTGTGTGAGGAGAGACTGTGCATGTTTTCGCGTGCGTTTATAAAACTACAGTTCTTTTTTTTTTTTTTTTTCTTTTATTTTTTTTTTTTTTCTTTTATTTTTTTTATTTTTTTTTTATAGCAATTAGTTTCATTTTATAATAAGTAATAAATTTTCCACCTCATTGTAATTTAAATCTTTAAGCCATATTTTAATCGTGTTTTTAATTTGATAATTAGATAGATGTTTCGTTTTGTATACAAGATTAAGTTTGTTGTACAGTCTAGGTGCAACATTATTATAATGTTGTTGGTAAACTATAAGTCAATAGATTATAATTGGTTCATAGGTTTAAAGCATACCCCATACACACAAACTGAGTTATGTTTGCCATTTCTAGCTTTAGTTATTTATATTAAATAAAAACAACGACATATTATAACTCCTCAAAAACAGACTAGCCTTTGCCCGCGGCTCCGCCCGCGTGTTTGTCCGATATCGCAGTAAAGAGTAGCCTATGTCCTTCTTCAAGAATCAAAGTATCTCCATGCCAAATTTCATTGAAATCAATGCAGCGGTTTGGCCGGAAAAGCGTGACGGACAGACACAGTTACTTTCGCATTCATAATATATAAGTATGGATAACTATCAAGTTAAATTATGAGTGGAAAATTGAAATATATCTATCTTCTATTCTTTAATTTATCTTATCTAGCTATTCTTTAATTTTTGGTGTTATTTTCTACTTCAGGTCGGTGCTGATGGAGCGAATTCAGCTGTTCGCCAAGCGATGGGAGTGCAATACCTGTCCTGGAGCTACGACCAAATGGGTGTTGTAGCAACAGTAATTTTAGCTGAGGTATTTTTCATTTATGTAACCCCACACATCTCACGCTGTCTGGTTCGAAACTCGACAGAACCTGTACTTTGAAAACCAAACTGCTGATAAACATAATGTACTTAAATACCTGTTTGGAAGTACATAAATAAATAGTAAATATTTCGAAAAGTTAACACACAACGGCATCTAGTCCGCAGTTAAGATTTTGTGTTATGGGTACTAGACAACTGATATAATTACATATTTACTTTTTTTTGTAAATATGTACATACTATACATACAAAACACCCAAACTCCGAAACAGATATTTGCATATCATACAAACATTTTGTCCGACCCGGGTAACGAACCCGAGACCTCAAACACAGCAATCGCATAACCCCTAAGGTGTCCACGGCCATTCATTGGCCGTATAAAAACATCGTCTATTGTGTCACCGGCCAGCCACTGGCCGGTCAATGACCGCGAGTCGGGAAATTATCGAGAGAAATTGTCGGGAAAATGGAATTATTAGTGACACTCAAGCTATGCTTATGTCAAAGTGACGTGACACCTGAGGGAATAAGCTACCACTGCGCCACAGAGGCAATCAAATGTCGATCTACGACTCGTGTTATATGAATGTCATTATTGAAAGACAAATCACTGACAAACGCACAAAGGCGAACTTGCTACTTCTAAAAGCGACATCTAGCGAAGTTAAAAATCATTATTTTGAAGTTCCTTTAAATAGATTGCAACGACATCTCTTATGCATATGTGATAACTTTAAGTTATGCAATTGAATAATAATTTTAAAAGCAAACATTAGAAAGCAATGTTTATATTCAGAAAATCAAATATAACTACTAGAATTAATTAAAATACTGTTAAACTTTGTTAAACTATTTTTTGTAACTTATATAGAGCGCCAGTTAGAATTAGTTGATATTTCTAGTTTTTTCCACCGTAAAAATTTGCCCAGGGGAGTGTTGTTCTAATTAGTATTGTATCAGTGATACATACGTATCTTAGATAAATTACACATAAACAAATATTTTTTTCTTGGTGTGAATGTAATCCACGACCTAAGACTGAGCAATTAGTATCATTAACCACTAGGCCAACTGGTTAATCGCATATATCTTTTGTTATTCTAAATTGCTCTTAAGACTCATCTTTGAACATTGATTTGCAGTGATTGATATGACAGTCAATATCTGTTTGCTTCTGAAATTATTTAGAACTTCTAAGTAATTTATCGCGCTGATGCAATTTTCAGGAAACCAACAATACGACAGCATGGCAGCGCTGGTTACCGACTGGGCCGATCGCATTATTACCACTAGATAACAAACGAAGCTCTTTAGTATGGTCCACGTGGCAGAACGACGCTAAACAATTGCTTAAAGTTCCTGAGGATCAGTTTGTGGACAGCCTTAATGATGCACTGGTAAGACCATCATATTATTTAAATATGAATACGTGAAGAAAATAAAAAAATCACCTCTTTTTACGAAAGTTAAGCGAAGGGAAAGTACCTTTGAAGTTTGGCACATTTAAAGTTTATAGGTTCCTATGAAGGAGTGCAGAAAGCTAGCTAATATAAGCAATAAATGAAAAAATAAATAAATTATAGTCGAATCACGACCATTGGGTGAACACTAGATAAAATAAAAATGTAGTTCATAAAACTAAAACATTAGTAATAAGTCGACCTTAAAATGGAAATAATAATTATTTTACCAATCAATCAACCTATCACCGTTAATTGCGGATGAAGGTCTCCCTCAGGAAACGCCAACTATCCCGTTCTTAGGCAATTTAGCAACTCATAAAAAAATCTTATGAAAGGAATAAAATAATGACCAAAAATATTAGTATTATTGTGTAAAAGAGTCGGACGCTCTTAAAACAGCTCTCGAAAATATTTGATCAGTGCGTCCAAAAATTGTACATACGTAAAATATAGTTTTTCCTACTTTATTTCTAAACTAGCCGACCCACGCAACCTCGTTTGCATCTTCTATTGCCCGTAGCGTGATAATTTTCCCCCGTTTTCGAAACATTTTTCATTGGTGCTCCGCTCCTATTGGTCCTAGCGTGATGATATGTAGCCTATAGCCTTCCTCGATAAATAGGCTATCTAACACTGAAATAATTTTTCAAGCGGTTCCTGAGATTAGCGTGTTCAAACAAACAAACAAACTCTTAAGCTTTATATATTATTTCTAAATTAAGAATGATTTTTTTACTTTTAGTTTCATCTATCATGAAAGTGTGGTACTTTTATCAAGTACAAAATATAGTATAACAAAATATCTATAAAGTTTAAATGAAACCTTACCGTTAGGTCAGAATCGAGTTCAAAGGAGTCGGTTACAAACAAATAACCATACAGGTGACGCTAATAAAAACATGTTAATAAAAAGCATAGATATTCACCTAGCTCTTTATGAATACTACATTACTTGTAACATCTATTCTTTTTCCACGAGCCCCTTTCTCAAATTAAAATAAGGTCAGTTTTATGCCTACTACGATACGGCTAAACTTCAATTTAAGTAGAGCTACTGCCATCAAACCGATTGCGTAGAGATCTGGCCTCGCTATGCATCTTCTATCGCTTTTACTATAGGGAGTGCTCGGAGTAATTGTTCGAACAGATCCCTGCCATCTCTTTCCGCCATCATTTTGATGGTTGGGATTCCACAACTGTGTGCTTTTCTAGAAACTTTCTGCCTCGCACAACAAAACTGTGTAATAAAGTGTCGCCTGCGATACGTCTGCTCGTTTGCTCCCTTTAGCATAAAAACCCTCTACAATCAAAGTACTAGGCGATATCGTAATTCTGTAGAAAAACTGTTGTCGGTCTTTTTAGGGCTCCAACTACCCATAACGATTGCCAATAATGTTATAATGGCAACTGAACTGATGGCTTAACGTAGTCTCCGAGGAAGGTATCTCTATATGTTCAGAATGGCCACCCGTCATAGACTGACCTGGCTAGGGTTGCTTAACTTTGTAATGTGTTAACCAACATGGTCACCAATGGGCCACTTGTAATTTCTATCAAGAAATGCATATATATAGAGTCTCACCACCGAACGAAGGGAATAGCCACAGCGCCTTTTACCGATACAAAATAGTCTGTATTTTTTTGCGGAGAGGGAAATCGTTACACATTCATATTTTAGTCTCACATACAAAAACAATCGCCTGTCACTACGAACTCACACATAACAATTCAAATAAAACTTTCAGAATTTTACACACACATAAATACATGCTGTGTCATAATAGTGTAACGCGTTGGCCCATTTAGGTTTATACTTTGACAGTGGGTATGGGTATGGCAACTCTCTACCGTATTTCTATATGTATAGCAGTTATGACAGAATTCCTTATACTGTGCAAATATTAACACATGAAGTCATAGTGACTTACTTAACTATTTATAGGATAATCTTCCTTCATTCCAGTGGAAACAGTATCCTCACAGTTCCGGTGTAGCGACTGCAACGTCGTGGATGTCCTCTGCTCTCCGTCGAGTTGGTCTTCCGGATGGTGTGGACCGACAGCTTCCGCCATCCGTCCGACAAATAGTGCCTAAATCCCGGGCCGCCTTTCCACTCGGCTTTGGTCATAGCACACGATACGTCGCTCCTGGAGTTGTACTTGTTGGGTGAGATGGTAGCCAGAGTTCTATAATTATGTTTCTATAGATTAGGAAAGCAGATTACGGATTGAGCAGTTCAGGGTCACATGCTAGTAACATAAATTAGCTATTACCAGTATGTAATATAAAGAAAAATTACACGACACACAATCACTTCATTCCAACTAAGCAACTTACCCTCTTGGTTTAATTGAAAATAACAGAAAAGTTAAATAACGTTTATGATTTGGCATATAAGGGCCAGCCTCGATCGGACTTATACCACGGCATCAAATAAAACTGGTTCGGTAAAATAGTCCCTTTTTTCTCCGAATGAATGAGGTTACCGCAGCCAATATTAATAATAATAACCTCACGCAGTTCACAGCATGTCTGATCAAAATTAGCTGCTACTAAGTAAATAATGAATAAATATTTCGGACATCTAACACACAACGCCATCTAGTCCCAAACTAAGCAGAGTTTGTATTATGGGTACTAGACAACTGATATTAATACTTATATACTTTTTTTATATAAGTATAAGTATATTTTTTTATATAAGTTAGTATAGGTACAGTACTCTAGTAGGAAGAGTTATTTTTGTGTATTGTGACTTTTGCTATTGCAACCAGATACTGCTAATAAACATACCTAAATATTTATAAATAACATACCGAGATATTAATTGTCACAATCGTGCCCTGTGAAAAGTGACACTAACACAACTTATGCGAATAATATTTTCTTTGACCCTTTTATAGAACAGTTGCAAAGCAGAAATAACTTCGCCCTTTAAACCTACTGACAGACTTAAAAACGGTTTACTTACAGTTACAGAACTAGACGAACTTTTAACTCATCTATCTAAAGTCTCATTTTACAAAAAGAATATATATTAAGTACATTTCTGAACGCACCCATAAATATTAAATAACCAACAAATATGTCGATCTTAGAGTATACATAAGCAAGTGTACCCGTTATCGTGAGCTCTGGCAATCGTGGCTCTCTGCAATCTGGCAAGTGTGACATCACTATTCGACCGCTACATCTGTATCAGTATCTATAGAATATTTGCTGAATGTCCATTTCACGAAAGAAGTCCCGCAGACGCAGCGCTGTATTCGTGCGACATAATGTTGCCAGGGTTAAAAATCAGTGGAAATAATTTATTGCTTACTTACTTTCATTTTATTAACTACTACGACTCGAATATTTAGATGAGAAAAAAAATTATTTTAATATAATATATTTTTAATATAGATACCTATTTGATGTTCATACTGCTGAGGTCAGATTAGTGAGAAATAAATGTTCCTGTAATTTTTTAAATACAAAATGGAGATGTTCGACCAACTTTAAATTAGAAAAATAAAATAACATTTAAAAGTTTTAGTCAAAGTTTTATTGAATGATATGAATATGATCGGTCATACTATGATCACTGTCAGAAGAGTGAATAGAAACAGAGTCAGATCCTGTTTACCTATTACTAGCCGTGGATACCATTTCCTCATCCATAAGACAATCATTTTTTAAATATTCTTCCTCCAAATGCTGTACATGCTTACATTTAGCTGCCCAATCTTTGGCCGCTTTAACAGTCTCAGAAGCCGCTTTCGTTAGGCGTGCAATTTCTTTTGGATCTTGGCCCACGTTTTTATCCGCTACCGGTCTATTGCGCACAAATTAAATCCATCCAAGTCTAACTTATTGGTATGCGGGCGACTCTTCCCTGGGGTGACGATAAGTTTAAAAGTACTCGCCCCGGTTGCGCTTTCTTTCGTAACTCTCGTTACAGTTTTCTCTGACACACCTGCAATAAAATGAACAAGTTATATGTGTATAATGTATTATGGCTTTACAATTTTTTGTTGTGTTGCGTTAATTCCTTTGAAATTATTCCTTAATTTTAAAAGGTCTAATTCTTAAACCTTAATTAATGATGTTTAATCAAGCATAAAAAAAACTTAATTGCAATCTGTAAGAAATCAATCAGGGAAAATCTGTATATGGCAGCCCCAAAATTTCCTGTCATGGCGGCGAATGTTTTGCGAACATTGTTTATTGGTATTAAAACACCGTGATTCTTGTGTTCCGCTTCACAGAACGCCTTCACTATAAAATTTCTCGACCTACACTTTTTACAACTTCTGACTTCGTAACTATAAATAAATAAAATTTAAAGATTTCGGACATCTAACACACAACGCCATCTAGTCCCAAGCTAAGCCAGAGCTTGTGTTATGGGTACTAAACAACTGATACAAATACATACATACTTTTTTTTTCGTAAATACATACATATTAACATCGATAAACTACAACATGGCCGATCTCCCCATCTGTCAAAATTAGTTCACAATTTTCTGCGGAACTTCTTTCGTGAAATGGACTCTACACTTGGCAAATATAAATACATATTATCACTATGACAAAGGATCGACATTTATGACGAAACATAAGTAAGCTATAAAGCGCGCGCATCGCATTTAGTATTTAGTACACGATAATTCGTATATTGTTGTTATTTTTGAAGATTTTCAATGATTGATGTTTGAGCACTTTATTACACTCTATTGAAACTAGATGGCGCTGTGTCCAATGTTCAAAAATAATAATCTTTATCTTTACATAGTATAAAATGAAGTTGCTTCCGCTGTCTGTTCTACTATTACTCTATGGATTTCAAGGTTGTTTATAGCAGTAGATAGTGATTTGAGATAAAGAAAGCGTTATATGTTTATGCATATAGATAGTAAAGGCAATCCGAGAAATGCTGACTAGACCATTATGCACAATAGGTTTTCTTCCCACACAGCGGTCATCGCATCGGTGCGAGCGTGATGACGATACACTTACATCAGATAGACAGAGACAGGGTAGTTACAAATCATAAATAATAATAATGTATGAAATTCCCTACGGTTTACAAAAATCCCACGCCGCAATGGCAGTAAAAACCACAACGTGCCATATCCATAAGCCACAAGTGGGTTTTTTTTAGAGGGTATAGTGTAGCACATATAGTACATTAATACACTTTAATACTAATTAATTGTACGTGAAGGAGAATATATTAGTAACAAATTTTCTAACATTGGATCTCCCGTAATAGATGTTTCTTCGAAAATAGTACATGAAATGTATGTTATTGGCTTTTTGTCTGACTTGGCCCAGCGGCTTTACCCTCAGTTATTGTTATACCTCAGGTAAGACCGTGGGACTCGGCTAGGGGCAAATAAAAGCCATACTCACACTCGCATAGTATGTTTTTATAGGATTAATCATAATTTGAAGCGTAACTGCAAGCGTAGTTATTAATTAAACATGTGAGTTGCCCTCACTATCTCATATTTATTTAATTCCTAACCATTTGGAGGTTAACGGCACTACTCCGTTCTTAACGGTCGTGGCGTGATATAGCCTATCTATATATCTAAAACACATACTCAAATCAAACTGAAAGTGCTAGTGTTTCACTGAACACAGTCAAGCAACAAACTTCTTTAGCTTTTATGTTTAGCTGCACCCCGTGGGTGTATTTGTACCTTTACAACAAACAACAACTACGGGTAACACCACGTGGCGCCACTAGTCTAAAATTTAAGTAGCTTAAGATACTCCTTGTAGCTATCTGTCAGTGAAAGTCCCGTTAAAATCGGTCCAGCCATATGTATTCAATGAAAACTGTTAATTTGAAATCACACACTTCAGTTGTGATAAAACTGACACGTAAAGAATGAAAAAGTAGGTGATAAATAAAATCACTTGTTCAAAGTTACTTAATCGGTTTCCTTGATAGCTGTCATAGAGATCAAGTTATAATAATAATAATGTTTATTTTATCAACACAAATAATACATGATGCTTACAGTAGGTATACAGTTGACAGAAAAATTGACAAGACATTCATAATTTGTGGGAGATCTGGAGTCTAAACTCAGCCGAGGCTTATACTACAGATCTACAGGCACCACAATTCATAACATTGTATAGATTGTCAGCTATATTTTAAGGACTATAGCTAATCTGTGTTTTTCACAAACGGACCGGCCGCCGGATATATGTAAATATAAGCCGCGTGGGTTTTACTAGTTAGTGTAGTGCATGTTATTACACCTTCGTACTAATTGCACTTGAACGTTAGTTAACGACAATGTATTTAAAACTATTTTTTACCAATGAGTTAGCTAATATAATGCTAATATAGGTATGTTTCTTCTAAAACAATATGTTTTTAGATTAATCTAGCTGACCCCACGAACTTCTAACCATATTTTTCTCTCGATGCAGTCGAAAAGAAATCCCCGTTAACCTTTGATTTTCTTTTATACAAACCTTGTCCTAACAATAACGAACATATAGAAAAAGTAATTGTACAATTTGGTGCAGACGATCGGAAGTTATGCGCGTACATACATTTCGGTGTTTTTTTTTACAAATACAAGCATTACCAACAAACTCACATTCGCATAGTATGTTTTTGTAGGATTACCTAATCATAATTTGAACCGTTACTGCAAGCTTGGTTATTAATATAATTAACTAGCAGACCCACGCAAGCTCGTTTGTGCTCCGCTCCTATTAGTCTTAGCGTGATTATATATAACCTATAACTTGCCTCTGACAATCGGACAAGCGGTTTCTGAGATTAGCGCGTTCAAACAAACAAACAAACTCTTCAGCTTTATATATTAGTATAGATTAAACACGTGAATCGCCTTCACTTTCTCATATTTATTTAAATTTATTTAGATAACGTCACTGCTCCTTTCTTAACGGTCATAGCCATATCTCCATATCTCTAAACACATATTAAATTCTAACTGAAGGTTCTAGTGTTACCTGAACATGAGTTAACCACTAGACAAAGCGCTAATCTCAGGAACCACTGGTTCGATTTAAAAAATTGTTTCAGTGTTGGATGGTACTTTCATCGAGTAATATAGGCTATGTATCATCACGCTAATACCAATAGTAGCGGAGTACCAAAGAAGAATATTGCAAAAACGGGAACGTAAACGAGATTGCGAGGGTCTGTTAGTGGATTATAAGCTGCACCCCGTGGTTGTTGTTGTACCTTTACACAAAAAAAAACTACGAGTGACACCACGTGGCGCAACTAGTTTAAAATAGAGGTAGCCTAAATTACTTCTTATAATATTAGCTGTCTGTCAGTGAAAGTCCCGTTAAAATCAGTCCAGACATATGCATTCAGTTAAAAACTGATAATTTGAAATCACACATGTGATAAAACTGACACGTAAAAACTGAAATATAGGTGATGCAAAATAAAATCGTCTGCGCAAAGTTAGTGTGACGGTTTCGTGGATAGCTGTCACAGAGATCAAGCTATAATAATAATGTTTATTTAATCCCCATAAATTATACATCATGCTTACAGTATACAAATGACAGAAAAATTGAAAAGAAATTCGTAATTTGTGGGAGATTTGGAATCTAAACTAAGCCGAGGCCTGTCCTCATATAGATCTCCAGGACCTCAATTCACAAGATTGTATAGATTGTCAGATATATTTTAAAGACTGTAATAATCCGTGTTTTACACTAACGGTCCGGTTTGGACGGGTTGATACCAAGACTTTACAGAAAACCGGTTTTAACCAATCCACAGCCAAAACCGCTTATATTCCAGATAAAATTCTTTTACAAACAAATATACTTTAAATAAAAATGCTGAGGGCTGCCAATATGTTCAAAACATGTTAATTTGTATTGACAAGTTTATTTCATAGTAATTATATTAAACTACATTACTTCAACTTTTTAAGTAACGAGCTTGCCATCAAGACAATACTGTCATTAGCAATTAGGTACACAATACTCGTAAATGGTTGCTTAATGATTGTATCATTATACTTTAGTTCACATTAATGACAATGACGGTAATGAAGTTATCGTTTATAAAGTGGATAATAATACTTCATTAGCTAAATATATCATTAGAATATAAATTCGAGAGAGGCGTAAATTATCAATTTATGGAATTAAAAAAAAACATGCATATTCCCTATTATATACTTTAGGTCACATTAACGATAATTACAGAAACTAAGAATAATTCATAACTAATATTTTAATCATAACAATATTATTAGATACGTTCATTGCGAGCTTTGAAGCTTCAAATCACAGTAATATACAACCATTAGTAAATTATTTCCGTCAACTAATTTACTAACAAATGTCATTATTATAGATTTAGCAAATGTTAGTAAATTAAATGGCAATAAAGTAAAGTATTAGTAAACTAAATGTTATAAATAAAAAAAAATTACATAAATTAAGACAGCAGTTTAATTAAAAAGCAAAATTTTACTTATTTTTTGTCAACAAACCATTTTATAAATATTATCTTTATTGTACTTAACGGCTGGAAGCAAAGTATATACATAGATTAGTTTTGGAATGATTTCTATACCATAGTATATTATAATGTATTCATGTAATTCAAGTTCAACATGAATAAGATCATACTAACATAATATCCATTCTGCCACACTATCCATAATAATATTATAAATTCGAAAGTCTGTCCGTTACGCTTTGACATATAGACACTTTTTTATGTGTGGTCCTACTATAATGGCTCTACCTGATGAAAGGATAAGCAGAATCCAAGAGTGGTGGTCACCATACTCATAGCGAATGCAGACGAAACAACAATGCAGCATGGTGACCCACACCATGGCAGCCATATTATCTTTATGGTACTTCCCATTTTAAAGCTATTATTCTATCAACTACGTTGTATCCTTTGTATGATAATATGCGAATTTAGTTATCAAACAATGCGTTTACGGCGGTACACAGGTACATTCTTAGAAGTTCTCATGCTAGACAATACAAAAGGCTACCCATTGTATTCCTGTTTTATCTTTTTCTATTGCTCATACTTCTTTCATAGTATTTTTTTACATTCATAAAATACATTGTTCTCACAGTGGGAATTGGTCAAATTTGTTACTTTGTGATATTATTTTTGATTATTATTACTTTATTTATAGGGACGCAGCGCATCGTGTTCATCCCTTAGCCGGCCAAGGTGTCAACCTTGGTTTTGGAGATTTAAAAGACTTCACCGAATTACTCGCCGAATCTGTATACTCAGGTTTTGAAATAAGTGAGTATATTAAGTAACTACGATGGTTAATACAAAAGAGAGAATTACTAGATTAAGAAGTATAACCACCCCTATTGGGTGGGTGTCGTAAGAGCCAACTGATGTAATGTAAAGGAAATCTTGAAGCAAACCGGATACCAACCCGTTTGGTTGTCGTGGTAAAATATGCCAAAACCTCCCAAAGAGAGGCCTATGAAGATGAAATAGAGGTACATCATAGTAAATTTAAAACAACCGTGGTATTTATTCAAACATTCCTGTCATGTTTGACTGCCTCGTTGGTCTCGCGGTTGGCGCGAGCGACTGCTGATCATGAGGTCTCGGGTTCGATTCCCGGGTCGGACCAAATGTTTGTATGATCTACAAATATTTGTTTCGGAGTTTGGGTGTGTTCTATCTATAATATGTATGTATTTACAAAAAAAAAGTATATATGTATTTGTATCAGTTGTCTAGTACCCCATAACACAAGCTCTGCTTAGCTTGGGACTAGATGGCGTTGTGTGTTTAGATGTCCGTAATATTTATTGTTATTATTATTTCCTTTATTTCATTTATATACACATTAATTACATTTTTAAATATAAATATAAAAACAAGTTCTCATACTAGACAATACAAAAGGGTACCCATTGTATTCCTGTTTTATCTTTTTCTATTGCTCATACTTCTTTCATAGTATTTCTTTACATTCATAAAATACACTATTATTATTATTATTATCAGCTCGGGTATTCCATATACCTTTACTCCATAATGAATATTGTATTAAAATAGTTCTTTCTCCACAGCACATCCCACCTGGATGGAAAAATACGAAAGTGCGAGACAAAGGCACAATGTCCCGACTCAGCTTATGATCGAAGTATTACATCGTCTCTACACCGTTGACTTGATGCCTGTTGTGCTGGCAAGAAGCTTAGGATTACAGCTCACTAATGCCTTGCAACCTTTGAAGGTATTAGGACTACTATAATCTATACTAATATATAAAGCTGAAGAGTTTGTTTGTTTGTTTGTTTGTTTGTTTGAACACGCTAATCTCAGGAACCGCTGGTCCGATTTGAAAAATTCTTTCGGTGTTGGATAGTCCATTTATCGAGGAAGGCTATAGGGTATATATCATCACGCTACTACCAATAGGAGCGGAGCAACAATGAAGAATGTTTCAAAAACGGGGGAAATTTTCACGCTACGGGCAATATAAGGCGCAAACGAGGTTGCGTGGGTCAGCTAGTAACTACTATTTTCACACCTTAACGACAATTTTACAAACATTCAACACAAGATTTAAATTTTGATTAGTCAATATTGAATGTTTATTAAAATATCTTAGTTCTACTGAATGAAGGCCTCTTCAAAAGAACGCCAACTATCCCGATCTTAGTCAAAAAGAGTAAACATTATTTTACGATTCAAAAAATATAGAATACACTGGATCTCCAGTATCCACTAAAGTTAGAGACTCTTTCTTTCTCTTAGCAAATCAATATTAAAATTTATTCAATTACAAATATTAGTTTACTTGCTTTAGTTACATTTTAAAATTCAAACAGCTTTTGATATTGTGGTATTTCTTAAAACCTGAGTGAGATAATGATGTATTGAAAGTTACACAATTACAACGCAATTTCGTAAACGAATTTACATTACGTAGAATTCATATTATGGGCAACAGCTGATTAAGTAATGGACTTGGGTCTTACGAAATGAAGTGTTGCTTAATCGACCAGTTCATACTTTTATATAGTAATAGTATTTTTTTTATGGACCAGGGGGCAAACGAGCAGACATATCACCTGATGGTAAGTGATTACCGCCGCCCATGGCCAGCCGCAACACCAGAGACGTTACAAGTGCGTTGCCGGCCTTTGGGGGATGGGTAGGGATTGGGGTATGGGCCTCCGGTATCCTCACTCACTCGGTTAAACACAGCGCAAGCGCTATTTTACATCGGTTTTATTTGAGGCCGTGGTATTACTCCGGTCAAGCCGGCCCGTTCATATTGAAGCGTGGCTCTTCTATGGTAATATAATACATATGACAATGGTATATAATCCTTGCAGAATTGCAATTCACTGGTGTTTTATTTATTTGTTTTACAACTGTTTTGTTTCAGAAACTAATCATGTCGCAAGCGACTACATAGATATAAGTTATTTAAATACTTGTAAAGCGAAGCACTTACTATACATAAATAGTAAGTAAGTATAATGTATCACTTTAGAAAAGGGTTCATTATACATATTGGTGGCCAACTTTAAGGCAAAGAACAAAGTTTGAAGTGTTGACGAGTTAGTGCAATTAATAAATGTTATATAATATATATTAAATTGTGTTTCATTTCATGTAAAATGTTGTCAAGCAATCACCGGTTTCTTACTGCGCAGTGTTGTTAATTTTATGCCCACGTGAAACAACACGTCAGTGACCTACAAGATGCTATTCTGAGTCTGGGTGTTTTCTGTGTCTGTTTTATATGTTTTTGTAAAGTCCCACGACATCTATACTCTATACAAATAAATAAAATTGGAGTGTATGTTTGTAATATTAAAATAACAGCTTTTTAATCAATGCATATGTATGTATACACGATACATATACCAAAACTGTAGTTAAAAAAATTTTTGTCTATCTGTCTGTTTGTTCCGGGTAATCTCTGGAACGGCTGGACGAATTTTGACGGGACTTTCACTGGCAGGTAGCTCATGATCCTGGGAGTAACTTAGGCTACTTTTTTTTAAGACTAACTTTGCCCCGCGGCGTTACTCGCGGTACAACAATAACCGCGGGTAACACCGCGGGGTTCAGCTAGTTCTATATATTCCTAGTAAGGCAGTGGTCAAAAAAAATATCTAGTATTCTTAACCACCATACTAACAAGTAAAATTAACAAAAATAAAACTGACTTTAAGGTTTGACTCGATTTCTCTTGGATGCCATCATCAGATCTTAGTGTCCTTATCATGGTACCACCGTTGGCATATTCCCTTTCCATTAAAAAACAATCCTTAAAATCGGTTCATAAATGACGAAGTTATCCGAGAATACACACAAAATATATATAAACGGTCGAATTGAGAAACCTCCTCCTTTTTTAAAGTCTGTTAAAAAGCATACAAATACAACAGCAGCATAGCATTATTGACACCCAATTCGACACCTGGTGTTTAGTTTGACATATGATATTGTGGACACGATTAGTACCTAACTATAGCAACCGGCAAATAGTTTCAAAATAGTTGTTTTAAACCTTTTACAGAATATTAATTCGCCAAAAATATTACTAAAATTCGGACATTTTTACAAAATTTGGTCAATCAAATAAACGTGTTAGGTGTTAACTATGTAATTTATTAATGGTAACTGTAACATACATATAATCTTCTTAGAATATTTAATCTGTTTGTTGTAACTACGGTTATCCTTTATTGTACTTTCATTCTCCTTACTTTAAATTTTATTAAATCACCTTATTCTATCTATAATTACTGTTTGCGTTTGGCGACATCGGTAGGTCGACCGCTGCCAGTTGAAAATCAGGGCTGAGCGCTTTGTGTCAGCATTTACCTGAACTGGACACCCTTTTGGCCGCAGCTTCGAGACACATAATAAGTATAATTTTAACATGTATAAAAAAGAACTTTTTTTTTGTCTGTATAACTTCATGTTACTTTCTCTTTTCTGTTCCTACTGTTAAGTTTCTTGTTTATTTTATTTTTGTAATAGTTTTTATGTCTCGGCGGTGGGCCAAATAAACGATTATTCTATTCTATTCTATTCTATACATAATCCTAATACCTGAGATCTATTAACGTGTCAGCGTGAAAGCATCGTCCCTACCTTGAGAATCGTGCCACAGATAAAATTTTTCTGCAAATCTGAATTGGGTTCAAATAAATTTGGCCAGCTCCTACACAATCATGACTTCTGCCGGAATGAGTAGGGTATACTCGTATTAGAAGTACATACATATAGTTCGCGATAATCTATAATTATACTAATTCGTGAAGCGAACTAATTGTTCTCCTTTTACGAAAATAATGCGACCGGAGGAGCATGAAATTTGGCACAGTTAAAGTTTATTTATAGAGGCGTGCAGAAAGCAAAAAACATGAGATTTAACCATTGTATGCCTGGATATTTATAAAAAAAAAAGCGGCCAAGCGCGAGTCGGACTCGCCCATGAAGGGTGCCGAAGCAGCAAGTAACATCTATACTAATATATAAAGCTGAAGAGTTTGTTTGTTTGAACACGCTAATCTCAAGAACCGCAGGTCCGATTTAAAAATTCTTTCAGTATTAGAAAGCCCATTTATCGAGGAAGGCTATAGGCTATATATTATCACGCTAAGACCTACAGGAGCGGAGCAACAATGAAGAATTTTACAAAAACGGGGGAAAATTGGAAATTACAGTTTACCCCATTTTACCATTTTGAAAGTGTCTCTCGCGCAAACTATTTAGTTTAGAAAAAATGATGTTAGAAACCTCAATATTATATATCCGGTTTGTATATGTATATACCTATGTGTGGTATTGTACGTGTTAATCTATATTACTGTAAAGTTTCATCCAAATCCGTCATGTAGTTTTTGCGTGAAGAAGTAACAAACATACACACTCACAAACTTTCGCCTATGTATATTAGTGTGATGAGATGAGATTGATGTCATGTTAACGTTCTGGCCAGTGGCCTGAATACCAGAAAACATCCTACTAATATTATAAATGCGAAAGTTTGTAAGGATGGACGTATGTTTGTTACTCTTTCACTCAAAAACTACTGAACGAATTTGGATGAAACTTTACAGTAATATAGCTTATACATCAGAATAACACATAGGCTACTATTCGCCGCGATAACCGACATATACGCGGGCGGAGCCGCGGGCAACAACTAGTTGCTTTATAAATAAACAACACGTGAAATTAAAACGATAGGTACAATATCTAAATCTACCAAGGTGATAAGACTGATAGGCAACTCTTTGTTTGAACTAAAAAAAAACAAAGAAAAAGGTTTTGTTCTATGCATTTTCTTTCTGACTATAATAAACCTATTCGTATTAAAATCCACATATTAGTTAAAAATTATACTCTGTCCTGTGATATAACAATATTCTACGCCTGGCATTCCAATGATCGACATGACGTCATCATCGCTATCGCTGGTTCTGGTAGGTTCATTTCGTGTTATGTTGCTATCACGTGGTAGTTATAGATCAATTGTTTAATATTTGTATTAAAATCCACATATTAGTTTAAAATTGTAGTCTGTCCTATGGTATAACAATATACTACGCCACATGCATTTAGTAAAAAGTGGTTATAATAATACTAGCCGACCCACGCAACCTCGTTTGCGTCTCCTACTGCCCGTAGCGTGATAATTTGGCCCCGTTTTTGTTTTTGTTACATTCTTCATTGGTGCTCCGCATCTGTAGGTCTTAGCGTGATATATATAACTAAATAACCTACCTCGATAAATGGGCTGGAAATGGATGTCTGTTTGTAATATTTAAATTACCGCTTTTAACTAAATGCATATGTATGTATACACGGTAAAGATACCAAAAATGTAGTTAAAAAAAATTGTCTGTCTGTTTGTTCCGGGTAATCTCTGGGACGGCTGGACAGATTTTAACAGGACTTTCACTGGCAGGTAGCTGATGATCCAGGGAGTAACATAGGCTACTTTTTTTAGACTTACTTTGTTCCGCGGTGTTACTCGCGTTATAACAATAACCGTGGGTAACACTGCGGGGTTCATCTAGAGTAATAATAAGACAAACAAAACAACTTTGCACCGTACCGCAAAGTTCGTTACAAACAGCTGCCAGTCGCAATCGTCATTGTCTCGCTCGTCACCCTATTTGACGATAATAGCACGGTGACGTCACAAAATGGCCGACCAAAAATAATTCCAACAGAGGACAATTGCACAAAAATCAACCTAATGGTAAGTGTGTAAAGAGCTATTTTTGCGCCAATTTACAACGCCCATGTCTCAATCATTAGTTTAGTAGTTGAATACATTCACCAAACCACAATCTCGTGACTAGTCGTGACTAATGTGCAAATTAACAATTATTATAATTCACTACTAGAACACTAAGTAGACCAGGTACATAATGGGGGATAATAAAGAATCAATGTATATTTCGTCAGTAGTATATATGTACCTACGTATTCTTGTACTGTAATGAATGAATGAAATTAAAATGATTTATTGTATTGTAGGCCATGGCATTAAACTAAAATGGGTGCAAATATGTATAATAATAACATAGGTTAAACAATGATTATAAGTTAGATCCTACCTAATTGAATCCGTCTTATTCAGGCATTATTCAATTGTGTAGAAGTGAACTCAATGTCCTAGGCATCGAGATTATATTGTACCTACGTAATATCTCGATGGTTCTACTGTCTTATTTACAATTTGCGAATTACCTACATGAAATATTTACATTACTACATTAAATACTAGAAGGAAATTTATATCTAGGGTTTGCCCCCAATCAAGCTCTTTGAATTGCTTGAATCAATATAATCCTATCTTTCTTACGCATTGCGCCCCTTTTCACAACGCATGCGCGATGTGTGTATATTCGGAAATGTTATATCAATTCAATTCAAGATTATTTTATTTACTTTAACCTTTACAATCATGTTCAATTTGCACAGGCAATGGACGAAAACTCCTAACAAGAAGGAAGTATGACCTCTGACACTGTTACCTACTAATTAAAAACACCATTAAACATCGCGTATACCTTAGCAGTGATATAAATAGGTATTATAGACTTAAAGCTGAATAGATAATTTTATTATTATCTTTATTAGGTTAAGTTTATATTTAAACTTTACATCATAAGCATAAATGTTTGAATGTATTTGCACAAAAACTAAATAATCATAATTTACTACACCTACACAGATATTTATATTTTATTTTAATCGTCATAAGTTACTTAAGTACGGCGTACGAATAGCAAATAGTATTTATTATAAAATATAAGCCACAAAAACCATAATCAAGATTAAAAAATTAAAAATGCTAAAACGCCATGCGTCACGCCACGCTAGAACATTTCGGAATAGACGGATGACTTTGGTATCGACTGACGCCATTTTGCGTCCAACTGCGCAGTTCGCTTCCCCCGCACTCCCCTCGCCGCACTCGTCTATAAAAGCGGCCCTGACGCGTCAGTCCCCGCATTCTCATTTCATCGTCGTGTTGTGCAGTTGTGTTAGTGCTGTGAAGTACTACTGAAGAATTCTATAAGTGCTATTTGTGCCTGGTCGGATACAGGTGTGTACTGCGTACTATTAATCTTTCAATAGTACTTTCTTCTCTTCCTTAAGTTAAAATGGGTTACAGTACCAACGAAAAATCTGTTGTTGATTTTTGTGAAAGTAAAACCGAATCCTTAAGTAACTGGGTTCGTCAAGTTAAAACCAAATCTTTAAGTGCCAGAACAAAGAGAAAGCGTGATTTGAGAATAATCGCCATTTTGAGTAACTCTTTGACACGTGCCGAGGGTGAGCTTGTCACGAAACAAAGAGAACGCGCTAGAAGGTGGGCCCAGATGCAAGCTGACCTAGGACTGTACAACAAAGAACAGGAGGAGGCCAAGCAGGAGCGGGAAAAAATTGATCTTTTGTGGAAGAATGATCTCAGCGGCTTAGATAATTTTTTCAAGGAATTGGACAATGTCAAACCACCTTTAAGATAGACCAATTTAGGTAATGTAAATTACATTAGTAACTGTGATATAAGTAGGATATTTTTCTAAATTACAGTCCCATTGCGTTTCGCGTGGGCCTGCATCCGTCGGCCGCCATCTTGGTTGCCGCTGGGGCGTGGTCGCTGCTAAGGACAAAATGGGTTTGTAACATGGTATCATGCATTTAAATTAATTTAGTGTAATTTTTGTAATTGTAATAAATTTCAATTTATCTATTGCTAAATAATTAAATTGGAGTTTTTGAGTTTATTCATATTGAATATTAAATGAAATTGTACATATGTTTAAGTATGGAAATAAACATTTTTTTAAAAAGAAAGTGTATTAATGATTTTCATTTTGTTTTTTAACTGTTTCACTTCACAAACAATGTATTATTCCATGAGTCATCATCGCCACTGCGTGGAGAACATGGCAGAGTTGCGTCAGCGTTGGCGAGCTTGTGTTGGAGTGTCCGTGGAGATTATGAGTCACCAGCGTGCTGAGCCGCTCACTTTGCTGCATATCGCTATGCACTGCGTAGTTACGACGTTCACGCGAGACGGTCCTGGTTGTCAGCCCACTAGGTAACGAATAGGTTGATGACGTAATGGTTTCAACATCTAGACAGTAACTAGCTATGTGTTGTGATTAGCCCGTACGCGGGCCTACGTGTAACGTTGTCTTTAGATCTCAGACCCTGACTACCGTGGCCAGCAGCTGCCACGAGCCATCAACAAAGCCCTCTACTTTACTACCTCAATTACATGCAGTTGAGAAGGTACACTAGTGTCCCGAGCCTCAAAATCCATGGATTTTCAAACAATATTTGCAAGGAAAGTTATTAAAACGCTCGGGTGAGTCATTTGTTTTCAAAACGATGATGCTCATTGTTCTTTAGATAACAAATGGAAATATATAACGATGTGTCATTTAACTATTAGCATATTAAGTGATTGCTTAATAGGTACCACCTACATTAAGATCGGCGATTACCTCTGCAACAAAACTCGCACCTTAGGTATTAGGTTGGAATTTAACCGACGTATGGTTAAATATGCAGAAATGTTGTCTACCTGGGATGCAAGACCAAGACTATTATAAAAGTGAAAAATATACTAAAATAATAAGCTGAGAAAATACTCAAAAAAAACACTACGTTTAGTTTCCGGGCTACCGCTGCACCGTGGCATCTAAAGTAATAGGTAATGAATCACTCTTATTTTGACACGAGTGTAAGGAATCTCATGTCTTGTTACAAATAACAAATCCGCAGCGAATACTTTCCAGTTTGTAAAACGTATAATGAAATAGGTCATCTATCTAAATGAAACGAGCTATTTTACATACATTAAAAGGATAAGTTGAAATGAAGACGGAAACTGTGGGCTGATGACGTGAACCGTGCTCTCTTAAACTGATGAACTTTAGTCTTAAGATAACCTAAGAAATGAAAACTAAATTATACCTACGACCTAATGCAATATGAAATGAAAGGGAGAAATTGACACGTTGGTGGATAGATTTAATGGTGAGTTATTAGTACTCTACCCTGACTTAAAGACTTCTCTGCTAATGGAGTCGTAAGTTGATACTATTTTATACACATTTACTGATTATATGCAAACTTCACAGCTTAACGAGCGGACTGGGAAATGCTGACGTGAGCGAGGTTCACTCATTTAATGACAAACATACGAAAAGCATGGTGATATCCTACCACGTCAAGACAGCTAACCCGGCTCCGAGCTCCGGCTCTCGATAATACCGAGTGGACCGTCACTTCAAATCCACAGATAAGTTTAAACGGTCATAATTCTTAAAATGTAGCACAACTAGGTATGCGGTGCTACCTCTAAGAATCTTAAATATCTATATAAACCATAAAATGTGACTATTCGTTAAAATGCCTAAGTATATAGACGTACATATACTACTCTATAGTGACTGCTATGGAGTTATTCACTTTATATACCTGTTTTAGATGTCGCCAGCGACACGTAGGGTCGATAACCCACTTGGTACTTTTGATTTCAGATCAAACCTGAATTGTGTATAAATCATGGTTTTTAAAAATTAGCTATTTATATACTGCTCCAAACGTGACGCAACTATGAAACATACATTACTTCGAAGGAGTACGACAACAACAGTCATCAACATATAAATGATATAATCTAAATGAACACTAACAATAATCATGTAAAAACATGGACGGTGCTATCTTCACATTTTCAAAACATTTAAAGTTTAGAACAATATTTTCACCTATTAAAAAATAATTTCTAAAATAATGACAGAACCGAACGTCGCGCGAGGTATGTACTTGTACAGAATTGAACATAGCCATAAATGCTTTTTACTTCTTATTCGTAACCAAACCATTTTGTTCCTTGAGGGAACTGTGTTCTGAGAGTTTTGTTTGACAGGTAAAATGCACGGAAGGCTAGACTACTTCTGAAACTGTGCCAAAAGCAGTTATAGTACATTTTTAGGCGTGTTTATGTTGCGTCTTCACCAGATAGTGAGACTGGCTCTCGTGCTGCGTACCAGATACTGGTACATCTGAATACCATCTAGCTACAACACTGATACTCCAAATTGGGGAGGAAAGATGTTGTATTTGAACATTATTTTAGTGAAAGGTATGTTTTTGTTGCTGGTTTCCCTTTTCACCAGGTCAACTATAGGATTGGAAAGCAAGGCCAAATATATCTGCACAAATGTGTGAAATTCAGTTAACATGAGGTTATATATTTTGATACATAAAGATAATAAATTAAGAGTATGGAAGATATTTAAATGTGTGAGATATCAGAATGTTTAATTTATGAAGAAGTAAATTTGTCAATATTTGGATTTTGACTGACTATTAAGATAACGTTTTCCAAGTATCAATTCAAACTTATCATAGTTATGACTTAAGAAATTCGCACAGGAAGGTCCGAGACAAGTAAGCAATGAAATTATTACATAATATGCTGACTGTATCTTTATAATTTTTTGCTTAACAAGTATGTATCTGTATTTTCATACCCTCGAGGGTTGGAAAGCTAAATGACTATGTTTCGGTATGACTACATCAGCCTTTTTATTTTCAAAATACATACCTAGATGCCATATTTTATAAAAATTACTAATATTGTATGTACTTAAGTTTTTAGTGTCAGTCCAGTCATAAAATATATCTTTGATAGTTATGAAAATAAAATGAACTTTAAATTTTCCGGTCACAATGCTATTTAAATAACACTCCAATTGTGCCTTTTTTAGGCTGATTTTATAGCAGAGGTGACATCCTAAAGCCTCTCCGCCAGAGAGAAAGTTATGAGTACATAGATTTTTGTGAAATCAGTGCCACTTGGCTGCTATTGATTCTACATCTGCAGAACTATGTGGGCATTTAACAGCTATATACCTACGAGTTTTGCATATTTATATAATGGACCTTATGCCTTACCCTCTTTTGAGAGGAGACCCGAACCCAGCAGTGGGACATTATGGGTTGTTGATGGTATCATGTTATGTATATTATCTAGTTCCACGGAAATGTAGTCAAAAGAATTCTAACCTTCACTAAGTTTTTATCAAGAGTGATTATTAAGTGATTATCAAGAGACGTGAGCACAAAGAATATTCGATGTACCTATTACCTAATTTTGTTCCGTAATAATTTCTGCTAGTGTTTTAAGTTTACATGTTTCATAAAAAAATTACACTTGTAATTTTACAGATTAAATTCATTTGGGCTCACTTTATACTCCTCAATAAACTGTTTCTAAAAGACCGTTATTATTCGGAATAAATTTCATAAACACGTCAGTGTTAGTACATACAGTTCTGGCACTTGATTCTATAAATCATCGGGCTATAGATTTTTTTTGTAACTTGCGCTGTTTCCGCAGCCTTAATCGCGCATGTTTTTTTTTCCTTGTTCAGGATACAGGTTATTGGCCACGTGGTGTCTATAATACATAAAATAAGTGGCTAAAATGTATGCAACTTGAAATATGGCAAATGGATGTAATGAGTAGACATCTTTGGATAACCGAACCGAACACAACATGGTTGTTGTACTTATCTTTCGTAGGTTGTCCATTTTCCATTCCACTAGGCATCTCTTCCTCGAGCAAGATATATGACTAAAAATATAATGGAATCTACTAGTTAATGTTTGTGGAAGAGTCAAATAAATATCAATCAAAAACAAGATGACAAGTAAATAATACTGTAACTACAAACATTAGGGAAAACTGTAAGAACAAACCTTGTTTTTCTGACGGAACTGACAAGGGTTATATAAAGAATTCCTACTTAAGCTGCCTAGGGTATTTTTCCCTCTGCTACACTAGTAAGACTAAGCAAAGCTGAGAGGACACTCTGAAAGAACTGCACAATTGAAAGACATCTCAAGATTTTACTAATTATGCACAACGCCGATTTGCTCTGAATGGTAATTAATAATACCTACTAATTTATCCAATCAATCTCATGGAGGACACGGAGATCAGAACTTTTCTGAACACTGAAGTATTGCATAACTATATGGCTGCGGGTTGTTTCAACTAGTGCTCTGGTATGTCCATATCGGCTCAATTTTCTACTTTGTTTATTACCTAACTTATTAAACAAGCTATTAGAATACTATATATTTATAACCCCCAACCATTTTGGTTTCTAGGTAGAACTATAAATTTCAATTATCAGTATATAAGTAATATTAAACAGATTTTTAACCTAGAAATAAAAATTGGCACGAATTCGCATAGGTATAACCAACCCTCGCATGTCAGTCTTTTCACTTATTTTATATTTTCGAAGCTTCTTAGAAAAGCTGAGTAGTTCTCCATGCTTAATTTATCATAAAAGAGATGGAATATGCCTTGGCTGTTACAAAAAACGAGCAAAGACAAAATTAAGCACTTAAATGCTGTGAAAGATTTGTGCACTATACAGGTAAGTAGCACTCGTCTAGTTAGTACTTATTTTAGAAAATAATATAATTGATTACTTACCTATGACGTGTACAATTCTATTTAGCCTACTTAAGTTTGATAAAGCAATCGGGGAGGCGGCTTTCGGCTACTAAGAGGTTAATTAATGATAAGGAAATGCCCATTATGAATAAGATTCGGTATCTTGATGAAGTTTGTCTTGGTTTTACATAGTTAAAACATATCACTATTGTGTACTTCTTAAATATCGTTCGTCGTTCATAAACTTGCATGCTATTTTTAAATCAAATTTTAAAAATATCCCACAGCGAGAATTGTGAGCTGTTATAAATTATCTATTTCGTTGGCAGGTTTAATGAGCATTTGATTGTAGAATGTGCATGTCGAAGATAAACCCTTGCATTTATCGTGTGTTCAGTCATCTGAAACTTCCTATACCCTGGATGAAATGCATGCTCTCAACTACCTACTACATGTGCCTACTCAACTAGCTCACAAGGTCTAAAAATCGTAGTGTAGTAATTAGATCGTTAAACGATGCAGGTATAAAACGATATGCAAGTCGTCGCTCTTGTAAATGTGTATTATGATTAAACTTAATGTTTTGTTTTACTCACTCCGAAGTTGCTCTCTATGAGATAGAAATTTAGGTACTACAGCACCATCGACCGTGTCTTGCAGCTACAACCCGTTGACGACGTGGGTTCGCAGAGCACTGATGGGTTCGCTAAGTAAAAGCCTGTTCAAACATTACATCGTGCTAATAGCGTAAATATACTGAGAACTCTAATCTGCGCTTCCGTAACTAGTTTTTGCACTGCCATTATATTCGTTCGAGTTGGTTTATCCGTATTTAAAATAAGATTTAACTGGCTTGTGCCTTGCACCTTAATGGCTATCATCCATCACCGAGGAATTGATTGGTAGAGGTATATTCAGGTTTATCGGATATGTAAGTACATTAATAGCGCAGAAATATTAACGAATCTTTATAAAAAGACGAATCGGCAACATGTATATTATTTTTTTCCAGATTACTGCGTTGTATACGTAGATGAGTATCCTCACCTTGATCCGCTTTTGTGATGGTACTTGCAGACTTTACTTAATCCACGGTAGAGGATGAATGAATTAAAACTATAAATGAACCAAAGTGGCCGTTCAAAAGGTTTCATCAAGAGTGTGTAACCTCACTTTTGCAATGCGGTTGACCAGAGTTCTAAATAGCATTATGTGTGTACTATCAAGATTAGAAAACTATGTTAATACTAGCATGCTGCTCGTCAAGAGTGCACGATAACCGGTTTGTACCATGCACGCTTTTGAAATATTATTTTAGACGTACAACCTAGACTCGAATGCTCGCGCGGCCTTCAGACTGTATACGTAAATTTCTGCCCCGACTTGCTCGCTGCACCCGCGAATGACGATCTTCAGTCTGCTAATTGTCTTCGCGTGGCACGAAGTTCAGTCTACTCACTGACTACGCAAGTGGTTACCTCCAGTGTACATGATTGCCGATATGGGTCTGCTCGTTGTCTACGGGAGCGCCTACTTCTAGCTCGCTGGCTGTTTTCGCGTGCACCTATTTCCCGCCTGGTGAATTTCTAGGAGTAGATATCTTCTAGAGCGCAAACCTCCAGCCTACTGATTTTCTTTGCCATTGCCAACCTCCAACCTGCTATCGGTCTTCGTAGCGCCTACTTTCAGCTCGCTGGCTGACCTCGCATGCATCTACTTCCCGCCTGGTGAATTTCTAATAGTAGATGTCTTCTGGAGCGCAAACCTCCAGCCTACTGGTTTTCTTCGCGATCGCCAACCTCCAATCTGCTGTCTTCGTGTGATCGCCTACCTCCAGCCTGGTACCAGTCTGCGAGCAGCAACCTTCAACCTGCTTCCTGTCTAAGCGAGCGGTGACCTTCGGCCTGCTCGCTGTTTAAGCGAGCGTCGACATTCGGCCTGCTTGCTCTCTAAGCGAGTGACAACCTTAGGCCTGCTCTCTGTCTAAACGAGCGGGGACCTTAGGCCTGCTCGCTGTCTAAACGAGCGGGGACCTTAGGCCTGCTCGCTGTCTAAACGAGCGGCGACCTTCGGCCTGCTCGCTGTCTAAACGAGCGGCGACCTTCAGCCTGCTCGCTGTCTAAACGAGCGGCGACCTTCAGCCTGCTCGCTGTCTAAACGAGCGGCGACCTTCGGCCTGCTTGCTGTCTAAACGAGCGGCGACCTTCGGCCTGCTCGCTGTCTAAGCGAGCGGCGACCTTCAGCCTGCATGCTGTGCAAGAGAGCGACGACCTTCAACCTGTTCGCTGTCTACGCGAGCGGCGACCTTCAGCCTGTCCGCTGTCTACGCGAGCGGCGACCTTCGGCCTGCTCGCTGTCTAAACGAGCGGCGACCTTCGGCCTGCTCGCTGTCTAAACGAGCGGCGACCTTCGGCCTGCTCGCTGTCTAAACGAGCGGCGACCTTCGGCCTGCTCGCTGTCTAAACGAGCGGCGACCTTCGGCCTGCTCGCTGTCTAAACGATCGGCGACCTTCGGCCTGCTCTCGCTGTCTAAACGAGCGGCGACCTTCGGCCTGCTCGCTGTCTAAACGAGCGGCGACCTTCGGCCTGCTCGCTGCCTAAGCGAGCGGCGACCTTCAGCCTGCATGCTGTGCAAGAGAGCGACGACCTTAAGCCTGTTCGCTGTCTGCGCGAGCGGCGACCTCCAGCCTGTCCGCTGTCTACGCGAGGGCGACCTTCTGTCTGTTCGCTGTCTACACAAGCGGCGAACTTCAGCCTGTTCGCTGTCTACGCTGGCGCCTAAATACAACCTGCTCGCTGCCTACGCGAGCGGCGACTTTCAGTCTCTTCCCATCGTCACACGCGTGTCACCCTCGGGCTCCCCGCTGATTACGCGAGCTACCTACCTTTCAGTATCGGCGTGCGCCTGGGCCTGCCTTCCCGAAGTCGGCCTGAAGTTGGCCCTGCCTCAGTGTCTACCGACGTGAACCCGGCCCGCTTCCCGGTGTCGACGTGAACCCCGGCCCGCTTCCCGGTGTCGGCGTGAGCCACGGTCCGCTACCAGATGTAGGCATGAGCCACCGCCCCTTGCCCGGTATCGGCGTGAACCCTGGCCCGCTTCCCGGTGTCGGCGTGAGCCCCCGGCCTGCTCCCCGGTGGCCCTGCTTTCAGTGTCGAGGTAAGCTTCAACCGGTTTGCCCAGTGTCCGCGATAGTCGACGATAACCCCGGGAGGCCCAGCCTTCTATGTCAGCGTGAGCCCACGGCCTGCCTTCCGCTGTCGGCGTGAGCCCCCGGCGTGTCTGCCACTGTAGACGTGAGTCCCCGGCGTGCTTACCGCTGAGGACATGAGCACCCGCCGTGCCTGCCACTGTCGATGTGAACCCCCGGCGTGCCTGCCGCTGTCGATGTGAACCCCCGGCGTGCTTGCCGCTGTCGGCGTGAGCTCCCGGCCAGCCTGCCTGCCTGCTGCTGCTGCTGACGGCGTGAGACCCTGGTCTGTCTGCCGCTGTCAGCGTGAGCCCCCGGCCTGCCTGCCGCCGTCAGCGTGAGCTGAAGCTAGAGTTCCGATCTCGTCATGAGCCCCCCGGCCTTTGTCGGCGTGTACTGAGGCGTTCCGACGTTGTCGTGAGCCCCGGCCTGCCTGCCGCTGTACGCCTGAATGAGGCTAGAGTTCCGACCTCGTCGCAAGTTGCTGCCCACTGAGTAGACGCAAGCTAAAGCCTGCGGCCCAGTCTCGGTGAGAGCTGCAACCTGCGATCCGGTCTCGGTGAGAGCTGCAGCCTGCGGTCCGGTCTCGGTGAGAGCTGCAGCCTGCGGTCCGGTCTCGGTGAGAGCTGCAGCCTGCGGTCCGGTCTCGGTGAGAGCTGCAGCCTGCGGTCCGGTCTCGGTGAGAGCTGCAGCTGGCGGTCCGGTCTCGGTGAGAGCTGCAGCTGGCGGTCCGGTCTCGGTGAGAGCTGCAGCCTGCGGTCCAGTCTCGGTGAGAGCTGCAGTCTGCGGTCCAGTCTCGGTGAGAGTTGCAGTCTGCGATCCAGTCTCGGTGAGAGATGCAGTCTGCGGTCCATTCTCGGTGAGAGCTGCAACCGGCGGTCCAGTCTCGGTGAGAGCTGCAGCCTGCGGTCCAGTCTCGGTGAGAGCTGCAGCCTGCGGTCCAGTCTCGGTGAGAGCTGCAGCCTGCGGTCCAGTCTCGGTGAGAGCTGCAGCCTGCGGTCCAGTCTCGGTGAGAGCTGCAGCCTGCGTTCCAGTCTCGGTGAGAGCTGCAGCCTGCGTTCCAGTCTCGGTGAGAGCTGCAGCCTGCGTTCCAGTCTCGGTGAGAACTGCAGCCTGCGTTCCAGTCTCGGTGAGAGCTGCAGCCTGCGTTCCACTCTCGGCGAGAGCTACAGCCTGCGGTCCAGTCTCGGTGAGAGCTACAGAACTACGACCTGTGTGCGATGCGCTCTCTGCTTGCGATCTGGCACGTCCGTACAACGCCTAGGTAACTACCACCTTTTGATATGAGCCACAGTTATGAAATCATGGGATATGTAATATCCCATGATTTCATCATGATACATAATAGTAGAAATTCACACTTCGTTCACCTAATGAATATTTGTAATTATGAATATATATAATAACAATAGTTAACAGAATTCGTTAAGCAACGGTTTCTTTAAGATCTAAGATACTAAAGTTTCATCTATCAAGCTAATACCTACATTTGGTCTGTAATATTGAGAAATAGCGATCAGGTATCGACGCGAGCTTATGACCTGTGATCCGGTCTCAGCAAGAGCTACGATCTGTGATCCGGTATTGGCACGAGCTTTATGAACTACGATCCAGTCTCGACACGAGCTTTATGGCCCAAAATCAGGTCTCGCCAGGAGCCGAGATTCGGCCTTGGCACGAGCTGTATGAGCCATAATTCGGTCTCGGCGCGAGCTGTGATCCAAATTCCGTCTTGGCACGAGCTATGACCTAAGATCCGATCTCGGCACTAGCTAAGACCTACGATCCGGTCTCTGCTTGCGATCTAGTACGGGCGCCTAGGATATTGATATTACATATATAATAATAAAAAAAATTTAGGTCTATATCTATGACTAGAACTTGTAATTAGGTAAATGTATTTATAACCAAAAGTCTAAGGAATTCGTTGAGCAAAAATTTTTTTTAAGGTTTACAGTAATAAACTTTTGACAATCAAAATAATCGATCAGGTATCACCGCAAGCAACGACCTGTGATCCGGTCTCAGCTAGAGCTACGATCTGTAATCCGGTATTGGCACGAGCTTTATGAATTACGATCCAGTCTCGACACGAGCCTTATGGCCCAAAATCAGGTCTCGCCAGGAGCCAAGATTCGGCCTTGGCACGAGCTGTATGAGCCATAATTCGGTCTCGGCGCGAGCTGTGATCCAAATTCCGCCTTGGCACGAGCTATGACCTAAGATCCGATCTCGGCACTAGCTAAGACCTACGATCCGGTCTCTGCTTGCGATCTAGTACGGGCGCCTAGGATATTGATATTACATATATAATAATAAAAAAAATATAGGTATATATCTATGACTAGAACTTGTAATTAGGTAAATGTATTTATAACCAAAAGTCTAAGGAATTCGTTAAGCAAAAATTTTTTTTAAGGTTTACATAAACTTTTGACAATCAAAATAATCGATCAGGTATCACCGCAAGCTACGACCTGTGATCCGGTCTCAGCTAGAGCTACGATCTGTAATTCGGTATTGGCACGAGCTTTATGAATTACGATCCAGTCTCGACACGAGCTTTATGGCCCAAAATCAGGTCTCGCCAGGAGCCAAGATTCGGCCTTGGCACGAGCTGTATGAGCCATAATTCGGTCTCGGTGCGAGCTGTGATCCAAATTCCGTCTTGGCACGAGCTATGACCTAAGATCCGATCTCGGCACTAGCTAAGACCTACGATCCGGTCTCTGCTTGCGATCTAGTACGGGCGCCTAGGATATTGATATTACATATATAATTATAAAAAAAATATAGGTATTATATCTATGACTAGAACTTGTACTTACGTAAATGTATTTATAACCAAAAGTCTAAGGAATTCGTTGAGCAAAAATTTTTTTTAAGGTTTACAATAATAAACTTTTGACTATCAAAATAATCGATCAGGTATCACCGCAAGCTACGACCTGTGATCCGGTCTCAGCAAGAGCTACGATCTGTGATCCAGTATTAGCACGAGCTTTATGAACTACGATCCAGTCTCGACACGAGCTTTATGGCCCAAAATCAGTTCTCGCCAGGAGCCAAGATTCGGCCTTGGCACGAGCTGTATGAGCCATAATTCGGTCTCGGCGCGAGCTGTGATCCAAATTCCGTCTTGGCACGAGCTATGACCTAAGATCCGATCTCGGCACTAGCTAAGACCTACGATCCGGTCTCTGCTTGCGATCTAGTACGGGCGCCTAGGATATTGATATTACATATATAATTATAAAAAAAATATAGGTATTATATCTATGACTAGAACTTGTACTTACGTAAATGTATTTATAACCAAAAGTCTAAGGAATTCGTTGAGCAAAAATTTTTTTTAAGGTTTACAATAATAAACTTTTGACTATCAAAATAATCGATCAGGTATCACCGCAAGCTACGACCTGTGATCCGGTCTCAGCAAGAGCTACGATCTGTGATCCAGTATTAGCACGAGCTTTATGAACTACGATCCAGTCTCGACACGAGCTTTATGGCCCAAAATCAGTTCTCGCCAGGAGCCAAGATTCGGCCTTGGCACGAGCTGTATGAGCCATAATTCGGTCTCGGCGCGAGCTGTGATCCAAATTCCGTCTTGGCACGAGCTATGACCTAAGATCCGATCTCGGCACTAGCTAAGACCTACGATCCGGTCTCTGCTTGCGATCTAGTACGGGCGCCTAGGATATTGATATTACATATATAATAATAAAAAATATAGGTATATATCTATGAATAGAACGTGTAATTAGGTAAATGTATTTATAACCAAAAGTCTAAGGAATTCGTTGAGCAACAATTTTTTTAAGGTTTACAATAATAAACTTTTGACTATCAAAATAATCGATCAGGTATCACCGCAAGCTACGACCTGCGATCCGGTTTCTGCAGGAGCTATGACCTGTGATCCGGCCTCTACGCTACATATATGGCCCAAGATCAGGTCTCGCCAGGAGCAGCAACCCATAATCCCGCCTTGGCACGAGCTGTTTGACTCCAAAATCTGGTCTCGGCACTAGCTTATGACTTATGATTCGGTCCCTGCTTGCGGTACGGTTACTTAGGTAAGCCACTACAATGAATGCATAGGAAATAACATATAAATATAGATATATTATTTAGAAGTTCACACTTCACAATAAATGTAAATTTATTTACTAACAAAAGTTTACAGAATTCATCGAACCAATTTTTTTGTTCTTTTACGAGACTCTCATAGGCGTGTAGTAAAAAATATTGACAGATTGCTCATCTAACTACCAAATAAAGAGTAGCTAAAAAACAAACAACTGATGGCTCATTTCAACTCTTGGTAATTAAGTGGAAATAATATTGTTAAGTGTTTATTTAGGTCTCGGTGCTCGTTCTAGGAACAGTCTGATAGGCGCGTAATCAAATATTGTTGACAGATTACTCGACAACCAAACAAATTTAAATCAACCCTTAATGGGTAAGGCATCCGGTAAGTGCATAATTAAAATATTATTGGCAGCTGTTTATTTAGGAACTAGAAACTTATTATCAAAGCGACCCCACGCAAGAATTCAAGTCGCGGAAAAAGAACGACTTCACTAAATTGTCTGATACTGGAACTGAAATGAGTAATAAGAAAATAATGTAATTGACGTGTTTATTGCTACCCTTTAAATACTCTACTTTGAAATAAAAGAAAGGGTTATTTATCTCAAGGAATGAAAATGGAAATAAGTGTTGTGAAGAGCTTAGGAGATACGAAAGGATTATTAATCCAGACATGATGAAAAGTTACAAAATTTAATTACATACCGAATAAAAACCGAGTAGCAAAACACGCTCTATTAGGAATCTGCATTTGTGCTTAATTAAGTATTGTTGACAGTTCGTGAATAACATGAGAAATTAATTTGTGTATTGTCATTGAAGAGTACTGCTTATTTTTGGAAAAGGAGGGTAAGTGCTAAATGCATATTCTTTAGATATTCACCCAGTTACTAAGAAGAGTTACCAAAACCGATCAATTAACAAAGATTTGTTTTATTAACTTAGGACTTGCTGAAAAGACGTTTAGTAGGTGTAGGTATAACATTTTTTCTTGACAGATTCCTCATGGACAGTTAAGAATGTATTGTGGTGTTTGGCATGTTAATTCAATAATGTTTAATTAACGAAGACTTGTATTAACTTGGAATTTGCTGAAAAGACGTTTAGTAGGTGTATAACCTTTTTTGTTGACAGATTCCTCGTAGAACAGTCAAGAATGTTTTGCGATGTTTGGCATGGTAATTCGATAAATTAATTCAATAATGTTTAATTAACGAAGACTTGCTGTATTAACTTGGGATTTGCTGAAAAGACGTTTAGTAGGTGTATAACCTTTTTTGTTGACAGATTCCTCATAGAACAGCCAAGCATGTATTGTAGTGTTTGGAATGTCAATTCGATAATGTTGTTGTTAATTCAATAATGTTTAATTAACGATGACCTGCTGTATTAACTTAGAACTTGCTGAAAAGACGTTTAGTAGGTGTATAACATTTTTTGTTGACAGGTTTAGGACATAGAACAACCAAGCATGTATTGTGGTGTATTTGGAATGTTAAATATCCGTATATAGTGAGAGTATAACATAATAGCATGGTTACATTTCCTTAAAGTTACAAACGTGAATTTATGGAAAAGGTAAGATATTACGGAAAAGTTCTTAAAGAATAATTTTCAACTAAAACAGGTGTATAAAGCGAACCATAGTTGGTAGACGAATATTCAAGGCAAGGTGGGCACACTAAGTACATAAAGATTTCCTCACTTCACGTCCGCTCGGCATACTGCTACTAGGAAGGAACAATAATAAGTAATGCGTTAGAGAGAATTCTTTCGGTTTCGTTATTAAGAACGTTTTATTTAGGTACCTAACAGTTGTTGACAGAAGGCTCGCCTAATTGAACGCCAAAAAAAGGTAAATAGCAAAAAAGACCATAAATATGTACAAATAACAACAAAGAAACAACCGGACAGGAGAACAGCTCAAGAGGTTGGTGCAGCGATCAAGTATTTTTAAGTAGTTGTTCTTGAACAATGTCGGAGCCGAAATATGTATTCTAATACATCTGGTAGGTGCCTAGTAACTTACTGTTGGCAGATTACTCTTCTTGATCCTATTACCGTAACCGAAAATTATGTCTACAAAGCAAGAAAGGCGCACAACAAAACACATCAACTGTAAGAATACTTTTCAAATCTAAACTCGCAAAAACCGATCGGTTGTAGGTGTAATAACTTATTGTTGACAGACTTGCTCAATCAGAAGAAATGAAGTGTACACAGAAACGAATGGTACATATCCAACAAGTGCGTACAACAACTTAATTATTAAGAAAGGATATTGGTGAACAGTGGTTAAGTAAGTTAGTGTTATTAATGGATAATAAACGAGACCTCAAAAATGAAGTTAAAACCTCGGACATCTGAAATCACGCCACAAACGACGGAACCAAAACAGTCACTCGAGGATCGTGCTTGGTAAGGGACCTCATTATTAATTGTTGACAGACTCATCGCGAATCGAGTTATTACATACCTACGTAGCAAAATATGGACATACACAAGAATAACAATAGGTAATGCTAAAAATAGGACCTCACAAAATCAACAATGTGAATATAAGTAGGTCCAGAAGTTTTGTGATATAGTGCAACAAAAACAAGAACAAATCCTAAAACATTAACTTTTTCAGCTTCTGCAATTTTTATCACATCAAGATTCAAGGTAAAATAATTTTGTCTGTTGCGTCATCACATATTGTTGACAGGTTTTCACTAAGTGATAAATCATAGCATCGAGTAGTAACCACCCCAGTTCGTGATTATTAGGCATGGAAACAAGTCCAAGACGAGATGTCTGGTATGTACGTCCTAACACATTATTGTTGACAGAGAAACAAACGCATAGGAAGACTAAATATGCAAATCGTTAATACAATTCTATATGAACTGAAATACTTGGGCAGTTGAAAAATATAAATGAAGCTTATTATGGGTGACATGAAAAGCCTTGTAAATAGCCTGAATGGTAAGTTAAGTAACAAAATTGTGTTGGCAGGTTATTGATAAAGTAATTAAGTATTTGTAAAAAAAAAAACACGACCGGTCATCCAGAAGTATCGACCTGGACTTTAGAGCCATCTGCAACCTCGTCGAAAAGTAGACCAAAACAATCTGGTAGGTGCCTAATTTGTTGTTGACAGATTATTCATCATGCGTAAGAAAGTAACTAGCGAAGGACAACGAAATACAACAAGAAATATAGTTTATGAATAATTTAACATTATCTAAAAAGTTGATTCCACTAGAGCAAGAAAGCTACAATTATTTTTATGGGGCTTTAGTTAAATTCTGCAAATCGTATTAAAACGTGGTAAGTCTGGTGCATAATAAAATATTGTTAACAGGTATATCTCAGGCGTTTAGAAGAAATAAGTCAATCTGATAATAGCGTAGTTAATAATCAGTCACTCGACATCAAAAAATACACACAGTACAATAATGTCTTCAGGTTCAAATTCTTGCAAAGCCGACTACGTATGTTAAGACATTGCATCAAAATATATAGTTTCGTGGCAGTTGAATATACCTAGGACCGTATTAAAGTGACTATAAAAGTGGTGCATATGCACTGATAGGTAAGGTACGTAACAAATATTGTTGACAGGGTTTCAAGTAACGACCAAAGTTTAAAAGAAACACATGTATACTTGGATAAAAATACATCTGGAAGTGATACCTGTTAAAATACTATTAAGTGCTAAGGGAACAACGACGAAGACTTAAAGCATCAACAGTAACAGAAGAGACCCGCAGAATACACATCAGCTCTGGCTTGGACAAAAATTTCAGCGTCGTCGATTACTACGTGTCAACCCTGTTTTCTGTCTGTTTTGTCAGAGTTAAGAGAACAAGGTAAAACTTTCATGAAATATATGTTGCGTCATCACATATTGTTGACAGGTTTTCACTAAGTGATAATATCATAGCATCGGGTAATAATCACAGCAGTAAACGAGCCTGGTGATCACTAAGCATGGAAACAAGTCCAAGACGAGATGTCTGGTATGTACGTCCTAACACATTATTGTTGACAGAGAAACAAACGCATAGGAAGACTAAATATGCAAATCGTTAAGTCAGTGGATTCCATACGAACGGAGATACAGTTGGGCAGTTGGAAAATATAATTGAAGATTATTATTATGGGTGACACGGATAGCCTTCTAACACCTTGAATGGTGAGTTACGTAACAAAATAATGTTGGCAGGTTAATGAAGTAATAAAGTATTTTGTGAAAATAAGATGACAGCGATGGACATCTAGAAGAATCGACCTGGACTTGAAGACATCTGTAACCTCACCGAAAAGTTGACCTAAAACAATCGCACGGAAGAACTCTGGTGGTACCTAATTTGTTTTTGTTGACAGATTATTCGTCGTGCGCAAGAAGGACAACGAAAAGCAACAAGAAATATAGTTTGTAATATCGTGATATATCCATTACCTTCTCGCATTAAACATTACCTAAAAATCTGCTTCCATTAAGGCAAGAAAGCGACAATTATTTTTATGGAACTTTAGTTGTCGAATTCTGCAAATCGTATTAAAACGTGGTAAGTCTGGTGCATAATAAAATATTGTTAACAGGTATATCTCAGGCGTTTAGAAGAAATAAGTCGATCTGATAATAGCGTATTTAAAAACCATAGTCACTCGACATCAAAAACAAAACACTGTGCAATAATGTCCACAGGTTCAAGTTCTTGCAAAGCCGACTACGTATGTTAAGACATTGCATCAAAATATATAGTTTCGTGGCAGTTGAATATACCTAGGACCGTATTAAAGTGACTATAAAAGTGGTGCATATGCACTGATAGGTAAGGTACGTAACAAATATTGTTGACAGGGTTTCAAGTAACAACCAAAGTTTAAAAGAAACATGTATACTCGGATAAAACTACACCTGGAAGTGATACCTGTTGAAATACTATTAAATTCTAAGGGAACAACGACGAAGGCTTACAGCATCAACAGTAACCGAAGAGACCCGCAGAATACACATCAGCTCTGGCTTGGAAAAAAAATTCAGCGTCGTCGATTACTACGTGTCAACTCTGTTTTGAAATATTATTCAGAGATAAGAAAACAAGGTAAAACTTTCATAAAATGTATGTTGCGTCATCACATATTGTTGACAGGTTTTTACTAAGTGATAAATCATAGCATCGGGTAATAATCACCGCAGTTAACGAGCTTGCGTGATTATCAGGCATGGAAACAAGTCCAAGACGAGATGTCTGGTATGTACGTCCTAACACATTATTGTTGACAGAGAAACTAAATATGCAAATCGTTAGGTCAGTGGATTCCATACGAACTGAGATACAGTTGAGCAGTTGGAAAATATAATTGAAGATTATTATAATGGGTGACACGGATAGCCTTGTAAATACCCTGAATGGTAAGTTACGTAACAAAACATTGTTGGCAGGTTGTTGTTAAAGTATTTTGTAAAACAAAGATGACAATGACGGCCATCCAGAAGTATCGTCCTGAACTTGGACATCCGCAATCTCACTGAAAAGTAGACCTAAAACAATCGCACAGAAAAACAAGCTGGTAGGTGCCTAACTTGTTATTGTTGACAGATAATTCATGACATGTGAGAAAGTACAACGAAAAACAAGAAGAAATATAAGTTTGTGAATAATTTAACATCGTGATATATCCATCACCAGCTCAAATTATATTACCTAAAATTATGCTCCCACTAGAGCGAGAAAACTACAAATCTTTCATGGGACTTTGGCAAATTCTGGAAATCGTATTAAACGTGATCCAAGGTGAAATCATGGTAAGTCTGAAGCATAATAAAATGTTGTTGACAGGTTCCTCGAGTAACAACCAAAAAAAAAACACCTGCATACTTGTATAAAAATGCATCTGAAAGTGGATACCTCTTAAAATATTATTAATAGATAAGGGAACCACTAAGAAGACTTTCAGCTTCTACAGTAACATAAGCTCTGGCTTAGACAAAAAATTTCAGCGTCGTCGATTACTACGTGTCAAAATCCTGTATCTGAAATATTGTTCAGAGATAAGGGAACAAGGAAGAATATTCACAACATCTACATCTACAGAAGAGACCCGCAACATGCACATAAGCTCTGGCTTAGACAAAAATTTTCAGCTTCGTCGATTACAACGTGTCAAAATCGAATCATCGTGTATTGCCATTAAAGTTGTTCACGTAGCTGTAAGGAATAGTGTGTACCAAAACTACAGTGATCGGAAACAAGTTACCGTAAAGACAACGTGGTAGGTATGTCTATAATCAAAAATTGTCGACAGATGTCATCGAAGCACTATCAACAATATAGCTTATCAATTATGCATACACAGTCGAACCTGCTTGATCTCATTTAAACATTTAACGAGGACAACAAGTTCCAAAGCAAATTCCGAAGTACTACTTAAATTGTAATCATCAAAAGAACTTACGATTCTTCACATGGTAAGAAATATCTTAATCAAGAGTTGTTACAGGCAATATGAAAAACAATTCATAAAGCTTAAGATGCATAGATGTTTTAAGATAAACTGTTGAGTAAATAAAAGAAATACCATTGTGGCAATAATTTAAATGAAATTGCAAGTAAGATATGATGTCAGCGTTTGAAGAATATCCAAATAAAAAAAGAAAAAAATGCATGGTAAGTGTCTTTCAGAAATATTGCTGTTTTGCAGTAGTGCCTCGACCAATAAATGATGTACACAGATGACGACCCATATAAGGCGTGAAGGCGACGACTTAAATTAGGAAGGATAAAAGAAAATATGGAAAAGTGATTCGTTTGGCTACCTTAAAGTGTGAAATGTGTGCCAAAGCACAAAATAGTACAGAAAAATCATTACAGACGTGAGAATGTCCAAAAAAATTAACATTTACAAGCAAGACCTTAAACAAAATGAAAATAAGTTACATGGAGAAGGTGCTGTAGACTCTAGACATCGAAAAAAATCGAGAAGTTTATAACAAAATACTAATAAATAAGACTCCTACACGGACGAGGGCTGAAGGAGAAGACTACTACACGGACGAGGGGCTGAAGAAGAAGACTGAAGAGTACTACACGGACGAGGCGCTCGAGAAGAAGACTGAAAACTACTACACGGACGAGGCGCTCGAGAAGAAGACTAAAAACTACTACACGGACGAGGCGCTCGAGAAGAAGACTGAAAACTACTACACGGACGAGGCGCTCGAGAAGAAGACTAAAAACTACTACACGGACGAGGCGCTCGAGAAGAAGACTGACGATTACTACTTGGACGAGGGCTGAAAAAGAAGACTACCACATGGATAAGGGGCTAAAGAAGAAGACTACCACATGGACGAGGGGCTGAAGAAGAAGTCTACCACATGGACAAGCGGCTGAAGAAGATTGAAGACCACTACACGGACGAGCGGCTGAAGAAGACTGAAGACTACTACACGGACGAGGGACAGAAGAGGAAGACTGAAGACCACTACACGGACGAGGGGCTGAAGGAAACTACTACACGGACGAGGTGCTAAAGAAGACCAATACACGGTCGAGGTGCTGAAGAAGGCTACTACACGGACGAGGTGCCTAAGAAGACTACTACACGGACGAGGTTCTGAAGAAGACTACTACACGGACGAGGTGCTGAAGAAACTACTACACGGGCGAGGTGCTGAAGAATACTACTACACGGACGAGGTGCTGAAGAAGACTACTACACGGACGAGGTGCTGAAGAAAACTACTGCACGGACGAGGGGCTGAAGAAGAAAACTGAAAACTACTACACGGACGAGAAGCTGAAGAAGAAGACTACTACACTGACGAGGTGCTGAAGAAGAAGATTACTACACGGACGACGTGCTGAAGAAGAAGACTACAACACAGACTAGGTGCTGAAGAAGAAGACTACAACACTGACTATGTGCTGAAGGAGACTGAAACTACTACACAGACGAGGGGCTGAAGAAGAAAACTGAAGACTACTACACGGACGAGGCGCTGAAGAAGAAGACTAAAAACTACTACCGGACGAGGCGCTCGAGAAGACTGAAGACTACTACACGGACGAGGGGCTGAAGAAGAAGAGTGAATACTACTACCCGGACGAGGGGCTGAAGAAGAAGACTAAAAACTACTACCGGACGAGTCGCTCGAGAAGACTGAAGACTACTACACGAACGAGGGGCTGGAGAAGAAAACTGTATACTACTACACGGACGAGGGGCTGGAGAAGAAGACTGTATACTACTACACGGACGAGGCGATCAAGAAGACTGAAGACTACTACACGGACGATGGGCTGAAGAAGAAGACTACTACACGGACGAGGTGTGAAGAAGACTACTACAACACGGACTAGATGCTGAAGGAGACGAAAACTACTACACGCACGAGGCGCTCAAGAAGAAGACTGTAGACTACTACACGGACGAGGGGCTGAAGAAGAAGACTGAAGACTACTACACGGACGAGGGGCTGAAGAAGAAGACTGAAGACTACTACACGGACGAGGTGCTGAAGAAGAAGGCTGAAGACCGGACGAGGGGCTGAAGAAGACTGAAGACTACTACACGGACGAGGGGCTGAAGAAGAAGACTGAAGACTACTCACGGACGAGGGGCTGGAGAAGAAGACTGAAGACTATCATACGGACGAGGCGCTGAAGAAGAAGAGTGAAGTCTACTATACGGTCGAGGAGCTGCAGAAGAAGACTGAAGACTACTACACGGACGAGGTGCTGAAGAAGAAGACTGAAGACCGGACGAGGGGCTGAAGAAAAAGACTGAAGACTACTACACGGACGATGGGCTGAAGAAGAAGACTGAAGACTACTACACGGACGATGGACTGAAGAAGAAGACTGAAGACTACTACACGGACGAGGCGCTCAAGAAGAATGAAGACTACTACATGAACGAGAGGCTGAAGAAGAAGACTGAAGACTACTACACGGACGAGGGGCTGAAGAAGAAGACTGAAGACTACTACACGGACGAGGCGCTCAAGAAGACTGAAGACTACTACATGGACGAGAGGCTGAAGAAGAAGACTGAAGACTACTACACGGACGAGGGGCTGAAAAAGACTGAAGACTACTACACAGACGAGGGGCTGAAGAAAAAGACCGAAGGCTACTACACGGACAAGGGGCTAAAGAAGGCTGAAGACTACTACTCGGACGAGGGGTTGAAGAAGACTGAAGACTACTACACGGACGAGGGACTGAAGAAGAAGACTGAAGACTACTACACGGACAAGGCGCTCAAGAAGAATGAAGACTACTACATGAACGAGAGGCTGAAGAAGAAGACTGAAGACTACTACACGGACGAGGGGCTGAAGAAGACTGAAGACTACTACACGGACGAGGGGATGAAGAAGGCTGAAGAGCGGACGAGGGGCTGAAGAAGAAGACTGAAGACTACTACACGGACGATGGGCTAAAGAAGAAGACTGAAGACTACTACACGGTCGAGGAGCTGCAGCAGAAGACTGAAGACACTACACGGACGAGGGGCTGAAGAAGAAGACTGAAGACTACTACACGGACGAGTGACTGTAGGAGAAGACTGAAGACTACTACACGGACGTGGGGCTGAAGAAGACTGAAGACTACTACACGGACGAGGGGCTGAAGAAGAAGACTGAAGACTACTACATGGACGAGGGGCTGAAGAAGAAGACTGAAGACCGGGCGAGGGGCTGAAGAAGAAGACTGAAGACTACTACACGGACGAAGGGCTGAAGAAGGCTGAAGACCGGACGAGGGGCTGAAGAAGAAGACTGAAGACTACTACACGGACGAGGGGCTGAAGAAGAAGACTGAAGACTACTACTCGGACAAGGGGCTGAAGAAGAAGACTGAAGACTAGTACACGGACGAGGGTCTGAAGAAGAAGGCTGAAGACCGGACGAGGGGCTGAAGAAGAAGGCTGAAGCCCGGACGAGGGGCTGAAGAAGAAGACTGAAGACTACTACATGGACGAGGGGCTGAAGAAGAAGACTGAAGACTACTACACGGAAGAGGGTCTGAAGAAGAAGACTGAAGACCGGACGAGGGGCTGAAGAAGAAGACTGAAGACTACTACACGGACGAGGTGCTGAAGAAGAAGGCTGAAGACCGGACGAGGGGCTGAAGAAGAAGACTGAAGACTACTACACGGACGAGGGGCAGAAGAAGAAGGCTGAAGACCGGACGAGGGGCTGAAGAAGAAGGCTGAAGACCGGACGAGGGGCTGAAGAAGAAGACTGAAGACTACTACACGGACGATGGGCTGAAGAAGAAGACTGAAGACTACTACACGGACGAGGAGCTGGAGAAGAAGACTGAAGACTACTAAACGGACGAGGGGCTGAAGAAGAAGACTGAAGACTACTACACAGACGAGGCGCTCAAGAAGACTGAAGACTACTACACGGACGAGGAGCTGGAGAAGAAGACTGAAGACTACTACACGGACGAGGGGCTGAAGAAGAAGACTGAAGACTACTACACGGACGAGAGGCTGGAGAAGAAGACTGAAGACTACTACACGGAAGAGGCGCTCAAGAAGACTGAAGACTACTACACTGACGAGGAGCTGGAGAAGAAGACTGAAGACTACTACACGGACGAGGAGCTGGAGAAGAAGACTGAAGACTACTACACGGACGAGGGGCTGGAGAAGAAGACTGAAGACTACTACACGGACGAGGAGCTGGAGAAGAAGACTGAAGACTACTAAACGGACGAGGGGCTGAAGAAGAAGACTGAAGACTACTACACGGACGAGGCGCTCAAGAAGACTGAAGACTACTACACGGACGAGGAGCTGGAGAAGAAGACTGAAGACTACTACACGGACGAGGGGCTGAAGAAGAAGACTGAAGACTACTACACGGACGAGAGGCTGGAGAAGAAGACTGAAGATTACTACACGGATGAGGTGCTGAAGAAACGGACCACAGTATGAGCAGCGCGTTGAAGACTAATAGAGGACTGCTACACGGGGATTGAAGACGAATACATGAACGAGGAGCTGAATGCGAAGGATGGTCATAAAAGAGGATGCTTCTGAAAGGGATTACCGCTCTACACAAAAGAGGTATATTTTTTTTTTGTGTTCGAGGCTAAGGTTATATACTACTCAAGAAAACTTAATCTATACTAATATATAAAGCTGAAGAGTTTGTTTGTTTGTTTGTTTGAACACGCTAATCTCGGGAACCGCTGGTCCGATTTGAAAAATTCTTTCGGTGTTCCATTTATCGAGGAAGGCTATAGGGTATATATCATCACGCTACTACTAATAGGAGCGGAGCAACAATGAAGAAAGTTTCAAAAACGGGGGAAATTTTCACGCTACGGGCAATATAAGGCGCAAACGAGGTTTCGTGGGTCAGCTAGTATTTATTATATACTATATAATTAAGTTTTCATGAGCTATTTTAAATAGATTCTATTATAAATTTAAAAAATTCACTCTCTGTTCCCTCAATCTCATAATCCGATGGAACAGTTATCCGACACGACTGGGGAGAGATTAGGCCAGGATCCACGGCTTTACGTAATCTCCGAGGCACGGGGGACCCCAACTTCCACTACCGCTTCTCGATCCTAATTCCGAGCTGTTATTAAGCATTTATGTAATCAAAAAACCTACACTTTTTGGTAAGACTCGAGATTCGAACCCGAGACCTCGTGATCAGCAGTCGCTTACGCCAACCGCTAGACCAATGAGGCAGTCTAAAGTACAATAAATACCTACATTATAAATGCAGTGCTTAGTACGTTGCACTTTTCACTTTGCAGTATCATTTACTTCGATTTTTTTTTATCTTTTAAATCATATACTTCTCAGACTCTCACTACACAAGTTTTCTCTTATGTGAAGAAAGTCAAAGTAGAGTTTACATAGGTTTTAACGACTTATTAAGTACTTGTTACTGGAACACAAAATTTTTATTTGCATCTGTGAAGCCCTACAAAGTAATTTTTAACCGACTTCAAAAAAAGGAGGAGGTTTCTCAATTCGACCGTATATATTTTTTTTTTATGTGCGTTCTTACTTACTTTAAACTTGTCGATACAGTTAATTCAAGAATGAACCGCTACACGGACGAGATGCTGACGACTGAAGACCTTTACATGAAATAGGCGCCGAAGAAAACTGTACACTGGACTACGTGGACGAGGTTCCTGAAAAAGAAAGAAGAAACAACAAAAAAAAAAAACAAAAATAAGAAAATTCAACTATTACAAATATAGCTATTTTTACAGTAATTTAGTTGTTTTCTTAACTAAACTATTCTAACTAACATGCCGTCGATTAACTTGCATATATATACATTTCACATTTTTTCACGAATTTAGTCAAATGGAGCATATAATAGTAAATCTGTAGAATTACTGCACATGGAGAAAACTCAGTTTTGAGTTAAGTTAGCCTTTGTACATGACATTTTCTTGTATATTTGTTTCATGTTTTTTTAAATACCTAAATAACTCTGCTAATGTGGTCAAACCATCGAACCATGCCCATTTCGGTTCTTGACACTAGTGCAAAATCCGCCCATTTTGCCATCGGAAGACTGTTAAATTTTTGCTGCTTTTACTCAACCTTTGCAATTCAATGAACAGCTCTTATTAAGGTATCCAAAGTATTTAAAGTCATTTTTAGGGTTCCATAGCCAAAATAAGAGCCTCGGCAGCGAAGGTTGCTTATTTTTTGTTCCTTTAAAGTGAATGTGTTATTCTTGATATTCATCCACCCATTGTTGTGTTGTGCCCTTTGATGGGTTTTCTAAAATTAATAAGTTTGTGAAGACAGTATTTAGATTTTTTGCTTCAGAGAAATTTATCTTTTTTTTAATCGACTTCAAAGAAAGGAGGTTATCAATTCCACTGTCTTTTTTTTATTAAAACTTCCTGCATTACATTTGCATGAGGCGGACTTAATGCAGACTTTCGAGTGGCTGAACCAATTATGACGACGAAAATATCAATCGAAAAACATAAAAAATTAAACTCGTATCCTACAAATAAAATATATGTGATGATTCTCTTGCTGTCATCGCTAAACTAAAGTTTACTAAAGTTTGTTTTTGGATTATTTACTCTATAGACGGAGAGCTGATAACGAATTTTAAGAAGGTTCGTTAGGCAAGCTGAAGTTGCGAAGAATTACAATTTCGTGAATTTGCGAATCCAGTCCTGGGAGTCTTCTAGCGAGATAGCGGTTATTTCGCTACTACGCAGCATATAACATTTGCAAAAAAAAACGTTAGGCAACTTGATTTTTTTTTTATCTTTTAATTTATTATTTCTCGAATTAAAAAAATCCAAGACTTTTTGTCGGTTATTAAGTATAGCCAGACGCCTTCAAAAGTCCTTTTTAATTCCCAAAAACTATTCTTTAGGCAATCTGAAATGTATATCAGGTATTTATTAAGTAAATAGCTGTGCCCGCTATTTCGTGCACGTGACATTTGGATTTTTTCTCACCGTGTAAACCTTCCCTGGACTACGACAAACATTTCAAAATGAGCTAAATCGGCCCAACCGTTCTCGAGTTTTAGCGAGACAAACGAACAGCAATTTATTTTTATATATAAGATTTTAATAATACCTGCAAATCGCCAGACGATTTGGCTGGTTATAAACAGTTCCCAGACGTTAATGAAGTTTGTAAATTAGTGCGATAAAAAAGTCTTACGCGCAGCCGTAAAACTTTATACAGATATTGCTAACAACTTTTATAATATAGAATTTTGTTTCGCTACTAGCGTACTCGCTAAAATACTCTAGTACTATAAATAAATATAAATAAATAAATACTAAGTTTGGTCTTCTGTGAGAGGGTAGTACTATCCTGGTCGAGCCGGCCAGGCCGGTTCGTGCTGAAATCAGTGTACGTCTAAATTATTGAACGACCAGCACTAGTATAATATGGTAAATTACTAAAAAAACAAAGAACACCACAACAATAAACATGGCCGACCTGTCACAATAGTTCCTTATTCCTAGACTGAGATCCCAGACTTACGTTATTTTAGGAAAGATGATTTTTTTAGGATTGGTAGTCTAATATATATTCCGTAAGGAATGGATACTCGCTAAGCTGAAAGCGGGGCCGTTCACAGTTAGCAGGTAGGTACTCAAAGGTGGAAAAAAAAATCGTGCTAACTTGCGTCATTTTAGGGCGGCTGAATTTTATATACATATATCATTAAGTATAATATTTTAAAATATTATCCAATGAGATCGTCCCAGACTCGTATGAAGTTTATAGGAACGGACGCCTCTTCCATGGACGGCAGACATACGCATCATGTGTATTGATTGCTGTATAACTTAGCGTAGACGTTCACACGGTTTATTTTATACTTCTCACACAACACTGGGGTGACTGGGATCTTGTACTATTCCTTTCATTTTTATTTCTTATCGCCGTGGAACTTCTTTCGTGAGACAATATAAGAGATTCCTCGTACAAGAGATTTCTGTGTTAATTCCCGTAAAAATAATAATTATTAAGTATATTATGTTTATTATTCCAGATTCTAAAAGACGGAAATAGAGAATTCGCATAAATTTCTTATTTGTCTCAAATAGTTTTTTCTAGATAAAAAAATATTTCAATACCGTCAGTCATAAACTCCTCCTTGCTAGTCTATCCGTTTTCTCGGTCTGTCAAGAAGCACTGGACTGGTTTTCCTCTTACCTTCGAGATCGTCAGCAATCTGTTAGGGTAGAAGATTCTTCTTCTGGCTGGCGGAGTCTTGCTGCTGGCGTTCCTCAAGGCGGTATTCTTTCACCTCTCTTAATATCCATCTTTATGAACCTTATTACCCTTAGACTTCAGTGTTTCTATCATCTTTACGCAGATGACTTGCAGTTATACCATCAAACAGAGTTGTACAATGCATCGTCCGCGGTTTCAACCGTTAATAGTGACCTGGCAGCCATTAAACACTGGTCAGATAAGTTTGGTGTATCGGTGAAACCGAATCAATGTCTGGCTTTTATCGTCGGGAGTAGGTAACCGTAGTATAAACCAGATCGACCCAGTGGCGTAGCGTGAATGTCGGCCGCCCGGGGCGGCAGACAATTTTGCCGCCCTCTTATTTAGATACTAGCTGACCCACGCAACCTCGTTTGCGCCTGATATTGCCCGTAGCGTGAAAATTCCCCCGTTTTTGAAACATTCTTCATTGTTGCTCCGCTCCTATTAGTAGTAGCGTGATGATATATACCCTATAGCCTTCCTCGATAAATGGACTATCCAACACCGAAAGAATTTTTGAAATCGGACCAGCGGTTCCTGAGATTAGCGTGTTCAAACAAACAAACAAACTCTTCAGCTTTATATATTAGTATAGATTTAAAGGTAATATATATCTACTAAACATTACATAGGTAGATTAATTCTAGAGAACTTTTCGGCGAGAATAGTCCACATTATTTTGGCATAATGCAGGTTAGATTTAAATGAAATAAGTTATTCTAAGTTTTACTATCACTTATTGTTTATTAGTACACTTTTTATTATTTCGACCACTTTGAAACATTGTTACAACTTGACGATAGATATAATGAACTGATTAGCGAATTTAAAAACCCAAATCAATATTTACTAATATTATAAATCTTAAGAGTTTGTTTGTTTGAACGCGCTAATCTCAGGAATGGCTGGTCCGATTTGAGAAACTCTTTCAGTGTTAAATAGTACATTTATTGAGGAAGGCCATAGGCTATATATCATCACGCTAAGTCCAATAGAAGCGGAGCACCAATGGAGAACGTTTCCAAAATAGAGGAAAATTATTACGCTATGGACAATAGGAGACGCAATCGAGGTTACGTGGGTCAGCTAGTGTTTCATAGAAACTAGAACTATATTGTTATTGAAAAATAATCTAAGTACTTTTGAGAATAAAAGTCAAACTTCCGTCTTAAATTAAATATTTAAAGGTCTACTATGTTTAATGGAAAAGTATTTTATTACACCATCAACGTCTATAGCATCACACATTTTTTTTTCACTTGCTCAATAGACAAGGTAGCCAAATTAACTACTATTTCACATCATACAAGTTAGCATCTCTAGTTCTGTCATCAAAAACATGCCTTCTTTTTATGTGCCTCTAAGGTTCTATGGGAATTCTGAGTTTTTCACACATATTTTTTTCATAACTTACAACACAACGCCATCTGCCTATTTCTCTCGTTTCTCTGTCAATATCATCTGCATAATCTATAAATATAAAAGGGGAAGGTGACTGACTGACATACCCAGACATCAACGCACAGGCCAAACCGCTGAACTTAGAATCCTGAAATTTTGCGTGTAGGTTCTTTATATAACGTAAAGAAAGGAGAAGAGGAGTAAAAGAAAGGAATTTTGGAAATTCCACCCCTAAGGGGTAAATCTGGGTATGAAAGTCTGCGTGAGCGAAGCCGCGTGCAAAAGCTAGTGCAAATATAGGTATTTACTTTTTGAGCGCAGAATCTGATGGCAAGTTCCTTTATTTGTAAATGTTTTTGTGTATTTATCATTTACTTATGTAGAACGGTTGCCAAAGGCCCAAGAAACAAAGAAAGGAAAAAGACTGCATCACTACTAGTAACGCTCCTGCATCTTTCCTAGGTTTAACTAGTTTCACCTGCCTCTGTCAGCGTATAAATCGCCATAGAAACGTTCCACTTCCGAAAGGACGGTCGGCTTGGAAGCAACGATTTGCTGTGGTCAACTTCGTCAGGCGGCTTCCTCCGAGAGATTGTACAAACACTTTTGAACCCCGGTTCTGTTCGATCGCTTGTTGGATTGAAAGAATATTGGAGTATCGGAGGTCGTGTCGTACGAGTATGTTGATCTCTTGGTTTAGTCCGCTTTACCGACGAAGTTAAAAGTGGGTTTGACGTCATTCCTTCATTAGCCTTCGTTTTCTTGTCCTTACGCTGCATTTAACAAAATCTCATACCTTCTTCCCTGAAAATTCGACATTTTCCAGATTCTGGTTTACATGTGTTGTGATTTCCATGATAGCAAATCGGTTTTCCAGATTTGACTGGAACTTTTCAGTTCCCATCGCGGCTTGGAGCAGAGTTGGCCGGAGCCTGGATTTCATCAAACGGGCACGTTCAGCCTTAAAGTCGATATTCAGAGAGCCTCAGACAATTCGGTTATCACTACCGGTGTTAAACCTATTGATAAAACTGAGACGTCTCTGAATATGTGCTTTTGGTCCGTCAAGATGAAATCGATCTCGTTTTTGGTCATAGCGTTGGGGCCTTGTCAAGTCCACTTTCTTTGGAACTGTTCCTTAAAGAAAAAAATTAGCCCCTCTCGTTCGAGGAAGTTGACGAGTATTTGCCGCTATGATTTCTGCTTCCAAATCCATAAGATCCTATTACCGATTCGCTACAATTTAGTACTCTTCTGGCGTTAAAGTCACCCGTAACGACGTTGTTGTGGGTCATCAATGGTTATCATTAATGGTGAAGTAGAGAGCCCTCGGTATGTCGTCGAACATATCCTCTACCTCGTCATCCGAGTGGGCCGAGGTCGCTGCGTACACTTGCACTTTTTTTTTTTTTTTTTTTTAACGTGTGGAAACCCCCTCGGGCCGTCACCCCGCCGGGGTTTGCGGCGGGGCGGTGTGTCGGAATCGAACCGACTAAAACCACACGGTGTGCCACTCTGCGCCTGAGACGGGAGGGATCCGGGAACTGCTGTTATTAACACATCCGGACCCCTCCCAGCGCTTACCCGCACAGAAGCGGGCACCGTCAGCTGGTAATGACTCTCAATTTAGGCGACGTACGGCACACGCGTGACGTCGCCCCCTCGCGGGTGACCACTAAAGCGGATGGAGGGGAAAACCCGTCCCCACCATCCGCGGCCACACTCAGGGCGGCATGAGGCGCTGGTATGCGCGCCTCCGCCGCCCGGTTCGCCGGCGGCGGATCGGGTCCGAGTGGAGGTCGTCCTCCCGGGCCTTCTCCGCCGCCTCCTTCTGCGAAATTACGTCTTCGCAGAAGGCTGCGACCGCGGTAAAACTGCTGTCGCTACCGGCCATGGAGCGGATGACGGCCGGTAGCGACAGATCTCCTCCGATGACTGCAGTGAGTGCCCGGCGCTGCGACGCCCATGCCGGGCATGCCGCCAGCGTGTGCTGGGCCGAGTCCTCACTGCAGTCGCAGTGGTGGCAGGCGGGACTCAGTTCCCTCCGGGCGACCGAGTGCAGGTACTTCCCGAAGCATCCATGCCCGGAAAGCACCTGCGTCAGTCGGAAGGAAAGAGTCCCGTGCTGCCGCCCTGCCCACTCGTGGATGACCGGCTGGAGAGCCTCCACGGCGGCAAAGCCAGCGCGTGGAGTCTCCAGCCGGAACGACCAGCGAGCCATCGTGGCTCGACGGGCGGCTTCACGCCACTCGCGTACCTCCTCGGGCGGGGGGCGAATGCCACACTCCGCCCGGAACGAAGCCACCCGTCGATAAACTTCGGCGAGCACTTCCGCCTCCAAATCCCACGGGGGTGTTCCGGCCAACGCGCACGCCGCCTCGGTCGACACCGTGCGGTATCCGCGTATGGCTCTGACCGCCAATACCCTCTGAGGCCGCCAGAGGCGAGCCTTGTTGAGGGCGGTCAGAGCCGCCACCCACACAGGTGCGCCATACAGCGCCATCGACCGGACCACACCCGTGTACAGGAGTCGCGTTGCGACGCTGGCTCCGCCCAAGGGCAGAGGCAGCGTCGACCAGCTTCGGACCAAGCTGTCGGAAGTGCTCGTCGAAGAGCCACCTACCGTCGAGGATCAGACCCAGATATTTCATCTGGGCCCGAACCGGTACGAGGACCGAGTTGACCTCAATCGAGGCGCCGGGGGGTGGACCACGACGGGGCCCATGAAAGAGCAGGGCCTCCGTCTTGTCCAGGGCCACCCGCAAGCCCAACGCCTCGATGCGCCCGACCACCAGAGAAACACCCCCGGTGGCCAGGCGCGCCGCCTCCTGGAAGTTTGCCCCCCGAGCCGTGACCAAAGTGTCATCGGCGTAACAAATTACGCCCAGCCCGGGGGGGAGACGTTCCCGAAGGACCCAGTCGTACCCCACGTTCCACAGGAGCGGCCCAAGGACAGACCCCTGTGGAACGCCGCACGACATGGGTCGCCGTCTCAAGACGCCCTCTCGGTCCTCGTACATGACGGTACGCTCCCTCAAATAGTCTGCCACCAGCCGCCTCAGGTACTCTGGCACCCCGTGATACTGGAGTGCTTCCCCGATGCAGCTGAATGGCAGACTATTGAATGCGTTGGCGATGTCTAACGACACCGCCAACAGCACGCCGCCACAGCTCACTGCCTCTTCGGTCACGGCCCTAAGGCGCATCACGGCATCGACCGTCGAACGCCCCTCTCGGACATGCGTACACTTGCACTACATTAAGGCTAAATCGCTCGCACCCTGTTCTATGTACTAGATATTTCCAAAACGTTGCTAGAAAGGGACTTATTAACCAGAAACTCAATACCACCTTGAGATTGTTGGTCTCTCACACGGAAGTAAATTGGATGGCCTAGTCGAGGGTTATGGTGTCCTCCCTTCTCTTCGGACTTCACATTACCCTAAAATATGCTATCAAATCTTCTCAAGTTCCACCTAGAGTTGCGCCAGATGCGAGTCTAGCCGCAACGTGGGGCCATTAAAATTTGCCAAGATCAATCGCTTGTAGTGGCTTCCCGGTGATTCTTAGCACCCTCTATCCCGCCGTTACCATGGTCGCATCGATGCTGTGAGTAGGTATAGCTAAAATATTTGTCGGATTCATTCAATAATTCAATTAAATTCAATATTTTAGTGAAATAGGAAAAAATATTTAAATCCAACCAACTAAAATTGACTTGCAAGACAATTTTCATTCATATTCTTTTTCTGAATTTATCATAAATATATATAATTCTATCAATTATTTTTGTGGATCATTTATCAGAACTCTAGTGCGTAAAATATTGGTTAAATAGGTGGCTGTAGCTTGTTAGCACATAGCTTCGTCCTACATTTTTAAAAAAAAAGGTAACTTGAAAACTTTATTGGCTGACTGACCACCACTGACCGCACAAAATATATTTTCCCAATTGTGCCGCCCTTCCTATGATGGCGCCCGGGGCGGTCCGCCCCTCCGCCCCCCCCTCGCTACGCCACTGGATCGACCTTGCTTCATTCCAGCACTTACTTATGATGGCATGGTTATTCCATATACTGAAAGTGTAAAAGACCTAGAACTGTACATTGACAAGACTCTTAGCTGGTGAAAACAAGTCGCATCTGTGTGCCAAAAAGTTACAGGTTCCTTGCGGGCCCTCCATAGACTTAAGAACTTCCTTCCATCGGACACTACGGCAATGCTTGTTCAGACCCTAATATTTCCTATAGTTAACTATGGTGATATGTGCTACTTTGACCTGAATGCAGATCTGTTCAATAAACTTGACCGTCTTCTAAGCAAATGCATTCGATTCGTTTTCAATTTACGTAAATATGATCACGTGTCTCAGCATCGCTCCCTTTTGAATTGTCTCCCAATTCGCCAACGTAGACAGATACGAGCATTAACCACTCTATATTCTTTACTCTCATCTCCAAGTTCTCCTTCCTACTTAACTAGTGAAATTACAATATTTGGGTACTAAGCATGTCAGAAACCTTGGATCTTCAAACAACCTACTTCTCCACTGTCCCACTCACCGCTCTGATTTCGTGCATTTTATTTTCTTGGTACAATCTATTCTGTTATGGAACGCGCTTCCTCTCAAGATCAGGAAGACAAAAACTCGACAAACAATCAAATTTCTAGTTCCGAAACATTTTATTTCGGGGAGGGGAGAGTATAAAATTAATGTGGATTTAGATCCACATTAATTTTATTTGTATTTGTATTACATGTATATATACACTAGAATTTGTATTATATGTATTTATTTATATATGTATTCTGGAATTTATGTATTCTTATAAACTAGAAGTAAGAATTAAATAAAAGAAACAAATTGGTGGTAACTTAGTCACTAAACGGTTCACAACAAACGAATCTTAGTATAATTCGAAACATGTTTTTTTTTTTTTTTTTTTTTTTTTTTTTTTTTAATGTTTGGCCCTGCCAAAATGACTCTACTCTGCCTGATGGAAAGCATAAGCAGAATCCAAGAGTGGTGGTCACCATCCTGCGAATGCAGACAATGCAACAATTCAGCATGGTGACCCACACCATGGCGGGCTAATGATGCTTCTGCATCATTGGGCCTCCGGTCTCGCACTCACCAACGAAACACGACAGCATGATAGCTGTCATTTTACGTTGATTTCCTGTGCGAGGGTAGTACCGCCCCGGTCGAGCCGGCCCGTTCGTGCTGAAATCAGCGTGGCTCTACTACCTTGATTACACACAATTCACAAAATACGTAACAGATCGACATTAAAACAATAAAACGATAAAGATATGGGTTTACAACTCAGATAAAGAATAACATTAGATAGACGATATTTGACCGGAACTTACAAACATGTTCTTTCTCCTTTTTACAAAAGCAAAGTGTCATCTGCTTGAAAGTAAGAGGTATAGTGCCTCAAGTGGGTCAAAAACTATCGAATGTCGCCAGTTTGACTATATAATTCTTTTCATTGATATATCGATATATCACTACATAATTTGATAAAATATTTGATGAAATCGGCAGACAAACGTGTTAACCAGCTTACTGACAATCAAAATGACGGTTTTCGGCAAGTGGCGCGCGGGGTTTAAGACGTTCGGAAAAGCTATTGCTATCTCTTTTTTCACATGAGATATTTCCATAAAAAGGGTTGAGTACAAGATAGGCCACTATATTCAACTTAAATTTAATCCATCTAGGGTATTCTAGGGTAGTCAAAAGAAAGAATTTCTCAATATCCGACTTTTCCAAAATCAATTCATTATTTGTCAATGAAATTTTAGTTTTACATTCATTATATGTATTTTTTATTATTTGCTTACAGGTTTCCTACGCATAAGGAATAAAAAATAAACGGATTAAAAAAATTTGAGAAAATACCATAAATGGAGGCCTACACAGTATACAAGAAAATGTTCTGGTCACTTCGAAGAATCTTGTTTGTAACCGAAGGATAGTGCTTGAGATATGTACTGTATGTACATCAGAAATGTTCCCTCAACTGATGAGTCATGGTTACGACAATTGTGCACTTAACAATCATTAACATTTAATAATCAAAGCAGTTGTGGACTTGTATTTAAAAATCATCTTGAATGCAAAAAAGCGTCTGCATGCCACGGTGAAATTGTAAGAAATTATTACAACAAACTTATTTTGCTTAAGAGCCAATAAAATTTTATGAAAACATGACTGTAATTAAAATTGTAGAAAATATATTGTGAAAAATTAAACTGCTAAATATTAGTTGTTTTATTTAAATACATAATAGATCCTTAGTTGTAAACAAAAAGGAACTGCAGACTCGCAGCCTTATTGCTTAAGAACAATCGAACTGTCAGGCAGTCAGACGAATTAAAAAAAAAGGATAGGAAAAAGGAATTGTGGTATTAAGAAACTAAATATAATATACCATTTTTGTGTTTATTGTGGCGACTGGTACTCTCTTGGCAATTTTCTATCGATATGACAAAAAACTATCATCACTATGTAGTGATATATCGATATATCAATGAAAAGAATTATATAGTCAAACTGGCGACATTCGATAGTTTTTGACCCACTTGAGGCACTATACCTCTTACTTTCAAGCAGATGACACTTTGCTTTTGTAAAAAGGAGAAAGAACATGTTTGTAAGTTCTGGTCAAATATCGTCTATCTAGTGTTATTCTTTATCTGAGGGTAAAACCCTGTCTGTTTAAAGTGGAGGAGAACTGAAATAGTGGTTTTCGATTTCTTAAAAATATTGGTCATCATTTCATTATTTACATAAATAGTTATAAATTTAAAACATTAGTTATGTCATATCAATTATATAGAAATACCACAATCGGGAATACCTTACAGGAAAGCCTCGATGAATTAATACAAGTATGTTTTGTTTACATTTTGTTGCAATATTTTTATTATTACTGTAAATTTTGGGCATGATATTAATTCTATAATCGTTTCAGTATGGGCAGATAACTCCGGCGTTAGCGGTGAAGGTATTGTTACAGTTTGATAATTCTATCAATCAAGCTTTATCGAACAGAGTTAAGTCAAGATTAACCTTCAAAACAGGAAAACTAAATACGTATAGGTATATTATTTAATTACTTCATAAAAAATTAATATAATATGTAACTGTAGAAATCAATTCTTATGTGAAATGTATGTATTTACAGGTTTTGCGACAACGTGTGGACGTTCATGTTGAATGATGTGGAATTTCGTGAAGTTCAAGAAGTTGCTAAAGTTGACAAAGTGAAAATAGTGGCATGTGATGGTAGAAGTGAGTGAAATGTGTTAATTTTAATGACAGTATTATTCTGAATTTCAGTGATATCATCTAGTGTATTTATTTTTTATTTTTTTTATTTACAACTTTATGCACAAATGCATGCATCGGCGGACTTAATGCCTAAGGCATTTTCTGCCAGTCAACCGGTTGGGCAATGTAGAGAAAACATGAGGTAGGTGCACTTCAAGGGCGAAAACTAGATAATAGTAGCTTTAAAACAGTTATACTATTTAATCTAATAATGCTAATACAGCAGTAAAACACATATATACACATACATATATGATACATATATATTCATACATATACCACAATAGGAGATAAAATGCAAGGTTATGAACTAAGAGCTCGCCAGTGCCGCCAATTCACCTAGTAAGAGCTCCTTCACTTTCATCTTGAAGGAGTTACGATTTCTAGCCATCCTGACTTCCAGAGGAAGCGCATTCCACAAGAGGACAGACTGTACAATAAACGAAGAGCCGACAAACCCAGTGGTGTGAGAAGGACAAAGTAGGAGGAGATTGTTCGACGAGCGAAGGTTTCTGTTGTGGTTGTCACTTAAAAATTGAATTTGTGATGTTAAATAAGTAGGAGGGGATGGGGAATTGAGGATAGTATACAGGAATGTGAGTGCGCGCAATTTCCTGCGTTGACGAATAGGTAACCATTTGAGCTGGGAACGAAAACTGGAGATATGATCATACTTACGAAGGTTAAAAATAAATCGAATGCAATTGTTGAGAAGACGGTCTAGCTTGTTGAGGAGATCTGCATTCAGGTCATAGTAGCACACATCACCATAGTCGATTAACGGGAAGATTAGAGATTGCACGAGCGCTACCTTAGTTTTCATGGGAAGGAATTTTTTCAGGCGGTATAATGTTCTTAAAATGCCAGTTACTCTCTGACAAACGTATGTGACTTGATCACACCAGGTCAGACTGCAGTCGAGTTGTATTCCCAAGTCTTTTACCTTTGTGCAAATGGGTATAGCGGTACGATTGAATATTATTTTCGGCAGCATTTCAGTACTGACTTGGGCCATCGAACGGCGACTGCCGATTATTATGGCTTGGCATTTTGTCGGATTAACCGATAATCCAAACCTCTCCGACCAGTCCTCGACGGCCTTAAGGTCTGTGTTAACTTTATTGATTGCTGTTACTAAATCCCTCACGTTAGCTTGTGCATACAGTTGCAAGTCGTCAGCATACAGATGATACGCACTACGAAGTTCAGGGGTTAAGAGGTTAATAAACAGAGCGAAAAGTAGTGGAGAGAGTATACCGCCTTGAGGAACACCAGTGTCAACATCTCGCCAACTCGAGGAGAGATCACCAACTCGTACTGACTGCTGGCGTCCCCGAAGATAAGATGAGAACCATTCCAGTGCTTCAGGCGAGATCATAAGATAGGAAAGGATGGATAAGAGGATGTCATGACTAACGCTGTTAAAGGCATTTGAGAAGTCAACCAGAACCAAGACTGTCACTTTCGTATCTTCCAAAGCCACCCTGATATCACCAGTTACTTTGAGGAGAGTAGTGGTAGTGCTATAGCCAGGCCTAAAACCGGATTGGAATTGGCTTAATAGGTCATTTTTGTATACGAAACCAGAAAGCTGCTTATGCACACAGGCTTCAAGAATTTTGGAGAGGAATGGAAGGATAGATATGGGTCGAAAGTGATTAGGGAGATTGGGGTTTGTAACTTTAGGTAAGGGGATGATGTAAGCTTTACGCCAAAGCGAGGGGAAAGTTCTGGAATATAAGGAATAGTTTATGATATGAGTGATGGCAGGTAAGAGTTGATCGAGTATGGTTACGATCATGGGTCTGCCGATCTGATCAAAGCCCACAGCGTTAGATTTGATAGAAAGGATTGTCTTTCTGATCTCGTCCTCTGCAACTGGAACAAATTGAAAGGAGGTAATATTAAGAGAATTTAGATTTGCCAAGTGGTTGATGGTAAGTTGCTTAATTTGGGTATTCAAATAGGTGCACGTGGAGAAATGGCGATTAATGTCATCCAGACCAACCACATTCGGTTGGTGAGTAGGTGACTGTTTCCCAATACCCAGACTTCCTAGGAATTTCCAGGTATCGGCAGTTGAGGAACAAGAAAGGTTACCAAGAATATAACGGCGTTTTGCATTGCGTATCATCTGATTACATCGGTTTCTTGCACTTTTGTACTGGTTCCAATTTTCATCTGTCCGATCTTTTTTATGCCTGCGAAAAGCTCTGTCCCTTCGCCCCATAGCTGTGAGAATCTCCTTTGTCATCCAAGGTGCAGGTGGTCTTTTGAGTTTGATCTTCTTAACGGGGGCGTGTGCATCGTAAAGGCTGATAATCGCATTATTAAGAGCTTCGACTTTATCGTCCAAGCTGGTCGCTGCAGTTACTGTATCCCAGTTAAGTTTGGCAGCGTCACCACGCAGCCTATCCACATCCAAGCGTCCAAAACATCGCCTGTGCAATACTCTAGGAGGATTTTTAGGAGGTTTCAGGACATAGGAAAGGAAAATAAGGTCGTGGTTGGAAAAACCGGGAGCATGAATCTGACCGTGATTACGGGTGCGTGTAGGATCGGATGTGATAATCAAATCGAGCCATGTATCTTTTCCCGGGTTATTGTGGTGAGTCGGTTGAAGAGGTAAGACGTGCATGCCGGCTGATTTGATCATTTGTAGGAGTTTACAGGAACGTGAGGACTGGTGGGTAAGATCGGTGTTAAAATCTCCCATGATGACATGATGCACATATTCTGACCCTATTTACTCAGTTGTATGGTATTTTTAATGTATTAATACAATATACGTATACATTATATACATAAATATATATAACAACAGAGTAGTAATTAGGCGACTACGGCGTAGCCTCAATCAGGAGGGTAGTGATCACAATCCAAACTTTGCTCACGGAGAATCAAACGAGAACGAAGACTTCTACCAGAGGGTGCTTCTGTCAGAGAATGAATTGTCAAAGCGCAACGAAAATCGTAGGCGCACTGAAGCGCCTATTTACGACAGTCTTTCTCGGGAGTGCTCGCGGCAAACATCTTTCTTATCTAGAAATGTCGTGAGAAGCCCAAATCAAAAAAAAATCTAGGTACTCTGATCGGATCTATTTTTAAAGAAGTTGTAAACATTTTAAAGCTGGTGAAGGTGAACCGTTTCTTTCGTCCTCAAATAACGTTATCCCAAAGTTTGATCCACTCTCGAAGGAGCAAACTATTGATATGTGGTTAAATAAAGTGAACGAGTGTGCAGAGATTTACAATTGGAACGACAAGCAAACGGTCTACTATACCCTACCTATGTTGACCGAATACGCCAAATCTTGCTATCAGGGCATGCCTTCGATTAAGCATACTTGGTCGGATTGGAAGAGCCTATTGCAGCAATCTTTTCCATCAACTGAAAACTACGCAGAATTACTCACGGAAATGCTGAACAGAAAGGCACGTCCTGGTGAATCCCTTGAGCTGTATCATTTCCTTAAAATTAACCTACTTAACCGTTGTACAATATATTTGGGAAACAAGCGGTAGACTGTATCGTATTTGGGATAGAGGATAAAGGTATTCGGTTGAGTGTACAAGCGGGGAAGTTTGTTAGGCCTGAGGCCTGCACTGAGGAGACTTTGGATTTTTTTTTAAAACAGTTAGGACCCTACAACCGCGGTATGTCTTTGAGCTTAAGAGGGATAGTTAATCGAAGGATACGAGATCCTTAAACTTTATGGTGACTTTAACGGGTACCCCTAGGCGCTATTATGACGCGATGAGGAGTCGATTCAAGGGAAGTGTGACTCGATTCAATTGCAATGATCCTGGACACATGAGCTGGCATTTACAAGGTCGGTATAAAGATAAATGGTGTAGATGCTCCATATCAGGTTGATTTAGGTAGTCAGGCTACATTAATTCGAAAGAAGGACGCGTGTAAATTGAATATAAAATGCGAGGCGGTTCAGGGCCTTGATTTTATTGAGAGGATTGGGTAACGTAACCTACCTTCCTATAGGTAAAGCCTATGTTTGTATTGGAGTACAAAACGTAAAGGAAGAAATGGTAGAAGAGCTTATTCGGTCGATACGATTCGGTCATTAATGTTCCTGTTTTACTTGGACATAGCTTTGCAGAACGTCCTGGGTTGAGAATAATCAAGACCTCTTCTGACTTAGTGTTCGAAAATGTCGAATTAGATAACTGACTAGCTGTCGATAATATTGGCATCAAGATCGGTAATCTGAAGGCGATAGTAGTTCGTCGCATTAGTGATCGTGGAACTAGTTTTACTAGTAAAAAGTTCAGCGTATTCATACTATAAAAACACATTCTGAATGCAGTCGTAACTCCACATGCTAACGGCCAAGTAGAGCAGTGCAACCGAACAGAATTGGCTTCGGTAAGTAGATGACTCATGGAAAATACGAGGACACTTGGGACGTGTGGTTACCAGACGTGTAGCTAGGTATTAACACCTCAGTGCAGTGCAGTGCAGAGAACACCTACAGAATTATTGTTCCGGTGCAAGGCAAAATTTCTGATGATGTATTCAATAGTATATCTGAGGCAATTGACGAAAGTAAAAATGGGAGGATATTAACATTATAAGAGCGCATGCGCGTAAGAGAATAGAACGTAACCAAGAAAAGACGAAAGAAAGATTTGATAGGTGTCGAAAAAGGGCCATAAAATTTAAGGTAGGTAATCTAGTTAGAGTAATAAGAAACATAGTAGGAAAATCAGACAAGTCAAGGAAATTCAAACCTAAATGTCAGGGACCATACCGTATCAAAAGCATGCTTCCCAATGATCGATACCTCTTAGTCGATACCCCGCTGACTAGAAAAGGTAAGGCATATGGAAATATAGTCTCTATCGATCAAATTTATCCGTGGATGATGGTGGTGGTGGATGAGTTTAATGCACTCGCTTGTTCCTCAAGTGACGAAAGCAGTGCTGATTGATGATAGCCTAGTTATTATAAAGCAAAAAGTAATATGTATTTGATTCATGTTTTATTATATTACAGACAATCTGTTATTCGTGTTGTTGCTGATAGAAAGGTTTTGTGATTTTATTAGTAATCAAAATAAAAAGTGAAACTGTCTGCATAACTAAGAGCTCGAGCCGATGTGAGCCGAGCATGAATGTTATATTTGACAAGCCTGTCAAGTTGGTGGTGAAAGAATAGAAGTAGCTACCTGCTTGTCAGCTGTAGTGAATTAGAATATAATTTTATGGTCTGCATAACTAAGAGCTCGAGCCGATGTGAGCCGAGCATGAGTGTTATGTTTGACAAGCACGTCACGTTGGTGGTGAAAGAATAGAAGTAGCTACCTGCTTGTCGGCTGTAGTGAATTAGAACATAAGTTTATGGTCTGCATAACTAAGAGCTCGAGCCGATGTGAGCCGAGCATGAGTGTTATGTTTGACAAGCACGTCAAGTTGGTGGTTAAAGAATAGAAGTAGCTACCTGCTTGTCGGCTGTAGTGAATTAGAGCATAAGTTTATGGTCTGCATAACTAAGAGCTCGAGCCGATGTGAGCCGAGCATGAGTGTTATGTTTGACAAGCCTGTCAAGTTGGTGGTGAAAGAATAGAAGTAGCTACCTGCTTGTCGGCTGTAGTGAATTAGAACATAAGTTTATGGTCTGCATAACTAAGAGCTCGAGCCGATGTGAGCCGAGCATGAGTGTTATGTTTGACAAGCACGTCAAGTTGGTGGTGAAAGAATAGAAGTAGCTACCTGCTTGTCGGCTGTAGTGAATTAGAACATAAGTTTATTGTCTGCATAACTAAGAGCTCGAGCCGATGTGAGCCGAGCATGAGTGTTATGTTTGACAAGCCTGTCAAGTTGGTGGTGAAAGAATAGAAGTAGCTACCTGCTTGTCGGCTGTAGTGAATTATACCAGCAAGTGTCTAACTAGATTTAGAGTAAGCTGATGGCGAAAGAATAGTAGTAGCTGTCCCCTTGCAAGTGATAGTGAATTATCATAGAGATAACGGCTTTGGCCAAGATGGTAGTGAAAGAATAGAAGTAACTCCTCTTGTACTGCGACACTCTGCGACTTTAAGTGATATTTATAAAGTAGAATGATTTATATTATAATACACTTGTGATGTATGGTATTAAGCAGATTTATAGGAAGTAAAATACATTGTCAGTCAAAACACATAGACTAGATGTTATGTAAGTTGCTCATCACAAATTTGTATAGTCATAACGAAGGGACTCATTACTGTAACGGATGGTCGACTGTTACATTCAATTAGTATTTACTAGTATTTATCTCACATTTTGTGGATAGTTAAATAAAATAGTGGCGGCACATTTGACACCGACAGATATAATATGTAACGGTCGGTGCCGGTGTCAAACAGCGACAACAACAGCAGTGTGACAGCCTGCCATTCGCTTGCGAACGTTGAAGTGAAGCACGGTGACAAATTGTATTGATGACATTAAATTATAATAAATAATAATAAATATTTCGGACATCTAACACACAACGCCATCTAGACCCAAACTAAGCAGAGCTTGTATTATGGGTACTAGACAACTGATATGAATACTTATATTATTTTTTTTGTAAATACATACATATTATACATAGAAAACACCCAAACTCCGAAACAAATATTTGCAGATCATACAAACATATGGTCCGACCCGGGAATCGAACCCGAGACCTCAAGAACAGCAGTCGCGTATGCTACCACTGAGCCACTGAGGCAGTCCAATTACTTTGGATTATTGCTGCTTGTTTTTTTGGAGTCCTTCTGAGCGTTTTTCATACGATTAAGTGCTTGTTCGTTTATCAGTCATATCGTTTAAATAGTTTAGATATAAATAAATAAATTAATTAATAAATTTACAAAAATATTCACTGTAAAAGTTTACAGATCTAAGGTTGTAAAAGTATGAAGGGAAGTTTTCAACAGAATCATTTTCGATTAAGCTAATACCCATAAGTTGATTGGTTGGTCCTTTTTACGAAAGCTCGATAGCATCCATTGTAACAACTTGGACTCGTACTTCTAAATACTCGTGGAACTAGTCTTTGGAATCAGTATTTATACGTATTCGTAATCGTAAAACTCAGTACCCGTTTTAACGAGTATGACCAACCTCTAGCGAGTACGAGCATACCCAAGAGAGTACCGTCCTTTTATAGGTTCGCACTGAATAATTTATCGATAAAGTAGCGGTGAAGTAATGTATGATATCCTTCAAAAATTTCATTCATAATTTCCGTGCATCTACCATGATTGGCTCTGCATCGCCCTAAGGTCGACTGTTGGAGAATGCCTACGGCATTAAATTTTATTTGATTTTTTGTTTCATTTAAATGAAAATTAAGGGAGGGGAAATTCAAACAACTATACTACAAAACGCGTCACTATTGGTCGAAACGAAGTGACGTCGATTGTCACATTATCAAAATCGAAGTTATCGCCGTCAAAATTCCTGCTTTGATATTAGGTGTTTGTGAGAAAAAATTACTTCTTCCATGATTTTTATAGCAATTAAAACTATAAATAAGAATATAATAACTGAAACACTCAATGGTAAACAAACACGAAATGACAATAACGTTTTGGCCTTTGCACGCGCAAAATTGCGGCATTTGAATAGCTCTTTAGTCAGTGTTTTATTTCACTTTGAATATTACTATTATTAGTATTTATAGTTTGACTATTTTCCAGCCTTTTTATGTTTTTTTCATATGTTATAGAGAGGTAAGTGATCAGATTAAAAAAAAAGCATGCAGATTCCCTAATCGTACCATCACAAATTTATACTAAAATATAGAGCTGAAGAGTTTGTTAGTTTGTTTGAACGCGCTAAACTCAGGACCCACTGGTCTGATTAGAAATATTCTTTCGGTGTTGGATAGCCCAATTATCGAGGAAGGCTATATATCATCACGCTAAGACCTACAGGAGCGGAGCACCAATGAAGAATGTTACAAAAACGGTGGAAAATTGTCACGCTACGGGCAGTAGGAGACGCAAACGAGGTTGCGTGTGTCGGCTAGTATTCTTATGAGAAGCTCTGATAAAGAAGTACCATCAACCCAAAAAATAAAATCAATTGCTCGAGAAAATAGGACACTTTAATTAAAAAGACTATTGAGAACATTATTATTGTCTCGTCCAGCAAGAAACCACGTATTTCTGAATATTCTGATGTAAGTTTATTCCGTGACGTAAATAAATTTTATCGAAAACTGTCAAAATGTCGTTCTTAGATCGCTTCACAATTTTGACACTGGAGGCGCTAGTTAGAACCTTAACACCCATTATTTGTTTTTTAACATAAGCTTTATCAACAAAAGTCTGATATGCTCCTTACTGTTTTGGTTTTTCAATTACAGAATGTGGTAGTTTTCCAATTATAGCCCTAGAGCACATTATGCGGCATAATGCTTAACGTTGAATGAAGGCCTTTGTAGTCTGTGGTTGAATGATGAATGACTACAGCAACGCTTCGCACCTCTTCGCACAGTCGAGCACTCTCAAACAAAAGTAGTGTTTTCGCTTGATGCGTGCAATGGATACCAACTCAGTGACAGAAAATTAACAAGTGTTTTTTCTTTAAGTTGACATTGATCGGAATATTTTATTTATATTATCTTTAGTAATATTATTTATTGTTAACAAAATTTTTAAAGCTTTCATTGCGTTGTAGGTTTTTGAAAATAATCAAAGTTAATTCAACCTGTGTTAAAAAAAAAATTATATAAAAATGGATGAAGGTACAAGCATTGACTTTTTTTTATATTCCACATGTAAAATAACTAATCGTAAATAGTTTTCAACCAAATATTATGTATACCATTTTATTTACACATTAATGAATAATGAGGTTATTGCTAACTCTATGTTTATTTCTTCAATACTGTACTTAGCGCACTCTACTGGTGCATTTGAAAACTAATTCATGTTCGAATTAAGCTTTAGCATTCAGCATTGTGCGCCACTGAGTCGCACTATGCTTTGTAATTGGAAAACTACCTGTATGTTGAAAGCCAACATACGAAATTTTAAGTTGTCTATGTACGAGAAAAAAGTTCTTAGTTGGCAACACTCCCTGTTGTGCTGTCTGTCTGCCAGCCTGCCATACTCTGTGTCTCTGTCGACGAAAGTCGGATCCCGAATAAAACTCTGTGTGTATAAAGTGGAGGAGAAGTGAAATAGTGGTTTTCGATTTCTTAAAAATATTGGTCATCATTTCATTATTTACATAAATAGTCATAAATTTAAAATATTAGTTATGTCATATCAATTATATAGAAATACCACAATCGGGAATACCTTACAGGAAAGCCTCGATGAATTAATACAAGTATGTTTTGTTTACATTTTGTTGCAATATTTTTATTATTACTGTCAATTTTGGGCATGATATTAATTCTATAATCGTTTCAGTATGGGCAGATAACTCCGGCGTTAGCGGTGAAGGTATTGTTACAGTTCGATAAATCTATCAATCAAGCTTTATCGAACAGAGTTAAGTCAAGATTAACCTTCAAAGCAGGAAAACTAAATACGTATAGGTATATTATTTAATTTCTTCATCATAAACTAATATAATATGTAACTGGAGAAATCAATTGTTATGTAAAATGTATGTATTTACAGGTTTTGCGACAACGTGTGGACGTTCATGTTGAATGATGTGGAATTTCGTGAAGTTCAAGAAGTTGCTAAAGTTGACAAAGTGAAAATAGTGGCATGTGATGGTAAAAGTGAGTGAAATGTGTTCATTTTAATGACAGTATATTTCTGAATTTGAGTGATATCATGTAGTGTATTTACTCAGTTGTATGGTATTTTTAATGTATTAGTAACCATCAAGCATATTTTAAACAATGTAGTTTCACAAAAAAATATTTCAAGACATGTAATTAAATAATAACAAAAATTAAAGTTCTTTTATCATTTGTCATTATTATGTTTATATATTTAATGTAAGTTGTTTATGTATTTGTGAGTTATCAACCTAAGTATAATAATGTAAAAGTGTTTTACAACTAAATTACATCTATTTATGTAATGTCTCATGGTGTCTTTCATAATTTAGACATTAAACAGTAATAATATGATAAATTTTCTGTATGTCTGATTTTCAAGCAAATTAATCTTAATTAAGTTTCTTTATCAGGCAAACCCTGTGGTTGTTCAAGTAGAATACATCAAATAAGTTAGTAGTCCATAAAAACTTTTTAATTAATAACACATAATCATACCTGTGTTTAGCCCAAGTGTGAACTCGCTCATGTAAAAGTAGCAAACCTATTTTTGACAAAAATGAGTTTAAATAATGGAAAAATCAAAGTATAAGGAAAGATAGTTAATACAGGGGTATTTCTTATATCTTAATTCATCGGGGATTGGGGCAAAGATAATATCTTAAGCAGATCACAGTTAACAGCTAATTCTGAGTGATGCAAGGACACTAGCGCATATAACATACTTAACTGTCTATATTTTACTTAAGAACATTGAGTAATCTTTTAACAATGTATTTTACAAAATGTACTTTTGCTTTTCTCTGGAACATCACACTCGTTTTTTTTTTATCAGTTACTGTTGTTTCACATTCACTCTTGTTTCTGTATGTATAATATCTCTTCTAACATATTATACTTTATTAAAAAAATGTAAATATCATGGATTATCAAAATTTGAAATTGTGGTCTGATGATAACAAATTATAATGAAGATGTTTGTCTGGAACAATCCAGCATTGTAATAACGGATCAATATACTTCTTTTTCATTTCAGATGTTGATGAAAGAAGATAACTTTTGAGGTGAATACATATTGTTAGGTTTAATTAATAAATATTATCTAAAATAAATGCTCAGAGTTTCGTGATATTGGTAATCTAAATTTGTTTCCTGGATACTAACTTAGGAATAAATAAATTGCTTAAGTGGTAACTTGTTGTTGTTTTTGTTTAAAAATAGTTTATACGCCATCTTGCCCTGCATTTGTGAACAACTTCAGATATTTTTGTGTGGTGTGCAAAAAAAACGTGAATTTCCAATTAAAAAACTTTATTACAAATTTCCAATGCCACTGAAATAAAGTTTTTTAATTGTAAAATGCAGGGCAAGATGACGGATTTCCAATCCTATTCTTATTTGAAAGGCATTGTAAGTTGATGCAAGGTAGTGGTCTTTATTTCAATTGGGGATTTGAAAAAAAATATTATTGATTTTTTTATGTATCTCAAAACTTTATTACTAATAATATTAATATTTGATGCAAAAAACTTAAAAAAAAATGTTTTTTCAATATATTAAAAACAAAGTTTGATCAAATTTTAAAAAAAATCACGTGATTACATACGCGCCATGATTGGTCACCATAGTTGTGACGTCATAATGTTATAGCTATTTAATAACAGTACGGCGTTTACGGCTGATACATCTAGTATACTAGACTAGAATTCTACTCGACTAGACCAGTATTGAAAATTTATTGCTAAAAAACGAGTTGTTAGTTGGTTCCGATTAGCTATGTGCGATAAAGGATTTATTAAGGCAAAGTCTGATAATTTTTTTATTTCTTTATATATCTTTATTGTATACACAAATTAAATTAGTACAACAAAATCAGTTACATAGTATGTGTAAGTGTATCAATTGGCGGTCTTATCGCTCACGGCGATTTCTTCCAGACAACCATACGCAGACATTATGTGTTTTAGAATTTATGGTAGCTTACACACAGCTAACAAATTATAACAAAAATATCAGTAGGGATCCATATACAAATGTTATACACTATTCATACTACACACACATACTTATACCTACACAAATACATACATACACTGAAATATATATACGGTACAGTCAGTATATACATACAGACTAATACATATATACCATATAAAATCAAACCAAAAGTAGTTACAGGAATAAGTAGTAATCCTTTACCAGCTTTTTAAACATAGTCAAGGTTTTCGCTCGTCGGATATTATCAGGCAAGTTGTTCCAGAGCCTTACCGCCTGCACAGTAAAAGACTTGGCTGCAAACTGAGTGGAATGTGTTGGCATTTTAGCTTTAAATTCTCCGATGAACTCGGATCTCTGCAATGTGTATTTTAAGAACTGAAAACGTTCTTTGAGATAAGGTGGTGTATGAGGATGAAACAGAACACTGTATAAAAGAGTAAGAATATGCAGATTCCGGCGAAAGCGTATTGGTTGCCAGCTTGGAACGAAACTCTGAGATATGATCATATTTACGTAATCCAAATATGAATCTAATGCATAAGTTTTGAAGTCGCTCAAGTTTGTTCAATTGGTCTTCACATCGACATCGCCATAGTCAAGAATGGGGAGCAGAAGTGATTGTGCGAGCGCAACTTTAGTAGTAGTTGGAAGGAAATTCCGTAGTCTTCGCAGTGATCCTGCTGCAGCAAATAGTTTGCGACTAACTTCTCCGATCTGAGAGTTCCAGGATAGGTACTTATCCATACAGATCCCCAAGTTTTTCACCTTATCACTATATGGAACAACTGTCCCGCTGCAACACACAAGTGGTATCTGCTGAAAGTTAATTTTGCAGTGCAGCCTGGAACTACCTACTATCATAACTTGAGTTTTAATTGGGTTTATATTTAGTCCATACTCCCTACTCCAGTTGCAAATTTGCATTAAGTCTTGATTAATAACGTCCACTGCTTGTGTTAATTCTGCATCTGCATAAAGATGGTAGGTAGAAAGTAATTGGTTTGTGATTGAGTTTATAAAAACTGCAAAAAGTAAAGGTAATAGCACGCCGCCCTGAGGTACACCTGCAGATGTTATGCGCCAAGAGGAGTAAACATTTTCAATACAAGCACGCTGCTGGCGACCATACAGGTAACTACGAAACCAGTCAATTGCCGATGGAGATATGTTAAGAGAGCACAGTATGCCCAACAAAACATCGAAATCAACGGTGTTGAACGCGTTGCTAAAGTCTAGCAAAGCCATGACTGTTAGCTTTCCCTCATCCATCCCCGACCTATGTCATCCGTAATATGGACTAGAGCTGTGGTAGTGCTGTGGCCTGGACGAAAACCTGATTGGAATGAATTAAGGAAACAGTTTTTTTAAAGAAATGAGCTCATTTGTGTATAAATAAGCCGCTCGAGGACTTTGGAGAAGAAAGGAAGGATAGATATGGGACGATAATCTGAAATGGAGGACGGATTGCATTTCTTGGGGAGAGGAATAATTTTAGCCATAAAACTGTTGATGGATATAGAGTAATTGAGAATATGGCAAATTATAGGAAGGATTTCTTCGAGGATAGGAAGAACCATATTACGGCTGACACTGTCGTTTCCGACGGCATTAGAGGTTATTGACATTATGCTCTTCTTTACATCACATGCAGCAAATTGACTGAAAAGGAATGGAGAACAGTTAAGGATCGGCAAAGAAGAAAGATAATTAAATGTCGCGATTTTGGTAGTTCCTCCGTAACTGGAAGAAGCAGAAAAGTGTGAGTTCAAGGAATCAATATCAACATCTTTTGAAGTATTATTAGGACGTGACTTGCCAATCCCCAACGACTTAAGAAATTTCCAGTTACTGATGTTGATATATTTATGATAACCAATTTTTTTTAAAATGACTTTCGGTTTAATTCGAATAGTGCCAAGGCATCAAGGTAAATCTGTTCAAAAATAATATAATAAATAAAAATATTTAAGTATTTATTCTCCATTATATTAAACATAATTATTTATTTCATAAATTGTAGAGCATCGTGTGAGAGTTATGGCGACAAAGCTATAGGTTATGCTCAACTAAGTCATAAATTAACAAAAATAAAACCGACTTCAAGGTTCGACTCGATTTCTTTTATATGCCATCATCAGATATTAATGTCCTTACTATGGTACCACCGTTGGGACATCTCCTTTCCATTAAAAAAAGAATCATCAAAATCGGTTCATAAACGACGAAGTTATCCCCGAACATACTTAAAAAAAACGGTCGAATTGAGAAACCTCCTCCTTTTTTTGAAGTCGGTTAAAAAATATTTGTATTGTAACAGGACGGGTCTGTCCAGCTTTACACCGAGTAAAGCTTATTCAGTTACTTTAACTATTGATTAAAAGTCAAGAAAAAATCAAGATGTTCAACGCCATGACTGTGCAGCTTCAGCTGGTAATTTATACTCCTATTAAATTTAAGTTGTTTGATGTTATTTATCAGCAATTAAATCTTTTATATTGTGTAAACAGGTGGTCACAAACATGCATTAGTATTACTTATGTGTACCCATCGTATAAGTGAAGATCCGACACCAACAGAAGTCGATTGCTAATGGAAAAAATCGCGATTATCAGGCATTGGTACACACACAACATTTTGTCAGGAGTTGTTTTTGTAGTATTCGTACATAATGGTACAAAACAAGAACGATAACTTTTGAGATTCGACATTTTCAATATAAATTTAAATATTTAACATCATCATCAGCCTATCGCAGTCCACTGCTGGACATAGGCCTCTCCAATTGCGCGCCAATATTTAACAATGATAACAAAATAAAATAGATCAAAACAGTGTACTGATTATTTCTATATCTACTGCAATGAGTGAAAACTAACATTATGACGTCACACGCGCTCGGGTGTGTTCGGTAGCTGTCGGCGCGTCTTCGGTACTGGATTCAAAAGTTAATTTTTGTTTTCAAATAACTTTTGAATTATTGCAAAAAAAATAATAAAAAAGCAGTTTTGTTACAAAACTTATATATGATCTTTCAATTGATCACAAAAAAAAAAAAACATAAACCCAATTACATTGGTGTGAGGAATAAGATAGTCATCCATTTTAAATATACGTGGACAGAACCTTAGTCCTCATGGATGTCCTTCGCCCTGGGGAAAGGGCGAAGGGCGGTAGAGGGCAGCGTATGCCCTCCTCCGACGCCCTGTGCGCCTGCTGCGGGCCGAGAGAGAGGTCAGGATCTCTCTTTCCCTTTCCGACGTGGACAGAACCTACTGCAACTTAGGATTGCCACGACTGTTTTCCATTTTAACGCAGAGTAATGTAATTTCGCTTTCAGAGTCACTAAAAATGTTACGGAGAGGAGGAAGGGAGGGGAAGGCTTACGGTGAATCGACTTATCAACAAGTAAAATTTTAACAAAAATGAAACCGACTGCAAGGTTTGACTCGATTTCTCTTAGACGCCATTATCTGATTTTAGTGTCCTTCTCATGGTACCACCGTTGGGATATCTCATTTCCATTAAAAAATGAATCATCAAAGTCGGTTCATAAACGACGAAGTTATCCGCGAACAAATAAAAAAATATGTACGGTCGAATTGAGAAACTTCCTCCTTTTTTTGAAGTCGATTAAAAACACGAGCTTGTGAGTGGTACAAAGCGTTCAAAAGCGATCGAAATGTGATGGAAGATTTGCCTCGCTCTGGTAGTCCATCAACGTCTGTAACTGAAGTTAACATAGCAAAAGTAAAGGAAATAGTGACTGAAAATCCCCATTAAATTTTGAGAGAAATAACCGCTGCACTTTCTGTATCTCACGAGTCGATCCCTGCCATTTTAAATAATCACTTGGGTATGAATCATGTTGCCGCTCGGCTAGTCCCAAAAGACCTGAATTTTCTCCAAAAACTCAATTGCGTAAGTGTCGCTGAGCTAATGTCCGAGTCAATTTTTAGTTTATTTACTTATTTATTTCCGAAATATTTATTTATGTCCGAAATATTTATAGCTTCGGAGTAGCGCCTTCCAACTGAACCGAAACCTGAAAAAAAAAAAGCGCCTAAGTCGATCAAATGTCATGATGACTATTCCTCTTGACTCACGCGGTGTTGTGCACTCGGCACTCTTGCCGGAAGGTCAAACGGTAAATAAAGAATATTATTTGAGCGTTATGCGGCGTTTAAGAAAGCAAATTCGACGAAAAAGGCCAGATATGTGGAAAGAAAATTCTTGGATTTTGCACCACGATAATGCGCCTTCGCACACGGCCATAATTGTGAACGAATTTTTGATCAAACACTCAGCAAATACCATCGAGCAACCACCATATTCACCAGATATGGCTCCAGCCGACTTTTTTTCTTTTTCTTTAACTCAAATTACCACTTCGTGGCACCCGTTTTCAATCGGTAAAAGACTTAAGAAGAATTCGCAGCGAGAACTAAACTCAAATCCGAAAACAGCGTTTAAAAAATGTTTCGATTATTGGATTATTCGTTGGCGTAAGTGTATCGTTTCTGAAGGAGCATACTTTGAAGGTGATAAAATAAATTTGGATGAATAACATTTTATGTATTGTTGATCTTTTCCCGTTACTTCCTTGACATAGTAGTAGGTGTTACTTTATAAGGAGAAGTATTAACGTTAAGCCGTCGGTCCCAGTCGTCATCAAAATCTACGGCAATCGTTATTTGGATGTCAGTGCCCTCTAATGTACTGATAACAGGTTCAATCTTCGAACTCAGTTCACCCTCAGGGTTACGGAGGTCCGATGCCAGTCCCTATGTGGAAAAACTGATATTCATGTAAAACCGGTTGAACTACTAGCCCCAAATAATCTTGGGAATAATAAAGGCTAGGAAGAAGATGAGATAGTGTTGACATATTATTATTTAACTATCTCTTTCACTTTAAACAAATACTATACCTACAGTTAAAGAGTTTAGTTTATCATCATCATAAGCCTATCTCAGTCCACTGTTGGACGTAGGTCTCTCCAATTGCAAACTGTTTGGTAGAATAATCTAATCTCAGGAACTACTGATTCAAATTGAAAAACTATTCTTTTAATGTTTTTATAGTCTCTTTATCGACAAAAGTTAAAGGCTATTTAGGAAATTTTTAAAATCTCTAGAGTCTACGAATACGGTTTCCTTTCTACAATAATGAAATCTAGAATTCAATAAAAGAAAGAAAAAAAATGCCATTGCCTGGTGTAGCCCACAGCAAACGGGTGTCTTGAACCCACTGCGTGATACACCTACTTCGGGAATGGACATGGCCGTAATGAAAATCATTTTTGGAGGTGCTGCAAGTACAAAAAGCAAGAACCACCTTTCCGACCCGCCGAAACCGAATCTTCGGTCATCAACTAATTAAAATACTTATGCCGGTAGGTATTTAAGGGATGACGTATTTAATACCTTGATATTTTGGACAGATTGTACCGGCCATTATAAGCAGTGAAATGGGTCTAAAGTTCCATTAGCCTTATGTACGTACACTTTACGTTGAGACAACATCTTCAAAATAAATACAACACAGCTGTAATGTCATTAATTTATTGTAAGTATAACATCCTACAAAAGAAACATAATATTCTATACATGTATTTACAAGTTCCTAGCCCAGAAACTAACCAGATCTTTAGTTATGAATGGAACAGAATGTAATTGTGCAACCATAACAATATTGTGACATGATCATGGGCGTACTCAGCATTTATTTTGAGGTGGAGCGAAATTAAATGATTGAAATATAATATACTGTATATTTAACAAGTGAGTGAGGATACTGGAGCACAAACCCCCAGCAAGATTGTGGGGTAGGTAGGTAAATTTCATTAATTTAGTGCTTCCATACCCCTCTCCCTACCAAAAATAATACAAGTTCGTTTTCTCTCAACAAAGTTGTCACCGTTGATGAAACCTGGATACACTACTATACACCAGAAACCACTTTGATGAGTAATGGCTTTTTTCGCATGCATATAGGCAAAGACAGTGCCCTCAGAAAAAATATGGCCACGATATTTAAGAAGTCTAAAAGAAATATCCTGATCGACTATGTATAGAAAGGTAGAACGATTAGGGCAGTACTTCGCATATAGTTTAGTCGGCCGATTTGGGAACTTGTGTCTTTTTCCTATTATGAAAACCGGGCTAAGAGGATAAAGATTCACATGAAATGAAGAGGTTATCGTGGAAACAAAAGCCTAAAGATTATTTTTTGGAGATGTTAAAGAAGTGCGAGAAGCTCCTGGAAAAATATATATAAGCCTTAAAGAAGCTTACGATGAAAAATAAATAAAATCAAATTGGAAAAATCATCTACATTTCAGACACGGATCCACCTACGTACTTTAATGTTGCCTGACCTCAATTCCCAATTTTAGCTCTATCTTCCGACATAAAAACACCAGAATTACACGGTTGTTACAATGGCACTTGTACGTAATCGACACCTAAAACACTTCTTAAAGTCAGGGACAAGGGCGGGGTAAGCGCCTCACCTTTGGGTACGCCCATGTACATGATGTTTATAAGCAAATATTTCGTTAGTTTTCCATCACTATTTTCAAATAGTATATACACATAAAAATATATATATGAAAATATGAACATAATATCAATATCGTCAAAACATCATTTATAGTATTCGTCACACATTGTCTATCACCCGTATTTGTCGAATAGGCTTACAATAACGATGAGTCACCGAGCCACCACCTCTATGTTTTTGTGTATAATTATACTGATTGACCAGGAAAATATTTGATTATTTTCTGGCCAAACGTGAGTACCTATCTAATTACTAGATATTATTAGAACCTATTACATCATATATGGAAACACGACAGCGTTTATAAGCCCACCATACCTTTTATATATCACACTCTAAAAAATATGTACGATAGAAACATTCGAGTCCTCAATGAGAGCTATTGTCATTATAATACACAATATTCCTCGCTTATCAGTAACAAAAACATAATTTAAATAATATATGTCCGTTCACGCGCAATATGATGGCGGCGAGGTGAGATCAGCGAGGAGGTCCAGTTCTTCTTCTGTGAGCTGTTCGCGATGTTTAGGCCAGTCGTCCTGATGTGTGCGTCTGAACTCTGCCAGAGAGGAGCGAATAGTGGCGGGAATGGGGTCCGGCGCGCTCGTATGTCGAGCTAGCTCTGCGAGCACATCGCCCAGCTTCGAACCTAAACTGTAGGGTCTCGACGTCAAGTACGCGCACAGACCTAGGACCCCGAAATGTCGTTCGACTAGTTCTTTTGATCTACAACTGCGCATCAAGGTACGAATCGTGTGATCTTCATCGGGTAATGCACGACAATGCATGAGACCCGTGAGTAGTTTTGCTGCTGCTTGGCGTACCTGAGAAGTGTAATTAAACTTATTGTAAAAAAAGTCACGAGAGAGCCACGCTTCGGCACGAATGGGCTGGCTCGACCGGAGTGATACCACAGTCTCACAGAAAACCGGTGTGAAATAGCGCTTGCGCTGTGTCTCACCGAGTGAGTGCGGATACCGGAGGCCCATACCCCCAATCCCTCTCTCCTTCCCCCAAGACCGGCAACGCACTTGTGTTCTGGCGCCTTTGGTGTTGCGGGTGTCCATGGGCGGCGGTAATCGCTTACCATCAGGTGATATGTCTGCTCGTTTGCCCCATATTCCATAAAAAAGTGTGAACTAAGTGCGCTACTGATAGTACTGCTGTCGATAAACTGTTATTATTGTTTCCGATACGCAGTGATGTTTGTTAAAATTATTTCTTATTCAATGGAGTAATAAATTATAAGAACAGAAATATGTCAGTAGAAGCTGTAATATGTATAAGCTATATATATATGCATATTTATTTCCTGACTTTAGTACAATAATGTTAAAAAGATGTGAATGTGTTATATTTTACCTCCAATCTTCGATCTCGCATCAATTTGAGTGCAAATTTCTCGGTACGCACGGCTCTGTCGACCTGGTCACACAGCAGCGGTAGGCCGTAAAACAAAAGAGGCTGAGCAAAATCAAGACACGCTAGTCGAGCCCACCATGAACGACCTGTTAAATGGAAATCGTACCATTAAAAACAAAAAAGCTTGAGATGTGTCAAGGGACACCCGGGTGGAACGAAGTTCACTGTCAGGATTCATTATTGTTATTATTTATTATTAATTATTATGTACAAAAAACCTGTGTATACTCAACAAAAATAATCGTCGCGACACCACACTGTTCAATGCGAAATAGAAATGAAAATATCTGGCTTGCTATCTGTAAGAGAGAGAGAGACAGACAGACAGAGAAACATGCGCACGCCGCACGGCTTACAATTGCTTACTATAGCAAAAAGTGTCGTTACAACTTTTCGTAAGAATTTTTTCCGTCTAGCCCCCTTTCACAACGCGCGATAAGGAACTTCGTTCCATTACATGAACACCAAGAAATACTACGGTTTTTATATTAGTGTGGTGGTGGAGAGTTGCGTAAGACTTGATTAACTTCGCGGGATAAAATAACTGGAAAGAAAACTTTAAACAAACCATATATGAATCAGTCTGGCAAGCATGATATAGAAGGCTAAATTTTTTTGCCATCTTCCAGTAATGAATGAATTTACGGATTTACTTGTCGATATCTGTATATCAAAACTAGCTTAAACGTCTAGTCGTACCTCGAGTAACCCCGCGTGGCGAAGCTAGTCTAAAAAAAAACCTAAGTTTCTCCTTATATTATCGGTACGCTATCGTGTGTTAGTGAAAGTCCCGTCAAAATCGATCCAGCCTTTCCAGAGATGAGTCGGAACAAACAGACAGTCAAAAATTCACAGACAAAAATTGAAAAAATGTTATTTAGGTATATGTACCGTGTATACATACTTATGCATTTAGTAAAAAGCGGTTATTTTAATATTACAAACAGACACTCAATTTTTTTTTATTTGTATAGATACAATTCGTTCGACGGTAAGGGTGAATACGGAAAGCTATTTTGTTTCGTTAAATTAATCGTCGTTCACGTGATTCTGACGAACCATTCATTAGCATAAATAAACGCAGTAAATCGTCATAAAAAAGTAGTAACTTTCTAGTTGAGTGGTAGCAGACTACAATTTATAAATAAATTAAGCATATAAATTTAGGCTAAGTCCAAACGGTCGGAATTACTACCGCGGGTTACAGTATCAACCTAAACGGTGTTGAATTGTTTATACAACCGAAATGTTTATATAATTAAATAAACGGTCGCCTTCTGGTTCATTTTATATATTTTAATGTTAATGTGTAGGGCAGCCTGCTGCAGGCACACAGGCTGTCATGTGAATGCTCTTTACGCGCGGTCTTTTGCACTCAATCCTTTTTTTTTAACTCGTGTAAACCTTTTCAGGCCGTCATGGTGTGTAAGAATCGGACCGACTAAAATCATACGGTGTGTCATTCTACGCCTGAAACTATGGCGCCCCCCTAGGGCGCTAATTCGGGAACTGCTGTTAATAGGACATCCGTTTCTAAACTTAGCTTAACTGTAACTGTTTTTTAAACTTTCGTTACTTTTACGCATAGTTTTTGTTGCATAGCGGGATTTATTCGCGATAAAATTATTTGAAAGGTTACGATACCTTCTGTTTCCTAAAGTTTTGAACGGGTTGCATCGCTCGTGGTGAGGGGCGAGCGTGCGGGAGCGTGCACGTGTACGTACCAGTGGCGAGCTCGTCGAGGTGCGTGAGCGCGGTGTCGAAGGCGGGCGGGTGGTGCAGCGCGAGCGCGAGGCTGGCGAGGAAGGCGGCGGCGGCGCGCGGCAGCTCGTCGTGCGGCTGGGGCGGGCCGCGCGCCGCCGCCCCGCACGCGCTCCGCACCAGCGCGTAGCTCGCCGCCGCGCCGTTGCACGCGCCGCGCACGATCACGCCCATCGTGCCGCGCAGCACTGAACACATACACACATTAAACACGTTGCTCTAGCGGTTGGTGTATGCCACTGCTGATCATGAGGTTGAGGGTTCGAATTTCGGGTCGGACCAAAATGCTTTATAACACCTCGAACTAAGTTGGGGTCTTAGCCCCCATGCATCGGAGAACTCGTAAAGTCGTCGGTCCTGCGCCTGATCTCTCCCCGGCCGGGTCGGATAACCGTCCCATCGGATTTTGAGAGTGAAGGAACTAAGAGTGCACCTGTGTTTGCGACACACTCGTTTACTATAATATCTCCTACGTAGTTGGCTAGTTTCCGTCGAGATTGGCCGCGTTGGCCGAAATCGCTGAGTGGCGCTTAACATTCTATAAAAGACTACCTTTATTTGGATGGTCCTTCGAGCCACCCTGTAAATATAAATGTATGTACTCGAAATACCTGTTTCAATCGAATAGATATAGTAAGCGAATATAATGTAATTGAAATCAGGCCGCTCGGCTCGCACTCACCGGTAGTGAGCAAGTTGAGCGCCCGCGCATGGTCCTGAGGCGCGGGAGGTGCTGCGTCTCCGCCGAGGCGCAGCGCCGAGTCCAGCTGCACCACCAACTCCTTGTTGATACGTGACGTCATCACGCTCGCACTCTCCGTGTCGGACTCGCCAGTTTCTTGTGGCTGCAACGATTCATCGGACTATTTAATTAATTGTGTTCAATCAAATTAAACTTTGCATTCCAGTCAAGTCGAAGTTTATTGATTATTTTTATGTTTTAAGATATAACATTTAACGTGTGTGTTCAAGACTGATTATTTTTTAATAATAAAATCTTCTAAATTACCGAATTTCCCCTGCTGTAATACCTATGTATTTAATATTTATTACATATAAATTCCTCTTGAATCACTTTATGTATGGATGAAAACAGCATTAAAATCCATTGTGTAGTGTATAGTGTCCATCTAAGCGAACAGAGAGCGGAAGAAACTTAATTTTATATTGTGCAAAGGTTTTGTATGCTGGGTTCCATTTTTAACCGCCTTCAAAAAAGGCGGAGGTTCTCAATTCGGCTGCATTTTTATGTGTGTTACCTCAGAACTTTTGACTCGGTGAATCGATTTTGATAATTCTTTTTTTATTTGAAAGCTGGTGCTTCCCGTGGTCCCATTCCAATTTGGGTGGTTTTTTTGTTAAAATGTTATATCATTTCTTTATTACTTAACAGTCAAATCCTGATTCGGTAGATAAGGAGTCTTTGAGGTACGATATACCTGTGGAGCGTCGTCGTCGAGTTCCGGCGACAGTCTGGCGACGTCCACGAGTTGTGCGACCTGCGTGACGGCGGCGAGGTCCCGGCGCGGCCGGCTCATGCTGCACTCCGCGCTCGGCTCGCGCGCGCTACACTGCATGCTGGCGGCTGCTGATAGCGCTGTCTTTATTACTAGAAAGCAAACAATCAAATATAAAATCCATTTTGAAAAAAGTCGGATAAAGAATGTTAGACATTGATTGAAAACTCTTCCAACGTACAAATCCTTCAAAAAAATATCCATGTAACAGAAGATTGCACTACGTGTAAAAAAAATATGTTGTTAAAATGTCAGTGAAATATAAATATTCTTTTGATTAAATTTATAAAGCCTATGTCGCCTGGGTCACTATTACTAATCTCTTCACACCTCATTCATTACAATCAGTTCAGAAGTTTAGGCGCTACGGTAAACATACAAAGATAAAAATAAAAATACGTAGACTGCCAAAATTATTATCCTTCTTGGAAACCAGTAAATTATACTTGGTGAAATACATCTTAAAAGACATGAAATGAAAATAGTGATAGTATTTCTGTACAGTCCAACTGCTTATAGGGATATTATATATATATTTGGAACAAGATGTTTGGAAACTTTCAACATTCTTTGTTGCTAACCAGATTCGCAAACAGAATTAAACTATTTTGGAAAATGTTTTCCAATCATTAGTTGCCAATGTGGCTTAAGGGATAAAAACGACATTAGTGTATAGTGCCAAAATAAAGTAGTATACTAAATTAATGTCAAAATATCTACTAATAAAAATTCCAAATTTTACGTATTTATAGCTTTTTGTGGTTATGTCCTTCCTGAAAAATAAAATACGTGTTCATACCAATTTCTCCATGTTCGTCATACAGAGGGGCTAGTTTAGGTTGCACAGAGGCCAAAAATTCTTCAAGGCTTGGCGCACCGCCTCGGTCGCCGCCCGGGAACACCATCTCCGTGTCGAAAATCGTCATCAGCAAACTGAACGAAATTAATTATTTCATTTGAAAACGTATTTATTATAACGGGATATATTACCGCGGTCCAACTTTCTGTCCTACTGTTAAGACCACGAGGGAATTTCTTGTGATCCTAGTAAAAAATGAATTGGAAATATACCTCCTCTACAAAAATCCAAACCGGTATATTGGGCTAGGTATATATGGGTGTTTCCATTTTTATAATTGGAATCTAAAACATTTTTACAAAAACTGACAAAACAGAAAAGTATACCTATCAGACATTATACAATCTATGCTAATATTATAAAGCTGAAGAGTTTGTTTGAACGCGCTAATCTCAGGAACCGCTGGTTTGATTTAAAAAATCTTTCAGTGTTAGATAGCCCATTTATCGAGGAAGACTATAGGCTATATATCATCAGGCTAAGACCAATAGAAGCGGAGCATCAATAAACAATGTTTCAAAAACGGGGCAAAATTATCACGCTACGGGCAATAGGAGTCGCAAACAGGGTTGAGTGGGTCTGCTTGTTTTATATATTGGAATCTAAGTCACAAATATTGGAATCTAAAAACCTTTTTACAAACACTGTCATCAGAATTAAATGGTTTTTATTACCTGCCAACCGTTTCTCGAACATTTTGATAAGGGTGTTGTATAAAATTGGCATCTTCTAGCCGTTGCAAGAGTTGAGCAGCGAGTGGGGCAGCGCGCCACTTTAGAGAACCCAGAGCACCCTGGAAAGTAAGGGGATGGTATTAAAGTGCGAACTGAATATAATATTATAGTCCGGCCAACGAAAAGCGATGCTAAATGTAAACAAAACCAATAAAACGTTATAAGGAAACAGCAGGGGGCGAACTATTGTATAATATAGATTTAGTAATTTAAATTTAGTAACGAGAATAATAATAATGTTATTAATTATACGTTGGGTATTAAATAATTGAAATTACCAAAAAAATAACACAATATTTATTAAATTGTCTGTGTGAGCGAGCATCAAGGGGTTTGTAACCTGCAGTGCGTACAGTCGCGCACACACGATGAAGGAGGTGTCCTTGTCCTGGTCCGTGTCGGCGGCGACTGTGTGAACGAACATCAAGGAGTGCGTTACCTGCAGTGCGTACAGTCGCGCACACACGATGAAGGAGGTGTCCTTGTCCTGGTCCGTGTCGGCGGCGACTGTGTGAACGAACATCAAGGAGTGCGTTACCTGCAGTGCGTACAGTCGCGCACACACGATGAAGGAGGTGTCCTTGTCCTGGTCCGTGTCGGCGGCGACTGTGTGAACGAACATTAAGGAGTGCGTTACCTGCAGTGCGTACAGTCGCGCACACACGATGAAGGAGGTGTCCTTGTCCTGGTCCGTGTCGGCGGCGACTGTGTAAACGAACATCAAGGAGTGCGTTACCTGCAGTGCGTACAGTCGCGCACACACGATGAAGGAGGTGTCCTTGTCCTGGTCCGTGTCGGCGGCGACTGTGTGAACGAACATCAAGGAGTGCGTTACCTGCAGTGCGTACAGTCGCGCACACACGATGAAGGAGGTGTCCTTGTCCTGGTCCGTGTCGGCGGCGACTGTGTGAACGAACATCAAGGAGTGCGTTACCTGCAGTGCGTACAGTCGCGCACACACGATGAAGGAGGTGTCCTTGTCCTGGTCCGTGTCGGCGGCGACTGTGTGAACGAACATCAAGGAGTGCGTTACCTGCAGTGCGTACAGTCGCGCACACACGATGAAGGAGGTGTCCTTGTCCTGGTCCGTGTCGGCGGCGACTGTGTGAACGAACATCAAGGAGTGCGTTACCTGCAGTGCGTACAGTCGCGCACACACGATGAAGGAGGTGTCCTTGTCCTGGTCCGTGTCGGCGGCGACTGTGTGAACGAACATCAAGGAGTGCGTTACCTGCAGTGCGTACAGTCGCGCACACACGATGAAGGAGGTGTCCTTGTCCTGGTCCGTGTCGGCGGCGACTGTGTGAACGAACATCAAGGAGTGCGTTACCTGCAGTGCGTACAGTCGCGCACACACGATGAAGGAGGTGTCCTTGTCCTGGTCCGTGTCGGCGGCGACTGTGTGAACGAACATCAAGGAGTGCGTTACCTGCAGTGCGTACAGTCGCGCACACACGATGAAGGAGGTGTCCTTGTCCTGGTCCGTGTCGGCGGCGACTGTGTGAACGAACATCAAGGAGTGCGTTACCTGCAGTGCGTACAGTCGCGCACACACGATGAAGGAGGTGTCCTTGTCCTGGTCCGTGTCGGCGGCGGGCTGAGGCGCGCAGAGCTGCATGAGCGCGCTCACTACAGGCGCGCCCCGTAGCGGGTCCAGCTTCTCCACACCCGTAGCCAGGCTAGTGCCCCAGTCTTCTAGAGTCTCTGCCGTCACTGTAGTCAAACCTGTAATATAAATAACACATTAGACATCGATTACAGATTCAATAAAACATGTGACCAATATAAATGACTTCTATAGATTTCTGAAATCCTTCAGTGAAGATTGTGAATGTAAGAAATAAGTCGCACGGAAAAAAATGTGAACAGCGTTAAACAGACTATACGAGCAAACCCGTGAATTTGTAGTAATTAACGAAATTAGCTGACATCAACGTTGTATTGCACTCATGTTGCATTATGCACTGACCTTAGACACATAATTTTGTACATTAGTTTGAAGCAATATAATCATCATTCGGTAAAGTCGTCTATTCATTTATTAAACTAGTAAACTATCAGTAATGTTAGGGAAACCTCCCTATATTAATGGTCCTTCGAGCCGGATTTAAACCAGCGATCTATGCATACCATTATTAATACCCATATTTGGAAAGTCTTTGTATCACACAGATATTAGAATAAAATTATCAAGTAGCAAGTGATACCGGCTTCAATGAGGTCGATGGCACGTTGGTACATGGGAAGCGCGCGGTGTCTGGGCCAATAGCGTGGGGCTCGAAGGGCTGCGGCCGCCACCTCGGCCGCGAAGCGTTGTTGCGCCTCCTGCGAGTCCGTGGCCTTGGCGCAACGTAGCGCGTGCTCTATGAACTTGTTAGCGATCTCCTCGCCGAACTGAGAGAACAGTATCTGAAAAACGAAGTCGTTTAACCACACTACAGTTATTATCAATACCAAAATTTTCTGGTCGTATAATCCATTAGAATATCGTTTACTGTCTGATAATAATGAGAAGCTCAAATACATATATATCTATATTGACTGCCTCGGTGGCGGAGTGGTAGCATATGCGAGATATATTGAGGTCTCGGGTTCGATCGAGGTATGTATTTATATCAGCTGTCTAGTACCCATAAGACAAGCTCTGCATAGCTTGGGACTAGATAGCGTTGTGTGTTAGATGTCCAGCTTACATGAGCCAGCAACACGACCCGAGCATCAATGAAAAGAGACAGTCAAAAGTTGCTTGGGTCATCTGATCAATTGTGAAGAAAAGACAGTTGACAGATTTAAATTAAGAACCACTTGTTCCGTTTTGTTCAGTTTTTAGCTATAATAATAACTAAATGGCAGTTATATTATGATATTTATCGAATATGTGTGCACCAATACCTTGAATAAAGAGAACCGGATGCCATTAAACTTGTCCCTTCCTTTCTTTTCTTCTACGGTAAGGAACCCGACGAGTTTATCAACGTTTGCATCGTTACTGAAGAATTCGTACAAAAAGCGCTCGCCCTCTTCCATGTCTTCTGGACGAAGGTCTGCTGAAAATGTTTGTTGAGATGATGGTGCTGCCACCTAACGTTCAGAAGAAATACACATTTTTTTTAAACACTTGGATTTAGTGATGAGTTTAGAATAGTTCAATGGTATCACGGTCATGTTTGATGAAAGAATCAACTATAAGGGATTTTCTGTTACATATGGAACTAAATCGTTGACAGGTATTTGTGTCATTTTAATTACATCCATACTTCAATATATGTCTCTCGAGCGTAACTAAACGTAAAAATAACGGCGTGCCCACGTCTTTTATTCGTCCTCTACATTTTTTCCGGTCAGGTGATTTGATGTGCCTATGTTCATCAGTACTGGACATTGCATCGCTTCTTTAATTACAAATATATATTAAGACAGAAACATAATGCACTAACAACTTCCCTACTAGATAAGAGAAAAAGTCAAAAATCAAAAACCGTCTTTTGACTTTTAGCACGCTGACAATTCTGCTTCTTGAGACTGAGGTACAAATAATAAATGAATTATTACAGCGGACTACGATGGTTTTACCCAATTCTGATTAATATATAAAAATAATACACCAATATGCCGGTAGATGGCAATAAGAAGTCAGTATCACAAAAAAAGTGACATTCAATGCTTTCCTGTGGAGTCTTTATTTTATTTTTTTTTAATTTAATATTCGCTCATGGCCCAGTTGCACTCGGTGATTAGAAACAATCGCCGAGGGTAAGTTACGTTGGCGCGGTCAGTACCTAGATGGGTGACCGCTGGTGGCATTATACAATGAGCGTCTCCGTGATTCGGAGGTCACGTTAAGCAGTCGGTCCCGGTTTTTATCGTAGGATAACAGTCGTGAAGCTTAGTGGGAGGCCTTTGACAGCCTACGGCAAGATTACGTAGCCACAACGTAGACTTGCCAGTCCAACCCTCTCCTGAGAGGAGACACGAGCCCAGCAGTGGCACATTATGGGTTGTTGATTGATGATTTAATATTAATTAATATTTATAAAGACAGTAAGTACAGACCTCAAGTTTTTCTGGCCAGGTATAGAACCCTATCATCGGATTCCTAAGCCAGGGCCTCTCGTATTCTTCATCAGTTGTCGGTATATTATCCTCAGACCAGATCGCCCATTCTAAATCTTTTCTGTATCCTAGAATTTATATATTTCTCTTATAAAACTTTTATCACCTTTTCAGATTGTGCACAAAACATTGGACGTACTATGTAGTCCTTAATTTCGTGTTATTCAATTTCTCTCATAATCGCAAGGTTGCCGTAAATCAACTTAGATAGGTTTAATTCTTAGCGATATCTATAAATAAGAATTTTTACTCCTCAAGTATGTTTATATTCACATAATTAGTATGGTTTTTGGAGCAAAATCGGCTAGGAATAGTAGGAATACTTACTAAAAAACGAATACTAACTCTAGACTGGACTAAATCGATCAACAATCGATTCCAATTAAGAGGTCGTGAGTCGATTTCAAAACTACTAGTTTATTAGACTTTCTTGTGTATAAATATAGTATAAATAACAACTTACCACGAATCCGTTCCTTAGGTTTCGGTACTCCAGCAATTTCGTACGGGTCCATAACTACTTTTTGGACCTTGTGTTTTCGCTGTTTGAGCATGTAGTGCATGATCCGCAACGCGTTGCGGCGAACGACGATGTCGTCGTGTAAGAGGGCACGTGCACACGCCCGCACTGCACTCGGCGGGTACGGAGTTTGTAACGAAGGGCAGAATGTCAGCATATGGATGGCCAACTCAATGCGACGCCATTGCCTGTGGTAATCAATATTATGACACATTTACATGTTTATTCCTTCTTTGAGCTTTTGATTAGATTACATGAGATTTTAGCTCGAGAATTGCCGAGTTTAACATGAATTACATCAGAACTTGAGAGATCAAAAGTCCTGTATTTGGGTAAATTTCATTGGTTTTAAAACAGTTTCGGCATTTTATAAAGAAGGGCTTAAATACGGTAACGGTGCAGTAAATTATACCAGATTAATTGACACCACTGAAACTTTTAATTTAAAAAGAAAAAATCTTACGTGTTAGGCGTTTCGATGATATTCACCAACTCATTCATAAGTTCTAAATAGAAGCCTTCAGTTTTGTTAGATGTTGCTATTTCCCTTTCCATGGCACTGTTCAGTAGTTCAACAAATTGTGGGTCAGACATCTGATTTTCTGAAAGAAGTTTCGTCGCTGCCTCTACTGCTGATGTACTTATAGTTAGCCGTGTGTTTACTGTAGGGAATTGACGATGTAGCACATCGCTAAATGCTTGCTCCAAACTGTAGAATACATAAAAAATGTAAGTATAAGCGTAAACTAAATATGTTTGTAATGTACAGGTTATGTATTAAGTTAATGTTTTTATGCAAGGTTGTTGATGTGAACATAAACTTACCGTACCATACTGGGTTTCTCACTTAACGGTGCTTTAAGTATGGCAGGCCATAAGGACCGTACTACATCCCAGTCTTGTTTGGCTATCAGTGGACCAGCTCTGGGCCCCAGCAACATAAACAAAATTCCCTTGTGCTTGGCATGCCATTCCTCGCCAGATCCTTCTTCGGCCAATTGGGCCGCTAGAGAGGGTACTAGTGCTCGGTACGAATATGGATAATGGGCAAGCATCCAGTACAGTCGAATTTGAGCCAATATGCGGACCTACAGAAATTAATGAAATATTATTACTTATACTACTACTATACAATAACCTATCTCTAATTTAAATTGAAGATGTGTATTTTTCAATCTTTTGAATATGGTTTTCAATGTTTTAATAATTTTATTGATGTGCAAACTTTTTAAATTTTTTGACCAGTTTTTGTCGTAAAAAATAACAAACACTCTTTTCAAATTAAATTCAGACCATTTTCAATAATCTATATCTAGTTAAAACTGATTAGTTAGTTTAACAGTAAGGATAAAATCGAGAGCTATACTTACAGAACTATACTGATTGACGGATAGTTCCGTAAACGCTTGCAGCACTCTTAGAACAGACGGTGTTATCCCAGCTTCACACACGAGATCATATCTGGCGTCATCGTGTAACCTGGCCGCGTCAGCAGTGAGCATGCGCAACCTGGCAGAGCCTGCTCCTCTCGCCCCACCCTCCGCGCGGCTAGAGCTAGGTCCGCCGCGACCGTCTAGTGCACGCTCTAGGGCTGCGTACGAACGGAGACGTGCCTCTAGAGACGGTCCGCCACGCATACCTTTTAATACTATGACGCGTTCCCATACCTGAAAACCATTAGGAATTGAAGTAATAGAAATTAGGTAAGTATTTTTTTTGGTCGGAATATATCTTATGTCGCAGAGGAATTTATTAATAAACATAAAAAAAAACCACAACGCTTAGCGCTGTAGAAAGCGGCAAGTAGAACGCATAAAAAGTCCGTGCAGTCAAAGTAATAACAAAGAAAGAATAACACAACGTTTAATTTAAGAACAATTCCAGATGCGACTCGCTTTGGACAAATTTTGTAGGTATCGGAATAATAACTCGGTATCTTACTGCATTGATTATATATCAAACTAGCTGAACCCCGCGGTGTTACCCGCGGTTATTGTTGTACCGCGAGTAACGCCGCGCGACAAAGTTAGTCTAAAAAAAGTAGCCTAAGTTACTCCCCGGATCATCAGCTACCTGCCAGTGAAAGTCCCGTCAAAATCCGTCCAGCCGTTCCAGAGATTAGACAAAAAAAAATTAAACTACATTTTTGTTATATGTATCGTGTATACATACCTAAGCATTGATTAAAAAGCTGTGATTTTAATGTTACAAACAGACACCCCAATTTTATTTATTTGTATAGATATCGATCTTACCGAAATGAGCGTTTCGAGTCCACGCGTATCATCACTCTTGTCAGCAAGTAATCGTGCTTGAACGTCCAGTAATAATTTAGTCAACGCCGAGCGAAGATTTTCACCGTCAAGACGCACTTCATGACGAACGCCAGAAGTAAAAGGAATACTTGTAGGAGGCACCTTAGAATCCAGGCTAGAATACCAAACAATATTAAAATGAAACTGCTCCTGTAAATAGTTATCGTTACATTAAAATACATTTTATCTATTTACTACGGTCTGTAAAGCGTACAATAGGGTACAATAGGATAAAATTGACGAGACTTCGAATTAGGATGTGGAATATTAATACTCACAGGGCGACCGGCTCTTCATTTGGCGTAGGGTAGAAAGAAGTACATGAAAGTATAGCACTGATAATGTAGAAGCTTCTAAGTCTCCTTTCCCGACACATGTCCCTTTCACCGTTCAACCATTGGCGAAGTCTAACTACTTCGGTCTTCAAATATCTGTCTACTAACATTTGAGCGCAAGCCGCTTCGGCTTCAGAAGGCACGTGCCAACTAAAGTTACAATCTTTTAGTAAACATCCAGAACCCCACTCTCTAATTGGCAACCATTTCTCTGGGGCAGTTCCGTAATCATTCGGCGAACTTCTCCATTCAACTAAATCAACAGAGCTTAGAGATGATAACATATGGTTCAAGACGTCGCAAGCGCGGTTCTGCGATTGTCTGTTATGCAACTTTAAGGCTCTATCCAATATCGGAAGGATGTCTGGAACATACTTTAGCAAAACGGTGCCGTCGCACTCCACTGCGTGAAGTAATAACAACAAACGGTATGTAAGAGCACGAGGTGGATTTTCCTCGGTCAGTATCTCGTCAGACGCAAGGATCTCTTTCAGTTCCTCACATAGAATTGGAAGAAAAGCAGCTAGGGTCGCCTCAGAATTAATTCGGGCAAAAACACGTAACAAAACACCGACCATACTACCTGATACATTAGTTTCAAAGGTAGTTTCAGTAGCAAATGCTCTAAATTTCCTTAATGCCTCTGTAAATATCTTAGGAGAACTTTGAGTCAGCACTGCGCATGTTGCTGAACTAATTGCAGTTTCCATGACAATATCGGTCTTACTGCGACTCAAATCGGACTCCTTAGTGTCCAGCCTTACATGTTCCAGGATACTCGACTCGATGATAACAAATATTCTGTCCAAGAACACTAATACAAAGTCTTCCATTTGTGCGGTAGATTCGCAAGTCAAAAGTTCCTCTTCGGTTAAATCGTCCCAATACTCATGAGCTGAACTGCAGTCTATGATTGGTACCATCCAAGTGAATACGAGGATAAAGTGTAAACTGACTATGGTCTTCTTGATATCATTGGGATCGAGGCCTGGCAGAATGGCCATTAAGAGGGGCATAACGTGAGTCGGCCCTTCTGGATAATCAGCATCAGGACCTCTGAGCAGTGGTCTAGCGACGGCAGCGACGGCTGTCATGGCTGCGGTAACTCGGTGAGGTTCTGTTAGTGACGTCAATGATGTTCGCAGTCTTTCCAACAAAGGAGGGATTACCATGGCCGGGCGTAGAGTAGCTAAGTTATGTAAAGCATTTGAAATGTCTATAGAGCCACTGCGACTGTATACAGCTTGGAGAGTCGGTTCAAGTACAATATTTATAAATTCAGTTATATCTTCGTCTCTGAGTCGATATCGCTCCGGCACCTGATTCTCCCAGCTCTCAGAGAATCTCTTTTCACGTTCACGACGTACTCTATAACAAACATATTTATATTAATAATAAAATAATGTAGATTGTAGATATACACCATTAAAAACAGACTGATTTAAAAAATTAACTATTATTATAATAAAATTAGTTTCGAATCTTTTTAATTTATACACTAAGAACATTTTTTACCTGTTAATGAACTCTCTAGCCAGTTTTCTCAACAAGTCTCTGAGTTTGTACGACCATCGGCCAGAGTTAGCGCTGTGTAGGTAGCTCTCTACTCCAGCCAAGAAACTTCGCAGTTGCTGAAGGACTACGCCATCAGGATTTATAGTCCACACGATCCACGATGCTACATGTTTCATATCTAAGGAATGGCATTTTTACAATTTTTTTATTCGTTTTTTCGTAACACCTTTTTATTTATTGTTCTGAAGAGTCTATTCATATTTAAATACCTACCTAAGGAGTGTGCCCTCGTAATATGCATATCCTTATAACTGACTGGCAAATTGAGGGCATGAAGAAATCGCACAAACATCTTTGGAACGTACGGCGACCAATCAACTGCTCCAGGATTGCGTTTTGCGAGGCCCGCGAACAGTATCATTAACTCCTAGAAAATGTCATGAAATATGAGCAAATTAGTAATAAGCATTACTTAACAAGGGAACAGACATTGATCCCTGCACATTATTGCAAAGATCATAGTTAAATAATTAGTAAAAAAAAACCTGGCGGTCACAGCTCAGAATCAGTATGGAGAATTTGTACAGGACAAACTAGTTATTTACTACTACAAGGATATTTTATAAGGTTGTCTTAGAAGGGAGAAACGAATGGAATCTATACTAATATATTAAGCTGAAGAGTTTGTTTGTTTGTTTGAGCGCGCTAGTCTCAGGAACCGCTGGTCCGATTTGAAAAATTCTTTCAGTGTTGGATAGTACATTTATCGAGGAAGGTTATAGACCAATAGGAGCGGAGAACCATTTTGTTTCAAAAAGGGGAAAAATTGTTACGCTACGGGCAATAGGAGACGCAAACGGTCAGGTAGTGTTATTTAAAATTGTAGATGGGATGAACTGGATCCTAAAGTCAACGGTCTAGATGTTTTACACCCAAGTTCGGCAGTGCATTGCAATAGCATGATTAAGTACAAACATTCCCATTTAGCAAGCAACAGGGGCACGCTGGTAAATAACAGTTATATGACATATAGTTAACAATAATACGACATTCCTTCAAAGATTGATTTATAACGTGTTTATTGAAAATACAACTAGTACTCTTAAATTGTCCATCAAGCAGAGTAGTCATTTTGGCATGCATATTAAAGAGAAGGTTGAAATCTTACCGAAATGCCACATAGTGCATTATACCACGTGTCCCATAGGGTCATGAATTCGTCGAACCAGAGTAAGTGGCCTTTGTCAGCATGTTGAGGAGGTAATGCTACGGGTAGGAATACGGCCAGTTGGCAAGCAACATGAGTCTCTGATGACCAAGGATTTGCTTGAGGCAAAAACACTTCTAACATTTCTTTGGTTGCGTCTAGTTCAAAATATCTGGAAAAAATGTATGGTTATAATAATAGCAGCAGAATTTTAAGTATTTATTTAAGTTCCTTTAAATTACTTTTTGTTTATTGAAATATTTAGAAGTTATATTTAGAAAGATTAAAATTCCCGAATAATGATAAGTCTTTATTATTCGGAAACTCAATGTGACTTTTAAGACAGAGTTTAATGACAAAGAAGTCGTGTGATTTGTATATGTTACTATTTTAGATAGTGTACGAGTATGTTCGTTGTTAATAGGACACTTAGAAACTTACGGTCTTGCGCACTTCACCATCGATATGTATGAAGATTCCAGGGAACTGAAATCATTAGCAGATAGTTAAAACAATGAATTTTTTTTGCATAATATAAGACATGCACAGTCTGCTACCGCGTCCAACAAAGAAAGACAACATTCATAATATGGTGACAAGAAGTTTTATTTAAATCTGTTTAAATAGTTGCTTTAGAAGTAGAAAATATGTTGGCTGGTCTACGTAAAAGACCAGTTTTAATATCAAAATTTATCAAACTTACATATAACGAATTCTTTGGTTCCAGAAAAATATAATCTTGGAATGGAATGTACTGAACTTGTAGTGGATACAATTTTGTAATTACCTATTAAGTGCATATGTGTTCGAGCCTTTTCAATATAACAGAAAAGAGTAATTTGAGAGGTCAGATTGCAAATTTTTAAATATTATGTTACACACTTATATTTAAGAATACAAATTAATGTTCCAGAAACTGCATTCTTTTCGAAAGACAAATTCAAATAAAAAATAAATGCAACCTTTTAAACAGATTTATAATAAAAGTTTAGTGATATTCCCAATTTGGCCGACATTGAACCAATAATAACAAAGAAATAGTGACTTTTATGGGTACTGCTAATGAATGAGCCCAACCCATCTGCCACCAAATGTGCGAACAAAAAGCGTGTCCCGAAAACGAATGTTTTCTAGCTTTACTCTGGCACTTCGTTGTCGTCGGCTCGATGAAGGCCGAACAACTCAAGGGCGTCGCCCAGCCCCTCTCCTGACAGGAATTTGCGAATCATATCGAGTACACCTCCTTGTTTGGAAGAACGCTTTGGCCTAAACACAAATCACATAAAATATACTTACTTTAAAGCTGTAAAATCTCTCGCGATAATTTTTTTTTTTTTTTAAGTTTCGCAATAGTCTATAAGTAATAACCAGTTTCTAGATTAACTGGTAGAATAATATAATACTCATATTAAAAAATGTCTGTACCTACAGTCCATTCGCGATAAGAAATTAGTGACATATCAATACAGGATGGATCAGCCCCCTTAGACATGATGCATGAGCTTCGCGTAGATTCTCTTTTTAAAATCGCTAATGGCTCTAATATTATTAGTCAATATTTTACTTAGACCACGTGACTTACTGTTGAGATGATGTCATTACCATACATTTGTAAGTTTTCTAATAACGTTTACGTCTGTAGAATGTCAACTTGGCCAGGAAGGCTAGTTTCAATCTACCTTGCGAAAACATAAATATTTCTCCACGAATGGTCTTTTAACTTTTTATTTGACTTAAAGTACATTTTAGTAATAAAGTTTGTTAATTTTGGAAGATTCTTGCTTCATTATGGATAACAAATATGCTTGTTAATAATAAAAAATAAATCTTATTGAAATACTACTATAATTACTGAATTAACTGAAAATATAAACATGTTTCAAGAAAAACCAACAGGTAAATTACTTGATAACGAATGCATATTGATAAAGATAAGGTTACAGTTATTACTGTGGAAGTTTATCAAAAACTAATTCTGAAAATGGACTTATTACAAAATGTTGCGATGATTTATGTACCAAACACCGTAAGTATTAGCTTGATACTTTTACTACTAGTAAAATGACTTCATTAAAGTTAGAGTACTTAATTATTTAAATTGTGATTTTTTTTAAATAAATCGTAAAGGCGTTGCTTTCTAATGTTTATTTTACATTGGATGACAGATGAGTTCAAATATAAGAATGGGGATTGTAAATTTCGTGAATGATATACTATTTTTAAATAGAAAAGTTTAAGAAATCGACATATCGTTTACATAATCAGTAGTATAATTACATCGTGATAGAGCAATTTTCACGCATTTGAGTTCCTACTAATGCGTTATCGAACTTGTGTTACATCACTATGATTGCAGTATTAATACGTCAAGGTAGATTTATAACAAAACCTGCTCTGTATACATACCTAATGAATATCACTATTTATTTTATGCGATGTTACTATTTTATGCGATTTTACTATTTATGCTTTGCTGGTCAATGTTTACTCTGACCTTATTTTGTACAAAAGCCCTTAGTTGGAATCATGATTGGCTAAAGTTATGCTTGTAAATCAGAAGATTAATTCCTGATTCGGATTGGTATCTTACCAAAAACATAGTACTTTGCTGAAACTATTTATTTACTTTAGAATGATCCGTCTATTTTCTCGCAAAACTCTGGAATATATTGGCAGAAACTATCAATTTCAACGAAGGATGTATTTTGGCCGAAAATTCGGTCAAACACTATTGAAAATACAAATTACTTACTTCAAGTAATGGTACATTCCAATACTAGTCGAGCTCTTGTCAAAGATCTTTTGTCCTAAAGCATATAGTGGGCGCCACGGCAGTGTCAGGTCATCTGGTGAAATCAATTGTCTTTTCCTGTAGAAATAAAAAAAACATGTATTCAAAAATATTTGTATCATTATAATTTTTTAAATGTACTGTATTACTTGTTGTTGCCCGCGGCTCCGCTCGCATATATGCCGGTTATCGCGGCAAATAATAGCCTATGTGTTATTCCGACGTATGAGCTATATAACTGTAAAGTTTCATCCAAATCCGTTCAGTAGTTTTTGCGTGAAAAAGTAACAAACATCCATCCATCCATTCATCCATACTTACAAACTTTCGCGTTTATAATATTAGTATAGACTAGCTGAACCAACAACTGCAACGTTAACGCCGCGGGACAAAGCTAGTCTAAAAAAAGTAGCCTAAGTTACTCCCTGGATCATTAGCTATCTGCCAGTGAAAGTTCCGTCAAAAAGTCCGGTCCAGCCGATTCAGAGATTACCCGGAACACAGACAGATAAAAATTTTAAAAAATGTTATTTTGGTAAATGTATCGTGTATACATATATATCTGCATTTATTTAAAAGCGGTTATTTTAATAGTACAAACAGACACTCCAATTTTATTTATTTGTATAGATGTATAGATAAGTATTATATTTTATACAGGAACATTTGAAAAACAGTATCCAATGTTATTTTATGGGTTTTAATTAAACACAATGAAGAGTTGATTGAAGGTAATTACTTTTTAACCGACTCCAAAAAAAAGGAGGAGGTTTCTCAATTCGACCGTATATATATTTTATTTTTTTATGTGTGTTCGCGAATAACTTCTTCGTTTATGAACAGATTTTGATGATTCTTTTTTTAATGGAAAGGAGATCTCCCAACGGTGGTACCATGTTAAGTACATTAATATCTGATGATGGTATCCAAGAGAAATCGAGTCGAACCTTGAAGTCAGTTTTATTTTTGTAAAAATTGTACTTGTAATAAATTCATTTTAATTGTATCTTAAAGTCAAATAAAATTTTAACCAAATCAGTCAATTTTTGAAATCTAAACTAAAACTTTGAACATGTTTTTATAGATTTTGTTACATGTAATAAGAGTCGTCATCCCACGTAATAGGTCATTATACATGCGTTATTTAAGTACTGCACTGAATACGTCTGTTATTTTACACGTGTCAAGAGATTATTTCGATAAAGTAAGAGACGAGTCAATTTTGTAAATCGCTCAGATTAACTTAAGAGGCTGTTTCTTTTTAGGGTAGAAGCCAAGGCACGTTGCTAAATTTTAGTTATTTAGAAAGAAGTTATATAGTTTACAAGGTAGTAGAGCCACGCTGATTTCAGCACGAACGGTCCGGCTCGACCGGGGCAGTTCTACCCTCGCACAGGAAATCAACGTAAACTGACAGCGTTCGTGCTGTGATGCAGAAGCATCACTAGGCCGCCATTGTATGGGTTACTATGCTGCATTGTTGCATTGTCTGCATTCGCAATAAACATGGTGACCACCACTCTTGGATTCTGATTATGCTTTCCATCAAGCAGAGTGGAATCATTTTACAGGGCCATACATAAAAATAAAAAAGAATTATAAAACTAAGTATGAATGAAAATGAAATGAAAAAAAGAAAAAAATGATAAGAAATTATAAGAACCGCCCTCCACACTTCTCTGCGCTGGATCTAGTTCATATAATTTCAAGTTGTCAGATCTGACATAAAAAAAATATCAATTTCCGAGTTAAACGCACCGCTGAATTCGTACATGATATTAGCTTACCTACTTTTATGTATATAATTAATCATTACCACCATAAATAAGTACGAAATAAGCTCTATTTACACTATTGCACCGCACATATGCGCATACTTGTAGTACCTACCATTATGTTTAAAAGGGGAACCCTGAAATATTTTTAAATGTGTTTCAAAACAAAAGGAATGTTTCTTTTTATTGCATCTGGTAAATTTATATTCGCCTTTCTGGCTGCTTGAAACATATTTTTAATAATTACCATAGCGACATATAAAAAACATTTAGCCTTTTTAATGTACAAAAGTAGAATTATAACTTAACTAATATATACAATTCTCGCGTCACAGTGTTGGTTACCATACTCTTCGAAAACGGCTTGACCGATTTTTATGAAATTTTATATGCATATTCAGTAGGTCTGAGAATCGGCCAACATCTATTTTTCATACCCCTTAATGTAAAACAATGTTTGCAAAATAACGTTTGCCCGGTCAGCTAGTTTATCTATAAGAGTGTCTGGCGAGATGCCACATTAGAAAATTTATGGCAATTAAAGACGATTTAAATCTTATAAGAGGTAGAAATATAAAAGATGGTTAGATTGTACTTTGATTAGTTTTAACCACATTTCCTTACTTGATTAAAAACATGAGATTTCTGGCGATCGACGTTCTAGGCTTCTAGCCCTAATAGTACGACAGTTTTATTTTATAACTAGCTGCTCAGGCAAACGTCGTTTTGCCATATTTTTTTTTTAAGGATGGGTGATCCTTACCATTTAGGGGGATGAAAAATAGATGATGTTCGATTCTCAGACCTACTCAATATGCTCACAAAATTTCATGAGAATCGGTCAAGCCGTTTCGGAGGAGTTTGGCAACTAAAACTGTGACACGAGAATTTTATATATTAGATAATATTTTAGTCTCTATTCTGTACATTACGTATTCGAAGGAATTAGCATACACAGAATTAATATTACAAACAGTAGCACATTCAACAGAATATGTTTAGGTATGTTGTTCTAGAACTCATGATACTGTAGTTTGGAGAGCACTGTTTATATGACCCAACTATTACTAGTACATATTTTGTAAAAAAATATACTTACTTAGTGAGCATTAAAAACATGGTAGCAAACTTGTGAACTTTGCAAGGTTCTAGATCTGGGATGAGTATTAGTTCATAAGCTAGCTTTATTAATGCTATGTGATCTTCTTTTGAAAACTTCAAGCCATGTATTCTTATGTATCTGAAAAAAAAAAGAATTATTACTTTAATTTGGATATATTTTTTGGTATAGGTAGTTTGTGAATTGTAGATTACATTGTTGTAAAGTCACAGGGTTAAATCAAATTTGCAATCGTAAGTGATTGCTGTCTGTACATCGAAAATATTTAAGAAAAACTGTTCTATGCTGCTTCATGAACGCAATAGAACCCAAAGTAATGATTTTTAGAATATTTGTATGTATGTCTGTACATTTGTGTACGCTAATCTCAAAAAGGGCTTAACCGAATTGAATACGAATTTCAATAATGCGTTGCGGTTAGTTCCACTTAACATTTAGTGCATGTTTCATTTCAATTGGTTCATAACTAATAAAGGTATTTCAGTTGGAAGAATCACCACGATAACCGACCTCTATGTGGATGGAGCCGCAGGCAAAAGCTAGTATTAAATAATTTGTTAGTCTTCAGAATGCCTTTACTATGTATTATATCTATATATCTATATTTGAGCAAGTTTATATCATATCATCGGTGAGTCTAAAAACGTTTGTTAATATTCAATATTTTAAAAAATACTAAATGTATTATGAAATGCATAAACATATATCATAAATCACTAAACTATGTAAACTATTGTTTGAAATAAAAAGAGAATTATTAAATTAACTGTTTATTATTTTTAAAAGACAACGTCCTGCCTTATGAATCTATCCTGTGTCGCCTGTTTTATAATTTATTTTAGGTAGATAAGGTAAATAAAATATACATAAATGTATATTGTAAGGATATCAGAGTCTTCAGTCAAACAAATAATTAATTAAAAAATGATAATGTCAAATTCACCACATCCTTAGGTCTTAGACGAAACTGTCCATGAACACAAATATGCAAGTGAAACCCTACCTTAGTTGAGAGGTATAAGGTTGTATTTAGTAACATTGTAAGTAACTTTAAGAACTTATATTCATTACATCCTTTGGACGAATTAGGATAGAGTTTGTTATGTGTGTATAATATTATTGATCCTTAATGTGTGCGTCTAGGCGACAGTGTTTTTGCACTTGCTGCTCGATACCACTTTTAAGTATATTTATTTATTTATTTATTTAAGCTTAATGCACATTTTGTACATAGGCGGACTTAATGCCATAGGGCATTCTCTGCCAGTCAACCTTTGGGTGATGTAAGATGTGATGCGGTAGGTGCAAAAATATAATTTAATCTAAATATAATGAATACAAACATAGAACTCAAGGTACATAAATAATACATACACAATACATAAACATACATATAAATGAATTTAGTATAAATATAATCTATAAGTACTGAGTCGGATACTATTGTTGAGACCCTTCTGCCAATTCACCCCGAAGTAGATCGCGTACTTTCGTCTTGAATGTGAGGCGGTTTGTGGACATCCTGATTTCAGCAGGGAGCGCGTTCCAAAGAAGAACCGACTGCACAAAGTAGGAAGAATTTATAAAATTGGAGGTGTGGGGGGGGCAAAGAAGAAGCATGTTGTTTCTTGATCGAAGGTTTCGATCATGACTGGAGCATAAGAGACGAAAATGGGGTGCAAGGTATTCCGGTAACGATGGGGAGTTGAGGAAAGAAAAAAGAGAAGTGAGTGCACGCAAACAACGGCGCTGACGAATTGGGAGCCACTGTAGCTGGGAACGGAAAGCAGACACATGGTCATACTTGCGAAGATTGAACACGAATCGAATGCAGTTATTGAGAAGGCGGTCAAGTTTATTGAGGAGGTCTGCATTCAGGTCAAAATAACACACATCACCATAATCAATTAAGGGAACGATAAGGGACTGCATAAGCGTAGCTTTGGTTTTAGTGGGAAGGAAGTTTTTAAGTCGATATAAAGCGCGGAGGCACGAGGTGACTTTCTGGCTAACGTGTGTAACTTGCGCCCGCCAATCAAGTGTTGAGTCTATATATATATATATATATATATGTATATTCCTTTGTTCTGTGGTAACCCTGCTGCATTTTTGCATTGTGTGCATTCGCAATGAGTATGGTGACCACTGCTCTTGGATTCTGCTTATGCCTCCCATCAGACAGAGTAATCATTTTGGCAGGACCATAAATGAAAATAAAATATCTATGTGCCGTTTTCGATTAGTGGGACAAATGATTGTTTGAAAACAATGTATGTGGCATATGATAAGGAATAATATCAGTATGTCTGTGTTATCTGAGGCCAGGTGTATGCTATAGGAAACTCTGGGTAGTAGCCAACACATTTGAAATTTCACTCATACTTGCCAAAGGTTATCTCCGTAAATGTAACTACTGTTCTATTATGATACTAGCTGATCCGTGCCTACTTCTTTGGGTGGTATTTTTTTATCTCCAATTTACTTTGCAAATCTGGCTACCACAAAAAAGTTTTTCAAAAGTTAAAGAAGTTAAACCTAGTCAAAAAAGTAACCTAAGTTATTCCTTACTACACCAGCTATCTGCCAGTAAAATGGTTCAGCCGTTCCAGAGTTTAGCCAGAACAAATAAACAGACTGACAAAAATGGTAAAATACATTATTTTGGTATATGTACTGTGTATACCTGCATATGCATTTAGTAAAAAAGAGGTTATTTTAATATCACAAACAGACAATCCAATTTTATTTATTTGTATAGACTAGCATATGCCTGTGGCTCCACCTGAATATGTAATATTAGTTATCAGGTAGAAGTGGGCTATATCCTTCTCCAGAATCTATATAAATTTGTGATAAATTTCATTACAGTTGATTTAGCAGTTTAGCCCTGAAGGTGCCACAGACAGTTACTTTTGCATATATATTATTAGTAGGGAATATAAACACATCTTTTTTTTGTTATCACATATAAGTTAGTAATTTATTGAAGAAATGATACATAAAAATAAATTGTATAAAAAAACTATTAATAATGTTGACAAAACATCTTATTAGAATGGAGGTCATTCTAATAAGATGTAGAATTTATGATTGGAATAACATATTAGTGAAATCATAGTTTACCCACAAATAATAGGATTAATTACAAAATATTAATGTTAGATTAATATTTGAATTTATGAAAATATATAATATATAACTCAAACATCTGTTGGAAATATGTTACTACATAAGTATTTAATTCATTTATATTGTGAATATTTCTAAAATAAAAGGAAATATAATCCCAAAATCTTGGGAATCATAAAGGCTAGGAAGATGATGAATAGAAAATATAATAAACTAGCTGATCCCTGCAAAATACAGGTTTTGCGCATCTATTAGGATTAATCACTCAATGATCAAGCAAATTTAAAAGAACAAGGTAAGAGCATGTAAAAGATAAAAATATTTACTTCATAAGCCTTGAGGACCAGATACCGCAGGCCGGTTTCATCTCCCGCAGCATGACAGCCTTCGCCAGGTTTGTCTTTACTTGTTCCAGGAATCGTGCCGATTCCTCGTCCAGCTCAGCAGCATATGGCAATATATGATTTGTCAATAGTTCTTTCTGCGGTTTGAACCCTAGAGCTTGAATCCGCTCTGGGTTCGAAATCAAAAGCTCAAACTCATCGTCTTGAATCATTTTGAATGATTAAGGGGAGTTGTGTTTCGAAAAGAAAAATTATATTGTATCACTGTCCTTCAGATTTAACGGATACATTAGCCCGGTTATATGTCAATTCGATGCACGTCCATGGATCACAACTTTTGTAATGTTAGTAACAAATCAAATTAACATTAAATTTACACAAGTCATCGAGTTATAACTCAAAAGAAATTCCAAATCGCCAAGTCAGTCCGAAATACGTTCCTTTCCGCAAGAGTCTGACATATGTCATTTTTAATCGATTCGAGCCATTCCCAGAACATTTATTTTTACAACAACAGTTTATTTACCTGCGTAAAATAAATACCATTTCACACGTAGCAAGTTATGCTCATAGTAAAATTATTAGATTTGATAAATAATAGTGTCTATAATACATAAACTAATCTAAAAATAAAAATTTGGTAATTTTTTAATAATTTAAAAATTACAAAACTTTTATTGCTGCTTGCCTCGTTGGTCTCGCGGTTGGCGTGTGCGACTGCTGATTATGAGGTCTCGGGTTCAATTCCCGGGTCGGACCAAATGTTTGTATTTTCTACAAATATTTGTTTCGGAGTTTGGGTGTTTTCTATGTATATAATATGTATGTATTTACAAAAAAAAAGTATAATACGTAATTGTATCAGTTGTCTAGTACCCATAACACAAGCTCTGCTTAGCTTGGGACTACATAGCGTTGTGTGTTAGATGTTCGAAATATTTATTTATTTATTTATATTTATTTAAAGAACAAAAATGATTTGTTTTTTTTTTCTTTTTGGATTGCAGTTTTGATAGAAATCTATAAAAGTTGGGAATATGCATGTTTTTGATATGTAACATTCTAACATTCTATTTAATTTAATAATCGGGTTGTCGCGATTTCAAATAAATTTAAAAACTTTGAATTTTTGTACTTTGTATTTAATAAAAATAAATATTAGTGTAATAAACAGTCATTTTATTTTATGGAACAAATCAAATCTATACTTATTATATAAAGAGGTAAAGTTTGTGTGTTTGTGCCGTCGTCGGAGGTATTCTCTGGATATACTGAGCCGATTTTGAAAAATCTTTTACCAATAGGAGGTTACGTTATTTGTGAGTGACAGCTATATAATAATCCGAGAAGTAGAAAGACTTTTTCGTGGTAGCTAGTAGTTAAGTTAAGTTAACTTAATATCTCAGATAACTTTATCTGAGATATTAACAGTTTTAATTGCTATAAAAATCATGTAAGAAGTTATTTTTTCTCACAAACACCACTAACACAGTGTGAATTTCGACGACGATAATTCGATGAAGTGACCATTTACGTCACATTTCGTTTCGACCAATAATGCGCGTTTTGTAAGTAATTCGTTTATAAGCTCTCGTAAGCTTTTTTTCTGGTGATATATTTTCGATATCAATCAGTTTATCATGACACACAGAAAACTGATTCCTTGAGAACATTTCCTCAATAATACCACGTTCGTTTCCTGGCCTTTACAGATCATCAACTTTTTCTACAACAATAAGCACGTTCCGAAACTCGCCTCTTCCTCTATCGACACTTAACATTACCCAGCCAGAGTTGGAGAGACCTAGGTGAGTATGGGTAAACCCCGAATTAAAATGTATTTAACTTATTATTCGGACTTTACCCAAGAAGCTTGGATAATACTAAGTCAACCCGGGTAAACCTAGGTTTGCTCCATCTTCTAGCATTACCCGTAACATATACATACATATGCTTTTATTAAAAAGCGGTTATTCTAATACTAGCTGACCCACGCAACCTCGTTTGCGCCTTATATTGCCCGTAGCGTGAAAATTTGCCCCGTTTTTGAAACATTCTTCATTGTTGCTCCGCTCCTATTAGTAGTAGCGTGATGATATATACCCTATAGCCTTTCTCGATAAATGGACTATCCAACACCGAAAGAATTTTTCAAATCGGACCAGCGGTTCCTGAGATTAGCGTGTTCAAACAAACAAACAAACAAACTCTCCAGCTTTATATATTAGTATAGATTACAAACAGACACTTCAATTTTATTTATTTGGATAGATTCCAATAATACCTGCAAATCCCCAAACAATTTTGCCTGTTACAACATAAACAACTAGTTGTTGCCCGTGGCTCCGCCCGCATGTTTGTCGATTATCGCGGCAAATAGTAGCCTTTGTGTTATTCTGATGTATAAGCTACATTACTGTAAAGTTTCATCCAAATCCATTCAGTAGCTTTTGCGTGAAGGAGTAACAAACATACACACTCACAATCCTTTATTTGGATGCCAAAAAGAAATGCCTTGCTCTGTTCCTTGATCTTCAGAAGGCTTTTGACACAGTCTCGATTCCACATCTGCTGCTGCAGACGTTACTAAAGTTTGTAAATAAGTGCGATAAAATGTCTTGTGTAAAATAAACAGGTTTTGGTCTGTATTTATTTCTTTTATGTTATTACCTAGCTACGTACTCCTACCTAGAAACGTGTTTTCTTTGCTTAAAATCAACTTTATTCAGAACTAGCTAACCCACGCAACCTCGTTTGTGTCACATGTTGCCCGTAGCGTGATAATTTTCCCTTGTTTTTAAAACAGTTTTTATTGGTTTGGCGTGATAGCATATAGCCTATAGCCTTCCTCAGACTCCTAGTTCCTGAGATTAGGGCGTTCAAGCAAATAAACAAGCTATTCAGCTTTATACAAGTATATTAGTGTTCGTATAGATTATATAGGTTTAGGTTAGGTTGAATGAAAACGAGGAGAAGGCGAGAGAGGGTGAGGAACGGTGGTTGCGGCATCGGTTACGATCGCTTAAAACAACTTTTTCCAGACCCATAACTCTGCTTCCCATAGATGAGGGTGAGTTAGCCGAAAGATCGCTCTCGGCTAACGAGCTGAGTCTTGGTGTGTGAACGTGTGTGATGTGAACCAGCGACAGTGACGCGAACCAGCTGGGCTCAGCAGAGGTTAGCGCCCCAATGCTGGTTGGTCTGGCTGATGTCGAAGAGACGTTAGACAAACAACGCAGTACGAAGGTGAAAGTAATGAGCTCTATTCGCCGGCCTCTGCAGGCTGGCGTTAAAGAGCCCTGCAATCGGGCAGCGTTGCGCGAGCACGAGGAAGACTCGGCACGGAAACAAATTTCGGAGCTGACGAACCGGGCAAGGGAACTTAAACAGGAGATTGAATGCCTCACCCAGGAGAATTAACGACTCGATGGCGCCATTTCGACATTCTGGCTGACATGGACACAATGCTCTACGGCCGAATTCGTTCTAGCCCTACGGGCTTGTTGGGCACGGCTTGAAATCCAGGGCTGTGCCAGCCCACGCGCTGCCGAAGCTCTTCTGCCAAGCCTCGAAGCTTGGATAGAGAAATGCGACTGTGTCACCTACCGATTCATTCAGATACTTACCGGACACGGTTGCTTCGATGAGTATCTGAATAGAATCGGACGTAAGGCTGCGGCACAATGTCACCACTGTGGATCAGACCGGGACTCCACCCAGCACACGCTAAAGGACTGCCCTGCCTCCTCCTGCCCGGACTCCTACTCCAGGCGTCGAGTCCTGGTCGGGCAGATCGGACGAAACCTGTCTCCACCAGCATTGAGCTCCAGAAGGAGGCCGCAGAGTGGAATCGAGAAAGGGCCAATCCCGCTCGTAGGAGGCGACGAAGAGGACGCGGTTGATGTTGCTATGTCCCCAATCGTCGTATAAGGGTCGTTATGGTCACATCTAGGGGAGATGTGGCTGCTGAAAACGAACCGAAACCGGCGAGATCGGTGACTACGCGGTACGGCCGGAGGGTGTGGTCTAAGGCAAGTCGGTTTTCTTGCATTATGAGACCGAAGGAAAATGAGATACTATTTCAACTATAGGTGTGTGACTTTAACTAATGCTGTTCTATAGGTATCTTCAAAAGTTAAATAAAAAAAATAAATTAAACGGTTTTATTGACAAGTAAATTTTTACATAAATAAAACCGACTTCAAAGTTTGCCTCGATTTCTGTTGAATGCCATCATCAGATCTAAGTGCCCTTATCATGGTACCACCTTTGGGATATCTTCTTATCTAAAAATCATCAAAATCGATTCATAAACGACGAAGTTATTCGCGAACACACATAAAAATATATATATTTATATACGGTCGAATTGAGAAACCTCCTCCTTTTTTTGAAGTCGGTTAAAAATAATGTACTAAAAGCTAAAAAAATATTTGGTAAAAATTATTTTATAATCATTGGGCCCGTGTTTAGATCTAGCCATCTCAGTTTACGCAACGCCCAACGATTTTATATCCAATATTTTCTTCGATCAATAATTTATGATCGAAGAATATTTTGTACCAAATTATTTTTTAGCATTTTGTATATTATTTTCAAAAAAAATTTATTTTTATTTTCAAGGTTTTAGTCTTTAATTTCATTACATATTAGGTACTTCTCATCTGAATTCTACTAGTCAACCCCTTTCATCTGATACCCATACAGTGGCACTCGTGGCAAAATGTGTAAACTATCATTTTGTAGCGTCAGCCATCTTAGATTTTAATTTATTTTCATTGTTAACTGTGTTCTACTAGTCAAGCCCTTTCATTTGATACCCATATTGAGGTAGTTGTGCCAAAACTTGTAAACCGCCATTTAGTAACGGCGGCCATCTTGGGTTTAAAATGAAACAGAATTTATAAAATTGTATTGTCACCAAAACTAAAGATGTGTATTAAATTTCAGATCAATCTGTCAACAGGAAGGGGGTCAAATTTCAATTACGAGATTTGACCCGAACAAATAAACAACCAGGGCAAACAACAAACCGTTTAAAAACAGTGTTTTTATTTTGAATAATTAGTGTCAATTTATTATACAATCATCTTGTAACTGATATTAAAAATTCAAAAGCAATTCTGTCTGTCTGTTACGTTTTCACCGCTAAACAGCTGCAAAGATTTCAATAAAATTTAGCATGGTGATATGATGCTTTGATTTTCGATAACGTTAACTGCCATACACGCGGCCCGGAGACGAAACTGAAAATTATACTCGTAGTAGGTATACTTATTTGTTAAAGACTTAGTACGCACTATGAAATGAATGAGGTAAAGGGACCCTGGATCCAAGCCTTTCACTATTGAAGATAAATTATAAGAATCAAATGTATATTAGTAAAGACTATTGATTGCATACTAGCAATATCATAAACTGCAAGCTATTGGTTTATTAACTTCCCGATCTTGCGATATTAGCAATATTCCTTTCCTAAATGCTTTTTCTTTCATTTTGAACAAGCAATAAATTCTCTGCACCACTATTCCAAAAACAGAAACGTACCAGATGTTGAGGAGTTTAATCGTAGGTACAAGTGATACGATCAGAAATGATATACGTATCATGGCCTGCCTCCAAGTAACATTATATTTTAACTGACTTTCAAAAGGTTATATCTTCCACTGTATATTTATAGTTTCGTTCTTTTGTACTTATAAAATTCTGTAATCTGGCATTTTTTCTAGATTTACTGTTTTAGATCGAAACTTATAACTGAGTTATTAATACCGCTTTAACATTGAGTAAAATCCTTGACAATTAAAGCGATAAATCTAAATATATTGCGTTCATAATGCGTGAAGTGAATATAGCCTTCTTTTCCTACACATTGATTACGTACCTACTTAGAAATAAATAAATATTTCGGTCATCAACCATAGGTTTTTTCTTTTCTAAACTAGTAGCGTTAGCGTTTTATCGAAAAAACTCTTTCTTTGAAATCACTTAAAATACCTAATTATGTATATCTATGATTTCTAACTGTAGCTTCAATTTAACGTTCATAAATGTCACTTAATATCTTAATTGATTAAATGATTTGGAATTTATCTTTATTTGGAAAATAAATTTTTAATAGAGCTTTCACTGTTAAATCCACCCGAACTTCGCAGCACTATTTTTAAAGCGAATACGTGTTTTGCTTCGTCCACATTTATTAATCGCTGCATGCATGGATTTAATAACATTAGTCTTAATAAAAGTGAGCCTCTTATGTAAAATACAATTCTTTATCTGTTATAAGATTCGTAATCAAATATGAAAACATATTTTATCTTAAACAGACCTTAACCGTAAAAAAGCAGTTTAGCTAATAAAATGTAATTAATAAGGCAACAAAAAGAAAATTAGAAAAATGTTGTCTTCAATTCTTTATTTTCATTACATTTTCAGACAGTTGAAATAGGTTCAAATAAATTAGACACAATAAATAATAATTGATTGATAATAATAATAATAATCTTTATTAAGTCAGAAAGAATGCAAGTACATAGGCATTTGATACAGTTACAATAGGTATACAGAATATTGACATAGCAGTTGTACATTATTAAGTTATAATTTGCACTGATTCCCAAACTGAGTCTAGCTCGTATTATGGGAATCCGAGGTTCTCTTTAAGCAATTCTTATATATGTACCGTTTACAATTGAGTGTACATGTTCTTATACGATAAACTTAATACATAGATATATACATTGTTAAAGAGAAATACATATTTTTGTAATAGTTCACAATTATTCTAATTCAGCTTATTTGATTACGATTATAAGTTTTTCAGTTTCAAAATAATCTAAATTATGCAACCAACTTAGCAGTTTGTTTTTAACATTGAATCGATTCAATCTATATATAGACAATTGTTTATTAATTTTGTTGTAGACCCTCACACTTAATGCCTTAGTCTGTCGTAGTGCAAAGGCAGTTTTGGTCCTGACAGGAGGACAAACAAGTGCACCTCGTCTTCTTAGTGAAAGCCCTGTATTTAATGGTAGTTGCGAGTGTAACCGCAGTACAGAGCGCAGAACAAACAACTGCCTTACCGTAAGGACTTGACATTCCTTATAAAGTTTAGAGGTTGGGTAGTCACGTGGCTTGTGGTTCATAGTTTTGAGGAGAGCCCTCTGTGCCCTCTCCAATTGCAGAAATAATGTTTTTTTTTTTGTTTTGCTTTGATAGAAAAGTTGACATTGACAACATCTCAACTTTAACTACTATTATGAACTTTAAATCATTTTATTTTATTACTTCGTTATTAGCTGTTAAAATATTATTAAGTTTTAGGATTTGTAACTAAGAAATAGAATATGGTATAATATATCTCCGGAACAGGGTTATTCTATGCCTTGGCAAATATCAATGTTAGTAGTTGGGGGTCTTGCCTGCCCAAGTATAAAAGTTTGGAAATTTTAATTATTATCTATGAGACACGGTCTTCTTTTGGGGTTGTATGATTTTACATATTGATTATCACTAATTATTTTATAGTCGTAATCACGAAAGTTTAAAAAGTCTTCTAGCAGATTCATTTCGTTGAAGACGCTCATCGACGGAAGAACTGGAAGCATTCGTGTAATCCCTGCCTCGTTGTGCAACCCCTCTAAATATTCACTCTGGAACAAAACGAATCATTTTTAGGTTAATTTAGATTTGAAAGTGCAAATTAATGTTATAAAAATACTTGTAAAAGTGCTTAGTTTCGTCTTTTAAAATAAGTATAGTTCGCTTTAGATTATGTTATATATGCATATCTGTAACAGAGAGGTTTTATGTGAGGCTTAAATAGATTAAAAAACAGAAAAATATTAATGAAGGAAATTTAAAAGAAAGTTAGTATATTTAAATTAAATGTCCATCTCCGCCAAAGTGACATGGTGACATAAAGACAAATACTTACAATTATACCAAACACTGCTTTTATTTTAACTTTATGAAGAGAGTTTACATGAATTAAGAGAAGAAAGACCTACCATATTTTCCACCCCAATTAGGTTAATATCTTTCATTTTTTGATTTTTCTTTTTAAGAACTTCAAAGTGATTGAGCCAATGGAGGAACATCTCTTCTTGTGAAGGCAGCTTAAACTTTCCTGCTGCTAATGCTGCTGCATATTCAGCCTGTACAACAAGTACACAATGATTATGATAAGATTGGGATGGTGGCTATCATTACCTGGCCTGATTAAAAACTAATCGTCTGTTTTAAATTTTATTTGGGATTCGCAGCATTGTGTGTTTTTTTCATTGGTGATTTCGCTTAGGGTGATAGCAGATGCGAATCATGTAATTGGAATGTTTTTAGTAGTACCTGGATGACTAAGCTTTGCTCCGTAATTTTTTTTAACATATTTTCTAACACATTTTTTTTGCAAACCCTGAAGGCAGTCAATGTGAATGTTGTGGATTCCAGATTTGATCGGCATATCGTAAACGAGCAAACGAGCAGACGTATCGCCTGATGCTAAGCGATTACCGCCGCCCATGGACATCTGCAACACCAGAAGCGTTACAAATGTGTTGCCAGCCCTTTGGCGGATAGGGGGGGAGATAGGGGGAGGGGGGTTCGGGTTTGGGCCTCCGGTAGGTAGGTTTAAGTAATAAACCCTAAATAATTGTGAGAATGCCGTATATTGCGATGTGTATCTTTTTATTTCTTGATTCATACCCAATATGGATCCTACGCGTCAACTAAATAACACTGCATAAATACCATGCAAATATGGCTGAACTATGTCATTGTTTGCATCCATCATATCTTTGATGCGATGTCAATCTTATTAACTGTTTAGAATAATAATTTGATTATAATGTAACCTATGGCACGAACCTGGGCATCCTGAAGTCTGGTCATCACTAACTTAGATATTCCCACGAACATCATGGTGGGATGATTGATGTTCACTATATGCTGGTACAGAGGCATCACGTACTTATCAGTCGCTGTTACGCCACTTGATTTATGGTTCAGGAAGGGATGCTTGTAGTTATAACCTGAAGTTGAGACACACTTTGTAAATATTGATGAACTGCCTCGTTGGTAGCGGTTGACGTATGCGACAGCTGATCAAGAGGTCTCAGGCTCGAATCTCAAAAGTATTATTGAGTTTTTCTGATTCTATAAATACTTAGCTCGGAGTTTGGTAGTTGGGGTCTGAACCCCGTGCCCCGGAGAGCACATGAATGATAGAACTTCAAAATACCGGTAGGCCTGTTGATGGTTAATGATCTTGATTCCAAGCAGGAGGTCGTGGATTCGATCCCCACCCAGGGCAAATATTTGTGTGATATATGCAATCATCATCATCTACCGTGGGAGAGCCACGCTTCGGCATGAATGGGCTGGCTAGGCCGGAGTGATATCACGGCCTCACAGAAATCCGGTGTGAAACCGCACTTGCACTTTGTTTCACCGAGTGAGTGAGGATTAGTGAGTGCCGACCTTTAGGGGATGGGGAGGGGGAAGAGGTAGGGGTTGGGGTATAGGCCTCCGGTACCTTCAAAAGCCGTAGTCCATGTAGTTTCATGTACCATAGTCCATAACACTTTATCAACAAGTGACTGCGGCTTTTGAAACTTGTTTCATGCTTTTGCAGCGTCGTTTTTTTTCACTAAAATATCTCATAATCCCGATTTGACTTAAAAATAATCTGGCAGCCCTGGTCAAGATGCAACAAGTGTTTTGTGAGAAACATCAGTGTTAAATAATTACCTGTACAAAGTATGACGACATCGAATTCTTCAGTACTACCATCTTTAAACACAGCACCCGTTGAAGTAAAATGGCTTAAGTCAGGTTTTTTGATGTATTGGCCACCGTAATCAGGCTCGTTGTAAATAAGATGGTGACTATGGAAAAGCATTGAGGACACATTTACAAGGTGTGCAGCAATGTCGAGACCAGATGGTCCTCCACCTATAACCAGCACGCGTTGATTCCGGAAATCTTCGGGATCTTTGTAGTCGTGACTGTGCATTAGTTTTCCTAGAAAACATAGGATTCAATTACTAGACAATACTCATGCTCTCTTCAAAAATGTAACCCTATGAAAAACTAATTTATTTCTTGTAACGGTTTTTAATTTCAAAATTTAAACCAACCAATGCTGCACTTTGGGTCATTACAGGTTTCAACTTGCTTTTATCGCTTATAGGTAGTAGTTACCCATAGTACAAGATTCTCACTTGTTCGACAAACAGCTGAAGCAATAGCTTACTATCCATCCATATACGCAATATCCATTTTAGCTTTCTTTTTATGGTAGGTACTCTCAATTTCCTCGTCTTATTTCTAATTTAGGAGTTACAGTGAGAGAATTGCATTCTATTGTGTTATGAATTTATTCGTATAATAGAAGAAAACATCAAAATCTACAATATGATGTGGGATCCGTACGGACCGTAAGTTAATATTTTACATACTTATAGAGGAAGGCATAGAATAAGTTATATACAGCAAGTAAAGGAGAAAACAGCGGTCGTGGCTTATCAAGAGGTCAAACACATCGCAGAAGATAGAAAGGAGTGGCGATTGCTCCACCGACAAGGGGCTAAACCTTAAACTGAGAGAGAGATTTTTTTTTTTTTTTTATGTTTGACCCTGCCATAATGACTCTACTCTGCCTGATGGAAAGCATAAGCAGAGGCCAAGAGTGATGGTCACCATACTGCCAACGCAGACAATGCAACAATGCAGCATCGTGACCCACACGATGGCGGGCTAGTGATGCTTTCGCATCATTGGGCCTCCGGTCTCGCACTCACCAACGAAACACGACAGCATGATCGCTGTCATTTTACGTTGATTTTCTGTGCAAGGGTAGTACCGCCCCGGTCGAGCCGGCCCGTTCATGCTGAAATCAGCGTGGCTCTACTACTACTAATACTATAAAACTATTGATATGAGTTTGTGTTTTGTCTAAATATTTTGAAACGAAACAGTGACATAGCTAATCAACGGATATGTTATAGTAGACTGTTATAGCAATATTTGAATGTGTAGTTGTCTTACCTCTAAAAGCCTCTTGTCCTTCAAAATGTGGTACATTGGGTGAGTTGAACTCACCGCTTGCAACGACTACAAAATTACACTTTTCTGTAACATTCTTTCTGGTGTCACTTTTCATATATATGACTTTCCATATGTCTCCCGTCCATTTGACTCTTGTAATTAGACTTCGAAACTGAAAATGGCCATCAAAACATTGTACCCGTGTAATTTTTGTATTGTGTAGCCTGCAGTTGAAATATGCACAGAAGCCATGTCCATGAGTTCCGTTACTTTAATGGTAGGAGTCAATTGTCGTTCAGTGTTAATGTAGTATTAGCGACCTCGTTATGTTAATCAAAATTTGATATGGATAAATATTTTTATTATTCTTTATTTTTCTTTTTATCTTTATAACAGAGTGTTGAGTAGAACTGGTACAACTATATTTGTATTATGGGCCTACCACCCGTGCAAGTATGACAACAGTTATAACTGCGCAGGTAAAACTGTCGTAATATTTGAACACGGACGTAGCTACCACACGGCACAGTTAAGTACGCAAGCCTCATTCTTGTCAAAATCGTCGGCATGGTAATGTAACAATGTTTTTCATCTGCTAATATTTTTTCAATGTTTGCTACTGAAAAAAATACAGAGGTCAAAATATAAACGATCGAAGTGGACAAAGAATCCATTCGCATGTAAAACTATTAAAGGATTTAAAAGAGAGCTCCTAATCTGATCGAGGCTGCCTTTGCCCTTGGGCGACTTTTGCCCAAATTGGGTGGAGCCAGCATAACGACAAGACGGCTCTATACGGGGGTTGTCCGATCGATGGCGCTGTATGGTGCACCGCTGACCGCCCTGAAAAGGGCGTGCCTCCATCTACCCCAGAGGATATTGGCAGTCATCGATCAAGGCGGTGCGCGCCTTTGCCCGTGTGCTTGCCGAAGTTTATCGGTGAACGACTGACTTTCTGGCGGAGAAAGGTTTTCACCCTAAACCCGAAGCGATACGCGAGTGGCGTGAAGCCGCTCGTCGAGCCACCACGGCTCGCTGATGGTCCCGGCCGGAGACTCCACGCGCTGACTTTGCTGCCATGGAGGTTCTACAGCCGGTCATCCTCGGGTGGGCGGAGCGTATCATAAAAATTATAAAATGGACAATTATAAAATACAAAGCAGCTACCTATTTATTAAAACGCGTGAAAAGATTTAAATAATTGAGCTAAATAATTCTTTGCATTATAGTCTTATTTTAAGTAGGTATTAACAAAAGGAAGTTTAAATTTAAAATTATAATTCAATTAATCAACGTAATTTATGTCATAAGGATATGAAAATAAAAACTTCATTTAAAAGTAAGTAAGGTAAAGTTTTTTTTACGATTTATTAAAATAGTTTTATTCAATGTAAATTTATGAAAAATACCAAAATGGTATGAACAATTAAACTTCAAGTCCAATCAATTATGCCTTAAATAGGAGAAATTGCTATCCAAATGGTATACAATTTATTCACAGTGTTATTTATGTTATACTAGTTGTTGCCCGCGGCTCCGCCCGCGTATATGTCGGTTAACGCGGCAAATAGTAGCCTATGTGTTATTCTGATGTATAAGCTATATTACTGTAAAGTTTCATCCAAATCCGTTCAGTAGTTTTTGCGTGAAAGAGTAACAAACATCCATACAAACATCCATCCATCCTTACAAACTTTCGCATTTATAATATTAGTAGGATAACATATTTATGTGTTAACATTAAACTAAATTAACATTTGTTTACCTTTTCGAAGGTTGGGTGTCATATTAATAAATAGTTTAGATACGTGTTAACCATACAAATCTGATGAATTATCTTGATTAATTAAGGTATAATAACCAATCAATTGGAGAGGCCTATGTCCAGCAGTGGACTGCGATAGGCTGATGATGATGATGATGAACCAATCAATTGTTTACATATAACATACTGACCTGAATGTATATGATACCTAAAAGTCCTCACACTCCTAACACTCCCCCTCCTACTGCACCCGCGTGCATCTAGTTTAATGGATTACCTATGTCGCACACCTTGCACTATAGGTAAAGACGCCCCTGCCCGTCTCATATGTACAATGCTTTTCAAATAACAATAGGACTGGATTTGTAACTGACCTCACTGGAAATGTAGCGTTGGCATAAACACCAATTAATATTATAATAAAAAAAAAATTATCATATTTTTTTTTCCAAAGCTTGGCGAAGACTATGTTAGCATTTATATATTTTTTAAGTTTGAGGCCATTAACGACAATATCAGTGGCATTGAAAATTTGTAATAAAGTTTTTAATTGTAAATTTTCGTTTTTTTGCCCATCATACAAAAACATCTGAAGTTGTTGACAAATGCAGGGCAAGATGGCGGATTTCCAATCCTATTCTTATTTGAAACGCATTATATTTCGTCATTTTGAGAGCTTTCGTCGCGCACGCTGCGTATTCGGTTAATTAAAGTTTAACAAAAACAAGGTATGAAAGGACTGTTTCTCTTTTACTATTATCAAAACAAGTCCACGACAGCAACTGACTATCTTTTAAGTTTGGCGCACTAAAATATTTCTTTTTGTGGTAAACACATTTGTTTATACTCTTATAATATCACGCTATGGGCAAGAGGCGTCGCAGATGAGTGCGTGGGTCAGCTAGTACTAGTATTCATTCATAAGAAACCCACTTTTAAGTATAAACATACAGTGCCGTCTTTACCTTAAGGGCACTCGGGGCACGGGCCCAGGGCCTCCATTCTCAAGGGGGCCCCGAGGAACCGACATTTTTTTCTGACATATTATTATGTTCACGTCATAAATTTTCGTACACATTACACTTTTTTCCCAAAAAACAGGTAATAGGTACATTTAAATAAGAAATAATAGAAATAATAACTAGGCTTTTAATTTTTATAGGTTGAAAAATGAAAGCGTACAAAGTTGTAACTCTTTCACCTTCTTTACGAACGTTAAATACTAAATCCTATATTTTCTCTGCCTTTAGCGATTTGTCTGAATTTAGTCATCTTATTTCAGTTAGTTCAGTTCAGTTTTCAATTAATTTAGTCAAATGTAATCTGCAGTTAGCAAACAAGCGTCTAAATTTAGAGGCAAGGATGGTTTTTGACTGAATCCATTCTAACTAGAAACGCATTTAGGAAGGTATAATCGCATTTAGTTACTAACTTCAATCGATACTCAACTGTCCGTGCATGAGGACGTATACTTTTGTTTGGTACTCGCTCATCTTTTTATTAATGTGTCAGACATTTATAAATAATCCGTGTTTCAGGGATATTTTTGTCAGCAAGGGTTAGAAAATTAAAGAACTGAATTATGATAAATCTTGATACGAGTTTTCAGTTGTTGCAAGTTGCAAATCTTAATGTTACGATCAATCTTTCTTTTGCACTTAACATGTCAAACGATCTCGAATATATTGGAAGATTATTTCTGACACCAATAGCACACGTCGCCATAGTCGATTAAAGGGGTATAGAGTCGACTAACTCGTTGATTTAGTTTTCACCAGGAATTTTTTAAACAGTATAATGTCCTCAGGATGTTGGTAACCCTCTGACATAGGTATATAACTTGACCACGCCAGGTAAAACTGCAGTCGAGATGTAAGTCTATGTCTTTCACCGTTGAACAAATAGGGATAGTGGTACAATTTAAGGTACTCTTCGGTAACATGTCGAGATCGACTCTGTTCATCGAATGGCGGCTGCCGATTATTATAGCTTGGTATACCAGTTTTCGATAGAATATCTGTGTTTATCTTGTCGATTGCTGTTGCCATATCTTCAACGTTGGCATGAGCGTACAGTTGCAGGTCGTCAGGTGCACTACTACATTACCCTGTGGGGGTCCTACCAACCAACGCTGCAATAACATGTATAATATTCGGTCATCTCTTAAGAACTTTATCGCCCCATCGGCTTTCGTTTTTGCGAGCAACGTGCCTCGTCTACTAACAATTTAGTTATATAATAGGTACTTAGTTATATAAGTATAACTTAATTTAGTAATTTTCTTACACAATTTATAATATTAATAAAAATAACATTAGATTAGTGATATAGCATAATTCTATATACATGAAGCACATAATCGCAACGTTGAATATTTTATGATTTAAAGATTGTTCAATTACTACAATTAAGCGAATCCTAAAGCGCTTATTACATTTGGCTGAATTTAGTCTTCAAAATTCAGAAGCAACTTAAAAGCAACATAGGAGCTTTTGATCACACTGTCCTTATTTAGTTACTAAATCAGTTAAATCTGCAAATATTTGTTGCGGAGCTTTGGTGTTTTCTATTTATAATTTATGTGTATTTACAAAAAAAGTTTAGTTATTATGTATTTATATCACTTGTCCAGTACACATAGGACAAGCTATGCTTATTTTGGCACTAGATGTCGCTATGTCCGAAAAATTGGTTAACGCATTATCTATTCTCTTGTATTATACTAATGTCTTATTTTGGTGACGAGACGTAGGGTTGTAATGACGTCATTCCCATTCGTACACACATTTGTTACACTTCTAGTATACCCCGATTTGCCCCACTTGGGCATCGCAGCGTCGGGCCCTCACTGCAGTCATAGGACGAGATCTCTTGCTACCGGCCGTCATTCGCTCCATGGCCGGTAGCGATAGCAGTTTTACCGCGGTCGCAACCTTCTGCGAAGAGGCTATCTCGCCCGAAGGCCCGGGAGGAAAACCTCCACTCCGCCGGCGAACCGGGCGGTGGATTAGTTTCAAGTGGCCTAGATAGGCGCGCCTATCAGCGTCTCATGCCACCCTGAGCATGAGCCTGAGCCCTGAGCTGAATACGGGCAAGCGCTGGTAGGGGTCTGGATGTGTTAACAACAGCAGTTCCCGGATCCTTCCCGTCTCAGGCGTAGAATGGCAAACCATCTGGTTTTCGTCAGTCCGATTCCGACACACCGCCTCGCCGCAAACCCAGGTGGGGTGACGGCCCGTGGGGGTTTCCACACGTAAATTTACTACTTGTATACTGCTGCTGCTGTAAAGTGGAACCAAAGAAAAGTACCTGTAAAACGGAAAATGGCAACTAATTGCAGTTGAGATCGCGAGCGGAACGAGAAAACCCGATACTTCTGGCGCTCAAACGGTTTTGATAAAGGTGCACTAGTTTGGCTGAAAGCCGTATGCATAAAAAAGCCCCAAAACTACAGACCAACTGGGAGGGTCCGTGCAAGGTGATTAACCGGATTAACGACGTGACCCACAAGATTCAGTGACAATCGAGTTCAAAACAGTGCATATCCACCACCTGGCTAAATATAGGAGCAATATGGCGTGGTAGCAATAGCGATGCGATCTTATGAAAAATGAATATTCCAGAAAAAGACTTGGCCATCGGTTTAGCCGAAAAAGTTCTAGTTGGATTGATGAGGCATAGAATAATAAAACTTAAGAGAATAAACATAGTGTCGAATATGGACTGCTTGTTGGTTGGCTTGTTTACATTCGACACCGTTTTTTCGGAACTGGGCGCTTCGGGAGGCTGTTGAACTTTCCCGAATGATCTAGTAATAGCGGAATCTAGTATGAGAAGGCAGTTTAGTTTGAGCTACAGAGAGACAAATATTTGAGTGATATGAGTGATTAACAAGGGTGATCTCGGCAGTCCTTTGCCTGAATATTAGTCTGCGTTGTGTTGTTATAAGAGTGTTTATAATAAAGTCTCTTTTACATATCAGAAGGCTTAAATCTCAAATTCGTCGAACCTGAACACGTAATAATAAATAGATGGTTTTGTTTAACATAGAACCTGAAAGAAACCACCACTGTTATTGTAACCAAAAAACTAACAACATACACGATTACTCATAATAAAAATTATCATAGTAGAAAAAAGGTTAGCATAATACATTTTCTTTAATTTCCAAAAGGGCCCCAAATTCGTATGTGCCCGGGGGCCCCAGCTTAGGTAAAGACGGCCCTGTAAACATATTAGCTCTGTAAAGGTCTTGCTCAAAGTTCTGAATTATAAGTATAACAGAGAATTACATGACTTACGAGTATACACATTAATTATATAGAGAATATTTTAACCCTTACCTGAATGTTCTTCATTAAGTCAGATTTTTTTGCAAATGCTTTCAAGTACTCGTAGTAACAGGTGCCCGTCACATATGAAGCTGAACCATCTGGAAACGGGAAGCCAGAGAACTCCATCGTTTGATATGGGGAGTTTATTCTGCAATTCAAATGAGTATTGACTTAATAATCATTGTCCAGTTGGAAAAGAATGGGTAAATGGTAATGGTAAATGGGTTGGTATGTAACTTAGGAATATAATTACTATACGCTGCATCATATAGGACGAAGAGTTACACTCGAAGATTAAATTACTTCGAAATCAAAAATGATTTTATGAACTCCAAAATGAATATCAAATAAATACACATTAGTGAATAGCTTTTTTGTCCATATGTCACAGAATTCACTTATAAGAAAAATATTGTAAAACGTACCTCAGGTTTTTATATTGACTTGTAAATACAGGCAATCCGTCTTTATCCCTTCCAACTCTAGGATCAAACCTCCAGGTGCCTCCTATGTAACGTGTGGCCTCGAACACTTTGTACTTGAGGCCGTAGTCCTTCATGTATCGAGCTGTGGCCAGACCTGAGTAACCAGCACCGATGATGCATACTTGAGAGGATTGAGGAGACTGGTGAAAATAAAGTACCTACCGTTGTAGTACTCACGTAGAAAATTTTATTTAGACTATTTAGATCTACAGATGAAATTTTTATTTTATAAATAATACATATATATAAACTAAATAAACTTCTATAATTTATATAAACTAAATGAACTAAATAAACATACTGTTAAGTCAGTGATTAATTTGTGTAACAATGTCTCAAGCAGGGTCTAGCCCATTTGACCGTAGTCGAATTATACGACGAACCCCTCCGCCTTCGTCCTCTCAGCAATCGGATTCGGATCCGATTGTTGCCGTGTTGTAGACCAACAACCGCCAACACCCATGGGAAATGATCTTATCAGTGATCTATTACCTACGACGGAATTTCAAAAGTGGGCCGCTAGCTTTGACACGATAATGAAAGAAGTGTGTTGAATAGTTGCAGAATGAAAAATGAACTCGGACCAAAAACTTCGTGCCGCCACCCTTTGTCGCAAGGCCATATCTGGAAAGTCACAAATGACGATATTGTACGAGTCCCTAAAACAGAAATCAATCCAGGCGTATACCACTAACCAGCACTTGTAGGCTCAACAGGATGTAACTAGTAGTCTTAAAAGCTTCAAAGAGGTCATCGAGGATAAACTGAAACCAGGAGATAAAAGTACTTTTACTGACATGGTCAAAAAAAGTGAAGAGAATTTCGTTCGCCCATCCAATCTGAGTTCAATCGCTATCTACCCCAGCAATAAGACACAATCCAGCGATGAGACCAAGGCCCTTGTCCAAAAAATTATATCGCCAGGAGAACTGCAACTTTATGTACGGGGCCTAAGAAAGTCGAAAAATGAGGGTGTTATTATCAGCACCGAAGACAAAGCCGACGTCGATAAACTAAAAACAATTGACAAACTAGTCTCCTCGGGCCTGACGGTTGAAGAGCCGCCTAAGCGCCGTCCGAGGATAACCATTGTCTAAGAGCGCTACTCATTAGTTTTATATTAAGGCCCTATATTAGTTACTTATATTTATCTATATCTAAAATAAATAAATAAATATAAAAATACAAATAAAAAAAATTGGAGTGTCTGTTTGTAACATTAAAATAACAGCTATTTAATCAATGCATATGTATTATACACGATACATATAACAAATGTTGCATTGTTGCATTGTCTGCATTCGCAGTATGGTGACCACCACTCTTGGATGCTACTCATGCTTTCCATCAGGCAGAGTAGAGTCATTTTGGCAGGGTCAAACATAAAAAAAAAAAAAAAAAAATGTGGTTTAAATTTTTTTTGTCTGTCTGTTTGTTCCGGGTAATCTCTGGAACGGCTGGACGGATTTTGACGGGACTTTCACTAGCAGGTAGCTGATGATCCGGGGAGTAACTTAGGCTACTTTTTTTAGACTAACTTTGTCCCGCGGCGTTACTCGCGGTACAACATGGCCGCGGGTAACACCGCGGGGTTCAGCTAGTATTAACTATGATTAATGAATTGCTTTACAACATGGGCAATTTTTCAGTGTCTGAGGACAAAACGCAATACATTTTATTTACGACTAGCTGAACCCCGCAGTGTTACCCGCGGTTATTGTTGTACCGCGAGTAACGCCGCGGGACAAAATTAGTCTAAAAAAAGTAGCCTAAGTTACTCCCCGGATCATCAGCTACCTGCCAGTGAAAGTCCCGTCAAAATCCGTCCAGCCGTTCCAGAGATTACCCGGAACAAACAGACAGACAGACAGACAGACAGACAGACAGACAGACAGACAAAATTTTTTTTAACTACATTTTTGGTATATGTATCGTGTATACATACATATGCATTTAGTAAAAAGCAGTTATTTTAATATTACAAACAGACACTCCAATTTTATTTATTTTTTTATTTACGATGAGTAACGTGACACCCTGTCAACTGACCTTGACATTACGCACATAATTGTGGTTTTAGTGCTAACAACGCATGTTTCTACCCTGCTTTGACAAAAAACTGATGATGTGAGATATCTGGGTGTCACCATTGACACACATTTGTATTTCCGCAGGCACATCGAATTATTGTGTACTAGAATTCATAAATTAATGTTTATATGTAATAACGTAATAAATATTGATAATATCTACAGTATTAAAAAAGGATGACATAATATTTAGGAAAACTTAACTACACAGATACTGAAAACATGTTAATAATTTTAAACTAAAATAAATTATTGTAACATATTATACACTTAGTTATATCCTACGGTTTAAGGAAAAACAGCCTGATATACAGGTCTTACCTAGATCAGGAAATCACTAATTTAAAATATTGACCATACTTGTCTTAATAATGCGATTAAGAATTGTAATTTGATAGTAAGAATAATAAATACTTAGTTCTAATTATATAAGTACTTAAAAATTAATATTTTGCTCATATTAAGTTAGAGTAAGAAACACAAAAACCTTGTACATTGAGTTTGGAATAAGTTTTATTATTTACTAGCTGAACCCCGCGGTGTTACCCGCGGTTATCGTCGTACCGCGAGTAGCGCCGCGGAACAAAGTTAGTCTAAACAAAATTAGCCTAAGTTCCTCCATGGATCATCAGCTACCTGCCAGTGAAAGTCCCGTCAAAATCGGTCCAGCCGTTCCAGAGATTACCTGGAACAAACAGACAGACAGACAGACAGACGGACGGACAGACAGACAGACAGACAGACAAATTTTTTTTTAACTACATTTTTGGAATAGGTACCGTGTATACATACATATGCATTTAGTAAAAAGCGGTTATTTGAATATTACAAACAGACACTCCAATTTTATTTATTTGTATACATTTTAAATATAGTCGTAGTGAGTCCATTCTGATACATTTCTTTTCAAAGGTAAAGAGTACTGTTTCCTTTTCGAGTTTTGATTCTAGATTTTAAAATATCTGTTATTGTAGGTTTTTTGGATAGAGATTAAACAAGTAGAGGGATCCCTCTACTCGTTTAATCTTCTCACCGTTTACCAGATGGTAAGTGGATATCTCCACCTATGAACCACAGCAACTTAAGAATCACAAGTGTGTTGCTACCCTTAGAGGTTTCCCCCAGACTTAGGGAGATAGGAGTTTGCCTCGTGTAACCTTAGTCACTCAGAGAAAAGCAGCAAATGAATTTCTCAGAACCGGATTTCTCGGTTTGTTGGAGTAGGCAAGTCTGTAACTTCAAAGTCTGAAATCAAAATTCGATCAGTGTCGGGACTTCGTTACATAAATATTTGTTATATTTATTTTATTTATTCTTCCTGCATTACAATTCCACGAGGCGGACTTAATGTCACGTGGCACTTTCTGTTTGCAGTTTCTTGAAATATTCTCGAAATAGGGCATTAAACTAGTCACGGTTTGTTGACATCCTGATCTCAACCGGCAGCGCATTCCATAGGAGAATAAATTGTGAAGAATCAGAAGAGTGAACAAGAGAAGAGGCGTATCTTGGACATAGGAGTAAAAGATTATTATTGGTGCGCAGATTTCGGTCATGGTTGAAATTTAGCGATTTAAGCTGTTAAATGAGATAAGAGGGAGGTGTAGGGTTGTTGAGAACAGGATAAAGGGTGGTCAACGCACGCAAGCTGCGGCGCTGACGTATGGGAAGCCATGACAGCCGGATTTGAGAAATGTAAACATGGTCGTACTTGGAGTTCCGATGATAAAAGATGAACCAAATCAATTGCTGAAAAGATGGTCAAGTTTATTGAGTAGGTCTGCATTCAGGTCAAAGTTGAACAGATCACCATAATCCATGAAATTTATTCTTAATATCAAATAGATAGTCCTAGACTCTTTGTAGCACCTCGTGGTTAGGGAATATACAATGTAGAATATAATCCAATTGTGTTACTGTAGTGTGACTAATTAAGAATATGGAGTGTTACCACCCCTACACACCCTAGAGATGTCATAAAAGCCGTCTAAGGGAGCAAAACCACGCAGAATAACAACACTTCAAAGTAAAGAAAAAATGAAACAAACCCTCTACGAACCCGTCTGGCCGGCGTGGCCAGACTAAACCTTCTTTTTAAGGCGAGGCCTATGTCCGACAGTGAACTATTAACCATCTCTCAATCAAGGAAAAAAAATATTTGAAAATTAATTGACACTAGCAAAGTGCTGAATTCCTGAATATAACACAAAAATTCAGCGACTCATTCGAGATTCTGTCTGAAATTACAAGTTAAAGAGCTACTTACCTTTGTCAACACATGGGAAATTTCCAAAAATACACTTAACAAAAATACAATTGTTTTAAACTTTTCATGGATCATGATAATGATAATGTAGAAGTTAAAAGATGTGAAGAGGTATAAACTGGCGCCTAACAGTCACTCTTAACGGAGGGTTCGCATATACTACTATTAAACGAAGTGCAGAACTTCACTGAATAATCTAAGGTCAGCTTAAGTTAATATAATCATTAATACGCAACATCCAACATAATATCTAACATTAAATTTATGTTCAATACATTGTTGTGTGAGTTTAACTAGATGCGTAACGCAGTTATTAATTTACTAAGGGTTAGAGGGTGTGGCTGTATACATTGCGTATTATAAACTCTTAAAGGTTAATCATGAACTGAGACTCTCAGTTACTCTGAAAACTGTTAATTATTAATTATATACGTGGTTTCAATCACCGAAACACTTCACAACAAAATTCTATAATGTGCACAAAACTCACGTTTAATGTACGAAAAGTATTTTTTTAAGGGAAGGGGGACAAAAGAGCAGACGGACCGCCTAATGTTTAGCGATTACCGCCGCGCATGGACACCCGCAATACCAGAGGCATCACAAGTGCGTTGCCGGCCTTACAAAAGGAGTACTCTCTTTTCTTGAAGGTCGTATTGTTCTACAGTTTTGTTGTACGAGGCAGAAAGTTTCTAGAAAAGCGCACAGTTGCGGATTGCCAACCATCTAAATGATAGGCATGAAACTGCTGTCGCCTAGGACGATGGCGGAAAGAGGAGGCAGGGATCAGTTCGAACAATTCCTCGGAGCACTCCTCATAGTAAAAGCGATAGAAGATGCATAGCGCGGCCACATCTCTAGGCAGTGCCAGAGAGTCTAGCCAATTTGAAACATCTTATCAGTCGACGATTTGTGTCACTTTCCGTTGGATGCGGTCCAGAAGGAGGAGCTGGGGTGTCCCTGCCAATGATTAGACCAGTATTCCATATGGGGCCGAACCTGCGCCTTATAAAACAGAAGGCGGTGGGCCGGAGTAAAATACCGTCTCAATCTATTGAGCACACCTAGCTTCTTCGAGGCTTATTTGGTCTTACCCTCCAAATGGCCACGAAACTGGACTTCACTCGATATGTCGACGCTAAGTGCCTCGTTGGCGCAGTGGTAGCGTACGCGTATGCTATGCATGAGGTATCGGGTTCGATTCCCAGGTCTGACCAAATGTTTCTATGATCTGCAAATATTTGTTTTGGAGTTTGGGTGTTTTCCATGTATAACATGTATGTATTTACAAAAAAAGGAATTTTATATTTTTATATCAGTTGTCTAGTACCCAAAACACAAGCTCTGCCTAGCTAGGGACTAAATAGCGGTGTGTAAAAAAAAGTATTCCAATATTGACTGAGGCAAATAACGGCAGGTTAATTTATAAAAATAATTACATAAAACTTCGATCAATATACAAGATCTTTAACTGCCCCGGTGGCCCAGTTGAAGTGCATGCGACAGCTGTGCTTGAGGTCTCGGGTTTGATTCCCGGGTCGGACCAAATGTTTTTATGATCTGCAAATATTTGTTTCAGTATATATTTATATTAGTTTTCACACAAGCTCTGCTTAGCTTGGGACAAGACGGCGTTGTGTGTTAAAAGTCCGGAATATTTATTACTTATTTACTAGAATAGAAAGAAATAGACAAAGAGGGGTCAAGGATTACTCAATTCTCCATTAAAGAACATTTTGTTATGGAGAGAATCAATTTTATGTTATCATGAAGTCAATCAGTCAGTCATACATATAATTAATAAGAGGGCACATCATAAAGTAGAGACTTATTTCTATTGTTCGACTAGCAATTAAGAATTGTTTGGAAATTAACCTTTTTTTTTTCAGGATTCAGTTTGGTTCTAGGTAATTAATGCATGGAGGATTGGCACGATAAGAACACGGGACCCCTCTTATACCAGCTGACGCAGTTGATAACCGGGATAGAGGCTTCGGCGATCAACTGTGTTTGATTTGCAAGAAGTCAACACCTGAGTGCCACAATTGCGATAGCAGGTCCATGGACGCAGCGCTACACACGCTGTCAGAATGCCCGGCGTGGGTGGAGCAGAAACGTAACCTCGTGGTGCCCATGGGAGTTCAAATTATCTCGTTTACCATGCCATGGCACACAGTGAAAGATATTTTATAAAGCATATGACAGAGCAGGGCCAGAAGAGGTTTAAATTAACCTAATACGACAAACCAGGAACGGGTCCGATAGCCTGGATGGGCCAGAGGTCGCAGAACAACCTTCGTTCTATACATGCGCAGGCTTGGGGCACAGGAGAGCTCATCTGTCACATAATATGATTTTTATTTTCGTTTTATATTTGTGTTGATTGAATTAAAGGTAAATTGCAGTTTACGATTTAAGACGTATTAAAAAAAAATACTTTTTACTACTAGATTTCGTTGAAACCAATTTTCGGTGGAAGTTTGCATGGTAATGTGCATCATATTTTTTTGTTTTAGTTTTATTAAATTCTTTTTTTAAAAGTTACATGGGGACACACACACACACACATTTTACCACTTTGGAAATGTCTTTCGCGCAAACTATTCAGTTTAGAAAAAAAATGATATTAGAAACCTCAATATCATTTTTAAAGACCTATCCATAGATATATGGGTTTGATGAAAAAAAAAATTTTAAGTATAAGTTCTAAGTATAGGGGCCCCCAAAATTTATTGTTTTTTTATATTTTTGAGTGAAAATCTTAATGTGGTTCACAGAATACATCTACTTACCAAGTTTTAACATTATAGTTCTTATAGTTTCGGAAAAAAGTGGCTGTGACATACGACGGACAGACAGACAGACATGACGAATATATAAGGGTGCCGTTTCTTGCCTTTAGCACGGAATTCTAAAAATAATAAAATGACTAATGCCACTTTGACCATTGCCAAGGTTTTTTTTTCAAGATATTGAGTACATTTGTGAATTGTAATAGATACATAGAAACAAAAAATCACTTTATTATAACAGGGTCAGGGTAATCTTTAACACGTGCAGTAGGGATATAAATGTGTGAGTGTGCTGCTATCTATCACATTACATTTACATTCGACCTACGGAGGGGATATCGTGATCTGTCATCTTTTACATATTATTAGCTGACACGGCGAACTTCGTACTGCCATGTCTTTCTTGTGTAAATATTTTCTAAATTTGTGAAAAACTTGTTTTAGTAATAATGCCCGCTTCAGCTTCCCACAGGTAGTGTACAGTCCCCAACAAAACATCATTTTTGCTGTTATCTTTTAATTTCCTTTTGTACAAACCTTGTCCTAACAATAAAGAATACATAAAAAAGAATTATCCAATTTGGTGCAGTTGATTGGAAGTTATGCGCGTAGGTACATTACAGTTCGTTTATATTTATATAGATTTACTTTCGTTTCTAATACACGATTAAGAATAAACTACTAATATTATAACTATTTATATTTTCACTGATCGTTCAGATGACAAAGAAAATAACTTCATAGGTGAACTCTTACTTTCTAAGTGTTCGGTAACCTTGAAATGTAAACACTACAAATAATAAGCAAATATGGAAATAAAACAATTTGTAGCTCCACTTATTAGCCGATGTTAGAGGAATCACATATTACGCACTTTTATTATCATTGATGTTGTGAATACACGTGTAAGTCTATACGTGATAAGCATTTCGGATAGATATTAAAAAATGACGAATTTTACAATAGGGCCGGATCTTCGGAAATTTTTCTTGTAAAAGTCCTTGGCCTGTCGTTTCAGACTTAAAATTTAGTAGTAAGGTAGTTTATAGATGAAAAACATGATGGATTTTGGGACGGGGTCGCGTAAATCTATATATATCTATACTTATAAAATAAAAAGTCCTGACTGACTGACTGATTCATCATCGCCGAGCGTAAACTATGATAGTTAGGACTATGAAATTTGGTGAGTAGGATCGTTTTAGTAGAATAGACACTCACTAAGAAAGGAATTTTGGAATTTCTACCCCTAAAGTGAAATAGGGGTTGACATTTCGATTATAGGTTAGTCTGGAAATCCGTAATTTTTTAAGTTAGAAACATGAAACCTTTTTTTGGGCTACTGATTTCAAATGAAAAGACCCGTATTTAAGCGTTTCTGGATATTCTACCCCTAAGGGGGTGAAATAGGGGTTAAAAGTTTGAACGGAAGTTCGCTATTTTTGAAGTAACAAACATGAAACTTTATTTTTGGGCTACTGATTAAAAGTGTGAAGATACGCGTGTAGTCTACCCTTCTGGATAGTCTACCCTAAGGGGGTGAAATAGGGGTTGAAATTTTGTACGGAAGTCCGTCTTTCTAAGTTAGATACGTGAAACATTATTTTTCGGCTACTGATTAAAAATGAGTAGATACGTATTTAAGCGTTTCTTGATATTCTACCTCTAAGGAGTGAAATAGGGGTTGAAAGTTTGTACGTAAGCCCGCCATTTATAAGGTTACAAACATGAAACATTATTTTTGGACTACTGATTAAAAGTGCGTAGATACGTGTGTAGTCTACCTTTCTGGATAGTCTACCCTAAGGGGGTGAAATAGGGGTTGAAAGTTTGTATGATAGTCCGTCATTTTTTTGAATTAGAAACATGGTACTTTATTTTTGGGATACTGATTAAAAATGATTAGATACATATTTAGATACGTTTCTGGATATTATACCCTTAAAGGGGTGAACACGTAGACACGACACGGCTGGTTAAAGTTTAAAGTCGCTCAGCGTGCTATGGAGAGGGCTATGCTCGACGTTTCTCTAAGGGACCGCATCAGGAAGGAAATGATCCGGCAGAGAATCAAGGTCATCGACATAGCCCACAGGATAAGCAAGCTCCAGTGGCAGTGGGCTGGCCATATAAGCCGCAGAACTGATAACCGTTGGGGTAAACGGGTTCCTGAGTTGAGTAATGTAGGACGTCCACAGGCCAGGTGGAATAATGATATGCTCAAAACGATTGGCAGGAGCTGGATGAGAGAAGCCGAGGATCGTATCAAGTGGCGTGCAATTGGAGATGCCTATGTCCAGCAGTGGACTGCAATGATGATGATGAGATACGTATTTAAGCGTTTCTAAATATTCCACCCTTAAGGGGGTGAAATAGGGGTTGAAAGATTACACGGAAGTCCGTTATTTTTAGGTTAGAAACGTGAAACATTATCTTTGACCTAATAGTTAAAAACGAGTATTTACGTATTTTAGTGTTTCTGGATATTCTACCCTTAAGGGGTGAAATAGGCATTGACATTTCGTATATAGGTTAGTCTGGAAGGCTGTAATTTTTTAATTTAGTAACCTGAAACTTTGTCTTCAGGCTTTTGATTACAAATAAATGAATACCTATATCAGCATTTATGGGAATTCTATTTCAAAAAGGATTAAAATAAGGGTCGAAAGTTTGTTTAAAAAAAAACAAATAAATACTTTTAAAAACATTAATATATTATTCATACATACTTACACAGTTATAATTAAATATATATGTGTATTAAACTTCCACGCGAGCAAAGCCGCGGCCAACAGCTAGTATCTATACTAATATATAAAGCTGAAGAGTTTGTTTGTTTGTTTGAACATGCTAATTTCAGGAACCGCTGGTCCGATTTGAAAAATTCTTTCAGTGTTAGATAGCTCATTTATCGACGAAGGCTATAGGCTATATATCATCACGCTAAGACCTACAGGAGCGGAGCAACAGTGAAGAATGTTACAAAAACGGGGGAAAATTATTACGCTACGGGCAATAGGAGACGCAAACGAGGTTGCGTGTGTCGGCTAGTATATATATATGAGGAAGGTGACTGACATATTTTTTTTTTTTTTTTTTTATGTTGACCCTGCCAAAATGACTCTACTCTGCCTGATGGAAAGCATGAGTAGAATCCAAGAGTGGTGGTCACCATACTGCGAATGCAGACAATGCAACAATGCAGCATGGTGACCCACACCATGGCGGGCTAGTGATGCTTCCGCATCATTGGGCCTCCGGTCTCGCACTCACCAACGAAACACGACAGCATGATCGCTGTCATTTTACGTTGATTTTCTGTGCGAGGGTAGTACCGCCCCGGTCGAGCCGGCCCGTTCGTGCTGAAATCAGCGTGGCTCTACTACCTTGGAATACACCCAGAGATCAACGCACAACCCAAACTGCTGAACCTACAATCCTGAAATTTTGCATGTAGGTGCTATAAATAACATAAATGAGCAATAAGAAAGGAAATTTTGAAATTCCACCCCTAAGGGAGTAAATCAGGGGATGAAAGTCTGCATGAGCGGAGCCGCTTGCAAAAGCTAGTAAGGTATAAGACACACTAACCAATAGGCTCATTGATTAAAAGCGTAAATTAATGTATTTGTAGCTTCTTTCTTAAAATGTGGAGTAAACAAGGCGCAGCGAAAGTTGATTTACCAGGGACCAATATACAGAATTTATTTCTGGAAGTGCATAAGATTATGTAAACAGCGACTAAAATAAGATAATAAATAAATTATTCACACTAATATAATAAGGCGAAAGATTATGTGAGTGGGTATATTTGTTACTTCTTCACGCAAAAACGAATGGATTTGGATGAAACTTTACAGTAACATAGTTTATACATCAGAATAACACACACATAGGCTACTATTTGCCGCGATAATCAACAACACACGGGCGGAGCCACGGGCAACAGCTAGTAACTTAATAAACAAATAACTTCACATAATAAAAATATATATTAAGCTGAAGAGTTTGTTTGAACGCGCTAATCTCAGGAACCGCTAGTCCGATTTGAAAAATTCTTTCAGTGTTATATAGTACATTTATCGAGGAAGGCTATATATCCTCACGCTAAGACTAATAGGAGCGGAGCACCAATGGATAATGTTTCAAAAATGGGGTAAAATTATCACGCTACGGGCAATAGGAGACGCAAACGAGGTTGCGTGAAGCCTGTCAGTCCGAATCCATGAGCTGCCAGTCATTTTCCTCAAGTCGTCGGTAAATCGTGTCGCTGTGATTACTGCATATTACTGTTACAATACCTGTGAACCTAAATATCTGACTTTTATCTTTTTACTCTGACTGTTTTTTTGCCAGTCTTCTTCTCATAAGCACATCCAATTCACCACATGCTATGGCGTCTGTTTCTGTCGATCTATGATTTTTAACTGTAGCTTCAATTTCTTTAAATATAGATTTAACCTTCATAAATGTTTGAATAAATGATTTTGAATTTGATATTCTGTTTGAAATTTTAGGTTGCATTCGGTATGATTAAAATTATGTTACAATGCTTGATTGTTACGTAAATGCATCTTTTTTCTGTCGTATCTCTGCATAATGACGTTTAAATGTTTTCTATATCGAAGGGACAAACTTCTTGCCTTGGATTATATTTCTTTATATATTGAGTGTCGCTAATGACCTTGAAATCATAATCGCGGAAATTAACGAGGTCTTCCAGTATGTTCTTTACGTCAAAATTAATCATCATGTAAATAACTGGAGGCAACAGCTGAATACCTGCTTCCTTGTGTAGGGTTGCGAAGTATTTATCCTGCAACAACAGAAATACTTTTTATCTTTGACCTACGCTTCGCACTGTTAATCTGTACAACATAGAGTAACAGTGTAAGAAGTAACATCAAATGCAAACTGATACATGAAGTACTCCTAACCGAGTCTCTAGGAGGATATCATAGTGCACAAGTGTTTACACTGTATGCGCAAACACAGGTGCACTAAACATAGCAATATGAGAGTAAGGAAACAGGAAAGATTTCCTTACTCTCATATTACTATGTTTATCCAACACAACCGAGGAGGGATAACTGCAGTATCGACGGCTTTACATGCTCCACGAGGCACGAGGTTTAAGTCCCCAAATTCTTAAGTACAGGCTGTTATTAAGCATTTTTATAATCAGAAAAACACAATAACACTTTTTTGACCCGGCCCGGGATTTGAACCCTAGAATTCTGAACCAGGATAGGCTAACAGAGACCGAGGCAGTTGATCAAATGCAGACTACACATTTGAGGAATGGGTAAATTAGGTAAATCAATAAAATATGTAAATCGTTTAAAGGTTTTTGCTTGAAGAAATTTACTGTTATATCTTGGATAAACTTAGGAACCTAAGATCTGTACAAGGAGAGGTCATATCATACAAAAAATAAAAATAACTATAGAACTAATTTAAGGTTTCTAACGTGTAAGGACTTACTATACTAATGCCGATGCTGTTGACGTCCGTGGCTTTGAAGCCTTCCTTTCTGAGTGTGTCAACGTGCTGGACCCATTGTCGCAACATTTCATCTTTAGGCGGCAATTCGAATCTGGCTGCGGCTAAGGCTGCTGAGTATTCGGCCTGTATAATAAACGTATATTTATTCATCATCATAAATGGCAATTCATAGTTTACTACTGGACACAGGCCTCTCTTCCTTTGGACTGGAGATTTTGTACCATGCTAGTTAGATGGGTTGCTACAGAGCTTGTGTCAAATTTTCCTTCCATTTGCAGTACTTTTTACCCGCCTACGGTAAAGCCAAAGGAGGGTTATGATTTTAACAGGCTAGCTCCTTAACTACTCGTTGATCTGGACAAATGAGGTGTCATTAGAAGCGTCTTGATCGTCTTCTGGTTTGATACAGGCTATATGACGTGTCACTGAATGTAATGTAGCGCCCTATAGCCGACATAAAGTACTGTATTAAAAAATAAATTTGAGATAAATATGTCGTGTATAGTATCATTGGAAAGGGAACAAATACGATCAAACATCAGTACAGGAGCTGGTCATATATCCTCCGGCTTTCTATCACGATAGATGCATTACAAATAGATCTAAAGAAAGTCTTTACGTGATCAGAAAAAAGTTTTGGTGTAGCGAATGGTGGGTAGTTAAACGTGGTGACTGTTATGTAATATTCTGTCGATCATACCATTCTTTTGAGATAGTAGATAAATATTATTAAATATTTCTTCGTATAAAGAGTTTATTGCATATTATAAGGTACCTTAATAAAGCACTTACATGTCAATTACATTACCTGAAAGAACTTTCTGTGTTTACTAGAATATTAGCCAAAACTAACCTGGACATCTAGAATTTTAGAGAAAATTGTCTTTGAAACTCCTACGAATGTCATTGTGGGCTCGTTGATGTTCACAATCTGTTGGTACAGTGGGAACACGTAGCTATCGGACGAGGTAATACCGCTTGATTGATGACTCAGGAACGGATGGTAATATTTATAACCTGAAACGTTATTAAAAAATGTAGTTACATTAACATAAATTTTAACGTTATTTTGGAGAACAAAATATATTATAACATACAAGGAAAATAATTATTTAAATTTCATGATTGAAAATAAATAACTATATTAAGTATTCTTTAACAAGAAAAAGTTCATAAATCTACTGACAAAATATAGTAGTGATAAAACTAAAACCCGATGACTTAAAACTTAAAAAAAAAGTATATATTCTATATCACCCAGGCCATTATTGCGAATCTATTGACATTCAATTCATTAAAATTGGTTCATTACTTTGGGCACCACGGTGGAACATATAAACATACATAGCCTGCCATAATAACTCTATCCCTGCCAAAAGCTTTGCCGCGATCGGTAAATAAACAGTAGAACATTTCGTTTATTGTTTTAAAAATATTACGTCTCAAGCTAGTTGTATTAAAATACCGTAAGCATTATACGTGTAGCAATAATTAGTTTTTGTTTTTGTACAGGTAATCATTTATCCAGTTCGGTTCCATGAGCTGAGAAGAAGTTGACTTACGTAATACCGTTCATACAAGTACAGGAGTCAGAAAATACCAATACTTATTGCACATGACGAAGTTAAGAAATGTCTGTTACTGCATAATTTGAAAATACAATTACCTACTTGGCTAACTAGAATTATATTTAGAAATTTACCTGTACAATATATGACAATATCAAATTCTTCAACAGTATCGTCTTCAAATACAGCACCATTCGGAGTAAAACGTTTTAAATCAGGTTTATTTATATAAGTCTTAGGAAAATTTGGTGGATTGAAGTTTGGAAATACTCGAGCTATATGGTTACTGTGTACCAGTTTCGAGGTTATGTTGGAAAGCTGTACGGCAAGATCAACTGCTGTTGCTCTTCCGCCTATTAAAAGCACGCGTTGACCTCGATAATCTTCAGCATCCTTATAAAAGTGACTGTGTAACATTTTGCCTGTAACCGAAACATTTAACCTTTAATTTTTAAACAACGACAGTTTACTCTATACTTTAAGTTTAAGATGTCAAATTTAATTGACTTTTCTTCTGGTTTAATGGTTAGTGTCAGTTGTTAAACCTGTGGTGTGTACTAGTGTTTGCTTTATTGTTTTGTTCCTGGATGTCATTTTCTCATATTAGATATATATGTCCCGGAACTCAACGTCAAGCCGAAACGGGATGACAGGATTGATTGTAACTATCATGAGAGTTGTACCATGTATATGTATTTTTAAATATTTTTGTTGAGATAAACATGTTCGTTATCAGTATGATCAACATAGCAAACGTAGTCTAATTTAAGCTTAGACTGCATTGTGTGAAACGTGTGAAAACGCGAAGCAGTCAAAAGGACTGCCGACAGTAGTGAAAACTCAAAGTTGTAAAACAAACAGTTGTTCAAACTCACCTGAAATTAACCTCTTTGGTATTTAAATTAAAATTCGCGATAAAAAGAAGTTAAAAATCGCGAGAAAAAGCATTAACCTATATTTTGATGTAATAAAAATATAGGTTAATGCTATATACATCATAAACATATTACCTGTCATGACATATTAGACAGTCGAGCCATCAGCTATCACCATGCACACTCGTGCAAGCGCCCTTGGACGCCGTCTTACGATCAGGTCACGCGTCCTGACGCGAGTTTAACATTTTTTTGCCCATCCCAAAAAAGTGTTTTCTATCTTATAAGATGGATTCCTAAATAAAAAATAAAGTATATCTAACTTCAACAAGCATGTCTGCTACTACTACGTGTAGATACAGATACTACTGTGTCTCCCAAACCATATTGATCCACCCCATGGTTCCCTAGAAGAAATTACTTTTAGCAAAAACGTCGCGTTTTGTACATTTTACACCTGTACAAATAGCTTTCTATCTATCTTTAATTTTTTTTTACCTTTGTACAATTCTTGTCCTTCGAATTTAGGTATGTTTGGTTTATTATACTCTCCACTGGCAATAACGACAAAGTCACATTGCTCCGTCACGTTATGGTTGGTATCACTCTTAGTATACGTAAGGTTCCAATTTTCTTCCGTTTTATGCACCCAGGTTACTTGACTATTTAACTGAAATTAGTTATCGGTTTTAAGAAATCTGTTGAAAGCTTCAGAGCTCTTTTTTAAATATTTAATGTAAACAGCACTGGTAAACAGCTAAGTTCACAGTATTTCGTTAATTTTTATTTAACCTTTCAGTAGTATATTGTTGTGTGGAAATGACCTAAAAATGTATGAATTTACTACTAGTTACTTCGCTCTGGGTTTACGTTTGTTATTGTCGTTACGTCTCCTTACATAACTTATTAAAGTTTCTTTGACACAACTACTTACTAACATTTCCACAAACAACTTACTTCTTCAGCCACTTCTTAAACAAAAAAGTTACCTGAATATGCTTCATCAAATCGAAATGTTTTGCAAATGCTTGCAAATACTTATAGAAGCAGACTCCAGAAGGAAATGCAACCGTCCCGTCTGGGAATGGGAAACCGCTAAGCTCCATTGTCTGATACGGGGCGTTGACTCTGCAATATCAATTTTCAAAACAACAGTTACTTTTTGAGTTTAAGGGGTACATTTACGCTATTAGTAACTTTTTTAAAGGTCAAAATTAAAGGCTATATGGTTAATTTCTGTGATGCATAAACAATTGAGAACGGCTAATTTAGGTTTTAGTATGTTTAAAATAAAAAAACGAGTAAAAATGTTTTGTCTGTAATCTACGAAAGTAAATCTATATGTAAGATCGATAGGTAATGCTGAATATAGTGAAATTGAAGTAAATAGGTTGATTAAGTTTAGTCCAAGTATTACATATTTTAAATCAAAAAACTTATTAAAAACAAGCTTTTATTGGATTGCGCTAAAAAGAATAAAATAAAATATTCTTTGAAAATTTTTAGTACCAACTTATAATGTCGTTACACAATTTAAATACCTAATACAAAAGTTAGTCGCGAGATTTCAGTACTAGTATTTACTTAGTTTGAAAATTTTATTCACTGATATTAGTCAAATCAAGTTATTGTATTTACTTCCTTATCTAAACAGGCAAATCTTGCGACAAGGTTTTTCATTTTATAAATAAAATTAAATTAATTTAATTTTACTTTTTAGTTATCGCTGGACAGGTTTTCTCCGCCTGTTCATCTCATTCAACGCATCAATGTTGCAAGAAATCAACGACTAAAGTACTAGTTTCAACCGAAATCAAAAGAGCTCAAGCTCGAAGCGGTTACGTTAGATCCTATGAACACCTTTCAACTTCATCGTCGAACCGTGGTTACCATTGAAAACTAAGTACTCGATAAGACGAATCAAACGATTTCAAACTCGATGAAGTTGGGTCGTTTCATTACAGAGTTCCTATGATCACCTTCCATCATCAGATACTGTCAAAATCATAGAGTACTCGTCAAGACGAATTAAACGATTCTAAACTCAATTTGTCGTAACGTTTGATAATGGAGTTCCTATGGCCACCTTGCGGCTCCACCATCAGACCCTGGATACTATCAAAACATAAATTTTTTGTCAAGATGTCAAGATGAATCAAACGATTCCACACTCAATGGGTTTCGCCGTTTCATTACAGAGTTCCTATGACAACCTTGCGGCTCCATTATCAGACCCTGGATACTACCAAAACATAAAGAACTCGTCAAGACGAATCAAACGAGTCTAAACTCGATGGTATTGAATCGTTTCATTACAGAATTCCTATGACCATCTTCTGGCTACATCATCAGACCCTGGATACTATCAAAACATAAAATACTCGTCAAGACCATCAGATCAGCTCCAGGTCATCATAATATTGCGTTGTCACGCTGTGTACATGTCACCGTAAGATTGTAAAAACCGTTAGATTATAATCTACCTAGCGAGATTGCAAACTATCGATAGATTGTCAACTGTGTTATACTGCTTACGCGCGTTAAATTGTCAACTATCCCTTATTGGTCGGTTTTACAGTAGACCGTTCAATGGCCATAGAGTTAGGTTAGGTTAGAACTTCTTTGATTAATCAGAAATTAATTTTACTGTCACAACAATTTTTAATAACTAATCCTAAAGCTGTGAGGTATTTTCAACATGAAATTAATTTACGATCACAAAAATACTTTATATTCAGCAACAAAGACGAATTAACAAAAATATTAAGGCGGCGCGGGACATATTTTATGCTGTTCAACTAATCAGCGCGCGACTTGCGATTCATCAATATCATTTCACAATCTTTCGACTGTTTGCAATCTGACGAGAATATCAACTGCCACATGGGGTCTTTCATTTAATACATTAAAAATCATATATGGAGCTACTTATTTGGGTGCTGTTTGCTATGGTGCTCCCGTATGGGCCGATAGAGCGACTGTAGGTGCTGTCCGTCGCAAACTGCTACAAGGCCAACGACTTGCATTAATCTTCTTATGCAAAGCATATAGGACGGTTAGTACTGAGGCTTTACCGGTGTTGGCGGGTGTTCTTCCGGTCGATCTCGAGGTGCAAAGACGTGCAGCCATGTACTATTCTACAAAACAAAACATGGAATGCGATTTTTTGGGCGTACGAGACCGCGATAAAATCATAAGATTGTTTCAACAGCAATCCAATGTCTATGACGACCTAATGGATGAATGGCAACAACGATGGGACGAATCATCTAAGGGGCGCCACCTCTACCAGTTCTTTCCATCTGTTCGCGAACGGATGTCGAGGACATGGCTCGAGGTAGATCACTGTGTCGCTCAATTCCTTACGGGCCACGGTAACTTTAAGAGCAAACTACACTCATTTAAATTAGTCGATTCACCATTGTGTCAATGCTCAACACCCGATACTAGCTGTGAACAGTCGGCTCATCATGTTCTCTGGGAGTGTAGTCTTTGGTACAATGAACGACACAATGCTAAATAGCTTACAAATGACATCTGGGGCGGTATACTATGGGGATCTTGTGTCAACTGCGGTGAATTTCCGTGCGTTTAGGCGATTCTGCCATACATACTATAGTAATCAAATATAGCTCACTTAGGACCCCTAATACTTTATCCGTGGTGCTTCCCGGTTTAAAAAAAGGTGTCTGCCTATTTTGACTTCATTTTGTCTCCCGCTTTGCTAAGGAGGGAAGTGGACTTATCATATTTCCAACTCCTCCTGTTTTTCTTCTGATTAATTTCGTTGCGGGTTCCAAGACAGTTAATATTTTTTCCTGGGACTTCCCTAGTGTCATAACTCGGTGTGTTCGTGGGTCACTGCTGTTGATCCTGGTGTACAGGAGTTACAGCGGTGGGCGTGTGGGTGGGATTAGTCCCAAAAAAAAAATCTCGCGAGATAGATTACTATCTAACAGTAGAAAATAATATTAATGTGAAAAGCGTGGGGCAACATTATTGAAATATTTTCAGAAAGCACCCCAGACTTTCTTTTTTTTCAAATTATTGTATTGTCATCGGCCCTTGACCCCTTTGCAAATTTAACAGATAGAGATTTGCCAGCCCAATAAATACAGTGCACTAAGATTACGGATCACTAAAATTCTCCCAAAATACACCATAAAAATGCATTAATTTAATCATAATTAATAATTGATTTATTTAATACTAGTTGTTGCCCGCGGCTCCGCCCACGTATATGTCGGTTATCGCGGCAAATAGTAGCCTATGTGTTATTCTGATGTATAAGCTATATTACTGTAAAGTTTCATCCAAATCCGTTCAGTAGTTTTTGCGTGAAAGAGTAACAAACATCCAAACATCCATCCATCCTTACAAACTTTCGCATTTATAATATTAGTAGGAAGGATTTATAATATTAGTAGGATGCATGTTAAGTTATTTTTATTAATTTATGTAAATCAATTATTTTTTAATATCGGTCAATCACGGTGTGCGATTGACTGTCGTTGCAGCTTACCTTAACTTTCTATACTGATTGGTAAACAGTGGCACTCCAAACTCATCAGTTCCGGTTCTAGAGTCAAACCTCCATGTTCCTCCAATGTAGCTAGTGCTCTCAAAGACTGTGAAATTGAGACCGTTCTTTTTCATATGTCGGGCTGCAGCTAGTCCTGCGTAGCCAGCTCCAATGATGCATACTCGAGATGCTGGCGTTTGCTGGAAGAATGTAAAAGGAACCAATAAGATTAGATTTTTCTTGAAACGAGCATATAGCGAGAATTGTTCCCACCAGCGATTTCCACCTGAAGGGAGAGACCCTTTAGGTGGAAATCTCTAATCTATACAAATAAATAAATTTGCTCCGGGTAATCTCTGGAACGGCTGGACCGATTTTGACGGGACTTTCACTGGCAGGTAGCTGATGATCCAGGCAGTAACTTAGGCTACTTTTTTCAGACTAACTTTGTCCCGTGGCGTTACTCGCGATACGACGATAACCGCGGGTAGCACCGCGGGGTTCAGCTAGTCATCTATAAAACTGAACTAACTCCATCTATGGATGACAGCATTGTCTGCATTCGCAGTATGGGGACTCTATTAGGCAGAGTAGTCCGTTTGGTAAGTTCATTAATATAAAAAAAACACAAGAGCTACATAGCCTAGTTGTCTTTTAAACCAAGGGGTTTTAAAGTCTCCTATAAGAAGGCTTCTAGGAGATCTTTAAGTTCCGATAACTTCATTCACTTGGTGAAATGCAACGGAACAACAGTTTCATACCTGTTATCTGTGAGGCTGTGGCAACACAATAAATAGATTTATTCTTGCAAATGTCTGAATATAATGAATATAAAGTATGTTATTATGATAATGAATACAACTAATTACCCTTTAGTTTGCAAATGTGGTCATAAATAGATTGTTATTACATAATTATTTCTCATTACATAGGTTTTCGTAAACATTAGATAAACATTGAGGACAAACTAGTAACCTTCTCCAATGTGATTCAAAAAGAATCAATCATATTTACTCATAATTTTTTCACATATATAGGTTTTTAAAAACAGAACAAAAACAAACAAACAAAGAACTCTCTTAGTAAAAATCTGAATTATATCTAACTAGCTGATCCGGTGAACTTCGTAACGCCATATCCATTTTTGTAAAAAAATCTGAATTACCGAAAAACTTATTTTAGTAAGACCGTGTTAACTTCCCGCAGGGCCGCAGTGTATACGACTTAGCGTTGTAGTCACTCTGACGCTAGGCGCCTTTTCTGGCATTGCACAGGGCATTATAATTGCTTGTTTTCTTTTATCTAACGACTGCTTAAGACCATGTATGTATGTCACAATAATTAATTTTCTTTCTTTCGTCGAATCCGAGTTGTCTAGGGAACGTTCGGAAAGCTATGTGACGTTTTCTGCTCCAAAATATCGCAATGGAAAGTATAATCTCAGAGTTTATCTGAGTGATTATAACAGGAATAGGAAGATTGGCATTGCTGTTGTAATCGAGAGGGCAGTAAGTTACAAAAGGCGGTTTTGACAAAGGAACGCGCGACCTTTTTCTTTTCGCACTTACTGCTTCTAACAAGAAAATGCACTCCAAACAAACATACACGTATGAAATCTAAATTTTGAAGAAGCTAGTTTCAAATATCCAATTATTCTAAAATGTCCGCCTTTGACTTACTGCTGACTGCCCTGCTTCGAATACCAGAGCAGAACAGACGAACCAAAGTCACTGACATGTCCGGATAGTTTACGAACTTTAGAGGTTTTTTCTTTTCAGAAATTATCTTTAATGCGTGCATTTGGGATGAGAACATACAGAAACTATATTTCACTAAATTGAAATGAAATACATGTCTCTATTTTAAAGTAATATATCTCTGGTGAATAGTAAATAGGAAATTAAAGATAAACTTACTTTTGCCAGAACGTTGGTTATATAAAAGTAATTTATGAAGATAACTAAGAGAAACATTATAGAGGGACGATACCCCATTATTGTGAACGTCGATCACTGAATTTATTTTAACACAGCCCTTGCGTCGCTCTGACACGTTCGATAAGATGGAGGATATTGGTTTGAAGTGAGGAATTTAACGTGTGATATGAGATAACCTTAGATATTTACCAGGTCAAGTTATATAGTCTAACATGTAAACTAGTATCGTAGTAATTGATCATTATTTAGCAAAAAAAGCTTTACGAAACTATGCTTACAAATTTAATTAATTAATACTTCTAAATTGCACATAATTATACTTACAATCCCACTGAAATATGAGTCGGTATTAAATTTTTTTCTAGATTACATTGCTGGTTTCACTTTTCTTCGTGCAACTGTTGGAGGTTTATTAACCAGGAATAAATAGTTACGTTATAAAAAGCTATTTTAAATCACCCATTGGTGATCTATATTTTCAATACAGTAGGTACTTTAATCAGATCGTACTCCTACTTAAAAGGCCGGCAACGACTTTTTTTAGGGTTCCGGAACTTCAAAAGATAAAAAATGGAACCCTTATAGATCACTTTGTTGTCCGTTTGTCGGTCTCTCAAAACCCTTTTTCTCAAGAACACGTGCATGTATCAAACTGAAATTCATATCAAATACTCAGGTCTACTGTCTCTTGAAGCTGTGAAAAAATCAAAGTTCTAAGCTAACGCAATCAAAAGATATGGCCGTTTATGCTGCAAATTTTCGACACTCATAAGGGAATCAAAACCTACAGGGTACTTCCCGTGAACTCACCATCTTGAAATTTGGTACGAAGCAACACCTTAAAACGCAGATAAAGGAAAAATTGCGAAAAGTATAAATTTTTAGTTACATCATATAATAAACTATTTTTTACATTTTTAAACTTACTACCCCTTTCTTTATGAAAGCGCAGAGGTATTAAATTGAAATTCATATAAAATACTTAAGTCTTTAATACCTTAAAGCTGTAACAAAATCAAACTTCTATGTGCGTTAGCAATCATAAGAAAAAGCAATTAAGGCCCCATATTATACTCACAAGGGAATCAAAACCTAAAGGATATTTCCAGTCCATCTAGAATCTTTAAATTTGGCATGACGCAACAGCATACATCAAGGAAAATTTCGAAAACCTTAAATTTTTAGTTACATTATATATTTTTTTTTTTAATCTCTTTCTTTATGAAGATTGCATGCATGTAAATAAAGGCATCCCGAACTCATCAGTTTCGGTTCTAGGATCGAATCTGCAAGTCCCTCCAATGAAGCTGGTGCCTTCGAACACTTTGAAGTTTAGGCCTTAATCTTTCATGTATCGGGTGGTGGCTAAACCTGAATAACCACTTGCATACCTAAGACGCTGGACTGGACTGACACAAAGAAACAGTAAAGTTATTTAATCGCTAGGTGTTTACTGTACAGAAAAGTGATGATATGTTTAAGCAATGATAAACTTTAAATTGTTTGAAATGTAGATCAGGATAAGGTACTATCGATGTAAATCTCCAAGTTCTTTACTTTATCACTGTTCGAAATAGGTGTGCACGTGATCCAATCAAGGCAATTATGTTCAATCAATTTTGAAGATTCACTATCGAGCTTCCAATGACAATAACTTGATTCTTGAATGGTTAGGTGATGGTCCACTTACAGATTTTATCCAGGGCAGCATTAGTGATGTTAATATCATCAGTTATATTGATTAGATCACTAATTAATAAGATATTATATAAGATATGGAGAGAGGGATCATTAGTGATAAAATCAAAGAAAACTGAGGAAGAGAGCACACTACCTTGTGGTACACCGACTGTAGTATTTTACTAAGAAATAACGATGTTTTCAAGTCTACTGCGCTGCCGGTGACCAAACTGTAAGCTCACCATTCTCCATAGCAGGTCTGAGTGGTGCTGTCGCCGAGTCAGAACCCAGACTAGAGAGGAATTAGTAGTAGGTTTCTGGATAGGAAATCTAGGAGTTGAGTATGAATGAGACGTTCAAGGACCTTGGAGAGAAAGGGGAGAGTAGAAATTATACAGAAAAAGTTAATAATTATATTATTATAGACATTTACCTGTTTTCTATTTTACAAAGAAGATATGATTAATCCATATCCAATGAGTATAAAAATAAGAATATAATTTAGAAAAAGCTCTATGACACTAACTACAAAGTTTTTATATAAAGCTTGAATGTGAGTAACAAAATTGACTGTACTAACATTATCAAGCAGGATCCTGCCATGGTTTCCTCGGCCATCTGTCACCTTCACACGCGCTGTGGACTGTAAATCCACAGGTCACTGGTTCAGATCCGACTAGAAAGACCAATGATAAATCCATGAAGTACCGGTGTAAATGAAAAGAAAGTGGACGGCAAATTTGCAATCATTTGTTTCGTTGGTGAGTGCGAGACCAGAGGCCTAATGATGCAGAAGCATCACTAGACTTTCGGTGGTTTCCAAAGACTGCCGAGAGTAGCCAAACACGACGATGGTTCACGAACAGCTTATACTTCAAGTTTGATTCTTATGAAATACTTACTAAAAAACGTTTGAAATGACGACGGCTAGTTATAAATAAGTTACGTTTATTTGTAAATTTTCAATATTATTGGTATAAAATCAATTCCAAAAGTCACAACACTATGGTAAAGAATCTAAATACGTGACTTTGAAATGACGTCAGAAATAAAACTTCTGATGTTCACCTAGCTGATTACGGCCACAGTGGTCAGTCTCAACAGAGACCAGCCAACGACGACAACTACACAATTAAACACAGGTGCACTCTCTGTTCCCTCACTTTCATAATGCAATGGGACGATTATCCGACACGACCGGGGAGAGATCAGGCGTAGGACCGACAGTTCTACGTACTCTCCGAGGCACGGAGGTTCAGACCCCAACTTCCAAACTGTATTATGTATTTCTATTATCAGAAAAACTCCATAGCATTTTTGACCCGACCCAGAATTCGAACCCGAGACCTCTTGATTAGCAGTCGCATACTAAAAAACGTTTGGAAAAGTCTATTGCTTACGTATTGTTTTTTTTTGCGTTGTTTTAAAAATTGATTATTCCATGGTTTTGCAGAAATAGTTATTAAGATTATGTGACTTACGCTTCTACATAGTTGTTTCGTATTCATTTGATTGCAATAACTGCATAATAAGTATAATAACAAATATTGTGATATTATCATATTTATTCTGAGACTAATATTAATAAATAGCTTAGACAGAATAATTACGAGCTGAACCAATCATTATTTTGAGCTATAATCTAAGATTTGTCCCAGCCATGTCCTCCGGTCTCGCACTCAGCAACGAAACACGACACCATGATCGCTGTCATTTTACGTTGATTTTCTGTGCGAGGGTAGTACCGCCCCGGTCGAGCCGGCCCGTTCGTGTTGAAATTAGCGTGGCTCTACTACCTTGAGCTACTGTTACCGTTACTTACCGTGGCTTACGGTGGCTACTTACCAATAGGTGACTCATCTCTTCATTTAATTTATATTATGTGTACCAGATAAAACTGTCATTAATAACCATCATCTCCGTATTGTTTGATTACTTTCGATTTTACTCTTGTGTAGGTCATAAAGCGTCTCGTGAGTCCGTTTGTTTATTGTCGAAAGCAAATATTTGAATACCCTAAATTCCACGACTAGCAGAAACTGATTCATTTAACAAATTTTCAATCACCATTTAAACAATAAATAATACTAATATTGCAAGATAAACTTCCAATAACTAATAAATAATCTTGGAACCAAGACAAAACCGATAATATGGTCATAGGTCAAGTTACGGACGTGTTGTATAATTTACACTTAGTTTCGATAGCGTTGAAAGAATCCTCATATGTTTTTTTTTATTCTAGAATCAAAGTCACTTGTGCTTATAGTCTACCTACACCTGACCGGTTTCGCATCGCTCATGGCATTATCAGAGGTTAAGGTTAATGGTTATTTAAAAGTTAGTTTGATACAAAAATGTATTGCAACAAGTTCTATCAAGTGCCAACAATCGAGAGTTTTTTATTGTTAAACAAATAAAATGAACTCATAAAAACTATAGACTAATAAAAAACTAATAAAAACTAAATGAGATAAATGATGACTACTAAGTAGCGTTTTTTCAGAAAGGAGATTACCCTTCTAAGCGTTAGATAAATAGTCATAAATTAATATTTATTTATTATTTATATAGTCACTTGTTCATTACAAAATAGTTTAATACAAAGAAGTAATAGTACGGCGGCAATTAACAAACAGTTACAATTTTATTATTGGCATACTATACAGATCTAGAAAATGGTGGCTATTTATTAGACAAAATTTTCAAGTGAATGTTGAAATTCATACACTGAGCTGAGTAGGCATCGATTAATATTGCAGTCGATAGATCTTTAACTTTTTTTGTTTTACAAGCTTTAGTGGGTTTTACAAAACATAGATTTATTTTAATACATAAATGATGCTCGAACAGGAATATATTTGTGCCTGCTGAGTCACTGTCAACGGGTCCGTCTCCTACAATCATTGTTCTGCTCTTGGGTGTAACTTGTCTTTGCAATAATAGGTACATTGTATATTTCTATTGAGTAATAAATAATGCTGTTCATTAAAGTCTCGGCACTGCACCATACGCTCTGCTTACTTAGGAATCACTTGGCAGATTTCCAAAACAAAATCACACATTTTGCCTAGTCATCAAAAGGACATATTTCTTTTCTTGGATTGTAGTGCTTCTTAAATTGTGTATCACTAATTATGCGGTAGTCATATTCACGATAATTGAGTAGGTCTTCTAATAGAGTCTTCCCGCTAAACGTGAACATTGAATTATACACTGGTGGTATAAGAGGCACGCCCGCTTCTTTGTGTAGATCTTCAAAATATTTATCCTGAAACGATAAAATAAACTTTTTATAACTAGGTACACACTAAATACAAACTGAAAAATATGACATATTTAATAATTATATAAACATGTACATAATATAAACCTTTTATTATCGCTATGGCTATATTTCTCGATAAAAAAAGTTATTTAATTTGAAAATAATCAGAAGAATAATTTTGTAATTACTCATATTTGGTTAACGTGCAACAGAAATCGTGATCACTTTTGGTAACCAAACAATTTGTAATATTAAACTTACAACATTTATTCCGACGCTGTTGACATCTGTTATTTTAAAGTGTGATTCCCTAAGCATTTGCACATGTTCTAGCCAGTGACGCAACATCGTATCTTTGGAGGGCAACTTAAACTGGGCTGCCGCTAACGCTGCGGAATATTGAGCCTGTTAAAGAAATATAAACACAATGAATACATTTATATAACCAAAGTATAAATGATGGTATATGAACGGCAACTGACCTGGATATCAAGAATTTTGGCGAAAAACGGCTTGCAAATTCCTATGAATGTCATAGTGGGCTGATTGATGTTTACAATCTCTTGATATAAGGGCATCACGTAGTTCTCTGTCGCTATTATACCGCTAGACTGAGTGCTCAAAAACGGGTGGTTGTAGTAGAATCCTGAAGTATAAAGCAGTCACAATGTCAACAGAAAGCAAAAAAACTATTGCCATCTTGTTGGCGAACCTAGGATATAAAAATGCAAAATTTATAAAGAACTACTAAATAGGAAATAATCATCGATTTGGTTATGTAGGCATTAGCTGGGGATGGTCATGTTTGTATAACGACTCGTGTAAATCAGAATGGCCATTACCAGGATTTTAAGGCTCTCGATCGAACCCCTTGCACAGGCAAGGGGTTCGTTTTTCGTTAGTTCGTGAGGTTCTTTGGAGTTATCCGTCCAAAGAACCTCAATATTAAAAGAAAGTTAAGTTTGAAATTCAATAATACCTGTACAATATATAACGAGATCGAATTCCTCAGTAGTGCCGTCCTCGAAGACAGCACCATTTGGCGTGAAATATTTCACATTTGGTTTGTTTATGTAGTTGCCAGGGAAGTCTGGCTGATTATAGATTTTGAAAGACTTAATAATATGATGACTGTGCACCAATTTCGTGGTGACATTAGAAAGCTGCACGGCCAGGTCGAGCCCTGAAGGACCAGCTCCTATCAGCATCACGCGTTGGCCACGGAAATCTTCAGGGTCCTTATAATCGTGGCTATGCATTGTTTTTCCTAAAACATAAATAAATTTTGAAAGTAACTAGGACATTCTTTTTTTAATTTATTTAGTTACACTTGTAGCACTTATTGTACAAAAGGCGGATATAATGCTATGAGGCATTCTCTCCCAGTCGACCTTCAGGTGATGTAGACATGAGATGCGGTAAAAGCAAAGATAAAGTTTTTCAAGATAAATAATGATTTTTCAAATAATATTTAACCTACATTAAATAGGACCAATTGACATAAATATATAACACAAATTAATGATATCAAAATACGTTATAATCATACACATACATAAATTTAATATTATACTAGTACACAGTTGGGCTTCTTCATTGTACACAAAACTCATGTAAAAAATAACATATCTAAAATATTATATTTTTTATATGAAATTTGTCATAAAAACATTGAACTAAACATTTATTATTACTTTTCTTTCATATGATTGGGTTATATTAATTATTTATTGTCCATTTTATTATGTGAACTTAAACATGTAACAAAGTATCAAAACAACGCTACCCGTTTCTAAAACCCTTAGTAAATACATACTAGCTTTGTTTAGTTCAATAATAACTAAATTGATTACAGTGCCATTTGTCTCAAAACAATGAAAACTGAACTTATAGAGTTTATTAGCATAGTAATGTAAAGAGTTGTTATCACATAAACTGGGTATAAGACAAACTATTCATCAAATTGGCTAGAGGATCCAAGTTAGTTGATTTCTGTAGCGATCAGATGAGTTTCAAACAATCCTCATCAATCACAGTGGCTTAGATAATTAAATATCTCGTTCCAAACTTCAATAAAAACCTTACCTTTGTATAATTCTTGTCCTTTTATATGAGGTATTTTCGGTGTGCTATATTCGCCGGTTGCCACGACCACAAATTCACATTCTTCCGTATAATTTTGCCTGGTGTCAGTCTTCATATAGGTTAGGTTCCAACTGGCGCCCGTCCATTCTACCCAAGTTACCAGACTTTGCACCTGCAATCAACAAAAGATGCATGGGTATAAAAAGACAAAAATAGTCACTTTATCTAAAGAGACCTCTAATTTTTTTATGGAATACTAGCTGAACCCCGTCGTGTTACCCGCGGTTATTGTTGTACCGCGAGTAACGCCGCGGGGCAAAGTTAGTTTAAAAAAAGTAGCCTAAGTTACTCCCCGGATCATCAGCTACCTGTCAGTGAAAGTCCCGTCAAAATCCGTCCAGCCGTTCCAGAGATTACCCGGAACAAACAGACAGACAGACAAACAGACAAAAAAATTTTTAACTACAGTTTTGGTATATGTATCGTGTATACATACATACGCATTGATTAAAAAGCTGTTATTTTAATATTACAAACAGACACTCCAATTTTATTTATTTGTATAGATATATATCCCGCAACACCAGAGGCGTCACAAGTGCGAATGGGGTATGGGCCTCCGGTATCCTCACTCACTCGGTGAAACACAGTGCAAGCGCTGTTTCACACCGGTTTTCTGTGAGGCCGTGACATGATATTCACACTGTTAGATGAATTTCTAACCAGCAGTTGCATACACACCTATCAGAAACCGAGAACATTAGAATTTATCAAAATTAGACCGAACTGAATACGTATGCCTGTATGTCTGGAAGAAATCTTCCAGACATACAGGTATACGTATTCAGTAGGCTCTCAGTACTCTAAGCAGTTACAATATCTTACCTGAATATTATCCATCAATCCAAAATGCCTGACAAAAGATTTCATATACTTATAGAAGCAACCTCCACTGACAAACGAACGTGTACCTTCTGGGAATGAATAGTTGTGGAATTCCATTATTTTAAATGGAGAATTCGTCCTGCAATGCAAATATTTACTTCATGAATAGGTCTTTCACATTTCGAAGATATGCAACAATTAGATTGAAGTAACAAAAAATATTAAGGCCGATTTTAGTCTGTTTCTGAACACGCATACTAATTTTGATACTTTTGATGATGATAATTTCTAAACACTAGTTTTTAGCATTTATGTATTCACTTCTACTTTCAGATAAGTGAATAAATGCAAATCACGAGAGTTCTGTTGAAAATTATTGCTATTGACTTCGTTCGATTAATCATTGCCTTCACTTTTATCAACTTTAAAGGGTCATTTTGTTATCTGACTAACCGATGGGTAGCCGCGTCATCAAGTCGTATTGATCATTCGTTGGTATTTTTAAGTCGAAGTTGTAAAAACAAACTTTAATAAAAATGAAGGGAAAACATTAAAGAATACGACATTTAAAAGACATGTAACCTAAAAATCTGTTACTTTTATAACTAGGAGTCCATTTATCGATTGGGCACCCAACTCCAGCTCAACATAGGTTTTCTGTAAGACTCTGTCCACGCATCAGAACTCATAACTTACCTTAGGTGCTTATATTGACTGCTAAATATAGGTAATCCATCTTCGTCGGTACCCACTCTAGGATCGTACCTCCACGTACCACCGATGTTACGTGTAGCTTCGAATACTGTGTAGTTAAGGCCATAGTCTTGCATATACCGCGCTGCGGCCAAGCCTGAGTAACCGGAACCAATGATGCATACTCGAGACGCTGGACTGAGCTAAAATCAATAAGAATACCTGAGAACACGCCGACAATGTTAGAGAAATTGCAACTCTTCATAAAAGCTATATACATATATATAATTTTAAAGGCAAAACCAACGAAATAATTAGTATGAAAAAGTAACATCTATAGAATTGATATATCTTAGAAGAGATTTCATTAGTAAAAATTGATGGTGATCTACTAAAGGACTACTCGAAAATTATATACTCATCAATTACACTGTCGCTACAGGAGGTCTTTTTTTATTGATTTGGAGGGCAAAGGAGCAGACGTATCGCCTGATGGTAAGCGATTACTGCCGCCCATGAACAGCCGCAACACCAAAGGCGTCACATGTGCGTTGCCAGCCTTTGGGGGATGGGGAGAGGGATATGGGCAGGGATTTGGGAACTTCCAGTATTTTCAATCACTCGGTGAAACACAGCGCAAGCGCTAATTCACACCGGTTTTCTGTGAAGCCGTGGTATCACTCCAGTCGAGCCGGCCCATTTATGCCGAAGCGTGGCTCTCCCACGGTACATGGTATACGAAGGTCCCATAAAACGCTCCTTTTGTGCGACACAATTATATAAAACATAAACTTCCATCTTTCGCAGTCGGGTAAATATATTCTTTCACTACACTATAGTTAGGTACAGAAATTCGGTATTAAATTATTCAAAAATTTTTGAAAAAACTTTTAAGGCTATGTAAGCCATCAAAATTGTGAAAATAATCTTTGTGTTACTATGAGAACTTTGATTTTTTTATTTAGACCCTAACGATCTAAAAATAATCTGAACAAAATAATAAAAACACAATTTACTTGAGCGAACACTTGTGAAGTTAGTAATGGTAACAAACTCAACACTATCCCGATACACGTCCGATACATTTTATGAATAGTTAGTATACGTTATTGAGGCAAAACGTTGTAAACACCACACGGCCCGTACTGCAATGAATCTATAAGCCTTTTATAGGACTTAAATCGCTTTTACAAATACTATTAAAAAGGTTAATGTTAATGATATCATAACGATAATTAATATGTATACAAGTATGCATAAGGCTATGGTCAGATGATAGGCGTTAAGCGTAAAGTTTGTTAAATCCCGATAACAAAATTCACAAATTTGGCTAAAAAAATATTTTGAACAAGATAGTTTTAAAAAGACAGTTTCCGGGACGTTAGTCTGGAATAAATTCTTCCTGATGTTAGTTTTAAGAGCGAATCGGAGCCCAGCCCACTTTGTTATTTTTTGGTCTACTGTAGTTAGATAAAAGTTAAGTTACTGTTAAGTTGGGTATGTCTTGTGAGTTTAAAGTTATGGTAGGTTTTGGACGTTTAAAGGTGTGAGTTTGTTATCAATGTCTGTGATTTGTTTGTGAGGAGACGTTAGTGATTTAGTCTAAAAGTAGTCTAATAGACCTCTTCCTCCTTCATTGCGCGGTAGCGTAAGTCTTTCTTTTGACGATTTCAGACGATGTTTCCGGTATTTAGTCAGTTTTAAAATGAGCTTTAGTGTATTTTTGAATTTATTTACTAGATCTTCTTTGGTCTCTTTTTGAAGAATTCTTCTAGAATGCTTAAACTTAAATATTTATAAAAGCTTTAGCTATCCATTGGTTGAATATCCTCACCAGATTCTAAAATAAACCTATTACTTTCAATTTCACCTTCATTAATCAATAAAATTTTGCATTTATCGACTCCAAGTTCTATGCAACCCAATGTATATTTTTGGAAAACTGTTGATATATTGTTATTACTATACTTAACGGGACATGATCGAGGTCTATCTTCGCGATGGGTCCATATCCTTTATGAGTCGGGACTGCGCGAGAATCATCGAAGAGAGGTCACACACAGGGTTCCCCAGGAATCGGCCTTGGACTCCTTCTGCCTTCCTTCTCTCTTTCCTAGGACGACACTCTAGTACTGGCTAGGGGACATGGCTTCCAGGAAATTCTGGAGCTCGCCGAATTAGGGGTGACCTCTGTCGTTCAAAAGTTTCTGTAATTCTAGAAAGGACTCGGTTGGATCTTTTAAATCGGATATCTTATTTAAAAACATTGACAGAAAGATATACCATCTGAACTCCTATTTTACAAGAAATCAATAAATAGGCAACACTTTGACTAGCCACTGAGACCGTTATTTTATTCTCATGTATACAATTTGTACACTTACACAAAATACATTAACAAATTATTATGAAATCCATAAATTGGCCATCGTAGCAAATTACTTTAATAAGTTTATTTGTACATTATCTTCCCCTACATAAAGCAATTCTGGTTTTTTCCATATTCGGGGTCAGCCCTATTTAGAATTTTACGCCACTCTTGTTTATTATTAAACAGTTTTATTTAACTTGACCTGGTTATAGTTTGGGTCAAATCTTGTAATTGAAATTTGACCCCATTCCTGTTGACAGATTGATCTGAAATTTGGTGCACACCCTCAGTTCTGGTGACCGTACTATTAAACGAATTCTGTTTCATTGTAAATTCAAGATGGCCGTCACTACAAAATGGTGGTTAGGAAAATTTGGCACGGCTACCTCAATATGGGTATCAAATGAAAGGACTTGAATAGTAGAACACAATTCACTATGAAAACAAATTAAAATCTAAGATGGCTGACGCTACAAAATGGTGGTTTACACATTTTGTCACGACTACCGTCATATTATTTAAACAGTTTTATTGAAAATAATATCTTAAAGCTAAAAAATAATTTAGGTAAAACATATTTAGGTATAAAATCGTTGGGTCCATGTTTCCATCCAGTCATCTCAGTTTACGCTAAGCCCATCGATTTTACATCGAATATTTTTTACCTTTACATCATTTTCAATAAAACCGTAAAAATAATTTTATTTTTACGTATTTTTAATTTGTATCACTTCTGGCATTATAGGTACAAAAAGTCTCCTATAAACCAATGTCGCTTCTCCATGCCTTATCTGAAGTCACATAGTACTCGTAAACTCTAATACTACCCTTTGTCTCATATGTCCTCTGTGCTCTACGTTGACCATTGTTGTTTGTTTTTTTTTTTGTTTAATGTGTATACAAAATACAGATAACAGAAACATGGAAAATTCAAAGTATTACGTTTTGATTTTTATTGCACTTAAAATGTTTTATAATTTTTTATACACTTCATAGACAAGGTCTAAATCTACTAAAAATAATAATTTTTGCACATTAATTATCCAAAAATTATAATGTTTAATATACATTTTATGAATAGGTACTTCCGATATAAATAACGATAACCTTCCTCAGTATAACGACTGATACTGGCTACATGTCTAACAGCTCTGTTTCCTTGAACACTGATAAAGTTGCCACAAACCAACGATGGAATAAAACTACGTTCATTGTACGTACCTAATTTATTACAGAGATTGATTAATAAAGTTACCCAAATATTAGCGCCCTTTCTCCGGATTTTTTTTTCTTTGTTATGGATGAACTCATCTGATCCCCTGGCACTAGATGACCTGGCTATCTCCGTTATTGGTTTATTTTAGAGCATAAGTTACATGCATCAAAATAATATATGAGATCCGCACTAAATGTCGTTGAACAATGGTTAAAAATTTAATTAATTATATTGATAGGTAAATCTTAGTAAATATGCAACATGCGTCTACTTTGTGGCTCGTTCGATTTTGGGAATGTTTATTTTTACATTAAGTCTTTTGCAATTTACCTACAGTTTTCTAAATGTTTTTCAGAGTAGTTACATACTCAACATAATTTGATGACCATTTTGTTTCCTCTATATTATGCGACTATTTTAGGAAATAGTAACTACTACCTAAAGATTGATAGCCTTCAACATATTCTACAATAATCAATAATAATGCATTTAAATTACAATTATACTTAAATACCACAACTATTGACGACTATGATATCTAAAATCGGAAATAGCATCAGGGTCACAGTTCTAGATGCGTAAAGGTTTATTTATCTATACAAATAAATAAAATTGGAGTGTCTGTTTGTAATATTATAATTACCGCTTCTTAACCCCCTTGAGAACGTCTTGTAGTGCCTCGACTTCTACCGGGTGGAGTTAAATTTCATGATAGACAATTCGGATTTACGTTGGGAAAATCAACAACAGATGCGGTCATATCTGTAAGGAAAACTGTCACCGAGTCAAGGTTTCAATACGTCTTAGGTATCTTCTTAGATATATCTGGCGCCTTCGACAACGCGTGGTGGCCCATGTTATTGCTAAAATTAAAATCAAGAGGATGCTTTAAAAATATTTATTCCCTAATCTCCTCATACTTCACACAAGGCACAACAAAATTAAGACTTGGGCATCATTCTGTGTCGAAGGCGCTTACGATGGGGTGTCCTCAGGGCTCGGTGCTAGGTCCATACTTGTGGAATATAGGCTTCGACGATTTTCTTACAATACCTATACCACCCGGATGTACTCTAAACGCGTATGCGGACGACGGTTTGTTACTGGTGGAATCTGATACTAGAGCGGGGCTTGAGAGTCTGGCTAATAGATGTTTGAACTTAGTATCTCTATGGGGTGTACGTAATCGCTTGACTTTTGCACCAAACAAAACCTTCCAGCTACTTCTGAAAGGTAACCTTAAATCACCGCCGTGTATTAAATTTCAAAATGTTACTGTTAAAAATAAAACCTCGGTTTGCTATTTGGGATTAGTTTTAGAAAGAAATTTTTCATTTATCGAACATATTAGAACAGTTAATGAAAAGTCTAAAAAAAGTTTCTTTGCTCTGACGAGAATATCAACTGCCACATGGGGTCTTTCATTTAATACATTAAAAATTATATATGGAGCTACTTATTTGGGTGCTGTTTGCTATGGTGCTCCCGTATGGGCCGATAGAGCGACTGTAGGTGCTGTCCGTCGCAAACTGCTACAAGGCCAACGACTTGCATTAATCTTCTTATGCAAAGCATATAGGACGGTTAGTACTGAGGCTTTACCGGTATTGGCGGGTGTTCTTCCGGTCGATCTCGAGGTGCAAAGACGTGCAGCCATGTACTATTCTACAAAACAAAACATGGAATGCGATTTTTTGGGCGTACGAGACCGCGATAAAATCATAAGATTGTTTCAACAGCAATCCAATGTCTATGACGACCTAATGGATGAATGGCAACAACGATGGGACGAATCATCTAAGGGGCGCCACCTCTACCAGTTCTTTCCATCTGTTCGCGAACGGATGTCGAGGACATGGCTCGAGGTAGATCACTGTGTCGCTCAATTTCTTACGGGCCACGGTAACTTTAAGAGCAAACTACACTCATTTAAATTAGTCGATTCACCATTGTGTCAATGCTCAACACCCGATACTAGCTGTGAACAATCGGCTCATCATGTTCTCTGGGAGTGTAGTCTTTGGTACAATGAACGTAACACAATGCTAAATAGCTTACAAATGACATCTGGGGCGGTATACTATGGGGATCTTGTGTCAACTGCGGTGAATTTCCGTGCGTTTAGGCGATTCTGCCATACATACTATAGTAATCAAATATAGCTCACTTAGGACCCCTAATACTTTATCCGTGGTGCTTCCCGGTTTAAAAAAAGGTGTCTGCCTATTTTGACTTCATTTTGTCTCCCGCTTTGCTAAGGAGGGAAGTGGACTTATCATATTTCCAACTCCTCCTGTTTTTCTTCTGATTAATTTCGTTGCGGGTTCCAAGACAGTTAATATTTTTTCCTGGGACTTCCCGAGTGTCATAACTCGGTGTGTTCGTGGGTCACTGCTGTTGATCCTGGTGTACAGGAGTTACAGCGGTGGGCGTGTGGGTGGGATTAGTCCCAATTCTTAACCCCCGACCCAAAAAGAGGGGTGTTATAAGTTTGACGTCGATGCCTGTCTGACCGAGGATGTGTGTATGTTTGTCTAATATATGAAAGCAGATAGTTGGGAGCATAAGGCTTCCCTTAATTTAAAAAGAAAAGTACATAATTAAAACTCGAGAATAACGAGTAAGTAAATACAATACGGAAATTCTAAGAAGATCACAATACACAATAAAATACATAACTAACAGACTCAATACATAAGGATATCAAAATTCGTTTGTCCTAGCTTAGCGATGACAATTTATTTCTTAAAACGTGGTAAGCTTAAATAAAAAATATCGATGTCCATATTTTTGCAGACAGAATTATACTCAGCCTGGAGTCTATTTAGAGGAGAGAAATGGCCTAGGTTTGTTTTGGACAATTTATAACTCGGCCCACGCCGAGACACGCCCGCACGTGTACCTTACATTTTAACCTTCTTAACCTTCCTCGAGAGTTCTATGAACCGACTGACATGACAATTCAACATGAATGTGACAAACCCTAGAGTTGCCATTACAATAATATAGTTTATAATAGATAGGCGATTTGGTATCGAACAACTGGAATTAATTAATGAGTTTCTTAAATATCTGATTCAAAAGCAAATATTTAATGCGGTCAAACGTAGAAGAGAAGTAAAGTAGTAGAAGTGTTATGTGTCATAATTTACACCGGAACGAGTGTCGCCAAACTTAGGCAAATGAAAGGACTTTTTATTCTTGCACACTAATAACGAATTGTTTTGCGTTGTAGAACATATTAGAATATTATTAATAATTTCGATACCTAACTTCTGTTTGGACGGAGCAGAATAAAAAACATGAATTGTAGGATATCTGAGGAGGTAACATTATAAAGGTAAGGAAGCTAAAAAATAAGTACTTACTCAATAATGTTTATTTATTTCAAAAATCTGTATTAGAATCATAATTCTACTATAATATTAATAACGCGAAAGTTTGTAATTATGATGGATGAAAAGATGGATGCTAGTTACTCTTTCACACAATAACTGCTAAACGGATTTGGATGAAACTTTACAGTGATATAGATTATACATCAGAATAACACATATTACTGTAAAGTGCCGCGATAACCGACATAAACAGCAACTTATTATACATATATACTAAAGACTGTTTAGACACTAAACAAAATTCAAAACAGTGGTTCCTACATAATTAATATTTGGCAGAGTATGTAACTTTATTATAAGATTTTATAATGTTAAAAAAATACTATATTCATATTTATTTTTTAGGAAAAACATAGTATCAATAATCATAAATTGATTGCAATGAACAAAAATGCAATATGTCTAATTGAGGACCCTTTGGTATAGTGTTTAGCGATCCTAACTGCTGAGCCAGAGTTCGTGGGTTTAATTTCCACCTAGGACAATATCATTTGTCTGGGACTAATATAACTATAATATGTCTGAATTTCGTATTACATAAGTAAATTCATGAGAAATTGAATATGCATAGTTATTATAGTAATTAATACAACACGTTTAAAAGTATGCATATCGATAAAATCAACATCCTACCTGACTACATCACTAATCAATTACCGTTGAAAATTGATATAACCCATTCATTTTTGTCTGCCTGTGTGTATCTTGGCCGCGCGTCACGCCGAAACTACTGAATGTATTCAAATGAAACTTGGCATGGTTTGAGTTCATACTGCGAGGTAGGCCATAAGATACTTTTTATTCCGAAATTCAGCACGGATTCCTGGAGAGAAGAGATGAAATTCAAAATATGTACTTAGTTGTAATTCAATAACACATAGTCCGATTTCATTCATTCTTTTTTTTTTGCTAGAACGCAAGTACTTTAAATATTGTTCCGTGATCTATTTATACATATAGTAAAACTGTAAACGTCGAGATTGTCTGTTTGGTTGTGCCCGCATGACGTAAAACGTTCAAAATAATCGTGGAAACGATTTAGGGACAATCATTGTGTGTAATGCGGCATATAGTTAGTATTTGATAGGTAGGTATTTTTTTAGGTCTCTCTTTCCATAGAAAAGGTTATTTTAAATTGACTTAATTTTTTTCATTCCTTAAAGTAGCGACATCTGTTGGAATCAAGTAACACTAACTTTACAATTCAAAACGTGTATTTGATTGTTATTCAATAACACGTAGACCGATTACTTACCGAAAACTGTAACAGGTCCAATTATTTTAATTGAAGATACCTATAAGTATATTTTAAGTTTTTTTTCATCCGAGTAATAACAATTATAAAATGCTATAACGTTAAATGTTCATTTATATTTAAGATATTTATTTTAAGTTTAAAATACTTGAATGAGGAGTTATAATTTTTAATATAAACATGTAACTTAATAGTTCATCAGAATTTACCAGAAAATGATACGAAACATCTTTATGATAGGTTCCCGATCGGAATTATATACTTTTTCTTAACTTAGTAACGATTGCGAGTAAATAATTCATAGAAGGTAGTTATTTTATCACGCAAATCTGATTGAGTAGTTGTACCTATAGCTAATTTTTTTCTTTGAGAATGTCGTCACCATCACCACAGAAAAAAATAATAATATAATAATAATTTATTTGAAACCCAGTTACAATATTGTGAAAGCAGGTACAATGTTTCTAGGCTACTCCAGTTTACATTTTGGTATCACCTAAAATACAATAACTCCAACGGCAATGGGCATAGATAGAACTTCCAGCAGGTTGACATTTCGATGCTTAGACTAGGCTTGAAGCCTGTACTATAAGCATCTGCCATCTCCTCCTCAGTGGTGGATTTACCACTAGGCTGAGTAGGCTGGAGCCTAGGGCGGCGAATTTTAGGGGGCGGCAAAGTTAGATGTTTTTTTTTATACAGAAATAAAAAAAAAGACATTATTGTATATAAACGGTAAAAAGAAGTTTAGACAGTTTAGGAAAATAGAAACAAGTTATTATGCAGTGTACCGAATACTCTAAACTTTAATACTATTTGAATAATTACCAAGCCCTTGGTAAAATTTATTTTTGTAAATTTTGGTTCTTGAAACATCTCAATAGCAGTTTAATATTACAATTTAAATTATTAATTAAACAAACATTCTTCTTGAACACCACTGAGGGCGGCATGAGGTCCTAGAATGCACAGCGCCGCCATTTCACCTATCATATATCATATCATCACAATTAGGTTTGAGGAGATATTTTCATCCCTGGCCCTTAACGCCGCCTCTTTTTGCGTGATGTCATGTTTGCAGGAGTTAAAACATCTGTCACAACTGACCATGGTCCGTAACGCGGTTGGTAGCGAGACATTCTCTCCGATTACTACACTGAGTATCAAACGTTGCGATGACCAAGCACTGGCACAGCGAATCAGCTTAGTACACCGGAAAGGAGAGATTCAATTCACTCCTAGTAACTGCTTTCAGGTAATTCCCGAAGCAACAGTGCCCGGAAAGAACCTGCATCACCCTGAACAAATCCCACATGGATATTCCGGCCAAAGCGCACGCCGCATTCGTAGAAACTACGTGATAACCGCATGTGGCTCTAACCAACAATACTCTCAAAGGGTGTCAGAGGCGCGCCCTACTCTGGGCGATCAGAGCTACCGCCCTCACCGAGGTACCGTATAGTGTTATCGACCGAAAATTCCACTTACAGCCTTGTCGTGACGCTCGGTTCAGCGAAATTGGACAAAAGTCGACGAAGGGCAGACACTGTGCCCACCAGCTATCACGTGGCGCAGCCGTGATGGCGCTCAGCACGTCTCTCAGCCACCCCCGTGTCAGTGAGGACCATCCCACGCGTCGGACATCCCCGCACCTCAAGCCCCACTTCAGCGGGCTATATAACGGAGTCCTGAGCGATACTCGATCCTTTTTGTAAGTTCTACAACTATATTTTTCAAATACAATTGTCACATTGAAAAAACGTTGATTCAGATAAAGATAGCTTATGTAACTGTTTTATTGTAATGAATAAATAAAAAATTGTAATAATAAAAGTACAAAAGCATTATTTTTTAATTTTATTTCATTAAAACATTTACATTCATAGTTACAAATTCGTGGCAGCTGCATGTAGATATACTTACTATAAGATTTACTACAGCTATATAACTTTTGCTTATAACTTGTATACCAACTGCTTTGTTCTAAACGCATTCCGATTATGCTGTTTCACTTAAGTACCCACTAAACGGAGACTAAACTTTTTAAGTCAGTTTTAAATAATATTGTTGAATATCTCTTGAATATTGGTTTCATCTTTTACAAACAAGCAATAATTACGACACAGTGAATTCGCAACAACTTAGGCAGCTAGCCCAATGCTTAACAATTACGCTTTTTTGCATTTGACGTTTATTTTTCCTAATTAAATATCGATCAACAAGCTTGGAGACAACAAAAATAATACGACATTTTATTCTAATAAATAAACTACGAAAGACAATGTTGTAAATGTAAATTTCATGTCCAAATACCTACAATTTCAGTTTGTTTTGAATAAGGTTATATAGAATAAAACAGTGTGTGAGTATCGAATAGAAAATATTTCAGGGTTCACATCTTTCACGCAAATAAACTTTATTTTTTTCTAGTAGGTATGTATATTTATCCCCATATTTTAAACATTTGTTGCAATAAAAAGAAATTACCTTTAGTCACTTTACTCTAGATTCTTCGTCATTAAATAAGTTCATACAGATATTGGTGTTTTTTTATGTATGAGCCTGCCAAAGTGTCTCTACTCTGCCTGATGGAAAGCATGAGTAGAATCCAGGAGTAGTGGTCACCATACTATGTTGCCAACAATTAAATTAAGTGGTTCCAATAAAAGACAGTTCTTTTAAGAAATCAGGAACGACTTAATTTAAATTTTCAAGATTTTTGGACTGTTTCAAATATATATTTTAACTCGTACAACATTTTTAATCGTTACATTGAAACATTAACAAGATTGTCCATATTAAAACTAAGTCAAATATTTGACATTCGGAGTAACTTGCAGTGAACCATTATTTAAAACATTTATATGTATTGATAACTACTATTACATAATTAAGATAATCAGATGAATGTAGGCGTTCAAGTCAAGCTAATATAAACTGTCTGTAGCATTAATACAGATTCATTTACGATTTATTACTATTTACTACCAATAGGTACATTATTATTTTTAAATGATGACCCGTTGCATTTTTATCATTCACATTGAAATTGCTTTAAGTTTCTATTACATATCACCAGATTATTTCAGCAACGAGAGACTTCATTACGTTAAAGCATATTGTATCGGCTTCTAGTTTCACACTTATTTCACTATTTTCTGATAGTTTTACATAGTTATCTGCTACATGTATAACACTATTTAACTGATAATAGTTGCTGATATTTATATGAAAAATTAGATGTATCTATTCAAAACTTGTGAAACCTGTTGTTATTAGGCAGATAAGTACAATGTAGTCTATCAGGGTTTTTATCAGCGGGTAGTGACACTGGCCTTTACTGGAAATCAATTTTAACGCCAAAAAAAGAGTGAACATTGTCCAGAATTTTTTAGAATTTAGATCCTCTTATTTATGTCAAAAGACTTTTTTTTTATTTCAACAATTTTATTGAAAATATCTAATGTACTAAAACCTAAAATATAAATTGGTATAGCGTAAACTGAGATGACTGGACCCAACGATTTTATACCGAAATTTTTTTACCAAATTATTTTTTAGCTTTTAGTACATTGTTTTCAATAAATCCGTTTTTAACATATTTTCTATTTTCAAGTTTTTAATTTCATTATATGGTACTTCTCATCTGTATTCTACTAGTCAAGCCCTTTCATTTGATACCCATATTGAGGTAGCCGTGACAAAATTTGTAAACCGCCATTTTGTAGCGGCGGCCGTCTTAGATTTACCATAAAACAGAATTCATTTTATTGTATTGTCACCAGAACTGAGGGTGTCTACCAAATTTCTGCTCAGTCTGTCAACAGGAAGGGGGTCAAAGTTCAATTACAAGATTTGACCCAAACTAAGAAATAGGTCAAGGTAAATAAAACCGTAGAGATCAAAAGTCAATGAGCGTAATGTTTAAATTTATAAAAAATATAATTTGTAGGGTGATGTAAACAACAATTTGCATCAAATCTTATACTGAGTTCATATTTAAGCATTTTTTTTCTGGATTTTTCCACAAATAATTTTATCTTAAAGACTGGGTGAATAAGGTACAGGATGTTTACCCTGACGTAATTCATGTATCTTTTTTATTCTATTATCTACATATCAACTTCTTAATGCGGAATACCAGAATAATAATATAAACACAGATGATTGTTTAAAACAGGTACATAAAATTTAATTTAATTTTAGATTCTTAAGTGCACTTTCAAGGAGTTATGTTATCTTTCTGTGTAGTATAGAGACTAGCGGCGAACACAATGTCCCTCTTGATTGCGGTCGACGCTTCCATCATTTTGGCCTGAAGCTTTGGATCACCTATCGCCACTGCAGCATCCTTTACATCTACCAGCAACTAAAATTAAACACCGGGGAACGTTAGAATTCTGAGTTTTATTATTCCGGTCGAGCCCGTTCGTATGAAACGAAATGTGGCTGTTACAAAGTATTTTTTTAGTTTCTAACGTCCACAATAGTTCTTAATAAAAAACAATCATGGAATAAAATAAATATACTCTTGTAGTACGAAGGTCAAAGAATCTGATCATTAAGATTAAAAAGAGTCATGATATTAGAAATTGAAAAGTAACTTTGTCTGTCTATCTGTTACGCTTTCAATGCTAAACCGCTGCACTAATTTCAATGAAATTTGGCATGAAAATACTTTTATTAGAAATCAAAGTTTCTCCATGCCTAATTTCCACGATAATCAACATACACGCGGGCACATATATACACGTGGACACAGGCTGCTCTTTCGTTTCTCAGGAATCATAGTATCTACAAGTTAATGATTAATAATTACGATAGTCTCAACGCTACATGGCACTGCAAGTAATGGATTACTGATTCTAGGAGATTCTATTTGGTCCAGAATGGTTAATCGAATAATAGTGATCATTCCAGATATGTCCAGTATTGTTTCACGATACAGCAGATTAACATCGAAGCGATTTGTTAGTGCGACGAATTTTTGATATAAAAGTGTTGTCATTAAAAAATATTGTGTTATTTTTTGGTAATCAACCGACTACATTTATTTAATTAATATCCGGCTCGTAACATTAGTATGAAGGTTACCCTGGCCATTTTAGTGAATTTATTGACATCATACCTAGACTTACAGCCGACCCCAATCTAGAACGTTGTTGTTAAACGATATGTAAAAAATGTTATAGCTCACCTCATGCAACTGTTGTATACACCTCACAATAATACCCTCTTGAACATCCGTCAGGTCCATTATCTCAGCGAAAGGCTTCTCCAGCGCCCACTCATATACTACTTTCACTAAACCGAAATTTAATCTTTCTGCTTGACCTTCGAACTGTCCCACCTACAAGTAAAAACTTTAGTTGAGTCAACAATACCCATGCGATGATGGAAACCACCTATGGATTATACTTCTGTTGCTTAACTTATGGAAGGATGACCTTATGATGATTTGATAACAAACCGTGTTCATATTTTTTTTTTAATAACTATAAGCGATATTATAAGAAAACTTTTATTTTGATTGCAAGAATATGTAGTACATACATATGTGATTCGTAATAAATGAGTTTGTCTATTTTTATTTCATAACAACAATATCACTTGAATGATATTGTTTAAGAAACACTGCTGGATTACTGGCCGTTTATGTCTTTCATTTCATTCCTAATTAAGTGAAATTGTTTAAATTGCTTACGATCAGGTCTTACCTAAACGCTCTCTAGCATTCAATATCATCATCCTATCACTGTCCACTGCTGGGCCTACGAATCTCCCTCGGTGGCGCAGTGGTAGTATACGACTAAGTACTGTGCTTGGGGTCTCAGGTACTATTCCTGGGTCCGACTAAATGTCTGTATGATTTGCAAATATCTGTTTCGGAGTTTGGGTCTTTTTGACGTGACAACGTCTTATAAATTGGTTTGCCGGGTGACACTTCAAGAAACTGCGTTACGCTCCGCTCACGTTATGCGCTCACAATGAGAGCGAGTGAGAGGCACGCGTCCCTTCCACTCGGGCATGGTTAGCCCGCCTAAGAGCGAGAGAGACAGACATAAAAAGTGAAAGGCACGCGTCCACTTTACCACTCAAAGTCGTTATCACGTAAAACTTTCGCCCGTATACCGACTTTACAGGCAACCTATTTTTTTTTATGTATAATACGAATGTATTTACAAAAAAATATAAGTATATATATTTATATCAGTTTTCTAGTACCCATAACACAAGCTCTGCTTAATTTGGGACTACATGGCGTTGTGTATTAGATGTCCAATTTTTTTTTTCATTTTTTTTTGTAATATTAACTGTGATATAAATAACAATTATTTGTATTAGAATCGGAGTATTGTTAGGGACTTATAATTGTTACAATTAATTAATAATATAATTTATGAAGTGACATTGCTGACTATCTCAATATGTAGCTTCAAAGCATGCGCAAGTTTTGGTAATATACTGTATGTTTGTAATGATTATTTGAAATAAATAAATAAATATAGTACTATTGATAGCAAAAAGGACGCAAGAAGATGAAAGCAGCGTATTGCACAAATATCACAAAATTTTCATCAATTATAATTAACTAATAATATCACACATACCAGATATTTGGCCTCAATTTGCGTCAATTCGCGGTCAATCTCTTCGATGGCCTTGACTCCTTCAGATAGTTTATCGGTCAACTGAGTGAGCTCTACTTGCGTCCTTGCTTGGAATACGAAGCAACTGAGCAATGCCGCTATTTCAGCTGGACTCTTGTCAGTGAAAACATTTCTGAACACTAGTTCTGAGATAATCAATTCATTGGTACCCATACCGCATGCCACACGACCTATAAAATATAAAAAAATATTATGCCTGTATAGGAAATATTTTCTTCTTGGTTTAAAAAAGACAGATCCCGCATAAAATAAGCTAGTGGTCGCAAGTGGTCGTTTTAATTCGAACATATATTTATTTTTTCAAGCTTTCTGCATTCCTTCTTCATAGAAACCATAGTATATATACCATAATAGTATATACTCAGGTATAGATATTGTGTCAAACATGCATGAACCGGAAAGAAAAAATACATAGAATCATAGCAACAATTTGTTAATCGCACAAAGTGTTGTCCCTTGTGGGGTTCAAAGCCACAACACTCAGTGTGGTAGGAAGCGGCGTGGTAACCGCTTAAACCACTGCGCAATCCGTGTAGTCAAATATATTTGAGTTTTACATCATCAAAGCAGGTTTAAGTTTTATCGGCTGTTTACGGATGTCGTCATAGTTTAGAGAAGATAGCCTACTTTATGTTTGAAGCGTAGAACTAACACAATTTTATTACAGTTATGATTGTTGGGTGACCTTTTGATGAGATTGTGTAGTTTGACTTTTGGTCACCAAATGATTTTAATTATTTATTTGATGTTTTATTTATTCTATGACAGTAGTTGTTGAATTGGTTGTTTGAGTCAAAATCCCAAATCCCTTGTTGGGCATAGACCTCCTCAAGATCCTCCACAACAGCCGCTCATGTGTTAACTGCATTGATCCACTTCTCGAGACCTTCACTAGGTCGTCGGACTGAGGAAAACTGATAGAAATAGAGATAAAAACATATCTCTATTTCTATCAGTTTTGTTCCTCATTTTTCTTCGATGCATTCGTAACGTGCCACAGCGAAGCTTGGTAGTGTAAAAAAGTAGTCTAAGTTACTCCCTGGATTATCAGCTACCTACCAGTGAAAGTGCCGTTAAAAATCGGTCCAGCCGTTTCAGAGATTACCCGGAACGAACAGACAGAGAGACAATTTTTTTTTTTTTTTTTTTTTGGGTGTATGTACCGTTTATACACACACATATGCATTTAGTAAAAAGCAGGTATTTTAATGTTACAAACAGACACTCCAATTGTATTTATTTGTATAGATGCGAATATGAGTTTGTTTGTTACGCTTTTATTTAACTCTTTTAACAATAGAAACCCACATTATCAGCGTGTAACGCAGGCTACTTTTTATTGTGGTAACCGACATACACGCGGGCGGAGCAGGGGGTAAAACTACATATTTATAACTGACATAGATTGTAAAATGTAATTATGTTTTGTCAAGTTCATGCCTAAGCTATTTCGAATGAAAGTACGGTGAAGGGGATCATAATTTATTTAACTATATTTATTTCACGGGTATATGTATCTCGGTAGACATCAATATCAGGTATATGGCAATGTAAGTGTATATATCTCAACAATTATTTTTACGGGAATTAACGCGATCACTTATTAAAAGGTATTACATACCTCTGATTTGCCTGACGTTTCGACCAGGTTGCACTGGCCGTGGTCACAGGCTGACAGTCAGCCTGTGACCACGGCCAGTGCCGACGATTCCCGTAAATATAATTGTTAATATATCATGGAACGCGAAAGTTTAAAAGTTTGTATATATCTCTCAGGAATTTTTGGAAACTGGCATCTACTCACCTTTAAGTATAACACTGTCATGCTCATCAATATAACTAAGTTCTCTGAGCACCATCAAACGTCTTTGGTAGTCAGGGTACAAGGCGAGGTTCTCGAATGAAAGCAAGCGTTTGTACTTGTCACGTTTTCTTTCTGTCATTTTGCGTTCATATACTATTGCGAACTCCTTTTTGAAATTTGCAATATCTGTACACTTCTTTTGTTCTTGTAAGTCGCTCTGGAAATAACGTTACGATCCAATTTAAATTTGAAATATATCAAAAAATAAAAACAGTTTTTTGGAAGAAATTTAATATTTGAAAGTATAAATGATCGGTATACTCTCTGAATGGATTCTCGACATTTTTAAATAAGAGGATCTACATAGAAACAATTTATTAGTACATATAAAAATGATTAGTTGATTTGTATACGTTCCAAAAACTCTGAAAGTTCTGCATCGATACACTTTTTTTTTATTTTACTATAACAAGTAAATATATACTAACGAGGCATTTATTCATCTTATCCAAGGACTGAAGGATCTCGCCTGTAGTGATAGACAGGGAGTGCGTCAGGCTTACGTATTCTAACGCGGTTGCACCACTACATACTGCGTGCGATATACGAGATAATTCTTGAACAGTACTTGTGCAAGTCGTACCGACAGGCGCATCTTTAAACCTGTGTAGAAAAAGAAATATGACAATAAAAAGTACACGCATATTTCCGAGGCGCCTGACTAGTTGTATACGGCCCTGTTTTCGGTGTGACCCCCAGGCACCGAAACTAATCAGGGATTGCTCAAATTCATGCAGGAATGAAACTATTTATCTTCAAAAGTACAAGAGATAGTTTGAAACGGTAATGAACTTTATGCCGATTTTCTTGTATGTCGACTTTACTGAAACATCATACATTTATTCCTTTTACGTCGACTTTTCATGAAACGCTAGATGCTTTTATGTCGACTTTCTAACCGACAGCAAAAAAAGGAGGAGGTTCTCAACTCGACCGTATACCGGGTGGATTGTGATTCGTGAAACGTTAGGTGCTTTTATGTCGGCTTTCTAACCGACAACAAAAAAAAGGAGGAGATTCTCAACTCGACCGTATACAGAGTGGATTTGACAATACGAGCTTAATTTGAACTAGACCTACCTACCTACCTACACATGATACAATTCCACCTACAAAATTTCATTAAAATTGGTTTTGTAGTTTAGCCATAGGACACTGTGGGGGACAGGTGTGTAATGTCCCACCAACACAAAGGGAGGATCCTCCGACCAGGCGAGGTGATCATGCCTGGCGGGCCACTGCCCAACGGTTGATGTTGGGATGTTGTATATATGATTATCGGCGCAAGCACTTCTATTGCGCGATGCAGGATTGGTAGTTACTTCGCATTGTATGTTACTCCGTAGTTCAGTGTATCATCGGTAGATGGCGCTGTCATATGTTTTTCTTGATGCGCTGTATGTGGAAGTCGCCACAGACACTATTTTTCATTTTTGAAATTTACTACACGATGTTATTACATATCGGTCATCGGTCTAATGACCGATGTTACACCTACCGTCGCCGCGTCGCGACCTTTGAAGTAGCCGCCGCCATCGGCGCGGGAGCCCTGTGTGACCTGTGTCGCGTATTACTTACCTATTGGTTACTAGCTGAATCCCGCGGTGTTACCCGCGGTTATTGTTGTACCGCGTGTAACGCAGCGGGACAAAGTTAGTCTAAAAAAAAGTATCCTAAGTTACTCCCCGGATCATCAGCTACCTGCCAGTGAAACAATGCCTCGACTCGGTTACACTTATACGACTACTAAATAATTTACTACGGATAAGATACTAGTTTACGTAGAATGTTCGTTTATCCTACCTACCAATAGTCGGATTATTGTACAAACTATGCAGGAGATACGAGAATAATTAATCTTTTATTCTTAATAGAGATAACGCTCTTCCAGTTGTAACCTCGACACGAGATGACCGAATTTAAAACCTTGCGGTTTTCGTTTTTATTTATTATTATGGTAACTAAACGAAGACCTCCCTCATAGAGCGCCAATAGTCCCTTCGTTCAGCAGTGGACGGCAATGGGCTGAAGAGATATGGTGACTGAGTAATTAAAATAAAACGTGAATATTACTAGTGCTATTTAGCTTACATCGATAAAGTAGGTATCTACTTTATTAACCTACGTCGCGCGTCGTTTAGGTAACTATTTTCCGCCGCCGGTCGGGATCGCGGTCACTCGGTTAGTGAATTTAAATTACAAGTGGTGTCTTTATTGGTTGTAATTTTCGAGACATTTAGTTTGTTTGAATTTTTTTAAAGTCCGTTTTCGGATAAATTAAGCAATCCCAAAGTAAACCGACACATTTAAATAGCCCACGGTTTCATTTAAGGTCTTATTGTCATATCCACCTTGTATACCGAGATTGTACAGATTTGACACTACAAAAGTGGGGTCACATCGTGTCTAGAAAGATCTTAAAAAAAAAACTAAAATATTGCTAAAATAACCATAAAAAATCCGTGTTAGTTAGTAAAATTGTATTTTTGTATGTTTGATACCTCAGAACTTTCGACTGGGTGAACCGACTTTGATGATTCTTTTTTTGAAAAAATATTAACAAGAAAAGCTTCAAGTCGAGACCTCCTATGAGTCTGTCTAATAGGCCAACCGATATTTACAAGCTCCAGCATCATTCCAAGATCAGATCACCGCTAAATACGTCAAATCAGGAGATCGATGGTGAGGGCATCACTGGGGATTATTACTGTACAAACTAGTTAAGGCAAATCAGTTTGTGCCAATGACGGCAGCATTCAACATACATGCATATGCCAATACATTTGCCACAAGTACTGACACTATTTTTTAAGTTATATTATTGAGACTTACCTTATTTTAAAGAACTAACAATTTTACTACACCCCAAGATCTACTGTAAAATTGATAACATACCAACCATAACATGACACAAAGATAGACTTTACTCACCGGTTTCCGGACTCATTACACATTCATCAAGCTCATTCGCAGATTCAATTACAAATACCTACATAAGTTACCCAAAACGATAAAACATGTAGGAAAGTACAACAGTTATACACATAAACTAAAACTCTTTCTACTAACTAAAAGCTACTACACTATAAATGAATTTCTAAAAGACAAATAAGCATAAGGTACAATACTACTAATATTACCAACCATATTTGTTTGTGTGTAATTTTTTTAGAAAGTTAATTGTTAAGAACCTTTTAATTTTTACCTATGTATGTATAACTGTACTAAATAGAGCGGATTGAAAAACCAACGCTAAAAGTCATTATGTCCTTGCTGTACTCTTAATCCATTGTGTCAATATTAAGAAAACTATAATGATTTTTAAAAATATAACAAAAAAAAAGCAAGTCCTCTTCCCGAGTCTTCCTCTGTTCTGCTGAACTATGTTGCTATGCAAGATAGATTTAATAAATATAACCATTAAAGTAAGTGTAACACCTGTACAAAAACAATCGAGACAGCATTGCTACTTACCTAATGATCTCATGTATACTAAGGTGATACCTATACAGAAAAAAAACTGGTGATGTTTCTGATATTTCCAATGACAGGCCCAATATAGGCAACTACTATAGCTAAGGTGTTAGATAGTCTGCTAGATAAGCAATGAGCACATAATCTCTCGTCGTCGAGTCGGTTACCTTGGTATTTGTCGTCTCTCCCAATCGTCTATAATCACTTTCGCATCAATTTTCAAATTTATTTTTGTAATGGCTACGATGTTTTTAGGCGCCACGCACAATATTGTGTGATCTAACGTGCTTTCTTCAGTACCTGTAATTTATATTCATTTAAACACAGAAGATCAACGTAAAATGACAGCGTTCGTGCGGTTGAGTTTCGTTCGGTCTGTTCGACCAGCAGTTCGAGAAGCATCACATAGTGTGGGTCACCATGCTGCATTGTTGCATTGTCTGCATTCACAATGAGTATAGTGATCACTCTTCGATTCTGCTTATGCTTTCCATCAGGCAGAGTAGAATCATTTTGGCAGGGTCATACATAAAAAAACAAGAAATCCACAATATTTTTTTGGTTTGTTTTATCTTACTTCCATGCAATTTAAGCCGAATAAATTCGTTTGATATTTTTTTATGACCACGGGTTTGTAATAATAATAAGAACTTTACAGATCTCACACGTAGCAGTCTGATCCCAAACTTGGCTGAGCCTATGCTATGATTACTAGACTGCTGATAAACGTACTTTAACGCAATTAGGCACATAATTACATCTATAATCAAACTGTAACTTTTTCATTGTTATTATTCACAAGTGAGTTATAGAGTTTATTTTTATTTTATTGGTTGAGTTGCTTTGTTCTGAAAAAGTTTCGATACAAAAAAGATCGTGTTCAATACTACAAATAAATTAATGTACCTATTGCTTGCTCATTTAATGCAACTTCGTATTTAAATAGATAATTTCAATCTGTACTTGTTTAATAAATGAAACTTTCACTCAAATTTAACTTTCATTTTTTCTGTAATAAAGAAAACTTGTTTGAAAACTCGTTTTCACTGTTGAAATTAGAGTTATTTATTAATTATAATGTCTACAAGTACTAATTATGAAGAAAATTACTTTTTAGTATTATTTTCTTCACAAGTGTGTTGAAAAACGTCGTATGATACAATTTGTACCGTCCTCGGCTATCTTAAGATAATCGTTTTCCCGATTCTACGCTCAAAGCTTTTTGTCCCTGCTAACCCTGTTAGCTACCACAATCGAAAGCCTTTGTAAAGTGAAAGGTAGGCTCCTCATCAAAATGAAGCCACTTACGAATAATTAGCTTGATAGTAATTACTTGTAAAATTTGTACTGGGGATCCCGGACTAATACGGAGACAAATTATACCCTTACACAATAAATTATCGTGCTTGTAGATAAAAAAAATACAAACAATACTTGCACAATTACAATACTTACTTACAATAATCACGGGTTGGTATCAAACCAACAACCTACAAGTCAAGGTCGCTAACTAGAGTAACAATAATGTTTGATTGAGATATTTATATATAATTTTATGTATCATGCTTCAATGAGATAGTTTATGGAACACAGTGAAACCCTTACGATTTAATGTTAAGGCTATAATATAATTGGGTAGATGACTGTATCTATACAAATAAATAAAATTGGAATATCTGTTTGTAATATTAAAATAACCGCTTTTTACTAAATGCATATGTATGTATACACGGTACATATGCCAAAAATGTAGTTAAAAAAATGTTTGTCTGTCTGTCTGCCTGTTTGTTCCGGGTAATCTCTGAAACGGCTGGACCGATTTTGACGGGACTTTCACTGGCAGGTAGTTGATGATCCAGGGAGTAACTTAGGCTACTTTTTATAGACTAACTTTGTGCCGCGGCGTTACTCGCGGTACAACAATAACCGCGGGTAACACCGCGGGGTTCAGCTAGTCGTATATAAATACCGATGTCTCCTTCATTACAACGAATATGACAAAACATCTCGGAAAATATAATTATTACAGCTTTTCATTTCGACTACAAATTTTAATCAAATTAACATTGAAATAAATTGCTCAATTGAGTTGTCTAAAACAGTGACGTCACAAGTTTGTATTTAGTACATTTGTCATACAAAGTTATCGTTTTGACAGATGACAATAAAAGTAACTAATTTGACTAAGGTGTTATCTACCCTATTACATCGTCTGTATTAAGAGCGCACAAATCACGCACATGCTTTTTATGTAAGTTTGATAACCTCCTACCCTTTGCACTGTATATCAGGACACGTGATCACTTTTTGTCCAACACCACAAGAAGATGATGATAACAGCAATACAGCTCATACCTAACTTAAACGGACTTATTTTTTTTATATAAAAGTTCTTATTACTATTAACGATGCTTGAACGCTTTGTAAAATTAAAAATCACTTGTAAAAAAATGTTTACCTATTGAGTCGTACATGGCCGATAAGCTTAGTACTCTGTACCAATTTTCGTCAATTTCGAAATTGTATACTTCGTTGTCGATGACTGCGGTGTTCAATACGAGTACTCTATAAGGACATTGTCTCGGACCTAAAAGAAAAAATAACAGATTTTAAAGTTTCGAATGATCCAAGCAGCAAGTATTTTAAGGTAATATAAAAACAAATACTTGAAGAATTGTGTGTACAACAGTACAACATGGTTCAACGAGTAAATAACCCACACGTTACCACTACCCACAATAACTCGTTGACAAACGCAACTTTGTCTCTTTTTACCATTGGACTAAGCATGATGTTAACTATTCTATTTTAGCCACTCCAGCAAAATACATGTTTAAATAAAAAACATGAAAAATTATGAGTCATAAGAGTTACATTCAATATTTACCAATAGTATTCAGGAGTACACCAAGTTGATTGATATAGGGTCCTTCGGATATAACAAGTATCTTTCCAGGCACTAACTCCTTAGCGACTTTAGCCTGGCTTAGTAGTATTGGCATGATTTCATTCAACACATCCATGTACATTGCGGCTGTATCATAAAACGTGGCAAGCGGCGCTAAGTGACCAGCCAGCGGTGTACTGCATTTCTCGGAATATTCTTTCTCCGCTAACTGCAGTTGTTTCCTATAGTTATCGGCTTGGCAAATCTGGTTGAACTCACGGAAGGACCGTTGCATCATACCTTCAACTGAGACGGTGGCTGCTCTGTAAAGATTAATTATACGGAGTCATTGATAAAGTTAATCTTTTGTTATTTAAAGTTAAAAAAAAGTAAAAACTAAAACCCAACTACGCCAAAAAACGACGCTGAAAAAGTATGAAACAAGTTTCAAAAGCCGTAGTCACGCGTTGTTAAACTGATATGTACCATATGGTACATTACACTACATGGACTACAGCTTTTGAAACTTATTAATGTTCCATATCACTTTAACAACGCGTGACTACGGCTTTTGAAACTTGTTTCATACTTTTTCAGCGTCGTTTTTTGGCGTAGTTGGGTTTTAGTTTTTACTTTTTTTTATTTATAATGTTTTGGTGCCTCAATAATACTAATTTCTTTGCAAAGTAAATTTTAAATAGATACCACAGATATAATATCACAATTATCGAATAAATACGGACAAAGTCACGAGAAAATGCTAATAATATATATTTTTGAAATCTACAAGTAACGCCGTTTCGTATAATACCAAAAACGGCATATTTCTCTAATATTTATTTTTTAACACACTACTTTACGTCGGCTAGAGGGCGCCACATTTAATTCAGTGACACGTCATATAGTCTATTATCAGCGGGCAATCAAGACGCTTTTAACGATACCCCATTTGTCTTATTTTGACTAGTTTAAAAAGAATGAGGGAACAAAGAAGCATACCATAGAAATATCACACTTTTGGAATAAATACGGACAACGAACAAATGCTAATAATATATGTATTTTTGAAATGTACAAGTAACGTTCTTTCCAATGATACCAAACACGGCATATTTATCTCAAATTTATTTTTTAATACAGTACTTTATGTCGGCTAGAGGGCGCCACATTAGATTCAGTGACACGTTATCTATACTAATATATAAAGCTGAAGAGTTTGTTTGTTTGTTTGTTTGTTTGTTTGTTTGTTTGTTTGTTTGTTTGTTTGTTTGAACACGCTAATCTCAGGAACCGCTGGTCCGATTTGAAAAATTCTTTCGGTGTTGGATAGTCCATTTATCGAGGAAGGCTATAGGGTATATATCATCACGCTACTACTAATAGGAGCGGAGCAACAATGAAGAATGTTTCAAAAACGGGGGAAATTTTCACGCTACGGGCAATATAAGGCGCAAACGAAGTTGCGTGGGTCAGCTAGTATAGTCTATTATCAGCGGGCAATCAAGACGCTTTTAACGATACTCCATTTGTCTTATTCTGACTAGTTTAGAAAGAATGAGGGAACAAAGAAGCATACCATAGAAATATCACACTTTTCGAATAAATACGGACAAAGTCACGAACAAATGCTAATAATATATGTATTTTTGAAATGTACAAGTAACGCCCTTTCCAATGATACCAAACACGGCATATTTATCTCAAATTTATTTTTTAATACAGTACTTTATGTCGGCTAGAGGGCGCCACATTAGATTCAGTGACACGTCATATAGCCTATTACCAGAAGACGATCATGACGCTTCTAGAGACACCTCATTTGTCCAAATCTAATGAGTAGTTAAGGAGCTAGGAGGGAACAAATGAACATACATACATACATACATACATACATAGCCTGTCAAAATCATAACCCTCCTTTGGCTTTGCCGTAGTCGGGTAAAAAATTAAGTGTACTGTTTGCTTTAATACACCAGACACTACCTTCTCTCAATTTTGTTTTCTTTCAATCCTATGGTTATCTGTAAGATATTACAAACTGAGCAACCGTGATTTAACCGACTTCAAACAATTACAAATTTTAACATAAAAGAACCGACTTCAAAAACTAGGCCAAATTTAAATTGGACCTCACGGAAAGCACCAGCTTTCATATAAAAAATATCTTGAAAATCGGTTAAAAAGGAGGAGGTTCTATGTTCCACTGTATGTACGTTTTTATGTATGTTCAAAGATTAGTCCGTCAATTGTTTACTGATTTTGAAAATCATTTTTGTGTTCGAAAGGGTAAGCTCCTGAGATGGTTCCATTGCCACCATATCAGGATCTGATGTTGGGATCCCAAGAAGATCGAGGAAAACCCAAAAAAATTATAGGCAGGTACTATTAACGCAAGTTCTTTCATTAGTTACAGACAAAAAGCAAAAGGCACGCATGATGATAAAGTACGGATCCTTTTAAAACACGTCTATCGTAATACTAATCCCCATTCGATGAACTTTGAACATTTAAATATAACTTTTAAATGTGATAACAAATGATGAATTTTTAATAGGCAGCATAACTAAATCTTTAAAAATAGATTTGTGTGACTCACCTTAACAAACTTAATATCATAGCATAAGTTAGCCTGAATTGTGAAGAGAGCTTTTGTGGTATTCCAAGCATCATTCCTTTGAGAGCAACTAAGGGTGGTACGCCATCTTTGCACAGAATTATCACAGTTCCTGTATCGTCCAGACCTAAAATCAATATCATATATATATGAGAGCTTCATCAGGCCTTTCTTTCGATGCAGCTCAAGCTAAAGAGCTGTTGAATCGATCTGTATTTTTGGAATATATCCTATGTCGTAGAAGACTTTACAAACATCCATGAAACGAACACCTACAATCAGAACAATAATTTGTAGATCACATAAAGCGTTGTTGCATGTGGAAGTCGAACTCACAACACTGAGCACGCAGTAGGGAGCGACGTGACCGTTTGAACCACTACACCATCCGCGCAGTCGTATAGTACTGTTTTATAAGAATTAATAACTTTATTATATAATATGCCAAAGCATATTTCAGGTGCAGTTCTTGGTCGTGTACCTCATAGTCTTACATAGTAACTGCAATAATTGCACTCTCATTTTGATTCAGAACCAAGGTTCAAAAGTGGACAAATTGGTAATGGTGTGGTGTGTTTAGTACTTTCACCTGTTTCATTTTTTATGTAATAGGGGGCAAACGAGCAGACGTATCTTCTGATGGTAAGCGATTACCGTCGACCATGGGCACCAGAGGCGTCACTGGTGGTGAAAAGTACGCTCTTTTCTTGATAATTCGCATTGGTCCAGGAATACCGCAGGCGACAGTTCATTCCACAGTTTTGTTGTGTTGTTTATTATGATTATGTTTTCATTAACATTTTTACCATTTATATTGAATCAAATATAAAAACTAACCCCGTCGTCCGGCCCTGCCTGCCATTTGAATATACTCCGCAGGCAGTAGTGTGCGTCGTTGGAGACCATCATACTTGGTGGTTTCGTCGAACACAACGGTTCGGGCCGGCATGTTCACCCCCATAGCGAATGTCTCAGTGGCAAACAGAATTTTTACCTATAATGATAAATATTTAATGTCAAAATTTCATTTCAAAGTCCTCTATAGAACCTGAGATAAGGTATCGCGTCTCTAAAAAAAAAACAAAGAGTCCCGTCGCCAATATTGACATTCGGGAATAAAATTGCTCCATATACATAAGACAAAAGGATAAAACCCTTTGGAGTTGGTTAAGTGACAGGGCGAAGTGAAAAAAGTACTACCATTTAGTGCAGTGTATTAAAAGAACACACGAGCAGAGTTGTCCTCAATTAATTAGAGACAATAAGAAAAGTGTTAATGGACACAATCTTATTATAGTATTGTTTTATTAATTTAGATCAAAGTAAAATTACTCATTTTAGTCAGTAGACTAGACCGTAATAGAAATGTCCTACTGTATTAGTATGGCATTAACAGAAAAAAAATGGAATCATCAATATTGTGTGGTTTCAGCGTGGTCGTATTAATTAAAATAACATTACATTAAAATAAATTCATAAATAATAATAAATAATAAATATTTCGGACGTCTAACACACAACGCCATCTAGTCTCAAACTAAGCAGCGCTTGTATTATGGGTACTAGACAATCAGCCAGCAATCAAACAGCAATCGCGTAAGCTACCACTGCGCCACCGAGGCAGTAAAATTCAAATTCAAGTCAAATAATTAATAATATGATTATAAATCAAATCCGATTGGTTTTATGTTGTTCTCTTTAACAAATCTGGTTTTCTAATTGATCTATTGCAAACTAGCAACCATATTTCTGTGTGGAGAAAAACCACTACACTATTTAAAAATCCGCTGTAACGTAAGGCAAGGAAGATGTATTATTTCTTATATTATGATTCGAACTTTAGTATTAACTTAATTATTTCAGGCAAGCTGGTAAAACAAAGTAATATCTAGGTAATTATTACTAACATATTTTCTAACACTTATATTTGCGTTGCATACCGCCGTAGTTAACATGTTAAACTTAACTATAAAAATAATAAATACTTACAAAGCCTTGCTGAAACAACATTTCAACAATTTCCTTCAGCAATGGCAGGATACCACTATGGTGAACACCTATACCATTTTCCAGCACTCTCTGTAGTCTTATAACCTGGAAAGTAAGATTTCACTGAAACTATCTATTTGTTTGAAGCTTCACTAAAACCTACTGTTTTTTCACAGCAAAAGTAAGAAAATATATATGAATCTATCTATCCTATATAAATAAAAATGTATCACCGAAACCTATGTACCATACAACTCAAATAAGAATAGGAATGTCAATGACCTCCAACTGTCAAATGACCCTTGAAAAGTACGGTCTGCAACGAAACCTTATTTGCGTATTAGTAATGTTTTTTTTTGTTTTACCTAGTCTCAGTTAGTCAAAGTGAAAAAACGTCTTAAATTAACTACTGGCAAAGAGAAATATTTGAAGATGATGATAACTTTAGTTTTATTATAAATATTTCTTGTTTTAATTATAAAATACTAGCTGACCCCGGCAAACGTCGTTTTGCCATAAATTTTTTTTAAGGATGGGTGACCCTTACCATTTAGGGGGATGAAAAATAGATGTTGGCCGATTCTCAGACCTCCTCAATATGCTCACAAAATTTCATGAGAATCGGTCAAGCCGTTTCGGAGGAGTATGGGAACGAAAACTGTGACACGAGAATTTTATATATAAGATGTAAGAAAATGCCATTTCTATTTTAAGTAGCAATGCTGAATTGAAATTTAAAATACCTACATTAATGCAAATTGCAATCCACGAATCTCAAAAAGGAGATTTTACACAAAAAATACAATACCATGCAGTAATCCGTTTTGTACTTATGTTGTATAAATATAGTAAACGTGTTCAGTTGATTATACGCATTACATTGTCATTACTATGGACGTCTGTGTTATGATTTGGTTTTACATGTTTGATCACATCTACCGTTAATATTCCACTGCTAGACATAAGCCACTCATTAGAAAGTAGGTTTACATGTTACAATGTATGCTAATTCGTTCCACTTGCTGATAATGTAGCTTTTCATTGGTGAAAGAATGTTTAATAGTCTAAGCGTGAAGGCTTACAAACAAACAATGAAACTGACAGACGCGTTTAAAATATTAGTTAAGACTAGCTGAACCCCGCGGTGTTACCAATGGTACGACAATAATCGCGGGTAAGGCCGCGGGGTGAAGCTAGTCTATAAAAGTAGCCTGCTCCATATATCATCAGCTACCTATCAGTGAAAGTCCCGTGAAAATCGGCCCAGCCGTTTCAGAGATTAGCCGGTTCAGACTGACACAGACAAAATTTAAAAAATATTTTTTTGTAAGTATCGTATATACTTTATAGACATTTCAAATTTATTTATTAGTATGTACGGAGTATAGATTATTATTGGAATATTTTGTAGTATACCTGTGGCAATCGTCTGTCTGGCTCTTTTAATCTTTGGAGACATTTCTGGAAGAATGATCTGATGTGACCCTTTTCCTTGGCAGTTGTTAAGTCGACAGACATCAAATTTTCGGCATTTTGATCACATCTGCAAAATAGGGACCACAGCGTTGCATGATAAGTAAATTTACTTTTACGTGCTAATTAATATTTCATTTCAAATTAATCTTTTAAATAAACAAGAATGAAAAGACAAAGATTTTATACATTTCAAAACAAATTTTCTTAATAAATACATTTTCTAGAATATCTAAAATGTAAATAACTAATGACCACAACTTGCTTCTGATTATTTGGGTAACTTATTAAGGCATTATTTATATTTTAAATTACACATACATAGCCCACGTTCGCACGGGCGTATTTTACGCTCGGCGTTGGCGTATTTTTTACGATCGTGTAAACAGCAATGCGTTTAATCACCAGTGCTGCCAACTAAGTGGATTTTCCACTAAAACTGGTGAATAGATTACTTGTTTCTTCGATTTAGGAGAGCAAAAAATTGTTTGCTAGCATCAGACAACTATAAAATCATTTCAGACTCATAAGATGGCGATATTAAACACAACGTAAGACCTAGGGACATTTAGCGGATTTTCTTCAGTTATTTTTTCTCATAACTGGTGGTTTTTTAGATTATCTAGGGACTTTTAATTTTGTAGAACGTCAACACTGCGTTCAACATAGGTATTCATACATATTCAAAAATACGCCGCGTTAAAATAGCGCTTTTGTGTGAACAGCTACTTGGAACTATGTTTGTTCTATTTGAGCGTATTTTAACGCGTGTTAAAAATACGCCCGTGCGTACGGGGCGATAGTCTGTGTCTTTACAAACTTTCACTACAACCACGATCACTTTATGTAGCCCCATTTTCCCAATAAGTACCTGTTACGGGATAACGTAAATGCGACGACTGGAAGTTTTTCTTTCTGTTTCAAGTGGTCTATAAAAGCTACCCACATAGTCTGTTCTGCCTTTGGGTTCATATACATTTTACCACCTGAAATGTTCAATAAAGAATAATAATGGACGTGAAATTAATAGGCACGTGTCAACTATTTCTTTAAATTAATGGTTCATTCTCATAAGGACTCACTTTCATATACATCCATGATTATGGATGTATATGAAAGTAAGTCCTTAAAGTAAGTAAATTATGGATCTAATGAGAAAAAATATTGTCATTTTGACTCAAAAAATGGATCTTTTTTATGTAACAAAATAATATTTAGAAAAAAGAGTTTCTGGCTCTTATCTTGGTTAAACAGTTTTTTTTTTGCGTAAAAAGAGAGGATGAAGCAACGGACGATGAGATAGGGGGTGGCAATATCGAAAAATTTTAATCAAGTAAAATAGGACTAGTCAACATGAAGCAGTCAGTATTTTATATATCTGGGTGCTTAGTGTGAGTTTATTCCAGATCAACTCGTCACGTTGATCGCATTCAGTGGTGTGATTGGCCCGCACTGACTCTTCACTAATCGCAACGCAAAATGTGCACAATGGGGAACGCGTCGTTGTAAAAAAAACTCACACTAGGCCCTCTGGCCACTACGTAATAATATTGGTGTCATATCATATAAGCTAATGCATACGATTTTTTTTCTTTCTGTAGTAGTCGGAGGCGAAATCGTTCATCGTAAGGTTCACGACTGGTAGGGAATTGTGTTATAACATGGTCACGATCTTCTACTACAGACACATGGCTTACTTTTTAGAAGATATGAAAGATGTTGATTTCAATATCTATTAACGTACCTTTAGGTCCAAAGCTCTTCTTGTATTCAGTTTCTCTGGCCTTCTTGGCAGCAACAGCGTCATTGTATCCTTTTAGTTGGAAGTTGCCTTCCTGATCTACTACTAGGAACCTTTCGTTCTTTGATTTACCTCCGGTTCCTAAGTACCAATACACATATGTAATCTTTACATCCTTTGAAAAGTTATAAAATTAAAAGCATATTGTAGGCGTGCAATTAAACGAATGAATAGTTGTTTTAGGGTTCTGTAATAACGCATCATTGCATGCATCAGCATCATAAACATGTGTCATTTACATCACATTATCTATACAAATAAATAAAATTGAAGTGTCTGTTTGTAACTTCAATTTGACAGCTTTTTACTACATGCAAACTAAATTATGTATAAGTCACCGTAAGATTGTAAAAACTGTTAGATTGTAATCTATCTCGCGAGATTGCAAACAGTCCAAAGATTGTGAAATGGAATGCAACGAATCGCAAGCCGCGCGCTGATTGGTTGAACAACATATGTCCCTCGCCGTCATATTCGTTTGTTGCCTAACGTAAAGTATTTTTGTGATTGTAAATTGATTTCATGTTGAAAATACCTCACAGCTTTAGAATTCAATCATCAACATCATCAACCCATAACGGCAAAGGGTCCTCCTCCTCCTCTCCTCCTCCTCCTCCTCTCAGCAAAGGGTTGTGGCTACGTAATCTTATCGTTGGATGTTTTTAACTCGCCCAAAGGCCTCCAACTAAGCTTCACGACTGTTATCCTATGATAACAACCGGTACCGACTGCTTAATGTGACCTCCGAATCACGGAAACGCTCATGGTAACATGCCACTAGCGGTCACCCATACATGTACTGACCGTGGCGTCGTTGCTTACCCTCGGTGATTGTTTCTAATCACCGAGTGCAACTGAAAAATTAACCTCTAGTGAGAATTAGTTACATAAAATTGTTGTTAGTTATATAAAATGAATTATGTTATTTATCAAAGAAGTTCTAAACTAACTCTATGGCCATTGGCAACTACCTATTGTACACTGGACAGTTGACGATTTGACGCGAGTAAGCAATGTATCACAGTTGACAGTTTATCAAAAGTTTACAATCTCGCTAGGTATATTATAATCTAACAGTTTTTACAATATGACGGTGACATATATACGATACTCACATAAATAAACAGCTTTGAATTTTTTGTCTGTCTGTTTGTTCTGTAGGCTAATCTCTGGAACGGCTGGCCTGATTTAAACATGACTTTCACTGATAAGGAGTAACATAAGCAACTTTTTTAGACTAGTTTCACCCCGCGGCGTACCCGCGGTTATTGTCGTACGGCTAGTTATCTTATCTGCTGTTACCTTTACGCGATTCTAGCCCATTAGTTATGACACAGAAAAATAACAACAAACCTGTATATAAGTAATGACAAAGTGGTACAGGTCGTTTTGGTGTCGATACCACGTACACTTTGCGTTTCTTGGTGCGTCCCACCCAGTCGGCAAACTGTAGGGTATTTGGCACGGTCGCACTCAACATCACTATGCTTACATGGGCTGGTAGTAATATAAGTACTTCTTCCCAAACGTAACCTCTCTGTTGACATACATAATATAAACTTTAATAGTGATCATAAAGTCTCCATTTTTTTTTTGCATTCAGCATATTTGAAATTATATTCAAAGCCAGCATATTTACCTCCGCATTATTAATGTAATGAACTTCATCGAATATGACGAATTCTAAATCCCTTGTAACATCTGAGCCGCAGTACAACATGGAACGTAGGATCTCAGTGGTCATGACGAGACACGAGGCAGTAGCATTGATCTGCAGATCGCCTGTTAAGAGACCCACCTCGCCAAAAAGTTTGTTAAAATCATTGTATTTTTGGTTTGATAGAGCTTTGATTGGTGATGTATAGATTGCTCTGAAATATATAATACACATATTTATAGAGGAGACCAATAAAACTTTGACGTTACTCTTAGCACTGCGAGAATTAAGTTATTGTTAATTTCAATAGTCTATAAAAATTAGACTTACCAAATGAAATATTTTATAAAATATTACATACATATTTATTTATACATATAGCAGTAGCAGTAAATGTAGTAGTAAGAAATTAGAATAAATAAATAATTATTTCGGACATCTAACACAACGCCATCTAGTCCCAAGCTAAGCAGAGCTTGTGTTATGGGTACTAGACAACTGATATAAATAAATATATACTTTTTTTTTGTAAATAAATACATATTATACATAGAAAACATATTAGTTTAGTTATAGCTTTTTGCAGCAAAGCAATTCAAAAAACTATTTTCTAGTTAAGCTTTAAGCTAAATTTACTTAGGAGCACAAGTAACATTCAAGTCCACCTTAACTTTTTACATTATACATGTAAATTAAATAACAATTATTACCTGGTACAGTTCCTCCTTGACATAGCGATAGCATATTCAGCAACAACTGTTTTTCCGGCTGAGGTATGTGCAGCTACAAATACGTGATGTCCTTCTTCTAGTTTTAATATAGCCTAAAAACAGACAAACATCACTTATTATGAAGTGTAAGGGATCTTGCCTTCAAATATACTGACAAGTGACAAGTAGTTTGGTCTTCGAATTCAGTTCGGCCTCAGTGTTGCAAAGGTCGGATGCCAGACGCTCAAAAAAAAACTATTATTGAGGTAAAACGATTGACCTAGTAGACAATCCAACTAATCTTGGGATTAATTAAGGCCGAATACTTGCTTAGTCTTCAGGTAAAAACGCAATAAGCAGTCAGGAAATGTGGTGTGTTCGGTATGATTTTGTATTAATTTTAGCTCATAAATTGTTAGCTAAAAACTTATATAAAATACCTGTTTTTGGAAAATGTCCAACTCAAATGGATAACTGTGGGCCATATCCTTTATCTTTTCTTTGAAGTCTGGCACAGGCTGTGAAACATCTATCATTTCAGCCCAGTCAGTGGCTGTCACACCAGTTTTGACTGATGAACTAGTAATACTTAGTATTGGTATCTCTGGCAATTCTACTGGAGGTCTGATAATTGTGTCCTCGAGGAAGTTATCATTTTCACTTGGGTCTGGTTCTATCTTTTTTGTAGGTATCTTTGGTGGTTTCTTTTCGGGCTCCTCCTCATCTTTCCAAAGATCTAGAAAATATATATAATTTGTAAATTGAAAAACAGTTATGGCATTGAGTAACAGCTAAATAATATACAGGTTACTACTGGTTATACCTTTATAATTAAAGTGTATAACTTTCTTAAGGGAACTAACCAGAGCTTATTTAATTTTTTTATTTAGGTATTTAAGCAATTATTAATTACCCAATAAATAAAATTGACTATAGCCAGTGTTTATTTCTCTAATGTTAACTGATACACATTATTATCAAGTGTTCTCATAAAATAACAAGGTAATGAAATGAATTTACCTACTAAATGTGCATTTGTATCAACAATTTCTTCTAGATTAATCTTGACATTCAAATCAACCTCTTTGTTCTCTGGCTTCTTGTCGACTTCTTTATTTGGATCATTCAATAATGTGTATCCATCTTCAGCAAACAATACACTTTCTTTATATCCTGGAACTCTGTTTAAGATATCTGAAATAAAAATCGATCATCTGTCTTTAAATATGCTCAGGCATAATTATCTTAATAGACAAAGCAAAACTTAATCCAAATAAAATTATTATTGTTTGAAGAAAACACAATTTTTTATTATTCATTGAAAATATTAATAAAATTTAGCTTATTTCTCAAGTTTACTCTTTATTAGTGCAAGTTTTCCTGATTCCCGTACACTACTACTACTATCCACTACTACTACAACAGTGATATAATGTTTTTTTTAATCTTTGTGCACAAATATGTAAACTTAATGCAATAATTTTTACAATCACTGATTGGAGTATTTTAATTTAAAACTTACCTTCAATTAGCAAATATTATTATAATCTTAATATTCAATGAGCTATTAGGTAAATCAAACCTGAAACTTAGGGCAGAGTGCAATATGATCTGGTAGTAATCATCAGCCTTTGAGAGTCCACTACTGGACACAGGTAATAAACTGATTTGACTGTATTAGTTAAAAAAAGAAAATTCTTATACCACAGTTGGGTGAGTCTGTGTTAGTATTTTAGATCTACTCAGTGTTGCTGTTCCCTTGCCTGCAATCTGTATTGTATTAGGATATAACTAATAACACTAAAAATATAACAAACAAGATAAAACTAATTTACCTTCACCCAAAAACTTTCCAGGCTCTTCATTATCTAGATCAATATTAACATCCTTATTAGCAGCTTCGTCAAGCATCTTTTGCAACTCTTCTTCAAAGCCTGCAGGTAGAAAAGGACTCTGGGTAGTAGTGCCCCTGGTTGACATGCTTGGTGGCAGTGGTGCCCTTGACATAGAATGACTGTCTTCATCATCCTCAATAGGGATACTTACTTCTTCTAATCCAACTATTATACCTGTGATGGGATCTCTAACCACCTAAAAAGTGTATCAGAACAGTATAAACTTTTACCAAATATAATAAAAATCAAATAAGTAGGTATATACAATCTTATGTAGTAGTAAAGCAATTGTTATTAGAAATTTAGTTATTACATAGAAACATAACTGAAATTTAATCAAAATACAATTCAGAAAGATTATACAAAAAAACTGTGAGCAGTAATGAGTATTAGGACTATATTTTATTTACATAATGGTAGCAATGCAGGAGATACATAATGGAGGCATACAATAGATCTATTGTTTTGCTCACTGAGTGGATTCATATTAACAGTGTTAAAATTATTTCTGTTATAAATAAGTACAGGCCTATGTCCGGCAGAGGACTGCTGTTGTGGGAGGTTGCTGTGATATGTAGAAGGTATTGTTATATCGTGTAGTATAGGATTGCATTGGGCTAAACATGTAATACCATTTATGTTTATTGAAAATAAATAATTACCTCAAGTGTAGTGTCAGATGGGAAGTCATCATTTTCGTAGATAAATAAGGAATCAACGTTAGTTTCACGTTGCCAGTGAGATTGAGACCTTTCCCATTGATGTATTGAAAGCCTTTCTGGCTTTAGCAAGTACTCCTTCACACGCTCATTGAGATCTTCAAATACCGGTGGCAACTACAACATATTGGACATTATTAAGAATGCAATTATTGAAATATTCATAGTACAGAATATAAATATGTACTTTGAAGTCAGAGAATTCATTTTCAGTATCTAACGACATTTAGACTATAATAAACCTTTATCACTTTTTAGCACTGAGGTTATTACTGAATTTGTTTCGATTTCTATTATTTCTATCAAAACAAGATGTCAAACGTCAAGTGTCAAAATTACAGAAACAGTGTTACCAATTCTATACCTACTGGTTGAATTTAGCAAAACTATTTATGTACCTACCTACCTACCTATCTTTATGGTTTTAATTTCAAACTAGCTGTTGCCCGCGGCTCCACCCGCGTGTGTGGTCGATTCGATTGATTATCGCGGCAAATAGTAGCCTGTGTGTTATTCTGATGTATAAGCTATATTACTGTAAAGTTTCATCCAAATCGTAGTAGTTTTTGCGTGAAGAAGTAACAAACATACATACACAAACTTTCGGCTTTCTAAATTAGTGTGATATGATTATTTTGATAAAGGCAGATACAAACACGCATTTTTTTTATCTAAAATGTTGTAACTGGTAAATATTATTTACTTTTTTTTTTAATAGTAGAACTAGATTATCGCGGTAAAGAGTAGCACTATGTTCTTCCTCAAGAATTAAAGTATCTCCATGCCAAATTTCATTGAAATAAGCGCAGCCGTTTTATAAGCGTAACAGATAGACATATAGAGTTACTTTCGCATTTATAAAATTAGTATGGAAGTATGGAATACACACTTCCATACTGATTTTTTAACTTTTTTAACATGATAATAATATCATGTTAAAAAAGTACCTCTTTTGCTTAGTTTTTTGGACGGATACGAAACTACCGAAAACCCAAAATGTTAAAATATAGACTTGCTTGGTAACACTGTCGAGTACTGTCATCTATATGCCTCAAACTTTGTTTGAACGCTTTGAATTGAGGTGATTCCCAGACCAAAGATAAAATTTACCAATTCCAGAAACTATCATTAAACAAAATTACTAAATTATGTATAATTTAGTAAATTGTGTTTTTTTAGATACCTGACATTGGCAGAAACAGCTGTTGTCGGCTGGTTGCCATTATCATCAAAATAGAAGTAAATTGCAAAATATCTGAAAATATCACTCCAACTCGACCTATTAGCCCGGACTACAGCGCACGCCAATCATCATCATAACTATGTAACTTATCGAATTTACTCTACGAAATAAATAGTTAAGATTTAGATATTACCGTGCTTCTAAGAACTTAGACCTATAATTCGGACATGGTATGATAAACAGATTTCAAAAAACGTTAAGTTGTAGAGAATTTATTAAAATAATTATGATGTCTAGACACGCGGTAGCATGTCAAGCCAAGTTCAAACTAACAAAACTGGCGAGCAACACCGGTGTTTTAGACACGCGGAAGCGAGTCAAGCCAAGTTCAAGCTAACAGAACTGACCAGCAGCATCGTGTGTAATATTACACGAACTATTTGAAGCCGCTTTTGACACCCTCATAAATCAAAAACTATTTCACGTAGATATGTCAAATTTGGCTCATATATTTAGATTTTTATCACTGACTCAACTATAGATCAAAATTAAAACCTAGTTCCAGATGACCTACAAAGTTCAAATTTGGCAACCTGATAGGTAGTTGGGTGAATAGATAGAAATAAATCAGAAATAGATATTTTTTTATTATTTATTATAATAATTTTTCAATTAATTGTGAAAACTCTTAGTGGCTGTAACATAGGAATTAGCAATATATAGGAATAAATCAGAAGCAAGTAAATTATTATAATTTTATTTTAATTTATAAATTAATTGTTTCTTTGATTTGGAACAATTACTTATTTATTAAGAAAAAACGATTTTTCAAGTTGTGCAGTTATGCAGCTAAATCGGCCGAGCTGTTTTCGTGTTTTAGCGAGACAAACGAACAGTAATTGATTTTTATATATATGATTAAGATACTATTTTAGAACAAGATAAATCCATCTAAATTAAGGAAATAAAAACGACAACTTTAAATTCTTTCAGTCAACAAAACAAAACTTGTACATTTATGATTTTATCCACAGAACAGAAAGATTGTTCTGTGATTTTGTCAATAATTAATGAATATGTGTTACAATAAGTAAATCTTTGTCCTTATCATGGTAGTGTACCTCCGTTGGGATATTTTCATCAAAATCGGTTCCTAAACGATGAAGTTACCTCGGAACACAAAGAATAATATCTATATGGTCAAATTGAGAAACCTCCTTCTTTTTTTGAAGTCGGTTAATTACAACTAATCCGTTTCAAGTTCCGTTTTTGCGGCTGGCAACAACGCCCCTAACCAATTTCCCGACCTATTTGATAATACCGCGCCCTAGACGCGAAATTGACAAACTAGATCATATAATTTTAGAATCTGAGAATAATACAGTACAGTTAATTGTGTAATTAAATTATTTTGGATATTAATTCTATAATATATAAGCATTAGAATACAAGGAAAAAATGTGTTGCAATCCTACCTCTTGTCAAAAATATCCGGTAAATTCTATGGAGCTCAGGTAAAAACTTGCAAGACGTGTTTGTTACTTGTTACTCCATCGCCGCTCGGCTCGGACTCGGAGCCAACTAGGAGTGAGCGCAGGGAGGTCCAGATGTATCATACTATGAATTTTTTAAGCGTTGAAGAGCGTTACAAGCTATTAGTTTTGCATTAAGTGCATGCGCGGACTTATTATCAGACGCGCGATATTATTTAACTCTTCCCTATCTTTGAATGTATTCTACATTCTCACACTCACTCTCACACTTCTAAAAAATCTTTCAAGGTTGTCTGAAATCGCTTTTAGCTTTTAAGTAGGCACAATTAACAATGTATCTAAATTATTACAAATTTGCCTGAATATGTATGAATTTGAATTTATTTTGGCGAGCTGTAGGTAAAATTCAAGACAATGACCTTTTTAAAATGAACTCTTTTGTCATATAGGTATTAATATAACTATAAATCAAGTATAAATATAGAAACTTGTTTCGGAAGCCCCATAAAAAGTAAAACGTATTATTTTGACGACTATACTTGAGAATTCTGTTGAGAATACTTACATTTTGAATATCAATTTAAGCGTTGTCCAATACAATGTCATTTACATCTAATTTTGACGGTTAATGACCCGTCGTTTGGAAACATTAATAAAAGAACTATTTAAACATAAACAAAAAAACTCGGAATCCAATAAATTAATATGTTTCTGTAAATCGTAAGTACCTAATTGTTTACGAACCACAGAGTGGCACAGAGCTATTGGCCGTGCGTGATCTCCCGCAGCATTTGCATAAAATCCACATACATAAAATGATATCTGTGAATGGTGCCAACTACACATTTGACATTCTTCTAATTTAAATCCAAGGTCCAATATTTATTACCACTTTACTTTGCGAAAAACATAAGTACTTAGGTAATCTAAACATACACATACATACATACACGTGATTTTAAATTATAAATTGCATTAGATATTAATTTTTACCTACAATTAAATGTGTTTTCTGTAGAATATCCGCTTTTGGTGTCTTTAATGTTTATTTTCATAATATTTTAATTTTCCTTCATGTGGAAAGAAGGCAGAGGTGAAAGGTACATAGGTACTTACTTTTAAACTACCGACCAATAAATTTTTAAACTTTAATGATAATACGCAAAAAAAGTACAAACAATATTTTTTCTCTAAACTAACTAACTAGACTTCATTATATCTGAGTCTGACTAAGCTTAGGCTTAAACAGCTTTTTGGGTTGTGGAAAACACAAGCTTTTCTTCTTTCTACTGTTTTTCACTCACGTTGTACCTCAGTAGGTACATGCTATAAATAAAAACCGACATCTACCACACAACGCCACCTAGTCCCAAGCTAAGCAGAGCTTGCGTTATGGGTATAAGACAACTAATAAAAATACATATATACTTTTTTGCAAAAACACAGAACAAAAGAATAATAGTCCTCTTCTGTGTGCAAATACATACATAATTATACATAAAAAACACCCCAAACTCCAAAACAAGTATTTGCAGATCATACAACATTTGGTCCGACCCGGGAATCGAACCCGACACCTCTACAATACAATGTACAATATTCTTAGAAGTACTTATTAGAAGTAACATAGAGTACTTTTTATTAAATGCGAGCAAAGCCGCGAGCGAAAGTTAGTGTATTAATGTTTAAAAACTATAACCCGACTTCGTTGTCAATTTATATAGCCTGTGTCACCCGGGCCATTATTACAAATCTATTAACACCTCGTTCAATATATTATACGGGTCAGTACTTAAGACGATACGGTGGAACATACAAAAATACATAAACTGCCAAAAATATAACCCTTCCTTTTGGCTTCCTCTATAATCGGGTACAATACAATATCAATATATTTGTATCTTTAGAATCCTCAAACGTTCGTGCCCCATTAGCCGAGATTCAAGTGTTTCGCGTCGATTCTCTTTTTACAATCGCTAAACTCCGCTAAAGCCTCTACACTCTTGTATTATTAGCTAATATTTTGTTTTAACTACGTGGTTTGGCGTTGAGAGACGTCATATTAACGTTTAACTTTGTAGAGTGTCAACTTGGCTAGGGGGCTTCAACTAATTAAAATAATTTAAAAGGCACCGTACACTTACCTACGTAATTCTTAGTAAAAATTGAAGCTCCCGAAGATTTGTAAGAGATTCCGGTAACAGATTCCAATGACTTATTTACAGTTACTACCTATTGGTCGCTCGGTTGTCGAAATTCAACCATAATTCCTTTGTTTAGCTTTCCACACTCCTGCTCCATATAAAATGTAACTGTGCTAAATTTCAAACTCCTCTGTTCTCAGCATTTTCGTAAAAAGGGGTAAAAAATTATTACTATACGTATTCAGTGGCGTGCAATTAGAGAGGTCTATGTCCAGAAGTGGGCTGCGATAGGCTAATGATGATGATGTATTAATGTACCTATAGACGTCTGTCACGTCTGGTTGAAGGACAGACTTACGGGTAATGATATTTTAATTCAAATATCATTGCGTGGTATTTCCACATCGAATCCTTCTTATTCCTACGTTAGTTTTTGAAGTCAAACTTCTTGAAACGCAATAAAAGTGACAGGAAATTGTGGGACGTTTTTGTCCAGGAAGAGGGAGAGAGCGATTAAGACTAACATGTATACTTTGTACGCACACAATTTTTATAGTAGTCCATAAGAAGCTTTTTTATCAAACTTATCAATCAGTAAAGACAGATACCATACGCTACTAGATGTAGGTATGGATTAAGTACTAGTTGTTTCATTGCAACCTTAGATATTATGAAACCTCTCCTCTAGCTTATCCAGAAAACCCTAAATCACCGACGGCTTTTTGGGTTCATTTGCTTAAAATGTATCGGGAAGTATTAGAGCATTTTCAAAACATAAAGTTGTTAAGAAATGCGACAAACAAAAATATGGTAAGTAACATTATTATTAATCTGTGGAAATATATGGTCTATGAATGAGAATGAAAAATGGAGGATGTTATAGAAGTGTTATAGTGATAGTAGAAAATGAAATAAAAGTATTCATGATAAAAGTGTTTTTGTTATTAAAGAAAGAAATCAAGATCCTTCCATCAAATTTCAGAAAAGTGACTATTACAGTTATAACATGTTGAAAAAAGACAATGTGCGATAGATATTTTGATAACCTATTAATATCAACATTTTAAAAAGACTTAAAATTCGAATAAAGCCCCAATATCTCAGAGATTAAATTTTCATTGTTAAATTTTACAAGAAATCGGTTGATAAATGACGTAACAAACTTAAATATAGCGAGATCTCGTGACTAAAACAACCAGTCGAGATCGAGACTGGTCGAGACGAAGCAGCTTTATTGTGTAACATAAACATGGATATTCATAAACTAAAATTTAAATAACAACTTAGATTTGGGTATAATCTTATAAGGATGCATAATATTTACCTACTTCACTTTTGACTGTAATAGAACACTAGTTCTATTTATTTTATAGAATCAAAGCGTTTATTATATAATGACTTACGAAATGCTTCGTAATCGTAGGTATTTACGAATGTATTCACGACAACGTGTAGTATTGAATGAAGCAGTAATAAATGTGCGAAAGGCAATGCGTTTCCACTTTCCCTTTCAACGGTCTGAGATAAACAGAAGCTTCACTTGCAATTTTACATTACGGTACGAAGATAGAGTCAAACAATGTAATTGCGAAGTCAGATTTTTTCATCCGTAATATTTACAATCGCGTGGTATACCAATATTTTTAAATCTCAGTCATGTATAAGAATAGGAAAACAAAATAGGTACATATCTAAAAGTTTTTTTAACGGACGCTGCTATATCCATTTATAAAATCCAAAAAATAACAAAACCGGCAAAATTGATTTTCCAAAAAAACGTTTGGATTGTCTGATTCCATTGAAAATAATAAAAATATAATGTTACTAGCTTTTGAGCGCGGCTCCGCCCACGTGTGTCTTATGTCCTTCCTCAAGAATCAAAGTATCTCCATGATAGTTACTTTCGAATTTATAATATTAGTACGGAATTAGTAGTTAAGGATTTAAAACATAAAACCTGCAGTACATACGTACACAGTACATACTTAAGTTACGTACGTTACGTATAAGACATGAATCAAATTGAAAAAGTATGTTCTATTGTACGAAGCAGGTTTCAATAATTACTTACGATAATTGTCATAGGTTTTTTGTTGGGATTAATTTGCGACTCGCCACAAAAGGACAGGATATGTATTTGTGACTGAGTGAGGCTCGATGGTCAAGGTCGATAAGTGGTCCCTACTTCACCACTTCTATCTACACCTGAGCCCACTTATATGTTGTCTCCTCGTGGAGCGCTACCGATCGGCGCAAGCGCACCGCTTGTTTATCTTTTAAACTTTAAAAACTAATTTGTTGTGTTTTTGTGTTGTTCTCTTATTGAATTGACTATAATGGCGTATCGAACGTGCGTAACAATTATATGTTTATTAAATTTAGTTTTAGGAGTTGTAGATGTGCTTACAGAGGTAAGAAGCTTTTTACAAATATAATTATTTCATTTACTTTAATTTTTAAGCAATTATATTTTAATTAATTAGGTGGATATATATTTTTGTAACAAAATTAAATATATCGTCATCTAGTTAGTAAAAATGTCTCTAAGTATATTGGGATTTTAACCTATTTAGTAGTAGGTACTTTTTTGACCATCATATATTTTAAAATTGTAAAGATCATAAGTTACAAAAATAGTGGTTATTTATTAAAACGATTTGTTACTTATTATTGAAAATACGCTAAGTAGGTTTTCACTTGTGGTATCTATTTTGACTCTTCCAAGTCTCAACTTTCTTACTCAACTCAACCTCTTACTTGATCTGTCTGCTACATGGTCCATTTAAAACTTCAATTATTTTGAATTTCAAAGTATTTTGAATACTCCAAATATTTTATTAAATATAACGACACAGATATTTAGAAACCACAATTCAGTGAATCGATTATAATTAAAATAAATCTGTGAAAAAAACGATTTATCGATAAATATTACCATTCATCTTTTCGTTTTCTTTGCTACGCATTTGCATTACTATGCTCACTCTATGCTTTATGCAAAACTTATAATACTAATAGGTAGTATTAATTTTATACCTCCTCTATTTATTCCATGTGTTACTGTCAAAAATAATCGTAACAAACAGAACAGATTGAATTATCTCAATTTGTAACGATTTAGAAAAGATTAGGTTGTTGATTCGTTGCGATCTTTTTTTTCAGGTATGTAGGTGGTTTACCCGATTACTAAAATATGGCGAGTGCGATTTAAATTTTTAATGATGATACAGATGGCTACCGAAACTACGTTACTCATTTACATTTAATCGAATGAATTATTATATTCTCAAGGTAATAGAGCCAGGCTGATTTCAGCACGAACGGGCCGGCTCGACAGGGGCGGTACTACCCTCGCACAGAAAATCAACGTAAAATGACAGCGATCATGCTGTCGTATTTCGTTGGTGAGTGCGAGACCGGAGGCCCAATGATGCAGAAGCATCACTAGCCCGCCATGGTGTGGGTCGCCATGCTGCATTGTTGCATTGTTTACATTCGCAGTATGGTGACCACCACTCTAGGATTCTGCTTGTTTTCCATCACGCAGAGTAGAGTCATTTTGGAAGGGCCAAACATAAAAAATAATAATATATAAGATAAATTAACAGGATTAAAACTTTTATACCTGCATCTAATTATGGCAGATTTATTTAATTTGTCACAATTCGAGAATCTTGAAATCAGTAACAATTTTCAAATATATTTTAAGTGAAGGTAATGTAAAGCTTAGCTTCTTACAAAACTGTCCTGCTTTTAGAATTAAAAGGTTATACCACCTAACGATGATATAACAGTTGTCCCACATATAAAACTTATAGATTAAAATAAATTAAATTTATTTCATAGTTAATGTACAAAATTTGGGTGCGTTTCATTTACTTAACTAAAAATTAGTACAGTGTTAATTCAATACAATTATATGATTAGAACTAAGTGTAAATTTATATCTTACTACCTAATTACAATTCTTAAACTCATTGTTAAGTAAGGTCCATATTTCAAATTAGTAACCTGATCTAGGTGAGACCTGTGTTTCAGACAATTACTTTTTTTAAGTATGAGACTGTCAAAGTGACTCTACTCTGTCTGATGGAAAGCATGAATCCAAAAGTGCTGGTCAATATACTCATAGCGAATGTAGACAATGCAGCATGGTGACCCAATCTATAGCGACCTAATGCTTCTCCATCATTGGGCCTCCGGTCTCATCCTCACCGACGAAACACGACAGCTGTCATTTTAGATTGGTCTTCTATGCGAGGGTAGTATCACTCCGGTTGAGCCGGCCCGTTCGTGCTGAAATCAGCATGACACTACTACCTTGAAAAAATCTGAAATTTTATTAAACGAGCAGACGTATCGCCTGATAGTAAGCGATTAATTAATTACGTTCTTATTATAAAAAGTTTGTTTTCTTAAACCTTAGGATATAAATAACTATACTAAGTGTACATGTAGTGTAAGAATACTATATTCTATTTGAAAATTACCAACCAAGATGTTTTCAGTGTCTGAATAGTTTAGTGATCTTAAATATTCTAATACCCTTTTTTATCATAATGCATTACTAACACTATACCGGTATGTTTAATAAATTATTTGGTTTATAATATATATAAATTGCCCTAAAAATAAATAAAATCTATCTACATAAGCATGCCTTGTTAGTGCTGTTGTTGTTGTTATGTACAGAAGCAGGCTATAAGACATCTTAACATGGAGTCGGAACAATATGTAGAATATACCGAAAATCAATTTCAATACATTTCGGTTTTATTATTTGCTACTCTAGCAAAGCCATAGAAATCAATTACGGATAGTGGAAAATAATGCAATATTTTATGAAATGTGTGTTTAATACGAATTCAATTAAATTAAAATTAGTAATGTTAATTACTTTTTTTAATTTATGACGATAAGCGCTCTGTAATTGTAAGCCCATGTTCAGATGACGAGCGCTCAACGCGCGTTTTTCTAACGCGCGTTTACAACTAATGTAATTTCATTCTAGCAGTACACACGCTAACGCGCGTTTACAACTAATGTAATTTCATTCTAGCAGTACACACGCTAACGCGCGTTTTGACATATAGTTGTTAACGCGCGTTGAGCGCTCGTCATCTAAACATAGTCTAATTGTGCAAGTGAACTCACGCATCTATCTATCTATACTAATATATAAAGCTGAAGAGTTTGTTTGTTTGTTTGTTTGTTTGAACACGCTAATCTCAGGAACTACTGGTCCGATTTGAATAATTCTTAGTGTTAGATAGCCCATTTATCGAGGAAGGCTATAGGCTATATATCATCACGCTAATACCAATAGGAGAGGAGCACCAATGAAAAATGTTTCAAAAACGGGGGAAAATTATCACGCGACGGGCAATAAGAGACGCAAACGAGGTTGCGTGGGTCTGCTGTACTAATATATAAAGCTGAAGAGTTTGTTTGTTTGAACACGCTAATGTCAGGAACCGCTGGTCCGATTTGAAAAATTCTTTCGGTGTTGGATAGTCCATTTATCGAGGAAGGCTATAGGGTATATATCATCACGCTACTACTAATAGGAGCGGAGCAACAATGAAGAATGTTTCAAAAACGGGGGACATTTTCACGCTACGGGCAATATAAGGCGCAAACGAGGTTGCGTGGGTCAGCTAGTACAAATATATATGGATTTATACTGTATATGTAAGGTATATTATGTATATATTCATAATCCCTCAGGTGTCACGTCACTTTGACATAAGCATAGCTTGAGTTTCACTAATAATTCCATTTTCCCGACAATTTCTCTCGATAATTTCCCGACTCGCGGCCATTGACCGGCCAGTGGCTGGCCGGTGACACAATAGACCATGTTTTAATACGGCCAATGAAAGGCCGTGGACACCTTAGGGGATATTGTAACTATTTAGTTTGCCAAAACCTCCTTTCTAGAAAGGGCTAGGCATAGGCCTTTCTGTAGAGAAACGTCACGGAAAGGTATTATTTGTCCTTTAAACACTCCTGATCGCTGAAATTATAAAACAATTCTATATACATATACCTAGTCGTTCAAGTTAACGGTTTTTTTTTTAGATTTTTTCTAAATGATCGCTCCCGCATCGGTAATATACATAATATCCTGTGGGGATTTAGAAACAAACACAAAGAAAAACCAGAGTCAGAACAACAATTTGTGGGTCACATAAAGTGTTATCCCATTTTGAACCCACAACACTTGGTGCAGTAGAAAGCGATGTGGCGACCGCTTAAACCACTAGGCCAACTGTACAGTCAACTATTTGCTTAGTTGTACATTTAGAAAACAGTTACACAATTAGCCTGAGACTGATTATCTAGATAGAGACAATGGCTGGATTGTGTTTTTTTGAATAATGAAATACTTTCTGCTAATATGTAACTTTTTATACAATTGTATTGTGTCAATAATCATCTGATTACTTGGTGCAACTGCAACAGCCGTGTCGAGCATATATACGGAAATTGTTATATGAGGCGAAACGGGAAGCGTTTCGTCACCGGCTCTACGTACCTAATAATTGTATTTTTCTATATTTGTTCAAGTATAAATCTATTAGTTAGATCGAATAGTTTTATATATATATGACTCCATTTATCATTTAACTGGACAGAGCGGTACCTCTGTTCAGTATAAATAATAAAGCTACATCATAACTTAACAGGTAAAAGGTTCTGATCTCATTCACTATTTTACAGATACATTATAAATATGTATATACATTCACGTTTTCATACATACGCATACATTAAATGCCTAAGGATTTTCAATAAAATACCTAAATTAATCAGAGAGTTACCGACGAATCACTTTTAAAATAAAAGTCGCCTAAGTTACTCCCTATATCATCAGCTATCTGCTAAAGAGTGTCCTGTCAAACTCGGTCTAGCCGTTCCAGAGACTAGCCAGAATAAATAAACAGGCAGACAAACAAAAAAAAAAAAATTTTTATGAAATATCGCGTATAAACTTAGTGCATTTCATTTACATTTAGTGAAAAGCTGTTAATTTGAAATTACAAACAGACACTTCAATATTTTTTATTTGTAGGTAGAGATAATAATTATATCTACAATACTCTAAATATCTAAACAAAAATTATTTTTGTTGAGATTTCTTTTTTGTTGAAATCATTGTAATAAATATTTTATTACAAAAACATATTTTAATTTTAGTTACCTAGGCATTGTTATGCGATGAGAATATCCTAATGTCGCCTCAACCTTAATCAACTTTGTGTGTCCAATTATAATTTATTAGTCTTTTAGACTTATTCAAGGTTTATATTATTGTTTTTCATTTCTGTAATTCAAGTCAAATATATGCTTTAGTGTTGCAAATTACTTAATTATTATTTTATTTTTAATTATATATGTAAATAGTAAAGTCGTTAGTAATATTACCATTTTTACATTTGGTTTTTTTTAAAAACTACCCTTGTAGTTTGCACTAGGAATAAACCTAAGAATAAAAAAAAAAAAAAAAATAGGAATACATGTAAAACAGGACAATCTTTATTCATTATTAATAACATAATCATCAGTAGACGAATAGAAACTCGTTTTTTCTAAAGACAAGTTCACCCGGCTAGGAATTAATCCTGCATCGCGGCGGACTTTGTAAACGTACGTGAAACGAACACAAAGAACAACCAAACTCGGAACAACAATTTATGGATCACATAAAGTGTTTTCCCATATGGAATTAAACCCACAACACTTAGCGAAGTAGGAAGCTTAAACTTCCAGGCCGACCGTGTAGTCAAGGTTCATTCATTAAACAATAGAAAATTAATGTGTCCATCCATCACGATTGTGTACACAACAACAAACAAAATTATAGTGAAATTTTTAGTTTTGGGTACTTAATTTTATGGATGATATTTATTTTGAAAGCTTCGTAACTTACCACTAAATACGGAGTTAACGATTTAAAAAAAAACATCTTTCCGTAATTGGGAATGAATGTAAAAACCAGATAGGTGAATAAATATTCCACATTGTATAAATTTCACTGTGTGTTCCGTTATTATTACCATGCTTTCGAAACATCTCTATGTTATCGCATCATACAATTTATTGGCCTGTCTGTTTGCTGTTAAACAATGGAGAATCACTGACCTCTGGTGGGCAATCGTGTCATGGCTATAAGTAGTTATTACTGAATAAAATACTTATGGGAAATGTCAACGTTGGTTTTATGGCAATAATGCGTTTACCAGATTTCCTTGACTTATTTTTTATGATATTTGTTGGGTGTCAATTTTTTTTAAAACTAGCTTTTGAATACATACCTTTTTTTTAACGTGTGGAAACCCCCTCGGGTCCTCACCCTGCCGCAAACCCCGGCGGGGTGACGGCCCGAGGGGGTTTCCACACGGTGTGTCGGAATCGAACTGACTAAAACCGCACGGTGTGCCACTCTGCGCCTGCGAAGGGAGAGATCCGGGTACCACTATTGTTATGACCTCCGGACCCCTCCCAGCGCACGCCTGCACTGAAGCGGGCAACCTCCTCAAAAACCTCTCCATTTAGGTGACGTACGTAACATCGCCTCCTCGCGGGCGGCCACTAGAGCGGATGGAAGGGAAAACCCGTCCCGACCATCCGCGGCCACACTCAGGGCGGCATGAGACGCTGGTGAGCGCGCCTCCGCTGCCCAGTTCGCCGGCGGCGGATCAGGTCCGAATGGAGGTCGTCCTCCCGGGCCTTCTCCGCCGCCTCCTTCTGCGAGATGACGTCTTCGCAGAAGGTGGCGACCGCGGTAAAACTGCTATCGCTACCGGCCATGGAGCGTACGACGGCCGGTAGCGAGAGATCTCCTCCGATGACTGCAGTGAGGGCCCGACGCTGCGACGCCCATGCGGGGCAAACCGCCTGCATGTGCTGGGCCGAGTCCTCACTGCAGTCGCAGTGGTGGCAGGCGGGACTCAGTTCCCTCCTGGCGACCGAGTGCATGTACTTCCCGAAGCAACCGTGCCCGGAAAGAACCTGCGTCAGTCGGAAGGAAAGGGTCCCGTGTTGCCGCCCTGCCCATTCGAGGATCACCGGCTGGAGAGCCTCCATGGCGGCAAAGCCAGCGCGTGGAGTCTCCAGACCAGCGAATGCCACTCTCCGCCCGAAATTCAGCCACCCGTCGATAAACTTCGGCGAGCACTTCCGCCTCCAAATCCCACGGGGGTGTTCCGGCCAACGAGCACGCCGCCTCGGTCGACATCGTGCGGTATCCGCGTATTGCTCTGACGCCATATGATGGTATGATCCGGTATATGGCGCCATACAGCGCCATCGACCGGACCGCCCCCGTGTTAATACAGTCGCGTATTTGCTTCGTGGTCGGCACTCACGGAGTGCAATCCGTTGTTTTGTTTTTTCTTTTTATGACGAGCACTTTATTAATAGATGCTAGAATAAGACTTATTTTAGCTAATTAAAACCTCAAATCTTCAATTTATCTCGTTATGAACTGGATATTTAAAAATAACTTTATTTATCTTCTATTGTATAATTAAACAATGCGTTTGACCATGAATTTTAATTTTCTGCTAATTTGTATTCAATTACTGAGTAAAAAGGAGGTACATAAATTTTCGAAAAAACTTAATTCTGGTCAATTTAATTTAAGCTACAGGTATAAATATAATATAACAATAAGTATATCACAGAACAAAAAGATATAAGATAAAAAGCGGTTATTGTAATATTACAAACAGACACTTCAATTTTATTTATTTAGCGACTAACAATTACCTCATAATTAACGTAATTGTAAAACCAATTAGCCGTAAAAGTAGAATGCCGATTGCATGGTGTCTGCTGATAATATATTTAGGTACCTACTTATTAAACAGCTCTTGTATCGCGTATGGCTTTAAAAAACTTTCATTACATGTCGCTTTTGAGATTTTGTTACATATTAAAAAAAGTGAGTCATCTCGGGACGCCCGGCAGATGTGAAACATTGAAATTGTTTTGAATAAGTTGTTTGTTACATAAAATAAAATGTCTGTTTATTACATTCATATTCATTTTTATTAAATACAAACTTTTATTTTTTTAAATGAATTTGAATTTGCGACAGCTCAATTATTTTCATCAGTGACTTCGATAAAGAGAAGCGGCGGAGGAAGCTTGCCACGCCAAAAACCAGGTTTACACGCGCCTATAGATGTTTCACATCAAAAAGTCATATATTTTTGCTGCTTGTAATTATGACAACCTCGAATAATAAAATCAAATGAACTTAAAAAAATACGTTTTAGTACTGAATTATTTTTATGAAGTACAAGAAAGGTACTGCGATCGTCACCCTCTTTCTAACCGAGGGACAGCTGGAGGCCTGACTCCCCTGCTCTATCTATAATAACTCTATGCTTCCTGTAAAGAGTACCTAACCTATGGCCTTTCTCAAGAATCAAAGTATCTTTATGCCAAATTTTATTAAAATTGGAGCAGCGGTTTAGCTATGAAAGCTTTACAGACAGACGGACAGATAAAGTTACTTTCGAATTTATAATATTACTATGGATGCAGCTATTATTGTCAATAAAAATATGATATCAATATGTTAATAACATTGGTAAACAGAAAGTAATAAAAGTAATATTAGGCTAAATGGTTTGTATTTGCTTCGTGCATAAATAAGTAAAGGTTTTTAACATTAAAAGATTTTCACAAATTAGTGCAGTCAGCATATCTATATTATATTTATACTGAACTAAACAAAATAATTGCAATGCTGGAGGGGAGATTAATAAATGATATCTCATTGTTTCAATGTGTTTTTCATCAGAAAAAAAATTTAATAAAATCAAGTACCTGGAATATTCAATAAATTTTCTACTTTGGTACCTTTAAGCATTTTAATACGATTAGTATCCTACTAGTATGTCGACAGCGGCTTGGCCAGCTCTCTCTTTAGGATACCTTGAATTAAATAGCAGTAATTGCATTATTTAACATTAGACGTTTACAATCAGTGTTGGTATAGTCAACAGTACATAATGCATGAGCACTAGCCATATTAAGGTGACAGAATACACTTTGGCATAATTCTTCATTCTATTTACTGTTTGTTGTAATTTGTAGTAGTTCTCTCTATAGCAATATGTAGAATTCTAAAATTCTCACAGTAATATACTGACATTATTTATTAATTGCACCTATTTCTTCTGCGTGACATGGAACGTCTTCACTAGATGAACAAGAAATAATTAATTTTCTTTAATTATATTATTAAGATATATTGTATACTAACACATTATGGATGTATTGCCGAAATAAAGATATTATTATTATTATTCTAGAAGGCAAAAGTCTAGCTCTTAAGGAATAGTCTATGTCCAGTTTTGGATTGTGAAAGGCTGTACTTATGTGAGAGTAATTATGAGAGACACTCAAAATTGATCTCTCTACATACTAACCTACCATAATCAGAACAATCAGAAGACTTATAATCCCTAGCTTTCTTCAGTACCTCTGAGATGATTCATTTTTTTTTGCACAAATTGACTGCCTCGTTGGTCTAGCGGTTGGCGTGTGCGACTGCTGATCATGAGGTCTCGGGTTCGATTACCGGGTCGGACCAAATGTTTGTATGATCTACAAATATTTGTTTCGGAGTTTGGGTGTTTGTCTATGTATAATATGTATGTATTTACAAAAAAAAGTATAATTTGTATTTGTATCAGTTGTCTAGTACCCATAACACAAGTTATGCTTAGCTTGGGACTAGATGACGTTGTGTGTAAGATGTCGGAAATACATGAATTCTAGTTGGTTGAAATACGATTTCAAGGTAGAATGATAAGTAAATTTTGATGTGGTCTACGTCAGAATTTTTTGTGTCAGTAGGTAATTTTCGTTCAGATAGTTGATATGAAATTATATGCGGTAACATTATTATAATGTGCAGGACACGATTGAACAAGTCTCTGTCCTTCACGTATAATATCCCTTCAATTCTAAATAACCAACAACTAGTATTATAACCCACAAGGTTGCTCCGTTCTCCTTTAATGGTATAACACTGTTTTGGAAATTAGTAGGCGACTCTTGTATTTCATTTCCATAAAGTTCTTCGGTAACTATTGAGGTCATCTTCTTTCTATTTTTTTTTGATATGGGTAAGTTCAAAGATAATAATAATAAGTTATTTTATCTAGCAAGGTTAGCTCACAAGGAAAATGGTAAGTCGTTATGGTTTCTAACTAAAAACTCGTACAAGTTTTTAGTTTTAGTAAATTAGTACAATTTAAGTTAGGTAGTACAGTAAATTTCGAAACAGATGAGAGGCTTGAGCTGTAAATGATCGCAGTGTCTTAGTGAAATATGTATTGGAATTTTCTCTATCTTCTTTCAATTAAATTGTACTAATGTATATGATCTTTAATTTAAATAAAACCTGCAGGGACTTCCCGTGAACTCAGAATCTTGAAATTTGGTACAAAGCAACGTTTTGTAGCACAGATAATTTTAGTTACATCATATACCTACAGGCTTGTACGGAACCCTCTGTGAGCAAGTGAGTTTTTTCAAACTCTATGATCTGTTTTTTGTATAATTTTCTATCAGATGTTTTTCTTGTAGCAAGTACCTACCAAGTAATCGATATATAACTAATTATTTATCTTTGCATATTAAGAGAAATCTACTCATTTATGATTGGTTTATGTGTTAATATATCGGAGGAATTGGTACTTTTGACACACATGTTTTTAGGATTTATATAATCTTAAAAATAAATTTAAATTTTGAATTTCCAAAACAGGGTATTAACATTCAACTCATGACCGTTTGATCAATTCATTGCAAAGCACATGAGCGCATCTTTTATTACATAATACACAAAATCAGGTTAAACGGCCACAGTAAAACATTGGTTGTGAATTTAAATAAAATAAGCAAATGTTGTTTTTCATAAATATTTATATGTTTAGTTACACATGAAAGTTTTAGGAGCTTTACAATTTCATAACTGTCAATAAGTTAATTATTTCTATCTCTGTCTATCCATTTGCAACTCTATTAATTCCTTAAATTTTAGTTTTCATGGTAAATAAATAATTTCAAAACGAAATTGTACTGTTTTAGACTGCATATCTTTTACTTTTATTTATTTTACTTATACACATGAATAAGTTCGAAGAAAATCGCACTGACGTTTAATTTAACCAAGCAGGAACTCAAAACTCTTTTAAAAAAAACTTATCAGTCTATCCGTTAGCCTCTATTGCAATTCAATACTCAGCATCTTAAGTTTCTCCTAAGGTAGTACTAAACTTTCTCAGGTCCTCAGTCCAAACGGCCCTGAATAAAACCTCTCAACACACCTCAATACCTAATTTAAGTTTTAAATGAGATTCTCTATAATCTTTGTCAATTTGCGTCAGCACGATACTGTCAGGCTCCTATCCAAAAGTCGAAGTATTATATTAAGTTTTGTAAAATGTTAAATACGTGTAAAACGTTAAATACGTTTTTAATATTAATAATCACGAACAATGAAAGTACATTGATTGAAATAGTAAATAATGATTAGATCGAAAGTATGTAGCCTTTTTTTTAGAGTCCTGTGCTTTTTAACAATATTTTATTGTGTGCATAAGGTCATAGAGCCAGATGAGTTTGAAGATTACTACATATATTATGATGTGAGAACTAAAATATTTTTAAAAAACTATAATAATGATTAGTGAACCATCCTAATTGAACGAAGAAAATTAATAATTCCTAGCTATCTGTATGTTTCTATGAGGTTTCTATAATATTGATTACTGATGCCTTGTCGTCATTTTTTGTCCATTTCACAAATGTGTTGGGGTTGTTGTTATTTTAACTATAAGGCAGCATCATCAGAATCGGCCAGAATAAAACCTCATGATATTACTATGGAAATGTGTCCCGATTTTCCCGCAGACACATAGAAGGTTGCACACTCCATGCACAATTACCTATTTCTACTCAGATCTTCAATACAATAAAATTAAAAGGCAAAATGTTTTTGTACACAATTCAAATATATATTGTACTTGACAACATTAATTTAAAAAAGAATAATATTATAAAAAAAATGGTATTTGTTCGGTTTAAGGTTCTTAAACTGTAATAAGGATGTAATAATATTTGCAATAGGTTTATACAGAAAAAAACATTTAAATCAAGTAAATCACTTCCGAAACAATACCTATGTTATATCAACCTTGGCTAAGCAGTATTGCAGTCAAGGTAGATGTAATTTAGTGAGGAAATTGCACACGAACTACTTTTACTATTATTATATATACCTACTATATTGTTATAAAACTAGCTGAATCCGGCGGTGTTACCCGCGGTTATTGTCTAAGCTAAGCTAGTCTAGAAGAAGTAGCCTAAGTTACTCCTCAGATCATCAGTTACCTGCCAGTGAAAGCCCCTTCAAAATCCGTCCAGCTGTTACAGAGATTACCCGGAACAAACAGACAGACAGGCAAAATTTAAAAAAAAAAAGGTTTTGGTACCAGTACCGTTCATACATATGCATTTAATAAAAAGCGGTTATTTTAATATTACAAACAGACACTCCAATTTTATTTATTTGTATAGATATAGATATGTAAGGTATGCTTACTAAGTTGTCAAGCGAGTATTCTCCGCTATGTTTGATGAGATTAAATTAGTCTTTATAAATGACAGTCAAGTTGAAGTCTCCACATTCATTACTACTCGTATACTTGGTGATTTGAGACCTTCTGATCCCAACTAGGTAAAGTATTTACAGCCAGACAGAACAAGCGATCGTGCTCTCGACATTATCATGATTGTATGATTAACACAATCTTTTCACCATTGAACATCAAATTGATTAAGGACATTGTTTGTTTTGAGGAAAATAATAGGGCTATATGTCAGTTCCAAGTATTCATCGCAAAAAATGGCTTTAAAATTAGTGAGTGTATGTAAAAAATAAGAAACCCGTAAAGCGTGATCACTTAGATTTTTTTTCGATTCAACACATTAGCATAAACATCAATTAATATAGCTTCTTCTCAGAATATGATGATGAGGAAAAACCTAAGCGGTTCATTTTAAATAGTAGCAAAAAAAACTTGAAAGTCGCAACCTACCTAAGTACGTGTCAATAGAACGAGGCATTGCTTAGGCATGTAACCCGTTGCAGACTACTGTAAACATCAAAATCTCTCAAACATGTGTATACTGTGTACTAAGTACAAAAGCAATTCAACAGGCGGCAGTAATCAATAATAGTATTGCCGGCTCAATATTCTAATTAGGCAGAACGTGGTCTTTACCAGACTATAACTAAAAAAAGGTCAGGGGTAAATCTAGTAATATTGTCGTGTGACGTATATTTTTTTTTTTTTGCGCATAAACTGTTGCATTCATTTGAAAAGTAAGGTTCATTACGAAACATCTATTTACATTTGGGTCGTTTGAATCTTTGCCTAGCTTAAGTATAAAGTCAATTAAATAGTAATTAGCCTATTTTGATATTTTATCTAAAGATATTTTAGTAAGACAAAGATAACATTTTGTATGTGGGATAAAAAAATTGGAATTGTAGACTACAGAAGTTAAGGGATATGTGACTAATCGGTGTCAAGTACCTCATTTACGTGCAAACTAATTATGATAAAGTAGTGTATTTATTCTCTGCTAAATACGTTATTCAACTTAAATATGAATTATCTTTTTACTAATACGTTTAGCAAAAACTTTGTAATTGTATATGGCACAGTTAAAGTGTGTATGGAGGATGAGTGCAAATTGAATGTCGACCACCGGGCGAACACTAGTTCATCTATATCTATTATATACTATCTATACTATTGTGTAAAGCTGAAGAGTTTGTTTGTTTGAACACGCTAATGTCAGGAACCGCTGGCCCGATTTGAAAAATTATTTCAGTGTTAGATAGCCCATTTATCGAGGAAGGCTATAGGCTATATATCATCACGCTAAGACCTACAGGGGCGGAGCAACACTGAAGAATGTTACAAAAACGGGGGGAAATTATCACGCTACGGGCAATAGGAGACGCAAACGAGGTTGCGTGGGTCGGCTAGTTTTTTTTTGTCTGTCTGTTTGTTCCGGAACGGCTGAACCGATTTCAACGGGATTTTCAATGGCAGGAAGCTGATGATCCAGGGAGTAACTTAGGCTACTTTTTTAAAACTAACTTTGTCCCGCGGCGTTACACGCGGTTCAGCTAGTCTTAAATAAACTAAGTGTAAATGACTTTAGTTTTACTGAGAGCTTATTGCCATCGACCGTTACTGATAAGAGATCATAGCGATTTGTAGAAAGTGGATTTTGCTTACTACTACGGTTGATTAAGTAATATTATCAATACATAATATATTAGGTACCGAAATATTAGTTCCACATGAATGCTACTTTTTACTAAATACAAAAACAGTAACGTATCTTTTAAGACCACTTGTCACGGCTTAGTTGTGTTTCATGCAGATACTGCTTGTCTATTTCTCTGTGTTTTTTTATGCTGCTTCGGTTACATGTTGATGTTATACTCAGGTAAATACATTTTCTTCTTTTCAGCCCAATCCAACTTCTCGAGTATGTATTATCGGTGCTGGCTTCTCCGGGTTGAATACGGCTCGCTATATGAAAGAATATGGCCTCAATCACACAGTTTTTGAAGCCTCACGTTACATTGGTGGTACCTGGAGATTCGACCCTCATGTGGGCACTGATGAAAATGGATTGCCGTTATTCACTAGTCAGTACAAAGGCTTGAGGTAAGTTTTATGTAACGCAATACAGAACCTTATCTTGATCAAGAAATAAAAAAAACTAAAAAGTATTTAATAACACCAGGATTTCGTGTGCTATTTACGTCATTTATTTACACAGATTTGTACGAAAACAAAATAACGCAAGTTTGAATTACCTAACGGAATGTATTGTAAAAGACATCATACTTATTTATTTATTTTTCATTAGAAACGAACATATCATGTTGTTCTTTCTATACCATCTTTTAGATGTATCAAAAATAATAATATATACCTACTATATTATATATCTTAGCTGTCTTTGATCATTTACATATTTAATACCGGTTGTAACGGGCGTGTTTTAGCCAGACTTGTTCTTGTGCAAGCTTTTATCAGTTAAAGTTATTGCAAGGGAAAGTAAGTTATATACTCTTGAACATCATACATGTAAGATTGGTAAACTTTGGTACTTAGCACTGATTGCATTATATGTAACTTCAAGCCGGTTTATCAGCTAGTGAAACTGCGAATATTAGATAACGATTTTTTATGGAATAGGAGGCAAACGAGCAGACGTTTCGCCTGATAGTAAGCGATTACCGCCGCCGCGCCTATTTGTTTCTTTATATAAGAACAACAAACAAATATTATATTTTAATTCAAAAGTCGTTGGAAATATGAGTGAAATATACCTTACGTATAGGTATGATCTTTCGGTACTCAGTACTCGGACATCTAAGAAACAGCCAATGTGCTTTATGACTCTAACTTGCATGTTTGTCGTTTAAAACTCAACGCGAAAACGCTACGGTTTTTAATGAGACTAAGAACCTAATGCCCTTTTCATTTGTAATTTTATAATAGAAAAAAACACGACAATAGATGTTTGCCATTCAAAATCATGGGACCAAAACGATAGAAACAGTTGATTTTACTTGTTGTTATTTTTCTTAGTTTAATCCGAGAACATCCATAAAAAATACATACAGTAGAACGTAGAACCTCCTTCTTTTCGAAGTCGGTTTAAAAGTGAATGCGTACAAAGCACGAACAAAATCTTGCAAAGCCTGAACATGTAAAGATGCATCTTATTATCAATTAAGTCATAATATAGAATTAAAATGTATTCACAGAACAAACACGCCGCGTCACACCATGGAAATGTTCGCATTTCCTTTTCCAGATGACACACCGTCATATCCAACGGGAGAATGTTTCTACAAATATTTGCAGTCTTACGTCAAACATTTTCATTTGATGAATAATATTCAGGTAAGAGTCATTACTTAACTACAAATTTTTTTGTTACTAACACAGACATCGTAAAAGGTAAATGAATACAATTTTGAGGTTCTACACTAGTTTAGTCAGTAGCATCTGCAAGAAAAACTTGATGCAATTTGACACGAATGAGCGATTTGACGAGAATGATATTATCAATGAGTATACATACAAATACCTGAGACAATACCGAAATTTCTACAGAGGTAATAGAAGTTAAGGAATAATTATTCATAATGCTAGTGTAAAATATATTGCGTGATGCATATATTAAAATGTGTCAACCTATACTGCTATAACCATATCTCTAGCAAAGTCAAGGTAATATTCATATAACATTGACAGTAGGTCAACATACAGCAGACACTAAAAAGTTCGTCACATAAAGTTAGCATATGCATTCCGCAAGGTCACGTCATTAAAAATTTGCGCCTTTGCGAAATACAAGAAGTTAACTTAGCAGGTTACTTTTTTCTCACACGGCGGCTTGGTCCCAAACAAGGCAGAACCTTAACTAGACTTGCTGAAAAACTGTATATTATCTATACTTAATACATAAAGCTGAAGAGTTTGTTTGTATATTTGTTTGTTTGAACGCGCTAATCCCAGGAACCGCTGGTCCGATTTAAAAAAATATTTCAATATTGGATAGTACATTTATCGAGGAAGGCTATAGGCTATATACATCACGCTAAGCCCAAGAGGAGCGGAGTACCAATGGAAAATGTTTCAAAAACGAGATAAAATGATCACGCTACGGGCAATAGGAGACGCAAACGAGGTTGCGTGGGTCGGCTAGTATTAACATAAAAAATGTAGATAAAATTACACTCACGACACAGAATAAATGGTCGTCTTAACCATGCAATTATTTGTCTTGGATGGGAATCCAACCTAACACTTACCTAACACTTACCTAACAACCACCACATACCATGCCAGTCGAATACTACACTACTACATTTATCCTCACATTCATGAATCGTGTATCTACCTTACCTCTGGCTGCCTAAGCTCATGGCTATAGGTAATTAGGTGTATCTAGTTTTTGCAAGGTTGATACAGTCATTTTTTTCTATTTATCAAGAGTATTGAATACTTGAGTGTGTAAACGTTAAACTTACAGTATAACTTAGCTATTTACAAGATAAACATTAAACTAATTACTTGTTCTGTAGGGATGTCTAGTTTTACAATATCTATATAGCTATCTATAATTATATAAAAAAATAATCGCCGAAATGTATGTCCGCACGTAACTTCCGATCGGGTGTACCAAATTGGATAATTCATTCTTTTATGTGTTCGTTATTGCTAGGACAAGGTTTATATATATAAGGAAAATTTAAAAGAAAAAAAAACTTGTTAAGATGGTTTGTTTATTTCCGTCTTAGCAAATGTCTGTGTTTTGTGTATTTAATTTGATCTTGAGAACGACTGAACAAGTACTAATGCACTTTTAGTGTGTTTCCTGTATCTGTGTGTGTCCTTATAGTCTGTTTTCTGATAAAAGGTATTAGTTAGTACACTTATAATTATCTACCCAAACTTCATATTTCGCATTTGATGTTATACATACTTATTGATATAATTCCTAGTAAAATTCTTGCTTAAAAATGTTTTATTGTTTGATGGTAATTTCCATTCGAGCGGTCGAGTGACAGGAAGGACCACAGTACACAGTGTTAGATTGAGACGAGTTTAGCATACATATGGTGTTCAGAAATCTTGTCGAATGTACATAATTCACATTCACATGATTCATTCATTCACACTTCGCCAAGATATTTCTGGAAGTAATTTAATATGGGTTTTAAAATTGTACATCATTGTATTTTATGTGCATTTTAAGTACAAGAAATGTGACTGTTGCTGTAACTTTACTTTTAAATAAAATAGTAAAAAATACTATTGTCCTTCTTCCACAATCAAAATATCTTCGTGCCATTCATTTAAAATAGGTGCACCGGTTTAGCCGAGAAACAGAGACAGATTTACTTTTGAATATTTTAGCTGTCCACACCGGCTTCGCACAGGATGATTACGGAAAATATGATGTAGCCTATGTTTCTGAGAGGTGTGTGGCCTAATTTTTTCCGACGTCTTCAACAAATATTGTATGAATGATAAATATTATTTATCAGCAATCTGATTGCCTAGTTTGAACGCAGATGGTCGTGAGTAAGATGTGTGAAGATTTGGACATAGTTAGGTATATTATTAGTATTACTACCGTGAGAGAGCCCTGCTTCGGCATGCATGGGGCGGCTCGACTGGAGAGATACCACGGCCTCACAGAAAACTGGTGTGAAACAGCGCTTGTACTGTGTGAGTGATTATATCGAAGGCCCATACCCCAACCTCTTTCCCCATCCCCATGGTGTAGCTGGTAAATACTGAACTAGCAATTAACTGGTCTACAAAAATATTTATTATTGTGATTTGTTACTCTGATACGTCATTTATTTCAGTTGGAAAGCTATGTGACCAAGGTGCGGTGGACGGGAGATGGATGGAATGTTACATACATGAAGGGTGATACCAAAGAAAACAGGACAGAATTTTGCTCTTTCGTAGTGGTTGCCAGCGGAGAGTATAGCAAACCCTTCATTCCTGAGGTCGACAAAATGGATGACTTCAAAGGTTTGATAAAGTTTATAGAATTTGTTATTGTAACAGATAAATATAATCATTGTGTCATTAAATAATATTAAATCAATAAATTAAAAACCTCGTTACACTCTGGTAAGGTAAGTAAATTATTGGTGATCTTTATTTAAGTTTGGATTCCTGAATTTCAATATCTTCGTGCGAATTTCGCGTTATACCTAGGCATAACGCGAAATTCGAATTGTTTGAAAATTGTTAAGAACACTTTTGTAAAAGTAGTAGGTAGTTGTTTCACAATTAGGTATTACAAGTAACTGAATAAACAATCAAGTGCAAACTCTAATTTTTCCTCATGATTAAATAGTACATACAAAATACTAAAGTGGATAATACTTCTTACTTACCATAACACAATTTTCAATTACTTATTTATAGGTACTTCTTTTACTATTAAAATCATCTTGCTTCAGAGTGAACAATGGAAAAACTGTAACTAAACTTAAAATCAACTGACCGCGTGATAATTAAATTTCAATACAAAATAATATAAATAAAAAATAATATGACAAGATAAAAAAAAAATTAACGCGTCATTTAATTTTAGTACATATTAAAAAAAAGTATGAGACATGAAAGAAATGTGGAGGGAAATTTAAATGTGGAATCTTTTTTTTATTGTGGAACTTTGTTTATTTCTTTAGAACTAGCCAGTATTAAAAAAAATGGGTATGCAATATGCGAAGTCCATTGTATGATATCCACAGATAAATAATACGTCTAGGATCCCAGTATGTTTAAGTGGCGCTTTGATGACGTGATGTAACATAATTGGGAGTACAATAATATCCAACTTTAAAAAATTGATATAATTAATATTAAATAGTGAAAGTTTATAAGCAAAATTTCTTGTAAATAAATAACTTAATATTACAATATTTCTACTTATTTAAGGAACTTGTACCGGCCTATTTTCATTTGGGTAAAACCTTTCTACAATTCCTTTAAGCTAAATATGAAAAACTACTTCCGAAATACAGACTTTTATCACAATCCTAATGAAAAAACCTATATTAAACAAGTAGATTTATAATCATGATAGCAGTCAATGATGCTAATTTTTTTCATTGATGTTAAAATAAAGTAGGTAATTTTGTAGGCATATTTCCTGTATTTTGCAAACGCATTGTTTGTCAGTCAACTTTGTATGACTCTAGGATTGTTATTATGTTTCTGTTACTTAATAATAAATTACTTTTCGCTTTGTGATAAAATGTAAGCAAATTATGGGTGTATGTTGAATACAAAGCCTCACTCCAGGAAACAATGTTAAATACATTTTCTACAAAAGTTTGCTAATATATACCTATATGGGCAGTTCCATGTTTCATTTAGTGAAACTCGGATAGAAATTAACGCAACTGTTATTCCTTAACACATAATCGTACACATAAACTACATCAAAAAAACTTTTTATGGATTAAGGGGCAAATGGGCAGACGTATCACCTGATAAGCGATTACCGTCGCCCATGAAAACCTGCAACACCAGAGGCGTCACAAGTGTGTTGCCGGCCTTTGAGGAATGGGGAGGGGGTTGGGGTATCCCCACTCACTCGGTGAAACAGCGCAAGCGCCATTTCACATCGGTTTTCTGTGAGGCCGTGGTATCACTCCGGCTATTTCATGCCGAAGCGTGACTCTCCCACGGAAAAATTTGTTAAAAAACCTAGTGCTATTTTGTCTATAATAATTATGTTCAGCTACGTATTAAATTTTAATTTAGGACATGAATAGTGACTGACCAATGAAATATATGTATTAATCAAAATTATTATTAATATTATTAAACGGTTTTATTTGGCATGCCCTGTTTGTTTATTTATAATGTTTGGGTCAAATCTAGTAATTAAAATTTGACCTCTTTCCTGTTGACAGTTTGATCTAAAATTTTGTACACGCCTTTAGTTCCGGTGACAATACAATTAAATAAATTAAAAAGCGCGGGGAAACGTCTTTTTCAGCGGGTGTATTTTTTTGGCTGTTATAATTTTTTAAATAATTAATTGTTTACAGTATCAGATTAGTTGTTAAATATACATTTTATTGTTTATTTATATTAGTAAAAAGATGTTGCATAGTCTTCTCGTCTTGGTAAGTTTTACATACATATTTTTAGTTTTCATGAACGGGCCAGACGATCCTAGCGGGACTACTGCCCCCCCCCCCGGTGTACAATACTGTTACAATAACTTGTGCTGATTCGGGAATGTATACGTAGGGTTCTGTAATAAAAACAGATTGATCGGAATCGTCGCGAACCATTTCTTAAAGAAAACGGTCTCTTTCCAGAAAAAAAATCAACATTGTATAAAAGTGTCGACAAAAAAGTGTGTGTATGTAATTTTTATTTCTTTATTATAGGTAAAATATTACACAGCCACGATTACAAGGATCCCGAAGATTATCGTGGTCAACGAGTGATGTTGGTGGGCGCAGGAGCTTCAGGGCTGGACCTGGCCGTGCAACTCTCCCAAACAACCTCAAAACTAGTACATAGTCACCATCTTACCTATAATGAGCCAAAATTCCCAGGCAACTATGTAAAAAAACCGGATTTGCTAAACTTCACTCCTAGCGGAGCTGTTTTTGAAGACAACAGTTCTGAAGAATTCGATGCTGTAATATTTTGTACAGGTATTTATTCCGACTACGTTTAGTTAGTTAGTTACTTTAGTTATTTATTCAAGTACATAGTTCATAGAAGCGTAAGAACAGTTTCCCTTAAAGTGTTTTCGTTTTATTTTACATAACTGTTCATTTTTTGTTTACGAACGTTTCAAAGACTGCAATCACTTAATGACATAATAATCACTTACTCATTTTTTATATCTTTACATTTTTCCATTACTACTTGAATTTATCTAAGTAACGCTAGCAACAGTGATTGCTGATCACTCCTTACAAAATATTAAAAACTCAAAATTTTATAAACTTAACAATTGTCATCGCGTAAGTGTCAATTTGTGGACTACGTAGTATATGTATTTGTACATCTTTATACAAATGCATTTGAAAAAAATCTAATAAGTGGCAATATGTTTTTTATTATAGGTTATCATTACAGTCATCCGTACCTGAATCAGCAGGATTCGGGCATCACAGCGACAACGGCGTACGTCTTGCCTCTATACCAACATATTGTGAACATTAAGCGACCATCTATGGTGTTCGTGGGTCTTCCCAAGAAAGTCGTCAATAAAGTACTGGAAGTTCAGGTTTGTTTACAAATAATAAATATAATATGTTGTTTTGGTATCAACTTATTTTTGAAATGAAAACTTCTTTAGCGGCGTTGTGCACTTTTTTGGGATGGAAAAAAAAAAACTCGCGTCAAAGACTTACATCAGGACACGTGCCTTGATCGAATTTTCGTAAGGCGTGACGTAGGAGATGAAGTAATATCCCCTCTTTTTCTAACGCGTGGTGAAAATGTATTCCTGCTCCTGCTGTTTCGTTGTGTAAGCCCGGCTTGGCTCGGGTAATATGTTTATAGTGTTTGTTTAGCATTAATCTATATTTTTATAACATTACAATAAGCATTTCTGTAGTTATGTAGGCATAGATTCTTATAGCATCGTTCATTGTGTTTAATAAATACCGGAATTTAAAAAAATCTAATTAAATAAACCAAAAATGCACAACGTTAATTTTCAAGTTTCCACTTCTGTCAGCACTCACGCAGTGCAATCCGTTGTTTTGTTTTTACTTTTTAATAGGTGCTTGAATAAGACTTATTTTAGCTAACTAAAACCTCAAAGCTTCAATTTATCTCGTTATGAACTGGATATTTAAAAATAACTTTATTTATCTTCTATTGTATAATTGAACAATGCGTTTGACCATGAATTTTAATTTTCTGCTATTTTGTACTCAATTACTGAGTAAAAAAGAGGTACATAAATTTTCGAAAAAACTTAATTCTTGATAAATTTAATTTAAGCTACAGGTTATGTAATATACATTATACATTATGTATATCTACGTGTTCCGTTAGCAATATTTTAACTGCTTTTTATTAAATATATATGTATGTATACACGCTACATGTACCAAAAATGTAGTTGAATTTTTTTTTGTTTGTCAGTCTGTGTCTGTTTGTTCCGGGTAATCTCTGGAACGGCTGGACGGATTTTGACGGGACTTTCACTGCCAGGTAGCTGATGGTCCAGGGAGTAACTTAGGTTACTTTTTTTAGACCGCGGGAATAACCGCGGGTAACACCACGGGGTTCAGCCAGTATTATATACATACAGTGGAACATAGAACCTCCTCCGTTTTGGAAGTCGGTTAAAAAAGGAAGGGCAATATTTTTAGCAGTCAATGTGTGTTCCACCGTGGCGTCTAAACGTTTTTATGAATGAGGTATCAATGAATTCGTTATAATGGATAGGGTGGCATAGGCTTTATAAATTTTATCAAAGTTTTTACGTAGTTGAATACAGTTCTTTAAAGTTTTCTGTTTTTTTCTAATGATAATCTTTTTGTACAGTCGCAGTATGTAGCTGCCCTGGCGGCGGACAAGTTTAAATTGCCACCTCAAGCGGAAATGTTACGTATATGGTTAGACCACGTGCAGACACTTAAGAAGAGGAACTACATCACCGATGTCAATGTCGTTCAGGAAATGGTGAGTCTTTTGTCATCATGTATATATTACACTAGCCGACCCACGCAACCTCGTTTGCGTCTCCTATTGCCCGTAGCGTGATAATTTTCCCCCGTTTTCGTAACATTCTTCAGCTTTATATATTAGTACAAGATTAGATTACAAGATAGATACATTACAAGATATCTACAGGAATTAACAGAAAGATCGATTACATATGTAATCGACCTTTCTGTTAATTCTTGTTCATTTCTGTCTTGCTCTATAGATAAATATCACCTTATTAGGAAAGCCGATACGATCAATTAATATAATTATATAAACAACAATACAGTCATGGGCTTAAGGTGTTGTTATTAGGGTTATTATATTAGGTATATTCACACACACTTCTTTGTCTTATAATTAAGCTATTGGAGCATTACAATAAAGTAAAATTCAGGTGGCAACAGCTTGCATACTGCTAACCACGTAATACTCACTAATACTACTGTAACTGAAGTTCTGACTTTTAAATAGAGTGTATTCTTTCAGTAGTCTTCTCATAAGGCTCTACGCATTTTGGAAACGAGAACTTGGAAGTTATGGATCGATGCAGGCAGGTAGTGGATTTTGGTGTTTTCACCTAATTCACCTTGACAATACAGTACATCTGTGGCGTCTGTTTGTGTCGATCTATGATTTATTTACTGTAGCTTCAATTTAACATTCATAAATGTCACTTAGTGTCTTAATTGAATAAATGATTTTGAATTTGAACTTAATGTAAATATGTAAAATTTAACTGCACGGTAGGCGTTGCAGTTTAAGAGATCACTTCCTCGATGCTTACTGAGTTAGTCTTGTGGGTTTCATCAGCACATGCGACAACACTTGTGTGATCTAATTGCTTTTCTGAGTCTGGGCATACTCTGTGTCCATTTTCTGTATATTTATCAAATCGCCACGATATACGATATATTACTATCGCGGCGCGTTTGAAATAGAAAGAAATTTATTTACCTTTGTATTTTTTTCAGGGCAAATATTTTCAGGAACTACACAAAGAAGCAGACATTCCTTATGTACCTCCTGTTATAACAAATATCAGAGATTTCAACCAACAGAATCGGCTGGACGATCTTCTTAATTATCGTGACTATGACTACAAAATTATAAGCGACACTGAATTTGAAAGAAAATACAATCCGAGAGAGCCAGTGTGTAATATAGATATATAAAGTAATGTACTGTAATAGATATTGACAAGATGCTGTTCTACCATCGTACAAAAGTATTTATATTTATTAAAGATGATATATAAGTTTTAGTCATGACAGTATGACACCCGCTCCCTTAGCCAAGTTGCAAGATCTCGCGTATATTCTCTTTCTACGAACGCTTACACCTGTTTTCTCTCGTATTATTTTGTTACTGTAGGCAATATATTGTTTCACCACGTGAATTATCGTTGAGAGTCATCCCCATTTATCCGTTAGTTTTATTTTTTCGTTTGTAGAATGCGTATTGGCTAGGGGGTACGGGGCAGGACGCAGATCCCTTTGCTACCAACCTCCCGTCGAGTCCGAAGCTAGCGAGACTTTCCCGAATTACCATAATATGTGTTCAGTAAAACCTTAATATCCTTAATAGATATGAGTACCACTAGCTTATGTTTTTAGTACAATATTTGAATAAGGATTCTGTTACTCTCGGTGTTTAAAATGACAACTACAAATGATTGTTCAATCTAAAAGGTATATTGTTTTAGAGTTATATAATAACTATAATAGAACATGTGAATGACGTAATAGCCATAGTATCACAATATACGTAAGGTATAGTACAGCACAACCTGACGTGCGATGTTGCTATAAAGTGGTCACTGGATAGTGACGTCAGCTTGTGTAAATCTCGGCGCGAGACCTTGTTTTCTCAGACCATGGTAATAGTCTTATATGATTTCAGAATATTTTTGAGATTTTTTTACATTTGTGTTACACTCAAGAAAAACCGAGGATTTCAAAGTTTTCCGTGCGAAACTGGGAAGGTATATAACCAATCGTTACTGAGTAAAGAGCCGGTAATCTTTTCTATAATTTATTATATACGTATTAGTTTTTATATTCCTAGTATTATATTTTGTTTTTCAAATTACTAAGAACGCTAACGATCAGACAGGCGAACATGTTACCTTTTATATTATTAAGTAATTAATTATTTAATCATAGTAATTATTTCTGTAAAATTCAAAAGTTTTATACACGTTGTTTAGTATATAATTTAAATGTAATTATTATATTTAGCTTTTTTTACTTTATCTATGCCTAAAATATTGGACATCGACTTTCTTCAGCGACTTAATTGACTGAGTCGACTTATGACAAATATAAGGATGATTAAAAATAAATTGAGATTATGCAGTATTTGTTTATTTTTTGACTACCCATTGTCAAGTATGTAAGTACTACATAAGTACAAATAATTAATTAAGGCCATTTACACCAGTTCGCAATAGAGTTTTAGATAGTTATAAATATAGTTACATATGCCTGCCTGCCCAAGTGACTCTACTGTGCATGATGGAAAGCATGCTGGTCACCATACTCATAGCGAAAGACAATATGACAATGCAGCATGGTGACCCACACTATGGTGGACCAGTGAGATGCTGATAGGCATCTTTTACACACAACGCCATTAAGTCTCAAACTAAGCTGAGATTGCACTATGAATACTAGACAACTGATGTTAATACATTTTTTTAAATATAGAAAACACCCAACTGAACTGTTTGTATGATCTGCAAATGTTTCAGTACATGTACATTTGCAGATCATACAAACATTTGGTCAGACTCGAGAATCGAGCCTGGAACTTAGTCGCATACTGCGCCGCCGAGGCAGGCAAAAAATATATAACAGAGTGTTATTTGAGCATATATTTTTATGATTAATGCCACAGAGGTAGTCTTAACGAATTAATCGTGATATTATTTTACCATCGATTGTAGTATTACAAAGTAATAACCTTGTTAACAACTAACTCCTTTTTTCGAAGTCGATTACAAATTCTCCATATTTATCGACTTCACTTGATGGAATAAATTAGTGCCTAAGAATAAAAATGGTATGCTTCATTATATTGTTTTTTTTTTATTTACAGGTTGTATTTGGTATAAAATAACAATATTATTTATTTTAATTTATGTTTTTGTGGCTACATCGTACACACATATTTTATATACCACATGTGAGGTATATAAAATATGTGTATATGTAATAAAATTCTATACAACTACTGCGTTACTTTTGTTGGAGAATATGTGTGTTTTTACGGTGATTAACTCTATTATTTGAGCGACATAGTCATAATTGTGGGTAAGCTCCGAACATAAAGAATAAAAAGAAACTATTAATTTCTAATCTCACTTATTCAACCATGTATAGAAGTGATACAAAGAATGATCTTCTAATAAAAAGTGATTGAATCGCGGATTATTATCTATACAGCTAAATAAAATTTCTTTCTTTAGCCACATTTAACTCGACAATTTTAGTCACTATTCTTAAAATAAAACTAACTGGTACTTACCATGGTCTAAATTCGGTAAAGATGGACTACTATATAATAAACAGGCGAGACCTTTTTTTATTAATCTGTGATAGATAGCTTATCGAAAGGCTGTCGTGGCTATTTTTTTGCAGGCAAGCCTTCTCATTAACTAATGTTCATTTTGATACCAATTTCGGTTGGTTATCTGATCAGTGCATTTATCTATATTGATTTACTTGTTCATACACACTAATATGTGTATTAATTAATTAATCAATAAAAAAAAACAGCTGGATTTCAGATGAAACATATTATAAGTAACTAGCTGTCCCGGCAAACGTCGTTTTGCCATAACTACTAATAAATTAAAAATTAATTAAAAAAGCATTGTCCAGCGGACAAAATTGTGAATCTAAACCATTCCCAGATCCCCTTGAACACATACAAAAAATTTCATCAAAATCGGTCCAGTCGTTTGAGAGTAGTTCCGTGACATACACACTCACAGAAGAATTATATATATAAAGATTTAAAATATGTTTATTTCTAAACTTAGCCTGACTGGTTTCGGACTATGGCATTTAAGTAAAGTACAAATGAGTTTTATTCTAAGAATGTATTAAAACAAGTTTGACAAATTGCCGACAATCGAAGAGTATAAATAATACGTAGTAAAGTATATCTATATAGTATATACGTACGTTTATCTTGTACATTTGAAACTTCCTCAAAGCATTAAGTAGGTATGGATAAGTTATTGACAAAGGCGGTTAATGATTTATTCTAACTTCAACTACAGGGATAGTAGTACTTATAAAGAAAGATGAGGATTTACTTTTTGTTGCCAAAGTCAGCTATCAACTTTACATCTGTATATAATGAACATACATACATAGCCTGTCAAAAACATTACCCTCCTTTGGACGTGCCGTAGTCGGGTAAAAAATTGGAGCGTCCTAAATGAGAAATGCAAAAAGCTTTTAGGTACTCCTAAAATTTCGATTTCAAAAAACACATTTTTGTAATTAAAAAAAAAATTGTGCTCACCGTTTTATAATATCTTATAGTTTTGTTAATTTATATCATATAAAATCTTATCATTTTCACTGATAAATGGTATTTATTGTATTTTATAATTTATATTTTTAAATACAAATGGTTAAATGCATTGTGTGACTAGTATTATTTTGTAAAAAACCTTTTTCCGGATCAGCAAGCTAACAACAAAAGGTATAATAAGATTTCATGTCCATTTTTTAAAACAAAATAAAAAAATACATGATGATCACAAAAACCTAAGACACCAATGTACTCTGGTTGAGTGTTCTTTGTTCTATTCTCCTTGTGAAGTTGTGGTCGTCGATTATGATGTATTCGTAGTCTCTGTAGGTGTAAAGGTTCTCCAACTTCGCTTCTGTATCCAGGGCACGGATCTTGTACATAACCGGAGGTACTCTTTCTATACCAGACTCAATAGACAAGCTCTCATAGTAGTCGTCCTGTAAAAAAAAATATTTATTAACTTTGACGCAGTGACGTATAATACATTGGTATTTTATATCCTCTCATTTTCCTATAAATCACATGAATCAATAGAAGTACACTCTACACAGTACTCCGATTGGAAAAGATAAAATGGTGGTTTTACGTGTGTCTTTTCTTTGATACATATGTAGAGTTTTTTAATTAATTATTATTTTGTAATATCTAAAACTATCGTTTACAATGTGTCTTGTAATTGAGTTTACCTCTTTGGCCGCCAATACATGTATGGTAGACGGCCGTAAATTTTTAGCAACAATTTCTTCCATTCGTTTTTCCCATATTTGCAACATCTCTGCCTCAGAAGGTAGCTTGAAATCGCCTTTAACTAATGCCGTCGAGTATCGAGCCTGTAATAAAAACAGATAAATATGAGTATTTTAACCTTCTGTGTATAAATTACAAGGACTTCATAATTTATGCTGTATTCTTCTATCATACCCGTTCGAATAAAAAGATAAATGGTAGCATAACCATACAACTCAAACCGTTTCATACGATTTATACATATACGTTTCATTATGGTTTTGAACGTTAAAGCAAAGATATCAGTGGGTTAACGTAAACACTTCTTTAAGTCCCACAACGAAATAATAATAGTAACAACCTAGGCAACTAGAGCCACTACCAGTCTGCATATGTCATAAGTTTATTTAGTTTTTTAGTTTCCTCTCCTCAGTAGTCCTCGTATTGGATTTACTCTGTAAGGATAGCAAGTAATGAAAAATATATATGTATATACTGTACATAGACTTATATACTTCTTAACACATGAATATCTACATAGTTTAAGTATAAGACATTCTTAGGTACACAGAATTTAGCAGTGCTAACCGCAAAGGAATTCTTCTTGAGTGGGAAAAGACCTCACAAATTCTGGTTAAGCAGTTAGAACTTTGAGGTACGCGAGTCATGTCCCTCCAATACAAAGGAGGATCCTTCGACTAGGCGAGGTGATCATGCCTGAAGTTGTAAATTTGCCAATCGACGAGAGAATTTCTATATTGAAATACAGGATTAGTAGATTAGTCGCGAAACGTTTACTCCGTGGTCCGATAGATGGTGCTGTGCTATCTGTAGTATGTTTGTGGAATTCGCCCTAGGACCTCTAGCCATTAAACCATCAGGTCAGGAACGCTATAACATTGTTACTTCTGAACAAATTTACTATTATATCATCATACAATCCTTACCTGTGCATCCAAAGCAATCACAAGACACGCTCTAACAACTAGTCCCATGATAATCATTGTGGGCTGCCTGATGTTTACCATGTATTGGTGTAAAGGATACAAGACATCTGTTTTTATTGTCAAACCGCAGGATTCGTCTATAAATCCGTAGTCATATTCGAAACCTGGAAACCGGTAGTAATACACACATGTTAAATCTTGTTTTACTGGCATGTAATTGGATATAGGGATTGGGCTATATTTGATTTGATTATGTGTGTGTCTACATTTACTAATGTATTTACTTTAACTTTATGCACATTTGTACATTGGCGGACTTAAATAGGGAAGTAAGTGATTGCTGATTGTATTAAATACTTAAATATTAGCATTTCAGAGTAGCTTGTAATGTTCTGTAACTATTTATTATTATTTTTTTCGCAAATCTCTCAAACCTACATACTATTTAAGCCTAACATTAGTACGCTAACTTATTATTTGTACGCCGACAGTGGTAAAACATATTGATATTCCACAGCCGATTTACTGTTTTAGGATTAATTTCCTGTGTGAGAATGTGTAAATAACAAATACACCTGTTATATATATTTACATCTTACCTGTACAATAAATAACGTCATCTAATTCTTCAAAAGTCCCATCGACAAATATGGCACCAGTCTCATTGAACTCCTTTAAATCAGGTTTTTCTTTATAGTGTGGCGGGAAAGGAGTTCGAAATTTAACTTTGGAATGCTGGCTGTGTATTAAGGTCTTACTAACGTCGGCCACGTGTAAGCCGATATCCATCCCTGAGGGGCCAGCACCTACTACTAGAACACGACGGTCTCTGTAAGGATCCGTTTCTCTAAAGTCGTGGCTGTGGATTATCGTTCCTTTATAAACAAAAAAAAACACGCAATTAAAGTGGTGGCCCATAAATTAATAAAACATTCTTGTCGATATCATATTATCAAGAATCAAACTCTTATAGTTCTATGCGTCTTAGGTAAATAACATCATGCATTAAATCACCTTTGAACAGATTCTCTCCAGGAATGTTCGGCATTCTAGGTTTACTAAAATGTCCGTTACCAACAATAACAAAGTCAAATTCTTCTTCAAATGCTTCTTTTGTAACTACATTTTGATATTTTACTTTCCACTTTTCATCTTCTCTTCTCACTAATATAACTTTGTGCAGGAACTGTAAACATAAAAATGATTGTACTTAGTAAATTACCTGTCGATTTCTAGGCTTTCTACTTTTTTACTATGATAATGAACTCTATTATCAAAATTTCTGTTAAAAATTATGAACATGCTTTGTTTAAAAATTTCAATTTTAGTTATTACGCTTATATTATTACTAACGTGGTTTTGCACCAGGTTGCTTTAGGCTGTACTACCTTTTTCAAATAATAAAACAAGGACAAATAAGGCCTTTTTTGGATGTTTGAGTACTTTGGACCTTAAGACATTTTTACGTTTTGAGTTGATCAAAAATATTATACCTTTATATATTTTTCTACTTCGTAGTGTTTTGCATAATCCAGCAGATACCGGTAGTAGTCTTCCCAAGATGGAAACGACGGTAAAGATTCTGAAAGCGGGTATCCTCCGAGCTCCATAGTCGGCTTCGGCAGATTGGTTCTGTAAGATTCATAAAAATTAGTAATTTTAATGACAGCAGTTAAAGGTATAATTAAGTCTATCCCTTTTGCCTGTGGTAATTCTTTCGGGAGAGTCCCAATACTTGTCTCAACAGTTGGAAAGGAAAGCGAGCCTCTGTTTTCTTTCTGCTCTATATTTAGATTTCAAGAGTGCAGTAAGTTAGTCATCCGCCTCTACTGACTGACATAATTAGGTATCAGACCTATTAGATACATACGAATTTCGGTCTTACTCATTTTTTTTTTATGTGGTAACGACACGCTGTCCTGGATGAATAGAAGGCAATTCGATAGGAATATTCGATTTACTTACTACTTTTACGTACTCCTGTATTAACAGTAGTAAAAGAGTACGTTAAGGATATCTGTAGTGAGCGGAGTGAATCCATATTATATATATATAGATATAATCATCTGATAGGCTTATAAATTTAGTTATAACGCCATCTATGTACTTTACTATGAACTAAGTCGAAACTTCCCATCGTCAACACGGGACAAAATTATTTTAAATTAAAATTGGATTATCTTTTAAAGATTTGCTATGTTATCTAACCATTTCAATATATATTATATGTAGTTGATAAAACTAATCTTAAACGCATTCAATATTTTTTAAAACTGTTCCTTTATTTTTAGTTATAACTGTCTTTACAAACGCGTCTCCCGTTTCTTCGTGTTGTGATATTGCAATAATATTCCGCATTAATGCAAGTTATGGTTGATTTCAATTTATATTGTATAAATATATATATTATTTATGTAAGTGATAAAAGAAGTATCACAAATATTATAAAAAAAATATTATAAAACAACTTGAGGTCGACAGAAGACAAAAAACAATAAGACATATTGGTTTTATTCAAGATAACAAGTATTTTCAGTATCATCATCATCATGCATTCAGCCTATGCACGAATATAATAAAACGAAATACTAGACATATTTTTAAGTCTATGAAATACTCAGCAATTAAACTGGAAGCTTGCTCTTACCTATCAACCTTCTTGTTTATTGTCAATTAAAGCGATTTCTTCTTCGAAATATTTACTTAACTTCCAAAGATTGTATTATTAATATAACGAGTAGTAATGATGCTAGCAATAGTAGTAGTAGTAGTTAATTTTGGTGTTGACTAAGTTATTAACATACCTTAGAGGTTTATACATGCTCGTGTGAATGGGTAAACCATTTTCATCAATGCCTACACGAGGGTCATAACGCCAGGTACCTCCTAGATATCGAGTGGCTTCAAAAACTGTAAAGTTAATTCCTTCTTCTTTCAAATATCTTGCTGTGGATATTCCCGCTATTCCAGCACCAATAACACAAACACGTTTCGACTGAAATAGTTAATTCAATTTTATTATTAAAGCAAGCATTTAAAATAAAATTAGAATATACTAACTTTCAAACTTTCGCGTTCCATGATATATTAACAATCCCAAGGTTGCACTGGTCGAAACTTCAAGCAAATCCGAGGTATGTACTTAATGCCTTTTAATAAGTGATCGCGTTAAGTCCCGTAAAAATAATTGTTAAGAAATTAGAATTTATATGAGAATAAAAAAAGTAGGTCGTCGTTCATCTTACTGACTGGTTTGGATGCAAAGATATTTTAACTCGATTAAACTATTATCTGAATTACAGCTAAATATATAACATAAGTAGCTCACTTCTTAAATGCACACTGTAATGTCAATGGTTGATGGATTCGACATCGAGACCGATGAAAAAAAAAAGTAAATAAACTTTTAGACATAAAATTAATTAGACTAGTATTATTTATTTAAAGTTAAGGTTAAGAATTATGCAATTTACGTTTTTAAACATTAACACTGTAAATAAAATATAAATGTAAGCGGTTGTAAAACATAAACAGGGTTAATATGTTTTCTTACCATTTTTGTTGGAATTGATCACTCAATGGTGTGTCAAAATATTTTTAGAAGTATATTTATTACTACAGCGTTTCATTGCATAATTTATCTACAACCGACAAAGAGAAAATTTTGAGGGTTCACTGAGATAGGTGACGATTTCTTATCTATACAAACAATCCGCACTCCACGAACGTATCACTCGACTGTTTTGCGACAAGTAGGTATTACGCCGCATTAGTTATGATGACATAAGAAACACATTCATGCAAGACATAAATATCAGTATAATAGAACAATCATAATTATTATGAAAGCTTTTATCAGAATGAGTTGTTCACCTCGAGTATCATTCGGTTTGAACCAAAGCATTGTGTTTTTACATTTAATAAGTTTGTATTGCATAATTATTTACCTATAATGTTTGATTTAAGTATGAATTAATTTTGTATGTGTTAATTATGGGTGAGTGTCAATTATGTAGAAGTACCTTCTACGAATTAAAGTTTTATAACCGACTTCATAAAAGGAGGAGGATCAATTCGACTGTAGGTATTTTTTATGTTTATTATTGTTATAACCTCCTTTCGACTGGGTGAACCGGTTTTGAGAATTCTTTTTTTTATTTGAAAGCTGTTGCTTTCCATGTGGTCCCATTTCAATTTGGTCTATTTCTTGAAGTCGTTTTTCATGGTTAAAATTTGTGATTTCTCACAATGTTTAACTTGAAATGTCAGATTGTTGACAAGTCAACTCGTCACTGACAGACGGGAGTGATTAATTATTTCGGGTGACGCAACACATCAACATAGCTTGAAACGCCGATGATGATTAATTTGGTATTAGAACTATGAATGTTTTCACATAACGTTAACACTTTCATAAACAGTGGAATATTCTCAAGTAAACAATACATGTAAGAATTTGTAGATAGGTATACAATGTAAGTAGTTAACAATGACTAACCTAACCTAAACTGAGTTTAAAAAATGCGGATCTCTAAAATTACTCTAATGGGTTGTGAATGGAATATAGTGACCAGGTGTCGCCAGGTAATCACTATTTTTTTCACATGAGTTGCACACATCTCCCGCCATTCCATAAAATAGAAATTATAAAGTTATAACCATTTTATTTTATACTAGCTGTACCCCGCGGTTATTGTCGTACCGCGAATACGCCGCGGGGCGAAGCTAGTCTAAAAAAAGTAGCCTAAGTTACTCCCCATACCATTAGCTACCTATCAGTGTGAGTCCCGTGAAAATCGTTCCAGAGATTACCCGGAACAAACAGACAGACACAAAAAAAATTAATAGTACATTTTATGTACCGTGTATACGTGTATACATACATATGCATTTAGTAAAAAACTGTTATTTTAATATTACAAACAGACACTCCAATTTTATTTATTTACTTTTTTTAGACTAGCTTTGCCCCGCAGCTTCACCCGCGGTACGATAATAAGCGCGGGTAACACAGCGGGTTTCAGCTAGCAAGATAATAATAATATAGATACCAGTTTCATTATCGTCATATTGTCATTAACAGAGAAATTTTTGAGGGGAGATGGCTGACAGCAAGTTCTGGAGCTCTCCGAATCAGGGGTGACCTGTGTCGTCCAGAAGATCAGCGGTCTATGTCTACGAGTTGCACCTAATAAGACGGAAGCTCTGTGGTTTCACAGGAAACGCGGAGGTGCCGTTCCTACCCACTCGCTTATTAGAGTGATAGGAACCTCGGCCTCACCCTGGACAGCCGCTGCAGCTTCGAAGAGCATTTCGAGCGGATGATCCCCCGAGTTCGGGGGTGGCGGGCTCCCTGCAGACCCTATTGCCTATTTAAAGTGGTCCGTGGGAAGAAGTTCGCCGCCTCTACGGTGCGGTGATACGATCCATGGAGCTATTTGGTTCTCATACAGCTCTGATATGGGCCATGCGCCAATCGGCCTCCTCGCGCTGCTGAGCTAAGCTCAATCAACGAGGATACCACACTACCTCGTCGGAGGCGGCAACAGTCCTGGCTCGTTTCTTGCCAGTTGATATCCTGGCGGATATGGACGCGCAGGTCTATGACCAGATTCATGCCATCCGCCGGGGTTAAAGCGGGGAAGACCAGAACGAGCTCGAAATGTGGCGGAACGCTCACCGACAGGCACTAGCACAGTGGCGCGCACGGCTGGAACAGCCGCAGAATGTGCGCCAACGCGCTGTTGGTGCCGTTTTGATAGTCAAGGTTAGTACCTCGAAGCATGGGTAGGAAGCGAGGGAGGTCGCGTTACCTATCGACTGACGCAGATACTCACCGGGCATGGTTGCTTCGGTGAGTATCTGAATAAGATCAGGCGGGAAGAGACGGCACAATGCCACCACTGCGCAGCCGACCAGGACTCCAGCACACGCTGGAGGACTGCCCTACATGGTCATTTGAACGCGAAGTCCTGGTCCACCAAATTGGACGAGACCGATCCCGAGCGAAGAAAACGTCGGCGATAAAATCCGAAGGGACCGCGGGCCGCCGGAGGATGTGGACCTCTGAAGGCAGATTGATTGCTGCGGTCGGCATAAATGTGTAATCAGCCTACACCACTGCCCCGGGACAGGGCATGATAAGGACGGCGTCAATTCGGGGAGGACCTGAAATAACATGGTCCGGGTCCTCCCAGAGTATTTTTTAGTGAAACATCACATACTCCTGGATCCTGTCCCCCCCCCCCACAGGAGCTGGTGATCCGAAGGGATTTTTCACCCCGTCAACAAAAAAAAGGTACAATGAACGTAACATAATGCTAAGTAGCTTAATCATTTACTATCTATACAAATAAATAAAATTGGAGTGTCTGTTTGTAATCTATATCTATACTTATAAAATAACAAGTCCTGACTGACTGATTCATCATCGCCGAGCGTAAACTATGCTAGTCTATATATAAAAGAGTAAGGTGACTGACTGACATACCCAGAGATCAACGCACAGCCCAAACCTCTGAACCTAGAATCCTGAAATTTTGCATGTAGGTTCTTTATATAACGTAAGTGAGCACTAAGAAAGGAATTTTGGAAATTCCACCCCTAAGGGGGTAAATCAGGGAATGAAAATCTGCGTGAGCGAAGCTACGTGCAAAAGCTAGTGTATATATAAAAGAGGAAGGTGACTGACTGACATACCCAGAGATCAACGCACAGCCCAAACTGCTGAACCTAGAATCCTGAAATTTTGCATGTAGGTTCTTTATATAACGTGAGTGAGCACTAAGAAAGGAATTCTGGAAATTCCACCCATAAAGGGGTAAATCAGGGGATGAAAGTCTGCCTGAGCGAAGCCGCGTGGAAAAGCTAGTATTAAAATAACCGCTTTGTATTAAATGCATATTGTATGTATACACGGTACATTTACCAAAATATTTCTTTTTCCAATTTTTGTCTGTCGGTCTATCTGTTTGTTTTGGCTAATCTCTGGAATAGCGGAACCGATTTTGACAGGACTTTCACCGATAGGTACCTGATGATATAGGCAGTAACTTAGGGTACTTTTGACTACCTGCGCCCCGCACCGTCACGACGGTACGACAATAACCGCGAGTAACACCGTGAGACTCGACTAGTTACCAGTAAATGTACAAGTTCATTTACTAGTACATAAAAATGTACAAAAAAACTAAAAGACTTAAGGCCTGTATTCACTTTGATTAGTGCCAGTGCAGGTGATCAATTATTTGTAGAAAATAAGCGTGGACGGCGAATTCGCGCTTCCTTAAGAGAACATACTACGAAGGACGACAGCATGGCAAAGAGAAGGAATCTTAACACAAATTCTATAGGTAGGTATCAACCTGTCTGGCCAACTTGGGCTAGTGGGCCAAAACGTCTTAACAGAGAGCCTGTGCGATGGTGGGGTGTGATATATAATTAGAAATATACAATACATGTTCGTATGCTAGTAAAGTCCATTCGCTTAGATACGGTCACATTGATAGCGCCGCCACTGCACGTGCGGCAAGCCGCTACAAAATCAAAGGGCCCGCCTGATTGCCTGGCCACAAGTAAGTATGATTTGTCTATTTACGCCGTTGTATGAATTAATAAATGTGTATTAAACAACAATAACCACAATTGCGTGTGGGTGCACCGACACTATCTAAACGAATGGACTATACACAAGGTAGATAACTCGGTAGGTATCTCATTTAAATCAAGGTCGTGCCAAACTGGCCTATGCCACCAAGGTACAAAAGAAAAATAACTGTTTAAGTGTAGTTTTTTTTAAATTTGTTGTTTACTCTGGCCTAACATAGCAATCATTTAAAATACAGAGGACAATTAAATACCAGGGCTGTAGGTACTATATAGTTGTTTATGTAAGTTGTTGAGTCTTATTTGGAACTTAAATAAATATACTTATAACTTGAATATCTATGACACTAATAAAGTAACGAAGTACTTACAATACAATACCTGAAGCTACGAACCTTACCTACCTTATTGCTTATACACTTAATTTTCAGAATAGCAGTTGCAAAACAAGAGCTTAAAGCTTCGATGCTTAAAGCAGCTGTTAAGAAGTAATTTTTAGTCTCGTCTGAACGTATTTAACTAGCGTACTAATTTGCTACAGTTTGTTTCTACTAATCTGTTGAAGCAGTCTATCCCAACTAGACGACGGAACGCTTAACGATATTCACCTGTTTTCTTGATTCGAGCAACGAGCCACCATTTCAATATATTTTTATTAAAATGAATAAAAATCTACAACCCATTTTGTTCCTTAAATATAGGTTGGGCTAGGTTTTATGTAAAAAAAAATGGAAGTGAATTCTTTAGTGTGATGTATGTAAAAAGAACTTAAGCTTACTCGTTCATTGTTATTCATTTAAAATAAGCATTAGCATTCCCATGACAGAAAAAACAACACTATATTAATAACAAAATCTTACCTTGAAGTTTTTTCTAAGATCGTCACTTGTTTGCAAAAACACAAGAAATAGGATTAATTTATTCATTTTAACGTGAAAATAAAACAATATACATTGACGTCACTGCATGCTCCCCACAGATTCCAAAAATAATTATTCTCTTTTCAAACAAAGTAGTTTGTTGCAAAGATACTTCTTACGAACATCCACCTCGTAACGAATCAACGAGTGACTAACATCACTACTCAAACAATAGCCGCCAGATTTTAAATGGGCGCGATTTATTCCTTTTAAAAAACGTATATATTACATAAATAATACTCACATATAAATTAATATTCATACACGATCATAACTTTAGTTTTGTCTACCTGCCACAGATTTAATGGTTACGGAATATACGTTAAAGGACTGCAGAGACAAAGAAATGGATTTGTGCTATGTTAACTAATTGCGGAAAATAAATATATATGCTTAAAATCTTTTTTTAGGTATTAAATTGTATCAATAAATTAATTATTTGAGATCGAATTCATTTGTTACGAATAGTGATATTAAGCCACAATGTATAAATTTACATTTATAAATAACTGTAGGTACCCTGAACCCTCACCTGTCTTGAATCTTGTAGTGATAAGAAATAATACTATCGCAAAAAAAATCGTTAAAAGTATAACATACTGTGAAAACCACGTGACAACATTTAATCTTAATCACGGCATAGGTATTTTTTGCCCGATTTTGCGATTTTTCGAGACTATGTGTATGTATGTACAAATATATACATATATTTCTTTGGCACGCCTTCGAGCCTAAACGGCTTGTCGTATTTTTACCCGACTACGGCAAAGCCAAAGGAGGATTATGATTTTGACAGGCTATGTATGTATGTTCATTTGCTCCTTAACTACTCATTACAACTAGACAAATGAGATGTTGTTAGAAGCATCGTGATCGTCTGCTGGTTATAGGCTATATGACGTGTCACTGAATCTAATGTACTGTATTATACATAAATTTTAGATAAAAATGTCGTGTTTGGTATCATTGAAAAGGGCCTTACTTGTACATTCCAAAAATATATATATTATTAGCATTCTCGTGACTTTGTCTGTATTTATTCGATAATTGTGATATTTCTATGGTACCTATTTAAAATATACTTTGCAAAAAAAAATATTATAGAGGCACCAAAACATTAAAAAAAAAAAAACTAAAACCCAACTACGACAAAAAACGACGCTGAAAAGCATGAAACAAGTTTCAAAAGCCGTAGTCACGCGTTGTTAAAGTGTTATGGACTATTGTACATTAAAAAGTTTCAAAAGCCGTAGTCCATAAAGTGTAATACGTTTTAATTACGCAAGTGGTGTCAATAGATTCGTTTTAGTCGTGAGTTGACACTGGGTACATCTAATTAAAAAAAAAACAAAATAAAAAACAAACCTTTTCTTTTTAATTCTTTCTTTCCTTTCAGTTCTTGAATGAATGAAGATGACAACTATTGACGCAGTTTTTTTTAGTAATTCTTAACTTGTTACATAATGAAGATGATACTCTATTCATAAAGTAGATCAGCTCGGTGTACTACATAACTATGTAGTTTTTATGTGTATTAATTATAGGTACATACCTACATAATTCTAGTTCATTATACCCCTATACGAACACTTATCTTTTTATGTAGATACCTAGGATATGTGCATAAAGAATTGGCGAGAGTAGTTCGAGGAACGATTAAACCTCTCGGTATTAATAAAATTAATAAAGTAAATAATTTGAAAACTGTACTAAGATTACGTTATGGACACATTCCATAATAAAATTGCATTTTTGATAAAAAAGATTCCGTCACCTGTTGTCACAATTGTCTTGAATGTGGTGTGCTGTGTGATAGAAAATGTCCAACACAATTTTAACGGAATGTGTTCGGAACGAGAGCCTGAGAGCATCGTGTTTTGTCGGAAATAAGAGGCTGCTAGTTGACTATTTGAACGGCGTGTTGTCTAATCCAACGACAAATGAAATTAATGTAGTTTTGATCACTTATTATTTGATAGGTAAAGATACTATGTCAATGTCGACTGCATCAAATGTGGACATGTTTGATGTAATAGACAACGACAAAGTCCTTTTACCAATAAAGAAACAAAATGTAGATACCTTATTAAGTGTCTACTCATCTACTGACATTCCTAATAATATTACACTACTATAATACATAATAATACTATCAATGATATATACCCTACATACTATACTTGGTAGTATTATAACGTGCTAGTAAAAACAACTGTAAATGATTAAAACAACGTGCTGTTTACGTTTAAATTATACCTGTACATTTCCTTGTCGTCAAAATTCAACCGCAAGTCAGTAGACTACATAATATAGTCATTTAAATTTGTAACATAATTCAAGGTTTTAAAATCTAAAATATAATGTAGTTAATTAAAGTATTATTTTTGTTAGACCAGTGTAAGTTGTATTGTCTTTCTGTATTGCCAGAATCTCCGTCAATTATCCGGTATTATCGTATCCGGCTTATATGGTAATTTTCTTTGTATGTTCAAGATTTTTTGTACATGAATGACTTTTTTTAAAAAGTTCGAATTGCAAAACAAAAAGAGCACGACAACTGTGTACTTATAAAAAAAGAAAACAAAACGTTTGTCAAATAGTTTAATATACTTAATTAAGAGTTATTTAATCTATGTGTTATTCTGATGTATAAGCTATGTTACTGTTAAGTTTCATCCAAATCCATTCAGTAGTTTTTGCGTGAAGAAGTAACAAACATACACACTCACAAACTTTCGCCTTTATATATTAGTGTGAAGTGTGATGTGATGTGATTAAGATAAGCGTAGGTAATACATTCAAAAGTTAATTTGGGCCACTGATGTACTTGTAAATAACTTAGACAAAAATATATTTTTTGGGAATAATCTATTAGCTTTAAATTCTACTAATGTCGTATCATTGTACTTGTCATTATCTGCTTTTTGTGCACTTCTTATACTGAATATATTAAACTATGTACCTACATTCATATTTACGAAATTATACACATTAAATTAGATACTATGTTAAGAAGAATATTATTTAAAACAACAAACTAACAAATAACTCTCTAATCGGTTCGCAAGCCAGATTTGCACTTGCAATTTGCAAGGTTTTTTCGAAATTCTCGGGGGTTCCCCAGAAACCTGTATACACGGTTGGTTCGTTAATCTCGAGAATTTTATGATGTTATGTTATCAGAAAGTATTCTGACTTCTTGTGTGCCTAAATGTGTAGCGCAAACTTTTTTTGCTTTAATTTATCTAAGTAACTTTAAGCTTCATTTTTATAAAGTTTGAAGGCAAGTAGTTATAAATAACAGATGTTTATTTTGATTTGATTTCGTTCAATAATTTGCAGAAAATTGTTTTTTTTCACTTTTATAATAAATAATAATAATAATAAATATTTTCGGACATCTAACACACAACGCCATCTAGTCAACAAAGTAAGCAGAGCTTGTATTATGGGTCTAGTACTAGACAACTGATATAAATACTTACATACTTTTTTTTTGTAAATAGATACATATTATAGATAGAAAACACCCAAACTCCGAAACAAATATTTGCAGATCATACAAACATTTGATCCGACCCGGGAATCGAACCCGAGACCTCAAGAACAGCAGTCGCGTACGTTGCCACTGCGCCACCGAGGCAGTCATCCTCTCATTCTTTAATATTTCTTCACACAAACGTTCTTTAATATTTAGCAACGATAATGTGTTATTTTCAACTCAAAGGCCGTTAGTTTAATACAGAACCGTTGCTTAAAGCTAAGTAACGTTTATGAAGAAGGGGGTCGGCCTCCATGAGATTAGTAGAAGAAAAATATCCAAACAAGTAGTCGTAGCCATGAAGCATTTAACAATGCTTAGTAACACGATCAAATCGATAGGAATCATTAAATTTTAATATACAAACTGTATATTCGTCTTATTTATTACTAGCTGAACCCCACGGTGTTACCTGCGTTTATTGTTGTACCGCGAGTAACGCCGCGGGGCGAAGTACTCCCCATATCATTAGCTACCTATCAGTGAAAGTTCCGTCAAAATCGGTCCAGCCGTTCCTGAGATTACCCGGAACAAACAGGCAGACAGACAAACATTTTTAAAAGTACATTTATGGTATGTGTACCATGTATACATATATATCATGTATACATACATATTACGTATGTATACATGATATATATGTATACATTGTATTATGTATGTATACACATGCATTTAGTATTAAAAGGGTTACATTAATATTACAAACATACACTCCAATTTTATTTATTTGTATGTATAGATAAAGCTTTATTAATGTATATTGGTGGGAATAATATTAAATCATGTCAATAATAATGATTTCTTGAAGATTCACCGACTTATAAATTAATTTGATTATCTTATATCTACTTACAAATCTTATAATCCAACTCTAAAAAACAATCATCTTAATTAAGTAAAATATATTACAATTGGTTTTCCTTAAGACATTCGTAAATTGTGTATTGCATCGTTTCACACCTTATTGCAATGCCTGCAGTTTTCCTCTATTTACCATTACTCCCACACTTCTATGATTCTTGAATTCTACTTCTATCAGTAGGTAAACAATGCTCAACTTTACTAATCCAGCTAAATTTGTAGAAGATTAGTCAATTTAACTAGAAACTATTTCGCTTAATAATACTAATGTAGATACTAAAGTGCTTTTATGATTTACTTTCTAGCCTTCTAGTGAAAGTATGATCATCGATGATTTTGTACTCGTAATCTCTGTACGTGTAAAGATTCTCTAGTTTTGCTTCATTGTCTTTTGCTCGAATGTGGTAAATGACTGGAGGTACTCGGTGTATACCAGAATCTGCGGAGAGTGTCGCATAGTATTCGTCCTGAAAATAATAAATAGATTTTATGAAGACATTATGGTATACAATATGGGAGCTGAATGGGAGAAGCATAAGATCGATCCAAGTGGCGTGCAATACGATAGGCTTACGTCCAGCCGTGGATAGATCGTGCGATATGCTGATGATGATGACGGTATAAGGTAAAAATTATAAAAAAACACATGCAATTTATAATATATCTGTGTAGATTTAAAAAAAATAAATATGATGTTTGTTAAGGTTAATAAAAAGTTAAACAAAAGAAAAAAATAATATGATTGCCAAAAAATCAGACATACAATTTTGTAGAAAAATAATGATGCTTTATGAACATATTTTGTGTAGAGTTTATGACGTTTATGTGACTTAATAAAATATTCTTCAATGCGTTTTGATCGTGTATAATCAGAACTACGTTTATACTGATTTCCAGACCCGGAAATAAAACGAATCGTTTTCTTCAAAAAAGGATTTTCCATCATTAGGAGTTGAGTTGCTCCAAAAAGATGAATAACAATTAGTAAATATTTTATCTACATTTTCCTTCACATGCCTAACTAGTTTACTTTATATCTGTGCATTCTCCGTCTTAATAAGAGAACAAACCAAATAAAGATGGAACCATAAATCTAAACTAAAACAAAAATACAAGAACCTTTGTACAGTGTTGACATTTGGTTGTTTAAATTTTTAAATATATATTAAACCCTCATATTGCGTTTAAAGAATAAGAAGAAGAGAAACTTCATTTGTCTTTAAATTACACAGGTTCTTAAACCTAATAACAGTATTACTGAAAAGGCGGAATGGTCTTGGATTCAGCATATGGATGACAATGCAAAACATGCCAGCCGCTGTTAATCTGTGCAAGCCATATTTAAACTTCGACTTCACGTATAATATATCTACTCGTAGGTTAATTACGAAATTCGCATCATAATATCCTGCATAATATGCAGTAAATATTAAAAACCATGATAACCATATTCTCTTGCATGGAATGCGAAGTTAAATTAAAATAATAATTTTGGTGCAATGAATGCATCTTTCAAGTATAAAACACATAATATTAGCGCCCTGAAAAGGACTGTTGTAGGACATCTTGACCTAGGGTCTCTACATCTTGACCTACTATAACACATTGGCCAGATGGGTCTTTAGAGGATTTGTTACGGAATTTGTATAAAGTGTGAATAGGGTTTGACACTCGGTTTTCTTAATCATTCATAACACACCTATAATTACTACGATGAATAATTATGTATGAGATAATAAAACTTCCTTACCTCCTTTTGTGCCAACAAATGTATAAAAGACGGGGGCAGTTTATGTTGAGTTATGTATGCCATTTTTTTCTCCCATTCTCTTAGCATCTCAGTTTCGGAAGGCAGTGTGAAGTTACCTTTTATTAGAGCAGTTGCATATCGAGCCTTAAAAAAAATATTATTATGTAACTATGGTAACCTTACATCTTTTATTTTTGGTTATTGTAAAACAGTCGTTATTCATAATGATTACCATGACAATACTATGTATGTGTGTTCGTGTATGTTGTGCACACACGTTTACATACAAACATAATTATTATTATAACCTACTAATACATCTATCCACATCTTTATTATTAAGAGCATGTCTATAGACTTGCCTGGAAGCGCAGACTTTCACATCGCCAATAATAAATTAAATACTTTTAATTTGTTTATCTTTCATGTATCTTGTATGAGACATACACGAACTTTGATACTTTGGTATAAAAGCATTACCAAGTGACACTTGACCTTATTTCATTCATAGGTTCGTAAACGATACAAACCAATTCTAGAACAAACCTAAAGCTAACATGATAAGGGTACGATAGGCATCCTTGGCATACATTCATACAAATTTAAATAGTTCTTACCTGTGCATCTATAGCGATCACTAAACACGCTCGAATAGTGAGTCCAAAGATGACCATTGTCGGTTGCCTGATATTCACCATGTGTCGATGGAGTGGATACAAGACCTTCGGTTTTATTGTTAAGCCACTTGTTTCGTCTAAGAACGGGTAGTTGTATTCGAAGCCTTAAAATTTAACAAGTATTAGGACAATTAGGACCTGTAGGTATTTATTTTCCCTTTTTTAACTCTATAGGTGTGAAAGTATGTATTTATGTGAAACTAGCTGAACCCCGCGGTGTTACCCGTGGTTAATGTTGTACCGCGAGTAACGCCGCGGGACAAAGTTAGTCTAAAAAAAGTAGCCTAAGTTACTCCCCGGATCATCAGCTACCTGCCAGTGAAAGTCCCGTCAAAATCCGTCCAGCCGTTCCAGAGATTACCCGGAACAAACAGACAGACAGACAGACAAAATTTTTTTTAACTACATTTTCGGTATATGTAACGTGTATACATACATATGCATTTATTAAAAAGCGGTTATTTTAATATTACAAACAGACACTCTAATTTTATTTATTTGCATAGATAAATCATATTTAACAATCACAATTTTCATAATAAACAATATTGCATGCAAAAAGGGACCTGCGGTGATGCTTTCAAATTTCTTTTTCACTTTATATGATAGGTATTTGCACACATCCATTCATTCATACACATCTTTTATACTCACTCACCTGTGCAATAAATAACATCATCTACTTCTTCAAAAGTTCCATCGACGAATATTGCGCCCGTCTCATTAAATTCTTTAATATCTGGCTTCTTTACGTAATTAGACGGAAATAACGTTTTGAATGTAACCCTAGAGTGTCGGCTGTGAATGAGAGACCTGCTAATTTCAGCCACATTCAACCCGATATCCATACCTGAAGGCCCCCCTCCTACTACCAGGACGCGACGGTCTTTGTAAGGGTCCGTTACTCTATAATCGTGGCTGTGGATTATTGTACCTAGAAAATAAAACTATAGTAAGGCTCATTTACAGACAACCTGAATTATTCTACTATGAGACAATAAAGGCAATACAGACTCTGTACACTAAACACATAAAAAAATAACCAGAAGGGTTCTATGGGTTTGTTGGGCTATTGGTGAAGAGAACAAATCTTTGAGGTCTGCGTTTTTTTTCACATCTACTTTGAATTTCAAATGGGTATGATACTTTTTATGAATAAAACAAGTAAAGATAATCTTAAAACCTGGTAGGTAATAGAACAGCTAATTGTAAATTAACCATATAACCGATTTGTCTAGACAAACTGAAGCTGAAAAACAGAATCCGGAATTTGATAAATTCAAGTTACAGGTATGAAGTATGCGACCCTGACTTACTCAAGCTATTTCTAACAATTCGTACAATTGCTTCCTTCTTAAATTATATTTCCTATTTTAATGTTATAAATCTTTGTTTGCACAACATAAAGTTGTAATACAAATTAATACCAGGATTTAAAATTAACTAAGGAAATTAACCAGGAAGTCATATCGAAGTGCATTTTGCAATATAAATAAAAAAAGTTTCTAGAACTCTTTGATATTAAGTAATCGGTCACTATTAAATTTCTGACATTGTGGTGATAAGGTAACTAAAAGTTAACTGAGGCTTTTTCCATAAATATATCGCATCAAGGGGGTTTCAGAGGACTTTTCTGATAAAATATTTAAAATATCGTTACTATAAATTCCAAATGTTTACCTTTGAACAGATTTTCACCCGGAATATTTGGCATTTTAGGTTTACTACAGTGTCCATTGCCTACAATCACGTAATCAAATTCTTCTTCAAACACTTCTTTTGTAATTACGTGTTCATATTTTACCTTCCATGTACCATTCTTTCTGGTCACTAAAATGACATTGTGCAGAAACTGCAAATATAAATAGTTTAAAAGTACAGTTAATTAAGATCTAATATATAAAATTCTTGTGTCGCGGTGTTTCTTACCAAACTCCTCCGAAACGGCTGGATCGACTTTTATGAAATTTTGTGTGCGTATCGGGTACGTCAGAGAATCGGCCAACATGTATTTTCATACCCCTAAATGACAAGGGTGACCTACGGCTAAATATTTCTTCATTTTTATGGCAAAATAACTTTTGCCGGGTCTGCTAGTAAATATATAAGTTTAAGATAAATAATCCCAAAAAAAGTATAAAATTATAACTCCACTAGGTAAAAACTTTAGATAATATAGCCTTTGTCACCGGGGATAATAACAAGTCTAGTGACATCTCATTTATTAAGATCGGTTCAGCAGTTTAGACACCCACGGTAGAACGTACAAATATGTCTATATGTATAAATTAAGCTATATTTGTATGTTTGTAAAGAAGGGTAATCGTTTTGGCACCTTCTTTTTGACTTCGCCTTTGTCGTTTAAATATTTTTCTAAAGCCCATAAATAAGTGACTGTTCCCTTCAAACTTCACGTAGAAAATGTATACTTTCAGTACTATAAGAGAGCAATGGAAGTGCCTGTTTCTAGATTTTAGTTCCTCTCCCTGATTCTTATAGTTAGTATAAATTTGAACCGTAATTATCATCATATACGCAAGTATAACATCTAGTAATTTATGTATGTGTGTGTGTTTCAATTACCTTAATGTATTTTACTATGTCGAAGTGTTTTGCATAATCCTGGATATAGTGGTAGTAATCCTTCCACGATGGGAATGACGGTAAAGATTCTGGTAGCGGATATCCTCCGAGCACCATGGTCGGTTTTGGAAGGTTGGTTCTAAAAATATAATAAATTAATTAATTAGCCAAAGTTTTTAATTAAAAACTTATTTAGGCGCGTTGAGCACTTTTTGGGTAAACAAAAATCATGGTAATTCTTTTTATGCGCATCTATACAAATAAATAAAATTGGAGTGTCTGTTTGTAATATTAAAATAACCGCTTTTTACTAAGTGCATATGTATGTATTTAAGGTACATATACCAACAAGTACAATTTTAACAAAAATAAAATCGACTTCAAAGTTCGACTCGATTTCTCTTGGATGCCATCATCAGATATTAATGTCCTTATCATGGCACCGTTGGGACATCTCCGTTCCATTAAAAAAAGAATCATCAAAATCGGTTCATAAACGACGAAGTTACCCGCGCGAACACAATTAAAAACAAAAGAAATAAATACGGTCGAATTGAGAAACCTAATCCTTTTTTTGAAGTCGGTTAAAAATTTAGTAAAAAAAATTTTGTCTGCCTGTTAGTTCCGGTTAATCTCTGAAACGGCTGGACCGATTTTGACGAGACTTTCACTGGCAGGTAGCTGATGATCCAGGGAGTAACTTAGGCTCCTTTTTTTTAGACTAACTTTGTCCCGCGGCGTTACTCGCGGTACAACAATGATCGCGGGTAACACCGCGGGGTTCAGCTAGTTTTATTCTAAGAGCAAAGAGGTTCATTTCAAGTGAGTTTAACAACTGTTTATTTAAAGTTTTGAGTTTTCACTTCTGTCGGCAGTCCTCATTACAGCTTTGTGTTTTTTTTAAATATTTTTAAGTTATAGAGCTCTACTGATTTATGCTTGAATAGTCTTGGTCTATTTCGAAACGGAATTTTGGACATCTAAACACACAACGCCATCTAGTCCCAAGATAAGAAGTGCTCGTGTTATGGAGTACTAGACAACTGATACAAATAAATATATACTTTTTTTTTGTAAATACATACATATTATATATAGAACACACCCAAACACCGAAACAAATATTTGTAGATCATTCAAACATTTGGTCCGACCCGGGAATCGAACCCGAGTCCTCATGATCAGCAGTCGCTCACGCCAACCGCGAGACCAACGAGGCAATTAAGCAATAACAATCAGGAAATTAGATATTTTTAAGCCATTGCCCATTAGCGACTCTTCATTTACGAGTATGCTGTTTATGAACAAAACTGAACGAACTTTAGCTAAAGAATTTGATGGTTTTGGAATCATCGGTATTGATGTTCAAACTTTATAATTTTATATCAATTAGATACCTTAAGTCTTTGTACATGCTGGTGTGTAAAGATAAACCATTTTCATCAGTGCCCACGCGAGGGTCATATCGCCAAGTGCCTCCGAGATATCGCGTTGCTTCGAAAACTGTGAAGTTTATGCCTTCTTCCTTCAAATACCTTGCTGAGGATATTCCCGATATCCCGGCTCCAATAATACAAACACGTTTTGTCTGAAATAATTAATCAATTAAATAATTCACCCATGTTAGTATTTTAAATAGAAACAAGCAGTGGCGCCAGTAGTAGCGTAAATGGCTGCTGTGCATGAGGTCTCAGGTTCGATTCCCTTGTCGGACCAAAAGTTTATATGATCTGCAAATGTTTGTCTCGGAGTTTGGATGTTTTCTTTGTTTAGTATGTATGTAAAAAAACATCATTTATTAATTATTACTGTTTGAATATTTTGTTATGAATTTATGTCAGTGATCAAGTATTCATAATACAAGCTCTGCTTATTTTGTGACCAGATGGCGTTTAGTGTTAGATGTCTAAAAAAATTGTTTAGGTATTTATTTAGGTGGAGTATAAAACATTTGTGGATTTTAAAGCATTAATCTTAGTTTAGTACTTTAAGATGAAAGTACCTGAATGTTAAGTAAATAAATATTATTCTCTTTATTCCTCCTGAATAAGGATAATATTATTCTAAATATTATCCTCATTCATAAGTGTTTTGAGTTATTTTAAACTACAATATCTGTTGTGATTTATCATTCTATAATAATAGGTTAATGTTAGATATTTTGAAATTAGCTACTCAATGAGGATAGTTCTGTAATATACTTAAGATTGTATTTAAAATCTGTAGGTATATTTGCTTAAAATGTGATGAAAAAAGAACATCTCAATCCCATCTTATCATTATAATTAAACATTATCACTATTATCATAATTCATTACTATGTCTTGTTATTTCTTTAAAACCAAATGAGTTGCTAATAACTAAAATAACAATTTTGCGCGTATTTTTATTGCATAATTTATAAGATAACGTGTGTAAAAAATAATGTGTATCACATGAGATATCAACATGACATTGTAATCATACGTTGTATTTATTAAAGTAGCATACGTTCATTTTAAATTACGTTACGGTCATAAATTTCAATTGTCCCAGTGTACCCAGTGTCACACTCACGACTAAGACGAATCTATTGACACCACTTAAATAATCTATACTAATATATAAAGCTGAAAAGTTTGTTTGTTTGTTTGAACACGCTAATCTCAGGAACCGCTGGTCCGATTTGAAAAATTCTTTCAGTGTTAGATAGCCCAATTATCGAGGAAGGCTATAGGCTATATATCATCACGCTAAGACCTATAGGAGAGGAGCACCAATGAAAAATGTTTCAAAAACGGGGGAAAATTATCACGCGACGGGCAATATAAGGCGCAAATGAAGTTGCGTGGGTCAGCTAGTCTATACTAAAATATAAAGCTGAAGAGTTTGTTTGTTTGTTTGAACACGCTAATCTCAGGAACCTCTGGTCCGATTTGAAAAATTCTTTCAGTGTTAGATAGCCCAATTATCGAGGAAGGCTATAGGCTATATATCATCACGCTAAGACCAATAGGAGAGGAGCCCCAATGAAAAATGTTTCAAAAACGGGGGAAATTTTCACGCTACGGGCAATAAAAGACGCAAACGAGGAGGCGTGGGTCTGCTAGTTGATATATATTTTCGTTTATACTCTAACTTTTAATTCAATTCCAGATTTGACAATTTCAGTGTTGCAACGTTATGACAAGTACTAAATAGTGACGTTGCGAAATTATTCGATACGGAAATGGACGATTTCCGGATCGATTTATCTGGTTTATAGTAGTATATCTAAACAACTACTACTTTAATAAAAACTAAGTATACTAGGAAATTAAACATTTCTGAACTGATAATTTAGTTATGACGATTAATTTTATTAAGGCTCTGAGAGTTTTCTTTAATAATTGTGTGTGAAATGAATAAAAAAATGTGATCATGAAGGAACATGAGAAACAAAACCAATAGATGTAGGTAATATTTTGTTTTGTAAATCATCGCCGTCATCGCTACCGCTGTCGCTGTCATTGTCTGTAACATTTTATTCCCGATGTGTCTGTGATATTGTCAATTAACATATCTAGCCTACTAATTTTTTCCTCTTATTTGACAACATGGGATACGCATTTAGACCATTCCGTAGCCGTAATTTTTTTAATGACTTCCTCAAATAAATTTCGCACGTCTGTTAATTTGAAAGTTTTATTATTTTGAGCTACATGCCCCTTTACCTGCGCCCATATCAATTCGATAGGGTTTAGCTCGCAATGGTAAGGGGGGTAAAACCGGGATCCCATGTTGTGCTGCCATTTCGTCTACAGCGTACTTATTAAAAGACTCGTTATGTGGAATCAGTTCTAAAAGCGTAGCTTTAACCATATATGGTTCGTAATGAATATTTTAATTTAAAAGCCAGTCTTGAATCGCAGCTTTTTTTCCAGCTCATTTTTGGTGCCGTTTCCAATTTTCGGGAGTGGTAAGGTGCATTATCCATCAATATGCTCTTTTATTATAAGTTTTGTTTTTAGTATAAAATACAAAAATACTAACTTTTTATAAAATAAAACAGCGGTTACTAATTATTAGATAATTATTATGAATAATTATGTATTTATTTAAATAAAAATCAATAATTTAGTCTTTAATTGGCACACCAATATTATGATTACATAAACAAAAATCGCGATTGTTCATGAATTTTTGTGTTCATCACTACACTATTATATGTGGTATCATTATTTAACAAAATGACAGTAGCTAATGTCAAATGTGGAATCGAATTAAAAGTCGTGGTATAGATCTTATACTCTTTACTATGGAGCATAGTGCGGGTGACAGTCGCCTGTACGACGCTCCTGGTTGGTTTATTTTACTTACTACAGTTATTAATAATAGAATATTAGGTCGTTACCTATGAAATTGCCGTTTTGTATGCAATTAGTGAAAGTACTTATTTTTTTATTTCTGTTATTCGAAGTAATCACCCATGCAATCGACGCAGCTTTGCCAACGCATTGGCAGTTTATTGATGCCCTTCTTGTAAAAATCAGTTGGACGGGAGGCAACAAACTCTTCAAAGGCATTTTGTACTGCCTCTCGGGAATTGATTTTTTTACCCGACAACAATACGACAACTTTTAAGAGTGAAACGAAATGTTACAGAAACTGTTCCGCACCATGCTACAGCGCAATGAGTATAGTAATTCTAAGTCAAGGTAGTAGAGCCACGCTGATTTCAGCACGAACGGGCCGGCTCGACCGGGGCGGTACTACCCTCGCACAGAAAATCAACGTAAAATGACAGCGATCATGCTGTCGTGTTTCGTTGGTGAGTGCGAGACCGGAGGCCCAATGATGCGGAAGCATCATTAGCCCGCCATGGTGTGGGTCACCATGCTGCATTGTTGCATTGTCTGCATTCGCAGTATGGTGACCACCACTCTTGGATTCTACTCATGCTTTCCATCAGGCAGAGTAGAGTCATTTTGGCAGGGTCAAATATAAAAAAAAAAAAAAAAAAAAAAAAGTATCATAATTTATTCCTTACGTTACGAGATGCAAATCTCGTAACGTATTAATACACTAATACTAACTTCTGTTCCTTTTCTTTCTGGATGTAGTATAAGAACAAAAGTAAATTTAATAATATTACAAATTAACAAAGCAACTCTGTCTGTCTGTCTGTTACACTTTCAAGACTAAACCGCTGCACCGATTTCAGATTTCGGTGCAAAAAGCTAGTAAATCATTAAATTGTTACTAGCTTTTAAAATTTCTGTTTAACTAATAAACAATTACTTAAGTACTTTAAATTAATATAACTGACAGGAATTACATATTTTTCATTGCTTGTCTTTTCCGACCATTCTGTTAATTCCCACATTAATTATGTATATTAAAATGTGTTGTTGGCTAAAAAAATAAATTATTTTATTTCATAAAACAGCAGGTAATGAAATTACCTGACTCCTGACGTGGCATAAACTGATTTGCGAGACATTATACCTACAATCTTAATGTTATAAATGAAGGTGTGATTTAAAGATACACAATTATAAAGAAATATGATAAGTCTCTCTTGAATGAAAGAACATAAAAAAAGTGCACACGAAAGGTCAATAAAGTTACGGTAGATAACTTTCTTGACCTCCTAATGAATTTCGTACGTAATAATTTAACACACACATTGTCCTACAAATTGCGTGGTACGTTATCCAAGTCCTACGCTCAAAAGTTTATTTTCCCTGCTAGCCCTGTTAGCTACTACAATTAAATTTTTTTTTAAGGTGAGATGTGGGCCCCTCATCAAAATGAAGCCACTCACGAAAAATTTGCTTGATAGTAATAACTTGTGAAATTTGTTCCGGGGATCCCTGACTAAAACGTTGACAAAAAAATGGTTCCTATTCCGAGGCGTGTCATAGGAGCAATGCATCATAGAAATCAGAAGAAAACCACAATTTTTAATAGTTTCTGCCTACCAAGCAGCATAATAATCTATACTAATATATAAAGCTGAAGAGTTTGTTTGTTTGTTTGTTTGTTTGAACACGCTAATCTCAGGAACTACTGGTCCGATTTGAAAAATTCTTTCAGTGTTAGATAGCCCATTTATCGAGGAAGGCTATAGGCTATATATCATCACGCTAAGACCAATAGGAGAGGAGCACCAATGAAAAATGTTTCAAAAACGGGGGAAAATTATCACGCGACGGGCAATAGAAGACGCAAACGAGGTTGCGTGGGGCTGCTAGTCTATACTAATATATAAAGCTGAAGAGTTTGTTTGTTTGTTTGAACACGCTAATCTCAGGAACCGCTGGTCCGATTTCAAAAATTCTTTCGGTGCTGGATAGTCCATTTATCGAGGAAGGCTATAGGGTATATATCATCACGCTACTACTAATAGGAGCGGAGCAACAATGAAGAATGTTTCAAAATCGGGGGAAATTTTCACGCTACGGGCAATATAAGGCGCAAACGAGGTTGCGTGGGTCAGCTAGTGTGAATATATAACAAAAATGTTCAATAGTTTCCGCCGACCAAGCTGTAATATACTTAACTACTTTTCATAAGATTTGTTTCTTATGTATGTGTTATATTTTTGAATTCATTCAATAATCACTTGTAGTAGTATCTACTGCATTAGTACTTGTCTAAATTGTTTGTTTTGGAGTACTTATTAATAAATATTGCTTATCTTAAAACTGACCCTTTGTTACCGTGATAAAACGAGAGTTATTGCTTTAATAACTTACAGTTTATTTTATTTAATCACTAGCTTTTACCCGCATCTCTGCCCGCGAGTTGGTTATTCGGTTATTCCTAAAGAATCAAAGTATCTCCGTGTCAAATTTCATCGAAATAGGTGCAGCGGTTTAGCCGTGAAAACGTAATGGATAGATAGACAAAGTAGCGTATTTTTTAAATTAATATGGATTAACTCATTTAATTGTTCATTTTATTTTTGATCGAGATAATGATATCTGTCAAATTTATTATAAGAGTAAAGGGCTATTGAACAAGGATAGAAAAAATACGCCAAAAAACATGGTTTACAACAAGCATTTCTCGGTTTAATTTAAATGTCTAATTCTTGAAATACTCTTTTTTAATGACGTGACATCCGATTTTTTTTAAATATTTACAATGAAATCTTGAATAATTTTGACTTGATTAGATTAACATTTTTTTGTATTATCGTTAATTGGGATGAGAGGACTAAAAATAACTACGTATGGAAAGATCCGAAAATCTTTGGTGGTTCAATCAGAACTCATTCAAGAAGTACTTGCAGCAGTCCCTCAGACCTCAGGCAGGCAATTACTAAGTAAAGAAATTTTTCACCCATTAACAATCCTATTTTAACCGACTTATAAAATGAAGGAAGTTCTGCAGCAATATGCTGAGGTAGGCGCCATTTCTGGCACTCCACAGGGCATTGTTATTACTTTAATATTGTATTTTAACCATGTGCTGTCCTGTGAATGTCGAAATAAACGATTTTCTTTCTTTCTTTTATAATGAAAATTATTAAGTATAATAGTAATAGTAAAATATTTATTAGTAGTACAAGATTAACGTCTAGGGAAATACGCGCATCTAAACGAGCATGGAATATAATATTTTATCTTGTTAATAATCTCACAATACACATACACGTCACAAAGATAAAATTCTTACCTTAACATTAGCACTAAATCCATAACTTATTTGTAACAACACAAGGAGCACATAGATTATACTCATTTTTATAATAATTCGGTACAAATACACGTCAACGGTGACAGCTACGCACAGTTCTCTGATATATTAGCTATCGTATATCGGGACTCAAGTTCAACTCGTATCATTAACCTGTTACATAATAAACTATGAGAACAAATATTTCTAGTGATCTAATACATTTATCAATAGCATGATGACAAAACTAAATATTAATAAAGTATTAACTCGAGACTTTGGTTAGAAATGTGCGCTGAATTCCCGTTCGGTACCTTTTAAAGGAAAGTGTTAGTCATATAAGGATGTCGTTCGACTAATATTTACACCCTCAAAAGCGTACCTAAAATTTATATACTGTTGCCCGCGGCTCCGCCTGCGTATATATAGATTATCGCGGCAGATAGAAGCCTATGTGTTATTCTGACGTATAAGCTATATCACTGTAAAGTTTCATCCAAATCCGTCCAGTAGTTTTTGCGTGAAGGAGTAACAAACATACACACTCACAAACTTTCGCCTTTATATATTAGTATGAGTGTGATGTGATTACCGAGCAATTTACAAAGTCACGACAGGAAATATTCTTAGGTAATTTACATAATAAGATGCGAAAAAATTATCAAGTATCGTTTGGTTGTATAGGTTGTAAAGGTTTACGCTTTTATTCTACGTAACGCATCTTTAAGCAATGTAGGCTTCTACTTCTCGAATTAATTTATTTGCACAATACGAAAGTTATTTTACAATATTCCCAAAAAGTGGACATATTATATTTTTCCATCCAAAGGTTGCCTGGAAGAAATTGCTAAGAGCAATAAGGCCGCCCTTTGTACATCACTTTTTTTTTCTTATATTGTTTAATTCGTATATTGTTTGTAAACCCTGGTGTACAAATAAAGTGTTATCTATCTATCTATATATCTATCTATATTTTCAACTCCTCCAGTTTGTCTTCTGATTAATGTCGTTGCGGTTTCCAAGAAAGTTTATTTTTTCCTGGGACTTCCCGAGTGTAAAAACTCAATGAGTTCGTGGGTCACTGCTGTTGAACCTGGTGTACAGGAGTTACTTAGTTAGTTAGTTAGCAGTTAGTGTGACCGGGATTAGTCCCATATAAAAAAATAATGAAAGTTAATACTACAGAGTCTAAAAAATATCTAGGTGTCATTTTAACAAACGATCTCAAGTATGAAGCTCATATTATCAAGAAGAAAATAAAAAATATTTTAATTTAAATGGTTTTACTGAAAATCGTCGGGCGTAGCGTAAACTGATATGACAATGGAAACACGGGCCCAACAATTTTATACCGAATATTTTTGAACCAATTATTTTTTAGCTTTTAGTACATTATTTTCAATAAAACCGTTGAAATTAAAAAAAAAAAAACATTTCTTTTTCAAGTTTTTAGTTTTTAATTTTATTACATAGTACTTCTTATCTGTATTCTTTCATTTGATACCCATATTGAGGTAGTCGTGACCAAATTTGTAAACTGCCTTTTTGTAGCGGCGGCCATCTTGGATTTACAATGAAACAGAATTTTCATGATTGTATTGTCACAAGAACTAAAGGTGTGTACCAAATTTCAGATTAATCGGTCAACAGGAAGGGGGTCAAATTTCAATTACTAGATTTGATCCAAACTAACAAATAAATAATCAACCAGCCTTGCCTAAGTTAAATAAAACTGTTTAGTAATAACAAGACAAGAAAACAAGTTCGATGCTGTACATCATACGCAAGGCATTTCAATGCCTTACGGCTAAGACTTTCTTGAAACTGTACAAGACCTATGTAAGACTACTGTTTAAGTATATTATTCGTATGACATCTGGGACATATATCTAAAAAAAAAATTGTAACTGGAGGTAGTGCAGAGAAGGGCACCTAAGATGGTCCATACAATTCGTAATAACGCCTATGAATAACGGTTAAAATATCTAGGATTAACCACAGTAGAGGGACGCAAACAGCTGTCGTCTCATTGAGACTTATAAAATACATGAAGAGCACTATGACGTGCCCAGCTTACCGGAAATTTACATATTGGATGATAACATACACTTGTGAGGACATCCCCTGAGACTATGGCGAAATTTTTCTAAGAAAGCCCTAAAACGCATTTTGTACCTAGCCGAGTTGCGATAGCCTGGAACAGACTCCCAGAGGACGTGGTTATTATGGCTCCCTCACTGAACTGCTTCAAGAACAGACTTGACAAAGTCGATGTCTCCAAGCTATTTGAAACATTTCACATTTTCATTAAACTAATTTTGTGGGATTTTTTATGTAAATTTATTTCTTTACTAAATTTTCGGTTGCTCCGTCCACGTTTATATCGATTAAAAAAATGTTTTCTTGAACTATCAAAGAATCTCTAAGCCAAATGTATAAGTTTAGCTGTAGAAGCGTAGTCAGGCAAACAGAGTAACTTTTGCATTTATAATAGTAGTAGGGATTTAGTTTTTAAGTCGTTTGCAAGTCTGGTTGGCTACGTATTTTACACGTACCAGAGATGTGGAAGATAATATTGATATATAATCTAAAATATTTTGTTATCAGTATACGACCACTCGTTCAAGGTGATATTGATATACATTACTTTCAACGAATTTGATTACATACATGACTGGTTAAATATTAGTTCTTCATTTTTACATGACTAGTTAAATATTAGTTCTTCGAGTATAATAACATACAGGTAAAAATGTAGTATGCTTATAAGTTTCTAACTATGCTAAGTAGTAAGTAGTTATGCACAAAACTGACATGGCTTAACTCATTCATCGGTGATCTATGGACGATGGATGTTGTATTGGATGTAGCTTGCAGTCATAAATATAATAATCATTCTAAATTTATTTTTCTTAATTTGAAAATAATTAAAGGTTTCTAAGAATTTAAATTAGTTACCTACTCAATTAAAACGAAATTTTTTTTTTTTACTAATGAACGGTCCTAATGTAACCGATTTAAAAAAGGAGGCGATTCTCAATTCAAATTGTTTTTTTGCATATCTGTTATACTGTTTAGCGATATTAAAAAATATTTTTAAATGATCGGTATGGCCTGGTACTCAACGAATACTTTTAATACGTGGGTTGTCGGTTCCATCTACAAAGAACTATTGTGTGATGAGATGATGATAATCATTAATGTCTCTAGGTGTTACTCATCTAAAATAAAATTGTATATTCATCCCCCCATCTTTCATCCTCTCGAATTTAGAACATCGTGTGTTCTAAGTTTGTGAATTCAAAACATCACTTTACCATTTACTTCTACCTCCATGATGCCGAATTTATAATGCAACCTTTTTTAATTTGTTAAAAAATCAAACTCGGAACCTTCTTGGTGTACTTTTTTTTAATTTGCTAGTTAAACGTAATTATATCTAAGTATTATTTGAAATAATTTAAAGATTATTCTGTAATACTGACCTATCAAAACGTAGTACCTTATAAATGTTAATACCTAAACTGAAATAAAAGTACGAGTATCTTGTGATTGTAAATGATTTTTTTTTTCATTTAGTCATTTCCTTGCTGAGGTGGGATGAAAAGTAACGTATTGCACTCGAGTGCAAAGATTTTGCACCTCGTGCTCTTTTGATTCCCTCGCTAACGCTCAGAATTCTAATTTTAGAATCGTTCTCTTGCTCGGTCATTAAAATTTATAAAACTTTGCACTTTAGTAAAACAAATAACTGTTATTTATATAAATATTTCAATATGTTAAGCAGGCTGATTACCATAACACAGGCTATGCCTAGTATTGGGATAACAGTGCCTCTGTTTGGCTTTACTCTAAGGGCTTACGCAGACGATGGACAAAATTCGCTCCAATTCTCATACCAATAAGGTTGCACTTTGTCCGTGTAATGACTCGTATCGCCTGACGATAAACGCGGCCTAATGAATCTAAAAAGAGCAATAGTAAGAGCACACCGTGGATATTTTGTCCTACCGTCCTTAATCTGCGCAGTCTCTAATGTTACCATAACATAACGAGTGCAAAGACTAGAGAGATAGATCAAGGTAATGAAAGGACGACCAAAAAGTAGTTACAAATAATGTAGTGTATTGTAACTAACAAACAGGAGAATAGGTCACGTTCCATTGTCCGCAAGAAATACAAAACCTCAAATTAGTCAAAGGAAAATTAAAATTATTGACACAAAAGCTATTGGCAATTAAATTTTGAACACGTGACTAAATAAAATTAAAACGACCTACATTAATTAGAGAATTATTATTGACCCATATTTCCACATTCCAACGCTGCTGTTTGATAACTAGGTATACTTAATGGAGGAAGGTAAATCATGGTGGTTAACCATATCCATTGCTGAAGGTAACCGTTTGTAGTAGTGGGAATATACTTTTATGAAAATCCACACATGTAACTAAACGTAAATTACGTTTAGTTACATATACAACATCAGTAACTGCCTTACGAATCATAAAAACCCAGCTCTAGAAATTCCCAGGTCAAAGGTTAAAAGAACAAGGCTATGTATGTAATCGATATACCTACATGTTATCAGCAGACACGTTATTGTATATTCATAAAAGGACTATTTTCGCTAATTATGTTATATTGAACTAGCAAACCGCCCCGGTTTCGCTTGGATTCTTTACGGAAAATATAATATAGCCTATGTTACTTTGAGAAGATGTGTGGCTCAGTTTCATTCGACGTTTTTTAGTAAATATCGTTATATTTTAGCCAATACACTCAAAAATTAATCAAAAATTATATACGGAAAACTTCCTCAAGAATCACTCCTCTATATATTGCTAAAAACCGCATAAAAATACGTGCAATAGCTTTTGAGATTATCGCCAACCTACAGACAGATATATAAAACATCACGTTGAACCAATAAATTGACCAAAAAACCGGGCAAATTACACTATGATTACAGTTTATGTGTGTACTGGATCACAAGCGGAGAGCATCGAGACTAAGGTACCTATACAACGGTATGATTGAAAGTAGTATCATCTAATCAGTGGAATTAACATTCCTAAAAATTGGAACAAAAAGTTGGTTCCATCTCATGGGGTTGCATATAGATATTAACTAGGAGCATAGTGCTCCTAAAGGTGGTTATGTCCTCTTACTATGGAAATCCTATGACAATCTTTCAGCTTCATCATAAACTTTGGATTTGTTTTGTACCACCAAAAGATAAAGTACTTGTCAAGATGAATCAAGAGTTCACACTCGATATGTGAAGAGTTCCTATGAGCACCTTCCATCTCTATCAGCAGACCAGCTCCATGTCAAAATATCGTATTGTTAAGAGAAATACATGCGTGTGCAAAATTTTTGCATAATAGTTGAAAATATATCGGCTTTAAATTGGGTTGTAAGATTTTACCCGAATAAACTTATAATGCAAGTTACAATAGCGAAGCATAGCCTTAAACCTTCCTCAATGGTTTTGACAGATCTATTTTACCGTAATACATCTATCTAACTGCACTCCATTGATGATAAAAAAACCATCTTTACATAAATGTATATTCTTTGCTAAGACTAAGAAACCACATGAAAAGATTTAAAAATTACACGACTATAACGTTCACATTGTCTTTATTTTATTTCAGACACGTTTTAAAAATAGTTTATTTCAAAACTTTGGAATCCTCATAAAGTTTATTGTGATGAAGATAATAAAACAAACAATAAAGAACATACTTACTTTAAAATAAATAATTCATTAAGAAAACCACAAGCATTGTTCGAAACCAATCGGAAGATTACTATGGCAACACTGTGCGATTGTCTTTGGTTATGTGAAGGTTAAATGTCATTCAGTTTGGAACTAGTTTTGGGAGAAAATATCGGTTGAGTCCGTTTTTTTATTGTTGAAAATCTCGATTCATTTAGCTCGATGTAGAATTAGAACAGCCATCGAGATTTGACGGGCAAATAGAAATGAGTTTGAAGCCGTTCGGAAAGGCCATTGTATAAAAATTGGGAATTTTTTAGTGCTAAATCATCCGCTTCGGTGGTGTGTGTTAGTCGATTGGAGGGACCGGATCGAAATGTTGTACAGGGTGTTGAGTAAAGATTAAGAGTAAAGATTAATCTTCCTCGGCCTTTGTGGAAGGAATTATACTTGTATAAAAAACGGTTGTGATGTGTTGTTATGAAGCTGATGACATCAAAGGAGGTACCTCTTCTCCACGGCGCAGCAAACCCACCAGGAGAATATACATCACGGACACTAGTGAGTACCTTGAGTATATTACATTGTTATACAACTTTTAACGGGGTGTAACACATTCTGTTTGACCCGTTCACTGGTGATCGGTCTGTGAGTGTTTAGCTTATCTCTATGGGCCCGGATAAGGCTAATGATAAGGCTCCTTCCATTCCAAGAGTTCAACACTGGTGGACAGGATTAAACAAGTATGATTATTTTTATTACTGCTGCAAATTTATAGGTAGAGATATCCTATCCTACTAATTATATTCATACTAATATTACAAATGCAAAAGTTTGTAAGGATGTGTGTGTGTGTGTGTGTATTTGTTACTCTTTCACGCAAATACTACTGAACAGATTAAAAACTAGTATTATTATACTAGCTGATGCCCGCGGCTCCGCGTACCCGTATGTCGATTATCGCGGCAATTAGTAGCCTATGTGTTATTCTGATGTATAAGCTATATTGAGCTGCCTCGATGGCGCAGTGGTAGCGTACGCGACTGCTGTTCTTGAGGTCTCGGGTTCGATTCCCGGGTCGGATCAAATGTTTGTATGATCTGCAAATATTTGTTTCGGAGTTTGGGTGTTTTCTATCTATAATATGTATGTATTTACAAAAAAAGAAGTATATATGTATTTGTATCAGTTGTCTAGTACCCCATAACACAAGCTCTGCTTATCTTGGGACTAGATGGCGTTGTGTGTTTAGATGTCCGAAATATTTATTTATTATTATTATTTATTATTATTTATTATTATTATTTATTAATCAAAATAAACTTATTATTATTATATTGCTATAAAATAGTAGTAAAGTAAGTTTCATCCAAATCCGTTTAGTAGTTTTTACGTGAAAGAGTAACAGTTTGTGAGTGTGTATGTTACACACTTACAAACTTTCGCCTTTATAATATAGTAGGATAGTGTGATAATATTAGTATGCAATGCCATAGGATTAGGATGCTGAAATTAAAAAGGCACTTGTGAATCTAATTTGTACCACAAATGTGTATATATAGTACAGTATACCTAGAGTACATAACTACTACTCTGTCAGTGGTGTTACTCAAGTTTATGGGTTAAATATAGTGTCCTCCATGTCATTCAGCTTCGAGGTGCAAATTAGATTCACAAGGGCCTATTCGATGCCGACAACTGTATTATATTTTAAATTGACCATGAAAAGAATTTGAGTGGTGCACGGTGGCGTAGTATACGCAGAAGATTTTTACAAAAAAGTAATGCAGAAAAAGAAATATTAAATGTAGTAAATTTAAATTATTTCTAGTTAGGCGTAATGGTCACCTAACACATTATTTTGGTTGGATTTAATTCGTAGATGAGCTCAGTGGCGAATTTATATTTACCGCCCCTACTAACTCATTGAAAACTATTAAATACCCTTTTTTACGTGTACTAACCCCTTCGAACCATTTTTACACCGGGGTTCAATTATTTGTAAGTCGACCTTATCAGCCTAATCACACATGACAAAGGCTGCGTGGAGAAACTCCACCAGTTTTTTTCTTTTCCTACAACAGTTGGAAAACACATCCCCGTGGGTAGAAACCTTCTATAGAATGGTTTAAAAGAATATGGAGAATGTTCTACCTGGCACAATTAAGCTGCCCTTTTTTCTGTATGGAATCACTCTTATATTAAATAAATGTTGAACCAGGACCGATTATAGCGACTCTAATTACACATTGTCTTGGGTACCCGTTGCCGGGGAACTAGGTGTAATCTATAAGGAAATTCTTTTCACCCCGACGGATCTCGGGTTATACATGATTTAAAGATAGTCTCTCGTGTATGGTAATCACGATGTCAGCTTCCTGACACTAAATCTATCTATCAATCTGGACTGTTTCTACTGGGGTGACAAATAATAATAATAATATCTTTATTTATTTCTCCTCACAAAAACAAGGCCAAATGGCGTAACTAGGCTTTCGCTTATCTTTTGCCTGAGCCGTGTGCTGGGCCTGGCCTAATCCCGGGCCTGATGGAAGGAGATAGTCCTAAATCTCTCCTACTTCCTCTCTGGTGGATCTCCTCTCGTGAAGCTCTCTTTCCATCCATTAGAATGAAAGCAGAGAAGAGAAGGTATTGTGTTAGAAAATCTAATCACTGGCCTGATGTTACATCTCTGCTTCTCTCAAGCCGGGCATTTAGCCAGCGTGTCCATGATCTGGACATTTTGTGATCTCTAAAGCATCTTTTAGCGGACATCACCTTTCTTTTTTTTGTAAGCTGTGGAAACCCCCACACGCCGTCACCTCTTACCTAACCGTAAAAATATCGTCTAAGCGTTTTAAATACAGATGATTTTCATGTTGAATTATAAACACTATTCTATTCTATTCTATTCTGCTCTGATCTGATCTGCTAACTGCTGTTTCAAGCTTACGAGGTAGTCTCATGATAATATTCTTCTCCTGATGTCATTTCAGGATACGAGGATGCGGGCAGTGCCGGTTTGGTTGTTTTAGTAAAACTTGGGGAGGGCTATACCCAACATTAAAAACTTAGTAGATAAAGATATTAATGCATAAATTAAACACATATACTATTTTATCTTATTATTTTTGCTGTACTATAACATTCGGACCCTTCACTAGATTAGCCAGACGAATTTGGAGGGTCGCGGGAATCACGCCCGCCCATTTGTTGAGTTCCACCCGAACGTGAATAATATTAAAGTTTTCGTTTCGAATCTTATGGATACTGAGTATTAAGTTATATTTATTTACATCTTCTCAACAATATATATATATATATATATATATATATATATATATATATATATATATATATATATATATATATATATATATATATATATATATATATATATATATATATATATATATTGTCCTCCACTCGGCAATTGTTGATCAGGCCGAGATACGCTATAATTGTTGATCCACCTTTTTGGCACTATTTCTAAGATAGTATCCAGTGTATCGTCTTATACACGCAATATAAGTATTATACGCCTTCCGACGCTGTGCTTAAGTCTACGGCAAATACTCTAGCTCGTCATCGATTTACACGGCAATTGTAGCTCTGATAACGGTCAACTTTATGATACTTGATGATGTTTTGTTGATCAATATACACAACGTTTTGATCAACATATGCCGCGTACACTAGCATTTTAAAACGCGGGGGCCGGAGCAGCAACCTCGGTAGAAAGGAACAGGTATATTATTGTTATAATAAAGCTCCTAAAAATAATGTGCGATAGCTCATTCGATTCGTAATGAGTGTCATGACGTCTAGAAAAATGTTTTTAAGGATTTATTAGCGCATAAAAAATTGCGATTGTTATTAACAAAATAAGAAAAGGGAAAAAGGTATTTAGTTTTTCGTTAAAAACTTCAAAATTACTAATATTTAAGGAATTGTTGAAAGTAGATCTTGAAATACAAAGAAATTTCCAATGAACAAGTCCTAACTCTTGAAACTATATCACCAATTTTGAAAATTATTTTTGTGTTCGAACCTACTACTGTACTATGTTATTAGTGTATTTTCTATAGTTACACCGATATTTTCATTCATCATCATGCTGGTAGTCATCATTTCATGATCATGAGCTGATGATGTAAGGTACAGCTCCTTAACGGTTAGGAGTTGGAGGATAAATCTTTGAATATCATATGTATGTATGTTACCTTTAGTCGTATTCGTTCAAATTATTTAGATAAGCTGATGATGAAAGGTATAACTCCTCAACGGTTAGGAGATGGAAGATAATCCTTCGATTTCATATGCATCTATAGACCTTTAGTTGTGTAGTTTCAAGTTATTTAGGTGAACTGATGGTAAAAGGTTAAACTCTTCAACAGTTAGGAATTAGAAGATTATTTTAATATTACACGTACGTATAGACCTTAACTTGTATTCTTTTGGAGTATGAGGCTGATTCTTTAAATCTATACTAATATATAAAGCTGAAGAGTTTGTTTGTTTGGTTGAACACCGCTGGTCCGATTTGAAAAATTATTTCGGTGTTGGATAGTCCATTTATCGAGGAAGGCTATAGGGTATATATCATCACGCTACTACTAATAGGAGCGGAGCAACAATGAAGAATGTTTCAAAAACGGGGGAAATTTTCACGCTACGGACAATATAAGGCGCAAACGAGGTTGCGTGGGTCAACTAGTACCATATATAGAAATAGGAATTTTGGAATTTCTACTCCTAAGAGGGTGAAATAGGGTCTGAAAGTTTGTACGATAGTCCGTCATTTTTAAGTTAGAAACATGAATATTTATCTTAGAGCTACTGATTAAAAAATATTAGATACGTATTTAAGCGTATTCTGCCCCAAATGGGGTGAAATAGGGGTTGGGGGTTTTAAGAGGTTTTACAAAGTGCTTCCACGTTTAAAAAAAATCTCAACCAGAATGAATATTAAAATTCTGCTCTGACTACTTGGTGTTTACCACGCCGTTTTAAAATATTAGTTATATTTTAATCAAACGTTGTGTATATTGATCAACAAAGTATCACCAAGTATGAAAAAGTGATCAACAAAGTATCATATATGAAAAAGATAACGGTTATTAGAGCTGCAATTGCCGAGTCAATCGAGATAGAGATTTTGCCGTAAACTTAAGCACAGCGTTGCAAACCGTTTAATACTATATTACGCCTATAAGACTATACACTGGACACTTCCTTAGAAATAGTACCGAAAAGGTGGATCAACAATTATTGCAATCTCGGCCTGATCAACAATTTGCGAGTAGAGGACAATATATATATATAAATGTTCAACTCCTGTTTCACGCCCTTAGAGGTAGAATATCCAGAAACGGTTAAATATGTCACCACTAATTTTTAATCAGCAGCCGTGAAATAAAGTTACCTCTTCTTAACTAAAAGAAGGAAGTACTTACAACAACATACAAACTTTCAACCCCTATTTCACGCCCTTAGGGGTAGAATATCCTGACACACTTAAATACGTATCCAGTTATTTTAATCAATAGCCCAAAGATAAAGTTTCATGTTCTAACTTAAAAAATGACAAACTTCCATACAATTTTTAACCCCCTATCTCACCCCCTTAGGGGTAGAATATCCAGAAACGCTTAAATGCGTATCATGTCATTTCTAATCAGTAGCCCAAAGATAAAGTTTCATGTTCTAACTTAAAAAATGACAAACTTCCATATAATTTTTAAGCCCTTATCTCACCCCCTTAGGGTTAGAATATCCAGAAACGCTTAAATACGTATCTAGTCATTTTTAACCAGTAGCCCAAAGATAAAGTTTCAAGTTCTAACTTAAAAAATGACAAACTTCCATATAATCTTTAAATCCTTATCTCACCCCTTAAGGGGTAGAATATCCAGACACGCTTAAATACGTATCTAGTTATTTTTAATCAGTACCCCAAAGATAAAGAATTATGTTTAAACTAAAAAAAATTACAAACTTTCATACAATCTTTAAACCCCTATTTCACCCCCTTAAGCGTAGACTATCCAGAAAGACTTAAATACGTATCAACAATTTTTTTTACTTTTGGTAAAGTTAAATAGTACCTAAATATATCTGATTATGTACCTTTTTTTGTTTGAAGGGTCCTTAGGCAATAATACGCTACGCATTAATTCGTTAATTAATTGTGAAGCAAAGTGGAAACAGTCTATCATAGAAAAGACCCAATCGTGGAGAAGGTGGTCTCTGATTGGTTCGTTTGAATCGGATCAACAATAGCTGGTGTGGATTTGTATAAAAATGATGTAAATAGTTCGTAATTCTGCCAGCAGAGGGGTTGCAATTGTTGATCCAGAGCGGAGCCACATTAGTTCGCCGGAATACACATTAGATCAACAATACCTGTTGCTGATCAACAATCGCCAACAGATCAACAATTAACTGACGCCACGTCGCGTCAGATCAACAAGGGCCGAAAAGAGATATCTATATATATATATATATATAGATATATATATATACTCCAGGCTTAATTTTTATTTTTAAACTTTATGCACATTTGTACTTACGCCCAATGCATTTTCTTCCAGTTAACCTTAGGGTGGTCTAGAAATCTAGTAAGGTACACAGAGGTTTCACAATCAATAAAGCAAACAAAACACTTATAAAAAAATCATACATTATACACATAGAGAATTCACACATAGTAAAGACAAAGGACAAGTATTGGTTGAGGACTACAAAGACATATGGCTATATTTATATAAAGTTGCACATAAACATTACATTCGTACACTTATGACAACCCGTGTCTAAGGTGAACCAATTATCGACTAGTAATTCATACCGTTTTGCTGCGGAGTTTATGTAGGTACCTTCTTTTTGAAAGTGAAACGGTTTTTGGACACTATAAGCCTTGCGCTACAGAGAAGGGAAGTTCCAGGATCAAGAGAAGAATTTATTATGTGGGTGATTTCTAGGAGAATGCAGGAATGCAGACAAGTATTGTGACAATCATGCGACGGCTTGGCGGGATGAAAAGTTGTATAGATGATACCCAAAGTCACTATTCTCTGCAGACAAAGTGGCGGGCGCAGTTGGAATTTCATGTTTGTTTTAATGTTATTTAAATAAAATACCCTTAAAAAATATAGCAAGTTTCTCTAAGTTGAATTTGTCAAAAAAAGGTACAAGGCAGCGTATAAATCGATTCGTTTTTATTTAAATACAAACTTGGAATGATTAACCTGCTCATTTAGCTTCATATCTCAATAGTTGGGTAACCCACTGTCTCAATTAACACTGACACGTAGGCATTTAATATCGAGGAGCCTACATTCAGTAGCAAATTAACATGGAATTCACCCTAACAAGTAAGAGGGATGCCTCTTCTATTAAATTTTCTGCTAATTGATAAATACTTGACCGCTGGCGTGTGTAATCGAATGTTCATACACGTTATGGAATATTCGCGTAATTTGAATTCTAACTTTGAACTGATAGAGTCGGTTTTGAGTTATTGCAAATATTTTGATAATTTCTACTCAAAGGCACATGTTGGTCACTTTGTAGGTTATGAAAGGGTGTCAAATAAATTAGATAGATATTTCATGCATGTTTAATATGCATATTTTTCTCATATTCGAATTTACTGTTTTAAAATGAAATGTACCTATATGACCCCATACATTTCGTTAGTGCTTACCTTTGTTTGAATTCTATTGCAATATCAATGTTGTCTCAGGTGAGCCCTAAGGCTTATCTCGTGCGCTTAGGTACACTGATGGTGATGTTATTTTGAAATATTGCTTTTTATTACTTCTATGACAAAAATAGAAGAGAAGATAATTTAAAATATATATTTCCATTTGTCGTCTCTAAACCCCTCAGTAATACCTTCCATCGTCTATTATGTTACAAAGAGCCACCTGTCGATCACAGTAACTTAGTTATAGTAATACTATATAATAATATATCTAGATCCCATGCGGTGAACTGTCTACTATAGTGTATTATCTATGCGGTGAACATCAAAATTTGTGACAAAAAACAACGGGTTGCACGCCGGGAGTGCCGGCAGAAGTGAAAATGTGAACATTAACGTTGTGTATTTTTGATTTATTCAATATCATTTTTGAAGTAAAAACTTCTTCAGTGGTATTTTGCACTTTAGCAAAATTTATTTTGGGATGGGTCAAAAATGTTAATTTCGCGACAGGACACGTGACCTGATTGACACACACCGCGGGGTTCAGCTATACATAAGTCTCTGTAGGTATGTACGGAGCAAAACGAATAGAGGGGTTATCTAATGACAAGTGACTCACTTGTTCTCGGGATCTTCAACACAAGTGTCAAAAGTGGCGGCGTTAGAGGTTGAATTACGCTTTAGAAGGTTTTTTAATAGGGTAGTTGACAGGATCGTTAATAAATACCGATATCTCCTTCATTATAACAAATATTATAAAACAGCTCGGAAAATATAATAGTTTCAGCTTTTCATTTCTATTACAAATTTAAATTTAATAAACATTGAAATATATTGCTCAATTGAGTAACCTAAAACAGTGACGTCACAAGTTAGTTTTTAGTACATTTTTCATACAAAGTTATCGTTTTGACAGATGATAAAAGTAACTGATTTGACTAAGGTGTCAACTACCCTATTGTGTAAAGATTTTTCCACATGTGGTATTTTGTTCAATGGCTATAAAAGGTTACTCGAAAGCTAAAGCCACCAAGGTACCTAAGTTTAATAATTGTATTATATCAATATATATATAAAATAACAAACAAGTGAATAGTGTCATCTAAACGATAACTTTTATTTCAAAATACACCATTAAAACGATCACAGTGAAGCGTGCAATTGCTGACCACCTCATTAGACTTGTGAGTGTCCGGCGATGGCTTCACAAAGGACAACTTGACTGACCACTGTGAAGAGATACCACACAAACGGATTGTTCACGCGGAAATATTATTCTAAAGTGTCTTTGAGAAACTGTTTTGTGGTGACACCTTGTTTGAAATGTCGGTTGATAACTTTAAGTAAAAACACCGCAGCTTCGGTTATTTTCTAAAGAAATGGAAATGCTTACGTCACGTTCATAGTGTGAAATTATCGTTTTTATAAATACTATTGATCGCCCAGTGGTCAAAATTCGACCACAATTCGTTAAAATTTTTAGTTACAAATTTTTAGGGTTTCTTTTATCTAAGATCTAAGGCTATTCATCCATCCAATAAGGCCTTATTGGATGGATGAATAGCCTTAGGCAACACACTTGTGACGCCTCTGGTGTTGCGGTTGTCCATGGGCGGTGATAATCGCTTACCATCAGGCGATACGTCTGCTCGTTTGCCCCCTATTCCATAAAATAATGGATATTTTTTGTGTGTCATACGCATGATAGTGTTTGGAATGTTATTTTTTTATTATTTTAATGCATTTTTAAGCATCATTCATCATCATTCCATATAGGAATAGTAGGTATTTGCAATCCTCCTCTATATAATCTTTAACTTTGCCAAATTTCATACTCTTACCTTTCGTATAATTTTCGCAAAAAGGGGTACAAAGTTTTTGCTTTACGTAATAATATATAGATTACAAGGTACTTATTAACTAGAGATGCAGCATGTTGCATTTTATTTTATAACTAGCTGAACCCCGCGGTGTTACCCGCGGCTATCGTCGTACCGCGAGTAACGCCGCGGGGCAAAGTTAGTCTAAAAAAAGTAGCCTAAGTTACTCCCTGGATCACCAGCTACCTGCCAGTGAAAGTCCCGTCAAAATTTCTCCAGCCGTTCCAGAGATTACCAGGAACAAACAGACAGACAGACAGACAGACAAAAAATTTTTTTACTACATTTTTGGTATATGTACCGTGTATACATATGCATTTAGTAAAAAGCGGTTATTTTAATATTACAAACAGACACTTCAATTTTATTTATTTGTATAGATTATGATGTTCAGACCTCAGATTTAGTAATCTGAGGTTCAGAAGCTAAGAGAGCTAATATAGTTTAGAATGAAGAATGGGAATGGGAAAAGTACCTAGATACCAAATTACTAATTAATAAAACTAGTTTTCACTTTCACATAGAAGTTACAGGTTAGTTAGAACATACCGTCACAAGACCTTGCTTCGGATTACTGTCCTAGAAATATAACTATTTATAAATAACAATAAAATTAAATAAAACAATAAAATTCTACTAATACAAAAGATAAAATATTATAGTTTGATTCCATTAATAAATAATAATAGCGTTGAAGCCGGCTACGTAATATGGAGACGGTGCGCAATTTGTCGCTGTAATGGAAAAATTCCGTGGAAATAGGTTCGCATAGGCGATTTTCTCCCACATCACTTCTAGCAAGACCAGCAGATTTATTATCCATTGTAACATTTTCATCTACTGGTTTATATTTGCCGGTTATTTTAAAGATTGAGGTGTTGATTTTTCGTAGCTATAAGTAGAAACTACATTTTTCACGGCACCTTTGGACACTTTAATCTCAAAAGTCATATTTTATTCACTATCGCTCTTTACCCTATCTCTACCCGCTGAATTAAGGAGAGGAAGAGACCTGAACCATAAACTATGACACCTGTATCCGGACTTCAAGAGAAATCAAAACAGCATAAATTCAAATCTTTACCTATAACCTTCCTACCTATACTAATCTATATCTATACTTAATATATAAAGCTGAAGAGTTTGTTCGTTTGTTTGAAGACGCTAATCTCTGGAACCGCTGGTCCGATTTGAAAAATTCTTTCAGTGTTGGATAGCCCATTTATCGAGGAAGGCTATAGGCTATATATCATCACGCTAAGACCTACGGAAGCGGAGCAACAATGAAGAATGTTACAAAAACGGGGGGAAATTATCACGCTACGGGCAAGACGTAAACGAGGTTGCGTGCGTTCGTGGGTGGTTCTCATTTAGTTACTATATACATTGTTAATAATAAATTCTTCCATGTTTTTGTATAAACTTTACTTTAAAAATATGTACATGTATCATTGCCTCCAACATGGCAACAGGAAATAAAGTGATTCACGCAATTATTGTGGAAATTCTTGCCATCCAGTAAGAAGTGACAAGGTGGCTAGACTTAATATAGGTATATACAAATTCCTCTATGCATTTAATTTAACGGCTACAGCAACTAAATACTAACCAATGCAATAAGTATAATACATTGTTAATAATAAATTCTTCCATGTTTTTGTCTAAACTTTACTTTAAAAATATGTACATGTATTTGCCTTCAACATGGCAACAGGAAATAAAGTGATTCACGCAATTATTGTGGAAATTCTTGCCATCCAGTAAGAAGTGACAAGGTGGCTAGACTTAATATAGGTATGTACAAATTCCTCTATGCATTCAATTTAACGGCTACAGCAACTAAATACTAACCATTGCATTTTACTTATTGTCAATTTTTATTTATGCAGTTGATCCTGGTGTTTAATATTTACAGAAGCTTATGAGAGGAGTTAGTCCCAGAAAAAGGCAAGCATTTAAGTAGCCATGTTTCATAGCAAAACATAACTACGTGAAATTACTTAGCAAATATTTTTTTGTGTATTTCAAACTCCACCTCCAGACGTGGAAAACTGTAAAATTTCATTTTCAAATATATCTCATCGGTAAATATAATCTTATGATACCTTCCTTGACAATGGGCGTATTAGAAATGCCAATACAAAGCCTTGAAAGAACTCTTGGTGGATGGTGACCGACAGAATGAGATTACATCGCACAAAGGCTGCGAAGAACTACGATATTTAGGGTTTAACTTACGTCTTGTCAACGGTAGACAAAGCCAAAAGAGGTTTACTGAGGCATCTGTGGTAAATTATATTGTATTGGCTACAATTCTATGATAAAGAAGATTTCTAAGTCTGAAGTTATCAGTTATGTTCTTAGAAAATGTTTTACTTGCTCAGTGAAAAAGTATTCTATACTATCTATACAAATAAATAAAATTGGAGTGTCTGTTTGTAATATTAAAATAACTGCTTTTTACTAAATGCATATGTATGTATACACGATACCTATACCGAAAATGTAGTTAAAAAAAATTTTGTTTGTCTGTCTGTCTGTTTGTTCCGGGTAATCTCTGGAACGGCTTGACGGATTTTGACGGGACTTTCACTGGAAGGTAGCTGATGATCCAGGGAGTAACTTAGGCTACTTTTTTTAGACTTACGTTGTCCCGCGGCGTTACTCGCGGTACATCAATAACCGCGGGGTTCAGCTAGTCTAGAATATTTTTCAAAGTCACTGTCTCTATTTCGGTGAGTTATTTTTAGTGCAATACATACATACATAGATCATTGAACGTGCGGTCATTGCACGCTATTTTTAACATTTATGAAAATTCTGTTTAATTACATTATAGTACCAATTACCAGAGCAAGTACCTACATTTGAGAAGGATTATTACCCATATTATTAATATTAAACTTTCCTAATCTGAAAAGCGGTAGGGTTAGGCAAAAAATCTTAAATTTCATATTCACAAAGGTATGTTCACATACCTACTTGAAAAGTGTCATCCACTAACTGCTACTAAGTAAATATGTTTTGGTAAATTCTGTAAGTACACTGTGCCCTCCGGTTTGCCACTAATCTTCTGTAATTCTTAATGGAATCATACAGGTGATCGAGAATATTTTTTTTATCTCCTTACAATTACAATGTTTCTCAAAAGTTTTTTATTTCTACATATTGCTATGATACATTGCACAGGCATTCTTATAAGGTGTTGATAAAATTGAACTATATTACTGTTTACTTTCTATGATATTGGTTTTTATGTATATGTTCACATAAATGTATATAACACATAATATATAAATCTGAAGGCACGACAGTGTCCCAACCCAATCGAGCAAAGGGAAAAAAGATAGCCAGATTTTCTCGAAGTCTCGATGAGTAGGTAAACTTCGATTGAACCCCTGTAATTTTGCTACATTTAAGCTACTTTGAATGTAACAATTTGCTAGAAAATCAATCAGTGAATAAAATATGCTGAAAGAAAGTCGTCACAATTAAGTTACATTTCCAGAATCACAACTTAATCAGGTTTTAAAACCTACTTTAAATGAAGATAGATTATTGTAGAATTTTGCGATAAGCAGCGATAAGTATATAAATTTATTTTCTTCGTCACATGTTAACCTTGTGAAAAAGGACCGCCATAGTAACAACCGCCATAGATGTAAAAAGTTACACGTAAGTAGGGAAGTACCCATTTATCCATCCATTCATTTATGGTCTTTATTAGTTCACCGTAGGACATAGGTTTGGGCCTATTATATCACTGCACATGATTTTAATGCTTCTGAGTGCTTCTGACAACTTTTTCTTGAAGAAAAAGGTATTGACACAAATAGATAGACATACAAACAGACGTACAACAAAGTAATTAAATACGAGTTCCTTTTTCCTGTTGAGGAATGAAATCCTTAAAATTGTCCTCCTCGTCTGTTGCTCTTATTTTCTGTGGTGGTCTGTCTTAAGCGAAGTGTTTAAATTATACAACGCTATTGTGAGATCAAAGTTTTTTTATTAATAAAAAAAAATATATATTATTAATAAAAGGTTGACTGTCGTATGCCAATATAATCGCCTAATACAGAGGACTATTATCATTGGGCACATCATAGACGGCGACCGCGTCTAATACGAGTGATCGAATGATTCGATCGCATTATTCGCTAATACGTACTGATGCCTTCAAAGGCTCCCAGTGAGGGGGTGAAAAAACGATGAATGGGTGGATAGAGCTTATGGAATCTAATAAAGCGGAACATTCTTCGCTGAGCTCACGATGTCGCGGCTAATTTTGCTATATGTGTGTTGTACTTATACCTTTGAACGTATTGCCTTTGAATATTGCTAGTGAAATGAATTGGAATAAACTGCACGACCTGTTCTTGACAGCCGCTATATTGCATATACTTGTATTTGTGGAAATTTTGTATACAAAAATAATAGGCTGAAATGTATTAATTACAAAGTCAAGACATTAGCCTAATTAGGAGTGATTATTATGCTCATATTTCTTTTAACGTTAGTTAGTTAATAGAAGCGTTTTAAAATTTTGCTGATTGACAATAATGATAGGAGAATAAACGACCGCATTCTTTAAACAAAAAAAAATTCTGTCTGTTATTTTTTAGTAAAATTTGAATGTAACATTTTTATGTTGCGGGTCAAACTACAAAGAAAGACAACCTATAGTATAACACCAAAGTTCACACATAAAAAAGAGTAAAATTTACTCATGTAAAAGCATTTGAACAATCTCAGTGAAATAAATAACCACAATATACAAATTGAGAGTTCACAACGTCTGGTGACTAGCGCATTAACAGACAAGCAACAAAGGGACTGCCATCATTTAGTGGTTCTCCAATCCGCTTACCGGCGTGCAGCATTAGAGCATGCATTAAATATGCATACTCCACTCTCGCACTCCGCTGCCGAACAGCTCCGCCTGCCAAAAACCCGATTCGCAGAGATAGTTCACTGAGTGTATGGTGTTTTTTTGTAGGTCTATCTAAATAGAGGTAAAGTGTCAGTCTTAGTGCCTAAGTTTGAATAGCATTCAAACTAAATACAAATAATATTAGATACAAGTATAGTAGGTAAAGTGAATCTAATCCAAATTAGGTTAAACTTTTTATCCTAAAATGTAGATTGAAATAATAATGTATTCTTCTTTGTGTAGCTACATTTTGAAGTACTTATTAAATATGGAAATTACAAAATTTACGCAAATAACCGTTGGAATAGTTTGGTTTGGTTGGTTTTTCGACACTATCAGACCTTAGAGTTTTTAATGTTTTTTATATAATAAATAATATAATAATAAATTTATTCCAAACTCAATGTACAAGGTTTTTGTGTTTCTTAAGAGTAGACTTAATATAAGCAAAATATTAATTATTTTTTAAGTACTTATACGATTAGAACTAGGTATTTGTTATTCTTGCTATCAAATTACAAATTCTTAATCTCATAATTAAGTATGGTCAATATTTCAAATTAGTGATATGCCTGATCTAGGTTAGACCTGTGTTTCAGGCAATTACTGTTCTTACAATGACTTTATGTCTATAAAAAATCTTAAACCGTATGTTTCACTTACGTTTCAATTCGATACCTTTAAACTAGTAAATATTCAATTTCATGGCAGTTAGTATGGCTCGATAATAAAACTTTTTTTAGTTTTCAATTGATTTAAAATCATGTACCGAAATAATCACACTAAAACATTTAGGCTTACATAATAGATGGGGAATTAATTTCGGCGTATATGGGACTTTGGTAGGTATGTTGATGAAGGAGCTTAAGCGGCAGAATAAGCGGCTTGTGGTAATGGGCGGGGCGGATTGCCACGATCCTCCACTCAGATGGTGTGGGCGGTTTGTGCATACTTTATCAACTGGTGTCCTTTGTCCCTCGCAGAGTAGAGCTGGAATATTTAATTTGTTACTCGTTGGGGCTTGGGAAATGTTAACAATTTTGTGTGAATCTATGTGCAGTGTGATATATGAGTTCAATACATCGTAAATAAGTTACATTGCACTCAGGATAAATAAGTTAATAACGTAGTTATTGTGGTTAAAATATTTTAGGCCTTCGATATTTGGATCTTAATATAATCATGTATTTATATTTTAGAAATAATTAATTGTTGCTATCTACATTTTATGCGTTGAAGTAAAATGGTTTAATAATGATCACCACAGAGCGTAGACAAATTACATGTACAACAATTTAATTCATATACCTAACCATACTGCATGCCAACTCAACTGTGTAAGAATAAAATTACAAAGTTTGAAAGTTAATCGTCTAATAAAACTGTGAGCAAATATTCTAGTTAGATGGATAAACATCGAAGTGGGCCGCAACCCTCACTTTATTTGCATAATAAGCGCGCGTCAGAAACAGCTTTAAAATAAAAACGCGCCCATAATGGCTTTATAAATAGATTTCGGAAAATATTTTCTATTAAATAAACTTCCAGTTTTGACATGGTGCACGACGAACACCATGTTCGTATGAATAAATCATATCAAATAACTATCAGGGGAGATCCACAAACCATTCTTTCCCCGTTTACATCAAAACATTTCGTTTAGGGTTGAGATGGCTTATTTGTTTGATGCGAACAGATTTTTTATTCATGATTTTTTAATGGACGTCCTTACCGTACATTTCACATTCTGTCGCTGATTTATTCGTTTGTTCGATGTCACATCTCATGGCTTCCTTTAGACGCTGCTATGTAAAACCTATTTCTATTCCATGTATTTGAGTGCGTAATGAGCTTTTTGTCGACATTATATCAGACCTTTTCGCTTTATATCAGGCTTTTCATTTCAGAGGAGATGTTCGTCGCACATTGAATTTTTCAAGAAAACGAATGGAATCCCAAAGGATGCGTTGGAGCGCTCGAACACCTACAGAGGACGGAGGGTTAAGCCTCTCAGCTCGCATCGTGCCCCGGTCACACTGATTGAATCGAGCCAACACGAATGGAAAGGAATTGCAATTTTACAACGAATTTAAAATAGCTGTACATTTATCTTCGAAAATAATCATTGGATACCATCTCAGTACCTATTTTTTTGCGAAAAGCATGATGTATAACGCAGTAGTGACACTGGATAGAAAGACAACCTACGATGATACTCGGTTGTTGCATCGTCGTCATAATCATAGTCTAATAATGTATGCCCAAAAAACACAGATTTAGATGCTTTTTTGACTGCATCGGTGGCGCAGTGGTAGCGTGTGCAAATGCTATTCTTGAGGTCTCGTGTTCGATTCTCTGGTCGGACCAAATGTTTGTATGATCTGCAAATATTTGTTTCGGAGTTTCAGTACTATCTATGTATAATAAGTATGTATTTACAAAAAAATATGTTTGTATTCATTTGAGTTGTCTAGTACCCATAGTACAAGCTCTGTGTAATTTGGGACTAGATGGCGTTGTGTGTAGGATGTCCGAAATATTATTCATGTTCCCATTAATATAAAATACATAATTACATTTATTTCCTGTTGCATTGACTAATTACTAGCGTCTGATAATAATAGCTGTTCAAAACTAAATGTAGCCGAATCTACATCCAGCATAAGATTGAGTATGACAAGCTTAGTTTTCCGGAATCACTGTTAGTGATATTTCTCAAGCATAAAGAAGGTAATATTTTTGGCATACAAGCGATCGCTGTGTTGTCCTTTTATATAATCCGTGTTCCATGTTTGTGGTCGAAAGTTGGAAGAAACATGTAGTATTGCCTCTGGACCATGGACTAGGAAACTACAGCTTCTAATTAGGTCCAGAATTCGTTGAATTTGAACAAAATTCATAAAAACAGTTAAAATTGTTTATGAACACGCCCTCTACACTTTTTTTTATTTTTTTAATCGAGAACAGAGTTTTAACGAGTGCGATCATTAGATTGGCGACTGTCGGTGACACAGCGCTGCATCGAACTGAACCATTGTCGTGTACGTCAGCGCGCCCTGTAATTAACGCCTTGCTACTGACATCTTAAATATCGTGCTCAATATTTTATGTTGCTTTGTACTTTAAATATTTACAATATTTTGAAATCGTTGGACGATTACAAGTGACATTGAGATTTTTTTTTTGAGTAGGTACACCAATAAAAACATTGAGTTCATCATAAAAAACATTCTCATTGGCGGTCTGTATAATACCATGTTAAGTATTTTCTTTGTGTTATTAGCCGACTTCAAAAAAGGAGTAGGTTCTCATTCGATTGTATTTTTTTATGTTTGTTACCTCAGAACTTTGTGGTCTAATTTCAATTTGGTCTAGCTCTTGAAGTCAGCGTTTTTGTTAAATTTTAAAACTAGCTTTTGCCTTCTGCTCCACCCGCGTTTATATCAGTTATTGCGGTATATAGCAGTTTATATCCTTCCTTAAGAATCAAAGTTTCTCTATATCAAAATTCATTGAAGTCGGTGCAGTAGTTTTGCCGTAGAAGCGTAACAGATAGATAATTTAATTTTTTTAACTGATATTATAAATGTTGATTGCTAGTCATCACACACATATAAAAGAGACCGTCACAGATCCACATCTTTTTAAATTAAGTGGTGATTCCTGCTCCAGTTGATGGAGTCTAACTTCTGCCCAGTTGTAAAATAAGCAACCATGCTTTTAACTGGATAAAACCAATAATCAAAATAAAATAAAAACATAAGCGATGTCTCAAAAAGTCCTTCAGCCTTTGATGTAACTATTTCGCTATTCAAATATTTAAAATCGCCGTGATGCAATTTTTCTACGGGTATGGTCTAACAAATAACTGGGACCACGCGATACAGTCCTTACCTGTATCATTATTCAAAGTTAATAATAAGCTCAAATTAGGTTCACTTAATTTGTGCAAATGCAGTTTGCAAAACGCAACTTTAATTAACGTAAAATGACCTACAAGCTCTTAGGTCTTAGCTCATACTATCAGAAAATTATCCACGGTTATTGTTTATATTATCTTGATTGAGGTGTTTATTACGCATCTTGTTAGAAAAAATCTGCATAGTTAAAGCGGTAAAAAACTAAACTGTAGTATCTTATTGTTTTAATACAATGCTAAGGTAGTATATAAGACTTTAGTAGTATGGTAATTGAGCATTAGACTGAATAAGTAGTTTGATTGCATTTCCTGCAAGTGTTGTATGTTTTACTTTAAACCTCGAACTATAATTCAAATTGATCAACTCCTGATGGCAAAAGTCCGGATGCTCGGAGATCATCGTTTATTTCGAACTTGGCCACCAACCGGTTAAAAGCAATTAATATTTTTTTCGGTTTTACCCGGAGACACGATAAACATCGTTAATTGTAAATACCACGCTATCATTTGCTTGTAAAATGAGTTTACTGTTAATTATTTTTGCGTTGTAACGCAATGCAAATGACATAGAAATCGAATTAGCTAATAATAATTTATGTAAGTTTTGACACACTTTTTATTTCACTAGATGCAAACTATTATTTGCCAAATAAATCTGTGCCATTCTTTCAATACTCATCAAATTAAATCATCTGACAGTGAGCAGAAGAAGATTCTTTGTAGCGTAGATGATTGAAACCTTGTGTTCTGCTACTGAAGTAGAGATATCAAGTATATAGGAGACGCAGTTGGTTTGATAACAGATTTATATTTTTTTTTGAATGTACAGCCACTCAAGGAACGAAACAATAATCACACATTTTAACAAAAAAAACTGACTTCAAGTAGGTACTGGACCAAATTTAAATAGGACAAGTAAAATTTTAACAAAAATAAAACCGACTTCAAGATTTGACTTGATTTCTCTTGGTCATCATCAGATCTTAGTGTCCTTATCATGGTACCACCTTTGGGATATCTCCTTTCTATTAAGAAAATAATCATCAAAATCGGTTCATAAACGACGAAGTTATCCGCGAAAACACATAAAAATATATATATATATATATATATACGATCGAATTGTGAAACCTCCTCCTTTTTTTGAAGTCGGTTAACAACATGGGACGCACCAGCTTTCAAATGAAAAAAGAATCATCAAAATCGGTTTACCCAGTCGAAAGTTATGAGGTAACAAACATAAAAAAAGTTGTGTGGTGTCGTGGGACACCAGATAAGAACGAATTCTTCCCTATCTTCTTTTATCAAACTTCCGAAAACTTCCTTATCATAAATAATAACTAAACTGGTCACTAGTGCTGCCACCAAGTAATTTCTACTAAAACGGGTTCTGTCTAGAGTTACTCCGTACTTGTTACATACAACTTACAGATGGCGCTATACAACATTTTTAGATCACGCTCTTTAAAAATCACAAATTTGTCTTAATACCTTTATTTTATTTAATTTAATGCAAGCATGGTAAAATTCACGTTCGGAAAAATGTTAACTGTAAAACACTGATAATAAGAGGTGAGGCGAACTTAAACAGAATTGTTTAATAAGTCTTACGCTTGTAATGTTACAACTAGTCGTTATCTTAGTCAACCATTGTCTAACTATTGTGTATTTCATATTGTTAAATTCTGCAAAAAATTCCCCTACATTTTTATAAAATATTATAATAACCCCTGACTCATTGCTGAAGCTGTTGCCATGCTCTTACATAACACATCATCCCGTTTACTTTTTAGTTTTAATTCTTAAAATATAATTGTCTCGTTTTTACACAAATGCGTATGTTGCATTTACCTATCTGCCTATCTTACCTATCTGTTCATACAGATGCTTAAAATATTTTAAGATTATGTTAAACTTATTTTACACTTACCCTCTCATTAATGATTTTAACAGTATAACGATGTTTATTCGAATGGTGTAATTTTTGATAATTAATAATGACATAAATAACTCGACGGTTTACTACCAAAATGTTCGGGGCTTACGAACAAAGACAAATGAGATATTTTATGATGTAATAGTGTTAACCGAAACGGGGTTATAGATAGTGTTTCGAGTTCTGAATACGTCAGCGATCGGTATTTAGTGTGGCGGCGAGACCGGGATTACATTTTGACCGGATAGTCCCAGGGTGGTGGGGACCTTATAACAACACGTCGTGACTTGCCGGTGAGTACTCAACCACTTCTAAATTCCGCAGCTGGGGATCTCTGGATAAAGATAAGCAAGATAAGTTAAGCATAAAAATCATAACTCGCGTGTTTATACGAATCTTTACCTTTGAGTCTTATATTTGTGTAAACAACACAACGGACCGTCATTCTCATCTCAACTTAACAACTTCTTAACTAAATTAAATCAATTGTAAGATAAATAGACTAGACCTTAACCCGTCAAAATGTTCAGTAGTCTCATTTAGCAGAAAATGTAATTTAATGACCAACAATTATACACTGAGTGGACAAATACTGCCTAGGCAGAATACTATCCGTGACCACCGAGTACATCATGATAGCAAGTTAACACTTGATGAACTCATCGACGTTATAGTTAAAAAGGCTTCAATGGCACTAGGTTTTATCATGCGACTTTCCAAATGCTTTTCTGATGTTAAGACCCTAAAAATCCTATACTGTACCTACGTGAGAAGACACCTCGAGTATGCTCTGCAAATTTGGAACCCACGTTACCAAACATACATTGACCCATACATTGTACTCTGTGCATTGACCTCTTGGAGAACATACAAAAGCGTTTCATAAAATACTTGTGGTACCATCAGAAGAATCCCTACTATTCTGAAAACTACCTACAAATATGTAGAAAGTTTCATATTTTGCCACTTTGTAACCGACGCGAAATAGCTGACTTCTTACTTATTTTGAAGCTACTCCGACATGATATAGACTGCCCCGAGCTATTGTCCAAAATTAAATTCAATATACCATTTAAATCTACTCGTTTTAATCCACCTTTAGCTATACCTAAAGCTTCAATAAACTATAGACAAAATAGCTATATTGTGCGCGCATGTAGAAACTTTTATTAACTTTGTAAATAGTACGACATCGATCCCTTTGTTATAAGTGTGGTTGTGGCTAGAAATCGTTTAAGCCAAGACTTTTTTAGGCAGTTTAAAGGTGAGCCAGCTCATTGATTACATATTTTTTATTTGTTTTTTCTTGTCTTTTTTACCTGTTGGTTGGAACCTGTTCTTGCTTTTAATTATAGGATTTTTGATTCTGAATAACGTGATAAAGTTATTGAATTTGTAGCAATTATATAGTTTTATAGCAGGTCGAACAAGCATATTAGTATGCTCTCAGTAAGTGACAAACGCAGTTCATAGGCATCTGAATACACGAGATTGTTTTAAGTACACTTTGTGGTTTTTCTGAAATATAGCATAAACAGACTTAGTCTTGTAATAATGCAAGGAGTGTATATACCATCGTAACAGCTATTCCAAATAGATGAGTACCTTTTTGAGGATAATAAAATAAGTACGTAACTAAGTAGAAAATGTCCTATATCGACACACTGACAGCTGTAAGCAAGGGGATCTTCCAGACGTAGGGGAAACATTCATGAATATTTTAAGATCCGATTATGTTTAACAGAGTGGAGTTATTAATATACATATATTAATATCGATACATATTGTTTGATTACGTAAAATTTTTCTTCATATAAATATACCATACCATTTACCAGTCCCTTCGGTTGTTAAATGATTTTTAATTGACATAATATGTAAAAAGATAAAACAGAAACGAATTTAGGTACTCGTATCAAGGGTAATAAATGTACCGCACTACTGGTACTATTGACCAGTTTCTTAGTTGGATCGCCAGACTACAATTGAGTAGAAAGATTCGTAAAACATCAGTGAAGTGATGTGCCCATCAGCGTGCTAAGGATATACGTCTATACAAATAAATAAAATTGGAGTGTCTGTTTGTAATATTAAAATAACCGCTTTTTACTTAATGCATATGTATGTATACACGATACATATACCAAAAATGTAGTTAAAAAAAAAATTTGTATGTCTTTCTGTCTGTCTGTCTGTCTGTTTGTTCCGGGTAATCTCTGGAACGGCTGGACGGATTTTGCCGGGACTTTCACTGGCAGGTAGCTGATGACCCGGGGATACTTTTTTTAGACTAACTTTGTCCCGCAGCGTTACTCGCGGTACAACAATAACCGTGGGTAACACCGCGGGGTTCAGCTAGTTGTATATAAGATCGGACAGGACACTCATGGCTGTCTCCCCGAAAATAGTTAGGAAGTTTCAAGCAGCTACATTTTAACTATGTATGTCATGCTAGCTGTTAAATGGTTATTTATAAGCAAAATTAATGCAATCAGTGAGTACTTATTTTACTAACCGACTTCAAAAAAAAGGAGGAGGTTTCTCAATTCGACCGTATATTTTGTTTTTTTTTTTTATGTGTGTTCGTGGATAACTTCTTCGTTTATGAACCGATTTTGATGATTCTTTTTTTAATGGAAAGGAGATATCCCGACGGTGGTACCATGATAAGGACACTAAGATCTGATGATGGCATCCAAGAAAAACCGAGTCAAATCTTGAAGTCAGTTTTATTTTTGTTAAAATTTTACTTTTGTCTTTTGATTATATCTGACGTTTTAACCAAGTTCGCACACTAAAGTTCAGTCACTTGGCGCCTAGAGCCTGAGTGCTGTGATCATGGCTATTCCTGCATTAACTATTGACTGAATTGAACTATAAACTGAAATTTTCATTTTTTGTGTATTGGATATACTTTATAGTTAATAACAAACGGTAAATCTTAGACTTATCAAGTTAATTGTTTTAGCAATCTAATCTTATACTTTCTAATTAAAAAAACATATACAAATCCATACTGTTATAATATAAATTCGAAAGTAACTTTGTCTGTGTGGTTTTTATGCTTTTACACCTATACCGACTTCAATTAAATTTGGCACGGATACTTTGATTCTCAAAGAAGGACAGAGGCATATAGGACATATAAAAAGTTAAAACATAAAATAAAATATTAATTCATGTATTTGCAAGTGACATGGCCAATCTACGATGCATTCATCTGTCCAGTGTTGAACAAATTATAAAAATAATCATGTCTGAAGGAACTCACACAAATTTCAACTTTATTACTTAGAAATAAGGTTTGATGCAATTTAGAACACTGTAAAGTTGAGTCTATTTGTATAAAAGGGTAGTGTGATTTGTCGAAGTGTCGATTTACTGACGCCTCCAGTGCCTGGGGCCTCTAATCTAGTTGGCGCCCCTGCGACGACGTTAAAATCGCAAGGCTAATAAAATATTTTGACCCCTTTATGAGATGAATACGCCCACTGTTAAGTACAGTCGAAGCTATATTCATTTGTTCTGTGGCCAAGGATAGGCATTAGAGATATTTAGGAATCTACTACAAAAGGCCGGTTTTCAATAACCATGTAACTGTAATGAATAAGAGTGCTTTTCCTTCACTTCTCTTCATAAACAGATTATTTCGTCAATATTTCGTCCCAAATTTAAATTTCAAATACGAAGTTGTTAGTATCTTAATTAATATAATTATATTTTAAACGTTATATATATATACAAGGCATATCTATGAATGTGTATTTTTACACGTAGCTAGAATACTTGTAACATGATTACGATAACAGACGATATTTAAAAAAAATAACACAGTATATACAAAGTCAACAGCGGTACTTAATACAGGAAAATTAAGTAATTTTTTGCCAAGAGCTAAAGTTTGTATTTTCGAGGTAATTTCCGATATAACTGAGCCAATAAAAAAAACATCTTTAGAAAAATATAAAACTAAAGTGCTATAGACTACTTATTTGGCATATAAATATTTTCAATTGTTAATCACAGTGAATGTGATTCTGAAGGTGGCAGAAATTCTAAATATGGCGAACATTACCTGAACGGTTTGAACACTAAATACAGAATATTAATTACTTTCAGCTTTATTAAAAAGTCTGCAATACTATACAATTATATATAATAATACATACTATATAATACTATATAATTTTTAATGAGCTTGAGTAAACTACAAGAACGAAATTGACTAACATTAAAAAAGAACGTTAGATAAGTTCCAAAGTTTAAAAAAAAAAGAAAAAAATATATACGGTCAAATTGAGAAACCTCCTCCTTTTTTTTTGAAGTTCGTTATAAAGACGACCATTCTAAAACAGTACCCGTTTTAGAATGGTCGTCTTTTTAGAACTTTGTGACATATTTTTATTACAAAAACGCTTGATGTATATGGTGGTGAGTGTACCAGAAGTACGTCAGCCCCTACGAAACTATTCGGATGTGACAATAATTGAAATTTGTGCCCGGAGGCATTCATGGCAAATAACTTTATTCAGCATTTAGCTTCCAATTTTACTTGAATGTTTTGCACACGGAACGACGTTTCGTTCCCCTATCTAACATGACTACGTAAAAACAAATAGCAATATTAATTATTATTAGTAAATTTACATCTTTTTAATCGGCTTCAAAAAAAGGAGGAGGTTTCTCAATTCGACTGTATATATATAAATTTATATTTTTTATGTTTGTTTGCGGATAATTTCGTCGTTTATGAACCGATTTTGATGATGCTTTTTTTAATTGAAAGGAGATATCCCAATGGCGGTAACATGATAAAGACACTAAGATCTGATGATGGCATCCAAGAGAAATCTAGTCGAACCTTGAAGTCGGTTTTGTTTATGTTAAAATTGTACTTGTTTATGTTAAAATAAAATTGCAAACAGTTAATTAAACAATTTAAAAATCAATTCGTTATATAATATAAACTAGAATAAATATAACTTCAACGTGAGTTACCCTGGGTGTAAAATGTTATTTTGAACTCTTAATGGAGAAAGTATTTTGTATAGAATGTATAGAATCCTCACCGATTCGAATCTATCCAGCAAGTAAAGTATCTTAAAGACAGCAGCAAGAATAATAAGAGGGAATAAGATATTCGATCGAAAGTAGTTTCAGATGTTGTACTATAGATAGCCTTGTACTGTACAACTGTGTATGTACGCGTCCTGTTTGTTTTAAGTTTTTTTTCCAAGTGTTCCAAGATTGTGAAACAATCTAAAGAACTTGGAAAAATCTGGATTGCTATTACAATCTGGAGCGCATTAAGTAATTATTGTGATTATATATTATAGACGAGTACTTCTAGGCTCCTAAACTCGCACCTGTCTAAGGTTTTAGTTACAGAATTAAAAGACTAGATTTCAAAACAAGTCGTAATGTTCCATCTATTATGTGGAACCTGATATATTGGGGCATAGGTACTTAACTTTTATTATGTTTTATATAATTACGTATTTTTTATTAAAAACATATACTAATATTATAAATTCTAAAGAAACTGTCTATTTTTTACGCTTTCACGCTTAAAACATGACATGGATATACTTTGATTTTTAGGAAGGACCGCGACAAATTACATACACACATACATAACATAATTAAATATATAAAAATATAACTGTCTATTTTAGAATAATGACACATAAGTAATGGTTCTTATTTACCGCAGAACCCTTACGCAAGATATTCCGATTATAAACTGCATAAATCCACTCAATACCAGGTAGTAGACCTGATAATTCTACTTCTGCTGCTACCTCAGTATTAGTACTAAGAATGCCACTAAATTATTCAGAGGTTTCAGACCTTCATTAACACATATTATTATCTATTTTACCAAAATTTATGAATTGTTTAATTTTTAATAATTTAGCTGACGCTGACCGACAGTTTATCGTACCATAGCAAAGTTAAATTATTACTTTAGCGATAATGATCCTTAAACGATTGTAAGAAGTGCTTATTACCTGCGTTATCTCTTTGAATTGTTTTGATGGTTGTTTTCCATTGTATGTAGCTGCCCTTGCATCTTGCACACGCGATTAATCAATGAACGTCGTGTGAACTAGGCTGTGAATGGATTGCGGTATATTTTTTTATAAATTTTACACAGATCATGTTTGCATACATTTACCTACCTTATCATTTCCATTTCTTTTTATTATTCCTACTATTATTTGGGTTTTGCTTGAAAATCAGTTTTTCCACGGAGCGACTGGCATCGGAACTCCGCAACCCTGAGGGCGAACTGAATTCGAAGATCTAGTTGTCAGTGTATTTGAGGGTTCTGATTTCTCAATAACCATTGCCATAAATGTTCATGACAACCGGGACCGACTGACTAATGTGTTTGGAGAGGCACGGTCGTGAAACTCCGCCATACTGTCATACTCTGGGCTGCTATTATGAATTTCTTGTAATAAAAACTCAGAACCACTTTTGGTTCGACCTGGGCATCGAATCCCAGACCTCTAAACGCTGACGCAACGAGGCAGAAACATCTATTATATGTTAGTAACAAAAAACAACTACAGAATTTACGGACTATAAAGTTAGGTGGAAAGGGCCACACAAGGATCATGGCGGCACTAAAATTCTAAGTTTGTTTTTTAATTAAAAAAAATATTAAAATAGGAATCTGCGGGATTGCTATCCCGCAGATTCCTATTTTAGGGAGTAACCTGGAGTAACTGTTACTCCGTGATCATGGAATAGAAATCTATACATTTATACAAATAAATAAAATTGGAGTGTCTGTTTGTAATATTTATTAACCGCTTTTTACTAAATGCATATATCAAAAATGTAGTTAAAAATTTTTTGTCTGTCTGTCTGTCTGTTTGTACCGGATAATCTCTGGACCGGCTGGACTGGTTTTGACGGGACTTTCACTGGCAGGTAGCTGATGATCCAGGGAGTAACTTAGATCGTCTAACTGTAAGCGATTACCGCCGCCCATAGACACCCGAAACACTAGAGGCGTCACAAGTGCGTTGTTACGTTGCGTTGCTCCACGTAAAAATCGAAGATCAGTCGTATCACAATAGAGGTAAATAAAACTTGGAGGATTCTTTCAAAACAATAACAAAATTTATCTTAAAGGAAATATTTATATTTAAAATGGACACTTTATTTCGAAACGGAGAAATTAAACTAAATATTAGCTTTCTTTATATGAATAAATACTAGTAATCATAAATCATATTCTACTTTCAATACATATATGCACTAGACACCTACTTTGTTTTTTGTTTTCATCAAACTTTTGATGCCCTGTGCCGATGTTTATTGGAAATTAAATACAATCACAGACAAAAGATGTACGCAAAATATTTCATTATATTTTGGACATCATCAAGCATTATTTCCAAGAATCGCTTAAATGTGAACAATTTCCAACAAACGGGGCATGAAAGATTTCTAAGTAACTAATTGTTATTAGCCTGTAGAGGTACAGTTTATTAAAAGGTGAAGATAATTAAATTAAGCGAGACGTCTTTGACGCCAGCCCGGCTAATATTTTTATTAAGGGTACCGGGTACTGGTGAATAGGAGCACTAGGGATGTGACGCTTACTCGTGTTATCGACATATTTATTATTACATTTATTTTCTAGTTCTTATGTCCAACTTTATCTATATGCTTTAGATAATAATTATTAAATCATTTTTATCGGACTTCGGATCATCTACTTGATTGCTTGCTTGATTGACTGCCTCGTTGGTCTCGCGGTTGGCGTGTGCGACTGCTGATCAGGAGGTCTCGGATTCGATTCCCGAGTCGAACCAAACGTTTGAATGATCTACAAATATTTGTTTCGGAGTTTGGGTGTTTTCTATGTATAATATGTATGTATTTACATAAAAAAGTATATGTGTATTTGTGTCAGTTGTCTAATACCCATAACACAAGCTCTGCTTAGCTTGGGACTAGATGGCGTTGTGTGTTAGATATCCGAAATATTTATTTATTTATTTATCTTAACATAAATATAATAGTCACATATATATTTAGGTTTTATGTTAATAGTCTTATATAATATATGAAAAGTTTTTCAAGGTTTATCTATGAAAGTTTATGTAAAAAGTAATTGTATGGACAATACAAAGTAGGACAAAAAAATTAAAAAGTCTAAATTAAGCACAGCATTTTTCCACTGTGTGTTATAAGTTCATAAGACGAGAGTAAGACAAATCTACATACGTGGAACCTATGTAAATTAAGTAAATTTTACTAGGGTTCTTTGCGAGCTCCCTGTCTTTATTAAAAATAAGTATAGCGAACTTATCGGTACAGGAATTGACAACTAGGATGAATAACTTTGGGAGCAGTATTTATTATGCAAGAGCCACGGTTTCATAATACTCTAATTGTTACATCGTGGCTCGTGGCGTCTGTTCTCTTACTTATTAACAGTTCATTATATATCTATACTAATATATGAAGCTGAAGAGTTTGTTTGTTTGTTTGTTTGAACACGCTAATCTCAGGAACCGCTGGTCCGATTTGAAAAAATCTTTCAGTGTTAGATAGCCCATTTATCAAGGAAGGCTATAGGCTATATATCATCACGCTAAGACCTACAGGAGCGGAACAACAATGAAGAATGTTACAAAAACGGGGGAAAATATTCACGCTACGGGCAATAGGAGACGCAAACGAAGTTGCGTGGTTGCTAGTTCTAAAATATATCGATATACTGCGCTTAATCACGTCTTATTCTCGCCGAAATAAAGAATTTCTAATAATACGTGACAGATAATATACTGATGTCTAAATACTACTTACATAGCTGCTTGGTCTTATCTATGTAAAATTATATTTATTTAACAATATATGACGTAGAAATAATAAGCATTTATAATTATTGTGATTAAATGTGTCAATTTTCTATAATCTTAAAATATATTTAGTGATTAGAAACACTATTAAAAAAATGACCATAAATTTTAGTGTGTGGTCCCAAAGGGGAAAGCTCTGGATCTACCAAACCGATATTGAAAATTGTTTAATTAATAGAAAGACACATTTTTGTGAGTGCCATGGGCTATATTTTAAACCGAAAAAGTATGAAACTTCGTCATTTTTAAAGTTAGAAATACGAATACGAGCGAATCTGCGAGTAATATTCATTAATTAAACATTGTCACACGATTATAAAACCATAGGTATTTACACTATCGATATCGACATCTTAGCTGCCACTTCCCCATAAAACTTTTTTCTTAGACGTGGTAATGCCCGGGTTTGAAGTCGGCCGTAATTACAAACTCTACCCCACGGTCGGATCCTATCGCAGTGAGGCCGCACGGCTCACAATCGAACCAATTGTGCGGAATCAATAAACAACGTACAATTTAATAATGTGCTATTTTATCAGTTGGTGTACATAAAATGAAATTGGTTACCTTAAACTTAAAAAGTGAATTCATAGTGAATTTTCTAAAACTGGTCTATAATGTGTCTGTGTATAACTATGTTTTACCTGTATACATTTATCTCTGAATCCATATAGATTATCATCTTCCTTTATAATTCTATAAGCCTTTATAATTCTCAAAATTTATTGGGGTCGGCTTTTAGGTCCATGTAGATTACCTACATGTAATATAGGTATTTGAAATGAACACCACTCACTTCAAACGACTACATATTACTATAATAATATATGTAGTATAGTCAATCTATTATATATTTATTATTTACTTCATTGCAAGTTTCCTAATCATGTTCTACAAAAAAGAATATTTATATATCTATCTATTTTTATGTTTATCAGAATCTATAATCCAAAGTGTTCAATACTGACAATTAAATTTATTGAATCCTAGTCTAAATAGTGATATTACATTTTACGTGTTTAACATTTTTTTCTCTTCCAGGAACCCTTCAACGCTCCATACTTTATGAATTTTTTTAATGTTAAACAATTGATTTATTGTTAAACAATTTTATTTATCTAACGGAAACTACCCTGTTCCTAGCCACCTTACGTTCTTACCTTACACTACACGAACATATATGTATACTTGATTTAAGAAATACATGGTATCGACTGAAAATCATGTACATTTTTCATATATGTGTTTGATTTTCAGTCAGAATATTACGTATTATGTAATTTAGCTTCTGTTTGGTGTACTTATCCTTATAAACATCTATGTAAAAATAATGGAAGTGGAAATAATGCAACAAGGGATATTAATTTTCCACCTGATGACTCTCACGCTAACATAAATATCCGATTAACTTTAACTACACTTTATTCGGATTCAAGAAATGCTATAGAACACGCAACATGTGTACCTAATATCCTATAGTCTACTCACATCTTACAAAGACTAGAATAAAATTGTATAATTTTTTTTCTTAAATAGACAACCTCCGCGTTAGAAATAAACATCATACGGACACAAAGAACACACAGACCCAGAACAATAAAGTGTTGTCCCATGTGGGATTTGAACACTTGGCGTAGTAAAGAGCGGTGTGGCGACCGCTTAAGCCACTAGGCGAACCGTGCGTTAGTTAACCGAATGATCCTCTGATACAGTATAAATCATACATCTTATAAAAGTCCACTATTGGATACTGGCCTTGTAACCTTATTATACCACGCTGATCAGTCGGATTTTTATAGGATGTGTGGCAAGCTTTCCTAGTCTTAATGCTAATAATGCTGTTGACCGAGTTGCAATGGTTGTAGTCGCATTGGGAATCCTGATTAGCTCTTGATTTACAAGTTGGTACCTGGATGACCAAACATTGCTCGAAATTTTCTAAAAATGAATACTAGTTAGATTTATTTATCATCTCCGAAACCGTGGTAGGGACCACAGAAATATATCAAGACAGAATGGTGACGAAAGTACTTTGCCATATAAATCCTGCGTGGCAAGAAACCACGAAGCCACTGCCCCTTAACGCACCCGATTGGTCAATGCGCGAGCGTCGTGAAGTGAAATGTCACACTTTCTTGTCTTTTTAACGAAGTATGGAATCATTGGAAAACTGAAATGCAACTTAATATTAAGGTTAAGCGCTGTCCTAGTGCATGCTTTTCCTGTTGTTGCGTTTTATTGCGTCTTGCCATCTTCGGTACTGTCTTCCGCGTTTCTTCGAGCGTTTCTTGGATACCATAATATGATGCTTTTACTCCATTTCTCATTGTCTCTTATTGTATGTCCTGCCCATCTCCACTTGTTTGTTTCTTATTCCGTCTGATTTCTATGTGTTTAGCATGCTTATCTCCATAGCTGTTTAGCATATTCTTAATTTTGCATTTTGTGATTTGTTAAGTGAACAAGTTTGATACCTATATATGAGAACCGGGGGCACACATGTATTGTACAGTTTTGTTTTAATTGACATTTTGATCTGTGTTCCATGCTTCGACTATTCTTGTATCTATTTCTTATGAGACTATATCGATGGTTGAGATTTGTTGGCCTAAGTATGTACTCGATTAGTCTTCCATTAATGATGATAGGTTCTTCTGTTGCCTTTGTCATAGCTTTAGTTTTTAGCATATTTATTGTTTGACCAACTTCGCGGCTTTCTCTTTCTAAGTCTTCTATTTTGAATAAGATCTTTAGTTATGGCGAATAGTATGATATCGTCAGCAGATCGTAAGTGTGAAAGTTGTTCTCAGATTATAAAAAAAAAACTTCAATTTTCAAAAGATTCGTGCACACAGCTTAATTAAGCGTTCGGAGTGTTCTTTTCGATATTCATTGCGCGGTTACTTGACGGGAATAAATACGAGTATTGTATATTGAACGTAACGGACCAGTACCTTAATGAAAAAGTAAATAGATATGCTTCTAGTTGACATCACAATACTAGTTGAAAGAATATTTTGATTCTTGTTTATCTTTGTTTTTCTTGACCGAAGTTGTTTTTACTAAAAATAGTACTCACTAATGAAAGGAAACGCCTCCTTTCTTCAGACTAACTTGACTACTCTGCGTAATGAGCGGGCGACATTATTACTATGCACTACAGTGCATGCTTTCGGCACACGTGCCACGCCTCTTTCGCCATTCTATCCTTATTTATTTCTATGCCCCTTACATACTAAATGTAATGAACATCGTTGGAGCTGTTTTCAAGATTCAGTATATATACAAGAATTGCTCTTGAAAATCTAGCATATAAGTATACAAGTCGGCAAGTTAATTATATGAGAAAAGAAATATCGTTCAGTATTTAAATTTAAATTTGGCTTAAAGTTGTTTAAAATTTGAACCGTCAGTAACATTTTACTAATAAGATTGTCTATTGAGTTTTATGACATTAAAACAAGAATAATTCTTATTCCTAAACCCACCCTTGTCTGCAATTAAATATCTAGCATATGTAAGGTATGTACTTGCTTAAGTAATAACTAAGTAAATTACGATATAAAACCAAGAAGTAGGTGTACTTAATTCTGTTTGTTCAAAGAATTGCATCATACGACATTTGATAACTAATAGGGGAACTTTCCGCACGAACGAGCTCTTCATATTATATGTTAATTGTACTGACTAACAAACGCTATTATTTCTTGATGTTCGTTTTTCCATTGTCTTGTTATTAACTGATATTACCTTCACAAGACTATGTCTTTTGTCGTAGAACTGTATAACTGGATTCATTAATCAAATTATATTTATTTTTCTTTGCAACATGTTTTATGCTGTACAGTTGCATAGTCCGATTAATCATGAGTTAACTCACCGAATGCACCGTTTATCTATACCTATATAATAATTAAAATTTGCTCCGGGTAATCTCTGGGACGGCTGGACCGATTTTGATAGGACTTTCACTGGCAGGTAGCTGATGATCCAGGAAGTGACGTAGGCTACTTTTTTTAGAGTAACTTTGTCCCGCGGCGTTACTCGCGGCACGACGATAACCGCGGGTAACACCGCGGGGTTCAGCTAGTCAAAAAATAAGAAGAATGTTTTGTTATGAGAATCCATTTCATAATAAATAAATAAATAAATAAATATTTTCGGACATCTAACACACAACGCCATCTAGTCCCAAACTAAGCAGAGCTTGTATTATGGGTACTAGACAACTGATATAAATACTTATATACTTTTTTTTTGTAAATACATACATATTATAGATAGAAAACACCCAAACTCCGAAACAAATATTTGCAGATCATACAAACATTTGATCCGACCCGGGAATCGAACCCGAGAACTCAAGAATGGCAGTCGCTTACGCTACCACTGCGCCACCGAGGCAGTTATAATAATAAGGCAGGCATAATATAGGTAGATAAGTAGGAGGAGATTAAAGAAAATATTTTTTTAATGAAAAATATACTCCCGCATTAGGAATAAATTACACACATTTAAAACAAACGAACTCAAAAACCACCTAGACATAGAACAACAATTTATGGATCGAACAAAATGTGATATCGTGTCTAGTCTGAACCCACAACACTGCAGTACAATTATGCAGAAGCATCACTAGACCGCCATGGTTTTGGTCACAATGCTGCATTGTTGCATTATCTGCATTTGCAATGAACTTGGAGACCACCACTCTTGAAATATATCTATGCTTTCCATCAGGCAGAGTGGAGTCACTTTGGCAGAACCATACATAACAAGTACAATTTTAACAAAAATAAAACCGACTTTAAGGTTCGACTCGATTTCTCTTGGATCCCATCATCAGATATTAATGTCCTTATAATAGTACCACCGTTGGGACATATTTCTATTAAAAAAAGAATCATCAAAATCGGTCCATAAACGACGAAGTTATCCGCGAACACACATAAAAAAAATATACGGTCGAATTGAGAAACCTCCTCCTTTTTTTGAAGTCGGTTAAAAAGACACTCAGCGTAGTAAAAATAAGCGCGCGTGAGAACCGTTTAAATCGCTACTCACTTTCGATTTCTCATAGAGACAAGTTCACGAAGAACCTTCCTATCTGCATGCACAGCTACAGAAATAGAAGATCATAATATTCCTTATCTTCATGTTGCTTAAATTACATTAAAAAATAAATTACGTAGGATCGTATGGAATACGCTGTAGGGCGTAACAGCGTATATTGTACTAATAATGTAACCTAACACTATAATGCTTGCTCCGAGCAACTTGCACCTGCTGTTGTATACATGTATCTATTTTATACATATATTTATTTTTATAGAAGGAATATTTGTACAGTGATTTAGGATTGGACAGATTAGGATTTTACACGCCATGAAAAAGTTAAGCAAAAACTTTGTACTTCTTTTTTTACAAAAATTATGTGAATGGCGGAGTATGATATTTCGCTCAGTTATACTAATTTCGACCGCAGGGCAACCACTAGAACCTGGAACCATTAAATTTTCAACAGTGACGTACATGCAACACTATTTTTCATAGCTCGGCTACTCGGCTGGCAAAATTTTACTTGTTATTCTACAGAAATTTTATTATTTGTTTGTAGTTGTCCACATAATATTATTTAAACGAAGGATAAGGTCTTTGCTTTATGACATAGGGGGCAAACGAGCAGACGTATCACCTGACGGTAAGCGATTACCGCCGCCCATAGACACAAGGGAAGGGGATGTGGGGAGGAGTTGGGGTACGGGCCTCCGGTATCCTCACTCACTCGGTGAAACATACATGCCCTATTTTATGAGAGTTTTTATGAGAGGCCGTGGTATCACTTCGGTTGAGTCAGCCCATTCATGCCGAAGCGTGCCTCTCCCGCGGTAAAATGAATTTAAGGGTTTCCAGTACATAGAGAGGTTAGGTAAATCTTTGTAGATTTTTGTGTTACTCTCCTGATTAAAAACTATTATTTGTAGTTAATACTTAATGCTTTTGCATTAATACTTTCTTGATTAAAACTCACTTCTACTTATTCCACTATTTTATTTTATTTTACACAATCATAACCTTTGAGAATGCCATAAGGCAAAACCGGTCAGGTGTAAAATAAAATAAAATATTGGAATAAGTACAAGTGAGTTTTAATCAAGAATGTATTACAACAAGTTCCATCAAGTGCCGACAATCGAGAGTATAAACTTTTGCATTAAGTTACATGGACCGAATTACTGATTTATTGACATAAATAGCTCAGTTTTGTTTCTAACTCAGAATCACGCCGACGGACGATGTGGCGGCAAAGAGACTAATTCAGTAGTTTAGTAGTAGTATCAAATACAATTGTATTTATAAGAACTTTAAGTTGAATTTAAATTTTTACTGAATAATCTCTTCGCCTTCACACTGTCCGTTGGCGCTGACCCATAAAGGCCAAACAAGCAGACTGATTAAGTAGTTGTGAGTGAGTACTCTTGTTTATGAACTCAAAAGACGCAAATGCGTTGTTGCTTCAAATATTGGGTGTCTTTAAATTCGTATCGGTTATCGGTATCCACTAGCCAAGACATATTCCAAACAAAATTAAACTTTTTGAAATTTGTTGTTGATTGCTATTTTATTTCTTTTATATACAAAGTTCAAGACGAAATTTAACCTTCAATGTGATATATTAAATGTAATTATTTTGTCTTTTACAGACTATATTATATATATTATATTTGTATCAATGCTAAAAGTTAAATCTCATTTAACTCCTCTTAAATCATTAGCAAGGAAATATGTGAACACGAAACAATATTGACAAAAAAATTATCAAATAATGTTAATTTATGACGTCTAATTAGAACCTCTTAAATGACATATAAATGGTAATGGTGTGATAATAATGGTATTTAATGTTATCTTACCTAGAACATACCTAGAACCACTGTAGGCGAAAAACTTCTGTCAAAGCTGACCATGTCAAGCCAAGCATGTGTTGAAGTAAGTGGCCAAAAACGATCATCTCTATTTTCTTATGTGGTATAGCATATTTCAATAGTTACATCAACTTCCTAGGGGAGTAAACGAAATATTTACCAACATCACCGATCCGACAGCTTTCAGGAAGCAATCATGTATGCAAACCACCTTTACTACACATACTTTGTAACCAAACGCTAACGGAACTTTACTCAATTTGCTGACGTCATAGTCCACAATATTTAATACATAAATAGAGATATCTCCCCCTTTATTACTTAGCACATAAAGTCGAAATTAAGACAATGCACGAAACATGGATATGCTTCCCAATTCTCTGCATTACGGAGGGCGCATTGCAGCTTGCTATTTCCGGAGTGTGTGAACATTGTCACCTTGCTCAGTTACTATGGTGATCAACGAACTTCATGGTAGATTTTTAACGATTTTACGCAATTACTTTGTACATCTGCCAGCCGGTAACGTTTAAAATAGACAATTGTTCAGGAAAAGTAGATTGGTATACGAAACATATAAATACAATGAGAGTTGAACAATAAGAATAATAGTATCACAGCTAGAGAATATTCCTTAGATGATATTTGAGGAGGAATCTATTGTTGTCTCGGCAATATTAAAGTTCAAATTTCAGTGAGTTAAAATAGTAAAAACGCTGTTACCAGAATAGAAATAGGTTTATAGTTGTACATATTTGTATATAGAGTTCATCCACTATAAGTAGCTTTCAAAATCTACAAAAAAACGGCAAAAAACCGCTACGCGCTGCTACGAATGACAGAATCAAAATAATATTATTATTGTTCTGCTTATAAGAGTGGATTTGCTAATGTTCCGTCGAGACAATAAAACCTTAAAGTGTAGGCAAGCAAAAAAACTTCCGTAGATCTATGTGACATCTGATCTGATTATCTGATAGTTAGACATTTGAACAAATAGCTTTATTAAATAAATAACGTAGATTCCTTGAATGTAGGTAGTAATTGGTGTCGTTCTACCGATCGGTCAAGTCAAAAAGTCACCGCGTGAGCGACTGCCTAGGCGGGGTAAATGTCATGAGCACAAAGCCAATAAAGAGTAATCATATCATGTTGCATTCATGTCGGAAACAAGAGGTCTCGTCCAGGGACGTACTTTGGTTCAGAAGAACTAAAAGTACTAAATCAAAAGTTAACTTTATTCTAGAGTTTCGTTTCGGTAAACCTGTTAAGTAAATATAAACGCTTGCTGTACATTTTAGTACAATAAAATTAATAATAAAGAAGATATAATTTGTATAACATGACACACAGGTTAGAAATTGGAATTTAAAACTAGTTGATACCACTCTAAAATTTTACTATACTACTTCACAAGCTCAATATAACATAAAGTATTAATAGTTGTAAAATATATAGAAATATTAATTATAACATTTTGAGGTAAATCTCGATTTATATCTGCCACAAATCTAGCAGCAAATTAAACTACTTTACTACGGCACCCGTCTGAATGTGGACCTGTGTTTCTTATATGTAAATTTTCTAAATTAAGCTTTTTACAAAGAATTTATTAAAGACAGATTGAACAAAATCAACTTTTTTTACTTTTTATTGTTTGTAATGGTTTATTTTGTAATTGTTTTTACAAATTTAGTTAAGACCTTAATCCATATCTGGTTTTTATAGGACGCTCATCGCGGTAGGAAGCGGGCAAGTGTGTGCATAAAGCAAGGTATACATTGGCGGGTTGGTCGGACGAGACACGGACACAGCTTCCGTCCCCTCGTCCGTGGTGTGTACACAATCTTACTTTATCTGACCGTTTTGTACTATGACTACACTTACCTATAATAAAGGAAGGACAAAATGACTTTCTACCAATTTCATTTTATATACGTATATATGTATATATAAGGAAGTGTAGATCTATGTTTTATATCAGTATCAACAGCTTTTATTTATGCTGAATATTGGCCTCTCCTTAGAATGTAGGCTTTCGTTTCGTTCACAATCCATATACCAACCTGTCCAGCCAGTTATGAACGCGCACCATATACCTACCTACTACATATTCTTACAAGGCATAGTCCATCTAAGAGATCGCATACTGCTGCCACCTATAAAAATCTATATAAATAAAAATTTATCACTGAAATTACTGTTCTTTTATGTGTTGATTATAATTATAGTCACTATAGTCAGGACAAGGTTGGTATAAAAAAAATTAAAATAAAACACGGGAGTATTAGCTATACTTATTTTGAGTTTCGCGATTGTACATTACATATACAATAATAAAAAAAAAAACGAAAATTTAGAATATGCAAGAAAAACAAATATGCGGTGTGAATTTTGACGGGTCACCTAGTACATAATAAGACACATCGTCCTGTTTATTTTCCAGATTATTTACAACAATAAGTATTTATGTTTATGTATGTTAATGTTCTAGTTTTATCCTCCTATTAAATATTATATGGCTCTCCTAACACGAAGTCACAGGGGATTTACGACTAGCTACCGTGGCCAGTACTCTACAGATTTATAAGAACATTTTTTCAATGTTCTCAACTTTATTGTGAAGATAAAATGTCCTTTTTTCCATTTGTTGTTTTTGACATGGCGTTTCATCTTTGATGGCTTTTAGTTATTTATTTAATATGAACTTGAAGAGTCTTTGATCAACTCTAAAAATAAGTACGGATTTATTTTATACTAGCTGAACCCCGCGGTGTTACCCGTAGTTATTGTTGTACCGCGAGTAACGCCGCGGGACAAAGTGAGTTTAAAAAAAAGTAGCCTGAGTTACTCTCTGGATCATCAGCTACCTGCCAGTGAAAGTCCCGTCCAAATCCGAATAACGGTTCCAGAGATTACCCGGAACAAACTGACAGACCGACAGACAGACAAAAAAATTTTTAACTACATTTTTGGTATATGTAGCGTGTATATATACATACGCATTTAGTAAAAATCGGTTATTTTAATATTACAAACAGACACTCCAATTTTATTTATTTGTATAGACTAGATTTTGGCCATGACTCCGCTCATGTCGTCTCGCCGTAAAAATTTGCCTACATCTTTCCTCGGGATTTAAGGTATATCCATTACAAATTACAATAAGATAGGTTCAGCGGTTTAGCTGTGAAAGCGTGTCTGACAGGCAGACAGACATTTCACATTTATAATTTTTTAGTAGGTATTTCTTAATAAATATTAATAGATTATTTGGGTGAATTAACAGAGTGCACGTAGGCTATTTACAAAAATTAGAGAACCGATGTTTTTTGTAATAATCTATAACTAAAGTTTACCTATAGAGGGCAGCTAACAGCACAACTAACGAAGTATAATTGGTCGCCAGTGCATTGTGAGAGTTGCATAGAGAAGAGGGTTTTGGTTTTTTACGTTATCTAATAAATAAACCGTACGTATAACAAAAACTATCGAAAAGGACGATTCAGAATAAGCACCCCACTGATTACAATCGGATCGTTTTGATAGTTCCATTAAAAACAGATGTTAGGTAGATGAATCGCTAAATTAATCTATACAACATTTATTTTGGTGTAAAAAAATTATAATGACATGTTTTTTTTCACTCCAATCAATACACGAACACTTTTTATACCATATATATTCTTTGAAAAAACAGATACATGTAAAACAGAACAATTTAAAGTTGCCATCAACATAATTGAACATTTTAAAAATATGGAACGAATACTAGTCGGACAGAATCTCAGATGACAGAATAGTGTAGTTGACACCTTAGTCCATAGAGGTAGGAATTTAGTCAAATCAGTTACTTTTATCATCTGTCAAAACGATAACTTTGTATGAAAAATGTACCAAAACTAACTTGTGACGTCACTGTTTTAGATTACTCAATTGAACAATATATTACAATGTTTATTAAATTTAAATTGGTAATAGGAATAAAAAGCTGTAACTATTATATTTTCCGAACTGTTTTGTAATATTCGTTTTAATAAAGGAGACATCGGTATTTATTAACGACACTGTCAACTACCCTATTGGGGTAAGCAAAATTTTAACTTCAGATATGTCATCCTTATCAACAGGGTTAACAGTTCACTGCTGGACACATGAATCTCCTTAGACTTTGACCTACTAAACCGAGACTGGCCCAACGTAGATATATGGACAGTGTTTGTTTCAATTTTACATATCTTACATAGACTCTAACTTCATAGATCACCATACACCCAATCTGTTAAATATTTAGCAAAATAAATAAAAATGTTACTAAAAGAATTGAAAGTAAATTCATTCGATGTAGGCTTAATACAAAGCATAATGAGTTGTCCATCTTTAGAAGCAGCCAAAAATTATGTCTCCTGATTATAATAGTTCAGCAAAGTAGCATGTAATGTTAACTATGTATTAATGTACGATGGAGTTGGCATATCCATATTGGATCAAAACCAAAAATTAAAGTAAGATTTAATTTTTTTTTTTTTTATCACAAACCTGTTACACCAGAAATGGTAGAGTATAAGGATCGTATTAAAGAAAGATTACATTTCATTCATGACTGTCTGTTTCCAAGAACTACTCCAATCGATCCAATCCAAATTGGATCCAAGGAGTTTTAAGAGAAGAAAGGCTAAACAAACTCACGACCGATGACCACTTTTAAAAAAAAACCTGGTACCTAAAGTGCAATCATTAAATCCAATACAACATCCTTTTGATATAGTTATGTCATGCTGACACTGGAGTATTTTCTCAATAACTTTAATGTTTCAAAATGATACCAATAACAATTTTATTACAACACAACTTATTGGCCAAACTTTAGTTAATTACTTCCCGATAGGGAGAAAATCACGCCAATGCATGTTCATGTTCGGTAACAATGCGGGGTAATAATAAGTGGAATGTCGCAGGTTATTAGCACACGTGTGGCCCGGACAAAATGGCGACCCTTCAAATACCAGGGCCCATTAGCTCACCAACAATTATATAGACAATTTTACTCGCTGACAAACTAAATTATATAATAATTATTTTGCGGAAAAGGGACCACAGACAAGTGTATTATTCATTACCAAAAATGAAACCGACTTCAAGGTTTGACTCGATTTCTCTTGGATGTCATCATCAGATCTTAGTGTCCTTATCATGGTACCACCGTTGGGATATCTCCTTTCAATTAAAAAGAGAATCATCAAAATCGGTTCATAAATGACGAAGTTATCCCAAACACACATAAAAATATATATATATATATATACATATACGGTTGAATTGAGAAACCTCCTCCTTTTTTTGAAGTCGATTAAAAAAAGGCTTAATAAGTTTATCATTGTCGAGTAATAAATAAAAATCTCTGTGATCTTAGACATATAGATGTTTGTTACGAGTAAGTAGGTGAGATTTGAACGTAATAATAGAGCGCTTTACAATGTTCACTGTCCATAATAGTCCAGACAAAGAGCTCCCTTAAGACCGTTTTAGGCATTGGGCTGTACCACCCTGGCCGGACGGATCGATTTTGGGTTTCTTTCTAGATATTCTTGTCTTTGCATTACTGTTGTCCTACATAGTTTGTTCCCTTATTCGACTCTTACGATACCTACGTATAGAAATAAGGATGGTGACGTCACGTATACTCAATACGTCACCACAGGAAATCTGTTAATTTCTATAGTTAATGTTAACCCCAATTTAATACCACTAAAGCAATTCTCACAGGTTTAGGTATTTAATAAGTGACGTGTGTTTGCGTTATGATTATAAAATACACATTAAATTCTTGTAAATCGAAGAGATAAAAATACCAATCAAATTGAGAAATAAGGAGGCTCCTTTTGGAAGTAGGTTAAAAATTCAATTGGACGTTAATATTTGTCCGAAAACATTACTATATAAATAAATAAAATTGGAGTGTCTATTTGTAATATTAAATTAACCGCTTTTTAATAAATGCATATGTCTGTATATACGGTACATGTACCGTAATATTATTTTTTACGATTTTTGTCTGTATGTCTCTCTGTTTGTTTGTTCCGGGTAATTTCTGGAACGGTGGGACCGATTTTGACGGGATTTCACTACCAGGTAGCTGATGATCTAAGAAGTAACTTGGGCTACTTCTTTTTAGACTAACTTTGTCTCGCGGCGTTACCCACGGTACAACAATAAACGCGGGTAACACCGCTAGTTTTATCATAAAAATATCTACAGCATAAAGTACACAAATTGATAAGACTTAAACAAATCTCTTCCTTTGGGTTAGGAAACATTTACATATCTAACTTTGACTTATAAATGGCCTAAAAAATAAAGTAAACTTTACAAGTGATTTTAATATTACTATGTTTGAATTCATTGTAATATAGCTCTAATCTATAATAGTATAGTTGACTATATCCATGCAAATAAATAAAATTGGAGTGTCTGTTTGTAATATTAAAATAACTTATTTTTACGGTTTTACACGGTACATATACCAAATTTTTTTTTCAATTGTTGTCTGTCTGTCGTCTGTCTATCTGTCGATCTGACCGGTTTGCTTTTTCTAAAAGTTAAAGGGAAAAAAATAGGTTACGCATATTTTTTAGTTTTTGAACCAAAACGCCACAAAATACGTACCTTTTACCATACACTATAGGGCTAAATCCAAAAAAGTTAGGGCGAGTGGACATGATTAGTATTATTACAGCATAAGGCAGCGCATACGCGAGCGGCAGTGCGATACGGCACGCGCGTGCGCAGATTTATCAGCGTCGTAATTAAAAGGCGGCGCATTACCGTATGAATGTAGCGGGTGCGTGGCGCGCGCCGCAGCTGTCGTATCGTGTGTGCTACGACTATACGTTTTTGATACTTGATAGATCTTATAATAGAAAGAAGTTATCACACTCATATATAAAGGCGAAAGCTTGTGAATGCGTTTGTTTGTTACTTCTCCACGCTCCACGATTTGGATGAAACTTTACAGTAATATAGCTTATACATCAGAATAATATATAGGCTACTATTTGCCGCGATAACCGACATAAAGGCGGGTGGAGCCGCGGGCAACAGCTAGTTTTAAATAAATTGATAAGATGTAATACTATTTGCTGTGTTCTATAAAATAGTGATGAGAGACATATTTGCATTCGCTGTCCCCTGAGATCGTAATCAGGGACGAGAATGTATTACAGAGAGCCGAGAAAGCAGGCGCATTAATTTGGTCTATATAAACTTTTATATGCTACGTCATATGCCTTGTTCTGTGAGTCTGCCTTTTATTTATGCATTTTTAAAGTTCAAAATTGATAGATTCTCTAAAGTTATTAATTTATTATAATGAACCAATGAAAAGTACTCCACGCTAATCTTAAACTATTTTACTAATTATAGCTATAGCAAGAACAACAAACAATCATAAAAGTTTAAAAAAAAAGGAAAAAAAGAAGTATTTCTTGCAAAACAATCGTTTAACAAACAGACGTACGTAGGTACAAGTATCAAAACTATCATAGGTTACCAAAATCGCGTGACGTATCGTGATTGTCTAAACGCCGACAGATGTGTGCCGGAATGTAATTGTTTGTTCGTAACTTTACAAGCGGTCTACATTTTATATCATTCGGCCACCACCCTAATGCACAAGGATTCATTCACCTCGTCAGATGTTCAATGGGGTGAACTAAGGGTCGGAAGTGCTAGTTTTTTGCGAAGAAATACTGATTTAAAATCGTAACTTTTGATACGGTGTGTAACGGTTGTCATTATTGACAGAGATGTACTTATTGATACTCTTACTTGTAAGTTTCGGATGAAAGTCTGTTACAATATGGTGTTGTGTACTACTTATTGCATCTTACTCACTGAAGACTGAAGAACAAGTAAATGATATTCTGAGTAGTGTGTTCGTTTTTAACATTAACTAAGAGTATTTTACAACAAACGACTTTTATCCGAACCAAAACACTTTCGGTTATGGTTCGGATTTGTGTAATTCTTTTTTTAAATAGTTTTTTCTTCCAGCTGATTCCGTTTTAAGTATAGGCGATTAATAAATTAATAAAACAAACTGTATTAAATTCTACTGCGTCATAAACGCGTGTCTTTTAAAGCATCAAGAATACTAGACGTTTCCTAAATATGTCATTTCTCAATTTATTTACACCCATTTGAGTATAATACCAATGAATTTTCGTTACAATGTTGCTACAAGAAGTTTATCGACCGACACAAGTACTCTGATTCAAGAGGAAGTCCTTCAAACTTCCGAACATCTTCCGTTGTTAGTAAACCCGATACTACCACCAATATCGCTTTATTAATAACCAAGTTATAACGTTAATTTATTTCTTAAAGGATTAAATTAATAGAAATAAAATATCCATGCTAATATTATAAATTCGAAAGTAACTCTGTCTGTCTGGTACGCTTATACGGTTAAACAACTGCACCTAATGAAATTTGAGATGGAGATAAATTAATAAAATAAATAAATATTTCGGACATCTAAACACACAACGCCATCTAGTCCCGAGATAAGCAGAGCTTGTGTTATGGGGTACTAGACAACTAATACAAATACATATATACCTTTTTTTTGTAAATACATACATATTATAGATAGAACACACCCAAACTCCGAAACAAATATTTGTAGGTCATACAAACATTTGGTCCGACCCGGGTATCGAACCCGGTCAAACCCTCATGATCAGCAGTCGCTCACGCCAACCGCGAGACCAACGAGGCAGTCAAAGAGATACTTTGATTCTTGGAGAAGGACATAGGCTTTACCGCGATAATTAACATACATTTGGACGGAGCCGTAGGCTAAGGCTAGTCGATTATTACTATAGTCGTCAACGCATTTGGAATAATGTTAACAGTTTAGTACTTGTAACGTTTGTATTATAAAATTAATTACCTACTTTGATCTACAATCATAAACAGTACAGGAAAAAAATGGTTATTTTTATAAGCGTACTCTGTTGCAAACATTTGGATACAAACTATAATATAATATTATATCATTACATGTATTAAGGTAGGTAACAATTAAGGTTATTACAACCTATAATTTTTTTGCACTATTTTTTATATGTTTAGTTTTGTCTAGCATTTTGCTAAAGATTTCAACAGCAGCAGAACAAATTTTAAAAATCTACACAGAATTATTTATTTAAAGAAGCTTTTTCTTATTTAGTTTTTTTTATTTGGTTCAGTAAGTTTTTCGAAAGTGTGACTTTAGTAGCCGCGTGTGGTATATGGCACAAGGTGGTTAGTCAGCTGTGTGTCTAATTATGTTAATGGAATAATTCCAAATGCTTCCACCTACCCGGACTTTAAATATTTCCCCAAATTATTATGTATCTGTAATTGATCTAAATGTTACGTGTTACATGCGCCGATATGATAATCAACAAACTAATTACGATGTTAATATAGAAAAGTACATCATTCTTAGTTAAGAATTGCTTTTTACTTTTGACTGCCTCGTTGGTCTCGCGGTTGGCTATTCCCGTGTCGGACCAAATGTTTGTATGATCTACAAATATTTGTTTCGGAGTTTGGGTGTTTTGTATGTATAATGTGTATGTATTTACAAAAAAAAGTATATATATATATTTGTATCAGTTGTCTAGTACCCATAACACAAACTCTGCTTAGCTTGGTACTAGATGGTGTTGTGTGTTAGATGTCCGAAATATTTATCTTCTATACTTATAAAATAGTAAGTCCTGACTGACTGACTGACTGACTGACTGACTGACTGACTGACTGACTGACTAACTGACTGATTCATCATCGCCGAGCGTAAACTATGATAGTTAGAGCTATGAAATTTGGTGAGTAGGATCCTTTTATTGAGTAGACACGCACTAAGAAAGGAATTTTGGAATTTCTACCCCTAAGGGGGTGAAATAGGGGTTGAAAGTTTGTATGGAAGTCCGTCATTGTTTAAGTTAGAAACCTAAATCTTTACTCTTGGGCTGCTGATTAAAAATGAGTAAACACGTATTTCAGCGTTTTTGAATATTCAACCCCTAAGGGGTGAAATAGGGGTTGACATTTCGTATATAGGTTAGTCTGGAAGTCCGTCATTTTTGAAGTCTGAAACATGAAACTTTATTTATGTATTACTGATTTAAAAAGAGTAGAGACGTATTTGAGCGTTTCTGGGTATTCTACCCCTAAGGAGGTGAAATAGGGGTTGAAAGTTTGTATGGAAGTTCGTCATATTTTAAGTTAGAAACATGAAACTTTATTTATGTGCTACTGATTAAAAACCAGTAGATACGTATTTGAGCGTTTCTGGGTATTCTACCCCTAAGGAGGTGAAATAGGGGTTGAAAGTTTGTATGGAAGTTCGTCATATTTTAAGTGAGAAACATGAAACTTTATTTATGTGCTACTGATTAAAAACCAGTAGATACGTATTTAAGCGTTTCTGGATATTCTACCCCTAAGGGGGTGAAATAGGGGTTGAAAGTTTGTATGAAGTTCGTCATTTTTTAAGTAAGAAGCATGAAACTTTATTTTTGGGCTACTGATTTCAAATGAGAAGACACGTATTTAAGCGTTTCTGGATATTCTACCCCTAAGGGGGTGAACTAGGGGTTGAAAGTTTGTACGGAAGTTCGTTATTTTTGAAGTAGCAAACATGAAACTTTATTTTTGGGCTACTGATTAGAAGTTAGTGGATACGTATTTAAGCGTTTCTGGATATTCTACCCCTACGGGGATGCAAAAGGGGTTGAAAATTTGTACGTAAGTTCGCCATTTTTGAAGTTACAAACATGAAACTTTGTTTTTGGGCTACAAATTAAATATGAGTAGATACATATGTAAGCGTTTCTGGATATTCTACCCCTAACGGGTGAAATAGAGGTTGAAAGTTTCTATGGAAGATTGTCATTTTTTAAGTTAGAACCATGAAACTTTATTCATGTACTACTAATTAAAAAAGAGTAGATACGTATTTAAGCGTTTCTGGATATTCTACCCCTAAAGGGATGAACTAGGGGTTGAAAGTTTGTATGGAAGTCTGTTATTGTTTAAATTAGTACCAAAAAACTTTAATATAGGGCTATTGATTAAAATGACTAGATATCTATTTAGAGTTTCTGCATATTTTACCCCTAAGGGGGTGAAATAGGGGTTGATTTTTTTATGGAAATCCGTCATATTTAAGAATACATAGAAATAAGGAAGGTGAAACTTTACTTTTGGGTTGCTAATTAAAAAAGAGTAAATACGTATTGCAGCGTTTCTGAATATTCTATCCCTAAGGGGTGAAATAGGGGTTGACATTTCGTACATAGGTTAGTCCGCAATTCCGTCATTTTTCGAAATAGATGAATACTTATATCAGCATTTATGCGAATTCTGTTCCTAAAGGGGATGAAATATGAGTCGAATGTTTGTATGAAAGTTCTTTTAAATGGGCTATTGATCAAAAATAAAAAAAAAACCTTCAAAAACATGAATAAAGTACTGATACATACTTTTACACAGTTTTAATTAAATACATATTATCAACTTCCACGCGAGCAAAGCCGCGGGCAACAGCTAGTTTATTATATATTTACTTTTAATTTAATGTAGCAACATTAATAGTGAACAAGCAGCTATAGAAGGTATTGATTGTAATATTAAATTACTGTATTCTGATCATCTTGGCAATGTTAAGAAAATGTGTTATGATAAATTTAAAGATATTTGGTTTAAAACAATTCAGCATCAGCCTTCTTGCGTACCCTGGTTCATTAATAGCAAAGTGAACAAAACTATTATTGTTAGGGCACATGGACTTTGCTCAGGGCACTATCCGTCTAGAAGTTTGGACATTTTATGAAGAACGTAGATACACCGAGCTGTGAGATATGTGGGACTCTTGATGATGTTCTGAAGGACACTTGCTGACGGATCGTGTCAAGTATCGAAGACAAAGAAAGGTGTGGGTGCGTTAATATGATTTAAACAGTTATGATGTTGGTTATCTTTATTAACATTTTAAGAAACCTAACCTCAAATGCTGCATTTGACTTATTGAAAATATTTACGCATCAATAACTTTGACCCGATATTAAATAGAACATAACATATGATAAGGTACGATGGGACTAACATTATTGTAACAAAAGTCTCTAAATTGTTAAATATATTATATATATAAAACAATAGTGAAGGTAACACTACTACAGTTCACATACTTAACGGTAATAAGTCGAAATAAACAAAGATTTTTCGGACAATTAACACACAACGCCATCTAGTCCCAAGCTAAACAGAGCTTGTGTTATGAGTACTAGACAACTGATATAAATACATATATACTTTTTTTTGTAAATACATACATATTATACATAGAAAACACCCCAACTCCGAAACAAATATTTGTAGATCATACAAACATTTGGTCCGACCCGGGAATCCAACCCGAGGCCTCAAGAACAACAGTCGCCTGCGCTACCACTGCGCCACAGAGGCAGTCATAGATGATGAACAGATGTCACACGTAAAAAAAATGATAAAAATCCATGATCAAAATATTATTATGATAACGGATAATAAAACCTTTATGTAGCATTTGCAATGTATTTATATAAATATTTTAGTAGCAATGATTTTGGTAAAAAAATGAAAAAAAGTTATTTGACGGGCTATCGTGTGTCATAATATGAAACAAAAAGGTCTGCATTGCTGTGAATGAAACCATAGAGTTCTATAACATTGGATTGAGATATTCTAGATGTGCTACAACTCAGTGCTACAAAATACTTATATGTTTATGTAATAAATACTGGCACTTTTCAAAGGCACTGTGGGAGAAATAAAAAGAAGTTTGTGGAAGCATGGCTGTCAGATTTTATTTTTTAAAGTTCAAGTTATTTGCTTAGAACGTAACAACAGTAACATGATGAGCAATTTAAATATTGATATAATTATGTAATCTGGCATATTATCAGTATAATGCGTGTTCACAGCAGTTCGGAATTACAGAAGAATGATTACCAAGAAAACTTAGCATCATGAGACGGCTGGCCATAACAGAAACAGAAAAAATCGTTCTAGCGATGAAATGAAACAATGTGTGCAAGAGAATAATATCAAGTTATCAAGTCGTATGGAAAAAGAAAACTAATTATACTGAGTCTAAGTAAATTTGGGACATGGGTAAAAAGACGATGATTATGACATATAGTAGGTATACATAAATGCATCAATCAGTTAATATCGTTATTTCGGGAACAATCCTACTCACGCTTACCATTGATCCCAAATATGGGCTTAACTATTGGATTTACTTTATCCTAGCAAGAATGCAAGCGAACGCTGACCGTCCCCCAGCTGAACGATTTGGGACTACCCATTTTATTTAAATAGTATATGGTTACGATACAGTGATATTTTTTTCATTACATATGAGCCGGCCAACGAGACTACTTTGCCTGATGGAAATCATGAGCAGAATCCAAGAGTAATGGTCACTATACTCATTGTGAATGCAGACAATGCAACAATGCAGCACGGTGACCCACACCATGTTGGGCTAGTGATGCTTCTGCATCATTGGGCCTTTGCGGCATTGGGATATTTTTCGTAGTTATTAAAAACCTTCCCAATTCCTTTTAAAACAGACGAAACGCAAGAGGTCAATGATGACGGTGTATCAACACCGTCATGTGAAGGTGAAGGTGAAAATGTGAAGAGGATGGTGACAATCATGTCACCATCCTCTTCACATCATTCAAATTTCATCAAATCCTTTTAGTCCTTTTAGCCCAAAAAAAGTACTTTGAAAGACTTGCACCATCCAGTTTTTTCTTATCCCTATAGCGACATTCCCAAGCAAGTGTCGACACATTGAGTCACCCCTCAAGAACCAGGTCAAGGCGGTGCAACCTGTTGCACCCTCACGCTATTAACACAAATTAGGGGAGCACGCGCCTCCTTGCAAGGTGATTTATGAGCTCTTGAATGTCTTGATAATGTATACGGTGTTTAAATTTTAAGCACTTGTCAAAAGGGTAGTTTCTTTGATTTTATTGTTTGTGGGGTAGATAAGGTTGATAAAATTTTAAATATTGTTGTGTCAGATATTTCGAATCCTGAAAAGCATGTTTTTTAAATAACTAATGGATAAGTTGAAGAAAAGTTTTCGTAATATAGAAAGTTATAGTGAAAATAGTTTTTTTAGAGTTTGAATTGATTTCTCCGTTTATATTATCATCGTCAATAGTCTTTAGTAGTCCACTGACTGGACTCAGGTCTCTTCTTAGAAAGGGAGTTTTAGGACTACACTACAAGTCAATATTTTAGTAACTAGTTTACAATGTTGTGTTGATATTTTAATAAGAACATAAATACAAATCACTCTAACAGCAGTCGACAGATGTACAATATACAACAAAAATAATTTAATTCAAAGATATGGAAGGCTATTGTGTCGCGAATGACACTACGTCCTTTAAAAGAACAGCACAGTAATTTAACATTGAAGTGTAGTAAAATTCGTCATATCGCATATTTGAATAGCAAAAAACTAAAATGTGTGGTGGAGAGCCCGCATTTCATTCGGTCCGTTGCTCACAGATAAGTATAGTGGCTGAACAATACCTACGCGATAGTACTCTTTCTATGGTTCATTCATTCTGCGGTATGTGAGATTATATGCTCTACTTAATAATAATAATTTGATTAAGTTGTAATTTCTTTTAAAAGTTTCAAGGTACAAATGGCAATCAGAAAGTTAAACTTCACTTTATTCAGGTTTAATTCCTGACCGCCCAGCTTCCTGCAGGAAGTAGTCGAGGGCCTTTTCCCGCAGCGGGCGGAGCACACACCCCCGTCGATGGCCTATGCGGTCAGAGACGACTGGGGTCGAGAGGACGATGTGCCGCCCGTTAGGGAATCGGAGGTTGGGGCGGCTGTTCAGCGAATCCGTTCAAAGAACATCGCTGCTGATTCGGTCGCGGCCTATAGGCCCATCGTGTTGCTGGACGAGGCGGGTAAACTTTTTGAGAGGATCTCTCGATTATGACTATGTCGCTCTATAGAATATTCATTATAAAGAAACTTGATTGACAGGTCTAGTGCGGTAAGGGATCAGATGCATGCCGTTACATTTAAATCTTTTCATAAATTGAACATGTAGAGCATATTTCGAAGCATATTACCGGTTGAAGTACACCTGCCCGTATCACGGCGCACGCGCACGCGTTACACGGACCTCAAACGCAGCTGCTCAAACATGAGCAGGAGACCTTTTTACTGAAGCTTGTATATCAAACTTAACCGGTTCGATTTGATTCACCTTTTGTTTACACATGTATAAATCGGGATTATTATTATTAAATGTATTGTTATGCACGGTTAGTAGTTAATCAAGATACCACTATAAGAATGTGAATATGTATTGGGGAAGTTACCTTTTCAAGGTAGCAAATACAAAAATCCTAAATTTGATAGATGAATACCAGAATCACTTCATGGATTCTACCCAAATCAATGTGATAATTTTAATTTATTTGCAGGACGTATTGTGCAAAACGAAAAGCAATAGGAACCTCTTTTGGTTCTCTCTGATATTATTTACCTACTAATTGACCTAAGCTAGTAGGTTTGATACGTCTGACAAAATTTAGACATTCGAACATGCATAAAATCCCAACAAGCTAAAAATCAGTAAAATTGTTCAAAACATTATTATAAATAATAGTTAAAAGTTCCCCATTATTCCCGTGTATGGAATTTTTTTTAATCAAGGTTGCCATTTTTTAAACAATTTTACTGATTTTCAGCTTGTTCGGATTTTATGCACTCTCTCATTTTTTGGTCTAGATTGACCGGACTATTTAAAGTCACCAGTTACATGGTACGTGTCTATACGCAGACGCTATTATTATTGTAGAATCAGCAATTCCTTTATAATGGATGCTTAAAATACTTTTGTTGAACGACCTTGCATAGATCTCAGAAAAGTTTATTAGAAAGATGTCTAGTTGATAGAGATTATTCAAGCCTTTTAAATTACCATATCGTCATGCCCTATCCCGTAGTAGTTAAATTCACATCCTTTACATAATATTGATCTAGTCAAAAAATAAGTTGTTGGAAAGAAAATCTTCAATAAAATGTTTCTTACATAAAACTTGAACCAAGTATGTTTACAGCGAAATCTATACGGATTTTTATTTCAGTCATCTTTATTCCCAGTACATAAAGTGCGACTTATATAATCTATTTTGATATTTCTAATTTTATTGTTAAATATGCCTATGCTTGTCTAATCTGCCTATCCTTTTCGAGATATATGTGTATGAGTATTACATGAATATAACATAACATAAAAATTGTTCTGTATTCGGTGATACATGTTCAGGTGGTTCAGGTGATACGTCTGCTCGTTTGCCCCCTATTCCATAAAAAAATTTGGATTTTTCGGTAAAAAACGATTACAATGTAATTGAATATTAAACTAAACCAATATTTTTTTGCATTTATAAGCTGTTTATCTCTGCCAAGCCGTTGTTCGCACTAAAATGTAAAAAAATTGGCTTCAAAAAAAATCTTCGAGTACAACAGAGCAGATATAAAGGTGTTCTGCACTCCCCTTTTGAAAGAAACCGTTCATCGAAAATACAATGAAATAATCCGGTGCTTGGTACAAAGGTCGATGTACGGTCAGAAATATCATTTCTTTTTCTTTTATTAAATATTTTTCTAATCTTCAAACCGAATTTATTGCGAGCATGGGTTATAGATTACACTATGTTTGAGTCTAGAACGAAAGCCATATTCTGCTTTCCTGCAATAGCTATTCATTTTATTAAAATTAACTTGTTACATAATTTAATTATAAAATTAGTATGAGTGTATTCATAAGTAAAAATATCATAATCTAATATATATAAATCAATTGCTGTTCGTTTGTCTCGCTAAAACTCGAGAACGGCTGAGCCGATTTAGCTGATTTTGGTTTTGAAATGTTTGTCGTAGTTCAGGGAAGATCTAAACGGTAAACAATTAAAAATTATTTGACAATCCAAATGTCACGTGGAAGTAACGGGCACAGCTGGTAAAAAACTAAAAATCTTTAAATGAAAAACAATGTTAATAAATATATATTTTTACTTAATCTACAGAATGTTCTCTACGTTTTCTTACTAATAAATCACACCTTTTTTTAGGTTTACATTATTTTAAACGAAGTGTTTGTTTTTTTTTTGTTGATAATTTTATTGTGAGAGATTTATAGACATGAAAGAAGGTTTATAACGTTTTTAGGTATATATGTCGTGTCATATAAGAAATATGCGCAGTGTATTACATAAATTATAATTAATTAAATACAATTAATATACTTAAAGAACGACTACTATAAAATTTAGATAGTCTACCCCTCTTTGTGTTTTATTAATGGGCTTAATCTCCCATTTTAAATCTTAGACTTCACAAATTGTACATGAATAGTTCGATACATCTTGAAAATATATTATTAAAAGTAAAAACAGTATATGTCGTGCTTTTTCTGCAGACCATAGCAAGGTGCATATCAGACGGCGCAGGCGCACGTGTCAGGCACGCGCCGCACGCGCCTCGCTCCCAACTCCACGGTTCTGCACTGTCATGGCGGACGTTCACGCAGCTTTTTTTATCCTTTTTCCTTTAAATCGACTATGAGTTCGTAAATTACTTCACTATTATGTCGAATTATTGGCGAGGGGACGGAAGAAAGCGCCCATTCATGTTTACATGAAATATTTTTATGACCATAACAGACAGGATTTTCGTTAATGGCCCTTATTTTTATGGAAATCCCTTAACATAGTGTGGGACAAAAAGTTCTTTTAACTTTTTTGCCCGACTACGGCGAAGCAAAAAGGGAGGGTATTAGTTTTGGCAGTCTACTTATCTACCGATTTTAAGATGTCAATAGGTTCGTTATACATAGGCGTAATAGGCATAATAATGACAAAGGCTATATCAATTTTATCAGAAGGTGCAGAGTCGGTGTTTAATTTTCAAACGTGTTCTTGTTATACTCAAGATTTATGCCGAATATAAAACTAAAAAACTTATTTGACCTATAAAAAAGGAACTACTAACAAGAAACATCTAATTGTCAGTACTAAAGACCAAAGAGGATCAAAGAAGAAAATTCTACTTAATAATGTTTGGCAAACATGTGGCAATGTTGGCAATAATTGTGTAATAAAAATCAAACTAATAACTAGTTTGATATGATGAAAATATCAACGCAATTTCAACATAAATTTTCGGTAAAACTGCACGCGGCAATCAATTGTTCTACCCCTAAATATTTTTATAGCTTTTATTTTCCTCTCGTAACGGTAAGTTCCCTTACCCTGTACATAAGTACGCATAGGTGTGTGGGTGTTGTGTATGTCAGTAACAATCAGTTGATTAAATCCTGAGCACACCTGCAGGATGGCACGGCACGGGTCGACCTGGGGTGCGTTACCCCGACAACCATCTATTCGATAAACAACTTTTTGAACGTAACGATCACAGGGGTTAATTTTTAACTCTGTTTACTGGACTTGTAAGAGTTCAGGATAAACATTTTAATTACTCGGCTAGAGTATAGACAGTAACTTATATTTGTTGAGATGCTCTTCAGTTTTAATAAACAATGTTTATAGATAACTCCTCTTTGAAAGTGTGTTTTGAAGTATACTGAGATTATAAGCATTTAACGAATTTCGCAGTGTGTGTCTCCATACCACATACTCTTAATTTACTGAGTGGTGGTATGTGAGTTATGTGACCTAGATAGAACTGAAAAATATTTGACTCGTTAGTAGTGTCATAGTGTGAATCACCTATTGCTTGATAATAATTAAAATTTTTAAGTAATTTAGTTTGGTAATGTCCCAACCCACACTTTACAATAAATTTCAAAATAGTAAATTAAAAAAACCTTTAATGCTTGCTAAACACAATAATAGTAGATTTTAGAAATAGAGATTTTAACCGACTTCAAAAAAAGAAGGAGGTTTCTCAATTCGACCGTATATATATATATATATATATTATGTGTGTTCGCGGATAACTTCGTCGTTTATGAACCGATTTCGTTGATTATTTTTTTTATGGAAAGGAGATGTCCCAACGGTGGTACTATGTTAAGGACATTAATATCTGATGACGGCATCCAAGAGAAATCGATCGATCGGACCTTGAAATCGGTTTTATTTTTGTTAAAATTGTACTTGTTTAAAATTTGTTGGATTAATAGCCTGATTATGTGTTTGCTTATATGATATACTTATTTACAAATATACATAGAGTATAGCGGATATGTAATCTTATTACTACCGCCTTCTACCTAAGGCGAGAATCTAAGATATTATTAAAAAAAGGTTATTTATGCTGTGTGCGATCTAATTTATCTTTATAGGTAGGTATGTATTAATATGAGGCACAATATTTTAGCGTCATTGTCCTATATGTATGTTTGCACAATATTATATTTGCTTTAGCATGCACACAATATTAGAACGATAATCCAGACTACCTACTATAATCATTAATATATAGAACTAACTTTGCACTAGTGTTTGTATCTCTTGACTTATATAATACTGAAGTATTTTGTGTGTATGGCAGTAGATGTGATATGAAATTGATCCTCGTTCAATATCAATGTAAGGTACCTACTCAATTTCGTTAGCAAACAGTGCGTTCCATCATTTCACCGTTATTTTATTACAGTGAAGTAATGTTTGGTTCATATGTTTGCTCTCACACGCATGCCACCCCAGCTTTTATCCCGTCACACAATAGTTTGGACAACAATAGTGCTGCGCGCGCATCTGTCGCTTTCCCGTTTCTGATTGGTCGCCATGGGCAGCGTGTGCGCACCCTACGCCCTGATTTCCAAAGTAGGTACTATCCGGATCAATACCGAATTTTGATAACGTATGCATAACTTTATCGCAATATTCTATGATAATAATTCGGGTTATCCTTTAACGTTCTACCAGTTGTGTTCATTTAAATGTTCGGTCTGATAGTACGGTCCATTGCGAACAAACCGCTCGAAATTGACAATGTAATGTATAACACAAGTTTTATAAACTGTTGAATAGTTTATTTTAGAAGCGATATATGTTTGATATATTGTATCATTTGATTAAACGTTAATCAATCAAAATTTCACTCATTTCCTTCAGCAACTTGTGTACACATTTTTGATCAATATTTTATAATTGTTGATGTCGTTTTTAATTTTTTTTTTTATTTGTATTTTTCTAAATTATCTATACGTGCATTAACATCCTTTTCGAAAATGAGCTGCAGATAAACTTGATATGAAATACGTATCGTTTAGTTTATCTCACTTCGCTCTCAATCGAAATTTATTTAAACTTCAGCTTTTCAGTTTTCAAAAAAAGGCACTAATTTGACTATCATTTGTTATTATTAACTCATACCTGAATTTATGGCCCTAAATTATAGCTGTCCTGTTTAATAAAAATAACACCATATTTAAAGAATTTTGCAACTTAGCAGTTTTTATTCAATTCTCCTTTGAAAGTGGTCTCATGAATGAAATACCTACTTCAGCTTCACAGCTCCTCGAATGAGGTGTAAACAAAGCCCACGTGGGAACAAACCAGCCGTGTTACTAGCCATCGGAAGGATGTGAACACGTTGAGGCAACACTCCACACCACACCGTTCTAATTGTTTCCCTTTTTTTCCTATTTAATAGGGATGTAATGATATTGTGGTGGGAACATGTTACAACTTGTTGAACATTACTCTAGGTGTAGTGGTTGTGAGTGTTTTAATCTTTTATGTTAGGAGTGGATCTATACTAAAGGTTGACCATTTAGTAAATTTCAAACAGTTCTCAGTGTAGATGTTGATCTGAATATCGTATGATCTTACATTTAATTGACATAAAAAAAAAATGATATTATTATTTGCAAAGTTAAGTCACGTATTTAAGTGAAGCAGTTTTCGTGTATATCTGTCGATATCATAACGAAGAAGTATTAGAAATTTTTGCAGTGAGTAGATCGCTAAGTAGGATAGTGTCCAAAGTATGACTATTCTTTTTACTTACCAGTAGTACCAGTTTGCTTAAATGATACGATTAATCCACGGTTTCCTCTCTCCGCTGAGAGGGTGTTGATAACCAATTGGCGTGACGCCTTCTCTGAGTTTTCCCACAGCTCTCGTTAATTGAACAGTTGTTTTTGATAGTTCCCATACTGTACATTCTCATTGTTTTGATGGGCATGTCATTACATTCATCACATACAAATTGGTTCTATATCCAAACAATAACAGATAATTTATTGGTTTTGAGAAACACATTTTGATGAGATAATATTTTTTTTACTGTTTAATTTAAAAAAATGTTATGAATTATCACAACATAGATGTTAGTCTCGGAGATTCAGGCTTCTCTGAAATTTAAAAGAAAAAATTTAAATATACCTAATAAATAAATATATTGTGCCGCGTGGAACTTTATAAACACACATGTAACGGACATGAAGAACACGCTTTGGAACAATAATTTGTGGAAAACACAAAGTTTTGTCCCATAGAAGGAGCGAGGTTTAAACCACTATGCTATCCGTGCATTTAGTAATTGATTAGTTTCTTTAAAGTATCAAAGGCTTTTTACGAGTTAAAGTGCATTAAATAAATAAAAAACTTTTTAATAACAAGCTTTTACTGGAATGCCTCGAGACGAATCAAACGAGTCCAAACTCGATGATGTGGCGACGTTTCTTTACAGAGTTTCTGTGGCCACCTTCCAGCTCCAGGATTAGCATCAGTGAGTGCTGCTCCATGTCATTATAATATTGTATTGTCACGCTGTATACATATGCTTGCAAAATTTTACCAAAATCAGGGAAAAAAATCTGCTTCAAAATTAAGTTGCAAGATTCCACGCTAACATACAAGCATACATACATAAATTGCAAGTTAATAAAAAGCTTGTAAAATGATTACATTTTTGAAAATGAACTTCAGAGAAACCAGTAGTGGCGTCTTTACCTACAGTGTAGACTGTGCGGTGCACACGGGAGCAAAAGTGATAATGAATCTGCGCACATACTGAAGGGCGCTATGCTTACTAATGGGCGCTAAAGGAATAATTGCATACGGCGCTTCACGGGCTAGTGACGTCTCTGGTAACCAGCACCAGTTTAGTGACGAATCTTTAACAAGAAAATATAATGTTGCAAGTACATTATAATGTCATTGACACAATAAGTGCACTTATTCAATTACAGGTCCAGCCGGCGGTAAGCGACACCGGTAGTATAGCTGCGCCCGCGCATCGCTTCCGGCACGTGCGTGAGTACGGCTTCCCAGTTCCGTCCACTTCACCCTACCACGACGAAAACATACGTGAATATAGCTCTTACTGTTCTTAACTTAAAGTTTCTGAAACTACCAAATATTTTAATTGTTTTTGTAAAGGTAATAGCTTTTAGAAAATAAACCTTAACTAGTTAAAAATAAAGATTACGGGAAATTTTAAAACAATTTGGTAGAATATCCTAATGAGGCTTGTGCGCAGGCGCTAAGCCGGACACTCAAAGGATAATGTATTATCTAGTACTTTGAAAGGGTAGGTAAGTCCAATGACGTGTCGCTAGGGTCTGTGTTTATAGTGATACCAAAACATAATTGTTCTTAATTGATTAAAGAGCGATGTAGAGTTGAAGAAAAAAAAGAATAAAACTTAAGTAAACCCAAATATGTTCTCAAAGAGGCTACTCAAGGGCCGACAACGCACTTATAACTGTTGGAGTGGTCCATGGGCAGTGGTAGTCACTTAACATCAGTTGAAACGACTACCGATCAACAACCCATAACTTCCCACTGCTGGGCTCGGGTCTCCTCTCAGGGGGCTTGGGTCTCCTCTCAGGAGAGGGTTAAGACCATGCTGGCCGAGTGCGGGTTAGGGACTGACAAGACAACGTTGTGGCAACGTAATATTGCCGTCGGATGTTTCTAAACCGCCTAAAGGCCTCCGACTAAGCTTCACGACTGTTATTATATGATAAGGACCATGACCGACTGCTTAACGTGACCTCCAAATCACGGAGACACTCATGGTAACATACCACTAGCGGCCACAAATCTAGGTACTGACCGCGCCGTCGTTGCTTACCCTCAGTGATTTTTTCCAATCACCGAGTGCAACAGGGCTATGAGCGCCTCAATTTTAATTTTAATTAATGCGGGGTGAAATTCTAGATTAATGATTTTGAGGTTGTACTTCTAGCAGATAAAATTTAATTTTGATATAAACAAACTCTTCTAGATTTCGTTTCATGCAGTTCCTGGTATTATGAGATGAAATAGATGTGACGTAACCAGGCTAGTAATATGGTTATGTTTATATATTTAATACCTTTATACGAGCAATTTTTGTACATATGATCTGAATTTCGGAAACGGTCCAACGATTTTCATGAAATTTAGTATGCAGAGGGATTCGGGGGTGATAAATCGATAGCTAGAATTCATTTCCAGAAAATTTATGAAAAAAACCTTCATCAAACTATCATCCAGGTACTTTAATTGCAACGAATATTCAGTACTTTTCTTTGAGTGTCTAATCCCTTGAGAAGATATTTCGAGAAAAGTATCGTATTATTTTTATTACGCACGAAATAAATGAAAGAAACAAACCTATAGATAAACAGATTACTAACTTCAACCCTCTCCGAGAGGAGATCCGAGCCTAGCAGTAGGATGTTATGGGTTGTTGATTAATGAATTAAAATGAAAAAAACTCATATGTCCTTTACGAAGCTTCATTAGTTTACACGAAAGGACATTTGCTCCTACAAAAGAGGTGCATTAAAAGTTAAGGCTTGCGCCGCGCCGTTCTGTCTGTGACAAGGCACATTCAAAGCATCGCAACAATTGCACTGATTACACAATACAGCTACTGTGCCGTATTAATTGAATACTCCAGCTCCATGATTCAATTACATTCAATTATTTTCTCTCAACCCTGGGCGGCTCGATGGGCGGGGCGACCATGTTGGGCGGGCGGCTGGGCGGGCGCCTCACAGAACCGCCCAACCAAAGACATCTTTGCATCTCCTTTCATAGAACACTGTTGGGATGTGTTTATTCATTTCATAATTCATCTAAAAATCTCTGTTTTGTTTTTATATGAAATTGAAATATATTTTTTCATAACTTCGGTTTTTTACTTTTGTTTTAGATGTATGGTGTTTATTATTTTACCATTTTGTTACCAAAAATACACTCTTTTTGCTACTACAGTTAAATTTATAAAAGAAAAATTCAGAAAAAAATGAGTTAGGTATTATTTATAAAACAAATAGTTTTTATAAAGTAGGTTACAGTACAATTTAGTTTAAAAATAACATTCTAATATAATCATTCAGTTCTAATGAGTTCTTATCTATTAGGAATTTAAATGGTTACTTAACAAACATGTAACAAAATGCTAAAATTACCTTGAATATTGTCAAGTTCATGGCAAAAGCGATATACAACCTACTACTAAAGAAACTCGAATTATCGATTCACATAATAATCATTTACTAGTTCAACTGCTTGTTATGGTTATATTGCACTTTTATTCTACACTATTAACTTTAGACACGTAAGTTAATAAAACGTTTATCGACAAAATTAAAATTATAATTTTATAATTTACGAATCCTAAGCAATAAGAACTTGAAAATACAACTTTTTACTAAATCTAGATATAGCTGCACTTCAGCGAGACAGTTAAGTTTTAGTTCATATTAGCTGAACCCTGTGTTGTTACCCGCGGTTATTGTTATACCGCAAGTAACGCCGCAGGACAAAGTTAGTCTAAAAAAAGTAGCTTGAGTTGTATCATCAGCTAGCTGCGAGTGAAAGTCCCGTAAATATCGGTCTAAACGTTCCAGAGATTAGTCGTAACAAACAGATAGACAGACAGACAGACAAAAGAAAATTAAGTACATTTTTGGTATATGTACCATGTATACATACATTGCAGTAAAAAACGGTTATTTTAATATTACAAACAGACACTCCAATTTTATTTATTTGAGAGTAGATTCACACCATTACGTTACCTATAGAATAGTATAAAATATACTCATATGGACAAAAGGAAATATGTCTAGACTTGACATTAAGGTACTCAAAAATACTAAAACAATGATAATATCTAGGGGAAGTGTAGATTGTGACTTAGGTATGGATCCAGAGAGACGATGAAAAACAAAGAACATACACTCCTATTTCAAAGACGTTACGTTTCACCTTTGGTACTCAAAAGAGGCAATGGTGATGTTTAAACGAAATAACAATGAAGCTGTACACTGTAGCTATCACTGAAAGAATTTAAGGGCTTATAGGCCCTGTATCGGCTTTCAAAAAATTATCACTTCACCTAGTTCAGCCTACCGCCGTCCACTACTGAACGAAGGCCTCCCCCGTAGAGGACCAAGCATCCTGGCCTTGCTCCAACCGCTACCACCCTTTTTTTTTTCAAAAATATATACCTGATATAAATATTAGTAATTCGTATTGGGTTCTAAACTTAATATTCTCCATCCTTGGTTATACTATGTTTGTTTTCACAAGTTTATTAGATATCGAAGTCGTGGATTAAAATAATGACCATGGATCAGGAATCATTTTTTTAATCCACGACTTCGACTATTGTAATTAATTTCTCGATGTTTTGATATAATTTAAGAAATAGGTACAAGTTAATTAATTATATAATGGTTGTAGAAATAGTGAATAAAATAAATTAAATGTAAGTGAAACAAACTCGAAACGAGAATCGAGTTGTAGGTTCACAGTACTGTACAAGATGGGGGCGTTATCTGGTATCTACGGCATGTGTTGTGGCAAAGGTTTAAAAATGCCAAGTAGACACTTGTAGCGTGTGTATAGGGGCCCGTGGTGCGTTATTGAATAAGTGTTGGAACGGCTTGCGTACGCCAGGTGTGCAGTTCATAAGTTTGTTAAATAAATACATAATACTTCTATATTCACTTGATGTGATTTTTAATGTAAATAGAATGCTACAACACGAAACGAAACCAAAATATGTGAAACTAGCTTTTGCCAATGGTTCCGCCCATGTGTTTGTTAGCGATAAATAGCCTCAGTACGTCCTTTCTTACTAAATATTAATCAAAGTACCTCATTGCAAAATTTTATTAAAATCGCATTTATAATATTAGTAGAGATTATGAGGTCGTTAGTTATCTAAAGTCAAATAAACTTTACTTCGGTAAAATTTACAAATAAGATACTCAAATATAATTTTATAAATATTTTTTGAAATACTTGTTATAATTATGTCTTTTAATTCGAACTAAACTACTAGAAATCAGTAATAGATACTGTAAAAACAAAGTTGTAAATATACGCACCCTCCACGCAGACACCAAACTTTAGTATTATTACTCCGATTAAAATCAGGTATAAAGTTTTCAAATAAAATGTATTGTATGTCAGTAGCACCCTGTACAGGGGCTAGGTACCACACGCGCCAGGGTGCGCACCCTTCACCAGTCCAGTCCCGACCGCCCTGCCGAGCGGACCACCGCGCACCCTTAAACAATTACACCGCAATTTCACACACGACATTTTAAATATTTAAATTTTAGTAAAAAGTTTCTATTGCAAAATAAAATACCGGCAGCTTTAATTTTAGTTGTTCTTTTTAAAATAAATAATTCCGAATTTTAAATAGTTTCTAAAAGTTTCTTGAAGTTCTCGTGTGCAGGGGTGTCGGCTGAGTCAGCAGAACCAACTCAAGGTGAGTCACAAAGTTTTTGCCATAGTAACACCCTCGTCACGCACCTACCTTACAATATGCGTACGAGATTGACATCTCTGTGCATTTAGACACAATGTCGCAATTAGGTAATCTTGTTACAAATTCTGTAAAGTCTAATAAGAATACTTTAAAAGTTTTTCATACCACGGTTTGCAAATATTTTTTTCCGGTCATAGTATTTTTATCTTCTTTTTTCAATATCATAGTGTTCTTCTTAAATAGCAATAAATTATATAGCCATACATAATAATTTGCACATTTATAATTACACCAAATTATCAAAGTTTTTTGCACAAAACTCATATTATAACGTAACTCACACCGATTTAAATATGCTCAAAAGTTCTAAAGAGTATAAATAGATACTCGCCGAGCCTTCTCTTTGAACTATATCAAAAGAATTGACATCATATTTTAACGTATTTTATAAAGACATGGAATACACAGATTTTTGCGTTCCAACTACTAACAACAAATTTTAACAACCTTTGAAAGAACTACTATCTATTATTAAAACAGGAACTTGATATAACATCTTTAAATCATGTATATTTGTGTTATGTATAAGTATTCTATCTCATTCATTCTATTATTACTACTTGCAAGTCATGCGCACCAATACATAACTTTAAATTACACTTACATTTAACGAGAGTAAACAGGCAGTGGTCAAGCTAATGAGTCAGCAAGTATTTTTTTTCAAAAGCACGTTTTATATTTGTGCCTAGTATGCGGCTTTACTAGGAATATATTTTTATATTTTTTACTTGCAATATTCAGACTCAGAATAACAATTTGTGGGTAGCATATAGTGTAGTCCCAAGACAAACCCACAACACTCACACAGTAGACAGAGACGAGGCGACCGCCTTAACCACTGCGCCATCAATGCAAGTCATATTCATATCATATTTAGTATTTAATAAAGTTTGTTTGAACTAGACGTTAAACAGATATATTAGTACAGTGGTTATGTAAATCTAAACTTCACTTCTCTGCGAGATAATATTGAGGAAGTTTGAGAAGCCGGACATAAGCGGATTGATGTCCAAACTTTAGGACACAGAATTGAATAATATCTATATTCAACTAGAACGTTGTTGAAAATAAAATCGGACTATATTGCTTTAGAAATAGTCAGTAGCTCGGTATATGTATACATAATACCCACACATATATATATAAGTGGAAGAACTATAAAATGTTTAATATATGAACATGTATTCTTCTCTGTTTATTTTTATGTATTTATTTAAGCAACATCAATTTACATATAACAATATTTGAATTAAGTACTCGCCAAGCTGATACGCTTAGGTATGTATGAGCTATGGAATGAGCTGTTTGTAATGAAATGGTAGTGTAAGCTGTGTTATATCTATTTGATTCCAAAGTTAATTGAATATATTCTGGATAAATATAAAAGCATTCTCGATATCTTTTCTTTGTTTATAGAAATATGTAACACATATAGAAGTGTACACATTCTTAGAGTCAAAATAGCGTGTTATAGTAATGAATATTTTCCTTACATTTGTATGTGGATAGATTTATAAGATGCAATAGTGTGTCTTGCATAAATAACACAAAATCAAAACCGACTTCAATAACTGGACCTCATTGAAAGAGACCACACGAGAAGCACCAGCATTCAAATAAAAAAAAGAATCATGAACATCGTTTCATCCAGTCGAAATTTATGAGGTTACAAACATTAAAAAAAAATAGTCGAATTGATAACCTCCTCATTTTTTAAGTTGGTCAAAAAAGGAGAGGTTTTTAGTTTTAACTAAGTCAGTGATCAGTTACTAGTCGTGTACATAAGCTTTGTATCTTCCATTACGCATCATCAATTTCAACAGTCTTTGAACGTTCACTGCTGCACATAAGGCTCTATCTAAGGAGATTTTTGGCTTACTACACCTCACTGGATAGATGAATTGGTGTTGGGTTTGTCTCAAGTTTATCTTCTCCTTATAATGATTCACTGCCTCGTTGGTCTAGCGGTTGGCGTGTGCGACCGCTGATCATGAGATCTCGGGTTCGATTCCCGGGTCGAACCAAATGTTTGTATGGTCTACAAATATTTGTTTCGGAGTTTGAGTGTTTTTCTATGTATGAAATGCATGTATTTACAAAAAAAAAAGTATATATGTTTCTATATCATTTGTCTAGTACCCATAACACAAGCTCTGCTTAGACTGGGACTAGATGGCGTTGTGTGTTAGATGTCCGAAATATTTATTTATTTATTATTATTAATGAAGTTGTACTGCATAGTTTGCTGCCTTGGTCGCATCTTACGACACGCATGAGATCTTCTTATTCCAAAACAATTATTATGAAATTTGTATATATATTACCTATTAAAAGACTCTGATTTAAAGTTTATAGAGTAATTAGTAGTAAAAAAATTGTTTAATTCTCCAAAAAATCACAGGTTATTGTATCATTAATAATTTTCACACCCATGAAGGCATAATTAACTAGCTATCGGGTGTAGACGACGCTTATTAAGTTTCAGTAATTGTACACTTTGCTTAAAACGAGCGAAGGTTTGTAGGTGTGTGCCACGCCTTTATAACCGGCCAGGACGATCGCTATTAACAATTCAATGGCCAATGTAACCAAGGTGTTATTAAATAAACATAATTAAATTGAGGTGGTATTAGCTATTTGAATTAATTATTTGTTATTATTTCAATAATTATTTTATTTGGTATTGGATTGTTTTAGTTAAATTATACTATCTTACGTATTAGAAATATGATTGACATACGTTATAGCACTGACGAAATATACTACTATATGACTTGACTACACGGATAGCATAGCGACCTTAGAGACGTGATCTCGTAGGTTTCTTCTGCTATGAGATTATGGGCCACCATTCGGTTCACCATCACAACGGCTAAAAGGATGGCCTGATGTGCGCCGAGATCTGAAGCTAATCGCCAACCAATCATGCGCATAGTTTAACTCGAGTCGAAGTACCCTGTTGTTATTAATATCACTTGTTAACATAATTTCTTTAAAGAAGATCTTTATTTACCTTTTTTCTTTATTTCCTTTTTTCTTCTTTCTTTACGACAGTTTATAAAATACTTACCCAAACCAACCCCTAGACGCCCTTACCGCAGAAGTCAGCGTACATTATTTATTTTCTGAATATCTTCTCGACTTTTCGAAGATTACAATGGTTTTCGCTGTCGTTGAATAATCCTTGTTGAGTTGGCTCGGCTAGTGTGGGGTTGTCACCTCGTTGCCTAATTACTCGACAGCTCCCACGCCTGGGGGACAAACCCTCGGCTTTATCGGTTTTGTTTGGTTTACAATAAATGTCAGGAATTTGTTGTGGTAAACGGCGTTGTTTATATTACCAATAATTTTTAAATGGTTCAGACTTAAATGTAGTAAAATTTTATGACGTTTGTAGTTTATGGACAGTTATCAACAACTGTTGCCATAAAAATAATGATTAGCTTTCAATCAGCAAACAACCAACCAAATTGTTTATAACGCCCCGGTCTAGGTCTAAAAGCTAGCTATCGTCCAGTGGCCAATTTTTTTCACACTCCTCCTCCATATAAACTTCACAGTGAAAATGAAACAAACGAAGGAGTAGGTGACTCCTTCGTTTGTTTCATTTTGATCATCAATCAAAATGGTGCATTTTTTTTATGTTATTAAACACAATGAAAGATGCTATACAAATCTATGCCTTGCTTTCCCTTTAATATTCCTTGAGAACCGATAACTACAGAAATGCTTATTGTGATGTTATAAAAATATAGATTAATGCTTTATAGTATAAACATATTATCAGTCATGTCATATTAGACAGTCGAACCATCAGCTGTCACCATGCAAACTCGCGTAAGCGCCCTGCGCCGCCGTACTCGCGCAAGCGTCACTCTTACGGTCAGGTCATTTGTCTGGTTGCAACGTGTCCTGACGCTACTTAATATTGTTTATAATTTTTTATCCATCCCAATATAAATTTTGCTAAAGTGCTCAAAGCCGCCTATGAAGCTTCGATTAAAAAAAAATTAATTGAGATTCCTCCTTTTTAAAGTCGGTTAAAAATATCAAGAAAAACTTTATAAAAGTATAATATTACCACGTAAAACTTATGATAAAATTTATACCTATAGCCTATGTTACCCGGGCCATTTTCGCTAGTCGGATAAAAATAAATATGTAGGTCTGACAGTTCTGTACAGTAGTAAAATATATTGCAGTACATATCTGTCACGCATATTATTTTATCTACCCCTAACTTCTTTGTTATTGTTAGGGTCATAAATGTACTTGTAACTGAGTACTATATAACTATGTCTCTACTTGTATTTATAAAAAAATATAAACATAGGCATTATTCTAAGCACTTTGGTAATAAGAATAGCACGACTATAAATGGTTTTATTTATGTATCATGTCAACTTCTTGTAATCTTCTTGGGTTCAAACGCCTAATATATCTGATATTACGAAATACTAATTCTTGAAAGAAAATACAAAAAAAATTGTTTCTGAACTAAACATTTAAATCACGCCTGCATGAGACGGAACAGTAAAAATTATAGCAAATAAACATTCCAGTCTGCGTGTTAGGGCCTGACGGAACTTACATGTTCTGTAATGTGCACTTGCAACTTCTGCTGCAAATGGTTCAACTTCGCGTTTTAACTTTTTAAAAGAAAAGAATGCGGCATAGTAAAATTTCCATATAAGTTATCAATTTAATCTTTTGTATACGCCGGTAATAAAACTATGATTTGGCTTTTAAAATTCAAAACAAGTGCATATACATTTTGTTAAGTAAGGTCCATGAGGGTCCAATTTTAACTTTATTTCACCTTTAGTGTATTTGTATGTGCACAAAAAAATTACAGGATCAATATTTCTGACAGTAAAATGAATTGTTTAGTTCCTTGAAAGTCTTTGTGGCCACATCGTCTCTACAATCAGCAAATGGACCACTCGAACGCAATCGAATCAACGCCTTATTTTCGTCTTTTATATCGTGACCCCTGAACAATTGTATACTTTATTTTATTAATGCCCTTTTTATTTCAAAAGTATTCGCTTGTTATAGGTTTAACAAATATGTGGTGATGGATGACGAAAAAAATGATTTTCAAGATAAATATCACAATCATTGAACAGGCGATTGTCTAACTGTAATTATGGAAGCAGCTCTGCCGCACTTTCATCGATTGACATCTTCAAGATTCTACCAACAGTATGCTGCCCCACCGGTTCGGATTTCCACAAACTATCTTCACGATCTCCTTCCACCTCAGCATCCTAATCTTCTTCAACAATATTTGGCATACTATAATGAACCCCTAGTACCTCTTGACCTTTCGCTGAAATCTTCAACCCCGATAACCCCTCCATGCACTCCACCACCTTCACAGAAACGAAAACTAATCGATGATTCCAAACCAGAACACTCCCCAAAAATATTTCGGCATTTTGAAGACAAAGATACAAAAATAGTTGACGATAAAACGGAAAAAAGGAAACTACATGATGAGAGTTCAAATGATAGTGAAAGTCCAGAAGCGAAGAAACTAAAATTCACGAAACAATTTTTCGAAGAATTAAGAACATGTCTGCCTACACGAGAAGAAGAAACGCCATCAAAAAGTGGTCGAAGTTCACCAGAAGTTGTTGAAATAAAAGATGTAGAGGAACGACCGAAGAAATCTCCGAAACCTCCGACACAGCCAAACAAAAAGAGTAAAGCTGTGCGGAGATTAGTGTTCGATGAAGATAAAACATCGCCAGTTTCTGGTACAATTATTAGAGATCTGGCTGAAGATGAAACATTAGTTGTACGCAAGGTAATTAATACTAATTTCTTTATTACGCCTATTAACATTTGTAGAGTAAAATGATGACAACAAACTGAACACAATGCTTAATTACACACACATATCTAATATAAAACACAAAGCTACACAGGAACTATTAATTAGACGTTCTTACCATACCATTACAACTGGTTGCACGACGACTTTCCTTATCGCTTTAGCAATTAAATAGGTACGAAATCGGCTTTTGTGTTGTGTTTTGCGCTAATAACAGTTCTAAGGGCGAGTCGCAACGCTAGCCAGGGGTGTGTCATACGAACATTAAATACGGAATAAATCACCTGTTCAATACCGTCTTAAGGTTTTTTTGAATTAAGATGGCCACCTGCAACATTTCATATAGAAGCAATAAAAATGTTAATAATATGGAATTATTTCATAAACGTTATTGTTGATGTGATAAGGAATAGTTTTAGTTCCTTGCATGTACATAATTATGGTTTTTTTAGGGAGACATTGATCCGGCATTCAACGTAGTGGAAGTGACGGAAGAGGCGAAAGCTTTGATTGCGGCGATAGAAAACAGGCTCGGCCGGTACATATGCAGGTTGTGCCGAAGACTCTACAGTGATGCTTTTGCGTTGGCACAACACCGATGCTCGAGGATCGTGCACATTGAATACCGATGTCCCGAATGTGATAAGGTACCATTTTCAGTTAAATAAATAAAACCTTTTTTCAACACACTTTGCTCATAAAGTGGCTCTAATTTCACCAGGCACATAATGACACCTATAATGAAAGGTTGACTTTTTCATTGCTATTATTCAAAAGTGAGGTTGAGTTGCTTTGTTCTTAAAAAAGTTTCGAGACAAAAAAGATCGTGTTCAGTAGTATAAATAAATTAATGTACCTATTGCTTGCTCAGTTCATGCAACTTCGTATTTAAATAGATAATTTCAACTTGTACGTGTTCAATAAATAAAACTTTCACTCAAATAATTTTTATTTTTTCTCTAAAATTATATTTTAATATTATTTTCTTCACAAGTGTGTTGAAGAACGTCGTATGATACACATATGTATTGATGATTACCGTACTCGGCTATCTTAAGACCCTCACCTAACGGCTCGGCTCTCAATAGCGCCTCAGCGGTAATCACCAACATTACACACTTAATAATAATAAATATTTCGGACATCTAAACACACAACGCCATCTAGTCCCAAGATAAGCAGAGCTTGTGTAATGGGGTACTAGACAACTGATACAAATACATATATACTTTTTTTTTTTTGTAAATACATACTTATTATAGATAGAACACACCCAAACTCCGAAACAAATATTTGTAGATCATACAAACATTTGGTCCGACCCAGGAATCGAACCCGAGACCTCATGATCAGCAGTCGCACACGCCGACCGCGAGACCAACGAGGCAGTCTAACTTGTACCATAATGTACTATTATGACCTCTGATTCCAAAGCAGATCTCAAGCTTTATGTAGTCTGCTGATGAACAGCACTAGACACGGAACCTCCCATGACTAGACACATCACACAAGTATTTGTAATACATAATAGACAAATAGAAACAATAGTATATTATACACTCCGGCTCCGTCCGTGTGTACGTGTATGTCGGGTATCGCGATACAAAGTAGTCTATGTCCTTCCTCAGAAATCAAAGTATCTCCATACCAAATTACATTGAAATCGATGCAGTGGCTAACCTGTGAAAACGAGACAGACAAATAGACAGACGGACAGACTTACTTTTAAATTTATAATATTAGTCTATATTTCGTTCAGTCGTTTTTTTTTGTTATGCGTCTTATTTATTTTAAAAACATTTTATCAATGTTAACAAACGCTTGAAATTAACTTAATCGTCAAAGGAATTTTAAAGTTTACTTTTAACAGTGGGTTATGTAGCTAGCACTGTTTAATAAAGTATTAAGCCCTTTTTATTAAAAAAACTACACCTGTCAATTCTGTCTTATCAGTTCCCACATGAAAAGCTATTAAATTTTTGTTGATAACGAATTTACCCCTTATATGACATGGCAATACATTTGTCATCATTGGATTAATATTAAACTGATCAAACTGTTAACAGTTACATTTGAGATAGGTGCGTGGTCCATAACTTTTCGTGCGTGGGAATTGAAGCGAGGGTGGTTGGAACACTTGGCTCTTTTCCATGGGAAGCCGTAATGGTTACAACAGTGTTTGTACAAGGGTTTCCACTAATTGATACGTTTGATGGTGCGTGTCGGGAGAATATTAGCACTTATTATGTTTATGATGAGTATAGTGCAGTTAAAAATAATTGATACTTGCTGTTTACTTAAAAAATAACTCTGACTTTTAATATTTTTGCATAGATATTTAAAAGTTAGTTAAGTTAATCAACGTCACTTAGCATTTATTGATAGTTGTGTTAGAATTATATACTTAGTATATTCGTACTATCGTAAGTTTATTAAATTTATGGACGAAACGATTATGTAAGAAGCTTACATAAAAACAAATAAAAAATTACTCTATATTGTAAGAAATATTAAATTCATATTCTATTATTTATAGGCCATTTATGTTTAAATTTTGGTTTTACCTTTTATTTGCTTCACTTTCGAAACCTGATTTGCTAACTGACATAAAATACTAGTTTCTTTGTGGTTTTTTGCGTCAATGTAGATATTTTCAGTTAAATTAGGTATTCTTCGGAAGCGTATTTTTCTCTAAGGTATGCCCTTTTTTGTACCAGTGATAGCATGCAAGCAATGGCTATCATTGGGAAGAGGATATAATAATAATCTTAATAATAAGTCAAGAAATTAGATTTATTAAATAGTCATTCACATTTTAAATCATTGAACGCTTAAAACTGAGACGCAATAAACTGATATACAACTGGTTAATAATAAATAACGCTGTCAATGCTACAACATAAAGTTCTCATACATGGGTTCTAATTTAGAAAGTTTTATAATTAGGTGTCCGCACTAGGTCTAGGAAAAAGATAATTTAGACTACAGAACATTGAAATCGCCTAGAACTTAGGTTGTAGAAGTCTAATAGTCGTCGCTCCGCATAAACAATCGAAGTTCAGTCGTAATTTAGTAGACTTAAAGTTGATTCCAACCTAGTTTTAGAACAATCTCGGAGTAAGGGTAGAATAAAATAAGAAACAACTCTTCATTGCACCAGGTCTTCAACTGTCCCGCGAACCTGGCGTCTCATCGAAGATGGCATAAGCCTCGTGTCCCTGGCACTGCCAAACGCCGTGAAGCCCCTGCTAGTGAGTCCGGACGCTTTCCGTGTCAGCGATGTGGCAAATTGTTCCGAAGGCAGGCGTACCTAAGGAAGCATATGCTGGCACACGAGCAGCCTGAGGTTGAACCTGAGAAGGAACTCTCTGCGTTCCGTCAGGTACACGCGGACTACAATAGCTATCAACCAGTAAGTAAACGTTTTATCTACAATATTTTGCAGCATATTTTCATCCGGAATTTGTACAGCCCTTATTTTTTTATCAGAATCTTGTGCCACGATTAATCTTCTGATCGATATCCGTTGAGAGAATTTTTTGTACAGTTACATAGTTGATCTACTTCATCATATTTTGTAAAATAGTCTATACTTCTATTATATTTAAAAAAAAACTTATTTATCAGGAAATAATGCGAGACAACAACTTCAATACATTTTGGAATAAGATTCCACCTCCTCAACAAGAGCTGAGCTGGGAGGGTGTCCGTCAGCGTTGTGGTTCATCTTGTTCTTCAGAAGACTCTCGGAGTCTTGACGTCACGGGTTCGGAAGACGAAGGAGGTGGGTTGGGGGACGGGTGACGGCATATTTTGCGGCCCGTGCCGCGACTTCCCCCGTACGCTCCCGTCCCCACCACATTGTACCCGTACTCGCCAATGTACGGACCGGAGTCACACATGTACTTCTCTTAAAGTAATACTTGCTGAAAACAGTGAAAAGTTAAACTGTTCTAAATAAAGAAACGTTCATGTTTTAGTATTCTACTTAATCAATACTTAATAGTCGATCACTTTTTTTGCATTTAACCACACAAAAAATAGTACAGTTTTACATCTTTAAAATTATGGATTGAAAACGTAGATTACGTTATTTGTTTTGTTCTGAACGTCAAGAAAAAGTATTATGCAAGTAAATACATCATTAAATAAATTTTATTACTAGCGTTAACATTAATACGACTCTCTTGTTAAGTCTCTGTTATAATGCTGTTGTAGTCAAGTAGAATTAATTATAGAATCGTAAATTTAACTCACAGTTGTAATAATTAAATAGTGTTGTACAAACAGAGTAGATTGCAATTAAAAATTTAATTATTTATTTTAATGTTAAGTTATATAATTTAGTTAATTATTGTAAATATTTATGATCTCCTGCAGCACATTCCAAAATATCGATACACGTACGTGTCAAACATTTACGTGAGCTACTAGTATTAAATAATATTAAATATTCTTGGCATAGAAGCCGTCATTAATATACATAGATGTTTTATTAGTTCTATTTACATATAAGTGCTTATTATATTAAAATTGTAATTATAATTTTCATTTATCAGCATATCATTTTAAGTTAAGGATGTTCTCGATCTTCGAATTCATTGAACTTCAATTTGAAAACTAAACGCTTTTTATATATTTTAGAAACATATATTTTAAGTACCTCAGTACCAACATACATTTATTTTTACATATTCATAGATGTAGAATAATATTTAATTTAAAGCTTTCTATCTAATCAAAGGCAGTATTGACACACATTTCGATCGGCGAGTCAAAAGCGCGAAGGGTCACGCAATCGATCGACTCACAAGCATATTTTTAGATGCACCAGTACCGATAGACAAAGACACCTAGCCGCTACCTTGTCTCATTACTATTTCAACACTCATCGTTCACAGGAATTGGCCATTTCAACTAGGCCGTCTTTAAATATCCCTGCACTTTCTTCGCTTGTAATGCAATATACAAAGAGTCTGATGAAATGTTTGAAAAATAAAACAATTTTAAGCAATTTTATTTTTTAAATAAATATTGCATGATAAATAAAAATAAAGAAAAACATTTTCTAGTCATTTTTTGTTTAAAAACATTTAGTTAGGTATTTTGATCTCAGTTTTATAAATAAATACTTTTTATTTTAAAATAAACATTACTTTATAAACATAAAACATAAACATATAAAAATATACATAAAAAAACAAGTAATTTTACGTTTTTATTAAAAAAAATGGTATTATTTGATCTCAGTTTCATTAATAATGGTACTAGTCCGTTCTATTCTAGTCTTTGGGTTTAGTAGGTCTTATTTGAATTTAGTCTCCGAATAAGAATATTTTCTAGTCATATATATTCTAGTTCAATTTTAACACACTGATCTCACTTTATTCTAGTCTTATGAATATTTCTATTTTCTAGTCAAAATAACTTAATTTATAAAGCGATAATTACATATTTTATTATTTTTTTAAAAATCTAGTCAAATTTTTAGTGTAAAACGTCTAGTCAAAGATCTTATTCTAGTCAGAAAAAAGTCAAAAAATATAAAAATTAAGAATATACATATTTATTTACACAAACATTTATTCATTTTTCTATTATGAATTTTTAAGTAAAATTAACATTAAAGTAAAAGAAACTCTTTGTGCATAATACAATTCTATAAATTATTTTATACAATAAGCAAATTTTTTTTACGTACTTACTATAGTTTACTTAATATTATTGTCATGACATTGTTGCAGATCCCAAAAAGTATTTTTTTTAGTTTTACTTTTATTTTAAAACAAAAGATAGTTGTAAAAATAAATCTTTCTTTTTCTCATTGTCTAAGTCAATGTCAAGTCTCGGTGGCCCTTGCAGACAACAACTAAGTGACAACAAAATGTGTGTCATTACTCCCCTTTGTAAATATTAATATTACGTAGCTTAATATGTATTTAAAAAAGTAAAAACACATTTTACGGATTTTTCATTAAATTTTAAAATAATTTATTTATTGCAATTAGACTAAGTTTATTTAACATGGCGAATTGTTACTCTTTCATCAAATGAATTTGTAAAACAAGTAGTAAGTAAATAAAACATGTATTTTAAGAAATAGAGTATAATATATAATTATAAATAATAAATATAATTTAATGAATATATCGAGTGGAAAACTAGTCAGTGTGTTCTTCGAAACGCGTTCCAAAGATATGTAAATAATAAAACGCTGTATAAAAATAAGTTTATTAAAATGTAATTTTGATATTTATTTATCAATAGAATAGATTATATCTGTAATTTTATTATTTATAGGATAAATAATTAGTTAGAAATATTTTCATAATTTCAATGATCTTATTAACTTGTATCTTTTTAGGTGTGTTCTTTTAAATTAAAATTAATAACTTATTTTATTTAAGAATGTATAAAGTTTTATGCCTTAGATTAATTTTTCACTAACTTTTACCAGTGAATCCGCCTGAATACATATGTATCGGTTTTTGCGCTAAAAAGTTTATTATGTCCTTCCTCGAGGATCAGAGTATGTCAGTTTTAAATTTCATTAATATCGGTGGACTGGTTTAGCGTGTTAAACAGACAGTTACATTCGCATTAATATTAACAAGGAATAGAACCGTGGGAGATTCACGCTTCGACATGCATCGGCCTACTCAACCGGAGCCTCACAGAAAACCGGCTTGAAACAGTGCATGGCTATGTTTCACCGAGTGAGTGAGGATACCGTAGGCCCATAAACCCAACCCTCCCCCATCCTCTTCTCTATTTCCCAACGGCCGGCAACGCACTTGTGACACCTCTCGTGTTGCGGGTGGCGGCGGTAATCGCTTACCATCAGGCGATACGATTGCTCGTTTGCCCCTGTTTTACTACTCTACATATACTTTCCTTACTGTTCTGTTATCCTTCATATCTTCGTGACTGCTTCGAGCACTTTATTCTCAGAAGCCAACCCTGCCGCTCTTCCTATTCTCTACTTCTTCGAACTCCTCATACTTCGAGCTGCTACAATAACTCTTTTAGTGTTGCAGCTGTTCGGCTATGGAATGCCTTACCGCGTGCGATACGCGCCAGTCCTTCTCTGAGTATGTTCAGGAGGAAAACCAGGGATTATTATCTGTCCCTACAATAACCAGACCCTTATTATATCATACGTAATATTTATTTACGCATAAATATTGTATGTTTGTATTAATATTATAATATAATCTACTGTAGGTATAAATCAACGTCTATAATTACTATTAAAACTTACTTTTTCATTTTTCATTATATTCATTTCTCTTCTGATTCTTAAGTACGCATGACTCTGCCCTTACATTTCTCTACTATCCTCTATTCACTCCGGGTTTGCTGGAAGAAAACTCAATTTTGGGTTAAACACGCCCTTTTTTACATGACACTTCGTTGTATTTATTTTATAGTTATATGTTCTATGTATACAATAAAGCATAAATACAAATACAATTCTATAAAAAAAGTCAGGAAAAATCATTTTTTCTTTTGTACAGTGATGCAGTCACATTGATATTATTTGTTTTTGTCCGAGTTGAAAAAAAATATTAAGGAAATTTTTAAAGTTCAAATTATTAAAGGTCAAATTCAGTATCCTATCATGTTAAATATATATGATTATTAATTTTTATCTGTTCAATTGTAACACTAGAGCAATACAGGCCGGAGGGTTAGAGGGTCGTAGCCATCACATATTTTTTCGATACATAACAGTCTGTCATTTTTGCGCAGGAATCTTCACACACACACATTTTAGACTCACATATAGAAACAATCGCCTATCACTATGAACTCACATATAACAAGAAAAACAAAACATTTAGAAAATTCACACACACACATTCTGTGTCAAAACAATGTGATGCGCAGGCTCATACTTTGACAGAGTTGAAGTCGTGCTCATGGCTACTCCCTATCGCATTGCTCTTTGAAAAAAGTTAGCGTTCTGTAGTGTTTAATCTTCGTAGAATCACTGTATTCCAGAATTCAGTCAATAATACTACATTAATATTTAATATAGTCATAATTAATTAAAAGGTAATTAAAATATCAAACCTCAATGTTACAATTATATTCATTTAGATTAAAATTGTAAGTTTGTTCTTAAAGCACGAATGTACCTTAAAGTAGATATAGTTTGCACCAATCGATGTAATTTTAGTTTGATTTTGACATATCGTTTATAGAACGTAGATGTATAGTTGTAGATACCAATAGAAGGTATTAATAAATTATTAAAATGAATCATATCTTTTATTTCATCTATGTACCCAGTACATCTGAAGACTATTACAAATCAACAAATTAATTAATTTTCTCTACGCACGTACGTATCCCTCTGTGATATAGGCGTAATATTTAAAATGTCAAGTTGGTTTGTGAACACTTAAAGAACTCAAAAATTTCTACACAAAATTAAAGAGACAACACGTATCTATCGAATATAGTTATAGTGCTACATCGGAATACATATAATACTAGCTGCCCCGGCAAACGTCGTTTTGCCATAAAAAATATTTAAGGATGGGTCACCCTTACCTTTTAGGGGGATGAAAAATAGATGTTGGCCGATTCTCATAGATACCGGATAAGCACAAAAAATTTCATCAAAATCGGTCAAGCCGTTTCGGAAGAGTATGGCAACGAAAACTATGACACGAGAATTTTATATATTAGACTAACTGCCCCGGCAAACGTCATTTTGCCATAAAAAAATTAAAGGATGGGTGACCCTTACCATTTAACGGGATGAAAAATAGATGTTGGCCGATTCTCAGACCTACTCAATATGCTCACAAAGTTTCATGAGCATCGGTCAAGCCGTTTCGGAGGAGTATGGCAACGAAAACTTTGACATGAGAATTTTATATATTAGATAGTATTTTTGTGTCCAGTAACAAGAAGAAGTTTAATAAAAAATTGTAACCTACCGACGTCATTTTTTTTATAAAATTAATAAAACCTTTGTCACCCGGGCCATTAGTACGAATCCATTGATTTGAATAATTAAATTCGGTTTATTTACTCCGTAGATGGAACATATACATATTGACAGACTGCCAAAACTCTTACTCTTCCTTTTGGCTTAGCTGTAGTTGGGTAAAAATGAAACTATGAATAAAATCAAGTTTAAATGTGTTTGCCTCGATAATAGTTTTTTGATTAATGTGGTAAAATATAGGATGAACACCCTAGACCAGTTCAGGTTTGCGTAGCGTTAAGAGGACATACACTAACGTTTACGTTAATAACGCTACGTCAAGTCAACGTTAAATCATATGGTTATAAAAACAGTAATAACTAAAACCCAACTACGACAAAAAACGACACTGAAAAAGTATGAAACAAGTTGGAAAAGCCGTAGTCACGCGTTGTGAAAGTGTTATGGAATATGGTACATTACACTACATGGACTACGGCTTTTGAAAAATAGTAATGTACCATAGTACGTCGTACGTCGTTTTTTGTCGTAGTTGAGTTTTAGTTATTACTGTTTTTTATTTAAACTGTTTTGGTGCCATTATAATTTAAATTTCACAATTATCAAATAAATACGGACAAAGTCAAGAGCAAATGCTAATTATATATATATATATTTGAAATGTACAAGTAACCCCCTTGCCGATGATACCAAACACGGCATATTTATCTCAAATTATTTTTTTAAAACTGTACTTTATAATCGCTAGAGGGCGCCACATTAGGTGCCGTGGCACATCATATAGCCTATAACCATAGGACGATCAAGTCGCTTTAAACGATACCTCATTTGCCCAGTTCTAAAAAGTAGTCGAGGGAATAAATTAACATACATACATACATAGCCTGTCAAAATCATAACCCTCCTTTGGCTTTGCCGTAGTCGAGTAAAAACAATATTTTAGCTAAAATTCTTGTATGAAGCGTTGTGACCTCAGCGAGTTCTTTGCTAAGTTATTAAATGTAAAACTTGATTCAGAGAGAGCAAAGTAAAAAGGGTGTCAAGTGTAGCTCTTCTAAATATTTGTCCACAACTGACTTCAGACGTGTTTTTTTTTATATATATGGGCCTGCCAAAGTGAGTTCACACTCGTTGATGAAAAGCAGAATACAAAAGTAGTTGTCACCGTACCAAGACAAGTGGACAACGCAACAATGCAGCATAGCAAACCATACTATGGCGGTCTATTGAGATGCTTGTGCTTCATTTACAAATTTACTAACGAAAAACGGCGGCACGAATTCTCTACTATCTTCACTACCGTTTTTAATATTGTTAGAATTTTTATCTAAAATACTGTTTCTTGTCCAAACTATTATTCAAAAATCAAATTCCGCGAAAAACACGATTACAGTTGTCGATATACAATATCAGTGAATGTTCTATTTAATTCTCACTTTTTACCACGGTTATAACATTAGGTACTAGCTTTTACAGGCGAGTAAACTGGATACGTGATATCGTTAATAGTATAAAATTATTAATCTCTCGATCCCAAATTTTATTGAACTTGGTTCAGTGGTTTAGCCGTATAAAACAAACACACATTTTCGCGTTTATTTTACGAATGCAAAAATAACTCTGTCTATCTGTTAAACCGATGCACTGACCGATAAAGTGAAATCGTTTAAGACATTACTGAGATTATCGCACAGAAGCACATAGACAAACAGACAATAATTCTAGGAACCGTTGTTTTTAGTATTTTTACTTTAGTAATACCCTCTTTATAATTTTTTCTTTCAAAACATTCACACAAACGTCTTTGTAAAAACATTGACCTGTTACGGTTTTTTGCTATTTCGTTATTTGATCAGCTATTTCTGCCAATGTCAAGTTTTAAAATCTTTAAATCTCAAGTCATTGAGTCTTTGTCGTAATGAAATTAATAATGAAAAAATATAAAATGTAGATGAGATACAAGTAAAATTTTAACAAAAATAAAACCGACATCAAGGTTTGACTTGAATTCTCTTGGATGTCATCATCAGATCTTAGTGTCCTTATCATGGTACTACCGTTGGGATATCTCCTTTCCATCAAAAAAAGAATCATTAAAATCGGTTCATAAACGACGAAGTTATCCGCAAAAATACATAATATATATATATATATACGGTCGAATTGAGAAACCTCCTCCTTTTTTTGAAGTCGGTTAAAAATAGGGACCGTCTTTCGAAAAAACAAAAAAACGATCTCCTTGTTACAATTTTATCATATGTATAGAAAATATATCATATTTTCTATACTCGAACAAGTAACGACATCTAAATTTGCAATTGGTAAATTGTTTGCAACCCCTAGCCGTATGTTACCTCCCCCTCAAAGCAGAAATAGTACAAGATGATTATTGTAGGTGGCGCAGTAAAACATTGAGCAGCAATTTTGTAAAGTAAGTGCATTAATATAATTGTGCAATAATGTTCAAGTAAATGAAAATTATCCGAAATTGGCCATATAGCTAAACAACTGTTGTCTACATTCGTTTCAATGGAACTTGCTTAACACTGCCATTATGGTAATAGTCCCGGAAAAGTAAAATTTATTATTGCAGTTTGGCTGCAAAATGGATACAATGATTAAAAAAAACTTGTTTTACACGGTACTACCATCGCACAGAAAATCAACGTAAAATGACAGCGATCGTTCTGTCGTGTTTTGTTGGTGAGTGCAATACCGGGGGCCCAATGATGCAGAAGCATCACTAGCCCGCCATGGTGTGGGTCAACATGCTGCATTTTCCGCTTTCACAGTATGGTGACCACCACTCTTGAATTCTGCTTATGCTTTCCATCAGGCAGAGTAGAGTCATTATGGCAGGGCCAAACATAAAAAGAAAATATCCTCTGTTACTGATCCACTGCAATACATTCACACACACGCATTATTTACAATATGTAGTATATAATATTTCAGCATGTGTGTGGTTAGCAATAGAATAACTGGAAATAATTTTAAACTTTATGATATTAAGAGCTTTTGAGAACCTCCGGCACATTCAGTGGGACAGTTTTTTTTTTATGTTAGCGTTAAGAATGTAATTAAATGTTATTCTAAGTTACAAACCCTCGCACCCCATGGAATAATATCATGTAAGTATTCGGGAATTAATGCGATCGGGTCACAGATATTACATATATTTGAAGTCACGGCTATCCCGATGATCTCTACACGTAACGATTGGCCCACACTAAATTTTACACCAAAAGCAACGCCGTACATAAAATTCACATTATAATAGGCAGATTGCATTAGTTCATCAATGGAAAACGCCCTCCATCATGAAGTAAAAAACTCTTATTTTAGTCGCACTGCTGATGAATATTACGGCATTCACAGCCGTAGTGGTTTGTTTTACGGACTGCTATGCCTACTAGACACAGATTCGATTGCCGTTCAAGTCAAACATTTGTGTTCTAGATTATTTATTACTTAATTTGATGCGGGTCATAATTTGTATTTACTATATATGGATACCATATATGGATACGTTAGAGTAATAATATTAATTTCACACAATCGATTCTGCTAATTACTAATTATGAAGTCTTTATGCTTATTTCCTTACCCTAGATCAGTGCACGCCATACCTACAATGGAAAATAATTACTAGAAGACTAACCATTGCCTGACATTAATTGCGCAAGATTATTGTTTTATAACTAAACTCCATCGTATATTTTTTTCAGTTAACATAAGTCAAGCGAACAATGAAGTTACTGTACGCGATATACTATCTCACTATTACCTTAAGTACAATCAGTTGTCACGTAACGGATCGCCTAAAGCATTCTGATCTAAGTGAGACAACACAAATACCATTAGAAAGTGATTCTCGAAATGGGTATTCCAAAGATTCCGTTGACAAAAAGTATGAGAGTACCCAAAAAGTGCAAGAAGAACCGAGCAGTGTTTATCTCGATGACGTATTGTTTACGTTGAAACATCAAAAATGGAGTGAGGAGGACAAGTCCTGTTTGGATCACATATACCGTCTTCTTTACAGTCTGCAAAACTTTACGCTTTGGGCGGTGTGGGGTTTGTACTTTATCATTTTCATTATAAGTTTAGGAATATGAGGTTGACAGTTACACGCAATAATATTCCTACAAAGATATCATGTTACTGGTTCATTATTGTTTTTTTATCTTTACGTTAGTTTTGCCATTTATTTTGTGTAACTTTAATAAAATAAGAATAACTTGATTAACACTCGTTAGTCGGTTAAGTACTTTGTATTTTATCTGTTGTTAAGTAATCGTAATTGTAACGTTTAGTTACTTCTATTTTTTTACTAGCCGTCTTTACAAAGACTTCTAAATTGAATTTTGTAGAATGTTACACTATTTAGCAGTTTAAACAATTTACGATGCATAATAATTTATAACAATAACCTTTCTAAATACAATTTTATTCAAGCATAACCTAAAGAAGGTACATACTTAGAACGCCCACATTGTGAGAAATTGTCTGAAAATCTCTTCATAGATTCGAAGATCTCTTAACAGTGCAAGAGAAAAAAAGACATGTGGCACTCGGGGACTGCCGCGGTAAAGCTATTGCGTATCATTTTTATCAACTTATGCAATTATATTTATTTATTTATTTTTTATTTATGCAGTATTTTATATATTATTTTTGATATTAATTCAAGTTTTTTCTTTGATAGCACCAAAAAAAAAAACTTTTTTCAAATGCTTCATCGCATTCGAAGTACACCGCCATCTATATTATTGTTGCCATACTGATAACAAACAAATGTATGTTTGGAATTACCGGACCGTTAGAATTTATCATGCAGCATAAGAACAACAATTTTAACATTTAGTAGACATGAGTTATTGGTTATAAGGTGTAGGTGAATGATTTATGACGAAGGTGCCTCGAGTTCAAATCTCATCTGGGCGTCGTCGTCTTTTCGTGAATGTTTCCTGGATATTGTGGTAAAAGGTTTTCATTAAATAAGTAATACAAAATTACACAAAACAAAAAAACAATGTTCAAAACGGTCATTAGACGTTCTGCTATTCATTGATAGATGGCAAAACTAAAAAGTATCACCGCTGTGGCGGTCGGAGTGGCGGGTGTTAGGTTTATTTTCATTACGGAATTTCTGGATTCGGTCTCCACGCTCAAGGCCCGCGATAGAAGCTATGCAATAGCTTAATAAAATTTTTCAAAACAGTTCTTGTTACTTTGTGTTATATTAGTTGCTTTAGTCACCTCCTTTCATTTTAATTAATATTCTTTCTATTAACCAAGATCCCGGGAACACTTCGGTATTTGATCGTTTTATTTTATTTATTTATTCTTTATGCACATTAAAAGTGACATATGCACATTAATATATATATATGTACAGACATGACGCGATTTATTAATGCTTTATTAATGATTTATCTTATGTATTTTAATTAATTCGTTTACTTTTTAGGTAACTAACTTATAACAAATACCTGTATTTATTGTTTGTGATTGTACGTGTATAATACCTAACACAATTCGTTTTTTAGCTACACTTTAACTGGAATACATAATTATTATATATATTATATATTACATATTAAACTGCCTCGTTGGTCTAGCGGTTGACGTATGCGACTGCTGATCAAGAGGTCTCGGGTTCGAATCCCGGGTCGGGCCAAAAAGTGTTATTGAGTTTTTCTGATTCCATAAATACTTAATAACAGCTCGGAGTTTGGAAGTTGGGGTCTGAACCCCCGTGCCTCGGAGAGCACGTTAAGCTGTCGGTCCTGCGCCTGATCTCTCCCCGATCGTGTCGGTTAACCGTCCCATCGGATTATGAGAGTGAGGGAACAGAGAGTGCACCTGTGTTTGCGCACACACTTGTGCACTATAATATCTCCTGCGTAGTTGGTTGGTCTCTGTTGAGATTGGCCGCCGTGGCCGTATTCGGCTAGGAGAACCAAAAAACAATAAGTCATGCTAACAATTGTTTATTACAAATAAAAATAATTTCATACAGATTGGGACTCATTATCATCAGAACCCCAAGGCCTTCTATTCGGCAATAGATACCAACTGGGCAATTACGACCAATGTATAAAAGCGCCCTGGTCTAAAACTCACCCAAGTCTAAAGACCAAGTACTGCTTGGCTGAGGTTGTTCTAGAAAGAACTGACAGCCCTGTGCGACGACGGATTGAAAGATTTTACCCGTACCAGTCTGCCTTGGATTTTCTACAGGTAAATACACGTTTTAAAAAAACTATTATATTAGTTTCTTACAAAAATAATTATTTGTATGCTTTTACTAGTGAATAATTATTAGTTTCTTACAAAAAAATATTATTTGTATGCTTTTATTAGTGTATAATCCTTAGATTCTTACAAAAATAATAATTATTTTGATGTTTTATTAGTTTATAATTATTATTATTTTCTGCCAAGTTTCAGCCAAGTTTATAATTATAATTATTTAGATTTTTTTTCAAATACCTGTACCTACGTAATTTATTGTTATAATTATATTATCGTGTCACGTTGTTGCTCACGATGAACTCCGAAAATCTCTTATTGTTTTTTTTTTTAAATGTATGTTTTGCTGAATAGTATAGTTAATATCACACCTAGACCAGTACGAGCGGAGCATGAATGAACTGAGATGCAGGCGAAGTTGTGTGGCACAGCTAGTAATATAATAATTCCGTTAACAACTGTAAATAAAACCTAGAAATCAAGTGTAAAGATGATGTTTAACGATGTAATCGTTGAAAATATTCTGTAATTAATTTATTATTTTTTTCTGGCAAAAACAATATTATCAAATTCTATTGCTTTTTGTGAGAAAAAAAAAGTCACTTTATATCCTTTTTTCTCACAAAAAGCAATCGAATTTGCTAATATTGTTTTTGCGTAATAATGTAAAAACCCTTTCGAATATTACAATGAAAGCAAAAACCAGCAAAATCAATTACAACAGCAACACATAAATGGCTTTGCTATTTTATGTCAACACGTCATCTATCAAAAATCGAATTATTTCCGTAGCAACTTGCTACGAAGACGCTACGTATATGCATTCTATCTTCTCACTCACTTATCTTCATTTATACTACTAAAGATGTTGTCCTAGCCAATTACGGCCATAGCGACCACTCTCAACGAAGACCAGCCAACAGGAGATATTATAATGCACAAATGTGTGCGCAAAGACAGGCAAACTCTCTGTTCCCTCTCTCATAATTCGATTGGACGGTTAACCGACACGACCGGGGAAAGATCAGGCGCAGGACCGACAGCTTTACATGCTCTCCCAAGTACGGGGGTTCAGACCCCAACTTCCAAACTCTGAGATTAACAATTTCTATAATCAGAAAAACACAATAACACTTTTGGCCAAACCCGGGATTCGAACCCGAGATCTCTTGATTGGCACTCCCATACGTCAACCACTAGACCAACGAGGCACTTAAGTTAATATTCTACTATAGAGAGTACGAAATGTAAGTACCTACAGTGTTAACTATAATGTTGTTTATTTATATTACTAACTGTTGCCCGCGGCTCCGCCCGCGTGTATGTCGATTATCGCGGCAAATAGTAGCCTATGTGTTATTCTGATGTATTAGCTACATTACTGTAAAGTTTCATCCAAATCCGTTCAGTAACAAACATACACACTCACAAACTTTCGCCTTTATATATTAGTGTGAGTAAAAATAACTCACAAAATTTGCCATCACAGCTTTTGGTAATCCTATGCAAGAACTACGAAATCTCGATATTATTATTAATAAATTTGGTCTATCATAAATACTGAAGGTCAATGGGCTCCTTGATAATGGAATTCTTTCTATGGTCTGGGTATCGGCTCACGTGAGAAAGCCCTTAGTCTTTCTGAAAATGAATACCTTATAAAAAAATGTTTCTATTTCCTAACCATTTACTACATATTTTGATCATACATATTTTCAGTACCATCCACCGCACACTCGAGCTTTGAATGAATTGACATGGGGCGTATGCGTGCCGGCTGCGTGTGCTCCTCGAACTGTTGAAAGGCTCCTCGGCGTGATGCTCGCGCGCAGCCACCTGGGTGCTGCCCGCATAAGTAACAATATCACTATCGATGAAGAATGTCAAAGCGGTGAAGACCACAGAAATTATGAATGGCAGTTTTATGCTTTTTTGTTAGTATTTATAAAATTATTAGTATATTTATTTACGATTGTGATTAGGCATCTTTTTGATAATTATATATTTAACTTAAAACTATAACATTTGTCAGTACACACATACTATTTACTATTATTACATACTATTTAGATAATTTCAAAATGTGTCATGATGACGACTAATCCCTGTTTTATTATAATTTTCATTGCAGCATCATAATGATATCTTTAATTTTAATTTGTCTCATCTGCACGTACTTGAACAATCGACGAAAGGAATTAAACCCCGAAAGAAAAAGTAAGTAACTACTCTTTCATATTCAAAATTCATATAACATACTTTATTATCATTAAATGAAATTAGACATAATGGCAACTAGAGCGACCGTTTTTTAAATTATATAATATTATCGACCGTCTTCAGTTTCGTTACACTATTCTTGCATTGAACATTCTAAGTATGATAATACAATTAAACCCTATATTATTTGAATGTCTATTATTAACATTGAAAGATTGACTTTCAAGGTAGTAGAGCCACGCTGATTTCAGCACGAACGGGCCGGCTCGACCGGGGCGGTACTACCCTCGCACAGAAAATCAACTTAAAATGACAGCGATCATGCTGTCGTGTGTCGTTGGTGAGTGCGAGACCGGAGGCCCAATGATGCAGAAGCATCACTAGCCCGCCATGGTGTTGGTCGCCATGCAGCATTGTTGCATTGTCTGCATTCGCAGTATGGTGACCACCACTCTTGGATTCTGCTTATGCTTTCCATCAGGCAGAGTAGAGTCATTTTGGCAGGGCCAAAAAAAAAAAAAAAAAGAAAAAAAAAAAAAATTGAAGATGATATCTTTTAAGAGTACAGTACAGTATTTTATACGTCTGGAAGGTACTTACGGACGTAAGTACTTGCCAGGCGTATAAAATACAAGTTAGTTATTAAACTAATGAAGGCCCGACCATCCACGATGAAAACTTAAAGAAGAGCGTGGTAGCCGTTCAGTAGTAGGTTTAGCCGTGAAAACGTAAAAGACAGACGCAGTATGGATTACAATTGTTGAATAAATTGTTGATCATATTTAATTTCAAAGTCTATTTTTCCAGGAAACCGTATGATTGAAGCATTTGATCTTAAAGAAAATGCTTCACAGTTACTTGACATGAAGAAAGAAGGTTTAGAAGCGTTCTATGGTATACGGTACTTGACGATATGCCTTATTGTATTGGACCACCAAATAGGAATTTATAATGCTGGACCAATTAGTGATGGACTTACAACTGATCAGGTACCATACATTTATAGACTTTTTCCTATATACAACATAATGATGTTCACACGCAAAAGAAGATTTTCCGATTTCCGAGTCATTTGAAATCATTGTGCGGAGACGACTTGTATACTGAAATTTTATTTTAAATCATGTAATAGTAGTGTAAGTATTGATATGTTCTTGAACTACATGGTTGAGCTCTTCCTTCCGGCCTGTGCCAAACCTAAAATTTACTACGATGCACGTGTTTCCCCCCACTATGATCCCGAGTCCTTTAAGCGGGCCGTAAGAAGGCATCTCATTAGGCCGCTATAGCGTCGATTACCATGCATTCGCAATTAGGATGGTATCCTATGCTTTTTTATTCTAGTCATGCTTTTCATCAGGCAGGGTAGAGTTATTTTGGCAGGCTCATACTATACATAAAAAGAAATTTTAATAAAAAAATCTAATTTACTAAAATTTGTAGGCTAAACAATAACTCTACTTAAATATTTCATTTTCACGTTTATTATTGACTAGCTGAACCCCGCGGTGTTACTCGGTTATTGGCGTGCCGAGGGATAAAGCTAGTCTAAAAATGTAGCCTAAGTGACACCTTATGTCGGTCCAGCCAATGCAGGAATTAGCCGGAACAAACAGAGAGACAAAATTGTAATAAATGTTATTTTGGTAAATGTACCGTGTATAGGTAGTAAAAAACGGTTATTGTAATACTAACAAGTACAATTTTAACAAAAATAAAACCGACTTCAAGGTTCGACTCGATTTCTCTTGGATGCCATCATCAGGTATTAATGTCCTTATCATGGTACCACCGTAGAGACATCTCCTTTCCATTAAAAGAAGAATCATCAAAATCGGTTCATAAACGACGAAGTTATCCGCGTTTTGCATATATAAATATAGTGTTTATCTATGTTCTTTTTTACATTTACAGGAGTTTCAGTCACCAGTTGGAATGTTACTGATACACAACGATCTCTTCGTGGACACCTTTTTCCTGCTTTCTGGATTCCTTACTATGACAAATTTGGCTAAATTTAAGAAAGTGAAATATATTATAATCTTGAAGCGATATATCAGGTATGTCTACAAATCCTGGTATTTTATTATTCACATTGAAAAGGGTTTTCTTTCCTCTTTTAGTCACAGTGTTACTGCCTGATTTTAATGTTAAGAAGAAAAATACAGCCTAATGAAACCTCCTTCCTATGCCGTAAAGTATTAAAAAAAAAAACTACGTCTCTACCGGACAATGCTGCTGACTTTTCGTTAATAATTATTTAAATTAGATACAATTTATACATTTACTAGCAGACCCAACTAATTTTGTATAGCTTTGGAATAAATAAGCATACTGACAACAACACCACTAACTGAGACCAATTTAATTTTCACAGAAGATTTATATATTTTAAGATGAAAAATAATTTTATACGGCAAGATTACGTAGCCACAACGTTGTCTTGCCTGTCCCCAACTCGCACTTGTCCAAGTGGGAACGTATGTCTTTAACCCTCTTCTGAGAGAACACTCGAGCCCAGCAGTGGGTCATTATGGGTTGTTGATGAATGAATTAATAAATAATTTTATAATTCGCATACAGACAATGATAAAACGATTTTTCCTTCAGGTTGATAGTTGCCTACGCTGTGGTAATCTTCTACATAAGCGCTGTGTATCCTTACACGGGAAGTGGCCCGCTATGGAACAGGGCAATATCACAGGATACTGAACAGTGTCGAAAGAACTGGTGGCTCAATTTGCTCATGGTCAGCAACTACGTTGATACAGAAAACATTGTAAGTAATAAGATAATATCTATCGACAAAAAGAGAAACAACCTAATCTAATAAGTTTGTTTCGACATATGTTCCTAATGGTTTTACGAATTTAAACATTACCTTAAACTTTGCCCATTCAACAATATTGAAAACATTTTGAAGAATATAAAAATTGGTAGATTAATTAGAAATATTTAGTAAAGTAGTTTTTACAAGAAAATTAGTGAATTTGTTGAGCCATAAAATTATGGCTGGCATTTTGTCAAACTAGTTTGAGAAACAGGAAGTGTGTTTTTATTTCACTGTTTACATGGAAGTCACCACAACAAATAATATTTGCAAACTTGAAACCGACTTGACTTCTGCTAGGAAATTAAAATACTATTCCAGTCTGATAGAACCTTTCTACACAATGACAGCCCAGATTTGTTAATTCTTTCCAACCACGTATTTCCCGTATACCATATTTTAATAGATTTTATATACATAATGACTAAATAAAGATTGGGCGGTTTTCAGTGCATGGTGACGTCCTGGTACATACCGTGTGACTTCCACTTTTTCGTAGTGACGGTACTGGCATACGGGTTGTATAAGCAGTGGCCCAAACTTGGATTGTTCATATTAGCAGTTCTTACAACTGGAGCTATCGTAGTGCCAGCAGTCATCACCTACGTTTATCAGCTCGCTGCAGTCCAACTATTTACTATTGAGTAAGTATCAAATTAAAATACATTTTTATGATCCTATTGCATGAGTCTCTAAATTATGAAATAGTTAAGCTTTTGTGCTTCGGATACTAATTGTAGCACTCCAAGTTTGTTGAAAGAGACTTCAACTAACGCTTGGCCATCAAAGCAAATCTGCACGTTAATGATTCCTCTTCAAATGTGATTGATTACTTTATTATTAACCAAATGTTTGTATGATCTACAAATATTTGTTTCGGAGTTTGGGTGTTTTCTATGTATAATATGTAGGTATTTACAAAAAAAGTATATATGTATTTATATCAGTTGTCTAGTACCCATAACATTAGCTCTGCTTAGCTAGGGACTAGATGACGTTGTGTGTTAGATGTCTGAAATATTTATATTTATATTTATTATTATTATTATAGTGCATTATTTCAAACGTTAATCCAAGTCTTTAAATTCCAACAGTATAGAAACTTGTTTTTAGTTGTTTTAAAATATATTTATGTATACATCTTTTATTGCAACTTCTCTTTATAGCAACTTCTACATTTATTAACTAGTTTAAGTAAAAGTAGGTTACAACTTGAACAGGTTGAGACTATATTTGCCTATAAGTGTCCATCCAGCGCCAGACCACAAACGGGATTAATTCATATATCTTTTAAACTCAAATTACTATTTTTGTATATTTGTTACCGAAGTAAGACTGTCTCACTTGTAATTGTTACCAGTTTTTTGAGGGACCCTCGTGCTACACAAGACTACCACATCGCTTATATAAAGAGTCACACACGGTACGGAGCCTACCTGGTGGGATTCTACAGTGGCTGGCTGTTTGTGAAACACAGCACTAACGCGGGTCTAAATAAATGGAAACAGGTATTTTAAAGATCCTGTATTTTTGATTTTGGCCCCAGTGACTAAAAAATACCCTAAAAATAATTAAACTTTGTAGGTTTCAAATTTGTTAAGAATACTTTAGATTGCTAAGAGAAGTTTCGTTCATTTATAGCTGAATACCTAAAGGTTTAAAAACTCGTTAATAAATCCTAATTGATTCAAATAGTGCAAACTTTACATTGTAAGTCTGCTAAATAATTAATACATTACTTCTTAATGTTATAAAGTTGAAGAAGTTGTTTGTGTCATTGGACGCATTAATCTCAGGAAGTACATATTCGATTTGAAAAAGTATTGCAGTATAAGAAAGCCCAGTTAATGAGAAAGGCATGTAGCTGTTATAGATACGCTATTAATCGTCACGCCACAATCAAAATGAGTGGAGAACCCTAAAAAATAATGTAAAAAGAATGGGGAGCAATTAATCCTTTTGAGAGCTTCCGTTGCGTGCGCTGCATAAGCGGCTAAGTGTTACAGAATGTATCGAGAGAGAATTTAATTATTATCTAAATCGTCTTTTAATTATTCTTTGATGTAAACAATTATGAAGGGAGCCTGAAACTGTTATCTCTTCATTTGTTTTTTTATGAACGAATATAAAATGTATTAATTTGTTGCTACAGAAATGGTCGATTCTGGGCACATTATCTGCCTTAATTCTAATGCTGGTCGTAATGCTTTACGGTAGTACATTCATTTGGAGGAATTACAGTCCGCTAGAGGGAGCTCTGTATGCTACACTCAACAGGCCCCTCTGGGCTTGCGGTGTGGTGTTATTGGTCTTTTGCTGTTCTTTTGGGCATGTCCGTAAGTATACAAAATTATAACGTTATTTAAAAATCAGTAGTCATTAACATTTCTAATTAAACACTCAATCCTAGTTAATAAATTAGCATGAAAACTTATAATAGTGTATTTGTTTACTTCAACAACTAATTAGAATTTAAAACTCCTACACCTTATTGATTCCTAATTCTAAATAAAGTACATATGAAGATTATTTGTAATGACAGAAATAAAGAAGTGATTTAATAAAACGTTGGAGGAGGTAAATTAATAATTATTTGTCATATTTGTGCATAATGTGCCTTCCAAATATGCAGATGTATCATGAACTCAAAAAATTGCCAAACTAGACAAACCATACATGGGAACTCCGCTACTTTATTAGTAAAGTAGTTATCTGTTTGTTCCAGCAATGGTGAAATCATTCCTGAGCTGGTACCCGTGGGTGCCCTTAAGCCGGCTTGCTTACGGCCTGTACCTGACACACGCTGTAATCATCACGCGCAATGTCTTCACAACCAGAAACCCACAACATAATGATTATTTTGACATAGTAAGTTAAAAGAAACCAGTAGACTACAACTCCATCTGTAACTAAATAACATAACGGCAACGTAACGATACCAAACTAACTTAACGAGAATCGCTACCTGCGTAGCGTACCTAGACCCTGACTACTAAACTTGAAACAGGCAGTCAAAGAATCGAATTCAGATCAGCTTCTCTGGGTTTTGGAGTATTATCATAAAACAGTTTAATTAAAAAATAAACCCCATATTTACATTCTTAAAGCCAGTTTTATTCGTAGGTTCTCAACAGATTCTTTAACAATTTCAAACTTTTTATTTAAATCTATGGTTATCCAATAAGAAGAAATGTAGGGAAGGTCATAATTATTAATTATAAACACTTTTAGAAAAAAAACAAAGTGAAAACTTGAGCGTTAACATAGTGCATTTTTGATTTACTTGCCTAATTTATTTTTTTTAATTTCCAATTTTAAACACTTGATATATACAAATTTTACAAGAATACAGACAGTCGTGCCATCAGTTATCACCATCCGTGCATGCGCGTAGCAGACTGTCGTACAAACAAAATCGTGCAAGCGCCTCGCGCCGCTAGAACGATACAGAGGAAGCAGGCATACATTTTCGCGATGCGGTAGAAGGAGAGGGGGATATTAATTTTTTTTATGTATGGCCTGCCAAAATGATTCTACTCTGCCTGATGGAAAGCATAAGCAGAATCTAAGACTGGTGGTCACCATACTCACACCATGGCAGCCTAGTGATGCTTCTGTATTTTTGTGCGTGCGGTCTTGCACTCACCAACGAAACACGAGAGCACAAACACTGTCATTTTACGTAGATTTTCTATGCGAGGGTAGTACCGCCCCGATCGAGCCGGCCCGACTGTGCTCTATTCTACTACTTATTCTGATACGCCACGCCTTCGTCTTACAAATATTAGATCAGGTCCCGAGTCCTGACGCGAATTTATAATTTTTTACCTCTCCCAGAAAGTGCACAACTGCGCTAAATAAGTTTCCACTTCAAAGAAAATTCTTAAATTGAAACCTTTTTATTAGACAGTATACATTTATTCTGGAGATGGACTCAAGTATTTCTAGGTTATACACAATCTCGTCCGTATTCTAATATTTTTTTGGTGTACTAAAAACGTTGTCTTCTAATTCTAATTCTAGTTGAATTCAGCTGCTGGCGTCATAATTTGGGGATCCGTAGCTGCGTTGTTACTGTTTCTGTTCGTGGAGGCACCCGCAAACAACTTATTAACCTTATGTTTACAAATTAAGTAAGTTTTTTACCACATATCATATAGTACAATGTTTTTTTTTTAATCTTAATAATTTGTGATATTATTGTTGGGACCTTCATTTAGAGTATCATCAGAGATCAATTTAACAATGGAAAATAACAAGCAGGCATAACTACTTATTTTTTAGATAGGATTTTTCAAAGCACCTTTTCTACTTTGAAATCCCTTAATACGTTGAACGCCAGACTAAAAACCATGTATAGCAAAGTGGGCCGTGGCAAACACCTTGTGACCGCCAATAAGTCAAGTCCGGGGCGCCGCGTCGGATATCGTGTGTCCGCAAACTCTCGATCACGACAAATCCTCGAGGTGGCCAACGAACAGCGTTTCGACTCTTTTTACTAAGGCAAGCGACCCGCACGGCCTTACAGTACCTACGGCCTGGTCACTTGTCGCAAAAAAAAGAAAGGACTTAGAATTTACGGACTTTCCAAAAAATAATGTTGAGGACAAAATAAGTACATATTTCTAATCGTTCAATTGAGTAATTTTATGACTAGATAGACATTAACTTATAGACTTTATAAGGAACAGGACAGTCGTTACAATTATAATAAGTAAAAGATATTATATTATTGAGGATTTTCGCTATGAAACACAAATTGTTTCTCTGAAAATACAAAGTTTTATTTAACACACTTTTGCTTTTACATTATTATAACAAACTATGAGAATTACACTTTTATCTCACCTGAAAATACAAAGAAACGACATTTAAAGTTCACTAATATCACCTCCTCAATTATATCCTTTCATTTATCTTTCTACAATTTTTTATAACAAGAAAATCACACTATAATATGAACATCATCCGTCATTCAAAATGTCCGTCCCTCCGATGCGCCCTCTACTCACTTCCACAGACAACCTAATAAACGCGCCAAGCGCGGCAAATTCAATTTAATGAAATGTGATTTCATTACATACTTTTTAAGGTAATGATTTAGGTAAGAAACTATCTTTTCGAAAAACTTGAAGGTTTATCTTCGATTTCGTCTTAGCTATTCAATCTGGTTTAAAGGAGACGATCATTCTGTTCATCATAGGGGTGTAAAAGGTTTACCTAAATTTGCTGTTGACTGACAGTGTGACCCGAGCGGCACTGTCGCTAGGATAAACGGTTGTACGTTTGCGCTGGCAGCGACGGACGCTGGTGTCTGCCATTTAACATCTCTGAAAAATACGTAGGCAAAAGTGTTTTCGAAAGTCGCCTATTACTTTTGAGTTACTGCCTTACAATATTTGCAAAGAAAACACTCCAACGCTTTTAAGACAATTATTGAAAAACTGGCGCCGCGCCGCTCCGGGAGAAAGTATGCTGACGGACACATGATGTCATTGCGTTCAACGTGTTAATTTTTTTTAAATATACATGTACACATATAGCAAAGAACCAAATTGATTTTTCGAATTCTATGTATGCTTCTTTTTGTTGCAGAGCCACAGACAGAAGAACAACATCAAATGAGGAATGGAACTCTGACAATGTAAATCCTTCTACGAGTACTAACTCGATTCCAGGAAGCAGTAACGGTTACTTACAGAAAAAAATACCTTTAAATATAGAGTATTTATCTAAATTGTAAGCAGATATAAGCGTTTACATAGATTACAAATACTAAATTACAATAAAATATTGTAAAATGTAAATCATCTTCTTAGCCTCTATTATTTCCATGATTATTTGGGATTGGCTACTACCCCATTTCAACCCATGAAAAAGCCCATTAAAAGGTGTATTCCAAAAAAAAGAGAATAAAGAATAAAAAAAATGAGAGGAAAGAACTACACTCAGAAAAAGGGTCCAATTTTTCTAGAAGGCATCAGAAGTTTGCCGATATTTATCATATGGCAAGCCTTAAGAGCTTACGGCTTCCCGAATGCTATGTCCGACTTATAGTGGCCATGTTTAAAGAATCCGGCTTAGAAGCCCTACGGCCTGCGGGCCCTTCGGAGAGCTTCGTTATAAGAGTGGGGGTAAATCAAGGTAATGCACTGAGCCCATTACTTTTCAATGTAGTGATAAACTATCTTACTGTAAAAATACAAAAACCACAGTGGAACATATATGCTGATGACGTAGCGCTGATATCGAATAACCCTCACGAACTTCAAGAAAAATTACCTAGAAACAAACGGACTTCGCATCAATAGAACCAAGACTATATGAGACAAGAAGTATATGATCTGCAACATTGACTCAATTTTTTTTTTTTTATGGTTGGCCCTGCCAAAATGACTCTACTCTGTCTGATGTAAAGCATAAGCAGAATCCAAGAGTAGTGTCCACCATACTGCGAATGCAGACAATGCAACAATGCAGTATGGTGACCCACACTATGGCGGGCTAGTGATGCTTCTGCATCATTGGGCCTCCGGTCTAGCACTCACCAACGAAACACGACAACATGATCGCTGTCATTTTACGTTGATTTTCTGTGCTAGGGTAGTACCGCCCCGGTCGAGCCGGCCCATTCGTGCTGAAATCAGCGTGGCTCTACTATCTACGCGATCATATACGCGACGAAATAGCCCCATCAACGCCACTATTAAGCTTGACGGCACAGACCTCCCGCAAGTAAATACCTTTAAATACTTGGGGCTCGGTCATCTCTAAAAAAGGGGCAATTTAAGGTGACATCATACACAGGACGACATCCGGATGGAACAAGTGATGAACGCTAACCGGAGTCCTTTGTGATAGTAAAATGCCTATTAAGACCAAAAGAAAAATTATGAAACAACGATAAATCCAGATTTACTGTACGGTAGTGAGGTCTGGCCGAAAACTATGGGTCATGAGAAACTACACGCAATGGAGATGCGTATGTTACGCTGATCGGAAGTGGTTAACCCTAGACAGAGTGCGAAATTAACATATCCGGGGCAGTTTCAAAGTGGATTCCATAACCCATAAAATTTATGAGGCTAGACTATGCTGGTATGGTCTCGTTACGAGAACACCAGACGAACACGTGATTAAAAAGTGCCTTTCCATCGCCTCAAAAAATGAGGGAAGGAAGAAAAAGAAGAAGGCCTCAAACAACCTAGATGACGAATGTCCAAAAGGACATGCAAGTATTGGAACTCCACGAACAAGACAGAGGTTGGACAGAGGAGGAATGTTCAAGACAACCGGGACAGACGGCTTAAAACATCGCTAAACACTCTTGGCTCGATCCGGGAATCGAACCTGAGACCTCTTGATTATACCTACGCCAACCGCTAGACCAGTATAAAATGGAAATAAATTGTTAAAATAATATTAAGTGAAAAATTATGTAATATTTGTTGTACCAGAATAGAAAGCATATCTAAGCTTGAGGTTTTTAATGAAACTGACATCTATGATTCATTACTGTTACTAAGATAAAGTTTTTAAAGTCATAATACGTTTCTATTAGTTTGGTCTAATCTACATAGGTGGCACTATTAGATTGAGTAGGCTATGAAATTAAATGAAAACATGAAAATTTGTTTATCAACAGCTCTGAAAAAAATTTAAACCAATAAATTAAAATAAGCTTTATTCTGTCTAAATTCTACGAAGTAAATAAATGTGTAAACTTCACTATAATTGACAATGGTGACGTGTGGTAGGTACTATGAGCTAAATGCAGATTTCCCCAACAAGCTAGTTCGTCTTCTCAATAATTGCATTCGATTTATCTTCAATCTTTATATCATATCTCCAGTTTTCGTTGCTTAATCGTCAAATGAGGAACCTTTATTCGTCTAAAACACTCCTTCCACTTTGTTCTGCTCACACCACTGAGTTTGCCGACTCTTCGTTCATCGTCTACCTTTTATCAGAATGGCTAGAACTCGTTTCTCCTTTAAGATGAAAGTGAAGTAGTTTCTTTGAGTGAATTAATAGAAGTACCTAAATGGTCAAAAAAGTATTTTAGCTAGAACGATTTTTCGTATATTTTTTGTATATGTGAGTATGTATGTAAATATTTGAGGTCAAAGTAGTCTAAATGTGATAAAACCTGTATCATTTAATACTTACCCATTAAGTGCATCTACCTCATCTTTTCTCTGTATCGCCCACTAGGGTGACTGACAGAAAATGCCGTAGGCATTAAGTCTGCCGATGCATGTTTTGTATTTGAATAAAATTATAAAATAAATAAACATTTATTAGTAAACTAGCCAAGCTTTTCTTTTTTATCTTATACTGGCTACTTATACTTATCTTATAAAAATCAATTGCTGTTCGTTTGTCTCGCAAATGTGAAAGTGAGTGCATTAATCTAATTGTTATTTTTAACCACTCAAGTAGAGGATTAGGTTTGTTACTTGTATGTAAAATATTCAAAATATTTTGATACCGAAAATCCGTATAGAGATCGCCGTGAGCGATAAGACCGTCTATTGTTACATTTACATACTTTGTAACTGAAATTTGGTTTTTTGTTTGTAATTTTTGTATGTTTACAATAAAGATAATAATAAAATAACTAGATGTTTATCATTGTAATCTTTAAAGAAATATTATAAAGCTTCCTTAAGGTTTTTTTCTTTATAAGACTGTGTAGTCCGGGATCCCCGGAACAAATTTTACCAGTTATTACTATCAAGCTAATTTTCCATGAGTGACTGCATTTTGATGAGACCTTTCACCCTACAAAAAATTTCAATTGTGGTAGCTAACAGGGCTGGCAGGGAAAAAAACATTTGAGCATAAGACCGGGATAACGTACCACGCATTTTGTAGGACAATATGTTATTCTGATGTTTAAGCTATATTACTGTAAAGTTTCAATCAAATCCGTTCAGTAGTTCAGTAGTAGTTGCGGGATAGAGTAACAAATATCCATCCATCCATCATTTTTCCGTAAAATTAAGAACCTACAAAGAGCTTGTGCGAATAAAAAACATTTCAACTGAGTAAAATGGGTTAACAAAAATCGGGTTACTTGAGGTTTTTATTTATTTACTCGTTTTTATATTATGAAACTAACAAGTATTGTACCATTTTACAATCCTGATTAAATGCACCAACTTCAAATGGTACTTGCCAAGGCACTCTAGCACCTTTTTTTTTAAAGGAGGGCCTTTCAAAGACCACAAATTTAAAAACAGAAAAATTCATAGTTTAACAAATAGTCTTAATTCTGAAACTTGGGGCAATTGTGTAATTAATTTTGACTGTGATTCTAGAAATGTTATTTAGGGTTACGATTCTAAAGTTTAAATGAACAAAAATAATAAAATTAATTACAATAACCGAAAAATGGTTACAGTTTGACCAAATTTCTAGGTTTTTTTAAATGCCCATAATTTTCAAACTGCATGGGATAGATTTTTTTTTTATTTTACTCATGATGGTTACAATCAATCCTGTCACCTCGTTTCGGCTTGACGTTGAGTTCTGGGACATCCTGTATATATTTTTTTTTATGGCCTGACAAATGACTCTACTCTGCCTGATGGAAAGCATAAGCATTTCCTGAGACTTAAGAGATTGCTATCCTTGTACAGTGTTTCTGTGGAATATCTGTAAGGTTTAAGGGACATAACCTTAATAAGTGACCTCTATGCTCTTTTCAAGTCTATAGATTTATTTTTAGTGGCCCCATGCCAAACTGGTATGCAGTTATATACGGTAGTAAGTTATAACAGACTGTGCCAGAGCAATATAGATTTTGTTTAGCATCTGTGCTTGCATTATATGACGCAATGTCTTGAAAATCCAAATAAGTTTTCTAACTCTGGATATGATGACTTCTATGTGAGAATGCCAAGAGAGCTGTTAATCAACAGTTATAAATAAACACCACTTTACAGTTATTTAACTTGTACCCGGATGATATGCCACTAAAATTTTGAATTTCGAGATTGTGCTGGCAAGATTCTTTCCATAAATTGTGCAAAATTAGACAATTATTATACATGGAGACTTCTACTATAAGTTCGCGGGAAGGTGTTAGATGCAGGTGACACTGAACCGATTGTTGTCGAGAGCTCTATGTCCAGCAATGTACGTCTTTCGGCTGGGGTGATGCTGATTATTATAATATGACTGCACCCCGCGGTGTTATCCGCGGTTGTTGTTGTATTTACGGCCGTGTTAAACTAAGCTGGGGCCCTTGTGCACACAAAAATTTAGGGCCGTTTTGAAAAGTAAATAAAGCTAATTATGCTAGTATTTATCTACTATAATCATTTATTATGAGTAATCAAATATATAATTTACTAGCGATCCACCCCGGCTTCGCACGGATGAATTTCAGATGCAACCGAAGACGACACGATTTGTGCATTTTAAATCTGTAATATCTACGAATATATTCATTTAAATTTGGAAAATTTCAACGGTCTCTCTAAATTACCTGTTCCGAGAAAACGCTATAGAAGGTAAGCAAGTCAACCACGTGACAATCAGTCTACATTCGACACTATGTTTATTCTTGTAATGTTCATTATACTGTGCCTCAAGAAACCGACTAGAACTTTCATGACTAAACCCATTGACGTGTTTTTTTGTGGAATCTTTTTTTTTGTAACATTAACCCCTTCATAGATATGCTCGTCCCTCGGGATGCGATGCTCGCATCGCTATTGCTAACACGATGTTAGCTATTGGCGAGGGATTTGGCAATTCGCGACTATATTTAACTTTTTTTTTTTTTTTAAATCCAAGATTGTTATACCTCGTTGGATAGCTGATGAAATGTAAATATTTTTATGCATATCTTTAAAACAGGTATCATAATATTTTTTTAGATATCCGTTGAAGAAAAACAAAATTTCTAAATTGTATTTTTTTTAAGTTTTCGTCATCTTTAACGACTTATTTATTCATTTCACATATAATATTGGTTAATAAGATCAAACAGCATTTTATTTTGCATGTAAATATTAAATAATTGTAATAATAAGACTTACACATTTCAAAATATTTAAGCTGATAGCCAAAAATCAGGATTTCTTTCTGAAAAAAAAATTAAATTCAAATATCTCAAAAACAGGTGTTTCATGGTGAAATCAATCAGAAACAATGTAAACAACACAGGGAATTGTCAACTTAACCAGTAACCCTGTTTATATGTAATAAATAAATTAAAGTATTAAGTTTGATAATTACCCAAACGAAAAGTTTTTTTAAACTCTCCCAAGGCTTTATACCGTCTATCAGATCAATCACTATAATCTAGTTATGTATACAAATAAATAAAATTGGAGTGTCTGTTTGTAATATTAAAATAACCGCTTTTTACGAAATGCATAACTATGTATATGTACACGGTACATATATTATACCAAAAATGTATTTTTTAAATTTTTGTTTGTCTATCTGTCGGTCTGTCTGTCTATTTGTTCCGGTTAATCTCTAAAACGGCTAGACCGATTTTGACGGGATTTTCACTGATAGGTAGCTGATGATATAAGGAGTAACTATGAATACTTTTTTTAGACTAGCTTTACCCCGCAGCGTCTCCCGCGGTATGACAAGAACCGCATGTAACACCGCGGAATCAGCTAGTGGGGAATAAAACCAGTGGGAAAAATAAGTTACCTCTGAAGGATTTTGTGTATTGTCTCTAAGTTACTGCTCAATGGGAGCAGAGAGTAATGAGATTTTCATAGGCGTCTCTACCCCGTGAAGCGCCCGTGCGCAGTCATTTAGGGCCCTTTAGTACGAATAGCGCCCGTATGGCACTACACATCCGGTACTATATAGGACGCCCCTGGCGATTTGAAGCGTAAAAAAAACAACTTGTGATTTTTATATACTCTTAAACATAATGTCACGCCTGTTTCCCGGAGGGGTAGTCCGAAACCATTGATAATTTTGTAACTTTTATTCTGATGTATATATATATATATACATATAATGTACTATCCAACACTGAAAGAATTCTTCAAATCGGACCAGCGCCAATTCCTGATATTAGCGCGTTCAAACAAACAAACTTTTCAGCTTTATAATATTAATATAGATACTAACTAGCTGATTCTTTAACATTTGCTTAGTTAATACTTATTTAATTTAAAAGCCATATTGTCTTAAAAATTGCGTATTTCGGTCCTACGCTCAAAAGTTTTTGCTGTGACCAAAAACTAGCTATCACATTCGAAAATATTTGTAAGGTGAAAGGTGGACCCCTCATCAAAATGAAGCCACTCACGAAAAATTAGCTTCATAGTAAAAACTTGTAAAATTTGTACCGGGGATCCCTGACTATTTAAGATACATTCGTGCTATAAAAACATATTCACAATTTGAATCTAAATACTTTTTTTAAATGTTTTCTTGAGATATGCTAATTTAATTACTTGTTAGTCAAGTACGAAAATATTATTTTGTCGGTAAAATTAAAATGATTCTTCGAATATTAAACCTCAAGGAATGAGAACATCCTTTTTTTAAATATTGCAATAAAACAAAGTTTCAAGAATATATCACAATTAATAATCATAAACATTCAACATGAAATTCTCAACACGGTTAAAAAAAAGTTGCATAAGATTGCATCACTGTACAAAAGACATATATCGTTTTAGCCCGACCTTGATGATTTTCAAATTTCAACCAGAGCACTGTCTACGCACTCGCCGTCGTCGACAGGAAGAGAGGCTGCGAGGATAATATTATTTCGGTTAAATGTAGGTACATAGGCGACGGTGACAAAAAAATAAGGTGACTAAAGTACTAAAATGCTCACATTAAATCAAATTCATAAAACATATAATCAACAGACCATTTATTAACCTCGCATGCCGAATTAATATAATTTAATGAAAAGAACTTGTGTTAGTGCTTTTGTTTTAAATAAGCTATCCGTTAATGTATATCAAACTGAATATAGTAAAATAATATATCGCGGGTGGGTTGGCTTAAAAATTCCTGGTCAAACTATCTTATATTTACATATCAAATTTTTATATAATTATTATTTATTTATTATCATATTTAAGTATTAATATATGTATTGGTATATGTATTTAATTTAGCATTAATATTATTATTGTTAACTAATACATTAAAGTTTTTCTTAACTTCTCTATTTTTCCTATTGTAGTGTATGTAGGTCCATGAGTAATGGCCTAATACGTACATGAAGGTTCCATACCTGTCTCGGGCACTTATGACGCGCAGAGACTATAGAGGAGTCTATAGCTTCTCAATGGAAGTGGTGTGTCGGAATCGGACCGAATAAAACCACATAACTTTGCACTTATCGACTGGCCACTGAAGCGGATTGAAGGGAAAACCCGTTCCTCCCATTCGTGGTCACACTCTGGGCGCCATGAGAGGCCAGTAAGCGCGCCTTGGTCGCCGGTTCCCCTTCCTATTGGGTTCAAGTGCCCTGACAGAAGTCTGTCTCATGTGGTTCGTTGCTACGTTTAAAATAGACGTCGTATGTATATGCATATAACATTTGGAACCACGGCACCTGTTTGATGAGTATTTTCAAATGCGGAAAGATATAATTTTACTATACTTCACTGAGACGATGTAATGATTTAAGGATATATTTTGAAGGATTTATGTTAGATAGTAACCTATTTAAATATAGTGCAGGTAAGATATAGTGAGACTCCACTTATATGGATCTTCAAGACTGATCACGACTCCTCCCTTTCTGCCTAAAACAAGTCGCGTCTACACCCGACATATCTACAAATACAATGGGTAGTCTTATCGTAGTCTGCAATCTCTTAGAGGTAACCTTTGCATATTAAATATATACGATGCAGTTTGATATGCACATTTAGAATAAACAATTATAAATTCACAGGTTTATTATGCAAAACATTCATATTCTATATGGACTATATGTATACACCTAAGTATATGTAATGAAATGACATTTCATTAAATTGAATTTACCGCGCTTCGCGCGTGTATTAGGTTGTCTGTGGGAGTGAGCAGAGGGCATTTCAATGACGGTCATGGCGGATGATGATCAGATTATGAAGTGAATTAATTGTTATAAAGAAACTTGTAGAAAGATAAATGAAAGGATATAATTGAGGAGGCGATATTGCGAACTTTAAATGTCGTTTCTTTGTATTTTCAGGTGAGATAAAAGTGTAATTCTTATAGTTTATTGTAAGATTGTAAAAGTGTCTTAAAAAAAACTTTCTACTTTCAGAGAAACAATTTATATTAACAGTGAAAATCTTCAATAATATTTATTTATTTATTTACTTTATATAAATGAAGATGGACCGGCTGCAATTTGAGTTTACGATTATAGCTTAAAATGATGGCAAATCTAGTGCATTAGCCATAACCTCAATGTCTATAGAAGAAGGAAAATGTTATGTTTTACCTCAACATAACATAACCTTTGATGAGCTGAAGCCATTCATCATACTTGTGATAGTTTCTCACTGTTCGGAGTCAGGGGCTAAATAAGACGTTTAATCAAACTGCTAGGTTCTTGATGATGGTGTAATTATTTTATTAAAACCAACAATAATAATACAGTAGTCAACACTTCACCTCTTCCAAAAACTGTCTCGTCGTCGAGTCGAGATCTTCGGTCCGAATCCCAATACGTTTTCTTTAAAATTCTTTCTAACATATTTCGTTTTTGGAAGGCACGAAATGTGTTTATGAATCTGTTTACTCGTCATAAACTAACAAAGTAATGGCATTTTGAACCGACCTTAGAGTATACATAACCAAGCTTATGTATACTCCAAGGAACCGACTAATTTACTGACAATGATTAAAACATATAAATCAAATACAATCATCGACTAGAATACTATAAATTGAATAAAATACCATTGGTTAATCATCAATTCATTATATACATATTGTTAAAATGAACACTTTCTCAAAAATAAAAAATAAAAGTAGAAAAATATGGATTAAATTGGATGAAGATAATCCTCTCAGAAAAATTTAGTAAAAGACTCATAAAAAATGTGCACGAACAAAAAAATATCATAAACACGTCTAAAACATGTGAAATATGCATAAAAATAAAAGAAGATGTCAAGGAAAGTTTGGTTTAATGTCACAACTGGGACTAGCAACAAAACCATTTGAGATTATGTCATAGATACTATCGGTGGTTTCGGCGGCTCTAGGTCAACAAAAAAATGCCTACACCTTTTAGTACATCACTACACAAGATATGCATTTTGGTTTTGGTATGAAGATTGCTCTGACGGCTCTCCATTGTCTTGGCACATATCTGTGAGCCAGACAGGCTTCCAGGACACAGGTCAGCCTTTGAGTAAGTGCCTTCCCTCCCCATTTAAGCAGGGCTGGGAAGATCCTGTCCCGGCTTGGAGATTTGAATGAGTCAAAGCTGTCGATTGCCCATTGTGTTTTGTTTGGGCCGATTACCTTATGGGCCAGCTGCCATTCTTCCTCCGTTGGAATGGTTTCTACATCTGGCCATCCGCCTGGACTGGTTATTTCACAGCCCTAGAAGTGTGTTTTTACCAAAATACATTCCGCCTCTTCTACCGAGGTGGTGAAGGAGTTATCTGGTTTTCGTAAGGATCCGTGATATGGCTGAGTTGTTGGAGAGAACTTTTCTTACCCTATTGGCCTGTGTAGTGGTCTCAATATTTGTACAGAAGTTCCGCCATGAATTGGTACTTCTATATCTGAGTCGTATTTTGTACCTGGACTTGGTGGCCTTGTATTTATCCCAGTCCTGGTCTGTACCGGTATTCATCGCTCTGTTGAGTTGCCTCCTCATCTCGCTCCTGAGTCTCTCCAGCTCAGGCCTCCACCAGCTCTTTGTTTTCGTTTGGCCTGTTGGTGGCATAGATAGGGAACATGCCTAATGGTAGCCTTCCATCATAGTGTCTGTGAGTAACTTTACCTGTTTTTCAATTTCTATGGTACTTATGATCCTAGTTGTGTTACTTCCCTCATGCAGGGCCTAGCCGATCCGCAGGAAATATTCGGCGCGATCTGTTTTTTTAGGATTCCACCCAGGTGGTGCCGTGAGTGTGTTTATCTGAAGGTCAAAGCGAATCCATCTGTGGTCCGAGCATGATAGATACTTGAACACTTGCCAGTTCTAGATGTGTTTCGCTACTTCCTCAGTTGCCAGGGTCAGATCAATGATTGTCTTGCTTCGTCTGTTGACAAACGTTGGTACAGAACCTGTGTGGTTTCTGTTTATACCTTAGCCAAAGATTAGCCAAGATATGTGTGTGAAAAAAAAACAAACACCCATTTACGTTAAAAATTATTTAAAATAATAAACAGACAAAATTTTTAACGGAAACCAAATTTTAAGACTCACATAAGTATCATTAACATTTTAAAACATTAAACGCTAAAAACTGCGACGTAATAAATAACTAAACATAAATATCATCTAAAAATTCAAATACTTTTAAAAGACTACAACTCTTAACTATATATTTATCTGAATCTCGGTAACGGCTCAAAGGACTTCCATTAAATTTAGGATGGGGTTTTCGGGGGTGATAAATCGATCTAGCTAGGATTCATTTTTAGAACATTTACCAAAAAAACCGGTCATTCAGGTATTAATAAAACACGCAGTCAACGCTACAACATACATTTTCCGTACATAGGTACTAATTTGGAAAGTTTTTCAATTTAGGTGTCCGCACTACTGTCGGCAGAAGCAAATCTTATATATAATACATTGAAATTACCAAAAACTTACGTTGTAGAGTTAGTTAGTCTGATAGTAGTCGTTTCGCATTAAAAGTCAAAGTTTATTTGTAATGTATTAGATTTAAATGTGACGCCAATCTAGTTTGGAAACAAGGCACGTAGTAGGAGTTAAATAAAATAATAAGAAATCTTCATTGTACCTGGTCTTCAACAATCCCGCGAACTTGGCGTCTCATCGACGATGGCAAAAGCCTCGTGTCTCTGGTCACTCCCAAACGTCATGAAGTCCCTGAGTCATGAGTCGGGACCGGGACACTTTTTGTATCAGCGATGTGGTAAATTGTTCATAGTTGATCCACTTCATTATATTTTATAAGATGGTATATTCTTGTTTTATACTCAAAGAAACGTATTCATCAGAAATTATTAGTTGAGAGACAACAACTTCAATACATTTTGAAACAAAATTCCACCTCTTCAACAAGAGCTGAGCTAGGTCCGCCAGTGTTGTGGTTAATCGTGTTCTTCTTAAGACTTTCGGAGTCTTGACGCCACGGGTTCGGAAGACGACGTAGATGGGTTAGGGGACGGGGTAACGGTATGTTCTGCGGAGCGTGCCGCGACTTCTCCCTTATGCTTTCGTCGCGTCGCCATCACAATATGCCCGTACTCCTCAATGTACGAACGGGAGTCACACATGGACTTCTCTTAAAATAATCCTTGCTGAAAACATTTGTTAAACTTTTCTAAATATACAAAAACAAACTCGTCATGGTATTGTACTTAAACAATAGTTAATACGTAAACGATCACTTTTTACATTATGCTTTACGCAAAAAAAAACTACATTTTTACAACTTCAAATTTAAAGATACAAAATGTAGATTACGTTACTTATTATTCTAACTTCATAGACCAGAAACAAGCAAGAAATAATATTATACAAGTAAATACATACTTAAATTCTTTTAGGTTATTTACTAACGTAAACATAAATACGACCCTGTAGTTAATTCTACGTCCTAATCATGTTGTAATAGAGTAGAATTAAAAATTCGTATTATTATCATTTTTGTAATAAAGAAGTGTGATATGTATAGAGTAGATTGCAAATTCAAACTAAAGTTATTTATTATAATGCATAAATTAAATGAATGTAAATATTTATGACTTCCTTCAACACATTACAAAATATGAACACAGGTATGTGTTAAACATTTACGTGAGCTCTTAGTTTATAACAGCTATCGTTTTATTAAAATTGTTTAAAAATAAATATTTCTTAATGTACTGTCGGACCTGGCGAACTTCGTACTGCCATATTTTCAAAGCTGACTCAGCAGTGTACAGTCGCGAACAAAACAATTTACTTTTCCCATTTATCTATTATTTTTTCTTGTACACAAATCTTGTAATAACAATAACGAACATATAAAAAATAATTATTTAATTTGGTGCTGCCGATCAGAAGTTATGCGCGTACATACATTTCGACCATTCATTTTTATATATTTACTAGTTGTTGCCCGCAGCTCCGCCTGCGTATATGTCGCTTATCACGGCAAATAGTAGCCTATGTGTAATTCTAATATATAAGCTATATGACTGTAAAGTTTCATCCAAATCCGTTCAGTAGTTTTTGCGTGAAAGAGTAACATCCATCCATCCATCCATACTTACAAACTTTCGCCTTTATAACGTTAGTAGGATAGATAGATAACATAAAATATTTTCTAGACATTTATATTTTTGTTTCTAGTTACGTATTCTTACCAATTACTATTCTGTACAGTGAAACAGTTATTTTAAAATAAATATTACTACATAATTTAAAAAATAATACTAATTAACTACTCGCTTCATATTTTTCAGTATTATCAAAACTAGATAAATCCATTAAAGGATTTTTTATGTAAGGGTCTGCCAAAATTACTTCTCTGATGGAAAGCAAAAGCAGAATCCAACTGCGGTGGTCACCATACTCATTATGTATGCAGACAATACAGCATGGTGACCCACACCATGGCCTTGTGATGTTTCTGCATTTGTTGGGCCTCCGATCTCGCTCTCACCAACTAAACATGACAGCACGAACGCTGTCATTTTACGTTGATCTTCTGTCCGAGGATAGTACCGCCCCGGTCGAACCGGCTTTTTCGTGCTGAAATCAGCGTGGCTGTAGATAGATAGATAGATAAGTACTCTTTACTGCACACCATAGTTTTAAAAATGGCGATTTTACACGAAAAAAATCAGTGGTGCAATGAGCGGCCTTATTGCAGATTGCGATCTCTTCAGGCAGCCTTTAGATGGACAATACTTTAAAGTAATATGTAGTTTGTGGTGCACATTTACAATCACGTATAAAACTAATATTACCAATAAACTTACATATACACTAACACATATATGCACATACATATAAATGCATGCAATTATACATACATATTATACACTAGCTGAAACCGCCGGACAAAGTTAGTCTAAAAAAAGGTAGCTTAAGTTACTCCCTGGATCATCTACCTGCAAGTGAAAGTCCCGTCAAGATCGTTCCAGCTGTTCCAGAGATTACCCGGAACAAACAGACAGACAGTCAGAAAAAAAATTAATACATTTTTGTTATATGTACCGTGTATACATACATATGCATTTAGTAAAAAGCGGTTATTTTAATATTACAAACTGACACTTCATTTTTATTTATTTTTATAGCTATACATATTCATAAAGAACATATATATTATAATGATAGATAGTGATCTTTGACGAGTTTCTTAAAAGTATTTACTGAATTTGCCTGCCTTACGGCTTCCGCTGAGGAGTTCCACAAGCGTGCAGCTTGCACTGTAAACGATTTATCAGTGAAAGTTGTGAAGTGTGTTGGTATCTCTAAGGTTCGATTTTCCGCTGACCTTAAGCATTGTATATGTGTGTCATAAACAAAAGTGAATCGTTTCTTTAAGTAGAATGGTGTAGTAGGGTATAAGACATTATATAGGAGTGTAAGGATGTGTGTGTGTCTGTGTCGCTTATTGGAATTATGACCCCTTCGAAAGACACTTGTGGTAATGGAGGCCAGTCAACCCTTGCGATTAGTCTGAAGCTTGGAGAGAGTTACTTGGGTCTTACTGGAATTATCTTTAAACCCATGCATTTTTGTCATGTGTACAATGTATAATGTATGTCAACATATGTTATTCAAATGTCTATTTATGGATTCAATACCTAGAGATAGCTCATTAAGGTTACTGTGAACATATATTTGTAAATCGTCTGCGTATAGATGGTAGGAAGTGTAAAGTTTAGCAGTGATGGTATTAATGAAGATTGAAAACAGCAAAGGAGATAAAACACCTCCCTGTGGTACACCAGCGGATGTATTCAACCAGTTGGAATAGTTGTCATTAAAGTGGGTAGACACGTCAAAGTCAACTGTATTGAAGGCGTTACTAAATAGATATATATAATAATTGCTAGTCTAATAGACAAAACACAGTGAGTTTTCCAATCTCCATACCTTCCCTTATATAGTCCGTTATATTAACATCAGCGGTTGTTGTGCTGTGGCCGGGACTGAAACCAGATTGGAAAGGGTTAAGGTTGTTTCTGCAAAGGAATGAAATGAGCTGGTTTTGGATAAGGCGTTCAAAGACCTTTGAAAGGAAGGGTAAGATGAAGGTAGCTCGATATTCAGAATAGGATATAGGGCTACGATTTTTAAGGTAAAGGAATAATCTGGGCCTTTGGATTTGAATGGAAATACGCCGCTAATGATGGATTCATTCAATACTTGGGTGACTACGGGTAGCACTTGATCAAGGCTAAAGCGGACCATGTTATGACTGATAGAATCAGAGCCAGTAGCATTAGATGTTATGGACCGAATACTTTTCTCAACATCACAAACAAACACTTGACTTAGCACTTAAGGAGGGATGAGAAGTGATGAAAGGTAATTTAATGTGTTAATTTTGGTTGTCTTATTAAATTCAGACGAAGCAGAGAAGTGTTGGTTAAGTAAATTAATATTAAGATGGTTACAAGACAATTTTTGACGCTGTTTTCCAATCCCCAATGACCGAAGAAATTTCTAGACTTTAGCTGGATCACCGTTTTGTACGGAGTTATGAATATGTTGGCCTTGTCCATTCCTACACATATTGTTGTGATTTCGCAAATTTATATATTTTTCCTTGTCGTAATTCGTAGGTCTTGCTTTAAAGTTAGATTTTGCAGCTGCTTTGCGCATAATTTTTTTTTTATTTCCTCTGTAAGCCAAGGTGATGGTAAATGTCTCATCTTAATTGGTCGAACCAGTATAATTTCATCAGTGGATGATGCTGATAGAAGAGGTACCCAGTCGTACTTCTCTGCATCCTTTTTAAGAAGAGTGAAAAACAAAACACCTGAAAAGGTTTGGAGTGACCGTAAGATAGATTTATCTAATCTTCGAGTGTTTGGCTGCAGAGCCTTTAGGCATATCCCGGATGAGAAGAGAACAAAATGGGATGCTAGGGTAAAGAGCTTGTATTTTTACGATACTGTAAAGAATCGAAAGGTTACAGGTTAGTTATGGAATGGAGATCTTCATAGACCGAGAGATGTGGCATTTTTCGAAAACCAGATGTACCAGCAGCATAAGTTGACTTATACTAAAGAGGAAAGAGAAACTGCTACAATTCGTCTAAGGAAATATGAAAAGAGACAAGCTTTTATTCAAGAAGAGACCGTCCTTCAACATGATAGAGTTCATAGATGGCAGAAATGCTGAAATCATTGAAGAGGAAGATGAACAGTGGAAATCATTTGAAGAAAGGCCGGAAGAAGAACAACTTGTTTTGTTGTGGAAGAGAGGAGATACCCACTCAGAAACAGGAAACCAAACCAATTTACAAGAAGTAGTTTACATGCGTCAAATTCAGAAAGTCAAGAGAGAACTTATAGACATAAGTTTCTAAATCTTTCATCTAGAATTTAGACAAATGAATTGACTAATTTAAATGATTGTAGTTTGCTCTTAAAGTTACCGTGGCCTGTAAGAAATTGAGCGACACAGTGATCTTCCTCGAGCCAGGTCCTCGACAACCATTCGCGAACAGATGTAAATAACCGATAGAGGTGGCGCCCCTTAGATGATTCATCTCATCGTTGTTGCCATTCATCCATTAGGTCGTTAAAGAGATTGGACTGGTGTTGAAACAATCTTATGATTTTATCACGGTCTCGTACGCTCAAAAAACGCCATGAAAAATTTCCATGTTTTGTAGTGTAGAATAGTACATGGCTGCACTTCTTTGCACCTCGAGATCGACCGGTAGAACACCCACCAACGCCGATAAAACCTCAGTACTAACCGCCCTATATGCTGTGCCCAAGAAAATCAATGCAAGTCGTTGGCCTTGTAACAGTTTGCGACGGATAGCACCTACAGTCGCTCTATCGGCCCATGCGGGAGCACCATAGCAAATAGAATCCAAATAAGTAGCTCCATATATTATTTTTGATGTATTAAATGAAAGACCCAATGTGGCAGTTGATATCCTCGTCAGAGCAAAGAAACTTTTTTAGACTTTTCCATTAACTGTTCTAATATGTTCGCTAAATGAAAAATTTATCTCTAAAACCAATCCCAAATAACAAACCGGGGTATTATTTTTTATAATAACATTTTGATTCGGAAGTAGCTGGAAGATTTTGTTTGGCGTCAAGGCAAAAGTCAAGTGATTACGTACACCCCAAAGAGGTACTAAGTTCAAACATCTATTAGCCAGACTCTCAAGCCCCGCTCTAGTATCAGATTCCACCAGTAATATACTATATTCCACAAGTATGGACTTAGCACCGAGCCCTGAGGACACACCATCGTATGCTGTACGCTTGTGGAATGCATTGCCGATAAACATTAGGAAAGTGGCAACAGTACATAGTTTTAAGAAAATGGTTCAAGAATTTTATACGACATAACCGAGTCAATCACGAATATGTATATTTAATGTAATTATAATATAACTGATTAGTTAAAGTTATTGTCACGTGTGTGTGTATGTATATTGATGTGTGTTTCTAGATATATTCTTTAGAAAATTATAATTCTTCAAAAATACCGCACCGTCAACTACTATAATAAATAAATAAATATTTCGGACATCTAACACACAAGGCCATCTAGTCCCAAGCTAAGCAGAGCTTGTATTATGGGTACTAGACAACTGATACAAATATATATATACTTTTTTTTTGTAAATACATACATATTATACATAGAAAACACCCAAACTCCGAAACAAATATTTGCAGATCATACAAACATTTGTTCGAACCCGAGACCTCAAGAACAGCAGTCGCGTACGCTACCACTGCGCCACCGAGGCAGTTAATATCTTTCTGATACATTTTTATCCGTCCTAAGTTTGCCTGGAAGAGATTCCTTTTGGCAATAAGGCCGCCCTTTGTACATTACACTTATGCATTCGTCATTTTCTGTACTCTATTTTAAATGTGTGTTACGTTGTAGTACACCGTAACGAGTAAAGAGTTTTCTATCTATCTATCATTTATACACGGTTGTGTTTTTTTAATAGATTTTTATAAGTTTTTTTTGTTAAATAGGGGCACACGAGCAGACATATCACCTGATAGTAAGCGATTACCCATGGACACCCGCAACACCAGAGACGTCACAAGTGCGTTACTGGCCTTTTAAGAAAGAATACGTCTTTTCTTGAAGGTTTGAAGGTCGTATTGGTCCGGAAATTCCGCAGGCGATAGTTCATTCTACAGTTTTGTTGTGCGAGGCAGAAATTCCTAGAAAACCTCACAGTTGTGGACTGCCCGCCATCTGAGTAATGGGGATGGAACTGTCGTCGCGTAGGGCAATGGCGGAAAGATGCGGCAATGCGGTAAAAGACGCATAGCGCAGTCACATCTCTTCGCAGCGCCAAAGAGTCCAGCCAAATTGAAAATTCATGTCTGGCTTCATGAGCTGGTACTGGGGTGTCTCGCCCCTTGAGTTGACAGTGTTCCATATGAGACCGAACCTGCGCCTTACAAAGCAGGGGCGATGGGGCGGAATGAAATACTATCTCGATCTGTTGAGCACTCCAAGCTTATTTGAGACAAGTTGACCAGAAATTATTTTTATTCATGAAAGTTCTAGCAGCGATGAACCAAGAGAGCTTTTGGTAACCTCCACTGCATTCAGTAGGAACCTTCTACCAAAAAAGCTCTAATGAACTATTTCTTACATATTATTATACTAACAATAATTAATAGAATGTATTTTTAAAACGCAAATGTTAGCGTTTAAACTATTACAAAATATATTATAACTTTTAAACCTTCGTTGACCATGAAATGCTACCATGAAGGATTCCGGGAATAAATGCGATCAGGTAATAGGTATTTGAATTACTTATTTAATCAGGGCTCTTATGTATTTACCGCCGCGCCGTCACGGTGTCGCTTTACACGTTGCAATTGGTCCACATTAAACTTTACACCAATCACTATGCCTTACATTAAATTTAAACTATACTAGACTCTTATATTGCATTGGCTCATCAGTGGTAGACGCCCTCCATCATGAAATAAAAAGTTTTTCTTCTAAGTGCACAGTTTCTCACAACTTAAAACATTACGCTATCCACCGTCGCGTAGCGTAGTAGTTTATGTAATTAACTGTCGTGACGTGACGTAATTAGACATTTGTGTACATGTATAATTAATTTTAGATTTAGTCTAGGTGTTTCTATGTATGACACGTATCTTCTTCTTATATATAGAAATCAATTGCTGTTCGTTTGTCTCGCTAAAACTCGTGAACCGCTGGGCCGATTAGAAGGTTTAAACAGTGAAAAATTAAAAATAACTATAAAATCCAAATGTCACGTGTACGAAGTAGCGGCCACAGCTAGTTAAGAATAAAAAAGTAAGTACATTAGTTGTATATAATCCAAAGCGTGAACTCTGCTTAGTCTTGGACTAGATGGCGTACTACAAATGTATTACTTTTACACAATCAATTCTGCTAATTGTAGCCTAAGAAGTCTTTATGCTTATTTACTTACCCTAGTTCAGTACTTACTACTACGCCATACTTATAATGAAAAAAATATTAACAGACCAACCATTTGCTGGATATTAATTGCGCAAGCTTATTGTTTTAAAACTAAATTACTTGGCGCAAATTTTTCAGTTAACACCAGCCAAGCGAACAATGAAGTTACTGTACGTGATATGCTTTGGCACTATAGCCTTAAGTACAATTAGTTGTCACGTAACCGATCGCCTGAAGCATTCCGATTTCAGTGAGACAACACAAATTCCTTTAAAAAATGATTCTCGAAATGTGGATTCCAATGCTTCCATTGACAAAAAACATGATAGCACCCAAAAAGTGCAAGAAGAACCAAGCAGTGTTTATCTCGATGACGTTTTGTTTACGTTAAAACATCAGAAATGGAGTGACGACGAGAAACCCTGTTTGGATAATGTATACCGTCTCGTTCACAGTCTACAGAATTTTACGCTTTGGGCGGTTTGGGGTATGTACATTTTGACGTTTGTTATAAGTTCATTATTTGAGGCTGACAATTGCACGCAATAACATTAAAATAAATATTGTGACTGATTAATTAATCATTGTTTTTTCACTATACTTTAGGTAACCTTAATGAAATAAAAACAAGTTAAGTAACGCCATTTTTGTGTGAACTGGGGGCAAGAGTAGTAGTGGTTTCAGTTCATAAACTGTTGTTTCTGATCTTCTTTTGACCAAATCATCTGCGGCATCGTTCCCCATTGCGTTACTATTATTAATATTTACTAGCTGTGTTCACAATTACTTTTGCATAGAATTTTGAGAAATAACGGAATACTAGCTGAGCACCGCGGTGTTATCAGCGGTTTTATAAACTGCTAAACTTAACACCACACAGTTAAGTAACCTATGTTACTCCTTAAGTCGTCAGTTATCTGTTTAGAGGTCTCGGGATTGATTATCAGGTCGGGCTAAAAGTGTTATCGAGTTTTTTAAGACTTTAGAAATATGTAAAAACAGCCCGTAGTTGGAAAGTTGGGATCTAAGCCCCATGCCTCGGAGAGCACGTGAAGCCGTCAGTCCTGCGCCCGATCTTTCCGGCCGTGTCGAATAACCGTCCCATCAGATTGAGAGTGTTCACGTGCATTCAAGATTTACTAGCGTTAAATGATTACGTGTATCGAGGCGTTTTTTCATATTTTATGTTCGCATCGGTTGACCGATGATTCATCATTTGACATTATATAGTAACCACGAAAGCACCTTGTTTCTTTTATTCTCTATACAAATAATTAAAATTGGAGTGTCTGTTTGTAATATTAAAATAACCACTTTTTAATAAATGTATATGTATACACGGTACATAAACCAAAATATTGTTGTTTACGATTTGTCTGTCTGTTTGTTCTTGGTAATCTCTGGAACGCCTGGACCGATTTTGAGGGGACTTTCACTGGCGGATAGCTGATGATCGAAGGAGTAACTTAGGCTACTTTTTTTCAGACATACTTTGTTCTGCGGCGTTACTTGCAGTACATCAATAACCACGGGTAACACCGCGGGGTTCAGCTAATATAGCCTATAACCAGCAGACGATCATGACGCTTCTAACGACACCTCATTTGTCCGAGTTAAGGGGCTATGAGGGAACAAATGAACATACATACATAGCCTGTCAAAATCATAATCCTCCTTTGGCTTTGCCGTAATCGGGTAAAAATAACCGCTTTTTAACAAATACATATATATTTATACACGGTACATGTAGCATTTTTTTTTTTTTCATTTTTTGTCAGCCTGTCTGTCGGTCTGTCTGTATATCTGTCTGTCTGTTTCTTTCGGGTAATATTTGGAACAATTGGACCGATTTTGACGGGACTTTCACTGGCAGACAGCTGATGATCTAAGGACTTTTTTTAGATATACTTTGTTCCGCGCCGTTACTCGCGGTACGACAATAATCGCGGATAGTACCGCGGGGTTGAGCTAATTTTTACCCGACTACGGTAAAGCCAAAGGAGGGTTATGATTTTGACAGGCTATGTATGTATGTATGTTCATTTGTTCCCTCCTAGCTCCTTAACTACTCATTAGATTTGGACAAATGAGGTGTCTCTAGAAGCGTCATGATCGTCTTCTGATTAAAAGCTATATGACGTGTCACTGAATTTAATGTGGCGCCCTCTAGCCGACATAAAGTACTGTATTAAAAAAAATATTTGAGATAAATATGCCGTGTTTGGTATCATTGGAAAGGGCGTTACTTGTACATTTCAAAAATACATATATTATTAGAATTTGTTCGTGACTTTGTCCGTATTTATTTGATAAGTGTGATATTTCTATGGTACCTATTTTAAATAAACTTTGCACAATAATACGTATTATAGAGGCACCAAAACATTTTAAATAAAAAAAAGTAAAAACTAAAACCCAACTACGACAAAAAGTATGAAACAAGTTGCAAAAGCCGTAGTCACGCGTAGTTAAAGTGTTGTAGACTATGGTACATTACACTACATGGACTACGGCTTTTGATACTTAGGAATGTTTCATAGTCCATAGGACTTTAACAACGCGTGACTAGGGCTTTTGAAACTTGTTTCATACTTTTTAAGTGTCGTTTTTTGTCGTAGTTGGGTTTTAGTTTTTACTTTTTTTATAAATATAATTCTACTGGAACCATATACGCCTCTACATGGTCCGTACCGAACCGGATTGATAAAAAGAACCTGGATCAGTGTTATCAAGCCTGGATTAGCTGATAAAAGGGATAATTCACCGTATATGTAAAGACCATCTGAATGTTGCACGGGGTGCATTGGAATGTGGATTTTTTCGCGGTGTTAAGTCCAATTAGGTAGTAAATTGTTATCCACTCCTCAATACAGGTATTCTTTATTACTTGCGATACAAATTCAAGGTTAGTACTTATTTTTTTGATATATATGTAACTTAATTGTTATTCAGCAGGTAGTTACTTTTAACTGTAAGCTTATTTGCTGAACTATTTATTTTAAAATAAATAAGTTTATGTTAGACTGTATCCCTATTGAATTGTGTGAAAAGCTTGCTACATAGATAGGTATACCGTACCGTAGACAGTATAATAATACCATTATACGTTAATTATAATCCTTGCGAGATTGATAAACATCTCTTAAGTTTGTTATTCAGCATACATGTACAATAAACAATCACTTGCAGTTAAATTATTTTCATTATTTCTCTTTACATTGTTAAGTTAATCTATTGGAAGTAAATGGTTAGATCCACTACTAAAAACCTGTTAAAATAATCCGTGTACTTAACCTGTTGTATTGATAGCATTAGTTAGTGTGCATACTTATTTGTAAGGACGTGAATTCAGGTCAATCGTTTAGGTATATTAGTTATTGTTATTAAAGTTGGTTTCGTATTAATTCCAAATCCCTTCACCGGCTTCCCACAATTGTTAATATCGATCAACTTGGAGACTTAACCAAAAGAAGGGCTCGTTGACTAATGGTATCAATTACTACCCTGAATTGAAACATCCAATGTCGTCTGCGACCGCTAAGGAGTTGCAATTGCGTCTAGATAAGATCGAAGCGTTATATGAGCGTTATGACGAGGTGCAGTTACAGATTAAGTAAGCCCGCAGTTTGCTGCTAGAGTTTATAAGCGCCGGCACAATAGCCTAATAAATGTAAATGATTTAAAACCTTTAACTAATAATATACAAAATGATAACGTTAACTTCCCTGGAAACGTTAGGCGTGCTGATCTAAATTTGTCGGCAAACGTAACCTCCTCCCATTAATAAAATTGTATGACAATAATAATAGCGAACATGTTGTAAGGGCAGTTCTCGATAGCGGTAGCACATCGTGTGTGATGACGGAAGGTTTGTGTTCTAGATTAAACTTAAGACCTCACCAAATAGACAGATCAATACTGGGTATAAATAACTTTACGTCACACGTTGGTAAAATTTGCCGTGTTAATATGAAATCTTTAGATGAAAGATTCGCTTTCGACTTTTATTGTTTTGTTTTACCGTCTATAACTACTTCTTCTTCTTTCAATATAAATTTCATGTATTTATAGTCTTCAAGTCTTAAAGTCTTCGTCGTGTTCAAAAATATATTAAACAGGGATGAGATGAAATGGGGATCGTCTTTCGAAAAAACAAAAAACGATCTCCGTCTAATAATGTACCAGTCCTAAGATTGACATTACAAATCTTAATCCTATCTTTTATAAGACTGCTCCTGTTGATATTTTGCTAGGCGCTGATCTCTTCTGGAGTTTGATAGGGTCGCATAAAATAGATTTAGGTAAGAAAAAGCCTGTGCTCTGTGAAATAAAATTAGAGTGGATTTTATCAGATCCGATATCCCGTAATCACATCTCCCTACTTTCATCTAAAATGCGGTGGATTTAGTTAATTTGTAATAAATATCGTTTTGAAATCAACGGTGAAATGGATTTAACGCATTTTAGGCGATTAGAGGAAATACAATCTTTACAATTATCTCATTTCTCAATCGAAGAAAAATAATGTGAAGAGCATTTTCTTAAAAATATGACACGTCTCGAGGATGGTCGTTTCTGTGTACGAATCCCACTGAAACAGAATCCTGGCCTTTTAGGTGACTCATTTAAAAGAACTAATCAGTGTTTACTCTCATCAAAGTGTAGATTAAAAACTAAAACAGACCTATGTAAAATGTATTATGAATTTATGTCAGAATATAAGTCTTTGGGCCACATGTCCGAGTGTCATCAAATTGACTCAAGTCAAGTTGGTTATTATATACCACATCATGGAATTCAACGCGATCAAAGTATAACAACAAACTTGAGAGTTGTGTACAATGCTAGTTGTCCCACAAGGTCAGGAATTTCATTTAATGACATTCAGATGGTTGATCCGACGGTTCAGGATAACTTACTGGCTATACTACTTCTTTTTCAACAACACAAATTACATCTTAGCAACTGACGTCGAGATATTAGGCAGATAGTTCTGATAGGCATTTGCAATAGGTACTCTGGCGTAATTATATTCATGAGCCGATCAAAGTCTTCCAGTTAAATACCGTCACGTATGGTACTGCCAGTGCACCCTTTCTCGCGACAAGATTTTAAAAAAAATTAGCTCTGGAGTGCAACAATAGGCTATTTGACAATATTAAAAATAAACTATGGATTGTAGTCATCCTATCAGATAATACCCTAAAAGACATATTTCACTATGAATCAAACAAAATAATGTAAGTTTCTCGCAGATTGCACGAAATAAAATTATCCATTTTTTTAAATTTTATCTACAAAATTAACGCCTTGTTTGTTTGTTTGTTGCAACTCTGGTGACATCACATGTTGGTAAACGAAAGATTCTTCAATTGAGTGTTGCTTGCGTTTTATGTTTTAGAAGTGGTTATAATCGATTTGTGAGCTATTTCTGAAGTAATTTTTTGATAAACTATTTAATAAATGTTTTGAATTCGTTTCGAAACACAATGGAATCAAATTTTGTGCGTGCCGATAACAGCAACCTACATAAGATAAATGCTTTAATGGTTGCACGTTTCTATACATAATAATAACGCTGATTACGATGCTGCGGAACTGAAAAATGTTAAAGCAGCTATGTTGTACTTACGTAGGTAAAAAGAAAAATGTTTCTGTAAAAACCCTTGGAAAAAATCGTTCATTATCTTTTTAAAATCTAATTTTACTTTTAAGTAGGTAGGTATTTCTCAATGATTTTAGATTACATTTTAGCAGCTATGCCAGCCAGTCACGGACAATAAAACAATGAATAATATAATTTGGTGCAGTCGATCGGAAGTTATGCGCGTACATACATTTCGGCGATTCATTTTAATATAAGACTAGCTGACCCACGCAACTTCGTTTGCGCCTTACATTGCCCAAAATTTCCCCAGTTTTTGAAACATTCTTCATTGTTGCTCCGCTCCTATTAGTAGTAGCGTGATGATATATACCCTTATAGCCTTCCTCGATAAATGGACTATCCAACACCGAAAGAATTTTTCAAATCGGACCAGCGGTTCCTGAGATTAGCGTGTTCAAACAAACAAACTCTTCAGCTTTATATATTAGTATAGATTTGTTTACTGTGGCACTACACATCATTACTCCGCCATTTTATTTTATAATATAATATTTTTAATTAAGTACATTTAATAATTGGACAAAACTGATGAAATTCACTTAAACTGCGCTGTTTTGTTTTGTTATATGCGAATGAATTTGTTTACTAGCGCGTGACGGCAAGCGTCTCATGTGAGCAGCGCCATTACAGAAATATCGTTTTATGACACGGTTGGTACAAACTTAAACTTTATAATAGATTTTAATTCATAATACAATAGAAATTCCGCATAATATTGACGCAGTGTGCTACTTATGTAATAAAGAATAATTTAAAACGATTCACAAAAATCAGTCAAATAGCCTATACTAAGGTGCCTGAAATAATTGAACATGATTTCTTACCTTGATGCTTACTGGAGGCTAGGGCTGGAGGGGATGACCTAGCTGAGGTCATGAATATTCGTAGGGAGGTAATGGCGGTGCTTGCATCGGCTGGTATGCCATTGCGAAAATGACTTAAATATTGGATCTCATGAAGCCAATAAGCTGTTGGGTCTTGGCTGGTATACAGATTCAGATGAACTCTTTTTTCCGATAGGCTTGTTCCAACCTAAACGCAATACCAAGCGTGATGATGTCCCGACTGTTTGAAAAAGTGGTTAAATCACTACGGGTTGCTATTAACGTGATTTGCCTTCTAAGCTTCAGCCATTTGTCCGGAACCGCGTTGTTGAAGTTTTAGATAAGGCGGGCAGTTGTACTTGGCGATATATCCTAACTGAGCTTAATCCTGCAGACCTACAATCTCGTAGTATGGATATTAGTTCCCTGCAAGCCTCGAAGCTACGATGGACCTGTCCAAACTTTAGTCAAGAAGCTCTGAGGAATCCCATTCAACCTAAATTATGTAGGCACATTACTCGAAACTAGACTTGATGTTTCATTGATTGCTCTAGTTGACAGTACCAAACAAGTTAGTTTTATTGATATGAATCAATTTTCAAATTATTTACGACTTGTTCCTACAGTTGCTAATGTCTTTAGATGGATTAATAGTTGTAGAAGGCGGCCTGTATCTTCATCATTTTTAGATAGCAATGAATTGAGAAGCGTGCTTAGGGTGTGTAGGGCCCTTTTAAGATCCTTGGGGCCCAAGCCAACCTCACCTGCTAGCTGGTGCACCTGCTGACCAACGGACGAGGCTCTGGCGCTGGCTTTCCTCTCGGGGTTGGGAGGTCAGACGGCAGTCGCTCCCTTAAAAGTCAAAAATTAAGCCAAACGAAATGGACGATTCAACAAAGAGTGTTAGTGCCACGGATAGGGCGCCGCCGCAAAACGGCGCGCAGGAGCTTCGCCTGACTCCTGTGGCAAGTGGGCGAGGGCTACCGTGTCCAGGGCGGGCACGGTTAAAGAAGTTACGCCCAACAGCCTTAACACGTAAGCTCCGCTTTGCCACCTGGAACATTGGCACACTGACCGGCCGTGCGAGAGAGTTAGCGGATGTACTCTCCAGGCGGAGGGTGGACGTGGCGTATCTGCAGGAGACTCGATGGAAGGGCAGTAGATACCGATTCATTGGCAATGGCTACAAGTTGATCTACACCGGTGCACCTAGTGGGGAGAACGGAGTGGCCGTGGTGCTCGCCGGGGGGCTCCAGAGTGGCATTTTGGAGGTGAAACGTTGTAGCGACCGGCTTATGGTCGTACGAATTCTTATTGACGGGGTTATTACCCATCTGATAAGTGCTTATGCGCCACAGGTGGGCTGTAGCGAAGCCGAAAAGGTGTCGTTCTGGAATCAACTCGGGGAGGTTCTTCGCGGTATTCCGTTGTCTCAGGGAATCGTTCTGGGTGGTGATCTGAACGGTCATGTCGGTGAGGGGTGCGGGGAGTTTAAGCGTGTTCACGGTGGTTTTGGGTATGGTGCTCGCAACAAAGAGGGTGAAAACATCCTCAGAACGTGTGCGACTGCTGATCTTGCCATAGTGAACACGTATTTCAAAAAGAAACCAGAACACCTCATCACGTATAGTAGCGGGGGTCATGCTACTCAGATCGATTTCCTACTCATTAGGAGACACACCATCAGCAGAGTGGCCAACTGCAAGGTCATACCCGGAGAGAGTCTTACTGCACAACATCGTATCCTTGTCATGGACCTCTGTGTGAAGCACAAAGACAAACGCGTAGAGTGTTGCCAGCGTCGGATCAGGTGGTGGCTGCTTGATGAAGTCACGTCACAAAAGTTCGTCTCGGATATCGGAGACAAGTGCACTGTTGCTGAGAGCGAACCAGTTCAAGACAGTTGGGACAAGATTCAGGCGGTTATTCTTGGGTCGGCGAGGGTGGTGCTTGGCGAGTCTAAAGGTGGACGCAAATGTGACAAGGAAACTTGGTGGTGGAACGATACAGTCCAGAGCGAGATTAAGGTGAAAAAAGTCCTTTTTAAAAAGTGGCAAGCGTCCAAATCTCCTGAAGACCACGTTGCATATAGAGCTGCAAAGCGCGCCACGAAGAGAGCTGTAGCCAGAGCCAGACGTGACCACTTACAACCGTTGTATGATAAGTTGGAAACGTCTGAGGGGCAAAAGATCATCTATAAGTTGGCGCGTTCTAGGATCAAAGCGGTACAGGATATTTCCAAGTGCTGCTGTGTCAAAGATTCTGGGGGTGGCCTATTACACGACGAGCACGCGGTGAAGGAGAGATGGCGCTCTTACTTTCACGAGCTGCTTAACAAGCAACACAAAGCGGTGCAGCCACCGGATCTTCCTCCAAATCTTGGACTAGTGGCACCGATAACGCCAACCGAAGTCCAGGCTGCTCTTCGTTGCACGAAGAATCGGAAAGCTGTCGGAGCCGATGGAGTCCCCATTGAGGCCTGGAAGGCGATGGGTCCCCGTGGTGTAAGCATCCTAACTACCATCTTTAACCGCGCACTCCTTACCGGCAAGATTCCAAGGCAATGGAGACTGAGTATCATTACTCCAGTCTTCAAAGGCAAGGGATCTGTGCAGGAGTGTGGCAACTACCGCGGTATAAAAGTCATGTCTCACACCATGAAGCTCCTTGAGAGGATAATCGACTCCCGGATCCGACAGGAGTGCACAATCTCGGAATGTCAATATGGGTTTCGCCCCGGTCACGGAACCATGGATCCCGTTTTTGGCCTGAGAATTGTAGCGGAGAAATACAGAACGAAGAATACGCCCTTGCATTGCCTGTTCCTGGACATGCAGAAGGCCTTCGACTGTGTTCCTCGTGCGATAATCTGGTGGGCACTGCGATCCAAAGGGGTTCCAGAGACCTATATTGACATGATCCGAAGTATGTACCACGAATCCGACTCCATGGTTCGGACCGCTGTTGGCGACACGAAACCTTTTCCTGTCACCGTCGGGGTACACCAAGGATCCGTCCTTAGTCCGTTTCTGTTTTGCGTGATATTAGACGTTCTTTCGGACAGCATCCGAGACACACATGAGCAACCCCCATGGTTGCTCATGTATGCTGACGATATCGCGCTGGCAGATGCGGACTGGGGTAGATTGGTGCGACGTGGGAAGGCGTGGAAGGTGGCGCTTGAGAACGGCGGTCTGAAGCTTAATGTGGCGAAGACCGAGTACTTGGCGCTTAACTGTGCAGATCCCTCACCCGTCCGCATAGGCGATCACCTAGTCGAGCGCACGGACCAGGTCAAATACCTGGGATCTGTATTTCGCGCGGCCGGTGACATCGATTGCGACGTCAAGGCACGTATTGCTGCCGCGTGGGCCAAGTGGCGTGAGTTGACTGGCGTCATTTGTGATCCCAAAATGCCGGTTAGGTTGAAGGGACAGGTCTATAAAACTATCATTAGGCCTGTCCTCTTACATGGCTGTGAGGCGTGGCCGGTGCTGGAGCGACACAAGCAAGAGCTGCGCGTCACGGAGATGAATATGCTGCGGTGGATGTGCGGAGTCACGCGAAAGGATCGCGTGAGAAACTCCCGCATTCGCGGCTGCCTGCGTGTCCGTGACATCGCAGACAAACTGCAGGAGAGTCGCCTGCGCTGGTTCGGCCACGTTCTGCGGCAACCATCTTCCTACGTGGGAAACAAATGTTTAGCCATGCCGCCTCCGCCGGGTCCCGGTAGGAGGGGTAGACCCAAGAAGTGCTGGCTTGACGTCGTGAGGGGTGACATGCGTGCTAATGGTCTCACTATTAAGGATGCCGAAGACCGGGCAAAGTGGAGAAGACATAGTAGGAAAGCGGACCCCGGGCTCCAGAATGGAAGCAACCGGGAATAACGCTAAGGCGATGATGATGATGAGAAGCGTGCTTAACTTATTAATTAGGCCGTGTCAGATAGACTCATTTCCCGAGTATACACTTTTATTAAACAAACGACCATTGCCGAAAAAGAGTCCTCTGCTAATTGTTTAATGTCTATTTAGATGAGGATAGTATTATGTGTGTAGGTGGCCCCATTACTTCTGAATACTACCATAATAAAAATATCCTATTTTATTACGTTTAACTTCCGTTAAAGTCCACTATATTTGATTTTGATCATCAAAAGTTGATGCATGCTGGCACTCAGTTGCTTCTCGCGACTATTAGGGAGACTTATTGGGCTTTTGGTGGTCGAAACTTAGCTAGAGCTTGTTATCGTAAATGCGTTCGATGTAGGTAGTATTACCTGCCATTCTTTTTTTTTTTTTTTTTTTTTTTTTTATGTTTGACCCTGCCAAAATGACTCTACTCTGCCTGATGGAAAGCATGAGTAGAATCCAAGAGTGGTGGTCACCATACTGCGAATGCAGACAATGCAACAATGCAGCATGGTGACCCACACCATGGCGGGCTAGTGATGCTTCCGCATCATTGGGCCTCCGGTCTCGCACTCACCAACGAAACACGACAGCATGATCGCTGTCATTTTACGTTGATTTTCTGTGCGAGGGTAGTACCGCCCCGGTCGAGCCGGCCCGGCAGTGCTGAAATCAGCGTGGCTCTACTACCTTAGTAACATCGACTACAGGCAGGCAAGTAATACGCTGCTGTGGCAGGTACCTCTTTTGTCGGCGCTTATAACGATATATCAAAATTTCTTAAGCAAAATTGCAATTCCTTAGGGGAAAGTCCAGCCAACGATGGCATTATTTTTCACTTTATTCCGGCTTAGTTATAGCTTATTAGTCCTCACATGGGAAGCCTCTGGGAAGCCGGCGTTAAGTGTACTAAGTATCATTTGCAAAGAGTGTTGGTTGAACTGGTTCATAAGTTCAAGGTCGCTCAGCGTGCAATGGAGCGTGCGAAACTGGATGTTTCTTTACTAGATAAAATTCGTAACGAGACTATTCGAAAGAGAAGTGGAGTAACCGATATCACACGCAAGATTAGCACACTGAAATGGAAGTAGGCCGGTCATTTCTCCATGCGGATTGATGGTCGCTGGAACCAACAAGGTAGAACGCCTTGCGGCATGATGGGTCGACGACTTAAAGAAAATGGCTGGCAGCGGATGGATGCGGACTGCTTAGGACCGGATGGTAGGCGCTCTTTGGGGAGGTCTTCGTTAGCCAGTGGACGGCAATAGGTTGAGAGAGCATTAGTAACAATTTTAGTGGCGTTTTAGATTTGTATTCATTAAATCCCTCGAGTGAATTAGAATACACTTTGTTATATGTGTTAAATATTGTTTATCATTTATGTGTGCGTCTTGGCAACAAGGGATTCCTTTGGATTAAGTGTCGATCGCACTTCTAATGTATATTGCTTCGTTCTGTGGGTAAAACCGTGAAAACTTAACGAACAGATAGAGCTCCTTCCGAATCTATACAAATAAATAAAATTGGAGTGTCTGTTTGTAATATTAAAATAACAGCTTTTTAATCAATGCATAAGTATGTATACACGATACATATACCAAAAATGTGCTTAAAAAAATTTTTGTCTGTCTGTCTGTCTGTCTGTTTGTTCCGGGTAATCTCTGGAACGGCTGGACGGATTTTGACGGGACTTTCACTGGCAGGTAGCTGATGATCCGGGGAGTAACTTAGGCTACTTTTTTAGACTAACTTTGTCCCGCGGCGTTACTCGCGGTACAACATTAACCGCGGGTAACACCGCGGGGTTCAGCTAGTTTCTAATATAATTATGATGATATGTATATTACTTTTGGTATTATAAACCAAAAGTTCTTTATATGTAGAGACATGTGTACAGCAATGGACTGTTAACAGCTTATTTTACGGTGTGTCACGTATAGATTCTAAAAGTGTTTTATACTGAAATGCTATTTTTAAAAATAGTATTTCAGTTAAAAGGACTTAAGTTCTTTTAAACGAAAACACTATTTTTAACTTCTTAAAATATATTACACAGATTGGGACTCATTTGCATCAGAACCTCATGGTCTCCTATTCGGCAATAAATATCAACTGGGTAATTTCGACCAATGTATAAGCGCGCCCTGGTCTAAAACACATCCAAGTTTGAAAACCAAATACTGCTTAGCTGAGGTTGTTCTAGAAAATCCTGACAATGCTGTACGACGACATGATGAAGAACGTTTTTATCCGTACCAGTCTGCCTCGAACTATTTACAGGTAAAGTAGGCGTTATTTAAATAATATTTTATTAGTTTCTTACAAAAATATATATCTTCTAGTAACTTTATACATAAATATCTTTGTACACTACACTTCGGACTTTTATGTATTATGTACTTATTTAACTCTGTAATATAGTGTGCAAATAAAGAGTTCTATTTATATAATTCTATATCTATTTAAGCGTAAAGCCCTGTAGTAAGCGTAGCAGCATTTAGTAAGCGCGCAGATTAATTTAGGCATAGCGCCCTTAACACTGCTGCGCCCGTGTCCACGGCACACCGTGCACTATAACTAAATACGCCCCTGCTTCCATTCTATCTTTTAAATGTTAGACCTATTACATTTTATTCTCGTGTCACGTTCACGACGAACGAAACTATCTAACCGATTTTTATCTTCATTTTAAATGTGTGTTTTACTGGCGTTCCTAAGATAGAATGAGTAATATCACACTTAAACCATTAGAAGCCGAGCATGATTAAAAAGAGACGCAAACAAAGTTACATGGGTCAGCTAGTAATACAGGTACTTTTTTTATGGAATAGGCGCACAAACGAGTAGACGTATCGCCTGCAACACCAGAGGCGTCACCTGTGCGTTGCTGGCCTTTGGAGGATTGAGAGTTTTTGTTTCGGAGTTTGGGTGTTTTCTATGTATAATATGTATGTATTTACAAAAAAAAAAAGTATATATGTATTTGTATCAGTTGTCTAGTACCCATAACACAAGCTTTGCTTAGCTTGGGACTAGATGGCTTTGTGTGATGGATGTCCGAAATATTTATTATTATTATAGGTAAGACCTATTATATGACGTAGGAATAAATATGAATACCTTAAAAGAAATAATAGATTCTAATATTTCACACATATTATAAACACTTGAATATTTGATATCGCAGATGTTTTTCACAGTAGACAGATGGACTGGTGGCGAACAAACTAGTACATGTAACAATTTAAATTCAACCTAAAGTCCTTCAAAATACAACTGTATTTTTTATACACGCTTTTATTAGCTTGACCTGTATGTATGTAGTTATGTAAGTAGGAGTCTGATTAACTTGAAAATTTACACAGGGGAAAAGGCCGATGACAATACAATAATTAAAAAAAAAACTAAATAAATAGTTTTCTTTTTAAAAAATAGTTTTAAACAAACACGTTTTAATAGCAATCGAACTAAAAAGTACAAAATAATTTAAATGTTAATAATTTGAATGAAAACCTCGGAGTTAAGAGAGCACGTTAAGCCGTCGGTCCCGGTTGCCATGAACATCTATGGCAATCGTTATTGAAAAGTCAGTGCCCTCAAATATACTGACACTAGTGTCAACCTACGGATTCAGTTTCTACCTTCAGGGTTGCGGAGATCCAATGCCAGTCGCTCCATGTAAAAAACTATTCTTCAGGTAAAACCGGGTGGACCTAGTAGCTGACCCCAAATAATCTTGGGATAAGGCTAGGAAAAAAAAAAGTTTGGTATTTTTACAAAAGCGTGTTTCTTTAGTTTTTAAAACATTTTTTTTACAGTACCATCCACCGCACACTCGAGTTCTGAACGAATTGACATGGGGCGTATGCGTGCCGGCTGCGTGTGCTCCTCGAACTGTTGAAAGGCTCCTCGGCGTGATGCTCGCGCGCAGCCACTTGGGTGCTGCCCGCATAAAAGCCAATATCACTATCGATGAAGAATGTCAAAGCGGTGAAGATCACAAGGATTACGATTGGCTGTTTAGCGCTTTTTTGTTAGTACAGATAAAATTGTCCGACTGTCCGTCTAATCAGATAATTCAACAGTAGAGAATTTAACGCGTGGCGTATTGTCATTTAACAATTACACTCCGATAGATTATTATCTACCGATATACGAGTATAATGTGCTAAATTCTAAGCGATATGTTGTAGTTCACAATCTTTCGACAGTTCACAATCTCGTGAAATATATTATTATCTAACGGTGTTTACAATTTTACAGTGACATATACATATATTTAAATTATCAGTATCTAAATTTTTAAGTAAGACGATTGGAATTGAATTTAAAACTCTTTAATTGAATAGGTATTCAGTTAAAGAGTAAATCAAATCAAATCAAATCAAATCATTTATTTTGCGAACATGGGTATACAAAATCAGGTGTTAAGTGTATTACAAATGAGCAGCCACGTTCTACCTCAAGGCATGCAAAAATATCAGTCATTCAAATCAATAAACATTTGTTAACAATATATAGCCTAATAATTACAATCGAACAAATTATTATTAAGATATAAAACGTAGTATAATAAGTAGTATAGTAAGATAAATAAATGTAAAAAATTTAATGTCAAAACAATTTTTATATAGTATTGTCATTCATAAAGTCAATTACACTATAATAACACTTTGCAACCAATATATTTTTAAATTTATTTTTAAATATGTCTATATTATTATTCTTAATGTTAAATGGCAGTTTATTATAAATTTTTGGCGCAATACATAGCAAACTTTTACTCATCATAGTTGTTTTAGCACTATGTAAGCACAATCTATTATCGTTGCGCCTGTTTCTTTTCACAACATCAGATAGGCGCTGAAAGAGCTCAGGATATTTGTGTACAAATGAAGCTACCTCTAGTACGTATAATGAAGGAAGCGTTAGGATACCGTACCGGACAAAATACGGCCTACAAGTGTCAGTCGCTTGTAAGTTAAACATGGCACGAATGCAACGCTTCTGAGCCCTGAAAACTATTGGGCTATTTGTTGAGTTACCCCAAAAAATAATGCCATATCGTAGAATTGACTCAGATAGACCGTGATAGGCAGTAAGGAGAGCGTCAGTATCAACAATTTTTGATAATTTATATAGTCCGTACGCAGAGCTACTAACCTTTTTGCATAGTTGAGCTACATGTTCCTTCCAGTTTAACTGTCTATCAACGACCAAACCTAAAAATTTCGCGGTGAGTACGTCTTTTAACGCGTGGTCATTGTGATTGACTGTAATCGGACTATGCACCTGTGGTCTTTGGCTGAAATGCATGACTTGAGTTTTATTAAGATTAATTTTAAGGTTATTACGGGCTAACCAATCAACAATCGATGACATACAGTTACTTATATCAGCCTGATAACTGTCAGGTGTTTTGGATTGTATGGAAACGGTGCAATCATCCGCAAACAAGGACATTGGATGTTTCGTACATTTAGGCAGGTCATTTATATAGAGAAGAAACAAAAGCGGACCCAACACACTGCCCTGGGGTACACCATACTTAATAAAACGACTATTTGAGAGGTAGGAATCTTCAAAGTTAGTGCGTGAGTTTATTTTGGAGATGCTTGTCATTTGCACGCGATTGCTAAGGTATGACTTAATTAAATTTAAGACGTTGCCGCGTATTCCATACGATTCCAGTTTTGCCAAGAGTATCTGGTGATCCACACAATCAAAGGCCTGAGTCATGTCACAGTATATAGCGCAAGTAGGAACTCTTCTATCAACATTGGCAATGATTGTTTTGTAGAAATCATTTATGGCCAAGTCGATGCTTTTATTTTTTCTAAAGCCCTTTTGTTCTGGACATAGTAGTTTATTAAACTCCAAGTAACAATACAATCCATTATAGATGTATTTCTCAAAAACCTTAGAAATAATAGGAATCAAAGCAATAGGCCTATAAGATTCCATTAACTCTTTGTCCTCTTTTTTGAGTAAAGGTTTTATTATTGCCGTTTTTAGGCTATCAGGAAATATACCACTGCTGATACATAAATTCAATAAAAAGCTTAAGTGGCCACAAATATATGGGCAAACTATTTTAATTATCTTGGTCGATATATTGTCAAACCCTACACTATTCGTAGATTTAAGTCCATGTATAATATTTTGCATGTCACTTGGTATGCTAGGATTCATAAAAATAGAATGCGTAGTCAAAATTGTTGATGTCACATTATTGTCGTAATTGGATGTAGGTTTAATTTTATCAATAAAATAATTATTGAAAGCATTAGCGATTTCACTGGGATTCGTAATAATTGTATTATTAACTTTAATATTAGTAATATTGTTTCGGGGTAAGTTCAAGTAAAGTGGACAACAAAGAAAAGCCATCCTCATTTCAGTCGAAAGATACCCTCTACAGGACGCAGACCTCCCGCAAAGTTATTCTAAATGTAATGAAAGAAAAATAAAGATGGAATTCAGTAAAATTCCGTGAGAGTTAGAGTTGATGGTAATATTTTAATTTTTTTACAGCATATTGATGGGATCATTAATCCTCATTGGTTTCATATGCACGTACTTAAACTCTCGACGAGAAGAATTAGACCCTGCAAGTAATCGTAAGTACTGTTTTAAACTACATCACTATTAATTTTGTTATTACAATTTAAAGTGGAAGAGCCACGATTTCAGCACGAATGGGCCGGCTCATACAAGGTCCATACCATTGCATCGGGGAGTGAGACAAGGGGATGTTATTTCCCCGAAATTGTCCACAAATGCAATGGAGGATTTGTTCAAAACGCTACACTGGAAAGGACGTGACATAAATATCAATGGCGAATACATCTCTCACTTGCGATACGCGGACGACATCGTTATCATGGCAGAGACGCTGCAGGACCTACAACAGATGCTGAACAACCTGGTTGACTCTTCTGTGCGCATCGGCCTACGGATGAACTTGGACAAAATCAAGGTCATGTTCAATGAACATGTTCTACCGGAACCGGTCGCGGTGCACGGTGCCGTTCTTGAAGTTGTTCAAAAATATGTGTACCTGGGGCAGATCATGCAGTTAGGTTAAGGTTAGAAACAACTTCGAGGACGAGGTGAACAGGAGAATTCGGCTGGGTTGGGCAGCATTTCGGAAACTTCGTCAGAACTTTACATCGTCGATCCCACAGTGCCTAAAGAAGAAAGTCTTTAATCGGTACGTCCTACACGTTATGAGATACGGTGCCGAAACGTAGACACTTACGGCACAGCTGATCCACAAGTTCAAAGTCGCTCAGCGTGCTATGGAGAGGGCTATGCTTGGCGTCTTACTAAGGGATCATATCAGAAATGAAGTGATCCGGCAGAAAACCACGGTCATCGACATAGCTTACAGGATTAGTAATTGTAAATAATTTTCCAGGTAAACGTTTTATTGAAGCATTTGATCTGAAGGAAAATGCTTTACAGCTACTTAAAATGAACAAGGGAGGTCTGGAAGCGTTCTATGGCATACGATACTTGACGATGTGCCTTATTGTATTGGACCACCAGATAGCATTTCAAAACGCAGGACCAATTAGTGACGGCCTTACAACTGATCAGGTAACTACATTGCATTATCAAACTCCCTACAGAGAATGTCATATCTCGGTGTGTTCGCATGCTACTGCTGGACAGCGTGTGTGAATTAGTAAGAACACGTGGAATTTGAGGTTAACACTTTACGTTCCATGTGTTGGGGTTAATTCACCTACGCGCAAATGCGTGGTATAAGTACATCAAACAAATTATTTTAATAGTTTCTGTATCCAAACCTTCTTGGTCATAAACAAGAGAGAGAAATAGTCTTCCTAAGAAATAATAACTGTTCCCGAAGGATACTATAAAGGTCAATAAAACCTCTGTTAATTGGGGCGAAACCACAGTCCACTTTTTGTCTGGGACATATTTAAAATCAAATATTTTATCCAATAAATAACAATGAGTAGGTAGTAAGTTGAACTATTTTGAATTGAAGGGAAACTGTAGTCTGCTTTTTGTCTGAGAAATATTTAAAACCAAACTGTTTTCCAATAAATAACAGTAAGTAGGTAGTAAGTTGCACTATTTCATATTGGTCGCGAGAGGCAACCTACGGAATAGACCACTATTAAACGTTACGCCTGCTTATCCACGTTACTGAAGTCATTTGAAACTGAAGCCATATTAAAACTGGGTATAGGCTACCAAAGAATTATCCTGCAACAATTACCCATTTTTTTACGTGTGGAATCTCCCACGGGCCGTCACCCCACCGTATTTTGTGGCATGTCGGTGTGTCGGAATCGAACTGATTGAAACTGGTGTTGAGTGAAAATAGTGTGCCACTCTGCGCCTGGGAAACTCTCAAGTTAGGCGACGTACGGAACATGTGTAGGTTGCTTCCTCGTGGTTGGTCTCTGAAGCGGATGGAGGAAAAAACCCGTCCCGACCACCTGCAGCTACACTCAGGGTGGCATGAGGCGCTGGCAAGCGCGCCTCCGCCACCCGGTTCGCCGGCAGCGGATTGGGTCCAAGTGGAGGTCATCCTCCCGGGTATTCTCCGCTGGCTCCTTCTGCAAAATTACATCTTCGCAGAAGGAGCCAGCGGTACCGCGCTACCGGTATGTATTCCAGCATTCAGGAAAGCGTCCGGATGTCAGGCTGGCGTCCAACATTTTTACACTTCCCTGAGGCGGTATATAGTAGAGAGCTCGGGCCAGAACTCGGGCATGCAACCCACCCGGCCCGGAGACATGGGACATGCCTCTAAGTCTAGAATTTGGTAACTAACCTCCATTTCCTAAGGACTCCATCCATTTTCTTTTTTTTTCTTTATCTTTTCTTTTTAAGGAATAGGCGGGCAAACAAGCAGCCGTATCGCCTAATGGTAAGCGATTACCGCCGCCCATTGACACCTGCAAACACCATAGGCGTCACAAGTGCGTTGCCGGCCTTTGGGGGATAGGGAGGGGAGATAGGGGGAGGGGGTTTGAAACACAGCGCAAGCACTATTTCACACCAGTTTTCTGTGAGGCTGTGGTATTACTCCAGTCCAGCCGCCATTCAGTTCAGTTCATGCCGAAGCGTGGCCTTCCACGTATATGGCTCTCCCACGTATAAAATCATCCAGATAGGGTGACAATTGATCAACCTGGATACACCGAAATCAATACCACAAAATCAGGTTATAGACGACGGAAATATCGTTAAACATATTTAAAAATAGGATTCGGGCGAATTGAGAACCTCCTCCTTTTCAGAAGTCGCATAATGACATTCATTTTTTTTACGTTTTCAGCAGTTTCAGTCACCAGTTGGAATGTTACTGATACATAACGATCTCTTCGTGGACACCTTTTTCCTGCTTTCTGGATTCCTTACTATGACAAATTTGACTAAATTGAAGGACATGAAATATATTATAATCTTGAAGCGATATGTCAGGTATGTCTACTAATCCTGAAACTATAGTTTTTACCCTTTTAGGTTAACTGCCTTATTTTCAAATTAAATAATATCCTCCCTTTATCAAAGTCTACAAATAACAAAGCTACGGATTTGCAGGAGTCTGCTGCTTACTTTTCGTTGATAACTATCAAACTTAAATATACTTTATACATTGACTAGCTGACCTAGCTAACTTAGTACTGCCTTAGTAAAAATTTTCCGATAGCAGCGCCACATACTGAGTTTCATTTTATATTGTTACTATCCAGGAACTCAATGTATTACACATAGAAAATTCATAACGGTTCAGCTCTCTAGGAGGAGTTAGGTGATAAGCTCACATTTGTTAGTCCCTTCAGACAATAATATAATGACTTTTCCTTCAGGTTGGCAGTTGCTTATGCTGTAGTAATCTTCTACATAAGCGCTGTATATCCTTACACGGGAAGTGGCCCGCTATGGAACAGGGCAATATCACAGGATACTGAACAGTGTCGAAAGAACTGGTGGCTCAATTTGCTCATGGTCAGCAACTACGTTGACTCAAAAAACATTGTGAGTTATAAAACGAAAAACAAAAACAGAAATGCAATGATTTTTCATTAAATAGTATTTAAATTACAATTAAAACTTAACAAATTTATAGGATTAAATAAAAATTACTCCTTCCTTACACCCTCTCAGGATTAGTAATTAACAGATAATCTACTATTTATTAACTATATCTTCTCTCCCTCTAGCACTCATTTACTCATTCCATACACTCAGAAGATTCCAACATTTTTTTCAGCAAACAACAAAATTGTAACACGTACTCGCATTTATCCTAATTTCAAGACAAGTTTTATTTATCGTACCGCGAGGAACGCCGCGGGACAAAGTTAGTCTAAAAAAGTAGCCTAAGTTACTCCCTGGATCATCAGCTACCTGCCAGTGAAAGTCCCGTCAAAATCCGTCCAGCCTTTCCAGAGATTACCCGGAACAAACAGACAGACAGACATACCGACAGACAGACAGACAATTTTTTTTAAATACATTTTTGGTATATGTACCGTGTATACATAAATATGCATTTAGTAAGAAGCGGTTATTTTAATATTACAAACAGACACTCCAATTTTATTTATTTGTATAGATGTATAGATTACATAAATACATTCTATTCATTTATACCATATTTTGTTATACCATACCATACACACTTATACCATAGATATTATATACATTTGACTGTAAAGATCGAACGGTTTACAGTGCGTGGTGACATCCTGGTACATACCATGTGACTTCCACTTTTTCGTAGTGACAGTTCTGGTATACGGGTTATATATGAAGTGGCCCAAACTTGGATTGTCCATATTAGCAGTCCTAACTACTGCAGCTATCGTAGTACCAGCAGTCATCACATACGTTTATCAGCTAGCTGCAATCCATCTATTTACTATTGAGTAAGTATCTAATCGAAATAAATACTTGAGATCCTATTCCACGAATCTTTAAAAAGTGACATGGTAACAAGTCAGTTGAACGAGTCTTTGGTTTACACTGCTCTAAAACGTACTTCTTCTTCTTCTTTTGATGAAATGGCAATCAGCCGAATCACTTGGATCAGCTATTTTTGCCAATGTCAACTGTTTATGGCGTATAGTAGCCTCAATAACCTTGAGCGTCTCAGCGAAGCTTAACGTATAGGTAGTATATCATATCTACACCGCACACATTCATATGTCCGTACCACACGCCTTACCTCAAAACGATGATCAAAGATTAAGGAGCGAAGCAGACATACGCGCTTGGCCTTTTTTTGACTTCAAAAACTTCAAAACAAAAATGATTATAAATGGCTAACATAAAAAACGAGAGATTTTAAAGTTTTAATAAGATTTAAAATTAACATATTTTGTCATACGTAGGTACTAAGTACAAAAAGTATGTTAAATTAGACTAAAAACCATATAGAAGTTTCGAATTATTTGAATTAAATGTTAAATCAGATAATTCCGATCCAACTACATTTAATAAGAGAGGTAAGAAATCTGGTAAAATATTTTGATTAATTTTACTTATTGTAGAAAAAAAGTAACATTATTATATTTCAGAAAACTTCTAGCATGTTTACATTAATAAAAACAGGTAAATATGTGTCAGGTCACCCATAGAATAGACTAATAGGGTTTCGTAGTCACCAACGTCTACAAATTAAAATAAAATCATATCCAACGGATAATTTAATTGTCATGAATTTATTTTTAATATTTAACATGTAGGTATATATACGTTCGCGCAGTGGTAGCGTAAGCGACTGTTGTGCATGTGGTCTCAGGTTCGATTCCCGGGGTCCGTCTGTTTTTAGGTACTAACCATGGAGGCAACAGTCTGTTTGGTTCCAAATTGCGTTTCATTGGCAATATTTTAATGTATAGTAATAGATTGTAATTTTATTTTATGCATTTAGTGGTTTTTTTAGCTTTACAATCTTTAAAAAAGCTGAACAGAACAACTTGCTTTATCAAGCTTTTATTTTTCATAGAAACGTAATTAACAATGTTTCCGACTAAACCTCTTTGACCGTACACCAAATTGTAGCAGTTGCATTTTTTTAATAACCAAGAAATAAGGTTTGAATAAAATTAATAATATATCATTCTAAAATTATTAATGTAACAAAAATTTTTAAAAACAATTACTACAACAACTATTTAAAAGCCCTAAAAAAATTACGAATCAAACGATTCCAAACTCGATGGTGTTGCGTCGTTTTATTACAGTGTTCCTATGACCACCTACATCTAAACATAAAGTACTTGTCAAGATGAATCAAATGATGCCAAACTTGTAGTAGCACAGTAGTGTAACATACATATTATACATAGATAAACTCCGAAACTAATATTTTCAGATCATGCAAACATTTGGTTCGACCCGGGAATCGAACCTGAAACTTCAATCACAGCAGTCACATACGCTGTCACTGCGCCACCGAGGCAATTAAAACATCAAAAAGCCTCCTAGCGAACGTCACTTTGAGTCCTTTGCACCTAGTTTCTAATGCACACTAACCCATAAAGTACGTAAATACTTGCAAGAACACAAATGTATACGCGTACAGTCTGGCCGATCTAAGGCTGAAATTTATAAAGCGTACTTAGTCTTTGCTTAGACTTACCTCACGAATTAAGGCTGAAATTTATAAAGCGTACTTAGTCTTTGCTTAGACTTACCTCACGAGTTAAGGCTGAAATTTATAAAGCGTACTTAGTCTTTGCTTAGACTTACCTCACGAGTTAATGCTAAAATTTATAAAGCGTACTTAGTCTTTGCTTAGACTTACCTCACGAGTTAAGGCTGAAATTTATAAAGCGTACCTAGTCTTTGCTTAGACTTACCTCACGAGTTAAGTGTGCGTAGAAATTTATAGTCCTTATGCTCAGCTTGAGCTAAGCATAATGACATTTAAATGACATTTAAATTAAACATTTATCGATTGCATGAGTGGAGCAGCAAGCGACACAGCTTCCCCGTCTGAATGCCAACACATGACTGCCGCCTGCGAACATATTGAACATTTTCTTTACAAAATATAGATTGATTTAAATCTAAGTAATGACAAATTTAAAGCAAATTTAACCACAATTTTTTCTATGTAAAAATATTTTTTAGCTTCAAAGCTGTTTAAAAGCAGTAGGCAAATAACCGAACAAAATAGCCTGTTCTCGTATATTGTGTTATGTAAAACTATTTATCGTACGTAAAAAATCACTTTTCACATTATTGCTTATGAATCTACAGTAAACATACATTTTTTTTCGACTCTTTCGATGCAGCCGTTAAGGAGGAGTAGTCTTTATAATGCAACCTTTTTTACGCATCCAAAAGGAAGGTAGGCCCTTAAAATTTTCAAATCTTAAGTCTTTAAATCTTCGTCGTGATAAAATTGATTATAAAAATATAAAAAATGGGGATGAGATGAAATTGGAACCGTCTTTCGAAAAACCAAAAACGATCTATGTCTAAAACGTAACTTGTCCAATTTGCACGTCAGTAACGTCAGTTCGCCATGTAAAACAGACTTAACTTTAATCTCAACTGTAGCTATAGAATAAATAAATTTAAATATCTGCTTAGTTTCCCCGATTTACTATTCTTCAATAGATTTTACCATTCAAATAATGTTTCGCTATTATCTTTACCAGTTTTATGAGGACCCCTCGTGCAAGACAAGACTACCACATTGCCTACATAAAGAGCCATACACGCTACGCAGCCTACCTGGTGGGATTCTACAGTGGCTGGCTGTTTGTGAAACACAGCGCTAAAGCGGATCTCAATAAATTGAAACAGGTAGCTTAAAGATTATATACCGTGATCCTAGCCCCGGCTACTATACATTTACATCTTTCATTACATATATATCTTTATATATATAATTCTTCTGTGAGTGTGTATGTCACTGAACTACTCTCAAACGACTGGACCGATTTTGATGAAATTTTTTGTGTGTGTTCAAGGGGATCTGGGAATGGTTTAGATTCACAATTTTGTCCGCTGGACAATGTTTTTTTTAATTAATTTTTAATTTATTAGTAGTTGTGGCAAAACGACGTTTCCTGAGACAGCTATTACATATATGTCGGAGGAGTCGAGGCGATTGTTGTTTCTATGTATAACTTAATATTGTTTGTTTACATTTTAATTACTTTTAAAATTCTTATTTTTATTTTATTTGATTTGTTACATTTTTCTATGACTTAAAAACCTTACTAATCTATTAAAAGTTGCAAATATTGTTATTTAAATATGACCTATCAGAGCAGAGCACGTGCCTCGAGCGGGGTCGAGGCGCCATTTTTACTTTAGGGAGGCAGACAGTTTTTGCTAGATATAAAAGTGATAGCAACTGATCGAGTTGGATCTTTTGAGAGTAAAGTAAGAAGGGTGTCCTGAACCCGCTGCTCATTCTTAACTGTTGATTTCTATTCCTAATAATTGTGTGATAAAATTGTTAATTTAAATTAAAATTGTAAAAACTGTGATCATTGTTTTGTGCTCGCATTTTACCTCAATGACGCCCGCTAAGCCCGCAACCACTAACGACGATGTCATCATATATATTATATGTATATATAACAGAAAAAAACGATCTCACAAATTAGGTCACATAGGAAAACTTAATGTGATACCTAAAGAGTGTTGTTTATAATTCAATAAATATGTTTAAGATTGCTAAAAGTGTTTTCGCACATTTAACTTTAACTGAAGCTCGAGATGCAAAGGTACCCTTTATAATCAGAACCTAATTTTTTGAGTCTATGTATGTTTATATATTCCACCGTAGTGCCTTAATAACTAAACCGATTTGAATGAACGAGGTGTTGACACATAAAGTATAAAAAAAATCAGTATAAGTTTTATAATTATGTTTTATTTTTTCTAGTTTATTTAAGAACGCACATAAAATTACATTCATTTGTTACCTACAGAAATGGGCGATTCTAGGCACATTAGCTGCCTTAGCTCTGATGCTGGTCGTTATGGTATATGGTAGTACATTCACTTTAAGGAATTACAATCCACTGGAAAGCGCTCTGTACGCCACACTTAACAGGCCCGTCTGGGCGTGCGGTGTGGTACTATTAGTCTTTTGCTGTTCTTTTGGGCATGTCCGTGAGTATATATTCTACATATTCTTAATTCCAATTTAATTTGTCAATGAGAAGTGTTTAATCTCTTAAATTAAAAACTTAAGTCTTGTGATTGAATTGCTATGAAAACTAATAATAGTATTGTTTAAAATAAAACGTAATTGTTGATGGTAATGGCAAATCTGAGTTGTCATGTTTGAAGGTTAAAATGTCATTGTTACTGTTCTTCTTCTTCTTTGATGAAATGGCAATCAGCCGGATCTCTCGGATCAGCTATTTCTGCCAATGTCAAGTGTTTATAGTCTTCAAATCATAAGTCTTCAAGTCGTTAAGTCTTCGTCGTGATGAAATTAATGATATAAAATATAAAAAATGTGGATGAGATGAAATGGGGACCGTCTTCCGAAAAAACAAAAAGCGATCTGTTAGCCTTAGTAAACTTTGCTTGGGTGATGGAATCGTCCAAATCACTACGGGAAATCCTGTCCTCCACCGACGTGCAATAATAGCGTCCGTGCTGGACAGGATTTCCCGTAGTCATGCTGCCAGTTTCTCCGCCAAAGCCTCACGCAAATCAAAGAGAAAGATTATGGACAGTTAGAGACATTACTTATTGGTTTGTTCTGATCATGCTTTATTTTATTGTGTACTCGAGATTTTGGTGAACTTACGCTGTTTTACTCTGCTGGTCAAATGCTGTGCCATCAGTTGCGGTTTACATCCAGGCGCATTACAATTTGCTATCCGATACCTGATATAGAAATATCTAAGGCGACATTTATAATGCCTACCCGGTTTGGAAATCGAAACCAAATTCTCCTAGCGACACATACTGTAATAGCGCCTATCCTATTAAAACTCCTAGCATGTTAGTACACAACCCAGACTCCAAACACGCCGACCCCGACATAAAGAGGCTCCTACATACATCACAGACAATGGTATCGGTATCATTGTCTGTGATGTATTGTGGGTACAGTTTATGCTAAGTATTGCAACTGATTTTATCGGTAAAAGCAGTTGCAATACTTAGCATAATAACTGTAAGATAACATCGAATTATCTAACAATCACTACGATACTTAGAGCAGAATACAAATGCATATTAAACTCACTATCTTACAAGGTACCTGCTATAGAAGATCGAGCCTCAACTGGCTTTCTCCACTATTATATACTTTAACTTAATCAAAATAACCAAATGCACAGGACTCGATCCGCGTCTGTTTTCCCCGAGGTTCATGCTACACCACCGCCTAAGCCTAACTCACCCCACCCGTTCTCTCTTCCTAACCTCCAGGCACCTTTTTTACTACCTTCACTTAAAATTTATACTTTTATGGCTTTTTAGATGTCGGAAGATTTCCAGGGCTCTTAAAAGCTAAAATTGCTATAGTTTTTTGTTCAATTATTATTTCACAAGGCTCAATAAAAATATATTTCAATTTGTTTATTAGTGTCGTCCGTCCATTTTTTTTTAGAAGACCTTTCATCATCTGCACGTGTAGTCATTGCATTTAAACTATTGTTACAATTCAGCAAGTCAAATAATATTGGTGAGCCTGCCGATACTATTGCAGTGGCCCGAGGTACGTCGGAGTTCCAGGGTTTTACTTTCTAGAGTGCACCTGGCACCCCGGCTTCTAATACCAAAGACTTTAGTCAGTTCGTGTCCGACATGCAACCAGGAGAGGGTAATCGAGATGATTTTCCCACAGAAAAAAGTAAAGAAGTTATTTATTTGTTACAGCTATTGTGAAGTCATTCCTGAGCTGGTACCCTTGGGTGCCTTTAAGCCGGCTCACTTACGGACTGTACCTGACACACACTGTAATAATCTCACGCAATGTCATGATCACCAGAAATCCACAACATAATGACTATTTTGACACCGTAAGTAAAAACAACTGTAGACTATCACTATTGTTCTGTAATTGGACATTAAAGTACCCCTTTACTTACAATATTGGTATAAGATCCGAAGCAAGATAGACCTGCACCGATTTGTTAACCGAATGGAAATTATCATAATTTCACGGGTAACACCGCGGGACAAAGCTAGTCTAAAAAAGCAGCCTAAGTTACTCCTTATATATATAGTAGTATACATACATATGCATTTATTAAAAAGCGGTTATTTTAATATTACAAACAGACACTCCAATTTTATTTATTTACTCTTTATTTTTATAAATGTATACACGGTACATATACCAAAATTTAATTTTTTACAATTTTTGTCTGTCTGTCTGCGTGTTCCGGTTATCTCTGGAACGTCTAGACCGATTTAGGCGGGATTTCCACTGATAGGTAGCTGATAATATAAGTAGTAACTTAGGCTACCTTTTTTTTACCTAGTTACGGCGTTACCCGCAGTACGACAAGCATTTCAAATTGTAGCGTTTCAAGTTGTAGCTGTCTCTATTTACGGTCCCCACGCATCCGAAATGCAGCTCCGTCGCTACCCAATGCTGCGAAATAGTTAGAGAGCAGCTTACCATATCAAAAAATATGAAGAGGGAAATTAAGAAAGAGATAGAGCAAAGAGTGGATATGTTGGAGAAGATCGTTAAAGCCTATGAAGAGGAGAGAAACAAGGCTATCAAGGGTCAAAACATAAGAATAACAGAAGATAGCGAAATAAGTACGAATACCGGAAAGGAAATACTAAAGAAAATTGAAGAGAACAAAAGGTTGCTGAGAGAGAACGGTAGAGTTATGGGGCAATTAAAGGAAAAGATTGAAAAACAGGATGAAAGAGATATGGAGAGAGAAAAGAAAGGACCAATAACCTACCTAGTAAGCGAACCGTCCTAGTGCCCGGCTCTCGGAGCAAATAAAGCTGCACTCTGTAGTTATCACCTCCAGAGACGAGAAAGATACTGAGCAGGTTATGGAGAGGCTAAGAAAGGTCGCAAACGAGACCGAAAGATGGCTTAAGGTCGAAAAAGTAAGAAAATCAAAGGACAGGAAGGTTATCATCGGATACAGGATAGAGGAAGAAAGAAATGAGGCACAAAAGAGATTACTAGAAAGGGAAAAGGACCTCGCTGTCTAAGAAATTAAGAATAAGGATCCACTCCTTATATTGTTCAGCGTCCTCAAGAACCAAAGGGACGAGGAACTCATAAACGCAGTAAGGAACAGGAATAAAGAAGTATTCCGAGACCTTGACTCAGAACAAAATAAAGTATCGGTCTTGTACAGCAAGGCAGCGAGGAATCCCCACACGTGGCACGTGGTACTCAGGGTCTCCTCTTTGATCTGGTCACGCGCCCTAGACATAGGGAGACTGCACGTTGATTTATAGCCAATAAGGGTTGCGGATCACTCCACCTTGGTGCAGTGCTCCCGCATGCATTGCCGTAGTCGCGGAGCCCTACTACGTTCCTCCCCGTCCAAACTGGATGGGTGACCGGGACGGCTCCGTGGCAGTCGTCGGTTCCGCGGCGGCTCATTCCCCGCCCTTGTCGCTTAGAGACAAGGGCTCTGGATATGTTGCCGCCGAGTGGGGGGGGATCACCGTTTACGGTGTCTACTTCTCCCCCAACCGGAGTCTGAGCGACTTCGAGGTCTTCCTTAACAGCTTGGAGACCTCGATGCGGCGATTAGCGTCTGGGCACGTCCTCGTGCTGGGGGACTTCAACGCAAAATCCATTGCGTGGGGGTCCCCCAGGACGGACGCCAAGGGCGAGGCCGTCGAGGAGTGGGCGGCTTCGGTGGGCCTCTGTTTATTAAACAGAGGCTCCACCAACACGTGCGTGCGACAGCAGGGGGGGTCGATAGTGGACCTTTCGTTCGCTACCCCTGCTGTTGCCGCACGAGTAAGGAACTGGTGTGTCCTGGAAGAGGTTGAGACGCTCTCGGATCATCTCTATATCCGATTCGAGCTCTCCCGGTCCCAGGGCCCCAGTAGGGGTCACACGGGGCGGCGCTCTTCCCGCTTTCCGCGGTGGGCTGTCGCCAAGCTCGATAGGGACCTACTAGAGGAGGCGGCCATTATTCACTCTTGGCTGTCTCCGCAGGCCCCAACCGAGGAGGTCGGCGTGGACGTGGGTGCTGGCCGTTTCCGCGATGCGATTACGCAGATTTGCGATGCGGCCATGCCCCGCGTCCAGGGTCGTCGCCCTCCTCGGAAGGAGGTCTACTGGTGGTCCCAGGGGTTGGCGGACCTCCGTGCGGCGTGCACTCGTGCCCGGAGGTCCTACACCCGCAGCCGGCGACGTCACCGTGGAGACGGTGGCGGGGACCAGCTTCATGAGGAGTACCGCGAGTCGCGGAAAACTCTGAAGCTGGCCATTTGCCGCGCCAAGGAGGAGAAGAGAAAGGAGATGCTGGAGAGTCTCGACCGTGACCCCTGGGGTCGCCCATATCGTGCGGTGCGAAAGAAGCTCCGCACGGCGGGCCCCCCCCTTACCGAGACTCTCCAGCCCAGCTTCCTGCAGGAAGTGGTCGAGGGCCTTTTCCCGCAGCGGGCGGAGCACGCTCCCCCGTCGATGGCCTATCCGGTCAGAGACGATGGGGGCGATGTTCCGCCCGTTAGGGAATCGGAGGTTGGGGCGGCTGTTCTGCGGATTCGTTCCAAGAACACCGCCCCCGGGCCGGACGGGGTTCCAGCCCGAGTGATGGCCCGAGCCCTCGATCATATGTCGGACCGCCTCAGGGAGGTGTTGGACGCTAGCCTGGCGTCCGGACGCTTCCCTGAGTGCTGGAAATGCGGGAAGCTGGTCCTATTGAGGAAGCCCGGACGGCCTGCCGATTCGGTCGCGGCCTATAGGCCCATCGTGTTGCTGGACGAGGCGGGCAAGTTGTTTGAGAGGATACTCTCTGCCCGCATCGTCCGGCACCTCTGCGAGGTGGGGCCCGACCTGTCGGACGCCCAATTCGGATTCCGAGAGGGGCGTTCGACGGTCGATGCCGTGATGCGCCTTAGGGCCGTGACCGAAGAGGCAGTGAGCTGTGGCGGCGTGGTGTTGGCGGTGTCTCTGGACATCGCCAACGCCTTTAATAGTCTGCCATTCAGCTGCATCAGGGAAGCACTCCAATACCACGGAGTGCCAGAGTACCTGAGGCGGCTGGTGGCAGACTATTTGCAGGAGCGTACCGTCGTGTACGAGGATCGAGATGGCGCCTTGAGACGGCGACCCATGTCGTGCGGCGTTCCGCAGGGGTCTGTCCTTGGACCACTCCTGTGGAACGTGGGATACGACTGGGTCCTACGAGGTCGTCTCCCCCCCGGGCTGGGCGTAATTTGTTACGCCGATGACACCCTTGTCACAGCCCGGGGGGCGAACTTTCAGGAGGCGGCGCGCCTGGCCACCATTGGTGTCTCTCTGGTGGTCGGGCGCATCGAGGCGCTGGGCTTACGGGTGGCCTTGGACAAGACGGAGGCCCTATTGTTCCATGGGCCCCGTCGTGGGCCGCCCCCCGGCGCCTCCATAGTGGTCAACTCGATCCTCGTACCGGTTCGGGCCCAGATGAGGTATCTGGGCCTGATCCTCGACGGTAGGTGGCTCTTCGACGAGCACTTCCGACAGCTTGGTCCGAAGCTGGTCGACGCTGCCTCTGCCCTTGGGCGACTTTTGCCCAACTTGGGCGGAGCCAGCGTCGCAACGCGACTCCTCTACACGGGGGTGGTCCGGTCGATGGCGCTGTACGGCGCACCGGTGTGGGTGGCGGCTCTGACCGCCCTCAATAAGGCTCGCCTCTGGCGGCCTCAGAGGGTATTGGCGGTCAGAGCCATACGCGGATACCGCACGGTGTCGACCGAGGCGGCGTGCGCGTTGGCCGGGACGCCCCCGTGGGATTTGGAGGCGGAAGTGCTCGCCGAAGTTTATCGACGGGTGGCTGAATTCCGGGCGGAGAGAGGCATTCGCCCTCCGCCCGAAGAGGTACGCGAGTGGCGTGAAGCCGCCCGTCGAGCCACGATGGCTCGCTGGTCGTTCCGACTGGAGACTCCACGCGCTGGCTTTGCCGCCGTGGAGGCTCTCCAGCCGGTCATCCTCGAGTGGGCAGGGCGGCAGCACGGGACTCTTTCCTTCCGACTGACGCAGGTGCTTTCCGGGCACGGATGCTTCGGGAAGTACCTGCACTCGGTCGCCAGGAGGGAACTGAGTCCCGCCTGCCACCACTGCGACTGCAGTGAGGACTCGGCCCAGCACACGCTGGCGGTTTGCCCCGCATGGGCGTCGCAGCGTCGGGCCCTCACTGCAGTCATCGGAGGAGATCTCTCGCTACCGGCCGTCATACGATCCATGGCCGGTAGCGACAGCAGTTTTACCGCGGTCGCAGCCTTCTGCGAAGACGTAATTTCGCGGAAGGAGGCGGCGGAGAAGGCCCGGGAGGACGACGTCCACTCGGACCCGATCCGCCGCCGGCGAACCGGGCGGCGGAGGCGCGCATACCAGCGCCTCATGCCGCCCTGAGTGTGGCCGCGGATGGTGGGGACGGGTTTTCCCCTCCATCCGCTTTAGTGGTCACCCGCGAGGGGGCGACGTTACGCGTGTGCCGTACGTGGCCTAAATCAGAGAGTTTACCAGCAGACGGTGCCCGCTTCAGTGCGGGCAGGCGCTGGGAGGGGTCCGGATGTGTTAATAACAGCAGTTCCCGGATCCCTCCCGTCTCAGGCGCAGAGTTGGCACACCGTGTGGTTTTAGTCGGTTCGATTCCGACACACCGCCCCGCCGCAAACCCCGGCGGGGTGACGGCCCGAGGGGGTCTCCACACGTAAAAAAAAAAAAAAAAAAAAAAAAAGTGCTCCCGCATGCTCTCTACTCACAGTTTAGAAAAGGAAAAAATAAACCTAAATTTAAAAGGTAGTAGAGCCACGATAATCTCATTGCAAACGAGCCGGCTCGACCGGGGCGGTACTACCCTCGCACAGAAGACCAACGTGAAATGGCAGCAGCACGTGCTGTCGTGTTTCGTTGGTGAGTGCGAGACCAGAGGCCCAAAGATGCAGAAGCATCACTAGGCCGCCAAAGTGTGGGTAACCATGATGTTGTATTGTCTAGATTCGCAGTGAGTATAGTGACCACTGCTTTTCGATTCTGCTTATGCTTTTCATCAGGCAGAGTTGAGACACTTTGGAAGACCCATGCATAAAAAAACTAGTTTATTAGAAAAGTATTTTACGTTAGCCACTAGACCAACAAGGCAGTAGTACGCATAATTATATACGTAGTTGTATTTTCTTTGTAATTTTTATGGAAATTTATTTAAACTTTATGCACATTTTTCAGAGGCGGGGGAAATCCCGTAGGCATTTTCTATCAGTCGACTGACGATGACTCCTTACCTTAAGGCCATGCAGAGCTAACTATGTTAGATGCCCAGTTTTATTTAAGCACTCTTATGCAGTATTAGCAATAAAATTAGCTTTATTTATTGGATGCATTTGAAGGAGTTAACAGATAGATGCATTTATTAATATATTTTTTTTTTGGTAATCCACTTAGGTAATTTTCTGAAACTTGTTTAATTTATTCCATAATAGTACGGGAGGTACCGCTATAGTTGAATAAGTCATTTTATCACGGTTGAAAATTATAACAATAATAGTTTTCCACTAATACATAACAGCGCGCAACATGTTTATCAGGCTGACTGATGGTGTTTCCCCTGGCACGGTAGTTGACAATTTCCTTTACTATTTTAAAAGTTAAAAATTTAGATATACAAATTAAATGGTATAAAAAAAATTATTTCACAAATTTTCAGTGCGGTTTATGCACGTTACTGACATTCAAGCCACCCGCAGCAATACAAGTGACGATTATTTTTGTAAGAAATTGGATTAAAACTATTGTTTATTAGAGTATCGCTTGATATAAAATTCATTGGTGCAGATTTTTTTAAATTACTTTTTCTTTCTGCCTCTTTTAGCTCCACCATTAGTGCGACAACTAACGTTGACTTTACTAATTTCTGAACCTTAAACAACTGTTTAAAATTAAATTTATTCGGTATAAAATGCCTAGAAAAATTACAGCAATACCTCTCGTACTATAGTTACGTCTATGATTTTTTCAGTTGACCTCAGCTGCTGGCAACATTTTTTGGGGCTCCTTGGCAGCGCTGCTATTATTTCTTTTCGTGGAGGCACCTTTAAACAACCTAATGAGCGTCTGTCTAAATTTTAAGTAAGTTTTTTAATATAATTGTAATTCATATTACATTGAATTACTACGCTTATTCATGAAAGCTACGAGCGAATCAAATGTTTTATATATAAATGATACGTAGGTACAGTCACGAGCATAAATATTGTACAATGTAAATATAAAAAGGCCCCATTCAAAGGACCAGTTTTCTTTCTAACTGTCTAGTTATCGACTATAATTACTTACTTCTTTTTTAATAGAACTAAATAATTTTTTTTGTTCCATTTTTCAAGTCCCTTAATTTACATTTTAACATGGTACGGCTAAGAACCAAACTTACTTTTTAAATTCCATGTACGCTTCTCTTTGTTGCAGTGCCATCGACGATAGAATAATAACATCGAAACAGGAATTAAACTCTAACAATGTAAATCCTTCTACAAGTGTGAACTCGATTCCAACAAGCAGCACCAGTTACTTGGAGAAAAAATTACCTTTAAATATACTATCTAAACCATAAGCAGCCATAAGGATCCTTTTACATAGAAATATAATAATGTCGCATGTGCTCTATTAAAAATCCTAAATTACAATGAAATATTATAAGATTTAGATCATCTTCCTAGCCTCTATAGTTCTCAAAATCTGTTGGAGCTGGTTACTAGTTTAAACGGCAAGCCTGATGCTAGTAGCTACTATACTTCAGTATATTTGAGGACACTGAATTGCAAACACGCCAGGACTAGCGGATATTTATACAGCGTATTGCAGAGCTCTCGGCCGAGTTGAGATAGCTGAGGACGTCTAGAAATTTGCGACGGAACTTAGCGTGGCCAAACAGACCGCGATTCGGGAGTTGAAGCTCGACGTCGATACCGTAAGGAAACCTTTCCAGCTCTCCGCCCATATCCTCGTGATAATCGAGAAGAGGAAATTGCGCAGGAAGTGGCAGAACGCTCGACCGACCATGAAGTCCCAGCTCAATTCTCTGGCTGTAAAGATCGGTCAAAAGCGCCTTGTCCACAGAGAGACTAAATTAAATCAAATTCAGAAAACATGTATGTAATTACATCAACAGACCATTTATTGACCTGACATGTCAAGCAATTATGATAATAATAAAGTTTAAAGTTAAGATTACCTCAAAACTGTAGGCATATGCGAAGAAGTTAATGCAAACTGTGTGACTCATGATTAATCAAAATTATGAGTCGCAAAGTATAAGTGCCGCAATTTTTAAATAAGGGTATTGTTTAATCCTTTCACCAGTACTGCGTTCCCCGTGGAATTGGAGGAAAATCTTGGACTAGGCTATACGGGCCCATCATATATAAGCTAGACAACTGCAGACCAATCCACTGGTAAAAGGATTTCAACTGAGGGCGCATATACCCTTTTAACAACATAAATTATAATTTTACTTGACTGACTCCTTACTTTGGTGGGTTCTTCTATCTTCTATGTGGAGAAGGGCCCTCCTTTCGATGATAGCTGCTTCTTTCAACCACACAAAGGATATTGAGTTATTATTCAAACACATTCGAAGGCCGGGGCAGAGTCCCGAGTCCGTACCAAACGCCCGGTTAATCACTTCGAGGATCGCGAAATACAATTACGACGCGATTACAACCCACTCACTTAACAATGATTAAAGCTTATCTAAAGGTGGTATCCGAATAATTTCACATCCAAGCTAAATTAAATATTATATCAGCTATCACAAAACACGGGCAAAACATATCAACCGGAGCTTGATAATGATTTCTTAGCTCGTCAAAACTCGATGGCGAAACTCGAATCCTCATCGTGCGCCTTTTCAATTAACAGTAAAATAATTTAATTATTAGATGAATTAGAATGCTCTTTAATCGCATGGCATAGGAAAAATAAACCTATACTTATAGTAATGTACAAAGAATTGAAAAAAGTGCAAGTTCATAGTAGTCAAAATTTGCAGATGTTTGAGAATCGGATGTGGATGGGTTACATAGACATTTCTAGAAATGTGAAATATGATATAGACTGTATACAGAATCCTAAAAAGCTTTATGTGTCAACCTTTTTGAGAGATCTGTGCTTGAATTACATTGATATTTTGCTACCTAATTAATATCATATATATACCGATGGATCGAAAGAAAAAGATTCAGCGGGGGCAGCCCTCTTCGACCAACAAGAAAATACATTCGCTCGTTTTAAAATTGACGTTAAAATGTCTATAATGTATATAGAATTAATTGCAATTAGCGAGGCGCTATCATATATTAATACTATTTAACACGACAAGTTTCTCATTTTAACTGACGCTAAAAGTGCCTTCTAACTGCTCGGTGTACCTCGACAATTCGAAGAACACCGATAGCATACACAATCATTAGCCAAATTTTAGAGTTAGAGCGAAGTGGTAAAACAGTGCAGCTTCAGTGGATTCCATCTCACATAGGCATAACTGGGAATGAAAAGGTTGACACCCTAGCAAAACAGGCTTATTCTGAAGGTATTTCTATCGTAATTCCTCCTTACTTTTTAGATTGCCTATATCTTGTAAAAGAATATTGCTACAAATCTTGGAGAGAATACTTTGATAAGAGATCAACTGAGAAGGGTATCTGGTATAAAACTATACAACCTGAACTGTTGGCTATACCTTGGATTGCTAACTGTTCACTGAATAGACATACATTAATAATAGCTATGAGGTTACGTTCCGGACACATTCCATCCAGAATGTTCACTTTCCTAATGGGCTTATCGTCTACGCCAGGGGTTCCCAAAGTGTGCGCCGCGGCGCCCTGGGGCGCCGCAGGAAGTAGCGAGGTGCGCCGCGAGTCGGTCTTCTATCATTATCCGAAAGGGTTAATTATTTACGGGTATCCATACCGCAATAATATTTTGACCGCTCGCATCATAGGTTCTTAAGGCCTTGTCCTACGTAGACGTTTCAACGCGAAGCGAATTACAATTTGTAATGCGATCCGACGCGGTGATTTTCAATATAATAAGAATGTACTCTTAGGCGGTGACACGCGAATCCAAAGCGATACGATGCGACGCAGCGCTAAAGTTAACTTCAAAAGCTTCAACATTTTCATTTCCTTTGCAACGTCATATTTGTGTGAAGCTGGAATTTTAGCAGTAGCCGTAATCAAGAACAAATATTGCTCAAGAATTAAGGTGGGGCAAGAAATGAGAGTGGCAGTCTCAAACCTTATCCCACGCTTCGAAAAACTGGGCGCTTCTGCTACTGCTACTATCTTCAATAATAGTAGGCGTAAGCCTGGTATTCTTACCAGGCTTACGCCTACTATTATTGAGAAATTATTGGTTTTTATTTTTGTGTCTCTGAAGTTTCTTTAGTAGATATTTTGTTGCAATTCTGATTTTTTATAATAAATAAATAAGTTTTTTACCGTGGATGTTTAAATTTTTGTGCCTTGCAACCAATAATAACTACTATTGTAGGTATATCATTTTTTTGATACTATCTATGTCTAAATGCTAGGTACGGGGGGGGGGTGCCGCCGTGACAATATTGTAATCTTGAAAGTGCGCCGTAGGCTGAAAAAGATTGGGAACCCCTGGTCTACGCCAAATTGTGAAATTTGTGGTATGGTAGAGGACGTAGAACATGTTTTGATGGAATGTGCTCGGAATCAACCGATTAGAGATCGCTTGTTTAGTGATAAGTTGATGGATGTTGGAAGATGTAACAGCATCCTGGCCAGTCCTTTGTCAGATACCACCAAGGCATTATATTATCTGTATGCTGAATAGCATAGACTAATGTAGAATAAAATGTGGCTATGATGGAGCGACATAGTCATAATTGTGGCTAAGCTTCATAAATAAAGATTTAAAAAAATAACATTCAGCATAGTGGTGCTGAATATGCCAGAATATTATTATTGTATTAAATCTATTGGTAATAATTACAGTTGGGGCTATTACTTACTTCATATGAAAGGTCAAGACTACGTTATTAAATACGGATCACCATTTCATTTTTCAAAACCAGCATATCAATTTAATTTTTTTAGGTTAAAATTAATAATGATAACATGATTGAATGTGAATTATGATTCATATATTTTTTACAGATCAGAGCAGTATTTTTTTTATATCATGCTTGTATGTATAACATGTAATAACATGAAGAAAAGTGGTTTAAAATATAGAATTTCATGATGTGAAAGTAAATGAACATGATCAAATCATCAAATATATATTCTTCCATCAACTTCTTTTCCAAAGAGTATTCTGATAATTTTCAATTATTAAATGTGCATCTAAATGAAGTTTTGTTTTATATTATTTCCGTAATAATCTATAATAATAAGTAAACAAAACTAAGTACAGCAACTAATGAATAAAATGATATACACAAGAAATATGTAAAATATTTCTTGGGTCGGGCTATCTAACAATGAAATTTTTCAAATCGGACCAGTAGTTCCTGAGATTAGCGTGTTGAAACAAACAAACAAACAAACAAACTCTTCAGCTTTATATATTAGTATAGATTACTGGTTAAGTCGACCTATTCTCGTTAAGGGTGTTGGAGTGCCTGATGCTAATGCTCTTATCGTTGTTATTGTCAGCTAACGCCAGCCGTACATTCTGCAAAGGATCTTAATTTTTAAGTTTTTCTACTTAATCTTACTTAACCTTCGAAATTACAATCTATCACATCACCACGTTTTAGAGTTTTTATTTCTGGCCTAAATACATATAACTTCCCTGAAAAGTCTCGCACATGATCTCGATCGAGCCGTATTTGAGGATTATCAAGCGGATATTGAAAAATATTGAAGACTAGCTGACCCGCGCAACTTCGTCTGCGTCTCTCCAAAATAAATATTTTTTTCCCATTTCCCCAACCTTTTCAGTCGATACCCGGCTCCTGTTGGTCGTAGCGTAATGTTATATAGCTTAAAACCTTCCTCGCTAAATGGGCTATTCAACAAAAAAAGAATTAACAAAATAGATTCAGCCGTTCACGCGTGATGTCGTGACCAAGGCCAATAGGGATTCATTTTTATAAATATACATAGATTTCGGCGAATCATCAATTAACTACTGACGGCGTGGTTATATGCTGGCGTGGAATGTGGATATATGCACTTTGTCAAGCGGTGTTAGGTCGTAATTATAATAGTAATCAGGTAGTATTTAGCCTTAATTAAGGATTTAAATGAGGTTAGTACATATTTTTACCTATATTAGGTGTATTCTGTGAATAGCTATCAGTCCACGTCGTGAGTTTCTTGTTGACGTATTGTATTAAAGTCAAATTATCAGCAATTGGTTCTAGAACATACTAACCGGAAAAGATGTAAATTTTAAGTGATTTAGGAAAAGAATCGCGTCGTACCTACCCACCTAGATATGAAGTCCTATCTGAGAAATTGTAGATACTCTCTACGAATTTTCAGTAATGGGTCTAAGCTCTTGATGAAGCAAAGTGTTATGTTTGTGCTTGCAATATTTGCAATGACCTATCCTAGCTTCATTATGTGCAGGTCGTAAACAATTAAGACAGACATTCGATTGCTTAGCCTTTTGCAAGCGATCCTCGAAATATAATTTTCTAAACTTATCGCAAGAAAATATGAAATGTGAACCCTTACACATAGGACATGAATATGTATTTTCCTTTTTGTCATGAAAAGAAAACTCTTTGATTTGAATAAAGAAAGCTTTTCTTGTTTTGCTTTATTTAATTTGGATTCCTCCAAACTCTCTAGAACGTTAGCTCTAATATTTAAAAATGCAATAAAATTATCAAAGGTAGGTGGTACGGTAGGGTGTTCCTATACTCTTCACAATGCCTACTTGTGACTGAATCTAGCTTGATGCTTATAATATGAATAAGTAATGTATCCCAGTAATTGACTGGTTGATTTAAAGTTGCCAAAGCAGCAGAATGTTTTTATTTGTTCTGTCTAAATGTTACGTGTAACATTTTAGACAAGCCAAGTCAAATTGGGGCTTGACTCTTTATGAAGAAATTCAATGTTAAATAGTGCGTGAACGTAATTATTCACTAACAGCTGATTGTTATCATACCTATCACATAATAAGTTCCACGCAGCTTTGTAATTTTAAGCCTTGAAATCTAGACTTCTTATGATTAATGCAGCGCTGCCGTAAAGCGACGGGCATAGGTAATGAAACTTATTTATGTTATCAATGCTGGGCTAATTGTGTATTAAAGAAACATATAATATATGTCCTTGAACTCTAGCCAATCCTGATACCCACCCCTAAACTGAGGTATCGAAATTTTGGGCAGACGAACATTATTTTGTTTCGAAAAGTCTGGCTTACGTACCTCAGACGTCGTTGAAGAAGCATCATCGTTTTTCTGCTTTTTAATTATTTCTTTAGCTTTAGCAACCATGCTGAAATAAGTGGAATCAATTTGCTATTGTTCTACGTACTGTTTATCAGGATTCTCCGACAGCATTTCCATCTCCGTCTGTAATTGAATCGAAAACATCAAATGCAGACTCAATTTTTATAATACGCACAGTTAACTCCCAAATTTGAAGATCAGTAACATAACGTATATTTTCGTTCGAAATTAAGTAGTTCGTAAAGTTAGTTGACTTTGCTTTGAAACTTGCTCGCTTTTTTGCAAGATTTGTTATATGCACTGTATTGTCTGACTTTTCTGTAGCCATTTTTATTTAATATCTATTTATGTAATTATAATGAAAAGGTATCAGATTATAAGTTTATTTTTAAGAAAATTATGTGGTACAAATGCTTAGAAAAGATAACGCCTTTATTGATTTTTTTGCAAAAAAAAGAACATTCAAATTGCTATTCAACTTTTGTAGGAGCTTTAGCAAAGAAATGATTTTATCGGTTATATGCGGTTCTCTACGGTTATATCGGGTATATTCCGGTCGGTAGATGGTATATGTCACGTCAAGGCAAACCCCGCAGCATCTGGCCCGACAATGGGATAAACTTCGTTGGAGTTTATAATGAGTTGTGTAGCTTCCTTCCGGGTCCGGACTTTGCTTCGGACATAGTCCAAGAGGGTATAGAATTTTATTTTGCTCCTCCATATTCTCCTTACTTTAACGGCATCAAGCCGTCAAGTCCGCCAAAAACCATCTCAAAAGAATCTTAGGCTCGACTCACCTCACGTATGAGGAAACGGCGACCTGTTTGGTCCAAATTGAGGCCATTCTTAATTATCGTCCCCGCACCGTTGCTTCCTCTGATCCTTTAGATTTTTCCGCCTTGACACCTGCCCATTTTCTGATCGGACGGCCACTAACGTCTGTTCCTCACCCACAGGTCACACCGAACGAGACCATACGCATCTAGAGCACTTACAGCGAGTGTAAAACATTGGACTTCACTTTTGGCAAGGTTTTGCTAATGAATATATTTCTACACTGCAGCGAAGGTCAAAATGGGGCGCTTCTACGGAAAATTTTGACGCTGGGCATGATGGTGCTGATAAGAGACAAGACGCAGCCTCTCTATTGTGGTCACTAGGCCGAGTCACTAAAGTATTTCCTGGCAGCGATTGAAGTATGAGGTATTTCAACCCGGGCATCGAGCAGCGGCGGGAGCAAGGAGGGCAGCGGTGCGAGGAGGCGCTTTTTCGGTGCAATGGCACTCCGCGCACCATTTTAGACAGCAACGCTCGCCTCATACTCGTATATCTATTTGGTTGTACATACTACAAAGTCTTAGTTATACAGTCCACTATCTTTTATTTGCATACCGAAATAATAGGATCAAACTAGACATCTAACAAATCCAATTAATCTACTTTTAACTGACTTCAAAAACGAAGAGGTTCTCAATTTATCTGTTTTTAGGGTGCCGTAGGCAAATGGCAAAAAACGGAACCCTTATAGATTCGTCATGTCTGTCTGTCCGTCCGTATGTCACAGCCAGTTCTTTCCATAACTATAAGAACTATAATGTTGAAACTTGGTAAATAGAGAACTATAATGTTGAAACTTGGTAAATAGATGTATTCTGTTAACCGCATTAAGATTTTCACACAAAAATAGAAAAAAAAAACAAAAAATAATCGGGGTTCCCATACTTAGAACTGAAACTCAAAATATTTTTTTCACAAACCCATACGTGTGTCTAAATTATCTATGGCCTATCCATAGATAAATGATATTGAGGTTTCTAATATCATTTTTAGGGTTCCGTGCCAAAGGCAAATAACGGAACCCTCATAGATTCGTCATGTCTGTCTGTCACAGCCACTTTTTTCCGAAACTATAAGAACTACGAGTATAATGTTGAAAGTTTTTTTTTTATGGAATAGGCGGGCAAACGAGCAGACGTATCGCCTATTTCAAACACCAGAGGAGTCACAAGTGCGTCGCCGGCCTTTGGGGGATAGGGAGGGGAGATAGGATATACAAACCCCCTCCGGTTTGGGTTATGGGCCTCCGGTATCCTCACTCACTCGGTGAAACACGGCCCAAGCACTATTTCACACCGGTTTTCTGTGAGGCCGTGGTATCACTCCGGTCGAGCCGGCCCATTCATGCCGAAGCGTGGCTCTCCCACGGTAAAGTTGGTAAGTAGATATATTCTGTGAACCGCATTAAGATTTTCACACAAAAATAGAAAAAAAAAACAATAAATTTTGGGGGTTCCCATACGTAGAACTGAAACTCGAACATTTTTCGTTCGTGTGGGGTCTCTATCTATGGATAGGTCTTTAAAAAATGATATTGAGGTTTCTAATATAATTTTTTTTTAAACTAATAAGATAATGATAAAACAAAAAAAAAATTACATTATATAATGTACATAATTTTTTTATTAGGTACGTCATAAATTGTAAACCGCAAAAAAATACATTATTATTAAAACATCGATCAAAGTTACAACAAACTACAAGTATTTTATTTAATATTATGTTACTTGCTGCTATGGAACTGGCACCCTTCATGGGCGAGTCCGACTCGAACTTGGCCGCTTTTTTTTTGTTACCTCTGAACTTTGGACTGGTTGAACCGAATTTGATGATTTTTTTGTTATTTCAAAAGTTTCATTCCGTGTTCCCCATTTCAATTTGGTCCAGTTTCCGTTGTTTTTTTTTGTTATTTTTTTTAATGATAATTGGAAAAGTTTGTGCTTGTTTATGGAACTGCCTACTTACCACGTAAATTTAAAAAATTATTATATTTCGGCAGCATTGCATTGTAGTAAATGGTCTGTTAATAATCACATGTTTGTTTTTGTGGTTTAAGGTGTCCATTTTAACCATTTAAAATAAAACGTCTAGTAGCGCCACCTATGTACATTTGACCAAACTAATAGGACGAATTGTGACTTGAATTTTTTTATCTTAGTAACAGCAATAAATCATAGATGACGCTTTTAGGAAAACCCCAAAACCTAGATTTTAGAAGAATTGAAATAAATGAATTAGTTTTATGTACGAAAAACGAAATCTATGCTTTCTAGTCTGATGCAGCAAATATAACATAATTTTATTAATAATAGTATTTTAACAATATAGCGGTGAGTGTATACGATCGTCTTCGTTTCATAGATACCTCTATTGTTCTCAAAATCATTTACCAGGAAGATGATAATTTACATCTGTGAGTAGTTACCTGTTTAGGAATGTGTTTAAAAACAGAATTAAGTAAATCATTCATTATTTTGTGAGTGACTTCATTTTGATGAGGGACCTTCCTTCTAATTTCCAAAAAAAGCGATGGTGGTAGCCAACAGGGCTAGCAGAGAAAAAAACTTTTGAGCGTACGCGACCCACGCAACCTCGTTTGCGTCTTCTATTGCCCGTAGCGTGATAATTTTCCCCCCTTTTCGAAACATTTTTCATTGATGCTCCGCTCCTATTGGTCCTAGCTTGATGATATATAGCCTATAGCCATCCTCGATAATTGTACTATCCAACACTGAAATAATTTTTCAAAACGGACCAGTAGTGCCCGAGATTAGCGCGTTCAAACAATCAAGCAAACAAACTCTTCAGCTTTATATATTAGTATAGATTTGATCGAAGTGTGACAGACAGCTTGATTTGTAATTAAAAATTTCATCAACTACGACCGTCACTGTTAAAAAAAATTCATAGACGCGCCAAAAACTCGCGATCGTCGCGATCTTTAGGTTACATCTATAATGCACAAAATATAGGAATAGAAATAGGAAAGCTATGTAGTAACTATTAAATTGAAATATGTAAGAGCTTACGACTGGGAATCCAAACTACCGATTACCCGACAGTGTTAACTCCCACTCGCATATTTAGAAGGCATACTAACAAAATAAAAAACAAGATTTAGACATGTACAAAAAAAACACGTTGCTCAATTATTCATTTAACATCAAATTAATTATCATTGACGGAGTTAATAAACTTTCGGAAGTTACACAAAGAATCATTAAAAATATCTAGGGAGCTACTGTACCCATTAGCAAGCTTAGTTAAACGAAAGATTGGAAAATTCACTCCTAAGACAGTTCTTCAGGGGTGTGTAAAAGGAGTGATTATTGCATGTGGAAACCTTGTTGGAATCCGCAGGTTAATTTTACTGAGAAGCATTGGACAGTCTATTGGGCAGTGATGAGTGCAATCACAAGTTTATAAAGAACTATCTGTTGCCCGCGGCTTTGCTCGTGTGGTTGATTTAAGTTGATTATATGTATTTAATTAAAACTGTGTCATCATCCTCATCAGCCTATCGCAGTCGACTGCTGGACATAGGCCTCTCCAATTTCCCGCCGCTTAGATCGATCCTCGGCTTCTCGCATCCAGCTCTTGCCAGCCGTCTAGCGCAAATCATCACTCCACCTGGCCTGCGGACGTCCTACACTACGTTTGCCGAGACGCGGTCTCCACTCAAGAACCCGTTTACCCCAACGGTTATCAGTTCTACGGCAAATATGGCCAGCCCACTGCCACTTCAGCTTGCTAATCCTATGGGCTATGTCGATTAATTAGGTTCTCTGCCGGATTACCTCACCTCATTCCTGATGCGATCCCTCAGAGAAACGCCGAGCACAGCCCTCTCTATAGCACGCTGGGCGAGTTTAAACTTGTGGACCAGCCGTACCGTAAGTGCCTATTTCACCCCCTTAGGGGTAGAATACCCAGGAACACTAAAAAACGTCTCTACTCTTTTTAAATCAGTAACACATAAATAAAGTTTCATGTTTCGAACTTCAAAAATGACGGACTTTAAGACTAACCTTTGTACGAAATGTCAAACCCTATTTCATCCCTTAGGGGTAGAATATTCAGAAACGCTGTCAAACGTATTTACTCATTTTTAATCAGCAGCCCAAAAGTAAAGTTTCAGGTTTCTAACTTAAAAAATGACGGACTTCCACACACACTTTCAACCCCTATTTCACAAATCAGAAATTCTAAAATTCCTTTCTAAGAAAAAAAAAGAATCCTACTGATCAAATTTCATAGCCCTAACTATCATAGTTTAAGCTCGGCGATAATGAATCAGTCAGTCAGTCAGTCAGGACTTATCTATCTATATCTATACTAATATATAAAGCTAAAGAATTTGTTTGTTTGTTTGTTTCTTTGAACGCGCTAATCGCAGCAACCACTGGTCCGATTTGAAAAATTCTTTCAGTGTTAGATAGTCCATTTATCGAGGAAGGCTATAGGCTATATATTATCCCGCTAAGACCTACAGGAGCGGAGCACCAATGAAGAATGTTACAAAAACGGGGGAAAATTATCACGCTACGGGCAATAGGAGACGCAAACGAGGTTGCGTGGGTCGGCGAGTTATTTTATAAGTATAGATGTAAGGGCTAGTACTTTCCTACGCTTTTCAAGTGTAGAGATTTTGAAATGATGCCATCGACCAATGCTCCGGAAGTCCGGACGCTCTCTAAACTAGGACCATTTCGGGAATATCCGGACGAATGAGTAGTGGAAGTGAATACACATTAGATTCTTAGAATTAGATTATCATTTTATCATTTGACTGTAATAAATATCTGGAACCGGGTCCAGCAGGGCGCGACTCGGTGTTTGGCAACACCACAGCAACAAACTCGGCGGCACATAATGACATAATTGACGAGGGAACGCGGGCTGCGCGGCCGGCGCGGGGAGCGTTGCGGGGCGCATGCGCGAGTTTGACGGCCAAGGTCGAGGCCGCGCGATTCTGCCGCGCACCGCCGCGTCGCTTGGACGCTCGGATGGTTTTTCTCGCGCGCCCTCTTCTGGAAGCAACTTTTGAGGGACAAATGCGCAGTTAAAGACGCGAGTGTTCCTGTCTCCCGGTCTACAAGGCAGTATAACACTCACCGGTATAGGTAAGTTGACTAAACTTAATAAATAAATGTTCTCATTCCACTGTAAACAAGAATCAGCTAGGTAGTTGTGTAATGTTTATAATCACGCTTCTCTCAGTCTATACATAATATATAGGTACATACTTAGTATAAATGCTGCCAACGTCGCGTTGGCTAGCGTTGTTTTGTGTATAGATACGAATAGTTGAACGAAGTAAACTGTTCAAGGTCTTTCAAGGGGCCTTAAAGGAACTAAGCAACAGATAGGTGTAGCATCTGTACTTGTAAGTAGTGTGAACAAAATAATTTGTTCATTGTGCGAAATTGGTCAGCTCACCTTGCGCAATGTTTGGCGTCACTCACTTTATGTACCTAATGTTTTGATCAATAATTTACCATTGTTTTGTAAATGATATTAATATTTGAAATATATAGTTACAATCCTATGGAATGCCTGTGTGGCTATAAGCCACGTTTATTTGCAATATTTCGGTTTTGCAATTGGTTAAAAGTTGTACTATTGATAGTGTAACCTAGAGCTAAAATGACATATTCCGAAGGTTTAAAAATAAAACATATCGATAAAGGTACTGATAGCATTAGTTAACCATCTGATCGAGTAAATTATCGATCGCGTTGAGAATCGAACATCGATGTTTATCGATTATAATTGTCATGCAAAAGATATATATGCGTGATCACACGAAGAGCTTGGCTACCTATTTAGCTGAATACATAATGGGATATAAAAGTTACATAACTCAACCTAAGTAAGACAAGACGCCTTGTTTGTCTATGGATACGTCATAGAAACTATACCGGTTATAGTTCGTATGGTTTTTTGTGCCTAGTCAGTGTTAGTGTAGATAATATCAATTCATCAAGAAACAATTATCTAGTTATATACTTAGGTACTATTCTATTTTTTAAACAAAAAAGTTTAAGTAACTATAATCTGTCTGCCTGCCTACCAACCTGTCTATGTAGGTACTATAAACTTAAGATTAAATTTATATAGCCTAAATCACCCGGGTCATTATTGCGAATCTATTGACACAGCCTATTTAAATTGGTTTAGTAGTTTAGGCGCCATGTATGGTTGAACATACATACATAGATTCAAAACTATTAAATATCCTTCCTTTTGGCTTCGTTGTAATCGGGTAAAAACATGGATGCCGGTGTTGTAAAATTCTTTCGGTGTTTGATAGCCCATTTATCGAGGAAGGCTATAGGCTATATATCATCACGCTAAGACCAGTAGGAGCGAAGCACCAATGAAAAATGTTTCAAAAACGGGGGAAAATTATCACGCTACGGGCAATAAAAGACGTAAACGAAGTTGCGTGGGTCAGCTAGTAGGTTATAAAAGTTCGACTTCTACAAGTTGCAAAGCCGTTATTAGTTATAACCAAAAAATATGTAAGTATCTACCCAGTGTGATTATCCTAAAATACAAGATAGCCCATAAGTCTCTTAAAATGTAAAATAATAATTGAAAAAAAAACTGGTTAGGTATATTATGAAAAATATTTTATTTTATTGCAATCATTAACGATTGCGGCAATCCTGTAAGCTAAGTCTAAAATTATTCATTTCAATCCGGCAAGTAAGCTCTGAAATGCTTGCTATGTCTCGTCGGATATTATTTTCTTTTAGGTTATTAATTGATCGCGGGGTGGATCGTACACTGCTGCTTTTCAGCAATGTCAGATTCAGACTACGTGGTGGTCAGGGAATATCTCCTCTTCGAGAAATCACTTTGTTAAGGAAAAATTGATGGACTATTGCGTTGTTAGATGTATCGTAGGGCAACTGCCCATACCTCTAACGCTGGAACGCTTACGAGTAGGCTGAGTAGGATTTATACGAATTGGTTGTTTCACTACGTCGCGTCGATGTTTTCTGTCGTCCGTGATGTCGTTGGTCGACTTGGCCGTTTTTTGTCCAACGTCGAAACACTCTCGTCGAACCAAATAAGCCACTTCTTAATCGTTTGAACACTTGGAGTAGAATTAAAGTTGCGTAAATTATGACTTTCTAGAAAATTACGTCACGCAATGGTAGTAAAATCATTGTTTCGGTAAAACTCGCGCACATGAAAAGCACGGTCTGCGCCGGTGAAAGCTTTATGGCAACCGAATTCCCTGAAGCTGCCGATATACCCCTTGCAGCCGCTAGCGCCATTCCCGCCTTTTTATATTTTATTTGAATTTATTTCAAAGGACTTCTAGGCAAACCTGTATAATTATTTTTTGTGTGGTCGTGTGTTTAAAATAACCTTGCAATGCTTTCTATCTCGTAGCACACTTTTAGACAAAATATGAAGTCAGACATAATATTATGTAAAATACCTGCTAAATAATATATGGGTACGTAGTTATGTAGAATAGAATAGAATAGAATATATTTTATTGTACACCAATTACAATGTACCTACTTACTAAATATTTTTTGGACATTCTAACACGATGCACTAATCTAGTCCCAAACTAACCAAAGCTTGTATTAATATGGGTAATAGATAACTGATATTAATACATATATACTTAACTTTTTTTGTACTACATACATATTACATAGATAAAACCCAAACTTGGTCCGATCCAGGAATCAAACCCGAGACCTCATGAGCATTAGTCGCGTACGCTACACTGCGCCAACGAGGCAGTCAAAATAACTTGTTTTAAACTACACCTAGTATTTATTTGAAAGTACATAGAATTTCACTTTAATTATTAAATAAATACTTAAATGAATCCTAGATTATTTACATGGATAAATAATCTAATAAATGAATTTATTCTCAAAAATGTATTATGAAAAATAATGTAAGAAATGTATATAATCAAAAAAAATTGTAGTAAAAATAAATTTTGAAGATTTCCGTGCGAAGCCGGAGCGGGTAGCTGTTTATAGAAATGAATAGACGTAGAAATGCAAACAAATTAATAACTGTAATTAGGTAGCTTTTTTACAAAGAGAAAACTTCTTTAGCCGGGCTTAGTACTTTTTGATATGGGAAAATCTTAAATATGAGTTCACGGCACTGCGTCACTGTTACTGTCAAGTTAAAAATTTTCTCTTCTATCGGCAGTACAGATAACTGGCATTTTTTTTAAATCGCGTAGTTCCTAAGCAAAGACGACGGAAAATTATTGTGATAGTTTATCAGTCATAACAGCGAATTTATCTAGCCACAAATATAATAAAATAACACAATAAATATAACCATTATCATCAAAATTATCGTTACTGTTAAATCGCACAAGTGACATTTCCTTTTACTAAGTCCATGAAATTGCTCTTAATATTTTGTATTTCAACTCTTTTCATCTCTTTTTCTCCACATAATCAACACTTTACCAATTACAATTGGATTGAGATATAAGAATTGAATAATTTCAATCCCTTAAATCTGAGTTCTGTCATAGAGGATTAGGATTGAAATTGTATTTATGTACTGTGCTTGTGTAAGTGTGTACCCAAACGTTTGTGTAGGTAAATCTCTGCCTTTGTGTGTGTGCGGACGCGTGTGTGCAACTCATCCCCCTCTATTTAGGTCAGGGGAAGCTGCGGGGAAGTTTGAGTGGGCGGTGAATCTTCACCCGTATCGACCCGGCCATACCCGCCCACACACAAAAAATTGTTTATTGATGTTCCTAGCAAAAAAGTCACAAATAGGCCCTCTAACTTCAACGTGTAAATCATTTTGAGTTATACATTGAGTAGGATTAGTACTTTTTACAGTATTACTTTTATTATTTCATTAGTCTGTTGTATTAGTATTTTTTAATAAATTGTTTTTATATAATTAAAAGTAACTAACTAACTAAAACCCAGCTACACCAAAAAAACCCTGAATAAGTATAAAACAAGTTTCAAAAGCTGTAGAGAAACAGAAACGCACCTTTAACAACGCGTGACTGCCGTAGTCACGCGTTGTTTTGAAACTTATTTCATACTTTTTCAGCGTCTTTTTTTATCGTTGTTGGGTTTTACTTTTTACTTAATTGTTTTAATATTTTGGTGCCGTTATTTGTAATACTAGCTGAACCCCGCGGTGTTACCTGAAGTTATTGTTGTACCGCGGGACAAAGCTAGTCTAAAAAAAATTGCCCAGTGAAAGTCCCGTCAAAATCGGTCCAGTCGTTCCATAGAATTACCCGGAACAAACAGACAGACACAACAATTTTAAAAATGTGAGTTTGTTTCCTGTACCGTGTGTACATACATATGCATTTATTAAAAAGCGGTTATTTTAATATTACAAACAGACACTCCAATTTTATTTATTTGAATAGATCGTATAGATTAAAACGGCTGGCAGGAGCTGGATGCGAGAAGCCGAGGATCGAAATACGTGGCGTACAATTGGAGAAGCCTATATCCAACAGTGATGAAGGTATTACAAAAGAGCAATGGGAATATAGACTTCATGCCATTAATTCAGACGACACAGATCCTAGTAATCTATACATACCTACTCTAAATAACTTTTTTTAATTTTTGTCTGTCTGTCTGTTTGTTTGTTCCGGGTAATCTCTGGAGCGCCTGGACCGATTATGACTGTAGTTCACTGGCAGGTAGCTGATGATCCAGGGAGTCACTTAGGCTACTTTTTTTTAGACTAGCTTTGTCCCGCGGTGTTACCCGCAGTACAACAATAACCGTCAATAATGTCAATTTGTTTATCTTCTCAGTCGTTCACTCTTGTCAGAGTGGTCGTAGTCATGTGCCGATCAGAATACTGCGCCACCGCTTCCTTCGTGATGCGACGCCATGTTGCTCTGTGTTTTGCAGAGTGGGAGTTGTCGTTGATGCTGGATCGTGTGACAGACTTGATGAGATCCGTCCACCGCGTAGGAGAGCGTCCACGTGATCTTTTGCCCTCGACTTTGCCTTGCACCACCAATCGTTCCATAGATTCTTCGTTACGGGTAATGTGCCCAAAGAACTTGAGGATACGTATTTGCACAGTCGACGATAACCTCTCTTTAATTTGGAGTTCTTTTAGAATCGAAACATTGGTTCGGTGCGCAGTCCACGGGATACGAAGCATGCGTCTCCAGCACCACATTTCCAGAGCGTCAATCTTGCGACGGTCTCGCATCCTCAGCGTCCACGTCTCAGCTCCGTATAGAAAGATTGGAAATTTGTTTATAAAGAACAGTTATTAATTATATCACCCAAAATTTTAAAAATCAAAATAATATTCTAAGTATCCTTGGCCTATGGCTCCACCTTTATAACAATCAGGCTTTGTCACTAAATTTAGCCTCTCTAGACAAAGATGATGTCTGTTGTCTTATTGTAAAGGACTTCTTAATTTGAAAAGAAAAGTTAGACATCTTGGGATCCGCTTACGTTTTTTGCATAGCTCTTTACTCTCCATAAAACAAATAATTTAGCTTCACATTACCGTTGTTAAAAACTATAATTACTATAGACTATTCGTTATTTAAACCCTAAACCTACGAGTACTTTTTTATTATTAAATCTTACATACCTATATCTAAAATAAAGCGGTATCGTTATCAAGTACTCGTAATACAAATTATTAAAGAAAATCACATTTCCTTTCCAATGTAATGACTAAGTATGAAGCCGAACCTATTATTTAATAAACGTATCCTAAGTATTTTACCAGAAAAAAGTATAGAACAAGGGAAACAAAATATGCTTTCCATTGAGGGTGAACAGTGTTTACTCCGAACCACCCAGCTGGGTTGGCTTGGCGCGCGCCGATCGATCGTCTCCACAAGGACAAGGCCGCCCACACAAGCCTCTGCCGTGACGCGGGCTATAACGTAACACCTCAGTAATACGCAGTAACAGCCTAGGTTTGAATCTAGGGTGTTCTCGGTACAGACGTGTTTAGCCTGAAGTGGTGGATCGAATACAATACAGAGCAGAAACTATAGAAGACTTCATCTTTAGCTTGGTGACGTTGGTATGTCCTTTAATATTTTCTATGTACATACTTCCATCTGTTACATTTTTGTAAATTGCATGCCTCAATCACTTGAGCAGGAATTCCTTTTCGTAGATACTATTGTTAAAGGATTTATAAACTGGATTTCAGGTCTGAAATAAACCTACATTTATATTGTCTATTAGTACTACAGTATTTAGGAACACCATTATGTAATAACGTGTGTTGCTTTCATTGCCGGATTTACCTAATGGCTTTATTATTTACCTGTATTCAAATTGTAACATATAGTTTTCTTGTAAGTTCTATTAGATGTCAGTTTATCTACAAACATAGTTTCTTGACTTAAGTTATTTTAAGCTGGTTCGTGTTCTTTTTAAGAATCTGTTGGTTGAAAAAGATCTGTTGGAATAAGGAAGTATGTATGCGCTATATAGATTGTGCATAAGTTACGGAGGTTCTGCTCTTTTTTACCCGACTACGGTAGAGTCAAAGGGAAGGGTAAAAGACTTGTCAGTCTATGTTTGTTCCACTAAACTACTGAATCGATTTCAATGAACAAAGTGTCGATAGATTTGTAATAATGACCCGGGTGTCTAACGCTATAAGTACAAATATTATCAACAGTTTTTACGTTATCTGAATTAGTTTTGACATTGGATATGTATTTTCGTTCGCTCCAGTATAGGGTACGATTTCACGAAAAAGTGCGATCCCCTTATATTTCGGAGACTTGTTAACATATGATATTCAAAAAAAACTCAAAAGACGCGTATTTACAAGAGCAAAATGTAATATAAGGTGCAAAAAGAATTATTCGAGAAAAATAATATAAAAAAAAAAAAATCCTCTGGGCAATTTAGTCAGCTACAATTTGAGTCTAAAATAAAGACGATGGGCTTTAAGGACTTGCCCTGTAGCCTGACCTTTTTAAAAAAAGAAAAAAATTCAGAACGACATTTTTGACTTCATGTTTCGCGTTCAAAACCCTGATAATTGTATAGATATTGTTGATGTGTATTGTGAATTATCAGGGTTATGACTGTATCGCGCTGTAACTTACCATTCTGCGGCACTGCCAGAATACGACTGTTGCTTTTTCAATTTTGTTGTTGAGACGGGAACTCCAGTTCAGTCTGTGGTCGGACACAGTCTTGTTCAAATACCTATCTAATCTAATACCTTTGCTAATAAAATTGTAAAAAAAACTCTTCAAAACTCATTGCACCGTCAACTACTGTCTCTCCGATACATTTTGAATATTTAGTTATAGATTGATTCGGCAATAAGGTTAGCCCATTTTATTTTATCATTTTCTGTAGGTACTCTCTTTTAAATCTGTGATACCGTGTACAAATAAAGAGTTTTGTATCTATCTGTCTATAATTAAATGAACCTACACGTCTTTTCTTTCTTACAGACGACTAGTTACTAGCTTGGGATCGCAAAGTATCATCTACCTCCTAACCTTATCTGTCACCTAAACAACTTTAAAGAATGCAACTAAGGCCCTATTAGTTAGTATACATGGTATTTAAAAAATCACCCTCGAACTCACAATCGTTTTACTTTCTATCATCAGCTCATGTGATTAACTGAAAGAATTCAAGTTAAGGTATAGACCTTAACTTGACCAACATGTGCTAATAAAATCATCCTCTAATCCCTAACTATTAAAAAGTTTTACCTTGTATCATCAGCTCAAGCTTACTTAAAAGTATAAAACTAAAGGTCTATAGATACGTATGAATTGAAAGAATTATCCTCCAACTCTTAACCGTTGAGGAATTGTAATTTCCATCATCAGCTTACCTAAATAACTTGAAAAAATACGACTAAAGGTAACAACATGACATTGAAAGATTTATACTTTAACTCCTAACCGTTGGAGTTGGGAGGAGTTGTATCTTACGTCATCAACTTATCATCATGATGATGATCACTAATAGACGCAAATACCGAGTTACTTCAGAAAATATATTAAAAACATAGTACGGGCCTAAAAAACATGAGGGATTCCCTTCATTTCCCTAGGATCCCACCTTCAGATCCTGATATGGTGGCAATGGGACCACTTCGGAAGCATACCCTTTTGAAGACATCTGAAAAACTTGACTGTAGGTATACAACTATAGGTCTAGGGATACGTATGAAATTAAAAGAATTATCTTCCAACTCCTAACAGTTGAGAAGATGTACCTTCCACCATCAGCTTACCTAAATAACTTGAAAGAATATGACTAAAGGTAACATACATACATATGACATTTAAATAATTATCCTCCAACTCCTAACCGATAAGGAGTTGTACCTTACATCATCAGCTCATCATCATGAAATGATGACTACCACACTCAAATACCGGGGTAACTTCAGAAAACTACGAAAAACATAGTACATGTCTGAAAAAAATGAGGGTTTCTCTTAATTTTCCTAGGATCCCATCATCAGATCCAGTGATGGTAACAATGGGACCACCTCGGAAGCATACCTTTTTAATATAAAAAGAATCTTCAAAATCGGTCCACAATTGCCGGAGTAATCCGTGAAATACATTTTTTTAAAAACAGTGGTACATGGAACCTCCTTCTTGGAAGTCGGTTAAATATAGCAATTAACGTATTGTTCGGGTTACTTCCTAACACCAGAATGATACATCATGGTATTCGGGCTTACTCGACTTCGAAAGTTTGAAAGTTAGTCAAAAATAATAAGCTAAACATAGGTATGTACCATTATTTTAGGCGGCGGCTGGATGCGGTGTGTCTTTGGAGAGGCCTATGTCCAGCAGTGGACTGCAACGGACTGATGAATGTTTTAATTGTTTTCTAAGAGTACTTTACATTTCAATATGTGCAATCGCCTTTTTGCAAATTTCTTATAGTATTCGGTTTTGATGCAACGTACCAAAGGATTTTGAAAAGAGACATAACCATTTTATGAATTGCTTGCCTAGGCCATTTTGGGAATGGAGTCTGACTGGACAGAAAAAAGATGAACCTCGATAATGAAACTGGTAGGCTTCGAAGTTAGACTCAGTTTTACTGCAAGAATGGGGAAATGGGTCAAGTCTGTATTAGCTCGAAGAGGCCGGGGTCGCGTATTCTATACCCGTCCTGTGCTTGGAAAGGGCACTAGGACAGGGACTTTTGACTATTTTAACAGTAAGTTAACAGATCTGACGTCATTTACTAACACAGATTTGACGGGGTGTATTCCGTTTCACGTTATTTCAAGTCGTAATTATTATTTAATATAACTATTAACCAAAGTAAAACATCTTTTGCATCTGCATGAGCAAGCAGTTAGAAGCACTTTCGTATACGCGTACCCTTTTTTGATTATCTTCTCTTTATTGTTTCTCTTCCTAGTAGATACTTAATGCAATTACTTTCCCTGGAAAGGCGATTATGATTCGATTCTAATCTTGGTATACTTATGTATATTGTATTGCTATGTATCACAGAATATAGGTCTCAAGTGTCAGATAAATGATAAACGGAAAGTACGTCATATAACTCGAACGTACCTTAAGTAAAACTGACGGCGATCGATTGTAATGCGTGAGTACTCCGTGAACGTCTGACGTGGAAATGTGTGTGATACGTATCATTAAACATCCGCAAAATCTTGCTGACGAGACTGAATTGCTGAGCTCATCCACTGATTTTGGATCTGAACAGATGTGTTAGTTGAATTCTTCTTAACCTATTGTTGTGTTGTCTGCATTTTTTGTGTTGCTTTGATAAAATAAGTCGTAAACTCGTGTTATCCCTACTCCTTTACATAGTATACAAGTAAAATTTTAACAAAATAAAAAACCGACTTCAAGAACGACTAAATTGATCAATCCATCATCAGATCTTAGAGTTCTTATCATGGTACCACCGTTGATATCCCCTTCCCATTAAAAAGAGGATTATCAAAATCTTTTCATAAACGCCGAAGTTAAAAAGAAACAAATTTACGGTCGAATTGAGAACCTCCTCCTTTTTTGAAGTCGGTTAAAAATGAAGTTTATTCCACTGTCTCTGTTCGCTTAGATCTTTATAACTACTCAACGGATTTATTCATGCAGATTTCAGCAATAGATAGAGTGAATCAAGAGGAAGAGTTAAGTGTGAATACATGAATGTCACGGTAGAGGAAATCCGAGAATTTCAATGTCTTCCGTGCGAAGCCGGGCCGGATCGCTAGTAATGGTATAAATGCGAAAATAACTATCCGTCCATTTATCTGTTACACTTTTACAGCTCAACCGATTTTTATGAAATCGTTTTGGAGATACTTTGATTCCTGAGGATGGTGATAGGGTTTTAACCGCTGCGGGCAGCGCTACTGTAATCTATACATCTATACAAATAAATAAAATTGGAGTGTCTGTTTGTAATATTAAAATAACCACTATTTACTAAATGCACTTGTAAGTATACACCGTACATATGCCAAAAACGTAGTTAAAATTTTTTTTGTCTGTCTGTCTGTTTGTTTCGGGTAATCTAGGTCGATTTTGACGGGACTTTCACTGGCAGGTAGCTGATGATCCAGGGAGTAACTTAGACTACTTTTTTTAGACTAACTTTGTCCCATGGCGTTACTCGCGGAACAACAATAACCGCGGGTAACACCGCGGGGTTCAGCTAGTCTTCTATACATGTTGTATATATATACTCGTATTTAAAAAGGAAGGTAACTGACATACCCAGAGATCAACGCACAGCTCAAACCGCTGAACCCAGAATCCTGAATGGAAGAATTTTCAAAATTCCACCCTTAAGGAGGTAAATCAGAAGAAAATATGCGTGAGAGCCGCGTGCTAAACCTAGTTTAATATATTGCTTTAATATATGCGTAGGCATCCTTTTCACCTTGACACTGTAATAAAAACTACTTCATTAAAGATTAATCGAAAATTGTTTCAACATAATAAGTTTTAGTAATAGTAGCTAGAACACCTGCCTTCTAGAAAACGGTTATAAAAATTACTTAAATTAAATATGCTCCACTCAAGCAAGTGACTAAGTTACGTAGCGCTTTGAAGGGCCTCCGAATTCAACCTTCAAATAGCAAACGAAAGGTCAAATGAATATTCTTTGTAAAGCAAAGGAAATAATTTTATTTCATAAAACACCTACGTACTGAAACCTTTAGCTATTGAGTGAACTTTTTTTAGCATACGTTAAATGGCAATGATATTATTCAAAATTATTCTCCATATAATTTAACTTAAAATAATAATAAATATCTTTATTGTAGACCAGCTTATATAATTACAAGGTTACCTTAAAAATATTATAAAGTATGTACAAGTGGCGGCCTTATCGCTTCAAGGCAATATCTTACAGGCAATCATGGGATGGAAAGAAAAGTAGGGATAAAAATGTATATGGTATAGGTGCCGGCATCTAACTTGGCCAAACTACGGCGTAGTGGGGGTAAGTTCGCGCATAGTTCACTAATGCAACCAATCAAAACAAAGGAAATTGAAGTTTAGTCGACTTACACACCAATCGCTTGCTCGGAACGTCCAATAGCTTGCTTGGAACGTCCAATAGCTTGCTAGGAACGGTGCTACTACAATCCCCGCGTCCCTGTATCACCAATGGGACCTTAAAAACGACTTTCTGCGCGTGGCCAAGTACCTATAGTGCCTGGTGTATTAAAGATGTTACTTTAAGAAGTTTTTTTGCACACATTATTGTGTAACACATCACTTAGTTTAATCAGTGTAAGACAATATTTACTGAATTACTCAACACGAAAAAGTTTTAAAAGCTGTAACCCGACTTCGTAAAAACTTTTGGTAAAATTCATGTAACCTATCACTCGGGCCGTTAGGTATTACGAATTTATTAACACCTCATTAATTAAAATCGGTTCAATTGTTTTGTCGCTTCGGTAGATTATATAAACATACATAGACTGCCAAAGCTTTTCCGTTTAGTTTCTCCGTAATCAAATAAAAATCATTCAATTTTGAACTTTTACCACAATAAATAATAGTATTTACTTGTACTACACTGTCACAAGTGGTTTGCGAGGAATCACTACGAAATCACCCTTTATGTAAAACCGTAGTCTTTAAATAGAATTATATATAAACAGTTACCAGTAACCCCCGCCAAATACCTTCTCCGCGGATATTTAAATTTGCTGATGTTTGAACATTTTTTCTATGTAAATTTATATTATACGCGGTAACGCCACGTGACAAAGCTAGTCTAAAAAAGTAGCCTAAGTTACTCCCTGGATCATCAGCTACCTGCCAGTGATAGTCCTGTCAAAATCGGTCCAGCTGTTCCAGAGTTTACTTGGAACAAACAGACAGACAGACAAAATAAAAAAAAGTTGTTATTTGTATCGTATATACACACATATGCATTTATTTAAAAGCGGTTATTTTAATATTACAAACAGACACTTTATTTTTATTTATTTGTATAGAACTATAGATTACGTATATATTTATCAAGTCTCTAAATCGATGTACCTACAGGGAAGACTAGAGGCTATAGCAATTATACAACTTAAATTACTCCCAAAATAAACAGAAAGTTTATACAACCTCCAAGATTTCAAGTAAACCAAGAAAATTAAATCGCCGAAATTGAGGTTGTTCTGACCTTTTCTTGTAGAGTTAACTTATTGAACAATAGATAAATTTGAGCGAAATTTATTCTCTTTTAGTTAGTAACACTTACTTTCAGAAGGCCCGAAGCTTCGAAAAAAGGGTTTATCTTCGATCTCTCTTAGGTATCTTCTGCGAACCCGATAATAAAGGAGAGGGTAGGCTACTATTTACCTAGGCACACGAGACTTATTTTGCAACGTAAAAAAGTTTTTACTGTTTAAGAATTGATTTGCCATTAAAAGTAAATATTCCATATATTTGGATGACATCAACCAAATTCTATACGAGCTCAAGTCTGTAATAGGTACTTTCTGGACGACGAACGAACTTAATTGTCTGTTATACCTATCAAGCCATTGTTTCCAAGGTACTTACGTTAAGAGCGCGGTATAGTTTTTAATAGACTAGGTATCGAGACAGGAAACCAAATACTTGCCCTTAGATACTCGTATGTTCTAATAATACCATTTGTATTCACGGATATAAGTTGCGACTTTAGTCTTAGTCATTGCATCTGCTATCTCTACACAGTGGCAAAATAATAAGCTACATCCGGACGTTTCTGTCGATGAATTTGGAGATATGAAAATATGCTCATAACACCGCTCTATATACTTAGGTACCAATGTGTAGTTTTTCCATTAATATATTTCCCATTTACAATTATAATCTGACTTCCGCTACCTACCTCTACCGCCTTTACCATGGAGAGTGTTCTGAAGAGCTCTTCCAACTAATTCCACCTTCTCCCTTCCTCTACAGGACATCGCATACTGGTCTTGAAAATCACCGGCTCAGAGGCGTAGAAATACGCTCTCGAACTAAACGGATTGGCTCTTCCGCCCTGTTCCGCGCATTTAAAAACTGGAACTCATTACCAGCGCACGTGTTTTCCTCTCACTATGATCCCGGGTCCTTTAAGCGGGGCTTAAAAAAGCATCTCACTGAGCCGTCATAGTGTAGTAGGACGCCATACTGCATTGCCTGCGTTCGCAGCGAGTATGGTGACCCCCACTGTTGGATTCTACTACTAGACCGGTTGATGGGCTAGGGGCGAGTTAAACAATGAAATTATTTGAAAACAATCTCGAAATGAAAATTTTAAAGTTTCATGTAAATCACAATTACCTAAGAGATACACTAGCACTTATCTGCAGGCTATGCTTTTAATGTTTTCAATATATATAAAACCAAAATTTTGTTGATAAGACTCCAAACAAATCGGAAATAACAAAAGAAGAAAATAAACTGCCTTGAGTTTGTAAGAGAAGCGGTTTCGAGGAATACACTAAACTTAAAATTTTTCAACAAATACAATTGTTCTTTTTCGAATAAGAATTAATGATTATATTACTCATTTTTGCTCCAGATGTCAGTAGTGACCAATGTACAGAAAATGTGTTTAGACGCATAACTGTAGCACGTAAGCAATTGCTTCGCAAACAGTTATAAGAGGATTATTCCATTCCATTGTGACTCAAAATCTTGTTAGCGGGTTGAGCATTCAATATTATTCTTGCTACTAGTGAAATATTAGTGCAACTTTATGGCATATAGTAGTCCTACAAATTTACATGTATACGTTCATGAATTGCAGCATTTTTTATTACAACACAACTGATAAGTGAGCAATGGTCGATGGTAATTAATTGCCACCACTAGTAAACAGCTCCAACTCAAGTAATGCGAGTATAACACTACTTCTTGGTTGCTCTACTCCCGTACGGGAGGTGTAAGGGTTCGGACTAACAGTGACTTCACTTTCTTTTACTTTTATATTGCGAGTTCAGCTGTAAATAAACATAGTACTTTTGCATCTGTGAACAATTTATACTGTTCCCTGAGTTAATACTTTGACTTCTGAGAATTTGAAATAATCATGACTCAACGGTTAAAAGTACAGGAAAAATCTGAGGTCAGTGGATTATACAAAAGGATCGATGTTAAAAAAAAGTGATTCTTTAGACTTCAATAAGTACTGTTTTCTTTGATTTATTCAATTCTTTGGGCAACTTTTTATTTACTTTAAACCCTTATTGGAGTATCGGTCAATGGGAGAGAATTGATCTAACCGTTGTCAAGTTATCCTTACCAATGAACAATGACAATATAGTATCTTTATTTCTATCATGTGAAGTTAGCTAGCACGTGATAAATTGTTGACAAATATCTCGAATTTATTCCAAGAATATGATCCGAAGACTGCGCCTACGTGGTACTGGTACAAATGCGTACTAGTTTCAAATATTTCTCAGAAGCCTACATTTAAAGCGTCCGATAAGGTTATTCTTCGTAAATGATAACATATTAATGTATACAGAGTAACAGCAGAGTGTATAGGCCGGAAGAAGTAATAAAAAATATGTAGTGATTATAAATTACTTGAATTAGTTTTTTGTAAAAAAAATTCTGTCAGTCTATCACCATACTCTGAAGAACGAAGATAACTTAGAGCACCAACTATCTCGGTCAGGGACAGTCCACACTCATCTAAATTAAAAAAAGTATGGGTACTCCTTTTTCAGTCTAATTCAGTATCGCCTGATAAGCAATTACCGCCGCCCATGGACACCAGAGGCGTCACAAGTGCGTTGCCGCCCTTTGGGGGATGGGAGTGGGGCATAGGTATGGGTCTCCGGTATCGTCACTCACTCGGTGAAACACAGTGCAAGCGTTATTTCACACCGGTTTTCTGTGAGGCCGTGGCATCAATCCAGTCGAGCCGGCCCATTCATGCCGAAGCGAAAGCGTAGGCCAAAACCTCCTTTATAAGGAGATGTCTATGTCCCACTGTGGACTACTAAAGGCTGTCGATGAAGATCATAAAATTATATCCGTTTTACATCAATTGTTGAAAACTTCTGTATCTTCTGTTCTGTAATCTCTACCTTGATGAATACGAGTATATCTCGCTTACGTGGCAAATAAAAATAAAATTTGAGAGAAATAAAAAAATGCTAACTCTAAGCATTAGTTAGAATATTTATATTTCTGTGTTTTGTCTAGTTTCGTAGGTCAATGCACTTTGAAAGTTCAGAATTCAATTATTATGTTAAGTTACTTGAGACATACTTTTCAAACAAAGGTAAACTTCAAGTTTATAACAAGAACTATATAATTGTTTGTATTAGGCATAAGATTTCAACATAATTATGATGTAAATCTCAATTCTATGTCGTGGTGTAGTTTTAATAAACTACCGAAGTAAGTATTAGCATTTTGAATAGACCGATTCAATATATTATTCGGTACTAGCTTTTGCACGCGGCTTCGCTCACGCAGACTTCCATTCCCTGATTTACCCTCTTAGCAGTGGAATTTCCAAAATTACTTTCTTAGTGTGCAATTACGTTACATAAAGAGCCTACATGCAAAATTTCAAGATTCTAGGTTCAGCGGTTTGGGCTGTGCGTTGATTTCTGGGTATGTCAGTCAGTCAGTCAGGACTTACTATTTTATAAGTATAGATTTCGTCGGTGCCCTTAATGTAAATCTTAATTTTATTATAATATTTATTATTAATGTTAATCTTAATTCTACTTATGAAATTTTAGTAAAAACATACATTTGAAACAAGCTAGAACTTCAGAATATTAAACAAGGAAACATACGCCAAAAATGGCTTACATCATTTTGGTAAAGAGCTGATAGACCGATATTAATTAAATAGCTAAGAACCACACCGCAAGGAAACTGGCTTTCAAATAAAAAAAACCGCATTGAAATCGGTGCATCCAGCTACGATGCCACAGTCAGACAGACAGAATTATTTCTAAAAGAAACGAGATTATTATTAAAGGATCAAAAATGTTTATCGTTATTTTCCACCATTAAAGTATAGATACTTATAGTTCTAGTTCTTCCTTGTATATGATAAAACAAAAAGTTGGAAGAAGTTTGTTTGATAAGTATGCGTAAGGTGTAGCGCACACTACATGCAATATAGTTGAGACACCTATACATGCAGTTTGTTCCAAAATATGTGACATAGTTGCTAACATATATTAATTAAAATGTATAACAGGGATGTATCGAGTTAGTGTTGAGCTCGTTGCCTAGGTACCTCCCCGGGTCTGAACAAAGTGGGTAGCAGGAGGACGCAGACTCGGTCTGCGCGCGCACAAGTATCGATCTCCAACATCCCTCCCAAACCAACACTGCCTCCTGCCTCCCGATATCTCCCTGGCACGTGTATAGAGATGCCACATCGCCTACCTCACATTTATTTTAAAATTAGAATTTCAATTTCATCAGCGTTAAATTAAAAACTTAGTATCAGATTACGTTGTACACATCGATAATACTTTAGAATCAATTGCACTAGAATTATAAACGTATAATTACATATATCGAAGAAATGATTGCGGACTTAATAAATTTTCGGTTGGCAACTAATCTCAAGAGCGACCAGTTTTTGCGCTACGTCGATATTACATCAAATGTGCCTCGAGCAACGACGCGAAATACCTACCTTCCACCATCACTGCCGAGCTGCCGACGCACTATTTACGAAAATGATTGATAAAGCAGAATTATACTTTTTTACGCGCATAGGCGCTAAATTTAATACTTTTAATTAGTTGTAGGTAATTTACCTATGTATCCCGGCTATCTGTCATTTCGTGTGCCGTGCCGTCAGTACGTTTTAACGTCAGGTGTACATACATAGAAATACAAAATTCCTTTTCGTTGCCATTCAAATATAAAAATAGCAGCGGCTGTTGATATTATGATTTCATCAATTACCTATAGAATTGTTTAACCAATAATTTTTAAACTTTTTTACATTTCAAATGCGTCATTTACTACATGACAGGATTTAAACCATTAGATAACGCATAAGGAAGAGAGCTTAAGTATAGTTGTATCAAAAACTGTTCCTAAATCTATTAGTGTTGGGCACATCTTTGCTTAATCTCAAGCCAGTGTTTAATACCGTGTAAGTTGGGTACGGGCCGTCGGCGTTGACGGAAGGATGGCGGGAGAGGGGGCGGTGCAGCTGTCGGTGCATCCAGCCCCCGCCGGTACTGGGGCCGGCCCGTCCCCTGCCCCCGCCTGCCGCACCGGCCCATTGCCAAGTTCAATGCCAAGGTCATGCGCGCGCGACTGCGGCTGCGCGCCGCAATGCAGGAGCGGCCGGCGGCAGGCGGCCGGCAAGCCGTCAGTTCCTCACTGACAATCGCGCTACACACCGCATCGCAATTTCCATACTCGACGCGCCCCAACGGATCACCTGACAAAGTAATTTCAGTTCCGGAAAAAATATCACGTTCAGGCTCCTTACCGACAGATGCGTCATCGAGCCGGTGGACGCGTTTTGTCACAAACAAAAAGCCACTTTACTTGTTGGCATTTTCAGGTGAACCGTTGTGAAATCGAGTGCATAATAGCGATGTGCAGATTGTATAGCGAATAGCGATGCTGTAGTTCCGCGACGGACTGAAATCCTGCGGTGGCCTGATGCCATGCTGAATACCATTATGCAACATTTCTGCAAACGTTACATATGCTTCAGTAAGTTTCTTAAAACATTATCGTACATAATATCATAAGTTCAATACATTTGGAGTTTTTTATTCTTAAAAATTCAAAATGTCAGCATAGTATTTTAAAGCTATCAAACCTTAGACAGCTCATGTTTAATCCTTTGACTCTTATGTAATCTTATTGTAAGCCTATATTAGATATATGGTAATTTGATCTCAACAATTCTGTGTTAGTTATATTTATTTTAGAGTAAGTAGGTACCTACCTACTTTTAGGTACCTAATCAATTTATATTACCTAATAAAAATGATTTGGAAGTCGTATTAAGGACATCGCGTCTTCATGATGTTTACTCAAAAAATTATAATCTCAATATTTGCTAATAAAGCTAAGTAGCGTGTCCTCTAAATGTCTCAATATAAGTTGTTACTTTATTGTAGTTAATTTTCTGACTACAAAATGTGAAAAGAAAATTCCGGAACGAGTTTTCGTGCTGTCATGTCAAAAGCATTTAATATCTACTAGGGAAAAAAGTAGGTTCCTAAATACTTATACCATTAAAGCATTAATATTTTTCCACCCTTTACCTTTACCTACACATTACAAGCAAAAAGGATATTTTTAAGCAACGTGTCGATGAATTCCTGGAAAATTGACCAAGAATATTATAAATAAGAGCCAAGGGCATCCACTAAACTACTAAAGGGCCGAGCAGAGCGGACGAGCTATGTATCCTGTTGTAGCGTTAGCCCACAAAAAATGTCGAACATGAGTTCAAGGCAATCGAGTGATCCAACCAACAAGCTGCGTTTGTCGTTTGGTAGGCCGACATGCGCAAAAAAGCTTAATTATATAATTACACCTTCAAGATAGGAATGGCTTTAAAATAGATTATTTAGCTCGATTTTTGTTTGACAAAATTATTTCCTACTACTTCCAATTAAAGTGTTCCTATTCCTAACATCTTCAAAAATTGTAGATGAACATGTAAACATGCAGACATCAAAATAGAAGGACTTATTAATTTCAAATTGTTAATGATAGTGCAATGAACATATGTAGACTGTAGTCAATATATGAACCTTATGACTCGATACACAATAGAAGATATCCGTTTCCGTACCTAGCTAAAATGTTTATCGTCAATATTGCCTAACGTTAAAGTCTAGTTAGACATGCATAAATGTTGATATGAACGTAATTGGTATCATAATCTCTAATATATACCATTATATATACAGGTAATATTAAAAATTATTTATTTTATAATGAATCTACACTAGAACACACTAATTATTAAAAATATTAACCAGCTATAAAATATGTAAGTAGTGTGTTACCAATCGATGACGGCGACGTTGGAAGTCATACCGACTGTAAAACAATAAATAAAACATGCATGAGCTTAGATCTATTCTTTTATGGGATAAGGGTCAAACGAGCAGGCGGATCGCCTGATGATAAGCGACTACCGCCGCCCGTGGACACCCGCAACACTAGAGAGAGGCGTCACAAGTGCGTTACCGCCCTTTTAACAATGAATAATAGAACTAAGGTTTATGTTTAACCAAAAATGTAAAAAAGGGAGGTTTCAAACGACATTAAAGTATTGAAGTAAACAGATTTCGGAATTTAAATACAATTTGTACGAAGCACGCTATACACACTTTTGAAACAAATAATTAAGTTTAATATGAGAACAATGTAGGAAGCCAAACTAAGAATGTTCACATACTCAATAAAAAATGACCAATGTACAAAACAGTAGTCAGTAAAAACTAGATGACGCAATACAATGCTGACGTGAAGAATTTGTTGCCATTTTATAGAATAAAATGTTCCAACGTCTAGGGAAAAATATTTCTGTAACAATGTGCATTTCTGACATAACTTCTAATAATATTATAGACAATTTGTAATCATAATGTTTAAATAGATCAGCTGTAATTTCTCGTAACGTTCCATTACTACACTTTATTCACGGAGCTATAATTTTTTAACTGTAGCATACTAACCTCTTTGGTAAGGATGACGTTCTGTTATGTAATAAGATAGCTGAATCATGTTTATTTGTTTTTAAAATGTGATAGGAAGGGAATATTTAAAATACTTAAAAAGGAAGAGGGCAAATACTAATAAAAATGTGACCATAAACAATACACCAATCCCTATAATATTCTGAATTATTTATCTAATAAAATCTAGTAGATTAATTCCTAAAATACCAGATTAATGAAAAAATGTAAACATAAAACACACGTATATGCTCATTGCACCGGTATGTTCGCCTTGAACCCGCTTTAGGAAGTTTAAATAACAAAAACATCACACCACACATTTTCTTCATCATTTTGTATTGTTTCCATTTTACCATTTAAGAACTCGTTCCATTGAAATTCTTTGAAACATAAGTGTGCAAACCTGAATTACTAATCAGCTCTCTTGGAATTATTCAAAGAAACGCTCAAGGCTTTGGAATCTAAATTCCAAAACAACATTGCTATACTACACAAATCCTATTTTATTGTTTAGTACTGTAGATCTATATCTGGCTGAATCTGAGCTCTTGGCATCAATCATGATGCAACTCTCCTAAATATTCCAGTGATAGAAATGTTACTTTGAAATACTCAGATACGTAGGTGATTTAAACGTTATCTCATTTCGATGATTTTTTTACTTTTAAAAAATAGCAGAAGAAAACACGAGTACATATTTTGCATAAAACTTGCGCCGATTCCACGTATCGCTGTCAGCTGACGAGTGTGCGCGTCACATTGATGTCTTGTCAACAACATGGGGGCTAAGATGGCCAATAAGTTGTTTATTTACAACAATAATATCTATTATGATTATACAGGTTTATCTTGAGATTAACACAATGAACGTAAAAATATGACGTGTACACCTACAATATGTTTATCTTTATTTTGGGTTGATTATTCTTTGTATAATTTGGATAATGTTGTAGTATCTTATCTTTTTTTTCTTGGTATGGAAATTAAAACAAATTTAAACTTACAGAACTATTGGATTAAGTCAATAGCGTCGACCGAAATTGACACTTTAGCTTATGTGTGAGGTGTATACTTAACAATATTGAAGCATCCGGAAGAGAGATTGTCATCCTAAATATTTTTTTTCTAAAAGCAACATTGTCATATTTTCATAGATAGTGGACCACTCGGCACGTGCAAAGTGTGACGCATTGCTGATAAATAAACAATGTAATTTGCCAAATCGTGTAATACACTGATTGATCGACACGTGTCGTGTGCATTTATTCCATACTTTACAACCATAACAGTTACCATAAAGACAATGAAATGCTCTCTCTCATAAATCTGTCCTTCATATGGATGGATCTCGCGTCAGCGATTAATATTAACCTTTTACTATTTTTATATCTGAACATTTGTTATTTGGAGCAAACTCTTGTAGGGGACGAAGACTAGACGGAATCTCTATATCATAGTAACGTGTCAGTTAGGATCTCGGTTAAAAATTAAGTCATGATAAGGCAAATAAAAGCTGAATCAAATCGAAATTCTGAATGGACAACTGATCCGTAGGTAATCACTGAATTTTGGCAATACTCCACTGAATAAAGATAAAATGTATTTCATTTCCGCCTATTGTTGAAACGTTAGAACTTGGCGCATTACTTTCTTAATAAATAAATATTACTAGCTTATGACCGCGGCTCCGCCAGCGTATATGTCGGTTATCGCTGTAAAGATTATCCTATGTCCTTCCTCAAAAATCAAAGTATCTCCATGTCAAATTTTATTGAAACTGATACCGCTTCTAGGCTCCAATGCCCCTTGTTTAATAGTAAGAAGAGATATAATAATCACAAATTTCAACAAAAAGAAAAAACCGAGTTCAAGAACTGGACCAAATTGAAATGGGTCCACATGGGAAGCACTAGCTTTCAAATAAAAAAAGAATCATCAAAATCGGTTTCCCCAGTCGAAAGTTATGAGGTAGCAAACATAAAAAAAAACAGTCGAATTGATAACCTACTCCCTTTTTGAAGTCTGTTATATATAATAAATCTAATTTATCTGTGAGTTTTTAGGGGAAAGGTTAAACATTGACTTGGAAGACTTCTTTATTAAGATTGACTAATTCAACAAACAGCAAGTTTAGTCATCGCAAGTCCTGACTTTCCTTATACAAATGGAAATATGTAACGCAATTCCGTGAAGAAAAAGGCATGCGTCAGCTTTGGTATGAGACTTAGAGGAAAAAAAATTGTGTAAAGCAAGTGAAAGAATACGGCAAATGCGCTATTACATACATCAGAAGGAACCATAGAACTAATCTATTAGATATTTAAACAATTTAAAATAAGATAAATAACCCAGGATGTACCCTTGGAAAGCTATTTTGCCACTTATCTTGAAGAACGATAAATTATACTAGTACGCAACTAGTAGGGAGAAAGGATTTTTGGATTATGAGCATCGTTTGTGCAAAATGATCAGTAAATCTGTAGTCCAAACACGTAAAAATATAAATTTGCCATGGAAGATACATTCCTCGGATGTCACGTAAGCGGCGTTTCCCCATTTAGTTCAAATGGAGCGGTCTGTATGTGTGTTGTGTACAACACGAAGAATATCCGCCATCATTAATCAGAGATCGTATATATAGCCACGCTCACTAACGCGCACCCTTTCTAAGCTTACACGTGGAACGTGTAGATATATGTTACGATTGTACTGGTTCTTATCACTGTGTGTGTGGCTTCGCGTGTGTGTTTGACGAATGCAACTTGCGGAGATGCACATGCGCGCGAGGTAGGGCAGGAGGGTATGAGGGGGGCACGGCCAGGGCCGGGCAGACCTTGAGCGCGCCTAGCAACGGCACTGCCAGCGCAGACTTGCTTATTTATTTCTGTTTTACTCGTCTGCACGTTTGCTTGCAATTTATAACAGAACGTTTTATGGAGTCGTTATGGCAACTGGCGGGAATGTGACCTTTGTGAGCATTCGACAGATGTTCCTCTAGGTTTCACATTACAAATAAAAAATTGGAAATGAGTAATTGTTTTATCTATTCTTATTAGTCTACAAAGTCAACTGTAGATAAGATTTCGCGTAGACTTCGCAAGTTTTTGATGTCTGTTTTATGTCCAGCAGTTTTGATACTGTCAGAGGTCGTTAGGCGAACAGTACCATACACTTAATGTACCTATTTATAAATATCACAAAATAGCAATTAAGTTCGCTGAGCGACACGACGTTAAACAACTTCATCAGATTAAAGTGCTATTATACAAGTAAGATTTTCATCAGTTTCTCGATCACGAACCAAAGTCAAAGTGTCTCTTTGTACTACTTTGGCGCAAAAGTCTTTAGCGAAGCATTCCTTAACACAATTACCTATTTAAACTTTAGAAAATTTGCAGGCATTCGCTTTACAAAATCGTTGTAAATATCCGAAATTGTCACATAAGCGTACTATTTTCGATAAAATGGAACATACATTAAATATTCACCTGTGATAAAGCTTGCATTGTTCGAAAGTTCTCGAGTACATTCTTATAATGTAACCTGCCAACTTGACGGTTGCAACCTATGTTATTTATACTTCTACCAATTCTTTTAAAAGCTTAACTACAAAATGTACTAACGTAAATACGAAAAATACGAATAATGAATTAAATTTAAGTCTGCCCACTAAACCTAACTTTCAAATTTTCATTAGGATCGAAGGCTAACCCGCTGCTTCAGACGCCGTTGACAAGACCAATCCCCTATTGCTGCTATTTTTGATACTGTAAATTAAACCTTTATTCACCCATACGAACATAGTAATACAGATAAATTACCTACTGTACTTATTTATTAACCATTAATTTATAACAAGGTTTAAATTGAATTTTAAGTCATCTTTTTCAAGCCTTTAACCCATTTTAAAGATCTTAGTGGTTTTTTTCAGTAAGTCGGTTATTAGTTACAAAAAATCAGTAGAAAAGTTTTTGATCTACAACTAGGTGGTTCTAAGCCGTGGATGACGTAAATTCAAAGGGTTTTTAGGGAAATTCTCCTGGGTTTTCATATATTCTGTTTTGGAAATATTATTAATAATCATTAAACGATACTATTGTGTATAGAGAACGCGAGAACACAAAAAAACTGATATTCAGGTAAAACCGGTTGAACTAGTAGCCGACCTCAAATCTTGGGAATAATAAAGGCTAGGAAGATGATGATGGTTACGATCGCTCAGCTAGAGAGACTAAAAAGGAGCATAGGGTTAACTGACTGAATACATATATGTTATGTGAGATGCGTGCAATTATTAAAAAAAAAACACCATTATTGTTGTAACTTAATAACTTTAGTAGCCCGGTTACGATGCACTAGACGGGATGTATACATATCTATTAGTTACCAACTTTATTAAAAAACTTAATTCAATTGAGTAACTACTTCATTTGTCATTTAATGCTGAGTAATTTGCTGGTAAGGAGGGACAATGAAACATGTGTTTCAAATGAAGCTAATACCAGGAATCTAACAGGGTTATTGCCGTCCTCAGATTAATACAAGACCGCAGCTCCCGGAGTATCAGATGTCCATTCAGGGTCGGCATACGTCTCGTACTATTATTAATTACCACAATTGACTGCGTCCACAACCATACAGTGACTCGTTTTTTCATTCCGTTACTACAATGTTTTATTAATATTATATCAAAGTATAATAAATTGTAAGAAACTGGTATGTTACGTATGTTTAAGTAGTTTTATTCATATTTTATATGTGTGCAACATAATAATGTACATTTCAAATGTCATATAATAGTTGACCATGTACATCAAATTTTACACACAAAAATGTACGTTCATTTATTTTTATGTACCATAATTACTGAGTATTATACTCTAATCATGGTATATTAAAATAATGGTGTATATTTACTCTGACATATAAATATTAAAGTGACCTACATTTGTCTGTAAATCAATGTAGCCTCCGATATCCCTAGGTATCCAGGAGTTTCCAGTATTGCCCTTTGACATTATTTCGCGTGGGCGATGTTTCCGCGCATGCGTTAGTCCTTGTTATAAGCCCAAGCTGAGCTCTCACTCGCCTCTCACCACCCCACCCCACGACAAGCTTCCCTCCAGCGTGGGCTGATGACGCAAAACCTGGAGCCCGAACCGCGCACTGAAGTTATTTTTAACTTCAGGAACTACTAACTTGTAAGCATTACAAATGCAACGTTCTGTAGCCAGACTTCTGAGATCGCCATCAGACAAATTATACTTTCATGTCGTCACTATGCAGGAATCGATGTATTTATGAATTAGGTGGATTACACGACACGTGTAAGATTATGCAAATAAGGATGAAATTTTAAAAAGATCTATGTTTAGGCTTAATTTGTTACCTGATTTCATCATTGCTTGTTTAATTTTCGACTAATTACGATTACAATTCATTAGATAATTTTGTGCAAGAGCACTTCATACTACACTGAATATGTTCGCAGTTTGGTAGATTTCTCAATTCAAAAATAACTGTAAAAAATACTTTTGCATAAGAATACTTCATTACCACATTGAGTACGGTGGTGGTTACGTAACTTAGTTGCTGACTGCCATATGAACAATATAAGTACAGATCTCAAGCATGTGAACTACAAGCAGTGTGTTTATAGCTGCCTCGTTGACACGGTGTGGTTTGCTAAGAATTAATGATGTATTTTTTTCAATCAATACTCATTTTGAAAAATGATCTAATTGAACATGGTAACTATATCGCAGCTACGGGATTTTGGATTTGGAAAAGGTTTTGAATCTGCCTTATTCTGCCGTATATTCCTAAAAAAAACACATGTATCGAACGTAACAGATTCTCTATACTGTTATATAAAGAGGTTAAGGTTGTGCGTTTGTTTGTGACGTTGTAGGGGTAATAATTTTTTTTTTGGGACATCTAACACACAACTCCATCTAGTCCCAAACTAAGCAGAGCTTGTATTATGGGTACTAGACAACTGATATGAATACTTATATACTTTTTTTTTTTGTAAATACATACATATTATACATAGAAACACCCAAACTCCGAAACAAATATTTGTAGATCATACAAACGTTTGATCCGACTCGGGAATCGAACCCCAGACCTCACGATCAGCAGTCGCACACGTCAACCGCTAGACCAACGAGGCAGTCGATGTAATCTCTGGATCTACTGAAGCTCTATCTATCTATCTATATTTATATAAATTCTTCGCATTGTTTCAATTCACGTTAAATGTTTAAAAGTGTCATAGTATCAAGATTTTAATATGAAATATATAACTGAGTAACAGATTACCAAACTCTCTTGGTACCGTACAGCATAAAAGTTTTTATATTTGTAAGGCTTTCTTCATCTTTCTTAATTTAAGAGCCATAAGTTACATAATTGGTACTTTATGAGTAATACTGTTATACCTTAGTCAGGGGTTTGTGATTGCTAAATAAAATGGAATAAATTAAATCTTTATATATATAATTCTTCTGTGAGTGTGTATGTCACTGAACTACTCTCAAACGACTGGACCGATTTTGATGAAATTTTTTGTGTGTGTTCAAGGGGATCTGGGAATGGTTTAGATTCACAATTTTGTCCGCTGGACAAAGTTTTTTTAATTAATTTTTAATTTATTAGTAGTTATGGCAAAACGACGTTTGCCGGGACAGCTAGTATACATATATAACGTATATATTCAGTTATACGTTACTAACAAAATATCAAAGATTTACTAATACTTCCACTTCTAGCCGGTAGTTATGTAAAAATCTTTAGTCTTTTTTATTGAACAGGGTTTTAAGTTTTTCTGGTGTGATGGCAATGCTTTGTATGTGATTAGGGGCGAAGGTTGTAAAGGGGTTCCGAAGCCGTGAATTCGCGTCCCTGTAAATGTAGTTTTTGGCACTGTGACATCGTTTATTTAACTGGCTCTTTTATTCATAGTTTGGAAATTGCCAGACATTAGATAATACAAAATAGGCTGAATGTAGGTATTTAATTTAAGATTATCTAGGTTAATTTATGAAAGACTCGTTCAAACGAGTCCAACAAGTCTTTCATTTTTTACCCGACTACGGCAAAGCTAAAGGAGGGTTATGATTTTTACAGGCTATATATGTATGTATGTTCATTTGTTCCCTCATAGCTCCTTAACTACTCATTAGAACTGGACAAATGAGGTGTCGTTAGAAGCGTCCTGATCGTCTGCTGGTTATAGGCTATATGACGTGTCACTGAATCTAATGTGGCGCTCTCTAGTCAACGTAAAGTACTGTATTAAAAATAAATTTAGTTACTTGTACATTTCAAAAATATATATATTATTAGCATTTTCTCGGGACTTTGTCAGTATTTATTCGATAATTGTGATACTTCTTTGGTACCTATTTAAAATATACTTTGCAAAGAAATTAATATTATAGAGGCAACAAAACATTTTAATTAAAAAAAAGTAAAAACTAAAACCCAACTACGACAAAAAAGCGTCGTTTATTGTCGTAGTTGGGTTTTAGTTTTTACTTTTTTTTATTGCGTGTTCTATCGCTCAAAATGCACGTTCAAAAATGTCTAAGGCATATCAATAGGCGTTAGTTTTAAGTTTTCAATATTTCATCTCGTGGTAACATATAACTTGTGACAGCGGAGATCACAGTTGATATGACAAAGATCAACTTATGTATCCGCCCTAAATGCTAACAGTGAAGAGCGGCACGGTAGAAGTACCGGAGCTGACGACGTCACCCAGTGGCATGACTCAGGCCTTGTTTTCCGCACTACAGATCGCCTCAAGGATTTTTGACATGTTGACGAAGCGCTATTATGTTCACGGTCCGTTTTAAACTATTAGTACCTATAGCAACAACCTCTGGTACGGAACGAAACATATGTATTATACCTCATTTGTTGTAATTTGCGTATTAAAGGTTGCAACGACCAGTATACACGTTTACAAAGGCTTACATGTATACTTGATAAATGAAATCATTAGTACCAAGACTAAAAGTTCTTTAGGTTTCATTAAATTAGAGTAGAAAAATGTTCCATTACAAGAGGTTTAGTGTTACACTCGTCTATTATATTTTATGAAAAAAAATATATAAATGATTGTAAAATATTAAAATATTTAATTAATAGTTTTCTAAAGTTCAAAATGTGTTTGTTAGTTGTAGCACCTTTAATATCATTTTAGCTATTTTAAAGAGTAAGCCTAAAATTTTATTGCCTGGTTACTTTTTTTCAGGCTGTATGGATTGTATCTATATCGCTTGAATAATATTTTTTTTCAACAATTTTAAATCAATTCTATTTTAGCATTAATACATAAATTAGGTACATTTATAAAAGTTAGAACAATTGGCGTTTGACAACCCTACTTATAAGACTCAAGTATTCCAGCAAGGTGATTTTTATTAACATCTGTTTTTATAAAGTCAAATCATTTGTGAGCAGGATGTTAGTGTTATTTTTAGTGTATGTTCGACTACTTTGATAATAAAACTAATAATCTCTTGTCTATGTAAAACAATATTATGCCAAATGTTATTCATATACTATCCTATCACATAGTTACATACTGTAATTTTTTTTTATTGTTTTGAATGTACCTAACTAAAAAACATACATTGAATTAAGAAACTCCTCCTTTTTTAAGTTAGTTTAAAATAGCAATAACAATAAAATAACAACACAATTTAAAACTAGTTTAAGTACCTAAGGGTTAAGCGATATGACTATGACTGGTACAAATGATATATAAAATATCATAGGGATTTTCCCCACATCATCATTAAGTAATTAATATACTTCGTTCAAATGAGTATTGTATAATAAGTACCAATTTTTTGTACATTTTAGTTTCAATACCTTTTTTTATATCTCGTTAATACACTTGGCGTAGGCGTTTAATGAAAGATTGCTACAAAAGCAGGTAATATGAATTCTTAAGCCTTACATCATTTTGGAAAAGAGCTGATACTCTTACAGTGCTGGACCGATATTAACTAAACAACCAAGAACCACCGCAAGGAAACTGGCTTTCAAATGAAACAAACCACATCGAAATCGGCCCATCAGTTTGAGAGCTACGATGCCACAGACAGATGACGCACACACAGAGACAGTAAGACATCTACGTCAAACTTCTACCACTCCTCTTTTTGCGTCGGTGATTTTAATTTAGAAACAAGATTAAAATTAAGTAGCATAGGCGTAAACTCATATACTAGATCTCAGATGAAAGAAAATTATGCATAAGCATCACTAGGCCACCATGGTATGGGTCAACATGCTGCATTGTTGCATTGTCTGTATTCGCAATGAGTTTAGTGACCACCACTTTTGGATTCTGCTTATCCTTGCCGTCAGTCCGAGTAGAGTGACTATCAGGCCCACACAAAATAAAGAGCCAAGTCGCTGTCGCTCGACGTTACCCTACAGTCTATACTGCAGTCTCCCTTCTCTTCTGATTCACAGTCTAATCGTATACAGCTGTGATTCACCTTCTCCACAAATAAAAATCATGCATGAATATGACCTCAATCGGTCAAGTTCAAGTTCATTCAGTTAGTGATTGCGATGTATTAATATGTAAATGTAATGTAAAAATAATGTAAATAATTTCATACGAATCAATATAAGGTTACAGGATATTTGATCTCACAGTTGGTCTGTTGGCTTAAGTGGGAGTCACGCCGCTTTCTTCTCTGATGAGTGGTGTGGGTTCAAATCCCACATGGAACAACACTTTGTATGATCTACAAATAATTTATGTTTGTAGTGGCCCTCCCGCGTCATTTTACGGGAGTTGTATTTTTAACACACTCACACACACCTGTTCGCCTAAGTTACTTAGTAACCTCATTTACCTAGTAAACTATGGTATAAAACTTATACTATGTTGCTAAGAAGATTTCGATATAAAAACTATTTCTATACAAAAACTGACCTCGATCCATGACTCTAAATAATAAACTTGTTTGAAATATTTGTAGGAACAAAACATATGATTTAATAAGCTTTTTATTAAGACGATACTTATCATACTCTACTCTTAAAAATCTCTACAAAATTAAATATTAACCTATGTATATGTATATGTGTAGTAAAATTAAAACAAGAAAATATTTAAAAAATAAAACCCGACTACTTAGAAACTAATAAAATATATATAGCAAAAGTCGAATATTAAATTATTGTTACAAATCTGTTGACTCCTCATTCATTATTCGGTCAGTAATTTAGGCAATACAGTTTATGCTACAAATATACATAGACTGCCAAAAATAATACCCTTTCTTCTGGGCTCGCCATAATCGGGTAAAAAACTGAAAAAGATTTTTGACAAAAGTGAGACAGTACTTTATTTATTTATAAAATTTTCTGTTTACTACACTTTAAATTTGTCCAAAATGTATTCGTAACAAATCACCATTCACTGTGAATTGAAATACATAGTTCAGTCTGACTCATTAGATCATCTCGTTTGCCCCCTATAGCGTAAAAAAAACTACTACAAAAGTTTTCTCTTTTTTTTTCAGATCATATCCAGTCAATTGACAACTTCCACAATACTGCAGTATCAAAATGGCTTAGGTGAGTTTTATTTACTACAATCTCTGTTATAAAACCTTAAAGTCCATAGAAGCCTCCAGGGCCGAGAGCTTACGGTCTTCGATGCTTCTATTTTCTTCTTCTACTGTTAAAAAAACTTATAACTCGTTTGTTTTTACGTTATGGTCACGATTCTTAGGAATATAAATAACCGTAATAATACCAGAACCATTTTAGTGTTACTGGGAACGAACTACTACAAAATTATTAGGAAATTATTCATCATAATCATCAGCATATAAAGCACGCCACTTTGATCGATTTTAGGCTACTCGCATGCAGTGACAAGCTACATCCTGCGATTGCTAAGCCACCTGCCCAGCGTGGCGATAATGGACAAAACCTCCCACTAAGCATCTAAGAAATTTATTTCTTTTTGCAACATCCGTATAAAGATATGACATAACATGTATAATGACTGTCAAGGCAAATTACTTCATACTTTATTATACGTCGTAACGGCTCATTCATACATTGAAAAATAATAATCACTGCGCCTGCCTTATAATATTTCCATGATGTAATGACTTAGTAATATCAATGTAAATATATATATAAACTTATAATGTACATAAATTACTGTAACGGGATATCTTGAAGGTTGGCAAACACCGGGCTATGAAAAATTCTTCCTTCTTCATTTTTTGTACAGACAGAACAGTAAATTATGAATGAATATGTGCAGAAAGTCTATTTGGAAATGACCTGACAAATATGTCGGGTCATTTCTAAATAGAAATAAAACCTCTTTTCTTTAGGTTTTAACTAACAAGTAATAATTATTTTAAAAAGTTTTTTTTAAACAAGCTTTTATTACTTGTTGGTAAATATATAAATATATATATAATTGCATTGTCATCAGAACTAAAGGTATATTTCAAATTTCAAGTTCAATCGGAATTCGGGAAGTGGGTTGAATTTAAATTGTAAGATTTTAATTACAGACAAACATCGAGACAGGTGAAGCTAAATAAAAGCTTGTAATAAAACAGTATACTTATATTTGTTATTTATTATCGATATTTGATGTTTTTGACTTACTATATTTGACATAGGTAGTTCGTTCAAGTCCGACATACCAAAGGGTGGTATCTAGTGTTCCATCTCTTTGCAGCACTGTTGCCGGATAAATTTATCAGCATCTTGATTCAAACTAAAAAGTTACAAAAAGGCACGTGCCTACAAAGTATAAACGATTAATACTGTTCGTCTATCGGGCAACTATTGTAACGATTTTAGATTTACCATTGTATGTGTGGCGATTATGTCGGTTAATCAAATATGTACATCATTTGACAGTACATCTTCATATGAACGACTTAACCAAATCACAGTCGTTACTGAAACCACAGAAGAACTAATAGTACTTACGTACAGAAGTTCCACTCTCGCACAAAAGTCAAGTTTAGGCATAAAAGTTTTCAATCACCTCATAAGCGAAATTGAATTTTGTCGTGTAACCCGAGAGTTCATATTTCGGTAAACAACTCTCGATTTACAGCAAGAGCCCAGGGTTCCCTCTTGCTGTGGATTAGGTAATATTAAGATAAATAAAAAAAAATAACACCATTAGTAACAAAGTAAGTAAAAACGTTTTACCAACATGATACGTACTACTTGTACTAGGTACCTATGTGATTTTTTATTTACTTTATTTTTATTTTGGTATTTATTACACAGATAACAAAAAACTGAATTTTAATCTTTGTCACCCAAAACCTGATTGATGGTTTGATTGGGGGATCGACACGCCGTACGTATAAACGTATAAAATAGTATTACTAAAGAAAACTAACAATTTGGAAAACAAAACTTACAACTATGTAACTGAAATTATTTTTAAACTTTTAAAGATACTTACAAAAATGTATTATAGTGAATCTAATGAATATTTTTTTTGTTTCCTTCTAATAGCATTTTAATTTGGTTCCTCCCTGATGTCCGTCAGCAGACAACATTAGATTGTAAGGATTTTTTAGAGTTTTGTCACTATTATACTTATGACTTCTTCAGGTGATAGGTCTGCTCGTTTACTCCGTATTCAATAAAAAAACGTATTTACCGTCACTAAGCGAGAGATTTTTGTATTGTATTAATACATGTCTGCCTTAACATAGGTTTTAAACAACTAATTAAATAATTTTATTGCTAAGTAACTACAAACATAAAAATTAGTTCGGTTCGTAATAATTTTTTGCAGTAAGTAGATACACACACGTAATATTCAACTTGTTTACGCGTGACGCGACGCGGTTAGCGTGCGAGCCGAGCGACGAGTGGCAAGTGTGGCAACCATTGCCGATTGCCGTAGTCCTTCCCGGGAGGAGCGCTCGGCAGAACATACCTAAACTGTGAAGTGATATATATCCCCCTGCTAAAACTATAACTTGACTACATCGAAGCTTGACTACATAAAAGCTTTAGTAAGGCGCTGCGTTGGAACATACATACTTAGACCGCGATGGTCTCGCAGTGATAACGTATGCGACTGCTAGGTTTGAGCCCTCGGGTTCGATTCTCGGGTCCGACCAAATGTTTGTACGATCTGAAAACGATATAATAATTTTCATGCTGTAAGTAGGTATAGCTATATTTGTCGAATTCATTCATAAATATTTTTTATAGAAATATGATAAAAATAGTTCAGAACCGACCAACTAAGTTTGGCTCGAAGACAATTTACATGAAATTTCATATTTCTTAATTTATTATGAATATATGCAATACTAAATACTACCAAACATTTTATTTGTGGTGCATTTATCAGGACTCTAGCTGGAAACATATATTGGTTAAACAAGTGGCTGTTAACACGGGCATATATGTATTTACAAAAAAGTATATAAGGATTCTATCAGTCAATCTGTCGACTGATAGAATACTTAGAATACGAAGCAGAGCTTGATTATTACAAGCTCTGCTTCGTTTGAAGCTAGATGGTGTTGTGTGTGAAATGTCAGAAATATTTTATCAATATCATATTTATGGACTGCCTTATTATTACACTTCCTTAGTCGTTTAAAAACTATAGCATAATATATGTACTTCCTTACATAGAGATAAACATTGCTGTTTTGAAAACGTGTGTCAGTATCCATTCAAGGGTTAAACCATTATGTTATCTGAGCGATAATGATAATATTACCGCTCATACGTGTAGATAATAATGTGTGTATATTATATATATTTATGCCTTATATCAGTCTAGACACAGGTATGCATTTAAAAATAAAATAAAAAAATATGAAAGCTGAATTGCTTTAGATGAAGTTCTAATCAGGTGAGCTTGCACCTGATTAGAACTTCATCTAAAGCATAATTCATCTAAACCATAACTTTGGTCATTATTTCATTTTAATTAAATTGATGATTTTTAAAAATTATTGTTATTTTAAGACCATACCCATAATACAAGTACAGAATAACTAATGGTACTTACGTAGTACAAGCTCTGCTTAGATTGGGACTAGATGTCGTTTGTGTGTCAAATGTACAAAAAATATTATATTGTTATAAATATTATAAAAAAATAAAAATACCATATTTTTTTCAATTTAATGTAATGATTACTGTCAATGTGCAAATTATAGGAAGGATTATAAAATGATTGGAATGTTTTCAATCGTATTACCTAAGTTTGTCTCACTTCGTATATTACTATTCAAGACTATCGTTTATATCCTTCTATATCGTAGAAAAAATCATGAATCACATTTTTTTTATAGTATATGGGCAAACGAGCAGACGTATCACCTAACAGTAAGCGATTACCGCCGCCCATGAACACCCGCAACACCAGAGGCGTCACAAGTGCGTTGCCGACTTTTGGGGGATGGGGAAAGGGATATAGGGAAGGGCTGGGGAATGGGCCTCCGATATCCTCACTCACTCGGTGAAACACAGCGCAAGCGCTATTTCACACCGGTTTTCTGTAAGGCCATGGTAGTACTCCGGTCGAGCCGGCCCATTCATGCCGAAGCGTGGCTCTCCCACCAGTTAAAGTTATTAGATCTCTTTATAAAAATAAAGTGACTTCTGCCTTTCTTTTCATTCATCATGTAATCGTGAGTACTATATTTATCGTTAACTTATCTACCTTTTTAGTCATCTGATAACATTGTTACACAAAGGCAAACAACACGCGCTCACACAGAAGGGATAACCTTGAAGATTTATTACTATGTATATATTTGCCGGTTTTAACCGACTTTAAAAATAGAGACTTATTAATTGATCTCTATTCATGTTTGAAAGGATTTACTTTCTAGTTGGTATTATCATTCTCATCAGATGCTAGATGAAAGAAACCTGGAAAATTTTAACAATAAACACTATTTATAATATGCAACAGAACTAATATGTTCAACCTTTAATGATTCCCTCAATACAACTCACTCATTGAAAAAACCCAATTGCTAAAGTGCAATTGATACCACAAAAAGTATGAGCACTTCGTTTACTAACTTTATTTGCAGCTAAATATTGTCCGTTGTGTTAGTTAGTCTGTACACCTCCGTCACCTTTCCTAGTGTAGACCATATTGGATGCAATATTCTAGAACTTATATTTTAGAACACCTAATAAACTTTTATTGATCAATTGGCACAATCGTGTATTCATTCGTGAAGATGAAAATGGTTCTGGGTGTGAAAAATTACACTGGGCGTCTCCCTATCGACGTTGTTTACGATTCAGTAAGGAACACTGAGTCACAGATTAAAATACAGAATGTGACTCTGTAGGTAATCTATGATGCGTGACCGTGACTGCTAAGACGTCTTGAATATGATGACTTGATGACCTATTGATAGATATTATAACTTTAATAGCACTGGGATCCGAACAATGATTATGTGTCTATGTCTATGTATGAAATTCAACAAAGCTACACGGTTCAACAGTTATTAGAGCCTAGGTCGTAGGTATTTAACACTAGGAGTTCCTAGTTTTAAATGTCTACGACCTAATTAATTATTAATGTTAACCATTTGGTTAACATGATCAAGTTGAGGATGGTGGCCACCACTCTTGGATTCTACTCATGCTGTCCATCAGGCAGAGTTATTGTGGCAGTTAATTCTAAAAAAAAAACATTAAAAATTCGAATTAAAATCTCTTTGATCTACGAATACATGTTTTAGAATGTTATCACAAAATATGACTGTTTTGAATTTTCTTGATAGGGATTTTAGTTGTAAGCTAATGAAAGAAAGTTATTTATCTATACATTTCGATTAATCTAATCAAAAAATGTATACGACATGTTAGAACGTAATTAATCGCTTGAATTCTATCGTAAACAAAATTAGCTTTTTAAATAGAATCACCGACTTCATTGCACCTATATCATGATAACCTGTATAATATTCTTCGTTCCCTAATTACTTTTTAATAAAAAAGGACTTTTATTTGCTTCATAGAAATTGGAGTCTTGATATCCTCTCCCACTTTATTTAATTTTTGCAATTTCGTGGTGCTTTGCGTTATATTCCTTACAAATACTTTTAGAAGTCGGATTGGCAAACATTTTTGAGTGTAGTAATCAAAGGCAAGTAGGCCCTAACATATAGCGATTACTTAGGATTAAATATCAATGACTCACTGTTAGTTAAATGGAATATTTAATGAACAGAACCGGTTGACAATCTTGATATTATAGCAAAAACAATCAGGTGCAAAAAGTGTTCGCAGTGTCTTACATGTTAAATATACGAACTTCAAGTATTTCAATCCGCACAGGTATAAAAAGCCATAGGTAAAAAAGAAGTTGATACTAATTTATATCCTCAACAGATATTTTTATGCCATATACATACCCAGGCTGTTTTAACAGTCATGAATCTGTAACTAGTATCATTTTCATAAATATGTGTCATAACTCATAAGTCACAACCATTAATAAGTTGACTACCGTACTTCAGGTCTGGGTTTTGATTCCCATACGGACCAAATGTTTGAATGATCTGCAAATATTCGTTGCGGAGTTAAAAAAAGTATATACCTATACATATATATGTATTAATATCAGTTGTTTAGTACAAGCTTTGCTCAGTTTGGGACTAGATGGCTTGTATGTCAGATGTTTGACACTCATTGTTACTTGAAAAGTTATTATATAAACGAGATGTGTACCATGTTTCCCATGAACTAGAAGTAGGTATCTAGGTGATCAGTGATTATTGCTTGCAGCAGTGCTAAAATAATGGTATCTTGTTCCCGAAAATAAACGTTTTAAATATTATATATGAAAAAATAAAAATCAATTGCTGTTTGTTTGTTTCGCTAAAAATGTTTGTCGTAGTTCAGGGAAGGTTTAAACGGTAAAAAAATTAAAAATAACTTGAAAATCCAAATGTCACGTGTACGAAGTAGTGGGCACAGCTAGTAATATAAAAGGAAAAGTCTACTGGCGCTTCTAAGATACAATTTAAGAGGAAATGTAAAACTATTAACACTCCTCTGATTTAAGTCGAGTTACTGAACATAATACGGGTATAAAAAGCTACAAGTTATTGCAAAGCACTTGTTGAACATGTACAAACACTATTTATATGTGTTCAACATTATGCACTACTTGATAAAATATATGTGTGTGTCTCAAGGTCAAGGTCGTGACGCCTAGCGAGTTTCAGAGGGGTGAGAAGAGGGTGCGAAATGACGAGGGGAATCCTTGGTTCGCAGTATAAAACGATTTCCTTCAGAATAAATAATTAGTTTTATGCAGACTTCTTTTTAGAGGTCTGTTGAATTAAAATTTTTATGTTAGGAATAAAGATTATCGATATTTAACGGTGGCAAACAAAGTTGCTGAATCACATTGACCGGTTAATAAACGATGAATTAGTGTAAAAATGGAAAATAGTATATTTGCTGATCTGTAAGAACAATAAATGAATAATACAAGAAAAACTACTTTTATAATAATAACTAGCTTCACCCCGCGGCGTTGCCCGCTTTTACTGTCGTACCGCTGGTAACACTCCGGGGTTTAGTTAGTAATTTTTTTTTTTTAACATGTGGAAACCCCCTCGGGCCGTCACCCCGCCGAGGTTTGCGGCGGGGCGGTGTGTCGGAATCGAACCGACTAAAACCACACGGTGTGCCACTCTGCGCCTGAGACGAGAGGGATCCGGGAACTGCTGTTATTAACACATCCGGACGGGGTTTAGTTAGTACTAGCTGAACCCCGCGGTCTTACCCGCGATTATTGTTGTACCGCGAGTAACATCACGGGACAAAGGTAGTCTAAAAAAAGTAAGTTACTCCCCGGATCATCAGCTACCTACCAGTGAAAGTCCCGTCAAAATTCGTCCAGCCGTTCCAGAGATTACCCGGAACAAACAGACATACAGACAAAAAAATTTTTAACTACATTTTTGGTATATGTATCGTGTATACATACATATGCATTGATTAAAAAGCTGTTATTTTAATATTACAAACAGACACTCCAATTTTATTTATTTGCATAGATGTATCGTGTATACATACATATGCATTGATTAAAAAGCTGTTATTTTAATATTACAAACAGACACTCCAATTTTATTTATTTGTATAGATAAGTAGTGAAAAGCATCTTCTGATAAATTTTAGATTTTAGGTAGCTCCCGTAGTTTAGACTCAGACTCTGCGTTGTTTTCAGTCACATTTTTTTTTTATTTTACACAAGTATTTTTTGCAAACATACCTTTGTACCTAGTTCTATTCCTGTATTTATTTAGGATTCCGTACCCAAACTCTCTTACCCAAGAAAATAAAAGGAAAAAACAAAGAATAGTCTATACAAATAAATAAAATTGGAGTGTCTGTTTGTAATATTATATACACGGTATTTTTAGCATATGTACCGTGTATGTGTATACACGGTACATATGCTAAAAATGTAGTTAAAAAAATGTTTGTCTGTCTGTCTGTCTGTCTGTTTGTTCCGGGTAATCTCTGGAACGGCTGGACCGATTTTGACGGGACTTTCACTGGCAGGTAGCTGATGATCCGGGGAGTAACTTAGGCTACTTTTTTAAGACTAACTTTGTCCCGCGGCGTTACTCGCGGTACAACAATAGCCGCGGGTAACACCGCGGGGTTCAGCTAGTTTCAAGAATAAAAAAGGAACGTTGCATTGCGTCTTCGGTATCTTTCTTCAAATAAATTAATGGAACCATGTTGCATCTTAGCAGTGATTCAATTCGAATTTTCACGTAGGTAAATAAACATTCACAAACCATATCAAAAATTTTATTTGCTTCTTTACTACTTTTATTATTCTCATATAGTCGCTTTAAAACTACAATTATTATTATCAAATTTGCCTACGTTTTATGATGTTGGATGTTAGTGATGTTACAGAGATATACGTAATATGCATGATGCAGTATTTGTTACTCACACTGTTAAACATGATTTTTGTAAATAATTTTTCATTACTGTACATAATGTGATTTGTTTTTAACGTATGTATGAAATGCTGCGGAATTTGCTTATTTTATAGTTTCACAGTATTATATTGTTATTTGCTACTTACTTTGTCAGTTTAATGTCATCTATATTCGATATGTGGAACTTAGTATCGCTCGGCTCGTTGGCACTTACTCGGAAGGTTTTAGTTACAGCAAGAACAGACAGATGGCGCTGTAATATGTTTTCATAATAGACGTGCAAAATGTCTCAGAATTTTCTTGTTGTATAGCAATAATAAAAATCATTTGAAAATTATAGCTGATAGATTAAGAATGAAGAACTGAAGTTTAGAAAATGATGACATCAATGGGCTATCGAACGACCGGGTGCCACGCTGTGCTCTCTCGGGTATTAGTGCGGAGTGAACACAGCTGGTGGTATCTCAGTTGTTCCCTAGTTCTTCTTCTTCTACGCTCTTGAAGTATCAAGATTATTTATCAGAAAATAAGCTGAAGAACTGTATGGAGCAATTCGGAAGATTTTTTTTGTATTATATATGTTTTGGTTCCAGCAAAATATACAAGTTTCGGCATTGCGTATTAAATAAATAGGCAAAGACAGAAGAGTTACGAACCTGTTTCTCACATATTTATATCAACTGGTCTTCTATTTATCAGTAAACTATACTTGGGCTTGAAATTCTTCATTTTAATGTAGATGGGCAAAAATATTGCAGTAGCTGTCTGTTTGGTACCTAACCATTTTTTCTTTTGTTTAAATGGTATCCTTTTTAACCGACTTCAAAAAAGGAGGTTACCAATTCGACTATATTTTTATGTTTGTTACCTCATAACCTTCGACTAATTGAACCGATTTTAATGAATATTTTTATTTGAAAGCTGGTGCTTCCCGTGTGGTCCTATTTCAATTTGGTTTAGTTTTGAAGTCGTTATTTTTCTGGTTTTGTGATTACCATGAATATTCCGCCGCCGCCGTCATTTGTGCATGGTCAGTCAATTGATGTATTATTTTTTATGTAAACTGTATTATTTAGTGTACAATAAAGATTATTCTATTCTATTCTATTTTAGTAGTTTCAAGTTCAATTTAATGTAAGGTGAAACAGATCAGTAACTATTGTCTACTGGGTTTCCAGGATATTTTTACGACGTTTAGTAACTATTGGTGTATTTTAATAATACTAATAGTAACATAAAATACATTCCTACTCTTATATACAATAGGTCTTATTTATGTTTCAGTTGTGTACGAATGCACAAATTTGTAGCTGAAATGTAATTAGAAATTGTTCTTTATAATCAAGTTTATATTCGTCTTAATGATATGTTTCAACATCAACCACCCATAATGTCCCACTGCTGGGCTCGGGTCTCCTCTCAGGAGAGAGTTAAAGCCATATATCCCTACGCTGGCCCAGTGCGGATTGCGGACGAACAAGACAACGTTGTGGCTACGTAATCTTACCGTTGGATGTTTTTAAGCCTCGCAACTAAGCTTCACGACTGTTATCCGAATCACGGAAACGCTCATGGTAACATGCCACTAGCGGTCACCCATCCAGGTACTGACCGCGGTGTCATTGCTTACCCTCGGTGATTGTTTCTAATCACCGAGTGCAACTGGGCTATGAGCGGCCTCATACGTGCACTCGCTCTGGAGTTCGCGTGTTACTTGGACGCAACAAGGCGTCTAAAATATTACGTAATTTCGTTTGCTGTGTGATTACTTGTATATATAAACTAGCTGAACCCCGCAGTGTTACCCGCGGTTATTGTTGTACCGCGAGTAACGCCGCGGGACAAAGTTAGTTTTAAAAAAGTAGCCTAAGTTACTCCCCGGATCATCAGGTACCTGCTAGTGAAAGTCCCGTCAAAATCCGTCCAGCCGTTCCAGAGATTACCCGGAACAAACAGACAGACAGACAGACAGACAGACAAAAAATTTTTTAACTACAGTTTTGGTATGTGTATCGTGTATACATACATATGCATTGATTAAAAAGCTGTTATTTTAATATTACAAACAGACACTCCAATTTTATTTATTTGTATAGATGTAGTATATTAAGAAAACTGTAGTAAGTAGGAATATCAATAACAGAACAATGTACATATTTACACCTTCTTGGTACGATTAAAATCTTTATTTAAAAATGTATAATACTTACTTGTAAAGAAAACTTTCAAATAAAGAAAACCGCATCAAAATCCGTGCGTTGCTCTTAAAGATCTAAGCCTTTATAGGGACAGACAGACAGCGGAAGCAACTTTGTTTTATACTCGTATATATATAATATAATATATATAACTAGCTGTCCCGGCAAACGTCGTTTTGCCATAACTACTAATAAATTAAAAATGAATTAAAAAAACATTGTCCAGCGGACAAAATTGTGAATCTAAACCATTCCCAGATCCTCTTGAACACACACAAAAAAATTCATCAAAATCGGTCCAGTCGTTTGAGAGTAGTTCAGTGACATACACACTCACAGAAGAATTATATATATAAAGATTATTTATTTAATTTGTGTATACAATAAAGATAGATAAATAAATATATATATATACTGTGTATGATGATGATGTATATTTGTATAACGTTTCATTTTAAGTTAACGGAGGTTCCCTCTGTTCCTTTCTATTATTTATTAATTTGTAAGATCTAATAAAGACCATTGTATCTGTTATACCCCCATTATCCCACCGGATACCACGCGCTGGGTGTAATGTCGAACTATTATATTATAGAACCAACCAAAATCCGAAAGCCGTACTAGTACGCGGAACCAGGTACACCCTAGAAATAAAATCCCTGGAACCCCGATATTGTAATACCCATATTTGTTTACACGTATTGACGCCACGTAACTTGGCCAGATTCGTGAGATGCACAGAAGTCGTTTTAAGGTCTCTTTGGTTGATAAAGGGACACGGGATTGTATTAGTACTGTTCCGAGCAAGCGATTGGAACGTCAGTAGACTACACTTCGATTTTGTTTGTTTTGATTTGTTGCACTACTATGCGCGAACTTACCCCCACTACCCCGAAGTCTGGCCAAGTTACGTGCCGGCGCTTATAATTGTAACAACTCCTTCTAGGGGTACTTAGAAGATTTACGTGCAAAAGGAGAGTTGTTAACACTTTAATGTCTGTCTGATGCTACTGTTTTAATATTTCAAATAACAAGTTATGTATGATTCAAATCTAAATGTTTGTATTGAATTGAATTTTAAACTGTCCAAACCAAGTAGATGTGCAATCGTGGTACATTTTATACCTTGCGGTATTGGATACCATGACTAGCAAGAATGTTGATCATGTTTAACAGCTGTGCGTGACTTCACAAATATACCTAAGAATGGAATGAAAACAAGCTTTATAAAGCTTATATGTATATACATCTATGCAAATAAATAAAATTGGAGTGTCTGTTTGTAATTTTAAAATAACCGCTTTTTACTAAATGCATATGTATGTATACACGGTACATATACTAAAAATGTAGTTTAAAAAATTTTTGTCTGCCTGTCTGTCGGTTTGTTCTCTAATCTCTGGAAGGGCTGGACCGATTTTGACGGGACTTTCACTGGCAGGTGGCTGATGATTCAGAAAGGAACTTAGGCTACTTTGTTTTAGACTAACTTTGTCACGCGGCGTTACTCGCGGTACAACAATAAACGCGGGGTTCAAAAATATATTTTAAGATTTGTTAATGTTAGAAGTATTTTAAAATCACATAGGCTATCTAAAACGAAAAAGGAGTTAGTTTATTTCTATCTACCGTATAGTAGGTACTTCCTCCGTATCTCATACAGTAATAGAAGGTACCTACAATACAAACGAGAAATTCTTGTACATATATAATCTGAATGTCGAAAATGGCCCTAACATACTCTAGGATGATGGGAGTTACGGAGGCGATAAATAGATTTAGCTTGAAAAAAATTACTGAGAAAAATACCAAGCAAAGCGGTCATCAAGGTACTAAAAGTTAAACACAGAAACACATTTTTTCTGCTACTGTTGGTTTTAAAAACAACTTGGTATATTTTTGTCGCAGGGGACTTTACAAAGATATAAATTAACCATTTAAACACACACCCAGACTCAGAACTACAGTATGTGGATCACACAAAGTGTTATCCTATGTGGGCAAAGAATGAATAAGTCCAGCTAGGTACCTGCCCCCCTAGCCAAGTTACAAGCGTTCGTTTTTCTGCAATCGTTAACGCTCTTTCTCAAGTAATTTTAGAAAACGATAACTTGGTAGCCAAGTTGACACAAATGGTTCGATCGCTCGTTCTACAATTTACGTGGAAAAAACCTAAAATATAGTCTATGGTCTATCCATCTAAGAAACGTCAAAGTAGGTAGTCATGGTAACGTTAACATTGTTCATCAACAATTTTTATTGTCGATTTTAGTTGGCTGAATTATAAAGTGATAAAATGTATATTAAATAAAGAACAATCTATTTGTAAATGGTTTATTATAATATCACAGTGCGAAATGTCGTTTTAACATTATTGTGACTTGGAAACATGAAGATCCTGCTTAAGGATTAACTTATAATAAATGACGTGATACCTCTTACATAATGAATTTATAGATAGAGCCAGACAGAACAAGTCCTCGTCTTATTGGAATTCATGGAAAGGTATGTAAATTATTAGTTATTCTTTGTTGTTTAAAAGTATCTCACTTCATCTCTTGAAAGTATGAAACAAATAGTGACATGATAAGCGACAAACATGCAATAATTATTGCCTATTTAATATTAAAAATATAATGTAATGGTTTCCTATTATGACATTTAGTTTTCTAAAAGACAAAGCACATACAACAACTTTCTTCATAGACACACACTATAAAAATTAATCTATCAAACATCTATAACTTCTGTGTACTATCTATAAATTAATAACATGATACCTATGTAATATATAATGTTGATAAAATTCATTTTAAAATTGACAGAATGAGTCACATATTTTCATTGACTCATCTTCGACAGCTTTTAATAGTCTACTGTTGGACATAAGCCTCTCCTGTGAAAGGAGACATTATTCTAGTAATGAAAGCTTAATAGATAGATATGTTCTAATATGTGTGGGCAAACTAAAAGTCTGAAACCAAAACAAAGCCCTAGCAATAAGCGGTGAGGACTGGACTGGTGATGGTCCTAGCAGCAGGCAAATGCTTACTGCTCTAGAAGAGAGGGTGTTGGCCTTAACGGGTTTGACTGTTGAAGTAGGACTGTACAACCAAACTGTCCATTCTCTGTCCCAGATTATGTTTACTTATAATCTCTTTGTTGTGACTAATCTACAGAATGAGTGGACCGATTATCACAAAAAATTTAATAGCAGGGAGGAACTTATAGTTTAATTAATTATAATATAATTGTTTTTTTCAGCAACATCAGCCCCACTCCCTCTGGAGAAGTTCCATGCACAACCCTCGCATCTCAAAGGGGAGCGCCAGTGACGTCAAGCAAGTTCACGACCATAGAAAGGCTGGCAAAAAACCTGGATGTGAGGAAACTGGAAAGGAGGCGAATAACATAGTAGACAATTGAAGCGAAGGATAGATACATTACAAATTATTATAATTTGAAATGCACTGTATAACAGAATTTTAAATAAACAGAATATAATTATAAATTGTTTCAATGATATTTCAGAAAAAAAATTAGAAATTTTACCTCAGTTGAGACCATCATCATCATCATAAACTGTTTAATGTAATGATAGTTGCGGGTTACTAATCTTTTCCTTCACCTACATTAAAAATAGTGGTAATATAAATTTTTTGTCAATGACATAATTTATACATTGTTTTGTAATGTTTCTACTAGGTAAATAAACAAACATTGTAATAATAAAGCCTTTTAATGATTGTTTTAACATCTGAGTACATTATCAAATATATTTATAGAAAATAAAAAAAGTATTATTTATAATAAAAAAAAATTCAAATAAAATCTTGATAGTCTCTTCTTTCTATCCAACACAAAAAAAAAACTATATCACGGGGGAAAATAACCCACATAGGAAAGACAATGTTTAATAACGAAGCCATTAACAATTAACGTTATTTTAATCTATTTAATAAAGAATTTGGCATGGCTCTTCCTTCGATGGCTTCACTTTGATTAGGCATATTCATAGCAGGTATGGGATCTTGCAAATTTATATTGTCTTCATTGTCATGTGTAGCAGAAAGTGGTTGTGGTAGTGGTATGCCAGCTTGTAACGCTAAATTGTGTAATACACAACATGCAGCTATAATATTGCTAGCTACATAGGCATGATGATGAAGAAACCTGTCTCTGAGAAAACATCTCCACTGTGCTTTGAGTAATCCAAAACAGCCCTCAATGCAGTTACGGGCTCACACATACTTTACAGTATAAAGTTCTTCCCTAGAACCCTGAACTACATTGAGAATAGGTGTCATTAGCCAAGGATGTTGTTGAATATCCAGAGTCACCTGAAGAAAATAGTTTAAAAATTAGTTACCCACAGGAAAACTACTGAACTTTAAGGTAATAGAGCCATGCTGATTTTAGTATGAATGGGCCGGTTCGAAAATGATGCCATGCTGAGTTGTTGGTTGTTGCATTGTCTGCATTTGCAACAAGTATAATGACCACTGCTCTAGGATTGTGTGTATGCTTTCCATCAGGCTGAGTAGAGTCACTTTATAAGGCTGATACATAAAAATAATAGTAAATATTTTTATTGTTACACAACAACCTGACAGCCATAATTGTTCACTATTTTGATGAAGTTCACTCATAAATGATTCAGCTCTACTAGAAGACCATATATGTGAATCATGTGTAGCTCCACCGAACTTTGGATTCACATTTATAATCAGCATATTACTATCACAAATCTGAAAACCAAATCAACATTAAGAAGTGACATAATAGTCTCATACATGCTGTTCTATAAATAAAAATAAGAATAAATCTACCATTTGAACTTTCAGTGAATGATACCCTTTTCTATTGAAATATACATGCTCTTCAGTAATGGGCTTTACCAAAGCTACATGCGTACAATTTATGCAACCAATTACATAAGGAAAGCCAAATCTTCTTTGGAACCTTGTAAAATAAAATTATGTTTAACACATGGTACATATTCAATTAAATATAGTTAAGTTTGTTTGTTAAGTAGGTATACACTCTTGTTTTATAGCTGTTTTCTCTTGTTGTGTTATTGGAAACCTAAGCCATTTTGCAACGACAGCAGGGTTTCTCAAAGCATCAACAACTTGTCTGATGCACCAACAAGCTGACCGTTGGGCAATGCTGAAGGACACCAACAATTCGCTGATAGGATCCTGTGGCTAGGAAACTAAGAGCATCAAAGAGCAAGAGCATGCCTCAAAACCTATAAATACACAAACATTAAGGAAAAGTTAAAATAGTCAATAGTACAAAAAAGACAGATTATTAACTTACCTTAACTTTTAAGGGAATCTCGTTGGTTCCCTTTAGCGATGTCTTGTTTTGGAGTTCTTGACAAAGGGCTTCGAAAGACTACTTGTCTAGCCAAAATAGCTCCACAAATAAAGTTTCCGGCATTTCGCGGATTGTCTCGTTGCACTGACGATTAATATGTCTTTTTCCACCTCTAAGCCGTACTTCCTCATTACGAGCGCACCACAACATATTTATAGTATGCATTTTAAATGTCCAAAATTATGTAAAGCACATAAAATAGTTCTTTGTGGTCCTTTTAGACTATATATCTATCATACCGACGCCATTTCTAAAGCGATATCACCAAATATTTTTGATCGCTTAATGAACGTTCAAACGCATGAATATCGTTTCGTTTGCGTTTGTCAAAAGTGTAACTTGGCTAGCTTTTGCTAACTTTTGTATGGAGTTTGGCATCGAATTTGTAGAAACGATCACTTTCCATTCCATCACTACGAACAAACGTCAACTTGGCTAAGAGTTTCTAAATGGAAACAAGTCACGTGATCAAAACAAAATATTAGCCAATGACACACGAGAACGCGATTCGTTAACGATTGCAGAAAAACGAACGCTTGTAACTTGGCTAGGGGGGCTGTATAGATAGGTACGCCATTTTAGAAGAAATCAAATGTAAATTGGAATATATTTTCCAACGCGTGTTCTTCGGCTAGGTTCAAAAGAAATATATTGATGATTTACGGAAAGCTGAAACAACAAGCTCTTTCATTTGATACATTAAAGGTTGGGAAAAAAATCCATCTCACCAAAAACATTTTCATGTAAAAAGGTGCCAAGACTGCATATGGAAACAGCCAAGCCATACATTTTTACTGAGATGTAGAGTTTGTGAAGTTAGGGTTGGTAGAGTTAGTGCGTGTAGATTTAGAAGCTTGGCTCTATATGAGATCTGATATCTTTTTCACAGGGTAAGCCATATGCAGTCGTCTTGGTAACACTTTACATGAAAATGTTTTTAGTGAGCTTTCATTTCTTTCTGTAAGTTGCTTATGGCAGCATTTTTTATTGTTTATAAATTTCTCTTTTTAGAGGTGTATTGCTTGTACATCTACTTTCTTCTTTCAAAAAAGTCCGTATACCAAAAATAAAACCTCGAACATAAAAATTTGTGAAAGTCTCATACAAAATTTTACCCCCCAATTTCGGGGGTTGGGAAGCAAAAGTAATAGATTTTTTTTTTGTTGTAGTTTGTATTCTAAACTTAGTTTACATACCAAATTTCAGCTTTCTAGCACTTCAGGAAGTACCTTAACAGTTTTGATGATCATCAGTGTTGAGTGATTCGCTATATTTTAGATATCAATGAAATCTAAAATATCAAAGCTAAGCAATTGAAACTTTGTTTGATTAATTAGTCTATTGTTATCATCATATCCTGAGAATTTGAACTATCTAGTGTATCGGAAATCAAAGTTATGAGGATTCAAAAAAACGAAGAAGCACTTTGAGAAAAGGTAGGTAGTGCCCTTGCGTTTCGCTCGGCTCGTCTTGGCGGGGGCACGACCGTGCACCCAGATTTTGACACAAAAAGCGAACATCTTCTTTGTACATGTCTCAAAGGTGGATAACCGCACCATAATATCATAGCATTATCTATCTATACTTATAAAATAGTAAGTCCTGACTGACTGATTCATCATCGCCGAGCGTAAACTATGATAGTTAGGGCTATGAAATTTGGTGAGTAGGATCCTTTTATTGAGTAGACACGCACTAAGAAAGGAATTTTGGAATTTCTACCCCTAAGGGGGTGAAATAGGGGTTGAAAGTTTGTTTGGAAGTCCGTCATTTTTTAAGTTAGAAACCTGAAACTTTACTTTTGGGCTGCTGATTAAAAATGAGTAAACACGTATTTCAGCGTTTTTGAATATTCAACCCCTAAGGGGTGAAATAGGGGTTGACATTTCGTACATAGGTTAGTCTGGAAATCCGTCATTTTTAAAGTCTGAAACATGAAACTTTATTTATGTGTTACTGATTTAAAAAGACTAGAGACGTATTTGAGCGTTTCTGAATATTCTACCCCTAAGGGGTGAAATAGGGGTTAAAAGTTTGTATGGAAGTTCGCCATTTTTTAAGTTAGAAACATGTAACTTTATTCATATGCTAAGGACTACAAATGAGTTAATACGTATTTAAGCGTTTCTTGGTATTCTACCCCTAAGGGGGTGAAATAGGGGTTGAAAGTTTGTATGGAAGTTCGTCATTTTTTAAGTAAGAAGCATGAAACTTTATTTTTGGGCTACTGATTAAAAATGAGTAGATACCTATTTAAGCGTTTATGAATATTCTACCCCTAAGGGGTGAAATAGGGGTTGACATTTCGCATATAGGTTAGTCTGGAAGTCTGTCATTTTTGAAGTTCGAAACATGAAACTTTGTGTTCGGGCTACTGACTAAAAATGAGTTAATACGTATTTAAGCGTTTCATGATATTCTACCCCTAAGGGGTGAAATAGGGGTTTAAAAGTTTATATGGAAGTTCGTCATTTTTTAAGTTAGAAACATTTTACTTTATTCACATGCTAAGCACTAAAAATGAGTTAACACGTATTTAAGCGTTTCTTGGTATTCTACCCCTAAGGGGGTGAAATAGGGGTTGAAAGTTTGTATGGAAGTTCGTCATTTTTTAAGTAAGAAGCATGAAACTTTATTTTTGGGCTACTGTTTAAAAATGAGTAGATACCTATTTAAGCGTTTATGAATATTCTACCCCTAATGGGTGAAATAGGGGTTGACATTTCGCATATAGGTTAGTCTGGAAGTCTGTCATTTTTGAAGTTCGAAACATGAAACTTTGTGTTTGGGCTACTGATTAAAAATGAGTAGATACGTATTTAAGCGTTTCTGGATATTCTACCCCTAAAGGGGTGAAATAGGTGTTGAAAGTTAGTATGGAAGTCCGTTTCTTTAAATTAGTACCATGAAAATTAAATTTTGGGCCACTGATTAAAAGTAACTAGATATATATTTATCGTTTCTGCATATTTTACCAATAAGAGGGTGAAATAGGGGTTAATTTTTTTTATGAAAATCAGTCATATTTAACTTAGAAACCTGAAACTTTACTTTTGGGTTGCTGATTGAAAATGAGTAAATACGTATTTCAGCGTGTCTGAATATTCTATCCCTAAGGGGGAAAATATGGGTTGACATTTCGTGCATAGGTTAGTCTGGAATGCCGTCATTTTTGAAGCTTGAAACATAAAACTTTATTTATATGCTACTGATTAAAAAAGTGTAGAGACGTATTTAAGCGTTTTTGGTTATTCTACCCTTAAGGGGGTGAAATAGAGATTGAAAGTTTGTATGGAAGCTCATCATTTTTTAAGTTGGAAACTTTAAACTATATTTTTGGGCTACTGATTAAAAATGAGTAGATACCTATTAAAGGTTTCTTGATATTCTACCCTTAAGGGGTGAAATAGTCATTTGCATTTCATGTATTGGTTAGTTTGGGAATCCGTAACTTTTTTTAATTTAGCAGCCTAACAACTTTCGTTTTCATGTTTCTGATTACAAATAGATGAAATACTTATATCAGTATTTATGCGAATTCTGCTCCTAAAGGGGTTGAAATATGGGTCGAATTTTTGTATGAAAGTTCTTTTAAATGGGATAATGATCAAAAATAAATAAATAAATACGTTTAAAACATGAGTAAATTACTGATACATTCTTTTACACAGTTTTAATTAAATGCATATGATCAACTTCCACGCGAGCAAAGCCGCGGGCAACAGCTAGTACTAATATATAAAGCTGAAGAGTTTGTTTGTTTGTTTGTTTGTTTGTTTGAACACGCTAATCTCAGGAACCGCTGGTCCGATTTGAAAAATTCTTTCAGTGTTGGATAGTGCATTTATCGAGGAAGGCTATAGGCTATATATCATCACGCTCGGACCAATAGGAGCGGAGCAGTAATGAAAAACGTTTCGAAAACGAGGCAAAATTATCACGCTACGGGCAATAGAAGACGCAAACGAGGTTGCGTGGGTCGGCTAGTCATCAGATAAAAGTTAATGTTGTTCGTATTTGTAGTGTTATTGTTTTTAGTTTACAAAGACTATTGCATACCATTAATATAAATACTAATGTTAAAATAGTGGGACAATGGAACACGAAATGAACCCTACCACACTGATACTACAATCAGTCCAAGTGTGTGGGTATCGCACGTTCATTCGTACATCAACACTGCGCAATATGCGTGTCGTTGTTATTTAGCGTAAGAGAAAGTTGAATGATGAAATGTCTATTCCTGTCAGGGTTGGCAACCATGCTTCATAACATCGTACTTCATTTTCCAGGAAAGTACACCTTTGCAAAAAAAGAACACCTGAAAATACTTTACATATTTTGCCAGGCTTCCCATTTCAAATTATTTAGCGTCAGAGAAAGTTGAATGATGAAATGTCTATTCCTGTCTGGTTTGCCAACCATGCTTCATATCATCCTACTTCATTTCCCAGGAAAATACATTTTACCCGACTACGGCAAAACCAAAGGAGGGTCTGATTTTCACAGGTTATGTATGTATGTATGTTCATCTGTTCTTTCATAGCTCCTTAACTACTTATTAGAACTGGACAAATAAGGTGTCGTTAGAAGCGTCTTGATCGTCCGCTGGTTATAGGCTACTTGACGTGTCACTAAATCTAATGTGGCGCCCTCTAGCCAATATAAAGTACTGTGTTAATAAATAAATTTTAGATAAATATTTCGTGTTTAGTATCATTGCAAAGGGCGTTACTTGTACATTTCAAGAATATAAATATTTTTTCGTAACTTTGTCCGTAATTATTTGATAATTGTGATATTTTATGGTATGCTTGTTTTTTCTCTCATTCTTTCTAAAGTACTAGTCAGAATAAGACAAATGAGGTATCGTTAGAAGCGTCTTGATAATCTGTTGGTTATAGGCTATATGACGTGTCACTGAATCCAATGTGGCGCGCTCTAGCCGATGTAAAATACTGTATTAAAAATAAATTTGAGATATATATGCCGTGTTTCGTATCAGTCGAAATGACGTTCGAATGGTCGGCTCGACCGGGGCGTTACTACCCTCGCATAGAAAATCAACGTAAAATGACGTTCGTGCTGTCGTGTTTCGTTGGTGAGTGCGAGACCAGAGGCCCAATGGTGCAGAAGCATCACTAGGCCGTCATAGTGTGGGTCACCATGCTGGATTGTCTGCATCCGCAATGAGTATGGTGACCACCACTCTTGGATTCTGCTTATGCTTTCCATCAGACAGAGTAGAGTCATTTTGGCAGGACATACAAAAAAAACTATGGTACCTGTAACAATATATAGTGGCACCAAAACATTTTAGATAAAAAAAAGTAAAAAATAAAACCCAAATACGACAAAAACTATGCTGAAAAAGTATGAAACAAGTTTCAAAAGCTGTGTGTGTATGTCGGTGTCTCGCTCGCACGCACCAAATTAATCTTAAAAAACAATTGGCGAGGGACTTTTGGAATTGCGACCTACGGCTCGCAACTTAGTTTTTTTTACAATTTTTTATAAAACTTCAGATTGTTATAGCATATCTGCAAAACAGGCGCCATAATGTTTCTTTAGATATCCATTGAAGAAAAAAAAACTTTAATTTTTTTTTAGTTTTAATAGTCTTCAACGACTTATTTATTTATTTTACGTATAATATTGGTTATTAAGGTCATAAAGCGTCATATTTTACATGTAAAATTCAAATAATAGTATAAATAGAGTAAAATAACTTTCTACTGTCTTGTACAAGAAATTGAATTTCTTCTTGTTGGCAACCCTAACTCCTATGTTTACGTTACATATTTGTGATTGTTTCGCATAATTGTAATTTTATAGTTCCTGCTGTAGAAAAATATACGCGGAAAGAAATATAAAATTGCGATGAATTTTTATTAATTTTTATACTTAAAATTGTGAAACTTCAAGTAAGCATGAATTGTACGACTTTTAACGTTACGTCACCTTTTAGTAAAAATAAATCGTGCATAGTGACGTCTGTCTACCTCAGAAAATATTTTTGCCTCCTTTCTTCCAAGACTACAAGTACAGCCTGAAATTAACATCTATACAAATAAATAAAATTGGAGTGTCTGTTTGTAATATTAAAATAACAGCTTTTTAATCAATTCATGTGTCAATCATACACGATACATATACCAAAAATGTAGTTAAAAATGTTTTTGTCTGTCTGTCTGTCTGTTTGTTCCGGGTAATCTCTGGAACGGCTGGACGGATTTTGACGGGACTTTCACTGGCAGGTAGCTGATGATCCGGGGAGTAACTTAGGCTACATTTTTTTAGACTAACTTTGTCCCGCGGCGTTACTCGCGGTACAACAATAACCGCGGGTAGCACCGCGGGGTTCAGCTAGTGCTTAATAAATTTAGTATCTATAAAAAACCTTGTAGCTCTATTTACAAAATATACACGAACGGAGGAGTATGAAAATTGGCACAAATAAATTTTATATGGATGCGGTTTTTAGTCTGTTCGAGTCCCACATAGCCCATAAAAAGGAGAAGTGCAGAAAGCTATGAAAAAAAATTAAAAATATTATGATCGAAATAGAACCACTGAGCGACTACTAGTAGTTTTTTTAATATTTGGCCCAACCACGATGACTCTACTCTGCCTGATGGACAGCATAAGCAGAATTCAAGAGAGATGGTCAAAATTCTCATTGCGAATGCAGACAATGCACCATGGTGACTCACACTATGGCGGCCTAGTGATGCTTCTGCATCATTAGGTCTCCACAATATAGTTACACAATATGGATAGCAAGGTTGATTACTATGAACAGTAGTTCCTACAAAAAATACAATTAGCGTTGTGTTCAGACCCACAAGATTCTCCTAATAAGTAGTGCCATTTAATTTCACATCACCTACATAATCGTATAAGCCAAACGGCTCTTTTCTCGTTATATAAACAAGTCTCGCTGGGGTCACTGGCTTTTTACAAACAAGGCATATTTTATTAATGGGCGACTGTACAACCTCTTTGGTTTGTAACTATAATATTTAACTATGGTGCACATCTTTATATATATAATTCTTCTGTGAGTGTGTATGTCACTGAACTACTCTCAAACGACTGGACCGATTTTGATGAAATTTTTTGTGTGTGTTCAAGGGGATCTGGGAATGGTTTAGATTCACAATTTTGTCCGCTGGACAATGTTTTTTTAATTAATTTTTAATTTATTAGTAGTTATGGCAAAACGACGTTTGCCGGGACAGCTAGTATATAATAAGCTTATAATTTTATGGTAATAATTGTATTCAGTATAACTGTGTATTAATTATTGATTGTAATCGTATTGTAGTAGTTATATTCTAGAACATTCCGTTCCATATTCATGTAGTTTAAATACTAATCTGAATGACCAAATAGACAATTTTCCCCACTACAATAATATTTTTTTCTATAGATATAATTTTTTTTTTTACTAAATGCATTATGAAAGTGTATACAGTACTTACATCTTAAAAATCATTTTAAGTCTTCATGTTTGTTCTGGCTTGTCACTGGATCGGCCGGATTTTGACAAGACTTTCACCGGCATATCGCTGATTTTATGAAATGAAAGGGCTTGATGAACTTAATAGAATGGAAAGTATTATGTAATGAAAATAAAAACTTTAAAATAAAAAAAATAGTAAAAAAATCATTTAAACCGCGGTGTTTCTGCGGTTATTGTCGTATCGCGGGAAACGTAGCAGGATAAATCTAGTCTAAAAAAAAGTATCCTAAGATCATAATGCCTATCTACTCCTATGCCTACTCCTCAGATCATCAGATATCTGCCAGTGAAAGACCCATCAAAATCGGTCCAGCCGTTCCAGAGATTACCCGGTTTTTTATTTTAAACTATTATAAGATATTGTTAATACTTACTGTAATACTTAACGCTATACATCTGGTTGTAATAGAAATTAAATAGATGCCTGTAAGAACTGACTTTATAGTAACTAAATAAATCATGTAAATATACTCACATTATGAAATAAAATCATTTATTCTGCAATTAGTTTACATGAATACTTTTGCAAGTTAAACTTTTTTTGAGCAGATGAGTTCGGCCTTTCCTGACTGGAGTAGACCTGAGAAGAAAGGACGAAACAAACTCAGAGATAAAATTCGAAGTTTCTTAATAACAACATACTAATTATAGTAATTTTTCATGTTTTTAATGCGCGTATTATCCCTTTCTTGTCTTAATAAGAGGGTTAGTTATTTCCTACAATTCCTGCTGTCTGTTTGACTGTCGGATTAAAGAAACGAATAAAGAATACCACCAGATAGATGATATTTAACCAGAACTTACAAACATGATCCTTCTCCCTTTTACAAAAGCAAAGTGTGATCTGCTTGAAAGAGAGAGGCATAGTGTCTGAAGTGGGTCGAAATCTATCGAATGTCGCCAGTTCGACTATATAACTAACTAACTACTACTAACTATATACATCACTACATAGTGATGTATATAGTTTGTAAGTCAGTACCAGTCGCCACAATAAATACAAAAATGGTATATTATATTTTAGTATCTTAAATACCATATTTCCTTTTTAATATGATTGGTAATATCAAAATTTCTTTATGAATATAATTTGTCTTTGTGTGTTTTTAACCGTCTCTATCTTAACTTTATTTTATGTAATGTATGTAGTCTCTGGTGTTTTTATGTAACAAACCAATGACGATTTCTTTAGTGTAACAAACTAAAAAAATATTATATTATAGGCAGATCGTTATTTAATTCTATTTAAAATGTGATCTATAGAAGAGAAAAGTAACGTTTACTTTTTGTATTGTTGAGGAACGTGTGGTCCGATCAGGCGAGGTTATCATACCAGGCGCGCGACTGCCCTATGGTTGATGTTGGGATGTTGTATATTGGCACGAGAACTTCTATTGCCCGATGCAGGATTGGTAGTTTCTTCGTACACTACATAACTCCGTTGTTTGGTGTATATCCAGTAGATGGCGCTGTAGTGTTTTCTGTTTTGTGTTGTATGTGGAAGTCGCCTAACTGTGGAGTATTAACAATTGGAAATAATAATATTTAAAATAAATCGGATGTGACTTATTGGTAATGAGACCTAAGTTTTGAGCCATCCGCAGTAAAGAAATGGAACTAGGGCAAATCGATCAATGGATTCTTTAATGGTTTAGATGTATACTGGCCCTGCAAACAGGCAGAACAACCTCTGCCCGGGCAGCTACTTTATTATAATTAATAGGCGACTAGACAATACGTAGCATTTTATTGCTTACGTGAACTCGGCAAAGCAATGGTTTGAACAATCGAACAATCACATGCGAGATGAAAGACGCGATGTTGATTTTCGTCTGTCTGATTGGTCGGTTGTTCTTAAGCAATAAGGCTGTGAGTCTGCAGTTTCTTTTTTTGCTTACAACTAAGGATCTATTATGTATTTAAAGAAAACAACCTACATTTAGTAGTTTTATTTCTTACAATAATTATATTATCTACAATTTTAATCACAGTCATGTTTAATCTAATTTTATTGGCCATTAAACAAAATAAGTTGGTTGTAATAATTTGTTACAATTTCACCACAGCTTTTTTGCATTCATGTTTAAGAAATGATGACTACGAATTTTTAAATACAAGTCCACAACGGCTTTGATTATATTATTAAATGTAAATAATTATTAGGCGCACAATTGTCGTAACCATGACTTATCAGTTGAGGGATAATTTTTGATCTAGCATATATCTCAAACACTACCGTTCGGTTACAAACAAGATTCTTCGAAGTGGCCAGAACATTTCCTCGTGTACTGTGTAGGCCTCCATTTATTGTTTTTTTTTTTCACATTTTTATCCTTTTATTTTTAATTCCAAATCTGTAGGAAACCTGTAAAAAAAATAATTTAAAAGTAAAATTTCATTGACAAATAATGAATTGGTTTTGGAAAAGTAGGATATTCAAGAATTCTTTCTTTTGACATACTATTATACATACCATGTGTCCCAAAATTCAACGAAAAGCGGGTGCCACTAGGTACACCTGCTCATGAGTACATAAGGAAAAATAATAAAAAAAATATACCTAGTTTTTTTTTTAGTTACAAGATAAATTTAGAATTTCTTTGAAAATTTACACCTTTCATGATATTTTGAACGACCACGATGACAATTTTTCAAATATGCTTAAGATTATTTTTTTATCTTATACCTAAATAGTGCTACTATTCACCACAACTTCACTTCACTTCACTTCACAAATTTTTACACAAAAAACGTTCAAAATTATTTTTTTTTCCCTAAAATTATTAAATATTTTTACTCTTAGTGTACTTTGACTCATGGTCTTGTAAAAAATCAAAATATCATGAAAGGTATAAATTTTCAAAGAAATTCTAAATTTTTCTTGTAACTAAAAAAAGAACTAGGTATATTTTTTTTATTATTTTTCCTTATGTACTCATTAGCAGGTCTACCTTTAGGCGCCCGCTTATCGTTGAATTTTGGGACACCTGTATATTCCGTAATCCTTAATGACTGAGACCAAAGCAGAGTCTAATATAGGTATTAGGTTTGACATGGCCCAATTATTACGATTATTTCAGATATATTTTCTAAAATCTAACCACCTCCTTTGTTTTAATTTCATTAAACGTATTATAAACGAGAGGACAAAAAATCAGTTGATTTTTAGAAATCTGACCACTTTAATTATTTTTATTTAATTATATACGTAACGTAACGTAAACGGGCTTAGACTATACATGTGATTATATTTTTACACTATCGATAAAACGTTTAAGAAGGCACATCCCTCTGAAGTACGTGTGTTATGTCATATCAATTTTTTTTTTTTTTTTATTACTAAATTGGGAACTGATATTTAATGTAGAAGCAGATGCGTCTTTCTATTTATATAAGGAGGGCTAATTTCATTAGCACTTCCTGCTTAAAATGCTTTTTAATAATTAGATAACATTGAATGGACTTACCGATGAAACGATACTTTTGCAATCGGCAGACAAATGTGTTAACCAGTAGACTGACAATCAAAATGACGATTCTCGGCAAGGGGCGCGCGAGGTTCAAGACGTTCGGAAAAGCTATATATCTCTTTTTGTCACATTAGAGATTTCCATAAAAAGTGTTGAGTACAAGATAGGCTACTTATATTCAGCTTAAATTTGATATATTCTTTATCTAAGGCAGGAACGAATACTCTAAAAAACGACTCTGAAAAAGCATGAAACAAGTTTCAAAAGCCGTAGTCACGCGTTGTTAAAGTATTATGAACTATGGTACATTATATTACATGGACTGCGGCTTTTGAAACTTAGTAATGTACCATAGTCCATAACACTTTAACAATTCTTGTTGTTTAAAACTTGTTTCATGCTTTTTCAGCGTCGTTTTTTATCGTAGTTGGATTTTAGTTTTTACTTATAAAATACACCTTTTAAAAATAATCGTGAGACATACTTTGTCTTAATTTCATCTTTGAAGACTTTCACCATCACCTATATATTTAAAGAAAAAAAGAAGACGAAAAAAGATAAAATGATTATTTATTTGTTCACATTTTACAATTTTTTCTTTACTTCTGCCAAACTGCAGAAGTCTGCAGAACAGTTTGTTGGCAGACGTAAATCTTTGTTTAGTTATGTATGTTTACGTATGGTCAGGATAACGTACCACGCAATTCCTAAGGCAATGTGGCTGTTAAATTATATAAATATTAACTAATATTATTACATAATGGAAACAAGTATTTTTCCTGAAATATCATCGTTGCATCAACGCTATCTTAAACATTTTATTATGAAGTTACGTTAGCCCAAACCCTTCCCTGATTCCCTGATGCCCTGATGCAGGGTACTCCAAGTTGAGTTTGAGTTCCAGCAGTCCTTAGGCCCGTCATTATATACCCTCAATTGATCCATTATTTACACTCAATTGATTGATTGACAAATAAAAAAAGTTTAAAAAACTAAAACCTGACTACGTAAAACTTTCTGATATTCGAAATCTATGATATCTGATTCATTGAAATCAGTTTAGTAGTTTAGACGCTGCGGACCTACGATGGAACATACAAACATACACAGATTGCCAAAACTATTACCCTTCCGTTTGTCGGAGTTGGGTAAAAAGTCTTTAACAATAAAGATACACAGAATAATATAAGCATAACCTTGTAAAACATATAAGTTAATTGTTTTCACTGCTTAAATAAAAAAATATGACTCAGAATAGTGCATTTTTTAATATAATATATGTAGCGGTTTCATGTTTATTATTTATATTTAATGTAGGTTAATCTCTTATTTACAAAATTCAATTCCTTTAAACCTACCGGATCATATTTCTACATCACCTGAAGGTCGACTTGGAGAGAATGCCTCAAAGCATGAAGTCCGCCTTTGTACAACATTTGCAATAAGTATTAAATAAATAAATAGTTATGGCACTTCAATGGTTATAAATATATTTCATTTATGTTCATATATTGTATTCATTCATAGAATTTTAAATTGATAAATCCGTTTTAGAGATTATCCAGAAAAGACAGACGAACATACAGACAAAAAAGGTAAAAAATATTTTGTTTATGTAAGTACCGTATTTATATACTTTCATATGCATTTATTAAAAAACTGTTAATTGGAAATTACAAATAGACACTTCGTATTCGATTGTTGTACAGATTTAAAATTATATAAAACACTAGCTGAAGCCTGCGGTATTACCCGCGGTTATTGTCGTTCCGCGGGTAACGCCGCGGGACAAAGCTAATCTAGAAAAAGTAGCCTTAGTTACTCCTTAGATCATCAGCTATCCGCCAGTGAAAGTTCCGTCAAAATCGGTCCAGCCGTTTCAGAGATTACCCGGAACAAACAGACGTATAATTTTTTTTTAAATGTTGTTTTGGTACTTGTACCGTGCTTTGCATTTTATTTTTATTTTTGGCCCTGCCAAAATGACTCTGCTCTGCCTGATGGAAAGCATTTATTAAAAAGCGGTTATTTTAATATTACAAACAGACACTCCAATTTTATTTATTTGTATAGATATAGATTGTACTAATAGCAGTGGAGCCCACGATGCTAAATGAATCGGGTATTTGAGAAACCCCATAAGTCAAGCAAAGTTAATTTTCAAGGAGTAGCAAAAAATGGTTTTGTTACATAAAATTGTTTTGAAGTAACTTCATTACAACAACATCTGTAAAGTTTAAGTAATAATACAAAGTTTTTTTTCTATAGAGTCAAGTTTTTTTGTTTCTTAGTCCCTAAAAATTACTTCAAAGTTATTTGACTTATGGGGTTTCTGTAATACATAAAAAGAAAGGAGTTATTTTTTTTAATTTATTTAATTTTACTTTATTAAAAATTTGAAATTAGAAACCAAACATCAACAATATATTTGATCCTCATTGTTTTCACTATCCGTAACTACCCATTTATTTAATTTATCATACAAATCTTTGGCTTTGTTCACTAGGATCCCCTGCTTAGATCCCCATACGGAATTTTCGTCCACAGTGATCCTCCAGGGGATCATTTCGAATTTTATTTCCATTTAGATCCCCAAGAATCCCTATTTTTTATAAATACAACGTCCATTTCGGTCCTCTGCTTATACCGATGACGAATTTATTTGTTTTTTTTTGTCTATAGCGATTGTAAAGGAACCTTTTTAAAATTTTTATACATTTTATCCCCAAGGGATCTCCCAAATTAGAAGATTTGTTAAACAAAAATCCCCTATATATTAAAATTTTCGTTTCAATTTTAAAATAAATAACATTTAAATTAAATTTAATGAGCTATGTTTGGTGTAGGTAAATTTCATGGTCAAATGTATTAATAGGTTGCATTTGACCTTTATATAATATTGGCCATAAATAGCCATATTGTGTGGACGAAAATTCGAAATAGATCCCCCAAGGGATCTAAGCAGGGGATCCTAGTAAACGGAGCCAATTCTTCTTCAATTGACTTTTCGTTCTTGAGTTGAACGAATTGATAATATGTTGTTATTGAAATATTTTTGCCACTATTCTTTGAAGTTGATTAGAGCAAAGAAATATTATGTGCTACAGAAAGCCCATTAGTCAGAGACTTAGGGGGTTTCTCTTATACATGCGATATTTGATTCAATGCTGCTCCTTTGACATCGCAGTGATTTGAGTGGTTTAAAAAAATATTGATAGCATCCATGTCTTACGTATTTTTAATAATGTACGTATGTTAATCTCATCGTTAGCATGATGGGGATGGACGACCACCCCAGGCGTACCCACCGTAAGGGTAGAAAATGACAAGAAAAAATATCGAGCGCGTCAGAATTCAGAGTCTGCGGAGGATTTCATACTTCACATTTTTCATCTCCAAGCTATCATAAAACATCAAGGACAAAATGAATATAACGCTATAGTTGGTTTCTACATGCACTAACTACGCAATACAACATCGATCAATAGAAGGGGGCGCACCCAGCGCTTTCCGGGAACAGGGAGGCTTTGCCTAGGACTTAAACCAACCACGCTATATAGGTCTCCCGGGCCTTCGTTGACGAGTCTGCGCAACTAGTTGCTGTTACCTATTGTGTGCAATGAATATTCACATTTGTCGACGCAATAGTAATAACTATTTCAAGGTACTTCTCGTTACTATTATAAATGCATATCTTCTAGGATATGATAATATATCACTGCTGCACTGTCACAAAAACGACAATAGGAGATCGATATATTTTAGCACATAGAAACAAAGAAAGTTTACAGATAAAAGTTGCACGGGATAAGATAAAGAAAACAATCATTTTACATAACTGGTGGTCCAATAATTCTCGTGTACGAAAAACAGTGTGCTGCAATGTTATAAATTACAATTATGCAGCGCACATGACATTACCTTAATAAAATAAGGTGTTGGCGTCTTCTAGTCTAAATATTGTTGGCTTGGTAGTAGTAGATCAAAGCCAAAACACATGCCAACTGTCTCTGGCACATCCCTCCATTGCATAAACAAGGGTATGACGAGCAAGGGCACACTGATAGTGTCGTAATTATGTACACGTTGATCTATGACTCTGCAATCTCAAACGCGAGAAAATATATAATCTCGTCGAAGGTCATTAGCTAAAACTAAGATATTATTCTTAGAATATGTAAAGTAAAACTAATAAAAATATGTTAAACAGGCTAAATCACTAGATATGTTTGGCCCACGGGAATTGATAATATCGTGCAATGTTTATAGATACTGGATGTGCTCCGCATTATTCAGTACACATATCAGTAGCGTTTTAATGGCGTTGAAGTACAAAGTTAGACATAAAACTTCTTGTATTTGCGTACCGATATATCAACATAGCCCTTGGCTAGAAACTAAACGGCTTGCTTGACATTTCTTTAATTATTTAAAGTACTAAAATTGACGTGCAATTTTTATATGCTGAATAAAATCACTGAATTGAAATAACATACGTACCTACAGTTACAAAATTGACAACTACCCTCAGCCCTGTTTCTCCGAAAGGGTAAGTAGAAGCTTAAAAACTTAAATTTTACCTACTACTAAGACTAAATTACATCTCACTCATTTAGTTGGCAACGGTATTGTCATCAACCAAACCCTTTATGCATTAAGCCATCCTTAATTGAAAATTGGAATGTTTAAAAGATAAAACGATTTTCTCGCTTAGCATTCTACGTCTCTGCGCATTAAAACTGTTTTCTCACTTCAAGTTCACGGCCATCTTGAGCCTAGGAAGCAACAGCTGGATCGATCGAGGGTGCAGCTACGCTCTCACATTGCGACTTGCAACCCTGACCTGGAGGGTGAGGGGTGCGGGCTGTAGAGGCGACATCGGGGTGAACTGTGGAAGGGGGAGTGCGGAGGCTTGCATCGAACTGCCCGGCTGCACTGAGCAGTTATTTCGGTGCAGCTGATCGGCCGCAGTCGCTCGCCGCGCCTCCGATAGTGCGCGCGCCACGGTACTTGCATCGACGCCTCCATCCGTCATTAAAGAAATTGCCACCATTTACATTGTGCGTTGCATATTTATGTCTAAAACGGTAGTGGTCTGGCTCGTCTCCGCCATCGCACCTGTTGCACAAGCTCTCGCGAGGTGAAACCGCGTGGAAAACTATTTTTCTCGGTAGCGGACGCGTCTACTTTCACCGTTCACATTCCGCGGTAGGGGGCTTTTGCACAAAACCAGTCTCCACAGCAACTTTTGATGATTGTCACGTGCCAAAATTAGGTTTAACTGTGCGATAAGATATCACAGATAAGATGCACATTAGTTGCTATACCTACTATGCGGTAATGTATAAGACATTAAGTACATTATAATGTAGGTCAGGTTATAATATCACGACAAATTGCATAAAAGTACATCATAAATAAAGAAGTCAACCAATTTAACGGAGTAGTTAAAGTATTTGTAACTTATTGATTTTATGTACTGAGACTATTATCCTTTACGATGCACTAATAATATCTATAAATTATCATCCTTTGTCCGAAGCTGAGATCCGTGGACATTCGTGCAGTACCTGACGATCCAAATAAAGTACAGGTGACAAATCAATTATTGTTTTAATACATCACAAGATGTCGCGAATGTACCGTAAATATGCAGTAGTTGGCATTTAGCCAGGGATGCAGATACGAAGGTCATTCGGGTGGGATGCGATGCGGGAAGGGGATAAAGAAGGGCGGGAGTGCGGAGATGTAGGGGGCAGGGGTAATGCAATGATTTAACAGCGCAGGTGCATCCGGGACCTCTGAGCTCTACATATCCATCACATCTGAGCTTTGCCCAGTTTTGCGGGATCATTAGACGTGTTAATACCTCTAGCCGCCGGACAACCTAGTGACTCTAAGTTGCAGTTTTCAGTGAAATCTAAGGTGATCTTCATTTATTACCTAATTATTAAATAAAGATAAATTATTATTCATCACAATAAAGCTGCATCTCCTAATAAAGGAATATGCCATGTTTGATGAACAGAAACCACTGCTTCAGCAGAATCTTTTGCTCGAGGTTTTGAATCTTCATCCGTACGAGTACTGTTCTTATATTTTTTTATCCATTTTAAATAACCGTTGCCACGTAGTACCATTGTAGAAAATATTTTCTTTGTTTGCACATAACCTATCATTAAAACATTTGCATCTAAAACTCTTTTTGTTATCTTGGTCGGATAATATAACAACCAGTTAAATTGCTGTTCATCAATAAGAAGAGGAAGAAAACTGGAAGTGATAATTCCTTGATTTTCTCTTACAATAGAAATAAATAAGAGACTGTGTCCATACTATGACGATATCTTTAACTACTCACGAACTCTATCAAAATAGTAGTGTTTGATTGGCAGTCATAACTATCACTTTCATTTACTTGTGCAGGCTGTCAGCAACAGTCGCTAACGTAATAGAAAGGCAGTTTCAACAACATAATTGATGTGAAATGATAACCGGTATCCAAAACTTTTCGTATGGAGAGATTGCGAAACGTACGCGGTACGCGTGTAAAGGCAGGAGCACACTTGGTAACTTTCGCTCGCGGGACCGTTGACCGTGGCTCGACTTTCTAAATCATGTCGTAACAGTGGGGATCGCCCCGCGGCTGGCCATTGTAATTCACGATACGCCTCGACGCTACACGCGATGTTATTTCTAACTTTGTAGTGAAGTTTTCGCAAATCTATAGAAAGTGAAGGTTTATTATTGCATGTAACAAAAAAAAAGATATAAAAATTATATTTTATGACGATAGTCTTCTGTTATCTACAAGAGACTACGGCGTAGAATTGCCGTAGACCCTATGTCTTTAAAATTTAAAGTCGGATTAAAATTGTTAAAACAAGTGTTTCAGGCAAATTAGAACTGTAAAAAATGTTAAATGTGAAATCTATATTATTATAGTATTTTTTTTCAAATTGCTTGGAAACATGGGCCATGTTTGTTTAGTACAACATGTTTGTATTCTCAAATTTCTACAAATATTATCTTTAAAATATACTTAACTAAACTAAAATTACCAGTTAAAATCAAATAAACAATTTCATATAAAGGGAAGTCTATGCATCATTTAAAATTGATGTTACCGCTTGCCCTTGATATAGTTGGCCCTCGGTTAAAGCGACCTAACCCTGACCGCAGCGGTTCTAGGGAGTCTAGAAATTGTCCTTGGGCTGGTTGCCAAAGCACCTACCCCCTCCCTTCGCCGACCGTGAATTTAGTACATGCGTACAGGAAACGATCGATACTGCAGGCGTCATTGATTAATACGTGACTAGTAGTTTGACTAGTAGTGGTAGTTTCTTATCCTGTAATTTTCTATGATAGTTACGAGCCGTAATTATAACTAATTATACAGTAACAATAATTTTTGAAATCGATTTACACTAATTATTTTTAAATAGCTTCAATTAACAAGTTTTCTATGATAACATTATTATTATAAAGCTAAAAATCATACCATATATGTTTGAACATATAAATAATTTCAAAATATTAAAATACATGAAGTTCACTTTCATACATATAAACCTTTATGTTAATTTTAGGCCGTTAATCAAAAGGTATCAGAAAACTTCTCACTTATATTATTCGTGATCTAAAAATAGTTTTCGTTTTGAACGCATCAAACAGAACTGATCGTAAACTCGACGTGAAAATGACACACAGTAATCTCGTCTCAGCCCAGGGAGTCCGAAAATACAACTATGTGTCCTCGTCCGACTCTCAAGAGTTTTGACTCGAGCCCATTCGAGCTACATTATAATACCTAAGGTTGGTAGCTCAGTGTATCACAGCCTAATTAATTAGTGTCTCATTCTGAAACTCAGCCAAATGCAGTTGCACACTACTGTTTAGCACTTTTAAGCCAGTCACTACAGATCTTATTTTCAACTAAAGAAACTTAATATAATAATCAAAATAATAATTACAATACAAATACGTTTTACCGAAATAATCCATTGCGGTTCAAGCCATGGATGTGGTAATCAAATGATATTGTTTCATTAAATTATTACTTTTAAATTTCACGATTGTCGAAAAGCGGTTAGTGATGCGTTGTAGTGAGTCTTTCTATTTCAAGCAGTCGAACTATCTAACGTTATATTTGCCTAGAAATATATTGCCTATAAAAATATTATTCCAAGTGGATTACGATTAATTGTACTTTTTATTCAAAATAATCCCTAGTTTTTTCAAACCATGGATGTCATAATCAAAGTTGATACTTCATGTCTCAATTTATAGAGAAGCGTTAATGTTGTCAGTTATTAATAATAATTACATATCTGAATGTGAATATTGTCGTTCCCGTTTCTTATCGTCGATATAAGATTTTATAGAATTTTAATAGAAGAATACCATCTTTTGTTATTGATTTTATACAAGTTCTTAGGTAACTACAGTACACCATCAGTGTAAATATTCAAACAGAAACAAATAAATAAATAAATAATAAATATTTCGGACATCTAACACACAACGCCATCTAGTCCCAAAGCTAAGCAGAGCTTGTGTTATGGGTACTAGATAACTGATACAAATACATATTATACTTTTTTTTTGTAAATACATACATATTATACATAGAAAACACCTAAACTCCGAAACAAATATTTGTAGATCATACAAACATTTGGTCCGACCCGGGAATCGAACCCGAGACCTCATGATCAGCAGTCGCACACGCCAACCGCGAGACCAATAAGGCAGTGAATCAAATCAAAGCATCATTTTAATGTTGCCGTGTTTGACGCTCTTTAACATCCATAGTTTTATGAGATAACAAATTATAGTAAAAGCATAATAAATTATTTTAAGACAATGCTAGTCATTTTAAATTATTGAATATTCTATGGCTACAATATATACATTAAAACTGGGTTTCTCCATAACTTGCCATGACTTAAAAAAAAGAGAGCAAAAAACAAAGTACGATACATCGTTCGCAGCAAATAAAACTATTTATGATGTGCACGTTTTGCTAAATAAATCTAATTCTATAAGTAGATAGTAGTTTTGATTGAGAACCGCGGGTATTCCCCATAAATGTAGAAGAGCATCAGCTGATCATCATAGAACGCAACGTCGATGAGCACACGTGTCAGTGAGTCAGTTTCGTAGCTCGCAGTTTAGACCGGCGCGGCTCGTGAGTCAACCGGCCTTGGGCTCGCATACTAGAAGCGTAAACCCACTAAACACTAAAATATTATTTATTAGTCCACTGGCGTACCAACGATAAGTGACAGCAGAGCGAGGCCATCGTGATTATAGAACATTATCTATCTACTCTTACACAAATTTTGTTAAAATATTGGCTTTTGATAGTGACATCCCTCTTGTAAAAGTAATTTCTGCATCCTTCGGAAAGATTTTTCTTTACATATTAGGTTATTTTGGAATTAACTGTAATGCACACACGCATGTATATACAAATCAATATTTCTCGATGTACTCTACGGCAGTGCATAAATAAGCTGAACCTACATACATACCTACATAATATTATAAGTAAATAAGCTTGTAATTATGAAAAGGCCAGAAGTTTTTTCAAATATTTTTTGTAGAAAATAGGCAATAAAACTTAATCAGGTATACATTTAGATTGAGACGAAAATAGGAAATTTATAGTAAGCGGCACTATTTATAAGTATCCGTGGGGGGTAAATGAAGAGTTGCTATCGGTTTAGAGACGACTATAAAATAATAAAACGTGTCTGCAATGTTTTCGCGTGTCGCCGTGAGTTGGCCGTCGAAATGGAACGTCTATTTGTGGAGCTCGAGGCCCGCTCGCGACAATATTGTAGCTGATATACGAGCCTTACTTGCGACAGTTAACAACTCTTTACCGTTAGGTTATCTCAGGTGTTTATTTAAAACTAATAGATCCCTAAAAATATCGTGTGAAAAATCATATTTGTATTTCCTTCCAAATGTTTATTACTTCAATCTAAATGAATTGCAATCATGCAAACAGATGGCAGAGTGCGTGGTGGCCTAGTTACCGATGCATCTGGCGCGCGTGCTCTTATCTGCACCGCTCGTTTGTTTGCGGTCCGCGTCGTGAACTGTTTCGTGTGCATCCAGATTCCAAGCTAATATGTTCTCAGCCCACGACAATGGAGAAGACAGAGTAGAGCGTGGATGCTCTGTAGATGAAAGCGAGTGCACATACAGGCGAAAGTAGTATCTGTGAAACCAGAATGAGAAATTTGGAGGGGCGGGAGTGGCGTGAGGCTGCAGCTGGTGGGAGCACGGAGCCCGCTGGGTACCGACGCGGTGTGGTTGCGTCAACTGCGGCTCTCGCGGCCCTGTTGGCAGAGCGGCTGCGTATTTCAAGCCGGGCTGCGCGCTGCACCGACCGCTTTGCGAAACCGTCGGTTATGCAAGGCGTGCCGCTGCCAACTCGCGGTTACTCGTGTACCGCCGCGCCGGAAGGAAAAGTGGAACGCGGCGCAGTGGTGCGGCCGCGCGCGCCGCCTCTGCACGCCCCGCGGACTCCAGTCAGTGAAGTGCCTCCTAGTGTCGTGTCAGTGTCGCTTCTAGAACGTTGGAATTGTGTTGCGCAAGTCCTACGCCTACAGCGGGATTATTTTAAACTAGATAATTACAGGGGCCACGACCTCGATCCTCGACTCGGGAGTCGGTCGCAACCCCCAGCGATCTGTACAGTACATTTGTGTCCCTCGGCACGTGCAAAAGCACGATGCATATCACGTGTTAAACATACATAATCAAATAACTCATATCGCTGTGCATGCTAACCTTATGATCGGAATGTGTAACACCATCTATATTTTCTAACGTTCATTATTGCAACCCTATGCTTAAGAGCGCTTCTCGTTTGCATGATTTTACTTCACTAATACTCAAAATACCTTTTCTGCTGTTTGTTGAAAGAAATTAATTAATACACAATTAGTAATGTAAATGTTAATCATCATCATTTAACCCGCTTATAAAGTGCCTTAATTTTAGAAACCGAATGCTGCTTACTGACGTGTCAAACTGCCCGTTTCATATTACGAAAAGTGCTAACCGTAACGGATATTAATTATAAAATGTTTGTGATGGCAATTACCGCCGGATGGCTCGATATTACCTCGAGAGGGAAAGTGTTCAGTTGACCGTAACTGCTTCCTCAAACCGCGGCTGCATAGACGCAGCACGTAACTCATGCACACTCACTCACTGCGCTCAGTAAAAGTAACTACTATTAGTTTATCACATCCTTGCCCGTTCTCTAACTTATTAGCATAACATGTACTCACTGTACACTATGATTCGCTATTCAAATGCCATATAATCGATTGCTTGCAACACCGCCCATGCGTTCAAGGACATATTAATAGTGTCTGACGCTAATGAGCGGACACATTTATCATGTATACCGGGTCCCATGCGCGCAATTGCACAATGCAGCTTATCTAGCGCATGAGAGCCAGCAATTATTTGTCCCACTTTCTTAAAGCGACCGATTTAGTCGATCTTACAATTACATCTCTACACTTTCAAGCCGGCTGATTGTCGTGAGTATTGACATAACGCCGGGCCCCTGTAAACGAGTTTGTATTCACGTTACATTCACTTGCTAGAGTTACAATTTCAACTAATGTTTTATTCATTGATTAGGTGCATTAAAAAAACATGAGCAGAAATATGCGGTATCCATTCATCTCTTTCTTACATAAAAAAAAATCGTTTAAATACGTATATTTTACATGGAATGGTGGCATTATATCTCGTGAATAATGACTGCAATAGAACGGTTGCATGTTATTACGTCAGAAGTGCACTGAGCGCAAGCATACCTGGCGTGGAGGCGGAGTACTAAAAGCCGTGCCTAGCAAACCTAACCTCGCCGCCCACATACTTTACCACCCATGAGAAATAAATGCATACAATGTCACTCGTAATTGCTTTATACTTGAGTCTGTATATAAATATTGATTAACATTTCGAATTCCTACAACCAAATTGTGTGTGGAAATTTAAAGCATAATAATGTCTGTCTATCTTTTAATTTGAAAATGTAATCAAATTAAAAAAAACTGAAATAAGGTTACAAAAGATAGAACAGTTTAAAGAATTAAAAATATTGTAAACTGCTGCATTCCTAAATCTTAATTTACGTTACATCTAATTACTTAGAGGCCTGTACACTGCGTTTCTTAAAGCTTTGTCAACAACTGTTAAAGTACTTGTACAATACCCTTAATATTTAATCGAATGTCAACTTCAACATGCCATTTGATGAAAAATCATACAATCCGCGGCGAATCAGTTCTTTTACTGTCTTTATTAAACGTGTACCAGCTACAGTCAGTTCAGTACATGGCCCAACGATGATCAATCTAATGTATTTAAAGCTGTAAAGAAAAATTAACCAAGTAAATACATTCATATATGTTCAAGAACTTAAACAGCTCGGTTGGATGGTGGGTTAGGTCGGTTTGAGCAAGGCCGCCACTATGAGAGTCTGACCTACTTGCGCGTGCTCACCTTTGTTCCACGCCGTCAAGCAAAACTCAGCCTTATCAACATCATGCTCTTTGCTACTAAGAATCGCTACAAAAATACTTATTTAATTCTTAATAATATCTTTAAACATTGTAGGACCGCGCACTGTTGTAATACCAATGCTACGGTTTAACATTCAATTGTTTAAAAAATAACCTTTTTTTTTCTGATACATGAGGCAAACGAGTACACGTATCGCCTGATGGTATACGATTACCGCCGCCCATGGACACCCACAACACCAGAGGCGTCACAAGTGCGTTGCCGGTCTTTTAAGAAGGAGTACACTCTTTTCTTGAAGGATTAGAGTCGTATTTCAGCAGGCGACAGTTCATTCCACAGTTTTGTTGTGCGAGGCAGAATGTTTCTGGAAAAGATGCACAGCGAAGCCACATATATAGCGCCAAAGAGACTAGCCGAATTGAAAGTTCTTAAAAATCGACGATTCGAGTCGCTCTCCGTTGAATGCGGTCCAAAGAGAAGAGCTGGTATTGGGGTGCCCCCGCCCAAAGATGGGTACAGTATTTCATGTGAGGCCCAACATGCACGCTGCGCCTTATACATCAAAAGGCGGTGGGTCCAATCGGAGGGAAATACTGTCTCGATGTGTCGAGCACACCAAGCTTTTTCGAGGCCAATTTGGCCTTATGATGGTCTCCAAATGGCCACGAAACTGGACTTCGCTGGATACGTCGACACCAAGTATCTCAATATTTACTGAGACAGATAGGGGACTATTTTCAAAACGAGGACATACTAGCCACGTCAGTTTTTTCCTTCTGGATTCTTACAAACTGCATTAAACCATTCACCCATTCACATTTTATACTTAACTTTCCTACTAAAGTAAATACGCAAAAAAGACCGGTGAGGTATATAAAGAGTTACCTATATACAAAGAATTAACAGTTTTGTATGTATAATATGTCTGTATTTACAAAAAAAAAAAAAGTATATAAGTATTCATATCAGTTGTCTAGTACCCATAATACAAGCTCTGCTTAGTTTGGGACTAGATGGCGTTGTGTGTTAGATGTCCGAAATATTTATTTATTTATTTATTTATATTATTGAAGTCGAGTAAAGAAAATTTATCCTATATTTTTCTAAGAGGTACTAACGAATATGTATAGTGTGTCGTCCTACGTCCTATTTAGAATGCCAGACGGGTGAAATGATAATGATAATGTTAATAGATGTGAAATCGAGCTACAATTCAGCTATAAGTAATTGCAAAATTGTTCCAACATCGCTATCGTAGTACTTAAAAGATACGTTCAGAACTGAGCGAACTTCGTACTATTCTCGCATATTACGTATACAAATAAACTTAGCTATAATAGATGCAACACGTGTCGTCCAACACAAGGTCTCTTCTCTATTGCAGTATTACGTCATGGCGGAAAAACTTATCTTGCACTGCGCCGATTATATTAGTGAATATAAGTCCTTCTAGCCACTTGTCTCTTGAATTATTTTATTTGTTCTTATAAACCACCGCAGTTGCTTATGACTTTATGCTTTATGGTACGCGGTTAGCATATAGCGAATATAAATCTCAGTCGTCATCATCAGCCTATCGCAGTCCACTGCTGGAAAAAGGCCTCTCCAGCTGCAAGCCACTTGTTTCGAACTTCGACTTTTCGCATGCACCTCCTGTCAGCCGTATAACGTAAATCATCCCTCCACCTGCCCTGTGGATTTTTTGCACTACGTTTGCTCAGACACGGTCTCCACTCATAAACGCGTTTAAATGTTCTCATTCCTTCTAATTATTTTGTGTTAATCTCTTAGGCTTAGATAGAACGCAACCATCATAATCATTTCATAGGACGTCCACTGGCCGGACTCAGTCGTTTTTACAATAGTTTCGTAATGTAAGAAAAATCTTAAGAGAAGAAAAATCACGCGATAGCAGTCCCTCTTCGTGATCATAAATATTACGTCCTGAGCAAGACATTTGCAATATTACAGAGAAGAGAAAAATGATTTCCTTGAACTATACAGAGTATGATGAGGTGATATTTGTGTACAATACAATGCACGCAATACGTATACAAGAGCTAATAGCAGCTTTATGGGACTGGTTGTTATTGTTGCATTATTTGTCATGGCTTTAACACGTTCTGTAAATATTCGAGTTATTTTATAATAAAGTGGCTAAACGATTAAGAGGTGTGACGTCACCCGACATACCCGACATACCTACTACTATTTCATTTACTAAATATTATTGTCTAAAATAATCACCATCATCAGCACCTAAAACCAAAGAAGGCATTCAACTCAACATTGGTCATTGCCTAAGTATGGTGCCATCACATACTTATAATACCAATAGGAATCCACATTAATTATCTTCCTTTTATTAAGTTCATTGCATTTACTAACACCCTTTATACTTGTTTCTATAAAATTACAAATGACATAATTTAAAAGCATATACAGATATTTTGATAGTTCTCGGTATTTTTTACGTAATATGATTTTGTAGAGTAACTTACAACTGCATCTGTACAAATATAAACAAACTATAATACTCCACTACGAGTAAAATATCATTTCATTAAGATATAGAGATAAGTTATAAAAATTAAACAGTAGTTGTTGTGACGAAACTAATGTTGTGATATAAAAGTAACAATGAATATTTTTTCTTAAAAAGACTTAATCACATTTCATGTAGAATTTAATATTACAATACTCACTCAAAAGAAATTTCGAAACAAGTGTTTATTATAGTAAGGTTTTTAACAATCATAATTTTTTTCTCAATTGACAATGTTTTTAAAAAATATTTTGCTTCAAAGAAACCGCTAATACAAAATTCAACATGCGTAACCAGTGCTAATTACAGTACGAATTCAATTACACCAGCTGAGCAGTGGCTCATAACGTAATTAATGAATAAAAAAAACTTTCTCATCTGAACGCGTATAAGACACATCTGCTTTTATCACGTCTCATTATTTAAATGTCATACTTTCACTCCACACTTTCATATGGAATATTTTAAAAACAGAAAGCTTTCGAAATCTGTGAGATGGGTGCGTTGGAGACTTGTCATATAAAAGTAATAACGCGACTTCGGCAAGGCTTCGAAAAACGTTTATTTAACTACAATTTCATAAAAATGACTACATAAATTCCTACAAACATGTCTCAAATAGATCTTAAAATAACATCTAACAAGCAAATAGAAATATTAACAGTCTTAAATTGTTTAAATATCAAATTTTCAATACGTATCAGAGAGCATTTTATTATCGGTTTTATTAATCATATGGGTCATCTAACATGTCATACAAATCAGAGATTTCCCTTTATCTAATATGGCCTTCTCGTTCATCACATCCTTAACCGTTAATGTCAATCGTATGATGAAACGTCTCCTTAATAGAATAACAATCAACTGGCATGTGCGCAAATCAAGATGCATAATAATTACTAACATTGAATAATAAGATATACATACGCATTACTAATACATATTTCAAATGAGATGACTCCATATCCAAAGAGGAGACAAGTATGTATTAGAACCTCAGGGTCGCTTTCTAAGGAAAATGTAACATGTTTGCTTGACAATTGTGAAAATAGAAATCTTGCTTGAAAATCCAACACGTGTCTTTGCGTCATTGGTATTAAAATAGATTTATAAATTAACACCTTTCTTATAACTGAAACTCACGCGTTACTAATACGTAAAGAATTCACTGCACTTACACCTAACATCTTTGTTAGAAATATAAATATATATATATTGCACAAATTACTAACTAACGCTGCTTCAGGTCTAACAAGTCTAACATACAAAATATCTTTAGTGACAACACATAAGGGACATTAAGTGAATACGGCATAAACGTTCCGTGTAGTGCATAGACTGTTAAGTGATGCGCCGGTGTCGATATCGAAGTATGAAAGTTACGCTCCGGAGTTCGTTCCAGGAGTGCGTTTGCAAAGCACTCGACAAGTTTGCGTTGTTGCAAAGTTGACACTGTAAATGCACTATCTGGTACGACACCCCGGAGCGTGTAGCATCAGCTCCTGTCCACAACAACCGTCGAACACCAGTTTGTAACGTTACGAACTCTAGTGAATGTTTTGAAACATCCTGCACCTTTTTGTATTTCTTCTATTTTTTACTGTATTTATGTTTCTATTACCCTATTATTTGTTTTTTAACTGCAGTTAAATTAAAGGCCTTTAAATTTGTACGCTTTATTTTTATGTTAGTTATGACCAAATTACTTTTTATTTTGTGTATTATTTATTATGTATGTAATTTCTTATGTAACTCTCATTGTATTTCATGGTAGTGTTGCAAATTGTTATTTTGTTATATTTGACTTGTTTTATTACAGCTATAGATGCGTGTTTTTTGTTTTATTTCCTAAAATCTATAATTTATCAAACATTCATGAAAGTCAAATCGTTAAATGGTGGATTTGAAGTCGGTGCATTGTATAATGTACTGTTATGTAAAAGTATCAGTACCATTCATTTTGAAATGACAAAGTAAGGTACATTCAATTGACTGCATTGACAAAGACATAATGGTAGGAAGCCATTGTGGCTTGTTCCCTCGTTCAGCCTTCAACGATAATTATCGTCAGCACTCAACTCAACTGTTGCAGCGCATTTGTATCTGGGGAATTACTACTTTTTACCCCTGTCATATGTACTCTATGACTTGTAGGATATCTAATACTACTTATAATACATTGGAAAGGTATCAATATTAACTTGTTACATAAATAATTCAGTAAAAACTGATATCCTTAATAGTAGATAGTTCTAGAGCAGTTTTATAAGTAAAGTTACACGTCCACTTCAATCCATATTAAGTTTTTAGGTAGTAAACATTTTATAATTGGAATCATTAAGATAAAAAATATATAAATAGATATGTTCATTCTAAGTGGTATCGTATAACCTGTTATACGTTTAAAAATTAATAAATTGCATACACTCACAAATGACGATTCAAACATGAAATTTACACTAGCGACTGGTATTACTCAATTGCAATGTAACACGATAATTTGTGATTTGTCATAGTTTTATTAACTACTAGCTAAGCCCCGCGGTGCTACCCGCGGTACAACAACAACTGCGGATAACGCCGTGGAACAAAGCTAGTCTAAGTTACTTCCTGGATCATCAGCTACCTACCAGTGAAAGTCCCGTCAAAATTGGTCTAGCCGTTCCAGAGACTAACCGGAACAAACATTCAGACAGACAAAAAAAAATATATTGGTACATGTATCGTGTATACATATTTAAAAGCGGTTATTTTAATATTACAAACAGACACTCCAATTTTATTTATTTGCATAGATAATGAACCTGGAAAAGCCCCTAAAAAGACGAGTAGGACATTTCGTTCTAAAATTTATCAATATATCGAATAATAAGTATTGGTAACAACACTACACCTGTCTGTACCACGTAAATGTCATACTGTGATTGTAGAAGGCTGACATACCTCAAGCAACTGGCACAGATATGAGCGAATGGAGTATTTGAAATCTGTCAGCTGTTGGCCCACACCGTTACAGCAAAATATTAGGTATAATTAGAGCGTTGAAATAGTGGCAAACAATGTTGCCGCTCTCATATTCATAGATCGGTACTATTCTTACGTGGCCTTGGTAAACTTACTGATACAATTTCTAGCACGGTTAGCCGGATGGTTATATTATCTTTATGAGCTAATGGGAAATTTCTAATAGATTCCGATTATGTTTATGAAAGTGCTGTAATATATTTTTATGGACTATAAAGCTATCATTTTCCCTGCATAAATCGTAATCTCAATAAAGTCAGCATAGTGCTGAGTACTAATTTAAATTATTAATTAAACTTGTATTTATTTAAATTCCGGTTTTATAGTGATGTGAATGGTACTAAAATATAGATTATAAAATGTGAAAACAATGTTCAGACAGTGTACCAAATGACTTTGTGTGACCATCACATCATCAGCCCCTTGCAGTCTACTGCTGTACATAAAACCATAAAAGAAAGATAGAAAAAAGAATGACAGAGTAGGTATATTGATATTAAGTCAATGTTTACGACAGTTAAGTCGATCACGTGATAAGTTTCACATGCCTTTGAATAATTAGTTAGTTTAACCAAGTTGCATCGGTTGTGGTCACAGGGTTTCTTAAAAGTTAGTATATATATAGCCTTAGAAAATATACATTAACTACCTAAACCCTTAGAAGAACTTCCTGAATTAAAAGGCTCTGATATTTTTTTAGAGTAACCGCTGGAAACCCTTAATGTACCTACCTATGGTGGGATAAAAGGATAAAGGGATTCTTAGTAAACTTGTTCTATTTATCTAGGACTTCCCCCTTTATAATACCTACAACCACTACCATAATGCACTGTTTCAACATAATTAAGAATGTAAAATACACACACATATTGAGGTTATTGTACTTTACAATACTACTACAATACTAATTGAATAAAATATGAACGATCCGTAAAACAAAGACTGTTCTAGTCGAATCCCGTCTATGATGTTTGTAGGTCACAGCTGACCTAGAGACATCGTTGTGACCGACAGACTGGTGACCACAGTACGGTGTCCAGGGAAGCCGTATCTACAAGTAGCCTTGCATTGTCTCCTAATCTCATTTGGTTATTGTGTTCACGCCTTATTGCTAGCTTTGTATGTTATCGCTAGGGACATTATTTAAATAACAACACAAGGACGTGTTTTGCAGTTGTTGTGTTGATTTTAAATAATGTGAATCCTCAGTTTATTATAAACGAACTATTTCTCAAAGGTTCTCCGTGTATTCAATTATAGAATAGGACTTTAAGTACTGAACCGAGGATTGGTAAAAATCTTTCTTATGTCTTGACATAATTATGTTCTTACAAGACTGCTTCTATAATGTATATTTCATATTGCATATACTTTTTCTACATATATTATAATGTTTAAGATTAGTAAAGAAGTCTAAGAAGAATAAAGATAATCAATTATGTTCATCACTTTCAAAGTTTAAACATGGCCTAATGAGTGATTGAAATACAAGAGGTTTAAATGGTGTTTTTATGGACATTTAATTTAAATTTATTTTATAAGTTTTCAATAAATCATTTTGTTTCTTTTAGTTGTTTTATTTTTGATTTTCTTATCTTTAACAGTTTTAAGTTGCCGACAGAATCATTAATTAATTCATTAAAAATACAAATGAATTCTCACTATTACATTTTACCATTGATTATAGGGAGGTACTTTATGAGATGGGCACAGCATCTAGTATACATTTTCTACAGAAACAGGACAAACATAGAGAAATGTCTATGATATTGATGCTACCTTACGATCTCGAATTCAAAACAGAATAAAATACATTTATTTAGGCGAATACTAGAGAAGTGTACTGAATTCATAGCAATCTTAGCCTATCTTAAGAGCTTAAAGACCTGACTGATCGGAGTGCAGATACCATCTTTAATGTCTGCAATAACATAGAAATAGTAGCACTACATTTATTCATGATTCCATATTCAAGTCATGTTGAGCTAACGAACTAAGCTTAAAAATGGGAGTTAGGTTGAATTAAGTCTATTAGAATACGTTATTGTCATCTCAGTTGATGCTAAACACAGTCCTTACAGAAACATCTTTAACAAGAAGTGGTTCTCTCCAACATTTTGACGATTTCTTTTGAGATTTGTGTCCATTATATCGGTTAAAGAAACGACAAGCCCATAATTATTATAAGATCTACATTGCATAGAAAATATCTAGGTACATATATAAAGCCTTAAAATATGTTTTGGAAGGTAGGGTAGGAGTATCTATATATATTGTAGCACTCCTTATCGAGTTCGAACTCCTCGGTTTAAAAAAAAAACATCTACAGGAAAGAAGGGTGTTAGTACTAGAAGATTCATTCAATCACATATTACAGATTAAATATGAGAAGAAGACTTATATCTATAGTCTTTAATTTCAATTTAATATTCTTTGGTGCTTCTGTCAACATCTACCTTTTGTGCTAATGTTTAAACTTGAAGAACATAAAGTTAAGACATCAATACAATCACCTCTACTCTCTAGAATTATATAATGCGAAATGTTATCGAAGTCCAGAAAATCTTTTTCCATAATACTATGCCATACGTAGAAAAGGTCTATATTCATATTAAAATGTACGTTATATGAATGAGTTACGATTTCCAGAATGAACTGAACACTAAAACAAAGTCGTGGCGCTCCCCGTACTCGAGTGACGACACAATTGACGAAACGTTTGATATTTGGAAAGTTAACACGCAATATAAGCCTCTCTACGAGTGAAACAGTGTTTGTAAAATGCGAACTACTTCATAGCACAGACACAAGACATTAAGGCCTCAATGAATTGTAACAGACTGTTAACGAGCTTTGGTCATCATAAAGTCGAATTTAGAATGCTGAAGTCCCATCCTTCCATGGAGGAAAATAATGTAATTTAGCGTACAGTATAATAGTTATGTAGTTTTATATATAAAGTTAAGAAAATTATTCATTATATAGTGAAAAATCGTCACGAGAAATAAGACAAACTACTAATTATTAGTCATAGTGGTTGCTATTATTACATATGAAAAAGTCTAAAGTTGTTAGCACAGTTACATTACAGCATAACATCTAGTTAAAACAGCACAATGTTATTTGTTTCACTGTGTGCGTGTTGTCTAGTTGAATGAATTAGACCATGTTCAGATGATGAGCGCTGAATGCGCGTTTTGCTAACGCGCGTTTACAACCACATGTAAAAAAACGCGCCTTAGTATGTGTAGGTACTCCTAGGATGAAGTTTCATGTAGTTGTAAACGCGCGTTAGCAAAACCCGCGTTGAGCGCTCATCATTTCTGAACATGGCCTTATTCTTTCTCACACGTGTCATTCAGAATTGTGAGAGTTAGAAAAGAAAACGTTTGATCTGTTGTTTTATACGTTCTCTTTGTCTCTCTCTTCTTAATATGTTTAAAAATGCATACAAAAATAAGATGCAAGTAAGAGAGTGCTACGAAACAACATATGCTGAAAACTACAGTCTTGTTAGAAACTGTTCTTAAACGTTATGTTTCTTAGCCTGCAATGCTTTCGAGAGAAATATGTTTCATCTACGAATGCAGGTATGTCTTGAATACTTAGGTTTGCTCAATCGAAACGAACGGTGAACGCAACCAGTAAAATCATTTTCATCAGATTTACATGTTTTGCGTAAATTCTTTTAATTATTTTTAAACAGTCCTGATCTTTATTCCAATATATAAATTCATAAGTCAAATATATAATTGTTAAAGCCTATTTTTTTATATTTCATGAATTCACCTCAGGCACCGCCTAGTTATATAAGTACATATAACACTTTATTTCTTTATAGATGACCCCCGTCGGTTACCAGTCGGGGCATCCCCGAAATATACATAAATGTAATCACATATGCTTATTTAATACTACATCGGTGTTTAGCTTGATATATTAGGATAGGCCCTTGAAAAATAGGTATTTTGGCTCATATACATATAGTGATTGCCTCGGTGGCGCAGTGGTAGCGTACGCGACTGCTGTTCTTGAGGTCTCGGGTTCAATTCCCGGGTCGGATCAAATGTTTGTATGATCTGCAAATATTTGTTTCGGAGTTTGGGTGTTTTCTATGTATAATATGTATGTATTTACAAAAAAAAAAGTATATAAGTATTGATATCAGTTGTCTAGTACCCATAATACAAGCTCTGCTTAGTTTGGGACTAGATGGCGTTGTGTGTTAGATGTCCAAAAATATTTATTTATTTATATAAATTTATCAGCAATGAAACAATTGACGTAACTCATTAAGATTTTTCAAAATCCTTGGAAAGAACGAGAAAGTAAAATAAAATTTATGTTTAACATTCACAAGATCGCAGTCAAAGATAGGTGACATATGTAGATTGGGTTTAAGAACGCCGCTAAAATGACAAATGTCCCGCTTGGGTACTTGATTGTATATCTCACCATTACCGTATCTACATACAATCTCAAAACTTATCTTGTACGTTTACAAACATGAATTGCAGGCTGCATAACCTACCAGTTTTCCTTGTAAGTTTTTAATTAGCTAGAAACATGTGTATTACAATATGCAAGAAATGACACTTACGTGCCAGCTATAACATGTCAGTTAAGATGCAGAATCTAATGATATCTCGATGTAAGTACCTAGAATCCTGTAAATTAAGGATTTGGCAACGTTGAATAAAAGTGTCTTCATCACGCTGTTCAAAACCTGAATTTATAGTCTTACTCATACATCCATACTCTCAATTCTTATCAAATCTTCAATATGAGCAGGATAGGGAATAATGAAAGTATATACATAATTGTAAACTGTCCTGAATAAATATGAAATATGAATGCTGATTTATATTTAAAATTTTAATAATTTCATCGATAAATTCATATAGAATCATCAATCATTATTTGGAACCGTAGATGTCAGAACAGATTTGCAAAATATATTGAGAAATCGTAAACTCTTTAATAACAGTATTCGTCTTAATTTGGTGATACATGACATAGTTCAGAATCTATAAATGAGTCTTTCAAATATACATCTTACCTTCATCATCATTGTCATAATGCAAGTCTGCTCTTAGATTAAATAAAAGTGTTATTTACGAGTAGTAGTACAGTTGATAGTATAGTTTGTAGTATAGAATTTTGTTACAATGCTTTGTAAAGCACGTGTAGAGTGTACTCTATCCTAAAAGGGAGAGATCCAGGAACTGCTGTTATTAAGACATCCAGACCACTCTCAGCAGTGTACACTATTTTTTTTTTTTACGTTTGCTCTTATATTAAATACAGCAAACTCCTCGGGCCGCCCCCCGGGGTTTGCTTTATTTAATCTAAGAGCAGAGGTGTGTCGGAATCGAACCAACTATAACCACACGGTGTCACTCTGAGACGGGAGGGATCAGGGAACTGATGTTATAAACACATCCGGACCCCTCCCAGCTCCTGCCCGCACTGAAGCGGGCACCTTCTGTTGGTAAAAAACTCTCAATATAGGCGACTTATGGCACACGCGTACGTCGCCCCCTCGCGGGTGACCACTAGAGCGGATGGAGGGGAAAACCCGTTACGACCATCCGCCGCCACATACAGGGCGGCATGCGGCGCTGATAGGCGCGCCTCCGTCGCCCGGTTCGCCGGCGACGAAGGTATAGCCACGTTATTAGAAACTGAAATTTTAATTGAAATTAAATTACTCCATAGTTAGACAGCTAATTAGACTTATGTAAAAATCATTGTTCATCAACAACCCATAACGTGCCACTGCTGGGCTCGGGTCTCCTCTCAGGAGGGGGTTAAGGCCATAGGTCCCCACGCTGGCTGGCTAATCTTGCTGTTGAATATTTTTGATCCGCCCAAAAGCCACCAACTAAACTTCGCGACTGTTATCCTATGATAACAACCGGGACCGACTGCTTAACGTGACCTCCGAATCACGGAGGCGCTCATGGTAACCTAGAGTCACTGACAACAGCATTTGCTTGTGACACAGCACATCTCTGTTTTTGGTGAAGCGCATCCAACTGCCCGATGACTTCCACCCCATCATAAAATAAATAAAAAAGACAATCATATTGCTCTTCTACTTATCAGAATGATCTTCAGAGTTATATGGATAGCTTTAGCAATCAATATTTTGTGACTTGGTTGAAAAGATTTCAATTATGTATTTGACCGCCTAGTATGCGACTGCTGTGCTTGAGGTCTCGGGTTCGATTCCCAGGTCGGACCAAATGTTTCCATGATCTGCAAATATTTGTTTCGGAGTTTGGGGTTTTCTAGGTTTAATATGTAAGTGTTTACAAAAAAAGTATATAGTTGTCTGGTACCCATAACACAAGCTCTGCTTAATTTCGGACTAGATGGCTTTATATGTTAAATGTCCGGAATATTTATTTATTAAAACTATAAGAAAGTTAGGAAGGCCTCCCGTAAGGTGGACGGACGACCTAGTTAAGATCGCAGGGACTTGTTGGATGCAGGCTGCTACCGTCCGGTCTTAAGGGAAATCAAAAGGGGAGGCCTGCGTTCAGCAGTGGGCTTCTTACGTCTGCTATGATGATGATGATAAGGAAGTTGAAACGTATATTGATGTTCCGGTTGTAATGAAATGATTGTTTAAAAACGAGATGGAAAAACGGCATGCAAGGAATACCGAACAATAACCTAGCTGATGTAACATGTAAATTTAGATATATTCACTTATTGAATGGGAACGATACACAACTGTTGGGACTCTCTATTCCATAAGTTTTTTTTGTAGGTAGACTGGCCAGATAAAATCATTCCATTTTTGTTTGCAGATGTTCACGGAGGAAACCTAACATCCATCCATCGGACCGTGTCTTCGAGTCAACGGGTCTTTACACATCACGAGCGCATGCACTGGCAAATTGAATAAAGACTCCAAAAGACATCCACTTGCGATCCGACTTAAAAAAACAGTGCTCTAGACCAGTAAATGATACAATTTCTAATAAACAAATATCCAGGCAGCTTCAATTAAGGTTTTGGAATCGATTCCTGAACGTTACAATATATCTAATTTAAAAGGAATTGCCTCATGAAGGTCATATTAAAGGTGAAAAAGCGTCAACGGACCCAGCCTCCATTACTTGTGTACAGGTAGAGTTACCGGAAATATATTGATGGCTATACCTTTATCATGAGTGGTTAACTAGTACGTTCTTGAACAATTTTGAACGATTTTTTTAACAAATTTAAAGCTAATTTCAAAGTTCAGAAATTAGATTTTCGATGGAATAATAACTGACGCATGTCATTCATGGCACGGCCCTCTGGTCCCACTGGGTAAAGCTTAAAAACAACGGTCACCAGATTGGCAACGAATGAATGAATAATAACAATGGCTGCTTTGGATTTATAGATTAGAGAAAAACTCAGAAAAAATAATAGATAGTGGTCATTACCTTTCAGCATAGACAAAAAAGATAGAAGCTAAGTTCCCCAACAAAAAACGATTTTAACATAATATTTTCAAATCAGAATTTAAACCTCCAAATAAATCCAAAACTTTGTAATTCCTTATTTATATAGTTTTCACTCTTTAATCAATAATTTTAATTGACATTATTTTTAATCAAATGTATTCAGATTTGCTAATTACATTCAAATAATTAAGTTTAACAATAGGTTTGTTTTCAGAAGTTATGAAGATTTATTGACATTCTGCTTGGTTTTCTCTCCATCTCATCTTATGCGTCGATTAGCAAATAGATTGGGGAGGCTACCCGGTAGATATATAAGTTCCTGAATATAAAGAATGAAGTCACTACGACAAGAAAAGAGAAGAAAATAGGGTGACCGCGTTGGCAGTGTGGTTAGCTGGTTGTTTATTCGATGATAACAGCCACTATCGACACTGCCTCTGCGTGTGCCCTAAACTCATCATCATCAGGCGGTCGTCCAAGATTGGCAGAACACGTGAAATGTTATGAAGATAGGTCTTTTCTACATTTCTTAACATGAATGTCTTGATAGTTTCTATTTGTTTGTATGTATGTACAACGTTCCCTTTGTGTGAAGAAAATGTTTTATTATACTACCCGCACAAAATATAAATGATTGTGACAACGTTAACAGGTTGAACCATATATTTTTTCATACCCGACTGCGAATGAATGTGGAATTATTTTACTAGTTTAAATAATAACTTCTGGCTGTCACTTAACATGTAAATTACACTTATACAAGAATATTATTATGTGACAACATTGTGTTCTTAGTTGTAGACGGACGGCGTCGGAAGGTGGGTGTTAGATCTACAGCTACTATAACAACTTTGTAAAATTTTAAATTATTGTATTAATATTACATTAATTTTGATTTTTAGAATTACCTGTTAAACAATCAATAACGATGACTTAGCAATAGTTATAATCTATGCTAATATATAAAGCTGAAGAGTTTGTTTGTTTGTATGTTTGAACGCGCTAATCTCAGGAACCGCTGGTCCGATTTGAAAAATTCTTTAAGTGTTGATAGATAGATAGATAACACTTTATTTGTACACCAGGGTTTACAAACAATATACGAATTAAATAATATAACAAAAGAAAAGTGATGTACAAAGGGCGGCCTTATTGCTCATAGCAATTTCTTCCAGGCAACCTTTGGATGGAAAAGTTTCATTATAGGCGGTGTGGGGCATTTAAGTACGAACATATTTAACACTTCTTTTTTCCTCCCTTCCCTACGTGAATAACAAAAATAGTAAGTAAAAATACTATACATACATAGTCGTATGAATATACATAATATATATCAATGTTAACCTACTTATATACATACATACGTTAGTTTTATACTATGAGAGATAGATAATGCTCAGTTAACTTAGTTTTGAAAGTAGTAACAAGAAGAAAGTTGAATAGTACATTTATCGATAAAGACTAGAGACTATATATCATCACGCTAAGACCAATAGCAGTGGAGCACCAATGGAGAATATTTAAAAACGGGGTAAAATTATCACGATACGGGAGGTTGCGTGGGTCAGCTAGTACACTATAATAATAGTGTCTTTTATTGTGTTTTCTTCTTTACCACTTTAATTGGGGTCGGCCCTCCGTATCATGCGTCTCCAGGAAGCTCGGTTCTGGATCGTCTATTTGTTGACTTGGGCTTCTTTGAGGTTCTTATTTACGACGGACATCCATGTGATTCGAGATTTCAGGGTTTATTCTCCATGTCTAATACTTTTGTGGTGGTTCGTGTCCGTACCACCGCAGACGGTTGTACTGTAGTTTATCCGGGATATGTCTTACTTTGAACGTGTCTCTTAGATGTGTATTCCCACCCCTCCATACTCCTAAATATTGTTTTACTTTTTCATTGCAGTATAGTTGGAAATCTCTCCACATTGCATCGGCTGTATCTTTCTGCTGCTCCTGAAGGTGCAGCGATATTTTCACATCTGTCCCACAGTCTGAGACCCTCCTCACTTATATGTTATGCCACTTATAACTTTGTATGCTTTTGGTATTTTAACTCTGCCACTATAATCTATGCTGTGAGGTGAGAGGTTCCCCTGGTAGGACTTTGCAGTCCCCGCCTTTGCATTTGCATACCCCAGCTTGTATAGGTTACTAGATGTTCTACAGGGTTCGTGAAAAAAGTATTAATTATTGCAATGTCGTGTGCTAGTGCCATTTGAAGGATGCCCGGAGAAACGGTCTACCCACTAAACCCAGCGGCAGCCTACCTCGGGAGTCGGGAGGAGCTCCAGGAACGCATCAGCCTCCAAACCTGGAAACCCCCCTGCCATATCTCATGACATGACGTTTTTAATTTTGGTAGTAACTTACATTTTTGGAATATTGTTATTGTGATTTTTTTCTTGGCACCGACTTCAAACAGATTTAAGGTGTCCCTAGCACACATTATAATACTACTTTTTTAAAATTAATAGAATTAGGTATAGACAAGATTTGACATGTAATTTAAGCCAGTCAAATTGAAACCAGCTTATTTTACGCTTTTTAGAGTTTCTATGCAGGGAGTTTACGTGGATGCTTTTAGAAGTCGGTGATTTCTTTTGTCAAAAAGTTTATAGCGTAAGTATACCTACACGTATTTTTTTCATAACACAAAGGAAGTTTATGTTACGACTAGCCGACCCTCGCAACTTCGTTTACGTCGCCTATTGCCCGTAGCGTGATAATTTATAGCCTTTCTCGATAAATGGGCTATCAATCACTGAAAGAATTTTCATCAAATCGAACCAGTAGTTCCTGAGATTAGCGCGTTCAAACAAAAAAACTCTTCAGCTTTATAATATTAGTATAGATATTCATAAGTACTACAATATGGAGCCTCGTCGTCATCGAGGATGTGAATACTTGACGGTAATGGAGGATACGAGCATGATATTAGTAAATTATTAACGTTTCCGATTTAGACATAGATATAAGTAGACTCAATTAAAGGAAACTAACAAATTAGTGAATTTATGTGTGTATATTAGTCGCTTAAAGGTATTATAGTGATAAACTCTGGACTCGACATATCTAGTGAAAATTTTTACCAACTACGGCGAAGCAAAAAGAAAGGGTAATATTTTGGCAGTGTAAATATGAAACTACGTTCCACCATAGAGCCTAAACTACTGAACAGATTTAATTGGATGAGTTTTCAATACATTCGTAAAAATGGCCTGGCTGACACAGGCTATCTGTTTACATTTTATAAAAAGTTTTACGTAGTTACGTTATAATTTTATTTATGATTTTACTTGTTGAGTCAAAGTTTTGACAATATGTCAGGCTTAACCCTTCCTACACAGAAATAGACACAATTTTGCCTTTAAGGAAAGCTAGCTTATAAAACTTTTCGTTGATCTCAAAACATAAGTGTAATTCAAAAGGCATACTCAGAGAACATTTATATACACTCGCGGACAATTTTATTCTAATGAAATTTGTTAACAGAAATAACCCAATAATAACATTTTTCTCCTGTGAGGAATTCACCTGAAGACCGTACGATCAACAGTATCGTTTTATTAAGAATTACAACTGGATAAAAAATTGTAATTAGCCTAATAATAGACTGTACGAAATAAATTTGCATTTCCACCTGCAACGGTGGCTCGGTAACTCGGTTGCCAATAATGACAACGACCTTGCGTCAGAAAACATTGTGTGTATACACCAGTATACAATAACTATACAAATAGAACTATACTTTACTATATATATACTATACAATATTATGTAATAGAATATGACGTCTTCACGTATGATATTTCTTCTTTGTCAATCTGCTAACTTTTGACTCCAGTACTAATACCTAAGTTATTTATGTCGACCTCAACCTAGAATCTGTTGCCTTCTGAATAAAAAGCAAATTTTAGAATATATGCGTTATTACATAACTACATGGACCATATTATTTACAATGGTTTATATTCACTTTTATATAGGTTTATCTTAATTGTGTATACTCTAAAATTGTTTTCGATTTTTAGTAGCCTTGGCAATCACGGTACCGACGTCTAGCTACGCAATTGTTTTGTTCTGCTTGTTACAACTGTTAGCTTCCCCATAGCCTCTATTCCTAGAAGTTTTGACTTACCCGGGAGGGATTTGATTAGGACTATATATTTATTGTATGTAAATTTTTATATTCTTATTTTCCCCTTGTCCCAACAGCGTAAACTGTGTGTGTTACGTAAATCTTAGTAAATCTACAGATTTATATTCTTTATTTATTTTTCTTGTCCATGATTCTATGATGGGTTATATTTGAAAATTAGGTACTAGTGTTGTGTAGTAGTGTGCATATATGATAATAATGTACACAAAAATTGAAAATCTTTTTTTTAAGATTGTAGGCACCGATAAATGTAATGTTTCGAAAGTACCTGAAAAGGTCTACTTGAAATAAAAGCTTCTTTTTGATTTTGAAATTATCCTAAACACCCTCCATGAACAGGCCTTTAAGACCTGTTCTCTGAAATGAGGTTTTGGCCTTCTATATTACGTTGGCAAATGGGGTGGCTACCTATAGGTTAACCCTATAAGGTTTGTGTCAAATTTTCCTTCTCTTTGTAGTGCTGTTCTCTGCGTAATTTAGTCTCTTCGTCGACTCTTACGACACCCACGGGGTGGTGACCCCGTCAACAGTCTTTAACCGTCTATTGCTAGACATAAGCCCCTCCTTTAAAGGAAGTTTTGACATACTTTACTTCGCGGTCCAAACGAGTTGGCATAGGGTTTGTTTCGAATGATGGATTACTGCGAAGTTAGGACCTTTATAGGATGAATAGGGGCGGTGAATGCGGCAATATACCGTACCTATTATTAGTCCATCACCACTCGTACAACCTCAGATACCTCGATATATACCTATTATGTTCTTCAATATCACACCTAAAAACTATTCAGTTAATATTTATAGTTTCATGTCACAAATCTTTCCGATTACTTTTGGACAATGTAAATATGTATTAAATAGATTAATCAATCACATATTTATTTAACAAACGTTCACGATGTATGTACAGTTGTTAATAATTCTGAAGAAGGCATGTTGTAGAGGTGACATCCTTTTTGACATAGGTAGTGATGTAGCTGATATTTCCTCGATGTGTTAAAACGGATACATTATTTTTTATGAGTATTTGATTTAATAAAGTTAGTCAATAAGTATGCATGCAGTGTATTTATTTTGTCTATAAGGCTTTCGACCTGCAGAAAATGGTAATAAATTAATTGCAAACCGAACACGTTTTTACTTTCTCTTTATCTGTAAGTTTAAAGAAACATTAATCCTTACATGCTGAAACCCTCCGCTTATTTGAAAGATCCGGATGGGGAGTTTGTTATGTTAAAGCGTAAGGTAAGTTAATTCCCTAATTACGAATAAACATAGAAAACATCAACAATATTGGCAATGGCAAATATCTTAAAACACTAGGCAGTCTGAGCACCATTCATCTTTTTGATCCATAAAAAATAAGCAAGCAACAGAAACTGCAGAGTGAAACTAAAATTTTCTTTTCAACATGAAGGAGCCAAGCAGATTGGAAATATCTTAGCAATCGACGCACACACATTAGAACAGTAATAGCAGAATTAGAAATGAATTTACTTGGTTTCATTTTCTGATATAAAACTTAGAAGCTCAACTCATTTAAAATAGTTCATTGGGAGTTCTGAAAGTAAGTATATTTTAGCCAGAGGTCGAGTTGAATTCCAAAAGTAAAAATCTATTTTCAAATCTTTAAAAACTGCATTGGAGACAGTTGTGCAGCGCGCTGATTATGAGATTCGTCTTTTCTACAAGAGAATGCTAATTGACGAAATGCTCCTGATCAATAAAAGGTTATGAAGCTAGGGATCCGTGTGAAGCAACTAACAAAAAACCAATGCGTCACCACCTATATTACGATGTCACAAGGTAGTAAGGGCTTAGGATGAAAAATTATTTGAAACATAATAAGTACGTATTAATGTGGTACCTAATTATAAAAAATAATAAGATCCAACAATAGATAAAGTATATAAAGATAATTTGAAATTGAATTGGTCCCTGTATCCAAATTGCTCACGATCGTTTAGCATAATGAATGAGTCTCACATTTTTACTGTAAGTATTTATTATTGTATTGTGTTAAAAAGAAACTCAAGAGCTCTCTTACATCAAAAAATCATTTACGTTTATAATCCAGTTTCAACATCAAGTAAACTGCTATGTGCGTGAAACTAAATGTTAATAACATTAACACATTACGAGTACAATGATTTGAAAGTATAACCCGAAATACCTCGAAATGTTTCTTCATTGTTGCAAAACGTAGGTACAAATAATATTATTTGCCTATAGAATAAACTCTGTCCGTATGGCGATTAAGCGGTGATATTTTAATTCATAATTTTCTTACTATTTAGAACTTTATTCCTAACACAAAACTCCTTTTTTAACATTTATTTTAGTGCCTGCCACATAGGTACCAATGTCCTTTTATTATGCCTCCCTTGTAAGGCGAGTCCTATAGGCTATATCCATTGCAATATAGAATGGCACTAGCATTTTAACTTTAACATGTTTCTGCCAATACACGGCACATATAAATTTTACTACTTTTGAGACAGAAAAATACAACAACTCCTATATTTTTTGAAAATTTAAAAGTTCTACTCGTACTTTCACAAAACAGAGAAACTTATTAGGTAAGCAAGTGCAAGGAATAAATAATAAAGATAAAAATGCGTTGATATGATATGATGCGTTTTAGACTCGTCTTAAAACTGTGGATATCAAAACAGTGCTAATATTCAAAACAAACAATAACATATATGAATAAAGCGATTGGCATACGTTTACATAATAATGTAAGGCTAGGTACATTCAACGCGCTCTGAATAAATATAAAGGTACAGACAGCTACCAACATGTCGTAACTTATCATTAGTAAACATACACTCGAAGGTATTACAAATAGATAAAACACAATACGTGATGTGCCTTATAATATTTACTATCAACACGAATAAACAATAAGTAAAAGGCGTATGAAAGTGATCAATTTTTACTTCTTTCTTTAGCGGTAGGTACGTATATATAAGTTTACGTAATACCAAGATTTACTACTTTCTTCTAAATACATAGGTAATATCATGAACACTTTGGAGGAATTAGTTATATGCGTTCGTAGGTTGGATAATTTAATTTTACGCTCACATTGAAGTCGTATCGTGCAAATATATTGAAAACTAGCTGAACCCCGCGTTGTTACCCGCGGTTATTGTCGTAAAAAAGTTAAGCCTAAGTTACTCCCTGGTTCATCAGCTACCTGCCAGTGAAAGTCCCGTCAAAATCGGTGCAGCCGTTTCAGAGATTATCCGGAATAAACAAACAGACTGACAAAAAAAAATTACTAAACTACATATTTGGTATATGTACCGCGTATGCATTAAGTTATATATATTAAGTTATTTTAATATTACAAACAGACACTCCGATTTTTAACCGACTTCAAAAAAAAGAGGAGGTTTCTCAATTCGACCCAAGTTCGACCGATTTTTTTTTATGTGTGTTCGCGGATTAGTGCGTCGTTTATGAACAGATTTTGATGATTCTTTTTCTAATGGAATGGAGATGTCCCAACAGTGGTACCATGATAAGGACATTAATATCTGATGATGGCATCCAAGAGAAATCGAGTCGAACCTTGAAGTCAGTTTTATTTTTGTTAAAATTGTACTTGTATTTATTTGTATAGATCTTCTCTAACCAATTACCTAATCTTAATTTACTAATCTTTAATAAATAGATACACCTAGGTAGATAAAAAAGCAACGACTTTTATTTATTTAGGTTTTTCTTAAACATTTAGAGAAGGCGGGAAGATACGAGATAAGGACGTGGTGGTCTATTTATGATAAAGAAGAGAAGTTTTAAGTTGATTTATAATAATGTAAGTAAACAGAACAGTACTACAGTACAGTATACTACAGTATACAGAAAATTATTCATACACTATCCATATTGAATGAATTAAAACAATGTATTTCTCATTCGTGCTAATGAAAGTGTAAAATTGGCTTTACGATAAATAAAACAACATCTAGTTTATTTCTTTTAAATTCTCTTCCCGTGTAGATACTGGTACTTACTAGGCTTTTCTACTATTTGAAAAATCTGTGACATATTTCAGATGACTTGGTTAGGCGTGGCTGATCGTTGATCTGTCTTCTGTACGTAGCTACCATTAAATAGATTTTACGTCATTTATGTAAACGTAGTTTTTGGGGAACGTTCATATTACCGTATTATTTTAAGTTACGTTACGTTGTAGAAAAGTGCCTTTCAGTTGCCACTCGGTAGTCGTTAAGACTGCATGCATCGTGCTTCGCATTTTTTTATGATGCAGTTAGTGGGGAAAGCGAAGTGAGAGTCTCGCCTGCGTAACTTGATGCAATATTTTTTACAAATTCATTTAATTTTACATTACTAGAATTATTTGTTGTTTTGAAGACTCATGACAGTCACGGAAGTTTAACATACCTATTAATAAAAAATGTTACACACTAACTGACCCACACAACCTCGTTTACGTCTTCTATTGCTCGTAGCGTGAGAATTTTCCCCCGTTTTTGTAACATTTTTCATTGGTGCTCCGCTCCTATTGGTCTTCCTCGATACATGTCCTATCCAACACTGAAATAATATTTCAAATCGGACCAGTGGATCCTGGGATTTTAGCGTTCAAACAAACAAACAAACTCTTCAGCTTATTATAATATTAGTACAGATTAATAATATTTCATTTTATTTTTTTTGTCCCTATGTGGAAGTTTGTAATTGGCATTCGCTATTACGCATGTCAATGTCTCACTGTTCGTAAAATATAAAATAAAATTCGTAAAGAGTTTATGCGACAGAGAACTAGAGTACTTACCTACCCGACATCGCTAGTGACTGAAGCAAGGGCGGATCCAGTGGGGGAGATCATGAGGGTCATGACTCCCCCTGGGCTGCGCCCAGTCGGACCACCAATTAAAATTGTTAAACATAATATTTTTTTATCACAGTAGGTATAGATTTTGTGACCTTCAATATTATTGATATTATATATTTCGGAGCGTAGGAGTAATGATTTTTAAATTTGCTTATCTTATTAGTGGCACTCATGATTTAAAGTATTTTGAAGGCATTAGAAACCGCTCTTCAGTCAATCCATTATTACACGTTGGTACATTGGGTACACATCAAAAGACAGTGTTAAATTCCAAATAATTAATTGAATTAATGAAGCTACAGTGAAAATCATAGATCGACACAAACAGACACCACAGGTATAGGTACTGTATTGTCAAGGTGATATATGTCGATCTATAACTTCCAGTTTCGAAAATGCGTAGAGCCTTATGAGAAGAATACTGGCAAAGAAACTCATAGCCACTCTTTTCAAAACACTTATTAGTTACAAATGTTTAATAATAGTTAATTACAACAATAAAGACACCTATGTACAGCTTCTCCTTCCTCGTACGATGCTCGAACTAAAGTGATCTCTTAATTCTATTATTTCTAACCAATACCAAACCAACCAACCTGCAATCTTAATAATGGCCGTCGAATCCCGTATTTCGTTTAGTAAATCTTTACAAAACAATAAGACGTGTCACGCCTTATTGTAATGACATGATAATTCCTCAATTAAATAATTAGAATTACTGTGATTAACCTGACTGCTTTTCGAAGAGGCTTAAGAAGTAGCTGATCAGCTAGATGTAGAAATAAAATATCCCAGAATAGTGATAAGACATAGGGCCGTTAACCAACCTGCTCAGTCTGCTAAAGAGCATTTCCGCAGACCTATATACCTCTTCTAGATTCAATAATAATCAGTGACCTACAGGACCGTCTGTATTCTGAAGTACTTAATTTGTTTTAACAGTACCTAATCAAAACATTGTAACTGTGAAACAACTAGCAACCTATTATTTGTTACTAGATAATAATTCTGTTTTTGTAGTTATAAACGAATACAGGCTGTGGATAGTAAAGTGGTAGCGGAGCCAGGGCATACTACAGTCGATTTTTGCCCTTATTTTAAATTGCGATATTAATACCTATCGTTTTTTTAAGCGGGGAATGCTTTTTACACCATACCCTCCGTAAGGGAGAGGAACAGGGTGTGTGGGACTCCCGGAAAACCGGCCTTACCCACTAAACCCCGCGGCGGCCTACCTTGGCAGACGCGAGAAGCTCCAGGAACGCATCAGCATTCCAGAATCCTTCTGCCTCATCGCTGAGCCATAAACTGAGGCACATCCCGAGATGACCACGATCATGGGCAAGCCACTATTTCGCCTCTCACCGTTCCACACAGTAAGAGGTGGCACAGCGCCCCTCCCTAGACGACCTGCCCCGGCCGCACCGGGTTCGTGTCCCCTGTCTCCGGTTGTTTGCAGCGGTTACAGCACCTCAAGATGTGAGACTTCTTCTGAAGCATAACCTCCTCACAGGAGAACAAAGCTGGCGGTGACAGGTTTCGTCCGATCTGCCGACCAGGACTCGACGCTCAGACGCCCACCCCCTCCCCTCCACTACCACAAAGACCGCATCGCACAAGCAATAAAGGTTGTCCCCACCCGGCACCCGGTCAATAAATAGCTGCTGAGCCATGAACAGCCCCGACTCAATGTGGATGATCCGGAATTGTGTGAGGCTCTGCGATGACTGCCAGGGCAACCGATTGCCCCGCAAGCGTCTGAATCAATAGATCATGTGTCATAGTGATTGGAGTTGCCTTGGAGATCCCTTGTGTGTGGATTGAGTTTTAGGCCCCAATTGCCTCTCTCGTTGAGTTACAGTTATTGGACACAGTCTGCCCAGACTGAACGACGGCAGGTTAAGCTGAATCTCTCCGTTCTTCTTCTTTTTTGGTGGGCAACAGCTTTTGCTCCGAAGCTGATGATTAGCTAGCCGGCCATGGTTACCGGATCTCAAGGCTCGAGCTTGTGCAGCGAATGCACCAAGCATTCGCTGCACAAGCTCGAGCCTTGAGATCCTATTCGCCGCAGCGAAAGCAGCGTCCATTTCAGTCAGCATGGCCCGTGCATTTTACTCTTTCTTACGTACCATATTTCGAACCTACAAACCTTTTTACCTGTATGTATTAAGTCCACTGCGACTTTCTAAAGGTACCTATATTACTTCTAATTTAATACACGTGGGCACAACAGGACTGAAACTTCTAGAAAAGAGAGACACCCAGTAAATTGGTGTTGTTGTCAATACAGTAACAAAAATGTACTTTATCAAACAAAACTAATAATGTATGTTAAGTAGTGCACTACTTAACATACATTATTAGTTAAGTGTAATTAACGTTCAATTCCCACTCCAGTATCTAAAACTAAGACAGATATTTGCATTTTATTTATTAGTATCTAGTGAATTGAAGCTTTATAAGGTACAAGTATTGTGCTGTGTTAGGAAAAGTTGACAGCAGGCACCATTTAAATGATTATTACACAAAATAAATACCTAAACCTTTTTTTTTTTTTTTAACGTGTGGAAATCCCCTCGGGCCGTCACCCCGCCGGGGTTTGCGGCGGGGCGGTGTGTGAGACGGGAGGGATCCGGGAACTGCTGTTATTAACACATCCGGACCCCTCCCAGCGCCTGCCCGCACTGAAGCGGGCACCGTCTGCTAGTAAACTCTCTAATTAGGCGACGTACGGCACACGCGTAACGTCGCCCCCTCGCGGGTGGCCACTAAAAAATAAATACCTAAACCTGAATTAACCTAACTCGTACAGTCAAACAAAACTATTATTGGAATTTTATTTTATAAAGAGAGTACTTAGTCATTATATTGTTATAAGTTACCTTTGAGTGATTACATCGAATAATATTGTTTTATTCAATTTTTGATTACCTACATAAACAGGTTGTTCTGGAATTCTAAGTTATTAGTTTTAAGAAGTATGGAAAGGCATATTAGGGATTGTCACTATGCCATCTAGTCCCAAACTAAGCAGAGCTTGTATTATGGGTACCTACTAGACAACTGATATAAATACACATAGACTTTTGTAAATGCATATATATTATACATGGATAAATCTTTTTAAAAACAACCTTTTATTGAAATACCCTCCTAGAACTCGTCGAGACGAATCAAACGAGTTTAATAGTATTGCGACGTTTCTTTACAAAGTTCTTATGTCCACCTTTCAGTTCCAGCATCAGATCAGCTCCATGTCATCATAAAATTGCATTCACACGCTATGTACATATACAAAATTCCAGCAAAATCGGATGAAGATTTCATCTTCAAAATTGAATTGCATGATTCCACCCGAACATACATACATTGTAAGTTAATAAAAAGCTTGTAAAACACCAAAACTCCGAAACAAATATTTGCAGATCATACAAACATTTGGTCCGACCAGGGAATCGAACCCGAGACCTCAAACACAGCAGTCGCATACACTACCACTGTGCCACCGAGGCGGTCATTAGTAACTTCTCTCATCTCTTGGACGGAATTTCTCGAAAATAGGCCGCGAAGGGCCCGAAAGGACGACCTCGACTCGGACCCAATTCGAAGGCAAAGGCTGTCAATTCCATTAGATCTTTTAAACAACTCAAGGGCCAATGCACTGTCAATGCAGTTTTCAGCAATAGAGTGATTCAAGATGAAGGTTTATATGTGAAATACACGCATATTAAAGTAGAGGAAATCTGAGATTTTCAAAGATTTCCGTGCGAAGTCGTTCCGACTTATAAATTAAAAATTTAAAAAAAAAAACAAAACTACTAGGCTCATTCAATTAGTCGATTAAGTACAAATCATTAAGAATTGAGTCGGTCACTGCTCACATGCGGTTCAAGGTATAAAAGATAAATTAAGAGTCAAAATTTCTTCATGTTTATTTCATTTTTAACATCATCATGTTGTAATACACACATTGGACAATAAACTGTGAACAATTTCAGGCATTCAAAGAGGTAGCGTTTATCTATCTTAATAGTTGCGTCGAACACGAAAATATTCCAACATATTTAAACCTTTTTAGTTCTACACCATACATTACCATTAATAAATGCTTGGACAAGTAACCATAATATGCCTTCATACTCATAATATGTCGGAACATTTCCGATACGAATCGCAACACTACAATTACCACATCTCGCGAACTGCTAAACACCGATACTAATAAACTGTACTGTAGCCATCTCTACACTAATACAGTCAGAACCATACCCTAACAATTACCCTCACAAACATTTCTAGCCGCAATACCCATAGGGCGGTGTATTTCGTTCCGTAACTTTCTTCATTAACTTTGTGCAATCTCTATTTCTCAAGACAAAACTTACCTGTTAGTTTCAAGAAGCCGTTTTCGTTTGACTATGCATGTAGGTAGGTATCATCCACTTTTGAAAAATAAACCTTACCCATATAAAACAGTCTTATACTGTCAAATTAGTACTTGTATAATAAAATAAAGTCAATATCTTGAAAGTAATTTGTTCAAATATAGAATTATTAATAATGTTATGCTTTCTTTTTCTTTCACTCCGGCAGAAAATAAGCCCAGGATTATCTACTGTAATACGCATTCTCTTAAATCTTGTATTAGATTTACAATGTCCGACGTACATCTTGTTAGATAGTCATTAGTTAATACAAATATTACAGGTAAATCCTACAATGAGTTTCTGAACAAATTACTTAAAGCTATTCCGTTACGTTACATAAATAAAAAAATAATTACGAGTTTATTCTGAGTAAAACAATTTGACATAAGCATTTACTGTAATAGATCCGAATGACAGTTTTCCAACTCATCTCGCCAAAGCTAGCACACTACATAAACAAATCGACACCATATCTTAACGAACATCTCACAGGATCCAATGTGAACTGGTAATGACGATGTAAAACTTATAAATGATACTAATGAAACCTAATTACATATCACATGGTCGACCATGCTTATCATGTTTCGCTAAAACCTCAGACGTCTCTCTGTATCTACATAATAACCCTTAAACTAAAGGTGCAAAATATTTACTTACATTACGTTAATCTCCCTAAGAGCAGTCAATTCGAATTGATCTACATAAAGTACAAACAATAAATAAAACTAGCACATAAAAATACACAGATACATTTAGTATAAGAACCTATATCTATTGTTACTTGTATATTGTTATAAAACGAAAGTTGCAGGTACTGCATATGGAGAAGTAAGCGTATCCGATACATTATACCTACTACAATACGAGTAACACCGCGGCCTGTGGACACTTTTTTTTCATGTAATTATTATCTTGTACAAAAATTAACAACATTTGTATCCGATTGTTCAATAGTACAAAAACAAAATGTTTAATGTATGGGGTAGTTACTGCTATCAGCACTACTGGTATTACAGGGTCATGTCCGCTTGGAAATGGTAACAAATGGTATGGTACTTAAAAAGTCGGACAATATACTAGATGACCTAGCTTAGAATCAGATGACCGACGTATAATGCTTTTATTATTTCAGAGACCCTGACATACCTTGCATAAATTAATTGTACAACTTTTGCATGTTAGGTATGTATTGTAAGATTTGTGGTAATATCCAAAAATGTATGCACAGTTAGAGGGCCTAGTGTGAGTTTAATAAACTTGAAATCGATCGTCCAAGTGACCGTATTCGGCGTTGCGCTTGGCTCGCACTGAAATCTTTACCAATTGCAACTTCAAAAACGCTCGCCGCCGTGACGAAGTTCATGTGGATTAAACTCACACAGGGCCCTCAAATAACACATAGCTTTCCACACAGGTAAATTCATGTATCAATGTTTGTTAATTTATAATCATGGATATTATAGCCATTTAATTGCAGTTTCTTTTGTCTAACCTTGTAAGACAGTAGTAGAAACTTATTTAAGTACTTTAACTGTTTAGTAAGTCAAAAACTTGATGATATCTAAATGACGTACGTACATTATGCCATCTGTGGTTGGGGCCTGAAATGTTCATATATACTTTATATTATTTATCGTTTATACGTATGTATTCATCATGTTACTCAACAAGCGACTTTATAAAACAATCAAAATGGTTTCTTTTTCAGAACTCAATAATCAGGAATTAAGGTCCAGCGGCCGCGGTTTACACAACATTACACTAGCAAACGGTAATTTATTTTGGAACAATATTTTAAAAATATACAATCTTACGAGCACTGCCTATTCAAACGAATGGAATAAGTAGTTTATAAAGCTTCATCGTCATCTTAGACTATCTAAAGAAGCCGAAATTATTCATAACATGTTAGGAAAATTGTTACTCAATGTACAAAATCGCGGTATCGTTTCAAACAAATGTACAGACAGAAATAAATGACGCCCAAGAAATCTATACTTACAAAACAATGTCTGATTCAGCTCAACTGATTTTATTAATGGACTCACATTACAAGTACTAAATAAAACAAACTGCATGTGTTGCAATCGTCTACTGCTATTATAAAATTTTGACATAACGTGATATTTTTACATGTTTAATAAATATATACGTCGTTGGCTACATTTTTTGCTGTCCGTACAAACCTATGTTAGTAGAAAAATAAAAATTAAACTTAAAATATACCAATTGATTCAATACTAGCAAAATATACTTGTAACTCAATCGCTTCCCAGCCATTTACAATCACATAACATTTATTTAGGAACATAACAAATTTACAAAAATATTTCTTTATTTGGTTCTGTCTCTAGCGCTATTATTACTTTTGACAACGTATTATTTATGAACAGTACTAACATTGATATGAAGGCAGTAGCGATTGCGGACACGCTACTCATTGATCAGTGAAACATGACAAAACGAATAAGTTATCGCTAAACAACGATTCAACGATCTTGCATTTGGTACTGACACTTATATCGGTGTATTTAATGGCGATTTTGTTCTGAATTTTGACAACCGATTTCTGATATATTTAGTAGCTATTGACGACGATTTAAATTACATGATATAGGTACGTTTGCGTATTAATGATAGTTAGTTTATGTAAAAATTACCTGGTAAAATAGTATTTCAATGGTAGTTTATTCAAGTTATGTATGTCATTAAAAAGAAAACAAAATGTTATAAAGTTAATGAATTATGGTCGAATGGCAACCAAGAGCCCAGTACCAGTAACTACCCCTCATCTTGGGATTAATAAAGACTACAAAAAAGGCGCTATGTAGAAGTATTAACTGGTCAAATATTCAGTTTGTCTATAAAAAGTAGAGGTGTAGTATATATACAATACAATACAATTTTAACTTGATATTTATGTTACATAATTGGAGTTCTAGTCAAACTTTGTATCAAACTTTTGTCAAGTTTCATTGAACAATTTTCTATATACGTAACATTCAGCCATCATTCTCGACATGTCAATTCAAGTCTATATTACTTTTATGAACATTAACAGCAACTGTCACGCACGGCTCGTAGTTGTAACGACGTCGACCGACACTTACAATGTATCGTTATTATTATTATTACCTACTATTATTATTACATACGGCAGATAATAATTGAACTGTGGGCACTTGTCGGTATAATCGAATCTGTCTAGCGTTTTAATGACTATGTTTTCTATGACATCAATCTAGTTTGGTGTATATGTTTTTATATCACTTTATATTTTATTATTGCAGGCGTTTGCGACATACACACACAGGAATATAATGACGCTCACTCACACATATTCTCCTCAACTCGATATATTTTAATTAACGTCTTAATTCGACCAAATAATAATATCTTAGATTATATAAAGTGTGACATAAGAATTGATGACGACAGACTAATCAACTGAAGTTCGGTTTTGGATTGTTTTATTCTATACCATGGTCTAAGAAAACAAGGTCTCGCATTCCGAGAGTGACACGGTGTGACGTCACTATCCAGTTACCACTTTATAGCAACATAACACGAAATGAACTAACCAGAACCAGCGATAGCGACGATGACGTCATGTAGGTTTCTCTGTCTCGGAATGCCATACCTGGCAAAGTATATTGTTATATCATGTATCACTCGCAACGTCAAAAATAAGATATTAATTATAATAATCATTTAAGACTGATAGAAGGGTTCCTTCGTTCAGACTACTAGGGCATGGAGGTAGACAAGAATGTATGTAAAAGGCAACATTTGTACTTATTTTCTTTTAGCATATTAAAACGAAGGTTTCCAATTAGATATAGTACTTATGAACCCTTATTTCAGTGCAAACCCTTTTTTTTTAATTTTAAGAAATTGCTAAATCTAATTTACTTATCTTTTGATCGCCTAAAAACGTTTAAATCAGTGAACCCGTTTTTACCATTTGGGTACGAAACCTATTAAAAAATATTTAGCACAGTGGGAAATCATTTTGTGAGTTTATAGTGCTATCTATTCTAATAAGCTGCTTGACCTCCAAGCCCTTAGATATCGTATGTTTTACACTTTATTAAATCTAAGATAATAATTAAAATAATAGCATTCATATTATACGAGAAGACGCCAGTTTAATTTATTTTGTGTAACTGAGATCTTCTTCTAACTTAAAAAGGAAATGCTTTCCTTTTAAAGTACGACAGTAACCAATAGATATTGTAGCGATACAAATACAAATTTCAAGACAAAATTAAGGTGTGTACCGACTAAAATTAAAAAAAAAAGAAAAGGATTTTATAGATAAATTCAGAGTTTTTAGATATTAATAAGGAATACAGTCCTCCTAGTGTAGTATAAATTGAATGTTATTCCTTATTATAGCCAGTTTTAATATATAGTTTTTATTGATATTTTTTTATTAAATGCCAGATACATTACAACTTAAAATTATTTTCATTCTTATTAGTTAAAACAATCAATTAAAAGAAATCACTTGAGCAGTATATGCTTCCCGTATAATACAAATGTCACATCGCACCAAATACAAGAGCTTTAGTCATACGTGCTCTTTGATACGTCTACATAGTAACAATTCACTAAACTAACCTACGACAACTACTAGTGAACGCACGATGTCCATTGACAGCGTTTACATTATTTTGATTCAAACAAATGTCTCTTTTTAACAGTTTTCAAGATTGGTTGATGTATAACGGAATTTATTCGATAAGAAATACCCGTGACCACGAGTGTTATAACCGTGACCACGAGTGGTATAACCGTGACCACGAGCGGTATAACCCGTTTGAATCGTCGGGATACAGAAGGTATCGAAACCTTTAAAAAATTTTAGCGCAAATAAATCCTGCTATACTACAAAACCTATGTGTAAAAGTCGCCAAAGTTCAAAAACAGTTTTAAAGATATCAGGGGCCTGTTGAGTTTAGTTCACATCTATTTAATCATCGTGGTGACCTCGTTCGGCGTTGCGATTAGCCCGCATTAAAATTTTCACCAATCGCAACGCCCAACGCGATCGCCGTCAATAGCAAGTTTATATAAAATATTGGGCCTCAGTTTAGCAATTTTAGTATAATATACAATGTGTCAAAAAATGGATATTTAGTATATTTAAAGTAGGTAATAAATTAGAAGCACAAAAACCAAAACAGATTTGGTAATGACAGAGTCTAGTAAAGAAAATATTTTGAAAGTCAATGGAAAACTTAGAATTTCAGAAAGAAGACGGATAAATAAAGGAGGCAAGTAAAATTATCATTAGCTTTATGCTCGTACAGTTCTTGGGACTTGATGCCATATAATTAAATATTCGAAAGCAAATCTCAGAAAATTCTGAAGGTGGCTGGCGGTCTAGCATTTAGAAATGTGAACACGAGATACTAGGACTTTTACAACTGACAAACATATCAGCAAAAATAAAAAACGTATTTATCTTTTATGTAATTTAATTTTTTTTTCATTATTTCGATCCCTTTTTGACACATTTGTATACTAGAAAAAAACTATACACGAGTCTTGGTGATTTAATATTTCCTTTTATTTTATTTTGAATTTATTAGAAAAACTAATCAACAAATGCCCCCTGAATCTTATTTGTATTACGTAAATGCGAATCAAGGTAAACCAAAATAACACTCTTTAGATTTTTCAATAACGTTGAGGGGTGTTAGAATAAGAAGCGTGTTTTTATTTTTTATGAAAATTAAAATGTCCAATTGCTTTTTGTTTCGTTTTGAATATAAAACATTAAATTAATTGAGTATTTCTCTTTGTGATCGTTGAATAAAACTTGAGGCAAGAAATTATGGTTTTAATTGTATGTCTAAGAATTTTTTTGTCCATTTTATCATTTGTTTGAACACAAAATTAAACCTCACAATTATTTCTTTTGCATCAAAATCACATATTCCAATGTTGGCGCCAGAATTCAATCGTATTCTGTTAAAATGTAATAACTTTTTCATAGTAGGTTCATTCTATGCATGTTCTAGTGTAAAAAAGAACTGATGAAAAGATAAATATTAATAAAATGAAATTGTTTTATTGTACAACGTACCGCTACAAAAGATTTTGTTAAAGTTACTATTTGTGACCACATTTTCTTGCATTTTGTACTCAAACGGTCAAGATATATTTAAAGACTAGCTTAACCCCGCGGTTATTGTTGTACCGCGAGTAACGCCGCGGGACAAAGGTAGTCTAAAAAAAGTAGCCTAAGTTACTCCCCGGATCATCAGCTACCTGCCAGTGAAAGTCTCGTCAAAATCCGTCCAGCCGTTCCAGAGATTACCCGGAACAAAAAGACAGACAAAAAAAATTTTTACTACATTTTTGGTATATGTATCGTGTATACATACATACATATGCATTGATTAAAAAGCTGTTATTTTAGAATTGCAAACAGACACTCGAATTTTATTTATTTGTGTAGATTAGAATACGAAAGTTTAGGATCGTAATTTGAAATTAAAATGTACAATTTCGGTATTAAAGAAACAGTAGCGACGTTTATTAGGGTTTAGTGTCCGACAGTTCCAATTAAAGAGGTCTTAGTTACTTGAAAGGTGGTATTTCTTTATGTATCTTAGCCAACAGTTCGATAGAATAGCTGACCCCAACATTGGTCCTTAAGTCGAAACTCGACAAACACCAAATTGAATCACAATTTACGAATAAATTCACCTACACAGGCACACATACAAAAAATTAAAGCATGAAGAAATATATACCTAACTCTTGAGGCTATGAATATCGAATTTGTTCCTAATTGTTATAGTACATGGAGTTTATTATAGCTTAATATTAGAAGTGTAAAGTTATACTGTTATGAGGGTACTCGCGATGACATCTCCATAGGCATTGAAGAGGGGACTTGCATCTGAAATGTACAAGTTCAAGTAACTGTTGTTGAATAAATTTATGATAATGTTTAGCTTTTTCTTTTAAACACTTTGTCATTGTTATAATAATACTAATAGCCCGGGATCCCCGGAACAAATTTTACAAGTTTATTTTCTCAAATATATATTTATTACTATCAAGCTATTTTTTCGTGAGTGGCTTCATTTTGATGAGGGGCCTACCTTTCACCTTACAAACATTTTCCATTGAAAAACTTTTGAGCGTAGGACCGGGTTATCCCGTACCACGCAATTTGTAGGACAATGTGGCTGTTAAAGTAATTTAACAGCCATACCTAAATATTTCGCATATTTCGTTTAGCACTCAACAACGAAACACGACAGCACGAACATTGTCATTTTACGTTAATCTTCTGTGAGAGGGTAGTACCGCCCCGGTCGAGCCGGTCCGTTCGTGCTGAAATCAGCGTGGCTCTGCTACCTAATCCCAAATGGGATATATGCATTACGCCTACGCTGTTATGACACAAAATGTACTTATGTGTGGGTGAAATTATGAATGTTTTGTTTTAATTGTTATGTGTGAGTTCATTGTGACGGGGGATTGTTTTGTATGTGAGTAAAATGTGTGTGAAGATTCCCCAGCAAAAAATTACAAACATTTTTCTTTACAACATTGGCTGACTTAAAAACGAAAACTTTCTTAAGAAAAGTGCAAAATAAGTTGTATGTACCTTGTTTTTGATGTGTGAGGAGTGGGTGAACACATAGTCGATAGAATCGAGCCTATCGTCGAGCACTCTGTCGTCCAGCCCGCGCTCGTCCAGCACTGCCTCTAGCGCCGCCGCCAGCTCTGAACTCTCTGCGAACGCGCCACCACCTTCCGCTACAAACATAAGTGTGCCGTTTCATTTGTATATTCTCTGAGATGAACGTCCGGCCAATCAGAGGTATGTAATACCTTTAAATAAGTGATCGCGTTAATTCCCGTAAAATTATTATTATTATTTTTTGAGATGCTCGTCATGAAATATTCTACATGAGATGTCAGCAATGTATGCGCAACATATTACTTTATTTAACTAGTTTAATATACGAGTTTAACAATTTTATTAATAACTAGCTGAACCCCGCGGTGTTACCCGCGGTTATTGTTGTACCGCGAGAAACGCCGCGGGACAAACATAGTCTAAAAAAAAGTAGCCTAAGTTACTCCCTGGATCATCAGCTACCTGCCAGTGAAAGTCCCGTCAAAATCCGTCCAGCCGTTCCAGAGATTACCCGGAACAAACAGACAGACAGACAGACAGACAGACAGACAGACAGACAGACAGACAGACAGACAGACAGACAGACCGACAGACAGACAGACAGACAGACCGACAGACAGACAGACAGACAAAAAAATTTTTAACTACATTTTTGGTATATGTATCGTGTATACATACATATGCATTGATTAAAAAGCTGTTATTTTAATATTACAAACAGACACTCCAATTTTATTTATTTGTATAGATGTATAGATAATTGACTTTAATTAATTTATTTTTGTTATCTACCATTTGAACAAGATGTTAACATAAGATTTCTTATTCTGTAGCAAAGCAAAAAGGAAGACATACCTTGGTTGAAAAACTCCGTAAATGCCTCGTCTGGTATTTGACTGAGAACCGCAGGATCTAATAATTCATCTGGTGCAACATGCCCCACTTCCACTTCTGAAAATACATCGGTTAAAACTCAGTGCTAGCCTAAAATGTCTTAAAACACCTAAGCTCAATCTACTGAAATCTTCTTTAAAGTATAAGCTTTTTTAAGTACCCATAGAAAACAACGACTTCTGACCATTAAGCAAGTCGTTTGCTAATCATCTTAATCGAACGATCTATATGCATTACAACTACATGATTATTGAAAAAGATACTTAAACGACACTTGACACTATATTAATCCAAGTCAGATTTTTCTAACCAATCTTAATCTAAATACAATATTATGGACCGTACTCAAACACGATATTACTGTATAGTTTTACTCCAAAACGAGTAAAAATTAACGTGTGGACCGTAAAAATCTCAACTCGAAGGCTAGCATCGAGCCGGCTCGACGGCTTGATCTCCTTTTACGTTTCACCTTTTCATTTTCTTTAATTTATAATTAAGAATTGCTAGATTTGCTAAATGTAGCCACCGACTTCTTTATTGAACAGGCATCTGTTGACTCGAACGGTTCGGTGAATACTAAACGGCGAGCCAAAAGATGCGTCACTCGATCGATGAATACTGAATGTGTGGACGAAAGTCCATGCCCTAGTTTTTATTCGACATGTTTGCTCGATCGAGTAAAACCGTATGTGAGTATATAGCATTAGTGTTCTTTAATGTACGTATAAATGCCTATGCATTATCGAACACTTATTATTTGGAGTCGAAGAAAACATATTAAAGACACACAATTTAAAATGTTTTTAGTCAGTTACGTTGTGAAAAAACTTTGTATCCTTTTAAGAAAATTATGCTTTAAAGTTTATATGGAGGAGGAGTGCAGAAAGCTTTTTTTGTGGTTGAATTTCGAGTACTAGACGATCACAGTAAAAGTTAATTATTTGTGTTACCTAATTCGTGCGAGTCGTTTCCAACAGTAACGTACTCAGTCTCGCTGAGCCCACCCATCGCGGTGTCCTCTGAACTGTCGTACGTCGAAGAATTCGAACACACGTTCAGTTCTGAAAACAACAAATACTATTATACTCCAAAATATTTGGAAATGGCTACAAGTTCAATAGGATTTATCTGAATATCAGTTTTTCTACGGAGCGACTAGCATCGGACCTCCGCAACTTTAAAGGTGAACTGAATTCGAAGGTTGAACTAGTTGTCAGTGTAATTGGGTCCGGATGTGTTAATAACAGCAGTTCCCGGATCCCTCCCGTCTCAGGCGCAGAGTGGCACACCGTGTGGTTTTAGTCGGTTCGATTCCGACACACCGCCCCGTCGCAAACCCCGGCGGGGTGACGGCCCGAGGGGGTTTCCATACGTTAAAAAAAAAAAAAAAAAGTTGTCAGTGTAATTGATGATACTGACTTCCCAATAACGATTGCCATAGATTTGCAAGACAACAGCAATTGGCAGGTTTATTTAAACAAAAAAAAATGGATTGTCTGTAAAATCGGTTTAAGAAGGATAATTTTACGTGATAAAGTCATAAGAAAACATTGATGAAAAATATACGTCACGAGACGAATGCTCGTCTCAGGTAGAACGTGACAACGAGTCATGCTTTTTCGTGCGAGAAGCCGGCGTTCATGTATTTATAAGACGTTATCAGGTCAATAATAGTAACTGTATCGTTTTTTATTGCCACGGTAACGCAGTGGTAGCATATGTTACTCCTGCTTGAGGTCTCGGGTTCGACCCACTGGTCGGACTTGTATTGGTTTCGGAGCTTGGGCTTTTCCTATGTGTAATATGGATGTATTTACAAAAAAAAAAGTATATATGTATCTATGTCCGTTGTCTAGTACCCATAATACAAGCTCTGGTTAGCTTGGGACTAGATGGCGTTGTGTGTTAGATGTGTGGTTGTTGTGTGTGATCTTACCTGCGAGCGAGTGTTCCGCGCTGGGTGCGTCTGGGGTGCGAAGTCGTGCGGGCGGGCGACGTCGACGCTTAGCACGTCTCGGCGCGCGGCTCGTGGCCGGACTCGCTCGCTTGCGGACCGCACTCTTCTTCGGCCGACAGTCGCGGGACAACTTGTCGTAGTTATCCTACAGAAAAACGATTTCTTCATAAACTATTTGAATTTAGACACTCTACTAAAACAAAAAACAATTTAATCCACAATTAGACATAACTATTTAGAATTCAATATCTTTAGCGGAAGTGGGTCTATCATATCTCCAAACGAACTGATGGTCGCTGGAGCCGAAATGTACTGTGGAGACCGCGATCAGGCAAACCAAGTGGAGGCCGCCCTGCGACACGATGGAGCGACGCTATGACAGTGGATACATGCGCACTACCTAAGACCGGGATGGATTCTTGGGGGAGGCCTTCGTTCAGTAGTGCACCGCGATAAGTTGATTTGTTGTTTTTTGATGTTGTTGTCTTCAAAAAGTGGTTGAATTGTACCTGTTTTTTTATGTAAAACATCAGGCGAGGGGTAAACCTAATTTTTGGCCTGGCGAGTGGCGACGATTCGCGGCAAAGCAGCGGAGCGCCGTGATTTCAAACTTTTATTTACCGTTATCTATTAGAATAGTAACAATATATTTTTGTTATGAATGAGTAGGCCAACTAGGCAAACAGGTCACCTGACAAAAAATTCTTGCCGGGGCCTATTAACAACTGCAACTAATGATGAAGATCCAAATAAAGAAGCCACTTACTCGCTTCCAAGCATGTTCAGCACACAAAGGGGTCTGGTCGTGGAGCGGCAGTAAGGGATGCCGACACCTGGCACCGCCTGCAAACACTGCAGCGCAGGCCGCGTACAACCGCTGGTCGGGCGCCAGCGTCACGTGCGAGAGACAGTAGCGAGCGCACGGCAGGGCGGTACGATCACAGCGCTCTTCTGCACACTCTACCTCTACGCTGCTAGACCCTGTTGTAGCACCATCCCCACGTCCTGACTCCCCTCCCGACCAGCCGCTTACTCTGCGAAATCATCAATTTATCATATAATTTTCCAAGAGAAACATTCAACATGAGTCGGCTGTGATTTACCTATATCAATACGTATAGACTTATCGACGAGGACATTCTAAAATACACAGATGGATTAGTTTTGTCAAGGTTCATAATAAATTGATTGCAATGTAACTGTGCCTAATTTCATTATATGCAACAAGAAATTAACATAATATTAATAGCAATGATTCAGATTTATCTCAATAGGCTGCCATATTGCCATACATGCCATATAGTCATCTTGCTGCATTGTCTGCATTCGCAATGATGGTGGTCATTACTCATAGACTCTGCTCATGATTTCCATCAGGCAGAAGAGTCACTTTGGCAGGCCATGATATATAAAAAAGTAACAACAATAATCATAAGTATAATCTATTTAAAAAGAGAATCAATCACAATAACGATGTCTGTAATCACATCCTATATTGTAAGCTATGCTTTATCTTCAAGTTACCTGAGTCTCCTTCGCTCGAGTGACGTCAACACATCAGGCATTCCCCTCATGGCTAGTAGATGGTTTACAGTCTGTGTGGGAAGACGACATGATGGACCGGTGGCAGTTACTTGTTTCTGTTGGACAAAAGGACAAAATTTGAATTACTGTTTGTGATAAATAATCTTAAGTACTAAACTACTAGTAAAAATACGTTCACCAGTAGAATAGAATATATTATGATATCACTGAGTAAGATAACGATTAAAAAAAAATCGTCCAATTAAATCAATAATAAATCAATGACAAAAGGTGTTTGCTTTTTTTTCCTTGACTACATCAGAAATGTTTATTAAATGACTACACGTATTCGAAATACTTATTTAACTAACTGTCACAAAATTCGAACTGAGAAATATATATTTAATTTTGAAATACTACTTGCTAGTGTATGGATTGACAGCAGTAAGTTCAAAATTCATACAGACAACTATACTATTATTATAATATCGCTAAAACTCTGTCTGTAAACCGCTGCATCGATTTAAATGAAATTTGGCATGTAGATACTTCGATTCTTGAGGAAGGACATAAGCTATTATTGACCGCGATAACCGACACATTCGCTGGCGATAAACCTAGCCTCGCTATACTTATTTAACCTTTATACTCACGACTATATCCCCGTAAGGGTATATAGAGCCGTACTGAAGTCCCACATTTTACTAACTACAAATTTTATCTTACTTACCTATCCTAAGAATCAGATGGGAAAATTGGGAGTAGTATGATATTAAGGTAGACAAGAAACGCAATGGTGGGCAAGATTTAAAAAAAAATTAACAAGAATAAAATGATGTATCCTCCTATATTTGTACCTCGGATTTAAAACAATAAAAACTAGTGAACAATACCACTCGGTGCTAGAATATCTCTCAAGCTATTCTAGCAGCAGTGTCTGTCACACTAAACAGATGAAATATCGATACCTGGTTTCGGCATCTTAGCCTATCTGTATTGATGTAGTGACATTATATGATTAAAATATTTCTAAAAGACAAATGATGTGTAATACAAATTACGTAACAAACTATGTGACAGCTGCTATCGGAAAACTGTAATGCGTTAAGATCCGCCCGGCTGAGCCCGATTGCGATTGGAATGTGAATTTATGCGTAACGATGAGATAAACTTTCTGTGTTTATACAAAGAATATACGCTGAAACTGAGTCAGTCAGTGAGGTCAAATAAATTTTGTATGCTTCGATGTATGTTTTTATTAGGATTCCGTGCTAAAGGCAAAGAACGAAACCCTTATAGGTTCGTCATGTCTGTCTGTCTGTCCGTCCGTATGTCACAGCCACTTTTTTCCGAAAGTATAAGAAAAATAATGTTGAAACTTGGTAAGTAGATGAATTCTGTAAACCGCATTAAGATTTTCACACAAAAATATAAAAAAAAAAAAATACTTAGAACTGCAACTCAAAAATTTTTTTACATCAAACCCCTACTTCTAGGGTATCTATAGATTGGCTTCAAAAATTATATTGAGGTTTCTAATATCATTTTTTTCTAAACTGAATAGTTTGTGCGAGAGACTTCCAAAGTGGTAAAATGTGCCCCCCTCCCCTGTAACTTCTAAAATAAGAGAATGATAAAACTAAAAAAATATATGATGTACGTAATGTACATCATATATTTTTGTAGTTTTCTCCTTCAATAACTGGACTATATAACACGGAAATATTTTTTCTAATCGGACTAGTACTTCCTCAGATTAGCGCGTTCATCCAAACAAACAATTATAGCTAAAGTATATATAAGGAATATATAAAGAAGGAAGTTTATTAAGCGGGATGTTATTTTATAGTAAATAAAATATAATTTACCTTAAGCAGGGAGGCGAGTGATCGATGATCTCGGTGGTTTGTTGACAGTCGTAATGATTGGTGAGCTCGCGCCACATGCCGACGTAATGCAGCACGACGTAGAGCAAGACGCGCACCACGCGATTCTGCTGCACTCTCTTCTACACAAGCCGCGCCACAACCAGCGTCTGGAATATACAATCACTTACCACAAAACGTACGAATACACTATTTAATGACCATTGGATCATAGTATAACAATAAACTACGCCAGGTATAGCATTCCGAGATACAGTGACGAGACAGAGAGATCGAAATGACGTTAGCATCACTATCGCTGGTTGTGGTTGGTCAATGATATTATATAATATCATTGCGGTTGGTTCATTTCGTGCTATAAAGTGGTAAATGGATAGTGACGTCACATCGAGCCGCTCTCGGAATGCGAGACCTTGTTTTCTTACACCTTGCATTGGATGATGTCGGGATGGCTTAGTGGTTTATAGATGACTATTTGAGCCCTGCGGTGTTACTCGCGGTACAAAAACAACCCGTGGGGCAAAGCTAGTCTAAAAAGCAGCTTAAGTTACTCCTTATATCATCACATCAGCTATCTGCCAGTGAAAGTCCCGTCAAAATCGGTCCAGCCTTTCTAGAGATTAGCCGGAACAAACAGGCAGACGGAAAAAAATTGTAAAAAATATTATTTTGGTATATGGACTGTGTATATATACTTAGACATTTAGTAAAAAGCGATTATTACTAATATTACAAACAGACACTCCAGTTTTTTTTATTTGTATAGATGCATTCTGTCTGTACGCACACCCCCTCACTATACATACATATTATATCCATATGCATATCAGAGAAATAATCTTTTGCTAGCTTTTAATGCGATTCTATGTTCAGAGGGATAAGGTAGATAATACAGTTCACAGATTCCATACCAGTCTTCTCACACAAAAGTGTGACTTAAATTATTATTTTTAGAAAATACATGATCCAAAATACTAAGGGCTACTAATCTACATAAATCTCCATTATACTATTTCAGAATTAGTAAGTAATTATTTACCAAAATCGGGCATATTGTCATCATCACTGCTGCTACTCTCTAGTTGTCTGAAGGCAACAGTTCTGTCATCGAGTGGTCCACATTGAAATAAACTGTCTCCAGGTGCATGCCATGTTGTATTAGGTATTGGTATAGCACGCTTCGCTGCAGGTATCCGTTGTAAAGCTTCGTGGACTGCAGGCCCGCGACCACGACGAGACTTCGATGATGAGGGAGTTTTACCTAGTACAAAACATTTTTTTTATGCTACCATTTTTAATAAAAGAAAATTCCTTCTCCAGGAATATTCCTGTGTTGCAGGGCACTTTATAAACATACATGAAACCTACACAAGAACACCCAGACTCACACAAATTGTGCTTAAATGTGGGATTTAATCTCACAACACTCAGCATAGTAGAAATCGGTGATCTGTCCGCTTAAACCACTATGGCATTCCTGCAGTCAAACTTTTAATTCATAAGATAAAACAAAATCCTTTTTTAAACAATTATCTAAATGTTTACCTGTAATTTATTTAAATCTAGCTGGACCCCGCGGTTTTACCCGCGGTTATCATCAAACCGCGAGTAACGCTGCGGGACAAAGTTAGTCTAAAAAAAGTAGCCTAAGTTATTCCCTGGATCTTTAACTACCTGCCAGTGAAAGTGCCGTTAAAATCGGTCCAGCCGTTACAGAGATTACCCGGAACAAACAGACAGAGAGACAGACAGACAAAAATTTTTTTAAACACATTTCTGTATAAATACCGAGTATACATACATATGCATTCAGTAAGAAGTGCTTATTTTAATATTACAAACAGACACTCCAATTTTATTTATTTGTATGTATAGATATAGATGATAGATAATAAAGGCAAAAAAGATAACTTTGTATGGAAATTCACTTAATTCTATCACTATGCTGCTCTGTCCACGTTCGCATTGAGGATAGTGACCACCACTTTTGAATTCTACTTATGCTTTCCATCAGGCAGAGTAGAGTCATTTTGGTAGCTTGATCATAAAAAAAAACTAATTAATAGTAAGACAAAACATGCCCAATGCTAGCATTACATAAAGCACTAATAGTCAGTTTTCTTTAGGAGATGCATCTGAGTTCCCTGATTTGTCACAACAATGTTTAATAATATTAATGTCATATATAAGAAAGTACTCTACAACAGGCTACATCTTTATCAATTTCGATTTTAAAAAGCCATCACTAGATACTTTTTTTTATAGATAACTGCCTTGCCTCTCAGTATTACCAGATTGTTGTATTGTTCAGATATTGTTCACTATTTCATTGGTTTCAATTTTGATTTCATGTAACCCTGTTCTTTGTCTAAAATAAATGAACATTACCTAAGTTGTTCTTTATAAAATCCCGTCAAAATCGGTCCATCTGTTCTAGAGATTAGCCGGAACCGACAGATAGACAAAATGTTGAAATAGCTTTTCTGATCTAATAGACTGAGATCCCAGTCAACCCAGAATTACGTCAATTTAGGACTGATAAAGTTTTAGGATCGGTAGTCTAATATATATTCAGAAAGGAATGTATACTCACTAAGCTAAAAGTGGGGCTGTTTTACCGAATAGAATAGTATTTTCGCCATCAAACGTCAAAGCTTGGCGAGAATAGTATTTAAGAAACCATTTTTAAAAAACTATATTACTAATAATAAAAAAATAATAATATATATTTGCACAACATATTACAGAGTTAAATAAGAATACACAAAAAAAGTCTGATTTGTAGTGTACAAAGGGTGGCTTATTGCTAAAAGCAATCTCTTCCAGGCAACCTTAGGATGGATCAAATGTTTCAAAGAAATAGTAGTAGTTGAATGTGCATTGAGTTTGAAAAAAAATATGTTTCTATACAAATATCTATCTAATATATTCTATGTGTGTATATGTGTGTGTATGAATGCATGTATCATATCTATACAAATAAATAAAACTGGAGTGTCTGTTTGTAATATTAAAATAACCGCTTTTTACTTAATGCATATGTATGTATACACGATACATATACCAAAAATGTAGTTAAAAAAAATTGTCTGTCTGTCTGTTTGTTCCGGGTAATCTCTGGAACGGCTGGACGGATTTTGACGGGACTTTCACTGGCAGGTAGCTGATGACCCGGGGAGTAACTTAGGCTACTTTTTTTAGACTAACTTTGTCCCGCGGCGCTACTCGCGGTACAACAATAACCGCGGGTAACACCGCGGGGTTCAGCTAGTATTTTATAAAAATCAGGCTTTCTAAAATGACGTAAGTTAGCATGGTTTTTTTTCCACCTTTGATGCCTGCTAACTGTAAAACACCCGCCTTCAGCTTAGTGAGTATCCATTCCTTTCTAAGTATATGTTACACTACCGATTCTAAAACTTTTATCATCAAAAAGTTTTTGCTGAATGGGATTTTGGACCAGAATATACTTCCATACATTTATATTGAAAATCTGTTTATTTGAATTAACAAACAGACAGTTCAATTTTATTTATTTTTATAAGTAGTTGAGTTCTAATATGATATTAGTATTAACTGCTCCTAACTAAAAGCGAGTGTAAAGTACAGATCATGATTTATTTATCAAACCAACTAAGTATTTTGACAATTATGTTTTATAAATAATATAAAAAATTATGTATTACCAGCAGAGGTTTTCTTCGGGGGTGATATGGGTAATTTAGTTGGGATTCCTGGCAGTTCAGTTTTAACAACAACAGTAGCGTTCTCAACCAAGCCTTGTTCTCTTTTAAAAACATCTAAAAATGTTTCCACTCCGCACTGCTTTCCTGATGCTTTAGTAGCATTAGACGTAACACTATTAATACTGTTTTTAGTATTTGGGGAAGATGCGGTGGCAGTGTTTTGTGCTTTTGGGCTGTTCACACTAAGTCTTCGGGCTTCATTTAATGATTCCGTTCTTGTGGTATCTTTTGAATTCACTTGATTTTTTACCTTCAGAGCTTTGGTATGAGTAGTCTTAGTTTCTTTATACTCCACTGGTGGCTTGCAAACTGATGTATAATGACCATTAGAGACCACCTCATTTTTTATTTCCTCCTTAATTTCACCGTTTGTGAATGCACTAATGAGATCTAAGTCTTTATTTGGACTGTCTAATAGTTTTCCTTTGACATCAATGGTATCAGAAAACATAAAATTGTCTTCTGTGTGACTCACTGTTATTTCGCTTGCTATGACATCTGAGTCATGAAATGTATATAATTCGTTGGGATCAATTTTAAATTTGGAGTAAAAATTGTCATTGAGATGTATATACGCCTGCTCGTCCCCTGAGTTCTCATGTAGGAACATGTTTACTTCACTACAGCTTCCTGATGAAACACCCTCAACGGCCATTTTATACTGTGTGGCACAGCTCGCATCTGATATATTTTGTGGAATACCACTGAAACTAAAATGAGAAACAAATTTAATAGTGATAAATTATTAGGACATCATTCTAATCAAGAAATTTTATAATCATATTTAATTTTAAATCACAAGGTTTTGGTGTATGAATAATATTATTAAATTTGTGTTGTATAATTTATCTCTTAGTAAGAATTATTTCAATGCCTATTATTCAACTAGAAATAACATTTTCACTATTTCTTAATCGCTTCCCTAGCTCTTTTTTTAGTAAACACATGAATTCACATTGTAAATTCATATCGTAGAATATTGTATGCAGTATGCGTAATCTTTCTGCACATAACCATGTTCTACAGACATAGTTTGAATGCAGTACTACACTAAAAACTTACCCCACATTTTCTGAAGCACTCAAATAAGACATACTGAGTTCATTTTACAACTTATTTCATATACACTGCGTTATTGCTATGAAGTATGCAAATGTAAGTTTGGTCCCTCTGCTTCATACTGAAAGAAGAATAGACGGTATTGAAGTAACATTGGCAATATACAGAGTTCTCTTGATGCTATTGATATAAAAAACATAAATGAATAGTATCATAAATGCAAGTACATTCTTTGAATAGACTTCAAAATGACATATGTCAAATAAGCAATTAACCACATTTCCTAGATTATTTCAGTATATCTACTGAATTTACCTTACTTAAGCTATAATGTGACACAAAATATATATCCTGAACCTAATATAAAATTGGTATAAACATTGTAATAGGATGATTTAGAATAAAACATCTTACACGATATAACATGAAATTCCATGCTCATCATTATAGTGAAATAAAAATTAACAACATTAATATGAATTCATACACTCTTACAGCGTATTTACTTGTAAAATAATCGTTTGAACCTCAAAATAAATAAAACCTAAATCTTTATTCAATGACATCAAGAATGACTGACAGAACACAGCAAATGGCAGCCAAAATACCACAGATAAAAAAAATCCATCAATACCTGCATTCTGGTCTTTTGGAAACGGTAAATTTTATTAGGTTGCAAAGGAAAAAACCTTCTACAAATAACACATTATTTTTTTCCTTTTTTACTTGTGAAGTTCTGTGGATGACAAGAACATTCATTCTGCCCCATAGAGGTAGGATTCCTTATTCATAGTTCAATAATGATTAATTTGGACAGTTACAAATCAGGCCATATTAATTGCATTACAATTCATAACAGAAAGAAACTAAATAATTACAAATTTCAACAAAAAGAAATAACCTACTTCTAGAACTGGGCCAAATTAAAATGGGACCACACAGAAAGCACTAGCTTTCAAATGAAAAAAGAATCATCAAAATCGGTTAACCCAGTCGAAAGTTATGAGCTAACAAACATAAAAAACAACAGTTGAATTGAGAACCGCCTCCTTTTTTGAAGTCAGTTAAAAAGATCAAATCTTGTATATCATCTGCTTTCCACTTTATTAATATCTCCTTCTTTAGCAAAGTTCGAGATTTTGAAGAAAGATGGTGACCATTAAAAAGTAAAACTGAAGAAATATCATCATTGTTACATAGTTCCAAATTTCCAATATTCTGATATTTTTTAATTCTTAGTTTTTTTATTTTTTTTTCAAAAACCTTTGCTATTTTATCTGAAATTTATCCCAATGCTTTATCATTGCTTGTTGGTCTGTGCACTTTCAATACTTTAATTTTAATAAAACCCTATCCAGCCAGGCGCGGTTTCAGACTAAAATTTTGGAGGGGGTCACTAATAACAAAATACGTCGAGTAAATTAGATTTTATTACACCATACACAATTTTATTGCACTCATTATAAAATAAATGGAAGTTTTCTATTTTTATTGGCATATCGTGTAATAATATTTAAGACGTCTGGGGCTATCTCTGGATGTATATTAAGAAGAGCTAAACATGTTAACTGATCTTCTAGCATGTTTGCTCTCAACCAGGTTTTAACTCGTCTTAGCGTTGAAAATGATCTATCTGATGTCGCACCACCTACGCACCACTAATAGGCAGAGTTGCCAGAATTTTCATCAATGTCTTTATGTTTGGGTAGAGATCATCGTCGCAAACATCGATTGCTGAAATCACACACTTAGGATTTTTTTTTTATTATTTTCTTTGAGCTCCCGTTGCCACTTTGAGCTGATACTCTGTAACAACAGTGGCAGAAGGAGCACTAAAAAATGCGAAAAACATTCTGATACTTTTTTCACTTTTAGAAGATCTTCTTCCGTATCGTTCGAACAGGTTCATTGTGTGAAATTGAGTCAGTAGATAGTCGCTCCTGTAGGTCAGTTATTATCTTATCAATCAGTGAAATAAAAACAGTTCTTTGAAAGTAATCCTTGTCATTTCCTTGATAATTATCGTGAAGAGTCTGCCGAGGCGCTGCAGCATATTCCCGTTTACGTAGCGAAAGCGACGACTCATATCGCCTTTGCTAGGATTATCAAAACTAAGTAGTTCTTCTTGCCTACCTAGATGTCACATCTAGGTTGTTTTGAACATCAAGTTCATAATAGCACCGTAAGATGTCAGCACACCATATAATGCAACGTACCTAAGAGTTTCTTTTTTAAATGAAGTTTTTGTAAGATTTTTCAATTTGATGTGTACGGTTTTGGGGGGTCGTGTCTCCTGTGACCCTCCCCCCCCTGGAACCACCCTTGTGTCCTGCCAGTCAATAAAACATTGGTATTATTGGTATACGCTTTTTGTGAGATCCCCTGAACGACTGAATTATGGAAAAAGATTTTGCGTATTCCATTTTGCGTATTTGCCTGCGGTATTCTAAGACTGATACGTTTAAACTGTAATGAAAATAATTCACTATTTTTTCTGCATACTTGACGACTACTTTTCTACATTATTTCCTTCAATTTATTAGTGATACTTGAGCAGAATATGTATATTCTGCTCAAGTATCACTACTAAATCGTGTATGTAAGGCAAATACGTAATAGTGGATGTTTAAAAGTATTGTGCCAAGTTTTAAGTTATTTGATTCCCGATATTTTAAAAGAAATGATTAATCAAACGTGTACAAAATTATATGATATTTTAGAAGGCCATTTAATTGATGAATACTTCGGTAAAAATGAAATGGTTCTGGTCATAATTTATTGCTGCCTTTGCCATAGTTAGAGTATTTGAGAAAAAAACTTTTCAATGTTTTGATGTAATGTTTTTTATTAAATTTTAATGTTTATTACATTTTCTTAGGAGTTAATTGTATGTATGACGATATAAGGGTAATTAGGTAATACTTTGAGTTACAATTCTCAGTCATAGAGATTAATTGAGCAATTATAACAGTGTTTTTCTCATGAGGGTATTTGAAAGTCGCGCTTTTTACATTTCGATTTGAGAACCCCGTTTTTGAAGCGTTGTTGTGAATCCAATATGGCGATATTTGATGTTGTACTATTTTGAAGGTACGTCAAATTGACGATTCTATAATGTTAATTCCGGTAAATATCGTATTGTGTAAGAATTTTCAACATCTTAAGACAAGTTTTTGTATTAATTGAATTGATCACATAAGTTTTAATAGTGTAAGAAAAGCTTACAATTTGTATTGTTTTGTTTGTGATTTCCGATATTTTAGTGATAATTCCATTGTTTTACGAAATAACGAATTGTGTTTTCGTGTGAATACCTTGATTATATTTTGGATTAAACTTTCTAAATGCGATCAACTTAAAGTCTACTCCTAATTAGGTGGTTTTCACGTGAATTGAAGAACAAGATGGAATGTAATTACGGTAATTACAACCGCGAATATTACGTACAGATTTCTTTACAAAAGGTGATATTTTTGTTACAGAAGTGCACATGTTTTTATACAAATGGGAGATAAGTAATTTACTGTTGAGGTGCATTAGATTAGCGCCATAATAATTGATTCATTATTTGAGTACCTAGTGTTTAGAGCGCTGACTATTATCATGACAGACACAAGACGAAGAGTTAAGCTTTACGCTCTGAACGCAGACCGACAGTGGGATGACAGAGGAACTGGGCATGTGTCATCATGTTATGTAGAGAGATTGAAAGGCACGTCTTTACTGGTACGCGCTGAGTCAGATGGCTCTCTTCTTCTAGAGAGCAAAATACAACCAGACACAGCATACCAGAAGCAACAAGACACATTGATAGTTTGGTCAGAAGGTGATAACTTTGATTTAGCTTTAAGTTTTCAAGAAAAAGCTGGCTGCGATGAGATATGGGAAAAGATTTGTCAGGTAAAATTGTTATATAAGTTTCTTCCTGAATTTAACTAAAAAATGTAATAGGTGACATTTGAAAATCAATATTTATCCATTTTAATACATCCCAATAGATATCTTGACAACCAAATGTTGGGATACAAGATAATTTACATTATAAAAATAGATTTTTAAATAATATGAGTTGTAGTGAAAAGTGAAAAACAATTTTTTCAGGTACAAGGAAAAGATCCATCAGTTGAAATAACCCAAGACATAGTAGAAGAATCAGAAGATGAACGATTCGATGAAATGTCAGATAGTGTACAACCTGTAGAGCTACCAGCTTGTGAAATGGGTCGTCTAGAAGACATAAGTGAACTTGTGAATAGTTGCCTGGTGTCACCGGCTCGAAAAGACAAGCTTGCTGCAGCCCTTGAAAGTCAAAACTATATTAAAAAGTTACTTAATCTTTTCCACATGTGTGAGGACATTGAAAACATTGAAGGATTGCATCACTTATATGAAATTTTCAAAAGTATATTTCTGTTAAATAAAAATGCACTGTTTGATACAATGTTTGCTGATGATACTATATTTGATGTTGTGGGTTGCCTGGAGTATGATCCTGCAATACCACAGCCAAAGAAGCATAGAGAGTATTTACGGGAACTTGCAAAGTTCCGTGAAGCCATTCCTATAAAAAACAAAGATTTGTTAGCAAAGATACATCAAACATATAGGGTACAGTATATCCAGGATATTGTTTTACCTACTCCTACAGTTTTTGAAGATAATCTTTTAAGCACATTATCTAGTTTTATATTTTTCAACAAAGTAGAAATAGTGAAACTTATAGAAGAAGATGACAAGTTTTTAACAGATTTGTTTAAACTTCTAATGGATGATAAGACACCGAATGTTAAAAGACGGGACCTAGTCCTGTTTTTAAAAGAATTTTGTAACTTTTCACAAAACTTACAACCTCAGGATAAGGATGCATTTTACAAAACTTTAGTATCCCTAGGGGTTCTTCCAGCATTAGAAATCACCCTAAGTATAGATGATCAGAAAACAAAGACTGCATCTATAGATATTTTAACATACATAGTAGAGTTTTCACCCTCTGTAGTGAGAGATCATACACTACAACAAGCTAATAATACTGAAGAGGTATGTATAGGAAAATTATAAATACAAATAATTAATTAAAACCTTTTTTTATTACAAAAGATAAAAATAATAAACTCTTACTTTTACAGGAACAGATGCTACTAAACATTGTTATAGAACAGATGTTGAGGGATCGTGATCCTGAACTTGGTGGTGCAGTGCAGCTAATGGGTGTACTCCGTATTCTCCTTGACCCTGAAAGTATGCTTGCATCTGTGAATAAGAGCGAAAAAGCAGATTTTTTAAATTTCTTCTACAAACATAGTATACAAACACTCATAGGTGAGTTATTCTGTTTTATATTTTAATTAGCTGTGCCTGTTACTTCATACACATGACATTTGGATGTCATCCCATCACGTGGCTCCGCCCGCTTGTATATCAGATTTTGCGGTAAATAGAAGTCTATGTGTTATATAAAGTAGCCTATGTGTTAATCTAAGGTGTCAGCTTCCTGCATAAAATTGGACCAGTTGTTTGCGCGTGAAGAAGTAACAAACAAACAAACACATGCACAAACTTTCATCTCATAATAATCTTTGAATCAATAAGACTACCCTCTTTGAAAAAAGCATGTTTATTATGACCTCAAAAATCTATGATGGGATTTCTACTCACAAGTGTGACCTGTATACCTAGCAAATATAAATGATTTTTTAAAATAAATTATTCCAATACCTAGTAGACCTAGTTTCCTTCATGTATCAATATATTTAGAGATATAAAATAAACTTACTCAAGCTACACTGCATTATTTTTTATTTTTTCATCCATATTTAAAAATTGTTTACAATCATTTAAAGAGAGCTTATGTAAAACTAGTTGTTGACAGCGACTCCGCCCGCGTGTTTATCGGTTATCGCGGCAAAAAGTAGCCTGTGTTATTCTGATGTATAAGCTGTATATTACTGTAAAGTTTCATCCAAATCCGTTCAGTAGTTTTTATGTAAAAGAGTAACAAACATCCATCCATCCATATTTACAAACTTTCGCGTTTATATTATTAGTAGGATTTTTACCATCTATTTAGCTTTGCCAAGCATTGATCTTATTTGGAAATACAATTCATGCTGTACTTAATATTTTATAAATTCGAAATTACATTAAATTTTACAAATTCAGAGGCTGGCCCAGCGCCAACACGCATTCCCTCTAATTTTCCGATTACTATTATTACAAAACAGAGGGAATATTTCCTTAGCGTACACTAAACAGGACTTTTGGTATCAAACATAGATACTTTGATTCTTGAGAAAGGGTAAGCTACTTTTTACCGCAATAACCGACAAGGACTCTAGTGGTCAAAAGTTAGTGGGACTGTAGAACCACCTACATACAACCAGATATATTGTTATTATGTTTATTTATGATGTTACCATGAAAGGTACTTTTTTTACATTGGCCGTAAATTAGTTTCATTTATTTGCCTACAGCTCCTTTACTAGGAAACACAACTGGTGAGAAACCTCTCAAAGAAGACTACCACACGGTCCAACTATTGGGTCTTGTTTTGGAATTACTTTCATTTTGTGTTGAACATCACACATACCATATCAAAACATGCATATTAAATAAGGTAAGAGTATTAATACAATATATTATAGTGACGAATAGTTAAAGTGGAGTCATTTTAATTGGTAAAGTTTGACATCTGTCAGTTTTATCTTCATAGTGAGCTGACTGCATAGTGGTCGGCTACGAGACAATTTCTTGCTTTTTTATTTGCTTGAGTTTGGTGCATTATCCATTATAATTTTCTACGGATTTTCTAAGCTGACTAGCAGCTTCTCAAACCACTCTTTAAAGACCTCAAATTTCATTTCCTCATGGTGAATGTGACGAGGCAGTCTGGAATAAAACCTTGAGAAGCTGATCCCGCGTGACATATAATAAGCGCTCCTTTTGAGGTGGAGGCCGCTGTATCATCGGTCCATGTTTGCGAAACCATATGGTTCGCATTCAACCATGTTTCGTCAATAAACACGACACTGTCCCAATCTGTACTTTTTTTACTTGACGTAAGAATGTAACTCTTCAAAATAATACTGTAGCGTTCTAGCAGGATTTTCCGCTTGTCAGATTTTTTAAATCTAAAGCCAATCGATTTCAAAACCTTTGATAGAGACGATTTACCGCCAAAAAATAAGCCTGCGTCTTTTATCGAATTCATCAGCTTTTCCCGTGTAGGATATTCTTTTCTCGAGTAATATTCATGAATGTGGTTGCGAATTGCAGCAGCATCAAAATTATTAACGCCAACAGTTTTCTTATCCCTTTTTTTTTTCGATGTACGTAACGTATTATCTTCCCGAGCCTGATGGTCCGTATTTCTCTTTCAGAAATTAGACTTTTACTATCCTCTTCCCTATTCCCAATGCTTCGGTAACGCGTTCTCTCGGTTGTGTCAATGGTAAAAGAGGCCCATCGTTAACTGATTCACGTTCTTAATAATTGTACAATTTCACCACAAGTTCACGAGATTAACTGTTTATCGACATGGCAAGACTGTAATGTTATTCTTGTTTACTAATCGTTAAACAATCGGAGTCCAATTTATAGTCAGGTACACGTGACTACGTTTACCTGGCTATAATAAGATCAGTCCAATAAAAAAGCCCGGTCAGAAGATAACAACAGAGAGCGCACCAAAAACACACACACACTTCGCTCAACGACAAACGACTGCATCATGTAATGGCAACAAGACATGGCGTCATCGGCAGACACTAGTGTTGCCAGCAACATCCCACCTAAATTGTACCTAACATCAATAATTTTATACATATTTAGTTATTTTTTGAGTTATTAAAAATAATAATAAATATAATTATGTCTTACTAGCCGACCCACGCAACCTCGTTTGCGTCTCCTATTGACCGTAGCGTGATAATTTTCCCCCGTTTTTGTAGCACTCTTCATTGGTGCTCCGCTCTTGTAGCTCTTAGCGTGATGATATATAGCCTTTAGCCTTCCTCGATAAATCAAACTCTTCAGCTTTATATATCAGTATAGATATATAAAGCTGCAGAGTATAGATATATAAAGCTGAAGATAGATATAGAATATAATCACAACGTGGTTATTTATATTATGGTGATATATCTTCACAAGTAATCATTACATTCGATTCTACTTATCAGCTTTCGATTTCTAGAGTAACATCCCTAGTGTTTAAAAAGAAAAAGGATTAACTGACGCAACATTGTAACGACGTTCAGTTCTTTAGATCAGGAATTGTTTATTATGTCATTATTACAATAAATATGTAATCGTAATTGAAAAAACTTAAGCTAATGTGCAGTTCTAATAAAACGAAAAAACATTATTTTATGCCCGCCGTTACAAGTTTACGTTGAATTTTGATGAATTGTCAAATGTTACCTATTAAAATGACTTTACTTTAGTGATTTTAGTAAAATTAAAATACATAGAATGCTAGTTGTTGAAGTTTCTGACCTGATCTTTTAAGAGTCAATTTCAGGTCAAGGTCTTCCCTTAAGATTTTATTATGTATGTGGTTTACAACAACAACAAATATGTTTTTGTTGGAAATTGAAAAAAAAACAATGCTTTTAAACATGAAAAGAGGAGATTATATCATATATCATGATATACTTATGACCCTTAACATGATATATATATATCATGTTAAGGGTCAAATTTTCTCAATTTAATTGAAGACTAGCTGAACCCCGCGGTTTTACCTGCGGCTATTGTCCTACTGCGGGTAACGCCGCGCGACAAAGCTAGTCTGAAAAAAATAGCTAAAGTTACTCCCTGGATAATCAGCTACCTGCCAGTGAAAGTCCCGTCAAAATCGGTCCAGCCGTTACAGAGATTACCCGGAACAGACAGACAAAAATAAAAAAAAATGTATTTTGGTACATGTATCGTGTATACATACATATGCATTTATTTCAAAGCGGTTGTTTTAATAGTACAAACAGACACTCCAATTTTATTTATTTGTATAGATGAAACATCTGATCAAACCAATCACTTTTAATTTCTGAATCTTACACCTATTATAGTATAGTATTTGTCACCATACTGTAGAACAATAGTATATAGTAATACACTGAAAATGATATGCATCTACTTAGTGGCTTTGAAGCTGTTAATTCCAAAGTTATGTATTCCGCACTTTCAGGATCTTCTTCGTCGTATACTGGTGTTGATGAGGTCGACGCACACCTTTTTAGTGCTCGGCGCGCTGAGATTCATGAGGAAGATCATCGCACTTAAGGATGAGTACTACAACAGATACATCATAAAGGGAAATCTCTTTGCACCAGTCATAGATGCTTTCCTTAGAAATAATGGCAGGTGTGTAACACTAATTATAAGTAAAACACACAAGAGGTCACCATGCTGTATTGTTTGCAATGAGGATGGGGGCCCCACTTTTGGATTCTACTTATACTTTCCATCAGGCAGAGTAGTCACTTTGCTAAGCTGTAAATTATAAAATACATTTAAATATACATACATACATTCACTCCAGTAGATGTTTAATTCCGTGGAAAGGGGTACTGAGGAAGGACGAGAATAGGAACTGGAAGGGGTGTGGACGGCAAGCTCTTGAAAGACGAATGCGTCTGCTATCCGCACTTCTCTGATTGAATCAGACAGGGTCTATTAAGCGGTTTTAATTATAGTCATTAAAATAATAGATAGAAAACCTCTTGTTGCTTCAGTCACTTTAGAAAGTAAAGGTGGTAAATGAAAAACAATTTATATTAAATTGCTTCTTGTAATAATTAATTAAGGGTTGAATACCTTGTTGAATTAATGATATTGCTCTTCTATCATTATATATTTTTAGTCTTTCAGGCTAATTAAAATACTCCAAAACTGTCCGGACTCAGCCTACATGTGTTTTTTAAATAATCAAAGTTAACTTATACGTTTCCAGGTATAATCTTTTAGATTCAGCAATATTAGAATTATTCGAATTCATAAAACTTGAAGATATAAAGTCATTATGTTCACATGTCGTTGAAAACTATGGAAAGATCTTGGAAGATGTTGAATATGTACAAACATTCAAAGCTTTAAAATCGCGATATGATCAACACCAAGATAAGCTCAAAGAGAGGGACCGAGGTAAGTGCTATTGTACTAATATTTCTGTTAAAAATATCAAACTATCTTTAATATAAATTTTATTTACCATTCTATTTATGGAAAAGTATAAAATAACACAACATATTTTTGGACAAAACTAATCCGTCTGGAGGATAAAGACGTGAAAACCTAGAAGTATAAACAAACAGTTGATATTTTGAATATTAATATGAATTGTTTGATCTTGAATTCAAATTTGTCGACCTGTCTTATGTGTACTGGGCTACGCGCGCACCAAAGAGTATACATATTCTTACACGGTCACAACTGACTCAAGCGTGTTAACACCATGTGACCATGTCGATGACGTTTTACATGAATTTAATCCCCCATCCGAATCCCCCTACAGAAGTTTTCACTTAAAAACACTGTCGTCATGTTTTGTTAAACTTGAAACAGTGTACAGAAGACTGATTGTTGAAAGTTAATAGTGTAAAAGTACTATTATAATAATCATGTGTAACTTATTCCATAGTGAAATTGCAGTTTATTCTACAAGTTCATTCAAATACCTTTGTGCCATGTATTATGATGCTCGAATTCAAATCTTTTAGGCGACTAACTTGGGAAGACAGAGAGGAGTACCAAAAAATTGGTCACAAAACTTAGTAAATACTAAGTTAAAACAATTTTACAAATAGTTGAGGAAAAGGTGTTACACTATCTATGGGAAACCTTAATTGTTCAATGGGGTAACACTAGTCTGTTTAGTACTAATCTTCGTGGCGACTTTAGCCCTTACGAGGACCTCATCTTTGCTGAATTAGTTGGAATGATGATCTTAAAAGATGCAACGCAATATATACTGCAGCCCGAACATAAAAGCACAAGTCCATGACAGTTAAAACAGAAATACTGTCAAAATGGCAGGAGAAATGAAACACGGAAAATAACCGAACTTAAATCGTAACTACCGCGATAACTATCACGCAAGACGGAGCGAGTGACGTGACGTGCGTTTTATATATATATATATCTTCGGTTGGTGCGCGAGGCCGCGTTGGTTGTCCTGCCCGTCACTCCCAAATGCCGCTCGCGTCTAATCTTACCTGTAAATAATTCCAGGTTCGTTTCAAAATAATAATCTTCATTCTTAATCCGTCACCACAGGGAGACAAACCACAAAATTTTAGCAAAATTCTTAACCACTTTATTTGGTACCATATACAATTTTTTTTAAGATACAACAACTCTTTTCTTTGGGGTTACTTACTCTAATTATTGTTTTTGTTGACCCAGTGAGTGGTAGTGTGGGTGTAGCAGAGGCCGTGGTGCCTTCGCTGCTTCGCACGCGGTATCGACGCGAGGCGCGGGCTCCTGACGACGAAGAGGAGATGTGGTTTAACGACGACGACGAGCTGGATGACGAGCCGCCGCTGGACCAGCCCGCGACCCATCCACACCCACAACCGCACAACCATGCGCACGCTCATCACGCATTAGATGCTATTGGTATGTACTACTGTAAAATAAAACAAGTATTAATTATGTAAACTGTGTTTATAAGTAAAATACATGAGACAGTAATGGCGTGTCAAAGTAAAAGACAATCATAGAAAAACTGACGGGTCTATATGGGATGGTACGAGTGAAAATAAACTATATGTAAGACAGAGAGAGACTCATAATAGAAGGCTCTAAATTTTAATTTATACTAACAACTACTCGCATGTTTACTTTTCATACTAATATTATTAATTCGCTAGTAACTTTGTATGTGCACTACGCTTTCATGGCTAAACCACTAAAATTTGCCATGGAAACTCTTTGGTTCATAAGGGAAGACATAGGCTACTCTTTACCATGATAACTTACTTTCATGCAGACGGAACTGCGGGCAAAAGTAGTACTTAATAATTTTATCAGAGCAAACATACCTCTCAGCCAGGAGGAAGTTTTAGTGTTTTGGAGAAATCAAGAATTTATTTTCGTTTAGTGCCATTCTAATCTGTTTTTTTTTCTTTTCAATACGTACTTTTGTATTGAATCTATGTGGGGCTGTCGAAAAAAAAACAGAATAACTTATTAATTTCACTTTTGATTTTGTTTTTCAGGAAAAATAGTCGAAAAGAAGGTTTGCACTAATACGGAAACTGTGAACGGGCCGAGCAGAGTACTCCTGAGCACCACGACCGCAAGCAAACCGACACACACTGACGTTCAGGTATCCTCGCCCAGATTACTCAATAAGGTAAACTTTTAGTTCCCTCTCTCCTACTACTCGCTTCGCAGGGGCATCATCCTCGTGTAAATCTTTATCATATTATTGGTCTAAGATCCGAATAGAAATGACCTTCACCCATCTGTTTATTGGATGAAAATTATTTTATATCAAATTTAATTAAATAGTATATCACAGGTTGATTGGTTAAAGAAAATCCTGGCCTAACATTTTATTTATTAATTTATACTGCCTGCATTCCTACAATTGTAAAATAAAATTACAATTGCACGAGGCAGACTTAATGCCACATGGCATTATCTACCAGTCAACCAGAATTGGTGCAGTAAGGGACAAGACAGATGCCTATCCTATCATACATATGATAAGTTAAAGATAGAAGGAAAGAATAACTTTATCGTTTTATACATAACAAAAATAATATTAACGCAATAAATAATATATGAATATATCAAATAAATATAAATATTTATTTGATAATAAATAAATTATTATAATAGTCTTGCCAGGAATTTTTAGCCAACCCGATTTATTATTTAATATATTTAATTTGATATAAAATACTTTTCATCTAATAAATAGTTGTGTGAAGGTTCCTAATTGTATCCTCTACTATATCTAAATAATGTCATACACATATGTAGACTTATATAAGTAGACTTACACTTCATTGCTTTTGTCCACGGCATTGCTCGCGTATTTTATTTGAAGGTAGCCTTTGCTTTAACGTTGGCAATGTGCATGCCAAGTTACTGATTATAGGCTTAGTACTTAACATGTGAATACATGCCAAAACCCGAAAAAAAAAGGTTTTAAAATTGTATAATATAAAAATGGTACATTATCAGAATCAAATATTTATTTGATACTAAAGATTCACATTTTTCAAGTGCTATGATGAAAGTTTCATTCTAGTCGCATGGAGTCTGAAACACCTAAGTGCTTACTGAAGATCTAGATTATGTCCTTTTCCTTATTCGTGTGACGCGTATGGTTATGCTCTTCGACTGTAGTAAGCTTAAAAAAAAAGGAAACTCGTAATAATGAAAATGTTTAATGTGCATTACCAAAATTACGTTACCTTAAGTTTAATAGACTCTATGGATTCTTAAATAAATACAGCATACACTAATGTATCCTATTAGAGGTTATTAACATATTGTTTTCATGATAAACTTTTCCAAATTAATAAAACTGTCATTATCTCATAGCTTTATCTATTGCTATCGCTTCAGATAAGTTATCTGAATGATGCAAATTAGGTCATACTACATCTCATCGATACACGATGAGATGGCTCGTGGCGCATTCAATGAGGGCTTATCTCAACAAAATATACAAGGTTATTGTTACTTGGTACGAAACCCGAAGCACCAATGTAAATATGAACAATAAATAAAATAAAGAAGAATGAGAAATAAAAACACTATGCTAATCTATCAGCTGATTTGGTTGCATCGTTATCTTCGCGAAAATATTTGCATTCAATCTGTCAATGACCGCTCACTGCACTCGCTCGCTCGCGTTAGTAGGTATCAAAAATAGTTGATACTACAGGGTATTAGTCGCCCGGTGGTCGACCGTTTCATACCAATTAAATAGCGTGTCTTATTTTAACAAATTTTGATAGGACGTTTGAAATAAAATATAAAATGGTTAAACCGCGATCTATTGTAATCGATTTTATTGCTGATTCTAAACAAACGTTTACAGTTTTCGTATTAAGTAAGAATAACGTTATATAGTCTTAATTAATTATATTGAAAAACCTAAATGGTTTGCAATATAATTAATGTTAACTTTAATTGAAACTTAACTTTGTAGTATAGAGTAAAGTAAATCTCATAAGATCTCTCCAAGTAATTAGACTTCCTGCTTCCAATTAACATAATCCACCTCCAGCTTTTTATACTTATTGAAAATTATTTTTGCTTAAGACATATTATGTTGCATTTTTTTCATGGCTTGATGCGTTTACGAATGTGATTGTTAAGCCGAGTCTCCACTGGACAAAAGTTGGCAACTTTTGTGTTGTCAATACTTGTTGGTGACGAAAATTGACAACAAATATTGGTAACCATGTTTCTGTTTTTGGCCGTGAACACCAAAAGAGTATGCTTATTGCAGATATTTATTGGCTCTGTGGAGACGCTCGGTTGGAATGTTTTTTAAATTGTTTGCGAATCGGCGTAGACACAATGGAAGCAAAAGTTGCCGATTTTTTTAAGAGTTGCCAACAGTTGGAACCATTGGAATTGCCAACAATTTCGGTGGAGACGCGCCTTTAGAGCTGAGTGTTTAAATAGTTAATGTGGTATCGTAGGGGCTGGTGGACTACGATGGCGACTCGGACGAGGAGGAGGAGGGTGGCGGCGGCGGTGGCGGTGGCGGCGGCGGCGGCGGGGCGGAGGAGCGCGACGCCAAGCGGCCGCGCCTCGCGTAGTGCCGCCATCGTCTGTTTCAAGGAATATAACTTTAACTAGCTCCTCGCCCGTCTCGCACCTGTGCACGGCGACCCACGTCCCAGTGAAACTACCTAAAGTAAGACGAGTTTACTATACGCAGAGCTCGCGAATGTGACTTCAGTGGCCCTCTGTTACACCAGCGACAGAGTCGTTCGGCTACGCTGCTGTTGGAACGCAAGAATACAGTGTGTGTCGTGATCTCGGGGGCGATTTATGTTTCCTGTGAGGGTGTCAGGAGACGTTCGAGATGCGTTTTTGTGATTTCTAGATACTAAGTGTTTTCACTGTCACTGCCATCCTCAGATGTACCGTTGCTCGTCCCGGGTATGCAGCCCGTCGTGTTCCTACCCGATCGCTTGTAACATCGGGGCGATCGGTCGTCCCTTAAGAACGTTAGCCGAGCCGCTGAGACCGTGAAGTACCTTTAGCTGCTGGGTTATGTCCATTATTTGTAAATATAAAATGCTGACACTCGAGTGTTCGACTTTAGTTAGTTAGTGTATGAAGTTCTTCATACTTTGTAGTGTAATAATATATTTCAGATGGCATCAGAAAGTAGAACAAATATTGGTTACAAGGTGTATTTAATGTGAACTAATTTTAATAGTTAGGTTACTTTTGTCGAGGATTGTAAACACAAAAAGTACAAAGAAAAAATGAGTGGGAATTAAACGCCTAATAATAAATAGTAATAGCAAAAACACCGTGAACGCGATATGAAAATGTAAAAATGTACGTATTTATAAAAATTCTTAATTTATGGAGGATCACATGACTCTTTATTTAGAGACATACAATCTGATTGTCTGTGCTGTGGAATTATTACTCACTAGTGTGATTTTTTAATTGCAAACAGAATGTGTGAGATTTTCTAATAACACAAATAAGTTATAACTCCTCTAAGACAAGTTTGTCATAAAAATATTTTTGTGGACTCGGACTTACTATTTATTTTTTCAGTAATTTGCATTCCTACTAAGTGTTGAGTTTCATAGAGATATCAGTTTGTACCATTGCAATAACAATATAAGCGTGTAATCCAATTAAAATAAGTCGTGGTTATTGTTTAAGCTTGTTTCAACACTACTAAATAAAATGGCCTGATGATATTATCCTTTAGTGCTCCCACACATAACTGCGATGCGATGCGGCGTGAAGTTCTTGCGGTGCATTCGTGCGAGCTCGCAGATATTTACGATGCGTTGCGAATTCGCAGTTGTGTGGGAACCCTTAAGCAACTTATTTGATTTTGATGAAACCAGCTCTTATGATGAAAAATCTCCTAACAGCTCTGCCTTTGTTGAGAGTATAGAATTGTTTATATGTGTTTTGCATGATTGATACAAATAAATAAATCATTTTAACTATAATCTGTTCTACGAAAATAAAATGAGCATAAATTATTTCTATTTTTGATGCCATTGATATAGTAAAATCAACATCAAAGGTTGTAAATAAAGTGGCACAAGAAAATGTAAGACTTTTAAAATTAAAAGTCCCCCTGCGCAATTATACTGGCACGCGTGAAGCACTTATTCGAGTAATCATACGCGAAAAATGTCCTAGAACATTTTGGAAAAGAGCTGAAACTCTTACACTGCTGGACCGATATTAAGCTAACTAAGAACCACCACAAGGAAAGTGGCTTTCAAATGAAAAAAAACCGCATCGAAATCAAACTTATAACACTTTTTTTTTTGCGTCGGGGGTTAGACATTAAAAAGTCTTGATATATCCAATTTCATAAATGAATATGTATGATTGTAAGACTAGTTAAAATGTATTTATTTATCTAAATTGAGGCTTTATTCTTAAAGATGTATTATTTATAGCATACTTTCAAATCCACCAACGACACCGCTCACTGTTGTTGGTGGATTTGAACTACAGTCTTTAAAAATGCAGCCAAGTCTATTGAAATTTAAAATGTAGAAAAAAAGTTATTTTGTAATGTAACAATGTTAACTGTTCAATATCTTTTCAATACAATATATTTCTTAACTATCGAACATTAAGGGCCACACACAACATTTTTAATAAAATTAAAACGAGAACTGGACCAAATTGAAATGGTACCACACGGGAAGCGCCAGCTTTAAAAAAAAAAAGAATCATCAAAATCGGTTTACCCTTTTGAAAATTCTCAGGTAAAAACATAAAATAGCAGACAAATTGAGAACCTCCTCCTTTTTTGAAGTTGGTTAAAAAGGTTCAAATTTGGGGTTGTTTCTTTATTTCTTGTGAGATGTAATTCTTTTTAAGAATCTTCTCCAAACAGTGACTCGGTTTCAGTGCTCTGAAATATAATAACAATTAGTTCATCCTTTGAGTACCCTCAGGGTAACGGAGATCTGATGCTACTTGTTCTGTGGAAAAACTGTGATTTAGATAAAACTGATTGACATCATAGAGTAACACGGTAGGGAGTAGCCATAAGCAGGCGTTCCTCTCTGTCAAAGTATAAGTTCAAACGGGTCTATGCGTTACACTGTTATGACACAATGTATTTATGTGTGCGTGAAATTATGAATGTCTGTTTTAATTGTTAGGGGTAAGTTTGTTTGTAGTGACAGACTATTGTTTTTGTATGGGAGCCTAAAATGTGTATGCGTGAAAATTGCACCCCTCCCCGCAAAAAATGACTGTTGTATCGGAGAAAGACACTGGATACTCCCCTACGTTAGGTGTTGCTCTATGGTCGACACAAATTTAGCTTAAGATCTGGTCCACCTAGGAGCGAATAAGTCGACGTCATCATAGAATTTTAACAAACAATTATAAAAGTTTAAACCTCTATTACACACAAGCTTTTTAATCATCAAATCATCGTGTATGTCAGTGTGTATGGTCCTAAGCGTTTTTGTTCCTTAATTATTTTAGATTGGTTTATTGTTCGTACGAAACAGTTAACATGTAACTAGGCATGTTTATCTGGATCCTGTCTCTACAGTTTATATGAATTTATTAGTTGTATTTGTATGTAACTTAGTGCGTTTTTTCACCTTGATTTTTGTGAAAAGTTCTTATGGCTTGACACAGGATGTTCATGTAGCCTTAAAAAGTTCTGAATTTAACACCCATGCATGCTTGCAATTATTTGATTGACAACATGTAATCAGTAATCGAAGTCATTCTTTTAAAGAGACGCATGATAAATATTCTAGGAAGTTCAAAGTATCTTACTGATACTGGTTTCTAATAACGAGTTGATGCGGACTGTCCAAGTCCGGGACAGTTTGCGCTCATTGAGAGAGTCTTTCGTTCAGCAGTTAGCGCGGTTATCTTGTTGAGTAAAGTGACAAATTTATTTGGTTTTGTCGTAATTTATACAGTCTAAACATAGATTAAAAAGTTTATTTATATTGAACCTTTAGGATCCAGATGCACAAGTCTATTTAAAGCTAGCCATACATATTAGGGTCTACTTGACATATAGAATCAGGTAAAGCTTGAGCTGAGTAGAGGACATACCTACACAGTTGTGCAAATTAAATTACAAGCTCCGGTTTACCTCTAAAGTTCAACTGTACAGGCAAACCTGTTAAGCATACCCTAATAACGTGTATGGCTAGCTTTACAAACTTTACAAAAATATTTTTGTTTTTCGAACGACTGGTTAATAGAGACCTATATTATTGTTGTGATGTAGTTAGTAAAACTCCAATGTGGTCCGTTTCATATCCACCATTGTCACTTCTGTAAAAAAATTAGTTTACACCTACTAAAATAAATAAATGATGTTTGCTAAACACATCACCAGAAAATGGTTTCTCCAATGTGACTAATTATATCTTTTAATTGTTTTATTGTAACCGTGATAAGGTTTCAAGGGTGAAATTTGAATTAAAAGCCAACTAGATGATTTTTTTTTAATTAGAACATTAAATATATTTTGACAGGATGTCTTTAAGGTTATAGTTTTCTGAACTCTTGCTATTTTAGAAGAACGTGAAATAACTGTTTTGTTTAATTAAATCTATTTGTTTACGTATTTTTTGTATGGAATGGATCACTTTAGGTACTTCTATTGTATACATTGAAATGAAATGTTAAAAATCAGTATTACATTTTTTCTTTACTTTCAACAAAATGTTTCCTATCATTGCTTATATGAATGTATGTAGCTTTTTTTACTCTGCAGAAGTAATGTGTATGTGATAAAATTATCTGATTAAGATTCATTTTATTTTAATATTATAAACCTCTAGTTTTATCATTTGTATTTTGTAAATAATATTAGATTTTGTAAAATACACTTAATCTGGTAAATATAAACAACTGTCTATATGAAAAGACTTTAGCTTACGTCACCAAACACTAAAATTCTTTACTGATCTCATTTCGAATCCTCGGTGGATTGTTAATAATAACAATCCCATAACGTTCAAGTTATCATACTGAAAACACTGCAAACGATTTTAAAATAATGAAAAAAAAAACACTAAAGAAATACAATTTTTGTATTTTTATACTACTAGACATAACAAAAACGTAAAAAAAAGCAAAACACCGAAATCCGTATGAATTTTTCCTAGTTGAATTTTTATACGTTTCTTTTCAATCTGTTACTTTAGATACACCATATTTTATAGCACGCGCTATGAGGGACGATTTGCTAAAGTACATTAACATACCGATAGTATAGCAGTGCTCAAATTTTTTAAATCTGGTCAGCTTATTTGTACTTGTATTAATGTTTACATCTTTTTACGTTTAAATAATGCTCTTCCATATGTATCAAAAATAATCTAATTTTAAATACTTTCGTAATACTTAGTTTTCTGTAGTTCCAAGTTTAACTTAAGGATAAAAAATCAGAAATAAATATTTCTGATAATAGTGGACACAAGACGAGATGGAGCCATATTGTCGTAACATATTATATATTATTTAAAAGCATAGCTTGTTAAACATCTAATATTTTTTAGTTAAATTGAATAATGCTCGTGGAGCGTATTTAATAACGTGAGTGTGTAAAAGTTGTCATAGACATGTTCATATTATAATTTATGTAGTTAGCTTATATTATTGTGGTTATATATATACCTTTTGGCATGTTTTCGATCAATTAGCGGACGACTGAAGTAGTTGCCATGCCACAGATTATAATATATTACGTACTGATTATCATGAAGTCGTATTGCGTTCTACACACTTACTAGCGAATTCCTGCAAATCGTTAATATACCATTTTTATAATGTACGCGGTGCTCACGGTATGCCTGAGATTAAAATACATATAGATTGAAAAACGAAGAACTCCGTTACTACTTAGTTTTCATATTTTTATGGTCACATATTTGTTTATAACATTTGTATCGACTCAAAATACATATCAATTTTCATATGTATCAAAAAGGAAACAATCTCTCATAATAAAATACATCTTAGAATCCTTAACGCCATTAATGTAACTAGTATGATGGTCACAGTTGTACATCGTCGCGTGAACTCCAGCTTACATCAACAACTGCACAGAACGCGAGGCGAATTCAATTACATACGTGGAATGGATTTGTCAGAATATATTGTAAATATATAAAAGTTTTATGTAATAATTTAATTTTGAAATCTGCCAACATCCACGTGTCTAATAGGCTAAAGCATCGAGCTGTCAATTAGAATTATACGATTCTTATATTCCTTGAAATAACTTCCCTATTGAATAAAATACGAAGTTCTAGGTGAAAGTAGACTGTAATATTGACTATTTTTTATCTGTCTAGGTGGATGACCATCATAAACTAATTTATACACAGATTAAAACTAAAATAAATTTACCTATCGGCAAGTTGTGTAAAATAAATAAGCTTACGATAATGCTATTATTATGATGTCACTAGTTAAGTAAGCAATATAAATATAAGGTAATAATTACGAGCCGATGTTGTTTTTTTTTAACATTCCATCAGAAAAAATATCTTATATATATTGTGGTGTGCGCTAATTTTGACCAGAAGGTCTAATGATTTACGCTGCAAACAAGTGGAAAACATCGCATTTTATTACAGCCCAGTTGTGATTACCAGTGCCTGCCGAATAACTATGAAAGTTAAAAAGAGCGAATTATTATTATAATTAGTGATTACGTTTAAAAGCACCACAAGGTTTTTAAAGGAGCGTTACTCCCGTTGTTTACACCATTAAACCGTCTAGGCATAGGGCAGTACCGAATCAACTGTTTTTAAGTGGTCACGTAAGTATTGCGGGAACCAGAATAATAGACTACAGGCCCATGTCGAAAAAATTATGGGGCATTTGAACCACCAGGTGACCTATCTAGAACGATATAAGAGCATAAAATAGTGAGATTCAGCACTATGCCGTCACTTGTAAGCTGTCCAACTGAGTACAGGTAAGAATTCAAGTACAGGTGGAGTGAAAGTGTGGTCGTTATTGTCTAAATCGGCACATGGGTAGAAAAATACAATTTAAGATATATTAACTTTATTAATATTGAAATAGCGAAAAATTATTATTAAGGCGTGAATTACACAGAAACGGCGAAGGCGCGGCGCAGGCGTGGAACAGATACGGACGCGATTAAAATGAGGCCAAGAGACGTTGCGATGCGTCATTAATAATAATAATCTCAATCAGCCTGTATAATGACTCATTATACAGGCTGATTGAGATTCCATGTCTTCTTCAGTAGAGGCACTCGCGTTGCTGCAACTCATTAATGTGTAGAGCCACTGAAGATATTAAACGCACCCTGTCCTGTATAGAAATTGTCACAAGAGCATAGATATTTTAATATAATAGAACAATTACATGAATAGCCTGATATTATAAAATGTTATAAGAAGGTTACCAAATTATATTGTCGAAAGTAAAACACTGTGTTCAGAAGCAGCTTATAAATTGGAGAGAATATAATTCAGTATCGTCACGCACTTTTTATATTGCTCATCAAGCGATGCGCTCCTTGCGCGCTGCTCTAGTCACGACTGCTAGCGACGCGGTGCAGGAGACAAAAGCTTGTGCCTGTACCGCGTCGCTTTTGAGTGTAATTCACGGCACATCGCCTTCGTACATTTTGTATGAACGTTTGAAGCAGCATTATGCCAGCGCCGCGCCTTCGCCTTACGCCGTTTCTGTATAATTCAGGTCCAAGTGATTCTGGTGACTTCAGTTGGCAATATCAACAACTTCAGTTTTGAGCTTAGAAGCTAGAGCTCGTCTCAACTGCATTGCATCTGGCGGAGGTGGAGGTGGAGCGCCTGCCAATGCCGCATGTGCTACGCGTGCTGATCGAGGTCTAGCTACGCTGCTGTAAGTGCCTTCGCCACCTTGAACATAAAGACGTTCCCTGTCGATACAATTTTATTCCTGAGTATACCGGCAAGTGGGTGTTGGAACTGTAGATCTTAGACTCGTTTATTGTCTTGGTTGACATACCTCCTGTTTCGCCATCCATTTCAGCTGCACCCAGCCTTCGTTCGCGAACTTGCTTCTTTAAAGCCAAAAGCTTATCACGTTGTTGCTTTAAATATTCCTGGCGAGCACGCATATCCTCTTCAGTGACCTGGTAAGAAAATGTAAGCAATCAATAACAGTAGGTAATTCATTGCAGCCTTCTAATGACTTATTGTATGAAAGAAATTGATTCCCCAATTATACTGTCTTACCTCTACCTTTTGCGGTGGTGGTTTTGGTGGTTCAATGACTGGTTCAATCTTTTTCTCTTCAAAACTAACAGTCTTCTTTGGTTCGAGCTCTTCTTTTTTTTCGAAATTATGAAGTTTTGTTAGTAGAGTTTGTTTTTCAGCTACTACTTCCTCTGGCGGCACGTTGATTTCCTCATTGTCTTCGAATTCTTGTAGCTGTAATCTGGAAAAATAACATACAATGAAGTGGAATTAACTGAATCTAAATGGTGAAATGGAAGTATTGGACGGAAACCAACTGACATCGAAAACAGTTGATGTAGGTACATTGTGATACACGCCGATGAAAAGATATTATACTTTTAAGTAAATAAATTACCTGAATCAATTTCAATTCACCCAGGACGACAATCGTTGCAATAGGGTATTTTACTGTATATGAGAAAAAAATCTAGAAATATATTATTGATTATTTTATACCTTAGGCAAAACCGCTTTGTAAGCTAAAGTGTCAACTGTTCAGCGTATGCTCTATATTTGTTTTTCTTTACAAAGCGAACTGACGTCATTCCCTAAAAGCAATATGGCGTCCACTGCGTCCAGTGTTTTTGGCAAATACGCGCGAAATAAGAAAATGTAAAATTAGAAATTTTTCATGCATTTTTATGGCACTTTCGATTGAATATTTTTTTTGGTTTTTTTCTGTGGTTTAATACTCGTAGAATCTAATTAGACACTTTTTTAAAAACGGGTGTAATAACTTATTGAATAGATTTGCAGTCATTCTTTTAATGTTCTTCCACAAGTCTGCGAGGATAAAAACAACACTGGTAGATAGTGGAAACTTACTTTTTTATTTCAATCATCACATCGTCGTTGTCAGGCCAGTCGTCATCGTCAGTACTTTTGGAGGAATCCAGTTCTTCTGGTTCGTTGGAAAATAAAGGCATAGTTCCATATCGTCTCTCTATTAATTCTAAAGCCTGTACAAACTCATTTAAAGTAAAAATATGACAATGTGTATTAGGTGCCTAACTTAACGCTGCCTTTGTTTGTACCTGTAACTGGAGTTCCACGTTCTTATGTGTCATCATCTTAACGAACATCTCATAATCGTTAGCGGCCCATATTTGTTCGAAGAGACGGCGGTGGAAATGTGCTGGCAAACCGGCCAGGTCACGTGCTGACAGTGTACATGCTGCTTCAAACTGATCTGCCGATATACCGATGTCGTCCATGAATGAGCCCAGCATTACATCCACCTGTAATTTTTTATCTTGTGTGTGTGAAAACTTCGGACTTGTAAACCTCTTCATACACCTATGTACTACATACTTATTTTGGAGATATTTGAAAGCTTTTGTACCTACTATTTGACTACTCTACGACGATAACCACAGACTTCACACCACTTGGAAGTAAATAAACAGTACGGGTCCGAGTTGATAGGTAAAATGATTGAAAATTAAAGAATTCGCTGCTGTAGCACACATTCTTTATAAATTATAAGACGTCTATTCCAATAAGTAGGTAGATTATTCGTCTACATTAATTACTTACCAAGTTACGATATTCATCGTGAATTTTCTTATACTCAGGTTTATCCTTCACTTCACCATCGTCAGTTGGCTCAAAAGCTGCAAACGAAATGCCCGTAAATTTCAAGCACCTACAAAAAAGTAGCTAAGTGCATAGTGCAGCAAGTGCCAAGTTAGGGTACGTAATGTACAACACCTACGCAAAGATTTTTCTTCTATAAAAGTCTGCAATGGCACATTCCACACGGGGCCGTGAAGAAATCCTACTAGGGAATCAAAAACCCATGCACTGCCATCGGGATGTTCCATTTTCAGTAAGAATTCCTACTAACACTTCAATAAACTACTCAACAATGCACAATAAAATAGTATTTTGGTATCCCTTGCACTATTTTGTGACGTCTATTTGTATTAGTCGTTGTTATGGTTACCTGATATACCTTTGTCATTTTAACTGTATTGTTAATTATGGAGGGCGTGAACGTGAGTTTGATAAAATCAATCGTAGAAGAGAGCAAAAGTTCATTTATAACGACCGTTCAAAGTTCAATCGATTATACCACAGTTTCAAGCATATTAATAACAAAGCCTGTAAGTGTAATAAGGATAGCTTTTTGCTTACGTATGTAAAATCGGCTACGAAAGTTGATGAGCCGCCCGGTTCGCCGGCGGCGGATCGGGTCCGAGTGGATATCATCCTCCCGGGCCTTCTCCGCCGCCTCCATCTGCGAGATTACATCTTCGCAGAAGGTTGCGACCGCGGTAAAACTGCTGTCTGTACCGGCCATGGAGCGTATGACGGCCGGCAAATCGCCAGGGTATGCTGGGTCGAGTCCTCACTGCAGTCGCAATGGTGGCAGGAGGGATTTAGTACCCTCCTGTAGACCGAGTGCAGGCACTTCCCAAAGCAAGCGTGCCCAGAAAGCACCTGCGTCAGTCGGAAGGAAAGGGTCCCGTGCTGCCGCCCTGCCCACTCGAGGATGACCGGCTGGAGAGCCTCCACAGCGGCAAAGCCAGCGCGTGGAGTCTCCAGCCGGAACGACCAACTAGCCATCGTGGCTCTACGGGCGGCTTCATGCCACTCGCTTACTTCTTCGGGCGGAGGGCGATAGCTATACTCCGCCCGGTATTCAGGCTCCCGTCGATAAACTTCGGCGAGCACTTCTGCCTCCAAATCCCACGGAGGTGCTGTATCCGCGTATGTCTCTGACCGCCAATAACCTGCCGCCTAGAGCAGTGAGAGCCGCCACTCACACCGGTGCCCCATACAGTGCCATAGACCGGACCACCCCGTGTGGAGGTGTCGCGTTGCGGCGCTGGCTCCACCCAAGTTGGGCAAAAGTCGCCCAAGGGCAGAGGCAGCATCGACCATCTTGGGACCAAGCTGTCGGAACTGCTCGTTGAAGAGCCACCTACCGTCGAGGATCAGCCCCAGATACCTCATCTGGATCCGAACAGATACGAGGACCGAGTTGACCACTATGGAGGCGCCAGGGGGTGGCCCACGACAGGGCCCATGGAATTATAGGGCCTTCGTGTTGTCCAGGGTCATCCGCAAGCCCAACGCCTCGATGCGCCCAACCACCAGAGAAACACCAATGGTGCCCAGGCGCGCCGCCTCCTGGAAATTCGCCCCCCCCCCGGGTGTCATCGGCGTAACAAACGTCATCATGTTACAAAAATGTTACAAAAATTCTATTACATTTGTTTTCGTATCAATTTTCTACAACAATTAAAAGTAATTTTTAATTAAAAAACAAAAGAATCACGAATCGCTTTCTTCTTTTATTAAATTCTCTAAAATACGCTTATTTTCTTCCATTTACTATCTATAAAAATTCTTCTTAGATTTTAGATATTTGATGAAATATAAAATATCCCTAGACTTTGTTGAGGTGTGTACATAAACATACTATACATTAACTTAAATACTATATCATGCAGTAGAAATATACACACGGATACTAACGGAGCATATTCGTACTTAAATACGAATAAATAACTCACACAGATATAAATATTTTATCATCATCAATAACCTTAACAGTAGGTACACTGCTGGACATAGACCTCAGGTAGGAGGTTTATATTAAACAGCTATTAGCTACAAAAGTTTTTGCCCAGTTCAAATACATTTATTCGGCATATACGGGCATTTATTCCGCACTTATTTTTTATGCCCAATTTGCCCGGGCATAAACCCATCTCTCCCAACCTATCGTTATGTTAAATTTTGTATCGATACCTATTAAAAAAACTAAAACTGGAACTCACTACCAGCGCACGTGATTGCCTCCCATTATGATCCAAGGTCCTATGACTCCTATGCATCATGCATCACACTAGGCCACCATAGTGTCTCACACACGTATGGGTCACCCACGAAGCAAATACAAAGAGGAGATGGCATAAGCGCATCACCCCCGTGACAAAATTCCGACCCCGACGTCATCGCAGTTGACGCAACTTGCAAATTATACTATTAACGTCAATGTTCTAGAACTGCATCGAAAAATCGTAATACTTGAATGTTCTCGGTACAATCAAGTAAAAAGATGAATTGTTGTGTTTTATCTTGTAGAAATAACTCAGATAGACGTTCTGGTACCATGAGTGGCATCATATTTCTTTTATAAGTAATTTTATAGCTATTTTTATTAAAAGTTCTAGAAAAATCTCTTAGTGTTTTATTGAAATGTTATTATATTTACTCGCCACTAGATGGCAAAACTTTGTGTTACTGGAAATAAAAATACAATGGTACGTTGAAAACATACCATAAGAAGATACGGAAATGAGTTCTACATTCTTACCTAATGATTTTTTATACATCATGGTATTCTTTTTTGTATTTTTCTTAATTATATTGTGAACAGACTGACATCTATCGACATCTATTATAAAATAAAAAGACAGGGTCGTATTTAGAATCCAAATATTTTATCAAGTTACGACTATATTAATCTTGCATTGAAAGTTGTTACTTCAAATATTGAAAAAAAAAGAAATTTTACTTATGCTGATGATTAGACGGGGTTTTTTTAAATTCGTTAAAATAATACAATGTACCAGTATACAGGTAATGTTCTAAATTTTCATCTAAAGATAGTATTGAAGAGCAATGGATCAAAAAAATAATAGGCAAAACTGGACTCCTACAAAATACACCAATATTTGTTCTTCCCGTTTTGATTCGAAAGGATAGTGATTCATTTCAAGGAAAAATCATAAAAAAACGAAAAAGTAACTTATTATCTAAACCCAAATTAGGCAAGATTAAAAGTGATTAGATGTGGATATTAGAGACAACATTGGTATGACCATTCAATTCAGATTTAGATTAGTTGATTTTCTAAGATTGGCGTTATTTAAGCATTCCAATTCCGAAGTGAAATCTAAAATATAAAATTCTCGTGTCACAGTTTTCGTTGCCATACTCCTCCGAAACGGCTTGACCGATTCTCAGTGAGCATATTGAGTAGGTCTGAGAATCGGCCAACCATTATGATCCCGGGTCCTTTAAGCGGGGCGTGAAAAAGCATCTTACTAGGCCGCCATAGTGTGGGTCACTATGCTGCTCTGTCCACGTTCGCATTGAGGATAGTGACCACCACTTTTGGATTCTACTTATGCTTTCCATCAGGCAGAGTAGAGTCATTTTGGTAGCTTGATCATAAAAAAAAAAAAAAAAACAACATCTATTTTTCATCCCCCTAAATGGTAAGAGTCACCCATCCTTAAAATTTTTTTATGGCAAAACGACGTTTGCCGGGGCAGCTAGTAAAATATAAATTTATTTATTTTTTAAATAAAATGATTTGCACTACATATATTAATTTTTGTTTTACATAATCCACGTGTAAACCAAACATATTGAACAATATTTTATTTCGGGTTATTTATTAGAAAAAAAAGTTCACTTTTGCAAAATTATTTACGTTATTAATGATGTTTTTTGTTCAAGATGCTTACAAAATTGACCTTGAAAAAACTACTCCTTGAAATTCTGAGTACGTCCACACTAGTGTCAGCTAGCTAAACTACATAGCAATATACTCGTACAACGATGCAAGTAGTTTTGCTATTGTCTGGTAGATGGAAAAGTGTAAACTAACACCCCCTCACCCCCGCAAATTGTCACGCATTGCTTCATACAAAAATCTCATTAGGGCATCTCCTCTTTGTATTTGCTCCGTGGGGTCACCATGCTGCATTGTCCACGTTTGCAGTGTGGATGGTGGCCACAAGTATTGGATTCTATGTACTCATGTTTTCCAACAGGCAAAGTAGAGACATTTTGGCAGCTATTGTATATAAAACTTTTAGACTGCTTCAGAGACTTCTGCCTGTCTTAAAATTAAATTAAAATATCACAATAAAAATTAAAATGAGTGATTAAAAAGCATGTATTCTGATCAAATTATTTTAAATTTGAACGCATTCTTCCTCTTAGATTCTTTTTAAGAAATAATACCAATAGAAATGGCAACCAGCCGGATCTCTCGGATCAGCTATTCTATTTCTGCCAACGTCAAGTGTTCGTCGTGATGAAATTAATGTTAAAAACATAGATATTGAATACTTCTATGGTTAAAAAATATATAAAATATGGATGAGATGAAATGGGAACCGTCTTTCGAAAAACCAAAAAAACGATCATTCTTCCTAATTCTGACATTATAATTGTGAGCAACATTTCTCAATGCTGTCAATCGTGGATGACATTGAAGTTAGAGATCTTTTCTCATGATTTTGAGCTTGTAAAATGCTCTATCTCTTTTTCACAACATTATTTGAATAAAGACAGAGCTAAAAAATCAATAACATGACTTATGCTGCGTAGGTGGAATGAATTTGGACTAATGTAAACATGATTCACGAACCAAAATGAAATTTAAATTAAAAATAAATGAGCTAAAGTATACAATTTAAAATGACTGGGACTGAAATATTGATAGAGCAGGAAAATGTGAACGGAGTGAAATTAACTTTGAAAGTGAATAAAAGGCAGAATTCTCCAACTTCAAGACAGTTCACGATATCTTATAAAAACGTTAAAACATCTTCTTTATGGCCAAAAATGTCGCTATTTCTTGCAATTATATTTAATATTATGGCCTTGATATATGTTCGTATAAGTCTTACAGCTTTATTAGTCATAATTATAGTGTTTTCAGTCATAATTATATTTTGGGTGACACACAGTGTTCAGTCTGGTACGTTCTTTCATACCTGTCTCATACTTCTCTAGCTTTAAACACTAAGTTCGTCGTTGCGCGTGCAAAAGTAGCAATGTGTTTTTTTACACACTTACACAGAGACGCAAAAAACGTTTTTTTTCGATAAATGCTCCAAATATTTAAATAATTTACTCTTACTTTGATACGTATAAATTTACGTGGTTTTAAATTAGTATTATAGATAAATAGATGGATAGATAACATTTTGAATCATGCTAAAATTTAACATAAAAGGTGAATTAGATACAGAGAGTTATTTATTTTAGTGGTAAATACAAGATATGTGCATTGAGAGCACATAACTACTTTATTACTCTACGGAACCCTAAAAAAATTGGCTGAACGATGATACATAGCTGTCTTGTTAGAAAAAAAAAATTAAAACAAATTAAATTCAAAAACAAACAAAATCAAAAATTATGAGATCAAAATGTGGGACATTACTAATGGTTCAAATTAATATAGAATAGGTGGTGATCACGGTGTATAAGTGAATACATTTTGTAGAATCTGTTTTTATTGTCTTTAAATCAAACCTTTAATACATGAATGTCACATAGCTACATGAGCTACACTCCATAACTCTTTCAATATTGCGTCTATCACATAGCTGTTTTTACAGTATATGTATGTATTGAAATAAGGAATAAAAAAGCATAAAAATCCGAAAATGCCTAGATAAAACAAAGCGACTTTTGTATATGCAACAACAATATGTAAAATATAGCTCTAAGTTCTACTTTAAAAAATACTTGTTCACATATTCTCTATCAGTAATCAATCATCAGTACACACTTATTACTGTTTGTTTGTTATACATATTATAAGATTCATTGTGTTGGATAGCCATCACATCATATTATGAGAGTAAGGGAACAGAGAGTGCTCCTGTGTTTGTGCACTGTAATATCTCCTGTGTAGTTGGCTGGGCTACGTTGAGACTGGCCACTTTGGTTGGCATTAGTTAGGAGTGCATTACTTAATATGGAAATAATATTTACACATAATTTGAATCAAATAAAAAATAAATGCTGTATTAAAAATATATTCTGTGGTGTCACAGAATATATTTTTCTTTATATTTTTCCCCCGTGTGGGGGAATGGCACTTTGGGGTACCAGCGAGAGTAATGCTAATAAAGGGGCTTATCCAATAAAATCTCTATTCTTAAATGCTACTAGTTGAAGTGTAGTAGTAATTTAAGTAACCTGTGTTACAGAAGTAGAGTAGAGAAGTAAAGTTAAGAAAGATATAAAATTAAATTATAGGGCAACAACACTGCAAAAAGATTGAAAACTTGATATAAGCCTCAAACCATCCTGTTTGGCCATTCCAGCTTTGGACTATTTTAAAGGCGGTTGATGTACAATTTATATGAATAACAAACAAAATATTGAAATCACCCTTTGTTGTAATTATTATTAAATGAATGTTATATTTCAGAAAGTCTTCTAGTCATTCCAACAGTGGGCGTCCAAAGTTCAGTTAAATATGTATGCGGTAAGGAGGATAACTTTGTCCCCTGGTCTAGCATTGATGATGTTATTATCAATGAAGTCATTAAGTTGGTGAGAATCAATTATTTTTTTCTACTAGCTTTTGCCTGTAATATTGCTTGTATTATTATTACGTTGTCAATAAGCTTGGATACCCTTTGTTACTATTTTAGCAAAAGTACCCAAAGGTCAAGGTCACATTTGGATAGGCACATAATTCCAAGGACATGTGACCTTCCCAATTTTTTCGTATATAGGAAAATATTAATAAACAAAAAAGTCAACTAGACAAAAAAATTGTTTTATTATTATTGTATATAAATATAATAATAATAAAATCCTCACACGCAGGTGTTTGATCCCTAACTAGGCAGGTAGAATCCATACTGTGGTAACCAAATTGCTGATAAACAATATTATTTATTTCTAACAGTTACCAAATTCTATAAAAAAAGATGACAATACGATAATTTTCAAGAAGCGTCTTCAAAAACTGCTCATTGCTAAGTGCTATTACTCTCTTCAAGAATATTTGGATGATGATGGCATACTATTATATGACTGGCACTAGGATTTGAGGGAAAAAAGAGTCATGTTTGAATCTGACATTTTAATTTGCATTTTATGACATTTTAATTAGCGAATTTTCGGACATTTTAATTAGCGAATTTTCTGACATTTTCTATTTTATTTGTTTCTTTAAAATATTTCATTGTTGCATAATTTAATTTTTTTAATTTTTTCATGTTAACTTATGTAAAAAAAACATACAATGCTATTTATATTTGCACATTTTAAGATGGTAGAATGTAAATGGGTCACTAGTATTATGATATATTTAAGATCTCTGTTAACCTGCATTTCTGCAAATAAATAAATTGAATTGAATATTAGTATGGATTTTCGAAAAAAATATGTACCTACCATTAATTTATAAAATATATACGATGTATAATTAATCCGTTTTGTGTTTGGGCCTTACTTATTTGAACCTCTTGCATTACACTACAGGTGTAAACCACTTCTAATAAAACAAGATAGTAGCTTAAGGGGATTAACACGACTACTAGTAAAGTACTTATATAACCCATGTTCTGGTAGTTCTCTAATGCGCGGTTACACGATATCGAACATTAAACTGCTGCTATTAAAATTATATTTAAACTAATGGCACGATTTAAGCCACGTTGATGAAATTTATGTTTATATATATTTCTTTTAACTGCCTCATTGGTCTAGTGGTTAGCGTAAGCGACTGCTGATCAAGAGGTCTCGGGTTCGATTCCCGGGTCGGACTGCTGTTGGGTTTTTCTTGAAAAGGGTTCTTAATAGCAGCCCGGAGTACGGAAGATGGCGGTGTGTCGCGTCCGTGCCTCGGAGAGCACGTTAAGCCGTCGGTCCCGGTTGTCATGAACACCTATGACAATCGTTGTTGGGATGTCAGTGCCCTCAAATGTACTGAAAGCTAGTTCAAGCTTCAAATTAAGTTCACCCTCAGGGTTGCGGAGGTCTAAATCTGATGCTAGTCGCTCCGTGGAAAAACTGATATTCAGGTAAAACCGGTTGAACTAGTAGGCGACCCCAATATATCTTAGGAACAATAAAGGGTAGGAAGAAGAAGTCTGTTCATTATCTGTTATTTTTTATTTTCAGAATCGTGTACTGTACTACTTAACACTACTGGTGAAGCAAAACAGTCAAGGTGCAACTGACTCCGAAGCAATAAGATTAATACCTTTGTTTAAGGTAATCTATACAAATAAATAAAATTGGAGTGTCTGTTTGTAATATTAAAATAATACACGCTACATATACCAAAAATGTAGTTAAAATTGTTTTGTCTGTCTGTTTGTTCCGGGTAATCTCTGGAACGGCTGGACAGATGTTGACGGGACTTTCACTGGCAGGTAGCTGATGATCCAGGGAGTAACTTAGGCTACTTTTTTTAGACTAACTTTGTCCCGTGGCGTTACTCGCGGTACAACAATAACCGCGGATAACACCGCGGGATTCAGCTGGTATATTCTATAATTCTTTAATTAAAAAAAACTTAAGTAATGAGTTCATCTATGTGCACAGTTGAAATCAGAAACTGATTGAGTTTTGTTCTTTAGATTAGATATCAGTATTTAAACTCGGTAATTAAAAAAACAGTATTTTGACTTTTTGATGGAACATTAGAACGCTTACATTTTACCGTTTGAAACTAATTATAGTTTCACCTTTATAATAAGGCAAGCCTATTGTTAAGCTGCGTTGTTAAGTTTTTTTGCACTTACTGCAAAAAAATACTGTATAAAAACATGTTAAGGCGGACATGCATTGCCAATACAAAAATCTCTCGCTTGGTGACAGCAGTTATATTGTTCGAAGAACACATAATTTGTATGGTGACAAAAATCTAAAAAAAATATGCTTTTTACCTTTAAGAAAGAGAAAGAGAAAGAGTTTAATCATTTATTCTGCAATTATACAAAAGGTACAGCACAGTTAAAAATAATTTCTTAATTAGTTTTAAGTTTTGTTTTTCAAATTGTTAGTTTTCTTTAGTAATACTATTTACGGAGACTCGATCCCCCAGTCAAACTATCAACCACGTTTTGGGGGACTAAGATTGTAATTCAGTTTATTTTTCTCTGTGTAATAAATACATAAAATAGAAATAAATAAATAAAGAAAAAAACACATAGGTACCTAGTACGAGTAGTACAAGATTATTATGTTTGTTAAAACGTTTTTACTTTCTTTGTTACTAAAGGTGTTATCTTTATTTTTTTTTATATTTACCTAAATGTACAGCAAGTGGGAACCCTGAGCTCTTGCTTTAAATCGAGCGGTCTTTAACGTAATATGAACGCTCGGGTCACACGACAAGATCCAATTTCGAGTGCAGGTGACAGAGTTAAATACTTTTATGCCTAAACTTGACTCTTGTTCGAGAGTGGAACTTCTGTAAGTACGTTACTATTAGTTAGTCTGTGCTAGTAGCCGTAAATCGATCTGAGTGGCGTGCAATGCGAGAAACCTATGGCATCTATAGATATATGAAGGTAGACAATGGTAAGAAAGGAATATTGTTCATAGATAGGGAACATAGTCAAATAATTTATAACTAAAACGCTGGTTTGTTTTTACTCCAATAATTTCTAATCACAATGTTTGCATATTTGACTTAGTAGTTTAAGCGGTCACTTCTCTGCTTTCTACTGCGCTGAAGTGTTGTGGGTCCAATAACCACATAGGACACCTAAGGTTTTATTTTACTTTTTTTTATAAGACAACTTTCGCATTAGGAATAAACACCCTGTGTCGCGGGGTACTTTATAAACATACATGAAACGGATACCTTAAGCGACCTTACGGGAAAAAACAAATATGGCTTCCGTCATTCAAAGTCATACAAAAATGACAATTATTCTATCACTTTCGTAGTGATAGTGATAAAGTTGATTGATAGATGTTAGTCATACCACTCGTTCTTCACTTTATCAGACATAAGCATTAGTAAGTCCACAGTCAGTGAATTCGTGATTCATACTATGACTAGGTATTACACAGGTTTTTATTTTATTAATAATAATATTATTTTAAATAAGATAAATAGAATCCATACTAATATTATAAATTCGAAAGTAACCCTGTCTGTGTGTCTGTGTATTTTCTTTCTATTACACTTTCGCGACTAAACTGCTGTACCGATATCAATGAAATTTGCTAGGTAGGTAAATCGTTGCTTCTAGCACGAGTAGTGCTGTTTCAAACAACCTAATATATAAATATCATTAAAAGTCTCATATTTGTTTGAATTTGTCTTTAATTCATTACAGTTTTAAGTTAAACACCATAATACCAATAGATCTATCATTTAACTCAATAATTACTATAAAGGTCTAATAGTAAAAAATGATTTCTATATTTAATTTCTACTAATATATAAATCTTGGCAATTTCAGTGTTTTCAACTGTTTGCAACACTTCAGAAAATCGCCAACTTTCGTTTCCGTTGTGTTCATCAATTTTAAAAACATTCGAACTAAGCGTCTCCACAGAGCCAAAAAATAATAGGTCTTTACCTATGAATTTGCCGTTTTGTATTCAATAAGTATAAGTACTTACATTTTTCAAACTTTTTTATTTCTGTTATACGAAGTAATCACACAAAAACAGCCAATGCCTTGGCAAAGATGCCTCGATTGCATGGGTGATTACTTCGAATAACAAAAATACTTATTTTTTTAAACGGCAATTTCATAGGTAAAGACCTATTATCTGCAAGAAGAGTATTCTTTTTAGTTTACCGCCAAAAACACGGTTCCCAACATTTGACAATTTGGGTTGCCAACACAAGGAAATTACAGAAACTTTTGTCAACAACACGCGTTAACAACATGAAAGTTGCCAACTTTTGTTCGGTGGAGACTCGGCTTAGAGTATTAATATTATGCAACATTCTAACTCAGAATAATAAAATCAGCATTTTTTTTGAAAATGAGAACTAGTAACAAAACTTATTCCACCCTAATATTATTAAAAAGGTAACTCTGTTTGATTGTCTGTTACGTTTTCACGCTCAAACCGCCGCACAGGATTCAATGAAATTTGTTATGTACAATAATTTGATTCTTTATCGCGATATTCGATACATACGTGGGCAGAGCTGCGGCCAAAAGCTAGTATGTTATATAGTCTATTGTTTCTCGACGATAGTAGTACGAAAGACGCAACTTCGTTCCTTTTATGTCACACGATTGTCTGTCTGAATAGATGACGCAATTAAGTACTCAGTATATTTTACTTATGTGGTTAACAATTGTCTTTCCTTCTCATTTGCATTGATGCTACAACTAATCTTGTATTTTTGTAAACTTTATTTCAAAGTTATGATTAGAATTTGCAAGGAAAAATTTGGAGTAATTTTTATATTGAACAATTTTCTTACAGTTTACAAAACCCAGACTGCTGATGCTGGAGAAGATATACTCAGAGCTCCAGTCGTTACTAGTGGACGCACAAAAGGAAGTAGCAATGGGATCTGGCGATAAAGGATAACATTGAAATATATAATTTATGACAATCAATTTCTTTGTTTTATTTAATAATTCCAAAAACGTCCGATAGGGTAGATGACTGTATCGTATATAAATACCGATATCTGCTTCATTAAAACGAATATAACAAAATATGTCGGAACATTTAATTATTAGATACAGCTTTTAATTTCTATTACAAATTTTAATCAAATAAACATTGAAATATATTGCACGATTGAATAGGCGTAGTTGCTGTTCTGTAAGTAAGTAACTAATTTGACTAAGGTGTCATCTACCCAGCAAATTGTGTAATACGTCAAAACTCTTAACCGGTCACAAGTATTTTTAACTAGTAAAACCAGTCAAATAGTTATTTCTCACTCACTCGAGTGCAATACGTACCTACTAACTTTTCATCTCACCTCACGAAAATATGGTTTTGTGGACGTATCGGTTTTTATGGATATAACCCAACACAAAGAGAAGATGCTGCGACCAATGGAGATGATTTCACTTGTACGAGCATAATGGAAACTTAAACATGAAAATCGCAATTGATATTTTGTTTTTTTAAGAAGGCTTACAGTATGACATATTCAAAATTATGTACAGGTCCATTAAATTTTACAAAAAGTCATAGGTAATGCCGGTAATTTAATCATCAAGAATAGCAGTCGCCATTAATCTTGTAATAATAAATTAAAGGTTTTACGACGAAAACTAGATATCATCTATTTTATCATCGATTAGCTAATGACCGCGTTTTCGCTCGCGTAATTAGGTATTTTTAATTTCATATTTAAACTATGAAAATAATAAACTTCTATGAAACCATTCATATCAAATTTTACACATCAGAGATGAAATTTCTAAAACCCTTCCTTAATGGGTGATTTAACATAAAAATACCTATTAGCTGCCAAAAGTTCAAGTTAGAGGCACTAGTGGTTTAAGATTTGTGTTCATGAATCGGACAGTCAGGGCAAATAAGTTTCTATGTATAAATTTTAGGACATGGGTACGGACTGTATGGACATACACACGGCCTTGTAATCTATACTCTATACAAATAATTAAAATTGGAGTGTCTGTTTGTAATATTAAAATAACCACTTTTTACTTATTGCATATGTATACATACACACATGTATTACATACACGGTATAAGTTTATACACACATTGTTATAAGTAACGATCCCAACCTCGTATAAACGCGTAGTTCGTTAAAATCTTAATAATTACTAGGCATACAATATTATTATTATTACCTTATAATTCAATTGGTGATTTTATAATCAAGTAAATAGTTGATTTATACTAATATCTTGGCGCCTTCCGGTGCCACTTACATTTCATCATACTACTCCTACTTCCGGCGTAATAAATCTGTAATGTTACACAATTGTCTATTATCAAATAATAATTGGATGCTAATAACCATTAGAATAATTATGATAAGCAATATTTAATATTATCCACTAAATATGTGAATTTAGTATTAAACTGGGTCAGGCCTGTTAAATGCTATAAAATACCTTCAGTTGGAATAATTCGGGAGCATTCATATTCCGACCGTTCTACTAGATGTGCATTGGAGAATATTATAAGGCTGTGCTACTATAAAGTGTTAGCTTTGCCGTCGTCCTGGCTAATCCACCTTTACAATATACTAAAAATGTAGTTTAAAATTTTTTTTATCTGTCTGTTTGTTGCGAGTAATCTCTGGAACGGCTGGACCAATTTTGATGGGACTTTGACTGATAGGTATCTAATGATATAAAGAGTAACTTAGGCTACTTTTTTTTAGACTAGCATCGCCCCGCGGCGTCACCCGCGGTACGACTTTAACCGTAGGTAACACCGCGGGACTCAGCTAGTTAGCAAATAAGATATATATATATATATCTATTATTATATATATATATATAGGCCATAACAACCAAAAGGTGTTTATTATGACCTAAATATATAGACCTATGTAGGTACTTATATAATAATATGAATAAAGTAGGTAAATAAAACTGTTTTTACAGACTTCTTTCATCATACGATGATTTGATTCATATCTGATGTGATAATACCTGCGTATCATCTGTATCATCGTTCTCTAACCTACCTGAATTATAAAAAAACTATCGGAGTTCCGCGGTGTTATCCGCTGTTATTGTCGTGCCGCGGGTGACGCCACTGGGCGAAGAAAGTCTAAAAAAAGTAGCCTACGTTACTCCTTATATCATCATCTACCTATCGGTGAAAGTCACGTCGAAATCGGTCCAGCCGTTACAGAGGTTAGCCGGAACAAAGAGACAGACAACAATTGTAAAAAAATGTTATTTTTGTAAATGTACTGTGTATACATACATAATTATGCATTTAGTAAAAAGCGGTAATTCCAATATTACAAACAGACACTCCAATTTTATTTATTGGTATAGATATCTATTTATGTTATAGCATAGCTGACAAATATGATAGTTATCATTTTATCTTTATCTCAACTACTTAAATTAATACCTAACATGCTGTACAGGGAAATAGGTAAAAATTCAGTTACATAAAAACATAGTGAGCATTTACCTGTTAACATCTTTTAAGTACCTATAACAGATTTTTTAATAGGGTTATTTGTTGGCTCCCTAATTACTTGATGGTTTACTTATTAAATAAATAACTTGGACTACGTGTATAGACAGAAAATTGTGTAGGATACCTACTTAATTGTTTTTAAAGTACACGAGTTTGTTGTCCATCTCTTTAGCAAGTATTATGCCAACTATGCATACCACATCAACAAGACTTCAAGTAAATATATTAATAATAATAATTTTATTCATTCAAAAAATTCTTATAGCTAGGTTACATCATTTCCAGATACCTACATAGTACAAATCAACAAATTAGTGAACATCCACGTATAAACTAGATAACTAAATATCTGTATTCTAGACGATGGCGCTCCTCCTATTTAGTTAGACCTCTGAATGAAGTAGTTTTACATTCTAGATTACGATGCAAAAAGGATTGATGAATAAATCCAATAAAAATCAAACCAAAACAAAACAATATAACAATAAAGAAAATTAAAACAAAATAAGGCATTGTGAAGTGTAAAAAGTGTAGAAAGTCCTCCTTGTGTGTATTATGAATGTGTGTGTATGTATGTAGGAGGTTGAAGGTACTATGTAGTAATATGTAGGTCGTATTCGTATTTGTATCCAAATAAATAGTCCAAAGAAGGGTTTGGCAGACTGTAGTCATTGTGCTTCGCTGGCTAGACGTGTCGGTATTGGGTTCGTACCAAGTTTTCCTGCACTTTAGCGTCCTGTTTTTTTTGGCGTACTGTTGTCTTGCGTAGTTTTTTCTTTTTTTTATGGAATAGGAGGCAAACGACCAGACATATTACCTGATGGTAAGCGATTACCGCTGCCCATGGACACCCACAACTCCAGAGGCGTCACAAATGCGTTGCCGACCTTTGGGGGATAGGGAGAGGGACGTGGGGAGGGGTTGCGGATTGGCCTCCGGTATCCTCACTCACTCGGTGAAACACAACGCGAGCTCTAATTCACATTGGTTTTCTGTGAGGCCGTGGTATCACTCCGGTCGAGCCGGCCTATTCACGCCGAAGCGTGACTCTCCCAAGGTAAAGTTTACTCCCTTAGTTTTACCACACCCACAGGATGAAAAAGGTAGAGGAACTCCGAATTATGAATCCGTCACCATAAGGAGAAAATAAATAAAGCACAAAGACAATTTTGTTAATAGTTGGCCTTACTTATTTTATACAATATACAAAACAGATACTTAAATGTCGAGCTATGAAAAAGTTTGTTAACAAAAAAAAAAAGAATTGTTTGTCCTGTTGTTTGTTATCTGTATCACAAATGCCTTTATTTGAATAGCAAAAATATTTATTCATCGTTGAAAAAATATCCAACAGCAAATGGTTTTCACAAAATTGATGTGTGTTTTACCAGTGTCTAACAATTTTACACTTTGTATGTACCTATTCATCCTTTAATTGTATTTTATACTAGCCGAACCCCGCGTTGTTATCCGCGGTTATTGTTGTACCGCGGGTAACCCCGCGGGACAAAGTTAGTCTAAAAAAAGTAGCCTAAGTTACTCCCTGGATCATCAGCTACCTGCCAGTGAAAGTCCCGTCGAAATCGGTACAGCAGTTCCAGAGATTACCTGAAACAAACAGACAGACAGACAGACAAAAAAAAAAATGTTTTGGTACCTGTACCGTGTATACATACATTTATGAAAAAGCGGTTATTTTAATATTATAAACAGACACTCCCATTTCATTTATTTATATAGATGTGTAGATTAGATAAAAATCATTTAATTCAAGCAGTAAAAGTGCAACACGTCAAAGGACTTGAAGCGTTCTGTGGAAATTCTATTGTTAGTTGTAACTACACACTTATATTTAGCTATATTTACACTCACGTAGGAGGTAACAAACGTTCGAGTTTTGAAATTTGTTCGCAATTTACAGTTCACCTCGACTTCCAGGCGATGTCAAAAACAAGAGCAATACGTCTCGATCACTCCATTGCTTTTTGGTAACGAACTATCGGGCTCTCCGACTGCACAAATTAACACCTCGCTAGCTTAGTGCTGTAATTACACGCCCCCATAGGTGTTAATTCATTCGCAGCGTAGCTAAATACGTTCGTGACGTGGTGCTCTGACACCAATAGTTCAGTATTTCGGCAACGTCTGCGAGTTATAACATTGTGTAATTGCACGTGGCGCAAAACCTGATACCATTAGCAAACGCTGAAGCACCCGGGCATTATTCACTAGAATCAGGAACAATTTAGCTCCAAACCGAACGATCACTGTGAATTGGTGTTTTTGGTTCGTTACATTAAGAAATTGGATGATCGGTTCTACGACGGCTCGGATTTTGTTTAGGATTGAAAAATTGCTTGAATTTATTCAGGCCATACCAATTTGTTATTTTTACCTTTTATTTATCAGATTGAAAGTAGAATTACTACAATATCGGTTTTATTTTCATGAATACAAATAAGTACTCCTCTGCGTTTTAAACAAATATGTACCTACTCCTTTACCTTATGGTGTGTTGGACAGGTAACAGATGTCAAACCGTGTTTTGGTGCAAAGTAGAAATATACTCAAAATAATCCGTTATTAATCCCAATTGTCGATTGAATAACTTTTTTTTCTTAACTGGGTTTTACTGATACGTAAGGTAACATAATGCTACATTTTAAAAATGGTTGAAACAATTTTTATATCGAATTGCTGAACTACGAAATAATTAATTAAACTGGCTTCTATTACAAATTAAATTGATCACAATTGATTGTATTGAATTCTGTTACAATCTGAAATTATTTCCAAACATCGATTTGCTTTAATTTGTCAAGTTAACACACACTAACAATATCTGATTTGTCTTCTGCCATGTCACGCTATTTCACTGCGTACCTATCTCATTGTTACATTTAGCGAAATTGGGCCACATAACTTGTGTGGAGCGATCCGTCACCATGACATGAAGAGCTTTAGTGTGAATGGCACATCTGTGGGCCTAGTACGTTTTACTAGGACAAGAAATACAACACCAATTCTTTTGTTAATTACCTACGAAGTGGTGGTAGTGAACTTGACTTGTTAACACAAAAAACAAAACAATAAAAACTGTTAAAGCTAATTTTGTTTTTCAGAGACTTAGCTCCGTGGCTTTCACCAGTTTTCATGCAGGGATACTGGTCAGCTACGAGTTGACTCTCTTCGAGTATAATACTAGGTTGGGAATATTGTAATGCTTTTTGAGATATTGGATATTTCAAGAAATTGACTTTTCACCTGCCTATAAAAGTTTGCCATCAATGCGTACAGATGTCGAGGTCATCTCTTAAAAATAACATATTTTATTTACTTATATTTTTATTGTGTGCATACAAAAATGTAAAGAAAACAAAAACAAATATACAAATGTCTCGAAATAATCACGTGCTCCTCCAAAAACGTTGTCCTCCATAAATATTGGTAGTTTTCACAAGTGCTTTTATTTCGAATAAATATAGATTACATTATAACTTCCATCGGTAAATAATTAATTGTTTTAGATTACAATGAAGAACATGTGTGTTCTAGTTAATTATATTGATGGAATTCAAAATGGTAAAGACTAGAACATGCAATCTAGTCTACCTAACAATAATTAATATTTAAAATTAAATTCTAAATATGGGGTTCTTCATTTCTGGACGAAGGTCTCCTCCATTCTTTGCTATTCCTCTCTATCAGCGGCTAGCCGTGTCCAGGTGTTCCTGGCTATAGCAACGATATTATTAGGCAGGCAGTTTTTATACAATTAACATATTTATTCCCCTACGTGAATAATTGAAAATAAACGTAGATACAAAGTAACACCCATACTCGTGTTAAACTTGTGTAAAAAAATAACTTTAGTATTAAATTAGGTAGCGAAATATATATATATTGTTAATATTCTATATCTTTTTAAATAAATAACCTTGCCAAACTGACTCTACTCTGCTTGATATAAAGTACGAATAGTATCCAATTTATTTATTTCGAGAATTTTCTATAAATAAAATGTTTGACGCCCTTGACCACCATTTTATACCTAAGTGAAATAGAACTCAATTTGTATAGTTTGTTAAGTATAAAGTATTTTGTCAAGTAAAAGACAGTTCCAGGTAATTGATTTCTCAGGAAAATATTTTCCAATTTGTTGTCAGATATTTTTCTTTAAGTTCTTTTATATACTTTGAATTCCTTCAATTCCTTGATATATCTTATGTACCAATTACTTTGTTCATAATATGTCTACTGTAGAGTGTCCTCGTGAATCTAATTGAGGATGCAGATCGCGCGCCTGTCTCTCAGCGCCACCGAGGCGTTGAACGCATGGCCCAATGATTTCAATTATTAGATTTAGGTCGTTCTAAACTCCAAGTTGGTCTCTAATTAGATGAGCTATCGCTATTTTCTCGCTCTTATGTTTATTTCATTGTCTTCGTTGAAAGGAGCTCTAATGACTGCTGAAATGGTGAAGATTAATCTGTTCTTTGTGTGCTATTTAAACAGATACCGTACTATTTTGGTTCGGTTTTGTTCTTTTTATATAGTGTTAGTATTTATAGAGATTGTTTGGTTTTTGATTATTATATTTACAAAGTGTTTGGAGACCACTTCACATACGTATATAAATATAGGAATTGCACGAACTTCACGTAGCGTTTTATATAACTTTATTACGTGTTTAAGTATAGGCATCTATGTGTTTATATACAAAACACTGCCTTCATTGGTCTAGCGGTTGACGTATGCGACTGCCGATCAAGAGGTCTCGGTTCAAATCCCGGATCGGGCCAAAAAGGGTTATTGAGTTCTTCTGATTATAGAAATACTTAATTACAGCTCGGAGTTTGGAAGTTGGAATCTGATTCCCCGTGCCTCGGAGAACACGTAAAGCTGACGGTCCTGCGCATGATCTCTCCCCGATCGTGTCGGTTAACCGTCCGATCGGATTATGAAAGGGAGGGAACAGAGAGTGCACCTGTGTTTGCGCACACACTTGTGCACTCTAATATCTCTTGCGTAGTTGGCTGATCTCCGTTGAGACTGGCCGCCGTGGCCGTAATAAAATCATATACAAAACATAAACATCTAAACACAATTTGACTCTTACTGAAATATACACTAATAAAATACTTGCTCGTTTAATATTATTACTCATTCAAATTAGATTAGATTCAGTATGTAGGCAAAAAAAGGAATGACGATCCACAAACAGAAGAAATGTATTCAAATTATTTTTTTAACATTTAAACTCCCCATTAAAATTAAACGTCCATTATACGGGTTATGATTATATTCAAACACTGGCATTAATGCCACCACGTAACAGATATTTACCTTTAAATTGGCTAGACGATTCAGGTCATTTAAAGCTGTATCGTGATTTTATATCAAAACAATTAAAGTTGGTATATTATACGATGGTCACGAGGACATGGACTTTCAAGAAATAGCCAATTTGAATTACATTTATGCAATTCTGATCTATTCGAGCTGGAACTAATCCTTCCAGTACCACTGTAACTTCTGTATTCCGGAACTAACAGTAGTGACCAGAGAGGAACACAGGTCAGCGACCTGAAGGGAAGTAGCCATAGAGTTTTGTTCCGATACACAACAGACTGACATGATGACATTTTTTGTGGAGGGGAAATCTTCACACACACATTTTAGACTCACATACAAAAACAATCGGCTGTCACTACGAACTCACAAAACATTGACATTTTGACGTGACAACGTCTTATAAATTGGTTTGCCGGGTGACACTTCAAGAAACTGCGTTACGCTCCGCTCACGTTATGCGCTCACAATGAGAGCGAGTGAGAGGCACGCGTCCCTTCCACTCGGGCATGGTTAGCCCGCCTAAGAGCGAGAGAGACAGACATAAAAAGTGAAAGGCACGCGTCCCTTCCACTCGAGCACAGTTAGTTATACGAATGAATATTCACATTAAAATTATTTTACCACTCAAAGTCGTTGTCACGTAAAACTTTCGCCCGTATACCGACTTTACAGGCAACCAATTTTTTACACACATATTTACATTCTGTGTCATAATAGTGCAATGCTTAGGCTCATTTGGGTTTATACTTTGACAGAGGATAATGCCTGCGTATGGCTACTCTCTAGTCTATAAATCAAGGAAAAAAAATATATTTATTGACTATTGTTAAGTGCGATTGGCAAGTCAATCTCTCTAAAGGACTGGGTATCACATGGATCTCACAACTTTTTACGGTAGAATAACTGAATGGCGAGACTTGGTTTTTTACAAGTTATCTTTTTGATGGTATTTATATTACATGAATTGTCAAGTGAAGACTATTTATTACAGTACATGACACATGATGTTGTACAACACGCATACAATCTAAATGCTAATATTATGGTAGATAGAACAGGCTGTAAACGCTGCACTTTCATTATGTTAATGTTATCGGTCAATTTACTTAATCCGTGATCGGACCTTGGGATGCTGTCACGATGTTTTTCCTCTCGAGGGCAGTTAACGAATGTTGAAGTGGAATGAACACGATTTCTACATTCTTCCGTACTTTCATTACCGTCTGGAGATACTGAACAAATTTTTAAATTTTTACTGCACGGAAAGCGTAACGGTCGCCTAGCCGTTTTCTAATGCGAGGAGTGTTGTTGGTTAAGAAACCAAATGCGACATAACTCGTGTGATCAACAAATTATATATTGTTCTATTGGATAGCCATGTTGTGACATATTATTGCCGGTTCAACAGAAGTAAGATGACAACATCAAAGAATACAGCTGATAAATATTTTAGTTTGTTCTCAACCGAGCGAGCGAGATACCTAACCGGAACCCAACCTTGATTTCGCCCTAATCCTGTGGCTTTTGAATCTTGTGCTACGGATTAAATATTTATAAAAGACAACTCTTGTACTAGAAATAAATCCTATGTAGCGATGGACTTTGCAAACATATATCAAACGGACGCAAAGAACACCCAGGTTGAGAACAATGATTTGGGTATCACAGAAAGTGTTTTCCTATAGTGAAGCGGTGGGGTAGCCTATGCCACATGGTCACTAGTTATGTAGTCAGTATAGGGTAAACTGTAAGATATGTTTGTTTCATAAAGAATTATTACGGAATTATTACGTCAAAGTAAGTTTTTAAACAAATAACAGAGGTTCTACTATCTTTTGACTGAATAATAATCTGTTAGTAAATCATGCTTTTTGTTTCATTTCACATAAACTAAAGTACTATCTTATCGTATGTAACATCATGTCACAGTCACTAAAGTAAGATAGTCACGTATGTAGTTGGGGAAGTCCGATTAATTTTAAAATTTTCAAGGCCGTTTATCAAAAAGTAGGTACGGAAGGCCGTTGAATTAAACAGAACGCCTTACTTATGCCTACAAACCTTTTAAACCAAAGAGTCAGCCTGTGACCACGGCCAGTGCAACCTGGTCGAAACGTCAGGCAAATCAGAGGTATATAATACCTTTTAATAAGTGATCGCGTTAATTCCCGTAAAAATAATTGTTAATACTTTTAAACCAAACATTTGTGCAAAGCAAAAAATATTTATAGAATCATCAAAAACCTTTACGTTTAGTAGAATCATCCAAAACCTAAATTACATAAAATCTGGGATCATTTTTATAAGTCGGGAAAACATTAAGATTCAATCCTATATCAAAGTACCTTTATGTTTCTATATGTTGCGTAATTTACATTAAAACTAGCTGTTGCCCGAGGCTCTGCTCGCGTGTATGTCGGTTATCGTGGCAAATAGTAGCCCATGTGTTATTCTGATATATAAGCTACATTACTGTAAAGTTTCATCGAAATTCGTTTAGTAGTTTTTGCGTGAAGGAGTAACAAACATACACACTCACAAACTTTCGCCTTTAGAATATTAGTGTGATGTGATGTGATGATGATGGTCGGTCGTAGTTCTACGTTGAACTCATATTAGAAATAATATCATATTTTTATAATTTATTCAGCATTATTGAAAAACACTTAACGTGAAGAGACTCTTTTATGTACAAGATATCTTCAACTCACACGTGGGAAGAAACCTACGATACTTATATGATTAGGAACCATTTACATTTGTTACAGTTTTTTTAAAACAATTTTGTTACAGACCTAGACAGGCCTATTGGCAAAGAGGCCACGAGATTTTTTTTAAAATAAATTGTTCTTCTTCTTTTATTTATTTATTAACTTTGTGCATTTGAAGTACAAAGGCGGACTTAATGCCATTAGGCATTGTCTACCAGTCAACCTTCGGGTGTTCCAGAAATATGATGCGGTAGGTGCAATGACAAACTATTGAATTCGACAGATAATAATTAAACAAATAATGGATAAACCTACATCAGATGTAACAAACATACATAAATATAATAATACATACATAATATACACAAACATACACATATACGCTACTGCTAATATATATACACATACATATAAACTACACGGGTACTAGCGTTGAGACTGTACTGCCATTTCACTCCGAAGAAGTTCACGCACTCTTTTCTTAAATGTAATTCTTCTTCTTTTTTGATGAAATGGCAACCAGCCGGATCTCTCGGATCAGCTATTTCTGCCAATGTCAAGTGTTTATAGTCTTCAAATTATAAGTCTTCAAGTCAATAAGTCTTCGTTGTGATGAAATTAATGATATAAAATATAAAAAATGTGGATGAGATGAAACGGGGACCGTCTTCCGAAAAAACAAAAAAAAAAAAAACAAAATAAATTGTTGTTATGGGTACCTATAGTAAATGACGGGTGACATCGTTTTCACAGGGTTTGACAGTTTCTTGTCGAGATTTTGTTCGTGCTAATCTGATAACCTGTCACATGACGTTTTATTTATCCGATATGAAATTCTTAACATCTGGCGCCTTACTAAGAGTTTAAAATACTTGTCAAATGAAAAGTAATAATCACTTCAGTAGAAGAGGCAATAACGGGAAAAATGCGTGCATTCTTATCAGAATGTCACCGTTGAATGAATTTTGACAAGGTTTAGGTATTGTTGAGTTGGTTTAATTTGACAGGGAGATGAAAAGGTCAACATAGAATGACGACGATAGGAAGAATGTTTGAGTAACACTGAAATAGTCATATTTCAGTATGTTTTGGCTCGAAGTTCCTTATGGGGCGATGCGGAGAGGTACCCTATTCGGCGAAAAAACGTCCGTAACGTAAGATTACTGCCTCGGTGTTGCAATGGTAGCGTATGCGAATGCTGTGCTTGAGGTCTCAGGTTCGGATCCCGGGTCGGATTAAATGGTTGTATGATTTGCAAATATTGTTTTCGGAGTTTGGATGTTTTCTACGTATAACATGTACCTATGTATTTACAAAAAAAAGTATTAATGTATATTTATATCAGTTGTCTAGCACCCATAACACAAGCTCTGCTTAACTTGGGACTTGATGGCGTTGTGTGTTAGATGTCTGAAATAGTTATTTATTTATCTTGTGAACGAAAAGTTTTTAATAGCGCCATCTGTAAGTTGTATGTAACAAGTACGGAATAACTCTAGACAGACCTTGTTTCAGTAGAGACTAGGTGGCAGCTTATGGGACAAGTTTAGTTTTATTTTTATCGATAAAAAATCATATTAAAAAACGTACACCTGAATAGTTATTTCTTTATACCTCGCATAGAACTTTTATATATTTTTATAAATCATTTTGTGGTTTTTCAAAAGCGTGAACGAAAAATTTTGTATAGCGCCAATTGTAAGATTATCTAACAAGTACGTGGTAACTCTTTCAGTAGAGATTACTAGATGGCGGCACAAGTAACCAGTTTAGTTATTTTTTTTATCGATAAAGAATCATAATAAAAATGTATACTTGAAAAGTTATTTTCTTTATACCTTGAATAGAACTTGAAATTAATATTTTTTTTTCATAAGGAACTTCGTTCCTATCTGGTGTCCCACGACACCACACGACTTTTTTTTGTCTCTTAACATTTTAATGACTTGTGCGTGCGATCGCATTGCTTTCAGCGTTGATGATATTATATTTATCATTCTTTAAATGTAGGCACTTGTTTTTAATTCTATTTTCCAGTAAAAAAAGGATTCCTTCAAATGTACAAAACGAATGTCTCAACATTTGACTACATCGTATTGTAAGGGATAATTATAATTATTTATTAATTACAAGTAAGATAATTACTTTTTACACTCTCTTGATCTACTGAGATGTTAAATGTTAATTACGAAGCCATATTGAGTATAAAGTTAAGTGCAAGAAAGTATGTCAATGAAATTTTCATTCCATTTATACACTTAACTTAAATGATATAAAAGATTGCTTTAAAATATTATTGCCTAACCTACAAAAATGTTTTTTTTTCTTTTTTTCATTAAGAGACATCTAGTAACATGGATCTGATGGATCATCAGTATCTTCTACATACTCTCAAAAATTTATCTGTTTTAACTTATCGAATGTTATAACTACATGGGACTTGTTGAGTATATATGCTTTAGTTTTTTGGTTGCTGTAGCATACATTGATTTTGACAACACGAGCTTAAATCAATTTAGTGCGGGAAAAGACTCACCTATCAAATTAAAAAAATAACAGTAACGTTAAAACATGTTTTCAGGCTAAAAAGATCTGTTTTCTTTTTTTTATGATATCTCCTGCACTAGGAACACTCCTGTGTCTCGGGACAATTACAGACATGTACGAAATGGACGCATAGAAAACCAAGATTCATAACAACAATTTGTGGATCACGGTAAGCGTTGTCCAGTGCAGTATTAAGCGTCGATGTAATCGCTTAAGCCTCTTTACCATCCGAACAGTCATTTATACTATGTATTATTACAATCGAATAGTAAAAATATACGACTATACAGAAGGTAGCGTTGGTCATAACGCTTATGTTTCTTATATTATTTTATCTTACATCTACCCTCGAAGTGTTACAGTCAGTCGGCGGAAACTGCGTAAACGCACTGTTGATTTTACTGAAAGCATCACTTCGGTCTAAATAGCATGTATGTAGGATGTAGTCTCAAGTTTTACATCAGAAATAGAATGCCTTCAATGAATCGTATGTGAAAATGTTAAGATATATTTTTGATGTACTTCATTTTATATTGTATTCGTATCGTGTTCAAATAGAAATGAAGAGAATTCTTGTTAGTCGCTTTGAGTTGTCTATAGGCTGCTTAGATTAGACGAGTTTTGTAAAATATCTGATTATTTTTATTTGTATTGTGTTTATACATAACTGTCTCGTTGGTCTAGTGGTTGACGTATGCGACTGCCCATCAAGAGATGTCGGGTTCGAATCCCGGATCGGGCCAAAAAGTGTTATTGAGTTAATGTGTCATACATTTATTTAATTATTGGTGTTACCATTGAGTATTGTTGAGTGTGTTTTGTTGGTTCATTATCACTTATTTGTCTGTATTTAGTTTCTTTTCTGTTTGTGTATAACGTATTAATAAAACAATGCATCTGTATATGTAAATATATATATATATATATATCATGTAATGTAAGTCCATGACCTCTCACATATATATGAAAGCTTGTTGTTGGCAACTTGATTATATACATATATTAACTATAATTATGTTATTAGTCTGTAAGCTTTCTTCAATAATAATTAAATAAATAAAAAAAAAATCTGACTATAGAAAAAAACACTTAATAACAGCTCGGAGTTTACAAAGTTATTGATTATTGTATATTTACAAAGTGTTCGGAGACCACTTTACATACATATATAAATATAGGAATTGCACGAACTTCACGTAGCGTTTTATATAACCTTATTACGTGTTTAAGTATAGGCATCTACGTGTTTATATAAAAAACACTGCCTCGTTGGTTTAGCGGTTGACGTATACGACTGCCTATAAAGAGGTCTCGGGTTCAAATCCCGGGGTCGGGCCAAAAAGTGTTATTGAGTTTTTCTGATTATAGAAATACTTAATTATACAGCTCGGAGTTTGGAAGTTGGGGTCTGATCCCCCGTGCCTCGGAGAGCACGTAACGCTGTCGACACGACCAGAGTCCTGCCGTTACTCTGGTCGTGTCGGGTAACCGTCACGTCGGATTATGAGAGAGGGAACAGAGAGTGCACATGTGTTTTGCACACACACTTGTGCACTATAATATCTCCTGCGTAGTAGGCTGGACTCCGTTGAGACTGGCCGCCGTGGCTGTAATCGGCTAGGAGAAAATCAAACATACAAAAAAAAATAGTCACTGTGCAATGAAAGGAGACAATTCTAAATGTAGTCATTGTAGAGGCTAAGATATACCGGGGCTTTTGTCGATTTGATTCTGACTATCACACTTCATATCGAGCATCGTTGAAGTGGCGAGTCAAGGAAATTAAAACAAATGCACTCTAAAAACAACGGTTTTTCGGTTTGAGTAGATACGCTACGTATTTTTTGAAAGATCCAAAGCATTTTACGCATTCTGGCACAAACATACAACAAAAAGTAATAACTGAAAACCAAGTTGGGTTTTAGTTATTACTTTTTTTTATTTAAACTGTTTTGGTGCCGTTATAATTTAAATTAAATATCACAATTATCGAAGAAATACGGACAAAGTCTCGAGCAAATGCTAATAATATATATATATATATATATATTAAACATTTACAAATAACGCCCTTTCCGATGATACTAAACACGGCATATTTATTTCAAATACTTTTTTAAAAACAGTACTTTATGATCGTTAGAGGGTGCTACATTAGGTTCCGTGACACGTCATATAGCCTATAACCAGCGGACGACCAATACTCTTTTAACGAAATCTCATTTTCCTAGTGCTAATAAATAGTTGATTTTGATATGAGGGAACTAATGAACACACATACATAGCCTGTCAAAATCGTAACCCTCCTTTGGCTTTGCCCTAGTCGGGTAAAAATAGTTATCTAGACACAAGACGTTTAAACATAAGTATGTTCCTTTTGAGCATTTATTTGCTTTTTCCTAAGGTTGCTTAGGAAATACACGTTATTTATAAATGTGGGTTTAACACTGATTAACATACCACTGAAAAGTTTAATGTGCAGGTGGTCTAAAAAATGTACAAATCTATATCTCATATTACCGATTTTTATTTAACTGATAATTATAACTGCAAAGTATAAAAGTAAAAGTCGTAAAGTCATTGACACATACAAAAGACGAAATAATACTGATAGCGCAACTATTTTTAATGCATTATTTTATACTACTTGTTTCCCGCAGCCCCGCCCGCGTGTACGTCGGTTATCGCGGCAAATAGTAGCCTATGTCGTATTCTGATGCATAAGCTATATTACTGTAGTTCAGTAGTATTTGCGTGAAAGAGTAACAAACATCCATTCATACTTACAAACTTTCGCGTTTATAATATTAGTAGTATTATTACATAACTATAGTAAAATCATCGATCCTTTTCGTGTTCACTTAAATCTCCTTTTGCTTTTTTCTTGTATTAACACATTAATCTCCGCAAACGAAAAACATGATCTCGAGTGTCCAAAGATAATCTCACATGACGACTTGATACAGTCATTTAAGATAAGTTATCGTTATATTGAGTATATAACACTTGGGAAACTGTACAAGTGTATCATTTTTTCCGAACAACGACAACAAAATGATGAAACAGGCTTTTATTGTTCTCGCATTCCTCGGGATCGCCTTCGCCGCTCCTCAGCCAAGAACACAGTTCAGTGAACATGTTGCGGAGTTCTTAGACTTAATAGGAGAGGAGGCTGGTGAAGAAATCTACCAATTGATGGAGCACTACTTGGAATTCGAAGAGTTCCGAGCTGCCTTGACCTACACGCGGAGCACTAACTTCAAAGATCTGATTTACGAAATGGAAGCTTTGCCCGAATTTAATGCAGTAAGTTACTTGATTGTCGTCTTCTTATAGTATTAGTGATATAAACAATACTAAAATCAGTTCATACGTTCTGATGACCTAATAGCGGTAGACATGTTTGTCAACCACGCTGTATGCTAACTTTTAAATGGATGGTTTAATTATGTTACTTTTATGAAATATTCTACTAGGAGGAACAAAGTCTAGAAAAGATCAAGACATTAAGCAAAAACATTTAACATAGAATAACTTATTGTCTTAAAAATTGTGGGTTGGTAGTTACCTTTTAAATAAAAAAATCATGTTTGTCCCTCGCAGCCCATAATAACCTCTGGCTGTGCTTTGCAAGTTTTACCCGTCTACGGCGTAACCTAAAAGAAGTGTAATGTTTTTGGCAATCGATGCATTTTTGTATGTTCACCGCAACGCCGATTGTAACGTATGAGGTGACAATAGATTTATAATAAATTGCCGGGTGACAAAGGCTATTTCAATTGAATCAAAAGTTTCTACCTAGTCGATTTATTTAATCAAATCTTTAAATCGTAATCACTTTTTAAATAAACATTCTACCCAACTAAAAGAATCACAGAATGTGCGGCTTAGTACGTCGCTAATAGAAAGTGATTAATAGCTAACAGTGATTTTTCTTTTACAGGTGGTCGACTTCTTAGAGGCTGATAACATTGATATTCACACCTTTATCGATATCTTCAATGAACTTCTTGGTAAGTGTGGCATTTGGTTTTTAATTTATTGCAATAATCAAAAAACGAAAGGTTCTTAGAAAAAAAATCTAACCACATAAGGATGTGATTACGATACCAAGGGGTATTAAAGGCCCTTGGTTTAGTTATATCAGCCCCATTAGTTACGCTGTGTAGAATAAGGTTGAGAATCACTAAGCCAATCTAAATGCTTAACTTTTTACTCTAAAACATACTGAAATAAATTGTGAAAATATCTGGACTTGTAATCATTATTAATACAGAAATGATACTTTACTATTAATTTCTCAACTAATTATTTCAGAGGACATTGAAAAGATGAAGAGGAACAAACGACAGAGTGTCAGTGGCACTACCATGAGTGATTTCGTCTACGACACCATCGCAGTATTCCCTACTGAGAAACTGGCTGCTCTCTACGACGAAAAGATGGCCAACGACGAAGCATTCAGCACAGCCATCAATAACCTCCAGAGTGAGGAATGGCGTGAAGTCTCCACAGCCCTGTGGGAAAACGAAGTGTTCCAGAAAGAGATTCAGCAACTTAGAGACAACGGGATCGAAGTTGAAGTCCTTTTTGAAGAAATGATGGCCATCTTCGGACAGAAATTTTAAAAAGTGTACTATTAAGTAATATCTATTTCTATATAAAGTATTTAACATAAGGATAAAAAATATCTGAAAGTTAATAAAGACATGAAACTGCTTTCTGATCTTTTTATTTGTAGTATCTCATCCAAATTGTGGTAGTGTGGTCAGTTGTTTAAAAAAGGAATATAAAAAAACCTACAATAAGTGTTCTGTTCTCTTAGTCACATTGAAAATTGTGTTCACATTGAAAAGTGAAGATAGCTGCACTCCATAATAAAAACTGGTGAATGTAGTTCTGCATCTTTGCATTTATATTGTAGCGAAATGTGTATAGTTCAAGGAGACAATGTAGAAAAATAAAAATATGAGAAAAAGTATGTATCATCGTTAGGTCAATCGCTAGGAAAATTTCATAAAAATTTTGAGTTTATCGGAAAGCGTTACGTTACAGGTGGAGATATTTGATATGGGGTTACTGGTTATAGCACTAGGTTCTTCTAAATCGAACTGTAATCAATCTTTTTTTTTAAGTCAAAGTAGTGGGCAAACAAGTGGCCTTAAGATAGATCACTTATTTGCCCCCTACTATAATGAGCCTTGGGGGCTTTCTACGACAGTCAGTCTTGTGCTGTCCTCATCCAACGTCGTTCCGGGACTATCAGAAAGTTTCACAATTGTCATTGACAACTGCCGCCTATGGCTGCGACACAAGAGAGATGTTAGAGACACGAGTGCGCTGCAGCGCCCACAGCGTGGCATCCTTTGAGTGCCCACACCTTCCAAATTAGGTGATAGGTTATAAGTAACCTAACTAACCTAATAATCGCCTTAATTCGTTCGGTGAAATAATAAAAAGAATTACTAATTATCAGTTTTCTATGAGACCATGGGATCATTCCACTTGAGTCAGTCTAAATCTATCGAAGCAATGCTCTCCTACAAATCAAACGTTATAATAGCAGAGCTTTAATCGAAATTCTTAAAGTTGGAGCTATTTCGGCATTGGTGCAAATGCGAGAGTCGCAATAAATTTTAGTGGCCTAAGGGTTTTCAAGTTAAAAAATGGTTCAAACCGATTGCCAATAACATTTGCATCGATGTGTATTTGAATTTCTTTGCGTTAAATGTATTGTGTAAATTGTAGTCTCGTAGTCATAAAAATAACCTTACCAAAGCCACTAAGATCAGGCTTGTACAATCGCTTATATTTTCCATTTTCCTATACGCCGTGGAGACATGGACAGTACGCGAGTTGGATAGAAGGAAGATAGATGCTGTGGAAATGTGGTGCTGGAGAAAAATGCTCGGGATATCGTGGACGGAGTTCTGTACTAACGTGTCTGTGCTAGAGAAACTCGGCATTACACAGCGTCTGTCAACCATAGTACGGTTGCGCATACTGAAGTACTTTGGCCATGTCTCTTGACGGAATAGCGACTCAATAGAGCGACTGGTGGTGCAGGGAAAGGTGGAGGGGATCAGGCTCCGTGGCAGGGCACCAGCGCGCTGGACCGACCAGGTGAAGTCCACAATCGGAAGCTGCGTGTCTCACTGCAGCCGACAGTCTGCTGACAGGGTGAGATGGCGGGAAATTGTGCGAGGGGCTTTGCCCGCCTCTACAACCAGTGTGCACTCTACGTGATCACGACCGCTCTGCCAAGAGTGAAGCAAGTTAGAAGAAGTCATGAAAAAACTGATTTGAAGAGTGAAGCTTTCATACAATTATAATGTACCTATATACTATAGTATTTGATTAAATTATAATTACCTTAAATTTAGTAGATAAAATCATTGATAGAAACAGTGAGAGTAAAATTAAAACTTAGTAAATAATGTGTAACGGGAAACGATTTTTTTTGAATGAGAGATGACCTATTTACTAGTGGGTGCCGTGCACCTGACAGCAAAACATTTGATGATAATAATTTAATACATTAGAGCAGAGTCATTTTGGCGCAACTAAAGTATAAAAAAAAGAAGAAAATAAAAGCATAGCACATCAGTAAACATTTATTTATTTATTTATAACTAGTTATCGCGACAAAAAAAAGTAGCCATTGTGTTATACTGATGTATAAGCTGTATTACTGTAAAGTTTCATCCAAATCCGTTCAGTAGCTTTTGCGTAAAGAAGTAACAAACATACACACTTACAAACTTTCGCCTTTATATATTAGTGTGATATACTTACATCTACCATTATATTAAAGATTTACAATCTTATGCTGTATACGTAGACAATTTGGTTGAAGGTTAATAAAATATTTTTATACAGGGTGTCCCAGAACTCAACGTCAAGCCGAAACGGGGTGACAGGATTGATTGTAACCATCATGAGGAAAATAAAAAAAAATCTATCCCATGCAGTTTGAAAATTATGGCATTAAAAAAAAATAGAATAGCCTAGAATTTTGGTCAAACTGTAACCTTTTCTCGGTTTTTGTGGTTAATTTTTATTATTTTTGTTCATTTAAACTTTGGAAACGTAACCCTAAATAACATTTCTAGAATCACAGTTAAAAATAAATACACAATTGCCCCAAGTTTCCTATAATTAAGACTATTTGTTAAACTATGAATAAAAAAAAATTAAAATATGTCGAATTTGAAAGGCCCTCCTTTAAAAAAATGTACTACAGTGCCTTGGCAAGTACCATTAAAAGTTGGCGCATTTGATCAGAATTGTAAAATGATACAATACTTGTTAGTTTCATACTATAAAAAACGAGTAAAAAATAAAAACCTCAAGTAACCCGATTTTCTCTAACCCATTTTACTCAGTTGAAATGTTTTTTATTCGCACAAGTTTCAATGAATTACATTTTATAAATATTTGACATCTATATTTGACTTTTATTTTTAATTTTAGTGGTGTTACATTTTAATCCATGGAAACGCTGGCGATTTACCATGTTGTTTAATCCCTTGAGTAGACGCTACACACTGCCTATTCATACCATGTGTGGCCAGCGTTAGTTTCAAAGAACTTGATTCAAACCGAAATTGTAGCCAACTTAAAGGTATTGTCTTTTGACTAGTTTGCATGCATAAATACCATTGAACAACCTATTTGAAAACATCAATATGAACACTCTGTCAGCTAACACAATATTGTTAATTGATAGTTAAGATATTTTGACCACTTTGAATGCGTACAACAATTTGAATGCTATTTCTGCCAACATTATTATTGAATTTGTATTTTTCACATAATTTTGAGTACTTTGAAAGCACAAATGAATATTATATTCTGGCTGAACCTGCCACAAAATCATAGAAATGCACCACTTGCCGCCTTCTGAAAAAATCGAAACTGGGTAGGTGTTGTTAAAGTTCCGAAGATAATCTCACATGACGACTTGATACAGTCATGTAAGATAAGCTATCGTTATATTGCGTATATAAGACCTGAGAAACTGTACAACCGCATTATTTTATCTGAATCCGAAAAACGACAACAAAATGATGAAACAGGCTTTTATTGTTCTCGCACTCCTCGGGATCGCCTTCGCCGCTCCTCAGCCAAGGAAACAGTTCAGTGAACATGTTGCGGAGTTCTTAGACTTAATAGGAGAGGAGGCTGGTGAAGAAATCTACCACTTGATGGAGCACTACTTGGAATTCGAAGAGTTCCGGGCTGCCTTGACCTACACGCAGAGCACTAACTTCAAAGATCTGATTTACGAAATGGAAGCTTTGCCCGAATTTAATGCAGTAAGTTTCTTGATTGTCTTCTTCTTATAGTATTAGTGATATAAACAAGACTAAAATCAGTTCATACGTTCTGATAACCTAATAGCAGTAGACATGTTTGTCAACCATGCTGTATGCTAACTTTTAAATGAATGGTTTATTTATGTTACTGTTATGAAATATTCTGCTAGGAGGAACAAAGTCTAGAAAAGATCAAGACACTAAGCAAAAACATTTAACATAGAATAACTTATTGTCTTAAAAATTGTGGGTTGGTAAGTTACCTTTTAAATAAAAAATCATGTTTGTCCCTCGCAGCCCATAATAACGTTTGGCTGTGCTTTGCATTTTTTACCCGTCTACGGCGTAACCAACAAGAAGTATCACAGAATGTGCGGCTTAGTACGTCGCTAATAGAAAGTGATGAATAGCTAAAAGTGATTTTTCTTTTACAGGTGATCGACTTCTTAGAGGCTGACAACATTGACATTCACACCTTTATCGATATCTTCAATGAACTTCTTGGTAAGTGTGGCATTTGCTTTTTTAATTTATTGCAACAATAAAAAAACGAAAGGTTCTTAGAAAAAAATCTAACAACATCCTTGGTATTAAAGGCCCTTGGTTTAGTTATATCAGCCCCATTAGTTACGCTGTGTAGAATAAGGTTGAGAATCACTAAGCCAATCTAAATGCTTAACTTTTTACTCTAAAACTTATTGAAATAAATTGTGAAAAAATCTGGACTTGTAATCATTATTAATATAGAAATGATACTTTACTATAAATTTCTCACCTAATCATTTCAGAGGACATTGAAAAGATGAAGAGGAACAAACGACACAGTGTCAGTGGCACTACCATGAGTGATTTCGTCTACGACACCATCGCAGTATTCCCTACTGAGAAACTGGCTGCTCTCTACGACGAAAAGATGGCCAACGACGAAGCATTCAGCACAGCCATCAATAACCTCCAGAGTGAGGAATGGCGTGAAGTCTCCACAGCCCTGTGGGAAAACGAAGTGTTCCAGAAAGAGATTCAGCAACTCAGAGACAACGGGATCGAAGTTGAGGTCCTTTTTGATGAAATGATGGCCATCTTCGGACAGCAATTTTAAAAAGTGTACTATTAAGTAATATCTGTTTCTATGTAAAGTATTTAACATAATGATGAAAAATATCGGAAAGTTAATAAAGACATGAAACTGCTTTCTGATCTTTTTATTTGTGGTATTTCATCGAAGTTGTGGTAGTGTGGTCAGTTGTTTAAAACAGGAATATAATAAAACCTACAATAAGTGTTCTGTTCTCTTAGCCACATTTGTATTACATGTTTTTGTATATTTAAGTACATACAAGCATTAAAATTCAAACTGGTGAATGTAGTTCTGCATCTTTGCATTTATGTTGTAGCGAAATGTGTATAGTTCAAGGAGACAATGTAGAAAAATAAAAAAATGAGAAAAAGTATGTATCATCGTTAGGTCAATCGCTAGGAAACATTTCATTAAATGTTTGAGTTTATCGGAAAGCGTTACGTTGCAGGTGGAGATATTTGATATCGGGTTACTGGGTATATCACTAGGTTCTTATAAATCGAACTGTAATCAAACTTTTATATATACAGTCATGTAAGATAGGCTATCGTTATATTGCGCATATAAGACCTAAGAAACTGTACAACCGCATTATTTCTTCTGAATCCGAACAACGACAGCAAAATGATAAAACAGGCTTTTATTGTTCTCGCCCTCTTTGGGATGGCCTTCGCAGCTCCTCAGCCAAGGGAACTATTCAGTGATCATGTTGAGGAGTTCATAGACTTAATAACAGAAGAGGCTGGTGAAGAAATCTACCAGTTGCTGCTGCAATATTTGGAATTCCAAGAGTTCCGGACTACCTTGACCTACACGCAGACCACTAACTTCAGAGATCTGATTTACAAAATGGAAGCTTTGCCCGAATTTAATGCAGTAAGTTTTTGTAATGTCTTCTTATAGCATTAGTGATAGAAACAATACTTTAATCACTTTCGAGTAAGCGTAGTACGTTCTGATAACTTATTAGCTGTTTGTCAACCTGATTAATTTCGTTGTGGGTCCTCTCTCTTTGCTTAACCTTATCCCATTACAATTGGGGTCGGCTCTCCTCGTCATTCTTCGCCAGATAGTTCTGTTTTGGGTCGTCAAGACATTAATTTGGGCTTTCTTTAGGTCGTTGTTGATGATGGACATCCAATTAAGGGAGGGTCTACCGCGCTTCTTCGGGTCGGTGTTCATAGCTGGAACTTGTCTCATTCTGTTCTCTTCAGGTCTTCTCATTACATGGCTATACCACCTGAGACATGCTTCGCTGAGTTTGTCTTCGATGGGAGATCTTAAAGCTTCCACGGATGTATTCGTTCCTCACTCTGTTGGCGAGGGTAACGCCTCTTGCATCATGCCTTGTAATCATGATAATTAATACATACTTTGCCATAATTGTCACAATCAATTATTTCAGAGGGCATTGGAAAGATGAAGAGGAACAAACGACTCAGTACCAGTGGCACTACATTGAGTGACTTTATTCACGACTCTATCGCAGTATTCCCTACTGAGAAGCTGGCTGCTCTCTACGACGAAAAGATGGCCAACGACGAAGCATTCAGCATAGCCATGAATAATCTCCAGAATGAGTAGTGGCGCGAAACAGGAACATAATAAAACCTACAACGAGTGAGTCTATTCTACTAGTTACATTTGTATTGCATGTTTTTTTTATATTTATGCACAGACAACTCAGACAAGCAATAAATGTTCATGTACATGTAGGTGGTCTGGTAAGTTTCCGACTTATATATGAAGATACGTGCACTGTGCACCCGTTAACAAAATCTGGTGAATGTAGTTTTGTATCTTTGCATTTAGATTTTGCAACGCTAGGCGAAATGTGTAGGGTTTCAGGAGAAAAAATACCAATCCAATTGAGAACCTCCTCTTTTTGGAAGTTGGTTAAAAAGTTAAGTACCATAAGTACCAGGTCAAAAACTTTACAGTTAATGTTTGAGTTTTAGAGTTCGGAAATCAGTGTTTCTTAAAATAATATCACGAAGAAAGATTCCACAACAAACAACGCTTGAGAAGGTTCACGTTGATCACCCAAGACACGCAATATTGAATTTTACATCGATATAAATTGCGTCGAATATCAATAGATTGTTGCTTCCAGCGATTTCGCCGGCGACGCGTCCTTGGTATGGTGAATGACCTTGTATGTACGAGACGATTCTCGAAAGCGCTAGTCATAGTAATATAATGCCGTTCCTTAATGACACACATGACAAATGTCTAAGGTCATCTGAAAATCTGAGACTGGAGATGTCTCTGCATTCTACAAAATTTTATGACGAGTCCTTTACGGTTGAAGCTATACGCTTGTGGAATACATTGCCGACAAACATTAGGAAAGCGCAAACAGTAAATAGTTTTAAGATAATGGTTCAGTAATTTTATACGACATAAACGAGTCAGGCGCGAAAATGTATCTATAATGTAATATGTAGTATAACTGAGTAGTTATAGTTTTTTAATATGTAGGTGCATAATAACATATATATAGATATTATATGTATGCTCCCCTGATGATCTGTATTACTATGCATTTATTTATTTTTAATCCATATACTTGTGTAAGTATGCCTGTATTGAGTATATATGTGTTTGTAGTTATATTTATTAGAAAATTATAGTTTTTCAAAACTCATTGTACCGTCAATCTATCCTAAGGATGCCTGGAAGAGATTGCTTTCGGCAATTAGGCCGCCCTTTGTAAATTATATATTTGTCATTTTCTGTACTTTCTTGTAAAACTGTAATACGGTGTACAAATAAAGAGTTTTCTATCTATCTATCCATCTAATAGATATAAATACAAACTCTCGCAGGCGGCAGTTCAGTTAAGTATGAGCTGCGATGAACATCGAATGTGATGAATGAATGATATCAGTGATCAACCTAGCGACCTCGGCTACCATTAAGGATTGTTATTCGGAGTGATATTGTGATTATAAGAGAGTTCTTTTTTATGGAATAGAGGGCAAACGAGCAGACGTACGCCTGATGTATGTGGTAAGCGATTACCGCCGCCCATGGACACCTGCAACACCAGAGATGTCACCAGTGCGTTGTCGGCCTTTTGGGGTTGAGGATGGGAGATGAGGGGCGGGGTTGGGGTGGGGTATGGGCCTCCGGTATTCTGACTCGCACCGGCGCAAGCGCTGTTTCATACCTGTTTTCTGTGAGACCGTGTTATTACTCCGGACGGACCGGCCCATGCATGCCGAAGAGTGGCTCTCCCACAGTAATTAAATAAAATGCCTTTTACACGTCCGAAGGCTTCTTTTTCAAATTTATCAAACCCTAACATCATTTTTTTTCATCATCAGCCTATCGCAGTCCACTGCTGGACATAGGCCTCTCCAATTGCACGCCACTTAGTTCGATCCTCGGCTTCTCGCATCCAGCTCCTGCCAGCCGTCTTGCGCAAATCATCACTCCACCTGGCCTGTGGACGTCCTACACTACGTTTGCCGAATCGCGGTCTCCACTCAAGAACCCGTTTACCCCAACGGTTATCGATTCTACGGCAAATATGGCCAGCCCACTGCCACTTCAGCTTGCTAATCTTATGGGCTATGTCGATGACTCTGGTTCTCTGCCGGATCACCTCGTTTCTGATACGGTCCCTTAGAGAAACGCCGAGCATAGCCCTTTCCATAGCACGCTAAGCAACCTTAAACTTGTGAACTAGCCGTACCGTAAGTGTCCACGTTTCGGCTCCGTATGTCATTACGGGTAGGACGCACTCATTGAAGACTTTCGTCTTTAGGCACTGTGGGATCGATGATGAGAAGATCCGACGAAGCTTCCCAAACGCTGCCCAACCCAGCCGAATTCTCCTGTTCACTTCGTCCTCAAAGTTGTTTCTCCCTAACTGCAAAGTTTGCCCGAGGTACACGTATTTTTGAACAACTTCAAGAACGGCACCGTGTACTGCAACCGGTTCCGGTAGAACGTGTTCATTGAACATGACCTTGGTCTTGTCCAAGTTCATCCGTAGGCCGATGCGCACAGAAGAGTCAGCCAGGTCATTCAGCATCTGTTGAAGGTCCTGCAGCGTCTCTGCCATGATGACGATGTCGTCTGCAAATCGCAAGTGAGAGATGTATTCGCCATTGATGTTGATGCCGCGCCCTTTCCAGTGCAGCGTCTTGAAGAAGTCCTCCATTGCATTAGTGAACAATTTCGGGGATATAACATCACCTTGTCTCACTCCTCGATGCAATGGTATGGGTCTTGTATGCTGATTCTGTACTTGGACGGACATAGTGGCGGCTTCGTAGAGACATCTCAACACTTGGATGTATCGCCAATCCACTTGGCAACGCTGCAGGGACTCCAGAACAGACCAGGTCTCGATCGTGTCAAAGGCCTTCTCATAGTCCACGAATGCTAGACACAGGGGCTGATTATACTCTTCGGTCTTCTGTATAATCTGCCGCACTGTGTGGATGTGGTCTATGGTGCCATATCCGCTCCGAAACCCAGCCTGCTCCGGTGGTTGGAATTCATCGAGTCTTCGCGCAAGACGGTTCGTGATGACTCTTGAAAACAGTTTGTAGACGTGGCTTAGAAGGGAAATGGGCCGATAGTTCTTCAACATGGTCTTGTCACCCTTTTTGAAGAACAAGACGACCACACTCCTGCTCCACGCTTCTAAAGTTCTCCCTTCGAACAGGACAGCGTTAAACAGCTTTTGGAGCTCCCTCAGTACGGGAATACCTCCAACTTTCAACAGCTCTGTTGTAACGCCATCCTCTCCAGGGGCTTTTCCATTTTTCAGCTGTCCAAGAGCCATCACGATTTCATCAGTGCTGACTTCTGGCAGATCTTCGGTGTAGTGGCGTGTTAATGTGGCTCTAGGGTCCTTATTTTCGGGATCAGGACGAGATACATGCGAAGCGTATAAACTGCCGTAGAAGCCTTCGACTTCCGAAAGGACGGCCGGCTTAGAAGTAACGACTTCTCCACGTGATGTGGTCAGCTTCGTCAGGTGACTTCTTCCAAACCCTAACACGTAACAATAATTTACCCCTTTTAAATTTTTCTCGGGCTGATAAACATAAGTGAGATATCGCCTCTATGGCAGTCCTCTATCGCCTTTATTATGGAGAGTGTTAAGAAGAGTTGTTCCAACTGGTCCCCCCTTCTCCTTTCCTCTACAAGACAACACGTACCGGTCTTGGAAGTCACCGCTTCACAGTGGTAGACATAAGCTCTCGTACTCAATATTTGTCTACCAGCGTACCTGTTTCCTTTCCACTATGAACTCGGGTCCTTTAAGCGGAGTATGAAAAAAGCATGTCACTAGGCCGCCATGGTGTGGGTCACCATGCTGCATTGTCCCTATTTGCATTGAGGATTGTGACCACCACTTCTGGATTCTGCTTGTGCTTTCCATCGAGCAGAGCAAAGTCATTTTGAGAGCTAAAACATAAAACAAAACATAAATACGCCTCTCCTCCCTTTGTGCTGGAGCAAAATGACACCCATTCCCTCACAACGTCATTCCTAAATATTTGTTTGGTTTCTAATTACGTTTACCTTTGTAGAATGTCAAGATGGCCAGGGGTGCTGTAATCTTCACTACAATCATAGCATCCACTTTTTTGCTAAGCGAACTAAACACCAATTTAAGCACCTATACTGGTTAAGGTACTCTTTCAGCCCTTTGGTAATATAAGGGGCCCCCTCGTGTTACCAAAGGTCTAAAACTAGAAATCTTTGGTAAGGTTAAGTTCCTCGAATATTTTGATTCTCACAAGTGAATTTATTGACATAAGCTAATTTACTGTCAAGTTAGGCCTGTTTTACCTAACTACAGCAAAGACTAAAGGAAGGATGATAGATTTGAGAGTATATATTTGTACGTTACACCATAGCGCCTAATCTATCAACCCGATTTTAATGAATGAGATGTCAATATATTCGTAAAGCCCTAGTGATTTTTAATCGGCTATTTCATTTTTATCAAGAGTTTTTAGATAGGCTGATAAAACTTTTTTTTCTTGGGTAATATGATGATTGGATTAATATAAAAATACATACTTATGTTACGTTCAAACGGAAAGATATCTGTAATAGTCCATTGAAGAGGACGCAATTGTATTTTTTAGATATGAAGGAGGTGTTAGTGTAAAGTTAAAATCAACCTTTGTCCCAAATTGCGTCCTCTGAGAAAAGCAACCCTAGAATTAACTTTTAAATGGATTATAAGTGATCTCGCGAAATCCTTATCAATACTTTTTGTTATAGGGTTTTGCAGAGATAGATATGTTATCTAGAATATTGTATTCATAGACACATTTTAGTTAAATGTGAAGAGCCAATAACTTTTTACCGTCTCTTAGCATTTCGCGAAAATAATAATATATTTGTATAATATGTTGTGTAACAGCGTTCTCGATGTTGCCATGATATCTTTAGACTGATGTAGTATTAAGGGGAGGCGTTTCTTTCTAGTTAGGTTGGAAATTTACTTCAACGTTTAGAATATTTAATCATCATAGTTAATTACAAATCTTTGAATTGCCCAAATTTTCGATCAAGTTTTACTAGTCGTAGTCATAGCATTCAATGTAACTAATCAATCAAAATGGAATAAATCTGTCCATCTTGTTAATTTTTAAATATATCTTTCTGATTATTAACGACAATGAAAGAGGTCAACACTTTTGCATAAATAATAATAAATAAATCAATATTTCGGACATCTAACATATAACGCCATCTAGTCCCAAGCTTAGCAGAGCTTGTGTTATGGGTATGGGTACTAAACAACTGATAAAATTACATATATACTTTTTGTAAATACCTACATATTATACATAGAAAAGATCCAAACTCCGATACAAATATTTGCAGATCATACAAACATTTGGTCCGACCCGGGAATCGAACCCGAGCCCTCTAGCACAGCAGTCGCATACGCTACCACTACGCCACCGAGGCATAGAGTATATCGATGGTCCCTATTAATAATGTCGGATCAGAAATATTTAGTGTATATATGAGCCCCTCCAACTGAGTTAAATATTTGTATTAACATTAGATTTACGTTGATAACAATGGGTGTGGTTCGATTTCAATCACTTTATAGCAAATGTAACGCAATAGTTATTGAGCCATCGCCATCTTTTATTATAATATTTTTTTGGACTTAAAAATTCTAAGATAAAAAAAAAGTAAAAACTAAAACCCAACTACGACACAAAACGACGCTGAAAAAGCATGAAACAAGTTTCAAAAGCCGTAGTCACGCGTTGTTAAAGTGTTAATGACCATGGTACACTTCATGGACTAAGGCTTTTGAAACTTAGTAATATACCATAGTCCATAACACTTTAAGAACGCGTGACTACGGCTTTTAGTGAAGAATCGAAAATATAGTTGGTGTCATTGAGAGACAAATATATTTTTTGTATTTAGTTTCCTATAAAATAATACTAAACTGGCTTTGTCATGAGATCGTTAGACTGATATAGTGTTAAGGGGAAATCTTTCTAGTTCAGTAGGAAATTCACTTAAACTTTTAGTATATAATCATTATAATTAATTACAAATCTTTGCATTGCCAAAAGTTTCGATCAAGTTTATGTATGTATTTAGTTTCCTATTAAATAATACCTAAACTGGTTTTTGGGTTCAGTAATCTGTCGTGGAGCCTTGTGTCGCAGAGACTTAGCATTATCAGTGTTTCTTTATATACATTGTGTTTGTTATGAGGAAAATGATTCTGAAGATAGAAATTGAGATTAGAGAGATACTATAAGACAAGTTAAGAGGCTTTTTATCAGTAGCACCAGAAACCGGCGTTAAAGTATTATCGTGGCACAGACGGTATTTGAAAAAGAAGCTGACAAGAACGAGTCGGACTCGCCCATGAAGTTCCGCAGCAGCAAATACGATAATTTATTTTTTATTTTTTTATTTTTGTGTGGATTGAATGAAAGGTAAATTACAGTTTACGTTTAATGACGTATTAAAAAAACAACTTACTAGATTTCGTTCAAACCAATTTTCGGAGGAAGTGAAAATTGGCATAACCCCTCTGTTGTCAGGCAATTTGTTACGTTGCAATGAGATGAGATTCCACTATCTAACTAACAGCTTACACCTAACATGCATGGCTTCCTATTCAAATAAATATCAACCGGAAACAGTTAACTAAACTTTCAGTCACCGTCCGCGACGTCTGTCAAGAGTATTAGTAATAACTACTTCCCTTAGATTCTCCAAGAATTTACTAAATACAATTTACTGTACGTAGCACCCAGATTTTACAATATACTGGCTGAACCCCGCTGTACCCTCGCTTATTGTCGTACCGCGGGTGAAGCCGCAGGTCAAAGCTAGTCTAAAAAAAGTAGCCTAAGCTACTCCCTATATTATCAGCTACCTATCAGTGAAAGTCCCGTCGAAATCGGTCCAGCCATTCCTGAGATTACCCGGAACAAACAGTCAGACAAACTGTGGAAACTTTTTAGTTTACGACATTCTTTCTTTTGATATTCGAACAAAGGTTTTTTGATATTGACAAATGTCATGTGACTTGATATATTATATAAAAATTTTCCCTGTGCAAACAACGTTTTTTGCTTTCATATCCTAGTTATCTAGTTTATTTCAACAAAAGGTTATGGGCCTATCCACGAAAGTTGCCATTAAAAACCTCTGCGGACTAGATGACTACTCTACGTGGAAATTCGCAATGAAAATGATTCTGATAAGAGAAAAATTGTTCACGTATACGTCAAAGTACCCGGATTCCAATGACTCCATAAGCATCGAGAAGGACCAAGATGCACTGGCTTTGATCTGTCTGCATGTGGATACCTCACTCTACACATATGTACAGGATTCAAAGCATGCCAAAGACGCTTGGGATAGCTTAGCGAAAGTGTTTGAGGATAAAGGTGTGAATCGAAGGATTACCCTGATGAACGCTTTGCTGGATGAAAAGCTGGAGAGACACTCGTCGATGCATGATTATGTTGCTGCTGTTATGTCTCTATCTCAAAAGTTGAAGGATATTGCCACCGGATTTGACGATGACCTTGTAGCTGTTGTGTTGCTGAGAGGACTACCTGAAGAGTACAGACCTATGCGTATGGCACTGGAACACTCTGGGATGAAGTTGACTTAAGAGAACGTACGACAGAAGTTACTACAGGAGGATTCACGTCAAAGTTGCAGTACATCGTCTTCAACAGACTCGGCATTAGCAGTGAGTAAGAGTCGGAAACAGAATGGGAACAAGGACAAGAATATGACCAAAGTGAAATGCTATAAATGTGGAAAGCATGGGCATAAGAGGCCAGACTGTCAAGAAGGAAGAAAAGCAGATGATTCGACCTCCAAAAGGAAGGATGTCTTCGTCCAGTATCGGGGACTCCTTCAATCCGACGGATTGGTACATCGACAGCGGGGCATCTTCACATATGTCTTTCCAGAAACATTGGTATAAAGATTTGGTTATGAATATCGGTATAAGTAACGTGACATGTGCGAATAGTGATAAGATGGAATGCACGGGTAAGGGTGACATCATGGTGAGTATGAAAGGTAGAATGTTTGCCGTGAGGGATGTCATGTATGTACCTGGTTTGCGTGTTAATCTGTTATCTGTTTCACAGTTAGTAGAGAGAGGATGGAAGGTGATTTTTGACAGGGATGGGTGCAAGCTAATTCACCATTTGGTTCCAGGCCATTTCAATGGAAAGCTTCTGGCTACCGCAAGTGAAGTCTCTGGTATCTACAAGCTTGAAGGTTGTCAGGCGGTTGTAGATGAGACTGCGTTGGCGTCAGTGAAAGCAGGTAATCCTTTGATGTTATGGCACCGGCGGCTTGGGCACGTAAATGAGCGAGATTTACATAAGCTTCCGGGTATGGATTTTGGAAAGAGCGTAATGGAGCCTTGTGTCACCTGTATTAAGGGGAAGGCACATCGTTTACCTTTTCCAGTTGGTGAGGCTGAGAAGGCAGTTGAGAGACTGCAACTGGTTCACGCAGATATCTGCGGTCCAATGTCTGAACCGTCGTACGGTGGATCTCGATACATGCTAGTATTTGTAGATGATTTTACACGTAAAACTTTTGCATTTTTCCTTAAATCAAAAGATCAGGTTTTGGATTATTTTAAAGTTTTTCTAGCATCTGTAGAGGTTGAGACCGGGTTGAAGCTGAAGTGCATACGCACGGACAACGGAACAGAGTTTGTGAACAATAAGTTTGATGGGTTTCTACGCAAAAAGGGGATTAAACATCAATTGACTGTTCCCTACACTCCAGAGCAGAACGGCGTAGTGGAGCGAGCAAATCGTACTATCGTGGAGATGGCTCGTACTATGTTGGTGGAGAAAGATCTTAGTTGGAAACTGTGGGCGGATGCGTGTTCTACTGCTGTGTGTGTAACAACGGTAAGATTCCTGAGGAGTTGTGGACAGGAAAGGCTCAGTCATTCGATCATTTCAGAGTTTTTGGATCTAAGGCGTTTGTGCACGTACCAAAGGAAACTCGGAAGAAATGGAGCCCTAAAGCGGAAGAACATATCTTTGTTGGTTACTGTGAAGAAACCAAGGGATACCGTTTCATTAATCTTAGTAATCCACGCGTTACAGTTAGAGCAAGGGATGTAGATTTCTTGGAAGACTCTACAGCAGCGATTTCAGAGAATCCTAGTCAACTGGTAGACAACGGTGACAAAGGTGCTGAAGTTATCTGGGAATTTGCAAGGGTAGAAGACCAGTCAGGTATGTCACCTGGTACTGCAGAAGCTTCTCAAGGGTCGAGTTCTACAGATGAAGCTGAGGTGTATGAAGACGCGGAAGTGGAAGTAGGAGAAACGGCAGATAGCAGAGCAGAAAATGTTGAAGATGAAGAGCAGACTGTTGATAGAGGAGAATCAAACGAGGTTGAGTATCGCTATCCTCTACGTAATAGAATGCGAGTCAGAAATCTTCATGGACTTGCATGCTGTACTGATGAGCAGGAGCCTTTGACAGTTAAGGAAGCCTTGAGTCGGGAAGACAAGGATAGCTGGAAGGAAGCAATAAAGAAAGAATGTCGTAAACTAAAAAGTTTCCACACTTCCCCTCAAACAACATCCATCATCAGATATCCTCACATCACACCATACCACACTTCCCAATGACTCGAAAGAAAAAGTTTGCTTATTACAAAAAGCGATATACGGCCTCAAACAAGCTTCTCGTTCGTGGAATGAAAAAGTAAATGAAGTGTTATTGTCTTTGAACTTCAAGCGCTGTGACTTTGATAGCTGTCTTTACAAAAATAATAATTTTTATATCGCTTTGCACGTTGATGATTTTATTTTATTTTACAAAGACAGAGCGCAGAAGGAAGAGTTGTTGAACAACCTTCGCAAGCATTTCAAGATGAAGGATTTAGGGGAAGCTAGGCAAGTTTTGGGGATGCTTTTGTATAGGACGGATACCGCAATATATTTGAGTCAAGAGAGGCTTATTTCAAAGATCTTGGATGAATATGGTATGAGCGATTGCAAACCGGTGAAAACTCCGATGGAAATGGATTTCCATAAAGTCATGGCGGAAGGGCAAGGAGGTAAGATCTTGTCCTGCCAAGACTGTCGTCGTTATCAGGCGCTCATAGGGTCGCTGAACTATTTAGCCTGTAACACACGCCCGGATATTGCGGCTGCAGTTAATTTCTTGGCACAGTATAATTCCTGTTGTGAAGAACGCCACTGGAAAGCAGCTAAGCATATCTTAAGGTACCTTAGGGGTACAAGGGATCTATGTTTGATATTTCCCAAGTCGCTAGTGCAGGACATCACGGGATTCGTAGATGCTGACTGGGGAGGGAACATCAAAGATAGAAAATCTTATTCTGGATTTATTTTTAGATGTGGAAACTCGTTGATTAACTGGGAATGCCGGAAACAAGCTTGTGTGGCACTGTCATCAACGGAAGCCGAATATATTGCACTTTCGGAGGCTACCAAGGAGGCAGTTCACTTGCGGCAGCTGAATGCATTTATAAGAGGTGAATCTCTTAGATCTATTTGCATTTTTGTAGATAATCAGAGTGCTATGAAACTTGCGTACAATCCTGTAGCGCATAGAAGGACGAAACATATAGACATAAGAGCTCACTATTTCGGAGATTGCATTGCTAAAAATGTTGTACGTCTGGACTATGTGTGTACGCAGGATAATCCAGCAGATGTGCTTACGAAACCACTAGGTCGTGTGGCATTTACCAAATGTGTGCGCGATCTGAGTTTGGGTGTGTGTGGTATGGTGTGATGTGAGGATATCTGATGATGGATGTTGTTTGAGGGGAAGTGTGGAAACTTTTTAGTTTACGACATTCTTTCTTTTGATATTCGAACAAAGGTTTTTTGATATTGACAAATGTCATGTGACTTGATATATTATATAAAAATTTTCCCTGTGCAAACAACGTTTTTTGCTTTCATATCCTAGTTATCTAGTTTATTTCAACAAAACAAACAGACAATTTTTTTTAACTACATTTTTGGTACATAACCTCGAATACATATACATTTAGTAAAAAGCAGTTATTTTAATATTACAAAAAGACACTCCGATTTTGTTTATTTGTATAAAAGATACTTTCTGTTGAAATTCTTTAACGACTCAGATAATTAATGATTTTATGTGACGATAGAAGATTAGACCAACTTAACGAGGTCGGGGAAAAGTAGTCAAGTATTTTAGAATACGTATCGCCCAGATTACAAAAAATATCGAATATTAACCACAGGTCTTACTTAGATCAGGCAGATCACTAATTTGAAATATTGTTCATACTTAATAATGAGTTTAAGAAGTGTAATTTGGTAGTAAGAAATAATAAAAACTTAGTTCTAATCGCATACGCACTTCAGAAATTATGTTAAGTGTACTCTTGAGAAAAAACCCAAATCTTGTACATTGAATATGGAATAAAAATTTATGTATTTTTTTAAATTTATTTATTATTATTGATGATATTATTAAGTAGCTTGAAAACAGCATATTTTGGTTTTCATTAGTCATTTTTTCCTTTCCAAACTCACTAAATGGTTTTCCTTGTTACGTTCTCATAACACGTTTTAAATTGCTAGGCGTCCTATAGCAGTTGGCACAAACCCTATTAAATTCATGAGCTAGCCGTGTTCAGCTAGTTTTTCTCTTGTGGGTATTTGCAGCACTATCAAACGGCTTATATTTATTTCATTACGTTGAAATAAATGAATTTAAACTGTTTGTCAGGCTCATAAAGTTATTTGTACGTTACTACAAAAACAGCTTTTGAATTTACGTCCGCTTGCCTGTTCCAGCTAAGCTTCGAAACGTCTGGACCAAGACTGATAAGAATTTATTGGTTATAACTATATTAAGAGTAACTTAGGCTAATTTTATAGCCGAAAACATTTAGGAGATCGAATTAAAAACAATGGATGAAATTAGGGATAAAATTCAAATATGATTTATTTCTAAAATATAAATGTTATTATAAATAATTTGGTTTTTACATTACATTCTAACGTATGAAGTTGATTGTTTTACCCAATGTTTACAATGACCGATTCAAATGTATTCCTGGAAATTACCAACAAAAACTGAGAGTTATAAAAACAGTAAGTTAACCAAGTTCGACTGACAATGTATAAATAATTATTTCTAACGCATAATGTCATTCATATATCCTTAAATACTGACTGCATGTGTAAGCGGTCGCAGCGCTTTTTACTTCGCCAAGTTTTGTGGGTTCATGGGACAGCACTTTGTGTGACAAATTGTTGTTCTAAGTCTGGGCGTTTTTTGTGTCCGTTTCTTGTATGTTTGTAAAGTCCTCTGCGACACAGCATTTATTCCTTGTGCGGGAGTTGCCCAAATACAATGTTAACATATTTCGATTTAAAAAACTTATTATATTTAGCTAAAAGTTCACAAATTTATCTATCACTTAGTGACTGAGTGAAAGTTAAAAAAATCTGTAAACTCGACACAATTTCTATTGTATTTTTAAAAGAAAAGGTGCTTAGTTAATAAAAGTTTTTATAAAATGTGTTTATAGATTTCTTCTTGGTATGATTAATAATATTCTTTCAGTGTGAACTTCTGGCTTCTTTATATTAAAATAATAATATTTATTGCTAAGAAATAATGTGTTGCAGGAACCAGAAATGATTTCTTTTAGTATTATCTACCGTTCACAAAAACTAGAAAATACAAAAACTGCAAAGAAATACACTTCAAAGTAACACATTATTCAAGATGTTTCACTGTTTAGAACTGTATAAATTTGCAGTGAAAATAGTTATGTATAAAATCCATTATAGCCGGGCCTGCCTGCCAGCTGTCTCTAGGGAAATCAGAGGCGACAGTAATTATATGTTTTATGTTTTTTCTCCATCGCATTCTGTTGCTAACAACGCTTCACTACACTGTCTGTATTCACATAGTTTTATAGCTACCATGAGTGTTGCTGAACCTATAAAATAAAGATTTACGACCCAATTATTTGAGCCTGATGTTTTTGTTTAGTTACAAGCTTAAAGAGACACTAAAGAAAAATAACTAAAACTGTGTTGAAATCATTTTATTACATACATTACAAAGAAATTGAACTTGAATATGTTGTCAGTTAATTTTTATAAATATTTTGATAATTTATTTATTTTTTTGGAAATTCACTAGGTTTTAAAGTAGACCTACGCTGGGGAGAAAATTCCATATATCTATCTGCGTCAGGAAACTGATTACCTTGTTCGATTCTGTCATTATATTTCAAATGCATTGATCCCATTCTGTGAGATGCAGACGAGATAATCGATGCCACAGTGTAAGATGGATGAGGTAAATCGGGAATTTGAGAAACGTAATAATCTCGAAGTTTTTGACGTTCCAGTTCTTTCGCGTCGTCACTAGAAGTAACGTTCAAGTCTGTCTGCAAAGTGTCACAAGTTTCCTCGCCATATGAGCTTGAGTTATCTGTCGATGCTTCCAACGACATATCGTTTTCACCAACTCGATAGTAAGAAAGTCGGAGCTGTGAATAATCATCTATATAGAATTCCGATGTACTGGCGTCATCTAATTGTTTTGTGGACATGGGAGTCGAATGTAACTGTTTATTTTCTTTAGCACTCATTGTTTTCACTTTATTAAAAATAGTATTTGTCTTAAGACTTACAAACAACCTTCTAATATATTTTCCCTTTACGACAGTTGTCCTTGCATTAAAGTTGCCCTAAATAATTAAGTATTTATATGCGGGTAAAATAATTTTAAAATAAAAAAAAAAAACTTAAATGTAGGTAGTTTGAGCTAAATAAGTATCATTTACCTGCATAACATAATTGCACGCGGTTCGTTTTTAATCCGAACGTATAATAAACTGGCTCGGTGACGCAGTGGTAACGTTTGTGAGTGCTGTGCTTGAGGTCTCGGGTGCGATTCCCGTATCAGAACCAGATGTTTGTGTAATTTACGAATATCCGTTTCGGAGTTTTTATTGTATAATATGCATGCATTTATTAAAAAAATAAGTAAGTATTCTATCAGTGAATATATTTATTATTATTTATTTAAAATTGTAAATTCAGAAAATACAAGAAGTGAATTCTATACGGGATACCGTTTACATTTAATCGATCAAACCAAATTGTCAAAAAAGTAAAGGCCAGGTGGAGTGATGATTTGCGCAACAAGACTGGCAGGAGCTGAATGCGACAAGCCGAGGATCGAACCAAGTGGCGTATGTATATATATGTATAATAACTTGTATGTATTTACAAAAAAATGTATATATGTATTTGTATCAGTTGTCTAGTACCCATAACACAAGCTCCGCTTAGCTTGGGACTAGATGGCGTTGTGTGTTAGATGTCCGAAATATTTTATTTATTATGTAAATACTAACTAATACCCGCGGCCCCGCCCGCGTTTATATCGTTTTCGCGGCAAATAGTAGCCTATGTGTTATTTTGATGTATAAGCTATATTACTGTAAAGTTTAATACAAATCCGTCCCGTGGTTCTTGCGTGAAGATGTGACAAACATACGAGTACACACTCACAAACTTTCGCCTTCATATATTAGTGTGATTATTAAAAGAACCATTTCAATGTGTTGATAGTAAACACTATTACGTATGATGTGTAACTGAGTGGACGGTTAATTTTGTGCAAGAGATAAAATATTATTTCTCTCTAGAGTCGTATAGAACGTCATTCTATCGTTGATCATCATCTAAGTTTATAATTTTTGCCGTCTCATCGCCATGCATTCCAAATAATATAATTAGAACTAGATCTACTTAGTACTCAGCTGAAATGATTCTACTTTATCTGATAGAAATTATAAGCAGAGTCCAAGAATGGTGATCACCATACTGTGAATACTGCAACAATGCAGCATGGCGACCCACACCATGGCGAGCTAGCGACTCACCATCGAAACACGACAGCATGATGCTGTACCGCCCCGGCCGAGCCGGTCCGTTCGTGCTGAAATCAGCGTGGCTCTACTACCTTGAAAATTCGTAATAAACAGAGAGACAGAAAAAAAATCATGCAAGTACTGTATATACTTTCAATTACAAATATACACTTCATTTAATTTATTTGTATGATATTGAAACTATTAAATGGATTTTTACGTTTCTTTTTAAAAATGTGTATTTAGCTGGCGCGCTTAGGATATTTAATATCAAGCTTAGACCAATAGGAGCTAAGCATGATAGAAAAGAGAGGCAGAAAAAGTTGCATATGTCAGCTAATATACCTATTATTTCATTGTCACTGATGGCAGATAGTGTCCCCAGTGTTTACAGAAAAATCTGAGTTTGCTTTGAAAATAAAAACAAATAATCAACCCGTAGCCTGTTCATCGATTGATCATGACAGATCTATCTTCTATTACTGCATGACAATAAGAATATGATCGGAAAACAATAAGGTAATTAGACAATGATATGTTTTATTTAGGTATTTGCTATGTGTGGGTCATTCAGATAGATGTCAACAAATAATCAGAATGTTGGCCGTGATCAGATTGAGTAGTCGCAGGGGTAAAAATAAAAGTTGAACGGTTTAATAGTGCTGTACTAGAGGAATTAAATTTCTCTTTGTTTTTACGTCACGAACTTAGAAAATGAACAAGGGAGTTGGTATTTTAGTTCTGTTAAGTATTGGATTAGTTTATGGATATATTTTACCTTTGGGTGGGTTGGAGGTGAGTACTGTAATACTGTTGTTGTGTTATAGGATATGAGTATTGTTTACTAGTAGCAAAAAAACAATACCATTAGAACGACAATACTTTGAAATATATATGTGTTTTATCTTTAGTACATAAGAACAAGAAAACAACGGTTAAAGTTGGATTATGATCAGAAAATATATGACCATTATGATATCTATTTAAAATGTTATGTATATGTGTTTTATACTAAAATGTAAGCAGGTTAACTCAAAATGAACGTAATTAACAATTTTATTTCGAATACCCGTGAATCGAACCCGACCCTGACTGTTGTTACATATCGTCAGACTGGTTGCCAAAGTAGTTTCTGTTCAGTTTTGGATCAGATAGTCTTGTGTGAGATAGTGAGACTATTATTATTAATAACTAGCGCGACATTAATCGCGGGCAACGCCGCGGGGCAAAGCTAGTAAAAAAAGAAACCTAAGTTACTTCTTTCATCATCAGCTACCTACATATATACCTATAACAGTTCCGTCTAAATTGGTCCAGACGCTCCAGAGATTACGCGGAACAAACAGACAGACAAACAGACATAAAGTTAGACCGACAGACAGACTAAAATTGTAAAAGATGTTATTTTGATATATGTACCGTGTTACACATGCATTTAGTAAAAAGCGGTTATTTTAATATTACAAACAGACACTTCAATTTTATTTATTTGTATAGATTTATAGATCAATTTTAATGGACCAAATATTTGAATGATCTGCAAATATTTATTGCGGAGTTTTGATTTAAAAAAGTATCTATGTATTTATATAAGTTGTCTAGTACCCGTAACACAAGCTCTGCTCAGTTTGGGACTAGAAGGCGATGTTTGTTATATATACCCGAAACATTTATTTATTAAATCAGACAGGATATCCCGTGTACAGCAGACTTCAGTAGATTTACAATTCTACAAAACGATGCGCGAATGAATTTATCTTAAACACTCGACTTGTTTTTTCTCTGAACAATCTAAAATTTTTACATTAGCTGATATTGTGATCTTTTAATATCATGGTACTAAATGCTTATAGCAGTGCTAGAAAGAGATACTATACCACGCTGGCTAGATGGAATGGTATAGGTTTCCTATCAAGTTTTTCATCTCTTTGAAGTGACGTTGTCCTTTATAATTTGCTTCGCCTCTTATAAGGGATTGTGACATTGATACTCTTTACGTTTATTCGTCACAACAAGCGAAGTTTTATGATGTACTTTTGTCCTATTGTAAGTGTCGCCAGGACATTTATTTAGGAAACAACTGACTATCTCAGATTTTTTTTTCTATTACAGCTTGATCTACTAAGGGAATCAACGAATGACAATGCCAATATAAAAGAATCACGAGTAAAAACCACAACGCCTGAACCGGGATATACAAAGGAACTACCCAATAACAGGTCAAATATTGATGAGAATGACTTGTATGAACATGCTGCCGTGAAACAAAACAATCAAAGTGAAAGAGCTTTTATCTACATCAATCAAAAATACAGAAAGCCGAGTCTTCATCACTACTTCCGATTAGCACAAAACGGACCCGAGTTCTCACGAAGTTTCCACTTGCCTCCGCCATTACCTCAAGCTTTTATTCAACGTCGTAACGAACCCTGTAAGTCTGAAACTGCGCAGGTTAATTCTTATTACAATGGATACAATATTCCTTTTAGAACACTGGACATACCGACATATTTTTTACCACCGCCACTAGTATATAACTGTAATTATAAAGATTTACAAAACATGTTAAGAGAAATTCCTTACAATAGCAACAAAAAAATACAAAACTATAATGTAATGCAAAACAATATGCGGCCTGATTTTCTAGAACTTTTGAAACCGCCTCTGTTAAGGTCTTCAGATAGAGTAGATGTTAAGGTAAAATATGACGGTATATCTGGTCCACGTTTCTCTCCTCATAACTACAAAAGTATTCCTTATCACCCACCGATTAGAAATGAGCATAATTCTAAAGCAAAAATTTTAGTAGATGAACGAACAAAAGATACGAGGAAAAACTATGGCTTTAGCTCGTATGTGCTACCTGCTGCTTTTCAAAATAAAGGCATAATACAAAGAGTCGAGGATCCTAGCTTTGGAGGAGAACTAATATTTGATGATAAACCTTCACGTTTTCATGAAAAACCCCAATATGAGGATAAATTATTGGACCAATATTTAAGAGACGCATTGGGAGAACAGGTAACAAGTAAAGAAAAAGAAATTGTTAAAAATGAATGTAGTTATCCTGACTGTGTTTTACAATCTACAAAACATTCTTCTAGCATTTCACATCGAAAAGACACCAATACGAATGAATGTAAGTGTGGACAACGTCTAAAACTAAAATCAAAAGATTTATTTTTATCAAAAAACAGACTGGACGGAAGAGAAACATTTTTAAATAGAACAGATAACACGCTAATAAGGCCACCATCAGATTTAGCCTATTTTAAGGAAATGATGTCTCAGACCTCAAACACAAAAACCCAAGATGATGAGTTAGCTTATAACACTATCACCAGAGTCAACAGTACGTTATACCATTAATTTGTAATCATACACATTTTGTTTTTTGTTTATAGTCTTGCAACTGTTTTAAGTAAAGCCAAATAAAGATATATAAATAATTCAAGTAGACGGTTGTAATAGGCGGACTGTTGACTGAATATAAAATTCTAAAAGTACAGTCGACGAATACGCAGGTCTTGAAGCAACTATTCCACAAGAAAGTGTTCGCAGTGTAGATCATGATAACATCTGCTCAAAGCTATCAGGATTGAGATCGCTGCGCGCGCATCCCCCTTCTTACCAACGTTTGTTGCTTCGAGAAATGAAACGTAAACACTGTAGAACGCCAACAGATGTCCAGATAGTCAATAGAGTCTTTAGAGAAATACAGACTAGCCAGAAGGGACGCAGGTCCATCTTGTGTGTTCGTTGCAAAATCTTGCTACTAGTTTAGTCTAAATTTAAGTGACACTTAATGAAAAATATATACATATTATGCAAACTTATGACTTGAATTTGATTTTAAATTACAAAGTAAGGATTAAAAGATAATATTTTATATTTGCTTTTAAAATTATAAAATAAACGAGAATTTTATTTAATATGTGCGTGAGATTCTATCCAGCCTTTTTATTTCTGTGGGAATCTTGTCCGTATTTGTAAAAGGAAATGACTTCGCTCGGACTTCTGGTACTGTTCGAATACATATGTTCTGTCAAATGGACGACTTGGATAACTAGAGTGTTTTATTTAGATATAATATATTTCTAAGTTAACTACAGAAAGGCCGCGATTTCAGTAATAATCATATTGAACAACACTATTCTACATTAAGCTGTATCTTCAAGAAGCGAAAGTTCTATAAACAATTGATGACTCCGTTCGTCTGTGAAAAATATGTTTAAATAGCGTCTGAAGAGAACTTGAACCGCGCAATGGAATTAAACCAAGTTAAAACAATGACATGGCAATATAGCTATGTAGTTATTACATTGAAACAAATCACTAAATGATAAGTTAATACGTTATTACTATTCTGCCACCTTCAGTCAGATCAAGCTAAATCAAATAGGTAAAATTAATTAATAAATGGAAGTCTAATTTAAACATTGAAATACTTTCGTTCGTATTTGGTCTCGTCATTAATAAAACGTTTTTTAAGTGTGTTTAAATCAAATTATCTCTTTTCAATATTGAATAGGATTAGTTAGATTTTTCTTTAATTTAAAATTAATAATAGAGGATACATGTTATTTAAACAGATATACGAATAAAATTACAATACGAAAGTTAAGAATAACTGCGATTGTAATATATATGTTTTCTATTTTGCTTCAGATGTGCTTCGTAGCGTGACTAGCCCCAAAATAATAGTCAACAACAAGATCTCTGCAATGTTAGGTGTATACTAAAGTCTTTTAAGGCCTAATTTGTTGACTTTTAATTACAATAAACAATATTGTGTAAACTGCATAAAACTTTTATTTTGTCTAAACTAATAATTAGTTATTCAAATGGAGGAGTAGAATGTATTTACGCCTAAATGCAAAACAGTAACATTACACATTCTTAAAATATAAACATAAATGTTTTGACTTTTTCAAACCAATGATTATTTGTAGAGACTACATAAGACTACATTGGAAATAAATAAATTCAATAGAGAAATTATTTTAAAAATGATGTGATTTTGTATGGTATACAAAAAAATATCAATAAACGAAAATGATTCATAACGTTAAATATATAAAAATAATACGAAAGCACTCCGTGGAAGCTGAATTTCCTATTTAAATCTCAGCTTTGACTAATAAAGGGAAAACACATAGGACTAGGTAGTATAAAGAGCTTTGCAACTAAAATATTCGTTGATTCATTTTTTAGTTGAAAATTTAAGAAAGTTGTAAACTTTCTCAAATCGGAGATCGTCATCTACATTCTGGGAGTATGCATATTTGATGTCACACGGCGCTTCGTTCTGAAACTGTGCGGGACTGGCCGAATTTTCTTCTTACGCTTCGACTGCTATTTAATAATGTAAATGTAGATTATCGCTGCTATTTTCTTGTTTTATGACGGGCGAAATAACCCTTCTAAGCTTTATTACAAGTTTATTTATTAATTTAGTTTTGATCTCATTGTTACGCTGTTACATTTTTTTCTATGTTAATGCAAGAAATTAATCTCTAGATTATTTAAAGTACTGAGAAGTTAATATTTAACAAGTTTAAATTACATAGAAACATAAAAGTTGTTTCTACTTTGTACTTACTAAAATTACTTTAATACAAGCTCTAGTCTTTAGTGTATTCAATATTCAGCATCAATAGACATCAAAATGAAATAAAAAACATATTAAAAATATATAAACTATGTCCACATACGGGCTACAGCGAATGCATAGAAGAGTACCATTAGTAAGTGCATTAAAATGATAACATTTTGGAATAAATTAAAATAGGTGCATTATGCAGATTTCGAATAATTAACTATGAAAATTTTATTCAAATCCACTGTGCATATAGAAATGTATATTCCATTCGTTTAGATAGTGTCGGTGCATCGGTAGGAAATTGTGAATATCTATATTTACCCAAATAAATAAAATTAGAGTGTCTGTTTGTAATATTAAAATAACCCCCTTTTTAATAAATGCATGTATACACGATACATTTACCAAAATAAAATGTTTGTCTATCTGTCTGTTTCTTGTAATCTCCGGGTAATCTCCAGTACGGCTGGACCGATTTTGACGGGACTTTCACTGGCAGATAGCTGACGATCTAAAGGAGTAACTTAGGCATTTTTTTTAGACTAGCTTCGTCTCAAGGCGTTACCCGTGGTACGACAATAACCGCGTATAACACCGCGGGGTTCAGCTAGTAATTCATACTACGCAATGGTGTAAACTGACGAATCATACTTGCTTGCGGGGCCTTTGATTTTATAGAGGCTTGCCGCGGCGCCACAGCGGCACGATTAAGATGACCGTATCGAAACGAATAGACTATAATAAAATACATGTTGGACTCCTGTAGACTACAGATCTTTCAAGTAGTGACTTGCGCTAGTTAAAGTTACTGCCGTGTGTTGACCATCCAACAGTTGGCTAACTGTTACTGAATGGACTTTACAACTTACAAGTTTTTGCTCGCGGTTCCGTCCGCGTGTATGTCGGTTATCACGGCAAATAGTATGTGTTATATGGCTATGTGTTATACTGATGCATAAGCTATATTACTGTAAAGTTTCATCTAAATCCGTTTAATAGTTTTTGCGTGACAGAGTAACAAACATCCATCCATCATCCATCCACCCATACTTACAAACTTTCGCGTTTATAATATTAGTAGGATTGACTGCACGGTTGGCTAATGGTTTAAGCAATTGCCACACCGCTATCTATTGCGCTAAGTGTTGTCGGTTCAAATCCTACATGGCATAACACTTTGTGTGATCCACAAATTGTTGTTCAGAGTCTGGGTGTTCCTTGTGTTCGTTTCATGCATGTTTGTAAAGTTTCCGTGACACAGAATGTTATTCCTAATGCGGGAGTTGACTTTCTAAACGGAAAAAAAAACCGTAAATAAACGAATTTACGGATGGTTTTGGTGTAAACGAGAGTAGTAGAATCGTAAAATATTCATGCACTATTGGAATTAAAAGTAATTCTAATAGGCGATATGTATATATATTTATAAAGGTAATAATAATGCAAATGAAAGGCGCAGTACACACAATATCTTCATAAGTGCAAAACCTCAGCTGCAAAGTTTAGGCCTCAGTGACCTAGCACTGTTTGAATATCGTGCCGTCATGCAGGATTGATTGATGGGTCCCATTCAAATAAGTCTATACGAAATTCTATAGTAATTTACTTTCCTATTTAGATCTTACCCTCAAATTTGCTTATAAATAACATTTTAGGCTAATACGGATGATTAAGGTTATTTTTTATTAAAATTTATTACTGATGTCGGCGCTGATATGGCAATAAAATTGATTTGCTTATAAAATTCAGGTGTAGTCTAAAATCACACTAATATCTTAAGGTGAAAGTTTGTGAACTACTGAACGGGTTTGGATGAAACTTTACAGTAATATAGCTTATACATCAGAATAATATTGCTACTATTTGCCACGAAAACCGACATATATGCCGAAAGCCGAAGCCGTGGGCAACCACTAGTAATAAATTAAGTTGAAAAAAAGTAATATGTAAAAAAGTAGTATGGAACCATTGCATTTTGTTTTGTGACTTCGACTCTTGGGAAACCAATTTACTATTTAATTCTCCAACTGTACTGGGACCCTTAAAATACTAACTCTCAAGACGTGTTTGGGATCAATAGGTAATAAGGAACCTTTATCTTTTGGCATTATCCCTAATAGGGCACAGGTACAGAGTAGGTTACTTTAAAAAGGAATTGGTTGTGTAGTAATATTTTAGTGTACAAAATATCCTTTTATTTTAACATACACAAGAAAATTCATAAGATGATATGCTCTGTTGAAGAATTAAGGTTATTACCGTTGTTTAAATTAAGTTTTGAACTGAATTTCTAGTGTTCGCAGAACCGGAGACTCTAAACTTCTAAGCAATTGTGTTTGCGACTCACTTCTTAGAAAACAAGCGTTATATGTACAATAATAGCAGAAGCACATAGCTGTCAGATGCTCTGACATGTAAACTGAAAGCACATTCGGGCAGAAATTCCCTTTGTGTGATATAAGTAAGCGTTTTATAGAGAAAGTATGAATAGGGTCTGACATGTTGTTTAGTGTGCACTCCTGTAATTTAAGGCTTCTACGTGCTAAGCGACTGTTAGGTGGATTTAAAACAGTGTTACCAAATCGAATTACGGGTTTATCTCAGTTGTTTTTGGGATAGCACTCAAGAGGAATGGACTTCGTAATTTTGTGGGATAAACAATTGCAAGTGATTTGATTTAGATATAAAAGTTGAACATTTTATTTTATTCATTGGACTTTTTAAATATGGAACTTTTAATGGTAAGTTAAAAGAAGCTGGGATAAAGATCAACACTATATTTTTGGTGTCAGTTGAGTGTTAGATCTTTATAGCCCTCGGGGACCAGTTTGATCGTCAACGAGGACTGACGAGGGTCGTTACTCGTCAGTAGACTAAAAAATACTTTATTATTTCAGTTGTTCGTGCTTTCTAATAGAATACATCTAAAATCTTCTAAAGTTTTATTTTTTGCCTTTGTGTTAGTTCATATAAAGCAGGTGAGCGATCGTCTTCTTATCATACACATTTATTTTCTAAGGGAAATGCTCATTATAAGAAAACTAGCTGACCCGACGAACTTCGTACCGCCATATTAACATATCTGTGTTAGCTTCCCACAGGCAGTGAACAGTCGCGGACAAAAATGACTTTTCCCGTTATAATATTCGTTTCCCTTTAATTTTTTTCTCGTATTCAAGCCTTGTTCTAACAAAGCGGACATATAAAAAAGAATTATTTAGTTTAGTGCACCTGATCGGAAGTTATGCGCATACATACATTACAGTTATTTGTTTTTATTTATATAGATTTTTGATTCCTAATTGTATAACTAACATTATCTTGAATGAAATGATTTTTGATGAATGAGCTTAAAAAATGTAACTCTCACTCATGACTATCAGACACCTCAAGACAGAAGGTAGAGCCTGTGACATGGTAATCAGCCTCCTGATAAACATACCTACATATTTCTGAATTCATAAATCTATACTAATATATAAAGCTGAAGAGTTTGTTTGTTTGTTTGTTTGTTTGAACACGCTAATCTCAGGAACCGCTGGTCCGATTTAAAAAAATCTTTCGGTGTTGGATAGTCCATTTATCGAGGAAGGCTATAGGGTATATATCATCACGCTACTACTAATAGGAGCGGAGCAACAATGAAAAATGTTTCAAAAACGGGGGAAATTTTCACGCTACGGGCAATATAAGGCGCAAACGAGGTTGCGTGGATCAGCTAGTACTACTGATAAGCGTGATCATTACACATATATTATGACTGAAACTTTAGAAGATTTGCAGCTGGAAGGAAATCGAACCTCCGGCTTAGAGATCAGAATCGCTAACCATTATACCAGGAACTAAACACAAAGTTTGATTTATTCTAATAATATCTATACTAATACATAAAGCTGAAGAGTTTGTTTGTTTGTTTGTTTGTTTTTTTGTTTGTTTGTTTGTTTGTTTGAACACGCTAATCTCAGGAACCACTGGTCCGATTTGAAAAATTCTTTCGGTGTTGGATAGTCCATTTATCGAGGAAGGCTATAGGGTCTATATCATCACGCTACTACTAATAGGAGCGGAGCAACAATGAAGAATGTTTCAAAAACGGGGGAAATTTTCACGCTACGGGCAATATAAGGCGCAAACGACGTTGCGTGGGTCAGCTAGTTTCGTATATTGTGGGAATTCATGATTGTTTGTCAGCAACAGCCATTTTTAACCCGTGACGCAATAAGAGGGGTGTTATAAGTTTGACGTCGATGTCTGTGTGTCTGAGTATCTGTGAAAAAGTAGCTCTCAAACGGATGGACCGATTTCGATGCGGTTGTTTTCATTTGAAAGCCAGTTTCCTTGCAGTAGTTCTTAGATATGTTCAGTTAATGTCAGTGCAGTAGTGTAAGAGCATCAACTCTTTTCCAAAATAATGCAAGGCAATTTTGGCGTATGATAACTCGACTAAATGCTTGCGTAGGGTTGTTAAATTACGGGTATGTTATTCTGACTTACCTACTCGAGCTGTTACAATAATAGTTTAAGATGGATTTCGTTTACAGGGTCTCTTACGAAAACTTATCGGTAATACTGAATGTATAATTGATAAAATTGCATCGCTATTATAGGCGTCCTAAACAAATGGACTTAATTAATCTTGATAAGATAATTCATGGTACATTTGACTCTTCCACTTTGCTTTCCCTCATCAATATTAAAGCTTGACATAATACTCAATTACTGAGAACTTTTTCACTAAATGTTTTTAAAAATAACACCTCTTCCCTTCTTTTATCAGAATTTAGTCACGAGCAATTGTTTTCAAAATAAATAATTTCGGTTTACTAAGCTTTAAAAATGAAAAAAAAAAAAAGATCGTTGTATCAGTTTAGTTTAAGATTGTTATCACTATTTTTGTAAACATTTAAATATAATGTTGTAATTAAATAAATACTGTTTTATTACTAAATATACTATTATTAATGTACTATGACAATATGTAACTTGTTATTTGTCTACCATCTAATTTACCATTTTTTCTGAATAAAATTAAGTTATAAATATGCAAGTGAGAAGATGGTGTATACTACAGGCTTAGTTAGTTCGAAGTATTAACTTGCTAATTGTTAGATGTTTTTATCAATACCTATTGTCATTATCGCTGTTTTATTTTTAACCGACTTCAAAAAAAGGAGGAGATTTCTCAATTCGACCGTCTATATATATATTTTTTTTATGTGTGTTCGCGGATAACTTCGTCGTTCATGAACCGATTTTGATGATTCTTATTTAATAGAAAGGATATATCCCGAAGGTGGTACCATGATAAGGACACTAAGATCTGATTATGACATCCAAGAGAAATCGAGTAAAACCTTGAAATCGGTTTTATTTTTGTTAATTTTTTTACTTGTTAAGTGACAAATTCAAATGCAAGCTTAGAATACTTTATTTTATTTTATTTATTTTATTAATACTGCCTGCATTACATTTGCATAAGGCGGACTTAATGCCAAATGGCATTTTCTACCAGTCAACTTTTGGATGCTTCTTTACTAAAGAACGTGGCAGATGCAATTGTCTTATGAAGGGAATTTATGAACAATAAATATATGATAACAATTTACTATTAAAAATACGTAGATGAATATATAAATAAATATTTATGTAATATACATACAGAATAAAATATATAAAGTTATATATGTGAGGTAATGAGATTATGAAAATATTTCTGCTAGTTGTTTCTTGTAAATATCTCTGACTTTGGCCTGAAATGTATAACGGTTACTTAATTTCATGATCTCAAATGGGGACGCATTCTATAATGGAATAGACTGGATAGCAAAAGAAGAGTGGACTAGAGAAGAAGTGTGATGTATCAACCTTGATTTCAAATAAATTTATATTATCCAACTCTCTAGTACCTACATGTAAAGGCAAAGTGGTGTGATTTCAACCGTGCCGATTCTGATGACTTCACTATAACTTAATGAAAACACTGATTGAAGGAGTATGATAATTAAAATAATGTTATATAAAATACATGACGTAGTTGTTATTTAATACTATGCAATCAATCTGGTTACATAGTGTGTGTATGCATAACTCGAACCTTGTAAAATAGTTTTTGTATTTCCTACAATTGTGTAAAGTGACACAAAACGTGTTAACTATGCTACGCGTTATAAAAGCCATGTGCTGTTCGCAATTACTAAAAATCTGAGTACATTGTCGTGTAGTCTCCGTTGGAATTCCGCGGAGTCTTTGTTACCGTCTCATGCAATAAAATTTTTCATTACTGTGTGAAACATCCCGACGTCTCGCATCGTGTTGAGTCATACTATACCGCGCAGCTTGTATTGCACTTTGGCGAATGCGGAATTGTGTTTTTGACGATCTCATGTGAGCTGGATATTAAACTAAAACGATTCGAAATTAAATTTTTGTTCAACTTGTTGTAGGTATGACTTATATCAGGAAGAGATTGTGTTCCATATCTCATAAGATGTGATAATAGACTTTCACTTAAAAGAGTAAAATTTCCTGATAGTTATTCCTGAGCGGTTGCTATGGTTAGGAGTACAAAAAGAAAGTGAGTTGCGAGTTGGACTCCTTAGCAACGTGGTTTCTAAAAATTAGAGGTACGTTGTATAAATCATTCAAGTATCTAATACATCTAAACCTGACATATCAACCAATCGCCGTCCACTGCTGAACGTAGATCTTAAAAACCGGGTGCAAATACTAAATTGACTGCATCCCAAAAAAAACTTAGGATCTACATATTGCTACCGTTAATTCATAATTCCCTTGAAGTTTAGCTAGAAAGTTATATTGTTAATATTTGAAGCAATTGCTGTGGATATTGCTAAGAATATTTGAATTATAACCTTACATGCAGAAGATACAAAAGTAAGAAAATAATATTCCAACGACAGTATTATTCACATGTTGTTAACCCTTCAAAAATATAAAAAGGTAAAAGAAAACGCTGTGTAAGGTATCTCGAGGGATAAATATGATCCTTCGCTAACAATGCAGTGCTCCTTTAAGGAGCCACGGACAGTTGACCGCAAATCCCTTTGATCTTCGCAATAAAACCCTCATTACTTTTTAATTCCTATAAAGTTTTACGTTGATGAGTTTTACTTAGTTTGAGCACGTTTAAAGTGAATTTTTGTTAGTAATTACAAATGTTTTCTTAAGTCTTATTAGTTGCTCTTAGATCGTTCAATGAAGTTTGTTGGTACGATTGCCAGTATGTTCGATGTCTTTAAATACATCCGATTTTCACTAATCGATGATTAGCTACCATTAAATGATTTAATTCAAGTGTAGTAGAAACGAGAGCTATTTGCAAATAGGTTGCGGTCTGTGGTTTCACCACGCCGCCATGCGGGTTTCTAAAATGAAGTAATCTAATTTCTAATTATTTAACGCTTTATTTTTGATATATTAAAATGAAAGTTATAGTAGTTGTACACAGTTTTAAACCATTATGTGTTGTTTATAAAAAATACTGACGTTTCACGATCGTTTCTAGTAGAATTGTCTAGTAAAAGGTTGTCTGTAAGAGATCGCCATGAGCGATAAGACCACCAATTGTCACGTTCGTATGTTGTTATTCTCTTTTTATGTCCTATTATGTGTGTACAATAAAGATAAATATTTCGGACATCTATCTAACACACAACGCCATCTAGTCCCAAGCTAAGCAGAGCTTGTGTTATGGGTACTAGACAACTGATATAAATACATATATACTTTTTTTTTTGTAAATACATACATATTATACATAGGAAACACCCAAACTCCGAAACAAATATTTGCAGATCATACAAACATTTGGTCGGACCCGGGAATCGAACCCGAGACCTCATGCACAGCAGTCGCGTACGCTACCACTGCGCCAACGAGGCAGTCGAGGCAGATAAATAAATAAATACAAAAGAGTTTAAATCTAGACTCTATTTAAAAACAATATTTACATACAAGCGTCAAAAACTCCACATCTTCGCCTACTGGTAGCGTTCCCAAAAGACTGGCAGCATTACCACGTTGAATGGCAATGCTGATTCTCTGTGCTATAAAAAGGCCGGCCTTCTGATCGCGAGAAGCGTCAAACAGTTGCTTAGTTAGTTGTTTAAACATAGTGCGAGCACTCGGACTCCATGAACCCAGCGTCTGTACCCTAAACGGTTCAAAAATGTATTTACCTATTATATTTTGGTATTTATGCGGTTTATAGAATATCTATTTTACACAATCGAGAGTATAAATTACATACTGACCTATGCCCACGTCCTCCCGGTATAGTAGTAAAATAGCTTAAGTAACTCGCTGACAATGTAGCTTTCTACTGGGAAAATAATTTTTTAAATCGATTAAGGCGATGAAGGTGGTTTCTGATCCACCTTAATCGAATTTAAAAATTATTTTAAATTAGATAACCAACTACACCTAGATGGTTAGCTAGATATCCTAACATGAAATAAATGGTTTTGTATGCGTTGAATATAATCGTACAATTGGTACAACCTTACCCCTCCAACGAAATGGGTTATTCCAGAGCGAAGGATACGAATATAAAATGGTATACCGTATAGTACATACGTATGGAATGAGGCATACGTCCATACTCAATTGCCATCACCACATTCAAATACAGTCGGTTGGGTTGTGCTACATCTGTAGCAAGCCAATAACAGAATAAATAAAAAAAAACTATGTTTTTATTTCTTCGGAAGTTATAATCATTAATTTAGTCGTGAGGTCAAGAAGATGTCAATAAATATTCCGGGATTCAGTTAAATGAAACTTGCTGATCGATAAGGCGGTAGTTGTATTTTCTTTAAGAAAAAAGGAATACTGTATTGACTCATGGCAATTTTAAAATCACATTAGAAGTAAAAATTAAAAATTTCAAAATCTCCCTAAGCTAAGCGTCTAAAGCAATGTTTCTTGACATAAAATGGATACAATTTAACAGAATAAACAATAATAAAACTACATTACATGAAGATTTCATTTCATAGTGATATCATGTCTGTTGATTCGATAAAAAAGGCAATGTCTGAAAACTTGATCTTCTTTAGACAAACACTAGTAGTGAAGGCTGCACGCAGTTATGAACTTAAGCTGTGCTTTGCATTAAACAAAATTTTAACATATTGTATCTTTAATAAAAAGCGTCGTCTCTCGGGGACTCAAAATAGAATATTTCGTCGAGTTCGTTAGCAGCCAACTAAACGAGCTTGCCTCATTGGCTTCGGACTCAATAAACCCTACTACAATTGTGGTATCACAGGGGATTAGATTGATTTTTTGCTATACCATATTTAAAGTGAAATTGTAGGAAATGATATAGGTTTCAATTTTTTTCTCATCCATACTTCCATACTAATATTATGAATTCGAAAGTAACTTTCTCTGTCTATCTGTTATACTTTCGCGGCTAAACAGCTACACCGATTTCAATGAAATTTGTCATGGAGATATTTCGATTCTTGTGGAAGCCCATAGATTACTCTTTATCGCGATAACCGACATACAGGCAGACGATACTAAGAGCATAAGCTAATATTGTCTAATATATAAAATTCTCGTGTTTTTGTTTTTGTTCTCCTCCGAAACGGCTCTACCTATTTTTATGAAATTTGGTGTGCAAACCGAGTAGGTTTGAGAATCGGTCTACAATATTTTTTTTTTCAACAAAACAACCTTTGCTGGGTCAGTAAGGTTAATATATGGACATGTAACCACCGCCGCCAATAGACACCAACATCTCAGATTCTCAATCTCAAGACACAAGAATCAAGACACAGAAGTCATCTGTTGAGTCCTTCTTCGTCCTAGAATAGTGGCCTCCAGTAACCTGATTAGGTACTAAACTGCTCAGGTAATACCTGTTTATTGTGAGGTACTGAAATCCGCCTAGGGAACTAGCAATTTTTTTTTTCGCTGACACATCAGTAATATATAGGCAGAGTTATTAAAAATAATTTTTCCGTTGTTGATAAGATTTGCAATAATGAATGAGATAAGAATTAAGTTGATAAGTAGATCATTTTTAACATTGCTTCAATGTAGATAGGGTTGCCTGTTTTTTTAATAACAGTGTCATAATTATTAATTGAATATTCTACTTAAGTTTACATAAGTTCTCAATCGATTAAGTACAGTATGTTTACAACACACAGTTGGCTACACGTGGCATTTTCTAACTAAGCGGTTAGCTCGCGAAATTCGAAACTCGCTGAAATTGAGCAATGTTTGATTTGAGCACGTTCAATTCAAAATCTATTTTCATTTCCTGGCTTGAATCCATTTCCATTTTAATTTGGTTTCTGTCGTTCTTGATGTATTGATTGTTCACTTAACATCTAGAAATTATCGTGCAGCTTTGTTGTCTTTAATTGTGAGGTGAATGAGAAAGGCAATTATGTATGACCTACTGGGTTAAGTGTTTCCTGTTGAGATGACATTACTGAAGTAGTTTGAAGCACTCAATGCAACATTTCATAATACTTATCTTCAATATCACCTTCCTAGATTTTATTATTCAAAAGATTTTTTAGCGTCGGCTACTAGTTCAACCGTTTTTACCTGAATGTCAGTTTTTGAACTGAATTCGAAGATTGAACTAGTTGTCAGTATATTTCAGGGCACTGACTTCCCAATAAGGATTGCCTTAAATGTTTAGGACATCCGGGACCGACAGCTTAACGTACTCTCCGAGGCATGGGCGGTGAATACCGCCATCTTCCAAACTCTGGACTGCTATTAAGAAGTTCTTGTAAGAAAAACCCAACAGCAGTCCGACCCAAGAATGGAACTTGAGACTTTTTGATCAGCAGTTGCTTACGCTAAACACTAGACCAACGAGGCAGTCTATAATAAACTAATTATCTGCAATGGCTTCTGATACTAATAAAACCCTCCTGTATCGCCGTCTGTTCCCAAACCAAGCAGAAATTCCACAATTGTAACCAGAATACTAATAATTATAAGTTTCGAAATACAAACATATGAAAGACTGGCATCCGGCCCTGGCATCGCACGTAAACATAGGTATTGTTCTAAAAATTTAAATATTATAAATTATAACACGTTCTTAGCAAACTTCCAAGCTTAGAAAACTCGACCAAATCTCTTTTTAGTAAAATAAATAATCAAAATAATCCGTTTGAGAACTAAGATGCCGCAAGAACCCACAGAGAGATATACACACAGACACATAGATTCACACGCAAAACTCATACGTAACACCCCTCCCCTCACACTTCGTGTCGGAGCGGTTTTCTTTTATGCTTGGTCCTGCCAAAATGACTGTCCTCTGCCTGATGGAAAGCATAAGCAGAATCAAAATCAGAATAAGCAGCATGGTGACCCACACCGTGACGGCCTAGCGATACTTCTGCATGACTGGGCCTCCGGTTTAGACTTGTACTCTTCATAATTTATAAATGGTATGTCCAATTTGAATAAGTAAATTATAGCTGCTGATATAGCCTTGAATATGAAGTGATTTATTTGGATAAGGATTTATACCAAGGTACGAATAATGAGGCCTAGTTTGTATCGACGTCACTCTGACAAATTTTAACATGAAAGAGTAGTTATTGTGACATATCTGTAATAGTTAGACATATGGTATTTGGACTTTTTTGTGGGTATTGATGTCTATAAAGCTATAGTACACCATTTTGCTCCATCGTCAATACTTTCCGCAGTGCACGCAATATATGGATAATATTGGGTATTTTTTTACGCCTTGGGCTAGATTATCGAAGTTTTTATACAGATCCCTAATTTTTTTTTAAATTTAATATTGCTTATGTTACTCGGGGATGATTTAGCTTTCTAATCGTGAAAAGATTTTTCAAATCAGTTAAGTATTTCTCGAGTTAAACCGTTACAAGCAAACAAACCAAAAATCAAATCTTCCTCCTCTTTATAAATACCAATCAAAAATCCTCTTTATAATATTAGTTTAGATGATAATAATAGCTGATCCCCGCTGTGTAGCCCGAACATTAACCGCAGATAACACCGCGTATCGAAGCTAGTCTAAAAAAAGTAACCAAAGTAATTCCTTATATTATCAGTTATCTGCCAGTGAAAGTCCCGTCAACATAGATCCAGCATTATCTGTCCGTCTGTCAGTCTATCTGTTTGTTTATTCCGGCTAATCTCTAATATAAGAATAGGTAAATAGTAAAAAGCGGTTATTTTGATATCACAGACAGATACTCTAATTTCATTTATTTGTATAGAAGATAGATAAATTACATCCAGGCACTGAAAAAAATACTATTTTTCTTTTACAATTATTAAGCTATTGCATAGCTTCTATCGCGGGCCTTGAGCGTGGAGACCGAATCCAGTAATTCCGTAACGAAAATAACCTAGCCCCCCCACTCCGACCACACCACTGCACAGCGGTGATACTTTTTAGTTTTGCCATCTATCGATGAATTGCAGAACTTTTATCATATCTTTTTTGTTTCATGTAATTTTGTATTACTTATCTAATAAATACCTTTTACCACAATATCCAGGAAACATTCACAGAAAGACGACGACGCCCAGTTGAGATTTGAACTCGAGGCACCTTCGTCATAAATCATTCACCTACGCCTTCCAGCCAATAACTCATTACTACTAAATGTTAAAATTGTTGTTCTTATGCTACTTGATAAATTCTAACGGTCCGGCAATTCAAAACATACATTTGTTGGTTGTCAGTATGGCATCAATTTGAAAAATAGTTTAGTATTTTTCATTCACAATATTAAACATACTGCATAAATAAAAAATAAATAAATAATTAAAATTGCATAAGTTGATAAAAATGCTATGCAATAGCTTAACCGCGGCAGTCCCCGAGTGCCACACGTCTTTTTGTTCTGGATAAGAACCGAACTTACGACCGCGTGCTTTGCAGTCAAGATCACAACCACTAGGCGATTTGACCCGTCGGTGAAGGTGTAAAAGGAATCACGAGTTCATTTTCAAATGTGATTTTTTTGTTATTTGATTCTAACCTAATAATATATTATTTTTATTTTAAGCTAGCTATTCCCTCTAAATAGCTCTGAATATGAACCTGTATTTGTTAATTCTTTTTGATACTAATTCAACTGGTATAAAACAGTCCATTATTTTACGGAGACTAGATTATTAAATATCCATTTACTCGGAAGTTGAAAACTTAGATTTGCATATAAATCGATAACTTCTTACTAATTTTGATGCGTTTCTCTTGAACTTTTTCTTCCCTTTTTATTATTATTAAGATAAACTAATTAGATAAATTAATAAAGAACTACGCCTTCAATAACTACTAAAGAATTGAACCTTTCTGCTTTTAAATGAAGCAGTGTTCTAAAAAGTAGTCTGACACGTGTCGAAAATTGAGAAAAAAAGATTTTTTTTAGTACCATAAGAAATATGTATATATTTACTAGCTTTTCTTTTTAATAAAGAAACTGGAAAGAATTGAAACAAATGGACACGTTTTTATTGTCATTTTATTCATAACGTTGAACAAACACTGAATACTTTTAAGTTACATTAACAAAACAGCTTTATGTGTGTTTGTTTTGTATTTACTTTGAATTTTACTTTCTACTATCAATACAACTGCAAAGGGTTTAAAGATGCATAAGGTAAATCTTGATCAAATTAAGCATTTACAAAGCTAGCTTATTAACTGCGACGATACTAAATCCACCTTGATACAACAGTTGTTTAAAAGTGAGTTGCAAGCTGCAACTAAGAAATCTGTAAGTAAATAGAGAAGCAATGAATCACGGGTAACCGTTTTCCGATAAGGGGTGGGCTCTCCGTGGCCCGATAGTTGGCGAGCCTTGTTTTATTGTGCCACTATTTTCACTCTATCGCCAGTGAACGCAGCTCGGGCGGAAACTGAGATAAAGTCGCGACCTCACTGTAATATACAACCGTTGTGTGCGACTACGCGACTACAGCGTTACAGAACTTCGTGATCCGTATTAAGTTTTGACTTGGATATGTATCGTATCGTATATTAATAATTATATTTATAACTAACTGAACCCGTTATCCGCGGTTATTGTCGTACCGCCACGGGGCAAAGTTAGTCCAAAAAAAGTAGCCTAAATTACTCCCTGGATCATCGCCTGCCAGTGAAAGTTTCGTTAAAATGGGTCCAGCAGTTCCAGAGATTACCCGGAACAAACAGACAGACAGACAGACAAAAAATAAAAAAAATATGTTGTTTTGGTACATATGCAGTTATTTAAAAGCGGTACAAACAGACACTCCAATTTTATTTATTTGTATAGACAAATATTTTTGGTTTCCAACTATCTGCAACTTGAAACAAGCTAGTGTTATCTAAATAAGATTGACTGAAAGAGTGAGAAACATAACAAAACAATGACAGTGCGTGTTTATCGTAGGGTTCTTAAAACCACTCTATGATTTTATCACTATCTGATAAGAATAAGACGTGGGTGTATAAATGTGCATTGTTATCTAAAGTCACTGGAGTAACACGATGTTATTAACGTATAACGACATGATCAGCCTAGTGGTATAAGCAGTCGCCACGTTGCTCTCAATTGCGCTTAGTATTGTGGGAACTAACCCCCGGCATAACACTGTCTGGTCCACAAAAGGCAGCACCCGAACTCGACTAGTATGACTACCCAATAAGTTTTGGAATCATTCTACGAAGGTATTAGTTAAATATACAAAACCAATGGTCGCCTGAAAATGAGAGTGGAATAAAATAAATTTCAAACGTTTTGTACCCTCTTTCAGTTTTTTAAGGATATAATTTGGTGTCGTAGTGTGTGAAAGGTTATCTTTCGTTGATTATTTATTATGTTCAACAGATAACTCTAAGTTTCTACTAAATGCAAATTGCCTGTTTTGTTTAAGATTTAAATCGTAATAAAAAAAAAAAAAAAAACTTTATTTGGAAACAGATAACAAAATTACAATCATAAATGTGTTTGATAATGACTGCATTAGTGAAACACTGTAGCGCAGTCACTAACGCCCACCTTTGGATGTGGAGCATACGTTCCATCTCTTCTGTACCAAAATAAAACTACAATTAAATTAAATGTAAATTTAAGACTTTTACGAACTCTAAATAAAAATATGCTAGTGTTAGAGGACTTTAAGGTGCGGGTGTGTATTTCTGAGTTTGTGTGTTTGTGAAAGTGTGTAATAGTGTAGCATTATATAATAGATGCAATTAAGTCTTCAGTGTTTTCGTAGGTTAAACCAAGGAGCCAAGCAATAACTCGTGATTTACACTGCAGTAATGATCTAACCGACTTGAACATGTAAAACATACTTACTTAAAAACCATTTAATTAATATCTAAATGAAAAAAACAGCCAAATGCGAGCCACTAAAGGTTCCGTACAAACCTGTAGGTATATTATTAATTTCTACTAAATACTTATACTTTTCACAATTTTTTCTTTATCTGTGCTATAAGAGATAGGTTCGTACCAAATTTCTAGATTCTGAGTTTACGTGAAGTACCCTGTAGGTTTTGATTCCCTTTCGAGTGTCGAAAATTTTAAGCATAAACGGTTTTATCTTTTGATTGCGTTGGCTTCGAAGTTTAATTTTTGCTCAGTTTCAAGGGATAGTAGATCTGAACATTTGCTATGAATTTCAACTTGATAACTCCACGCATTTCTTAGTAAAACGATCTTGATAGACAGTCAGACAGACAGACAGACAGACAGACGGACAAGAAAGTGAACCTATAAGTTTTTTTCTTCTGAGGTACGAAACAATAATCATCAATTATTCGGTTCCATTATATTTAGTTTGATGACTTTACTCGGCCGAAGGATTCTCTCTTAGAGTAGGAGAAAATTTGTGCTAGTTTTCTTCAGAAAAATAAGTACCTTCATGATATTAATTAAGGATAAAAAAAAGGAAGATAATTGAGAATCTGAAAAACATTGACTATACAAGATTATTTATGAGCACAAAATTCATCTAATTTACTTTATAGAAAACTATATTTGTGTTACAGAATGAAACTGTTGGTCGTTTCCGTTGTATTATACGATAGTAATACCCTTTTTATCTCGACATCACTCCGAGATTGAATGCTAGTATAGCAACTTCCGCATTAAGCAATTTATTCTTTTCATGAGAGACCTTTACAAAATATAGAATTAAGGATATGATATTCTTAGAAGACAATTCGCAGAATTATTTGTTTAGTTTGTAATATAAGTTCTCACTTATATTTCTAGACATAAATCATGAAAATAATTGTGTCGTTGTTAGAAATATATTTTTCATTACGAGTATTATCAATTTGTATAGTTTTATGTACATAGTTTGAGAACGACTTTGTAAAATAAAAACGGTAAACTATTGAAAACAAAAATGTGTAGCTAATGAGTTATGAACGTATCACTTATAAATTTTATTGATAAATTTTGAGCAATTTAATTTCTTTTTCTAGTATATTTTCGTGAAATGAGTTCCAAAACATTTAAAAGTCGCTTGACAGGCCAAAACTGACTTTTGTCATGGTCTAAGAAACATGGTCTCGCATTCCAAGAGCTCCCCGAGGTGACGTCACTATTCAGTTACCACTTGATATCAACATGACACGATCAAAACCAGCAAATAGCAATATAACACGAAAGAAACCACCAAAAACCAGAACCAGTGACAACGGTGATGACATCATGTCGTTCGTCCGAATGCCATACCTAGTTAGAATATTGTTATACCATGCTTTTAGTGAATTTTCTTATAGTTTTCAGAGTTTTCGAACAACAAAATTAGCAGTATCATCTGTTTTATAACCTTTTGTAATGATTTCATATTTATTTCAATTTTACCAAGAAATAGTCACAAATATTTCATTTTAAAGGAGCTAACTATTAATTTTTCTTCAAAACATGTTATAGTAATTCTTTTAGATATTTCAAGCAAGCATTTCAGCTGTAAAACTTTCAAGCACATACTTGAATTTAACAATAACTTAAAATTTACTTAACCACTTTAACTTTACTCATACTTTACTTGTAGGGAAGTACCCTAAAGTATATTTTACCACTTTGTCCCTATTATTAATATATTTTACCTTCATGAACTTAAAATTTTCAACTACTAATCGTCTCTAGACTTTCAAGGTGGATAGACGTATGTCCTTCCATTTGTATTTACATTACGAAATCTCAAAAGCTTTTTGCTTGGACAACGGAACGAAACTGGTCCAGTGTGAGTCTGAGTCTCTTAGGGTTTCCAATAAATTTGCTTGTACATAATTGATCTATCTCATGAGTCAGTTTTCGAAGATCAATGTCATGGATTTTGCTAAATGAATTTTGGTAAAGGACTGTTAAAGATCTAGAACATCACATAATAAATAGATGTAATGCTAATATAAATAAATATATTTTTTAAATTTTATTATCGATTGCAAAGAAAGTTTGACACGAAGATGCTATGATTCTGGGTAAACGCAGTGTATGGCGTCCACAAGCCAGTTGGAGTGATGATTTATGCAATAAAGGTAGGTTATAGTCGAGGATCGAACCAAGTATCGTGCAATTGGAGAGACCTATCCAGAAGAAGACTGGGATAGACTGATGATACTATGATTCTTGAGAAAAGCCATAGGCTACTTCTACTATGGGGAGTGCTCCGAGGAATAGTTCGGACTGATCCCTGCCACCACTTTTCTCCATCGTCCTACGCAACAGGAGTTTCGTCCCCATCATCTAGAGTCTTGTAGTGGTCTGGTGTTGTTAGTTGGTATAGTCTGGTGGTTGTAGTCTGCGAACCGTCTAGATACTAGACGGTTGGCAGATCACGATTGCGCGCTTCTCCAGAAACTTTCTGCCTCGTACAACAAACTGTAGAGTGAACTGTAACCTGCGGTATTCCCAGACCAATGCGACCTTTAAACCTTTAAGAAAAGGGCGTACTCCCTCTTAAAAGGCCGGGAACGCACTTGTGACACCTCCAGTTTTGAGAGTGTTCATGGGCGGTAATCGCTTACCATCAGGCGATTTGTCTGCTTGTTTGCCCCCTATACCATAAAAATAAACTTTTTACCGCTAATACCAACATGCAAGCGGGCGGAAACACAGGCAAAAGCTAACGTAACATATAAAATGCTCAGATAAATAAAGGCTTAAACCAAACAAAAAAATCATTGTCCTGCCATACCACAAAGCCAGACAAGACAGCCCAACATCAGATCTATTCAAATAAAGCTTTCTGATATACGTAAATAAAGCAGGAAATTCTCACTATTCCAGATATTCACGATAAGCTTATACTCGTATACGGTACGCTCGTATGGGTACACAATGGTAAATTTTGCATGGCGTTTCTGCGATCATGCCATTTGGAAACTGAGAAGGGTCTGTGCAAAAGTAACAAGGGTTAATGTACGATACCACATGTTTCCAATACACTGGATTACTATAAAAGTTCAAAAGATGTTTGTGATCTCGCCTTTGAGTCCCCAGGCGATATTGCACGATCGTAAGATGGTTTAAGATGCCGTTGACTTGACCATTGCAGCGTACCGCTACTTAACTTTTAGATAATGGAATGCAATCTCGAGAATTGTTGGCGAAATATGAAAATGAATCCTATGTTTCATTTACTTATCTTAAGTTGTGAAGATAAGTAGATGCATTTTATTTTGTGACCTTAGTCCTGGTCATAATCTATCTTCTTCTTCTGTGTTCATGTATATCTTTATCAAATATAATAGCAATGTTTTAAAAAATACAGCATTGTGGCGGAGAATGTTGGCTACTAGGAAATAGCACCCATTTAATACGAACTATCGTATATAGTCGAATAAAGATCTTCTTTTGTAGGTATCTAGTCTAGTATCACAAAACTTAACACGAAGAAACTGAAGACAGGAATGATAACGCATCTAAAATTTGACAATTCTCTTCTGGAATGTTCTGTATACACACACGTGCATACTGCTCAATATTCATTGAATATTTATAAGTACTGTTATGTTTTTAGTATTTTTTTTGTTTATGGAATAGAGGGAAACGAGCAGACGGATTGCCTGATGACACCCGCAACACCAAAGGTGCCACAAGTGCGTTGCCGGCCTTTGGGGGATGGGGAGAGGGATGTGGGCAGCGGTTGGGGGTTTATGGACCACCGGTATCCTCACTCACTCGGTAAAACACAGCGCAAGCGTTATTTAACACCAATATTCTGAGAGGCCATGGTATCACTCCGGTCGAGTCGGCCCATTCATGCCGAAGCATTAATATCTCTTTAGCTAACCGGCTATATTTTTTATTTTCAATAGTTAACCTTCTTTTACTTTACAAAGTTGTTCTCAAACTATGTTCTATATAAATTAAGAATGAATTACATATTTCTAGCAACTATGCGATTATTTAATTTAGAAAACTAATAAAGTGAAATAGTAAAAATGCTATTTAGGGCGAGTTCCTGAACACATCTCAAACATATAGACCTGACACACAAATGCGATCCAACTAGCATTTTATTTTACGGCAATTTGCCTCGTATCGCTTAGAGGGATTGCATTAGGCAAATACAGGCGTCTACCTAATTCAACGTCGCTGCTAGAATCCATTTTCATTTCTGGGTTGGTGTTGTGAGCTTGATTTGAAAATGCATACTTATAGCGAGTAGCTCCTATTTGAAACCGACTTCAAAAAAGGAGGAACACTTTTTGGTAGGAGAAAATCTTATGAGTTCGCGTCACCGACATGCTAATGTTTGATGTTGATAATCTTAATTTACATTATGAGATTTCTAATTTTACTCATTAACTTTACAAATAACATTCCAAGTAATAAGTTTTCACTTCTATCTAACTTTTGTCTGGGTGAACCGATTTCGATGATTCTTTTATTATTTGAAAGCTGGTGCTTCCCGTGTGCGCCCATTTTAATGTAATACACTTCTTGAAGTATTTTTTTTTGTGAAACTTTTTAGTCCTAAGTTTTCAAACAAACTCACGATATGCCTAATCAATTTAATTGATTGGAGAAGTTATGCCCACCATAATGATGTAACATTATTGGTTTTGTTACAACATAGTAATTAGTAAAACAACCGTAAGAATTACTTTACCCCAAACATTCACACACTTACACAATATATACACACCTCAACAAAGTCTAGGGATATCATAATCCTATACTATTGACGACTTTATAGTTAAAAATCTTATTAGTTTCCATAAAAAGTGTATATACTAAATGAAACCTATTTTATTCTATTTTCAAAATATAAAAAGAATAACAATGCTAAAAACAAAATACGGCGAAAAGAAAAACTAAAATTGTTTTTATGCTGTTAATGAATAAAAATTGATTAGATTGTCTTTTTTTAATTGAACTTGCTGTAGTAGCTTCAAAAGTCATGTCACATCGCGATTTGAGTCAAGATGAAATGTTACGAGCAGTGGGCATGTTAGAAAATAGTGCTATTCAAGGCGTCGTTGATGAGACCTTACATACCAGCCAAAACGTGATATCAAGATGATGGTCATGTTATCGCAGTAATTCCTCCAAATGAACGCCAAAAAACAACCCAATATCACGGCGTTGCTACTAGTGCAAAAGCTACAGGTGGACCACCAGCTGCTGGTAAGCGACCAAACCGTGCGAAGGAGGTTGCATTAAGTCAACCTTCATGCTCGAAGACCGCTACGTGCTCCAGCTCTGCGACGTGGCAATCGCAGTCGGCGGCTTTCGTGGGCTCGGGAGCATTTGTCTTGGATGTCATCGGTGCTGTTCACTGATGAGTCCCTGTTTGGATTTCATCCGGATTCAAGAAGAACTCGTGTTTGGAGAACTCCAGGCAGAGCTCATCAGGTCCACTCTTACCGAGGCGGGACAATCATGGTGTGGGCGGGACAATCATGGTGTGGGCAGGTATTCGTCTTGGTGGGCGAACCCAGCTCCTTTGGATTCAAGGCAGTGTGACTGCATGAAAATATCTCGAAGAGGTAGTAGAGCCTATGATTATCCCACACAGAATCCAAATAGGCCTGGAGTTTCTATTCATGCACGATAATGCTCCTTCTTATACGGCGTGACTGGTATCGACAGCTCTTTAAGATCATAACATTTAAGTCTTGGATTGGCCTGCGTAGTCGCCCAACTTAAATCCCATTGAGCATGCCTGGCACATGTTTCAACAAAAAGTATTGCAAGATTTCCCGCCAAAATTGATGACGGAACAAGAACTATACAGACACTTGCAAAGAACTTAAGACCTCATACCGCAGCAAGACATTGATAATTTAATTTAAGTATGAACAATCGATGTCGATGTTTAATTAATGTAAGAGGTGGCAACACTGATTAATAATAATTAGATTTTATTACATTTTTAATTATTTTATTAATAATGTTACAAAAATTCTATGACATTTTATTTCGTACCAATTTTCTACAACAATCAACTGAGTCAACTTTTTAATTAAAAACAAAAGAATTGCTTTCTTCTTTTATTAAAGTCCCTAAAATACTAATGGCTAATTTTCTTCCATTTACTATCTAGGAAAATTCTTCTTAGATACTTGATGAAATATAAAATATCCCTAGACTTTGTGGAGGTGTGTATTTCTCTATTAGACCTAGTATAACAAGTTTTGTTGGTAAATTTAAAAAAAAATAGTCCTATCTAGATCTATACATGGCCGCCAAAACTACCAGCTTACTAAATTTCATGAAAATCGTTGGAGCCGTTACCGAGATTCAGATTATATATACAAGAATTGCTCGTGTAAAGGTATTAGATGAATCTACTTTACTGACAGTACTAGATGTAAGATCTTAATAAAAACCAATTAATTTTTCTTTCTATAACAATGTACTAAACCTTAGCTGAGAGATACAGACATAACAGAAAATATAAGTTGTACATCCTATTGAGCAATATCTTGTAATACAATAATGGCTTACAGAGCATGATCATTTATTTAAATCTTAAAAAAAAAGCTGTTTATATTCTAGGGATATGACTAACTGACCGATTGCCGTGCTTGAGATATTTCAATATCTGGGTGATCTGATCTATACTAATTTATAAAGCTGAAGAGTTTTTTTGTTTGTTTGTTTGAACGCACTAATCTCAAGAACCGCTGGTCCGATTTGAAAAATTGTTTCATTGTTGGATAGTACATTTAGCGGGTAAGGCTATAGGCTATATATCATCACGCTAAGACCAATAGGAGCGGAGCACCAATGAAAAATGTTTCAAAAACGGGGGAAAATTATCACGTTACTGGCAATAGGAGAGGAAGAGAGGAGTAGAGGAGGAAACGAGGTTGCGTGGGACGGCTAGTATATTATACTATTCAATAAATGGGTTCTCTAACCCTGAAAGAATTTGTCAAATCGGACCATTAGTTCCTGAAATTAACGCGTTCACACAAGCAAACTCTTCAGCTTTATATGTTAAGTATAGATATAGATATATATGTAAAGACATATATATACCTTTAAAGAAAAAAGTAAATAACTACTCTTACAGTCAATCTACCTGTCATAGTACTAACTATGATATCTTGCATAGTTTCAAGCTAGATAACATTTTGTATCGAATGCCCGTAGTATTTATAAAAATATTATATTTATATCCATGTAGGGGTTGTTCTAATAGAAGACAAAACAAAAAACAGGCAATGTGCGTGTCAAGGGGCACATTGAATAGGGTTCCGTAGTCACTAATGCACAATATAGAAGGCAGATTTGGGCATTTTATGAACAATGTTTTTGTTTGTAATATTGTGCATTAAATATATGCATATGGCAGATTAAATTCGTTGAAACTGAGGACTACGACAGAGAAGGGAAACAAAGCGTGCGGTTATATTCAATGGATTTCATAAAGAAATAACTGCATGAGTTGACGTAATATCATGTCTTGAGTTTGGAAAGTTTAGAACTTAATACCACTCCGTTTTGCTTCAACTGACTTAGATTTACATTATATTTTAGATTTGTATTACATATTTCTATATATATGTTAAAGTTGATTATCAGGGTTTAAATTTTAACACAATGTAAACTACGATTATAGAATAGTTTAAATTCAATTATTGCAGCCACTACGTGCTTTAACGAAGCGTGACAGGACACAGCTAGTGTCGTCGTCGTAGTGCGCCTATTTTCAATCAGCTTCGGCTCCTGTTGGTATAAGCTTGATGTTAACTGTCGAGCTACAGTCTGGTAACAGACAGACAGACAGGCGGACGTACAGCGGAGTCTTAGTAATAGAGTACCGTTTTATCTTTTGTGTATGGAACCCTAAAAAAGTGAAAATTGGTTAGATAGTTTCGGAGTTTATCGTGAACAACAATGTGACACAAGAATTATATATATTAGACAATTATTTAGTATATAGAATTGTAGTTATATATTTGTACGTATTTATGATGATGAAATGGTTATATGATCATGTTATAATAATAATAAACATTTACGATGAAGAAATTCATTGTATAATAATTTAGATATTTGCATATGCATAAAGTGCGCACACGAGCACATTGCATAGGTATGTATAAGCGGATTTACATTTTAATGTCTTTGCGGGAACAATTTGTATTGCAGCCACTTGAAACGTTTGAATATAGACTGCGACGGTTTCTTCCTCATAATTTATTATTACAATTGTGGAAGATTGAAATTCTATAATGGGTGTTTAAATATTACATGATATGCATTTTAAAATAGAGCAAAGAAAGCAGTGAATCAATAAACTTATAGTTGAGATTTGCTTAGACTGTGGGATGTGTGTGCGAATGTATGTATGTGTGTGAGTGATATGCCATCAGATAATCGTACCTTTAACGTGCTTTGAAGCTTTTCATAAATAACGAGTTATACCATCTAGCTGTGGAATTTATCCATTATGTAATTATACCGTGGCAGAGCCACGCTTCGGCATGAATGGGCCGGCTCGACCGGAGTGATATCACGGCCTCACAGAAAACCGGTGTAAAATAGTGCTTGTGCTGTGTTTCACCGAGTGAGTGAGGATACCGGAGGCCCATAACCCAAACCTCCTCCCCCTATCTCCCCTCTCCCTCCCTATCCCCCAAAGGCAGGCAACGCACTTGTGACGCCTCTGGTGTTTGCAGGTGTCAATGGGCGGCGGTAATCGCTTACCATCAGGCGATACGTCTGCTCGTTTGCCCGCTTACTCCATAAAAAAAAATGTAAAATATATTCCTAGTGATGTAAAATAACTGAATTTGTTATTTATCTATTTAGCTGACGACGTCATAGCAACACGTGTATGTGTATATGCATACGATTGTAATATTAAATACTTAGAATTTCCTGTACCTTTAGGAAAGACCTGTCATTGTTAAACACCTGTCCACCTAACAATGAAAATATGATAAATGTGCAACTACGCACACTCAGAGATATCCAATCCAGAAGAGTAACTTTATCAAAATAGAGCTAATGTCATGTTTAAAATTTTCTTCATAAAAAATGTAAAGAGAGTGATGAAAGAAGATTGCCTTTTTTATATATTATTATTAAAACTTTTTCTTCACATTTGTAGGGGAGGGGTGCTGATGTCAACGAACTAGTTTTTATATTACCCACTGAAAAGTTTCTTACTCTTTGAAATAACTTTGCATAAACATTGCAAGTACGAGTACGTGTAACTGTGAAGCACCGGTTTTAGTTAAACTTTTTCTGAAGTCTTATGATTAACATTACGAAGTCCTCTCTGTTCATTACTTTTGAAGTAAAATTATGAAGAAAAAGTACATTATTAGACAGAGAAATGAAGGAATTTGAACTTGAAACTGTAACACCCTACAAGAGAATAAAAGTTTTAATTATTATTCGACTTTTGTACAGTATTTTGCTTGTCATGTATTTATATGAGGTTACTCATTAATAATTCCGGAGTTGAATTTAAGCCAATATAAAATAATGTAAGCTGAACAGCGCTTCGATAGATATTCAGTTCTTGTTATAATTTTGTTTTATATGTAATTGAAGCTTGGTTTTTAATTAACTTCCTTGATTAAGGGTTTATTACATTAGATGTGAATGCGAATAAGCGAATTTATTACCAGTTGGTGCAACAAGGAATCAAAATATTTGCTGCCGTATTGCATAACAGGGTAAACATGTTCCTTTCAATCTACATGTGCGACCTAAAAAATCCATTACCGCGCGTCATTCGACGAGCAAATGGATACACAAACATGCAGAGCGGTCGCACAGTGGGAAGATTTCTTAGCGCATTCAGTGAGACGGCGAAACGGTACGCGCAGTAAGTGGCTGCGCGCGTATGCGCGAGTCGGGAAATCCTTCATACGACCGCCTCGTGTGAAGGATTTCCCGACTCGCGCGATATTAGCGAGACCGGCACACCCATTGTGCGATGCTACAGCTACGCCGTACAACTTTGACTAGACGCTATAAGAAATTGGTTTGCATTGTTGGATTATCTAGACAGTCGTAAGCAGATGTGGTGACTGTCAGCTGAGTAACGTGTATTGGAAATCCTTGCTCGCTGGCTTTAAATTTAACAATAGATATTCTAAACTTTTGAAGGCGAATGCTTCAATGATTTTTTTTTCGATTTACTTTTCCATCCAATACGGCAATCTTTCACAATATAGATTTTACGATAATATTCTCGGCTAAATAAATGATATCGATAATAATGAGTGATAGAAAATTTCGTTAGCCGCCATCCAAAAGCCTATTATAAATTGAAAGCAGGATCGAGTAGGGTGGCCTGATTTTTTATTCCAACATTTTTGATATCGACTGACTTCGTTTATGCGAGAGTGGTCTGCCTAAATTGGATGATAATCTGGTAAAGTAAGCTGCGATCTGGGCGGAGAGGAAACCGGGGTGTACAGAATTAAATGGTAACGAGCGGTGACCAACAAATTAACCGACGCAGTGGGGACGCTGCGCTTAATGCAATTCTGTCTCCGGAGCGACCGCTGCGATGTTCACCTGGACTTTTTAGGTGGACTGAATATTAAAGCTATAATTTGAATTCCGAATGAGACGCAAGTTTTTTGAAATATGGATAGTGATTTAAATTCCTTTAGTAACGTTGTTAATTATAAATACCAATGTCCCGTTTCTTGAAAGAACTTTAAGTACCTTCGTATCTTTAAAAGTTTATTCATACATAGACCTAACACAATCTATATAAAAGATATATATGCTGCGTTTCTGGTAGGTGTTGGAATTTACGAATATAGTTAGGACATGCACATGTGCGCATGCGAGTTATATGGCCAAACAAGTCTTTGCCATACGCAGTCAAGGGACAAAAATGTATATATCTATATAAAGTTCTACTTTTTGATATATTGTCTCTACCCGTGTACTACAGAAAGTAAATAAAATTAAAGTACCATAAAACTTAAAATATGCGAAAATTAGTGTCAAAATAGAGCCATTGAAAGTCAGACATGTTTAATTCCAGATGCAATGAAAATTTATTTAACTACTTCCAAAGTTTTTCTAAATTTGAACTCCATCAGTTAGATTTATTTTTAAGTTTCTGTCTTATTTTTAATATTTTTTTTGACAAGGAACTAATACTTTAAAAGTAAACACTGTAACGATATAACTACTTCATACTAACTTCAGAGGAAATTTAAGCAATTTATATACTAACTAATATCGTTTATCTAATTTGTAAGTATGGATGGATGGATGTTTGTTACTCGTTAACGCAAAAACTACTGAACGGATTTGTATGAAATTTTACAGTAATATAGTTTATACATCAGAAAAATACATAGGCTACAATTTGTTGCGATAACCAACATACACGCGGGCGGAGCCGCGGTCAACAACTAGTATTAGATATGTCCCTTGCAACCAAGAAAATAAATTAAGTTATAAACTACTTTTAGTACTGCAAGCTAACTAAGATACGTGTTTTCTATGTCTCATTTTTGAATTCGATAAACACATATTGTCCGCTTATTGGCTATAACATTTTCAGAAGATCGTAGTACTGAAGCGCATATGCTACAAATGTGTGAAACTCGTGCCATTCGATGTGTGCCAGAAGCAAAGAGGTTGATAGCACCATTTCATTTTAAAATATAATACACTTTAGTACTTTTGTAACATTGTTCATAGCAAAATCCCGGTTTATTTAACTTTTACGGTAACATAACAGTTAAGGAGTTGTTATGCTGTAGTACAACAACTAAATATGGTTGCGTCACTGAGAAACCTACGCTGATTTGTGTTCTTCTTTAGTTATTCCTTTTTTATAGCACGCTTTTATTAGCTTGACCTGTATCTATGTATGTATGTAACAGAATCTTTTGACTTCATTTTCACCTACTTCTAGGATTCCAATTAACTTGAAAATTTGCACAGGCTCTTGACGGCCAATGATAATACAATAATTTGATAAAAAAAAACAAAAAAAAGTATCTTTACTTTTTTTTACTAAACCTCTATGAACCCCATTTCATCAGATAAATACAGTATTTTAGTGGTTCTTGGTTACTGTCATGATGTCTATTGTTTGTTAAATATTAATTGTATGTATTATTACAAAGAATCAATATTTATTGAAATATTGATTCTTTGTAATAATACATACAACCGGCAGACGGATAAGTTGGTTTAAAGAGTTTTGGTAATAGATTTTAATATATTTTATGCAAGGTGAACATATATTGAAATATTATAAATAATTATTTTATATTTGATACAAATGACGTCATCGGTCACTAACAGCGACACTGATGAATATTTTTCGGCATCCAGTAGTGATACTAGTTTTATTAGTGTTCCTTCTCTGGCAGAAACTATAAACAATCACTTCTCTGATGTTCCTAGGAACTTCAATGTCGTTCACCTAAACGCCCAAAGCATTCCGGCACATTTCTCTGATATGCTGACAACTTTAGACTGTACGAATGTCCATGCAATTCTTGTGTCTGAATCGTGGCTCAAGCCATGTCTGTCCACGCTGTCATACTCATTACCAGGCTTCCAGCTGGTAAGGAATGATCGTATTTGTGGACGTGGCGGTGGAGTTGCCATGTATATTCGATCCCATATCCCTTTCTCCATAGTAAATATGTCATCCCAGCCCCCACCCACAAATGCTGGCGAGCATTTATTCATTGAAATATGTCTTCACAATACAAAACTACTTCTCGGTGTATTTTACAGTCCCTCCTTACGAGTAGACTACTTTTCTTCCCTTGAATTAATTTTAGAAAACCTATCCCCTTCGTACAGTCACACTATAGTCATGGGTGATTTTAACACTTGTCTACTGAAAAACGATTCTCGTTCTACCAAACTTCGATCTGTTATTAAATCTAACAATCTTTTCATTCTTCCACTAAATCCTACACACAATTTACCAAACTGCAACTCGTCTCTCCTAGACCTTATTCTCGTATCCTCTATGGAGCACGTTGCCAAACATGGCCAGTGCCCTGCAGATACCTTTTCCTATCACGATCTCCTCTTTCTTTCCTACCACACTCGTACTCCTAAGCCTACATCTAAAACAATTATACACCGCAATTTTCGTAATATGAATTTAGACAATCTTCGCAGAGATGCCGAAAACATCGACTGGAGTCCACTTTTGGATTCACATAGTGTCGACGAAAAACTAAACTTGTTCACCGAAAATCTGATATGCTTATATGACAAGCACGCGCCGATAAGACAAATAAGGGTGAAACATTTGCCTGCACCTTGGCTTACCGAAGAAATAAGGGAGGTACAGAGGAAGAAAGCAAAGGCACAATCGAAATATAAAAAATACCCGACAGCAACAAACTGGGAAAAATTTGTTTTCATTAGAAATCAATGCAATAAGATGTGTAGGAATGCTCAACGCCGACATATCCACAAATCTATTGAAGATGGTGACCCGGTCAGGGTCTGGAAATTTCTTAAATCATTGGGGATCGGCAAGTCACGTCCTAATGGTGTTTCAAAAGATGTTGACATCGATTCCCTGAATTCTTATTTTTCTGCTTCCTCCAATTACGGAGGAACTACCAAGACTGCGACGCTAAGTTATCTTTCTTCTCAGCCGACCCCCAACTGTTCCCCATTTCTTTTTAGTCAATTTGCTGCATGTGATGTGAGGAGGAGCATTATGTCTATAACATCAAATGCCGTAGGAAGCGACGGCATCAGCCGTAATATGGTTCTTCCTATCCTGAATGAAATCCTACCTATAATATGCCATATTCTCAACTATTCCATATCCATTAACATTTTTCCATCTGCATGGAAAATGGCTCAAATTATTCCCCTTCCCAAGAAATGCAATCCGACATCCTTCTCAGATTACCGTCCCATATCTATCCTTCCTTTTTTCTCCAAAGTCCTCGAGCGTCTGATTTACACACAGTTAAACTCATTCCTTTCAAGAAATTGTTTCCTTAATCCTTTCCAATCAGGTTTCCGTCTAGGTCATAGCACCACCACAGCTCTAGTCCATATCACGGATGCTGTAAGGTTGGGCATGGACGAGGGAAAGCTAACGGTCCTAGCTTTGCTAGACTTCAGCAACGCTTTCAATACTGTTGATTTCGACGTCTTGTTGGGTATACTGTGCTCTCTTAACATATCTCCATCGGCAATTGACTGGTTTCGTAGTTACCTGTATGGTCGTCAGCAGCGTGCTTGTATTGAAAATGTTTACTCCTCATGGCGCACTACATCTGCTGGCGTACCACAGGGCGGCGTGCTATCCCCGTTGCTTTTTGCAGTTTTTATTAACTCAATCACAAAACAATTACTTTCCTCCTACCATCTTTATGCGGATGATCTCCAAATTTACTCACATGCCACTCCGGATAATTTAACGCAAGCAGTGGATGTCATCAACAGAGACCTGACCCAAATTTGCCTGTGGAGTGAGGAGTATGGACTTAGTGTGAACCCAAGCAAGACAAAAGTCATTATAATTGGCAGCTCCAGGCTTATCTATAAAACAAACTCTCAACAAATTCCAGTTGTTTATTGCAACGGTTCCATTGTTCCGTATAGTGAAAAAGTGAGAAACTTGGGGATCTGTATGGATAGATACCTATCCTGGGGCCCTCAAATTGAGGAAGTCAGCCGCAAACTATTTGCGGCTGCAGGATCTCTGCGAAGGCTACGGAATTTTCTTCCCTCTAACACTAAAATTGCGCTTGTACAATCACTTCTGCTTCCCATCCTTGACTATGGCGATGTCAGCTATCTGGATCTCACCGAAGACCAGCTGAATAAACTTGAGCGACTCCAAAACCTCTGTATCAGATTCATATTTGGATTACGCAAATATGATCACATCTCTGGGTATCGTGCTAAACTCAAGTGGCTACCAATACGCCTTCGCCGGAATCTGCATATTCTTACTCTTTTATACAGTGTTCTGTTTTTTCCTCACACACCCCCTTATCTCAAACAACGTTTCCAGTTTTTAAACAACACACATTGTAGAGACCTGAGATCATCGGAGAATTTGATATTAACAATGCCAAAACATTCTACTCAGTTTGCAGATAAGTCTTTTACCGTGCAAGCTGTAAGGCTTTGGAACAAATTGCCTGTGACAATCAGACAAGCGAAAACCTTGCCTATTTTTAAAAAACTAGTGAAGGACTATTATTTGTCATTATAAACACTTAATAAATCTTATTGCTTAGTGTATTTATTTGTGTATGTGTTTATATGGACTATGTAAGTACTGTTTAAGTGTATATAATAAATGTATTTGTACATGTGTCATGAGTATAGGTATGTATTTCTGTGTTTATGTTTTACTTATCATTCTTTTCAGATATATTCCAAATATATTAAACTGCCTACCGTTAAATTTCAAATACCTAATATCCGTGTTAAGGTTGTCTGGAAGAAATCGCCGTGAGCGATAAGACCGCCGATTGTTACATTTATATTTTACTGTAACTCTTTCTATGTTTTATGTCATTACATGTATGCAATAAAGATAAATAAATAAAAATAAATAATTCTACATTGGTAGTTATATACTTAATGTAAAATATTGTTTATAATTATTGAATACTTTGAGAGAATATTCTTTAAAACATGATCAAGACAAATGAGTAGGTAGGTACAACGAATATTAAACTAAATAGTATGGAAAAAATATAAAAGACACTGAAAGTTCTGATAATAATGGCTACTTAGCTGAAAGGCAGAAAATAGCTGCAATTATTCTTTGCCATCACGGTTTTGTATTGTGTCTGTTTTAACTTACTTTCAAAGTTATTATTATTATTATCGAAACCCACATTTTCTTATTTTTAACCTTCATTAACTATACTAAAGATGAACATTTAGTGTAGTTTGCCAAATTACATTTTGTATTCCACTAACGGGCTTTGACGGAATCCGGCTAATTTACCCAAGTTAGGGTCGATTTCACAATGCTCAAATAGATGGACAAAAACTACTTATATGTTGGTAATTCCGTTTTCTATTTATCAATTGCCACATTGTTAAGTTAAATATTATGAACTGAATTGAATTACATTGTAGCATTATATAGTACAACTAGCTAACCCACACTACCTCGTTTGCGCCTTATATTGCCCGTAGCGTGAAAATGTCTCCCGTTTTTGAAACATTCTTCATTGTTGCTCCGCTCCTATTAGTAGTAGCATGATGATATATACTCTATAGCCTTCCTCGATAAATGGACTATCCAACACCGAAAGCTTTTTTCAAATCGGAAACACACGCTAATTTCAGCGGTTCCTGAGATTAGCGTGTTCAAACAAACAAACAAACTCTTCAGCTTTATATATTAGTATAGATATAGATATAATGCTACAACAATAAACTAGTTGAAATGTATTTAATATCAGCAGGTAATAAAGGCTATTTGAATTTGAATATTGTATACGTCGTATACATTGATAGCACTGACATAATACTAATATTTCGTTAGTGATTGCTAGCTTCGGAATAATGTAAATCATGAGCCACCAACTTCCATGACTTGCCAATGAAGAGTGAAGGTGCTGTACAAGAGAAAGTTAGAAAGATGCTGATGAATTCCGTGGGCGTCCCGCAGTTTTTTTTAGACCTCCACTCACCTCTGTAGATATACTATCAACCTATGTTGAGTATTTCGATGCTTATGTTTAAACTTTACCTTTTTACCCGACTGCGAAAGAAAGAAGGTTATGTTTTTCGAGTGTATGTATGTATGTAAGTATGTATCTATGTATATTTCTTTGGCACGCCCTAGTTGCCTAGAACCTGAACGCCTTGTCGTATTTATATGTGATTGGTGGTAATAGATTCGTCTTAATCGTAAGAGTGACATTGGGTACATCAAAATTGCAAAAAACATATGAATGTAATAAAGATGGCAGACATTGATGCAGTCATGTTTATTTTCTTTTAAATAATTTTATTTGTTTATTCTTCAGAATCATTCATCATCTACTACAGAATTTTAGAACAAGGAACTCTTGGTTACCAATACGTGGAAACACAACTACAGCTACGACTATTCCGGATTACGATTTACCTAAGGGAGAGTTTTTCTTCAAATTTATCTTTTGTTCTTTTACTGTTATCCCTTTACCTTTGGATTTAATTTTAAAAGTAATATCAGATTTCCGAAGCAGGTAAATATTCCTTCATCTTAATTTAGATTTAGAAAGATCTAATATATACAAGCCAAGGTTCAGCGCATCACGAATAAGCTTTTCATTTCTCAACGAGGTACGAGAGTTAAATAAAATAAGACTCTTATGTTGGGCTTTGACCACATGCCTTTCAATTTCAATTCCCTGTATATGCATATAATACGTAATAAGATTTAGCATGTATGTAGGGCCAAGTAATTACTTTTGTCGGACAGATACTTCAATGCTATCTCTTGTTCAGAGAAAACTAGGATAATAGTAAGAGATGGCTAGGATATCGAATACCACACTGTAAGATTAATAAAATTTAATAAGTAGAAGTGATGGATTTTGTATTGCCAATCTAGCCAATAAGTATATTCACTGATAACCCAAGTATAAAAGCTTAACAAAAAGATCCGGACAAATATGGAAATTTCATGATGATTCGAAGGGAACTACTATCGAAATTCTCAGTATCGCGTGGGACTTTTCAAATATATATGAACAGGACACAAAGTCTTACCACCACTTACTACTACGAATTCTGTATACAGAATCCGTAGTAGTAAGTAGTAGTACTAAATATGAGACACATAATTAGATAGATAGTCTACTCTTTATTGCACACCATAATATTAAAGATACAATGTCGAATATAAATAAATAAAAACAGTGGTACAATGAGCGGCCTTATCGCAGACTGCGATCTCTTCCAGGCAACCTTTAGATGGATTATAGATACTTTATACTAATGTGTAGTTAGGTCGTGCTCATTTACAAATCACGTATAAAACTGATATTATCTACATACATACATTTATACTTACACACACACATATGAAACAATATGAATATAAATATGATAAGTATTAAATTTTAATTTCAACATGACGCTTTCACTCGTTATTAACAAAAAGGCTTTTGACAGAGAAACAGCCGGACCGTACAGTTAATTTATCATTTCATTCTTATAAATATTACAAAACAATATATTTGAATTTTGTACCGTACTTTTATATTTACTGGTTGGTTGCGACACTTTATGGTTCCCGTAAAATGATGTTCCCGTAAAATACCGTACTTCATTTATGATGATGGAATTGCAATGTGATCAGAACATAACAGTTGTAATTTTCTCTCAGTAACGTTGCTGTGTTCTACTTTCCTTAACATATTAATTTATGTTTTTTTTTCATATGTGAGCCTGCCAAAGGGACTCTACTCTGCCTGATGGAAAGCATGAGTAAAATCCAAAAGTAGTGGTGAACATTCTCATTGTAAATGCAGACAATGCAGCATGGCGGATACATAAATACAGTTAATAACTAATTACTGTTGCAATATATCTATACGTTTGTATGATAAAGTTGTGAGAGGTCGATGCCTGTACAATAAAGATATTGAAAAAAAACTATTGAAAGGGGGTCTCCATTAAAGTTTTTTTTTTTATAGGGTGCAAACGAGCAGACGCATCGCCCGATGGCAAGCAATTACCGCCACCCATGGACACCCGCAACACCAGAGGCGTCACAAGTGCGTTACCAGCCTTTGGAAGATGGGGAGAGGGATAGGGGAGGGATTGGGGTATGGGCTTCCGGTATCCTCACTCACTCGGTGAAACACGGCCTTTCAGGAAACTCGCTGTTTCCCACCGGTTTTGTGTGAGGCCGTAGTATCGCTCCGGTCGTGCCGAAGCGTGGCTCTCCCACGATAAAAACTATGATGACTCAAAACAGCTTTTAGAAATATTCTCTTTGTTTTTTATGCCCTAATCTCAGAAGTGACTGACTGACTTAACCGATGTAGACGCCGTTTTTTTTTATGTTTGGCCCTGCCAAAATGATTCTACTCTGCCTGATGGAAAGCATAAACAGAATATTAGGGTGGTGTTTACCATACTGCGAATGTAGAAAATGCAACAAAGCAGCATGGTGGGCTAGTGCATCATTTGGTGTCCAACGAAATACGACATCACGATCGCTATGTGTGTGTGGGTGTGTGCGAGGATAGTACCGCCTCGGTCGAGTCGGCCCGTTCGTGCTGAAATCAGCGTGGCTTTACTACCTCTTAAATTACCTACCTCTTGATTTCTCTTATGTATTGTATTAAACTGCTCTAAGCGCTTATATTCGTTATATTTCAATTGGTTATCAAAAAAAAGTTGTATCAATTTAAAGAAACACCGCGATAACCATCATATTTTTGGGCTGAGCAACAAAGCTAATCGATAATAAATTAATTCCAAAATTACTAATCACAAACTCAGCTGCTAATATTTTGTAGATTAAAATTATTCCAATGGCAACTTGACGAGTAAAGTAAAATTTTTCATAATTTCATATAAAATTGTGTACAAAAATTACCGTAAACAGAGACAATATGCAATCCTGACCTAATCTAGCTTTCGTTTCTATTTTCCGAAACAATAAATAATTTACCTTTCTTGAGAAAACAATGGCTTCACATTTTTTGTGACTTTTTTTCCATCTCATCCCTGAAATGCCCCCTATTATGTAAGTGAAACTAAAGTCATAGCTGTGAAAATATCGGTGTTACTATTTAGTTGTGAGAATCTATGTATGTAGAGATTCATATTTAGCCTGAATTGAAAGTAAATTTTTCTATTGTTATGTTTGATCTTTATTTGTTATTGTGTGCTACTTAAGACAAATATTTTCAAAGTGATGACAGTCTTCAATGTATGTATGTATATTTAGAAATAATGCTGCGATTACCCACAGCCCTACATCGGTAGAGGTATGAAGTCGCCCTGGCTAGAACATAAGGGTAATCGTGACTGGACTGCACAAATGGCAACGCGACGATATTCATATTTCAGTCCGTATCGGAGAGATCCTACGTGAATACGACTGCAGGCTAGAATCTACGCGCAGATAGTTTAGCCACGATAACTTCCTCAATCAGTTTTTAAAATCACAACCTTATGTCTAATTGAATAAAGTTGAGTTTTAAATGTTTGTGTATATCGTTGAAAGGTAGTTGGTCTCATAGTAGAAGTATGCAATAAAGACGTCAATCTATAACGACGGATGCACCCATTATACAGTGGATGCTTTGAGTGCTTTACGGTGTAAACTCAACTGGAATAAAGATGAGAATAAAATAGTATTTATGTTTGTGAAATTGCTTTGAAGTCATAATATTATGTTGTCAATAAAGTGTAATATTTTTAAGGGTTCGATGTATATTACTGACTTCATATTAGAAGTTTAGAGTAATAAAAATTGAAAGTAAGAACTGAGCAAAAATAATTTCAAATTGCAGTTTCTGTTTTGAACACAGACAAAGCAGTTTGAAGTTATATAAAAGTATTGTGAATGTCTTTCTTGCTGTAACAAATAATCCATAGAGAATTCGTGACTGAATCTTTAGTGTCCGACCGCATCAGATATATCCATGATGACCATGATCCATATCCTATTTTAAAAGTTAATAGTAATCCAAAAATATACAAAAAGTACAGTAACATATTACTAAGACCACTTAAAAGAGTCGTATACTCCAAAGAAGGAGGTTAATGAGATGGCCGGACATAATTTAAAGTAGACTCCTTAGAGTTACTGTTGTTACCAGATCTAATCATGATGGGAATACTTCTTCTTTGATGATGAAATGGCAACCAGCCGGATCACTGGGTTCAACTATTTCTGCCAATGTCAAGTGTTTAAATCTTTGTCGTGACGAAATTAATGATAAAAATTGGCACACATTTCACATACGACAGTCTAACCATTCTGGTAAGAATATAAAGTGACCAGACTGTTAATAAATATAATCTATACAAATAAATAAAATTGGAGTGTCTGTTTGTAATATTGAAGTAAACGCTTTTTACTAAATGCATATGTATGTATACACGGTATATGTGTATATTGAGCACGTAAAGCTGTCGGTCCTGCGCCTGATCTCTCCCCGGTCGTCTCGGTTAACCGTCCCATCGGATTATGAGAACGAGGGAACAGAGAGTGCACCTGTGTTTGCGCACACACTTGTGCACTATAATATCTACGGCGTTGTTGGGTGGTCTCCGTTGAGACTGGACGCCGTGGCCGTTATCGACTAGGAGAACATCATCATTTGTGTATATGTATGTATACATTTACCAAAATTTTTTTTTGTCTGTCTGTCTGTCTGTACGTATGTTTGTTTGTTCCGGCTAATCTCTAAAACGGCTGGACTGATTTTGACGGGACTTTCACTAGCAGATAGCTGGTGATGTAAGGACTAACTTAGGCTACTATTTTTGGACTAGCTTTGACCCGCGGCGTTACCTGCGGCTGATGATACACCGCGGGTAACGCCGCAGGGTGGGCAAGTGTTTGAGGTTATAGGTGACACTCTCTGGATCTAATGAACCGATTTTCAAAATTCTTTAATCAATAGAAAGCAACATTATTTGTAAGTGTCATATTAACCTGAAAAATGATGACCACGATATCCGACATATATATATATATATATATGTGTATATATATACGGGCGCAGCTGCAGCAAAAAGCTAGTATATTACTAAATAGATACATTTCGCCCAAACACAGAAAAAAATATCGTGATCATCACAATACATAATATGTCCAGGGGAAGGAATGACACCAAGACCTTTGGCTTACCAGTCAGGGTTACTAATTACTTGACCAATAGACTCATTCTCTTTTGAAAGTTTGAAAAGTAACAAAAATAATTAAAGAGTAGTAAAACCTGAAGAGGCATTCAAGGTGTGCTTTGGACATGGTTGCGGAATTAATTTCCTAAAGCTACTACTTAAAATCTATGTTACAATTTTGGTGGTACGGCATTAAAACTGTCACGGATTTTGAGCACGGTCTTGGGGTTTAGGTTTCCCAGAACTACGCAAACTATTAACTTAATAGACGTTGGGTATAATGGGATGCTCTGCTCGAATTCGGAGTTGGTTGACTGGTGTTGACAATTCGACATTCAAGGAAAAATATTTATACAGGGTTTTAGATTGTAATTGCTTTTTTAGTTGAATGAGAATTATTAGAAATCAAATAATAAAGTCTTAGAAGAAGCTCAAGTAAATAGGACTTCTTCATGATGTTCTTTGTTTATTGGTTTCTGAAGGTTTTTTAACATTTTAGACAAGAGTACATATTGCACAAAACTTCAGTTCAATTAGTAGTGCATATTAATGTTTAAGAACATATGACAGTAATAGTTTCAAATGCTTTCTACTTAGGTACATAAATCATCATCAGCAACCCATAACGTCCCACTGCGGGGCTCGGGTCTCCTCTCAAGAGAGAGTTAAGGCCATACGTCGCACACTGGCCAAGTGCGGGTTAGTGACTGGCAACACAACGTTGTGGCTACGTCATCCTGTCGTTGGATGTTTCTAAGCCGCCCAAAGGCCTCCAACTAAGCTAACAGCCGGGACCGACTGCTTAACGTGACCTCCGAATCACGTAGCCGCTTATTAATATGTCGGACATCTAACACACAACGCCATCTAGTCCCAAACTAAGCAGAGCTTGTACAAACGAAACGAATATTTGTAGATCATACAAACATTTGGTCCGACCCGGGAATCGAACTCGAGACCTCAAGCACAGCAGTCGCATACGCTACCACTGCGCCACCGAGGCAGTTTAAGGTATTAGCTTGATAAGTACCTATTTTTCTATGTAGCAAGTTTTTTCATTTGTTAAAGCAATAAAAATATTTAAAAACGATATGGAAATAAGTAATGCTTCAAAAAGAAAAAAAATAAGCCTTAACAGACACCTGCCTAACTATTTCTTTTTTATTATTTTGATAGGAAGAACGCTGGGTGATTGCTAAGAAGCTATTTTTAAAAGTAGATGTTTTATCCAAATATGATGAAAAGCACCACACGCTAATTAACAATCAAAAATATTTTTTACTTTCTATTTCGGCTTGATATTAATGTAAATTTTCTAGTGGTTTCTATTATATTTTTAGAAACCTATATGTACTGGTAAACTCCCGTAATACCAAGAGTGAATTGAAGGTTGACATTATTACGAACCTATGAAAGTCAAGTATCCAACTACATAACAACAAAAATAAAATATTTATTTTAACTAATTAGTAGAATAAATGTTACCTGCAACCAGTTGCAGGTAAAAGAAAATAATAGTGCAAAATTTCTACAACAACATTAATTTCACCAAAATCCACGACATCACCGGAATTTTTCTTCCACATGTACTTAAATTTAACCAGATTAATTATAACAAACGTAGCCACATTTCCTAGGATGTAATTTGTTAGTTGCACAAAACAAATATTTGCGTTGACTTTAGCTCCGGCAGCCATTTGCGGATCCTTCTACATCCTGTTTGTAAACCTACTTACTTACATTCCTGCGCTCGTGTGAATCCATACAATGCTGCACGTCATGTGGTCGTTATACAAAAAAAATATATACGGTCGAATTGAGAAACCTCCTCCTTTTTTTGAAGTCGGTTAAAAAATGCAATACTAGTTACACATATTTATTACTAGCTGTTGCCCGCAGCTCCGCCCGCGTGTTTGTCGATTATTGCGGAAAAAGTAGCCTATATGTTATTTTGATGTATAAGCTATATTACTGTAAAGTTTCATCCAAATCCGTCCAGTAGTTTCGCCTTTGTATATTAGTGTGATGTTGTGTGTGACTGTGAAGTGAATGCCTTTTTTTGCGGTAGTGCTGTTCCAGATGTGGCTCGTGCATTCCTACGTCGCGAACCTCCTGTTTTAGATAGTACAAGAAAATGTTGTGGTTGCACTTGGTCAATCCTTGTTTTTCTGTTTTTTCATTTCACTCTATTTAATTCTACAAAAATAAAATTGTTATTTGCTCACGTTAAAACCATACCTTGCAAATTTCATCTATTTTACTTTCAGTTTATAATATATTCCATTTTTTATTGGATAAGCCCCTAAAAGTTGACTTTTGTCACATTGATAAATCAACGCCTTTTTCATATGTATATCGATCTATTTATGTGTAGAGATTTATATCGAGAAGAACCTGATCATATTCGATAAGGAAAAGAACACAGTACTGTTGTTTGCATATCACACACGCTATTAATGTGTAGTTGCGTTCGAACAAGTGTAGGCCTAGTTCCATGCACTTCGTCACGCATAACATACTCCTTTAGGACTTACCCTTGGTAAAAAGTGTAAAAGTAATATAACGTTACATCTATTAATATGACTTTATTTTGATTATTATGAAACTAGCAGACCCACGCAACCCCGTTCATGTCTCCTTATAGCTCGTAGCGGATAATTTTCCCCCTATTGGAAACATTGATTATTGATGCTTCGCTCCCATTCATCTTAGCGTGATGATATATATCCTATAGCCTTTCTCGATAAATGGGCTATCTAATATCGAAAGAATTTTTCAAATCGGACCAGCGGTTCCTGAGATTAGCGCGTTCAAACAAACAAACAAATTCTTCAGCTTTAAAATTTTAGCATAGATATAAAATGAAAGATCTACATTCTAGTGTATCACTGATTATTTACATAGTAACTAGTGTAAGCTAAATTAAAATGTATTACATAATATGTTTCAGGTTAAATATCAAGCTAAATATATTATTAAAATTAAACACTCATAACATTGTGTCACGTCTGGTTAAAATTAGTTTAGTTTTTAATATCTGGGACGTAACTATTAATATTGTCAAGCTTAAATGAGGTTTTCATTCAATTTTATACCGTATTTCTTATCACACAAAGTAATATTTTCCTTAGTTAAATATTTTAGCATTTATTATTTTAGTTGAAATGCAACAAGAGAATGGTTTTTAGCACCATGTCGCATGTTAAACACATTCGAGTATACATCTCCATGAAATAAACAAACATTAAACAGGTTACCTACGTTGTGTGTTTAGATGTCCGAAATATTATTATTATTATTATTATACTATTATATATTTTATAGGTACATACTCGTATAGCATACTTTTTATGTAGTGACACAAAAGATAACACCTTATTGTGGAATTTTTATCTAAGGATAAAACGGTTACATAAGCATCCTGTTACATTTAAATTTATTATTTGACAATTATGTGAAAATACCACAATCATTAAAATTTCAACAACTTTTTAAATACTTCAAATAAGTTAAATTATAATTTATTCAGTTAGTAAGTAGTAGTTATATTAAAATAATAGATATTTATTTTGATTTCACAAATTCTTTTAACTTTACTATACTTGAATTTGAAATTTAAATCTATACAAATAAATAAAATTGAAGTGTCTGTTTGTAATATCAAAATAACCGCGAGTAACACACACACCGGGTTCAGCTAGTTGCTAAATAAAATTATTAGCACTATTGCCTTTTCTATCTTTTAAAAAGACGAAGAAAGAATATGCAGATTCAGTACAACAATTTGTAGGTAACACAAAGTGTTATTACATATGGGGGTTGAACCCACAACACTTAGCACAGCAGAAAGCGGCGTGGTAACCGCTTTAACCGCTACGCCAACCGAGTAGTCAGTCTATCAATCTATACTAATATATAAAGCTGAAGAGTTTGTTTGTTTGTTTGAACACGCTAATCTCAGGAACCGCTGGTCTGATTTGAAAAATTCTTTCAGTGTTAGCCCATTTATCGAGGAAGGCTATAGGCTATATATCATCACGCTAAGACTTACAGGAGCGGAGCACCAATGAAGTATGTTACAAAAACGGAGGGAAAATTATCATGCTACGCAATAAGAGACGCAAACGAGGTTGCGTGAGTCGGCTAGTACTATATTACTTTTCCGTTACACGTCAAATGCTTGAATCAAATAAAGGAATTTGATTGAAGTAGACTTAAGTAGACGTTAATGATTCTAACTTTCGCGTTCCATGAAATATTAACAATTATTTTTACGGGAATTAACGCGATCACTTGACTGACTGACTCTGTCAGCCTGTGACCACGGCCAGTGCAACCTAGTCGAAACGTCAGGCAAATCAGAGGTATGTAATACCTTTTAATAAGTGATCGCGTTAATTCCCGTAAAAATAAACGTTAAATATTTTCTAAAGAAAGTATGACGATGTAAGGAAGAAGTCGCCGACTGATTTTATCAGCTATTATTGTAAGAAACAATAGAAATAAGATGATTTATAATAGTATTGTACATTTATAGACAGTATTTTTCAGTTCTTAAATATTATTTATGAAAGCAAAGGATATTTTTGCTATTTCAAGAATACTGCAAATTCTCAGCATTTTCAGCAAACTGGACGATTCTGTTGCTGAGTATCTATTGTCATTCGACTTCATAAATGTTTTAAAGATTAGACAGTTAGAATAAACTCATATTTTATAAAATAAAATGAAAAATGGTATGATGTTTTAATATTTTAAGTTGTTTCTTCAAATCTAAACAGTTTGAGTTTTATCATATTATTTTTAGTAGGTTTGTAATTTTGTCCTAAAGTAACAATATAGGTACAATAAATATGGTGTAAAAATCTGCTAAAACCTTTGATTGGTTTTTAAATTAATTAATTAACCATATCTAACTGATCACATCATTTCTTGTAGTTGTTGGTTTTCCTAACTGAAGTAAATAAAATGAAAAGAACACTTGATATGTATGCCGAAAATTCTTTAGGTTTAATTGCATAACCTATATATATTTATATATATGTCGGAGACACAGTGGATATCGAAGCGGTTTTTAAGAAATGGTGACGTCAGCTAAGCCGACGTCACTTGCATATTTTGTCAAGTGGCACTTATGATTTAAAGCAATAGAAATCACTCTATTATTACACACGTTGGTAGGTAGGGTTTATTTGCACAACCAAAGACAATATAAAATTCCAACAGTTTATTGAATCAATGAAGCTACAGTTAAAATCATAGATCGGCACAACATTGTCAAAGTGAATTAGGTGAGAACACCAAAATCCACTGAACGTCTGTGTCGACCTATAACCTCCAGTTTCCAAATGCGTAGAGCCTTATGAGAAGAAACTGGCAAAGAAACTCATGGCCACTCTTTTAAATGTTACATCTTAACTTATTAGTTACAAACGTCTAATAGTGAATTACAATAATTAAGAAGCCTATGTACTTAGCTTATTTACAGCTTCTCCTTCCTGGTACAATGCTCGAACTAAACCGATCTGTTGATTCTATTTTTCTTCAATATGAAACGGTGGGTAGTTAGTTTAAGAGCCAATAGGTTAGTAGTCCCGCAACTCGTGCGGCCGCTCTCCTTTATACCGGCTGCTCGCTTTAACTAGTAGTGACACCAACCCTTGTATTCGGTGTTACCCGCACACATTTTAGTAACATTAAATGTAATATTGCTTACATAATCGACTAAAACTAAAACGACATTATTAAATCCAACTGTAAATAAACTAAGACGTAATACTCACATTTAAACTTAAAAAAACTACGCGTTCTCCAACATATATATGTCGGAGAACGAGTAGTTTTCTTAAGTTTTAATTTGAATTCGTGTTTATTTCAATCGATTATTCGAAACGTCAAACTGTGCATCGAGAAACATGGCAGTTTGGGTGGAATCTGTGGACGGTGTATGTAAAGGAAGAAACTGATTATTTGTTGTTAACGATGTGATTATTAAGTCTTAGTTTACTTACAGCTTGATTTAATAATGTTGGTTTAGTTTTAGTCGATTCTGTAAGCAATATTAAATGTTACTAAAATGTGTGCGGGTAACACCGAATATAGTGGTAGGTGTCACCACTAGTTAAAACGAGCAGCCGGTATAAAAGAGAGCGGCCGCACGAGTTGCGGGACTACTAACTTATTGGCTCTTAAAGTAACTACCCACCGTTTCGTATTGACGAAAAATAGAATCAACAGATCAGTTTAGTTCGGGCATTGTACGAGGAAGGACAAGCTGTAAATAAGCTAAGTACATAGGTTTCTTAATTGTTGTAATTGACTATTGATAGTTTGTAACTAATAAGTTAAGATGTAACTTTCAAAAGAGTGGCCATGAGTTTCTTTGCCGGTTTCTTCTCATAAGGCCCTACGCATTTGGAAACTGGAGGTTATAGATCGTCACGGACGTTCAGTGGATTTTGATATTCTCACCTAATTCACTTTGACAATGTTGTGCCGATCTATGATTTAACTGTAGCTTCATTGATTCAATAAACTATTGGAATTCAATATTGTCTTTGGCTGTGCAAATAAACCCTACCTACCAACGTGTGTTATAATGAAGAATGATTACTAGACTAGACTAGACTTGATTAAGAGCGATTTCTATTGCTTTAAATCATGAGTGCCACTTGACAAAATATCCAAGTGACGTCGGCGAAGGTGATGACGTCACCATTTCTTAAAAACCGCTTAGACCGATCGATCGCCACACACTGTGACTCCGACATATATATAGAATAGGGCGCAAACAAGCAGACGTGTCACCTGATGGTAAGTGATTACCGCCGTCCATGCCACCCGCAACACCAGAGACACGTTGCCGGGCTTTGGGGCATGAAGACGAGGAGTGGGGATGAGGGTAGGGGTTGGGGTTTAGGCCTCCGGTATCCTTACTCACTCGGTGAAACACAGCGCAAGCGCTATTTCACACCAGTTTTCTGTGAGGCCGTGGTATCACTCCGGTCGAGCCGGCACATTCATCACGCCGTACCGTGACTCTCCCACGGTAGGTAGTATTCAGGTCAATTTAATGCAGTTTTTTTTTACTTTAATACGTGTTTCACAATTGCATAGTGAGTGTTACTTAGAAATTGGCAAGGCATGGTAAAGGCCAGTTACATTCAAATTTCTAAATTATATGTAGCAAACGTAACCTAACCTCTTTCTAAAATTTTCTCAAATGCGTTTTTTAATTCTACTGTAAGAATTTAAAAGGTCTGTGCGTAAACTAAGTGGAGCGGTGTTTTCCCATGTTAACTGTAAGAGAGGTGTAAAGGTGTTCCATTATCCACCCGCCACGTTATAAACGGGTGAACAAGCATTGTCGTACCCGTTGGTTGTTTTAGTAGCCGTTAAGCAGTTTTTAGAGCTTCCTACATTGGCGAACCTTTTGTTAGATGGGAGATCGTCTTTAGTTTTGAGTTTAGAACGGCATTAGCGGGAAAGTGGCTCTTTTATTCTGATTTGTTTTTAAGAGTTGCAATTTAATGCAATGTGGGACGGTAAAAGTAATTCGATTATCAACTACAATGATGAAATGTACAATTAATAATACAGTATTCTAAGCAACATTGGTCTCCTTCGGTACGTCTAACATTCTTTGGTCTGGATATCAAACCTTAACTTATGTCATCAACTTTATGGTTTATTGTCTAACGATGTCTACCACATTACACAGCGGTGAAGATTACCAGTTGTCTGTCTGCACTTTAAACATCAAGATAAATTGGAGTCCCTAAAACAAATTTTCCTACTGAGAAAGTACGCATTTAAATCTAAAACTCATTGAACCATGAATCATTGGACACCACTACTTTAATATTTATATTTGGGCATAAGTATATTAATGCATAAATAACACAATAAGTAAGGCTAATTTAATAAATTTCTCTGACTTGATTAAACTTTACGGTAGTTTTTTGTGGAGTAGACAACAATAGTATTAATTTGCTGACAAACACGATAAATGGGTACAACATTTTAAACAGGACTGTCTACATTTGAATCCAAGATACACTCCAGACTGAGCACTTTAAGCGTAACAATACAAGGAAGGTATATATCAGGCTTCACGGATGGCTGAAAGAGCAGTTTATCTGAGACATTGCTAAATTTCGCGATATCTAGGGTAGTCTCTTACCAAGACTAAGTTATAATTTTATCTCTCTTGAGGCATGGAGGTTATAAAACTCTCTTATGTTTCTATTGTAGTACTCACTGATATGCGTACATTCATTGATTAATAAAACCGTTACTCTTTAGATACTGATTACTATAAGAATAAATATTTTTGTAAAACCCATGTAAATGTGACACAAAAGAAAAGCCGGATTTTATACGGACACTGTCTGCACCTCCGCGTAGATCGGCTGGCCAACCGGATTGGTATAAGTTTTGTTTTAAGTTTTCCTTCTCTTTCCTATTCTTCTGTATAGATTACTTCTTTAGTCGGCTTTTAATACCCATTGAATAACATTTGATTACCACACAAATAATGTAACTTAAGAAAATAATTTCAAAATAAATATTTTATTTATTTATCGAAACAAGATACAAGTGACGTTATTAAGGAGCATGTTTTTGAAATTCAACCCATTGAATTTGTGTTTACTTTTACTACTCAGGTGTTTACATTTACATTTTACGTTACAGTTATAGATCATAATGATGGGTATGCAATATGAACTCATACTAAGCAAGTAAAGACGGATAACGTGAGCCATAAGGCACACGTTGAGGTAATTTGTAGCGTAACTGCTTTGAGATGTTCATATTTCTTTTCGCTTGCGTTATAGTAACATTATCTTTAATATACCGACAAAGAGTTCAGCTAGCAAGGCTTGCATACATTCCATGGAACAAAACCTGAAGAGATTGTTTTGGTTAAAGTTTTAGAGTGAAATGAAAATCCACTGGGTAAAGTTATTACAGTGGAATGATTTTAGTACCAATAATGTGTCTAAACTTCTTAATATGTTGGAGGGTTGCAGTCAAGAGAAGAAACTAACTTCTTTCTTCTCCCCCGCGGTGACCAACCGAATTGGGTTTTTGAATGGCAGAGGGGCCTCTATGTATTACTAAGAGCTGGAAGTTGTCGTTTTGTCCTTGGTAAACTGTTCGGCATCATTTCTTTGTCTTAAGAAGGATGTGATTTTGTTCTTTTTCAGGGCTTGTTTTTCATGGTGCGCACCATCTTGCTTTGGGGAAATGTCTAGATTTCGTTTTTGGGGTTTATGTTTTATAAGAATTTCCTTAGGTCTAGGCTCGTTAAAAATAATAATTTTATCATATTTAATTATTGCTTTTGTACCTTCTGCTTTACATTTTAATAGTTCCGTTTGTAATTCCTTTCTTTTCTCTAAAACTTTTTGTGGGTAATCTTCTTTGTAATATATTGTGCTTGTTTTTATATTTTTCTTCTCTTGTAATAATTCAATTTTTTTCCCCATCGTTGTGAAGGTGACCCTGACCGGCCTAGTTCGTTCCTTTTTTTTTCCTATTCGATTTATTGATTCAATTTCGTTCCGCTCACAAGATATATTAATTCCGTTAATAAAAGTTAAAATTTTCTTTTCTAGTTCTTGATATGATTTTTCTCCTTCCTCAATTCCAAAGAATACCAAATTTTTCTTCCTTATATATCTATCCATAACATTTAAAATGTTTTCTTGATTTTTTACTTTTTCATGTAATTGACTGTAATTTTGTTCTATAATTCTGAAGTTTTCACTAATGTTTTTGTTAATAGCATTTATGCTGTTTGTTAATTTTTTTTACATATTAAGAAGTACCTTGTAAAATTAAGAATAAGAAAGCATTAAGAAGAGAATGAATATGAAGTAGCAAATTCACCTGTCTTACTTTATTTACAACTTTAAATACATTACTATTTATATGGACAAAACAAACACCCTGTGTTTTTGTGAAAGCAACATAATTAGAATTTGAATAAAATTATCTATATTAGAGATACTGAAAAAAAAAGAAAAAACACAAGAAAAAAAAAAAAAGTGAAAAACCATGGTCAAAGTTGAGGAGGCCTTTACCCTACAAAGGGGTTCTCACAATGTTTATACCTAACAGTATAACAATTGAATCGTATTTATTATTTTTAATACTAAAAATATTGAAATACACAAATAGGAATAATTGAAAATGAACACAAATTCGCATATATTACTAGTGATTTAGAATTTCTTTTGTAACATTAGATACATTATTAATGTGAATAAACGATCAAATTATGCATGTAAATGAATATTGTGAAATTGAGAACTAATAAAAGGCTTATTTATTTATTTATTTATTTAATGTGTCTAAACCAGTAACTGAATAAGAATAACAAATAAATTTTAGAAACAAAGAAGTAAAAATAAATGAAAAGTACAAAGGTTTGTTTCTATCTGTAAGGTCATACGTACGAGTCAATCATAGATTGTTTCGATTTGATTACATTCGATCTGGGTCCGACATATTTACTTAGGATTACCTGCGTAGGGAATTAGACTAGGTAATATGGTACGATACTTACATATATTCAAGGTGCACAGTTATGATAGTACTAGCTTTTGCACGAGGCTTCGCTCACGCAGACTTTCACCCCCGGATTTACCCCCTTAGGGGTGGAATTTCCTAAATTATTTTCTTAGTGCTCATTTACGTTAAATGAAGAACCTACATGTACAATTTGAGGATTCTATATTCAGCGGTTTGGGCTGTGCGTTGATCTCTGGGTATGTCAGTCACCTTCCTATTTATATACATTGATTGATTTTAAAGAAGATATCCGATGTCACCGTAGATCACTAAAGTTGTCATCAGCAGTTCATTTACAATCCCTTTCAAAGCAATGTTTATATAACCCAACGTCGAAAACCTTTCTACGTTCTGTGAGAAATTGCTTCAAACGGGTCACATGTCCCTCCAACTCCAAGGGAGGATTCTCCGACCAGGCGAGGTGATCATGCCTGGCGAGCCACGGCCCAACGATTGATGTTGGGATGTTGTATGTATAATATATAATCGACGCGAGAACTTCTATTGGTCGCCACATAATAATTTTTACTTTCACTTTCTTTACTACTTATATACATATATTAGTCTATCATAATGTATGTTTATAATATACTAGCTTTTAAACGCTTCGCTCACGCAGACTTTCATCCCCTGATTGACCCCCTTAGGGGTGGAATTTTCAAAATTCCTTTCTCAGTGCTCATTTACGTTATATAAAGAACCTACATGCAAAATTTCAGGATTCTAGGTTCAGCGGTTTGGGCTGTGCGTTGATCTCTGGGTATGTCAGTCAGTCACCTTCCTCTTTTATATATATAGATTATGGAAAATATAGAGTAACAGTCACTGATGAGGTTGACGATCATTAACATATATGCACAAATACGAGGTAAAACGAGTTACTACACGAAGTGAATGTTTGATAATTATTATTGTTTTTGGTTATATTACGAAGGAACTTATAAAAAAACATTAAACCAAAATTCTAGTGATAACATTTAAACTTCAATTATTATTGCAGATATATTGAAATTAGTAAATTAGTCAAGTTACTAAATCTACTAATATGGTATTGATATTTTGAAATATATGAAAGAGCATAAAGCTTTCAGGTTTCCTTCTTCAGTTGAAGTAAGGTTTCAAGCTCAAGTGCCACAAAAAAATTACATTTATAAGATCTTAGTGACGTAATTTGGTACTCAATTCCCACAAATGTAAAGAGTTCACAAATGGGTCAGGGGTCAGTTAAGTAGTTCTATAGACTAATTGAACCCTTAGCCAATGCTCACTTGAAGTATAAAAGTGACGGTAAGTAACTTAGGTACTTAGGTACACTACGGTCAGCCAGGACGGACATGAGAGTTTGTCGAGTAAACAGTTTCTGACTGATTGGAAGCTTTCATCCGCTGTTTGTCGACTACTTGCCTTCCAGAATGGTATTAATTGAAATTTTGCTCACTTTCAATCAATCCCGTTTGCGGAACTTGATAAAAACCTTTTTAGCAAGTTCAGGTTTGTAATTCATTTGTAATTGAATATGCTTTTAGGCATTCGGTCATAGATAAAGAATCTAAAATGTTCTACTGATTCTGGATTCGTGTATTTCTCATTCATATTTATATTACGCCAGTGGTACCCAGTGGTTATATTTAACCCTAATTCATTTTTGTTTTTTTTTTGAATTTTTAAGCTTTCTGCACTCAACCATATAAAGTTTAGTTGTGACAAAGGTCATGCTTCTCCGTTCGCGAGTTTTGGAGTATATTTCATACTCGTACTAGACGACCAACGCAACCTCGTTTACGTCTCCTATTGCCCGTAGCATGATAATTTTCCCCCGTTTTTGGAACATTCTTCATTGGTGCTCCGCTCCCGTAGGTCTTAGCGTGATGATAAATATTCTATAGCCTTTCTCGATAAATGGGCTATCTAACCCTGACCTGACCAGTAGTTCCTGCGATTAGCGCGTTCAAACAAACAAAAAACCTCTTCAGCTTTATATATTACTATAGATTTCTGGTATTTTCAAGCATGATACAATAATTATTTGGTCCGACGATATAAAATTTATGATAGTGATTTAAAAGTTCATTAATTACAATCTAATAACTTGTATACGATAAATTTTAAGCTTTTCATCATTATGAAATAGTTGAAAAGTAAAACTAAAGAACTGATTTGCTTAAGTAGATTTTAGCAATAGTTTGGATTCATTCTATGAGAATTAAGGAATTCATTTATAAGAGGTCAATGAGTTGGGTTAAATATTATGATTGATAATTTATTTTTATAATGATACCACTTTGATTCGATTTTTTCCTTCTTATGATTAGGAAATAAAATTAATTTGTGGTACAGAAGTAATTAAATCGTGTTATTGATTCCATCTTTGAGCGCCAGTACGGGCAACTTCGCTTAAACACCGATGTTTTGTAATATTCAGCTTTTAGCTCCCTCGACGTCAACAAGTTATTATTAATAAGCAGTCAGTTCATTATAGCGTCGCGTCGTACTCGCTGTCTCCACCCGCCATGATTTATAGAGCATTTAACTTTTATGGTAGTGCTAAGTGGCCGGCCGACTTTTATAAGAGAACCAAGGAAACTCATCTTGGCTAATGTAAGCTGAAAAGTTAAACAAATTGTCTTCACTGTAACCTAATATAAAGGCACTTTAACTAAACTGAATTTGGACAATAATGTATTTTAAGACAATAAGGACGTCAATTCTCTGTGCTGTGATGTATGTCATTAAAATGTCCTAAGTTATACTTTTGTTTTCATGAGATAACTATTAATTAAATACATTGTCATTTATGTGTAAGTTAATGGTATTCAATATAAACTGGATTAATTACTTGTATTATTATTTATTACTATTTGGATTATTAGAGAGGAGAGAAGGCATCGACGAACCGAAACTTAAAGGTTTCTGTTCTTTTTAGGTGTGTAGCTTTGTATAAATTTAAGATAATTTGTTGAAATTTGAATCATTAACGAGCGGTAATAAAAAAAGTAAACTAAACTAGTACTTGGTGTGAGTGTTTTCGATTATTGATTTTTTCGTGATAGTAATATTATTTGCACACATCCAAATTTTATCAGTCAGAGTTTGAAAATTTTAAATTAGGTTACAGTATCTCGATTATTTTTTGTACTCCCTTTTCAAGTTGTGTCCGACAAAATCACGCAAAAAATGTAGCATTTTAATGGACCATAAGAACAGTTTCTGGGTAGGTTTCTGTCTTCTTAACAAACAATTTTTAGAAACGAATAAAGTAGTAACAATTTGTGAATGAGTACCATGGAAATTCTTACTAAACTCTGTGTAAAACAAACGAATAATAGTTTAATTTCTTTCTACTTATTATTACCGATCCGCGGATATTTGTAGGATAATATAACTGGATTATAATTAAAATCAAAATATTATTTCCATTAAAATTGCACTAGTATAAGGCAGCGTGCCCATAACAGTTGGTTTGTAGAGTCTAAAATAGCATTGGCAAACAGAGCCCTTAGCGAATCACAAAGCTTTGTAGTTCTACTTTGACTATTGAAATAGCTTGTAAAGGCTGTTATGATGCTTAGTATACTGTCCTGACAGCCTGAAAGCTGGAATGCCCAATTACACCGCTAATCATATAAGCATTGCTAGCTCTTTGTGTAATTTAGCTTCTTTTACTTACAATACTAAAATGGTGAGTTAGAAAAATAAAAGTTAAAGAAATTTCCTTATTTTATTTAGTGGCTTAAAAATATATACTGTTGAGGAAACAGTACAGACTTGTATTTACAGGAAGCATTTGCTTGAATGTCATACTAAAAATACCAAAGTAAAATACCATATATTTTCTTTTTTTTCTAGAAAGGCTTTCAGCTTAAAGAAATCCCGTTGTGGATGAGTTTTAAGTTCCGTTATGCAAAAGAAAAAAAACTTAACCCTTATAGGATAACTCCCATCCATCCATCTGTTAAGGTTTTACGGCGACACTTTAATATAAAATCCACAATCGGTTACCAAATTACTATATGCAATAAAACCTAGTATTCATCAAAAGTTTCTACATTCAAATAGTTCACTATATTTATATGCATATAGCGTTCCAATGAAAGTGAGGCCTAGAAGGTATGGTACGAATAGGCGTCTAATATGACAAAAGTCAACACATTCGAGTGCTTTGAAGACAAGCTTTGACGAAAGGAGCATTTGCTCGCTATGCACGAGGCGTTATCTTAATCAGAATGCCAAGTCGCTTGACTGCGTGCCTATTGTGTGATCTCTTCCACTTGGCTGGCGAGTGTGTTGGGGATGCACAGACGAAGGTAATATTTCTGCCCTTTTCATTAATCTCTCCGTGCTTTAAACATTCACGGACGACAAAATATGAAGTCAGTCACACCATATAAATTCGAAATAAATTGTAAATTTTTATTTGATGTATTTAATTTCATAGTCAAACGATCATGAAGAGGTTTACGACTTCCGATTAGAAAGATTAAATATGGTTACCATACCACTTGTGTGAAGATATTATACAAAACTTCAAAAAGTTTGAAGAAAATGGATCTTTGAGGACTTTTCATGTGGAGTACATAGCCTATGAACAAATTATGACAGATCTATAACCATAATATGTATAATAACGTTGTAAGAGTTCGATATCTGTATGTTAAACAAAATCAGTTTTTCTTAAAAGAAGAAAAGAACTCAAAGTAACAGATTTTATAATTTTTATCTGTTTGTTTGTCTGTTTGTGTACGCAAGTCTCCAAAGTAGCGATTTAGATGCAGTATTCTCTTGTGTATTTTGATAAAATTTACTTAACATTTAGATTATGTTTTATTTTACTCAGTTGACAAAGTTAACATATCAGTTAAGTTTAAAAATTAAGGTGATAAAAGTCATATACGCGGGCGCAGCCACTGAAAAAAGGTAGTACGTAATAAACATTTTCTGTTTAAAATCAATGAAATGTTAGGAAAAGTCTCGATATTTCTATCAATTGTATATTTTTATTTGACGGCATTAACACAAACCCAATGAAATACATGAGAAAATACCTTTTCCAAAAATATTTTCAAAGAATAGAGCGGTCATTGGCGCGAGTTCCTGTGAATAAATTCCAAAGGCACATAGATATGGCTTATTGCATTTCAAATATATATAGCTGTATATTATTGTATATACGACATGTGCTTACAATAAATAGTCATCATACAGGTAGAATTAAAGTAAATTTTTCATTAGAGCCCAAAAATTAACTTTGAAAAGTAATAAATTTGTACAATTTCAGACGAGCTATTCACCTCGTTTGCCAACTTCAAGAGCTAAACGATTTTTTGAGTGCTTGTGTAAGTTTTAGAACGACAAAAGATGAAATGATATAATAAATAAACATTTACGAAACTAGTTCATTACATAATCTGTGCTTTAATTACAAAGTTACGTCCGGAGTGTTGTTGTGACAATCAGCGCCGTGTCAAATATTTGTATAACAAAACTACAAGCAGAGCTGCATGAACAAACAGTGTACGTAGCGTGGAGTTGAAAAGGTAAATGAGATGCGCTGGGACATTGTCATTGTTTTAAGTTATACTGTGAGGACGTTCTATAGTTCACTTTTAATTTTAGCGCGAGTGTTGTTTAAGCACTGTTCATAGTATCAACGGACAGAGATTTAAAGTGTTAGAAATTGTTCCTAAAACCCTACTTGTTACTTGTTTATTAATGACAGTTTCAAACATTATTACTCTTTCTAAATACAAGTAAGAAGGTAATGGCTAATAAGTTAAGTTATTGTTTAATAATATTGAATTCATCAGTAGAGCTTTTTTACATTTAATTATAATTTTAATTATACATCAAGGAGAAGGCCACGTGTTACTTAGTGGAGAAGAATTCATAAAATTTTAACAAAAATAAAACCGCCTTCAAAGTTTGACTCGATATCTATTGGATGCCATAATCAGATCTTAGGCCCGTATTTTAAAAGGCGTTTCAAGTATCCGTTGATCTCTGATCAGCTGAAACTAGTTTTAAGTTCCAATCAAATCTCAAACGTCGCTCTTATTACAGAATGCGTTTTGAGTTCTACTCAGTTGAAACTAGTCTCAGTAACCAATCTCAACTCAACAGTCTGTTCTCAATTACTTTTCTGCATCATCGAAATTATTGTTCTGTGTCACGCAGCAAATTATATTAAACAAAATATAATTAACAAATATAAGTTAAATATTATTAGTTATTAGTTTGTACATAATACACTATTGACTAGTGTATCAATGTAAACATAAGAATAAGAAGCAAATCGCCCTAAATTAAATATTATAAATATTAAAACCAAATGGCTAGATATTACCTATAATGGAACGTTTAAATTGTTATCAATACTTGTCATGTTGAATTGTATATCTATATTTTGGTTGTTTATTTAAATATTGTTATATTTTTGTCATAAACCAAAAGGTTATGAGTGATATTAATTGAAAGAAGTGGTTAAATGTGTATTTAAAGTGAGTGAAACGTCAATTTAAAGTTAATTAAAGTGAATTGAAATGTGTATGAAATGTAATTCTTTCGTAAATAAAGCAAGGTAAAGTGAAGCTTGTGTTGTTATTCAGAAAAATCATAATAATATACGTTTATTTCCCCTAAAAGCCCTTCTAAATTACCACTTGAGACTAGGTTGAGCTTGTCTCATGTGAACAGATATCACATCTGTCAAAATCTATTCTTGAGAGGAGATATTGACATAAGCATCGTTCTAAAATAAGCTGTTCATTGATCGTTACCCACTTGATTAACGTTCAGTGAATCTTGACTCAAGAAACGTTCAATAATAAAATCTCTTCTTAAAACTAGTTTTAAAACTAGATTCACGACTGAGATGCGTTTTAAAATACGGGCCTTAGTGTCCTTATCATGGTACCACCGTTGGGATATCTCCTTTCCATTAAAAAAAGAATCAGACAATACACATAGAAAAAAAATAAAAATAGAAATGGTCGAATTGAGAAACCTCCTCCTTTTTTTGAAGTCGGTTAAAAATAGGTTTACGAAAAATATGAGTAATATAAACTATATATAACTTAAACAAAGGGTATAAACGAAGCAGGAAATATTAAATGAATGTTTTTTTTTTTAAATGAATATTTCGGACATCTAACTCACAACGCCATCTAGTCCCAAACTAAGCAGAGCTTGTATTATGGGTACTAGACAACTGATATGAATACTTATTTACTTTTTTTTTTGTAAATACATACATTTTATACATAGAAAACACCCAAACTTCGAAACAAATATTTGCAGATCATACAAACATTTGTTCCGACCCGGGAATCGAACCCGAGACCTCAAGAACAGCAGTCGCGTACGCTACCACTGCGCCACCGAGGCAGTTTAATCACAGTAATCACATTATTAATCACAGTAAAGCCAGGCAGCAAATATAAAAATAATATTTTCGTACGTAACGTAAAAAACATTGCAACCTTACCTCAACTCACGAAATTTACTTAAAGCAATTAATATGTATGCAGTTTCAGTATTGTTGTTAACATTTGATATTATTAACTACAAAACTATAACTTTAAACCATATTGTCAAATTTGCCTAGTTTAAAACTAGGAAAAATTTAGTTATTAGTAAAGCATAAAAGCAAAAAGCTGATACAGGAAGATAGAGAAAGAAGAAAGAGGCTTAAGTAGCTTAGATTAAATATACCTATACAAAACACAAATCATTAAATACAAAGCATAATTAGAAACATATAAAGACTACATTCTATAAGCAATAGTAGAACACAAAAAGGAAATACAAGTGGCAAAAAGAGAAATACTCCATATAAGGAAACTGAATTGAATTTAACAGAAATAGGGCTACGATGGAACACAAAATACGCAGACAAAGAACCCAAACAAGCAGTGGTAAAAACCAGAATAAATAAAATCAAATCAAAACTTCGACTTGGCCAGTTTTATTGATCAGTGTTAGAGAAGGAAAATTTAGACAGGGTACAATCATTTCGCGGGATTCAGAAACACCCAGTATCATCATCATTAGAGTCATCCATATTTGTAATTCAGGGCCTGGGAATAGTAACCAGGTAACATAAAAGACAGACAGCAACAACGTATTGTCTAGTTGATACTAATGTTTGACAAATAATTAATTAATATAGATTTGAAATTGTTTTAGACTAAATGATTACGTTTCGTTAAATAGAGCAATACATCATATCATATAACGCGCTATCGGTTATTCATAAAAAAAACTTTTACTTGACCCACAGCGAAGTCACAAGGGGGTCAAAAACGTCCTGAATGTTTAAGAAGCGACGATATGGGTGTGATTTAGTTTTCATCTTGCACGACTTTGCGGAGTTACAAGTAGTGATCCATAATATCTATTAGCCTTTACTTAATTCAAATACTTTCAAAACCGGTAAATTTCCATACATATATTAGTGAAAGACACAGGCTTGATTGATAAGCGAAGGTTTGAAACTTCGACCCGTATCGAAATTTATCCGGACTTTAGATAAGTATAGTTCTACAGAAGTCTTATCATCTATGTTCACAGGCTTCTGTGACTGTCTCTCTCTCTGTAAGTTCTTGTTTGACAATACAATTGAAACTAGTAAGATAGAAGTGAAACTGTGAAAGATGGTATCTATTAGGGCTCTTACTAATGAAATTCTTCTACTTCTTAATGATGAAATAAAAAGCCGTGTGGTGTCGTGGGACACCAGATGGATCGAATTTTTTATAAAAATACAGATGGCGCTATACTAAATTGTTCGTTCACGCTCTTTCAAAACCACTAAATTGTCTTAACACCTTTATTTTATTTAAATAACTTATGAAGAAAATAACTTTTCAGGTAAACTTTTATTATGATTTTTTAGCGATAAAAAAAATTAAACTGGTAATTTGTGCTACCACTTAGTAATCTCTACTGAAACTCGTACTTGTTAAATACCACTTACAGATTACTACGCCACACAAAATTTTTCGTTCACGAAATAAATAAATAAATACTTCAGATAGATAAATATACAGTTTTTTTTCACCATGTGAACTAGCCTTTAGATTATCTATTCGCTGAAAATAACCCAGCACTTGCATTCAATGTTGCATTAACCTTCCCCACCCGCTGTCACAGTTAATAATACGTAAAATATTTTCGTAAAGTGTTTAAAATTTGTAGGCTCTATTGTACGTCGGAATCTACGAGTATGTTTACCTGAAGCTTTTACTATTAATTGGATAAGAACCTTCTAATATTTTGTACAGAAATGTTTGTACCTTGGGCACGAGTTTAGGAATGTCATACATAGGGAGATTTTAATGAATTAAAATGGTTATAAGGCAAAATATTGAAGTGACCCATTATTTGGTAAAGTGTGAAACAAATATCTGATACGCACTGTGATCGTCAAGAAATTGGTTTTTGGTTTTAAATTAATAATATATGATGATCCAATGACTAAGTACACGTGTCACTGTGTCGGGGATTAAGTTTACCCATTTATGTGTTAATTAGCATCAAAGTTGTTTTGTTTTTAATTTTTTATTTATGACCCTGCTAAAGTGATTCTACTCTGCCTCATGGAAAGCATATGCAGAATCTAAGAGTGATGGTCACCATACTCATTGTGAATGCAGACAATGCAACAATGCAGCATGGTGACTGACACTATGGCGACCTAATAATGCTACTGCAACATTGGGCCTCAAGTCTCGCACTCACTAAAAACTTACCAACACAACACAATAAAACGAACGCTGTCATTTAAGATTGAATTTCTATACGAGGATAAATAAATATAAATAAATAAATATTTCGGACATAAATAAATATTTCGGACATCTAACACACAACGCCATCTAGTCCCAAACTAAGCAGAGCTTGTATTATGGGTACTAGACAACTGATATTAATACTTATTTACTTTTTTTTTTTTGTAAATACATACATATTATATATATATAGATAGAAAACACCCAAACTCCGAAACAAATATTTGCAGATCATACAAACATTTGATCCGACCCGGGATCGAACCCGAGACCTCAAGAACAGCAGTCGCGTACGCTACCACTGCGCCACCGAGGCAGTCTATATGGCAGGATAGTACAGCTCTGGTTGAGTCGGCCCGTTTGTGATGAAATCAGCATGGCTCTACTACCTACAAGATATTGTGGTCCTTCGAGCTGAATATGACTAGTTTAGAATACTTATTTTATAATCTAAATTAAAGAAGGAAATAGTGTTAAAACGTCAAATAAGTAATTACATACATGGTCATTATAACCTAATTATGGGGTTATACCTTATACTGTATTCAATGAACAGTAGTTAGGGTATACTGTTACTAATGATGATTGTGTGAGTCGATGTAACGATACTGTACTATATTGTACTATATTTTATTAGATGGAAAGATATTATAAAAGAAATCAAGTCAAAGAAATATCAAATCTAATCTCTAGATTTTTAGGTGAAATCTTTTCTAAACACCTGGCTAAATGGGATTTATATAAAATCTTTATCACAGCAGCAGCGTCGGTTACAAAGCGTTTTAATTTGTTCAAGTAATTTCTTTCGTGTCATAAAATTTTGCAGTGGAGCCGAGACACCAACAAAAGAATGAATAATGACTTTATAAAACAAAGTTGAAATTTCGGTGAAACTTCCGTGGTTACACTACAGGGCCACTGTTATCTTGTGATTTGTGTCTTGGCTTTCCGTTGCCTTATTGCCGGATACCTACTTGCTCTACTAGATTATTAACTTAGTGTTGTAATTTGAAGACAAAAGATAATGCACAGATTTGAACTTTTTGTTTTTTTTTTTATGTTGTTAATTGACAATGACTCTAGTCTGCCTGATGGAAAGCATAAGCAGAATCCAAGAGTGGTGGTCACCATACTGCGAATGCAGACAATGCAACAATGCAGCATGGTGATCTACACCATGGCGGGCTAGTGATGCTTCTTCATCATTGGGCCTCCGGTCTCGCACTCACCAACGAAACACGACAGCATGATCGCTGTCATTTTACGTTGAGTTTCTGTGCGAGGGTAGTATCGCCCCGGTCGGGCCGGCCCGTTCGTGCTGAAATCAGCGTGGCTCTACTTCCTACAATTATTGTTGTTGTTATGTTCTAGTTTGATACACAGCGGATTAAGCGCGACGTTTGACTTTACATACCTTACTTATGATCATGTTCGACGTTTTAAGTTTGTTACACTAATCAAGATCAAAGTTAACTATTAAAATCATAGATGTCGTAGTAGTTTGGCCTCGCAACATCATTGAATTTAAAGTTTGTTTTCGATTAACTTGCTGGTTTGATTTATGAATTTGATATTTTCAAATGTATCATTTTACTTCACCGACTTTCTGATTCGAAGATTAATAGTTATATTGTACTGTAGTGTTTTCTACATGAAATATATGTATCTATGAGTTCTCTAGAGTAGGTAAACAACAACTAGTTAGAGTGTGTTCAAGTAAAGTTCAAACGGAATCAGTGGTAATATATTGAAACCACTTGTTCGTTACCTAAACTTTATTTGATCTAAAGTCATTGGCTATTGTTGAATTCTGAACTCCATAAGCAAACTAGTATGTAATGAACTAAAATCTTTACTGAACTTATTTCGCAAATGATTCATTGTTCTTGAAATCATTCGCTAATATTTGATACAACTTAAACCTACCATATTATGTGCCCCACAGACGTGGCTTAAATAAATTTTAACTTATTATAGTTAAATATGTTTATTCTGCCCTTAAAAGTAACAAAGCCATGACTAATGAAGGTAGTTTAACAAGGAGGGACACTTCAGAAAGCCTTATTATACTTTTAGAAGACTCCAAACAGAGGAATTTTAAGTCGACACTTAATTTATCAAATCTCTGTTTTAAGGGCGCACTGGAGAGTATTTTTGTATATGAGATTAACAAAAATACTTTTCACTTTATGAAATTATGTTAAATGTACTTACTCATTTAATTTGTCATAAACTTTTTTGAAATAAACGTTTTTAATGTTGACGATTTAGTAATTTATACGTTTTCGGTTATGTGATGATCTATATTGAATGAAATCTATCTATATATTACTGACATCATACTATTAGATAATATTAGATAAAGACGACTCCCGCACTAGGAATATACATCCTGTGTCGCGGGGGACCTTACAAACATTCATAAAACGGACACAAAGAACACCCAGACGCAGAAAAATTAATTTGTGGATCACACAAAGTGTTGTACCATTTGGAACCGGTTCGGCTAGTGGTTTGCTATGGGGCGGTGTGTCGGAATCGAACCGACTAAAACCGCACGGTGTGCCACTCTGCGCCTGAGACGGGAGGGATCCGGGAACTGCTGTTATTAACACATCTAGACCCCTACCAGCGTTTGCCCGCACTGAAATGGGCACAGTCTGCTGGTGAAACTCTCTATTTAGGCGACGTACGGCACACGCGTAACGTCGCCTCCTCGCGGATGGCCACTACAGTGGATGGAGGGGAAAACCCGTCCCGACCATCCGCGGCTACACACAGGGCGGCATGAGGCACTGGTAGGCGCGCTTCCGCCGTCCGGTTCGCCGGCGGTGGATCGGGTCCGAGTGGATATTATCCTCCCGGGCCTTCTGCGAGATTACATCTTCGCAGAAGGTTGCGACCGCGGTAAAACTGCTGTCGCTACCGGCCATGGAGCATATGACGCCCGGTAGCGAGAGATCTCCTCCGATGACTGCAGTGAGGGCCCGACGCTGTGACGCCCATGCGGGGCAAACCGCCAGCGTGTGCTGGGCTCTCTGCAGTCGCAGTGGTGGCAGGCGAGACTCAGTGCCCTCCTGGCGACCGAGTGCAGGTAAGCAACCGTGCCGTGGCATATATATCCTGTATCACGGGGAACTTTACAAACATACTTGAAACGGATACAACGAAACAAAGAACACCCAGACTCAGAATAGCAACTTGTTGATCACATAAAGTGGGTAAACCATGTGGCGTTTGAACTCACAACACTCAGAGCAATAGAAAGAGGTGCAGAATCACTATGCCAACCGTGCAATCAAATTTATTATCTCGAAGGGCCCAGTCGTATCCAATATTCTGCAGGAGTGGTCCTGACACCCCAACTTGCAATAAGCATTGTTGTTACATTTAAATGACAGTGTCTGGTTACGAGAAACATCTCGGTCAGGTGTTTGTATTACCTCCTTTCCATTTACATATTATTATGTTAAGCACTTATTCCATGATACTCTTATCTTGAGCTTTATAAAACAATACAAATTTCTACATTTTATACATTATGAACCTGACCAAATTTGTTTGGTAGCCTTACAAAATTTAAGCAAAGATTTATTTGTATTGATACAATAAAACTTTTAATACTTAGTCTAGTCTGAACCCATACAATTTAAAATCCAATAAAGACCGAACGTAGCAGGTATACTTGGTCAAACAAACTTTCAAGTTCGAAGGGTTTTTATTTCACAAGATTATAACACTGGTTAATTTATTCTAGAAATTTGTCTCATCGTGAAAAATTTGCCGTCACAATTGCTAACAAAAGAATGAGTAATAGCTTTATGAAACAAAGTTACACAAATGCAAACTTTAAAAGCTTTCAAGGGTTTGAATTATTATCTTAGAAAGTTCTTTTTAAGATTAGTTGAGTTACAATACGTCTTGTTTTGTTTTAGCCATAGTAATTGATACAGAAAATATTTTATCACTGATTAATTTACACTATTAAACAACAAGTAATCTGAAGTAATGCATTCTTCAACAGGTTATTACTTTGCCCTTGTGTCTGTTATGTATATATGTACTTATATAAAAGCGTAATAATATTTTACCACTCACTGATTCATCACGTAATCTCAGAAACTTTAACACCTACAAACTAGAAATTAGGCAGTTATGTTATTTATAGGGTGTAACAGTGTAACAGCTAAGAACAGACCCCTAAGGGTGTTAAACAGGAGTTGAATGTTGGTATGAAGGTCTTTTTCTTAAGAAGTAAGAGACTCAGAATTTTAAATGTATGCCGTATGGTGTGGAGGTGTATTAATAATTTATCTTTAGAAATCAACCCCCATTTGGGGTTAAAACGAGGTATGGTAGTTTGTACGAAAGTCCAATGTTATTGAAAGGAATATTGTAAAAATATTACTTTTCTTTTCGCATTTAAACCGTAGAGTAAATTGAAACATCTGTCGAAAATTATAATAGAACGAAATCTGTTGGGGTAGCTAGTTGTAATATATTATTACACTTACTGCGGTCCGTAGTGTTACCCGTCGTTGTTATTGTAAAGATACAACAACAACTACGAGTAAAATAAAATCAGCTCAAGTTACTCATTATATCATGTGCCAGTGATATTCGGGTCAAAATCGGTGCAGCCGTTTCAGAGATTAGCCGTGACAAATTTGTAAAAAATGTATATACTTAATATTTATGTAATTTAACAGACACATATAAAATAAACAACATTTACTTAAAAAAAACTAATTTACCATGACATAATCCCAATTATAATTACATTTAACAAAAAGAACAAGTAACAAATATTATAGGTCATTTAGCCCATTCCTGATCGCCTCCGGTGGAAAGGTGCCCGAACAGACAGACACATTGTCCTACAAATTTCATGGTACGTTATCCGGGTCCTACGTTCAAAAGGTTTTTTTCCTGCTCCCCTGTTAGCTACCACAACAGATTTTTTTAAGCAAAGCAAATGTTCTAGAATCAATAGATTTATATACTTTCTTATATAAAATCAATTGCTGTTCGTTTGTTTCGTAAAACTCGCGAACGCCAGGGCCGATTTAGCTATTTTTGATTTTGAAATGTTTGTCATATCCAGGGAAGGTTTAAACGGTAAAAAATTAAAAATAACTTGAAAATCCAAATGTCACGTTGTACGCAGTAGCGGGCACAGCTAGTGTTTAATATATGTTTAGATTATTACGCAATAATCTTTATTAAACAGGATTTGACAGATTTGTATCTCTATTTAATATCTTACCTAATATTCTTTTCCACTTCTCGAACAGTTTCTGCACTAGTAAGGTGGTTTTTATCTCCGTAGACCAGGCGGGTTACATACCCGCCACTACTAAATTGTACGTCCAAAGGTGCTTAAGGTAATAAAACAGAAATACACTACAGTGCCATCTACCGAATTTACGTCGAACTACCAAGTTACGCAAGAAACGAAGAAACTACCAATCCTGAATCGCGTGACAGAATTTCTCGCTCCGATTAGCATTTAAACATCCTAACATCAACCGTTGGGCAGTGGTCCACCAGGCATGATCACCTCGCCTGGTCGCAGGATTCTACCTTTGTGTTGAAGGGACTTGCCACTGTTTTTTCCACTAGACATTCCAGAAATGATATGCTAAAGATAAGGACTCATAATCCTTGAGGTGTCGTCCGTATCGAATGCATCTCACTTCAGTAATGAAAAACTGATTAAAACTAAACTGCATGTTTTAGGCGTCAAGCACTGTTCAGTGTTGGAGTTCTATCAAGAATGTTGAGTTAAGCCTAATTGTTTAGCGTAATACTGATTTTGTTACTCGGTAGGCGATTACCAGTGACCATAAACTCTTACTGTATAAGTACTGATTTTGGTAGCTTAAATAATCTAGCTATCATTTTCACGCAGTTTTGTTCTGTTTACATAAAGTTCAAGGTACTTTAAGAGCGGTAAATACTTATTCCTTTTCCAAATACAATTTTCTTCTTTCCAGTAAAAAAAGTTTCTAGTTAAAAGCAGTGAGTGAAAATAGCAAGTCACTATTTACAGAAATGTGAACAAATTGTGGTTCTAACTTTACGGATAAGCCTGTGTCAATTACGTATTGAGAAGGGTCTCTTTTGGTTACGACAAATTGAATGGCCTAAGACGCAGCAGGCATTCAACTGACTGGCATTTTTTATTCTAAGGGCCGGATTATCTGTTTATATGACTCTATATTTTCTACTATGCGAGATGCGGCAGAGCTTTATTGATTATCCTTTATTGATAAGTTATAATTTCGAATGTAGGATATTATCAACCGGATAAATAATCCGGAAATTTAAAAGCTACATGTGAATTTAATAGGATTTTAGGAAATTCGATCAAACAATTGTCCATGTCATAGCAATGAGCATTATGTTATAAATTTTACCGACAATTTACTTCGGAAAGATCTACAGGATCTTAAAACCTATGAAGGGTTTTCAATTCCGTGTTTTGTATCTACTTATTTTGACGAGCCTCTTGATCTAAGGGTTAGTGATCCTGACTGCTGAGCCAGAAGTCGTGAGTTCAATTCTCACCCAGGACAAATCTTTGCGTGATGAACTCGAACATTTGTTCTGTATCTCAGTATTGTTATATTTGTCTATAATTTAAAAACCTATTATTTAAAAATATAGTACCTGGATGAGCGAGCTCCGTTCCTTTTTTTTTAAAAGTTATAAAAATGAATCTTATATATAATCTGAATCTCAGTAACGGCTCCAACAATTTTCATAAAATTTAGTAGCCAACATACTCAAAACAATTATAAATTATATACGAAAACCTTCCTCAAAAATCACTCTATCTATTGGTGAAAACTGCATCAAATCCGTGCAGTAGCTTTTGAGTTTATCACGAACAGACATACAGACAGACGCGACTAAGGACTTTGTTTTATAATATGTAGAGAAAAATTCCTCGTTTAAAGGGATAAGATAAATATGTTTATCAACATTGTGGTTACTACGGTAACTTTGCCAAGTTTGGGACCAGACAATTATATATGAAATGTGTTAAGATATGATGTATGTCCCAATATATTCAATAGTATGGTGAACTGAATAAGATGCCTCAGTCTAACTGCCTCGGTGGCGTAGTGGTAGGGTATACGACTGCAGTGCTTGAGGTCTCGGGTTTGATTCTCGGGTCGGACCAAATTTATGTATGAACTGCAAATATTTTTTTCAGAGTTTGGGAGTTTTCTACGTGTATATTTACAAAAAAAAAAGGATATAAATGTATTTTTATTACTTGTCTAGTACCCAAAATACAAGCTATGCTTAGCTTGGGACTAGATGGCGTTGTGTGTTAGATATCTTAAATATATATTTAAATTTAAGATGACCTGTTGGAGTTTAAACACCGCAAAATAAAAAGTTCAATGTACGTAGAGTACAAGATTAAGCGTTCAACAAGTTCACATAACCCTGCTAAGTGAATATTTAGGTTTCTCATAAAATATTTAGTAAGATACATGCGTTATATTATGAATTTTACAAGACGACTGACTAAGTGAATAAGTTAACGGTAAGCCGCGTATATTCAACCAAGAAATAAAAATATCATGCGTTTCGTAATAAAACTTCTCTAAATTATGTGTAAATGTCGGATTATCAATCAATAGAATTAGTTTTATTGTTAATGAGAATGTCGCACTAAAGTGTAACACTTCGTCATACTGTTGTTAAGATTATCTATACAAATAAAAAACATTGGAGTGTCTGTTTGTAATATTAAAATAACCGCTTTTACTAAATGCATATGTATGTATACAACGTACATATGCCAAAAATGTAGTAAAAAAAATTTTTGTCTGTGTCTCTGTCAGTCTGTCTGTTTGTTCCGGGTAATCTCTGGAACGGCTGGACGGATTTTGACGGGACTTTCACTGGAAGGTAGCTGATGATCCAGGGAGTAACTTAGGCTACTTTTTTTAGACTAACTTTGTCCCGCGGCGTTACTCGCGGTACAACAATAACCGCGGGTAACACCGCGGGGTTCAGCTAGTTTATGACAAAATAAAGAAATAGGCATATCAAGTACGTGACCGCTTACCAGTAAATGCCTCATTTTGCTACCTAGTTTGTTCGGAAAGATGATAATGCGATGGTTAAAGTTCTATGGTTTTTTTACGGTATATGGGGCAAACGTGCAGACGTATCACCTGATGGTAAGCGATTACCGCCGCCAATGGACACCCGCAACACCAGAGGCGTCATAAGTGCGTTGCCGACCTCTGAGGGATGGGGCAAGGGATATGGGGAGGGGTTGGGGTATGGGTCCCCGATTTTGAATTTATGGATTGTGAATTCTCACTACACTTGCTTAACGAGAATACCGAAAAGGTTTGCTTTATCCTTGTGCTTTTCAAAGAAAGTAATAAATATTTATTTTATCAAGGTTTAATTTTTTTATTTTTTATTTTTTTATGTTCAAGGTTTTTGTTTCATGACGTCATTCAATTTAGAAAGAGTGCTTTTCAGTTTAACATCATGAAATAATAATAATAATTCTTTCACATTATTTATTTATTAACACTTCCTGTATTACATATTGCATTAGGCGGACTTAATGCCGAATGGTATTAACTGTTCAGTTTTGTCAAAAGTTACCAAAATGAATCTACTCTGCCTGATGGGAAGCATAAGCAGAATCCAAGAGTGGTGGTCATCATATTGCGAATGCAGACAATGCAACAATGTAGCATGGTGACCCACACCATGGCGGGCTAGTGATGCTTCTGCATAATTGGGCCTCCGGTCTCGCACTCACCAACGAAACACGACAGCATGATCGGTGTCATGTTACGTTGATTTTCTCTGCGAGGGTAGTAACGCCCCGGTCGAGCCGGCCCGTTCGTGCTAAAATCAGCGTGGCTCTACTACCTTGAGCTTTCTTTATTAACTATCTTCTTTTTTTAATTAACTTCACTTTAAAAGTCCGAAGGTATTATTTAAACAACACCAACTCTTCTAATTACAAAGAAAACGTAAAAGTCAAGAAGTTGAATACATATTTACAAACAAAACGTTTGACAACACTGAATAGAATCAGTCAGTTGGAAAAAAACTTCGTTCACAAAACATTGTAGCAACACAAATTGTACAACAAAAAAGACAATCAGCTGAAGAAACCATTGGCGAGCATTCTAAATTGCAAAGGTCTTTTTGTAGAGTGACGCCTTAGAGCTAAACAGAAGCTTAATAATGACATTTACGATCTTCAATGACTTTTTGTTTAGTTCAACATTGCCTTTACAGAAAGTACCACAAAATTGTGTTGCCAAGTAAGTTTCTCTACTTTATTCTTCAAAATACATTAACTTTGAGCTTAAAATTCATTGTAATCAGATCATGATCGGCTTAGCTTCGGTTTTACAGGCTTTCGGATAAACATTTTGTTGTAGTTAATTCATTCAGTAGATGAAGAAAACAAAGGCTTGTTTGTGTTATGAAGTAGTATAATTTGATAAGTTTTATACATAAATTAACCAATTATTGCAAATAGTTATTTATGTTCATTGATGCGGCATAAGGGTATTTATACCTTGAAATCATCAAACGTGCTGAGGCTAGATAATTGTTAACGTATTTTCCATGGTTAAGGACTGTGGAATTTTTAATCAGATGACCTGTCTAAAAGTATGTCCCCTGTACTACAAAGAACGGTCATAATGTTGATTCGAAATCGTTTTAGTATTTCGACTTGTTGCACATATCGAAATATAGTCAATTTTTTAACTTTTTTCTTACCTTTATCGTTTCATTGATTAATCTCTTCTAGCCATGTATTCTTTCAAATTATCTGTTCAGTTTTGCCAAAAGTTACTAAAAATATCATTGACAGCAGACCCACTCTACAGACTTCGAATATAAAGATGTGACTCCCAGACCCAATCTAATAGGACAAGGTTTTTGTTTCATGACGTCATTATGGCACTGTCAATGTAGAAAGAGTGCTTTTCATTTTAACATCATGAAATATTTATTAGAAATCATATGCGTATGTTTGACTGCCTCGTCAGTCTAGTGGTTACCGTAAGCAACTGCTGATCAAGAGATCTAACCTTTTGCGTTGCCGACGACTTCTTGGAGTGACCTCGGCGGTCTGAGGTGTCCGATTGAACTAGTAGCCGATCCCAAGCCGTGAGAATAATAAAAGTCAGGATGATGATGACGCGTATGTTTGTCAACTACATTGTGTTTAGACAAGGACACAAAGAACACTTAGACTTAAAACAAAAATATGTGGATCACACAAAGTGTTGTTCCCTGTCGGATTTGAACCCACATCATTTGGCAAATTAGGAAGTCACGTGGCGACCGGCTAAGCCACTAGGCCATACGTTCAGTCAAAGAGAAAGAATTGTAGGTTGTGCAGCGGATTCAACGGTAAATTAACTTGCGGACGCTGCCTAAAACTTTATCTCGTGTCCAACCGAGTTGTGATCTGTATGTGACCATTTGAATGATTTGATTAAGTTTTATAATACACTGTTTGTTTGAAAAATGATTGCAAGTGTTTATTATAGTGACTTTATAACTGCCATTGGCCGAGGGCAGCCTTCAATGGCTAAATAAATAAATATACTTTACGACAATGTCACAGCGACTGTACTTCTAAATTATCTAAACAAAAATTTCAAAACTAATAAGTTCAGAATTATAACTATGATTACATTGGTAAACAAGTGTATAGCCCATGGTGGTTTAATTATAGCGGTGCTTATTGATAGTAGCAACAAGCTGTTCCCTTTTTCCAATAGAGATAGGACGTCTCAACATATCGGAAATTGTTTTCCATAGGTATGACATTATATTGAAATCTAATTGCAGCGTCTGGTAGCAACACTCTAGTTACAATGACCAGTTAAATAGTTCCTATATCTAAATTCAAAGTAACACGAAACAACTTCAGGCATATTATAAGATATTTTGTATTTTTCCTGGACTAAAATAAAGCGTAAGCTGATTACCTAAAATGGTCTGTAGTAGCTAGCAAATAGAACAAAGTATGGCTTAAACCTTTTACGTGAATACCTATCGGAAACATATCTGCGTAAAATCCTGTTATTAATAAAAGCTTATTTGTTAATTGTAAATTCCTAACTCTCAGTTCAGAAACAACATGGCTGCCCAACCCAGCTTTGTTACAACGTAATGACTAATAACTGGATTAAATATTGTTAAAACCTTTTTACTTAGTTTAATTTGGACTTTTTGAGGATTAGCCTAATTATGTCGGGTTTTTGTTACGTGCAAGTGGTGGGTACCGTTCTAATAATTCAGTATTAAGAAGGTGGTTTTCATTATGTTGGAGCGAAGTTTTCCGGTCGGTTTAGAGTATTTGGCTTTAGTTTATTTTCAGGTGCTGTAAGCAGGCAAAATGTTTTCGGTATTTATTAAGACAACATTTTCAGATCACGTTAAGTTTTAATTAATCATAAATTCATTAAAGTATGCCTTATAAAGCTTTGTTTAAAAATGTTTATTTTAGGGCGGATTGTTGTTAAGATTAACATGAAATTCAGTACTCATACTTAGATTGTTACGTTTATACTTTCACAAGTAAAGTATCATATTTATGTACAATTTTTTTTTATAACTTTTTAGTTTTTTAGTGTTAAAAGGTCTTTACCTAGTTACGGTTCAAAACGCAAAGGACTTGTGCAGGACAACCGTTGAAGGGGTCAAATAACAACTTAATCCATCTATTTAATGACAAATAATGTAGAATATATTAAAGTATGACTCGCAATATAGATTCAAATTATCTTTGTAATTTAAGCACGAGGTACAGACATCGTCCCAAAAATCTAGACTTATTTTAGTAATGTCTGGAGGGTCGGATACCTCATCAGGAGGTATCAACGCTTTTGAAGCTCCTAAATAAACATTAAAAATGTATAAACCACATTAAATATTTATACTTTCATTCAATATTATTTTTAAAAATTTTGTGTGTTTAGATGTACTAATAAAAGCTTTTTATTGGTTTTAAAACTATTTTCTTCCTTTATGTTTATGGAAAATTTAAATTCCTGTCCTCTCTAATTATTATAGGATGGACATCATTCAAGCCGGTTCCGGAAACACGCGGTATCACTTCTTGCCTTTACTTCCTCTCCCTATCTCTATTTCTAAACTCAATTTACCTTATTCCTTTATCCTCTTTGGATAACATTCCCAAAGAGGGATGGTATCAATCGCGCGTCTGGTAAAAGAAATCAGAAAAGGGGAGTTTTAACACAATTGGGTTATTTATTTCATTTCATGGTTTTTGGTCTAACTAAATTAATTATAATAACAATTGATCTTGTTAGAAATCACCAAAAACAAAAACTAAAATTCATGAAGCTGTTTTTACATAACCGCCTCGCCTTCGAATCATGATTCCGAATGAATGGCCTTAAAATTTTATAGTTAATTCTATTCTTAACACATAAGGTTTGTTAAATAACGTATACGATTCAACCCTGCCATGGTGGTATCAGCGTTTATCCGAGCGAATATCTCGGGAAGTATTTTATGTAAGCCAAATGAACGTTTTTCCGCTTAGCTGGCAGTGAGAAAGCCTTCCTCTCGTTATGCTGCCCCATATTCATTTATTATCATTTTAGATTAAGTCTTTATTGTTGCAACAAACCACATGAGCACTGTAATTGATCTAATAATAGTGTATGTTGTATTGTGTTTGACACAAATGGCAAGAAAGAAGGTAAGATATGTCTTGAGATATATTTTAACCCATTACACAGGGGATTTTTTTTCAATACGCCGATTTCTTTTCATACATTACGTAAGCGAATTCTTTTCTTATTTTCATTAGAATGTGAATTTAGCTAAAGAAATCTAAACTTGTTGATGTTTATCTGCTTTAAGTTTTTGAAGGCAGGAGTGACAATGAAACCCTAATATTAACACTCCATTGTCCCTTCGTTTGTCTGTCAGCAGGGTGTATCTCATGACATAGTTGTTATAAATTCACAAAGTTTATAATTGTATTGGAATGTGGAGCGATTCTAGTTTAAAACAATTTCCATTTCAAAAACAGCAGGACGCGGACATAGTTTGATTTAGAACTCTGTCCGTTATCTCATGTGCCAGACCAATTATATACAGTAACAGTATACAGTTGACAGATTTATTGATTTGTGCGAAATCTGAAGTCTAAAATAAGTCGAAGCCTGTACTATAGATCTCCAGGTCTCCCAATTCATAAAATTATATAGATTGTCAATATGGAGAAGCGTACATGAGCCTTGTGAAAGAGTATACAGGATCAAGTTATGGGTAAATTAATGTATAAATTGTATATTTATATGTGTATAAATTAATTACCTTAAAAATAACAACTTTTAAACTTCATGCATCTCACGTACAGCAGTCTGGTCACAAGTCAGGTAGAAACTTTACTATGTTCGCCAAAAAGAAAAAAAATAAAAACATACGTGTATTAAATGAGGTGTACCCAGACACAGGATGATTGTGTACATAATTCTACTGGGTGGGAATTAAATATTAAATAGAAATGTCATCAGCATAGATAAATCATTTTCACCACTCAGCTTGCAAGATTGTAGTTCAACTAACAAAATTGTTCATAAAAACCTATGAGAACTTGGATTTCTGAAAATCCTCTGATAAAAATAGTTTATGACACGTTATGATGTGTGCATCTATTAATTTATCTGTGCGTGCTCACAATTGAACAGGGGGACTGTTTTGAATCAAAAGCTAAATTTTTGGTTTAGTTTTTATCACTTTGTTTGTTTTAAAAAAAGTAACGTAAACAAAGTCATTTCTTTAAATATTTTTTTTGAGTAATAAAACCTAAAAAACAAAGTCGTTACGCACCTTTCGATGTAAGCACAGTTTGTTCGCCGATGCGAGTTAATGATCGGTTCCCGCCCAAAGCGTTTTGCGAATATCCATTTAACTTTTATCATAATAGTTAGTGCGCCTCACAGACCTTATGAAATATCTAAAAAGAGGTTAATCTCGCCAATCATTTTCGAGGTAACGATCACATAAGCAGTAAAAAATTCTAATGATCAAATAATTTCTTTTACAAGTTTTCTTTAGACGGTCTTATCGGTTACGAGGGTGTACGTTACAAAGTTGACACATCCAACCATCATTCTGACAATTTAGTGGTCTTAAAATTTACATTATTATTTGACTTAAACGGAATTCAAAATAAGGCTTTTTTTTCATAATATTACTTACTATATTTGACAAATGAGATCTTTTATTAAAATACTCTCTCTGGTGCTGCGTAGAGATGTGGCTTTGCTGTGTATGTTCTAGCGCATTTACTATGGGGAGTGCTCTGTCTCATCTAGATGTTTGGCAGTCCACAACTGTGCGTTTTTCCATAAACTTTCTGCCTAGCACAACGAAACTGTGGAATGAACTGTCGCCTGCGGTATTTCTAAACCAATACGGCCTTCAAACTTTCAAGAAAAGAGCGTACTCCTTCTTAAAATGCTGGCAATGCTTTTGTGACACCTCTGGTGTTGCAGATGTCCATGGGTGGCGGTAATCGCTTACTATCAGGCAATACGTCTGCTCGTTTGTACCCTATTCCATAAAAAAAGACTCAATCGTCTGCGTCAGTCGAGATTGCGTGCTAAAAACATACTATACATATATACAGGTACTTACAGAAAACAAATGATACTTCTGATTTTTAAGTCCTTTCTAAGAGCTAAAATATTTTTTAGTTTACCCATTAGCCATTTTGTGAGTGTTTTGCGTCGATTCTTTTTCTACAATCGCTAATGTTTTTGTTCTCTGGTAATATTTTCTTTTCACCGAACAACCTTGCATTAAGATGACCCCATTTTCATACATTTGTTGTTTTCTATTATCGTTTATGATTGTAGAATGTAAACCGGGTTAAGGGGCTGGTTCAGTCTGCAAAAAGAAGAAATCAAGAATAAAATGCATGTAGTTTATTGACAAGATATTTTAGCATGGCTTGAGTTTAAACTGTGGAAGGCATTTCGTGGTACGAAATTTAAGTTGATCAATAACGGAAGCAGGGGAGATTAACTCGGGCACGTATTCGCCGTGAACGTTTTAGGGCATCGATAAGAGGCCAGGGCAGGTCATCATCATATTTGTATAGCTATTTGTTTTAATAAACAGATTGAAGTTAGGTTAACGTTAAATTTAGAACATTGATTATGTTATATTACCTCGATGACCAACTTTGCTCGGTATTTGTTTTGGTGAATTATAAAAATGAATCCTATCTAGATTGAATTATCGGGTCAAAATCCCCTGCATACTAAATTTTATGATAATCGTTGGAGCCGTTTCCGAGATTCAGATTATACATATAATACCTATTTACAAGAATTGCTTGTTTAAAATTATTATTATATGTATATTTTTAGATAGATAAAACATCTTAAACTAATACTTCATAAAACATAAATTTTGCATTTTGAACGACTTCAAAAAGGAGGAGGTTTTGTTCTGCCGTCTGAATTTTTATTAGAACATCGCACATTGAAAAGTGTTTCCTTATGGTCTTTTTCCTATGCAAAGTAGTCATCATTTATTGCGGGGAAATTTTTTTCACATACACATTTTTTATTTACATGCAAAAACAATTGCCTTTTACTACGAACTTACACATAACAATTAAAACAAAACATTCTGAATTTCACATACACATAAATACATTCTGTAGTACAACAGTGCAATGCATAGACCCATATTGGCTAATACTTTTACAAAAGGGAACGTCTGCGTATGGTTACTCCCCACCGTTTTGCTCTACACATGTATAGATATTGAGTTCCTTACTCTATATACCGAAAGTTATCTGTAAGAAGTTCATGATGAACATTGTTAATAGTGCTGCACCTAGCTGAACAATAATGTCGCAACCATATTTGTTTTTTCGATTATCAGCTGGTTAAGGGTTCGTAGAGGTCCATTGCTACCAGCTACGGCGTAGAGAGAGCTACATGCTACGAAATAGTTGTAATTTTTTTTTGTAGGATATCATTCAAGAAAACCTAATTTATAGAAATGTAAAAATTTTAAACATGTCTGATGTATTATGATTTTTTATCAATAATATCCTATCTATACTCTATAGAAATAAATAAAATTGGAGTGTCTGTTTGTAATATTAAAATAACCACTTTTTACATAATGCATATACACGATACATATACCAAAAATGTAGTTAAAAAATTTTTTGTCTGTCTGTCAGTCTGTCTGTCTGTTTGTTCCGGGTAATCTGTGGAACGGCTGGACGGATTTTGACGGGACTTTCACTGGCAGGTACCTGATGACCCGGGGAGTAACTTAGGCTACGGTTTTTAGACTAACTTTGTCCCGCGGCGTTACTCGCGGTAAAACAATAACCGCGGGTAACACCGCGGGGTTCAGCTAGTTCGACATAAATTTCATAGTGATGGACTTTCTTGAGAGTTGAGGCACATTTTTAAAATAATACATGAAAAATATTATATAATTACAGATGAAATGAAAACAATATTTTTATAAGGCCAGATACAAATTGAATCAAATACCCTATTGAGATCATCTGTTGTTTTAGGTACATACACGTGACTGCCTGTTGAGTAAGCGCTATCCGAAAATTTATTTTACGTATTGTTACTGAAAGATATAATGAGGGATCGGATCTGAGAGTACACTTGAGTGAAGCTTTACCCTTAGTATTTGTCAAATTAAGGTTCTTGCTCACCTGAAGGTTATCAGGATTTTGCTGTAATCTACAAGCAAAACCAAAAAATATGTATGACAATCTGTGACCGTTCGTGAGTATATTAAGCGGTGTTAAAGCAATAAGCTAAGGCTAAGGCGTGACGCACGCGAGATATTAACGCACCGCCCTCTGACCCTCTGGCTTTCTGACAGACTGCCCTTCACACTACATAATAGGTCAACGTATGTTATAGAAAGGCAATCTTTTTTTATTTTTTTAGTATACAGAGGTAGCCACCTTGTCTAATCTGTAATAGTAACTGCAGACTTTCTTCATCGACTTCAAACTAAGGTCCAAAAAGTTCAGTACCATCCCATTCAGTTCTATTCCAGTGCTGTTTGCTAAATCTGTAAGCAGATTTATGTAATGCCATGTTTATCAAATAGATGTCAGTCTTTCATTTTATCCATTGCTTCTATTCATTAAAAAACTACAAGAAACATGAACGAATGAGACGAAGGGTATCTTAAAATATTACCATTCAACACGTTCTTTTTTTTCTTGTTATATATCCCTTTTTCATAATCTAAGTCAATAAAAATAACGATAACTGATAACCTAATTAAGTAATACGGAAAAAATTGGCTTGCCCTGTGTTTTACACATAATTTAATATTTCACATTGGTTTTCAACAGTGTTTAAATTTTAACTTAAACACTGTTGAAATGAACACACGGTAGATTACCTTAAAATTTACACACGAGTGAAAGCAAGAAAGGCAAAAGAGGTGAAATTAAACATGCTTTGAAGCCAACAAAATTGGACAGTTATAATATTTTTTGATAGAGAATAGGCGTGGGATGGTTGACGTCAATCGTTAGAAATACTTATTCATTACTACCTTCTGATAAAAGTTGAGTCATTAAAAAAATATAGTTAAAAGAAACAAAAATACTACTAGACATCGTTATTACATTACGCCTTTCCACGAAACCTCAAGGTTGAATTACCCCTTATAAATATTTAATGTATTATGTTCTATCTTGCGTGTCTGTGATTGGTTTGCGCTTGCATCAATGAGCACGAAATGTTCACTTGCTCTTCTGCCCTTGCGTTATCTTATTCATCCGCTTCACTGGAGTTTAAAATGTAGTAATTCATTTTTCGGTCCATGGTGGTTCTTGCGGAAAGTAAAATTACATGAACGGCTCTTGGCGTAATAACACAGACTGTTGGAGCAAAGAGAATACCTCTAATATTATTTCTGCTTCAATGAAAGCTTATATAATTTTTACCGCTGCCGTTTCTGAGTAATGACATACACAGTTAAGAACGACCCTTATAATGAGAATATGACTCATCATAGTATTATTATTTATTTCAAAAGCTACTTTGTCTGTTACATAGAGTTTAGTTTACATAGAGCCAGGACTCCAGCTGTCCATCGGTTAGAAAGAGAGAGACAAGCGCGGTACCTTCTGTCTCGCTCTACTCGAGTTTGCGCAGTTTGTACGGAAAAGCAGCATAGCAGAACCATGGTATAAGAAAAAAAGGTTTCGCATTCCCAGAGCGACACAGTGTGACGTCACTACGTCAGTGTCACGTCAGTCCTTTATGTTGATGTAGCAATCGCTCTTCAATCCGAAGTCAATGCCAATTAAAAAGTTGAATTGTTTAATCTATGGGCTGTAGCAAAAATGTCAGTTAATTGTCAACTAAGATTGTATTGATGAAAATAATGAAGAGAGCAAAAAGGTGTTACGTTGTTAATTGTTTAAAAGAAGAAATAAAACATAAAAAAGATTAAAAAAGATTTTATTGAAACGTGCAACAGAAATCAACACTTTACTACGCATGCGTCAGTTGAGAGAGACAGATGGTCTTCTCTCTCTTTCTAACCGTTGGAAGTTTCCGCTAACAGACAGCCGTATGTCTATCCCACTCTATTTATAATAACTATATGGTCTGTTACCCTTTCACGGCTAAACAACTGCACTGATTTCTTTGGAATTTGGCATTTAGATACTTTTATCCTTGAGCCTTGATCCTTATATAGGATTACTAGCTGACCCACGCAACTTCCTTTGCGCCTTATATTGCCCGTAGCTTGAAAAAATTCCCCGTTTTTGAAACATTCTTCATTGTTGCTCCGCTCCTATTAGTAGTAGCGTGATGATATATACCCTATAGCCTTCCTCGATAAATGGACTATCCAACACCGAAAGAATTTTTCAAATCGGACCAGTGGTTCCTGAGATTAGCGTGTTCAAACAAACAAACAAACAAACTCTTCAGCTTTATATATTAGTATAGATTTTACCACGGTAACCGACATACGAAATAAGTTTTAGTTATAAAACTATTTGCACAATTATATACACATTCAATTTATAATATTAGGGAACTTTTTTAATTCATGAACGTAGCCTATTTAGCATTTAGTTTTATTATCAAATCTGCAGTCGGGTCAAAAATATACGAAATATTGTAATTAGATAATAAAAGTATTTGCATTTCTTAGTTAAGATATATCACTAATCCGTTGTCAACTCAATTTCCTCTTGCGCGTTTGAAAATGATTTTATCCATTGTGAAAGACACTTGATACACGTAACGATGCACTTAGTTTCTGTTAAACAACCGTCGAAACGATATTGAAACTCAAACGGAGTGTGTATTAGGCAGTTAACTGTTGAATTAATTCAATTGCAACTTGTAAAACAATCTCTTAATATACTTACCTAAGGCGGGTACTCATAGCAGCTTAAATAAAGTGAAAGCTTACGGATATCTAAATTGTAATGTCTATTATTTTAGTTCTCATAAAGTTGCTCATCTCCAGATTCATTCGATAAAGCGGATAGAGTACAAATCATAATGTTTTTTTAATGCGTCGGTGGCGCAGTGATAGCATATGTGACTGCTGTGCGTAAGATCTCAGGTTCAATTCCCGGATCGGACCAAATGTTTGTATGATCTGCAAATATTTGTTACAGAATTTGGGTGTTTTCTTTGTTTAATGTGTTTATTTACAAAAAAAGTAAATATGTATTTATATTAGTTGTCTCGTACCCATAACACAAACTTTGCTTAGTTGTGTGTTCGATGAACGAAATATTATTATAAATATTAAAGCATAAAATACAGGAAAACAAAATATTTCATAAAGATAACGACATGGTCCTAAGGCATGATGATTATGAAATGATAAAATAAATCTATAACTTTTAGTATTGCCGAGACTCAATATCTCATTTGCGTTATTTAGTTGTCAAGTAATATTATAATAGCAGACACGCGAAACCTCGTAAGCGTCTCTTATTGCCCGTAGCGTGATAATTATATCCCGTTTTTGAAACATTCTCCATTGGTGCTCCACTCCTATTGGACTTAGCGTGATGATATATAGCCTATAGCCTTCCTCGATAAATGTAACATGCAACACTGAAAGAAGTTTTCAAAGCAGACTAGTGGTTCCCGAGATTAGCGAGTTTAAACAAACAACCAAACAAACAAACTCTTCAGCTTTATATATTAGTATAGATAGATTACTATTAACCAATATTTGTCTTTTTTGCGATCTTAAAAAAAGAATGCGTTCTACAAATATCATATCAACAAATGTTCACGTTAAGCCTTTTTTTCTTATTTTACTCGTGCTTTTGCTGTATTGTGAATATCATTTCTTTCATTATTGGCAATAATAAGAAGTGATCGGCTACTGGACCAACCATTTGGAGTCACAAGGATCTTACCCCGAGGTCTTGTTGACCATTCAGAGAATTGTCAAATTACTTAAAGATAAAATGGTCAGAATGACCTCACCTCGTCATACAAAGAAAGCACACAACACCAAGAAAAACAATCCGTAATTGCTATACATTTTATTATTAAAAATATTACTTTCATGCCTATACTATTATTAATTACTAGCTGACCCACGCAACCTCGTTTGCGCCTTATATTGCCCGTAGCGTTAAAATTTCCCCCGTTTTTGAAACATTCTTCATTGTTGCTCCGCTCCTATTGGTAGTAGCGTGATGATATATATCCTATAGCCTTCCTCAATAAATGGACTATCCAACACTTAAATAATTTTTCAAATCGGACCAGCGTTTCCTGAGATTAGCGCGTTCAAACAAACAAACAAACAAACTCTTCAACTTTATTATATTAGTATAGATAAGTATTGTCCATCTGAAGGTTGCCTGGAAGAGATCACAGTCTGCGATAAGGTCGCCGATTGTACCACTGCTTTTATTCGTGTAAATTAGACATTGTAGTTTTAAAACTATGGTGTGCAATAAAGAATACCTATCTATCTATCTATCTATATGGTCTTGTAGTCATTCTCTTGAACATTTTAGACTCGATTGTGAAATAACGCAACCAAACACTCTAGTTATTAACCAACCTTCCTTTCCAATCAACTTTTTCTCATAAATAATTGTGCTGAGTGGGTAGACATTTTATGTTAATGATATTGTTAGGAAGAAAGAATGTTCTGGAAAACTCTCGACAAATGGTTTAGCCGTGAAAGTCCAAGCACGCTATGATACTTTATGTAAGACTGAATATGGATTGATTGTCGAACGTTTGGTTGTTTTGTTTACTTTTCTAAAACATCATGTTTTAAGCCGGCTGTACACATGGGGCCAAGGTGTTGGGCCAACGTGTTGGGCCAACGTGTAGAGAGCTACTTGGCGGTATGTTGGCTTAATTGGTCTAGTTGGCGCCAGCATTGGCAGGCCATCCGAATAGTGTCGGTTTTTAGTGCACACATCAAAGGATCTTGGCGCGCTCCGCAAACAGCGTTCACACGTTGGTGTCTTGTTCAGTTCGTTGTTACTCGTCAGCGGAGACAGTATCGTTGCGCGTGAGTGAAATTTACGTTCCCATGTTCCGATAGCGATGGCGGCGCCGGTGTGGACAAGTAATGAGGTTTTACAATTCATAGAATTGTATCGACATGAAGGAATAATTTGGAATCCACGGCATGAACTACATAAAAATAAAACCAAAGTAAGTTTTTAAACACATTTTTTAATAAAAAAAATCCATTAACAGTTACCTACTATTTGTTTGACATTGTATTGTGTACAATGTAATCTGCTTGTTGTGGTGTTTCCAAAAATGTGTTATACTTTTTCTATAATGTAGGTATATGTAAAAGTTGTGTGGTTACAACTTGTCAATAGCGGCTGAATTATTTCTAAATGATTTTACTTATTGCGAACTGAAGGCTCTTCCAGAGGATACAATTATAAAGCCTGTTTTTTTTGTAGGCAATTTCTTGTATTTGTATATCGACTCGCTTCTGGAAGGGCCCCAGGGGTAGGTCATTTAAACAATTTCTATTATTCATAATGAACTATTTTATATTTCAGGTTAATGATGCGTGGATTCGCATAGCGGATAAAATTAATATACCTGTTAATGAATTGAAAAAGAGTCATTAATGACAACATTCAGAATGCATCACAAAAAGAAAACTCGATCAATAAAATCAGGAATGGGTGAAGATGAACGATATGATCCTATTTGGCCGTATTACGAGCCTCTCGAAGCTTTTTTAAAGGATGTCTATGTATGCTCCAGTGTGATTAACACTGAGGAAAAGATTATACAGGTAAACAATATTTTAATTTCACAAAATCTTAGTGGTCTCTATTTCTAAAAAAGTAATTCATAAAATCCAATCTTATTTGTGTCGCAGTATGCGGCGGTCTACGCGGTACACTTAATAATGGTAAAAACGAACTATCTCCATTATTTCTCCATGAACCTGGCCGCACTAGATCTTCATTTTGATAAATATCGAATGAACCAGGAGGTGAATAAATATTCTGTGAAGAAGTACTTTTTCTCAAAAAATTATGTAGATATAGACATGTCATTGTAACAATAGAAGCTTTGGTAGGTTCCAAGGGTATATTTTTTTTAAAGATCCTGAACCTGGCGGTTAGTATTCCGAAAGTATTTTCTACTTTTACTCGAGAACGGGATAATTCTTGATTGAATACTCTTTCTGGGGACCCTAGTGCGTGATGACCGGGAAACGGTTTCATTAAATGGGTACTCAGAGCAAATGCACCATCGCCTAAAAATACGTAAGGCATGACTATGTCACTATTAGGAAGTGGAATAGGACGGGGTAAATTCATACTGTTAGACGATAGTTTTTGATATAAGATACTTTGATTGAAAACTCCTCCATCACTAATCCGTCCTTGAGAACCTACATCGGCAAACAAAAAACAATAATTACTATCTACTAGTGCTAGTAAAACAATGCTAAAGTGGCCTTTATAGTTAAAGTATTCAGTTCCCGAGTGTAAAGGTGATTGTATATTGATATGCTTCCCATCTATAGCGCCCAAACAATGCGGGAAGCTGAATCCTTCTGAAACGGACATCCATTCGCTCGCAGATTCAGGCATCTGAAATAAATAAAAAATAAACTGATATCACTTTTTTACTACAGGGTTCGTCATCGACACGTGACTACGAAACAGAGGCAGAAACCGACTTCAATCGTCCCGTTATTGAAAGTGACACATCTCAAGATGGGAATACGAGTACTAAATCAAAAGTTACTGCTCTTCCAACTTAAAAGCGCCGTTCGAAAAATCCACCAGAGTTATCAGAGGCCAGCAAGGAGGTGGCAAATGCTTTTGGCACATTAAACAGAGTGCTTGATAATAAAACTGCAAGACATGATGATGATTATGATCTATATGCTAAACTTCTTGCCACAAAATTAAGAAAATTTCCAGAATATGAAAGAGAAGAAATAATGTTAGAGATTGATAGCATGTTGATAAAAAGACGTCGAGGTAGCCAAAATACTATTACTGATTCCACTAATATGAATCGTTCATCCTCCTCACAAAGTTCTTATCGCTCAAACTGGTCTCGCTCATCTCCTTCACCACACTACCGACCCAACTCAGCACAGTCCTTCCTTCCAACTTACGTTACTCTTCCCAATCAAACTCCATATAACCCATCCCATTCACCGCAGTATGTTTTTAATGAACCCCAAACTCAACGTATTCGGATATTGTCTAATGATAAAATATATTCACAATCACAACTAATGCAGTCTTCATCTGCTCAAAGGCTACAAACAACATCTCCAGAACTACCTGTTGAACTTCATTTACCAGAATTATCTGATAGAACGTACGACCAGTCTCAGTCTTTAGAGACTCAAAATATAATAAATCAGGCATATGAAGACGCATAAAACTCACAAATGAAAAGTTCATGTGATGCTAAACATTGTATCATGATGATTCAAGTAATTGATCTGAACATCTATACAAATAAATGGAGTGTCTGTTTGTAATATTAAAATAACAGCTTTTTAATCAATGCATATGTATATATACACGATACATATACCAATTATGTAGTTAAAAAAAAATTTGTCTGTCTGTCGGTCTGTCTGTCTGTCTGTCTGTCTGTCTGTCTGTCTGTCTGTCTGTTTGTTCCGGGTAATCTCTGGAACGGCTGGACGGATTTTGACGGGACTTTCACTGCCAGGTAGCTGATCATCCAGGGAGTAACTTAGGCTACTTTTTTGAGACTAACTTTGTCCCGCGGCGTTACTCGCGGTACAACAATAACCGCGGGTAACACCGCGGGGTTCAGCTAGTGGTAAAATAAAGACTGTTGTATTTTGAAACTCTAGAACTATTTTGTAACTCTTTCTTATAAACATTAATAAATAATACATTAATAACATGAAGTTTTACTTACTTTAATCATATCTTGCAAAACATCATTGAGTGCCAAACAGACTTCGATTATTATGCGTGAGATAAGTGAACTTGATATTTTAAATAGGTAGTGTAAGCTTCTGTAGTCATCTCCAGTAGCTAAAAATCTCAATGTCAATGCAAGTCGTATTTTTGTTGGTACAGCTTCCCTCCAAGTAGTATCTTGCTTAGAAACCATCGGAGAAATTTTTTGTAGCAGGTATTCAAAATCAGTGCATGACATTCGAACGAAATTATTGAACTCCCCAGATGGTTCTGCAAGAAGCTCGGCAAGCTGTTGATTCATAGTCTCTCTAAAAACATAGAAATATTAACAAAGTTAGTATGGACATAGTATTAATTAGTTGCATATAATTATACAGTGATAATTACCCCATAGCAAAATTTTAGGAAGTCAGTCGGTGTCTCATTCATAACAAGTTTCTTTATGGAATCAATGTCGAAATCTCAAAAAAATATTATGTTTTTCCATACAAATCCAATCCACGACGGTAAAAATTTCATCGAGAAAGAATAAAATAACTCAAAACCCCCGACTTAACTTAGATGTAGCGATAACAATTTTACCTTAATACGTAACCGAGATTTTATTCTTTTTCGATGACATTTTTACCGACGCGGGTTTTTTTTTAATTTTGTTTAATTTTTATATGTGGTACATACATGGACTCCAAAGAAAGTTACCTATTGTAAATGTGACACTGACCTTCTAACTTTTTGCAAAATTATTATCAGCCTGTATATCAATAATAACTAATAAAGAACACATATATGTACCTCGTTCTATTCCGATGAATAGTCACCATCCACCACCTTCTTTTGCGCCATTTCTTTTTAGTCACTCTACTTTGGTGCACGTGTACGTAATAATTAAACGCACTGTATAAATAAATTGCCGCGGCTGCAAGAACTTCTACGTCCATCTTTGAAGCGCCAATGCAGAATGATCGGTAAGCCAATGTGTGAACAGGAATCTTGGTTTCCATCATTTTTGCCCAACACATTGGCCTAACACCTTGGCCCCATGTGTACAGCCGGCTTGAGATGTTACATTGGTGTTACGTCGCGTCATCGAATGTAAAAAGGCGCTTCGTCTACGCTCAGTTCAGTTTCAGTTATAGTGCGATAAATACCTGAGTGATATAAGTGATTAATCCAGCGACCTCGGCGATCATTAAGTAAAATTATTTTAAGTTACTCTGTGGTTTTAGGAGTGTAAAAAATAATGTCTCTTTTACGCGTCAAAAGGTTTATTTCTCAAATTTGTAGAACCCTAACAAGTAATAATATGGTTTGAGTGAAGGTGAAGTATCCTACTTTTTACTTGACTGCGTTAGAAAGAGGGCAAGTTGCGTGGATTCGCTACTAATAAATATAAACTTTAAACTCGATTCGATTCCCGGGTCGGAACAAATGTTTGTATGATCTGCAAATATTTGTTTCGGAGTTTGGGTGTTTTCTATCTGTAATATGTATGTATTTACAAAAAAGAAGTATATAAGTATTCATATCAGTTTTCTAGTACCCATAATACAAGCTCTGCTTAGTTTGGCACTAGATGGCGTTGTGTGTTAGATGTTCGAAATATTTATTTATTTATTTTAACTACCATTTTTAGTTTGTTTTATGCAAGTCAAGTTCAAGGAAATATAACTCGATAATAAAAGTACATGTGCCGAATTTATATATTGAATATTGTAGATCATGCATACATGAAAAACCATATGCTCAGAAAAAACGAGTCTCGATGTCTCGAGTCCAAATATTTACATTGTACGCATTGTAGGCAGCAAAAACTCGACAATTGATTATACGATATCGTATTCACTGGTCCACAGGGCGGTATTCATCAATTTTGTTTAAAATGAATAAAGGAAAATGGTTTGTAATCTAAAAATATTGGTGTTCAATTAAAATTCATAATAAAGGTATTGCAGTGCACTGAGTCGTGTATAAATCAAATCGAAGGTATAATAATATTTATGTATATTTATAACGTAATAATAATGCTTTTGTGATCAATTTATTTATAAAACTGATACAATTGCTACTACAATAAATGTAAAGGAGCAAAAGAGGAAATGAAAATGCTGTTTGATTTATAGCTCGATAAAATATTCTGCAAATTAGATACGTAGACTAAACAGATGAACATTGACACCATACTGGAGATTGCTGGATCAATTCTTAGTTTGAGCAAAAAATGCGTAAGTGGGTTTATCAGTAGTTTGATTATAATAACTCTGTGTGAAATGCGTAAGGTTACTATAATAGTATATTATGGTACACGTGCGTAATGTTGGTGATTACCACTGAGGCGTCATTGAGAGTCGAGTCGTTAGGTGAGGGTCTCAAGATTGATAGAAGATAGAGTTTTAGCCACGTACTAAGTAGGAAATTTCAAGTATTCTGTATTGCAGAAAAAAAAGAATATTTGAGTGAAAGTTTTATTTATTAAACACGTACAAGTTTAAATTATCCATTTAAATACGAAATTGCATAAAATGAGTAAACAATAGATACAATAATTTATATGTACTATTCACCACGATCTTTTTTGAATAGACATTTTTAAGAACAATGTAACGTGGTTGAAATCATTAGCCAATAAATTATAAATAGTCGATTGTTTAATTTAGGCGTACGCAAGGTTTAGTCGAGTTACTAGGTACAACACTATTTATGTGTAATACAACTGTCGGAATTTCAAATCATTTCATTCTTGTAACGAGCTTACTACCAGCCGCTAACGAACAGTCGTCGTCCTATTTTCAAAATTAATTCTTTAATTGTTTAAGTGTGTACGTGACCCGAAAATATTCGGTAAATTACATATTTTAAATCTCTCTTCTTCCGTTCCAGGGCTATAAGCATGCTTAGTCGTTGTTAGTTGAAGTACATATTTTATCTCAAATACCCGCAATTGCATAGTATTTATTTTTATATTGTATTTCAATTTTCTTTCACTATGTAACTGTGCAATATATGTAAACGTTCAGCGAATGCCTAAACGGGTGCTCGTTGCGCGTTTCGGCCTGTTTGTAATACCTACTGAGGCCGCCTACCTTCTCCGCTTCAGAGGCCATGGTACTGGTTGGAACTATCTCAACGGTATGTGTTTGTGCGAATCGCAGTAGCGACGTTTTGCGGCTGCAGCCAGAGTGTCGGGTGAGCGTTGCTGCGCCGCGTCACCGACAAAGGGCCTCTTAGCCTCAGGAGGCCGAGCCGCTGGGAGCGCCGGCTGCCAAATAGGCACGTTTCTATTAACAGGATAAAGGTTAGTAACTCAACCAATAAAATAAATAAAAAACTAACTCACTTGTGAATTATAGAATGAAATGAAAGTAATGAAAAAGTCAGTTTGATTATAAGTATCATTATTATGTGCCTAATTGTGGTGATATAAGAGCCACTTTATGAGCAAGTGTGTTGAAAAAATAGTTGGTATATCTCTAACATCGTACAGGAACAAAGAAACCGGTGGTCAGGTCTCTAAAGGCAGGAACTTCCTCACTATACGGGCTTTTTCATGAGGGTCTACCTTCTATATCAGATTCTTGATCCAGCTTTCTAACGTGAGCCTCTTTAGGTGTTGGTTGTGTTTTTTTTTTATTATATTTGAAAATATTTGGAACACTCATCCATACATAGAGGAGTGCGTATATAAATGTAGCTTGCTTATAAATAAAATAATTATTTTAAAAAAAACTTTAAGATATACAATATCAATATCATATTAAGTAGTCCCAGAGACAATATTTGATCAAGAAATAAACGCCTTTGTTCATAGTTAGAATGAGAGGATAATTATTTGTTTCATCTAGTTAATGGGGTAGAAAATGTGAGCCTAACAATAACAAACTGGTTCCTGTAATTTTACCCAATTGTTAAACCAGTTGGAAGAAAAATATTTAACTGTTCCATTGCTCAGACATAAAAAGAAATGCATCTCTATTTTGTTTGAGTTAGTAATATGTTTTGGAGATTTTTTGGAGTTTGAGTTGAATTGTCACATTGCTACTTAGATTTTTGAAAATGTTATTAGTTAGTATAGCTAAATTATATCTAAATAGGCTAAACAAGAAACGCTTAAAAATAAAAAATAAATTAAGAATTTCTATCACTCGGCCATTGTAACGAATCTATTCACACCCCATTCTTTAAAATGAAATCAGTAGTTTTTTAAAGGCACACGCCATCGCAGGGCGTTGAGCCTGTTCCTAACACCTCCAGTATATTGATAATTTGGAGTCGTCCTACTGGATCTTTTCATAACTTTTATCGTTTTATTTATAAAAAAGCAAGGAGTAACAACATATTTACAAAACATTTTTATCGCATAACTGATTACTCTATAAATACATAAAGAAACGTTATTACACCGTATGTAAAGGAATATGAGTTACAAATTTATTTCGAGATTATTCTTTCTAAAGTTTATTCTAATGTAGTTCAGTAGTTTAGACGCCATGGTAGAATATTTAAACATATAGACTAGACGGCCAAAACTATTTACTCTTCCTTTTAGCTACCGCGTAGTTGGGTCAAAAACCGTGAAAACGTCTTTTTTTCATCCACTTTAATGTTATTTGTGTTCCCTATGCCATGTCTTCCCATAGACTTCCGTTATCGACAACGTAAATCAACGAGGGTACATATTTTTAAAACTGCAGTTCACGTACAAGGTAGTATTCATTTTCAAATCCATTTTTCCGATTGAGTTTTTTATATTTCTTAATTTTAATCGTTTCACGTCGAACTCTTGAATAAAATTGACGCTCAGCGGAGAGGACTTGCGTGCGTTGAAATTCAATCAGAGGTTGTGTCTGTTTTAGGAAAATGTTTTATTGAAGTCTTAGTAGCACATTCATTTACCACTTTGTATAATATTTATAAAAATACATATTTTCAATTGAAAAAATACAAGAATAGTACAAGGTACAAGTGTGTAATGTTGGTGATTAACGTTGAGGCTCCAATGAGACCTGAGCCGTCAGGTGAGGGTCTTAAGATAGTCGAGGACGGTAACCATCAATAAACACGTGTTTCATACGACGTTTTTCAACACACTTGTGAAGAAAATAATACTAAAAACAATATTATTTCTTGGAGTTCTCAGGTAGTAAACTTTCCATAACGTTAAGGGATTCACATCTTATATCGGGCGGTGTACAACATTAATCATTTTCTTTATAATTAATACTTGTAGACATTTTAATAAATAAATAACTGTAATTTCAACAGTCAAAACAAGTGGTTAATTTTTTTTCGGAATGGTGGGAAAAAGTAATCAGTTTTCCTATACGCGCGCATCTTACAATGGCGATCAGCCATAGACTAAAAGAATGAGGTTTCTTTTTTTTGGTTTTTTGTGGGTAGTGTTTTAGCCACGTACAAAATGGGGAATTTCAAGTTTTCTTTAATACAGAAAAAATAAAAGTTATATTTGAGTGAAAGTTTTATTTATTAAACACTTACAAGTTGGAATTATCTTTTTAAATACAAAGTTGCATAAATGAGCAAGCAATTGGTATATTTATTAGTACTAATGAACACGATATTTTTTGTATCGAAACTTTTTTAAGAACAAAGCATCTCAACCAATAAAATAAAAACACTCTATAACTCACTTGCGAATAATAGCAATGAAAAAGTCACAGTTTGATTATAGGTGTCATTATGTGCCTAATTGCGGGGAAATTAGAGCCACTATACATTCATACTAGCTTTTAGGCTCCGCTCGCGTGAATGTCGGTTATCGCAGTAAAGAGTACCATATGCCCTTCCTCGTGAGGAAAAAGCATCTCAATGACGAATGAAAATTAATCTATGCAGCAGCTTAGTCGTGAAAGCGTAACAGACAGACGGAGTTACTTTCGATGTTACAAGTATGGATTTAATACATTTTATTAATTCTTTAAAAAAATAGCCGTTTCTCAAATGTTTTTTTTTCATTCTGCCATCCGGTTTGACAAACTGTACAGCAAATTTTTGATGTGAAAACTGTAAATCTTATGAGTTTGCGTCACCGATATGCTGACGTCACCAACATGCTGACGTGACATTTTCTAAGTGAAAACTTCTTTTGCCGCGTTGAACACTTTTTGGTAGGGGAAAATCTTATGGATTCACGTCACCGATATGCTAATGTTTGATGTTGATAATTTTGATTCAAACATTATGAAATTTCTAATTTTACACATTAATTTTAGAAATAACATTCTAAGTTATAAGTTTTCACTTCTATCGGCAGTCCTTATGTTTGCCAATTTTTGTTTTTTTAGTTATTTGTGTAATAGAATTTTCTTTTATTCTACTATGAGAAAATTTTGAGTTTAGAGTTCTTAACTGTTAATGTCTGAACATTCAGTTCTTGGAAATGGTTGTTTACTGTCGTACTCGTAGTCAGTGCTCTCGAGTGTAATCTTTTAATATGTCGCGAAATGGCTGCACATAAGTTCGACATACAGTCATTGCCAATACGGAATTATAAATCATATCATTACAGATCTGGAACTTAAATCGGTATTCTATCACAATTGAAAAACAATAGATGAATTTATAATTTAATTTCTTATTTTTTAAATCATACTTATATTGAAACAAATCAGGGTAGTCATTAATATAATCCTTATTTGAAGACACGGTATAATTTCATGGAGCAGATTATAAAGCTTAAGCGTAAAACCATTCGTCTCCAGCTGCTTCGAAAAAATAAAAGCACTGGGTATTCGACAATAATCCTCGATGATATCCTTTTAATCTAATCCATCCATTATCTTAAAACTCGGTAAGTTGTTCTACGGTAGAAAGTTTAAATCTTAATGTTGTTTCAACAATAATCTATCCGCTTCGAATACACTTACAGCAATAAAGTTATTGTTATTGAGCTACAACTTGCTTAAAATACCTTAATCTCGCTCGTTGCCGCGCTTCATTACATAAAATAATGATTAAAATGTGAAACTAGAAACGATTCATGTACAACACTAACAAAACAAAGAGAATTTATAAGTACGTGTCTTAATCTATTTTTAACCGACTACTTATGAAGTAATTTTCAAATATTATCAAAAACCTGCTTATATTTAATAATAGATATTTTTTTATGGAATAGGGGGCAAACGAGCATACGTATAGCCTGATGGTAAGCAATTACCGCTGCCCATGGACACCCGCAACACCAGAGGCATCACAAGTGCGTTCCTGGTCTTTGGGGGATGGGGAGGGGGATGGGGGGAGGGGTTGTGGTATGTAATATTAATACTAAAGTTTATTTTGAAACTAAAAATAACAAAAGACAATAGAATATGGTTGATAATGGCTGCTATAGTAAAAACTGTGTTGCAGCCACTAACGCCCACCTCAGGAAAACAAAAACAAGTAATTAGTTTAGTAGTTACATAAACATTAAGATCTTAAACTTGATGGGGCTCCGGTATTCTCACATACTCGGTGAAACACAGCACAGGCGCTGTTTCACACTGATTTTCTGAGAGTCTGTGGTATCACTCCGGCGAGTCGGCCCATGAATGCCAAAGCGTGGCTTCAGGTTGCTGCAAATTTCTTCAACTTTCATTCATTTGTTCAATATACCTTTTTGATTTTCTTCGCTTTTGCGAAAACAAAACCTGTTGTTTTTTAATACAAAATATTCATTAGCCTTATCTATAAAGTTGTACTTGCGATTATTTCGCAGTAAATAATTATTGCTAAATAATCACAAGCGACTTAGAATATGATAATGTAACACTTGGGTATGATTATAATGCTAAGTAAGAGTGAGTAATAATCGTGGTTTAGCTTTTTATATTTAAAAAAACTTGAAAAGATTTGGCTATGTAATTACTCATAAAAAATAGAGGAGTTCAGTTCATTGTCAAAAAAAAGCGTCCGTCATTGTATATTTTGTAATTTTCCAACTCATTTTATAAAGGACGTCTTCCGAGCGTAAAATGTTCTTTCATTTTAAATTAGTTTAGCTGCGCCGAAAATGGCCGACGAGCTTCATAATCTTATAATTCTACGTAATCATTCCAATTCAGCTGTTTATTTTATACAAACAAACATAATAATGCTGCGTTTCACTAGGAAAGTATATTAGTTGATTTGGTTTGTGTACGAATTGTGAGTAGCCTCATAATTCGTACTTAAGCAGAACAATTAATCATGTTTAGTGATGCTGAAGCTCAGTCAAATTTTGGAAAGCAGTGTTTTGTTACATGTATGAATGTATAATGATACTTGTTACTAGGAATTGCCAAAATACTATTCACACTTTTATTAACAATACAAGTACATTATTTTCCTTTTGGTTGTTCCGCATCCAAAAGGTGAAAACTAGACCCTATTACTAAGACTCCACTGTCCGTGAGTCTGTCCGTCAGTTCTTCCATCCGTCGGGTGACTGCAACCAGGCTATATGTCATAAACTGTGATAACTAGACGGCTGAAATTTTCACAGATAATATATTATTGTAGCGTCTATAACACAAATACTTAAAACTAAATAAAACAAATCTTTAAGGAAGCTCAATACTTGTTTCCATTTTTTGGTCAAAATTAACAATGGTTACAGGTAAACGCTTGAACTATATAGAAAATGGTTCGGAAAATTCGTAAGCGAGTTCGACTGGAACTTGGCCGAGTTTTCTTATAAGTATTCTTTTTATGTAATTAATTATACCTACTTCTTCATAACCGTCATCAGCCTATTGCAGTCCGTTATTAGATATAGGTATTTTCAATTGCACGCCACTTTGATCGATCTTGGGTGATATTAGTAAGAAATGACGGATTAGCAGCGGGTTGGCCATCTTAGCCGCAAAACTAGAAAGCGTTGCGGTAGAAGAGTTTTAAAGTAGAGACCTAGTTCTTAGAGCAATTAAACCCGATGTAACATATCTTGTAAATGGAGTCAATAGCTAAATAATGCACTTATCCGTTAGATTCCGTCCGAGTATGGGTGGATGGATGGATGGATGGATGGATGGGTGGAGGGATGGATGGGTGGAGGGATGGATGAATATTTATTACTCTTTAACGCAAAAACTGCTAAACGGATTTGGATGAAACTTTACAGTAATATAGCTTATACATAGGCTACTATTTATTGCGGTAACCGACATATACGCGGGCGGAGCCGCGGGCAACAACTAGTATTCTATACTCTCACTGTGATGACTACAATTTAAAATGTATGTGTCATTGTTTTATAGGTATTAGTATTTATTCAGGATAAATGATTTCACTTCTGGCATAGTTAAAATGTTTCATTCTTTCTGTAAAGGTGGACGTCACCATGTATTAATACAATCTTTTTTTTGACTAGCATATTTTACCAAGAATTTTAATGTGCATTGAAACTTGAGGTTCCACATTATTTATTCTAGCAGTAAAGTCCGACGTGTAAAAATATCTGTAAAGATTTAGTTACAATAAATATCATTTCATTTTATTTAATTACTTTACAATTCAAGCAGTACTACATTTTAATTTTTTCTAACCATAAGTACCGTGTTAACTTCAATTTTCTTAGTTGGTCATGTTATGTAAAGTGTTTCATGTTTGTGAGGTTGATTTGTAAAAATAATTACGGACAAATAACCTATTAATAAACGGGTATATTGTTTAATATTGAAAACATTAACATTTAAATTTGCAATCAGAGCGTTACAAATCTTAAATGTAGGTAATGTAACGTTAAGCTAGATTTATAATAGACTCCGAATCAAATTGTTTCAAAATAGGTACTATTTCTAGCTTTTTCACTAGTTCTTTTTTTATTTTTAAACATGCGACAGCAAATTAGTCGTTCCCTAATTGTCTTAACGTCTTTTTCTATTTCAATACATTCCACTAAGAATTAAAAAAATACAAAATTAATAACATCGGTCTACTCCGTAAGAATGAAAACAAAACATGATTAATTTAAAAAGTATTGTCCAAAAACAAGCTTTTGTTACTTGTTAATAAAAAATAACTTTAAGCTCTTTCATTTGATTCCCGTATTGGGTAGGTTGTATAGACATATGAACGCCGCTATTTTGTTACGGCAGCCCTTTTGTATTAATAATAATACTGATTATATATAATTGCATTGTCATCAAAACTGAAAATATTTCAAATTTCAGCTCAATCGGAAATCGGAAATAATATACTAAAAACTACAAATACCAGTGTATCTTAATAAAGACATTCAGACTGCTACAGCAGTTGGTATTATCGACATCTTAATCCTAAAACCAAGTACCCTAAATATGTATTTATATCTTGAGATTGATAACTATCCAGTCATAAATAGCTACGCCCTTTTTATAAATAGCAAACCTAACACCTTGTGTTAAAGGTGAAGCTAATAAAAGTGTGTTTAAAAATATATTAATTTGCTAAGTAAGTTCAACGACACACTTTCATTCCGCTCGTGGACTCCTGCAATTAACTCTTGAGGTGTCCATGATCGGTTGTGTGTGTGTGTGTGTCCATTTCAGCCCCAATCTGAAGAAAAGTTGTTTATTCAAACTATTAAGGTTTTTGCACCTTACTGATAATTTTAACCGTTTAATCTAGCAACTTCAGTGAATTAATCTTGAATTAGAACAACTATATATTTATTAGATAACATAATCAATAATATCCCAAATACAATAGATAGAACTTATGTCTGTTTGTCTGTTCATAATACTGCACAGACTATTACATTCGAATATGGCTCAAAACCTATAACACTTGGTAGTACACTACTTTATAACCGTGCAAGATATGGTAGGGACAATGTTGGCAAATTTATCGTGCACATAAGTAAACTCTCTTTTTTTGCAGTTAATAACAATACAGATAATAACACTGCTTTTGATTATCTCCGTGGCACAATAACTTTATTTTATAAACTATACTTTGTTTAATTCTACTAAAATTGAAAGAGTTCTTATAGCCCAGAAAAAATGTATTCACGCATTTTTTTATGTGGAATGGACTTTATCTTGTAGACCGTCTTCATAGCTCACAACCTTCAAACTGTTCCTTGTATTCTAAATCTCGCTTTCTAAATCTAAAATTAATTTTAGCAAACTTGAAGCAACATAACTTGCATTATATATGCCAAAACCCAGAATCGAACTATTTAGACGAAATTGCGCGTATATGAGCCATATACTTATATATAACACAATACTCAAGTGGATAACTGATCTACCAGTCAAGAAATTTTGTGTTGTTCTTAGAAAATGGTTGGTAGAAAACAATTATTATTCTATTAGGGAATTCTCACAAAAAAATCGTGTCCGTCTTATCATTTTGGAAATGCATTGTAGGTGTGTATGGAATTTATTAAGTAGTTTTTGTATGTATTTTCAAACTGTTAACAAGTATTTTTTTAATTTGTTTTTGATTTAGTTAATTAGACATTATAAATTAGCAATTAATTTAGTTTTAGCAATTTATTTATTTACTATATTTGCATGTCTATTACTGGCGAAATGTGTATCGTGCATATATTTTTATTGTTTACCATCTTTTTGTACCACATTTATGCAAATAAATTTATATTTTTGTTATTATTAACTAGCATGCCTTAAATTCTTTTTATCGAACGCTTTAAATCCTTAATCCACTAAGAATTGTCACCTTTCACTACTAACACTCAATTAACATTATTTTATATATATAAACTTCTTCACTAAATATAACAATAATGAATTGAAATGTTCAACATATGTATCGAAAAAAGTTAATTCGATTTATGAAAATCATAGTTTCAACAGACTTTAAAGCACTCTTCCACAGAGCTTTGGACCTATAATATTTTAGCATTAAGCGCTTAACATTCGTTTTGATTACTAAGGATCTTTAAGGAGGTTTGTACTGTAGGTGAGCAACAAACTTTATCTTTTGCCGGTATGTTTCAACCCTTTTCTGTATATTTGTTCAAGTTGTAACATATTTCTTAATGTGCAAGTAATATGTGTAATGTTACTTCGGTTTCTTGTATTTGACATGATACCTTAGTATAATGTTTAGTTTCAGGGACAATAGATGCACGGAATATGACATGGGTACTAACTGGTTCTTTGAGAAAGGCTCCTTTGTCACCGGGAACCTTACCAAAATACAATTACCGGACACATAGTATGTAGGTACATTGATTTGTATAATGATCCTTAAAGATTACAACGCAGACTAGGTAAAGTGTTCCAGCCTCCGTAAACGAGCTCAAGAAGCATGTCCAGACCTTTTTAAATGTTAGGGATCTATTTTATACATATAATGTTTAAACAGTTTCCTAAGCGAAGTCTGTCCAATTCAAGCTGCCATTTGCAGTATAATTGCATCTTTTACAATAAAGTTTTTAAATATTACTGTAAATATAATGGATTTATGAAAATCTATATTGGTTTGAAAGTTAATAGACTTTACAATTAAATAATCAAAGTAACAGTTCGTAATGATTTTCTCTTTTATATCCTGAAAACTTTGAATGTTTGCTACTACAGGATTTTCTCTCCAATTCTTTTAATATTCAAGAGAGCAATATGGTATCCGAAAAGTCGGTATAGCTGACTAAATAGCTGTTTAAATATAACTTTTTGAGTCCATATCTTGTTTTATATTTTTATCACAAAGTTATTCATGTAAGACGTTGCACTATGGATGTTCTGTGTTCTGTGTAGTTAGCTTATCAGAATATATGTTAGTATAGGAAGAGGTGCTTAATCACGTACTGAGAGCGCTATGTATCCACGTGGCAACGATAATTCACCTTGTTTCATACCACCTCCGCTCATCGACGTCCTCGGAGCGCTGTATATGTTTTCCTTTTTACTCAAGTATAATATTATGTGGGCAGAGATAAAAATATAGAATCAGGCTTGTATCTAACTTATGAAGGTCACATTTTTTTGTTATATTAGAGCGGCCTTGGTTTTTAAATAGATACATTATTGTCGTCTGCTGTTAAAGAAAGTATTGTTGTATGTTGATGTTGTCTAGTATCTAGATAACTGCTTATAATAACTAGATAACTGACATAATGAGTTATCTATCCATGGTACAAGCTCTTAGTTTAGTTTGGGACTGGATAGCATTGCTTGTCAGATGTCTGAAATTTTATTTATTATTTTCAAATAATAAAATATAATAAATATTTCGGACATCTAAACACACAACGCTATCTAGTCCTGAGCTAAGCAGAGCGTGTGTTATGGGTACTAGACAACTGATACACAAACATTTTTTTTTTTTTGTAAATACGTACATATTAAAGATAGAACACACCCAAACTCCGAAACAAATATTTGTAGATCATACAAACATTTGGTCCGACCCGGGAATCGAACCCGAGACCTCATGATCAGCAGTCGCTCACGCCAACCGCGAGACCAACGAGGCAGTATCTCAGTTCTCAGTTATTTAAAAATTACTTTATGCTCTATGAATACGCATCCATTATCTGTGTGTATTATTCCGTGTAGTATAAAGGAGTATAATCACCCCTATTCACCCCGTGGGCGCCGTAAGATCCGACTAAGGGAGCAAAGTACGCAGGACAATAGTATTGGAAAGAGAAAAAAAATTTGACACAAATCCTATATCTACTCATGTGTCCAGATGGTGATTAAGAAGACCAAAACCTTTTTTTAAGGAATTTCATTGTATCCAGCAGTAGACTATTAAAAGTTGTTGATGTCACAATGAATACGAGCCAATGGCAGCAAATCACGGCTTAAACCCTTAACCTGTCCAATATTATACCTTTAAGGTTTAGAAGACCTTAAAGATAAGGAAAATACAAACAAAAAATATTAATCTTCAACTGTCCAAGAACAATAGAGATTGCTCAGCATATTTTGGTGGTACTTGTTGGAAATGTTACAGCGCTGATTTTCGGCACACTAAGAGATAGGTGACCTTTGAAGTTTAATAACAATAGTAATACAATAATAATAATTTTATTACGCATACATTTGTATTATACAAAGTACGTTAGTGTAGAAACAAGTCATTAACAGAAGATGTAAGACTGTATAGTATTTCGTATAGTTGAAAGCTTATGTTTTAGAAGGTTTCTTAATATCATAGAGAACATGAAAGAAAGTTGACTTGACGCGAAGTTATAGTTATTCAACATTAAAAATATCGAAATATGTTTGCTTAGATATTGTCACTTATTAAATAATACAAAGATTAATTCTAAGATATAATGAATTATTATTAATTAATTAAACGTCTGTTTTGTGCTTAACAAAAGTAATATTTTCTCACTAATTGTGTTGAAAGATACTTAGGATGGTTTAAAAAACTGTTAGGTAATTAATTACAGAACCCTTTTAAACTCTGTTAATTTTGGTGTGAAAGTCAAGTCCTTTTATTTTTATTTTAAAGCTTTGATGGAGCTACGAAATGTCATTAATTGTCGGCGAAAGTTGAAAACATTTACAAACGTGACGTTAAATTACGATTTATCCATCAAAGCGTTTTGACAAGGCTCTAACGAGAAGTTTTGTACGGTCAATGCGCTAATTTGGATCCAGTAATTAATATGTACCTACGTAGCGAGCAGTTGAAACCTGTTACATACAGCTCTTAATGAAAGGGTAACATTGATGTGGCAAATACACGCCTGTGTGCTACACACACATGGAATTATTTCAGTAACAGCTTTCAGAAAGTGTTTGTGCTAGTTTTGTTATTTTTTTCTAAGCCGCTCAAAAAAAATGTACCTTGGCAGGACGCAGTAGCTGTGACGGTGACACAGTGCATTAGTTCAATTTAACTCTCCGTAATTTATAAAGACTGAGTTTTAATACTTATATAACTTTCTGAAACGCTCAGAACAAAACTTGAAATTAACTATAGGTTAAAGCAAACATAGATTTACCAAGAAAATAATTAAAAATATTTTTCCAAATAACATTTGAAGGACTTATTTATTAATTTTCAAGGTACAAATAGTTTTTACGTCTTCAAAAACATGTACTTTATTGAAACTTTGGACTTGTCATAATTTAAGGTTCAACATTGTGATTTGCCGAAGCTGTGGGTAAAAAAAGCATTTGGAAACTCATCCATTCAATCAGAGTTTCATGTCAAGAGAGCTTACCTGTCGGGTGCGGGCGAGGGAGGCCGAGGCGTTCCGAGCTTCAGACTGAAGGTGGGCATGACGCGGCGACGCCTGGCCGAAGTGGCCAACGCCAACCCGCCAGTAGACCGCGCGACGCGCGTCACGATACACGTGCTCATCATTGCGCTAAACGCATGCTTATCTCACGTAACTAACATAACCAAACTTTGACGACGTCCCGCAATGTGTTTAATGACTTTTCTTTCCGTGATTGTGTATTGACTCCAGTGAAAAAAGTCCTTAATGTGATAGTTACTCGTAAAATAATGTTGGCTTATGTTTGGAGCCAGAACTTTTAACTGTAATTTATTAATACAATGTAGAATGAAAATGACAAGTAAGGGTCGTTGTTAGCAGAACTTACGGGATTAGTTGGAGACTGTCACCTGTTTTGATGGAATTGAGGCAGAGTAAACAGTGAGACAAGTTAATAGCTGTCAGCTGTTAAATGGTAGGTATACTGATACCCGGTTTTTTTATGTTTTTATATGTCATAAATTGATGTATGCAAACAACCTTTGATTACATACTATTTGGTTGGTTCATAAATAACTAATGACGTTGAAACGTTCATACGGAATCAGTGATGTGATAAAATATGCATGTAATTTTCTGTGGTTAGTCTAGTAACCGTACATCGCTGAATAGTAGAATCATATAATATAACTAGCTGAACCCCGCGGTGTTACCTGCAATTATAGTCCTACCGCGGGTAACGCCGTGGGATGAAGCTTGTCTAAAAAAAGTAACCTAAGTTACTTGCCGGATCATCCGCTACCTGTCAGTGAAAGTCCCGTCAACATCGGTATAGCCGTTCCAGAGATTACCCGGAACAAACAGACAGACAAACAGATACACAGACAAAAAAAAATTAAAAAACCTTATTTTGGTACATTTATCTTGTATACATACATATGCATTTAGTAAAAAGCGGTTATTTTAATATTACAAACACAGACACTCCAATTTTTCTGGATGTAGAGATATATATTTAAAATCGTAAATCGTATTAACTGATTTAACAAATATAAGGATACTATTTTAATTTGTATCATTGTTAATTTTATTTACATACTCATTAATTTATTTTTACTATTTTATTCGGATATGAATCACATACAGGGTTTTTCAATTTGTAGAAATGTCGAATGTAGACATTTTTACCGTCCAAGGTTATGCAAGGAATTCCATTAAACGCGAAACCATTTAAAACCGCGCATGTAAACATAGCTTTTTGATCACTGAGATTGTTACTGAATAAATGATTTCTACACAGGAAGCATAAACAAAAATTAAAAGTTGTCATAATTAAGGCAGAAATTAATGCCCATTAATCTTATTGGAAAATAATAATTCGTTATTTTTGTCATTGATTTGTAAAAAAACTTAAGGAAATTGTAAGCAGTTTTCACCTTTATTTTATGAGTAACATTTAAAAAAATATTCCTTGCATATTTGATCAAAGATTATGTCAAACTGTGTCCTAATCATTAGTCGATTCATGTAAGTCGAGTTAAATTAATGCTCCTGTGAATTGCAAATTTATTCTAAGCGTCATTGTTTACAGAAGTATGAAGATTTACAAATTTAACTTAATGTTTACAGTTATGAGGCAAGTTCTAAAATTAAGTGAAATATCGCTTTCTTCTCTATCGAGAAGAAGAAAAATGATTTCTCATATGCTTAGATAATAAATAGGTACTAAGACTACGACATCCATGCCAGACACAGACTTGAGCTTTTATTTTGGTTTATATAGTGTCTATAGTATAGTATATAGTTATATAGTATATAAATTTACGGCACTTTTGACAGAGTAATACACTCAAATAAGTAGGTTGGTAGTTAAGAACTAAATAGTACGTAATCAAACAGGTAAGATTTTACATAGCATTATGCGTGCACTATTACTGAATATATTTTAATTAAAGTAAGCCGCAAAAATAAAAAAAGTATTTAAGTTCAGAAAACACGGTGGATGAAAAAAATACTTGATGTAATTTGATTATATTATTTATGAGCAGGTTGAAGATTTAGGAAGTAGTGATGTACTTAAAACACTGACCATTTAAGGCTTTATGTAATTATCTATACTAATATATAAAGCTGAAGAGTTTGTTTGAACACGCTAATCTCAGAAAGCGCTGATCCGATTTGAAAAATTCTTTGTCAGTGTTAGATAGCCCATTTATCGAGGAAGGCTATAGGCTATATATCATCACGCTAGGACCAATAGGAGCGGAGCACCAATGAAAAATGTTTCGAAAACGGGGGAAAATTATCACACTACGGGCAAGAATAAGAAACATCGATGCTCGCATATAAACATCTATCTATATAAACAAATAAAATTAAAGTGTCCGTTTGTAATTTCAAAATAACATTATATAAAAGTACTAGCCGACCCACACAACCTAGTTTCCGTCTCCTAATGCCCGTAGCATGATAATTTTCCCCTGTTTTTGTAAGATTCTTCATTGTTTTAGCTCCTGTAGATCTTAGCGATGATATATAGCCTATAGCCTTCCTCGATAAATGGGCTTTCTAACAGTGAAAGAATTTTCCAAATCGGACCAGCGGTTCCTAAGATTAGCGTGTTCAAACAAACACAAACTCTTCAGCTTTATATATTAGTATAGATAAACGGTACTTACATCAAAAAACATTTTTTTTAAATTTTGCCTATCTGTCTGTTTATTACGGGTGGACTGATTTTGACAGGACTTTTACTGACAGAAAAGTTAATATAAAAAGTAATTGAGATTACTTTTATTTTGAAATTAGGCCTACGCGAAAAAAAGGCATAACAACTGAAATTGTGGAACCAAAAAAAACCGCGGGTAATACCACAGGGTAGCTAGTTGTATATATAAATAACTAACATGAGATACAGAAACCTGCGTCTTTAAAAATAGTAACATGTAGTGTAAACAAAAGATAGTAGAGCCACGCTGATTTCAGCACGAACGGGCCGGCTCGACCGAGGCGGTACTATCCTTGCATAGAAAATCAACGTAAAATGACAGTATTCGTGCTGTCGTATTTCCTTGGTGAGACTGGAGGAGAGGCAGGAGCATCACTAGGCCTCCATGGTGTGGGTCGCCATGCTGCATTGTTGCATTCGCAATGAGTATTGTGACCTGACTCTTGGATTCTGCTTATGCGTTCCATTAGGCAGATTAGAATCATTTTGGTATGCAATACATAAAAAAAACAAAATTTTGAGGTAGTTATCACACACACACACCAAACACACGGAACTTTATAGTTTATTCATAGCTTTTTAGTTGAATAAATAGTGTAATTATTCGTTTTATTTCTACCTCGTGGATCTTTTTTTAAATATACGATCCTGCCAAAGTGACTTTAATGTGTCTGACGGAAAGGATGAGCAGAATCCAAGAGCAGTGGTCACCATACTCATTCCGAATGTAATATTATAGCGGCCTATTGAGATACTTCTGCATCATTGGACCTCCGGAATCAAACTCACCAATGCAACACGACAGCTCAAATGCTGTCAATTTAGAGGGTAACACCGCCCAGATCGAACCGGCCTGTTCGTGCTGAAATCAGCGTACCTCAAAATCTGGAGAGTAGGTTCTTGAATCTGAGAATTTTATGTAACTTTGGAAGCATCAATAAAGGCCTTGGAGTTGACCTTGTTTAGTAAACTTCCTGTGATATTATAACACTGAATTCGGAAATGTGAAGTTCACTTAATAAAACTTACAAGGTTAATTTATTTTTTACTAGTATCTTGCCGTTTTTGTGAGGTTTTATCTCTGAAAGCGCACGACTAATTTCGATAGGATCGTTAAAATTCAAAGCTCATAATGAAAAAAAGGTTTAGGTTATAATTTTTTTTCTCTACCAAGAGGCTACATGATCAAACAGAAAATATTTTAATGTCAAATGGAAGAATGTAAATAGAGTAGTAGTTGACCTTTACATTTAGGTAGATATGATGTATATTTACAGTTATATACATAATTATAATATATATTAGTATATTTTAGTATTAGTCTACTTTTAATCCGTACTAACATTATAAATTCTAAAATTAAACTGTCGTCTATCTGTTACGAGAAAAAAAATAAAAAATAAAAGCCAGTTTGTAATAAAAACAAAAGTTTTTCATATGATTTAATCGACCGTTACAGTTTAATACATACTTCCATACTAATACTATTAATTTGGAAAATTGATTTGTTGGTCTGTCTGTTATGTTTTCACACATAAATATCTGAACAGATTTGGATAAATTTCAGCCCCGAAGCCAAATTGCAAGCATATTTTATTTAAGATTACTTTGTCTAAGATTAGCCAATGACACTCTAGAATTTGACGCATTAACGATTGCAGAAAGAAAAACGCCTGTAACTTGGCAAGGGTGGCAGTATAGAAATAAACTGAATCTTGGAGAAGAATATAGGCTACTTTCTGTCGCGATAGCCGATATACACGTGGGTGGAGCCGCAATCAGAACTTAGTCCAGTATATTTAAAATTCATGTGCTTTATGCAAGTAATGTAAGTCCATTGATTTAAAGGTTTGTTATCACTTTAATCGCTTTAATTACAGACATCATAATTATATATATTATATTATAATTATATATAATGAAAAAGTTTGAAAGTCGTGCTTTAGTAATATACATTAAAATATACTAAAGTAAATACAAACTTTTTCTATAATATCTAGACGCGGATACTTAATCTCTCTACTATTGACATTGTACCTAATATTATTATGTATAGAATAGAATAGAATAGAATGAAATAGAATAGAATAGACCCATGAGTGAGTGTATGTATATGAATGTACATATGATTTCAATTTGTAGGAGCAATGAACATAGTCTCATATATAATACAGAGAAAGTGGTTAAACAATACTAATATCATCGAATTAGAATTTAGTAGCTAGTTACTAAATACATTGTTTAAGGATTATTAATAATTGATGTACCTAATTGAGTCATCAATTAATTCTGTCCTGAGCTGTTCATTTTACAGCTATTAGAACATTTTAACTTAATTACGGTACAAATGTTTTGTACGAAATATTAATCTAGAAACATAAACATTTCCACCAGAGATTAATTACGATGAATGTTAATTACTAAACTAAACGCGAATAGCGAACTGATATTTATTGCTATTAATGATGTTTCGTAAGCTACTACAAGAGTCATTATAATAAAAAACTATTCAGGTTCTCTGATCGTTATACTAATCCATACTAACATTATAACTTGGAAAATAACTCTATCTGTTTGTCTGTTATGTTTGCACGACGAAACCGCTGTACGAATTTGAATGTTTACAATGGAGATATGTACTTTAGTCCTTGAGGTTGAACAATAAGTAAATAACAGTTCAATAACTGATATATAGGCGGGCTAAGCCGCGGTCAAAAGCAAGTATGTATTAAAAAATGTACTATCTATACCTTTAAATTAATGAATAGCACCAGTTGAGGACAGAAATGAACTCGCAACGATTAAAATAATGTCAATAAACGATTTACAAAGGCCCTCTTCCAACGATTAATTTATTAGTGTTATATCACACCTCTATATGAGGTATACTCTGAGAAAATACTATTTAATTCATTAGTGGGGTTAAAATAGAAAACATAAAATATAACACTTTTCCCGACCTATTTGTATGAAGTAAAAATGTTTTGATAATCTTTAACTCAACAGCCTTTACTACGTGTAGACAGCTTAGCATCTTAAGTAAACGTTCATATGGCGAAAATATGTTATGAACAAGGCTTTTAGGCAATTTCCTTCGTAAAGATCAAACAATTTCCTTTTAGAGCCATGTACGAAATCAAAGCCCGCGAATACGGAATATAAAGAAAAATATGAGGAATGTTGTCGAGAGCAAGGCCAATAGAATATGGCTATGAGTAGGTACCTATTTTTTTATTAATAGAATCCAGAATGTAGGTCAACTAGTCGAGGATTTTTCCGAGTGCCTAATAGAAAACTTTCAGACGTTTGAGCAGAGACTTAGACACTTGCTAATGATGTTAATTATAAAAATACTTAGTTAAAGAATGAGGATAAGTTATAAAATACGGATTATTTTTGTATGACGTGATAATAATTAGTTTGTGAATACATACGGTACCTTAAGTATAGTTAGGTCATGAGATGATATCGAAAATGCTTTCGTTAGCTGACCTGAAAAGTGCAGGTGGTTCTCAATTCGACTGTATGTGATCATGGTAGAATAGAAAGTAGCGTAGGTATTACTTATTGTGAATATTCTTCTGCCAATTCTTCTGTGGAATGTTCAGCCCTTCCTTTATTAATTTTTAATTATATCAAGTTCAGAACAGGAATTTGACTGATCGTCTGTGAATATAAAATAGAATCAGTTATACTGTGGTTGTCCATTTGGAACGAAATTATTGATTATTATTAGTTTACGAGTTGAATATGACCTATGACAAATATTACCTAGCCGTAACTCCACCGGGACTTGTGGTATGGTGCAATACGTATTAAAGTGGCACCCTTACTCACTTATTCTGTGTAACTGTTAGTAAAGGTGTCTACGTCTATATTATAAACCGAACTTACTGCGAGTTGTAATAAGACATAAATTAATATTGCAATTTATTGAAGGTGTATTATCTACATGCGAGTAATTACTACACTAATCTTAGTTTAAACTAAATCATCCAGGATATCTATACAGAGCTGATGAACATCTGTTGTTTTTTTAAACGTCTTTGAAATGTCCTTATTCTGTTTCTTTAGCATAGTATTCTATTTTACCTACCTACACAATCCTTAAGGAATTCATGGACAGTAGTTACACAAAAAATGGTTTTAATGAACTCGTGAAAGTTTTATATTCCATAAAACATTAGAGTTGAGTTCTGCAAGGATGGTTCTCAAACGCAGGTAATGCGGGTGCTAAGTATTCAGATATAATTATAGTAACAATTTTATATGTGTTTCTAAATCTTATATGTATGTTTATAAATTTAACAATGATAGACAAATAAAATTGCTATACCAGTAAAATATCTTTAATCTGAAATGTTTCCTACCTCTGTTTACTGACACTTTCAATGTACAAGTCCTTTTTCTTATTTCTAGAACTCTTTTTAGTTACTATGGATCAGCTTAACTCGTCCGCATTTTCCATTTAACAGGGCGTCATCCTGAGTCTTGATCTTAATGAGCCTTCTTTATGCATTTTTCAACCGTTGTCCATCGGGTGGCGGGTGGTCTTCTACGCGACCGTTTTGTTATTGACGAGTCTAGAGTCTTTTAATTTGGTAATAATTTATATTACACCGTGGGAGAGCCACGATTCGGCTTGCGCTGTGTGTGTCACCGAGTGAGTGATGATACCCCAACCCTCCTACCCTATCTTCCCACCCATCCCCCCAAAGGTCGGCAATGCACTTGTGACACCTCTGGTGTTGCAGGTGTCCATGGGCGGCGTTAATCGCTTACCATCAGGCGATACGCTTGCTCGTTTGCCCACCTACTACATAAAAAAAACTACTTTGTGTAATTTTTCATTGTTGTTTTTCTTAATGATGTTGTTGAATCTCTCACACCTGATATCCAAACAATAATACAGACACAACAAGCACCAATTATTATACGCCTACTCTGTGCACTTGAGAACAAACATAGTGCTTAAATCTCTCTAAAAAATGAAAAATGCCATTTAGTGCAAGATTGTTTGTCTGATAGAATATATTGAATATCGTACAACTCCTACATGATATCAAAACAATTTAGTTTTAAAAAGACTGATAATCTTAACTAACCTCATTGTGGAATAATTATAATTATTTGTATAAAGTTGTATTCTTCATTGGTAGGAAATGCACATTCTTCAAATTTCATTGAGATAAATGTTAAGTATAACAGATTCAATTAAAATAATAATTATTGAAATATGTTCGTAAATGTTACAGAAATAGTGTAATGTAGACACAAGAAAAATACGTTATTCATTTTAATGAGGAAGTTTTATTTTATTTTAAATCTGTTCAAATTAATATTTTAATTGTTGCTATTATTCACCAGTCATCAAATAATAATATGGTGTCCACGCAGAATTATTTTTCAAACATCTGACGCTATAATTGTATATAGCAATCCCTTTCTATTGCGCCACTTAAAAATAAACTTATTGATAACACTTACATCGCAACCATTCCGCTATATTATAAATTGTATAAGTAGGTATGGAACCCAAAAAAACGTATTTCCAAATTACAACTTTAGTATAACTTATAGTATTCCAAAGTATCAAGAAAAATTATGAGGCAGGCTCAAAGGTTGAGAAACGATGCTCCAAAATATCAAGTAGATAGCAGTCAGTAGTAAGTTTCCAGACGGTAAGTTCGCTCTGACGGTTAGGAAATAGGGGCACGTTGTCTTCTAAACTATATTAGCGCTTCAGCACTGCGCTACGGGTCGTTTAGTCGCCTTTGATGACAGATTTTGCTTCTTGAAAGCTTTTGTTAAAATTTTCTTGAAGATTTTAAACTAAACAGAATACTCGTATAACCAGCACAGTTGATGCTTACAGTAAAAGGTCCTGATCATATTCAACGTTTTTTCATTCTTTGCTTGATTAAAATATTAATACGTATTATTAAGTTTGTTTCAAGTCTATAGTATGTAGTAACATACTATCGATTTTTTGGGCATCTATGAAAAAAATTAACATTATATCCACTTTATATATATTAAGTATATAATGTATTTGTATCAGTTGTCTAGTACCCTTAACATAAGCTCTGCTTAGCTTGGGACTAGATGGCTTTGTGCGTTAGATGTCCGAAATATTTAAGTATTTTATTTATTTAAGCAGTTATACTGTCCTAAATAACGTTGTCCATGTCTGTCTTGCCAAAGAGGGATTTTCTAGAGATTCACGCTGAAATAAATAAATTAACAAGATAATGTCAGCAGCGATATTTTCCACACATTGATATTTTTAAAGTATCACAGTAAATGTAATAAGAAATACCTATATTACTTTCATTAGGATGCTGTACCACTATATTTCAACACTGATTATAAATTCCTTTCCAATTTGCAAAATGACTTGTCTAAATACAGTTTTGTTTGGCTATAAATGAGGGACTATGTACTTTGTTGCAGGTGGTCTTTCTGTCCTCGAGCGCGCACCGCTGCTAAAAGAGTACTGAATAATTCATCGTGATATTTAACCGCGTCCCCAAAACTGGTCGTGCGTGACGCTATACGACACACGACTCCACTTATAATGTCGAAACGATTACTCGGATCGTTGGTACGCAACGGTAACACGAACTATCAAAATCAAGCAATGAAACTTTTTGATTTGAAATCATTATCTTTTATCGAGAGAGTGTAGAAAGTTTTAATTAAGAAAATGTATCCAAAGTTCTTATAATAATTTCAGTGCATAAAAATATTTCACGAACCATTGTTGACTTAAGTGAAATGACACGGCCTATATACAGTGCTTGTTAAGTTGATAATGTAGCCTGGTTTTTCACATTTGTTAGAAAGTTATATAATACATGTTAATATAGTTCAAATGTTGCCAAAGTAAATTAAGATCAGTATAATGTTTAAAATGTTGGGAAAAACCGATGGGATCATGAGGCCTATGATTGTGCACATTGTTTTGACGACCATGTTGGCAGTGGTGGTCGTCGGTACTGGAGAGTGGAGTGAAGATGCTGAGGATCTAGGTAAGTTTCTTTTTCTTCTTTGTTTGGTTTTAAATGCTGATCATGGAGTATTAAAATATTCATGTTTTATTTTTCATACCAACTATATGACGTAACATAAAAAACCTTTTTTACAAACTTGAATTTGACTCGTGTTTGAGGAGTATTCGTGTGTAAAAAAAACAAATTACACATATTTTGACGATTCGAATGCGCTGACGCATCCCAAACTGTTTAAGTGCAAATGCCACAATGCAAAATAGTTGAACAGTTTTTAAATCGAAAATGCAACAAATTACCACAACCAACAAAATCGTGGATTGCTACTAGAATTGTCTGATTGTTCAAATGCTTGTCTAGAATTCGAAAAGCACAAATTCTACCAAATAGGAAACCGCAGACGAGTTGAACAAATTTACATTTTTATTTCGGAAGCTGCTATCGTTTCGAACAACAAAACTTTGCATTGTCCTCGTTTTAAAACAGAACAATCTTTGATCGGCTTGGTTCTATCTCCATACCTGCGATGGAGGCTCTAGGGAACTGGCGTCACGCCAAACAATTTCTTTGTCTTTGTCAAGGCTTCTTCAACTATTATCGATGCAGATATTTCTATTATTGCAAGACTTGTGCAGTTTTTCCGTTTCTTTTTACAGTTTATTGCTTTTACCCTGGTAACTTTTGTAAGGAATATGTCTTGATATTGTAGTTCTTAAAACAGCCTGTTCTATATTGATATTTTTTTCTTGAAAAAACAAAAACTGCTTTTACGAATATTTTTATAATGTGATAAACTTGTATAATAAAAATAATTATGTCAGACTGGCCGTACCTCGTAATTTCACCCATGCTTATGGCCATTGATATGTTGGTTGTAATGGTTTCATCGTTAGACCTCAAGTTAGGTTCAATGATAGAGGGCGCCACGGCCAGCCCTTTGAAATAGAACCCAATTTGCTTTCACCAACTGAGTGTTGTTTGCTGTAGAGACACCGGTACGATTGACAAAAGGAAATACGAGAAGATCAAAAAGAGGGACAAACATATTTTCAGAGGTGACACAGCTCTCAAGTGGACTCGTAGCGTTTTAATTATAACAATATCGCTAATTGCAAGGGTGGGTGAATGTTTCCCTTAGAAATAGACGTTCCGTTTTATTCACCGTGTTCAAGTTGAAGTGAATATTTAAAAAAGTTTATTCTGATGACATGTTCGTTTTTCATTGCTTGTGACTGACAAGGGTGTTTGAGTGGCTTCTTCTACAATTATTTTTTTTGCATCAGACATGTTGTCAATTTATCTGTTTTAATTTACCGAATTCGAAAGGGCACATGGCTTTAAATTTTACTACATTAATGTATATGTCGTGATGTTGGATTGAAAATATTCCACAATCATGAAATAAACATATAATTAACTTAGGCAAATCAAATCAGTGACAATTTGTCGACAAAATGTTTTGCAGTAATTATTTGTTCAGCCGATACTAAAACGATAAATAAAATCAATTCAAGTTGGAAATGATTCATACTGCGTTTTTTTTATGTTTCAACTAACGCTGACCTTCACTATATATTACAAAATAAAGTCCTCCGCCACGTCTGCCTGTCTGTTCCCGATAAACTGACAAACTGCTGCACATTTTGATGCGGTTTTTACCAATAGATAGAGTAGTTCTGGAGGAAGGTTTTTGTATGTAATTTGTTAAATTTTTGAGCACATTGGCTAAAATATAACGATATTTTATGAAGATGTCGGAAAAAATTAAGCCGCACATCTTCTCGGTTTAACCATAGGTTCTATTATATTTTCCGTGAAGAGCCCGTGCAAAGCCGGGGTAGGTTGCCAATTTTTATTTAAATGAATAGAATAAACAACTAAAATGAGACTACGTGTCTTACAGGATTAAAATATAAAGTAAAATAAAATAACTAGTAGAAGAAATCTTAGCATTCAAAGACCATTACAAAGGCTAGCTTTGTAAAGTCTTTGAATAGCAAGTTTTAAAAACCACGTCCAACAAAATTCTTTCACATCTACATTCTTATAAAGATGATAAACTAGATTTACATCTTTTTGACGTTCAAATGAAACGTAACAGTTATTTCGCGTTTGAGATAAACTATAACTAATTTGTTTATAAAGAAAATTGAAAATAAGTAAGACAGACGTTTATCATGTTACATCGTAGACATTTTCTAAACATTTGACTTTGTGTCTGACTTTGAATTGTGAAATAAAGTCCCTTGGTAAAAGTGTGCACTGCAAATTACAAGTCACTCAAAATAAATCTGTTCAAATTACTATTTCATATCACTACTTTTTTGAAGGTAAATAAACAAAAAAATCTACTTATGTGTATATTGTAACGTAGCATTGTAAACCCATTGCCAACAGAGATCCACATTAGCAAGAACTTCGTCTACCTGTGATCTCAGGCGAGTTCATTTCAATATTATGAGATTTGGTGAAGTAACATATTCTGTACTGGATTATTGTTTTACTAATGAACAAATATTGTTTTCAAGTGTTCGCCTTGGGGCTAGTCACATAGAAACCCTAGCAACATTCAATAAAAAGAAAATACTGAAACCTGTTTACAGATCCCTTTTTGAGATCGTTTAATAAACCGTACCCAGAAGAATTTCTTCGAAATCTTCGAAGGTAAGGACCAACCACTATAATTTCTTCGTCTCAAGTGATGATTCCAGTTCATTCTATCTACACTTAATTAATTTGCGTCGGTATCTAGAAATGCTTATTTTAATTAAACTAGGACATTCGTTGAAGAGGAGATGGATTGGAGAGGCCTATGTCCAACAGCGGACTGCGATAGGCTGATGATGATGATGATGATTCGTTGAAGAGTTGCCTTATGTAGTATTTGAGCGTTTTAGTAAAAAAGTTATAGTATTTCATTGGTATATTGACTGCAGACTTTAATTTAAATTTGGAATGTCAACGTTTTCGATTCAGTGTGACTAGCATACCCTTATTGTTGGAAAACCTTTTCTGTTATCCTAAATAGGTTTATCCAAGAATTTTGTATTACAGCAATGATTCAATTTCAACTACTTGGGATAACCACCTTGGTATATGGGTCAAAACCAGCAAGAGTGATACCATGGTTTTGCAAAAAAACCGGTGTTAAGGCTCTACCATACAGGTGCATTATTGCGTTGATGCATTCTGATTCCTAGCACCCAAGGCATACATCGTTATTACCGCATCAATGTGTATCAACTTCATAGCCATCTTCACACTTAGCTACAGAGTAACTACTAATCCTGAATCACGATATAGAAATTCTCGCGCCTATTAGCCTATGTACAATTTTGCAACATCAACCGTATGGGTGCGGCTTACCAGACATGCTCACCTCGCCTAGTCGGAGGATCCTTCCTTTGTGTTGAAGGGACATGTCACTCGTTTTTCAAAACAATTACCGTTTACCTCCAATACCATAACAACAATTTATCTAATTTGTAGAATACTGATTTATTTTCTGATCGATCTTTTCTGGATTTGATATTAAATCGAAAAGATCAATTTGTTTTCTAGAGAAGATGAAGTCACCATTGTATTAAGTAAATTCTGGAACAAATATAGTCACGTAGTTGTGGGCAGTGTATATTGTTAACTCGTATTGCAAGTGGTGGAAGACAGTTGGTGACAGTGTGTTAGTAATTCACGTCTCAAATTTAAAGTTTTAAAAATGGAATTTTTGAACATGTAGCACATACTGATCGTAAACATAATATTTGTTTAATATCTGAGGTTCAGAAACTTTTGTCTGTGTTGACTAAGGCCAACGAAGGGGATATTCTTTGAGAAGTGTATCGAATATTAGAGGTTCTTTGTGCTAAAACAAAATCACAATAGTAACATTTTGACTCTCTAATTTACATAATGTAAGAAATACCTGTTTGATGTTTATTATATAATTATATTTTTTGGTCATAAAATATTTTTCTGGATTATTTCTCGGTAAATTTGATAAACATATTGTTTTAATGATATTTACAAGTTATTCACTGTGACGGCAAAAAATCAAATCAGACTTAATTATAAAAGGTTCTAAATAAGAGGTAAATAACAGGAGAGACAGATTCCTTGTCTACCACACATAGATAGAAGCCACAGTTTGAACTCATTAGGCACACTTTAAAGTTTTAGCTACGTTGAATCTACATTATCCAAGTTTTTCACAGTTAAACGCTTAAGATATATCTAATGCTTACGACACTTTAGAGCCATCACCCGAAGAAACGTTCCTGACGAGACAAAGTAATTGTTTGGCTCTTCGCCAGTCGTCTTTGGAACTGTACCGTAGAACGCTTATGGAAATCTGAATGTGACACTGCTTACGGAAGAATTGCGTCCCAGTCAGGAATTTGTAATAGATTTGAACTAATCTGGTGGGAAATTTTGAGAGGTTTGAACCACATCGAGAGATATTAAAGAAAATGTCATCGTGTGGCTAATGGTTGAATTAAATAGGAAACTTACTTTGAGGAAGAAGGAGATCCATTTCATTTTAGGGTGTTTTTTTTGGAACTTAATAAACTAATGATGGTCTATCAAATCGTACTAAATAAATTAATTGGAAAGTTGAATACTTTTTTACTTTTCTTGAAAATAAGTTGAATTTGGAGATATTATGAGGTCTTAAATTGACAGCCTCGTTAGTCTAATAGTTAGCACAAACGACTGCCACTCATGAGCTCCTAGTTTCGATTCCCAGGTGTTTTTCTTACAAGAAAGTGTTAAAAGTATGGAATATGGAAGTGTTTGTCCCGCATGACAAATCGCCAGCGTATGCTGGACCGATTACTCACTGCAGTCGCAGTGGTGGGACAGGCGGGACTCAGTTCCCTCCTGGCGACCGAGTGCAAGTACTTTCCGAAACAACCACGCCCGGAAAAAACCTGCATCTGTCGGAAGGAAAGGGTCCCGTGCTGCCGCCCTGCCCACTCGAGGATGACCGGCTGGAGAGCCCCCACGGCGGCAAAGCCAGCGCGTGGAGTCTCCAGCCGGAACGACCATCTAGCCATCGTGGCACGATGGGCAGCTTCATGCCGCTCGCGTACCTCTTCGCAGTCGGAGTCGCCACCCACACCGGTGCACTATATGCGCCATCGACCGGACTACCCCCGTGTAGAGGTGTCGCGTTGCGACGCTGGCTCTGCCCAAATTGGGCAAAAGTTGCCCAAGGGCAGTTGCCCAATGGCAAGCGTCCGACCGGCTTCGGACCAAACTGTCAGAAGTGCCACCTACCGTCGAATGGCAGTGTTTGCTGCCCGTACCTCGGAGAGCACGTTAATCCGTCGGTCCCGGTTGTCATGTACACCTATGACAATCGTTATTGGGAAGTCCTTTAAATATTCTGACAACTCGTTCAACCTTCGAATTTAGTTCACCCTCAGAGGTTCGATGCCAGTCGCTACGTGGAAAAACTAATATTCAGGTATAACCGGTTGAACTAGTAGCCGACCCCAATTAATCTCGGGAATAATACAGGCTAGGAAGATGTTGAGTTTAACATGATTAGATAAAACTTTTGAAAATATCTAGATGTCATTGCTAGTAAATTTATCTAAAATATAGTGGCAAGGTTCGTCATCTTGTCTTCATAATTGTCAAAAGATCATTTTTTTTATTAAAACTATTCAATATATTATATGGGTCATTAAAAACTGCATGAATCTTATTTTACACTATTTATCCCATTCACAACAACTCGCAAAACCGAAATAGCAGCAACAAAGCGTAAACGAGAAATTTTCGCTGATCAACTAATAGCATAACATGTGTAAACGTCCTTAACAAGCATTTGTAAGGCACGAAACCTATTCACCCTAAAACTGAGCTTCATTTAACTGTATCAACAGACATTTATTACTCCGGACCCTAATTAATCCTTCATAACTTTTTGTTACTATGTCAGTGTACCCAAAATAATTATTTGGACGGTTGCATTGAAAGTTTCTACGGTTGTTGGTTAAACTTTGTAACTATAGAGAACAGCGTGCGATTGTTTCTACACATAACTGCTTGTTGTTTACGTAGTTTTATACATCCATTTATCCAATTTTGGTTCAAGTTTGAACTATTACCGAACCAGTGATGAGAATAAATGATGTTAATATTAATATAATATTAGTTTATATCACCAAAATTATCTTCAATGCAGTCAAATAAAAAAACTAATATCTGTCTACAACACTAATTAAAAAAGTACTGTAATTAGGACGAAATCACTAGACTCGACGGTACTAGCTTGCTTATATGTTTGAGAGGGTGACAACTGAAAAACGTTGCGGTTCGGAGCCAGCTACCCGAGCTTTGTCACCTGTCTCCTGCTCTCCTATTCTGTAACGAGGTAGTGATTTTAATTTATAGAGCTTTTATATTTATAGCTACATATTACAGCGCTTCGAATAATTATTTGCGATTAACTTCACTATTAAGATAACAGTTACTTACCGTTAAATTAGTTTTCAATCAATTATATGAGACATGAATCTAAGTGTTCCACTGGTTTTGAGGACGACGAAGAAGAATATTGTTTCTTAACCGAAGGTTTCGATTATGAGTGAGTACGAAAGTGGGGTTCGAGGTATTCAGGTAATGATGGAGAATTGAGGAAAGAAAAAAAAGAAAATATTCTAGTGCACAAAACAGTGTGTACGTGAACATAGTGCACTCTCGGTTCCTTCACACCAATAATTAATCACATGGCTATCATACACGACTGGGGTGAGATCAATTGCAGGACCGCTGCCCTTAAGAAATACTCTCTGTGGCACGGGAGTTGAATCCACTACCTCCAAGTACCGCGCAGTAGGTATTTCTATAATCTATAAAACTCAATAACACTTTATGGCCAGATTTGAGAATCAAAACCGGTATTTCTTGATGGGCAGCCGCATACACTAAATGCTAGAACAACGGGAAAGTGGTATGTAGCATTTCAACCAAGGTAGTAGAGTCATACTGATTTCAGAACAAACTGGCCGGCTCGACCAGGGAGGTACTACCCTCGTACAGAAAATCAACGTAAAATGACAGCGTACATGCTGTCCTGTTTCGTTGGTGAGTGCGATACTGGAGGACCACTGATGCAGAAGCATCATTAGGCCGCCATGGTGTGGGTCGCCATCCTGCATTCAAAATGTATATGGTGACCATCACAATTGGATTCTGCCTATGCTTTTCATCAGGCAGAGTAGAGTCATTTTGGCAGGGTCATACATATAAAAAAAATCGGATGAAGCGATAACGTCTATAGCAAAAGGCCTCGGGAGAGCTATGGACACTATCTATTGACCTAAACAACATGTTAATTAAAGAAGTAAAAGTATCTCATACGTATCACAAAAAAAGAAATTGGCATGACATATTAGAAAATGTGCCATCATGCAATGATATTAGAAAATGTGCCAAAATAATACGGTAGTAAAAACATTTTTTTTGATAAATCAACAACGAAGAAATACAATAATTTACATCTTCATTATTTAGTACGATGTTCATGACACTAAAAAAAATACAATGAATAATTTAAAGATTTAGTTTTCATTCGGTTTTGTACAGTTAAAAAATGAAAAAACCCATAGTGTAATGAAACCCATACATAAATAATCTATAGGTATAAACTTTGATAAAGATAAATAAATGATCACTCACTCGTGCAAGTATTTGTTAAACGTGTGCGATGCAAATGAAAATCCATAATCAACTTAAAATCAAGTTAAGGACATTTTGAGTAATATACGTGGCAATAACTTATCTACGATATATGGGTTGAACACAGTAAGTTGGCACTTCACATTAATATATAATTACTACTACCAAAAGAAATAATCGATTTTCTGGGGGAAAATTTATAAGTTGTCACTTTGCAATATTCACGTGGGCAAATTTTAAGGGAATATCAAAACAATTTCTGAATTCGCAAGGCAAAGTTCCACTTACACGTCTCTAAGAGCTAGTTAAATAGTTACAATATTCCTATGGAGGTCGTAACTTTAGCTAATAAATTTTATCTATTTATATTTTTGGCAACCTACAGCTGTAATACGAAACGAAAATAGATTAGACAAGTTATTTATTCACCTCTTCATACTAAATCGTATAAAGCAACAATTTAAATTTCACAGCTAGCCTTTATTTACGAGCAAGTATTATATTTCAAATGTTTTATAGGCTTTTTCCTTTCCTTGTTTAATGAAAACATGCGTCGAGTGAAAACAGGGCCAGCATTAATTAATTAATTATGCGCATTAAACATTTTTCCCTACGAAGTGATTAATGCAACCTAAACAAGCGTGTCATTCATAGTAATTATGTAATTAATGAGAAGATAATTAGTAATAGGAATATAGTTGACTCAGGGAATGGACATTTAAGGTGTTAAATATTCATTTCATATTCATTAGTTTGTGAGCAAACTTACGCAGATTACAGTCAACAAATCTGATTTGGATAAATACAACATGGATACATACAAAATGGAGATTTATACAATACTGATAGGAAGTATTATAGTATTATCATTAGTAATAAAATTAATTAAAATTTCAAATAAACCCACTACGCAAACATTGAATTGAGTAATTATACCCCAAAAATGCTTTATTCCATTTTATTAAGGAACTGGTAATCTTACATTGCTGGACCGATTTTAACCAAACATAGCTAAGAACCACCGCAAACAAACTGGCTTTCAAATGAATAGACCCCGCATCGAAATCAGTGCATACGATTGAGAGCTACGATGCCACAGACAGACACACACACACACATAGAAAGACATCGACGTCAAACTTATAACACCCCTCTGTTTCCGTCAGGTGTTATAAACAAATATTATAAACAAGTATTTACTGTAACATTAATACAGACAAAAGAAGGATTTAGAAACATGTTTATAAGAACTATAACACATTGCACAACCCAATCCGGATCTTCACAAGGACTTATGAAGATCCGTATTACTTATTTACTACCTTTCATTATAATTACCTTTTTTACAAATATCGAGAAATCGTACTTTTTCTTCTGTACCCAAGCCAAATTATTTTATGTCTAGTTGTTATTTATCTGTAATAGATATTAATTTAATACTAAAAGCACCAATTTACCAGTAACTTGGTTCTAAAAACTTTTCATGTTTTGGAACAAGACGTTCTCAATCTTTATGAATATGAAAAATACATACATGGGAAACATACAACCTTCTTTCTTTTCAATCCAGTCAGTAAACGTGATAGGAAAAAAAACTATTTGTTACTTTTAACATTCAAAATATCCAATTCAGAATTTCCACGTCTATTATCAACTTTTTGAGGACTCTCTGCTGAGCGTCCCACGCCGTCGATGAAGGGAGGCTGCAGAGGTGTAGTCGTTCGACAAGCCACTAGGCACACCTATCTACTCTGCATTGTGTGCCTCTAACAAAAGCGATGCAGGTGTATAAAAATTTTTTTTTATCTCTGCATGCATTCATAGAATCACACACACTATATCCTACCCTATATTATAAATGAGAATGTAAGTTTGTTTGTTACGCTTTCACGCGAAACCTACTTAACCGGTCATCGTGAAACTTTGTACACATATTCTATGAGGAATCAGAAGTATCATAGGATACTTTTTTAATAAATGCGAGTAAAGTTGCGGGCGAAAGCTAGTCACAATAATATTATAAAGGTGAAAGTAAGTTTGTTTTTTACTTTTACTTTCACGCGAAAACTACTTACCGATCATTATGAAACTTCGTACAAACATTCTTGGAGGTATTAGAAGTAACATAGGATCCTTTTTAATTAAATGCAAGCGAAGTCACGGGCGAAAGCTAACTCTATATAAAAATTAGAGTTTTAATTTGTTTCTGTATCACAATATTGTAGTTTTTAATGATATAATTATTTTAAAGGACACAAAAAACATTATTCCACGATCCGAATTTATATTTATATTTAATCCAAACAGATAAAAGGAAACAATATCATGGCCAGTAATTAATAATAGGTGTGTTTAATTTTGTGTTTCATGTATTTAACTGGTCTGAATTGCGTGTGGTTGTGTTAATTAAGGCACGGTTATTTTTTAATTTTGTGGCAATAACAAATATTTACTTGTACAAAATTAGATTTTCCACTTATGTAATGATTTCAAAGAGAGATTATTTATTTGCTTTTATTTATCACTAGCTTTTATCGGCCAGCGTGTATGTCAGTTGACATAAAGTAGCCTATGTCCTCCCCCAAGATCCAATCTATTTCTATACTAAAATCTATTTTAATCGGTTTAGAGGTTTAGCAGTGAAAAACAGACTTAGAGTTACTTTAGAATTTATAATATTAAAATTATGGATTTGCAGAAATAAATAAGATCGGCGGTTGAATTGCTCTTGGAAATTTGTTATCAGTGTGTTTGTGACTAGTTTTTCAACAATACACAAACAGTGCGCTCTGTTTTAATTTGACTTTTATTGATGTCAAAATGAAATTCAAATTTTGTATGCGATACAATTGCCCATAATGAAAACGCACCAACCATGTTTACTTTTATACGAGTATTTTGACGTTAATTTACTTATTTGCTTTTGGTACTAAAAACATGATTAAAAAATATTATTATGCTGTATTCCGTAATTAATCTACTAGTTCGGAACTTGGTATATTTGTAAAATAATATTAATAAGATTTTTTTTATTTGAATGTGAAACGAAATAAATTTGTAATTATTTTAAAACAAGGTGTCATATAATTCCTACGCTATAACTTCTTGATAGCGAAAAATTAAACTATAAAATAAAAACTAGATATTTTAAAATTGGAAACCGATCAAATAGCAATAAGGCTATTATCTAAAAGTTATATTTCATTTTTTTTATTTATATAGCTTAATTTTAGGAATTACCTGAATTTTTTGTTCTAATAGGAGTTGCTTCTTTCACCACAGTAATTCTCTGACTGCACGCATGGCCTAGTAGTTTAAAAGGTCGCCACATCGCTTCCTATTTCTCTAAGTGTTGCGGGTTCAAATCAAACATGGTGTTTTTTATGAGCATAGAATAGGATACATGATAAAGTCCGCCACGGCACTGTGTTACTAATTGAAAAACAAAAATAATATACATCCTAAAAGTGTTAATGCATAGGACTGAATAGTTATTTACTTTTAGGTGTTCCATTTCTCAGAAGAAACTTTTAGAATATCACTTCGTTGTCCGGGTAACCTATCTATCTGCCTGCTCATTATTTTCAAGAATACATGGACATGTCAAGTGAAATGTTATCTGCGTATAAGCATTCGTATCTTTATTGTGTGTTTTGCATTACCGTTCATCAGTTCTGGTGAGGTGAATTCCAGATAATAACCGCTTATTATTTTGACTGTATTAATTAAAATCGGTGAGTACATACAAGTATGTTTGTATTGAGTTTATTATGTAAACAATTATCTGTAAAAACAAATAATGAACCACGAAGTATTCTCATTTAATTTTTGAGTTAATTTGCTTCTATTTTAAATTGCAATACGGTGCGGTGTGTCGTTATTATAAAGAGATATTCTGTTGTAAAGAATTAACATTTCAAAAAGTTTTCTGTGGATATTATTGACATATTTTAATGTATTTTTAAAATGTAATGTAATGAGAGTCCTATTTTTTGATAACTTTCTTTCTCTGTATTCTCGATATTACTATTATTCTGGTAAGATCTCAAAATCCACAACTCAGTCCTTACCTATATGCAGGAATGAATGAGTATGGTGACCACTACTCTTGGATTCTGCTCATGCTTTCCATCAGGCAGAATAGAGTCATTTTGACAGGCCCAAACATAAAAAAAATACCAAATGCATATGGAAATATAACACAAACCTCTGTTTTGTCAAGTGCGTTCAGTAGGTACAGTGACAATAATATCGTTGCTGTAGACATTTTTTATTTTTTTACATATTTTCGCTTACCTCACGGTTTGTGTCCGCCATTATGTATTTCTCAGATATCTTTTAGATTGGTGGCTAAACGAGCAAACAGAGCTGCCCTAGTATGCAGAAGTTACCAATTCTGTTTAGCATAAGGTGGACCGCCATGAAAGTACGAAGACTTATAACTATCATAAAACTCAGATTTAAACATAACCAGATAAAACTAATCAATATGATTAATTTTATCTGGTTCTGTTAAAATCTGAGTATCATAAAAAATCAAAAATACCCAAAAAAAACTTAGGCGGGAGTACACTCGAATGCAACGTTTTAAATTCGATTACCGCTTAGACCAAATTATTTTGATGTATGACTATGTCTGCATGTATTCATCTAGTGTTTCTAGATGTGTATACATATATTTACGATATGAGCTCTTAATAAAGTCATATTTATGTATAAAATTATTTATACGGTCTTTCACAGTTTATAATTTCTACAGCAGTTTTTATGAGATAACCACAATGCACATCCGAAGATCACACATTATCACCATTCACTTCACATTTTTCATTTTATTCTTCATGCTTTACAATTATTCTACTTACTTTTAAACTAAGGTAGTCTGTCAATACTAGTTAAGTTGAAATTCCCGCGGGGAATAGCGCTATTAGCCGAAATACAGGTTTCTAACTAATAGTCCGCCGATCCCCGGAATAAATTTTATAAGTTATTACTATCAAGCTGATTTTTCATTTATATATATATTAACATTTATATATATTAACAGCCATATTGTCTTACAAGTTGCGTGGTACGTTATTCCGATACTAAGCTCTAAAGTTTTTCGCCCCCGCTAACTCTGTTAGCTACCACATTCGAAAATTTTTGTAAAGTGAAAGATGAGCCCCTCATAATAATGAAGCCACCTGTGAAATTTGTTCAGGGGATTCCGGACTATAATGTGGCAACTCATGTTCGATTCGTAACTTCACCTAGTTTTAAGTTGAACCTATTGTATTTTTTTTAATTATTTTATCAACCGATTCCTTGATAAATTAAAAACATTTGACAAAATACAAATACATTATCGACATGTAAAACAGTGTTCCCGAGCGACAGTCCAATAATGTACAGTTCGCTTTACCAAGCTTGCAGGCCCGGCGTCCATGCGGTCTAAGAGTAATGGACCATTTACCATAATTATCCATTGGCGAGCACATTCCCGGGATGTGTACACAAAATTATACACTGCACGAAGCCGAGTGCCGACGTCACGTACACAGTTATAAATTTTATCAGGGCTATTTGTGCGTCCGCCCTTTGGGAATTAATTTTTATTCACCACTCGTTTATAGCATTCTGCTGTTCCGCCCGGTAGTGTACGTGAATACTATTTTATTTTTTATTGAACTGTTTTAAATGTATAAAAATGGCGGGTTAGTTTTAGTTTTACAACGCTGCTGCATTGATTGTAGATGATCTTTTTAGTTAACACATTTTATTTTAAATAAAAATAGTGAAAAATGTTGATGGACTATAATTAGTAGTACTATTTTTATTAATTTATAGTCTCTTTTTTCATATCCTCCTATTCAAATTTGAAAAAAAATACCATAATTAAGGATGGAACCTAAAGAAAGTAATTCAAGGTAGTAGAGCCACGTCGATTTCAGCGGGCCGGTTCAACCGGGGTGGTACTACCCTCGCACAAAGGATCAATGTAAAATTACAGCGTTCGTGCTGTCGTGTTTCTTTGGTGAGTGCAAGACTGGAAGCCCCAATGATGCAGAAGCATCACTAGTCCTGTTACCTTGTCTGCATTCGCAATGAGTATGATGATCATCACTCTTGAATTCTGCTTATGCTTTCCGTCTAGCAAAGTAGTCATTTAAAAAATCTTTTTTTTTTTTTTTATCTAACTCCTACTACTTAGCTCCTTAGAAATACCTAAATAGCACATACACAAGTACTATAGGTTATTTATTAAATAATATTTTTAAAACATTTGCACTCATAATAAATATAATAAATAAATATTTCAGACATCTAACACACAACGCGATCTAGTCCCAAGCTAAGCAGAGCTTGTGTTATGGGTACTAGACTACTGATATAAATACATATATACTTTTTTTTTGTAAATACATACATATTATACATAGAAAATACCCAAACTCCGAAACAAATATTTGTAGATCGTACAAACATTTGGTTCGACCCGGGAATCGAACCCGAGACCTCATGATCAGCAGTAGTACACGCCAACCGCTAGACCAACGAGGCAGTCAAATACTATTTTCACTAATCTTATAACTCCATAAGGACTTTAACGTCTCTAGTTATACTGGATATATTTGTATACTCTAGAAATCAGGCGGAAATATATGCTTATAATGTACTACTATTTGTTTTTGTACAACAACGTGGACAATTCATCTGTCCATCTCTACGTGCTTGATCATTACTTGCGTGAATGTGATCGTAGACAGTATCCACTGCTCGCGTACCCACCTTCTTGGCATATTACAAAAACTAGTAGTAGCCCCACCCCACCGTTACAGCGATCAATCTAATAAATGATCTTTTAAAGCTAGCCCAAATGCAGACATATTTTTTGATACGACTGGTGTATTTTGTAAAAATGTAAATGTGTCTAAATAAATCTAAATAATTGTATTTTAATTCAAGGGTGACATTTATTAATGTGTCATGGACATTTAATTGAAAATGTTTTTTTTTTTAATTTATGATCTTATTTTGTTGAAATTATTTATATTTAAGTTGTTTGTGATTGAATTTATTTTATTTCTTTTTCTTTTATTGTAAATATTGATCAAAAATCATTGTTTTGACATAACATGTAAGCGTCATGGTGCAATGAACTGTAAGCTTATATTGTTTAATTAAATTAATTAATATGAATATAAATAATAATAATATAATAAATATTTCGGACATCTAACACACAACGCCATCTAGTCCCAAGCTAAGCAGAGCTTGTGTTATGGGTACTAGACAACTGATATAAATACATATATACTTTTTTTTTGTAAATACATACATATTATACATAGAAAACACCCAAACTCCGAAACAAATATCTGTAGATCATACAAACATTTGGTTCGACCCGGGAATCGAACCCGAGACCTCATGATCAGCAGTCGCACACGCCAACCGCTAGACCAACGAGGCAGTCAATATGAAATGAATATTGTATCAAAATCTCACGTCTATCGCTGTTTTAAAACATACCGGCTACAGCTTAGTTTGGAAATCAGTTCTCAGTATCGTTAGAATCTTTAAATGAGTGCACTATAATGTAACTTTAAATTAATGTTAACCACCGATTGTTTCAATTCAAAGTCCAATCTCCCTAACAATATCAAGCAAAAAAAAATGAACTGCCATCGAAATTATATCATAACTGCACGAACGGTAATATTAACAGTGGGGCTAAATGAAATTCGAGCTAGATGGAGATTTAAATCAGTGTATTGGTACATGATGGATTGGTTCGGTATCACGGGAATTAACTCTTATTAACGACTAAATGATTTATGGGAATTAATGAGCAACTAGCTATCTCCCTGAAGTTTAGTGGCGACAGTTGACTCGAAGAGTTGTTACTACGTCACTTACTATTTATTATTCTAATGTGTTGGAGATGTAAACAGATTTTTTATATCTTGTGGTGTCTCTAGCGAGTGTTTAGACTTTATTGAGAGTAAGCTTTTGCTAGCGGCTGCGGTATAATATGTGTGCATATTTATAACTCATATCAATAATACTAATATAGTAATTACTGCTATAAAATGAACGTTTTCATAAAAAAGGTGCTAGAGCTGATAGTACCCATTTTATTCTCGTCAGTAAAAAGTGTAATTCTACTGACACGTAAAAACCATTACATTAAATTTGTGGTTACGTTTATACAACTAAGAAGATTTTTCCAGTAAATAAGAGCCCAATTTGACGAGCAAAGATCGTCATGAACCATTTTTAGTCCATGAAATATTGAATTCTTTTAGTCTTAAGAGTACATACCTACATCCAAGAATCCAAGAAATATAATAAATATTATGATAAAATCATAATATTTATTCTATTTCTTGGATTCTAGGTATTAGGTACTTACGTGTTCGTCTACTTAACTCTTTGCCTAAATTTTTTTTATATAATTTTTGAGTTGAACCGATCGATATGGGTATATTTATTCAACAACAAAGAATTAAGAAACCGTTAGAAAATAATAAAAGTTTTTATAGTAGCAGATACGATTGTCTAACATTTTGAAACGCGTTCTAATTTTAATAGAAAAACATAGTACCTCTAAATATAGTATAATCATATTGTACCAAAAATGGCTTCTAAAATAACTAATTACATTAATTGTAAGAGCAAATTACTAAAGAATCTAGATGTTTCAAATTTAATCCTCTTAATTTACTTGAAAAACCTTGAAGCTGTACTTGATACTTCGTAATTATCTTAATGAAAACTTGTCTGTGTGGTACTTGCGTGGTTATTATTTTTAATAATAGGCTAACCAGAATATGTAATTTAAATGTATAAGTTAAATGAGATTTTTAATAACGATAGAACAACAATATAATGTGTAAAAATAAAATTAGAAAAGTAACGTTCAGGTCTATTTATTGTGTAGAGAGATTTGTGTATTTTGATTTAAGGCGTAGATTAAATAAATCGGGAGTTTAATTTTATTTAGAACCCGGGCTTAGATTTTCCCGCATTAGCTGATTCGCGTTAAAGGTCTGCGATCTTAAATTGCTTCAAGTTTTGCTTGTGTTTCCCAAATTACCGTTTCTATTTAAAATATACTGTTTAGAAAGATATTGCCAACATCCCACTACCATTATTATAAATGAATAATATAGAGGGCAGGAAGTAATCAAACACTTTAAGAGTGCTTGCTCATACCAATGAAAAGAGCCACAATTATCGAATAATCGTGTTTGCTTTTAGGGTTTGAGTTCTCACAACTGTGATTATTATTCCAAGCAAATATTGGACTATGGCTGTTGAAATTTGTCTTCAGACTAGACTTTAGTGGTTACCTTCAAAGCTACAATGATAGTTGATAGAAACTTGAGTAGAACTTTGGATAAAGTTGATTCTATTCGAACAAATACAGGTGGAGATAGGGGCCGGGTTAGTAGGCCAAGTTTCGTTGTACTTTGCTAAGTGTAAGGTGATATCTAGCAGGGGGCACTTTGATAAACCGCCTTTTGTGCTTCTGTGAGTTATGCCGATAATATCCCACCAAGGCATAAGACCACAACATCTTTAGATTGTAGATTTTTTTTGATTAATAAATCGAAGGACATTTCAGCTTTGAGTGTAGAAAATTCATTTAAAATTATAAGTCCGTAAGCTTTGATATACCAATCTCACGGAAAGAATCACAACTATTTGCTTGGAAATGTATTTTTTTTTGTTCAACATTAGTAACTTATTCAAAATCATGCTATAGTTCATAAGAGTACAATAATGTCCATAAATAAAATTAGCTAAGGTTGATTTTTTTACACTACTTTCACTAAGATGAATATCTAACCGATTTTCAGGTATTTTGAAAATTGTTTTTTATTGCAAATTTGTAATGTAAAAAAATTAAAGGTTTATATGTTAAATAATATTGCTTCTGGTTGTTAAATACAATAAAAATAAACTGATCCGGCACCACAAAAATCTAATACAAAAATCAAATATTTTCGGGCGCCAAATAAACAAATAAATTCAATAACAATAATTTATTATCCCGTAGGGTCTGAAGGTCACAATGTATATTTGTGTCTAAGATAGGTTAGTTGACATCACGCTTAGACAAATAAAAGCCGAGCATGACTCATGCAGATCAAATTGAGTTGGACAGCTATTTATTTTATTATAGACACATATTTTATAAAAGTCGTATATGTAACAAGTTTTATAGGAAGGCACGTTAGACGTCATAACTGTTCAGATAGATTTAATTTGAAACATCTATTTTGTTTTGATTTTAGCGTAAAATGCGGTCTGAGATTATGGCGATGTGGTCAATCATGTTTCTTAAAGAACATTGCAATTTTTAAGCCTTTCAACTAGATGGTGGTATACCTCAGACTAAACAAGGGTATCTGTCGTACAAACAATCACCGGTAAGTGGTGCAAGCATATTTGATAATCCAAAATAACTCTCATAAAATGAGAATGTTTAAGTTAGTTCTAAAATGTTTAACTAGGACACAGATGATAATATTAAAGCCCACCGGAAAATTTGGCGATAATGAAGAACTTGACTATTATTAAAACAGATATCAGAAACCTTTCCAGTAGCTACCAGGAAAATTGAAAGTTCAGAAAGAAGTCATTAGCCAAGTTGAGGCGATCTTTCTTGCCCGGAGGGAAATAAATATTTCTAAAACCGAAGGATAACAATTGCGCTTTTGTTATCTTTTGACGAAATTGTTTAACGAATGTGTAGTTAAGTTCCACGTTTTTATTTGATATTTAAATATCTATGAAAAATTGTTTATTCGAACCAAAAAGGGACATGTAGATAAGTATAACATATATAATTAAATAGTGTATTGCAAGATATATCATATAATGAAATAATTATTATAAACTCTCTCTCTCTAAAGACAACAATGAAAATAACACTGATGCCAATGTTTACCACAAATTTTGTCAATTATGTATAAGTTTCGAGACTGAAAGAAGGCAAACAAATCCTGCACTATAGTCTGGCCATAACTGTGTAAAGTTTACCCAAATAAGTTTTATTTATTAACTGTCAGTGTGGTCATATTCTGTGAAATTAGTATCAATGGTTTGTAAGTTTCGTATGACGTCTAAAAATGTGACTTAATTAGGGATGAATTTTTTTTCTCCGTTAATCGACGAGTAACTTATTTCTATCATTCCGTACGCTAGTCCGTACTAATAATATAAATTCGAAAGTAACTCAGTCTGTCCGTCTATTACGATTTCATTCCTAACGCTGCACCGATTTTAATAAAATTTGGCATCGAGATACTTTAATTCTTGAGGAACGTAGAAAGGAAGGCTACTCTTTACCATGATAACCTATATATATGCGGACGGAGCCGCGGGCAAAAGCTAGTCTGTATATAATAATATAAACTAAAAACAAGAAAACTGAAAAATCTCTAGTCTTTTATAAGTAAAGAGTTGCTGCAGAGTTTATCTCAATAGTAAGAATAAAGTGATATATGTATATATATAAACGAGGGTAAGCAACGACGGCACGGTCAGTATCTGGATGGGTGACCGCTGGTGGCATGATACCATGAGCGTCTCCGTGATTCGGAGGTGACGTTAAGCAGTCGGTCCCGGTTGTTATCATAGGATAACAGTCGTGTAGTTTAGTTGGAAGCTTTTGGGCGGCTTAAAAACATCCAACGGCGAGATTACGTAGCCACAACGTTGTGTTGCCAGTCCCCAACCCGCACTTGGCCAGCGTGGGGACGTAAGGCCTTAACCCTCTCTGGTCAGGAGACCCGAGCCCAGCAGTGGGACGTTATGGGTTGTTGATGATGACGTATATATAAAGTACAAAGACCATTACTGATGTACATTTTTTTTTCAGTGTTAACACAAAATAGTTTACTATGATGGTGGCAGTATTAAACGCCTGTATCTTGAAAAGATGAGCTATCAAATGTTCCTTCAAATTAGACTTTTTATAAGTATTTTACTATGCAAACTACACCTGTATAAGTAACATCTCCGCGATTAGAATTCAAGATAACAAAAGAAAAAACAAAAAGTAAAACTCACTAAAACTTTGAGAGATGTAATTCTAAAGAAATAAAGACGATTGCTCCCTTGACAGTGCCGTGTTACCTTTGAAGATGGTAAAACCCAATTCGCTACTGAAACAAAATATACGGCGACTCGTTTTGTGGTTTTTCTTATATCTTTCCTTAACGTAGAATACAAAATTATATAATTGCACTTATACCACTTTTATACCTCATATTTCATACTCATAAATTATCTGGAAACCAATAACAATAACCTGTCTGTATATCCAAAAAAAAAGAGAACACTTTGGGAAGCTGCGAATAATATCTATTTTGTAGAGCGATAGGCTCTAAAGAAATGTATTACTTGTAAGTTACGAAAGCTTTTATACAGGGAACAGACAAAATTGGGCCTACGAATAAGGTTCAGTCGATTTCAGACGCTCGGTATGAATTTTACGTGCCATAATTTTAGTCTACTAAATGCTCAATAAAAAAAGGAGGGCCATTTCTTGCGGCCCGGGAACTGTAACAGTGAGGAAGGAAGACATTGGAGTGACGTTAGTTTGATATACGAGCGTGCTCTTTTGTGCGTTCGTCGTTAATACGGGAACACAATGCGCTCCCGACAGCTCTCTGGAGTTATGCTCGACTTAAGAAAACCGCGCATCACACCGGAGCGAATGCCTAATGCTTTGTTATAAACAATACAACAGGATTCCTAATTTATTTGTCATCTTATAAACGATGTTTTTGGTTAATGTGTGGAACATAAGAGTTTACTTAATATTGGTATTATAAAACGAAGGATTATACCAAAAAAATAACGTTCGTATGTATGTATTTATGACAATAACGTATTACGTGTATTTTACCTGATTGCACGTATAGCCTAGTGCTGTACAAGACAACACTGTATAATTCACAAATTGTTGCTCTGAGTCTGTGTTTTCTTTTTGTCCCTGACATATTATATGTTTGTAAAGTACTCCATTTTACGACACCGGATTTATTCCTAGTGCGGGAGTGGTCTTTTTTAAATTGGTTACGAAAGATTGTTAGAGCGCGATGAAAGCGCTCCTAGCGGATAATGAGAGAGACTGAAAGATTATTCTAGTACAAAGTAGATTCCAGCCGTGCAAGTTTACAGCTCCACATTGATTTATGTAAATTATTGAAATTTACGATAAACTAGTACTCGATTACCGTCGCCGCACTGGAGACTTACATCTCCACGTCGTATATCAACCCTCCACGCGAGTATGTACTAATTTCGCGTTGTAAAACTAATAATCCGCTTAATATCGCTTGTCTACGGCATTGTGCCTTTGTAATTATCTTATGAGTCTCGCCACTCCGCGAACCTACTGAAGACGAACTGTGTTGCAAATACACCTGGAGATATCCTGAATCAAGTTAGTGGCGGCCCCGTACTAGAGAGACATTGAAGAACCGCTGCGCAGCCGAAGAGTATGTGTTCCTTTGTTTCCTAAACGATAGAATTCCCATTGTTTAATAAACAATAATTCAAAAAATATCGATATATCGAATTTTATTTGGCGTAACTTTAATTAAATATAGTTATGATTAAAACATTAGTTTTCAGTCAAAAGGGTCATCCGATAAAGCGTTTTTCTGTACTTAATTGTGAAAAATAGCTCAGGTTTTCACTGATATCCCCCTTTAATGTAGGTCTCACTAGAAATTCCTCTTATTATTTCAGAGTTAGACTTGCTTATTACTCTTGAGCCTGTCTGACTCCGTGCCATAAAAACAATATTAAAGTAATAATAACTGTATGTTTCATATTGTTAATGTACATATTTTGATAGTCTGAAGGTTGAGTTTTATGTTTTAAGTCACTCCTGATATCTTACTAATGCTGTTTTAATGTTAGTCATTAAAACTAAAAATATATCCTACTATTATACGAGATTAGTGTTCATATTGGTAAGTGTTAGATAAGTGATATTGCATTAAGTTTACCATTACTAGTTATTTTACTTAAATATACCTCTGTCTGTTATTGTTTCACTCCTAAGAGTCGGTGTATGTCGTTACATATATTTAGGTGTAAAACGATTAGATTTTGACACGATATACAAACCACCTTATAGTATTTTATATTGATGTGTCAGTTTAGTTTCTCACTTTCCATAAATGTAACCACAATGTGTGTGTGACTAGGAAGCATGTCTATTTAGTTAGTATCCAGTCCAGTCAAGAAGTATTATCTCCATTAAAAAAACAATTATAACTAACAGGCTGAAAGATTTCAGCAATAAAATTAAACACAACTATTAAAACTCTCATTTTGACTATAAAAGGTTTCTTTACTAGATAATCGAATTGAGAATTACTTATCTTACAAATTTGTATTTGATCACATTTTGAATATTGAACAGTTCGGTGTGATATTTAGCCGCGACACTTACGACCCAAGGAGGCGAAGTGTGAGGGTATAGTTAATTGTGGTCTATGTCAATGTCAAAACCGTTAGAGGGTACCGCCGGGTACCACACAAAGAAAACTCCTGTACCGAGAAACCCTAAATTAAATTCATATAGGACGTTTCGTCATGCTACGATTCACGATTGCTCAAGTTGCTGGAATTATATATACATGCTGTACTGTTTTTTTCTAAGCCTTTTTGCAAGTTCTGCAACGCAGAGCAACCTTTCTCACGTTTCCACAACCGAAGTACTGGAATGACTGAGGCAATATTGAAGTGCTGGAATGACTGTTTTCAGACGGGTGAAAATACCCGTAAAGATTCCCACAGATGTTCGATGCTTTCTGAAGTATGCTAGAGTTTCAATATATTAAAAATGATCACTCATCATAAAACTGACCTAGGCTGGAATTATTAGTATATAGTATATATAGTAAGAACCTTAAAACATTTAGACCTTATTTAATTATGCGGCTACTTATTCAGTGAAAAGCTACAAAATGAATAAATAATTTGATTTTTAATTGAAAAATATCAATTTCATAATCAAATCGGATTCGTAATGATAAGTTAATGCCAGTAAAATACGGTAGACCGATCCCTCTTAGTTTAGTGATTATACTACCTTTATTTTTTTTGTGAAATTGTAACGTTTCATAACGCTAGTTGATGTTAGAGAAATACGATTGACCGGTCCCTAGTTTGGTGATTATAGACCCTTGCCAGTAATCCCAAGGTGGTCACCTTGACGACTTTGGGATTACTTGAACATGATCATAAAGTTTTTCTAAATCTCGTAGTCATTTTTCGATAATATGTATGTGCCCGTATTTAGTTCAGCCGAGCTTATAATCAGACAGACTTCTTAGTTGTGTCTAATTAATAGAAAATAGTAATTTGATACGGGACAATATTTAATGTGTGTATAGACATTAGTATTATTATTTTATTTATTTGTTATGGAATAGGCGGGCAATCGAGCAGACGTATCGCCTGATGGTAAGCGATTACCGCCGCCCATGGACACCTGCAAACACCAGAGGCGTCACAAGTGCGTTGCCGGCCTTTGGGGGATAGAAGGGGAGATAGGGGGAGGGGGTTTGGGTTATGGGCCTCCGGTATCCTCACTCACTCGGTGAAACACAGCGAAAGCACTATTTCACACCGGTTTTCTGTGAGGCCGTGGTATCACTCCGGTCGAGCCGGCCCATTCATGCCGAAGCGTGGTTCTCTCACGGTATAATTATGGCTGTCTGAAAAAATAAATATTGTTTAATATTTTTCAATCAGGTTAATTATATCTTGATATGTTAAAAACTATAAAATAGGAGGCAACTAAACAACATTTTAAGTTTGAAAAGGTCAAAACGAAAGTTGTAAATATGGTAATGTATTTACACAATATCGTAGCATATTCTACGGCGTAGCAATACAGCCGCTACGAACTTTGTTACAAAAGAGAAAAGCTATGAACAAACGGTTAGGAAATAATTGTATGCACATAATTATTTGCACAACGCCTTCTTTGTACGGACATCCGAGCACAAAGCAGAGGCGAGACGTGAGGAAAGCTGACTTACTGCTCAGAACTATAAGTTGCAAGAATAGACAAGTGAATGCAATGTAGTCAAAATTTCTGTTACAGATTAACGCTCATATTTTAACGCAAATTTGTTATTCCAGTATTTTCAAATATTTTGTTTAATCCTTCAATGTTTTGAGATAATGTTCACTTGTTTATGACCCAACATTAACAAAAAACGTCGTTCGTACAAAGTTTGCCAAACTAAAAAACATACTACCTTAACAGCCGCAAGGTATTACGGTGTGCTTAGCAGTCATTTGTTTAACACTGTAAATATATACCGCAATATATATACACTAGTTCGATATGAATGCAAAAGGAAAGTAAGCGAATGGCTCATGTCTAAAACATATGAGGAAACTGAAGAACTCTTAAAAATATCTATTTTGTAATCTTCTCTTACGCACACACACACACACACACACACACACACACACACACACACACACACACACACACACACACACACACACACACACACACACACACACACACACACACACACACACACACACACACACACACACACACACACACACACACACACACACACACACACACACACACACACACACACACACACACACACACACACAAACACACGCACACATTATATTAGTAGTTTAATTTTATTCTTTAAAACTTATTATGATTCATTGAACTAGCAGTGGTCACATTTTATAGATTCTTGCTGTGGCCTGTGGTGTGTTAACACAAGTTAGATCTTACCATGGGTATCAGTGTTGCAAAATCATTTCGTTACATATATCTTGTAAAACTAGTTTGGTGCATTGTTGTTGTAATTTTATGGATAAATAAACATTTATTTATTTATTTATTATTATTAATGTGAGTGATCTTTTCAGGAGTTAATTTTCTGGCACAACTGGTATAAGGCATTCGGATCTAAAGAAATCGGGATCCAGTCTACAGATCTTACATAATAGTAGAAAAATAAACGTAGGTTATTCATATGTTACATCTACACAAGTATCTTGAGATGTAGACCTTGATAAAATTAATTCATTTTTTTCTTTCCTATACGAAACTCTTACTTAAAAGTACGGACCAAATGATAGAAGGTTAGAATGTGATACAAGAATATTTACCCAAAGAATGTTTAAAAAAAAATTGATTGTGTAGCAACTTCTTAAATAACTTTGTCTAACTGTTACTTAATATAGATCATGTCCGACAGTTTTTTGCTGCAGTTATATCTTAAATTTACGAACACGCATCTACAGATTTCTGCCACAGTTATTCTAAAACAAAACTTACACCGTCATCTATTTCATTTAATTCATCTTTTATATATGGGTATGCTAAAATGGTTCCACTTTTTTGACTCTTAAGGTGGAGGCGTACCAGCACATGAGGAGACGACTAACAAACTTTTGATTTTGCAAAAATAACGTATCAAACAAATTGTTGCATGTGGTATTTTTACGCTACTTTAAAGACTACCAATTTATTCGTGACTCATGAGTTGCAGATGTGCTTGAATATTAGTAGTAACAGTAGCCATGTATCCCGTGTTCTGTTTGTTTTTCGTTCGACCCTTTATCATAAGAAATTCATGAATGTAACTTTTTAATTCTTTTTACGTAACTTAAAAAAAATTGGTAATCTAGGTTTGCGACACTTTCTCATTTTACCTTATTTATGATAAGTGCTTTTTTCTTTACGTTACTAATTATTTAATTTTTTTTATTTTAAATAATAATAATAATAAATATTTCGGACATCTAACACAACGCCATCTAGTCCCAAGCTAAGCAGAGCTTGTGTTATGGGTACTAGACAACTGATATAAATACATATATACTTTTTTTTTTGTAAATACATACATATTATACATAGAAAACACCCAAACTCCGAAATAAATATCTGTAGATCATACAAACAAAAGAAACTGTTACTACTATACACAAATTGATATCGATCTTTTGTACTATTTTACAAGCTTTTATTTAGCTTCACCTGTCCCGATATTTGTTTGTAATCAAATCTTACAAGTTAAATTTGACCCACTTCCCGAATTCCGATTAAGCTGAAATTTGAAATATACCTTTAGTTCTAATGACAATGCAATTATATGTAATCAATTTTAATCAACATGTACTAAAAGCTTGTTTTAAAATAATTACTTGTTACATTTAAAAAGTAATTGTTCAAGAAATCGATCATCATATTTAAAAGGGCTACTACTGCCATACTGCTTTGAACTTAATTCGCGTGATTTATAACTTAGGTTGTACTTACTTATTTGTTTCTAAAAACAGGATATTTTTTTTGAATTTATTTCTATACTTTTGTCTTTGTTAGATACATAGATGGGTTCACCTGTAGCTTGCATATTTTCATTATTTAATAGTTCGTAGAAACACTTTGTCGAGTTTAAATATTAAAGAGTCACCTCTCAATAGAGCCACATCCAGTTTGGTGAGTAGGGATGATGTAATAGCGAAAACCGCAGGTGTTTCATTATTCTGTTTTAATGGTACCGGGCGTCGCGTTACCATCACTCCTCACGTGACGAGTCGCGCACGGAATCGACACAGCCACGACTCGATATTCATTTCACATGTTTAAAGTTCGTTTTATTCTTTAAAAATAGATTTTACTACTTTAATCTTTTTGTGTGTGATCTTAAAGTAAAATCGTTTAGGTACTTTTAATATATGTATACACTTTTTCAGTACCAACGATATTGCAACGGTAATAAAATATGTGTTATTACAATATAAACTAAAAGTTTACACTGTTGTAAATATTTTTTTGTATTTAATCAAAAAACTAATAATATTGCAAGAAAAGAAATAGACAAATATCCATCAAGCACACTTGTGGGTTTCATAATATTAAATAAGATATACTACTATAACGCGAATTGATATCTTGACTCCTTAGTGTGCAATAAAGAGAAAATGAGGTTCTTCAGAACGGGCGTAACTTATTTTCCATTTTTCTAGTAGAAATGAAAGTCTTCATGAATTTATCTTTCGGGAAATTACAGAGATAATAGGTATGTTACTATGACATTTGTTATGTTGTGAGCATTAGTTGACGTTTTTTTATAGCGTGATGAATCCAAGAGGCTTGACTTGATAAGAGTTATTTATGAAATAAAATTTTTAACTCAACTAAAAGTAGGTGTTTCTTTACAAAGGGCTAAATTACAAGGGGCTTTATAAAGGCCTCAGACAACCCATATACTTATATATTGCTGCCGCAACTATCAATTATGAACATTATTTGATCGCAGAGGGCAGGTTCCCAAATAACTGTTTTAGAGTTATTTTCGTAAGGGTAAGTAGCCTGAACTAATGCCCAACCCATAAAATTTAAACAGGAGTCTATCTACTTATAGAAAATGAGAAATATCACTTTAACGTTTTATTTTGCTATTAACAAACATTTAACTTTCCCAAATATGGTATTTTAAGCATCAGTTGCCTGTCATTGCATCCATTATAGCCTGAGACAAAAACAATAAATCAGAACACAATACATCACCTTTAAAAAGTATACATGCTAATAAATGAAAAATAGTTAAGTCGACTATAGATATGAAATGATTCACAAATATCACAAACAACGTTAAAGTGACAAATTCATACAATATCTACACGCAAAAAAATAATTCAATACACACGATACATGAAATTGTCTCGTTTCCTCCCTTGGCGGCAATAAATTTCTTAGGAGAGATATTCGTAGTGACTGAAAATAGCGTCGAGCCAAATATCATAGCAGTAGATGATAATATTATCATATTATGTAAATTGTTTAGACTGGCATACCGCTGTCGCAGCATAAAACTGGCTCGCCTACGTGTGGTTACAACAAACTCCGCGCCAAGATACGGCGTCCGATATTTCCATCACGCTATTTTGATTACCCTTTAGTCATCGTCAATGTGAATCAATAAATTCAACCCTTTTTATGATTCAGTCATTCGCTTTTATTGGGCTTGTACGTGCTCCTGAGCGTGCATCATTCAGTGACAATAAAAAATTCCAAACGACCCTTTATATCGCGTACGAAAAATAAAAAGTTGAAGTTTCATTTTTTGTGACAAACTCGACGCGTTTGCCTCGCTTGATGAGTTTTTTTAAGAACTTGTTTACGATGAAACTTATTGTGTAGGAGTGAAACAAGTAACAACTATTATAATTCAGTTTTTATGAATAGTTCAAGTGATGTTGTTATTTAATTAATATCTTGTTGACCTATTTATTCGTCAACACTATTATCATGTTTTATTTCCTTAAAATGACAATATTTGTAGATTTAAATCAAAACTTGTTCACATTATAAAATAAATAAATATTTCGGACATCTAAACACACAACGCCATCGCCAACGCAGAGCTTGTGTTATGGGTACTAGACAACTGATACAAATACATATATACTTTTTTTTATAAATACAAATTATAGATAGAAAACACCCAAACTCCGAAACAAATATTTGTAGATCATTCAAACATTTGGTCCGACCCGGGAATCGAACCCGAGACCTCATGATCAGCAATCGCTCACGCCAACCGCGAGACCAACGAGGCAGTCAAAATGCATTACTGACGCGGCAAAATTTACTCATGGTGGAGCGAAGATAATTAAAATAAGGCGTTGCAAAAACTGACGCGAAAAAAGTAAAGGCGTCAAAAAAAGTCCATTAAAAGCGGGTTACAAATGGGAACAGAACTGTAAAACGTTATCCAGGATATCTTCCTGGGAACGCGCGGCCCGCGGCCCCACGCTTTAAGAACATCATCATGGGACGAACACATTCCGTATCCGATGTCGAGTATGATTGATTTCTTGTATATTAAAGTTGTATTATGGAAATACACGCTTTTCAATGTAGGCTTTCGACGCTAAGCGAGCCTCGCTCAAATTGTAGACTTGTAAGGCTCTTAAACGATGTATAGGTTCGTGAGTGACATTGACCTTAATAAAAAGTGTAATCCGTTTAATATTCGCGTAGTTCAAAAAATGTTTTGTATTATTTACCTTCGCCAAGAATTATGAAGTTGAGTAATACGGAGAGACTTATCCAACAGTTTTAATTAATTAGCACTGTTTTTCTTCTTAGAGACGTAGATCTTTTAAGCTTGGTAGTCACTAAAGTAGGTTTTGAAGGAAAAAAATTAAAATACTTATTCCTCTGAGCTAAAATTTGTGTTGAATTTATTTATTTGCTTTATATCTGTTTTTGTAAATGAAATCTAACACTTTTATTATTTTAAAGAATTCTGAGATGCAGCCTGGTCCATCGAAAAGACGGAAGACAGAGTAATTAAGTCATTTAGAAAATGACCGTGGCTTAAATATGCAGGGGATACGACTGAAAAAAACGCGCCTCCAGACTCCACCTCGTAAGTGGTGAAGAAATATTAATTAATTATTCTATTAAATTATCAATATTTAAAAATGTTATAATAAGAAAATAAAAAATTAGTAAGTAGTAACAAGATTAGTAATTAATAATAATAATAATAATAATTTATTGTTTCTCTCAAAATTCAGTAATATGATACTTATTCGTATACGTAAAAGGCTCTTTTTACGGCCCAGTTTATTTCTTTCTTTCTGAACACTACACAGGTTATTAATTGGCTATTGTATTTTTCTTGTATTAGTGTTCATATTATTATCCACAAAAAAATCACCCAATATAGTAACTTAATAAAGATTACCTATCAAGAGCTTAGAGAGTACATTTGAAGGTGAAGGGTAGGTGAAAAGGTAGATTAGAACAGCACATTAAGACGAAATTTGAAATTAATAATGTGTCAACCTAAAATCTTTGCTCTTTTCTCCACTATCTGTAAGTGATCTCCAATTTTAATATCGTTCAATAAAGCCACAATTTCTCACTAACACTAATCAAATCATCCAAGTTATCTTGATTGACATCTCGAGGGTATTAGCTCAATCGCTTAGCAGACATCATTAGGTATATTAAAACTTCTTCCTCCAAGTTCCATCGTACCGTTTAGCAGTAAGAATAATTGAAATTTTACACAACGGTAAGTTGGCAACTTTGACTTTCGGAGGACTAATTCTGACATAGACTTTGACGTATATTAGTTTTATAAAAGATTGAATAACAAGCATGAAACTTGAACCTTGCTTTGAAAAATAAGAGACTGGTTTGGAAGGAGAATTCTTATTAATTTCCTTCCTTTGTTGTGATTTATTATGCAGTTATCTAGTTGTTATTCTTTTTTATTTTACTAAAGCATACCTAAAATGTAGGGTAATATTTTTGATAGCCTATATATGTGCCACCGTAACGCCTAAATTACCTACCTTAATAGTGACTGATTTTAATAATAGAAGTGTCAACAGATGTGTGTCCATAGCCCAGATAACAAAGGCAATTTTTAAATTTTTGCCTATTTATTTTTGTTCAATCAGGTCCTAGTTTTTTACTTTTTCTTGTGTACATACGTAATATTCTTATGTGTAATATTCTTACGGTAAAAGATAAGCTCTTACTGCAAGAATATTTTTTAATTGAAAAATCTTTTTGCTTTCTTCGTAATAACTTAAATTTTAATACATCTTAAGGGCAAAGTTAGTAATAAAATAAAATATTAGTAAAAACAGTTACTGACATGCCAGTTATTTTTAAAAGTTGTTGTCTAATTATCAATGAACCTCGTATTGTATGTATATGTATTGAGTAATGTGATGCTAGCGGTACTCCCGATAACACACGCCTTTATCTACTTTATAACAGTCGGTCACAAAATGTAACTATTACCTCAATTCCTGTAAGAGTTTAAACTTTTGTGAATAGATTTTCTTGAAAAAGCACATATCACTTTTGAAGCTATTAAACAAACACAACATTCATTGTGTCTTTAAAACTGTCCACGTAAAGTATCACTTTTCAAATTTTTGACATTATAAGTAGTTCATGAAGAAAAGCTGGTACAAAATTATGAAACTGTTTAAATATAAGTGTATGTGGTTTTGTATGGTAGGTAGGATTGGCGGTCAAAAAACTCTAACCTAAAGCGAGAGTGTGTCTATGTTAAATAAAAGATGAACAACATTATACATTATTCCGCGAAGCTTGAAATACGCGGAGCTTCAAATATTGCTGTATTTTTATATTTAAACACGATTAGAGATAATAGTGAAAATATTTGTCTCGATTTAAAGATTTACAGCTAAAGAACTTCAAATATTTTTATGAAGAACAATAAACAAAGTCACGTCTTTCTCTCTCCAGGACAGGCAAAGTCAATAGACGACCATTTCTTTATCTGTTGGTATAACTTCGTAATTTAATTTAGTAGAGATTTGCAACTGTTAAAATTTATTTCATGTAGAAATTATATTCAAATGTTGATTCAAATATATTCGTATATAAAAGTAGCTAATGTAGTTGCATTATTGCAACTTTCTTATTCACGGTGTTATTTAAATAATTTGTTTTTAAAACATCAAACACCTCTGACTATTAATCTGTAAGAAGTATAAAATAACTTGATACAGGATTATTGGGAAATAGACTGACATTTTAAGAACAGATCATACATCGAAAAAATGTATTGTACGTTTATCCAAGTTCTTTCTAACAGGGTAAGGAAACTGACAAAAAGGATCTTACTCGCCTTCCACGAAATATATATTAACTCACCCAAAACTGGATTACTATTTACTAGAACTGCTTTTAATTATAACTAATCTCATATAGCAACACAAAGTCCTACAAAAGTTGGCAATAATCATCTCTTGTCCTACAGTTTAATCAACTAAACATTCAAGATGTCCTCTTCTACAGTCATACTATAGAGTCCTACTTTTTGAAAGTATTTAACACAAATCAAATTCCGGAAATGTGGTTCAATTTTCATATCAAAGTGAAGAAATCGCTGTGAACTATGCAGAGGTTGTTATATTTTATGGTATCTTGCTGGCATGGGTTGTAAAAACACGAAAGCATTAGTAAATTACAAGGTACCTTCGGGAATATAATATGCAAATGTATCATGTTTTCGTTTCATCTTCACACTGAACATTTCCGATAATGACATTTGTAAGTTTGAAGTTAAGTATTAATATTTTATAATAACGAAAAAATGTTTTATTTTTGAGTGAGAAAAATAATTCCACATTATTCTTTAGGTAGCACTAACTTTTGTCAAGAAGTATACTGACTACGCCATCTTATTCATCAGATGGTCAAAGATATATGGATAATGGCCTTTAACTACGTTGTCAACAAACGGAACCTAATTTTTATTTTGGCCAAGATACATTTCATACTACATATTATATTCGTCAGTAGTGAATATTTTTTTACATTATTCGCTAAATGGGCATAAGGTTACAAAATTTAGGTTAAACATAAACAATTTATTTACATTTCCTGTTTTGCTATTATGCAAGTAAATACACTAAAATATACACATAATTTTGCTTTAGATAAGATCTGTAAAATTACACAATATGTACCTTAATAAATAGCTATATTTTGACATTAAAACTGTAAGTTTATTATCGAATCACAATAAATTGTATCATCGAATCTACTGCAATTACTACCCTAATCTACTTCCAATCTTGCTTACTACTAATTTTATAAATGCAAAAGTTTCAGAGACTATATGAATGTTTGTTACTCCTTTACGTAAAAATTACTGAACGAATTTAGATGGAACTTATACATAACAGTACTTGAACTTCTCCAGGAAGCCTAGGCCTTTTACATTGCCGAGGACTTCTGGCCTGTCAAAATGACTCTACTCCGCCTGATGGAAAGCATAAGCACAATCCAAGAGTGGTGGTCACCATAATGCAAATGCAGACAATGCGGCAATGCAGCATGGTGACCCACACCATGACAGGCTGGTGACGCTCCTGCATCATTGGGCCTCCGGTCTCGCACTCACCAGCGAAACACAACAGCATGATCGCAGTCATTTTACAGACACCTCTCACCATTTTACGTTGATTTTCTGTGCGAGGATAGTACCGCCCCGGTCGAGCCGGCCCAATCGTTGCCGCCCAATTGTTGTAAATCAGCGTGGCTCTACTACCTTGAACTTCTGAATAACTTAACAGTAATATAGTTATATATCAGAAAATCACATAGACTATTATTTACCGCAATTACCGATATGCACGCGGGCGGATCCACAGGCAAAGCTAGTTAGATATTAAAGATAAAGTTTGTATTCGGTCTAGAAGTCGAAGACTTCTAATTAATTGATTTATAAAAGTAGGCACTTGTTCCATCTATCTACCTACTTATGGACTTCATGACCTTCGTGTCACACAATGTCGGAATGCTTATTATTTTTAATAAAACTTATTCTACATACCGTAATGAGGTCACCAGTTCATTTTTATACGACCAACTTGTCCGTTACGATAAAAAAGATTCAGAATTTCATGGCGAAAACCATGAAGGAAAGTCAACAATGAATGCATATTCGCTTTGTTTTTTGGTACTCTCGAGAATAATATGACAGCCTTGAAAGAATACAAGTTACTTATCTTCCCTTGCGCATCGTTGGGCGTCTCTTAAATGTTCATACATTTTACTGTTTTTGTCTCGCAACGACTCACGTACCTAATACAACATTGTCAAAGTATGTTTGGACGATATTTTTTTATTTTTTCTGTTTCCATTATAAAATATACAAATACTTATTTGCAAATTCAAATTGGTAGTCTAATAGTTGCCGACATTATCTTATATGCAAGAACTGACCCATTTGTCAAGCGGTTAGCGTAAGCGACTGCCGAGAAATTATTAATAGCGCTCGGGATTATAGAATATGGCGGTGTTTCCCGCCATTGCCTCGGTGAGCATGGTTAACAGGTACACCTATGACGATCGTCATAAGGAATCAGTGCCCTCAAATATACTGACAAGTAGTTCAACCTTCGAATTCAGTTCGCCCTCGGGCTTGTAGAGGTCCGATGCCTGTCACTCCGTGGAAAAATTGCTATTCAAGTAAAACCGGTTAAATGAGTAATCTTGGGAATAATAAAGACTAGGAAGATATGCAAGAAAGGTATTCATCTTTTTGATCGTGGTGTTACATATTATCGGGTGCAATATTTTTGATAGTGCAAGGTCCTGGACTATTTTCTTTTTTTATGTATGAGTCTGCAAAAATTTACTCTACTCCGCCTGACAGAAAGCATGAAGAGAATCCAGAAGTGTAGGACACCATACAATCCAATAATGCAACATGGTAACCCACACTATGGCGGCCTATTGAGATGCTTCTGCAACGAAACACGACAGCACGGATGCTGTCATTTTAGATTGATCTACTATGAGAGGGTAGTGCCGCTCCGTTTGAGCCAGCCCGGTCGTGCTGAAATCAGCGTGACTCTACTACCTTGGACATAATATGATATGACGCGAATTCTTTTTTTTATGAAATAGGGTATGCCTGTCTGTATTCCTGATAGTAAGCGATTACCACTGCTCATAGACACCCGCAACACTAGAGGCGTCACAAGTGCATTGCCGGTCTTTGGGATGGTGAAGGAGATGGGGGGAGGGTTTGGGGTATGGGCCGCCGGTATCCTCACTCACTCGGTGAAACGCAGCGCCAGTGTTGTTTCACGCCGGTTTTCTGTAAGGCCGTGGTAACACTCTGGTCGAGCCGGTACATTCATGCCGAAGCGTGACTCTCCCACGATAGAGTTGTGTTTTGCAAGTTGATTAATCAGGTTTGAAATCAATATAACCTAAATCTAAGAAATATTTAGTATCCTCTCTGATATTCTATTCTACTTACATGTATATATCGAAACAAAAAGTTATATACCTCCCAATTATTTATCTCAATATAATTTGTAAAATGTTGTTTTGGAAATAAAGTTTAATAATTATTGCTATAATTTACGGCAGTTTTAATGTGAAACATATAACGAATTCGTTTATTTGTGAATAAATTATATTCCAATGAGACAAATTTATGTATAATCCTACTAATATTATAAATGCGAAAGTTTGTAAGGTTGGATGGATGTTTGGATGTTTGTTACTCTTTCACGCAAAAACTACTGAACGGATTTGGATGAAACTTTACAGTAGTATAGCTTATACATCAGACTAACACATAGGCTACTATTTGCCGCGATAACCGACATATAGACGGGCGGAGCCGCGGGCAACAACTAGTCAGAAATAAGTTTTAAAATTAGAAGCTAATAACTTAAACCATTGTGCTTGCAAGAGTTTATCCATTAAAACAAAGTAACTTTAAAGTTACAGAAAATCAAATAATCCAGATTACAAAAAAGATCTGTTGAAATAAAATATTTTACGAAAACAAATTTAGTAGATGTCTAAAACAAAACGACCGAACTGAATTCCATTAAATCAGATCAACAATCATTACAATTCCTCTATTCACTAAGTACAACAAAAATCAACAAGGCGAAAGAATTTCACAATTGTTTGCTTGGTGGGAAAATAAATATTTTTTTAGGGAAGTGTATTTAACCGCAGAAGGAAATAAGGCGGGCGAAACATCACCGATTATGTTCGAAGATAATACAGGGTGGTGTTATTTATTACGTTGATAGCGAGGGCGATGATTTAAGTAAAGCAGATAAGGACGCCGATTTACAACACTAAATAACATGTTTACAATCGTTTTCTTATTTTTGAGGTGAAGCAAGCAGTTTGTTTCTGTTGTTTCTTGTCTAAAGCACTTTATTTTTATAGCGGAATGGGTGTTTATTTTGATATTGAGGTCAGAGAAAGTTTATGTTTCAAAACTTTGTAACTAATGGCTTTGCTAATAAAATTTGTGCGTAGCCATTACAATTTTAAGATAATTATATTATTAATCTACATACATATAACTCTGCATATTATAATATATAGGATGATTTATAATACTTAAAAGTCACTTTTTTAATACAATATTTTCTTCTTTTTGAATGTTATATTTACAAACTATTTTTGTGGTAATTTTGTATTTTTTCATTTATTGTTCGTTAAATGCTTTGCAGAAGAAACTCATAATTCACGAGCGTGTTTAAAGCTACTGTTTCATTTCTGTTGCAACGTAATTTGCTTAAAATTTACATAATAATTTATGAATTTTTATTCTTTTAGGAAAGAATAGGTACTTTATGTTTGTTTCTTTTATTTAAAATGATTTATTTCGTTCCTTAATTGATGAAATAGAGTCATCTTAAATTTTATAATGTTACTGTACAATAATTAAAAGACGTCTGCTGGTTATAGCCATTTTCCCTTAATCTATGCACAGTATGTCAGACTTTAATTGCGACTTTAATCGCGTCTCATATTTCAACCTTTGTCACGTCATGTATATTAATGGCAAAATTAGAAATAGTTTTCCCTTAATTAAGTGTAAAAATCTATGATTTTTCTTTAACTTTATGTAAATTTAAACGTACCCGTCCAGACTTAAGGGATAACAACTTATTTTTAAATACTTATTTCGAGGTACAGTATTAATACTGTTTTAAACTTGGGACATGACATTAATATTTTTTTTCTAGAGAATGTAATAGGAAGGGCATGGATGGTACGGTGGGCAGACATAAAGGTCTAACAAACGATACAAGTTCCGCCTATCTTTTGTACCATGCGTTGCGTGATGAATAGAATTGGAAAGGAACGCCTACTTTGGTAACTGTCGCATTTGCTGAAATATATAGTATATATATCCGGAAATGGCCTTAGCGACAATCCTTGTATTAGAAGGTCCAGTGACTGGGAAATCCACTTATTTTTTAATTTTTAAATAAGTGCATCAGTATTGTAAAATAAATAAAATAAAATAAACTTTTATTACTAAAAACGAAAATGATTTAAATTTAATTTTAAAGTCTAAATTATTAATTTTATCTAGTTAACTAAATAGTTTTATATAATATTCTTCCTGGCATTCGGTTTGTCTACAGTTTGTCTTACGACAAAGACCGCCCCTAAAACTTTCTACTCTGTTTTAGTCTTTGCGAATCCAGTATAACATTATCTGGCTACTTTTGTGAGTTTATCTTCTCATCGTTTGTCGTGTCTGCCCAGGGGCAGAACCTGTGGCACTGTCACAGAATAATATCTTAGATGCAGGCATCTAAGATATTATTCTGTGACAGTGTTTTTTATAGTATAGGGTGCAAATAACTAAAAAAAATTACTTAGAGGTAAATAACAAAGGCCCCTCTAAGTTCTCTCGTCGCTAGAAACAGATGAGGGTGGGGGGAGTGATCACAGTCCACCGTATTCATTCAGTGAAAAATATTGAAACAATTAACACTCAGGTTCATACGGCCCATTTGTGCCAACTGTTTGGATTGCCATTATACAAGGCATAATTTTACAACATACATTACAACAATTGTTTTTTTAATAAATTGGTTAAACTTGAGCCTTATATGATGCCTTTTGCGCTTGGTAGTTACCATTTAATTTGTTAACAAAAGGTACCCTCTTTAGCGCTTTGGAAATTTCTTTGTAGAATTCTTAAGAATTTCTTTAATAATATTTAAGTGGAAACTTTTGTCGTTTATAATGATTCCTATTAGGCCTACAAAAAGTTTTTAAAGGAAAATAACTACTTCAGGTACGATAAATCATTCTGTGTCATCGTTGGTCAATAAGCGATTGTAGGAATTGGCGGCTTGTAGAGACAAGCCGCCAATTGCTACAATCGCTGATTTAGAGAAATCACTATGAAAAACACACAAACTGTTTTCTTTATTAATTTTTATTTTATCTTTGAATTTGAATATAACCAAAGCAAATTGACTGCCTCGTTGGTCTCGGGTTCGATTCCCGGGTCGACCAAATGTTTGTATGATCTACAAATATTTGTTTCGGAGTTTGGGTATTTTCTATGTATAATATAAATATATTTACAAAAAAAAGTATATATGTATTTGTATCAGTTGTCTAGTACCCATAACACAAGCTCTGCTTAGCTTGGGACTAGATGGCGTTGTGTGATAGATGTCCAAAATATTTATTTATTTTATTTAAATTTAATTTTGTAATAAAAAATGAAGAATACTTAAAAAAGAATTTGTACCATTAGTTCATAAGTAAAAATTCAGACAGGCTAAAAAACATTGAATATCTAAATCACCCAGATACCGTGGTACCAGAGGTGTCCTCAATTCATTGCAAATCAGCGGTCATCCATTTAAGGTCTGATCACGGCAGCGTTGTTTAACCGCGTAGATTGATTAGCTAGTTCGCTAGCGTTTAACTAACCTGCAAAGCTAATTAGTATTCAAATTGTTTTACTCTACTTTAGTATGTAGGATGATGTTAACATGAAGACTTATTGGAAAAGAGTTTATATAGTTACCACCACCACTTGGTATACGTACCACTGTTAGATTATACAATTCTTTATCTGTATCATCATCACCAACTACTTACCTAGGTCTGTGTTAAGAGACGTGGTTGTGGTTGATTGTTACAACAGACGGGTTAATATCATCACACTATCTCTACTAACTACTAATATATAAAGGCGAAAGTTTGTGTGTGTGTTATTTCTTTACGCAAAAACTACATCAGAATAACACATAGGCTACTTATTTGCCACGATAACCGACATAAACGCGGGCTGAGCCAGCCTAGCAACAGCTAGTAAATAAATAAAAAAATAATCCCGAAATCCAACATGCAACGCCGTCTAGACCCTGGAACAACTGATATCTATCACTGGACCACCGAGGCAGTAGATATAGGGTTTGTGTTATGTTTAACTGACTACAAAAGACGAGGAGGTTCTCAATTCGTCTGTAGTCTTGATGATTCTTTTTTTATTTGAAAGCTGGTGCTTCACATGTGGCCCACACAGCCTATTTATTCAGTTCACTGCACCAAATAAAAACGTTTTGTTTTTAAAATAAAAAAAAACGATTTGGTCCACTTCTTAAATTCGGTGTTTTATATTATTTTTCTTTAGTTTTGTTTAATCAGTATCAGTAAAGATAAAAAAGTATATGAAGATGAATTGTTTACTTTTGCTATGTAATTATTGAACAATATTTATACAATATAACATAACACGGAAAAAGAACGGATAGGGTCGTTGTGTACAAAAGGAAAGGCCACGTTTTGTGTATCTTGTTAGATAATAACAAATAGTTTCATTGTTTGTAAAACAGAATTAGACGTCCCATTTATTTTTTTTGTATTTTGTGATTATTTTTGCTTTTAATATGATGAGCATAATATGATTATTCTTGTGTTAAATAATCTATTTTAAATGAACAAGCACGGTTTGATCGACGACGAAGAAAACAGGTATAAAAATGTAACGTGGTTGTTATCAGTTTGGGTTAATAGTATTTTTTGTGAATCTGGAGAACTCCTAATTAGTGTCTCTGTATTACAAGTAGACATTTGACAAGTAATTAATATAGGTTTTCTGTAATTTCAATTGATTACTAATAGACTTCAAGTAAGCAAATGCAATGGTAATAATTAAACTTAATCGAAAATAGTTAGGATGGTCTACCGGCTAGTGAAAATAAGGTTTCTTATTTGTTACGATGATTTAAAATATTGTTAAGTTGACTTCAAACTGATGTAGTTAAATAAATACACAAAAGTTTAAAATAAAACAACTCTATTTAAAGTTTTGATACTCTATTGAACTTAAAGAATACGTAAGAAAATTATAAATCAATAAAAAAAAGTTAGTCTATAATATCGAGGTTATTGCAGCCAGTTGTGCTTTAAAGCGAAAAAATCTGCTACATGGTTCTTTCAGCTGTTGATGCTATCTAGACTTACTAAGTATGAATTTGGAATAGTACAATATTTAACTATTGGAATGAAAGGAGGTACGAATGAAATAGTCTATAAGAGCCAAGCAAAATAGAGTCGATCCTATATAGAATGAGCTGAGGCAAACTCAAAACATTGCACGCTGTCTACCCAAATCAAGATTTTATTTACTATTCCTAAATAGGAACGTGTATTGCAGTTCATGTTTAGCTACAAGGAAATATATAAAACAATACCACAGAAACCATATTAGTCTTAATGAGCTACGATTTATAGCTGCTCGTTTAGAGACTCATAAATATATGTGCTCGCAAAAAAGAGTAACATTTTCCTCAATTTATGTCACCTATATAAAAATTGTACCTAATACTTATAGTTAAATGTATGAGATACCTATCTAAGTTTTCTAGACATATAACAAAACAGCGCTTTGTAATTGCCTTCGTCATCAACCTAACGCAGTCCACTGCAAGACATAAGGCTAGGCACTCCAAATATATGCCATATGGGATGAAAGGGGCGAGCCTCAATCTTTCGCCACAAGCCAATCTCACCTACACGTGGAACATTCTACTGAACAACGAACGTGGCTCTGGTGACCATCCTAACTGGCACAGGTAAATGCAATATGCTCGTGACGGAGGCAGTGTCACCGATGCAATAAGCCCTGTGCTCACCAATCCGCCTGCCCAACGTGGTGATTTGTGGGCATAAATCTCCACGTAAGCAACGTAAGCCTTGATGATAGATTGCCTTACTTTAGAGCACGATTATGTAACAGTATGTTTTCAAATGCATTCAAGGCTAACTACTAAGCTTATAAAGATTTGACTTATTTTTTCCACAGGATAATAATAGGAAACAAAACATTTATGGTTACGTTCTGTTTACAGTTTTGTTATTCAATTAGGATGGGTTTTGAATAAATCTCGTTATACAACGCCAATAATAACTTCCACCCACATAAAGAAGTAAACACAGTTATTGCCAAAAATAAGACTGTATTCAGTAATAAAATAAATGAAGAGTAATGTGGTAGAATTTCTTAATTAAATAATAATAATTTATTTATTCATCGAAGGTATATAAACAGATACAATTTAATAAAGCTTAAAAATATGTACTTTTGTAGAAATTCTACCCTTAAAACTAGGTTTATATACCTGTATGTTATAATGAGTAAGCCTCTAGGTAAGTAATATAACATTAAGGTATGCAAGGAAACGTATTCTCCATAAGACGAAATACATCACGTGTTTAAGCTTAGGATGTCTAGTAGATTCAAGTCATTTTAGTTTTAAAGCGTAAAACGTAAAATTACTTCAATAAGTTATTGTGGTATTGACATCATAAATTTTCTCTTCTAAGCCGCTTTAAACCATTTGGTGTCTACTTCTTTCAGACTTTCACAAAAATTAATTCTCTGTGATTCTTCAACATCACCATATATAAGGCTAACATGTTATTGTGTTATTGGTTAAAATTAAAACGTTCTACTACCTTCCATTTTTTTCTTAACGCCAAGTTGCAAACCAGAATCCTGCTTATGGTTTGCGAGTTCTATTGTAATTCTACAAGCTCTATCAAGCCAAGAATACGTAAATTATGATTCAAGTAAAGGGTTCTCTCTTCTAAAAGGTACTGCGGTAGTGCTGTTCAGAATATTCAATTCAAGTCATTTGGGGTTTATTGATCTGCTGGTAGACAGATTGTTTAGTAACTAATATTGCAAATGAGTTTCAAAAAGGGTTGAATGGAAGCTCAACAACTTTGACGGTGTAGAAAGCGCTTTTAAAAGCGGTTTGAGTTTCATGATACCTAGACGCTTTTTTGTTTTACTTATGAGTCTACACTTATATTGATCGTTTTTTGTTTTTTCGGAAGACGGTCCCCATTTCATCTCATCAACATTTTTTATATTTTATATCATTAATTTCATCACGACGAAGACTAAATGACTTGAAGACTTATGATTTGAAGACTATAAACACTTTACATTGGCAGAAATAGCTGATCCGAGAGATCCGGCTGGTAGCCATTTCATCAAAGAAGAATAAGAAGAATACACTTATATTTTAAGAAATGTATATACATATGTTTATTCCAAAGACTGTTTGGGGTCAGCTACTAGTTTACCTAGTCATACGTGAATGTGAGTTTTTCCATAGAGCAAATTCACGAATCTGAAGGCGAGCTGAATCTGAAGGTTGAATTAGTTGTCAGGATTTTTGAGAGCACTGACTTTGCGTTGACGATTGTCATAATAACCTGGACACCGCCAATTTTCATAATCTGGGCTATTTTTTAAAACGTCTTGAAAGAAAAACTATGTTTGTATAATTATTCTTGTTACGTGTATGTATATGTATATACTTGTAGTATTGCATAGATATATTATATTACCTGCTTCTCTTCTGATTCATTTCTCAATATATAGTTAATTTTGAATTAATTTAATAGTCTAACAAAAGTGTAGTGCATCTTCTCACTCATTTCCGCACCACCAAACGGTGGGCTGGTGCAGAATACTTCTGGCATTAAGTCCGCCATTGTACATTTTGTGTATAATGTTTAATAAATAAACTAAAAAATAAATAAAAACTTTATAACACTTTCTTGGCTTACCTCGGGAATATAAACCCAAAACTTCGTCTAGAGAATCGAACTTCAGTGAGTTCACGACACTGATATGTAAATAAATATAGAACTATGCGCAACATATCAATTGTATTTCATACTATGCGGAAATAAATTTCTGAAAGCAGTCTCTAGTAAGTTGTCATCACCAGCTATCAAAGTTATTCCGCCATTGTGATGTTTGAGTTGCAAGTAAGTTCTAAATATTTATAATATTTAGAACTTACTTGCACTATAATAAAGTATTATCATATATCTGCTAGCTGACAGACGCAACTTCATCTGCGTCTCTTATTGATCATGCTCGGCTTCTAGTAGTCTAAGCGTGATGTTGACTATCTTTTTTTTTAACGTGTGGAAACCCTCTCGGATCGACTAAAACCACACGGGGTGCCACTCTGCGCCTGAGACGGCAGGGATCCGAGAACTGCTGTTATGAACACATCCGAACCCCTCTCGCGCCTGCCCGCAGTGATGTTGACTATCCTTACTTATATTAATAATAATTAAATTTATTAATAATATTAAAAATAATAATTTTTACGGGAATTAACGCGATCACTTATTAAAAGGTATTACATACCTCTGATTTGCCTGACGTTTTGACCAGGTTGCACTGGCCGTGGTCATAGGCTGACTGGCCCAGCGGCGCACGCCCTCCGTCGTTGAATCCGTGAAGTAGAAGGTTCTTCGTCCACCGGTACTTTTTCGATGTTATTTATAAATTTGTTTCGCCATGTACCGCCACATACCACACTAACAGTGTCCCCATTCTGTAAGCAAACCGATGTGCTCCTATTCTGGTGTTTATCCGACTGCGCAGAAAAGTGGGTATGTTTTTTAATTCCCGTAAAAATAATTATTAATATATCATGGAACGCGAAAGTTTAAAAGTTAGTATATCCTTACTTAAGCTCGCCAGCAAAATATACATTAAAAAAAACGTAAAACTATATTAGATACTTTGGAAATTCATCGTAAGAAATAACGCAACACGAGTAAGATAGTGTGTTGATGCTTTGACAAGTTATTATAGGCATTCTAGAGTAGTACTGCTTGGACGAAGAGTTCACGAAGTCTGAGTTGTGGGAGGGACATGAGAGAAGCACATTGTTTTCTGAATGAAGAATTCTGTCGTGATTGGAAGACAGGAAGCGTTTTATAGTAGGCCAAAATCTCTTTTTCAAGGAGAAGCCTATGTCTGGTACTAGATATAATAATTTAGAGGCCTTGATTAATTTATTTAATTCTATTTAAAAAGCGATATTTATGTTAGTATTGAAGGTCTGTAATAAGTACTGCACACTGCTAATCGTTTTGGATCCGCCCTACTGTAAAGGCCCATCATTTGAATCAATACTACGAATGTAGTATATTAATAAAATATTGGCAGTTGCCAGAGTTCTATGTTTATAATCCTACTAGGATAAATCCAACGCACTAGTTAATCAAACGATATTGCAAGCATAAGTAGATATCGGTGAAAGAAGTGACTAAAATCTTTGTAGTAATTAATTTTCAGTAAACTTCACACTAGTTTGTATTTCTATCTACGAAAAAGAACATGTTTCATGATAACCACAGATAACTGATATTTCTACAGTCATGTCACGTAAAAAATAGTTTCAATATAAAAAGAAAAGTAAAATGATTTGTGGTATAATTACGTACCAGTTGCAGACAGCAAACATATTCTTTTTTCAAATCCATCGGTTGCGTTCACATTTTAAAATAAAGTGTTGTGAAATGAAACGACGTAAATCATGCGGCGCAGTTCTGTCCACATGCCACAGGCGGCCAAACGCGTAACTGCGTGTTGGCCGGATCATAAAACATTTGAGACCAATCCAACCGGCAGTCCCACAGAAATATTGTCCCTGTAATATATCGGGCCCCTAACTTTCTGATTTCATTGTTTACAAATGTTTTTACATCTAAATTTTCATGTTTCGGGAACTAGTGCGTTTTAGATTTTGTAATGGTTAATTTCAACAATCAATTTAGGATATGTTGTTTTTATTGTTTTTATTTAACATTTTTGAATATTTGCGCATTGGTACCCTACCTTTCCCATGGAGGGTATGTTGCAAAAATCATTTTCCAAGCGAAAAAAAAAGGAGAAAAGAATAGTGTTAAATTATTGTACTTCTTAATGCATTGATGTTATAGATAAATTACACCCAGACATAAAACACTTGATCGCACTAGTCACACTTGTATTAGTCCTGGGATCGATTCGCGAAACCATGGCCTATGGTGTGTCACTTTACCATTAAGAATTAATATCCACTACCAATAGCATGAATACGTCACTAGAATACTACAAATCAGACATTTTTGAGTGTACAAAACTCCGAAAACACCACTAAAAACTTATTTTAAGTGTTAAGCAATTAAATGCATATTTTATCGCTCAACACTTAAAATATATTTGTTCGGATTTTATTTTCGCCATTTCACGCATATTTTATTAGTTATTTACAACTCAGAACATTAAGTCGTTTCGTAATACGTAACTTTGAACATAAATATATGTATTTACTTCTGTCTTTGTAATATTATTATATATTTTATTATTTAGCTTTTGCCTGCGGCTGCACTCGCGTGTATATAAGAGTGTGAAAAATAGCCTATGTCCTTTCTAGAGAAGTAATGTATCTATTTCCATGTCAAATTTCATTAAAGTTAGAGAAGTGTCTTAGCCGTCAAAGCGTTACAGACAGGCAGACAGTATGGATTGTATAATAAAAAAAGTAAAAACTGAAACCAGACTACGACAAAAAACGACGCTGAAAATGTATGAAACAAGATTTTCAGGATACGGATTAAACAACGTTACTGAACAAGTAAAATAATGGACACATAGACTCTACCAAGATGCCTTCGTGGCAAGTTGATAATAATACGATATTTTAGTGCAAAATTATCAGTGTACAGAGATCGACATATTCAAGTTTGAAGAGCCACTATTCACACGTTGTTAAAGTGTTATGGTACGTTACTACGTAACGTGCGACTACAGATCATACAAACATACATAAATACAATACATACATAGCCTGTTAAAATCATAACCCATGTGTCCATTTGTGCATTATGTAACAAATAAGACCTTACATCCGAAGGGAAAGTAAGTTACAAACTAGAAGTTGGACGGCTGATACTAGTCTATTAAGATAATTAAATTGAGTTTTCAACATTCCAACATCATCAACAGCATTTAACAGCCGACTGTTGGATATAATCCTTCAGTCAGAAAGCAGGTTTTGACCTACTATAACACGCTGGTCAGATTGTTGGTACAGGATTTGTTTCAAGTTTATTTTCCATCTTTCTTTGTCTACTGATGTTGTCATGCGTATCTTGCTCCCGTAGTCGCCTCTTACAACAGCCATAGGATGAATAGGGTTAATGACACTTCGTATTCTTTATCCGTCATCACATGTTAATCATTATCCTCAAATTAGTATAGTTATGAAATTGAATATAACAGAATTTCAGACAAACTGTTACAACAACCAAATACGAGCAAAAACGTAACGGAAAGTTAAAACACTTCTTAAATATTTTTGAAGTGTAAACTTCTTAAGCGGCGTTTTGCACTTCTTTGAGATGGATAAAAAATGTTAAAGACGCGTCAGGACACGTGACCTGATTGAATATTCCTAAGACGCAGGGCGTTTGCGCGTGTGTGTATGAGTGTTTTTATTACAGGCTGCTACGCGCCTGCACGGATGGTTGCAGCTGATGGCTCCACTGTCTTCATACTTGTAACATTCGTGTATATTAATTGTTTAAATATGAAAATTGAACAAAGTGCATCTATTAATGAAAAAAAGTGATGAAGAAATAGTGAAAGAAAATGAGTGAGTACTTTATAAAAAAACTAGATGAAACCCGAATTCGCTGGGGTAATATGTTTATACTGTATAGCATTAACCTATATATTTTTATAACATCACAAAAAGCATTTTTTACTTATTTTAATCGCGCATATTTAAATAAAATAAAATAAATAAAAAAAAGCAAAGAGGTTAATTTCAGATGAGCTTAAACAACTGTTTGTTTATAGTTTTCACTTCTGTCTGTATTCCTCATGGCTGCTTTGTGTTTGGAGTGTAGTATTAGTTCGTTAGTGTAGAAAAACACAAAGCAAAATTATTTGTTAAAATTTACAATTTAACAAATATAAAATAAAAGACCATTCCGGATTACCCTACTATTGATTGCTTTTATTTTATTACCTACAAATCTCTATGATGTTATCATTACAACCAGATGTCTTTTATATTGCCGAGAAGCGAAGGCTTCAAGTTTTTATTGTCATCCACACTTTTCTCCGTCTCAAGTGTAAGTCAGCGAAATGTAAGTTTGAAATTTATCTCCAAGCTATTCAGCAATTTAATTTTTAATATTTTTGCTTAAAATAAAACTCACTTGTACTTATGCCACTATTTTAATTAACCGGTTTCGCCTATGGCATAATAATAATAAATTTAGTAACATAGAAAGATTTACAATATTCACATGCACATTCTCTCATCTTATCATATCTCGTCGATCTAACCGCTGTACTTACTTGTATTTGGAGGGTTCACGCTTGTTTCTTTTATTATACTTTGTGAATGGATCTATGGCTTACCTACTTGAAAATGACGAGCAGCTCTACGCAAACTACACGTCAGTGTACGTAAAGCCAAAGCGGCGTTTCCTCGGTATTCTCAATAAATTAATATCATATCCGTGTATTCACTTGCCGTATAACCAAATCGAGGCCTTGTTTCATTTACACTTCCACTCAATAATCGTTAAATAACAATTAGGTAAGTACTAATAAACCTAACTATTGCGTCTTGTCACTATAAAATACCTATTATAATCAAAACAAACTCGACACAGGGCGTCCGCGCCGTCGCCGCGGCTACTTCAAAGGCGAGTGCACCGAGGGACGCGATCGACTTAGCCAAATTGTGCAACACGTAACAGGTTCGCTTACTGCGACATACTGACCCACTAATCAAATCCAAATAGTTATGTTTGAAATTAGAATATCTTCGGTTATCTCTTTTACTCTTCCGCGTGATTCCTTCCAGCAATACCTATTGTTTTCAATTAATATTATTATGTGATTACGTGTGTGAGGATCTTATTGCTCATGCATAAGGTATATTTTAGAGAGGCAATTATTAGAGTAAGTAGACCTACGGTCTTTGACCGGATGATGATAATGTTTGCATTCAATACATCGTAAATTTCAAAATCGAAAAATAGTGTGATGTGTCTAAACTACTAGTTAAAAAACCCTTTTTTGTGGTATCCACCTTGTAAATTAAATCAAAAAGTTTAAAATTATTACTTATACGAAAAAAACTATTTTTAATATTGAATACTTATGATTTTTTTTTTGCGAACCAAGTTAAGTTATAATTTACGATTGAATCTTTGTAAAGTAAATGCTTTTTATTTACTTTTGTAGAATACAAACTGACGTTTTTTAAAATATAGATAGCTCTAAAATAAAATTTAACACTCTGTAAAAGCTAAAGAAAATCTTATTTCGAATTTTAAATAGAAGTCGAAAAAGTTTCATACAGTCATTTGCAAGGCACTGAATGCGAATAGAATTTTCCTAGAAATCGTATTTAACAGTCATACATAAGTTACAGAGATAACAGAAAGAAACTCGAAAATTATGTGTTACTGTAAAAGTCCGAATTATGGTTAATCTAGAAATCAAATAGTAACTTTTAAGATTTGCCAGCCCTTATTCGTAAAACATTTAAATCTTTAGATTTTCTTACTTCACACATAAAATAGTGATATTTAGAACTAAAAACTAACCATGTCTTCTTTTACCTACAAAAAAAGTAGATGTGCCGTAAAGCTAACATTTACAGCACATGGTAATAAAAGTTCAAAATGAGCAAAAATCGTCAATTCAATAGTGGCAGACTTTTACTATTAGTTTTTAAAAAAACTTAATAGCATAAGTACATTTTACAGTAGTCCTTAGGTTTTGTTCTGGTTTCAGCTTCTAACAGGGCAGTTTTAATTCTGGAAACAGTCCATTATTTTTGTTTATATTCCAGCGTCATTTTATTTTATCCTGTTCGTTTTTTTGAGCTGCTGAGCATCTGAGAATAATAAATAGGTGTTAAGCCGGATGCTATTTATTGTATTTCTTCGCTCGTAATGATATTATTTACACTTACATCTAAACTCTAGTAAGCTTTATATAATCATTATCTTTCCTTATTGCCCAGCCTAGTCATTACGCTGGCTTAATAAATCTAGTGACCCGGCCTGGCTTCCCACGAAATTCATTGAAATTCTAGGATTTTCTCTACTAAAATATGCATGTAATCTTGCACTTAAGCACATGTTGATCTTCCTCTTATCTTACTTTATATACTGATGAAAACTACATTGAAATTCGTTAAGTGGTTTAAATGGTCTAAGAAGACAGACAGCGACTTTATTTTTCACTATGCAAAGATAAGCATTTAAGTTTCAATTTATATTCAACACCATACACTTCTCTCCAATTAGCATAGCCGTTGTCATTCATCGGTTAAATTACTAGATCAAAAACTATTGTTGAAAAATATATTACATTTTGAATTCTTTTATAATCCCTAAAAAGTTATTGAGTATCAATAACTTCTAATTAAAAAAACTTGTATCTTGAGTATTTATAACTTTTTAAAATAAACTTTCAGAATTTTTGTAATAATTCTGAGACGCTGTATGAAAATTAAATCGAAGTAGGACTCGAATGTATGGACTGCGATCATTTGTTGTTTGCGTAGATTAATTTATCGTAGTTATGTATTTATATATAAATCTATAGCTATGTATGACAGCGCTCTGATTACCACAAATAAAGCACTGCTAAATTCAAAACTACATATCTCAATGCGTCAACTTCTAAAACAAAAATATATCTGAATTAACATTATAAACGCGAAAATTTGTAAGTATGGATGGATGGATGTATGTATGTATGCTTGTTACTATTTCACTTCTGAATAGATTTGAATGAAACTTTACAGTAATATAGCTTATACATCAAAATAATAGATAGGCTACTATTTACCGCGAAACGACATATACGCGGGCGCAGCCGCGCGCAACCACTAGTTGTATATATAGTCACAATAAAATTGTTATATAAATAATAAAGGAGTTTAATGCTGTACAAGTTTTGTCGTTATTTACTTAATTAAGTTTTAATAAACAACATTTACCAACGAAGTGCCACTGTTCTAATACACAAATCATATCTTTGTTAAATAAAATTTTCTTTATGACTTCCGAAAGTAGTATTTTAACCAAGATGATTTTATCGTTCCGCCTATGGTTTTAATTTCTATGGTTATCTAAATTATGCTTTGAATTACTGCTTGAAAGAACATTAACATTTGTTTTTTTTTTAAATAAATCAAGGTATGATAAAACAAATGTTATTTACATATCTAATTAATCAAAATATGAAACACTTAAGTGGAGTGACATGCCCCTCCAACGCAAAGGGAGGATCTTCCGATCAGGCGAGGTGATTATGGCGGGCTGCGGCCAACGCTTGATTTTGGGATGTTATATAAATGTTAATCGGCGCGAGAACTTTTATTGCGCGATGCAGGATTGTAATTTCGTCGTGTGGTACATTACTCCTTAGTTGAGTGTATCTGCGGTAGAGGGCGCTGTCATATATTTTTGTTGCGCTGTATGTGGAAGTCGCCACAGGTGGGATAGAAAGATCATCATCAGCTTATCGCAGTTCACCACTGGACCTAGACCTCATCAATTGTATGTCACTTGGTTCGATCCAAAGCTTTTTGAGTCTAGTTCCTGCCAGCCATCTTGCGTAAATGATCACTCCACCTCGCCTTCAAACGTCCTAGACTACATTTGCAAAACGCCGTCTACATTCAAGAACACGTGTACTTCAATGGTTACTTGGTTATTGTATAAAATGTCATGAAATTACTTCAGTACAGTCAGTAGAAAAAGTCAAATTGGCCTTAATACTTAAGTTCATCTCCCAGGTAGATATTTCAAAATGATTTACTCTTTACTTTAGGCGTTTTTAGTAAAGCTTTTACATTTGTAATAATAGTTTCATGGGTGGGTTTAATTCATGAACGTTAATATTAAACCTTATTACGACATTGTGGGGTTCAATTTTATTTGTATTGTTTTATTATTTACTAGCTGAACCCCGCGGTGTTACCCGCGGTTATTGTTGTACCGCGAGTAACGCCGCGGGACAAAATTAGTCTAAAAAAAGTAGCCTAAGTTACTCCCCGGATCATCAGCTACCTGCCAGTGAAAGTCCCGTCAAAATCCGTCCAGCCGTTCCATAGATTACCCGGAACAAACAGACAAAATTTTTTTTAAGTACATTTTTGGTATAGGTACCGTGTATATATACATATGCATTTAGTAAAAAACGGTTATTTTAATATTACAAACAGACACTCCAATTTTTTTTATTTGTGTAGACTAGCTTTTGCCTGCAGCTCTGCCAACGTGTGTGTTGGTTATCGCGGTCAAGAGTAGCCCACGCATGTCCTTTCTCAAGAATCAAAATCTCTCCATGTCAAATTTCACTGGAATGGGTACAGCAGTTTAGCCGGGAAAGTGTAACAGACTGAGTTACTTTCGAATTTAAAAATATTAGCATGGAATAGACTTTTTAACAAAGTCGATTTTTCATAATGTACATTAACACGGAATGGTACTATGGTCTCACCACCTTTTTACTTTTTTCTACAATTGTAACCTACACGTGCTAGCTGCAGAATTATAAAAAGTATATTTATACCTTCTAGTGTTTTTGACATACACATTATTATATTTTTCACCGAGAGATGCGGTGTTTCATTAAAGTATATCTGTTATCAATAATTTCTTGAGTTGTGAACACAATGAAATGTGCTTTTGTGCATGTAAAATGTGCTATGGGTGTTAATGATCCATACTCATAAAATACAAACATAAAAATATGTCTACATTTATGGTACAAAGGCAAATTCATTAGAGCACTGGAGCCCTCGCTGTCTCATTTTAAAATCATTAAAAAAATGTGTAAAGCCTAATGAACTTTTATTTTTTTTACTCCAAAAAACATGCTTCCTTAGCATGAATTATTTAATATAGTATTACCGCTTTATATGTCAAAAATCATCTGAAAATAATCAAATATAGACCTTAAATTATTTTATATAATGACTACAAAAAAGTTTTCTCTGCGAAAGAAAGAATGAGGAATGTATTGATTCCCATAGCTTAGACTGATTTTGTAGGTTAATAGCAAGCACTATAGAAGAAGTCTTTTTAATTTATTCCATATTATAAATAGCCCATCATTCCGAAGAAAATGTATTTTACAGATAAATTCTTTACAACATCATGAATTTTCATCTACAAACATTTTATCGCTTATTTTATGTTTAATTCGAAAAGTACTTATCTAATTATTATCGATTTGATTGTATTTTTGGGTAATAAAGGTTCGATAAATTACGACGAATGTCGTCTATTGGATATAAAAAGGTCAACTAAAGTGTCATAGATCGTCGCCGGGGCCCACAGTTCTACGGCGCCGCCCACTAATACGTTTTTACAATCGTCCAGTGGTAATAAAACAAGGATGGGGCTCGGATTAAGCTCGTTTATCATTCGTTTTGATGGCCCTTTTTGCTGTAATCATTCATTTTTCTTCCGTCGTTTTCTGCTTCCTTTGCGTTTAAATGCCTTTTGTTGGTCGCAAACTCTTTTTATCAAATTAACTTACCTTAAGTTTTTCGACCTCTAATTTATTGGACTCGTAACCTTTAGCCAAGAACACGGGGTGCTCGCGTCACTCATTTTTGTTACTTAAGGAATATAGTCGCGTGCTTGAAGGATCTTAAATTTTTCATGTCGTGGCTGTAAAATCAATTAGCCGGCTAGAGGCGACTTGAAGGCTTCAATAAAACTATTTTCCGTAGTAAAGTTGCTAGAGGTTCTCGTAAAGAATGCAAAAGTAAGAATTTTAATAATAAATTCATCAGAATAATTGCAAAAGTAGTAAATTTCAGTTTTATAGCGTGTTGGTCATCATGCAATTTCAATTACTTTATTTTCCTGTGTTCAGTTTGACCATGTATATTTGTGATGGTGGCTGTTTACATAGTTTTACATTGCTTTCGCATTGTTATTGATTTTGAATGAATGAAACATTGCAACAGGGAATGCGAGTTATATATGAAAGTGCGAATTCGGCAAACTATTATGTAATACATTTATATACCTACTAGGTACTCAATTTATATCATTAATTAAGACGTTAGTATTGATGTTTAATTTTATCTTAGCTTTAATAATTGTGAATTTGATGAATAGTTCACGCTTTTTTCTTATTCATTACACATAATTAAATGTTATTCATTAATTTACCACCCACTTTTAAGACAATTGTCTTTTGTGATTAACCATTTCAGTACCAAGGTCTTTTTTACGAATTGATTTAATAATAGAATTTCTTATACGAGTTTGTTAGTTAGAAGCTTCCAGTCTACTAACTCTAATTGTGAGAATGGATTTGTTTTATTCTATTATATATTTTAATTAAAAAGAGATAACATAGCCATAATTATTCTTGAAATAATCCTGATTATAGCTGACCTCTGTATGAATTCCTTTTAAACACCTATACGAGTATAAAAACAAGAGCTCATTAAGGCTGCAAGGTTTCTTATAAAATCGTTATTAGAGGAGGGAGCGAGGGTGTATGAGTGCCCTAATGAATTTGGACTTTATGCCAGAAAAATACGAAGCTTTTCATAAAGTTTGAAATTAATCCTGAATGTATTATTACGAGTATTATGTGACCAGATTTAAAGTATTGTAGTAAACTAAGTATATTTATATGTATATATAATGTTATAACAATTATTGTGCTACTTACATTTTAATATTATAAAATCGCAAGTAACTCTGACTGTCTATCTGTTACGCTATCGCTGCTTAACTGCTGCACTGATTTCAATCAAATTCATCGTTAAGATACTTTTAGTCTTGAGGAAGGACATAGGAGGCTTATCTTTATTGCGATAATCGATATACATGCAGGTGAAGGTCAAGAACCAAAGGCAAAATCATTTACTGTATATATCAATAAATATAATAGCAAATTAGATAGGTTATGGACATCACTAAACATAAGTTCGGTATGTTTTTTTGTACGAATGTCTACATATTGCAAAAGAAACACTATTCTATGTTAACAAAAGTAGAAGTAAGGAGGATAATCTGTTATGTTAAAGTTCATTGTGAGCAACAACGTAACACGAGAGTTACTTAGGTACATATTAATACGTGAAGCAATAGCTTTGTACCCTGTTTTACGAAAATTATGCGAACGGCGAAGTATAAAATTTACTATACTTAAAATTTATATGAAAGAGGTCACCTGCGATTATATATCTAGTGTATAATAAATTATCTACATTGAGTCAAAGGTTCTACTATTATTTACATCGTCCCTGAAATAAAAAAATTCATAATTTAAAATACATCAAACGCATTTATAATCAGGAGGCATCGAAATTACGTTCCATTGAAATCATGCAAAATATATTGCGGTAAATGTTAAATCTTATGTTGAGTTGTATGTTATGGAGTTTAATTATGCATTTCTACATATTTAAATGTAAATATTGGGTTATGTATAAAACGGCAACCGTTGTCGTAAAGAAAAGAGAAACATCTACTGATCTTGATTTGATTTAGACATTCTGTGACTTTCTAAAACTAAACAATAATAGTCTCATTCAGCAGACTTCGTTGCAAATCATTTTTATTACTGTATTCCTATAATACTAATCTTATTTATGGTAATATTATTTACCGAATGGGTAAGTCCTTATACCTCGTTAGATTAGGTAGTTTTTTTTTCTGTGTTCAGTTTAAAGTTGTTCTGTCTTATTCCATTTTACAGAGTTGTTGACTGCTTGCTACTAGCGGGTGGCTTTGATGCGACACTGGGACAAATACGTATACGTTTAATTTCGATGTTCAATAACTCGACATGAGCCGTAGCAAAGTATAATGCAAGCACTTACCTTGGACTGCCACGGGCCCTCGTTGAGCACCTTCGATAGTTCTGAAATCAAACAATTCCGATTGTTGTAGGCGTCACACGCTAAAGATAGAAGAAGTTTCGTTATTCCAGCAGGAATCCGACCGATACAAGTCGCGCGCGCCTCATAGCTTCTTTTTTCACACACCCGTCGCTCCACATTAGTAACGAGTCAGTGTTGCAATCGCAACCATTTAAGGCTGCCCTTTACTACGATTATTGCCAGCATTGAAATTTGAAACGTTGCAATAAAATCAAATTATAAAATCAATACTTTACGGTAACGGAACACTAGTAGTGGAGCATGCCCTAACTTCAAATGACCTTAACCTACTATATTACCAACTTACGTTACTAGTAGTGACTTTGGGATCTTTTTTCCCTTCTGCACTACTAACCAGTAGAGTTACGGGTATTTAAGCTAATGTCAAACATCTTCCTGACCCATCGTAATACCTACTTATGGTATTAGTATAGTGGTTGTCATTGGTAATATTTTTTCCTTTCTACACTAATTATTTAACTTTGCTTTTTACAATGAGTTCTAAATGCAAGTAAGGTCAAAAAGTACACAAAATTTTTCAACTTATAACTCCTCAAGCTGAAGTTATGAATTGTACTACTGCACTAGGTACACTATTTGAATTGTGGAGGAGAATAAACTGTTATTTCTAGAAAATTATTGTTTAATAGTATTTGTGTGATATTTAAAATGTAGAATAATTATTATTGTGCTATAATATTACTATATAAAGTAAGTATTAAGTAAGGTTCAATTCCACGTGCATAACCGGATATGTTGACACTATTTACAAACTTGTACATTCTAGTTTCACCAACGATTTATGCCACTCATTATGACTGTCTATCCAGTCACTGTTGTTTAAGTTTCTATTTTCAATATTAAATTCAATATTACTACAAAATAAACTTAGTTACTCCACAAAATTTACAACAGCGTCTGACCTGTCCAGCCAAACTAAACGTCCATTTACATTACGTCAAGTTTCAAAGTTAAGTAAACCTTTTGGCAGTATAAAGTAAACAAAGAAAACCCGTAGTGTCACGGTCCTCGAGCTCTCTAAATCAATTAGAGGCAAGACGGTGCGTCCCTAGTGGTTTAATAAGAAGTTACGACGACACTGCGTCCACCCATAAAATGCTGACCACTGAAACCTAACAATGGACGCCCAGATAATGGAAAATTGTCTAAAGGGATATTTTTTATTATAACCACAGTATATCCACTCTAGTTTGTTACGAGAATTTGTGGTGATTTTGCTCCTATTGTCCTTTATCGTAGACAATATTTTACTTTTAGAGTTCTGACAGTTACTTGACACTTAGATTTATTTCACCGCAGTTCTTTTTAACTTGGATTTGTTTAAAAAGGTTTTAATTTTGTACCACTTAAAATATAATAATAAGTTAATTATCTCTTTGTGTTTCACACAGATTCAAGTTTAATGAAAAATATACTATACACAACAAGGGGACAATACTCTTACCGTCTTTAGGTCCGACTGTTTTATCACAGGCCGCTCTGAAATTACCTAATCAAATAAAAATTGTTATATTGTAAGCTTATTACACTTATACGAGTATTTTTGGCTACATTTTTGTTTCACTTACCTACTGATTAGTAAATAACGGAATACTTTGATAAACATAGTTTCTTTATTCTGCGGTAAACCTTAGAATCAAACTTAGAAATAAAACAATTTCATCTAAAAATTAAATTGAGTCCTCTGAGAAATGCATGCTAAGCCCAAAAACATTTAAAATTTCAATGGACCCATGCATGCCGAAGCGCTTTCCGTGGGAGAGCCACGCTTCGCCATGCATGGACCAGCATGACCGGAGTGATACCACTGCCTCACAGAAAACCGGTATCCCTATGGTATTATCAAAGATTTTGTAATAATATAGGGAGAAACCGGTCAGAATTGAAGTTAATTTAGTTAGAAAAATCAAAGAAATTAATTAATATATTGAAATAAATACAAGTGAGTTTAATTCTAGGATCTATTGTAACAAGTTCCATCAAATGCCGACAATTGATAGTACAAAGTACCATAAATAATGTCTACAAAAGTCAAAATAACAACAAGTAGTATATTATGTGTATATAAGTGAGATTTACAATACTTTTGTAGATTTTTGTGTTAAAATGAAATTGTGTATATACTAGTAATATGTAAATAGATATAAGCAAAAATTGTATTTCTAAATGTTTCTTAGTGTTAATAAAATTTATTATTTATTTATTATTATTTATTATTATCAAGCAGTTATTTTCTGAGTCAGCTATTTTGCTATCAACAGATATAGCCCATTAGTTGAGTATAAACTCAACTAATGGGCCATATCTGTTGATAGCACTGCACGTAAGTGATGCAAGATTTCATTAAGAGGATATTATACAAATAGTATATTTGTCAACCAAAAATAATCGTAAACAGAGATCCACGCTTTGGGTTCTCTGTAACTCCGAATGTTATAAATCTGTTTTTATTTTATCTTGCGTCTTTAACTTGTGATATAGTCATAAAGTGTCATTATAGTAAATATATTTTCTATATAATGTAATGTTTTCTTAATTTTGAATGTGTTGGAATAAACATTCTATTGTACAATATATTAAAAAAATATTATAAAATACTGATTTATTAAAAATTTAGTAAACGATGAAATCAGTAAAAAACAACGTTTTTTTTTAGTTCACATCTAGTAAGTTCACTGGAACTTGCTAGATGTGAACTTGCTAGATGTGTATATTTCTTAACACGTACATATTTAAATTTATTGAACCGAAATGAAAGCAGTACAAATGATAGTGCTCATAATTTCATTCATTCTAAGTGGGAAATAAATCCACGTCCTACTCGTCCACTTCGATTATCGCAACTTTGAAAACATTTAATGCTGTATAATTACATTTAGTAGTGCTCAACAATTTACTGGAATAATTATACCACAAAAGCCCAAGTACCACTTATTATCTAAACCGACTAATCGAATGATTGAAATTGTAATTTGATATTACGATTTCGGTTTGTATTTTGATTTTGTTGTGTAAAAATTAGGAGTATTCTTTTGCACGTATTGCCTACTGGCAGCTTTCAAAGAATGCCAGGATTATTAACTAGTAATGCTGTGAAATGAAAATGCCTGTCTTCTGTCCCCGTGAAGAGTCGATCAGACATATCAAAAAAAAAAAATACCCATTACTTCATAAACGAGTTCCTTCTTGAGTATTTTGATTCATACTTCTATTTTTTCCAATATATCTATCTATATCTTACATAATAAAATTAATTGATGAATCTTTAAGCTTTGTGAAGACTATCGTCCATTCATGCATCCATATTTTTTAATGTATGTCATCAGGAATGTAAAGAATTTAGGTCAGGATTGGTTGATGTCACTGAAATAAAAAAAATTTACATTGTATGTAACAAAGTAAGATAGAAATAAATTATCTGATTTCAACTAAAACGAGACTTGCTTATATCTTTCCAAATTTTATTTAGGGTCACTGTTATTTTTGATTGCAAAAGGATTTGGTTTGTTTATTTCAAGGCCCGGAGAAAACCGTTCCGGACAAAGAACGATGTTAATTTAAAATGAAGAAACAGATTGAGTTACGATTACCAGAAACTGCAGCAGTTCAAATAGACCGGGGTCCATAGCTGTCAAGTCTGCTCTGTGACCTTAAATAAATTTATAATTAAAAATACGGTTAACATCAAAATTATTAAATTAGCAGCTGCTTTCACGTAGCCTTGTATACACTCATACACATTGGCACACTCACAAGCTCTCCAGTTATGTTTATCAAGTAGAGTACTCCATAAGCCCCTGTATACAAGTAAATAGCTATTTTTGCGTGAGTCGTCGACTACGAGTGTTGAACTGTTTGCGAACAAACTTCCATCGTAATGAAAAGTAAATTCCTCCCGTCGTCGTTCACGAAGACATCAATAAAACTATTTCTCTTGACTCCTCTGAGGCTTTACTTTTGAAAAATATTTACTTATACCACTAGTGCAGTCTTGACTTTATGGTCGTCTAACTAGCGGATCGACGGCTACGTCGTCGCTGTATTTTTCGATATTCATCCAATTTATTGAACTTCTTTACCGACCGTCAACATTTCACCCCACTACTGGCTTATATAAAAGTATTTTTTTGTTTCGTTTTGCTTTTTTTAAAATAAGATTTTTGTTTTATTGATAAACTATTTTTCATGGTTAACTGAGAATACAAGTAGTGTGTTCTTACTATACTCTGTAGTTGTATACCTACCTAAACTACTTATAATACTTTGAGTTTACAAGAGTGGCAACGCTGCTATAATTGCGTGTGGATTTTTTGGAATTGAAATCTTACGAGTTCGAGTCACCGCGTCACCGACATGCTGACGTCACAAAACTACCTTGGCCGCGTTAAGCCCTATTGGGTACGAGAAAATCTTATGAGTTGGCGTCACCAACATGCTAATAATTTTAAGTTAAACATGATAAAAATTCTAATTTTACTCACAAATTTTACAAATAACATTCTAAGTTATAATTTTTTACTTCTATTGGCGGCAGTCCTTATTTTTTTTATTTTATATAATAATCTTTCGTTCTTTCAAAGACATCTGAAGTAGCATATATATAGGTGAAGGCTGTTAAAAATAATTTCTTATAATCAATACAGAGAATTCCATAAATATCTTGATAAATTCCTGAAATATTCATTGATTACCCTCAGATTTTCGAAGAATGGAGACAGTAAAAATACCTTTGATGAAAGTATAACCAGTTAATTATATTTAGAGAGCTTCATTCAGGAAATACCACGACTTATTTTTATAATATTTACCGTGTAGCCTATAAATAATTTTTGGACAACATTAAAAAAAGAAGGGATACTTACTGAATTTACCACAAATTTGTTTTTTTGTGTATGTTACTAGTAGGTAAATGGCCGATGTAATTTACAAAATATGATTTTGGTTTCAAAAGATTGAATACACTTTAGGTGGTCTCGATTTCTCATTGTGATTAGGTCAAGACGTGATGATGAATCTTAACTATTTGCGTTTCGCATGTTCGTTTGCATGGAAGCACCAATTGACAGTCTCTTCACCTCATGATAAGTAATTACCATAGCCAATGTTCGCTGATATTTCCAGTGCAAAATATTTTATAGACTAAGCTTAGTGTCAAAAGTCTAAAAATCATAAAATTTAAATAATACAAAACTAATTTTGACGGTAGCATATGTAATTTGACTTCCAATCATTGTCAAAAACAATAATGCTGTCTACTTTAGCATCATATTCTTGATTAAATGTTTACGATCTTAGTGAGCGTACGTTGACGCTTAATAAGGTTATTTCCTTCCAGAAGCCTTACAAGTAGCGGGTATGGAGTGAGCTCCTTGTGGCTGTACCAAAGGTGTAGATAATATTCTAAAACGTTAAGCCTATTAAGTATAAGGAGTGTATGTTGTAGACAAACTATTACGTTGTGAAGTTGACGTTTATTGAAGAAATATATTAACACCGATTATTAGGTTTAGAAAATGTAACATGCTTGCATTTTGCTCTGACATTTGAAAGTTTGTAGATAAGTCGTTTGGGTGGTTATGCTCCGAATGTTCTCATTTAGATTAATTGGTAAGGTTAAGGTTCATCACAGTGAGTCTTGCCATCTGACAGTCTTGTCAGTCTTGGCATTATTGAAGAATGTACGAAGAATATCATAGTGCTAAACCGTACATTAAACAAGTATTATTCTCAATTAAAAAGTAAACCAACTCATGTGTAGGACATTTACCTACTGATGGATTTTGATAAAAATAACCTATAGCTCAATTAATCAAATTAACTCTATGTAGTTTATTTTATCCAATTTAATCTCCAATCCAATCCAATTTAATTTAATTCCATAACAATTTAATTAATGATACACGCCATTTGTACATTTTTGTCTACCTTCTTGTCCCCATGGAGAGCATGGTGCGAAAACTATTCCCTGAGTAAAAAAAAAGATTGGATGGAAAATAAATTCTTGTAAGTCGTCAGTAGTTGTCGTCAAAAATAACAACTGTTTATTTATAGTTTTACTTTTGTCTGCAGTGTATATATATTATGTGTTCGATTTGCAAGTAAGCTGTCCGAAAATTAAACACCGTTCATACAAACATGGTAGGTATAGTTCAATACATGGTGTGCCTTTGTGTGTGCCAATGTATTCGGTTCGTCAAATTTTGGCGCATTCATTTCAGTGACATCTCCCAATTACGTTTTGAGCCGGGTTTGGTTTCTAGAATAGCACTAACATAAGTTTGAGCCTTATAATGATGAAGTCAAACAATGCCTTGATGACCAGCGGTACGTATACATATTTATATTTGATGCAGTTATAAACAAGTAGTTGTAATATAATATTTGTGTTTATTTGTTGCTTGGTTTAATAAGTAAGAAGCAATATTTGTTCTTTCTGGATACGGGAAGGATTGTTACTATATTTTTGTTATTTTTAAATATTTTTTTTAAGTATAAATGTATTGTGCTCTGCTTAGTTTAAAGATAGATGACGTTGTGCGTCAGGTGTCCAAAATATTTATTATTATTGATCTTAATTTAAGGAAACAAGAAAATAATGTAAATTATTCCTTCTCTATTGTAACATTGTTAAGAGTTACAAAAGTTTAACATATATTTATATTTACTAAAATCGTATATAAACGAACAAAACTTATGTGTATCTTTATGTATAACCTTTTTGTTCCTGTGAATGTTTGTTACAATTATGAGGGCTACAAAACTATTGGATAATCCCGAAATCCTTAGCAAACAAATCAAAATTTTCCTCTGCAATATTATGGACGTAATCAACCAATATCAACTAAATAACTAAGAAATTAAAACGGACTGGAAATTTAAAATAATAATTATTTTTATATTGAACGGCTTTTAGCTCAAACAATTGCCTCGATATCTTTATCTATTTACTGAGACACAGTACTACTATTCCCTTGTTATCCGAGTATCTAGAGGTGTGTGACCTTTCATACAGATTGCTACAAATCAGGACTGTTCAATGAACAACGGGTTTACATTCTCTTTGTAATTGGTCACTTTTCTATCAACCATTCACCAAACGTTACTTACTTAATGAATTTGAAGATGACATTTATACAACTTAAAATCTTCTTAGATTTATCATCTTGATGCGTTCCGATAATCTCTGTTTGAGATAAAATTGATTCTCACATGAAAGGTAAGAACTACACAATATAACTTTATGGACTTTTGCCTTCAGTTTCTTGGGTGTATAGAGAAATGAAACGTGATTTTCATCATGACATGTTATAGACGCAGGTGTAGGTATTATATTGAGTTGGGCTGTCATCGCGTCGTCCCTTATAAGGGCTCTCCCGACCCGCTTAAGTCTGTCGTCGAGTAGGTGACTTCTACTTCACGACACCTACCTTACCACCCTACATTATTATATAACACATTCATGTGTGTATAATCGTGTATTAGATGAACACTTTCATTTGTTTACTATTCAAGACTTTATATATTTTTTTTACTTTATACTAATTGTTTCCCGCGGCTTCGCCTGCGTGTATATCGGTTTTCGCGGCAAATAGTAGCTTATGTGTTATTCTGATGTATAAGCTGTATTACTGTAAAGTTTTATCCAAATCCGTTCAGTAATTTTTGCGTGAATGACTAACAAACATCCACCCATACTTACAAACATCCACCCATACTTACAAACTTTCGCGTTTATAATATTAGTAAGATTTGTGTTGATTGAATGAAAGGTAAATTGCGGTTTACGATTTTTGGCATATTAAAAAAACTGCTTCCTAGATCTCAAACCAATTTTCGGTGGAAGTTCATATGGTAAATACATCATATATTTTTTTTAGTTTTATCATTCTCTAATTTTAGAAGTTACAGAGAGGCGACACACATTTTAACACTTTGGAAGTGTCACTCGCGCAAACTATTCAGTTTAGACAAAAATGATATTAGAAACCTCAATATCATTTTTGAAGACCTATCCATAGATACCTTTATGGGTACCTGATACAAGTATGGGATCATCGAAATTTTTTTTTTCAAATTCAGGTCTAAGTAAATTTATTGTTTTTTTTTTCTATTTTTGTGTGAAAATCTTAATGCGGTTTACAGAATACATCTATTTACCAACTTTCAACATTATAGTTCTTATAATTTCGGCAAAAAGTGGCTGTGACATACGGACAGACAGACAGACAGGCAGATATGACGAATCCATAAGGGTTAACGTTTTTTGCCCTTGGCACGGAACTCTATAAATTTGTAATATTTTTTTGTTTTAAGAATCGTATACTTTCAGATGCATTTAGTGAATAGTTGTTAATTTGCGATTACAAAGAGATACTTCAATTTTCATTTTTTTTTTGTATAGATTATATATATTATGTAGCTAATATACATTAAGATTTAAAAAAAATAAAATTTCGTTCTACTAAGGTTGTCTTCACTATTGGGTACCAGTATTTTGTGTAGTTTAGCGTAGATACTGCTCATTTTAGGCTGAAATGTTTATTTCTACCAAGTCTTTCTAAGCATCAACAGTAATCCATCTCTTGCTAGAGAAGGTCTTGCTAGAGAATCTATAGCTTGAAATTTTTCAATCATGTATATCAATTCATAGCGTTAAATTGACGTGTTACGCTTTCTTTGGTGGCTAAACCGACTCGTAATCCTTACCCTACGTGGTTGTATAATTCAAAGCAGTTGAGAATACTAATAGACTTTGTTGACTACCAATTTTTCTGCAGAGTTTAACTGAGTACTACCAAGGGCTGCTTTATCGCTAAAACTAATTTCTTTCGGGAAAATTTTTTGATGAATAAGAATAATAACGTATTATCACAATAACTTTTGCCTGTGGCATGGCTTACGTTATTTTTGTACCGCTCGAGAATAGTACAATCTGTCTTAAATGTGTTCATCTTTTTTTACCTCTGACAGTGTTCTGAATTTTGTCACGATAATTCTTTTAACGTAATATGGGACAAATTAGCGGAATGGACAACTATCATTCATGGATATCTGCAACTGGTACAAGAGTGTTGATATTCTTTTTGTAATTATCCTCTCAAGAATTAGATAGTTAGGGAAGTAAAGATAAATCTCCGGTGACCTCACACGTTTGGTGAAAGGTGTTGAAAGAATTACCTAACACCTGTCTTGAGAGACCGTGTTCTAACTCCGGCCGAACCTGCTAAAATATGGAACTTCCACGAAAACGTGTTAAGCAGTTTTGCCATTTGAGGGTAAATTTTAAACATACGTCTTCATTAGCATTCAAAATATTAGTTATAATAAAGACTATTACTAGTTCTTGTTAGTTCCTGTGAACACGTAAAATAATAATGGCGCCTTTGAATAAATGAATAATTATTGTTATATAAATATTTTTAAATTATTACAATAATGGCAAATATAGAATTAAAGGTTTCAAGTATTCTGTAAAATTTTATTTAGTTATAACACTACACTTTGAATAATTTAGCTTTGAAGTTAATTTGTTTTAGTTACTTTTTTACAACAACCCGTCCATATGTAACGTTCTGCAATACTTTTAATATAATAGTTTAAAAAATACATTTACAAGATAAAGATTCCAAAAAGGAATGAGAACCAAAGTTAAGGAAACAGCTGTTAGACTATACAACTTTTTAAAAGCGAAAGAAGAAAAGGTTTGAAATAGACATGTTTCTCAGAAATCCGCCTAAGTGATTTCTGCATAGTTATTTATATATATAATGTTTGTGATAAATTCAAACATCAATAGTATAACGACCATCACGGTGAAGCAAAACCAGACACGTATCGTCAATTCAAGAGTTTTATTAGTAGGTATTGGAAAACAATGCTTAAATAAATCTTGTCAACTGTTAAATTTTATTAAAAAACAGAGTTACAATTGATGAAGTGGTTTTTATACTTTGACACAGTACACTTTCTTGTCACAGTACTTTTCATAGACAAAAAAATATGTTACTAACAAGAGCAGAGACAATTTAACTATTGCCAATTGTAAATATTTATGAGCATTGGATTCTAAATTCAACATCAACATTGACAATTTACTGACATGATTATTATAGTGTAAATTCTAGTAAAAAATGTAGATTATTCGGCTTATAAGGCTTCGGACTGTACTCAACGAAGAGGGACACAAATAGACACCCGTATATGCCAAACCTATCCAGATACAAGTTCTTCTTGGCGATGCTTTTTCTACAATCGCTAACACTTGTATTTTCTAATATTTTGTTTTCACCACGTGACTTAGCGTTAAGAGATGTCATTCGCAGAATATATATTTATAACAGCTAGTTTTTTTATTAACGTTTACGTTTGTAGAATGTCAAATTAGGGCTAATTATTTTACTTTACTTTGCATTATCTATCACTTGTTTTAAGTAAGGTGTCCTAAGGAATTGTTTTAAACTTTTACCGGTATCAGCTTATTTGACTTATTTATGTAATTATGCTTCATGTTTCGCAGTTTTTTTTAATTTGAAAAGTAGTTATTTTTTCTTGTGTATGTTATAAACAAGCGCACTCTATCAACACATTAAGCAATATATTTACCAAGCTATTGTAGCAAAGGTGGTACAGACGGACACTACAGCTCTAATTGTGTTCTTAATTTTGCTGTCTTTGGCAGTGAAACTACCTCGTGCAATGTTTATTTGTTAATTTTACAGTTCTAGGTCGCCATAGTGTGGGTCACCATGCTGCATTGTTGCATTGTCTGTACGAGCAATGAGTATTGCGACCACCACTTTTGGACTCTGCTTATGCTTTCCATCAGGAAGAGTAGAGTCATTTTGGCAGCCCTTACATAGAAAATAGGAACAGTTTGACGTGAATGTAATTATTATGTGTAACAGATACATAATAGATATCTGACCTACTTTCATTTTTTTTTTGTAATTAGTTATGTTTTTACTGTATCATGATTTTGTAAATAATAAAAATAATTCTCTGTAGTGTAACGTCTTTTTATTTGTGTCTTCACTTGTTGTTCAGTACAAGTTGAATATCAATAGGAAAGAAGTGGAAATGTAACTGAAAAATACTCTACTAGCCTTTAATTTAGTCTCTGTTATGTTAATATTTAATATCTTAGTTCCAATGTGGCAAAATTACTATTAACAAAATTGGATACGTTCATTCCTATATCCTGCTTGTGTTTTCCATCAGGTAGAGTAGAGTTTGGAAGACCATTCATAAAAAACAAAATATATAGACGAACCACAAAACATTACAATTTATTCTGTATTTGCATGAAACCTTTTCCGAGATTCAGTGAAATTAATAAAAGATAATAGATAATAAGTCAAAGATTGGAAATTTTGTTAAAGAAAATCAGCTTTGTGCAGTTTTTTTTCCTTTATTGCTCATCATTGGTTATTTTGAATAAATAACATAAAACATAGTTGAATTTTATATAATTAATCCCTTTTCGTCGTGCCTGCACCTTTTTCCGCTCCAAACACGGAAACGGTTGTGGAAGGTTGACATACAATGGATGACAGTACATTAAGTTTTATTTGTTTATAAGGGTTATTTTGCAATGCTATTAATAGCCATCGACATGTCATGATATGATCACAAAATTAAAGGAAGGGTATTTGCAAGGTTAAATGAAATAGTAAATAACTTTTTGTATAAGTCAATCAATCTAATATGAGTGATTTGGTATGCATAGGGAAACTGAAGTTACTGAACTCACTACCAGCATACGTGTTTCCCTCCCACTATGACCCCGGGTCCTTTGAAAAAGCATCTCACCAAGCCGCCATAGTGCTGGTCACCATGCCGCTTTGTGCTTATTCGCAATGAGGATGGTGACCACCACTCTTGGATTCTGCTCATGCTTTCTATCAGGCAAGGCAGAGTCATTTTGGCTGCTGACTATAAAAAAAATACATCATGATATTAACACAATATCGAGTGGCAATAAAGATTTTGGAACACGAGCCGACCACGGACTCGGGCATCTCTCGATTAAGTTGACTGATCATTTGCTGGATGATAAGCTTTTATACCGAAGCTTATGATGAAGATTTTTTAGGGTTCCGTAGTTCACGTCTCGGAACCCTTATAGTTTCGTCATGGGCGTCCGTCCATCCGTCCGTCCTCAGCTTACTTTCTAAAGATTAGAGCTAGAAAGATAAAACAGTTTATGTATTTGTGTGTTTAACACGCCGACAGAATATAAAATCACGAAAACTTTTTTTGGGGAACCTACACGTAAAGAGCAGATGTTTTTTTCTTGATTATACGATGTTTTGTGGAGAATTATAAGTTAGGTTTAGGAAAGATATTGAAAGGTTGCTATGATGACTTTTTTATTTAAATATCTGTTTGCGCGACATTCAACTTTAAAGCGTATTTTTTGTTAAAACAGGGCGTCCCCTCAAAAAGCTAAACGGCTTGCTCGAAAAATCAGCAAAAATATCGTATCATCAGGAAAACCTTTAAGGAAAACTATACCGGCTTCAATAACTTTTGTGGTTTGAAAGTTATAAAGGTTTAACTTGTAAAATGCATTTACTTGGAAAACTTCGTACAGAAATAATAAAATAATAAATCAGGTTAAATTTAAAAAAATATATTCATAACTAATGGGTGACTACGAAACCCTCTTCTCAGCGTGACATGACATGCACTTGGCCGGTTTTTATTTAGGTATGTTAGCACCTTTACAAAGCCATGTCGTCAATAGTGAAATCAGAAATTTTGTTTCTGTTTTAAATATTTACATTCATTTGCATAGCTGTATAGAATATACGCATAAAAACATATAAACAAACATATTATGTTTATATCTGTGATGTGACTTGCACACAGTGATAAACAGAAATATAAAAAAAAAACAACATTTCAGACAGAAGTTAAGCAGATTCATACATATTTAGGGTCTCCATAAATGATTTAAAAATAAATTTACTCACGTAACATACACAATCAGTTAAATTTCGATTTCCTTTAGTCAACGAACAAACAAACAATTCAATTGCAGACATTAAGTTAACCGAGGGTAATTTTCCCCACGTTTTCCTGTTTGTACTCACAATGTAAGCGTAAACACAATTATACTGTTACCAAATAAAATCTTACCTACAATTGTTGACGAAGGTTTTCATAATTTAACAATTTAGCAGTTTACTTATGTAGTGTTCTACACACGAATGTGTTTGTATAATGTCTATTCTGTCATATAAACATTTGTAACTCACAGGTGTTCCTAATGCTCTCCCTTGATCCTTGAAATTACTTTGCGAAAGGTGTATTTTTTATTTTAATATAAGTTACCGTTATACTCGACTAGAAATTGCTATTAAAGTAATAAAGTATAACACGTGTTATTATTATATCCACAATGAAAATTATATGGCCTTGTAAGAAATTAGACTAAAATATATATTTGTAATTTCTGAATTTGAAATAATGTAGTACCAAAATCAACCGAACTACTTACTGAAATAATTTTAGTGGCTTTTATTAAGCCTGTATAAACAGTACGGTAATGAATTTATGTTCAAAAGAAATTATCGGCATCATACGTAAAAAGATTTCCCTTCCATTTATATTTTTATGCGAACACAGGTCGGGGCAAGTTTTTCGGTTCAGTGCTTTTGTCTGTCCACTCAGCACGTTCAATCTTCAGGCCTACAATGTACCGTAAGTCATTGTTGAAATGGCCGCTTTACCCAGCTTCCGACGGTCTAATAGATTTATGAGGCATATGAGCTTGAGATAAGACCTTAATAACGGCTGACATGCCACTTAATTAGTGACGATTTGACTTCGAATATGGGTTATGATAAGACTGGGTTCGGTAAAGTTGTTCGCTTCAATAAAATTACTTACACACATGTTACGATCTGCGATAATAAAGCAGTCGTTAATATGTGTCCTGCATAATTTCGTTCGTATAATAGACTGACACACATTAGAATAGATATAACTCTTAGGATTGTTTTATTACCGTAATTAAGAGAGCCATTAAATTAAACCCCGGGAAGCAAAGAAGGGTCGGAGTTAAAATTGGATGTACTTTTATTTTATGTCTAACTGTTAGTAAGTCCCAATGCAAAGTTATTTAATATATTGAAGTACTCGTTATACAGTTTTTTAACAAAGCATCTATATAATAGATTGACGAAGGCTGTAAAAGACAAAATGAACCATCTCAGAAAGAAATGGCGAGACTAATTGGATACCTATTTGAGAGATGACGCCGCGCCGAAGTAAAGGTTTTTATCCTCTGGTGGGACAATTTGTGCTATTTATTTAATAGTGAAAATTTTAGTCTTAGAATATTATTTTTATATTCTGAAAGAGGATTACTTTTTAGGATCATTAAAAAGTTGGCAAGAATTGTTACTGGTTATATCGTTGTGTTATATTTATGTGTCGATAATATATAATATCATAACAAATGAATTAAATAAATGCCAATTCGGAATCATTAATTTATGATAATATCTTTAAAGAGTCATTGTATTATATGTTAGTTATGTTAATTTATAGAGTTTAACAGCATTCAACCAAAAACTATTCAATTTTGACCTGACTACCCGTATGCTCATTTGATCTCTTTTTACTAGGAAAAAAGTGAAACAAAAAATAAAAGATGGTCTCACATAATTAGCAGACCTGATTCAAAATATCATTTGCAGTAGATATTTGCTTTCTTACCTTAGAGTGTACTATAGTCAAAGTATACAGACAGCGAAAAACTTTTTGCTTGCAAACTCTTTATCTGAGCATCATTACATTGCATAGGCTTGTAGCTCGACTTTTGGATGATTGTGCAGAAATAGCCCGCACAAAGCGTTGTTTTTTCACAAGAAAATATTTTATCCCACCCAAAAGAAGATAAGTTTACAGGGGAGTTTTATTAACGACAGTTTCGGAGAGGGGACCGCAAAGATTACGTGTTACTATCATGTTTTAGTTTGTTTACTTATGTCAGCCTCCGCCTATGTTCAGCGAGTTACACAAACATGTTTAGCAACTTTTAGAAACAACAATAAAAAATTAAGAACGATATTTCCCTATTGTTTTAAGGTTGTAACTTGGGCGGTAATTTAGTGCCATTGTCGCAACAATTTTGGTTATTTAGTATTCTTTTAAAGAACTATTTATTCTAAGGGACCACTGAAACTCATTAGTCTGCGTAGTTCTTTTCAAGAACACAGATAGGAAATTTTAAACTCTATTTATAATTTTTAGCCTTCTTTCATTTACTTAAAGATTTTTTCTTCAAAAGATTCATTTAAAAAAATGTATTACACCGACCCCTTACAGAATCGAAAATAAGCCAGATCGTTGATAATCATCATCTAAGACAATTAACGTTTTAAAATTTATTAGATGTCAGAATAATTTGGTGCTCCTATTAAATAGACTTTGAACTAACTGTAAATTAAGTTTTTTCTGAGAATAATTACGCGAGTCTGCCAGTACTATCCTTTCTTCCAACTAAGCTGTGGGTAATCGTGATTATTTTTTTAGGGTAAGCTCCTAGACTAGGTACTCAGTGTAGGTATGCTCCGGTCTCAAAACCTCTATTACGGCGGTACTTCAAACAATTTGAATTTATATGAATAAAAAATAATACAAAAAGTTGCTTTTAGATCCAACTTTACTGAAATAACATTGAGTACTTAATTATTTATTGTTGCAACAGACTAAATTGATTGTTTATATCTACCAATTCTCTTGACATTCATAAAGTACTTTATATCTCCTCAATCACGTCTTTAACGCCATCTCAACCAACCTTACTCACCAGTTTACCTTCAATTTCCTATGATGCTTAACGTGAGGCTAATCACGTTACTTCTAATATCTCCAAAAATATGTGTACAAAGTTTCATGATGATCAGTTAAGTAGTTTGCCCGTGAATGCGTAACAAACAAACTTACTTTCACCTTTATAATATTAGTGTGATAAATAATGAAAATAAGTGTCATAAAGAAAACACAGAGCGTTTAAAATTTTCTGTGTATTGCGTAAATTACTATAAATACACTACGTGCATAAGTGAAATAATAATATCAATTTCCATTTAAAAAGATGTATTCTATGTCTCATTACTATCGCTAAAATGTTTGATCTCGTTACGAAAATATAAGAAGTAAAATTTTTAGAAGACTTTTGTGCTTTTGCACGAATAGGGCATGGTGCACAAATTGAGTCGAGAAGAATGAAGGTATTTGGGTAAAAACCTCTATTAGTGTCAGTGATAAACGAGCGAGTCTGTGCTGTTTCATGGCTATTACTTATAGAGCCAACGAATACCCCGAGGAGCCTAACTAAGGTTAATGTTCAGGTAAGTAGCTCCTTAGTGTTGACTGTTTTTATAACACCCGTGTATTTATGGTACTTTGACCTAATTGCGTTCCATGAAGATTCGATCTTTAATGAAAATAGGAAAGTTGTTCTCGAAAGTTGTGTTTGCTGGATTTAGATTAGATTTAGCATAAACGTTAGATCTGCATTTTGATTACTAACATTGTTCATTTAGACTTTTTCATACTAGTATTGAAACCGAGTCGAATTAAGCACTTAGATTGGAAGCGTGAATATTTTGTCCGAAAAAATTCGGTTTGGAACTTTTGAATATTAATAGACCTGCCTCCTATCATATTCAAATCGAATAGCGTCTGTGTTGCTTTGGTTTCAGAACAGTTTACCTACATAACTTCTTATTGGAATATATTTTTCGTTATTGCTTTTCGTGATCCAATTAAGACAAGAGTTGGATAAAAAATCCACATTGGCCCATATTTATTTAGGCCAATCTGTTAGATTATGAAAAGTAACTAACTAAAAACACAAAATGGAGAGGTTCACAGCAACACTGCAACAAAAGAAAAATATTAAAAACAAACCCTATATTATATTCATATTCATATCATTTATTTGCATTCCACAATGTTGTAATTAGATGGTTTACATGTCATGCTAAAAAACTAGAAACAATCGTGGACCCTGTAGGGCACAGCAAATCACAAGTCATATAATATCAATTAATTATTAGAATTACTAAATACAACAATATTAAGTTCATGCAAACAAAAAAATAAAATAAAAAATAAGAAAAATAGTTAATTATCAATTAATCAAAACCTAAAGTCAAGCAAATCAAAAAAAAAATATAAAAAAAGTATTAATTCATAACCTATCCAACGTGGTATAGTAAAGTAAGACCTTCTTTTCAGGAAAACGCCTTTATTTTCACCACCTCTTAGCTTCATAATAGGATCAATTACAAGATGTCAAATAAAAATTTTGCCAACCAAACATACATACAAATTCTGTATGAAATTCTTGAGATAGTGTGCAGATATAAACACTTTATAAATGACATACGCTCTGTCAATCTGTTGCCACTTACCCGCATACCTTTGTGGGGTGGAGCTGTCAAAACCAAGTATATTGAGGTGGAGTGAGTACAAAGAGTATGATATGTGATGCTTGGTAAACCCATAAGATATACGCCTCTTTAACTATGTATAGACTGTAGTTTGTGTTCTGTTTAAACACTAGGCTAGTTATAACGTCAAATCAACGAAGAGTACAGACGATTTTTAGGAAGAGTGAACAATACAGTACTGTTGTCATATATTAGAAATAAATAAAATAAAAATAGTCTTTATTTACTCTGATCTTTGCACAATTTATATTAGCGTTTACACCTTAAGAATCGATATTTATATTTAGCCTGGGGTATGAAATTTTATGTACAGTAAAATCGGGCGTTAATTAAAAGTGAGGCATTATGCTGCAGCGTTTAGTAGTATTAGTTATGTCGTTTAACAAACTAAAAGTAAACAGCGCTAGATCATTATTATTATAAGGTACGTACGAGTTTGGTTCAACGTAGTATAAATGCGCAACGTATTAACGGTAAGAAATTTGTGACGTCACTCCTGTCGTGCGTCCAAGCTCTGGCACACACCATTTTTTTATTATCCACAAATATAATACACCATTCATAAAGTATAATAATTTATTTTTATAATTTGAAATTATTTTATTCTAAACTTTTTTGCATTAATGATTTTAAAATCAAAGATTTCTAATTGTCCTTTTACATTTGCTAATTATGCACACTTGTTATTAATACTGTCAATTATTTGATACATCCTAATTTTTTTTTTTCATTTCGTAAACGGAAACACAAAAAAAAATTTTAAAATTAATATTTTTTCTTGAAAAGGACTTTCTACTCTATCAACAGTGATGTTAGTGCTGGTAGTTGTATCACAAGAAAGGTTATTATAGGTTTCCCTCTCTGTATGGAGTAGGGGGTAATTTCCCTTTCCTATAGTCCTTCTTTTTTTTTATTAATCTGCTCTGGCATTTTTTGTTTTAGAAGAAACTAAATAAACTAATTTCTTCTACTCCTCCATATGACATAACGAAACGAACGATCATTTTTTTACTGCATTATAATAATTGTTCAAAATGTATCACAACTTTATTATCTTTTTAATTTTCGTGTTATGATGCTACTGTTAATTAGTAAGAGACTTTTAGCCGTCATGACTTGTACTTTCAAGGTCATGCTTCATCTTTGTAGCGTTTAATGTTACAGCAAAGACTAAAATTTGTAAGTTATTGTACTCTAAATACACTGCTGTTTTTAGGACAGTCTTTATTGGTACCACAAATCGATTTAAAAACCATTCCGCAAAATTCTCACTTATTTTTATAAGTTCAACATCAAATTTATAATAGAAAAGCAAACTTCAATAGTATTTGCACAAACCCAATTAGTAAATCATCTCTTGAGCAACGATTAGAATACGTGAAAAGGAATAAGGGGAGGAAAACAGTTAGTAGCTGAAAATAAAAACTTACTTCATTAATTTTTTTTAATTTCATGGTAGGCGTATAGATCTAGACAGGTTTGAAATATACTTTTTTAACTGACTTCAAAAAAAAGAGGATGTTTCTCAATTCGACCGTATATATATATTTTATGTGTGTTCGCGGATAACTTCGTCGTTTATGAACTGATTTTGATGATTCTTTTTTTAATGGAAAGTAGATGTCCCAACGGTGGTACCATGATAAGGATATTAATATCTGATGTTGGCATCCAAGAGAAATCGAAAAATTGTACTTGTTATTATTTTAAAGGACATTTTTTGTTTCATCTTAACCTCCCTATAATACAATTACTAAGCTTATCCGCTGCTGTTCCAACAAACATAGCTTTAGGCAATCACAATATAGGTACAATGTAGAGTAAAAAGGTCGAAATTAGCGAGCAATGCTGTCGTAGCCAGGTAACTGTAATAGCTACTGGCGAAAATTACCGGCCCTGTAACTAATACTCGTGAGACTCAGGTGGCACAATACCGGGGCAGAGGCTTAAACGATTTCCCCTTCCCTAAAGCGTGCCATGTTATTGTAGTGTAGCCTAGTTTCAGGTTAGAGCAACACTTACCGACCGTGCTAATAGTGGTACCGCTTTTGCAAGCGTCATCTGTTAAGTATACGAGCTTCGTTTGTATTTTTTAGGTGATTTTATTTTCTCGAACACTTTTGTAAATATTTTAACTTAAGGTATTATGCGGATTTTCACGTGTATATAAAGTTATCGTCGACTTAAACGAAAGATTATAACTTGAATCAATCTTTAGGCTTTTAAAATTTTTAATGCCATCTACCCACGCTTCTTCTGCGTCTTTTTTAATCATGCTCGGCTTCTATAGATTTAAGCGTAATGTTAACTATCCTATCTTAGGCACTGCAGTTAAAGACACACTTAAAAATACGTGATAATGGGTTATATGGTTTCAAAGTACATCATGAGCAATGGCATTACAAGTGAAGCATATATAATAGATTAAATACGTGCGTATATTAAACCATCTCTACCTTGCTTCAAATACACTATATAAATATTACTAATTCTTAAGGAACACCTAGCCTCCTCGTTACTATTAGTATATTCATCATTTTTAATGACAATGAAACTTCTAACCTTTCGAAAAAAATGACAAATTTACTTAAATTGAAAATATTGCATAGTAAACATTGCATTTTATATCTAAATCATAGTACTTGATTGACCGAGCTTTACTCGGTATTTTTTTTTTGGTAAATTTTCTAGAACTGAATTCTAGCTAGATTGATTTATCGCCCCCAAAACCCACTACATACTCATGAAAATCATTGGAACAGTTTTCGAGGTTCAGAATATATATATACAAGACTATCTTGTTTAAAGTTATTAGATAGATAGATAACAAAAAGAAGCTTTAACCAAATGTATATAATGTCATAAGATGCGTGCAAAAACAGTCGATCAAGTAATGTTATTTTTTTGCGTATCTTATCCAATATGAGTTTTAATAACCAATAATAATAAATATGCCAGTTCATTTTTAAATTAAATATCGTAAATGTTTTCTTGGTTTTTTATTTCCCTATATTTTAATTTCCTTTTAATATTTGTAAAATAAATTTTAAATACTTTCAAAGCACTCAGATGGAGGATACTATCATAAAACCAATCATCGTTTAAGAGTTTGAAGATGTTTACCTGTTACTTTAAATATTATTTTCCTCTAAAAATTACTTTGATATTTGTTATGATCTGATAAGTTGTAAGTTTTCTTATTTTGGTTTGATTTGAAGAGTCTAAAAGTAAAAGTATATGTTTATTTCTTTCTCATTAAAAGGCAGCAGGTAAGAATGTTGACAAAGTTATTTCAAGCGAATGGGAAAAGTTAAAATGAAAAGGTGTTTCACTTCAGTTAATATTCGTTTTAAAAATGTTCCATCTTCCTACACTAAAATTACCTTTTTTTTTAATAAGGTTGTATGACAAGACTATACATAGGAAACTGTTGTATTAAACGGTTGGTATAAAAAATGAGGTGTATTAAAACTCTCAGCTACAGTTTGGTACCATTCACGCATTAGGCGGAAAGCGGCAGCGTACTTTTAACTGAAGAGAGTTAATTGAGTCAAAAGTGGGATTATTATTTTTAACATGATTTGGCTATAAAGTCGTATGATATAAATATCAATATATTATTTTGTCATAAACAGTATCTTACTTACTACATAAAATAGCAGCGCAGACTGTGAATTGGTCGCTCATTATATCAGTATTTTTTGTTTGTATTCTACATAGTAAGTTTCCTGATCCTGGTGTGTAATGAAGAGTACGTCTCCATCCACTAATAATCTATTCTACTATTAAAATTATATGTAAAATTTTGTGGGCATATTTTGATGTTTGTTACTCTTTCACGCACAAATCTTAAATATGAAACTTTATAGTTACTGACATCAGAATAACACATATACTACTTTTTACCGCAATATCCACATACATGCGAGCAAAGTCGCGGCCAAATACTTGTTTATCAATATTACGAAATAAACTTAAAATTAAAAGGAGGTATTAAAACAACTTCAGATAATACGATTGCAGAATCAAGAACAAATTTAAAATCACGACTTGTATGATTGATGATTCTCACAATAACAACTTCAAATATTTGGCATACTGGAGGCTACATTTCACGTCTACATGGGAAGTAGAGTGCATCGCACACGACAGAGGACAGAAGTGCGTAATGCAATGAAGTTCGGCCTCCGGACTCCGTAGTCAATTCTATGCGGTTGCACCGGTATCTAGCTATTAGGTGCTAAGTTGAAATGCGGTTAACTACGACGCGTAGCCGAGTGGTAATGGGAACTCGCTTTAACTCAATACCAATAGATTCGTATATGTCTTGAATTAGGTTTTAGTGGAACTCGAGTGGGTAGCTTTTCAGTCGAAGATATCTAGAACTAGGATACGAGCATACATGTTTCGATGTTAATTACTTTATGAATGTTTGATATTTGATATTATACAATCAACACGACGATAAAGCTCAATACTTAGAAATAGTTGAATGATTAGAAATACTAAACCACATTTAATATCGCAGGTAGCAAGAATTCTATTTACGCAGTTATGAAACCCGTTCTATCTACTTTACATAGTGGAAGCCGGTAACAACGGCGCTTAGAAAGTTTAGATATAGCGAAACTATGCAACAATAGACTGTTACCCATTACTTTGGGGAATACGAGATTTGTATACACACAATAGAGGTCACATTAGAGAATCAGATTCTTTATAAAGGATGCACAGTTTTAGTAACGTACATTTTTCTGGAATCTTTGTAAAGATTAAATTGATATTCAATTTGTATAAGAATATTATCTTATAATATCTGTCTAATAATATTGTTTGACTGCCTCGGAGGCGCAGTGGTAGCGTACGCGACTGCTGTTCTTGAAGTCTCAAGAACAAATGTTTGTATGATCTGCAAATATTTGTTTCGGAGTTTGGGTGTTTTCTATGTATAATATGTATGTATTTACAAAAAAAATGTATTCATATCAGTTGTCTAGTACCCATAATACAAGCTTTGCTTAGGTTGGGACTAGATGGCGTTGTGTGTTAGATGTTCAAAATACTTATTTTATTTATTTATTTATACCCCATAATACCCATAATACAAGCTCTGCTTAGTTTGAGACTAAATGGTATTGTGTGTCAGATGTCAATAATATTATTTTGATTCCTTATTAGCTCCTTAGAGGCGCTCATAGCCCAGTTGCACTCGGTGATTAGAAACAATCACCGAGGATAAGCAATGACAGCGCGGTCAGTATTTGGATAGGTGACCGCTAGTGGCATGTTACCATGAGCGTCTCCGTGATTCGGAGGTCACGTTAAGTAGTCGGTTCCGGTTGTTATCATATGATAACAGTCGTGAAGTTTAGTTGGAGGCCTTTGGGCGGCTCATAAACATCCAACGACAAGATAACGGTACCACAACGGGATGTTATGGGTTGTTGTTGATGCTCCTTATTATTTCTTTTTCTTTTTCCTATAGCCTTTCTCGATAAATGGGCTATCTAACACCGAAAGAATTTTTCAAATCGCACCAATGGTTCCTGAGATTAGCGCGTTCAAACAAATAAACAAACTCTTCAGCTTTATATATTAGTATAGATTTAATTTATCTGTGCTTTTTGTTATCAGGTGAAGTGTTTCATAAACACTGATAAATTGCAAACAAAATAATGTTAATATTATCGATCTAAGTAACAGTGTTGTACGAAACATTTCATTATAGCATAAATTTATTTTATCGCATGATGTTTGCAAGGATCTCCCAGCGGTGCCTCGGTGAACTCGTACTGATCCGTCGAACATTTCACAGTATTTCCCGGGTGTAATACTGAACTAAGAAACGAAGCATCTCTTGTACCATCTAATACAGGACACGGCCGAACACGGCCGAACATTGCCGAACATGGGCATGTGTCTGTTTGGAGATGAAGCCGTCAGCGCTTACAACTATCTAATTATTTGCGGTAAGCTTAGAGCCTAAACTTACAATGATATTGGTGAATGTCTTTGTATGTTTGTGTAAGTCAGAGTTTTATTCAAATAAATGTATATAATATGGACTCAACATATATTACTCTACAAATATATTTGTTTTTCATACAACGGAGATAATATTTTTTGTGCCCGCCAAATGTTTACGTCAATGCTTATTTAATAAGATATAGAAAGATATAGAAGAAATAAGAGTGGTAATTTATGATAATACAAATAATACAAAACCAACTCTACATTTAGATTTGGGTAGAATTCTCAGCGAAATGAAACCAGTGTACAAATAAAGTAACGTTCTTAATTAGTGTTATTGTAATGTTGATTTACTTAAAAGTAAATAAACTTTTTCAACTGAATTAATTGTAAAGACAGTTTCGCAATCCTTACAATTTTTTGAAACGAAGTTCCTTATGAGGCGTTGTGGAGGGGTATCCTAGCCAGCAAAAAACTTCCGTAACGTTAAATAAAAAAAGCTTAAGATAAAAAAAAAATTGTAACGCTGTCTGTATACCCTAGCCGGCATCTGTTAGTTGCATGTATTACTATATTTTATGATAAGGAACTACATCTAATTTATACTCTCGATTGTCGGCCCTCGATGGAACTTGTTGTAATACATTCTAGAAATAAACTCACTTGTACTTATTCTTCTTACTCAACCCATGTAACCATAACCTTTGAGAATGCCATAAGGCGAAACCGGTCCGGTATAAATTTAATTAAGATAGTGGAATAAGTACAAGTGAGTTTATTTCTAGAATAAGGAACTACGTTCCTGTCTGGTCTCCCACGACACCACACGACTTTTGATGAAATGACAAACTTATTTTATCAAGAGGACAAAATCGACCTTAACTCGGTAACAATCTTAGGATAAGCTGTCAACGAGTGTTAAAACTTAAAAGAGCTGTGTTGCTTTGTTATTTCTATACTTAAAGATTTCCGTTTGAACTAAAGTGATTTACGAACCTTAATAACACATTTTGTACAAACTCATATCCTGCCTACAAGAGCCATTATTTTAAGTATACAAAAGTTAAAATTTCCGTGCTAACTTGTTGAGCTGCGACATAACACGGTAACTTCATTCGTGAAGCGAACTTGAGAAATTTATATTTAAGACGCAACTAAGTTAAACCCTGCTCGGAAACTCCACAGTTTTAGAGACAACAGTAGGGAAAACAGGCGCCGGGAAACGGGACACTTTAGAATTTTAGAAATTTTGCTGAACAAACTTTGTCATTTCGCAACGAGCGTCTTGGACTCAGCACAACATAAATCATTGTACTTGTTTGTTTATATAACGCTAACTTTATCAATCACGTTCAAAATTGTATTTACTTGGCTAAACTTGGGTAATCTTTCTTAAAAATACCTACATGCTTTCATAACATTTTATCCTGAAGATAGGTATCATGCATTGTGGAAATTTTCTAAAGATAGATTTAATAGTTACGTATTTCGTATAGCGGACGAACACAACTATTTATGATTATGTTTAAATAATAAAATATTTTGTAATGTTATTTAAACACCAACATAAATTTTAAATTCAATAACATAAAACATGTTACAGTATTAAAGCTTAAAAAAACAAAAAAATTGAACCTACTACAACATAAAGCAGACATAAATAGTTCTTCAAAAACTTGACATGATAAAGTGGTCTCAATAACGAAGCTGGGTATGAAAATACAATACAGCGGAATAGAATCATAATTTCAGGGGCTCAGGTGCCATAACACGCTGTTGTATTTTACACTAAAACCTATTTACTCGTAAAGTGAGGAATTTAGAGTCTAGTTTTCACGTAAAACTTTTGAGCTTATCATTTTAGTGAAAATTAGTTCACAATCTGTATATTTTATAATCTTAGCGCCTTTTACGTTTTAAAAATATTACAACTTTATAATGAGCTGTCGGTTTACCACTTTCTAGTTACTGATGTGTTTTTAAAAAACATTTTTAGTAAGACTTTATTTAATTTTATTAGCTTTTTTGTAATAAGTGGATGCCTGAATGCCTTATAAAAAAATGGCAGTCATAAGGACTACCGATAGTAGTGAAAACTTAGAATGTTATTTTCCCCTACCCAAAAGTGCTCAACGCAGTCAAAGAAGTTTTGTGACGTCAGCATGTCGGTGACGCGGTAACGCGAACTCATGAGATTTTCTCCTACCAAAAAGTGGTCAATGTGGCTAAAGAAGTTTTCACTTCAAAAATTTAAGCCCCAAATGGTCACAGATTAAGAGTATAGAATGTCACTACCTCAATTTCTTCCGTGGGTATCGTAAGAGATGACTATGGGAGAAAACTACGCAAGACAACAGCACTGGAAAGATGAGAAAACTTGAACAAACCCTACACCAAAAGTCTGACCGTTGTTTCCAAGCCTCCTTTTAAAGTGAGATCTGAGTCTGGTAGGTGACTACTAAAGACTCTTAATGTATGTGACCTTATAAAGGTCTGATGTCACGTTTCAGAGAATAACAGTCAATTCATTGCGTAACACTGTTTCCAGTAAGTAATTAAATTTGACAAATATTGTACTATGAGCATGTAATTGTACGTGTACGCGTATGTAGTAATAGAGTGGCTGTAATATTAGAAGCTAGATTGAAGCTCCGTAGCTAAATTACTTCAATCGATTTACCTGCATAATGAAACTATTGGCTGGGTTATATGGAGTGGATGGTTTGATTAAATATTTTGTTCATTGGCAATCAAACTTAAACTTACGTACATAATAAGACTAAACTATATGTTATAGGCATTTAATAATCTCCACGTTTTTTTGTCTACTTCTTAGACTATGGTATTTGTATAGAGAAGAAATAATTAGAAATATATTAAGTATCGTATCCAGTATTTTTTTCTCTCTCAGTACAATGCGGTGATTTAGAAATAGATTTGTTACAATTTAGCTACACTTATATTCTAAGAAAGCAATTGTCAGTCCGAATTGCAAAGGAGAGAAGTCACATTTCCACCAATGTTTATTTAACTTAAACATGAAAACTAACTTTTTTTTTACTATATACAATGGTTCAGTTCAGTATATTCCTTGTGAACTGGTAAATAATGATTTAAAATATTAGACTTTTTTTAAACGAAAGAAAAAAATGAAAAAAAAAATCTATACTAATACATAAAGCTGAAGAGTTTGTTTGTTTTTTTGTTTGTTTGTTTGAACACGCTAATCTCAGGAACCGCTGGTCCAATTTGAAAAATTCTTAGTAAAGTGTTAGATAGCCCATTTATCGAGAAAGGCTATAGGGTATATATCATTACGCTACTGCTAATAGGAGCGGAGCAACAATGAAGAATGTTTCAAAAACGGGGGAAATTTTCACGCTACGGGCAATATAAGGCGCAAACGAAGTTGCGTGACATTTATAAGATCAAAACTGGTGAGCTATTCGAGGTCTCAGCGGGAGGCCGAGTGATCTGCCATGTCAATAGTTTTTACGTGATGGCATAAATCATTGAAGTGTAATTTCACTACCTGTGCCAGGACGCATAAATGTAGCAAAAAGCTAACCGTGAAATATTCCGTGTCTGTTACCCAAAGATAACATTTCTCGTTCACATTTTCTCCTATCCAATTTTGTACGTTTATTCCTTGTTACTGTTACGATTTATGTATTATTTATGTACCAATAAGCATGAATTTAATAATATTCGTTGCGAATAATCAATAACATTTGGCCTTTCGGAATATAAAATATATTCGACTTGTAGGTCAAGGATCTTGTGGGTTCAAGAGAGCGAAAGTAACCGAATGGGCACTACTTACAGAATAATTCTACTAAATTCTTATGAGGTCAAACCAAAATGATTACTTGTGTTTCTTTGCACAAATGTGCGTGAAGCATTCGAGACGCGAAAGCAAAACATAACTGATATGTTTTACCAATAAATTAAAAATAGTTGTTCGATTGACATTCAGTTGTTTGTCTAGTAATAGTGAACATAATAAGACTTAATAATATAGTGATCAATGTAAACATCTCAACATGCTGCACGTTTTTCGACATTGATTTGAACTTAAACTAAGATTAAATAAATCTTAATTTGTTGGTTTTTTAAATATATTGTTATGTAAGTTGTTACAAAACTTAACAGGATAAAAAAAAACTCAACCGAGAATTCATCCAGAATTTACCCAGATTTTATTTTATGCTGTGTGTTTACGCATTGCACTGCGGACCGACGATTTGTAGAAAGTGGCTGGTATTGGATGGATGCGTACTGCCCATGACTGACAGGGTAGTTAGCGCTCCTTGGGGGGTTTCTTCATTCAGCAGTGGAGATAGACTGAAGGTGAAGTACATATAACCACTGATAGTTATGTGCATTTCAATTTACATGATATTTTTTACTTATTGTTACGATATCAAGTATATATTAAATTATTATCATACTAATTGGCTGTAGCCTCAAACTCAAAAGACATTAAATTAGGTTACACAAAAAACTACAATTTCTCGGACTAGAAAAGTACTAGCTTACTGCGACAAATTATATTTAAGAAACAAAATTAAAAAAGTGAAATGTTTTCATCACATTGAAAAAACGTAAATTGATTTCAAATACGTTTCGTTGTTACATTATTCAGTGTTCAGCATTCATTTCTCTGATGATAGTGATTATTTCATTTTATAATGATACTAGCTGTTGCCCGCGGCTTTGCTCGCGTGGAAGTTGATAATATGTATTTACTTAACACTGTGTAAAAGTATGTATCAGTACTTTATTCATGTTTTTGACCGTATTTTTTTATTTTTGATCAATACCCCATTTAAAAGAACTTTCATACAAACATTTGACTCATATTTCATCCTCTTTAGGAACAGAATTTGCATAAATGCTGATATAAGTATTCATCTATTTCAAAAAATGACGGAATGCCAGACTAACCTATGTACGAAATGTCAACCCCTATTTCACCTCTTAGGGGTAGAATATTCAGAAACGCTGCAATACGTATTTACTCATTTTTAATTAGCAACCCAAAAGTAAAGTTTCACCTTTCTTATTTCTATGTATTCTTAAATATGACAGATTTCTATAAAAAATTCAACCCCAATTTCACCCCCTTAGGGGTAAAATATGCAGAAACTCTAAATAGATCTAGTCATTTTTAATCAATAGCCCAAAATTAAAGCTTTTTAGTACTAATTTAAAAAATAACGGACTTCCATACAAACTTTCAACCCCTATTTCACCCCTTTAGGGGTAGAGTATCCAGAAATGCTTAAATACGTCTTTACTTTTTTTTAATCAGTAGTACATGAATAAAGTTTCATGGTTCTAACTTAAAAAATGACAAAGTTTCATACAAACTTTCCACCCCTATTTCACCCCTTAGGGATAGAATATCCAGAAACGCTTACATACATATCTACTCATTTTTAATTTGTAGCGTAAAAACATAGTTTCATTTTTGTAACTTCGAAAATGACGAACTTACGTACAAGCTTTCAACCCCTTTTCCATCCCCTTAAGGGTAGAATATCAAGAAACGCTTAAATATGTATCTACTCTTTTTTAATCAGTAGTACATGAATAGAGTTTCATGGTTCTAACTTAAAAAATGAAAAACTTCCATAGAAACTTTCAACCCCTATTTCACCCCTTAGGGGTAGAATATCCAGAAACGCTTACATATGTATCTACTCATATTTAATTTGTAGCCCAAAAACAAACTTTCATGTTTGTAACTTCAAAAATGGCGAACTTACGTACTAACTTTCAACCCCTTTTTCATCCCCTTAGGGGTAGAATATCCAGAAATACTTAAATACGTATCCACTCACTTTTAATCAGTAGCCCAAAAATAAAGTTTAATGTTTGCTACTTCAAAATAAACGAACTTTCGTACAAAATTTCAACCCCTAGTTCACCCCCTTAGGAGTAGAATATCCAGAAACGTTTAAATACGTGTCTTTTCATTTGAAATCAGTAGCCCAAAAATAAAGTTTCATGCTTCTTACTTAAAAAAAGACGAACTTCCATACAAACTCTCAACCACTATTTCAGCCCCTTAGTGGTAGAATATCCAGAAACGCTTAAATACGTATCTACTGTTTTTTAATCAGTAGCGCATAAATAAAGTTTCATGTTTCTAACTTAAAATATGACGAACTTCCATACAAACTTTCAACCCCTATTTCACCCCCTTAGGGGTAGAATACCCAGAAACGCTCAAATACGCCTCTACTCTTTTTAAATCAGTAACACATAAATAAAGTTTCATGTTTCAGACTTAAAAAATGACGGACTTCCAGACTAACCTATGTACGAAATGTCAACCCCTATTTCACCCCTTAGGGGTTGAATATTCAAAAAAGCTGAAATACGTGTTGACTCATTTTTAATCAGTAGCCCAAAAGTAAAGTTTCAGGTTTCTAACTTAAAAAATGACGGACTTCCATACAAACTTTCAACCCCTATTTCACCCCCTTAGGGGTAGAATTTCCAAAATTCCTTTCTTAGTGCGTGTCTACTCAATAAAAGGATCCTACTCACCAAATTTCATAGCCCTAACTATCATAGTTTACGCTCGGCGATGATGAATCAGTCAGTCAGTCAGTCAGGACTTACTATTTTATAAGTATAGATTATATAAATATTTAATATACGAATCCGCGCGAACAAGTATCATGAATACCATATTTTGCTGTTTATCATAAATTTCATATGGCATTGTTTGCATACTCGCGAAACAGTTATTTACAACGCCATATAAAATGTCCGAATGAAATGTTCAAACTGCGAAACGTTTTTTGTTTTGTTGAACATATTATCACGTTGTCAATAAATGCTATCTGGATGTTTTGTAGCCTGTAATTTCAGTACAAAACGTACGAAGCCGGGTCGGGTCTGCAAGCTGGGGTAATAGGGCAAAATTCATAGATTTCCGGGTGATTGCAGGGCGTGCGTGACTGGGCGACCGAGTGAAGTCGATAATACACAAATACAGTTAAATTATATAACGTTAGTTACACAGGTTGGTAATATTGTACATGCTAATGTCGTCCTTATGCGTTTATGGCTTTGTCAGTTATAAAACGTAGTAGTTTGATGTTGGTGGCGTTGGATGCTTCTTCACACTTCTGTTAAGTTCATTGTAATTATTTACAAGTTTGTTATATTATCGACAACTCGTGAGTGCCGTGTTGTTCTCATTATTGCAATCCGTTCATTATTGTGCACTACTTACAAAAAAATACTACATGTAAAAAATAAAAATAACCTATATATGTAAACATATATATATCGCTTGTATGTAAATATTGTTACTGTTCTTTTTAATTAAGGTTATGTACATAGGTTTCTATATTATATGTGTAATGTCTTAATATGTTACTGTAGCTTCAATTTAACATCTATATATTAATATGCCAAGAAAAACTTTGTACCCCTTTTTCCGAAAATTATGCGACTACTAGGCAACCACTACTAATAATAATTAGGCTAGATAAACACCTTGAGAGACTCATGTTAGGACGTCGGATCAAGGATCTGATGCAAAAGGTAGTTTTCCTTGATACCGCCCTAACCACCGGTGTTTTGGTACCCTGACGTATCGCCTGATAGTAAGCGATTACTGCCGCCTGTGGACACCCGCAACACCAGAGGCGTCGCAAGTGCGTTGCCGGCCTTTGGGGAATGGGGAGAGAGACGGGGGAAGGGTTTCGGAATGGGCCTCCGGTATCCGCACTCACTCGTTGAAATACAGCGCAAGCGCTGTTTCACACCGGTTTTCTGTGAGGCCATGGTATCACTCCGGTTGAACCGGCCCATTAATGACTCTTCTACGGTATCACCATTTTTTTCCACTTTTGATATCTTCAATCATGTATTTTTATAATCCATTTTTTATAAATATAATAAAGGGAATAATTATTAATGATCCATAACGTGAATTATATTGTTCTACATAATAATATGTTCAGTAACTAATTTCAATTGTACTGGTCTTATTCCATCTAAGCACATGATTTATCATTTAATAGGCAATAGTTTCGATAACTATTTCAATTCCGATAACTCTATTGTAAGTGAAGGAAATTCAAAGACTTGCGTTTGGATATAGATGGGTATATAATATCTAGGTCATAGCTTAACCATTTGTAGTATTTAAGGTACATTACTATCATTTGATATCCCGTATATTTTCTTTTATGTTTAGTATATTCAATTTTCAGTACAAATAATAGGTTTTTAAATCATCACACACTTTTTGGTTAATGTTTCTTGGTAATTTCACATATTGGTACAAAAAACATCATAGTTTAGTCAAATTTACTATCTATTTAGCATCGGCAGTAATTAGTGATTTGTAAACTTTAATTATTGTGTACCTACTAATATTTAACTTTAAAACGTCGTGTTTCTTAAACGTTAAAGATGAAGTCATAGATTCTAAAATAATAAAAAGCTGTGCTTTATTTTGGACTAGCTTTTCCGCCGCGTTTATATTGGTTATCGCATCAAAAAGTAGCCCATGCCCTTCCACAAGAACCGAAGTATCTCCATGTCAAATTTCAGACAGGCAGACAAAGTTACTTTCAAATTTATAATATGAGTATGGATTAAAATAGTCAATCCATTATTTGATTTTATTTTTATTTCTGTACTTTCAGAGAAAGCTAATTTATAAAAAAGGGAGCCTTAATATTTTTAAATACTTCTTGAAAATTGCGTTACAGAAAAACATTAAAGATCAAACAATGTTTACTTGCACAATCTTACATTGCATTAAAAGAATCAATTGGGTCACAGTTCTGTGTAACAATAAGAGCATAAGACTAAATTTATTCTTTTCTCATTTTACGCCGGCTATCTATATTTATCGGAAGCTGCGTGTCCGACTGCAGCCGGCAGTCTTCTGACAGGGTGAGATGGCGGGAAATTGTGCGAGGGACTTTGTCCGCCTCTACAACTAGTGTGCACTCTACGTGATCACGACCGCTCTGCCAAGAGTGAAGCGAGTTAGAAGAAGATCCATATTTATGATGCATGGCCTTCCTTTTGTAAAACAAACTTCATCAATTTACGAAATAGCATGGTAATGAATATGTTACAGTAAGTTATGAAAGATTGTATTTTCCTAATTTCTCGTACTTAGTGTTTAAACATTTTGAAATCTGTACTTATATAACGTAAGTGAAAATAATATTCTTCAGAATTTTTGAGTTTTTCTATAGCTTTTGATGTATTCAAATAAATTTCTTAAGGTTTGAATTGTAAGTTTACGGAGTAACACCCAATACACTACTTACTTACAACGAATGGCTCACTGCACTAACAATACAAACGCTATAAAATTCATTTTATAAGTAAGTAAAAATAGGTATACATAATCGAAATATTATTCGTATATAATCGCAATAATATTAAAGACAATCGTGCAGAGGAAATAGGTTGGTTTATGCCTTTAATCGGGTCCTTAGAAAACACCGTTCGGCTACACATTTTGTTAATCGTAGGGCTGGTGTTTAATATTTTGAGGGAAATGAGCATAAAAATCATTCTACCCAAAATAAGCGTTATTTTGTATGACCTTTTGAAGCATTCATTTTCCTAGCCTTTACCTTTCTAATAAAGACTAGGAAGATGAATGATTCAAAAGGTTTGAGGTTTGTTGAGATGTAAAACTTTAACTGATAAAAACGTTTCTTATAAATCTATTATTGCCCATGATGAATGAAGAAAAAGAAAGGTAGTAAATCAGCTAGATACCGATTTCCTCACTTTTTCAAATGTGTTTTATGCTGGCGTGCCTAAGAAAAGACAGTTAACATAACATTTGGACCAATAGGACTAGTATATGATTTAAAAGAGCCGTAGACTAAGTTAAGGTAGATAACCAATTCAAAAAATTATATAGGTTTAATTTGTTAATTCTTTACAAGGCGATCATTAGAAAATATCTGAGCTATATACTTTATTCATAATCGATTTCGTATAAGCAATTTTTACTTTTTTTTATCATTTTTGTTTCATTCATTTTGTTAGTGTTGATAGGCATGATATAGTATTCTGATTAATTTTCTTTTGAGAAATAAAGATTCTTTAACCGAAATTAATTTTACAGTTAGTGTAAAAACATTTGCTTAATATGGTTTTACTAGTTATAGTAAACCTATCGTAGCAATTTCCAAAAATACTAAAATAAACCAAAATATTCAGAACAAACCAAAAAAAGCTTTGACGGCTTCACCGCACCGTGAAATTAATTTCTGCGACATAAATATTTGTTTATTGACGGAAATTAGCATGTTACTCTAAGCGAATAGTAAGAAAACTTCATAAGAGGTTATTTCATTGATCGATAAATAATAACAAAATATCAATATACTGCAACATTATCTTCCCAAAAAGTAAAGCGCTATCTCACTTTTCGACTGATAGTTTTTAAAATATAAAATAGTCTCTTTACATTTTAAAGCATATTTTTACGTACTTTAAACTTAGTCATACTTAGCACCTAATTTCATTTTTTAGCTTCCTATCTAAACGGTCGTGCACTCTACATTTATGGCAGCCCTATCCTAGGCAAAATCTCATTTTCGGCTACCTAGTGAATGTAAAATTATATTGGAGTCAATTTTGTTTAATACCTGAGGGGGTTTCTCTCTAGAGGTTAATTGGTTCACGCCGGGCAACTTCACAAGCCATATGTGGTTTTCTGGATTTGCCTACCCGAATGAATTTAGAGAGCAGGTGGGTCGGACACCGCAGTTGCCCCAATTTCTGTACCTTTGTACTGCAATATGATATGATATTAAAACATTAACTGAAATTGATTCTAGGTTAGGCTATTTTGTTATCTGCATAATGATTCGTTTCGGTCGAATAATTTATGTAAACTTAGAGAAATTTAGAGTGAACCCTCATAAGGATTAAAACAGATAAAACATATCTTTGTTCTGTCCTACTGGATACAAAGTTAGAGTTTCTGTTAAAATTGTTGATTCACACTTCAAGTTATTCCAATTTTAGATAGATAATTCATTTTATTCATAATTACAGACCCATTTTATGTTTCACAGTGGATATTACTAAATATTTAGGTTACATAACGGGTTTCGACGCTCTAACTTTAGTCGTGTTTGTAAAATTAGACTTTAGCTAAAGTCGTAATTAAATTTAAAGTTGTGCAACGAGTTACTAGGGCTTTGTAACTATTCTGTGATATTTTGATTACAGTTAAAGTGTAGCTCGTCTTTTGAGAGTGAGTTAATTGCTCCTCGTCGGCTGACTTTCCAGTCATATGTGGCGATCTCCGAAAATACTTGAAGGTATTATTATACTCACTACAGTTTAAAATTAGCAATATTAAAGGAATCTTGCGACTTGCCTTTAAATATCAAAAAGAATATCACTTTATCCAACATTGAAAATATGTTATATTTTAAACTATAATTTGTTGATAAATGTTAAAGGACTAGTTTGTATATTTATAATTTTAAAGTGAGTACGTATTGTTTTTCAACTTGGTCAATAAGAAATTATGGGCTCCCAATGGGGTCTTCTGTACCTCAAAAATTCCATACACGTCGTATAAGATCACGTTATTAGTGCAGCTGAACTACATTTTCTATAGAATTCAAACAAAAAAATCTTGATCTCTCTTGAATTGATTTTTTATTACCTAAAAAGTAAGTGTTTCTTCATAGAGCAATATAACTATAAAAATAAAGATAACCCATTAAGGCTGAGAGCTAAAATTAAACTAAGCTCAGCACAGTTGTGAATTTGTGATATCTAGCTCCTTCAGCGAATCTGCTAATGTTTAATTAGCCTTTCATAACGTTTATTATATGTTATTTTGACACTTAGATTCACATTCTCTCTAGTATTAGTCAATGACTTATTATATCAACTAAAATGTCGTTTTAATACACCTGACCATAAAAATTATTTAAAACGCTAAAATAATATATTACTTTTGAAATAGACTTGGAACAAAGAATTTACGAATTGTGTGAGGTTTGCAGCATACTAAATGTCACGAATAAAAATGTTGTCTAAATCTACTGGTAAGTAGAGGTAAGTAGAATTACTAGAAATTTACCTAAAGGATTCAAGGCAATACATATATGTCGGCGCGAAAACATCTACTTATGTTTTTGAGCGTCTCAATTGAACTTCACTATCAATTATAAAGTCAGAAATGAAATGTTAATATTAGTTAACAATTAATATCTTAATATTTAGTAACTACAAATATTTCTGTTGTCCTGTAAAAATGATTACTTGAGTAAGTCATTTGATTATAACATTCCAAACCGAATGCTGTTACTCTTAAGCGTTCTTAACTTCAATTGTAAGCTTGTTACTATAGTAACAAGCTTACAATTATTATAATAAAATAGGAGATTGAATAGCGATTGTCTGTGAGCAAAGTAATGTTGTAATAATTGATTTCAAGTAATTGTGAGTAACAAGTATTACCTGTTAAAATCCGCTATTACATTTAAATTATAATAAAGCGAGGTTAATCACACTAATTCTAATTATTTAATTAAGGATTTATGATGTCATTAGAATAAGGCGTGTCCGCGTGGCACAACTTATTGTTTTTAACCGACTTCAAAAAAAGGAGGAGGTTTCTCATTTCGACCTTATATATATATTTTTTATGTGTGTTCGTGGATAACTTCGTCGTTTATGAACCGATTTTAATGATTCTTTTTTTAATGGAAAGGAGATGTCCCAACGGTGGTACCATGACAAGGAAAATAGGATCGGATGATGGCATCCCAGGGAAATCGAGGGGAACCCTCATTTTTTTCAGGCACATACTATGTTTTTCGTATATTTTCTGAAAATAATCTTGTATTTGCGTCTGGTAGGCATCATTTGGCGATGATGAGCTTGGGGGAGGAGTTGGAGGCTAATTCTTTCAATTTCATACGTATCTACAGATCTTGTTGTTGTTGTTGTATACTGTCAAGTTTTTGAGGTGTATTCGAAAGGGTATGCTTTCGAAGTGGTCCCATTGCCACCATATCAGGATCTGATGTTAGGATGCCTGGTAAATGGAGGGAATCCTTCATTTTGTGGTACCTACTATTACATTTGGCTTGGCGCCGACTTCAAACAGGTTATAGGCACATAATAAAACTACTATTTAAATGAACAAAAAATTAGGTATAGACAAGAATTGGCATAGCAATTTATGAAGAGCCAGTTTATTTTAAGCTTTTTAGTGTTATTTGGCAGGGAGTTTTCGTTGGATGCTTTTTGGAAGTCGTTTTTTTTTGTATGAAAAGTTTTTATGTAAAGTTAATACGAAATCAGCGACATCTGGGATTCGGCGGCCATGAATGGCGGCCTGGAAGTTATAGATCGACATAGGCAGCCAGTGGGCTTTGGTTTTATCACTTAATTCACCTTGACGGCTGACGTCACACTTTCTAAAAATCACTAATCGCTCCATTCTCCGATATATACTTTAATATACATTACAACAATAGATAGGGGTAAATATATATACAGTTATTAATGTTTAATGTTACTTATACATTAGAAACCGTTTACTTACCGATTATGTTTTCATATATTTTTCTGTATTAATAATTCTTAGGTAAAACTGTGTATGCTATAAGTTATGTATATATAATTACCAAAGTTGTTAGCTTAAATATTCATTCAAAGTTTGAAAGTAGGTTATGATAACTTCAAGATTAATTTCCTCTTATAAAATAATAATATTTTTCAATTCGACCGTACATTTTTTTTAATATTCTACTTTTTTACGTGTAGGACAAAAGATAAAGATAATGTTACAAATATAAATTATTAACAAAATATCATACAAGGAATAGAGGACTTGAGTTTGAAAGGAATATTTTCTCACTCTCTAACACGTTGATTTGAAAACGTCACGAAATGAATTGTTGTTTGTTAGTTTTATAAAGTTTATGACGACTTTTCGTCTCAAGTCTGCATTTAGGCCTAAACAAGAACGCTTTTCATTTTCACACTCACCGTTTGGGCGAACCCACTTTACGTCGACGAGTTCGCGTCAACTTTCACAAAGGTTTTGAATAAAGACTGAGGATGTTTGTGCTCTTTTGGACGAAACTTTTTGGGGTTCGTTTTATTTTTTTCTTACATTCCAAATTTAAATATCGTGTAATTGACATGAGGTTAATTAACAGTATTTTAATTTACTGTCAAATTAACAACGTTAAAAATGTCAAAATGATGACGAAGAATGTTTTACGTAACTATATATTTAAAAGTAGTAGAGCCACGTTGATTTCAGCCCAAACGGGCCGGTTCGACAGGGGCAGTACTATACTTGCACAGAAGATCAACATAAAATAACAACATCTGTGCTGTCGTGTTTCGTTGATGATTGCGAGACCGGAGGCCTAATGAGGCAGAAGCATCACTAGGCTGCCATAGTGTGGGCTACCATGCTGCATTGTTGTATTGTCTGCATTCATAATGGGTATGGTAACCATCACTCTTGGATTCTGCCTATGCTTTCCATGAGGAAGAGTAGAGTCATTTTGACAGGCCCACACATAAAAGAAAATTACGTTTACTAATTAAATTATCAAGTAAAACCTTTTAAATCATAAGGTCGACAGCAAGCCCTGGTGAAGTCTGGCGTCTAGAAATGTTATTTTCTGATCGAGAATAATTTACGTAATTACAAATGAAAAACCAATTCTTTCAGCAACAATAGACAGACATATGGTCTATTTGTTGATTAGAGTGAGTGTTTTAGAATGGTATAATACACATTTTTTGTTTTTCTAGTACAAATTTAATTTCTTTAATAAAGAGCTGATTTCATTTATCGTTGGAGAGCCATGCTTCAGCATGCATGGGCTGGCTCAAACCGAGTGATCCAACGGCCTCACAGAAAAGCCCGTGTGAAATAGCGCTTGCGTTGTGTTTGACCGAGTGAGTGAGGATACCGGAGGTCCATACGCCAACTCCCCCCCCCTCCCCTCTCCATCCCCCAAAGGCAGGCAACGCACTTGTGACGCCTCTGGTGTTGCGGGTGTCTATGGCCGGCGGTAATCGCTTACCATCAGGCAATACGTCTGCTCATTTGTCCCCTATTTCATAAAAAAAGAAACAAAGCAATTATAATTATTTTTTTTACATAAACGTTATATGCGCCATTACAAATCATGGCACAATAAATTAACAATGATAGAACATGTAAATGTATTTAAATTGTACGAGGTTGTACTTTAAATTTTAATTCCACAGAGAATAAAAACGTATATGAATAAAAATAATCACTCGAAAGTTTTCGGGTACGCTCTGTGACAGGCCCTTTCGGTCAATTAAAAGAGCGCTGAATTTTGAATTTCATCGTTAGAAATTTTGAGGGTAGCTAATCGAGTAATCCAACTGTTAAACACGCATGAGGGGATTAAGGCCCATTATATAACGACGACTGCGTTCGCTCTAAGTGAACGGAATGTTCTACACTTGTACGTTTTTTTTTTTGCAACTTTTAAGGCCATAGATTCATGATAAATCCATAACTTATGAAGAAAATTATGTCAAAGTATATCATCCGTGGCACACTTACTAAACACTTTTCACTTATTACTAGTAGTTGGATGACCGACCGATGGTATTTTTTTTTGTAAGTTTTCTAAAAATAAATCCTAGCTTTATAGATTTATCACCCCCGAAATACGATTAAAATATTTAGTTCGACAATATGTCCACGTTGTATGTTCTTGTTGTTTATTAAAAACTAGCTGAACCCCGTGGTGTTACCTGCGGTCAATGTTATAGGAACGCCGCGGAATAAGTTACTCTAAAAAAATTAGCCTAAGTTACTCCCTAGATCATCAGCTACCTGCCAGTGAAAGTCCCGTCAAAATCGGTCCAGCCGTTCAAGAGATTGCCCGGAACAAACAGACAGGCAGACAGACAAAAAAAAAATAACTACGTTTTTGGTATATGTACCGTGTATACATGCATATGCATTTAGTCAAAAGAGGTTATTTTAATATTACAAACAGTCATTCCAATTTTATTTATTTGTATAGATGTATAATATAAGTATACTTGTAACCCCCCCCCTGTTTATTTTGTGTGTGTCGCATGAGCCGATATTTTTTATATGTCTCCAAAGAGAAGGACTGCAAAACCTCCTTTCTTAAAAAAGCCTATGCCTATGTGAAGAAAAGATCGTTAAAGATGAAAATAAAAACGCAACATATCACCCTTAACCTCTGTCCTTTATTTGATTTGGTTGAATTTGACAGATGTACAAGTAACTGGGCACTCAACAACCTGTTCAGGTCAGTCGCTTCCAATTAGTTCACGGTCAGGCGACGGGCCGTGTGCCGTGTTGCGCGACGATTTTACAACCCCAGAGCTCCCACGCAATTGTACAACACGTAACTATTTACTGGGTTACACCGCAATTCAACATTTTTGTTCGATTCATAAATTCGTATTTCAAAAATGAAATATTAGTAGCATGAGGTTGACGTCAAACTATTATATTGTATTAGAATTTGACCTTTCGTTTTGCGTGATGTAAGGGACAGACCTCTTTAACTTAATACGAATATTTAATTGTAACCTTTTATATAATTGTCCTTGTCATAGTGATGATATGGTGCTAATTTCTGATTAATTCTAACTACAAACAAGTCTTTTGAACATCACAATTTTTTTACTTTCATTTCTGGTTTTTTTTTTTTTTTTGGAGAGATTTTGGAACATCAGAATTAGCACCAATCAATATTGAATGATCTGCTCTTGGTTGCCGCGACACAAGCCTTGAGCTTAGTGCGGAAACCGCCGATAAGTTTGAACCTGTAAATTGTTTTTGTACAAATAAATAAATAAATAAATAAATAAATAAATATAAAAATAAAATAACACAATAACCCTTTACATGCCTACAATGTATGATTCAAATACTAGAAGACTTAGAAATTGAATTGTTTAAAATGTCTAAAGACATGTGCTTGTTGTTTGTGTGTGTGCTAATGTGTTTTTATTGATAGGAAGATAGCAATAGGGTTCGTTTATCTATTGATTGAGAATAAATTAAGGTTAATTATTTTAAAGAAATATTTTTTTATTGAATGTCATACAAATTTAATTATCATATATTCGTACATATGTGAGATCTCCCACAGTCTTAAATATGATAGTCGCTGGATTTTACTCCCTGAAAATGAAGTTATAAAAAGTTATATATAAATTTGAAAGTATGTCTATCAATCTGTCTATTTGTAACGTTTCACTATATACATAGATTGAACCTTGGAAAAGGACATAGGCTACTTTTTGCTGTGATAACCAACATACACGCGGGTGGAGCCGCAGGAAAAGCTAAGTACAATATAGCTAATCCATTACTACATACTATCATGATCTAATCCATTAGTACATATTACGATGCAATACAGCAGTAATTTGAGAAATAGATCGATGTGATGGAGGCGACGCGCGACGTCTCAAGTCACATCACTAACGAAGCATGGCATCACCTGAGCATGACAGCTCCTAACGAGCCTCCTCCCTTATTACTCCTCTGCTATATACTAATGAACTCGTAGAAAAACTATTACATCTATATTTAATAATATTATAAAGAAAGTTTGTTGTTTGGTTGAACGCGCTAATCTCAGGAAGGTCTCTCTCTCTTTCTCTCTACTAGTCCAATTTGAAAAATTTATAGTTATCAAAAAAGGTTATAGGGTATATATTATCACGCTCTGATCAAAAGGAGTGGGTTATCAATAAAATGTTGCCGAAACAGGCGAAAGTTATTCCTTTTGAGTGCTTTCATTGTGTGCGCTGCGTAAACGGTTTTTGTTGCACAAAAACAATGTATGAGAGAATTGTTCCCCTTTAAGAGTTAAAAAATGGCCGTAACAGCATTATATCTATATTTTTATTATCTAAAAACTGTGTGTGCCCCGGGCCACCGAACTGAGGGGAGTAGCCCCAGGCCACAGGGTATTTTTCTGATGCGACTGCCATTTTTCTCAGGGATAAATTTTCTCACATACACATTTTAGACTCCATATAAAAACCATCGCCTGTCACTACGTACTCGCTCATAAAAATTAAAACAAAACATTCAAAATTTCACATACACATAAACACAGTCTATGTCATATTTGTTTCATAGTTTGGGTATTTTCCATGTATAAGATGTATGTATTTACAAAAAGTGTAGGTAATCTTTTTATTTATATCAGTTGTCTAGTATCCTCAGTACAAACTCTGTTGTTTGGTTTAGACTAGATGGCGTTATGTGAATGAGATAGAATATTATTATTGTTAAGTAATAGCTTGAACAGGTCATGGTCGCATACATTTAACTTGAAGTTTCTGTAGCCGGAAAGCTTAAACCTCCTACTCTTACCTTCTCACATAATATCAGAATACATTTTTTTACTATATAATGAAACTTTTAAACTTTGCTTATTGTGAATCGTTTATCGATAAAACTATGTACATTGATTTATTAGACCCATTTAAAATTGCCTTCAAAACATTAACATACTTCAAAACTATAGTAGGTACAGTTAATAGTAGTAATTAATTTCGAGCAAACTAAGTGGTAGAATTATATTAGTTGTTTTTTTTTTAATGGAACATTTATTATTTATTTTGTTACGTTGTTTTAGTTAATCTCCTTTGTAATAGGTTACTTTACAAACATACATGAAACGGATACAAAGAAAACCCAGACTCGGAACAACAATTTGTATCACACCGCTTTCGTAAAGGTCAATCAGCTGGTTATCTTTTAGTATACCTGACACATCGCTGGGCACAGGCGATTGGGACTAATGGGAAAGCCTTGGCAGTTAGTTTGGACATTGCGAAGCCCTTCGATCGAGTCTGGCACAAGCGCTTCTTTCGAAGTTCCCTTCCTATGGGCTTCCCGAGAATGACGAAAATGACGAATGAGACTCTGAATGCTCTGTCTCCATATCTGTAAATGATGGTGTTTCGCAAGGCTGTGTGCTATCGCCTACTCTGTTCCTCCTCCATATCAATGACCTGCTGCAAATAAGCGGTATTCATTGTTATGCGGATGACAGCACGGGCGATACTCTCTACACCTGCCGCGCTAATATTTCTCAGGAAAACATCATTGAGAGTATAAAAAAACTTGTGTTTGAAGTTGAGACCTCCTTGGATATAGTCTCAGATTGGGCTAGACTTAATTTAGTCCAATTCAACCCTACAAAAACACAAATTTGCGCGTTCACTGCTAAAAAACTGCCGTGGGTTGTATGTCCTTGTTTTGAAGGCACTTCCCTATCTGCCTCAGCCAATATTGGAATACTTGGTATAGGTACACTTTACTGTATAGAATAAAAGTCCGAATACTGTTAAGATAAACGTACATTTTTAAACCAAAAGACAAATACACGCCGGTATCGATATCGGAGGAAAGCGGCTAGTATTTGATAAGTATTTGACATTGAAGATGCGCGAGAGTCCCGTTCGTGCTATTATGAGAAGAAATGCAGGAGACAGTAATGTAAATATAATCGCTACATTGGTGTCGACATTTCGAGCGAAGTCCAGTTTCGTGGCCATTTGGAGGGTAAGGCCAATTTGGCCTCATAGAAACTTGGCGTGCTCAACAGATTAAGACAGTATTTCACTCTGGCCCACCGCCTTTTGCTTTATAAGATGCAGTTTGGGCTTCACATGGAATACTGTTCTCGTTTTTGGGATAAGGGATACCCCAGTATCAGCTCCTCCCTCTGAACTGCATTCAACGCAGAGTGACGAATCGAATCGTCGATCGCTTACTATTAGTCTATACGGCTCGTTTGTCAGCTATTCCATATAAAAAAATAAAAAGTGTTGTTCCATGTGGCATTTGAACCGACAACACTTGGCGTTGTAGGAAGCGGCGTGGCGATCGTTAAAACCACAGGGCCAGCCAAGGACAACCAAGCAGTCAAATGTGAAGCGAAGTGAAAAATTGTAGAACAAACTAGCCTAGAACATTGTTCATAAGCTTATGAATAAAAAGTTATGATTGTTACAATCTTGTAATCTATACAAATAAATAAAATTGGAGTGTCTGTTTGTAATATTAAAATAACCGCTTTTTACTTAATGCATATGTATGTATACACGATACATATACCAAAAATGTAGTTAAAAAAATTTTTGTCTGTCTGTCTGTCTGTTTGTTCCGGGTAATCTTTGAAACGGCTGGACGTATTTTGACGGGACTTTCACTGGCAGGTAGCTGATGACCCGGGGAGTAATTTAGGCTACTTTTTTTAGGCTAACTTTGTCCCGCGGCGTTACTCGCGGTACATCAATAACCGCGGGTAACACCGCGGGGTTCAGCTAGTAGTAAAATATAAATATTTAAATATTAATAAAATCAGTCATTGCTGGTAAAAAATGTCAGTCATGAGAGTGTCTAGAAATTTTACATATAGATTTAGTCTGGAGTATACGCATTTATTACAGCTTGAGTAATATTTTTGACAACATTGATCCAAAGAGCAATAATTTTTTTCTTCTTCTTTGTAATGTGAATATTTTGCAATTCTTCACTTTCATTGTCCGATCGAAAATAACATATTCTGCCATCAACCGATGGCTATTTGGTAAAAGACCGCCTACTAGAACTAAAGTCGTTTTATATAAACTAAATTTGTCTTTCCGTGTCAATGAAATAAGGCTTTTGTGTACGTACATGCCACTTTTTCCGTCCCGAAACTAATCCTGCCTGTTTTCCTCATAACGTTAGTATATCAAATGACCATTGAGCTAATGACTATGAGTTCGTCGCCCCCTCTTAGCTTCGTCATTCTTGCCATTTCCATATTTATTAGAACCGAGATAGCGTTCAGTTCTAACTTAGAATGAAAGTGGCTATGGAAGAGATGGTTATCGGTTTTATAAGTATAGCTGAGTTTAACGCTATTTCTAAAAAGGTAGATTGAGAATATAGGAAAAGAAACCCTCGTGGATTTATGCTAGCCATACTTTAATTAAAACTGTAGGAATATAAATTACTGCATGTATATTGTGTGAACTGTTGAGGACTGCTGACGATGATAATGAAACTTAAATTAGTTTAATTTTTTTTTATATTCTACCACATTTACATAACGCCATCTAGTCCCAAGCTTTGCTTAGTTTACATGGGTACTAAACAACTGATATAAATACAAATATCCATACATGTTATACATAGAAAACATTCAAACTTCGAAACCAATAATTACATATCATACAAACATTTCGTCCGAACCATGAATCGATCCCGAGACCTCATTCCGAGTAGTCGCAGTCGCTACCACTACGCTACCGAGGCAGTCATTGTATTTATATGCATAGTAAATTGGCTAACGCTGATTGGGGAAGTCTCCAGGCTCTTTAATATAATCAAGTTTTTTTTATTGAAAATACTTTAAGCGATCATGTTTGTTTTATTATAATCGCAGATCTACATGTTACAACGTAACACGTCCAAGAAACTGTTAATTGCAATTTTTTAACGAGTAGGTATATAGTAACTGATGACTAGTTCTTACAAACAGTCACTATTATCAAGTCGCATTGTCCTCGATGTACTATGTAATTGGATATGTTAAGGAACTAATTACTGAATGAATTTGAGCTATCTAAGCTAATATATATAATATATATATATATTATCATTATTACATATAAGTAAACATATCCAAAGTATCTCTATATAAGCGGATTTAAGAAGTTCAAAAATCTTATTTTCTTTCTAGAAAAATTAGGTTACCAAGATTAAAAACAATCTTATCCCAATATTATTATTATTAATTTAGATAAAATCCATTAATTTAAGTAAAATATAATAATAGCTTATTGATAAAGTATCTATTATCCATTGGGAATAATAACATTGTCGTATTTTCATTACATGAAAAGTATTTGGCGAAATTTTCTCATGAACTGAATAACCTTTATTGAAAGTTAATCTTACTAATAATCATTGTAATTCATTCAAATAATTAAATTAAAGACATTTATTTATCTGTACTAGTAAGTAAATAAGTGTAATATTTTTTTTTTATTAATAAATCCGAGTTAAATTAGATGCCAAAATGACTATATTCAGCCTGATAGAAAAAATGGATAGAATTCAAGAGTGATGGTCACTATCCTCACTGTGAATATGGACAATGCAACATGGTGATCCACACTATGGCCACACATAACCTAATGAGACACGTCCCGCTTGAAGAACCCAAGATCTTAGAGGGAGGTAAACACGTGCGCTGGAAGTGAGTTCCAGATTTTACATTCTTGGTACAGGAAAGAAGAGCTGAACTGTTTAGTTCTAGAACGTATGTCAAGCAGTGACTTCCAAGGCTGCAGGGCCTTAATAAAAATACTGATATATCATTCAGATATTCTGGAAACTCATCAGAGGTCTAAAAGACAAAAAGGCCCCTGGCTTTGACTTGATCACTAAAGAGGTACTGAAGGAACTCCCTAAGAAGGCCGTTGTGCTTCTCACTACTCTATTTAATGGAATAATGAGAACTCATCACTACCCCGAGCTATGGAAAATATCGCAGAAAATCATGACACATAAGTTGGGCAAACCCGCAAACGAGGTTACCTCTTACAGGCCAATTAGCCTACTGCCAGCACTATCGAAGCTCTTCGAAAAGGTCCTACTCAGAAGGATCTCGCCCATACTCACTGAAAATAAAACCATACCTGACCACCAGTTTGGGTTTAGGCTACAACACTCAACCACTGAGCAAGCACACAGAGTATGTGACAGGATTCGGAAATCGCTAGAAGATAAGGAATACTGCTCATCCGCTTTTCTAGACATCCAACAGGCCTTTGATCGTGTGTGGCACGAGGGACTCCTTTGTAAGATTAGAATATATCTTCCACATTGCTACTTCCCTCTGCTGAAATCCTATCTAACAAACAGGCTGTTCCAAGTAAAGGAGGCAGATGCAATGGGACTATGGGACTAATCCCACCCACACGCCCACCGCTGTAACTCCTGTACACCAGGATCAACAGCAGTGACCCACGAACACACCGAGTTATGACACTCGGGAAGTCCCAGGAAAAAATATTAACTGTCTTGGAACCCGCAACGAAATTAATCAGAAGAAAAACAGGAGGAGTTGGAAATATGATAAGTCCACTTCCCTCCTTAGCAAAGCGGGAGACAAAATGAAGTCAAAATAGGCAGACACCTTTTTTTAAACCGGGAAGCACCACGGATAAAGTATTAGGGGTCCTAAGTGAGCTATATTTGATTACTATAGTATGTATGGCAGAATCGCCTAAACGCACGGAAATTCACCGCAGTTGACACAAGATCCCCATAGTATACCGCCCCAGATGTCATTTGTAAGCTATTTAGCATTGTGTTACGTTCATTGTACCAAAGACTACACTCCCAGAGAACATGATGAGCCGACTGTTCACAGCTAGTATCGGGTGTTGAGCATTGACACAATGGTGAATCGACTAATTTAAATGAGTGTAGTTTGCTCTTAAAGTTACCGTGGCCCGTAAGAAATTGAGCGACACAGTGATCTACCTCGAGCCATGTCCTCGACATCCGTTCGCGAACAGATGGAAAGAACTGGTAGAGGTGGCGCCCCTTAGATGATTCGTCCCATCGTTGTTGCCATTCATCCATTAGGTCGTCATAGACATTGGATTGCTGTTGAAACAATCTTATGATTTTATCGCGGTCTCGTACGCCCAAAAAATCGCATTCCATGTTTTGTTTTGTAGAATAGTACATGGCTGCACGTCTTTGCACCTCGAGATCGACCGGAAGAACACCCGCCAATACCGGTAATGCCTCAGTACTAACCGTCCTATATGCTTTGCATAAGAAGATTAATGCAAGTCGTTGGCCTTGTAGCAGTTTGCGACGGACAGCACCTACAGTCGCTCTATCGGCCCATACGGGAGCACCATAGCAAACAGCACCCAAATAAGTAGCTCCATATATGATTTTTAATGTATTAAATGAAAGACCCCATGTGGCAGTTGATATTCTCGTCAGAGCAAAGAAACTTTTTTTAGACTTTTCATTAACTGTTCTAATATGTTCGATAAATGAAAAATTTCTTTCTAAAACTAATCCCAAATAGCAAACCGAGGTTTTATTTTTAACAGTAACATTTTGAAATTTAATACACGGCGGTGATTTGAGGTTACCTTTCAGAAGTAGCTGGAAGGTTTTGTTTGGTGCAAAAGTCAAGCGGTTACGTACACCCCATAGAGATACTAAGTTCAAACATCTATTAGCCAGACTCTCAAGCCCCGCTCTAGTATCAGATTCCACCAGTAATAAACCGTCGTCCGCATACGCGTTTAGAGTACATCCGGGTGGTATAGGTATTGTAAGAAAATCGTCGAAGCCTATATTCCACAAGTATGGACCTAGCACCGAGCCCTGAGGACACCCCATCGTAAGCGCCTTCGACACAGAATGATGCCCAAGTCTTAATTTTGTTGTGCCTTGTGTGAAGTATGAGGAGATTAGGGAATAAATATTTTTAAAGCATCCTCTTGATTTTAATTTTAGCAATAACATGGGCCACCACGCGTTGTCGAAGGCGCCAGATATATCTAAGAAGATACCTAAGACGTATTGAAACCTTGACTCGGTGACAGTTTTCCTTACAGATATGACCGCATCTGTTGTTGATTTTCCCAACGTAAATCCGAATTGTCTATCATGAAATTTAACTCCACCCGGTAGAAGTCGAGGCACTACAAGACGTTCTAAAAGCTTTCCTAGCGATGGCAACAGTGTTATAGGTCGATAGGACCCAGGATCGTCCGGCGGCTTATCGCCGTGTTTTGGTATTATACGAATATTACCGCACCGCCAAACACTAGGAAATACTCCTTCCGCAATGCAACGTTTAAAAACTGTTAAAATCGTATCACCCGAGAGTTTACAAGCTTCTTTTATCATTTTATTTGATATTTTATCGTCGCCCGAAGCCTTGTTTAGTGGTAATGACCTAACAATACCAAGAAATTCGTCTGAAGATGGTAAGTCAGACGTTGGAGACAATGGTGGTTCGATGGCCCACTGCCTAATTTGTCGGTGATAATCAGTGTCATCCTCCGACCGATCGTCGGGCACAAGTGATTCTAAAAGATATTTTGCTGTTTCTTCTACTCCTGTAGTATAACTGTTATGAATTTTGATGTTCTGTACGTATGCAAGGTCGATAGATCTATTTGCCTTAAATTCATGATACAAAGGTGACCACGGACCCTCTCTATCGAGTTTATCTACAAGTTTGCGTATTAAATTTCCCTTTGATTTCTCCACTGCTGCCCTGTAGTGAGACCTAGCAACTCTAAGAGCAATGAGAGCATTATTGTAAATATCTCCTGTTACGTTACGCCTTTTAATGACATTTAGTTTTTTACGAGCTTTCCGATGGATTCTACGTAATTCGACCAATTTATAGTTCCACCAATCACATCTACGAGTGCTAGTGATAGATCCGCGGCCTATACAAACATCAGCACAATATGTGAAAGTGTCTGACAATATTTCTGCGCTTTCCTCAGCTGATAGACAACTGCGAGTGAAGTCTTTGGCATGTACTGCAAAGAGTGAACCAAATAAAGCCCAATTTGCCCCTTTAGTTTTATATCTAAAATTGTACGGAGTTATTAGTGGATGTTGTGCAACAATTGGTATGAATTCGTACACGATTAAGCGGTGATCACTACAGGATGCGTCCGGTAGGACACGCCATCCAGATATCGAGACGTCGCCGCGCGTAAGCGTCACGTCAATAGAAGACTCACCCATGGGGCTGCAAAAAGTTGGTGGTGCATCAGGGGTATTGTGAATGGTAAGATTCATTTCCGCAATAAAATCTTCAACCGCACAGCGCCGGGCCATGTCAGTTGAACGCAGCTTGCCATACCATAAAGTAGAAGATGCATTGACATCAGCGCCAATGATAATTTTGTGTCCCACGAGGGACCGCAAAACGAAACGTAAATGATGTAGATGAGGATCAATGGGATGTGAAAACTGAAAATAACAGCTCACTACATAAACCTTACAGGTGGAGGATGAAATCTCAGCAACGGCGCAGTGTGACGTCATAAGGTTACGCAAAGATGTTACCGTAAAAGTAGAACTTGCAACATATATCCCAGCCCGTGACCGGCCATCTAGTTGTACTACATTGTTCCGCAAGCGAGCGCTTTGATATTGTTCTTGTATAAGGACAATATCTAACTTTTGTTCCAAAACTAAATTGTCTAATTCTGACGTAGCTATTTTGTCATTATGAAGGTTTAACTGGCCTATTGAGATATTAGCCATTATTAATTAAGTACTACAATTACTAAACTACTGCTGTAAAACTATTCAGTAATTAGTGTTTAGGATTAGCTGCTCTAATTTAAGTTTATATGTGGAGCAGTCCTGTGATCCACATCGATGGTCACATGGTTTTTTGTACCGGCTGCATTGTGCGCATTTCGGTTTAAAATCTGGTGTGTCCTTAATCGAACAAGCTCTTGTATCGTGGCTGCCGGCGCAATTGGCACAGGTAGGAGTTTTAATAGTGCAAAACTTTTGAACATGACCGAATTGTTGACAGTTTAAGCAACGAACTACTTCTAAGTCGTCTATAAACCTATAAGTGGCCCAGTCTATGTATAATTTATCTTTTGTGCTAGCTAAGTGTTTCCTAACTTCTGTCTCTAATTCTAAGCCTATCCATTGGCGTCCGTGTTCTAGTTTACGATGCCTGACAATTTTGGTTGATTTTAAAAAGTCGCTTTCAGTTAATTTTAATTCGTCCTTGATATTCTGACGATATAAAGCTGTTAGGAAAGTACGATCCTCCATAGAACTGGGTACGTCTTTTACAATTATACGGGGCCTTCGGCCTTTCGGCTTTTCTAAGCGTAAGCCTGCTGATTTAATGGCGTTTACTGATTCTAGTTTTTTAAGCTGCCTTTCATTTGCAACCCGCAACACGACGCCTGCCCTTGCGGTTTTTTTAACGCCTACAATTTGAAAACCTTCGTCACTGGGCTTAATAGCCTTCATGAGAGCCTGTTTTGTGGCCGACGAAGTTGCATAATCCGTTGAACGTTCCGTTGTAGGATACGCAATAACACACGGCCTAGATACGCGCGCCTCAGCGGACACCGGACACGGAGCCGAACCAGGCGGTAAGCGAAGCTTAAGCTTGTCCGCGTACGTAAATCCCGGCTGTTGAACCGCGATACCGCCCACCCGGCGCTCGAGATTCGCTAATTTCGTTTCATTGCTAGAAGATTTAATTGCCAACAATGAGACGATACCGGTAATCCGCTGGGTTATGTCCATAATTGCGGTCCTATTGCCCACATTCATTCGCGACCCTTGATCGTTGACTAATTCGTTAATTTTTGCCAAATATTCGGTTGCCTGAGACACCAACTCAATATAGTCAGACGCCCCACAACTATCATGACCACTAAGAGACGAAATACTCCCGCCCGAGTCCGAAGCCCTAATTCTTTCCGTTCTAATGTCCTTTGGCGATAAATTTGTTGGCGACATTCTACCAAACAATCCCTTACCGGTTGGTGTTGAAAATTCGTTTGTACCACCGGGATCCGGTAACTCGCCAACAACCGACATGGTCAAATAATGACACACCAGTTAGAAGAAAATCAATAAAATAGCTTCAAAATCAAAAAAGATGAAAAGTAAATAATACAAACAAAATATTATTCCTACCCACTTTAATAATATAATAAAATTACTTACCGATAGCCGTAATAAAGGAAACTAACACAGTATTTGTATTTAAAAGGGTAAAAACTTACAGATTATTTGTTAAAAAACACTATATACAACCTTAAACCGCCCACAAACCGGGAAACAGTCGCGAGAATACACAAAAAAACAATATTTAAATTATCACAACGCAACGTCACACGTAGATGCAATATCAAGCCTTTGTGAAATCAAGGCAGGTGTACCCCAAGGGTCCGTCCTGGGCCCTGTGCTATACACACTATACACTGCAGATCTACCCATAGCACCAGGTGTTACCATTGCGACATACGCCGATGATACTGCAATCTTGGCTAGTGACAAAGACCCTGTCAAAGCCTCAGTCACCCTTCAACATGGACTTGACCAAATAACAAAATGGCTCCAAAGATGGCGAATTAAAGCCAGTGCCTCAAAGTCAATCCATGCAACCTTTGCCCTAAAAAAGGGAAACTGCCCACCGGTACAACTGGAAAACACCACTCTTCCTCACAGTGATTGTGTCAAGTATCTGGGAGTGCACATTGACCGGCGCCTAACATGAAAGCAACATATCAGGGCAAAAAGAGAGGAACTGAAATTAAAATACAGAGACCTGTACTGGCTAGTCGGACGAAACACAAAACTATCTATAGATAATAAGCTCTTAATATACAAATCTATACTGAAGCCAGTATGGATGTACTGTGTTCAGCTCTGGGGAAGCGCCTGTGACTCCAATGTATCCATGCTGCAAAGATTGCAGAACATTATCTTGCGCAATATAGCTAACGTACCCTGGTATGTCACCAACTCAGAAATTCATCAATATCTGGAGGTGAACACGGTGAAAGAGGAAATACGACGTACAACCCAAAATTATATCAGTTGCCTTGAAAACCACCCAAATGAATTAGCATCAAAGTTGATCGAACGAAGCTATAATAAAAGACTGAAAAGAAAGGACATTCTCCAACTAGAATGACACTTTTGGACGTTAAGGGGAGAAGTCGCTCTGTGGAGGGCTCACCCACAATGCCATAATCATTACCAACAAATATGTTAATAGTTGAACTGATTGCAGATAAATCACAAAAAAAAAAAAAAATATCATTCAGATATCATATATTTCAAAACTACAGTATGGTCTTTTGTTTTATCGGCTCTTCATTTTATTTACTAACTAGCTGAACCTGCTGCTGAAGTTAGTCTAAAAAAAAGTAGCTTAAGTTACTCCCTGTATCATCAGCTACCTGCCAGTGAAAGTCCCGACAAAATCCGTCAAGCCGTTCCAGAGATTACCCGGAACAAACAGACAGACAGACAAAATTTTTTTTAACTACATTTTTGGTATATGTAACGTGTATAAATACATATGCATTTAGTAAAAAGCGGTTATTTTAATACTACAAACAGACACTCCAATTTTATTTATTTGTATAGATAAGCAGTTCAACTATACAGTGTTTAATAAAAAATAATCTTATTTTTCCTACTTAGTCAGTTCGTTTTAAAAAGGTCTTTTTCTATTAACGTTTCCGGTATACAGAGAGCATTTAATTAAAACCATGCAAATGTACACCTTCGGTGAGAGCATGAAACTCCTAGCGAGTAGCTTCTTTGGAACTGAGAGTTTTTATTAAAATACTTGCGTGAAAGTGGGTGAAAGCTACCAAGTTTGAATGTGACAAACATTGGTCATAATATTACTTTTCATTGTCTTAGTTAAATGAGGCTTTCGGAGCTTTTATGTGAGGCAGAAAAATTTGAACTAAGTCGGCATAGAGTATACAAGTCGGATTGTAACGAAAAATATTCTCCGTTTCTTTTTGTTTTACGTACTCATTACGTTAATCCTATATTTACCCTACACATGCTCTGAAAATATATTTTTTTTTAATTGTAAAAAGGTATTAAGACGGATTAAGCATTTTCTGCCAGTCGACTTTAAGGCGACGAGTAAAGAGATATCAACGCATTGCTCTAAGGTTCGGTTGGTGAGAAATTAAGAGGTGTAAGTCACCTACAGATGTAGATGGCCTATTCACACCTTACTTATCACGATCACGTTGTATGCCATTTAAATTTTAGACTCTAGGTTAGTCACATATTCGACAATAAATATCTTTGCTTAGAAAATTTTCAGATGACGTGGTAAATTTATGACGTTTACTCACTTTTAAAAACATACAAAGCATTCGTGTAATATTGCTTACGTATTGATTAATTTGAACACACCATCATTAGAATATTGACGACAGTAGTTTTTTTTACATCATTTAGATATGTGCTATGTATATGTTAAAACATTTATCGATTTATAAATATTGAATATTGCCTCTACCTAAAGACCGTGGTGTTATGCAAACTGTCACACAATTTTAAATTGAATGTTACCTACTACAAATGGTTATTATAAAATTAACTAATCTCACAGCGTAATTTACTTAAAACAGGCACAAAAATTCTCTTTGATTAGTTAATGTATAGATAGATATTGAAACAGGGATAATTATATGGTAAAAAAGCTTGGCGTAAACTATCGCGTGATTAGTGTTCGTTTGTTAGCGTTAAATAGTTTAAATATTGTTACCGCTTGTGCACCCTATTATAAGATTTTTTAACAAATTGTTTACAAACTATAACGATAAAGTTTGTTAACATATAATTTTCTTGTACGAAACGGGTAATTAAAAGCGCAATATATAAAATAACTTTATTGTACTTTATATTTTTTATAGTTGCATGAAAAAACATACAAACAAGATTAACACACTGAATATAATTTTAAATTAATGTATAAATACAGCCTGTGAGATTGAGAAATTCAAGAATTACTTTTTATCTTGATTATTTCAAGTGGAGACAGTTCATGGCTTTCCCTTAATTAAATTTATTGTAGTCAAAGTCAAGCTACTTTAGAGAGAATCAAATAAGACCAAGGCCACGTAATAAACGACACATCACTCAGTCCTGGCGTCCATTTTTAAATATGACTAACTAAAGTTATCTAGTCTTTCTATCTCGTCTTCTATCTTCTAGTTATCTCTTTCCTTCGATCTCGTATTTATTCCCGTTACAATACCTACGCATCAGAAAAGACTGTCTAACAGGCGAAGCATATTAAGGCATATCTTTTGTCCACAAAAATATAAACAATTAATTCAAGATCAAACAAGAATGTCTAACTCAACTATGTCATGCAAATGATCTGCAATTAAATATCCATGAACATAAAGCTATTTCTAGTAACTCATTATTCTATAAAAATCTACATCTATTCAAACAAGGCACTGTCTAAAACCGAAAAAAGGTTCAGTTGACTTTTCCTTTTTAAATCAGCTTTTTTAAATATATGTGAAACTTGATTTAAAAGGAAAAAGCTGACGGGACCTGAAAAGGTCAGCGTATTTAAAATAAAAGTTCGTTTAAAACGGATTTTATGATGTACACCCAGGGATATTAATTACATTACTTGTGTAACACATCTCATTATCTTTCCACGTTATTAATTTGAATCATTAGTGCAATTACGACAAAAGCTATAATGTTACGGTTGTATGTAAAATGGAGTCACGCAAGAGCTTTGAAACGGGGATCGGCTTTAGAGGCTTGGGTGTATATGAATTCGGTAAAAACTGAATAGCAATTTGATCCACCTTCTTTGAACTACTTATTTTTATTCTTAGCTTGTAGGTATTTTAGTTGAAATGGTATAAAGTATGTAGATTACTGATTAAGGGCTTCCACACATACCTGCGATGCGATGCGATACGGCGTGAAGTTCTTGCGGCGGGATTAAGGCGGCAAGGATCGTACCACCCCAAGAAATTAATGTTTTTAAAAACAACTTCCAACTAATATTAAAAACGCGAAAGTATGTAAGTATGGATTGAAGTTGGTTACTCTTTCACGCAAAAACTACTAAACAGATTTGGATGAAACTTTACAGTAATAAAGCTTACTAGCCGACCCACGCAACCTCGATTGCGTCTCCTATTGCCCGTAGCGTGATAATTTTCCTCCGTTTTTGTGACATTTTTCATTGTTGCTCCGCTCCTGTAGGTCTAAGCGTGATGATATATACATATATATATATATATATATATATATATATATATATATATATATATATATATATCATCACTATGCCTATAGCCTTCCTCGATAAATGGGCTATCTAACACTGAAAGAATTTTTCAAATCGGACCAGCGGTTCCTGTGATTAGCGTGTTCAAACAAACAAACAAACTCTTCAGCTTATATATTACTATATATATAAGTAGTATACATCAGAATAACACATAGGCTCCTATTTTGCCGTGATAACCGATATATACGCGGGCGGAGCCGCGGGCAACAACTAGTTAGCTATATTTTAAATTAGCCTGCTACAAATATTTGTCTTTAATAATAATAATTTAATATTTCAACTTTGTCCTTGCGTTTATCATTATGTAAAGATGTATGTATGGTACTTACATAATGAAAATAAACATTTTCAAAATAAAACCAACGTAAAGTAAATCACACCTTTTAAGATTGTGCACTGTTACTCGGCGTAGAACAAAGGTGGCGGGTTGAAATAGTCGAGTCACGTGGTGCCACACCTTTGGGAGTAAGCCGACAGTCCCTTGCGGCGCTGCTGACCGATTTTCGGACTTCACAAGACTGTCGAATTGAATAATCGATTCAAGACATCGTGCTAAGCGTGATATTTCGAATCTGTTCAAATCGACTATTTGGTTGACAAACATATTTTATTATTACGTTACGGATGTTGTCGGGGTTGGTCGTACTGTTTATTTACTGTATTTCAGAATGTTGAGTTTAGATTTTGCTATTGGCATAAATTTGTAAAAAATTATTGACTTTTATATATACATATATTTATACAACACACAATTTGATTTTGTAAAGTGTTGTACTGTTTTAGCAACGCAATTGATAGAATTTGTACACAAATGTAGATTTTCGTCTTTCATTGGATGGTGATTATATGGCTATTTTTAAACTATTTTTTTAATTACTCACATGATAAAATTGTTGTATTTAGGAATTTAAAAATCACATGACACATTCCGTTCGTTTCACAAAATTGAAAATAAGGTCGTGATAAGGTGCAATTGAGAAAATGTTGGTAGTTCCGTTTAAGTAACATTTACCAAGATTTATCGTAAAAACAAAACTGTTTGAGAGTCCAACATCTTCTTCTACTTTACTACCACCTAAAATCTGAAGTAACGATGCTCATTTCGTATAAATAAAATGCGTACTTTATGCTAGGATAATGTACATTTTATTGTTTAAAATCGTAAACATTTAGTTCCTAATGAAGCTTTTGTAACACAAGAACCATCATAAAACGTGTTTTATACGACCTTACGTTAGAATCTACGTGTCCCTATATGCAAGTGTTAAAAGCAATGCTCTGTAAATACTATATCGAGTTCTTCCACATAAATAAAAATGCTTAGATAAGTATTGAGGTGTTTTGCATTTTCTTAGGCGAATCGCTACGTTCGCGTGCTTAAAGTCATTTTTGAAGTAACGTTCGACGTGCAGACCAACACACATACCGGCTCGTTTAATTCAACGCTATGTAATAAGCACCTTTGCTTTGTTTTGGTTAGGTCAATAGTTCGCTGTCCTCAAATAGTACCTTCTAAAACATCACATTATCGCTTAACTACGTTAGCCGTTTAAAGAATAACTTTCTTTATTGAAGTAAGGAATTTCTTCGTGGTTTTACATTTAGTATTAAGAAGTACCTACTAGGACTCCAGCAAAGCGTTTTTTTATATAGGGCAAACTAAAAGCTGGATCACCGTTCGTGAAATCAATACCCTCTCCTATGAAAACTCGCAACTCACATTTTTACCTGACTACGACGAAGATAAAAGGAAGAATGATAGTTTCAACAGTCTATGTATGTTTGTATGTTCCTCTGTAGCGTCTATACTACTGCATCAAAACCGAACCAAACAAAATTCGAAAAAAAAAATAAGAATGAGATGTCAATAGATTTATAATCTAGGCTAGACTAGGCTAGTTGACAAAGGCTACATAGTTTTTTATTAAAATTGTTTACCTTGTCAGGCTATTTTCAACTTTTTCTTGTCATTGGTGGTCAGGTCTTATTGGTCATAACGTGATACTTATTAATTTTATAACTTTCCTTGTTAAATAAGCTATTTAGCACTAGGTATAACAATTTCAAATTTAGAACCAGTAGCTCCTGCGATAAACGCGTCTAACTAAACAAATCTTAAAATTTGAACTTTAATAAATTTATATTATAGTATTACTAAAAATCACTGATACGTGTAGTTTTACACTTTTCTGAATTAATCTAGCAAAGTTCAAGTTATGTTTGTATCCAATTAACTGAAAGTCTTTCAAGGATCAATATCTCAAAAAAGTAAAGTATAGAGTTTTTTTTTGTAATCATAACTGAAGTAAATTTCAAGCTTATTTCTTTTTCTCTCATTAATTATACAATTCCTTTGTTACGTCAAGTCGAATAGATTACAATTACATTCAGTTAACAAAAACAATGTTATGCTATTGTTATATTTTAAATGGTGTATGAAAAATGGTCTTCAAAAGAAACACAATTTAATTTTCCCTTATAAAATATGTAAGAGTTTAATGTAAATGTTATTGGAAAGTAAGTGTTTTAATAAATTGCAATCAAGGCAAGAGATTGAAGTGTTTTCTTGGCAGTATATTTTGACTTATTAATATATTGAAATAGACAATATTAAGAAGGACCAAAAATTTAGATTTACATAACTCCTTATATTCGTTTCAAAGAGGAAGAATAGTAATACGACCACTTTGACCCATGATTTGTTTTTACAATGTATTGTCTATTTACATGTTGTTTAGTTTCGGACATTAAGTTATCACAATTAATAATAATAATAATATTTCGGACATCTAACATACAACGCTAAGACCGGAGCTAAGCAGAGCTTGTTTTGTGGGTAGACAACTGATATAACTGACATACTTTTTTTGTAAATACATATGTGCGGGACTGGTGTGTCATGGCACACCAACACAAAGGGAGGATCCTCTGACCAGGCGAGGTGATCGTGCCTGGCGGGCAGTCCCAACATTTGATGTTGGAATGTTGTATATATACTAATCGGCGCGAGAACTTCTATTGGGCGATGCAGGATTGGTAGTTTATTAGTTTCCTTTGTTACTCCGTTATTCGAGGTATCTTCGGTAGATGGCGTTGTAGTATGTTATGTTGTTGTTGCGCTGTATGTGAAGGTCACCCCACATACATATTATACATAGAAAACACCAAAACTCCGAAACAAATATTTACAGAGCAAAAAGGAGTTCAATATTTTTACCGTACCGTACAGTACCGCGGGTAGCGCCGCGGAACAAAGTTAGTCTAAAAAAAAAGTAACCTAAGTTACTCCTTAAATCATCAGCTATCTGCCTATATCTAAACAGAGAGACAGACAAAAAATGATATTTTGGTACATGTACCGTATATGCATACATATGCATTTATTAAAAAGCGATTATTTTAATATTACAAACAGGCACTCCGATATTATTTATTTGTTTAGATGCGTATTTATTTGTATTTTAATGTTGGTTGAAATAAAAATAAACTAGTGTTTCTTCAATGTGATAATACATATGAATACCACCATTTAAGGACGCGTACTATGAAATCTAAATTTTGCTAAGCATTTCTCAGAATATCATTTCATTGCATATTCAAAGCAAGCATTTGAAGCTGACTTAGTTTTGGGTGTCAACTAATATGCCGTATAACTTCAATTTTAGCTTTGTTATGTGATTTTAGCAGTTTGGGATGACAGCCCTGTTTATATGATGTGACAAGTCATGGGTTATTGAGAAAACTAGTAAATATTATTGGTACATTTTATTCATATTATAGACATACTATTTAATAACATTGAAAAAATGAGTGCCAATAGAAAGTACTTTCAACGAAGAATCGATGAATATGAACACACCTTTTTTATGAAGGTGTGTGATGCCGTGACGCAAAGCATTTTGCGGCGCACTGCCTTTTCCGTCGGATACGCAAGGAATTATCATAATGCATGCCTCGTCTCGAATTCAGATCCAATACGGCCACCTGACGCGATTTCTGAGTAAGACATATTGACTGACTGGCGTGAGTCTTTGTTATAATTTAAGAGCTTTTATTACTACCGGTGCTTGAATTTCCATTGGTATTCGCTTCGTACATTTATGAAATAAATATATTTCTTTCTGTTAGGATTACTTTGACATTTAAGATTATATAAATGATATTTATATTAGACTTAAAACATGTAAAAATTTAACTAAATAACATTAACTAAATAACGTTAACATCCGCAACTCGTCCCAGTCTCCACTGCAGCGGCTAAGAATCATCATCGGCAAGGAGCACCATATCTCCGATTTTCATCTTGGATGTATCAGCCCGCCACTTAGTTCGCTGCTGTAACTTGGACAGATACTCCCTACTCCATCTTCGCCAAAAGAGCTGTCGTATTCTTTCTAGATGTTCATATCGATCGAGACGTCCTTCATGGGCCACTATGTTATGTCTTTAGATAACATACAGGTGCCAAATAAATCCACAATAATCGTAATTACAAATGTTTAATTGCTTTGATCGATACCCTTTGAATGTTTTTCTTAGAGTAAAAAATATATTACATGACATTAATTGAGTGAATGTCACTTCTATTTAACGTCCAACGACCACAGATTATACAATCACTTATTGTAATCGTCGCTTGCAGCGGCGCTGGAACACCAATCATGGTATAGAGTAACGATACGTATGTTTTCAAGGTAGTAGAGCCACGCTAAACTACGAACGAATCGGTTCAACCGGGCGGTACTACCCTCTCACAGAAACGAACCTAAAATGACTGTAGTCGTGGTTTCGTTGATGACTGGGGGAACGGAGGCACAATGATGCAGAAACATCCCATAGACCGCCATAGAATGGGTCACCATGCTCCATTGTTGCATTATCTGCATTCAAAATTGGAATGACGACCACATGTTTTCTATCCGGCAGAGCAGAGTCATTTTGGCAGGCCCACAGAAAAAAAAGTAGTTAAACAATAAGTGTTTTAGATTTACTAGTTATAAAACAAATGATAAACACATAAAAAAGTATTGTCCTATTAGCCATTATCTGAAGTAAATTATATCTATATACTTCACATAAGTCAATAACTAGAAGACTCATTTTATTGGTAAGTAATTTCATCTATATATAATTATAGGTTGATAAATTGTGTTGTCGTATTAACCAAGAGTTGTAACTTTAACTTTAAAAGTTGTTATATACCCACTAGAATATTAGACTCAGTCAAAGGAGTTCACAATAACATAAATTGTTATGTAATATGTGTATTTAATATATAGACATAACTATTTACTTAGTTCATAACAACTTGTCTTGTTTATTTTCATATACATGAACTCAACGTTAACTTTAATAAACGATCACAAAGGGTACTTGAAAAAACGACACTAGGTCGTGTTATTCTATGAGTAATTGTATGTGTGTATAATTATCGAACTTGGTTCAGCAGTAGACGGCGAAAAAAATCTTAATGTAAGTAAAGGATGCCGGGAGCATAAACTTAAGTTGCACCCAACAGGATACAGGCTTGTTTCCGAATAAAACTAGCTATGAATCTTTATTGTCATTTGGATCTTAATCATCGGATCTCCACAAAACTGAGGGTAACCTGAATTCGAAGGTTGAAATAGTAGTCAGTATATTTGAGAGCACTGACTTCCTAAAAACGATTGTCATTGGTGTTCGTGACAGCCGGGACCGACGGCTTAACGTGCTCTCCGAGGCACGGCACGGCTGGGAAACACTGCCATCTTCCATATTCCGAGCTGCTATTGAGAATTTCTTTTAAGAAAAACCCTACAGTAGGCCGGACTCGGGAACCCAACCGGAGACCTTTTGATAGGCAGTCGCTAACGATAACCGCTAGACCAACGAGGCAGTTATCCTTTTCCTCTGTTTTATAAAAAAAATATTTCACTAAATCAAGGACTTCTTTAAACAGGGAATTTTAGAGTTTCTACTCTCCAGAATAGAAGTCATTCCTTATACTATGACTGTTTTATGTTTATAACTAATCACACACAACTTGTCAAGGAAGAGAGATATTATCGGTCCCATAGTGTTTATCACTCAATGTTTTTTATATATGAGCTTGTTATAGCAAACTTTGGGAGCAGTATTTATTATGCGTCTTACTCACTAATAGTTCATTATTTATATACTGAAATGATTCGTTACAATGCATTTAATCACTTCTTATTCTCGATGAGATAAGCCGTGCCTTTATACAACGTGATATGTAATCTGCTGACATAGCTGGTCGGTCTTATCTATGCGTAATTCTATTGATTTAATAATATATGACGTAGGAATACTTGTGACTCTACACTGTTTGATGGAAAGCATGATCAGAATCCAAGAGTAGTAGTCACCATACTTATTGCTAATGCAGACAATGCAATAATGCAGTATCGTGACCATCACTATGGTCACCTATTGAAGTGCATCATCGGTTCCAAATTTTAATGAGAAAGTTCTTTGTATTTTTCTACTGTGGAATATCCACGTATTACTAAAGTGGTAAAGAAAATACTCACGCACATAACCACACACATATAGGTATATAAATGTACAAAGGAAAAACAAAGAGTTCCAATTAACTCCGTTGAGATAAATGTTGGCCCTAAACTGTAGGCAGTTGAGCCAAAACACTCGCTTCATCCGACGTCATGGTTACGTTTTTAGTGCCCCGCGTTAAAATGAGAAAATGGAATACTTATGCCTACTTTGTCATAAATGTGTCCCTATTTTTTGTTTATTAGCTGCGAATTGGTAGAATGACGATAAAAATAGAAACTGTGTTGTATTTCTAGGTAAATTAGGTTGAACTTTTATCTTAACATTTAAGTTTTGTTGTTGTAGCCTAGTAGTAGACTTGGATTATTGTTGTGGTACGTAAACTTTAACATTGATTTGTAAGAGTTTAGATTGAAAGAGTCACTATTACCACGTAAAAGAAATAGTCTTAAAATATTAAACTTTTTACCCGACTACGGAACAAAAAAGAAGCAGAACGAAGCCAAAAGAAAGGGGAATATTTTTGGCAGTCTATGCGAGTTTGTAATTCCACTATAGCGCCTAGACTAATGAACTGATTTTAATGAATAAGGTTTCAATAGACTCGCAATAATGGTCCGGGTAACATAGGCTATCAATTTCATCAAACGTTTTTACGTATTTAGATTTATTTAATGTAATTTTTTAAACTTTTTCTTGTTCATAACATAGGGAGTCAAACGAGCTAAGAGGTTAACAGTTAGTAAGTGGCTGCTGCAGCTCAAGTGCACCTGCAACTAATCCCAAGAATCAAATTACTTTACACAAAAATTTGTATGTATCTGTTAAATAGATAACAGAATTTGCTACATAGTTTATTGCAATGCATTTCGTATCGGTGACAGCCTTTAACAGTCCACAGATAGGAGGTTTCAGCCTCGCTGGCTAGATGGGTTAGTATAGAGTTTGTTTTTGAGTTTTCTTTTGATGATTGTTTCGCTAGTTGCCTCTTAGGAAACCCATAGAATGAATAGAAATACTGACACTATGTATTCTCAATCCGCCACCATACGCACAGTTTCTATATATTCGAATTATAACATTTGAATAGAATACAAATAGTAATAGAAATAAGTACGGCAGGTCCGGAGGTCCAATGATGCAGAAGCATCAATAGGCAGTGTAGTGCAGGTTACAATGCTGCATTGTTGCATTGTAATGCATTCATAATGACTATGGTGACCACCATTCTTGGATTCTGCACATGCATTCCATCAGGCAGAGTAGAGTTACTTTTGCAGAGTCATACATAAAAAAAAAAAATATGATAGTAACACTATTTGTCCAGTTCTTACTAATTCTCAATAATTCTATATCAAATCGCTTTCATTCCTAAAAAGCACTCTATGTTCATCAATTTTTCAGTTTTAAGAGCACCACTTTAAATTATTGGTACACTATGACTGTATTTGGCTATTAAGTTAGATTGATCGATAGGTTTTTTGCCAGATTTTGGGCGAAAAAAAAATGTAAGAATCTCTATAAAGCAAACCTGCTGACGACTTAGAGAAAAAACGGACAGCTGTTGGCTGCGAACTACAGAAGACCGAAATTAATAGCGTGCTTTGAGGGAGGCCTTCGTTCACAGTGAAGGGCAGTAGTCTGAAACACCTACATAAAGATCAAACAGACCTACATAAACACCTACATGACTCAAGAGATGATATCTAACTGTATAATCTTATAAATACATCTATTTAGGTATTACTGATAACAAAATCATGATAATCTCAAGTCTTCAATGACACAGAATCTGAACTCCAATCCTGTTTTATTTAAAACTCAACAAACGCTTCGCATCTTTTGTTTGAAGAGAATTAAATAATGTATTACACTGGGGATTCATTCTTTCAATTTTTGTTTCCTTGTTTTTTATAAACTGTTGAAAACGCCTTATGCTACGACTTTATCAGGGGTGTAATAAATTATACAAAAATGCTCTTTTTGGATTATTCCTACGCAAATGGTTCGTTCTAGCCGCTGTCATCCTTTTGTAATTCGGATAATAAACTGGATAAAATCACAATGACAATGTTAAAGTTGCTTTGAAAATTAACGGTCTCTGGTATGCCTTTAATGTGGTTTTTACGTAAGGTTTTGGATAATTAATTTATATAATATTATAGTCATCATTTTATGCAGAAATATACCATTTAGTCATAAATATTGAACACCATGGTCTTTGTTATATTTTCTTAAAAGCATTTTGATTTTGCGGGATGTTATTTATGACGAAATATATATGTCACCGTAATTTTGTAAAAACCGTTAGATTATAATCTACCTAGTGAGATTGTAATCTATCGATAAATTCTCAACTGTGATATGATGTCATGTCAGTCATGAGTTAGGTTAGGTTAGAACTTCTTTGATTAATCACAAATTAATTTTACTGTCACAACAATTATAGCTAATTCTAAAGTAGAATAATACGATAAAGCTCATGAAACCATTGGAAAAAATATATTATTTAAAAAATCTGAAAACTATTGGTTGTGTATAAGTAGACTTCAGACCAAACATATTTGGAGCTTTGAATACCAACCCATCATAACATCAGAGTCGACCTAACATCAAGAAATTCTTAACAGTTATTTCTTCAATATTATTGTAAATAATACAATGATTGTTTTATGATAACAAGTAGGTGAATACCATCGTGACACATAAGAGCATGTCATATGTAGGGTTGACGCACAAAATAGGCCATGTCATTTAAATGTGTATTGACAGTCATGTATATTTTATGACAACACAATATTAATGTGTGCGTTCGTATACCGGTGTTTTCTTACTTGCGTACATCAACAAGGAATGAAATTGATAGACGTCAGTTTGCAGGGCTTCACAAACTTTTATATAGAAAAAATTTAATTGAAATATGGTATTTAATTAAATACGTCTTTTTCTATGTTAGAACTATATTTCACTTATAAAGTTTCTAGGTACAATCAAAATGCGCTTAAGGCGTAGCTTGAGACGATGATTTATTTATGAATTACAGTAAAGTAATCTATTTAATTTAGATATCGTACACACGGGTGGTGTGACCAGTGAATCTAATTCAACATCTGTTGTAGTTTTCTACTTTTATATTGCGAGATCAGATGGCTATATAATAGAAAATTAGCACTGCAATCTGCTTAGCTTACGCACAAGAATCGGAGTAACCGAAAACTATTTTGTGAAATATTATGGATAAAAAGCAATCTAGTACTTTTCAACTACTTTCAATATTAAACACAATATCTTTAATAGATAGATAAATGAAAATAGTTTCCAAAAAACAACTTTAATGCGGTTTACATTTTATGAATTACAACCTTAAGAAGAAAAACTTAAGGCATAATTTTCGTTCCTTTTTATACGTGTTGAAACCCTTTCGGGCTGTCACCCTACCTAGGCTTGTAGAGCCGTAGTGTACCGGAACCAAACCAACTAAAACCACACCTCATTTCACATCGACAGCCTTTAACGACTGTTGGGCATAGGCCTTTGTTATAACGGAGGTTCATACAATTAAACTAAATGGTATCCTTTTTTAAGACAACTCCTACATTACATAATATTCATGAAACGTGGGATTTGCCCCTGCAACCCTTGTCACAATAGAGAGCGGCGTGGCGACCGTTTAAACCCACCGTGCAGTCATTAACTGTCAGTCTTGAATTGGGAAACAGCTATTAGAACTGAACAGGCATTTGGATCTCTTGTCTTTTTAAGCCTGTCTGTCTAAGCTCCACTTAAAACCTTTTGATCGTCAAAAAAACACCATTTTAATATCACTTAAATTTTTACAAAATAAAACGAGTTTAAAAACTGGACCAAATTGAAATAAGACCTCACGGGAAGCACCAGCTTTCAATTAAAAAGAATCATCGGTTCACCCAGTCGTAAGTTCTGAAGTAACAAACATAAAAAAAATACAATATCTTTTTTGTTGTCGGTTAAAAATAGTCTTTGTCTTATAAAAGATGACATGTATTATAGTGTCGACTGCAGTTGTTAAAAAGTGTATTGTTTGTACAAATGAACATATTCATTGTTGCAGTGTCAACTGTGGAGGTCGATGCGGTGTTGGGGCGTACGGCGTCTCTCCCTTGTGACGTCACACCTGATACCAACGAAGACAGAGTTTATATGGTGCTTTGGTTCAGGAAGAGTGGCGGGAAGCCTATTTACAGGTAGGAATAACTAATGTAGAAAATTGTTCTTTTAATCTAATTTACTTTTAACGCTAAAGTCATTGGCGAAGATTATAACTATTTCAATTATAGACACTGAAATTGACTCACGTTTATGTTTCTGGTGAAATTAAATTATATTTAAAAGATTATAATTTCGTCAGTTATTTCTGTTTTATCGTTTTAAAACGCAAGTACTAGTATCCATTATAATTATTGGCAAATATATGGTTTGATAAAGAACTAGAGTTTTATGAAATCATATATCAAAGTACAAGTTCTTACAATCAGAGCACTCTAGCAACTCAATATTTAATACAAATAACCTTCTGAATATTTGGGTAAACAGTTTAGTAAACAGTTTATTACAACTTAGGCGCTAATGATACTCAAAGAACGTTTTGACAGATACAAAAACACTTTTAGAAGAGATCAACATAAACTTAATATAGTTAGAGCTTAGGATCCTTATGTTCGAGATTTGGGTTTCTCTCTGGTTTGGTTTCTCTTTAAATATCAAACGAGGATAAGAATAAATCAAAATTATACAAACTATAATCAAAAAACTTGCTGCACTTACAAGTTTAATATCTATGTGGCAGGTAGTATAATATACATACAAGCGCCTTAATCTACTTTTGATTAGTACACATCGAACGGGAATGTTGAGTAGGCACTATAAGAAATATAAAACCTATATGTGTATAGTTATATCGCAATATCGAGGACAACTTTGTGTATTTATTTTATCGTAAGAAAAACAAGCTCACTGAGGCAGTTTTTAAGGTAAATATTATTCGGTCGGGGAATATTTATTTGCGTTTGTTAAATATTTTATCTGTAGTATTTATAAGTAGTAAAATATTTTTACAAATTTTCTTTTTTATCATTGATTTAACTTAATAGTGTTTGGCATGAATATTAAAAGCCAAATTATTGATGCCCGATGTGACTTTTTAAAATATACATAACTAGCTGAACCCCGCGGTGTTACCCGCGGTCATTGTTGTACCGCGAGTAACGCCGCGGGACAAAGTTAGTCTAAAAAAAGTAGCCTAAGTTACTCCCCGGATCATCAGCTACCTTCCAGTGAAAGTCCCGTCAAAATCCGTCCAGCCGTTCCAGAGATTACCCGGAACAAACAGACAGACAGACAGACAGACAGACAGACCGACAGACAGACAGACAAAAATTTTTTTAACTACATTTTTGGTATATGTATCGTGTATACATACATATGCATCAAGTAAAAAGCGGTTATTTTAATATTACAAACAGACACTCCAATTTTATTTATTTGTATAGATGTGTCTCAGCTGTGCGAGCTGTTCTTATGATGGAGCCAGAAGATGGCTATAAGAAGTACTTAACTAAACAAACAAATCCGTCGAGTTTATGTTTATTAGTATATAGTATACTAGCTGAACCCCGCGGTGTTACCCGCGGCTATTTTTGTACAGCGAGTACCGCCGCGGGACTAAGTTAGTCTTAAAAAAGTAGCCTAAGTTACTCCCTGGATCATCAGCTACCTGCCAGTGATAGTCTCGTCAAAATCCGTCCAGCCGTTTCAGAGATTACCCGGTACAAACAGACAGACAGACAGACAAAAACATTTTAACTACATTTTTGGTATATGTACCGTGTATACATAACTATGCATTTAGTAAAAAGCGGTTATTTTAATATTACAAACAGCAGACACTCCAATTTTATTTATTTGTATAGATTAATAAACCTTCAAATCATCATGAAGTTTCCACCTTAGCGACAAAGTTGCTCAGAGCTTAGATAAATAATAAAATAGGGGTTACCTATCCTTTCACGTTAAGGTTTTACACCTAATGGATAATGGCCCAGTTACTTACAGACTTTCGTGATAATCCGTCGTTGTAAGTAGAATGTCACTAAAAAGCTTTTATCCAGAGTACCTAGTTACAAGACAAGCAAACAATATGTCAGCGATGCTTAAAATTGTCTTGGCGTTTTCTCGACGATTTCATTAGTTAATTAATATACGGAAAAACACCTCGGCATTTCCGCTTTCTCATCTCCTTTCTTTGTGCTATTCAAGGAATACCCTTGTATAGAAAGTCAACATACAAACTATAATTATACTTCTGAGCTGTTGAGATTAGCAAAATATTGTACTATAAAAGAGAAAACCTGGAGTGTTTTGTTAGAACTCGCATTTCAGAAATTTATAAAAAAATAATCTGTCCCATAAACCATAATGTACCATAAATTTACTACAATAATTACAAAAATAATTAAGCTGCTAACTTTTACTAAGGTTTTTATTTCTTGGTGGTGTGTTTAATAGAAAGAAGATATGTAAGTGCTTCTATGTGTGTATAGTGCTTTGCCGTGAGACAACGTACAAAAACTATAAATACTTATATATATCTATACAAATAAATAATATTTTAGTGTCTGTTTGTAATATTAAAGTAACCGCTTTTTACTAAATGCATATGTATGTATGTGTATACATACATATGCATTTAGTAAATATGCACCGTGTGGTGCATATACCAAATATGTAGTTAAAAATTTTTTTGTCTGTCTTTCTGTCTGTTTGTTGCGGGTAATCTCTGGATCGGCTGAACAGATTTTGACAGGACTTTCACTAGCAGGTAGCTAATGATCCAGGGAGTAACTTAGGCTACTTTTTTTGTCTAACTTTGTCCCGCGGCGTTACTCGCGGTACAAAAATAACCGCGGGTAACACCGCGGGGTTCAGCTAGTATACATATATAACAATAATTACAGTTTTATTAATACTAAGTGGAGGTTTCTAATAGCGTTATAAAAAACCAATGGACCATTATCCACTATTATCTAGTCACTTCAGCCTACTGATGCCCACTGCTGGACATAAGCCTCCCTCATGGCGCGCCACTTCTCCCGGTCCTCTGCCTTCCGCATCCAGCTGCTACCGGCTATCCTTTTCAGCTCCACATGCTCTTAGGAGTTCAGTGGTAATGCCATCATCGCCCGGGGCTTTATTGATTTTAAGCTGTTCTAGAGCCATCCTAATCTCGCTTTGGTCAACGTCCGGGATATCCTCGGTGAAATGGCGCGTCAATTGGGCTCTTGGATCATCGGTTTCATGGGACGCAGGCTTCGCCGCTTTGGACTGGTACAGCTGTCCATAAAACCCTTCAGCCTCTGCCGCGATCTCTGGTTTTGAGGTGACTACTCTGCCATCTGCTGTCTTGAGTCTTGTCAGATGACTCTTTGCGAACTGACGCATGAAGACTTTCGACCCCTTATTCTGCTCAATCGCTAGCATAATGCTGCGTGTGTTGGAGCGCCTAAGGTCTTGTCTAATCATCTTACGTATCAGCCCGTTTAGAGATCTAGCGTCTGACGAAGAACGTTGGCTAGATGGCGTCTCTCGTCTCTGCCTCAAAAGTTCCAGCGTTTCAGGCGAAAGTTTGGACTTCTTGCTGCTGTACTGTGGCGGGTAATATTTGCGTCCCATTTCCTTTACCGTCTTCACCAAGTTGTCAGTTATCTTGTCCACGTCATTTGTGGTTTCCAGCGAGTCGAATCTATTTTGAAGTTCCAAATGGAACTGATCGAATCCTACGGTACTTTGGGTGTACGCAGGTCTGAGAGTAGACTTTATGAGGCGATTTCGTTCGGCTTTAAAGTTGATATTCAGAGTGCCTCTAACAAGTCTGTGATCACTTCCGGTGTTAAACCTGTTGATCACGGAGACATCTCTGAATATGTGCCGCCTATCAGCCAAAATGAAATCTATCTCATTCCTGGTCACAGCGTCGGGACTTCGCCAGGTCCACTTTCTATGGGGCGCCTTCTTAAAGAAAGAATTCATTAGGAAGAGCCCCTCCATCTCGAGAAAGTTAACGAGCATTTGTCCCCTGTGCTTTCTGGTACCCAAGCCATGTGGACCGATTTTAGATTCGCCGCGTTCTTGTACTCCCACTTTGGCGTTAAAATCACCCATAACAACGTTGTAGTGAGCCTTGGTTGTATTATGTATGGCCTTGAGGATGTCTTCATAAGTGGCCTCGGCTTCTTCATCAGAGTGAGACGAGGTCGGCGCATATACCTGTACTACCTTTAGAGAGTATCTCTCGGTAAGTTTTAGGACAAGGTACGCTACCCGAGTCGAAACACTGCTGATTTCCACAACGCTGTTAATGAGCGACTTGTTGACAAGAAAACCAACACCGCCCTGGGAGGGACCATCACCTTCTCTGAAGTAGAACATATTGCCTGACTCCAGGGTTACCGTGTCCTCGCCCTGTCTACGGACTTCTGACAACCCCAGTATATGCCAGTTTATATGTTCAAGTTCTATTTCGAGTTCTGCGAGGTGATGATCTAGCCTCATCGTGCGTCCATTATACGTTGCCAAATATAGTTGTCGTTTGCGGTAGCCGTTTGCCGTAACCCGGGGATTCTTAGCACCCCCCACCCCACTGTTTGACCGACCGCTACCGTAATCAGGAACAGCGGGGCTACCGGGAACTGGGGGCCGTTTCATTTGACTGCCTTCCATGTTGGGATTTGCCCATAGTCACCACGCTGGGCAGACGGGTTGGTGACCGCAGGTAATGTATCTTTGTCCGGATGTCGCTGCTGCCCGACATCAGTCTGTAGGAGACGAGATATTAGTCTCCTTTATCCCTTAGTCGCCTTTTACGACATCCCGGGAAGATAGGGAGTGGTCTAATTCTACTCTGCCGGGAACCACACGGCTTATTATTATCTAGTAGTAAATTTAAAATAATACTGAATTGAAAATAATATAAATTTGTATTATTAATCAAGACAATTAGACACTCTATAACAAATGCTTCTTTAATTTAATATTTCATTGTTAAAAATACTTCGTTTACCAAAGATTGCTCTATATCGCAATTTTTTATTCATTTTGCTTTCACATTAAAATAGTATTGCTTGTAAAATGTTCGTTGAATTTGTTTCAATATCAAACAAAAAACTATCGATAGTGGAACGAGCATTTCAATTTTATTTTATTCCAGTACACAATAAATATTTGTATTTTCCGTTTATCACACTCTTTGTACTAATGGTGATACAACAATAATGTAAATAGATGTATTGCTAGGTATACTTTCATATTTGAGTAACATAAAAAACATTTGTACTTGATAAAATTCAAAAAATACTTTTCTGCATGCAAGTAGAACTGGTACTATCTTGCAGTGTGTTGTACATTTAAAATTATAAAAGAAAGCGCCAGCGCGGTTCCCTCGCTGAACGTCTTGACAACGAGTCAACAAGGCCGTCACTTTTCATAAAAAATCTGTTTGTGTAGCTAGTAGCTAATTAATTACCTGCGGGTGAAGTTATACTACCGTGGGTTACTTCGGTCTAGTCTAAATCTAGTTTAATATAATTCTAATGTCAGAAAAATTTAAAAATAACATACTGCTATTTTTATTTTTTTTATTGTAAATAGTTCCAAATCTTAAACAAGATTAGAACTATTTATAAACACTGTCTAAATTGTCTTAAAATAAGACAAAACAGCACTATCTCGATTCGGCTTTTACACATGGCTGGGCAGACGAATTGCAGTAGCAAATTCAATCTACCGTAAAGGTAAAATATAGCGGCTTCGAGTACAGTTCGTACATTTGTTTCAACGTTATGAGATCTAATAGAGTAATAGATATGCTTGTAAAACATTTTTAATTATTTGAACGTGACGAACAAATTCTTACTACTCATTTAGTGAAATCAAATTTAGATTCTTGCTGTGAATGAAACTCATGTCGTTGTTTAAATAAGTGTCAATGAAAAATGATTAATTATTGGCAATCGTTGTTAAATTACTGGGAAACCTGGCAAGTCGATTTTTCTTGAAGTAGTAAGATTTTCGTTAATAATAATCAAAATTAAGAGCTTTTCATTAAATGCATGTGAATGTATATACGGTATTTACACATCAAAAGTAATTTTAAAAAAAATTGTCTGTATTTTAACTTAAAATGGCAGGACAGATTTTGACGGGACTTTCACTGGCAGACAGCTGATGGTATGAGGCGTAACTTAGGATACTTTTTTAGTCTTCTTTTTCGCCACGCGGCATTACAAGCAGTGGTTGTTGTACCGCGGGTAACATCGCGGGGCTCAGTTAGTATTGTAATATGAATAGTTCGATGCATAAACAAGAGACAGATTTGGTTTTCAAAATTTATTTTACTTATACTACACTAGCTGACCCACGCAACCTCGTTTGCGTCTCCTATTGTCCGTAGCGGCATAATTTTTCCATGAAACATTCTTCATTTGTGCTTCGCTCCTATTGGTCTTAGCATAATGATATATAGCCTATAGCTTTCCTCCATAAATGTACTTTCCAACACCGAGAATTTTTCAAATCGGACCAGTGGTCCCGGGAATAGCGCTTTCAAACATACAAACTCTTTAGCTTTATAATATTAAGTATAGATTTCGGTGAACGTAATTTATTTTGATTAAAAAAACTAAATGTCTCAGGTTTGCTTCATCAATCATAAAGTAAATACAACAATTTACGGTCGTGACTGCTTGGTCCGACTGTGGTCCGACTAGCTCGTTCAACTGATTGGACAACGTGGACTTTTCTGTTGATCTGACTGACAGGACGAGTAGGACTGTATTTTCTGTTATGAAAAAATCTTTGGACTATGAAAACTTGAAATAATTATGTAGTCCTTTGATAAGAACCATTATGAAATCAGCCATTGTTATATGATCCGTTGGACTAACAGAAAAAAAGTTCACGTTATCCGATCAGCTGGACGAAGTGGTCGGACCATATTGTCACCATTCGACATAATTATGTCTAGAGCTAATGTACGCACCTCTCTCTGTGGTTAATGTAATAATATCACTACATGATCGCTATTGATTGAGAAGAAACATAATGTATTCAACTTGTGGTGCCATGTCGTTAAATGATGATATACCATTGATCTGGCTAGAATAATAATGATTAGATAGACTATTTCGGAAAATAATTGACCTGGTGATGTGATGAGCTGTGCATATCTGACAACATATACGGAACTTTAAACAATAGGCAGAATAGAAATAATGAATGTTGATCTGATTTCTTGAATGAATATGTAATTTATTTTGCGTAAAGATACAATGGTATTGGATGTTAATATTGCAAGGGATACAATAATTATTTTCACTGGGCTTAAAAATAATTAGAAGGATAGCTTATTAGCGTAACACCGGGGCCAGGTCGGGAGAGACGTTTATATAAAATCGTCGGACCTTGCAAGTCGTCAAGTGTGATTTCCTTAACGAGCACCATGACGTCTTAAGTGTGTTTCGTTGTAGGTGTATTTCTAACGGTAATTGGATTGGTTGTGCTCGGCTTCCGTTCATCCGTTTAAGGTAGCGACGTCGGTTCATTAGGCCCGACTTTACGCTGCTAATTAAATACGTATTCACAAAGTTTTTATACGTAATGTTCAGTAATTGAGTAGTCTGTCTGTGACGAAAAAAGTAAATTTAGAATTCATCTTAAGCGTACTAAAAAACTTATGCTGGAAATGTGTCTATTGTGACTGATTTTAATGCAAGAATCTAGATTCTAACTGTGCTCTTGTGCTGCTTGATTTATCCAACACCCAAACTATTATATATCTTAGAAAATAATATGATGGAATAGATAAAAGAGCTAAACAGCACGTACTTGATTAATTTAACTGTCAATTCTATTTTAATTCAAATTCCTGTCAGTCTTCTAAGAAAGTTGCTAGACTATAATTCGATTAACCAATTTTGATGAACCTTTCAAACTACTCCTCGAATTACATGAACTGACTCTTAACTTCTCAGGTAGCAGAATACTGCCGAACCGATAGACTATCATGATGAAGGAAGTCCTATTCTTCAAAGTAGGCTAAAATTCTCTCAAAAAGACTATTGAATTTATGAATGTGTTAGGTTGTCATCTTCCTAACCTTCATTATTCCCTAGATTTGGGGTCGGCTACTAGTTCAACCGAATTTACCTGAATATCAGGTTTTCCGCGGAGCAACTGGCATCGGACCTCCGCAATCCTAAGGGTGAATCGAATTCGATGGTTGAACTAGTTATCAGTATATTTGAGGGCACTGATTTCCTAATTATGATTGCCATAGATGTTCATGACAACCGAGATTGACAGCATAACATTCTCTCCGAGGCACGGGTGGGAAGCATTCGCGGCTGCATCTTCCATACTGCGGGCTACTATTAAGAATTTCTTATAAGAAAAACCCGATAATAGCTCGGCCCGGGAATCGAAACCGAGACCTCTTGATCTGCAGTCGCTTATGCTAACCACTGGACCAACGAAGCAGTTAGGTAGTGTTTACAATAATTGCAAATAAGTTCGAGCCTGACTATATTTCGTTGTGACATTTTTCTATTAGAGCATGTTCCAGATCTATTTAATATAAGTCATTTTGTAGAAGTAATTGATGTATACTTCAAATACCGTTATCAAGCCATAAAAATGTTTTTCAATTTTATATGCAACAATCATAGCTAAGTAGATTTTATTATCTTTTATAATATTCATAATAATTTATATTTAACTATAGTCATCGTCCACCATAACTGTGATAATCTTGTCATAAAATGCGAGTTTAAATTGTTAAATTTACCTGCGAACAGCAGGGTGTACAATCAAATCATCTCTTTGAAAGCTTCTAGCTTTATAAATTAGAATGAAGGTTGGTACATGCCAGTCCGGAAATTGAAAAACTTCACCGTGTTGCGGACCTTCTTTTTTCTAGAATTTGATTTATTTTAAGAAAAATAATTTTGATCAAAAACCATGTGGCAATTTACATCCTTTTATTAAATTGGAGAGCACGTGATTCTATCAGACAAAGACAGTTCGAATCTCTCTAGCAAAATATAAGCGTAATATATATATAATGTTTTTTAGTTATTTCTGAACGCAGATTGATCGGCTAAAAAGAGATTTAATAACTAAATAAAGTTATCTTGACTACCTAATTTCATCTAGTGCCAAAAAATATTGGATGTTGAAATTATTAATATAAAAATTTCAAAAGTGACACAATTGTTACCCAATCGAAAGTTCTAAAACAAAGTCCGCGACAGCATTTGTCTACGTTTTAAGGTTGGCTCACATTAAACATTTTGTGGTAAACAAAATTGTTCATGCTGTCTAACTTCACGCTATATGCAATAGGAGACGCAGACGGGAATGCGTGAGTCAGCAAGTTTGTAAAAAAAGAATGAATTAATATAACTACATGTTTAATTAATAGTTACTTAATATGTCTTAATTATCCATAAAATAATAATTCCAAAATCAAACATTTTATTCAAGAAAATTATCAATTTCAGGAACTCTGGTATTTATATTTGGACTCAATTTACTTTTTCCACTTATTTTGTAATTTCAAAGAACGAATTTCACACGTATTTAAATAAAAGTCGCTGCCATAAATTATGATATTATTATGTTAGTTCTGAGAACAGTGTTTTATTATTTATGCTAATATATGAAGCTGAAGAATTTGTTTGTTTGCTTGAACGCGCTAATCTCAGGAACTACTAGTCCGATTTGAAATCAATTTTCAGTGTTAGATAACCCATTTGTAGAGGAAGGAAGGCTATAGGCTATTATCGCGTTAAGACCCATAGGGAACGGAGCACCAATGAAGAACGTTTTAAAAACGGGGGGAAATTACATGTGGAGGCGTAAACGAGGTCAGCTAGTAAATAATACAATTTTACCAAAAAACAGACTTCAGGGTCCGACTCGATTTCTCTTCGATGCCATCATCAGTTCTTAGTGTCATTATCATGTAACCACCGTTGGAATATATCCTTTCCATTAAAAAAATGGAAATGGAAATCGGTTCATAAACGATAAAGTGGATTACTTCTTAGATAGACTCTAAACTTTACTATTGTTTGCAATAGCTATACGAAAATTTGTGATTATTTACATTGTACTTATTATTTCAGTTTCGACGTACGTGGGCGGTCGTTCAACAAAGCACTACAATGGTCTGATCCAGGTGCCTTCGGTCCGAGAGCATATTTTGCCACAGTTGCGAGACCTGCAGCTCTTACGTTAAGCTCTGTACAATTGGACGATGAAGGGGTATACCGATGCCGAGTAGACTTTAAGAACTCGCCAACCAGAAATTTTCAAATCAAACTAACTGTAATAGGTAAGTTTTCTTATGAAGTGAAATATTTTTATTTGATTTATTACAAACTGACATCAAAAACGTGATCAAATTTCAATTGAAATTAATATTCATATAATCTATATTAGAATCTGAATGTTTTTTTTTCTGTAACATGTTAATATCTAGACAACTTAGTACAAATTTCTACTAAACGTCTGTGTTTCTTTCTATATAAGGAGACAGGCCTTGGTTAACTATTAAGTATTTTTGACTACTGATCCTGGTAATACGACCATGATCAGTTGTTTTGTATAAAGATGTTTATTTAAGTATATATGTTTGTATACATATATTATAAGTGAGCCTGCTATCATTGTACAGTATAAATACTGTAGAGCCACTACAGTGTGTGAGACATCAAATCATAATTGTTATAGGTTACAGTTTAAATAATGTCTATCTTCAAATTCATGATTCTTGTAAAATAAAACAACAATATTTAATCATAAAGTCGTCAACGCTAAACGTAACGAGTAATCGGAAATCAAAATTACGTAATAAACGAGCAAAAACAAACAAGAACAGCGCTGGCTTTCATATCAAAATTTTATGAAGCGACAACTGGGAATCAATTTAGTCATTATGGATGAAGCCACGGGAGCCACGCGGTCGTCTCGTGATGACATCGCGCAGACATTTTAATTATGAACTGTCGACTTGGGATCGGCGGGTTTACTAAGCAGACGTCCCGATAAAAACGATGCCCGCCGACGATGACACAGATAAAATCTGCAGGAGACAGGTTAAATTTAAAAGGAAATTAGATTTGAATAGATCAAATTGTCTGAGCGTTATCAGTTCTTGGTAGTGATCCCTTAATTTGCTTATTAAAACATTTTGGGGCTGTGAAAAGGCTCCGTAATATAAAATGAGTTTGGATTCGTTCTCACACAAACGTTATAATTAAAACGTATATTTCTATATTTTCTACGTCGACGTGAGTTATTGACGTCGAATATGGTAATCACTTTATTCACTACATCACTAAAGTACAGTTTAATATTTTTATTAAAAGCTCTATTCGGCATAAAATTAATTTGACTCTTTTAACACATTTTTTAATATTACCTAGGCACACAATTAAATATAAACACTAGCTATCAAATGCTCAGCAAACTAACGTTTCACATTTCAAAGGAATTATCCTATTCAAGACGACAAAAGAAGCTGGCAAAGGAGATGAGGGAAGTAAATTTCTTTTGCGCAGAACAAAGCATTTAAAACTAAGCCTACACCGCATATATGCAACTCCATTGAAATCCATTAGTCTGCTCGCGCTGAGAGGTAATTTGCAAGGAGCCTTTTGTTGGCAAAGGAACTCTTCACACAAAGAACTCTCTCACTTATGTAATCAGGCATATTCATAACATCATAAAATATCCAATTAATATTGAGGACGCCGGATGCTCATTAATGGCACCAAATAATAATCAAATCTGGCTGTTGTATGTATAGACACCGATCGCGCTCTCAATTTCATTCCATATTGATTATTATCATCCAGGATCACAGATAAAATATTTATCGACGTTTTTTATTGTAAGAGGTCTTTTGTTATAGTGCCTCCACATCAGATGCTGATGTACGATAAATCTGGGGCTGATGTATCAGGAGTCGTAGGTCCTTTGGAAGAAGGATCTGCGTTAGTCTTGGTGTGTGAAGTACGAGGTGGTAAGTCTAATGATAAAAATTGAGTCATCTTTTTTTTATTATTTCCTCTCTTTAATATGTCATTTTTTATCACAGAATGTGATAAAAGGTTTCATTTTAAAGGTATTTTGTACACCTACGCACGCTCCACAGTTTGGAGCCACTTATTGACATTCTATAACATCCGGGTCAATGCTCAAAAATTTAATATCGCGATATGTCTTCGCATACACAAGATACAGATTTCTAGAAATGTATGTAGTCAAATGATTTATAATACAAGGTAACACATGTTCTCGGATGTTATAGATTTAGACTTTAAAGTTGCTTTATAATTACTTCACCAATTAGCAAAAGTTTATCATATTTTAATGAAAGGTAATCGCGATTGATAAAATTAATATTTAGATCTATTTCAGTTTGAAATTGTTGTGACGTTAATACTTGGTTTATATTCAAACTTGCTTTATTACATGCAATGAACCACATAACGTAAATGGGTTATAAATCATCTTTATATGTATACATCTTCTATGCGTGTGTATGTAAACTCCTCCTAAACCGCTGAATCGATTTTAATAAAAAAATTGTGTGTATTCCTGAGAATGGTTTAGATTCACAGTTCGGTGGGGTGTTATCCGCGGTTGTAGATTACAACAATAACCGCGGGTAACACCGCGGGACTCAGCTAATAAACATATAAAACGCCAGAAAACATTTGATTTTTAGTTAGTTAGCTTCATGCACCTGTGTTTATCGGTGGACTTAATGTCCAGGGCATTATCTATCATCCAATGTTTGGGGGTGTAGAGATCTGATAAGGCAGACGCATGGAGAATACAGTTCCGTTGTAATCAGCAACATAAGCGATAAAATTGAGATAAAATAAAATACACAAATATGCATTTAAATACATATATACATGCATACACAAATATACAAAATCATCATCATCATCAATGGTTCCTCTTTCAATTGGTGATATTTTTTTTGCCAAGCAAAGCCCTGATGTCATCCACTTCTTTCTTTGTCGACCTGGTGTCAAAATACATATACTTTATAATCGTATAGTGTAGAAACTAGACTATAAGGAGGTGTACTGTCTATTAAATTCGATTATATAATATTCGATTTAGAATAATTGTTAATAAGTTACTTTAAGACTTTTATAGTATTAACTAGCTGCCCCGGCAAACGTTGTTTGGCGTAAAAAAAACAGGGGTATGAAAAATAGATGTTGGCCGATTCAGACCTACTGAATATGCATATAAAATTTCATAAAAATTGGTCAAGCTGTTTCGGAGGAGTATGGTAACTAACACTGTGATACCAGATTTTTTTATATAAGAAGAAGAAAATAAGAAAAAAATAATAGGATGACGTAAAAAAAGAAAAGGTAAAATATTATTATATTAGATATATTGATAGCTCATTCATTACAAATGGTTAAGTAATTTAAGCGCTACGTTGACATATAAAAAAGAAAATAGATTGCTATAACTACATCCCTTCCTGTGTATGAAAAAATGTTACAAATTAGTATTTGTACGTATTTTTAAGGTGTTTAAAAAGAAACCAAAAAGTTGTTGGTTTTTGTAACCCTACAATGTAGTAACCAGGTAATCAATAGTTTTGGGGCATATTTCATATTAACACTAACAGTTAGCAGCTAGTCATTTGCTTTTCAATATTATAAAATCAATATAACATTCAAAACATTGATGAGTCTAAAAATATTGCAAGAAAACAGAACGTGCTCAGAATAAATGGACGTTCATGACTTTAAAGTTAGAAATACGTAAATTCAGTTTGTCGCCTTACTTAGCCATCGCAAAAATATGAAGCGACGTTGGCATTCTTTTTTTTCTATTGCCTGATTTCTTTTATGGAAACATTGGAAGAGATATTCCATTTGAATGAGTTCATTGAAAAGTCCGCAGTATGGCCGGCTGGCGTTGCGCCAGTGTGCTAGGGATTATCTTCGGCCGCATGCCCACCAATTGTGATGATGCAGCCGGGCGAACAGCGGGAATTTAGGCTTTGACCCTGTTATCATGTTCATACTTAATTGTATGATTTACGAAAAAAATGTTCTCCGATCAGAGGTGTAGAAAAAACTTTTCTAGCTGATCCACGCAATTTCGTTTTTTCAAGCATACTCGACTTCTATTGGTCTTAGCTTGATACAAATTATCCTATCTTAGAAACACATTTTAGGAAAAATAATGAAGTCGGTAATATCGTCTCAGAGTTTATCCTGAGTAACAACGTGATACAAGAATGTAAATATTTAGAACCATTTCATTTGTTCAGTTTTACATATTTTTTCTTAATTCCTTTCTTCCACATTTTAATATTTAACTTTTTCCATAGGGCGACCCGAACCTGTTGTTTCGTGGTGGATTGACGGCACTCCCGCCTCTCAATATATAGGCGTTAAAACAGATACGCACGTGATAGTCAATCGTCTTGAACTACAACACTTGAAGCGAGAAGACCTCAACACAACCTTCAAATGTAGAGCTTCTAACACTAATTTGGTTCCACCGCATGAGAAGATTGTTAGGCTCGAGTTAAATTGTAAGTATTTCTTAAAAGATCCAAACAAAAATATGAAAACCTAATCGATTACAGTTTCTTTAATTAGGTTTTTTTTGTTGTGTTTTTTTGTTTACACAAAACCTCTTCAAAATATAATACTGTTTTAATTGACTGACTAAATTTATAAAGTGTGGGTTATTTTTCAGTCAGGCTTACCTTTTTTATTAAACTTGTTTTAAGTATTCTAAGAGAATCTTCTATTTAACGCGGCACTTAATTATTCTACCGGCCATCTCTGTGGGCCACTCGAGATTCATTCCAATTACAGTTTGGTGTAAAAAGGATTAATAAAGTATTTTGTTACCAGTACTCTGTTCAATTAGCTTGAGTATAAATTAATATTTTTAGGTCAGTACCTCATTAAATGTAGCACGAATCTTCCCCGAAAACGGTTCTCTCTGTATTAATGTGTGTTTAGGCCGGGATATAAAGTTTGAAATTCTGATACTTAAAGCAGACGCGATTATACGGCTGAGGAATATAATGTTAAAAATACATACATTACACCCCGATGCTGCAAAAACTCATTACGGAATAAAGTTTGACGAAATTTTCGATATTTATTCATTAATATTGGATAACAATTAACTTTGATAAATCTATACTAATATATAAAGCTGAAGAGTTTGTTTGTTTGTTATATATATATATATGATGATGATGATGTTCTCCTAGCCGATTTCGGCCACGGCGGCCAGTCTCAACAGAGACCAACCAACTACGCAGGAGATATTATAGTGCACAAATGTGTGCGCGAACACAAGTGCACTCTCTGTTCCCTCTCTCTCATTAATCCGATGGGACGGTTAACCGACACGATCGGGGAGAGATCAGGCGCAGGACCGACAGCTTTACGTGCTCTCCGAGGCACGGGGGTTCAGACCCCAACTTCCAAACTCCGAGCTGCTATTTAGTGTTTCTATAATCAGAAAAACTCAATAACACTTTTGGCCCGACCCGGGATTCGAACCCGAGACCTCTTGATCAGCAGTCGCATACGTCAACCGCTAGACCAACGAGGCAGTTATATATATATATATAGTTATAGTTATATATATATATATATATATATGGTATATATCATCACGCTACTACTAATAGGAGCGGAGCAACAATGAAGAATGTTTCAAAAACGGGGGAAATTTTCACGCTACGGGCAATATAAGGCGCAAACGAGGTTGCGTGGGTCAGCTAGTAATATATACAAATAAAACATTATTGATTTTTTTTATAATAAAAGGTTTTTGTAGATACCATTCCGTTGATAACCGGTAATAACGTTACTATTGAAGAATAAGTCTGTGATAATATTTCCTCGTTAATATTTTACATTCTTAAATTGATATGATATTATTGATAATTATACCGATAATTGTGCCTACTAACATTACACTTACTTAGTCTTTTGTAACACGATTTCTATGTATTATAAACGTGAATGTAAGTCTGTTTGTTATGCTTTCACGCGAAAATACTTAACCGATCATCATGAAACTTTGTACACTTACTCTTGGAGGTATTAGAAGTAACATACAATACTTTTTAATAAATGCGAAGCCGCGGACGAAAGCTAGTTTTAAATAAAATTGTCACTTATGTGTTCAATTTCTGTATAAGCCTTTGTTTGACCATTGTAAAGACCACAAGAAAATAATTTAGCCAATCTGAAAAAAACTCCTCAGCAATTGAAGTTATTCACAATTTTTTTATTTTGGTCCGACGTAAAGTTAATAATATCGTTTTTTCTTTCTAACAGTGGCTCCTCTGTCAGTGTCTTTGCTTAACCGACCTCAGCAGCTACTAGCTGGAGCATCGGCTTCTCTTCGGTGTGTCTCAGAAGGGAGTAGACCACCAGCACAAATTACCTGGTACAAGGATAACAGAAGTTTCGACAAAAATATGGTAAGATTTTATCTTGTATCAACCATCATAGAAGCACCACAAGGCCGCCATAGTGTGGGTCACCACGCTGCATTGTTGCATTGTCTGCATTCGGAGTGAGTATGGTGACCACCACTCTTGGATGCTGTTTATACTTTTCATCAGGCAGAGTAGAGTCATTTTGGCCATGGGCCATGCATAAATGATAAAAAAAATAACCTATCGCCGTCCACTGCTGAACGAAGGTCTCCCCCAAAAAGCGACATCCCGGTCTTGGGCAGTCCGCATCCATCCGCCTAAAAAGTTAGATGCCTGGTCGCACTGGATATATTTATTAAAACTAGTTGTAGTAACTATGAAAACCACTATAATAAATAAAGCTATCATTTCTATTAAGTGCACCTACCTGACCTTTTCTCTGCATCGCTCAGACGGTCGACTGGCAGAGAATGCCTTAAGCATTAAGTCCGCCGATGCATGTAATTGTGCATAAAGTAATAAAATAAATAAATAAATAAAAATATATTATTTTTAGTAGTTTTTCTTCAAATACTTTTTTTTTTGTAATAAATGGGCAAACGAGAGACATATCGCCTGATGGTAAGCGATTTCCGCCGCCCATGGACTCCCGTAACAACAGAGGCGTCACATACAAGTGCGTTGCCAGCCTTTGGGGGATGGGGTTTGGGTTTTGGGCCTCCGGTATCCTCACTTACTTAGTGAAATACAGCGCAAGCGCTATTTCCACCGGTCTTCTGTGAGGCCCTGGTATCATTCCGATCGGACCGGCCCATTCATGCCGAAGCGAATGCAGATGACGCGGTTCTTTAAGCGTAGCATAAAGCTACCTTATCTTGGATTGTATGAAATCCTGATTTATTTAATTATTAATTTTAATATTCATTTAACTTGTGTATTATGTAATTCATTTAAATAATTATTTGATATTTAGAAAGGCGAAAGGTCTTGCAGATATTTATAAAAAGCTTAATTGAGACTGCGCATCCACAGTTTATTACAATTGAGCGTTGACGTTTTTACATTATTATTTTTTTTTTCGAAATATTTTAGCGTCATCATAAGGACGTAGTATCTGACTTTCCATTTATAGTTATAGTTAAAAATTAAAACATTTTTATGGCCATTTTAAATCATCATCAGATTTTCAGACTATTCTACTTTTTAACTTGGCTCTCACAACATAACTACAACTATAACTAGAAGCCAAAAACTTATGCTATTCGTGATCACTAATTTATCTTTCAATATGATAAATTAACTAAATCGTATTTAATATAAAGTTTTCATGCATAAGCCCATTAGTACATTGTTGAATACTATGCTATGAAAACCACAATGAATGAAATTGCTTAGGTACTAGTTTTATGTGAGACAGTTATTATTATGATTTTTCAACTCAAAGGTATTTTGAAGTATTCTGTTAACGATAAAAATAATTTATATATATTATAACATACTCTAATAAGCCCGTTGAAATCAAACTTAGTAAAATAAGTTCGTTAGTAATGTGGATTAAATATCGTTGCGTTCTCGTGTGTTCTCTCTATGTGAGCTAAAATGCTTTGTGAGGGTGCTTCTTACAACCGTATTTGAGCTTAGCTACAAGTTTTACTAGAACGAAGCTTGGAGGCGCACAACGACATAAAATCAGTGCGGATTTAAAAAAAAAGAAATCAAAGCCAAAGAGGAACTTCTTAATTAGGCTGTATTTTTATACCTCACAACTGCACCATTTGTAAATCATTTTATTGTAATTTATTACTTGGAAAGGGATAACTTCTTGTTCGACTTTATTTGATTTTGAACAAAAATTCAAAATTTTGGATTAATAATCAGGTACAGTTAATTAATAGTCGAATTCATTGATAAAATTTGACATTACGCCGAGATCAAAATTAGCGAATTATATTCAGTTTGCTTTACACTAAAAAACTATTAAAAACTGAGTTTTCAATACAAATTTAGAACGTTAAAATTTGTATCTAAAAAAATTGTTAATCTGTTTACACGGAAGATCTTTTAAAGACGCTACCTCTAAGCTTTTAGCATTTTATATGAGATTTGAATTGCTTCTTGCAAATTTAATAAACTTGAACGCTTTATCTGTAAATGTACTTTTCACGTCGGCTACAACATGTTGTGTACTTTGTGTCGCTAGTAAATGTGTTCGACGTTCAATGCTCTTATTTCAGTGGAGCACAGCTGGTAATCCCTCAATTAACTTCCATTCTAAACCTAAGCACGCACTGTGGGTTTTAAATCGATTGTCGCGTTTTATAGTAGGATTTGGTCATTGATGGACGTTGATTTAGCGCTCGACTAATTGCGCTGCTACCGTCCTTGCTTTTACAATAGCTTGCAGAAATGCGACTTAACAAGTAGTTTGCGAATTTCTGATTTTTTATTTACTTATCTATACAAATAAATAAAATTGGAGTGTCTGTTTGTAATATTAAAATAACCGCTTTTTACTAAATGCATATGTATGTATACACGGCACATATACCAAAAATGATTTTTTACAATGTTTATCTGTCTGTCTGTTGGTTCCGGCTAATCTCTGGAACGGCCGCACCGATTTTGACAAAACTTTCACTATTAGGTAGCGAATGATACAAAAAGTAACTTAGGCTACTTTTTTTAGACTAGCTTCGCTCCACGGCGTTACCCTCGGTACGAGAATGACCGCCGCGTAACACCACGGGGTTCGCTAATTATACAATATAATCAAAATTTGAAATGAAAAAATGAAATGGAACAAAACAAAAACCAAATTGAAATGGAGCCACTCGGCAAGCACCACCAGATTTCAAATAAAAAATGAATCATCAAAATCATAAAATACATAAAAAGAAATACAGTCAAATTAAGAACCTTTACCTTTTCTGAAGTCTGTTAAAAAAGGGGAAAATGTTGTCAATAACACGAAATTTTCATTGCAACCTTTTTTAACATTTCTTTTTCTTCTAGGTGACAGATCACTCAAACGAAACATGGTCAGTGAGCACACTTGTCTTCAGCCCCAATCCCATGGACAACGGTGCAACAGTCAAGTGTGTGTCGGCTAACCCCAGTTTACCCACGAAGACAATCGACGACCAATTGCAGCTTAATGTTGTATGTTAGTATTCATGATTATTTTACAGACGATGAAGAAATTATGCCTAGAAGAGCTTTTCTTTACGTTAGTTTGTTTAATTTATTTTTAGAAAATATATGACTGTTAGTTATAGTTAAAACAAATTAGATAAAGTAATCAAATAAGACTCTAACATCATCGGGATTTACTCCACTTCGCATTCAACTATTCTGTAATATGTCTCTCATGTCACTTATAGACTCCGGGCCGTGTCGAAAATTGATGGGTCATGTGACCCACCAGGAGACGCCACGACTTCAAAAAATCATGTGATAAGGGAGAAAAATCGAGAGTTTTACAAGTGACGGCATAGTGCTGAATGTTATTGTTTTATGCCCCTGTATCTTTCTAAAAGATCTCGTGGTTCACATGACCCATCAATTTTCGACACGGACGTAGTCTATCAATCCCGGGAGTCTTTAGCATAATTTGAAAAAATTACTATATTATTCGAAAATAAAATTCTTTTTTTAAATGATGCAAGTGATGTGAGTGTAGCAATTAGTTTCGTTAAAACTAAAAAGAAAAAGTAATGAACATTGACCACGTACGTACATATTATAGAATCTGGATATTATATCACATATGTGTAAGTTCATATTCATTTCCTTGCATGATATGCCCAGCTAACTATTTTGTTGCGTCTAAAAAAATATAAGGAAATACGGTGCAATGTATACAGCATTTCTTTCGAAACAAAAATTTGAAAAGGCATCATGTTTTATAGCTCTTATTCTAGTCAATAGTAGACGAGACACAGCAATGGAAAATAGCATTTTTTTCTGAAGAAACAAGTGAGAGAACTCGAAAACGTTTGAAATGAAAATTTGATAAAATAAGTTATGTTGTGTAATTTTGTAATATTGCGGCAATTATTTGTTTACCAAATGGAAAAATAAACTTTTCTCATTCAACTTATTCATACAGTCTCTTGAAAGTACTTTAATCAAATATAGAATATTTTTTTGCAAACCAATATCAAGAAAACATTAGCCTTAAACTTTGCTATGAAATTTTTTCCAGACCTTATAGTTGGACACGCGTGACGAATTTCCTTTATTACGAACATAGCATAAATAAAATACTTTTTACGATATTTTTCGCTTGTAAAACTTCTTAACACATCTTTAGTTTTCTAATGGACTTGTCAATCATTACTTGTATTGTTTCAAAAAGTAACTATGCTTGCTAAATATGATCCAATATGATTTTTACTTAAAATAATTTATAATTTTTATGATTAAGTTACTTTTACTATGTTGCAGTTTTAATGAAGGCCATCATTAAAAGCATATTGTAAATATCTAAGTGTTCTTTTTTACTTTCTAAAATAAAATAGCTATAGTTGTGAATGTATTAGATTGCAAAAGACTGAATGTCTTTAATATCTTTTTTTATCATGTTAATACGCAAAAAAAGATGTAGTCGTTTATTTACAACTAATTAATCAGTCAGTTTAAAAAATTACTCAGTTTTAAAAAGGGTTTCAATTTTTTGTAATTATAACAAATCAACTATCTAGTTTCTATTTTTCTTATATAAATCTTTGAACAAGTACGAAATTCTCGTAATCATCATAAATCGGTATTTCTCCCAAACCTTTAGATAATTTGAAAAGATCCAGACATCGAAACGTCAAATTAATTCTAAGAAATGTCTGTATATCAAGCAAATATATGTTAGGAATTTAGCTTAGTCTTATGTTAAAGATTTCTTTTATTTTTGAAATATTAAACGTGTTTTTGGAACAAATTCCTTATATAGGGTTGCGAAGGAGTATCTTTTTTTGTGAAAGCCGGGGGACCAGGTGCACCCTCGAAAGGAAAGCCCCGAAACCCCGACGTTCCTCGGGCCACCAACCATTTGTAGGTTGCCCCCTCCTCTGTAGGAACCTTTATGCTTCTATTCTGTTCTTGCGCGAGCCCTTTTTAGCGCTCGACCTAGGTGGCCTCACTTGTCACTCTCAGGTTTGCGCCTATGGTGAACGGATATCATTTCGCGTCTGATTCGTCTAAGGTAACTGGCCCGTTACCGGACCTGGTGGATAGGGAGAGTTATAAACCTCTGTCGGTCCCGCTCCACCATCTCCTTCGAAAACTTAACTTGCTCGTAGAAAGAGACGGCAGGGTTCCACGCGCTCTCGCTCCGCAACATGGCTGCAATCATGTTACTGAGCTAGAGAACCCCTCACTCTGATGACCGCCACGAGATTACGCCTCGGCTAGTCCTACGCCGGAAATTCTGCCAGCGTGTGGAGCGCCGTGTCCACGTTCTGGTCATCGCAGAAGTGGAACTCAGACGTTAGCTCTTTGCGGATCAGAAACAGGTGATCTCCGAAACATCCTTTTCCAGTGATCATCTGCGTCAGCCGGTATGCCTCTCGAGGCAGGACCTTCAGGACCTCCGCCCACACTGGGGCCCCATAAACGGCCATAAATCGCACAACCCCCGCATAAAGTCTCCTGCAGGAGTCATCGGGTCCCCTCGTGTTTGGCAACAACCGTGCTAATGCACACGCTGTGTCAATCAATTGGGGACCAGACTTCGGAAGTGGTATCCGAAGTCCCATCGGCCATCGTACAAGTACAAGCACCAAATACCTCAAAGAGGTCTCGAAGCCGATGCAAGTTCCTCTCACTATGGCTTGCTCCGAGGCCCGTGAAAAAACAAAACCTCCGATTTGTGCAAAGCCACCTCGAGATCCATCCGCCGGATTCATTCGACGACTTGGGCAACCCCAACCGTGAGAGGAATGGTACCCTAACCGGCAAAAAGCATCCCTAACGTAAGATTGACTCAGTGTCACAATGGTAGCGACGCTATGTATGCGGTATAGGTGTGCGAATGCTGTGCTTGAGGTCACGGGTTCGAATCCCGGGTGGATCAAATGTTTGTATGATTTGCAAATATTTGTTTTTTTCGGAGTTTGGATGTTTTCCTTTCTTTTCATATTAAATATGTATTTACAATTTATATATATCAGGTGTCTAGTACCCTTAACACAAGATCTGCTTAGCTTGAGACTAGCGTTGTGTGTTAGATGTAAGAAATATTTATTTATTTCGTGAACGAAATATTTAGTGTAGCTTATTAATCTAAAAGTTGTATGTAATAAATACGGAGAGAACTCTAGACAGAACTTGTTTTAGTAAAGATTACTAGGTACACAAGGGCAGGCAGCATAAGTGACCAATTTAGTTTTGTTTTTATTTTTTTCGATAAAAAATCGATAAAATATTTTTATAAATAATTTTAAATAAAAAAAAGGTGTTAAGATAATTTTGTGGTTATTAAAGAGCGTGAACGAAAAATTTTGTATGTCCCCATCTGTGATTATTTATTTAATTCGTGAACGTAAAATTTTGTATTTCGCCATCTGTATTTTCGATAAGGAACTTCGTTCCTATCTGGTGTCCCACGACACCACACGACTTTTTTACATAAAAATTGGGTTTCACTTTTAATTTGAATTTGGACCCAACGACGCTCACTTCACCGATGAAGAATAGCTAAATGGGCGCTTTTATAATTTAATGATCCCAACAAAACCACATTATATTATTTGTTAAAAACCAATTGTTCTCTCTTTAAAACTCTTGTAAACTTCCCGCCATCTATAACAGGCAATGCTAACATAACTCTTTAAGGCAATAAAGTAAATACGACTTACTCCATCAGATTCCAATTAAAAGATAAAAATGCTGTCTTCTAAATTTAGTAACTTCTTTTTAAAAACAAGATATAACAGTTCCTACTCACCAATATAAAAGCAATCGTGTTCAACGTCTGACATCTTTGTAGCGTGCAAGCGTGACGATCTGTTTTAATTGGGACATGTAACTCACTGCACCGGGAATATATTGGAACGCCAAACTCAGTACTCTACTTGTAGTATGTTTTGAGCAGGTTTTGGTTGTTTTCCATTTGCTTGTTCTGTTTATCCGACCTCTTTTAATTTATCAGAACTTGATGAATGAGCGAAATTGGTTGCTTAAAACTGTGCGGCTTATTGCATCATAGCTATTTACAATTGCAATATTTAAGTTTTAGGAAAGAGTACTCAAATGTCTTATTACGTAATTACTTCAATATACTATAAAACCATACTATACTAACTCAATATACTATAAATGAGAAGCAGTTTTTCCGGTGAAAGTTCAGGTTCAGGCCTGAAGTTTAAAATATATATAATCGATGGACATTAAAATTATTAATAAATAAATCGATAGGTATTATAAATAATATCTTTAAACCAGAATAGACTTCTGTAACTAAGGACGTTCTTATCTTGTAAAATCAATGAAACGTTTCAGCGATCAAAAATAGATGACTTTTAGGTTAACTGTCCCAACATTCATCTTTGACCCTTTTCATGAAATTTAAGTAAAATGTCGTCCTCTCCTTTTAATTTTAGAATGACCCTTGGTTAGAGCTATTGAAATAGATTTCAACTAATTATAATAATTTATTTTTATCCAGATAGTCCCCTGGTGACACTGACGCTTGGCAGCACGTTGAATCCACATGATATCAAGGAAGGAGATGACGTATACTTTGAATGTAATGTACGCGCTAATCCAAGGGAACATAGAATCTCATGGTATCACAACGTAAGTTTATTAGCACAGTGCAATATTTTAAACCGAAGTTTATACCCGTTGATTGCACATTCGTGATCTCGTAGTTCGCTTTGTTTCATCCAAAGTTAACCTACTACTAAATAATTACATAGACAGTTTCAATGTTCATTTAGTGTAGGCTCATGATATGATGTCGCCAATACGATGTGCTTTTTAAATTTTTGGTACTTGCTTTCAAGGTACCGTTAGGTGTCACCTAGTTAATAATAGCAATTTCTGTAAGTGTAATATAATTTGCCTACGCATATAGAAAGTGTTTTTACATGTATATGTCTATGATATATTCTATTAAAAGCTTTTAAAGGATGTATTTAGCCTACTGAATATTTCTAGGATGTACCAGTCAGCCAAAACATGACTTCGGGGATAATCGTAAGTGCTCGATCACTGGTCCTCCAGAAGGTAACGCGAAGAGAAGCTGGGAGCTACTCTTGTAAAGCAGCCAATGCAAGAGGAGAAACATCAAGCAAAGTTGTCACGTTGAGAGTTCAATGTAAGAAACATTTCAATATATCTTGTATACATCGCATAATTTCACAATAATTTATAGAAATATGTCCATGAGTAGTCCATGTGAGTAAAATATGTAAATTGACTTACGAAGTTATATTCTATATTAACAATATTATGGCTTTAGTTACACATATAAGTAATGCAACCTAAAAAGTCTATTTCGTTAGTACCAAACGAAAATATTGTATAACTAGCCGACCCACGCAACCTCGTTTACGTCTTCTTTTGCCCGTAGCGTGATAATTTTCCCCCGTTTTCGAAACATTTTTCATTGGTGCTCCACTCCTATTGGTCCTAGCGTGATGATATATAGCTTCCTCGATGAATGGGCTTTCTAACACTGAAATAATTTTTCAAATCGGACCAGCGGTTCCTGAGATTAGCGTGTTCGAACAAACAAACAAACAAACTCTTCAGCTTTATATATTAGTATAGATGTGCCCTTTTTCGAATCTCTCGCGCTGATTTCAGAATATAATCCCCTAGAAATTCCGAAAACAAAAAGAATATCACACATTTTTTTAAATTATATTTTTATCTTATTAACATTATTTTGTAGACTTTTCTTAAAAAATAGATAAGTATTTACTTAATCGCGGAATCCATACATCTTTTTTATATACATTTGACCTACGGCTTCGGCAACAATAAGGAAATATGTAAAAGTGCGGAACTTGAGACTTTGTTCTTTTTCTTAGTATCTCTAAGGTATCTCTAATAAAGAAACATTTTCTAATTTCTCTTTGTGTCAAACTTTAGAAGCATTTTTCTTCTCAATTTTGTTTTAATAAACAATTGTGGAAGTAAAGGCTTTTATCTGCGGTGAATATAAATTACTGTCTCGAAACTTCCTTGGTTTGTTTGCCTACACTTCTTAAAGCGTACATTTTATTCATATCGCTAATAATAAGCAAGAAGGCTATGTATATATTTGTTAACCGACCCCCAAATTTGATTTTTTATATTTATCTACACTGATTACTCCGTCAATTGTGGACCGAGTTTGAACCTTTTTTTTTTTGTATTCGAAAGGGTATTCTCCCCATTTGGTCGCATGGCCACTATATCAGGATCTGGTGATGGGTTCCCAAGGAAATCGAAGGAAACCCTCAAATTTGTGAGGCACGTAAAAAACTAACTAAAAAAAACAGTAATGTTTTTAATTTTTTTTGTGGTGTATGGACCTGCCAAAATGACTCTACTCTGCCTGATGGAAAGCATAATCAGTATCCAAGAGTGATGGTCACCATACTCATTGCAGACAATGCAACAATGCAGCATTGTGACCAACGCTATGGCGGCCTAGTGATGCTTTTGCATCATTGGACCTTCGGTCTCGCACTCGCCAACGAATCACGTTGACGTTGATCTTCTGTGTGAAGGCAGTACCGCCCCGGTCAAGCCGGCCCGTTTGTGCTGAAATCAGCGTGACTCTACTACCTTGACCTACTATTACATTTGGCTTGGCACTGACTTCAAATCTATGAACATCTATTCATAGGTTTGAAGTCAGCATATATACAAGTAATAGTGTTTCATCAATATTAAAGGTTTGCATATAAGGTGTATTTAATAAAATCTTTATTAAGTACCTTTTAGTTTTGAAGTCGGTTTTTTTAAACGAAGTTTTTTTTTAGAATAGTATATCAACCAATCGCCGTCTACTGCTGAAGGAACGCCAACCATGGTGTGGGTCACTATGCAGCATTGTTGCAATGTCTGCATTCGCACTTCGCAGTATGGTGACCACCACTCTTGGATTCTGCTTATGCTTTCCATCAGGCAGAGCAGAGTCATTTTGGCAGGGTCAAACATAAAAAAAAAACAAACATGCTTGTATTTTAGGCAGTCCGCATCCATCCGCTGAGAGAATTAGAATAATATATAATTAAATATTGTTAGAAAACATAAAAAAAAATAGCTTCTATATTCGAAACGCAGACGTAGGCATATTCGTCAACTACCAATTTACTATCTACAATGTTGCTCTGACTAACGTAATACTTTTATTACGAGACAAGCCAGCTAGTCATTAAAGCTGCATACGCCGTAACGCCATCTGGCATCGCCTCCTGTCTACCCCAACTTTAAGCCATGATAATATTTATATTTTTATTTGTTTTTTTGTTCAGTAAAGGCAAAGTAACAACATCAATTTGTAAGGGATCTACACTTGACAGTTAATTTGCATACATACCTAGTCCCCGGTAATATATTATGAACATCAAACACACAGACACACCTTAAAATGTCACCGAGTACAGTATGAATTACTGACCTATAAATACCGACATGTCTGCGAATAGTATTCAAATGATTGCGGTAGGGATCGACGTACCAACTTCCTTCCGTGGCCGACCGTCCGCATAGTAATTGGCACGAGGGAAGGCGGCGTCGTCGGTAAATCATCAAAATTATTGCCTAATATTACTACAATTCTCATGCTACCTCCTCAATCTGTTGTTTCGTTGGCTCATGTTAATACGTGTAGCTGTGATCATTATACTCTAGGTGAAAAAAAATATTTCAAATCTGGAATATACTCATTTATTCTCCATTGGAATATGAGGTTGGTCATTTAAAATGTAAGGAATTATTTTTTCTTGAACGTATCCAGAGAAGACATATTGTACTGTACCTATAAGAGTAACGCCTACGCCTAGATACAGAAATATTTGCCTTTTCAATCAAGCTCCTTATTGCCAATGGTTGAATAACTCCTTATTTGATTTTGAATTTCAATCTCAAAACATTTGTTTAACAATGAATATTTTGACTTATTTCTCGAGGCGAGGAAGACGATTAATAAAATTTAATTTGCGGAGGTTCAAATCAATTTTACTAATTGCTAAAGTTAGGTAAATTTTAAATGACCGTAATCTTGTTATGATTTAGAACATTTTGTACAAATATTCAAACACACATATTATTAATTATAGAGTACCATAAATTCTAAATATTAAAGATATTCATAAATCAGCATCAACATCCATAAAAATAGATACACAAGTGTATTGGTGCGTCAAGGAGGTCCCTTCCTTGCCCAACAGGCAGAAACTTAATTGCCAATGTGAAAGAGAAGACAAAATAATTTGAAACTGCCGAAATAATTGTTCATTTGATTTATATTTATCGCTTTATGACAGGAAAACTGGTCGTTGGAATTTTTAAATTTATGGATATTTTATGCCTGTTATTTAGGAGGTCGTTGTTGGGTAGCGAAGTTAACGATGTAGCGGGTATTTGGCTAGTATGCAAATGTTTCCAAATTGTAGTATACCCATCACGTCCGGCCGCTGCCTTTCCCACTCGACGATATTTGTTGGCGGGTAATTTGCCGATGCTCTGTTTATCAGTATACCGATCTTCAAATATATGTAAAAAGGAATATGTGTAGAACACAAATCTATTTTTTGTAGGTTGCATTACATACAAATAGTTTTGACTAAGAAATATGTCCATTTCACCTACGTACATTACTTTACATCTTTCTCCCCAGAAGAGATCATCTTTTAGTAATTTTAGACGTGGGCGTACTAAAGGCCAACATTTTGTCGACTATATTCTTGTATTTATTTTATTGTCTGGCTCAGTATGTCTTGAATTTTTTTATATGATTGATTTGTTTCATTTAAAATTATTCACGACGACTCAGATTGTGATAGAGTTAAAAGTTTTCCCTAAAACAGCAAACTACAATAATTAACAAGTCTATAGATAACTGTAGATCTATTAGGTAAATGTATGATGAAGTGGTTATGTTTCTGTAAAACGTAGATGCTCCGGTATGTGGCGAAACGTCACCACAAGTGGTCGGTGCGGCGATAGATGAAGCGCTTCGTGTCCGCTGTGCCGTACATGCAGACCCATCTGATGTCACGTTTCTATGGCAGTTCAATAACAGCGGCGAGAGCTTTAACGTTTCTCCTGCTAGATATGGTAAGAAAGAACTCTTTAGTGAAGGGTATCATATTCATAATTTAAATTGAATGCCGCCTCAACTTTTCCAAAATTGATTATTTACTCACTCCTTCTTTAGTCAATCTTGGTTTTTGTTCATACTTATAGTTTACCTCATTTTCGACTTAACTTTTTGAACGCACGCGGACTACATTTTAAATGAGATCATTAAATCGTCTATCCGGGTTGTCATAAAAACATCTATAACCATCGTTAAGGGCAATCGGCGGTGGTATTAATCCGGCCTTGGTGAGATTTATCGTTTTTGGATTGTGCTACACGACATAAGACCGCCTGACATAAGTAGTTCTGTTCGCATATATTTTATAGTTCTGAAGTTAAATAAACTTTTTAGAGAAGAGAAAATTCAGGTAACACTTTAACATATGAGTACTTTTGTTTTGACTCATAAAGACCTGGCCACAAATGATACTACATTTTCATAGAAAACCACTGCTAAGTTATTATTTACTTGATTTTCGTTTGCTTTTTTGAGTGTGATAATCTGTAACTCTACGACCTTTATAATTCTGAGGTGGTACTCAAAGACTTTTAAAATTTTCTTGTAACTCTCTAGTTGCAGATGTCTGTGTGTTACAGATGTTATTTACCATGAGGTCGTTTTCCAAATACACCATTTAAAAATTGAAATATTATTTTACTACTTCTAAACGTCTGATTATAAATACATCAAGTTTTAGCTACATACTATTTTGTTATACAGTTAACATAGAATTACATAAAATAGGCTTAATTTTAATAAGTTATAGTTATCTATCCAAGAAAAGAAAGTTAGTAAATTTTATGCTTTGCGCTTATTAAGAACTTGGGATTTTATCGTTATTGGAATATGCTATTACAGTAAGCTTATATGAATTGAAATGTTTTTCACTTACAAATCTCTAAGAAGGCTTAAAGGTCGAATACCAAAGATTTCTTGTAATGAGATCACAAAAAAAGTTATACAAATTATACTAAAATGACTCATTTTCGATATCTTCTTATTACGATTTCATTTTAAGATTTTATCTAATTCAGAAACGATAATAATCCTCGAATTATTTGACAATCATATTACGCAAAAGAAAATTGTTTCAGTAGAAATTTTTCCGTGTAGTTTATAAAAAATATACCTACGAGTAAAGATCTTATTTGAGATTACTTTTCTTTTTCAAATATGGTAGGAGAATAAATGGTTTGGCTAAGATTGTGGGCTGTACCGAAACTCAATTTACGTAACCATTTGGTCTGTTACATATTCAAGGCATTGAAGACATGAGATGGTGCAAGAATACATCGAGTGCTTACAGCAAACACAGGTCCGATGAATTAGTTAGCTGTATGATTAGGGAAGCAAACTGTTTTTATATTGTTCGACACAGATTTTCTTTACACATTTTCTATTGAATAAATTAATTGCTTATATAAAAGAAAACCTATATAGTAATGATTGGATTTCAGTTTTTATGGAATCTTATTGTAGTCATTTAAAGCACTGGTTTAAATTCCTTTTCGTTTCTCTAGCTTATAACTGACCACTGCTATATCCGTGGACTTGTTTAGCGCTATGAATTTGTCGGTTACTTTAAAAGTACATCCTAATAAAAGATATTTTTCTTTTCAATCATATGTATTTGATCACACCTTAAAAATATTAGAATTGGAAATAATGGGATTAAAATATAATTTTCCCTCACAATTCAGCACATGCCGTGGCGTCTCTTTGTGTCGAGCAATGATTTTCAAGTGTAGCTTTCATTAAACGTTCATAAAAATGTCACTTAGTGTCTTAATTGAATAAATGATTTTGAATTTGAATTAATTTATTAAATTCCACAGGTACAGTCAACGGCAGTATAAGCGAACTTCGGTATATTCCAGCCAGTGAACGGGACTACGGTGCATTAACCTGCCGCGGCACTAACACTGTGGGCCGACAAACACAACCTTGTGTTTTCCAGATCGTTCCAGCAGGTTATTTCATTTCTTTTGTAGGAATCTCATTTCATTATCTATTCGGCACTCTCTCAAGGTTTCATTTTTTGTTTTTTGTTTGTAGTATGAACTTATGAGTAGTTTAAAAATAATTAACTATGTTAAAATTGTGCTACGCTAATTTACAAAATAAATGTATATTTAAACAAGATAGGTGTTTTTTAAATATTAGGATGTTTTAAATTAGATAAGAATTGAATAATAACACATGACAATAACAATAATATATTCCAAATGAGTAACAATAAAAAAAACTAGTAAAATATCGGCGCTTTAACCCCGAAACTTAATTTAGAAAATCTTTTGTAAAGAATTTACGAATTACCAAATTTGAAAAAGAAAAAATAGACTGATTAACAAATTAGAATGTGAAATATTTATCATTTTGTAGACGTTCCTGTGTTGAATTAAAGTTAGGTTCGGATCGTAATTGTTCGATTTCGGAAGCGGGTTTCCGCTGCGCAAGTGAAAGCCAGGTTTTGAAACCAAGAAATAACTGACAATAGTTTAAATGAATCCAGTAGAGCTATGTAAGTTTCTTTATTTTCAAAATAATACCTGCTTTACTAACAAGCTTTCGAACTATTGTGTATCTAGATAGTACATCGTTAAGGATACTGGTTGATTTATAAAAATATGTCAAATCTAAATATTAAAGATAAATGCCTGTAATTTGAGTTAAGAACCTTAAGATTAGAAGAAAACATTAAAGCACACACACATTTCATTTTCCTGAAAAAAAATCCAGAGAGGTAGCAAGATTAAAAAAAAATGTGGAATATCTGTCCTCCGTCTCATCACTTAACAGTGACGTTTGATCGGCTCTAGATCCATTTTAAAAGTGAAATTTCAGTAGTAATGTTTGAAGACCAATAAATTCAGTTTGCTTCTTAGATATTTCAAAAGATGTAAATATAACTTTGGATAGATTTTAATTAGAGTTAAGTTCATATTTCTAGCTCAATCGTTCTCATTATTTATTCTCGGTATTTTCATTAGCTCCTCCATCACCACCTCGTAATTGTACTGTCACTGCAAGCAATGGGTCCAACTGGATTGAAGATTCCGCCAAGGATGAGTTCGGAGAATCAATGATGGTCCGGTGTGTAACTGGCTACGACGGTGGCCTTCCGCAACTCGTAGTACTTGAAGCTCTGGATACAAATACTGGAAAAATACGATTCAATGTAACAGCTAATGAGACAGGTAAGATAACTGCAAATAAGGGTAATACGGTAAACTATAATATCTAAAAGAAAACCGCAGTTAACTGGGCCCACTGAAGCGTTCAACTTCCCCCTTGTGTTTGGGTGTTCTATTATGGTTTCATTTTGTTAACACATCTCTAGTGTTGTGAGTGTTTATGGGAAGCGGTAACCATTTACCGCTAACTGGGCCAAACATCCTTCTTAATTATAGTTCTACAGTACATATTATATAAATAACAAGATAATTCAATTTTGCAAAAATATGTTATACTACCTGAACCCCGGTGTTACCCGCGGTTTTTATCGTAACGCGTGTAACGCCGCAGGACAAAGTCAGTCTAAAAAAAATTACTCCCTGGATCATCAGCTACCTGCCAGTGAAAGTCCCGTCAAAATCCGTCCAGCCGTTCCAGATATTTTGGAGGCACCTATCCTTCTACACTTATAATTAAATAGTCCATAGATTTATTTTTCCTATGACGTCCAAATGATACTTGAAGTTCTACATAATGCATTTATTCTAATCCATCTATTTTAACTGTAGATGGAGTAGCAGTATTCATAGTTCCAGCTGGAATTCTCTGGACAAGTGGAAGTGCTCTTAGACTTACAGTCCACTCGAGGAATGACAAAGGAGCATCAGATCGTATCATGCTTCACGCTCTCGCATACCAGGATCCTGAGAGACGAACAGGTACGAATGCAACTAAATGATCTAATCAATGATTCGAACAATGTAGTATATGTAGTATTTAGACAATAAACATATTATATCCAATTGGTACATTACTTGGATGAATATGTTCCGTAAATGTAACTATTAATGGTAATTTATAACTTAACTACGAGTTGGAAATTTTGTTCAGGACTGTGTACTGCACAGGTTGTTCGAGTAAAGAAAGGTCGTATTTGTGTAACGTATAGAGGTAATCCTGATTCCAAAAATGTATTATAAGTGGGGTTTTGATATTTTTCTAAATTATCCTTCAAAATCCAGTTACTGTCAGTGACAATCCAGTGACATGAAGTAGGCACTTGCAACAAACCAAGAGTCACGGTCCGGCGGGCCACATTAGTGGCGATTTTACTGATTGTTTTCTTTGAACTAGCCGACAAGCGATTCGGAGCAAGCAAGGTTCATGATCATTCACTTCTACCTCTCTCAATGCATGCATGCATTTAATTTGCGGTAAATGCGATGCTAATAGGGTGTCTATAGTCCATAGCCCATAGTCTATATATCATCGTTTAGACCAATAGGAGCGGAGCATCAATGAAGAATGTTGCGAAAACGGGGGGAAATTATTACGCTACGGGCAATAGGAGATGTAAACGAAATTGCGTGGGTCAGCAAGTAACATATACATATAAACTCTTTTTTTACCTTCATCCTCCATTCAAAATAAAAATCGTTTTTTTGTATAGTGCTGAAGATTCGGTACTTATTATGATCTTATTCAATTTCAATTCAATTTCTTGAATGAACTTCTATATAATGTAGGCGTAATGATGTGAGTTCGTTGTATATTATAAAAGACTCCATCAGACAAAGCTTTTGAATTTGAAAGCACTTTTATAATAAATTACCTATTCCACGTGCATGATATAAAAGTTCTCTTTTCTCCATATTTTCAAGTAAAATTCAGAAGAACGAGTAATTGTGATGTTTCAAGACGAGCTATCTTGACATTATGTATGTTTAACTGCCTCTCCCTTTGTACTATTTTAAGTTAAGAATAACTAATAATTATTATTCTTTATAATAACAAAGGATGCATACAATTCATTTCCCAATGATTCAGAAGCATCACTAGGCGGCCATAGTGTTGATCACCAAACTGTCTGTAATGAGTATGGTGACCATCACTTCTGGATTCTGCTTATGCTTTCCATCAAGCAGAGTAGAGTCATTTTGGCAGGACCAAACATAAAAAAAAAAGAAAAAAGACCGGAATCACTATCTGCCCAAAAACCACGTCGCAATATTTTTTACAATTAACAACTGAAACATACATAAAAATGTTCAAACATACTACACAATAGATTTTGTTAATGTTGCGTGTGCGTGAGCCTGTGTTTTTGTGTGTGTGGCACCCACACATGTTATTCCAAAGTTTGATTACGCTGATGAGATTAGATTAAAAAAAAACCGTTTACACAGAAATAAAAGCTTGCTTCTTATTTAACACATCGCCATTTCTATGTTTTATTACTAATGTACCTACGTAAAATTATTCTCTTAGATGGCGGCACTGGGTTAATGGCTGGTGTATCCAAAGCTGCGTTCTGGTTGATAATTTTCACAGTTATCCTATGCTCATGTGCAGCCGCTTTTACTGGATTCTTTCTACGGAGAAAAAGGTACGTATATTCCAATTTAATTTTGAATATTGATATTTTAAGATACGGGACATTAGTGACGATGTAAAGTTTAATAAAAGAACCAAAAGAAGTTTAGCAAACAATCTAAACGTATTTCTCATTTACAATCTCAAAATATATGTCATAAGTTCATTATAAACTAAAATGAAATAGCCTTTACTCCAACCAATTACATATATACTACGAAGTAATTTTACTCAATTTTATTTGTATTTCAGTAATAGTCGCTTCTTTGGCGTTGGCCTCCCCCAGTACTCTCCACTGCTTTTTGTCCCTGGCTGTTCTCATCCAGTCTACTCCAACTCTCTGTTTGAAAATATCTCTCCATCTTGTTTCTGTTGTTGTTGTCTATCCTCCTCGCTCCCTCTACGGGTAACCACTCCACCACTTTTTTTGGTCCACCTATTGTCTTTCATTCTACATTTATGAGCAGCCCAGTTCCATTTTAATAACCGTATTCTTTCTGTTATATCGTGAATGTTTGTAATTGTTCATTTTATCTACTAATTTTATGTCTAACATACTCCATTCCATTTTTCTTTGACAAATTGCTAGTTTTTCCTGTTCTTTCCTTTTGAGGGACCAATTTTGGCATCAGCAGGACCAAGTTTGGCAAATTCGGCATCTGTTTTTCATAATTACCTTTAATCCCCAATACTTTTGTCATGCTATTGAAATTCTTCTGCTTACTTCATTTGCGGAGCAATTTCTAAAAGATATTGAATGTATGTGTGAACCATCAATTATGATATCATTAGTTGCGACAGAATCTTGATCTTCGTGGCCATTAAATACAAACCGACCTCTTTGGTCTCTTTTGATAAGCTACCTATCAAGTCAAGTTAGTTGCATTGTTTGTGAAAACTACTATGTCATCCACAAATCTTAGGTGGTCGAAGAACTCTCCTCCTATTTTTAGACCAATATTCTCCCAACCCAACTTCCAAAATGTAGTTTATTACTTTGCTCTAAACTATTTTACTTACTATATTAATTCGTCATCATTTAATTATAATGGTAAAGAAGACGAAAATGTATATACAAGTTACGTTTGGGTCTAATAATCATTTTGAACAGAAATTGCAGTGGCAAGACAGCACAAACTAAACGTGATGGCGTTAACGTAATTAACTGTGTTCATTACTGTGAAATGAATCTACGGCTGAAACTCAAAGCTAGTGTCTCTAAAGTAGAGATGCTTTAGTGTGTATAATATCCTACGAATATTATAAACGCGAAAGTTTGTAAGTATGAATGGATGGATGTTTGTTACTCTTTCACGCGAAAACTACTGAACGGATTTGGATGAAACTTCACAGTAATATAGCTTATACATCAGAATAACACATAGGCGACTATTTGTCGCGATAACCGACTTACACGCGGGTGGAACCGCGGGCCGCAACTTGTTTATAATAATTAACTTTATTTTACACCAGATTACTAAATACTCGTAAATTGTTTATTCTAGGTTAGTTTAACAAATGCTTGTTAAATTATAAACCTTACGATATCAGAAAAAACAAAAACACTGTTCTATATTATCACATACCAATATTACAAATTCTAAAGTATGTATGCCTGTGCGTTTCTCTGACTGTTATGCCCTCACAGCTAAACTGATCTCCCGATTTCAGTGAAATTTGGCATGGAGCTATTTTGATTCTCGAGGAAAGGTATTGGATATTCGTTCCCGCGATAACCGTCATTCACGGAGCTGCGAGCAAAAGCTTATTTTAAATATACTCTTACAAAACTTTGATATAAAATAGCTAAAGAATTAAAATATTATTATTTCAGAACCTTATAAATTACGTTTACATAATACGACCACTTATATACGATTGGATTCTGGGAGCTATTCATTCCCTGTGCTAAACCATTCCATTACACGATAGGTAACATAAACGGTGATGAAAAGGGGAATTTCACTGGAACGGGCACGTAACACCCGACTGCATTTACCAATTTGCCAACAAACTGGTTTGATTACAGCTACAGCCGTTTATAAATCACCTTTACATCTGATTGGAGATTTTGTTTATTGTTATATCGCACTCATGGTAATTTTTTCAGATTTGCGATGTATACACATTTTAAAACCTTTAGTAATGTTGGAAAAACTGTTGTCGCAATAAAGAATAGCCTATGTCTTTCCTCAAGAATTAAAGTACCTAAATGCCAAATTTAATTGAAAATAGTACATCGGTTTAGTTGTGAAAGAGTAACAGAGAGACAGACGCAGTTCCTTTCGAATTATTAATGCGAAAGTTTGTGATGATGAATGGATATTTGTTAGTCTTTCACGCAGAAAATACTGAACGAATTTAGATAAAACTTTATAGTAATATCTATACTGTCCATACTTATATTACAAATGCAAAAGTAACTCTCTCTGTTTGTTACGCTGTCATGGTTTAATCGATGCACCGATTTCAATGAAATTTCATATAAAGATACATTGATTCTTAAGGAATGGTGAAGGAAGATTTTATAGTCTCTGACATGTATAGACTCCAGGCAAGACTTAATATTTTTCGCTTAATTTGTTAAATGCTTTCAGAATGCTTTATGTATCTTACATGCTCATAACTATATCAGTGTGTAAACTACTTATTATTCCATTTTTTTTGTTTCATATTAAACGATTAAAAAAAAAACAACATAAATAAAAACCCCAGATAATGTTGTTCAGTAATTTAAAAATATAATGTACCATTTCCTTACCAAAGAATATTGAGTAAAGTTCTGAGGCATTTAGTTAAGTTTATTTATAAATAGAGAGGAACATTTCAAGCAAATATTAGTTCATGACCCGTTCTCGATTGGTTTATTTAAATTGTATAGTACGATATCGATGTAACTACAATGTAAGGTAGTTGTGAATATTGTTCTGATTGTGGAACCCAACAGACAATGGCTCCATTTAATACTGACGTGACTAATTTAAAGGAAATCGATTTGGGTATTGAATGGAATTGCATTAAATTTGTATAGCGTGTAGTCAAGTTGCATATTCAATATTCATAGAACAGTGAGACGAATTAACCTTGTTTTAATGAGTACAACAGCTATTTTACAAAGGTATTCAATTACATTTATTAAAAAGATACAGTTTAACAATATTATTACAAGGCAGGTTTTTTATTAGGTATAAATACATATAAAATCACAGTCAAAATACCTAACTTTATTTCATGAAATTCTTGTCAATTTGTTTGAAATTGTCGTTGAAAAACACCTAGTAGCTACAATTGGTTCTATGATATATTAAGCAAAATAAATATTTATTTATCTATACTTCCTGCATTTGCACGAGGTGGGCTTAATGCGACATGCAAAATCTACCAATCAACGTTGAGTTCGTTCAGTAAGGGACGAGGCTGGACGTTGTAATTTATTTATTTATAATTATGTATAAGTTTGCATATAACAAATTAGTGTTCGAGAACTTCCTTTTAAGCTAAAGTTGCTTGAGTCAGGAGACCCCACTATTCCATTACATACATAGTGAATCTTATACATGCTAGGTTGTGTGTGTATATGTGTTTGTGTGTGTGTGTGTGTGTATGATAAGAGGATGAGTGAGTTTCTAGCATACATGCACAGAATATATGGATGATTTTTTTATTAATGATGTTGTACAATCGATCAGAACGTTTAAGGTATTGCCTGCTAGCAAAACTAGTTTTTGTATCAGGGATATGAGCTACACCATACCTCATTGATTTAGTGATGAGATGATGAGATAAAAGGTATTTCTTTATGCATTCCCAAAACTGATTGTGTAATACATGATTTCCTTAAAGATAGAAGTTCAAAGATTTGATAGAGTTCGGTGGTAGGGAATGTGATTTTCTTATAGTAGGTACATTACCTTTAGCAAAGCACGTTGTGCTTTTTCTAGTTCCAAGAATTTAGTTTTGCCTGCGCCATCCCATCGGGATGCAATAATAACTGATTGCACAAGAGAAAAATAGATCACATTCAATATGTTTCGTGATGTACGTGTATTCTCTCTGTGGCATTCCGGAACGACATATCTAAGTAATCTAGAAATCCAGTTGAAGTTTCTTATTCTATCCGCGACACTTAGGACATATCTTTGGTACAAATAAGAGAGACGAAAAAACTTTAACTCATACTTACTTCGTTGGCTCAGTGTCCCAAATTGTGTCTAGGCCTTTCCTATTCTGTGTCAACTCAGACCAATCGGATACTTTCATCTCTTCCATATCTCTGGCAACCTCATTTTTCCAGCAGTATCTGGGTCGTCCCACCGGTCGCTGCTCAAGGTATGCTGTTTTGACGGCTCGATCCTCATTCATTCTTTCGACGTGGCCAAGCCAGTGAAGTCTGACTATAGTCAGTGAGATAAAAGCCTAGTGGTTCTTTATATCCGTGTTGTATCTCTGTCTCCGCTCTTCATTCTCTCCTTTGGTCCCACTTTCTTTCGCAATATCTTACATTCTGCGACTAAGAGTTTCTCTTCCTCCTTGATCGTTAGTTTCTAAGTTTCACATCTGTATATCAGAAACAGTCTGATCACTGTTAGTAGACGCAGATTTTGGTGGTCCTGCAAGTTAATACTTGGAAACCGGTACTTAGTAAAGGGCCAACCAACCACCCGAATCCAAGGGCTATTATTCAGATATCATATATTATTTAAGTAGTTAAAAGTTTCAAATTGTTACTTACAAAGTACGGACTATATCTAAGTTATGAAATGATATAAGTCGTAAATTTCAATTCAAATTCTCTGATTGTAATAAAGTGTAGTTCTTCTTTTGAGATTTTGGACTACGTATGTCTGTATTTTGTAGTTGTGTATGTTTTTTTGCTCATTTATTTTTAATTTTGTCTAGGAATAATCCTCCAACAAAGCAGCAGTCTTCAGAGTTGCAGCTTAACGCGGGAGATGGCCAATACGTGGTAGCTTATACACTGAAGCCACCCAAACATGCACAGCCCGATATTTTAAATCCTCCACCAGGTAACTATGAACATTTGACATAATTTTAATAAATATTTCAGATGGCTAGAAGAAATAATATTATTCTCCTCTTCGTAAATGATAATTATTTAATGGTACTCTGGAGTTCCATCATAAATTGAAATTTCTTTTTCACTCGTATACCTACTTGTTTAAAAAGTGAAGTACAAAAATGATTATTCGATTTTGTCTGGTTATTAGAAGCTAATTATTGCTTTTAAATATAGATAACAAAGTCATTCATTAGGTTTATATTTGAATCACAGCAATAGTAGCAAAAGTAAAAGGTCATCGTTAAGGAGAAGTTACGAGTTCTAATGGTAGCCGACAACCATATATCACTATAACCATATATTTTAGATAGAAATAACTGACTCGTGTTGCTGAAATAGATTATGCATTACAATGAAATTTCGCCGAGCGGTCGGTCGAATTCCGATTATCAATATATAATACAAGAAAAAATACTCATAGCCCGACTATGTAAAAACTTGACTTAGCTTATGTCACCCGGACCATTATTACGAATCTATTAACACCTCATTCGTCAAAATCGGTTCAGTAGTTTAGACACTACAGTGGATCATAAAATATGCATGCACTGCCAAAACTATCACCCTTTCTTTTGGCTTCGCAGTAGTCTGGTAAAAACTAAACGTTCATGTCGTTCGTGCCTCGAAGCGGCACGAGTGAAAATCAGTTAACGATTGGTGTAGAAAGCGTGGCTATGGTGATGGGTCTTGTTGGGGGACCGAGCACCGTTCAATCGTCATTTGTGGTATATCGACGTCCCTTACAATATCTAGTACGCAATACTACCAATGACTTTTCAACAGGAAACTTAATTAATAAAAGTAATTTAGAACTGTACTGATATTCTAACTTTAAAATTTTCGCGTTCCACGATATATTAACAATTATTTTTACGGGAATTAGCGCGATCACTTAACAAACGTCAGGCAAATCAGAGGTATGTAATACCTTTTAATAAATGATCGCGTTAATTTCCGTAAAAATAATTGTAAATTCGATATATGAACACAATTAGAATGACAAAAATAATATCACATTCAAATAACAAGTTCTTGATGTTTTAATTTTATAAACATAATTTGCTGTGAAATTTAAAACTACTTTGCTTCTTTAGAATATTTCAGTTTACTTTTACCGCAACCTCAAGAATGAATCTTTCGAAAACTATAAAAAATGCAGTATCTTTGCTCGCAGACGGAGGACCTCCGAGCATAAAGTGCGTTACAGAGTCAGCTGCAAAAAATGGCACCCTTCATGCGAGTGAAGAGTGGGATACGGGCGAGCGCGCAAGCGCTTTTCTTGACGACCACCGACCCGTAAGTATCCGAATGGTGCTCCGTGTTTGTACACGCTGTATGAACAAGCAACAGTCTGAACAGCACAATTTTTTTTACTTTATAACCTAAACATGTCTTTCTTTTAGTCTTATTTGTATAGAGTGTATTTTTTATTTAGGTAACATTGATAAATCAGAATTTAATTAACTAAGTTTAAGGGGAAATAGTTTTTCTATTGCGGCTTTTCAGAATTTATAAAAGTGGTAGTAAGGTCATATTGCGAGACCTAATTTCCATGGTATCTGTTGCTGAGAAACAGCTGGCCTCCATTACAGACCAAGTATATTAATTCGTTTTTCTAATGGACTAACAATTTTATCTATTTTAAATCAGACACTGAAAACGAAAATGACTTGTAATCGGAACTGGGATCAGTGTAATCATATCGTATTTTTCTTGCATGCATTATATTTGCACATTCGAACAGAATATTTCTTATATGATAGAATAACCCACACAGGTACACATATTTGAACGCTCTGACATGTTATTAAATTGAAAGCATCCGTTACGCAGATGTGAAAAATCCAACTCATTAAAACGCAGGTTTAATTATGTCATAGACTAGATACTCCGCACATAATTATACTAGGTACTTTGTTGCTGCTCATAAACTGAGACTCGAGTACTTCTGAAGCATTAAGTATTAACTGTCGTTATATTAAATTTTATAACATTTTTATTACAGACATATAGTTCAGTGGTTATTAAATTACCCAATATCATATTTAATTTTTCCAGTTAAATTATAAAGTAAAGTTCGTTGAGATATCTTGAAGATTAATTTGATTATATAAATATGTTTAAGTACTACTTATTAAACTGGATTAAGTTTTGAGAGTCTGTATATTATTTTTTTACAGGTATTGTCTCCAAGGAAAGGAGTTTCAAGTAAACAACCGATAGCATTAGGTAATATGACATTAAGTAGGAGAGAACATCTAATTGCTGAGGAAATACCAGGACCAGAAAGTTGTGTGTAAATATTATAAGTGAATACTGTTTTTGTAAATATTAGAGAATGTGATGAGCTTCAACGGAAAATTGACACCGTTTCAGGAATATATTTGTCAGTATCAGAGGTCTAAATTTATATCAACAAATAAACAGTGTAAACATCAGTATTTTTATTGTTTAAATGAGCTTCCAAATGTGTTACTGAAATAAGTTTTACAACAGATAAAATTTGACTATGTGTGTATGTATAATATATGTTAGGGATCAGTTTGATAAAGTGTATGTACAGTTCAGTAAGTCTGTTAACAACACGGCATAAATGTTGTTCTTTATAAGCTTCACTATCAAATCCTTTATCAAAGCTGAATAAGATTTGATGTTCTACCATCTATTATTTTTTCAAACTTCTGGACCATATCGTCAGTTGGTGGTACTAGATTCACCTGTTTTTCTAATAACATTTATATTTCAGTTGCTCATTTTCAAAGTGACTGGCGAAGTAAGTGTTTTACTAGCTGTCTGAGTTGATATGGCCAATCATATCAACTCTGATCTTATCTAATAACAAAACAGGACTATGGTTCATGCTATGCTAGTCCGTTTTGTCTAATAAGTGAATATCAGTTTTAATATTAAGACATCTCAATCTTTTAGTGGCATTAATCTTCATGATTTGTACTTTGCTTTTATATTGCTAAGCATGTCAGGCTTAGAGCTTAGCGCTTTTCCTGTTGTCAAAAATGGCGACTAGTTATTATTTAATAAGCTTCAAGTTTTAGATTTTCTATGTTTGTTAGGTTGTTGTTTAGATAACTTCACAACTATACCAGACCGTAGCTCTGAATGTTTCGATTGATCTTGCAATCAGCTAAGCTACTTTGTTTTCATGGACTACGTGTATGATGTAAAAGTTCAGATTGAGTTTTAGACGTAACTTAAGACAAGAATATTATGTACTTTTTTTTCTATTTGATTGGTGTACCATATGTGCTTGTTCTTTGAGGTGTAGCATTTTCAACGTATTTAAATACCGTCCTTTAATTTTACTGTGTCATACTCAAATTAATCTAACTACATGATATTTTCCGTTTTTAGAAAATTCAAAATGAAAATCTTTTACAATAATTAAACGGATTTCCTGAATTTATACATCGGATGTAATAACGATTCCAGCTATAGGTAGATTCTATACACTTTCTAGAAACAGTTACAATTTATTTATTTGCACTGCGGGACACATTTATTAGAACCCCAAAATATTTTCAATCGAGAGTGGTGTATCTACGTAAATCTTGTAAATAGATTCCCGTAGTAGTACGTTTTATGTTCCGTTCACAATTTGATAATTTTATCAAAGGGATGTAAGTAACATTGTATCAAAGGGATGTTTTGTATTAGACTTGTATACGCAAATTTTCATTACTTCACTTCAAAAGTAATTGTAAATGTATTGATTGTATATATAACAGCAGTTATAACATGAAAACTACTCGAACGACCTCAATTTTTATTTTTATTGTCGGTAACAGGTTTTATAAGGTCTGAGCATAAGCCTAAGCATTGTACTATTGTCGAGATAGTACTACTAATGTTTTGAAATATATTACACAGCGCTATTAAAACCCTACTAAGTTATACATTGTGTTATTAAATTTGATGCGATTCTATTTTTTTAGTAAGTTTTCTGTAAATACCTGCATATTTTATGTATAAAAAGTCAAGATTTCCAATGGTATATTTACAAATATTTGAGTATAGAAATTGTGGCGTTTAAACGGTTGTATATATAAATAAGGCAAAGTTCATGTATATGTTGATAAGTGTACTAATATTTTTAATGGAGGCAACGTAATGTAAGATTAGGTATGTATAAAAGATGTTATCTGACAACTTGTATATAATTATATTCATTTTATTTAATAAAGTTTTATTCAACTAAACAGCAAACCGACGAATAAATTATATTCAGTTTTCATTCTGGTAGAGAAAATTAATATGTTCAGAAGTGTATTTTTAATGAAAATACTGTAAGATAAATATTTGTACATAAATGTATGTTTTGACTGTGAAATTGTGATAACTAGTGTTGTAAATAACATAAACTAAAGAAATTTAAATCATAAGAAAATAAACTCTGTTAAGTGTCTGGTTGTTTGATTTAAACTTCAATTATTTGAAAAGTTGAATATTATCAGAGCTGAAAAAATTAAATGGTGGAGAATTTTTCGCAGTTTCCTAAAGCTGTACAAACATAGAGGCAAACAATACCTTGGAAAAACATTTAAGCTGATATTGTATTTAACAAACAAACACGCTTTAGTACGAATTTATTTTTATACTGAATTTAGCATCAAAGCTTTTATATGCTAAGTTAATGTGCCTAGGCACAATATGAAATCTTGTCGCTTAAATTTGTTTTACTTTAAAAAGATTTGTAATAAGTCATTTGATGGCTTTTTAATATACGTTACCCTGCTTTATGGTGAAACGAACCAGGTAGTGACGTATCTAATCAATGCTGTTTTTTTTTGAAATTGACTTTCTCATGTAAACAGTGCCTGACTGCTCATAGAACGGAATTGGCGGTATTTGTGGATACGGTGCACATCGGTATACGAAGTGAAACTAGGATCAGTATGTTTATGACTCATGTCTTAATTAATTGAAACTATGCATACATGCGCATGGACGGACCTTTAATTATCTTAAACATACAATAATACACATACACTTTGTACGAAAATAGCGTGACCTGCAAAATTTAATGAAACCTTTAAAAATATCAAACGATAAATTTTAATAAATTAAGTCTTTTATTGCTTTTTGATTCTATAAATTAATACGGCGTCCAATCTATATTAATGTCCATAATCGGTTGGCATCTTCGCGGCATACTTTCCGCCAATTTTTCAGCATAGCTACGAGGTCAAGACCTCCACGCGGACTTCAGTTCACGAGTAAGGTCAGCGACGGTCACTACATTTTTTGCCCTTAGTTTAAGCTTCATCCACACCCAAATATTTTCAATTGGATTGTGAGAATCAGGGACTGTGAGGGCCATTCCAGCACGTTAATACCATGTTCTGCTGTTCTAGTGGTGCAGAGCCGACTTCAGTGTTTAGGAACATTATCCTCTTGCAGAATCCAAACGTCTTTTTCGATTTGTAACGATCTGGTAATTCATCGACTGTTTTTGTTTGTGAATATCTCTTCACCCACTTGCTCACAAAGTAGGCAAAGGATTGTTCTATTCAGCCTAATATTTGTTTTTATAAATTTAGTTCCAAAATTAAAAAAATATGCCGGTCTCGTTCTTGTCAAACACACTGTACAAAAAAAAATATGCATATACACCTTATAGTGCTGTATACCATGTTAATCACCATAAGAGTTGAATTTAACATTATTTTAATTACATTTTCATTCGATTTGGAAAACAATTCAACTTTTAAAAAGTTATATGTTCACTTACGATGAATCTTACGCATGCTGTTACTTTTTTAATTTTGCCTTGAAAATATTCACCTTCAAATGACAAAGTTCAATAAACACTTTATCAACTCGTGTAGTAAGTTCTAAATAATTATGAGAAGTACTTTAGGTCTATGTGAAAGCAAACTGTGTTTAAATTACATTATCCACTACTGAGTGATCAAGAGCCTGAAAAGTTTCAACGAGGAATTCTATAACCGCTGGCATTCTCCTAGTTGGATAAACATTAAGTTTTATCAAAGACTTCATTATACTGACGTTGAAAGGATTCCCAAAGTGAAAAAAATAAACAAAAATTTGCATTTTATAGTACTTAATCACCACTAGTTTCGAATATGTTAGTTCTGAGGAGTATGTTAGTTACCATACTCCTCCGAAACGGCTTGGCCGATTTTTATAAAATTATATATGCATATTTAGTAAGTCTGAGAATCGGCCAACATCTATTTTTCATACCCCTAAATGTTTTTTTTTACGGCAAAACCATGTTTGCCGAGGCATTTAGTCTATCTATAATATGTACTGAGCAAAAAAGTGACATTTGAACGTTTTTGGAATAAGGGGCAAACGAGCAGACAGACCGCCGTCCATGGACATCCACAACATCAGAGGCGTCAGAAGAGCATTACCGGCCTTTTAAGGAGTACGCTATTTATATATTTATACGAATATTTTAAGAATGTGTTTATTACGTAAGTATTCTTACACCTGTATGGCTTCTTAGGGATAAATAAAAAATAAAAGCATCCTAAAAAAAAAAAAAATTAAAAGTAACACACAACTACGTCTATATTCTGTTATCTAACAAAGGCTACTAAAGTTATAACTTATCTTACAAACTAGATATATAGAACTATTTAATACCTATAGACTAGAAAAAAATCTCTGTTTTGCAACATTTCATTAATGCTCTGTTCCTATTGGTCGTAGCGTGAAATTATGTTGGTTTATAGCCTTTCCCGTTATATTGAAAAAATAGTTTCTGAGACACATTCGTTCCAAAAAACTCCTCAGCTTTATAGTATTAGTATTTCTAAATAGAAGGTATTAAAATAAATTCTATGTTAGTTGTTACTACAGCATACGCAATGCATTTAGGTTAATCGTGGCATCATGAATTATGCAGTTAGCTCGAAGGAAATCCTAAAAGCGCAATAATGAACATCCTGTGTAATCCTCCATCGGGTAGGTTAACCAATTAGAACTGTTTTGTGACTTACTTCGGTGCTTCCAGGTTTTCTGTAATAGCTTTGTGCATGAACTGTGCCTTAATAGACTGAGATCCGAGTCAGTCGGTAGTCTAACTTATACTCAGAAAGAGATGGATACTCACTAAGCTAAACGTGGGGCCGTTTTACAGTTAGCAGGTGTCAAAGGTGAAAAAAAAAACCAGTTCCACTTATGTCATTTTAGGAAGCTTGAATTTAATATAATATTATTAAGTATAATATTTTAAAATATTTTCCAATCAGCCAGACACAGTCTGAGGGGCCTTTAACATCCCCAGACTCGTTTCAAGTGCATAGGAACATAATGCCTTTGCTACATTTACGGCAAACTTATGCGACATGTGTATTGATTGCTATATAAGTTAGCGTAGGCGTTCATATTTTTTCCTAAAGGCTTCTTAAAATGACTTTAGTTAGCATGTTTTTGTCACTTTTAATACCTGCTAAATTTAAAACGGCCCCATTTTCAGCTTAGTGGGTATCCATTCCTTTCTGAGTATATGTTAGACTACCGACCCTAAAACTTTCATCTCTCCTAAAATGACGTAAGTCTGTGTTGACTGGGATCTTGGACCCTATGTGTTCAAACTGTTTCGTTTACTGCACGGAGCAATTTGCTCCGTGGTTTACTGTCAGTAAAAATACCTGACAAAGGGCACTAGTAATTTAATAGTTTACAAAGTTATATAGCCATAAGTATGTACGCGCAAGGGAAGAGGAGACAGTATAGACAGAACTGGCAGATATCCTTTCCAATTACCCAAAGTTTTAGGTATCAAACTATGAAGCCGTGGTTAAGAGTCTACTACAAGTATCATAGAAAAAATTTAAATGGTTTATGCGTATAGATAATTTTATTTTACTAGTAGATATTCTTATATTGAAGCGCGGTGGTAGCAAACTTACCTACAATGTTTTCCAAGAACCTTTATCCAATATTCTTATCTTATATATGCCCTAGATGGAATAAGTTATTCTTACCAGATTAATTTTAACAAATTGGCTTACTTTCCAATATAAAGTCTGTAACTTTGTTTGGTCATAGTTGCCAATTGTATTCAGTAGAAATTTCAATAGAGAATAAATACAAAGTAATTATGTTTAATAGCACAAACAAACAACAATCCGTCTTATTAGGTACTTGACATTTTTAAATACATTTTCATACAATTGGAAATACAGAATATAAAAAAATATCGTAAATTTAAGTACAGGTTTAATGTCTCACATATTTTAAATATGTTTATTTTCGACATCACGTCAAAAAAACAATGACCTTTCAAAGCACTTAACACGTATATTTTTCTTGTATTTGTTAGGTAAGGTGAGATTGGGTCAAAGGGTCTTTCAAGGGTGATCTCCGCGCTCACGTCAACACATTATACTGAAGGAGTTTTTCGCTATCTGATATTTTCAGAATTCAAATAAGTTTATTTTACTCTACGATAAGTCTATCACACCCACTACGTGTATGCAAATCAATTATTTTCGATTGTGTTATTTAGGTATTCTAGGCAAAAACCCTAATAGATACGGGCCACAGCAACAACAGATTATCCCTTCAACCATTGATTAAGCCATACGCGATGTGCTTGGTTTAAAAACCTTTTAGTTGGACCTTATATGTGGCTTAGATAGCTCTATATATTCACATTTCAGTATTTTCCCAACATTCAAATAAATAACTGTAGGTACACAAAAGAAAAACAAATATATAAATTCTAGGAAAATTAACTCTTGATTACGGTCCTCACTGTGAGCTACGTAATGATATCTACATGATGACAGAATACGCGATAAAAGAGCAAAATTAAATTAATTCCGGTAATGAGCAGTATATTTCATTGAAATTACGTTCGTCAGCTAACATTTATCTAAGTTTAAGGGGCTTGCGTAAAGACGCAGCATTTCTTTCTGGTGGTACGCCGTCGAGAATGAGTGCAAAATTCCCAAGCGTGTGCTCGTTTAGCTCGTAATTTTTCATTGAGCCTGAGAGTCGGCGGGAAAGCCTCCAATTAAGTTTCTCTTTACCGTTTGGTCCGGGAAAAAAGGGGAAGAAAAATGAACAACAGAGGCAAGGGACAGTCGCCGGGCCGCTGCCGCCGGCACCCTATGATGGCAAATGACCTTTTCCGGCCGCACCGACGCATTTTTGTTTTACTTTTATTTAACGTTAATTGCAACTTTTGAACTAGCTTTGAAATTGTCGGTTTAACAGTTAAATTGAGTTTCTTTGTTAAAAGGTGACTTGTAAACGGATAGAAGAATAATAGTTTTATACATAAATCTTTGTACATTACAGAAAGTTTAGCGTAATAAAACTTTTGTCACTTCGTTCATTATGTTATGTAACTTTTGTGTTGCCATTTTATTGTTTTATTTCCTCGTCTATGTGTGATACTATAACAAATTTTGATTAAAATATTCTTTCTGTGTTTTTTTGTTCATAGATGTTAGGATTAGTTTACATTGTTTGAGTCTTTGTTTAAAAAAAATTAAACAAACTTACTAATATTTGTAGACTAATAAACTTTAGTACTGTAATATTTTAACCTCACTTCAAATTCGGTAAGTCCATATTTCTTTGTGTTAAATAAGTACCATAATTTGCTGTTTTTATATACTCACTTACCTTGATTATAAAGAAAGACATTAAAACATTATGGCGAACTAAATGAGTTAACATCGTCACGAGTAAGGGAACACCAACATATTTTCATGTGCGGACGTAATAATAAAATATTAAAGCCCGACTAATTCAATTCTTAGGTGGAGGTAAATGAAACATTATTGGCGTTCTGACAATAAATGCACTCACCTACACTGCTCGTAAAATTCGGTAGGGTGATTGAGTCAGTATTTTTATTGTTTCGGCCCGTGAATCAATGGTGAATGTTTCAGTAATAAAAGCATTTTACGATTGTTTTCACGGGAAAGTTTGTGGGCCGTGAAATGCTCTCCGCCTGTCATTTTCTTACTGAACGTTTCTCTCAGGAAACACACTTGACATTCTTTGGTTAGATGCCATTAATCGTTCGCACCTTTCTAACCTTTGTGTATCTTCGAAAAGGGCAGCTCAAGCGTAAAACAAAATTCTCCTCTTACAGAGTAATTGTACCTACAAAGTTGGTGGGTATTCTTTAGGTATGTATATACTTAGGTTCAAATATTTTGTCATTTTGAAGATATAATATAACTTTATGTTACCACCCGTCTTTGAAGTCAAGGTTTCAGAACGAGTTAAGTTCATGTATAAATTAGTTGAGTAAATGTGAACGTCGTAATTAAAATCAGTGTGCCGTGACCTTGAGCTGTCTGAGACTGTATCGATTCTCGGCTTATGATGGAAGTATTAATAAGATTCTGATCGTTATGGACTGCGTAAAATATTTAAAAGACAATTTAAATGTCTGATTGTCAAGTATATTGGGAATACCTATTACATGGAAGATTTTAGATTGATAGTGTTAGTTTAAAGTTCATTTCACACTTGCATGAATGTTCTTAATAATATTCCACATACCTACATCGAATCGTTAACACTAATTACCCATGCAACTAAAAGCCGCGTGCGGTCGAAGGCCGAGTATTGAATGCCGAATGCCGACGACCGATGGTTGTCGATCGTCCGCTAATAATCCCTTACTTTAATCGCTACAAAATCAGCCGCTATTTATGCTTTACAGTCCTGTTTACCACCCGTTGTTTTTCAACACGATAATTAACTGCATTCAGTTACGTAATGAGTTTGCCCGTAAATTAAGTTCTTGCAGTAAATATCGTCTGTGTAATATTGTATAAGTACCCTTTTTTGTTGGTATTTTTTTACTGTTTAAATTTTATATAAGACTATTAATTTGTATTATACTGTGAAGTAGATGAAAAAATTAATGAAATCATAAATTTATAACAGTAATTATTTTTTATTATTGGTCATTAAAAAAAACAACGAAAGAATCGATTGCAAACACCAATTTTCTGTTGGTGGTCGAAATCCAGACGAGGCAGTTGCGTTGACACATGGTTCTAACAGCTTTGGATAGTCTACTGTAAGACGTCAGCCTTTGTTTTAAAAGGCGGATTTGGTATTCCGTTCCGTTCCGTACAAACCTGTATATTACATGATGTCATTTGAAAATTTATACTTTTCGCAATTTTTCCTTAATGTGTGCTTTAAGGCTTTGCTTCGTACCAAATTTAAAGATTCTGAGTTCACGGGTAGTATCCTGTAGATTTTGATTCCCTTGCGAGTATTGAAAATTTTCAGCATAAACGGCAATATGATGTATCTAAAAATGTATGCTTTTCGCAATTTTTCCTTTCATCAGCAACCCATAATAATCGCACTGCTGGGCTCGGGTCTCCTCCCAGAAGAGGCCATAATTTTTCCTTTTTCTGTGCTAAAAATGCTGTGCAATTTTGATGGTCACGGCCAGGTTTGCCCAAGTCTCGGAACAAACTCGGCGACTGGGTCTCGCAGTGGCTTTGCACAAATTCGATGTATTGTTCTCATGATAGGAGATGTTCCGATCGGATTTTAGCCCTTCAAGAGTTATTTGGGGTTCGTACTCGACGACTGGTGAGACTTTCGATGTTACTGCCGAAGTTTGATTCCCAAGCTGGTTGGAGAAGCGCCAATATTGGCGCGACTACTGCCTAATATATTCTCTACCCGATGACTTCTGCACGAGATTCTACGTGAGGGATGTGCGGCTCATGAAGGGCAATGATGGGCGGAAGCCCTAAAAGCCAATAAGGTCGTTCGGTCATAAGGCGAGTCTGCTGGCCAGAACTCCATAATGGGACCTGGAGACGAGAGTCTTTCAAACTCTGGTGCAAAGAGGTGCGTGAGTTGGGCTGGTGTCGTGAGCCCTGGGATATCGAGGAGCAGAAATCCCAACTTCGCCAAGTCCTCATGGAGGAGTGGAAGGAATCACATGGGCAACCGAGCGCTTGGCACGCTGTTGTTGTATATATGCCTCTCTCCACGCGGTTTTTGGTCGGTTCTAGTCCGAGTCCGTAACTACCAGTAGGTGGTATAAGCAGGGATTTCCGCATAGATGACGAAAGTAAAAGGTTGCGGGTCAGCAATCAATTGCCTGATAACATGTTAACAACTCTGGGTGACAAATCGTGCCAGGTACGAAACAATGTGATTTGTACAACCCAAAACTTATTACACTCTGGTCCATTTGTTGCTGAAATTAATGAATTCGTTTAATTATGTTTCAAACGTATTTCACTGTAATAAAATGAATGAACTGATAACCTCATTATATTTGCAATTCATTGTACGGAATTATTTTTAACCAGAATTAACTTGCATTAATTTAGTCATATTTTTTCTATGAAATCTTATTTTATGTACTCTTGTAAACATCATATGTGCATAATATGTTCTGAATTTTATAATCACCGAGCTAGTGGAAAATGATTTATTAACATTTTCTACACACTTTATTACTTAATCTACTTAATTATTATTGAAGTTTTAATACACGGACAATCTGATAAATCTACATACACATTCAAGTCTTCAAGTGTAGGACTAGGACGAGCCCTTTGTTCGAGATAGTTCTATTTAGGTACAAGAAAAAGATTTATTACCTTTGACGTTCGCGATAGACGCACAAAAAGCGTCGAGATGACGACGGTCCAACGATGTCTACATTTATTTTATGTTATGTGTGTAATACTCTCTGAGGTTTTTAAACATTTAAGCTTTCGTTCCGTGGAATTTAAAAAACAATTTCATCTATTCATACCTACATACAAATAAACAAAATTAGAGTACCTGTTTGTAATCCTACTAATATTATAAATGCGAAAGTTTGTAAGGATGGATGGATGTTTGGATGGATGTTTCTTACTCTTTCACGCAAAAACTACTGAACGGATTTGGATGAAACTTTACAGTAATATAGCTTATACATCAGAATAACACATAGGCTACTATTTGCCGCGATAACCGACATATACGCGGGCGGAGCCGTGGGCAACAACTAGTATTAATATAAACGCTTCTTTCTAAATGCAAAAAATTTGAATGAATATTGTGAACTAATAAAAGGCTTATGTAATAGTAATTATTATTACTAAATGCAAATGTATGCATACACGGTACATACACCAAAATATTTTTTTTTTTTCTGTCTGTCTTCCCATCTGTCTTTTTGTCCCGTTTAATCTCCGGAAAGACTGAACTGATTTTGACGAAACTTAAATATAAAGAGTAACTTAGACTACTTTTTTAGACCAGCTTTGTCCCGCGGCGGCGGTTGTTGTTGTACCGCGGGTAACACCGCGCGGTTCAGCTTGTAGATAATATTAAGATTTAATTTATGACAATAATAATACGAGGGAGAGTTGTTACTGGCTAGCTAGTGTGTGGAAGACTTTGTTATTTGATAGCCTTTTATCATTTTATTTTTTATTTATTTATATATCTTTATTGTATACATAAAATAACAAAAATAACATAACAAAAGATGATTAACAGGAGTATGTAACGATTGGCGATCTTATCGCTCACGGCGATTTCTTCCAGATAACCTTAGTATGGATATTTAGTTTTTGTGATTTGAGGCAGTTTATACACCAGTAACACAATTAGGTGAATATTAAAACAATAAATAAATTTATAAAAAAGAGATGCATACGTTCTCATACATAAATACATACACATATACATATACACACATATTATGTATAAAGAAACCGAAATTATTCATAGTGACAGATAATAATTCTTCACCAGGTTTTTAAAAACTGACAAGGTTCTCATCAGTTGCTGTAACAATAATTCGAATTAATAATTACATGTTTTTCCTGTGATTTATACGATGTGTTACTATTTAGTTTATCATAGCTTAAACTAATATAAGAACTAGGTACGAATAGTAAATACTGAAGTTTTTTTAATTTTGTTCAGTGTCTATATGTTTTATTTCAATCATATGCAATATTTTACAACGTTCACTGGATAGTACCTACATCACATAAAAGTCTTTACAATACTTCAGTGCTTTTAATTTCACTACTGTGACCGTACTGTAAACGTAATGACCGTAATAAAAAAATTGCAAAAAATACGATATCCTTAATCTTATCAACAACTACATTTAACTGTTGTCATCAGATCACTATCTAGGACGAAAATCCCAGACTGAAAATCGGTCCACGGGTGCCCAAAGGACTTGTCAGATGATAAATCTTCATTTGCCTTGTTCTCGCGATCCGCGCCTCCCAATTAGTGCGTCCCGGCTCAAGCCCCGTACTCACGATTCCATGTAGTTTCCAATCAGTTTGGACAATGTTCAGGCTGTAAACAGTGTTTAAGCTCTCAATGGATGTTAAAAAATTAAAGGTCAAATAACTTTCTGATAATAATAGTACAGTTTTCGATTTAAATGCAAAGAAAAGGTGTAATTATTATTACAAATATAGTTAGATACTACAAAAATGTATATTTAAAACATCTGATATTTAGTTTTATCATTTTATATAACTAATTAATGGATTTTAGTCAATTCCAGTAGAATCTTTGAGTCTATTATTTGAGAATAATATACTTTTTACTTGCAAAATATTTAGAGTGCTGCTTTGTAGCACTGCTATATTATCTTATATTTATAACATCTTTTTCTGACAGGACTCAATAGAAGATCTGAATAGTATAGTAAGGACAGGAATCAGCCTGCCTTTGAGGCATCACTCACATCAATGCTTTAGATCACTATGAAATTTTACTTACATAGTTGTATAATTTGATAACATCTTTTAGTATAATAAGGAAATTCCTCATACCCTGCGAATTGACCTCTTCATGACAGAACTCAGTTGTAGATCAAAGGAAGTTTCTTCTCTTTTGAAGTATTTATCAGAAGTACTGTGGAGTTTCCTATGACGAAATTACGTTATGTATTCTGATAAGATTGATTAATATAATAATAATTGCTACTGCGTAATGGTACTAGTTAAAATCGTCTCCCTGCAAATTGTTCCAATTATGGTGTTTGTACGATGCGACATTCATGACATAGTTTATTTCATGGTATCAGTGAACCGGTAAGCTATACGTCCTGATTTCCGATGTAATCAGTTTTCTGTTTACAAATCCGACTGCTCTTTGAACGGTACGACTAATGTAAAATACACGATATTTTTTTAAGCTATTTTATATTTTTAAGTTTTACTTTTAGTTAGTAATTAAAATGTTTTATCTGTAGCGTAGTTTTCAAAGATGATCTTATTAGTAACTAACTGGATACCAAAATAAAGTGAAAGGGTTTCGGACTCCAATAAACTCACTCGCTTCTTTAAAAGTAGTCAAACAATTAATTTACGTGAAGCTGTGATATTACTCCCATCGAATAGCCATTTATCATTTCATGAGCTTAAGGTGTTATATTATTCTGTTTAAAATATTTTTATATATTTTTTTATTTATGCTTATGCACAGGCCCTTATGCACGTTAAAAGTGACTGTATTCAGTTATTTTTTTATTTCTGAGTACTTAAATAACACAGTACAAAGTGTAACAAAGTCAAAATACTAGTTAATATATACGAGGCACAAAGCCGTAAACCTTATTTCCAGAAACTTAATATTTAGGATAGTCCATACATTGTAAGTATATTTAGAAATATGTAAATTCACCAGTAACTCTGCAAAAGCTAATAAATGTTAAGAGATATAGTCGTCACATAAAAAACTCATAATCTTTCTAGTAGAGATACTTGTAAACTGTTCTTAGATCATACGACTTTTGCAAGTATCTTTAAACTATACTATTAATATGTCTTAACCTACTAAGATACATGTATATTAAGAAAAATAATGGTTAATATAAGAGATTTTTATATGAAATTGGGGGCAAACGAGCAGACATATCACCTGGTGGGAAGCGATTACCGCTGCCCATGGACACCTACAACACCAGAGGCGTCACAAGTGCGTTGCCGGCCTTTTGGGGGACGGGGGGAGGGATTAGGCCTCCTGCATCCTCATTCACTCGGTGAAACACAGCGCAAGCGCTATTTCATACCGATTTTCTGTGAGGTCGTGGTATCACTCCGGTCGAGCCGGCCCAATCATGTCGAAGCGTGGCTCTCCCACGGTAAACTATAAACATGATGATGGAGATGAGCCTAATCGTTTCATCAGTGTCTGGATTTAATATATCTATAGTATATGAAATATATTTGCACGGTCCACTGTAATAAGTTGACCCCCGTCATATACCTACGTGGTTCCTTAGTGTGTAATCGGCAAAATGTGTATGAGCCTAATACGGTTTAGTCTTCCCTACAGTAGCAAGGACGTGAGGGAATGTATTTAAAAAAAAAAACTTTGAGTTATGATTCCTCAAAAAACTACTGCTAACTGGTTTCTCAGTAATCTTGCCATGCACGCCTTGTTGTGCTCAATCAATATTTCATGATGATGTAATCAATAAAAGTAGAGATACTTTTGTAACATATACATAGGGCTACTTCAGCCTATTGTCGTTTACTGCTGAACGAAGGCCTCCTCCAAAGGGCGCTAACGATCCCGGCCTTGGGCACGCAAGAAACGTGTATTTTTTTTCACTTATGTGAAATCCCTTAAACAAGAAAAACAAATTTATGTATTCGTGTATGTACGTAAAGGCCATTCTATTACGAGTAGGGCAATTATCAGATAGTTTAAACATTTCATGGTTCAAGCTCGACTACACGTTATTAAGTAATTAAGCTAAAACACATTAACAGTACTTGTGTACTTACGTTGGTCTCAACAACTTGCTATTTAAATCATTATTACCTAATTCTGTTTGACAAATACAGTGTAAATTTAACTTCATGAAAATAATATAGTTATAAAACTTTCTTTAAAAGATATTTATAGTGTCTATCAAAATGTTTAATATTTTTTATAAGCGGATTTCCCAACCGGAATCTAATTGAAGTACCTGAAAGTGAGCTTTAAACTCTGAATGATTTCTTCTTCTGCTAGGTGTAAGCGAGTGCTGCCGCTATAGTCAATCCAATCGTTTAATTAACTTTTGATAGCTCTAATACGTAATCAAATAGTGATACCCTGACCCGTTACTGATTCGATGATTTCTTTTATCGATCGATTTAAAAAATGAAGAAGATTCTTTATAATTAAAAACAGTATTACAGTACCTCTTTATTTTTATTTTTTAATCCTTAAAGTACTATGAATTTCAACATTTTGTACCTGTTCTGTATTACAAGTAGGTACCGCAGTTCATTCGCATGCTTTTATTTGAACCAACTACAGTAAGTCTAAACGATTATTTTAGATTTATTAATTTGCAGAGAATAAAGTCCATCCGTTTACTAGGTACGAGTACGATGGAACTGTTTTAACCGACTTCAAAAGGAGGTTCCTCAATTCAACCGTATATATATATATATGTATATTTATATGTGTTCGGGAATAACTTCGTCGTTTATGAAACGATTTTGATGATTCTTTTTTAATGGAAAGGAAATGTTCCAACGGTGGTACCATGATTAATATCTGATGATGGCATCCATGAGAAATCGAGTCGAACCTTAAAGTCGGTTTTATTTTTGTTAAAATTGTACTTGTCATTACGTATATTACTTATGCATTAAAACAAAGACATTTAGGGCATTTAATGCAAAATAATAAAGGTTTTTACGTGATTTGATATAAAATATAATCACAATAATTTTATTGTATGGTTTATTACTATAATCGATAATCGATTTATTTCAAAGCCGTTTTTATAGTCTGTGGTCAATAATTACGAATGACACATCTCTAAGTAGGCGGGGCCCGTCCATGAAGTACAGTATTCCCTGTAGTACATTGTATCAAAAATTATTACAGAACTTCATGTGCGTGATCTGTCAAAAGTTAAATAAACGATTGGATCCACTATAAGTACTGTGTGTGTACAAAATTATAGTGTGCTCACAGCGCTTATGTTACAATTTTGTGGAACTTCAAGAAACATTACGTAATGAAAAAACTTAAAAGTAAGTGACATTGCAGACCTCCTACCAAGTGAGACAGAAATGACGGTGCTTCTACTTGGACACTTTTCGTTTAGTTAAAAATAAATATGTGTATCATTTCAATGTGATTGTGCATATATAACCATTATAAATATATTTTATATTCTTTGGCTAATAGTAGACTAAAGTAGCATGAGTAAACAACCGTGACACGGGTTACGGTCGCCAATGAGCAATGTTTTCCATTTCTATGCTAATGAGATTTGGTCATTGAACGACGCGATCTTAGTCCCCGTCCACGTACTCCATCAATTTATTCCTATCAGTGTTGTATTTTCTTTAGCGAACCTCTCCAATATATGTTTAGAAGAGTTTATACATTAAATATTGTTAGTATGTAAATTTGAACCAGCGTTTTAGTGTTTCGTGCCAACAAAGACTGTGTTTGCCAATATACTTGACGACCATAAATTTCTACGTAGGGTTATACTGGTTTGCTGAATATTAAAATGTATTAGGCTTACAAATATGAGCTCTTTATTTATTAAATAAATTACCTTCAGCTGATGTTCGCAAACTATTTATGTGCCAAAATTAATACAAATGCGTTTAGCGGTAGGGAGCAAAATCTTTGTTTTAGTTATTTCTAGATTTTTTGTTTGTTTTTTTGAACAAAAAGATATAGACAACCAATTTTTTTTTAATCCATTATAATTTGCATGAAACCTGAATACGACTTATCCAAACTGTCCGTCTTTTGCTGTTAAGATATAGTAACGTTAAAAGCATTTGGGTGAAATTTCTGGGAATTACAGTTTACTTTTATTCAGGCTCTCGAATAAAAAATATTCTTTGATGTTATACGGCTTCTTGCAGAAAGATGTTCTAAGCACTTTACTTTATTACCGCTTCTGTAAAGATATCAATAGCGCTATTGAATCAAAAATGATACGGATGGTAAACATGTTTTCACCGCGAATATTCCAAAGTATGTAAGCACTGTACATTCAGATAGTCATTTCTTTGCTCTTTTGTATACAACATTAATTTGTACTTTTCTAAGCACCTCTTTCAGAACTAATAAAAATCGGCTTAGTGACACACGTTGGGTATTGAAAGGGAATAATACTCAGGTGACAATTTTTTTGCGTTCGGCAGCCAGCTTTAGCCTTCCTCCTTGCACACTTATGTCGGGGATTTTCGTATTCATCGACAGAAAAAACATATTTGCCGAGACATATTCAAAGTCGCGACGAGTAAACACGTTTTGAACATGCCCGCAGTTTTATTTCACTTTGGGGTACACACTTTCAAAGATGAATTTTTCGATCGACAAACAAAATGAAATATTTTAATATTTTTTCCCTTTTCAATGTTGAATACACTCGATATATTATGTTAAGATATAAACCATGTATTTATAAATTTCAATTTAAACTCTTTCGCTTCGTATGTAGAAATATATTTAATAAGTATTTATTGGTGATTTTTATATATAAGTTGTTGTCAATAGTAAATTTGAATAACTTGCAATCGAACACATAATTGTAACTTGATAAAATCTTCTTCAAAATTTGCTTTCGTATTAATAACACATTTCATGATTAATCATAAAACCTTGTCTTCACATAAGCGGCGAAGGTTCCATTCTAAGACGTTGATGTCATATTAAATGGGTAATAACATTAATCATGATGCAAGTAGGTGTGAGAAGTATCACGCCCGGACAAGCCAAGACGGGGCAAGACAAGACATACGAGACTCGCACGTGACAAAGGTCCGGTCACCCTTCAAGACACTCAACTTCCTACCGGATATTATCCGCTGACCGATTCAGCTTCATAAATATCATGTTCTTTGAAAAATGAAGGTTATTGTAATGGTGTAAAACATCGTGATTGGTTTCCTTAGAATTTTATGTGGAAAGCCTACTAATATTATAAATGCGAAAGTTTGTAAGGATGGATGGATGTTTGGATGGATGTTTGTTACTCTTTCACGCAAAAACTACTGAACGGGTTTGGATGAAACTTTACAGTAATATAGCTTATACATCAGAATAACACATAGGCTACTATTTGCCGCGATAACCGACATATACGCGGGCGGAGCCGCGGGCAACAACTAGTCTAATATAATTTAATAATTGGGCATTTAGGAAAAAAATAATAAAAAATAAAAAGTAGTACAAGATTTAAAACCCAATTAAAGTAAAACCTATATAGTACTGACAAAAACAATATCTTCGATTGAAATGACTTTCATATTATTGTCTAACAAGTTCTCAATAATTAAATTTTCTAAATATTTAGAGCAATAGAAATATCAACCTTGATCGTGTGTTTTTAAATCGTAAATACCTTTTTTTTTGTATAGGTCAATTAGCTTTTCAATATTAGATTTCTCATGGCATTCATTGTAAACTGAATTCGAATTATTCAATTCTAATGTTTTATTAGATATTTATGTGTATTAGATTTGTAGATGTGAACATTGTAAAATAGAATACTTTTAGTATCCAATGTTTCTAGATCTCACAGGCAGGGAGGGACCTCGCGTTATCTACCGACTGACATAGGTACTCACGGGACATGGTTGCTTCGATAAGTATCTAAATGTGGTCGGACGTGAGGCGACCTTGCAATGTTGTGGACAGCACTGTGTAGTCAAATGGGCCTCTACCCAGCATGTGCTAGAGAACTGCCACCCGTGACGACTTCTACTCGTGAGTACCAGTCGACCAAGTCAAGATGAAAAAGTGAAGTTAAGGTATGACATAAGCTAAGTGTGGCATATCAAAAATACAAAGATGAGAGAATTTTGAATTTTAATCCTACTTGTGAATCTTAAAGTCGGTTTTATGCGACAATTGAAACATCTAATGGCTGAACCCGGGAGAACCTGCCAAATTATGTTCCAAGTAAAAGGTGACTCAAAAAGTTCTGGTTTAGTGTTTGGTGGACCAATACTGTTATAACCACGGAGCAAATATAACACACCACAACTGCTTTATATTTAACAAAAATATTATGACAGATCCACGATAACTATTCAAATCTTATTCCAATAGAATAACACTTTTTTGGGCATTTAGGAAAAACAATTCTGAAGTACCGTACCTCAATACTGAAAATTACTTAACAATTTAGGTATGAATTAATACATAATTAGGACTAAGTAGCAACACTAAGCACCTGCAAACGAAAGCTTTTTAAAATTTAGTTTACCTTTATTTATGAAAAAGCAACTCAAAAGTTCTGGTTAAGACACTTCTATTAAAGTGTTAAGTGCTTCTTTTAAAAAAAATACGCTTTAGTCTAGAGGTTTTTAATTAATTATGGATGCTGATTAATGGTAAATATTATATATTTTAAACTATTTAAATAATTCTTGAATAGTTAATGGACCTTTACAAGAAATATTGACGTAAACTCACGGATGTTATGTGTTCGTCTTGTATTTCATGTTAAAAGTTCACCTTAGTTTTAAACTTATAAGTCATGAGTACGCTAAAGTTATACGAAAAAATTAAGCAATAATTAACATTGATTATTTTTTTATTTGAGCTTTCTGACATGGCTGTGAAAAACTGTATTCGTCACTGTTTGAATAGTTCATAAAATAAGTCAAGTAAAATAATCTTGTTCTTTTAGAATTTTTCATATTACTCTTATATAAAGAGAAAGTTATTAGACGGTCTAATAAATAAATAATAATGAATAAATATTTCAGACATCTAACACACAGCGCCATCTAGTCCCAAGCTAAGCAAAGCTTGTGTATGGGTATTGGACCCTGCGAGCTAACTAAACTAAGCAAGCTGCGAGATAACATCTTCTGTCCACCACTTTAAAATGGAAGCACAAGGCAAAAGAGGACTACCCCAGGGGGATACCCCTAGGAGAGAATCCCTCACCGAGCTCAGCTCGGTCTGCCCCGCGTATTCTGGGGGGGGGGGACTTTGTGCACATAACCAGGCTCAAGCCTGGATCTATCGAGCCTCGTAGAGGCAATTACTCCGAACGATACGTCCAAATCACAGTGGACTGTAGTCGCACATAAGCGCCGTTGCATAAAGAGTGGCAGTAAATTAGCGGCAGGCACAGCCAAGACAAAAACACATACACAACAAACAAAACAAAGACTCCAAGGCCTACCAGCCCGCAGACACAACAACCGGCGCGCGAGAAGGGAAGTCGTGCAGTTCACAAAACCTTTAGCAACCACCATCACTTCCAAGCAGAATATATTGGCATAATAAAAGCAGCACATGCAGTTGGAGTCATAGATGTGAGGACTCAAAATACATGGCTGCGCGCCTATACCAAAGACAAGTACAAAATAGAATGGAAAAACATTGAAGGATGCAGGCAAACAAAAAGTGCAGGTCCGGTGGCACCAAAAAGGCTAGCCCGCAACCTGATTAGACTAACAAGGGACGATCTCAGGAACTTCATATGCATCCTGACAGGGCACTGTCCCCTAAAGCCTGATGGTAAGCGATTTCTGCCGCCCATGGACACCCGCAACATCAGAGGCGTCACAAGTGCGTTGCTGGCCTTTAAGAAGGAATACGCTCTTTTCTTGAAGGTTTGAAGGTCGGGATGATCTAAGATTGTTTGAGTAGGAAAATGACAAACTCACGTACAAAAGCCCAATCAAAAGGCTAAGTGCGGAAATGGCCCGTTAAAACAAACAAACAAATGGATATTTGGACAACTGAAACAAATATTTTTTTTGGAAATACATACATGATACTATACATAGAAAATACCCAAACTCCGAAAGAAATATTTGTAAATCATACAAACATTCGGTCCGACCCGGGAATCGAACCCGAGACCTCATGATCGGCAGTCGTACACGCCAACCGCGAGACCAACGAGGCTGTCAATGTGCAAAAATGTGCAATGTGCATGGCAAAAATGTAATAGCAAGTTCTTTATTAAATATCACGTGTAAAGTTGATTAATTACTTTTATTTTATCATTTTAAATATTACTAAACTATTGTTGTTGTATGTTACTGAGTTTAAAGACTGCAATAAGCTCCCGGGAGGTTCATGTTTTTGTTAATTTCTAAGAAATCTAAAATTACTGAACTGCGTTACTTTTACAGTTAATTTTAGAGCATACTTAATTCAAAACAAAGTAAAATTCGTAATATACGTGAATTTTAGATGCTAGACAGAGTAATTTAGGTAAATTGGCCATCTCATTTGTGAAAATACTGACACTTTAATTTAACTCACTCTTAAAGGCAATCATTTGAAAAACAAATTTGCCAGTTATTGTACATCTTCGTCAAAAATTGTTCGACATAATGATGAATTCCAGGAAAAAATGTAGTTGCTTATAAGGTTTTTACCTTAGTGAGCTTTCATCGTTAAAGTGACGAGGGCAGACGTGACGATACAGGTTCATATCCGCCCCCGGAAGCTCCTGCCTGGATGATGGAACATTTTCACCGGCTTGCCACCCCTCCACCTTGTGTTGGCCGTTTGTCAATGATTCACGATTTCCTCACCGTTGTCCGCTTGAGATATAGTGACAGTGTCTTTATTGTTACATTTTTTTGTGAATCAGATTTGTATTTGGGACAGATTAAATTCTAATTTTAAGGCACCAGTATGTTATTACAAAAAAAGAAACGTTTTAACTAAACCAGAGTGAATGAATTATTGCATCTGTTATACCTTTTACAACTAGGTAATCTGTCGACGCTTAATCTTCTTACATATAAAAATTCAACTACTGTTCGTTTGTCTCGCTAAAAATCGAGATTGGTTGGTCCAATTTAGATTATTTTGGTTTTGAAATGTTTGTCGTAGTTCAGGGAAGGGTTTAAATGGTGAAAATTTTAAAATAACTTGAAAAATCCAAATTTCACGTGTATGAAGTAGCGGGCATAGCTAGTAAATAATAAAAAAGCTAAAATTACTTATAATAAACAGATAACGAATATGTATAAAGGAATTTAGATTTTTAGAAAACTTATGATGCACTTCCTAAGTACGTAATTGTTAAAAATATTATGACTTAAAAAGTGAAATATACCTAGGGATTATGGTGATGGTTAATTACTTTTTTTTTACCATTCTTAAAAGCTGTAAATCTACTGAACACACATTTAATGTTCCACTAACAAGTTGATCTTATCATATTTCAGAATGACTAAGCATGTAATATAAATTTAATCTCAATAATAGCAAAAGTAAATTAATACATCGACTATTTCGAAGTTTCTAAAGGGAACACAAGTTATTTGCAGCGTAAATTCACCTTGATAATGCAAAGTCATACATTCTAAAACTAATTCCCATCATAATGGCGTTCAAATGAATGAAGAACCATGAATAGCGTGGTACAGACCAACTAGTGTGCTTCAGGGAGCTACTATAATCCGACGCGGATAAGCTGGTTGCAACCATATCGTGGCTTCTCATTTAATTGTCACCTCTTAACCGGTGGATATCTAAACGGCTCTATTGAAAACTACGCTTACATATTGTGAATTGGCTCAAAGCCAGGGATTATCCTCGGCTCTGGTGCAATATTTGTGTCTCACGTAGCCGGCACTATTGAGGGGATCGAAAAACTTTTCTAATATTCTGGTTTGAGATGAAAACACTAACTCGGTGAAGATTTTACTGCTGATCACGCAAAATATTTGTATTATGTGAGATTTTGATATACGGTTATGATACGAGTCCAGTAGATACATTTAAACTCTAGTAGTTTAGATGCATCAAAAATTTTTGTGAGATATGATGTGTAAACTGAGAATAAATTTTAACCTTTTAATTGTATAACAAAAATTGGAGACAATCATAAGAGATTTTTTACGAATTTTACGTAATTTATAATTTAATCTGTAAGTGGTATATTTTCCTTGTCATTGTATAGGATTAGGAAATTTTTGAAAATCTTTTTATAACTCCTATTCTTCTCCCTAGCCCTTATTATTCCCAAGATAATTTGGAGTCGGTTAGTAGTTCGACCGATTTTACTTGAACATCAGTTTTTCCAGAGTGACTGGCATCGGACCTCCGCAACTCGGAGAACGAACTGAATTCTGTGGTTGAACTAGTTGTCAATATATTTGAGTTCCCACTGATTTCCCAATAACGATTGCCATGAATGTCCCTGACAATCTGGAGCGTTGGCTTAACGTGCTCTCCGAAGCACGGTTGTAGAATTCCGCCAACTTCCATAATCCGGACTGTGATTAAGAATTTCTTGTAAGAGAAACCCAACAGCAGCTTTGATCACACCCGGGAATCGATTCCGAGACCTCTTGATTGATTAGTCATGTATAAAACTACTACTAAAAAAAATCGCTTTTTTTTATAAAGGTCTTAGCTATTTCTTTTTTTATTGTAATTTGCAATATGATTTTGAAAAACTACAGTTTCATGCACCAAAATTTTATTGAAATCCGTTTAATGTACCGAAACTGTTAGATTAATTAGTTAGGAAGAAAAAAATATTATTGATGAAATTCAGTAGTCATTAGTCCACATGTTTAGCGTAAAACGGTTGTATTTTCTAGTAGAGTACAATTTGAATTTTTACATTCAAATGTGTGACTCGTTTAAAGCGCTGGAGAAAAACATCGCTGAAAGCCACATTTTTGGAGATAAACATTCTTAAAGTTCTGCATCAAGAATAGTAATAAACGGCGGCTGCCGTCAGCTCCTTCGTTGCAAAGATCTGCGCATTTATTGGCGCAAGGTGAATTTGCAATAACTTACGGAATGAAAACTTATAAAAAATAACTAAAAATCTATGACATCTCGAGTTCTGAATTCAACCTTTTCAAATAACTTTTAGAGTTGCTTCTTAAATGAATTTTAATCTTACTAATGATACACCGAATGCGAAATTGTTCAATAGATTTGACTCACATACTGTACATATTATACGTGCGACGTGCCATACAGTCCAAACTCTGTTGTACCTACAGATTCAGTTGCTTCGCACATTGAAGTTCTCTTATAATTCTCTTGATCGAGTAAAAAAACATTTGCATCTTTCAAAATTAAAACAATTTGCCTACATTTTATGTTTATTGCGATATTGTCCTTGAATTTTCATGGTGAATATTATTTTCCATCAACGAAGTTAAAAAATACCTTTCAGTGGCGGAGTGTCGGCTTGCAATCAATCTAAACATAATTCAGTTATGTTCAACAAAGAAACCGTTGTACAGAATTGTAATTTTGTTTATTACCCAGCTGTGTTTAGATGGTTTGTATAATTTGTCAAAGCTAATTGAATTTATTGAGGACCACGGTACAAAGGCGCGATTAGTATTATACTAATGGATGCACGTAAAGGGTACAATTCTTTATCTGATAGCATTGATTCATATATCTCGCACATTTATTAGCTATTTTATATAACTAAAAAAATGGACATACGGCCAAATGGCCGTTACCAAATTTTTCATAACTTAAAATATTTGTTTTCAGAATTATTCATCCTGTGGAGGAATCGACTTACTATGTGAAAAAACAGCACTGCATAGAGAAGAAAATCTTAAGACAAACCCTGTACCAAGTCATTCGATCAACGTGACACAGTAGGCCAAAACCTCCTTCTAAGGAGATGCCCAGCAGTATACTATTAAAGGCTAGGTTTTGTGATGAACAAATGAAACAAAATAAACAGCCGTGATCGTGCTGCAATTATGTATTGTCTTCAGTGGTTATCGAACCAAGATCTGCCAGCTATCGCCCAGACCCACAAGTAAAATAAATATTTATTTTTTCTGTTTTATACACTTTATCATGTCAATTAGACAAAACTCCTAGGAGGAATCATTTTAGTGGCAAGGAGACTTAACAAACATTCAAACAATTAGTAACAAACACCCAGACGTGATTATGGATCACACACTTTTTAAACGGTTTTATTTAGATTGACCTGGGTGTTGTTTGGGTCAAATCTTGACCAATCAATTTCAAAATTCAAATTTGACCCCTTCCTGTTGACAGATTGATCTGAAATTTGGTACACACCCTCAGTTCCTGTGACAATACAATAAAATGCATTCCGTTTCATTGTAAATCCAAATGTCGGTTTACAAATTTTGTCACGACTACCTCAATATGGCTATCAAATGAAAGGGCTTGATTGGTAGAACACAGTTCACTATGAAAAATTAAAATCCAAGATGGCCGCGGCTACAAAATGGTAGTTCACACATTTTGTCACATACTAATGGGTATCAAATAAAAGGGCTTGAGTAGTAGAGCACAGATGAGAAGTACTATGTTATAAAATTACAAACTAAAAACTTGAAAATGAAAAATATGCAATTCTTTTTTTTATAATAAACGTTTTTTTTTTTTATTTAAACGAATTTATTGAAAATAATGTACTAAAAGCTAAAAAATATTTTCGTTATAAAATTGTTGGGCGTAGCGTAAACTGAGATGACTGGATGGAAACACGGGCCCAACGATTTTATACCGAATATTTTTTAGCTTTTATTTTCAATTAATTCGTTTAACAAAAAAAAAAATATTATTTATTAGTTTTGAGTTAAGCAAATTTTTATTACTGTAAAATGAACTAATCTATATTAATATAATAATATAAATATAATAAAAGAGTAAGGTGACTGACTGACATACCCAGAGATCAACACACAGCCCAAACCGCTGAAGCTAGAATCCTAAAATGTTGTATGTAGAGTTCTTATATAACGTAAGTGCGCACTAAGAAATGGTACGGGAGCTAGCAACGTTTGAAAAGTAAGAATTTTAGGTCAGCTGATTTTGTGATATGTCGTCCTTCTTGCACTTTCGGTTAGAGTCTGGGCTATCTGGCTGGCGGCAGCGGTTGCGTTCATTAGTGCGCATCCTACCTGTCCAGGTAATAATCCTGGATTTTAAAAACATTTTAGTAGGCGTAATTTTAAATTTTTTGTTTTTAAATAAGTCTACCTGACATACTTTTTTTATTGCCAGACCATTTTGACAATGCTAACTATGTGCCATACGCGATTTTAGAATTTTTTTTATAAATATTTCAGAGTATTTTATTATGTCTGTAATTTTAATATGATGCTATTTAAAGATAATAAAAACTTAAAATAAATTTCCCAGACATTAATTCGATTGTTAAGTCTTGAATTAAAATTAAAAAGTCATGAAAAGTATTGCAGTATAATGCTAGTAGTCCGAGAGAGACAGTTGCAGAATAAGTCGAGAATGATACAGGGAACCATTACGAAAGTAAATTACTTTTCACTGTGCATATAATAAAAAAAAATTAAAATAATAAATAATAATAATCATTCTAGTCACAGAAAGTTTAAAAAAAAATGTAAGCATAAAAAGGAATATAAAATTAGATTAAAAAAAAAACACTTTTTATTTAAACTGTTCTGATTACTAAATGTAAATTACAAATAATTAATATTAAGTTATTCAAGTTGTTTCAGCCTATAGTAACGTCACAAAAAAAGAGGCATCTTCATTCATCATCATCATCATCGTCGCTGTCTTTGTCAGTGTCATTCATATAATCTTCTTGAGAACTTTCGTTATCTTCTAAAACTCTATCATCTGTAACATAAAAAAAAACAGTGTAATTCTTCTTGTTTGTTATAAAACATTTTAGTTATTATTGATAAATATTCCATTTCACACTTACTTTGAACAATAATATCTGCATAGGCTCTACGCATTTTGGAAACTGGAAGTTATGGATCGACACATACAGGCAGTAGATTTTTGTGTTTTCACCTAATTTACCTCGACAATACAGCACATGCTGTGGCGTCTGTTTGTGTCGATCTATGATTCTTAACTACAGCTTCAATTTAACGTTCATAAATGTCACTTAGTGTCTTAATTGAATAAATGATTTTGAATTTGAAAATTTGAATTTGCAACTGAGGATGGTAATTGATCTCCCAAAAACCAGACAAAATCATATTTGTCACCGTTAATGGTCTAATCGAAAGCCATTGGAGATAAAGATGTTGGATGTTTTGAGTGAGCATTTCTCCAAATTTTCGTCACGTAACGAACTCTCAATAAATGCTGTTGCAATTCCGCTTTACAGAGTGGCAAACTGGATGAGTCAAAGTTTCGAATTTTTTTGTCGAAGTTCTCATCTGATTTTTTAGACTTAAACGTACTTGAAAATTAATGAAATCGAACATCATTAACATTGGAACAATTTTTAACTCCATACATTTGACAAATAAATTTCTCCAGCGTTACAAACGTAGTTTCAAGTACTTCTTCGTCATCCGTAATTATATTATCAAAAGTTAACTGGTATTCTTTAGAATTTTTTAATATTTTAAAAGGCTTAACTTTGCCTTTTCTAATAAAAGCTGGCGTGTAATCACATCCGGTTATTGCGTGGAAGCATGGTAAAGCTTTGCATAAAGAGTAAATACAATAATATACTTATACAATACTTTTCATGACTTTTTAATTTTAACTCAAGACTTAACAATCGAATTAATGTCTGGCAAATTTATTTTAAGTTTTTATTATCTTTAAATAACATAATATTAAAGTTACAGACATTATAAAATACTTTGAAATTTTTATAAAAAGAAATTAAAAAATCGCGTATGGCACACAGTTAGCATTGTCAAAAATGTCTGGCAATAAAAAAAGTATGTCAGGTAGACTTATTTGAAAACAAAAAAATAAAAATTATGCCTTCTAAAATGTTTTTAAAATCCAGGATTATTACCTGGACAGGTAGGATGCGCACTAATGAACGCAACCGCTACCGCCAGCCAGATAGTCCAGACTCTAACCGAAAGTGCAAGAAGGACGACATATCACAAAATCAGCTGACCTAAAATTCTTTCTCGAAAACGTTGCTAGCTCCTATACTAAAAGGAATTTTTGAAATTCTATCCCTAAGGGGGTAAATCAGCGGACGAAAGTCTGCGTGAGCGAAGCCGCGTGTAAAAGCTAGTGTATAAATAAATGTATGGTATCGTATGATACGCTTGACTATATAGTCAAGAGTCCCAGATTACTTTAAAGAAAATTCTCCAAATCTTTATTTTTAATGAGTGAGTTTCAAGTCAAGAGACTTGAAAATACTAAATGTAGCAAGGGAGCATATACGTATAACATTGTGGTACTACAAATATTATATTGTGAAGTAAAGATATACCCTGCGGCAACAAAATAACAATACAAGCACGCTGTCATCTCCCCAAGGTGTCGTATAAAGTGACCACAAGATTATTCAACTGTTAGCCGGTATTGTTCAAACTTGTACTCTCCAAACACAACCTTTTGCAATTTTCCAAGTTGTTACTAGAAACACAGACTACATAAATGCTTAGTTGTTATTTATATATTATATTAATATATTATTAATATATATGTTTTATTCCTTACTATTACTATTAAAAGCCAGTCAGCCAGATACCAGTCGCACTAACTAGTTGAACTAGTAGCCGAACCGAAATAATCTTGGGCATAAAGGCTATTAAGATACTGATTCGAAATGATTTCGTAATTGATTTTAATTCATTCAAAATATCTAGTATCTTCTTACTAGCTTGATAACAATGCTGTCAAAATTTTATTCCTAAAAATACACTTAGTTTTTGTTAAGCTTAGCTTACACCAAACTACCCATTACCTACCTAATGTCGAAAAGTAAAATATATCATAACCTCTTTAATTAATAATTTTATTGCAAGTTCCGTTGTATAACAAAAAACATATTATTATGTATTTATAAAATATTTGTGAAAACTGCACTGTGCAAAGAAAGTAATACAACACAAAATAAAACCCTGTGACGTTACACTCATGTCATCGTCACTGGCAGCCAAAATATATTTCAAACTGTTATCTGTATTTGCAATGTGCTAAAATTACATGTTCGTCACTACAGTCAAAGTTTTTTAAGTTCACAATTTTTTTTAGCCAAAAAATAAGCCAACAGATTAGCTTTGGCTCTGCATCAGTGTCTAAGTTTGCTTCCATTGAAGATTTCAGCCATGTTATCTTAGATCATCTAAATACGAATATTTTGGGTTACCATATAACCAGTAACCACAGGAAAAGTCGATAGACGAATAATTACCCAAAATACTTAACATTTTAAGCAAATAAGATCAGAAACAGTAAATTGTAGTAGCTCAAGGTAGTAGAGCCACGCTGATTTCAGCACGAACGGGCCGGCTCGACCGGGGCGGTACTACCCTCGCACAGAAGATCAACGTAAAATGACAGCCATCATGCTGTCGTGTTTCGTTGGTGAGTGCGAGACCGGAGGCCTAATGATGCAGAAGCATCACTAGCCCGCCATGGTGTGGGTCACCATGCTGCATTGTTGCATTGTCTGCATTCGCAGTATGGTGACCACCACTCTTGGATTCTGCTCATGCTTCTTTCCATAAAAAATAAAAAAAAATAAAAAATAAACAGTCTTTAAAATTGCGATAATTATATTTACAAAGAAAAAAATTTGGAGTGTCTGTTTGTAATATTAAAAAACCGCTTTTTACATATGTATATATTCGCGGTACATATACCAAAAATGTAGTTAACAAATTTTTGTCTGTATGTCTGTCGGCTGGACGGATTTTGACGGGACTTTCATTGGCAGGTAGCTGATGATCCAGGGAGTAACTAGGCTACTCTTTTTTAGACTAACTTTGTCACAATAAACGCGAGTAACACCGCGGAGTTCAACTAGTTTTTAATAAAACCGTTGAAATTAAAACTTTTTTACATATTTTTGTTTTTCAAGTTTTTAGTATTTAATTTTTCATCGTTTCATAGTTTTCATTTGATACCCATATTGAGGTAGTAGTAACAAAATTTGTAAACTGCCATTTTGTAGCGGCTCTCATCTTGGATTTACAATAAAAATGAATTTATTGAATTGTATTGTCACCAAAATTATAGGTGTGTCCCAAATTTCAGACCAATCACAGATTTTTGAAAAATTGCGAAAACTATAAATTTTTAGTTACATCATATAATATACCTACAGGATTGTATAGAACCTTCGTGCACGACTCCAACTCGCACTTGGCCGAATTTTTTATTCGTATTCTGAAACAATCGCAATTTTCTCCCATTCGTGACTGTAAATATGCTTATTTTTTGTGTTAAAGGCTACCTTCATTTTAACTTTGAACTCAATTGTATAAGTATAGTCTGGAGCAAAGAGACAAAAACCACGAATGAACTGTAAAGTTTCATAAAAGCTTTAGAAAACTTATCAGAATTAACTATACAACGTACCTAAGCAAATAAAACAATATTGGCTCTTTGGCTATTTTCAGTTACTGGTACATTCGATGTCCATACCGGCATTATACTAATGCCGCCCGTAATCGCATACAGGATCATTTTAACAAATTAGTACATTAATTGGAAAAGATTTCATTTCTTCTATATTATATTCTAAGGGATACAATTTAAAGAAAAAAAAAATTTTTACTCGTGACTTAGGCTATTTTTCACGGCATTACGCGCGGTTACTGTTGTAAAACTACAACAACCGGGGCTCAGCTAGTACTTACATAAATAGATGATATATATATATATATAGACATGAACAACAAATTAGCATTTGAAATTTACAAGCATTATCGTTGATTCAACATTTTTTTCAGTAATATTTAAAAGATAGTTCGGTTAATTACATTTCGAAATATACATTTTGCATACAAAGCCTATTTGCACATCGAGATATTTAAAACTTTGTGTTTGCACATGAAATTTACAAAATATTTGAACGAAAATTCAATTTTAGTAAATTAGAAACACTCAAGTGAACAGTAAAAATTAAAATAGTTTGCAAAATACACTAGTCGCCGTTCAACTCAGTTAACTCGACTCTTTTTGGCAAACAAAATTGTACATTGAATTGAAAATATATTTCGACAATAAACTCTCCCGCTGGACTAGCTTCATGGTGTTTGGTGCTGATAAATTCTTATATTTTTCGATAAATATGCAAAGAGACTCAGCAAAATTTTGAAATAAAACACGCATATAAATATTTACAGACTAATATTTGTTCTTTCAAACATTCACGACTTGCGTTTGATGTAAACATGATAAATCTTAAGCTAGTGAGGGTCACCATACGTGAGTAACTGGGTTTTTTTTAAACAAAATATAGTTACCTACAGAACAACACACAAAATACAATACACCAATAATCTGAGATTTTGTCAGGAACAGCTATCGAAATATTTCAATAGGTTTTGGATTAAGTATTGTCCCCAAAAGAAGGCCAATGCGACACGTGTTCTCCGCGAAGACTAGACCCAGTGGCCACTCGTCCCACTCGCCTACGTGATGTTACTGCGGTATTCGCTCTCCGCACCCCCGACATTGATCTATTGAATCATTTCAACGACTGTGGTCGGTACAACACCGATGTACTGCCATTATGTTACTCGTTTGTACTGATTGTCCTGCAGCCAATGAATTCGTATTCGTGTTTATTTATTTTTCTTTGTTAAATAAATAACTATTTAAACTAAGCTATCGTTACGTTAAACGCATTATTATAACAATTACACTTGATCATTATAATGCCGGTTATGTATCAAAAATAGAATGAAATACCGCATAGAGAAACAATATAGTTTACTCAATACTTTTTATACTGTGTATCTGCAGACTTAACGCCCAAGGCATTCTCTGCCAGTTAACCTTAGTGTGGTGTAGAAATCTGGTAATTGATGTGGTGTAAAGAGACAACTCATACATGTCGGGTATTTTTTTTTTTATGGGACTAATCCCGCCCACATTCCCACCACTGTAACTCCTGTACACCAGGATCAACAGCAGTGACCCACGAACACACCGAGTTATGACACTCGGGAAGTCCCAGGAAGAAAATTAACTGTCTTGGAACCCGCAACGAAGTTAATCAGAAGAAAAACAGGAGGAGTTGGAAATGATAAATCCACTTCCCTCCTTAGCAAAGCGGGAGACAAAATGAAGTCAAAATAGGCAGACACCTTTTTCAAACCGGGAAGCACCACGGATAAAGTATTAAAGTATTAGGGGTCCTAAGTGAGCTATATTTGATTACTATAGTATGTATGGCAGAATCGCCTAAACGCACGGAAATTCACCGCAGTTGACACAAGATCCTCATAGTATACCGCCCCAGATGTCATTTGTAAGCTATTTAGCATTGTGTTACGTTCATTGTACATGTCGGGTATCTTACATATAAGATATACATGTTTAAGTATATACAAGTCGGGTACGTGTATATACTTATACTTATATTCTTAATAGCCTCGTTGACCCACGCAACTTCGTCTCTTTAGAATTATGTTCATATCCTATTGGTCTAAGCATGATGTTATTTATTTTAGGCAAGCCAGCAAAACACAAAATAAAAATACTTGTAAAATTCGTGTATATCAAGTGTTGAAGATATGGAAATTGAACAAATTGCATCAACTAATGTAGACTAGGAAATAGTCAAAGAAAATGAGTGAGTACTTTATTAAAATACTAAATGAAAACCCGGCTTCGCTCGGGTAATAAGTTTATACTGTAAGCATAAACCTATATGTTTATAACATCACAATAAGCATTTCTGTAGTTATCTGTTTTTGAGGAATATTAAAGGCAAAGCAAGGCATAGATTCGTATAAATTTTTTTATTGTGTTTAATAGATATAGGCAATTAAAAAAAGTGCACAACGTTAATGTTCAATTTTGCACTCCCGGAGTGCAACCCGTTTTTTTCATACTTCATTAACATTCTTAAGATACATCTATGGATAAGATGTGCAATCCGCAATTCATATTATATAAACACAACAAGTAGAAAATGCATACAATGTTTAATGGTAATAGACACAAACGAGTGCATTTAGAAAACTAATTTAAAAACTATCGAAGCGTGGGAAGATTAAATAAATGCATTAACAAACGATTTTGTAGCTTACCATTTAAAAGTGGCTTCGGTGGACGAAAACTAAAAATGCCCAGTTGCATTTGAAATTAACCCAAGCCAAACTTTTCGAACGCAAATTCAAATTTTTCAGTGGACACAGTAAAAACGCTCATGAAACTGCGGGTGAACGCGGGACGTCGCGTTTATTGGGACAATGAAATTAGCATAGTAATGAAAAATATTGGTCGGGTGTTCGCCTCTGTCGCAGTGCCTTCTCACCCAATTTATCACTCGAGAACAAAACAGAATTACATAGCATGTTTACAGTGAATATCACTAAATAAAGCGAACTCTATCAGGCGGTACACTATCGTACCGCCAGAAACTTTTGTTACTAATCATCGATTTAAATTGTTTACAATGTAATTTTAGTAACAGTAATTTCATTCCACATACATGATTATTATTACCTAAATAGTAGTATATGCTCTAAAGAAAGAGAGAAATAACTAATATGTATAGTTTAACCGGTTAATCTTGATTCTTTTATCGCCATCGCATTTCTGCCAAGGCTTGACTCTACCCTTTCAACTAACTGAAAATTTTTGATCAATATGTAAACTAGTAACTGAATTCTATCTGAATTGTAACTATGACCATCTAAGCTCACAAATCGGTCAATAATGCTTATAATAAATTATTTTCAACTCAACTATCATACTAACGTATAATACATACAACATTAAAAGCATGTTTTGTCACTTACTTATAAAGTCCATTCTAGACTACTGTGAACTTATGTGCAACTAGCTTTTACCTGCGACGCTGTCCCTGTGTATGTAAGATATCGCGATAATCATTTTTCGGGTTATTGTATAGCTTATGACACTTCTTTTCAAATAATATGGCTTTTTTCATGCATGGGCCTGCCAAAAGGACTTTACTCTACCTAATGGAAAACATATGCAAAATCCAAGAGTGGTGACCACCATATTACCATACTATACATACATACATGCAACAATACAGCATGGTGACCTACACCATGGCACCCTAATGAGATGCTTCTGCATCATCGGTCCTCCGGTTTTGCACTCACTAACAAAACTCGTCAGTCTTCCCTGAGAAGGTAGTATCACCCGTTTCGAACCGGCCAGTTCTTGCTCAGATCAGCGTGGCTCAGCTAACTTGAGCTACTCATACATATCTGTAATATCATCTATTACATAATGTTATATGGCAGATAGTATTACTAGGTAATATGTATCTGAATCTATCTATAATATATATCACCTGGTGAAACAGGTCCTCATTTTTTTTCAAAATTCGATTATAAATTTTGTTTCTAATTTAACTGACATTTTCCTAACAAAGTAATGAACTCTTGAGTCCTACTATGTAAGTACAAAAGAAATCACGTCCGAAAGCACTTTAAGAAAATTGAGGAATTACATTAAAATATTTCAAGTTAAAAAAAGACAAAATAACTCTTTTTCTTCAGTTCAAATTGATTCAGGTAAAAGGTAGCACAGGGTAAAATGGTAATTAAATTTGATCTTAATAAAAACGGTGGAAGGATGATTTTAAGCGAGTTAGAAACCGAGATCGCAATTAAGATATTGAGGAAACCGTTCTTATAAATAATTTGAGGATGTAATAAGTTTGTTATTGTTTTATTTTATTACAAGTGTTTTATAATAATTGGATAAATATAGATAAATAAGTTAATAATATTAAATTTATAACCTGTAAGCACTGTAAGCAGTGTGTGTATAATTTGTAAAAAATTGTTTACTGAATTTAGAATGTACCTACCTTTTAAAACTATTCGACACATAATGCAATTCGACGAGGCTATAAGTCTATTGGTATTATCCCTGATTGCTAAGCCAGACGTTGTGTACATAGGTAGTACGTAGGTACATAAACTTTTTTTGTATATCTAGGTATAATTTATCTTTAATCTAAAAATTTGTATAATATACATACAAATTTTCTTAATAATGACAACACCCGCATGGGGAACATATCCTGTCCTGGTCCTGGTCACACACTCACTACCAAAACACGACACACACACACACTCGCCAATGCAGTCCTGTCTGGGTTGGTTTTCTGTTAGACAGTACTACCGTTCGTGCTGAAATCAGCGTGGCTCTCACGACCTTAAAGATTAAACTCGATGATTAATTATAATAATAGTTGAAATGAAAACTTGACAAGTGCTAAGATTTGGATTAAATTCAACTCGTATTTTGCAGTAACTTTTTTCATTGTGAAATATTTTATAGTATATAAGTATTATATAATTACTACTTAGTACTTTTATGATTGATTTAATAAAACGTGAAATAAAAACAGTCTACGTTATACGTGTATAGCCTTTTGTAAAATACATCCTTAAGTTAAATATGAAGTTTTAAGTAAAAATTTGCATACTTTTATAGCCACTAAGTCGCTCGTGCCTGACGACCGCAGGCAAACATTGAAACTCTATAATTTTACAACATACATAAAACTGCTGTAACCCTTAACTTGAAAGGTTTTATCGAAACATGCCAGAATCAATTTGTTGAGAATCTTAAAAGTCACGTTCTAAGAACGGCTTCACGCATAATCCACAGATTCCTTTAATGAATGAGCTTCATAAAAGCTTTTTGGTTTATTGTAAACAAAGTAAGAATTCATTAGCCGCGCTGAAGTAATGGCGCGGGGCGTCTAGTACGTGACTCTCAGGTGATAAAACTGGAACACGACGTTCAAGGGCTCGTCGGGTCCTAATATTATTAGATGGAATTTTCCATCTTGACTTTCATGAGATTGAAAGTAGACTACTTAAAACAGTTTCCCCTCGGCGCCTTATTTTACCATCGATATTTATATTTAACTGAAAATATTACATTTTGTGTACTTTTAGTACTTTTCTATCATCTTAATCTACCTGTTATTTTTTTCGAAATATTCTATACTTTAATATTCTACTTAGATACAGAGAGAAGTACAACTAAACGTTGAGACAGCAAACATTTGTGAGCTTTGAAAATATTCTGGCATATTTTTTTTATGCAATAGGGGGCAAATGAGCAGACGTATCGCCTGATGGTAAGCGATTAATGCCGCCCATGGACGCCCGCAACACCAAAAGCGTGTCTAATGCGTTGCCCGCCTTTGGGGGATGGGGAGAGGGAGTGGAGGAGAGGGGTTGGGTTATAAATTGGGTATGGGGTATGGGCCTCCTGTATCCTCACTCACTTGGTAAAACTCAGCGCAAGCGCTGTTTTACACCGGTTTCTTGTGCGGCAGTGGTATCACTCCGGTCTAGCCGGCCCTTTCATGCCGAAGCGTGGCTCTCCCACGTAATAATATAATTATAATGATAGCAAACTAGGCAATAATGACTTTTGTCTGTTAATTACCATTATTGAAAGTGTTAAAGCACTTATTGTTATTGCATGAAATTGGTTCTATTTCATACAAAAACGATTTGTAATATCTGAATGCAAGTCTTTTTCATTCGGTTTGTCAAAACAAAATTATTTTATTTGAGCTCCTAGCGTAACACATCGTATAATAACAATGATTCGTTTTGAAACTATTCTTAGAAAATTCACGTCAAACGTTCGCTTTTCATAAATAACCCGGTAATCTTTTCCGCCTCGCTCAAATTGAATTTATAGTCAACAAAGCTGTTTCGTAGAGACCGCGAAAAGATAAACTGAGATTTGCCAGAGAGCAATTAAAACTTTACCTTAGAACTAACTTCGTTAGCAGGCTAGTGTTGCCGAGGAGGGATTATAAACGCAGTCAAGAAATATGTTCGCCTTACTTTTGAGGGCGTAACCGTGGATCCGGGCGACCGACTGGTAAATTAAAGCTGAGAAATACAACACTAATGAAAATGTCTTATGTAAATTTACACTCAGACAAATAATGAGCCCAGTACAAGCTAACTCGAATCAACTTTGGTATTTGGTTTTATACTCACTATTATGTGTTAAGTAAATGTTTATGTACCATTGAATAAAATTTTGCAATGTTAAGATGACATGTGTATACAGGAATTGATAAAAGGGTGAGTTTTAGAACCTTTTAATATTTGATTAATGAATAAAAAAAAAATAAAAAAAAATCGGACATCAAAACACACAACGTCATCTAGTCCCCAGATAAGCAGAGCTTGTGTTATGGGGTACTAGACAACTGATACAAATACATATATACAATAAATGGTTTAAAACATGATTTTTTTCTTGAAGAAGCAAAACTTTAATTCAATATTAAGCAAGTTTCAGTAGAAGCAATGTTTGTAAGGATCGACGCCACTATTTTATCTTAAGGGTGTTAATTCTGAACTCTGTTCGCTCCGTTGTTATCTATCGGCTTCTTAGAAAAACGGTCTATAGGGTTTTTGTTAAAAAAAGGTTTTTACACATAGAAAGAGCGAAATGTATAATTTTTAGGTCCAGAATTCTTTTCAAACGAATGGTTTCAGGGAAACGCTTTTGCCAGGGTATTGTACAAATTTTACATTTTAGTCTCAAATACATTGTAATCTTCGTCCTCCAAGCAGTATATTTTAAATGTTATAAAATATATTTTGCTAAGAATTCTTTCGGTAATGATTTTTTGTTCTTCAGTAGTAGAATATCAAATTTGATAAAAAATCTGACATAAACCCTCAAAACAACTTTTGATAAACTTCGCAGAAGCTGATTCTAAGAAATATTACTTTAAGTACTTCTTTGAAATGTGGTCCCATTTCTAGCGTTGTAATTGTGAAAACGTGAAATACCATAAGTAAAACTTTCTTCAATGTTTCGAAGACATTGATGTAAGTTGTACTTACTATTGATACTTATGGCGATGGTTTTGACGCCGTAACAAGTAAAACGAACGGCTGTGGACTGCCATAGACCGAAATAGTAGGTGCTCCTTGGGGGAGAAGTTTTTGAACACTGGATGGCGACAGGTTGAATTGTTTAAAATAAACATAATAAACATCTCCTAAACAAAATATTCGCAATTAAAGTCGCCAACATTGAAACCATATCTTTATTTTGGTACACACAGCAATACCGGCTATTATACTTAGCTTACAACTCAATAAAAGTATTCCACGCTCCAATAGCTACCTTTGGAGTATAACTTAAGGTCTATAATGTTTTGATGTAAGTTTGAAGCGATATAAAAGTTGTTGCTCCGTAGTAGGTAGTTCTGTACGGCAATTATTGGCACGTGCACGTTTCTCAATACCTTACTATTTCTATTCTTGGGTGTTGTTCAGAGTAAGTATATAACAGAACATGGGTTGTAAGTGTGTAAGTCACATGGCATGTTATTTCAGATGTACTAAGGAAATTTCATTAGAGTAAATCTATTTCATAAATATACATGATTTTCAACTCAGTCTTTTGAGAATTCTCAACTAATTGTATGTGAAATAGTAGCGTGCTGTCGCGCTATGCCTGCTCTACAGGTAGACAGATGCATCCGCAGATGGGCTACTACACGCCGTCCACACGTCTGTGGGTCGATCAGTCTGTAATGGTTCTGCCTGTCCGTTTCCACAGACGCCACACCTATGCACTCAAAATGGAAATTTCATTGCATTTTTCATTTACTTATTCAGTAAAAATAAAAGTTTACATTGACTTTCGAAAGGATGAGGTTCTCAACTTGATTGGTATACTTTTTTTTACAATTTATAAATCATTTGGAATAATAATAACTACTATATTAATGACAATATAATTAATTTAAATTTAATTAATAATAAAAAAAAGATGACAACACAATAAAAATATAATAAACAAGGGTAGAATATGAAAAGAATTTATAGTTATTCTCTCAGCTCATCTCGGTCATTTTGACGAGTAAAAGGTACCCATAGAAAGAAATAAAAACTGCAAGAAACGCCGGAAGCATGCGTGCACTCTCATTCGATTCCCAATAAGCACTGATGCGTCCGCTGCAGACGTGTGGACAGTCGCCGAGCGCTCGCGCTGAAACCCTTTGATCCGTGCCGCGAAAACCGACAGCGAACGGATTAGTGGCGGACGCGTCTATGGACGTTCAATACCTAACACAGACGAACAAATCACCTCTTCTACACGTAGATCGATGCCGCCGCCGAAGACATCTACGGGAGCGTCTGTCTACGTGTAGAGCAGGCATAGCATCGCGATGGTGATATATGAATTTCATGTCGATTGGTCCAACTTAGGAGACGGGGATATTTTTATCTCAATTATTGATCTCAATATTGGTTATTGCAAATTAAATGTTTATTATACGACTTTAATGTGTATTTATTGGTTAGTATAGAACTATAGATGATGATAAAATCCTAATAGGTGGCGGTTTGACCTCTAAGTTGCGTAGATATCCGGTAGATGGCGCCGCATTACAAAAAATGTGGCGGTACGAATTTCGCCGGTTCAGCTTATTTTATAATAAAAATCAAGAACTTCAGATGTATCATAATCGACACAACACTTGTGATAATGAAATGTCTTACATAATGTGTTAGTATTCAAGCTTACATCTTTGTGCTATTCACAAGTCTGTGTGACATTCTCGGTAGCTCTGAAGTTATCAATGATGACGGATGGTGCAGTTCTTTAAACGTACTGTGGGTGCGATCCGTACATTAAACAGATTCGTGATCAATGTTTTTTTCTTTTCTTTGTATGTGCCTGCCAAAATGACTCTACTCTGCCTGATTTAAAGCATAAGCAGAATCCAAGAGTGGTGGTCACCATACTCATTGCAGACAATGCAACAATGCAGCACGGTGACCAACACTATGGCGGCCTAGTGTTGCTTCTGCATCATTGGGCCTTCGGTCTCGCACTCAGCAACGAAACACAACAGCACGCTCGCTTCAATGTAGTAATTTAATATATTGCTATACATTTTACCCACATTAGTTGACGTTTTTATTAATATCACCAACCTTATCGTACCCATCGAACACGAATAACTTATAATTATTACATCATTGTTGAACTACTGAGTACTCGTTACGTTAATGTGTAGGCATACTGAAAAAAACTCCAATCATTAAATTTAATTGCATTTCTTTCACAAACTTTGTTGTGAACATAATGTGAACCTTACGAACATCTTTATACTTTCAAATTAATAATATTGTTCTTTTTTTTCATGGAATCGGCGGGCAAACGAGCAGACGTATCGCCTGATGGTAAGCGATTACCGCCACCCATGGACACCTGCAAACACCAGAGGCGTCACAAATGCATTGTCCGCTCTGAGAGGGGGGGGGGGGGTGGGGGAGAGGGTCTGGGTTATGGGCCTCCGGTTTCCTCACTCACTCGGTGAAACACAGCGCAAGCACTATTTCACACCGGTTTTCTGTGAGGCCGTGACCACTCCGGTCGAGCCGGCCCATTCATGCCAAAGCGTGGCTCTCCCACAGTAAAAATGTTTATATGTCTAATAATATTTATAGTACTCAAGTACTTGTGCCTGATTAGTACCGGCTAAAGATTTCATAAATCTAAATGTTTTTTTTTCATTCTATGTGGTGTAAGTGAGTAAAAGAAAATATTTAAATGAACATTTTTATTTATTACTAGCTGAACTCCGCGGTATTACTCGCGGTTAATGTCGTACTGCGTACGGGTAACGTTGTGAGAAAAAGCTAGTCTAAAAAAATTGCCTTAGTCACTTCTTAGATCATAAGCTATCTGCCAGTAACAAAACCGTCAAATCAGCTTAGCTGTTCCAGAGAACAAACAGAGAGACAGAAAGGCAGACAGATAAAAAAAAAATTATATATTGGTACATGTACCGTGTATACATATGCATTTATTAAATATCGGTTATTTTAATATTACAAACAGACACTCCAATTTTATTTATTTCTATAGATTTATGTGTGAGATTATTTTTGTTATTCTTTTTTACCGTAAGCAATCAACAGTTTGATACTAGTCAGATTTGCACCAATTAATCATTTGTCTTTCTTTCACGCTGATGAAATGACTGTCAATATTACTATTTAGAACTATTTAAATTTTTAGAAAAAAAAAGTTATTGTTGTCTTAAATTTATATTGCAACAGGCAAATATAAGTATACACTCAAATTAATATTTATGACAGTAAGTCTATGTCACTCTTTCCTTAACAACTAAAAATTTTCAAATTCTTTTTCTTTCGAGGTAAGGAAGGTTGTTAAAAGACAGCGAAGTTTTAACCTTCTTGAATACAGATTAAAAAAACACAAAACCTTACCATATAGAGGTTGTCATGGTACAGAAAAAAATTGTGCCAAACAAAGTTAGCAGCAGCGACAGATGTAAACTTATTCGGATATTGCTTTATTCAAAGTGGCTCTTCAATTCTTTCTTATTTCCGATCATAAAACCGTTCAAAACATCGCTGTAAAATTTGTTGTCTCTACTTGTTTGCGTGTTTCTGTTCTCATACATCTTTACGTTGCATTGCTTAAATAAATCAGCTGTTTTGCGATTAATCCTCGATCTAAAAACTCTTATTTTGATAGTTGAAATTTTGAGTATAAATTCTAATATAAAATAGTTAAGATGTTATAGTACCGAATTAAATATATCATCATAAATGTCACATTTGATTGATATATGGTACAACGGGCCGTCTCGTTCGACATATCTTTGTGGAAGAATCAATATCTAGTAATAATCTAACAATCTCGACTCTTGACCACGAGTTTAAAACTATCTAAGCATAACCCGCAGGATGAACGACGCAATCAAAAAACATAATCACCATAAGCTAAATCAAAATTCTAGCTGTATTGTTTAGCTGTGGTACATTAATTATTGAAATGATAAAAATGGATACAAAAAATTCTCAAAGTATATAAAGTCAAAATTTTGAGTTCAATTAGTGTGGTTGAGACCTTGTTGAATATTTGAAGCGTACACAAATCAACTTAACAAATCAAATAGCTTTTATTTCAAGTAAGCCTTTTCAAGCACTTTCAAAACATTACATTAATGACTCTAGTTCCTCTTCCAAAATGTCATTCCTAGGGAGAAAAACCTGCAAAAACTTCATACATAACTTACGTATGTATATTTTTTTTATACTTTTTTATAAAGAAAACTCCCGTATTAGGATTACACATCCCGTGTCGCGGGGGACTTTACAAACATACATGAAATGGTCATAAAGAACACAAGTGTTTGCCATGTCGGGAATTGAACCCACAGCACTTGGCGCAGTAGAAAGCTTTCTACTATACCAACGATGCAATCAATCAGATATGCATGTATAAATATATCGATAAACGCAATATGTGTACGTTTATGAAGAAACATTTTAACCAAATATAATGTTGTACATGTACCTAACGCGTACAGGTGAATAAATATACTGTATATATAAGAAAGCTAGTATACAAGTAAGAGCTATTGTTGACACGTGTTGTTCATATTGAGTTTGGCGAAGTTCCTAGCGATCTTAGAAAAGAAGACGTAGTAATTCCGTAACCTCAATAAAGTATCGTTTACCTTACATTGGTGGAGGATACTTGGAAATTCTGAAGTTTTAATATTTGTTAAACAATGAAAATATTAAGGCCGTGTTCTTATGTTACTTTCCTTAGACTTTGAATACTGAGAATTTAATAGACTTTAGACCTCTAATAAATGAGTTACATTGTTTTGAATGTTACGAAATAATCTGGTATAGAAGTATATGAATCTGGCACTTGGCCAGCTTGGGGACGTATGGCCTTAACCCTCTCCTGAGATGAGACCCGAGCCCTGCAGCGGGACGTTATGGGTTGTTGATGATAAAAGTAATATTATCACCAACTTTTTATCTATCCTGTTCTATCATTATTGATCACTTGGACAAGGCTCAAAATGAATCATTTCGACTAAAACTATACGGGGTTCCATGACAAACCAATTTATTGGAAAATATTTGAGTATAAGTCTTATGGGTCTTTGACCGTACGACGGTTTGGTGCATGTTTTTGAATGTGTTACGTTGACAATTCACTTTCAGGCGCTGCAATAATAAACTTTAGTTGCAAATACTAGTTTATTATTATTATTTAACAAACTATATCGATATTAGTACAGTGTAGATAATTCCTACGTCTCTAAAAGTGTGGAATATAAAGCAAAATGAAAAAAAACCCCACAACGCAACGGTTAAAACGTAATTGAAAATGGGAATAAAATAATATTCCACTGCCTTTGTACTTAATAAAAAAACTCAAGACCATTCGTCGGGGCTGCTAATCGTATAAAATAAACTAAAGTTTAAAGATTCTTTGACGATAAGTTTTGCACTTTTATAGTAATTTGAATAAATTTATAAATTTACTAGCTGTTGCCCGCGGCTTTGCTCGCGTGGAAGTTGATCATATGCATTTAATTAAAACTGTGTAAAAGAATGTATCAGTAATTTATTCATGTTTTAAACGTATTTATTTATTTATTTTTGATCATTATCCCATTTAAAAGAACTTTCATACAAACATTCGACCCATATTTCAACCCCTTTAGGAGCAGAATTCGCATAAATACTGATATAAGTATTCATCTATTTGTAATCAGAACCATGAAAACGAAAGTTGTTAGGCTGCTAAATTAAAAAAAATGACGGATTTCCAAACTAACCAATACATGAAATGCCAATGACTATTTCTCCCCTTAGGGGTAGAATATCCAGCAACGCTTAAATATGCATATTCTCGTTTTTAATTAGTAATCCAAAAATAATATTTTATGTTTCTAACTCAAAAAATGACAGACTTCCATGCAATCTTGCAACCCCTATTTCACCCCTTAAGGGTAGATTATCCAGAAACCTTTAACAGGTATCTACTCATTTTTAATCAGTAGCCCAAAAACAAAGTTTCATGTTTGCTACTTCAAACATAACGAACTTGCATACAAACTTTCAACCCCTATTTCATCCCCTTAGGGGTAGAATATCAAGAAACGCTTAAATACGTATTAACTCTATTTTAGTCAGTAGCCCAAAAACAAAGTTTCATGTTTGTAACTTCAAAAATGGCGGACTTCCAGACTAATCTATATGCGAAATGTCAACCCCTATTTCACCCCCTTAGGGGTAGAATATCCAGAAACGGTTTATTACGTATTTACTCTTTTTTAATCATTAGCACATGAGTAAAGTTACATGTTACTAACTTAAAAAATAACGAACTTCCATACAAACTTTCAACCCCTATTTCACCCCTTAGGGGTAGAATATTCAGAAACGCTGAAATACGTATTTACTCATTTTTAATTAGTAGCCCAAAAATAAAGTTTCATGCTTCTAACTTATACGCGAAATGTCAACCCCTATTTCACCCCTTAGGGGTAGAATATTCAAAAAGCTGAATTACGTGTTTAATCATTTTTAATCAGTAGCCCAAAAATAAAGTTTCAGGTCTCTAACTTAAAAAATGACGGACTTCCATACAAACTTTCAACCCTTATTTCACCCCCTTAGGGATAGAAATTCCAAAATTCCTTTCTTAGTGGGTGTCTACTCAATAAAAGGATCCTACTCACCAAATTTCATAGTCGTAACTATCATAGTTTACGCTCGGCGATGATGAATCAGTCAGTCAGTCAGTCAGGACTTACTTTTTTATAAGTATAGATTTTATATTTCTTTAAAATTTTCAATAGTGATGGTAGCTCTGGTTTTATACTTTCAAATTTTAATCTTTAGACTTTTTTGATCTATCATAGATTAAAAGTTCAAAATACCCAGACACTGAAAAATGTTTAACGATTAGAAAAGAGTTGGTAAGCAATCAACTAATGGCTGAACGGATTTAGTAGTATAGCTTAAAACTCAGGACGATTTTGAGATATACTACGAGAAAACCTACGAGAAAAGTAAGAACTTAAAACAATTTTCTTAAGAAAATATCAAAATTATGTTACTTACGAGCTATGCCCGCGACTTCGTCCGCGTAGAATAGTGATTTCCAACCCTTCATACCCTCCTCCTTACAAACGTTTTTACGCATTAAGTAGTAACCTAAGTCCTTTCTCAGACTCTAGACTATCTGTGTACCAAATTTCATTTGACAGAGTTCCTTTTGCATTTGTAATATTGGTAAGGGTTCCTCAACCCTTACCAATAGTACATCATAGGTCCTCACCTATGATGCCACAAAAACATACGCAAATACACACATGAAAGTTGTAATATCTCTCATTTCTGTGTTGGGTTTAAAAATATATTTTAAAACTTCACAAGCTTTAATATCGCCGAACCCGACACCCTGTATATCGTGCAAACGGAGGTACCTCAATTTCATGAATTTTTGTGGCTTAATATTTTGTGACAAATAGTTAGCGAACGTCGACGAAATTGGCTTCGTATAAAGCACGCACAAAGCTCATGCATCGAATTTAAACTTAATAAATGAAATATTGATGAACTCATTCTGGTATGATTAAAATAAAGTGTTGTTATATTTTTACCCGACTACGGCAAAGCCAAAAGAGGGTTATGATTTTGACAGGCTATGTATGTATGTATGTATGTTCATCTGTTCCCTCATACCTCCTCAACTACTTTTTAGAATTGGACAAATGAGGTATCGTTAGAAGCGTCTCTGAATCTAATGTGGCGTAGCGGTCATAAAGTACTGTGTTAAAAAAAAATTTAGATAAATATGCAAATCGTGTTTGAAATCATTGGAAAGGGCGTTACTTGTACATTTGAAAAATATATAAATTATTAACGTTTGCTCGTGACTTTCTCCGTATTTATTCAAAAATGTTTATTTTTCTATGGTATTTAATTTATACTTTGCAAAGAAATTAATATTATAACGACATCAAAACATTTTAAAAAAAGAAGTAAAAACTAAAACCCAACAACGACAAAAACGACGCTGAAAAAGTATAAAACAAGTTTGAAAAGCCATAGTCATACGTTAGAAACGAACCTTAACACTTTAACAAAAAAAAAGGATATAAATATATAATAGTTGTCTAGTACCCATAACACAAGCTCTGCTTAGCTTGGGACTAGATGGTGTTGTGTGTTAAATGTCCGAAATAAAAAAAATATATTAGATAAATACAGCTTCTTCTGTGTCACAACGTTTATAACCAAGTAATAAATACATAATGCTACATAATAATATAAACATATTTATTTTATTGCTCTATCAAATGTTACCTAACGTACACAAATTTCCACGCACGCTCATTAACGGCTACGTGTATGTCGTTCCCTATGTTATTTTTTTCAACACTTATAAGCATTTATCATGCGTTATCTTACGGAACATGTTCCGTTTTTTCCCCGGAACAAACATCCGGTTGCAGATTACAAACAGAGATAAGAATGATTACGTGGTGTAATGAGTTGTAACGCTAAAATAACATGCGTGATATTAAACTCTTCATATTTCAGCGTTAATTGGGAATTAAACTTATGATCTACTTTATGTTTATGAAAAAAAGCAATATATCGCCATGTCCAGGTTTAAATATTTTACAAAATTATACCACCGAAACAATATTTTATATGATCTCATGTAGCATGAAATTTTGGTCAGTAATGACGTCCACATACCGACTCCGAATACAAATGATTTATCGTTCGTAATTGTACGCGGGCAATGAGCAGACGTGATGCGAGTCCTTGATTATTGATGACCCATGTATCGTCATTGATGTCCAAAGTGTTTTAATTATTGTCTGTCGGAATTTGTGTAATTAGTTATTGATTACAGGTGTTGTAACAACATCAATATTAAGTAAAAAAGGTGAAAGGGTTTTCAGGTGTACAATATGTCAGTCAAAAGTCCGAGCCCATTAGCTGCAGTTCGATTCAAATTATAAATTATATAAGGCAGATGAAACTCCTGAAGTTATAACTAATTAATGAAAAAGAAAATAAATGCTAGGGACTTTGCTTTTAAAACAAAAGATATCACTTACAGTAATGGTGGTTATTGTTGACATTTAATTTAAATTTAGAAATTGAGTTTTAACCACCGCAGCGTTTTTGACTTTATGATAATTTTATGCAGTAAATTTTTTAAAATTAAAAGTAGTACTATTTATTTTATACTACAAAAAACTGTGGTTTTAACTAAAGTATTTCTTTATTACAACTAAAATTCTTCATGAAACTACAATAAATAACTAGGTTAAGCAATAAAATTAAATGGTGAAAACTTGACTACAGGAACCGGTGAGGTTATAAGCAAAAATCCGAGCTCTATGCAAGTGAATACTCGGGCCTCAGATCCTCCGTAAATTTTAAGTGCAACAAGAAACTTCAGGAAGGAACTGTACCTCGCATTTTTACAGTTTATAAAAGAAAAGTAAGTTGAAAATTTAAAAATGTCAGGTTAGTTTTTGTTGAGAGTGCAAACAGTCCGCTGAAATTCTTTAAAATGACCTTAAATTCATGTTTATTTTATTTACTGCTTTGAATTTTAACTATACCTGTCTCTATTTGCCTATAAGAGATTGCCTCCCGGCGATAAGGCCGTCGCTTGTACTTCTCTAATTTTAAATTCTGTGCCTGTTAATCGTGTTAGTAAAACTTTTGATCTAGTAATTAAAGATAATAATTAAAGTTGTTGCTAATATCAGTTTTCGAGAAATTTACATAAAAGTGTTCTTAAAAGTATAACAGAATTAGTATAGCAATCTTTTGATCTCAAACTGGTTTTTAATTATTCGTTCTATATTTTTTGATATAAATTTGTTCGTTGACAACTCCTGCACTAGGGATAGGACTCGATCGATCAAGGATCCATTAGAACTTCATTAACTTATATGAAGTGGACGCAAAGAACAACCAGACTCAGAACAAAAGTTTTTGGATCATATGAAGTGTTGTCTTACGTAGGATTTGAACCCACATCTTTTAGCACATCATAAAGTGAGGTGAACGATGCAACCGTTATGCCACCCGTGCAGTCAAATGTAATGTAAGCAAAGCAATTGTTTGAAATAACTGAAAACTGGGATAAGTTAAAATAACTAAAACAAGGATGATAACTTTATTTCTAAATCTTATCGAATCTATGTCCGTCTGTAAATATAAGCCGTAGGCGTAAGCTATTCCGGATCAAATAGGATTGATAATTGATGAGTAAATAGAGGCCTAGAGGTATTTATTATACGAAATGTCAACGACGATCATTTTTATTTATTTGTTTCTATGGACATAGTTCTGTAGTTTATACAAAATATGTCATTCCCAACAACAAATTACTTTTTTCTAATCGAATTCTAATCAAGATTGCTTAAGGCAATTTTTTACATTTCGTATAATAAATACCTCTAGTATTTATTATATGAAATGTCAACGACGACCATTTTTATTTATTTGTTTTTATGTACATAGTTCTGTAGTTTATACAAAATATGTCATTCCCAACAACAAATTACTTTTTTCTAATCGAATTCTAATCAAGATTGCTTAAGGCAATTTTTTACATTTCGTATAATAAATACCTCTAGTATTTATTATACGAAATGTCAACGACGACCATTTTTATTTATTAGTTTTTATGTACATAGTTCTGTAGTTTATACAAAATATGTCATTCCCTACAGCAAAGTACTTTTTTCTAATCGAATTCTACTCAAGATTGCTTAAGACAGACATTTTTTATTCGATCCACAATGATATTAAAGAGATAATCATAAATATTAATAACAACCAATCGCCGTTTACAAATCGGTCTCACCACAATAATATTTTATTAACAGAAACATTATATTTAGCAATAACGCCTACACAAAATTCGTGCAATTTTTTTCGCATCGCAAACTGGACACAATCGGATATCATTAGGATTATTTATGTGTGTGTCGTGTCGCGGACGCGGAGAGTACGTGACTTCAATTCCCAACGCCCGTTATCTCGGGCACTTACTTTTTCCATTGATTGCCTTTTTGGATTTTCCGTTCCAGCTTTTTTTCCGGCAGTTGTTCCTTGATGTATGGCGATATTGAAAAATTTGTCGTTCGGGTCTGGGAGGGTAGTGTTACAATGCAGACAATAATTTTCGCTGTCCAAAGATTAGTAAATAATTTAGTAATTTTTTAAAGCTCTGGAATGTGCTCTAACTCGTAATCAGACTATGCACAAACGTTTTACATTTAAAAAGAAAGTACATGAGCGCCTTATTAACAAAATAGCAGAAATTACTAACCGATAGTTTTCATAGTGTACGAAAATATGGTAGGTATATGTGTGTATGTATATTTCTATTTATATATATATGTAAATAAATGTATATTTACTAGTATATTGTATAACTATGTATTTCATATAAAAATATGATGTATGTTTTAGTTTTTTGCGTGTAGTGTTGTAGTTATTTTTATATTCTAACTTTATCTACGCCACCCTAAGGTTGACTGGAAGACTAAAAAAAAGCACAAAGTTTAAATAAATAAATATTAGAATAGTCGGTTCAAAGAAATACGCTCGTATTTATAATAAATTTATAAACCTATACCTATACAATATTATACTAAGTGAAATAGTTATCTCCTGTTATGTTAAAACAGTAAAAAAAATACAAAAATGTCCTTATATGCCATGCATCTTACGTCTAATACATAACTTTCAAAAAATATAAAACTCAAATAGTTGTAATTGAACGTACACTGTTTAAAGCAGAAGTTTTCCAGGAGAATGGGAAGGATTCCAGTCACAAAGGACAAAATTAAATTGTCTTTCAATAATTTTCTTAAAGCTTCTCTAAGAATTCTCTCTTCTATAAGAATTTGCGTCTAGATGTAACTGTAAGTTTACATTTAAACATTTAAAATGGTCATATTTACCGAGGACCCGATAACCGTTGGGGTAAATGGGTTCTTGAATGGAGACCGCGTCTCGGCAAACGTAGTGTAGGACGTCCATACGGCAGTTGGAGTGATGATTTGCGCAAGACGGCTGGCAGGAGTTGGATGCGAGAAGCCGAGGATCGAACTAAGTGGCGGAAAATTGGAGAAAGCTATGTCCAGCAGTGAACTGCGATAGACTGATGATGAGGCTACATGGATTTTAGTTCACCTGCGATGTATTAAAGTTAATTAAATTTTTGTCTACAGCTGAAATATAATATACAGCTATGCATCTTTTATTTGGGTGGACTAAAGCATTGATTTTTCAAAACCTAAGCAACCCTAAGACTGAATTGAGAATATGCATGAGCAGAAATAAGTAGTTGATGCTAATTTCAAGTTGAAAACTCTACATATTTGTGAACCAATCTTATATATTTTCAAGCCAAATCAAATTTTCTTCAAATTCATAATACTACCAAGTATTCCTAAATGTTCAGAACTAAAACTAGAAATTGAAATATAAATATTTTACTAGAATTAAAAGGTCTCTGGATTGAACTATCAATAATGGTTTGATTGAATTGAACTTAGAAATGTAAATAACTCAATGTTGGTATCTTTGAATTTAATCAAGTTACTCGTCGAAACGGTCAATTGGCTCGAGCAGTGTAAACATCGTGTACAGACTTAGGTATTACCGATCACAGTAGACCTCTTTGTGACAATCCTATATAAATATAACTAAATACTAAGAACGTTGCTCTACCTGACTTGTTTGTTGAGGCCGTGTATAGTTAAGTTTCCAATGAGATGTTATTTCACTGTAGTTGTCCGATTAAACTAGCTTAATATAGAAGTGGCTTGAATGAGTATTAGTAGAATATATTTATTACAAAATATTCCAATATAGTACCAATCGCATGAACCAATATAGAATCAATCGGAAAATAATTTTATTTTATGAAACATTCTAGATGGTTTTACTTGCAATTGCGCTTTGCACTTACACTAATGTTAGATAAATTAAGCAACTTTACAAAAAACGAAGAAAATAAAAACGTAAATAAAAATTTAGTTTTTTTTCTTTATTTACTAAGAAAACTTGTTAAGATATTATTTATATATATATTATATATATTTAGACAATTTAAAATCTTTATTTCGTAATATTCATCTCTAAATACTGTACAAAAAACAATTGATAAAATACTTTACAGTTTATGAATGACAAACAGATAAAACACAACAAAGTATCCATGCAATATACGAGAATCTAAAACCAAGAGGCTTAATATTCACATATGTACCTAAAGAAGGCCTTTCGCAAAGCTCGCCACAAGGGATAAAGGCGTTATTGAAAAGAAATCCCTTAAATTCCAAGAAAATATGTGACAAATGTGAGACACGAACAGACACTCAGCTTAACGTGAAATTCATCAACAAACCAGCGATTTATAAAGGTAACTTTTATCCCTGATATTCATCAATCTTATAGTATTAACATGGCGTCTAGATAGTCTTGCCACTATCCGTAGTGACCTGAACAAATGCAGGTGCCGCCTAATTACCAGCATGAGGGAACGAGATGATAACATATGATTTAATAAGTTAGAGCAGGATAGTGAACGTTGAGGAGTCAATCAGTCACTGTCGTATTGGTAATCTTGTAAAGCGAGAGTGATAAATCCGAGTGAAGCGTCGATTCGCCGTGATTTTTATGTTTGGTATTATTAAATAGGGGTTGACATTTGATGAGATGTGTCTCCGCTGTAATATGTTCAACTTTATCCTGCTCTATCGCGAGGTATGGAGAATCTGTTTCTCTGTTACTATTTTTTTATTACTTTATGATAAATGTCTACAGAGACGGACTTAGTACCAGAAGTATGTTTACCAGCAAATTGGGGCTATTTCATAAGCCCATTTGCTGGTAAACATAAATAAATAATAAATAAATAAATAAATATTTGGGACATCTAACAATTTTCTCTGACAATGGTACCGCCTTTGTTGTTACTTTTAACGAATTATCCATGTTATTAAAAAACTCGGAGTTCGTAGACAGCTTCAATAAAAAGGGTATTTAAATTTTCTTTTATACCGGCCTATTCGCCTAACTTTGGTGGACTATGGGAGTCCATGGTCAAATTAGTTAAATATAATATTTTTTTAAAATAATTTTTAATAATAATATTTATAATAAATATTTCAGACATCTAACACACAACGCCATCTAGTCCCAAACTAAGCAGAGCTTGTATTATGGGTACTAGACAACTGATATGAATACTTATATACTTTTTGTTTTGTAAATACATATATATTATACATAGAAACACCCAAACTCCGAAACAAATATTTGCAGATCATACAAACATTTGGTCCGACCCGGGAATCGAACCGGAGACCTCAAGAACAGCAGTCGCGTACGCTACCACTGCGCCACCGAGGCAGTTATACATACTCGTATATATTTTTTATGGAATATGGGGGCACATGAGCAGACGTATCACCTGATGATATGCGATAACTGCCACCCATGGGCACCCGCAACACCCGGCTTTACAAGTGCGTTGCCGGCCTTTGGGAGATGGGAAAGGGGAGGAGGATGGGTCTTCGGTATCCTCAGTCACTTGGTCATTAAATTCACAATGTATTAAGGGAATTAATTGGATAAGGATTTATGCTGAATAACTTAAAATCGCTTTGTAAATAAGCCATTATTTCTCGTAAAAAGAAAGGAATAAATAAATGGTTATTGTGGGTTATTCCTACTTTCGTTTTCTCTACTACCATTCCGGACTTTTTTGTAGACCTTTTTAAGGTGTACAATACTGTAGTACATTGTTTTGATCTATCTCGTAGGGTACAGCCAGCGCTTGCAATGTTAGCGTAAAAAAATGGGTTTATTTACAACATCATATTAGGAACCTCTAAACTGAGTAATGTTTCGCTACTTTATTATGCATGTATTATACCACTGACAAAATATATATATTGTGTCATTGATTATACATATGAATCTTTCTCTTGAATCGCTCTATCTATCAAAGCAAACCCAATCAAAATGCGTTGCGTAGTTTGAAAGGTCGAACCATTTATAGGGCATATGTATATATGCCAAATCAAGGGCATATGTATATATGTCTGTATAGACAAATAGCGGAAGCGACTTTGTTTTATTACACTACTAGCGGTTGCCTGCGGTTCTGCCCGCGTGTATATCGGTTTTTGCGGCAAATATGTAAAAATAGCATATGTAAAAAAGTAGCCTATGTGTTAATCCAGGATGTCTGCTTACTGCATACCAAATTTTATCAAAATGGCTCCATTAGTTTTTGCGTGACGAAAGAACAAACATACACACTCACAACCTTTTGCCTTTATATATTAGTGTGAAGTGTGATGTACTTAGTGATGTAAAAGAAAATTAAAAAGAAAAATTAAAATAGGTTTCAATAGGTTTATGTTACTGCATTTAATATTACTCTATTCTATCATTTTAAAAATGCGCCGCTTAAGCTAATATATACGTCTACTTACTATATTCAGATTACATAATGAATATTAAATAAAATAAGAAATAAAAAAACTCATATAAAGACAATTATATGATATAATTATATATTCAAGAAAATACATATTTTACCATTTTTCTCTACGGGGCACAATTTTAAAATAATGAAAATTCTCTCTACTTTATAGTGTAACATTAGGTTATTGATGTATGATTAAATGGGATGCCGTAGTAAAATCACAAGACTGTACTGTATAGCTTTTATGAATAGGCTCCTGTAGTCCTATTCCTTATAGAAATGTAATAATATTATAACAAAATGAAATAAACACAGCTACGTCGTAGGCTAAGTAATCTATTCGTCGTAGTACTTTGTGTCTACGATCCTTTGATATTTTTTATCATAATTCAAATTTAATATAGATGCTTATAAATCGTAATTGAAAACAGTATCTTATCAGACATAATAATATTACCTTTGCGTAAATTAGCTTGTAGGCACCAACTTTATTGGAAGCCAGCCGTTGGAAAATGAGGCTTATCATTTTGTTGAAATTTTGTGTAAACGACGACATCAAAGCTATATCTAAATTATTTTGATCGGCTTATCTTTACCGAAAGAAAACTTTGATCTTTGAGTCTGGGATTATTTATTAATTTTTTCTTATAATCGCGCTTCTTGAAAAAATATTTACGGGCCTGTATAATGTTCCGTTCAACCATCAAAGCATACGAGGTCACCGGCTCAATTAAAACTCTGCCTTTAAATATATTCTTATTTACGTCTCCACTTAAATATTTTTATTTGAAAGAAAATGAAGTGAAAAAATTACTGCTGTTACTTTTCTGTTGATTCATGTACATTTTGTTATGACTTCTTAAGAATTTAAATGTTTCATTCAGTTTAGTTAAAAAACCAATGGCACTTTTTAAATTATTTTCAAATTTGTTTAGAATAAAATAAAAGTATTGTAATTATTTTTTATGTAAATTCTTCTCAATAAACACTTATTGAATACAATATATTCACATACATGGACTATAGACTAAAAGCCATTGTTAAATACGTAATGCAGCTTTTACTCATTTTTGTCACCGTATACAAAGTGATAAATCAAATATCCGTATTAATATTATAAATTAAAAAATAATTCTGTCTGTCTTTTACGCTTTCTCGGCTAAACCGCTGCACCGACTCTAAGTTTAACATGGTGATACTTAGATTCTTGAAGAAGAACATTTATCGCGGTAAAGATTAGCTTTACCGCGATAACCATGTCGGTACATATACGCAGGCGGAGCCATGGGCAAAGACATGTGATAATTCGTGACAAGAAATTTGTAATGACTTGTGATTCAAATGAATATCACCAATTAAGTAAACATGTAGGTTGGCAATACTAAATAGTAGCTTTTTCGTCGATTATGTACTTCAAAACGATTATTCAAAATACAACGCTATTGATTCTCCGAACTCTATCCAGAACTTTCCACATACTTGAGTATAGCGACTTCAGCAACACAATAAGAAGCAATGCAGAACAAAGCAAGTCCCCACCAATAACTTGTGCAATAAATAACATTAGTCGAGTGTCGCCAATTCAATACTATTGTTGAAATACTTACTCATAAGTTTCAACTTGCGTTATTGTTGGTGACTTTATAGGAGGTCAAATAGTTCCAACAGTATTTACGCTACACTAAATACTATCTAGAAGCTAAGATGTATTCAATTGTTTTAAGATTTCCAAGTAAATTAATTCTGGGGGCATGGTCGTACCCCCGCCAAGACGAGCCAAGCGAAGCGTAAGGGCACTACTTACCTTTTCTCGAAGTGTTTCGTCGATTCTTGAACTCTCATAATTTTGATTTTCTATATTCAAGATAATCAAAATTCTCTATGATATGATATGATATTAATAATAGACTAATTAAACACACATATTGCACAGCTCGATACTTTAGATTTTATTTATACCCAAAAATCACCGATTTTGTCACTGACAGTTGTGTCACAATGTCAAATGTGTTACAAAATGTGTGTTTAAAATAGAAAGCTGAAATTTGGCATGTAAACTAAGTTTAGTACACAAACAACAAACAAAAATTATAAAGACTTTCACAAATTTTGATGCTAGAGGTTTTATTTTCGATAAAAGGATTTATTCGAAAGAAGAAAAAAGATGTACAAGTAATACACCAAAGAAAAAATTAAAAAAGACAATGAGAAATACTGCCTAAAGTAACTTACAAAAAGAAATGAAATGCCACCAAAACATTTTCATGTAAAATGTAACAGGGTAAGCTATATGGAGTCGTTTTTTTTTCATTTTACATGAAAATGTTGTTGGTGGGATTTATTATTATTTTTAAAGTGTGTCAAGTATATCCTTCAAAAGAGAAAGTCACGATTTCGCACATGCAGAAACAGAAAACCTCATACAAATCCATTCTCACAGTAAACTTACTTAGAATGACAGTGTTTGTTCTGTCGTGTTTCGTTAGTGAGTGTAAGACCGGAAACCTAATAAATAAATATTTCGGACATCAAACACACAACGCCATCTAGTCCCAAGCTAAGCAGAGCTTGTGTTATGGGTACTAGACAACTGATACAAATACATATATACTTTTTTTTTGTTAATACATACATATCATACATAGACCTTCCATTGGTTTTGTTTACATTTTGCATTGCTTCTCGTTGGCCGGAGTATAGTAAAGTAAGTGGTGCACAGAGGTTACATAACCAACAAAAACAAAACATTACACACGCAAAAAAAACATAAATACACACCTAATAAATACATACATTTTAACTGTTTTTTCACCGAAGCCTACAACTTCCACGTCGCTCTGGTCCAGAACCAAAAGGGTGTTATATGCATCCATGGGAGGCTTTGGTTCATATAACCCATCAGCTTGTTTGTCGCTTTAACATAAAAAAGATATATTTTAAAAACTAATATTCACGGCGGCGGTGTTTCTGTTCTTACCCATTGTTCATCTGGATCTCATTCAATATTCCACCCCTTGTTTGATTGAACCTCATTGAAATGTTGCTTCAGCATTGGTTAGGTATATCCCCATAATAATTTTGCATTTTGTAAGTTTTCTACTATGTTTTTCGACACTTATCACTGTTCAGTCACATCCATAAGACTACTGGTAAGTTTAAACTACTTAAACAAGTTTTAAGTATGAAACTTAGCATCTAAAAGAAAAATGGCAATTCTTTTATCATATTTTCAGTAACATCGTGTTTCAAACAAGCACCAGAGGCAATCCATCTAAAAAACATTGTAACGTATGAGAAATTTGCAATTTATAATGAGCATAATAAACCCCTATTTACTTATAAGAAATAAACGTGTATATACGATATCAAAGACAAAGGAATACAGCCTTCAAATTAACTTAATTTTGTTCAAACACTTCATACTGAGTCTTTAGAACGGTAAATGGTATAAATCTGATTAAAGATGGGATGACGTCAACCGTGCTAAGTAATACTTCATGTAAATGAATTAAATAATGTATGTGTATGTATGTATGTGTAAGTATGAAGACACATTACTCAAACACAGTAAAGTCAATATCGATGTTTATGTATTAATTTCTAAATTCAGACTTTATTTTCGCTTTTCTAATCTTGACTTACAAAATAAATACAGCTACTCGTATAAGATGATAGGTAAGTTTATAAAAAAATATATTTTTTAAAGTATAAGCTGTCACGTTGTTTTTAAGCGTAGAATCTGTTTTTTAAATATATCTATGCTAAGTATCAATACCCTTTTGAAAATATAAGTCAATTTCAAGATAATTTTTTCTTTCTACATGAATATATATTAACAAAACTGTTTCATTTTATATAATAATGTATGAGCCTGCCAAAGTGACTTTTCTCTGCCTGGTGGAAAGCATAAGTAGAATCCAAGAGTGGTGGTCAGCGTATTCATTGCGAATACAGATAGTGCAACAATGCAGCATGGTAAGGGAGTTATATTTCTAAATACATAAATTTAATAGATAGATACATTATTCCCAGACACGAAATAAATAACCGTGCCCCCCACACAATACTTGTCCTGGGTCAGAAACGAACAAACTGTCAGCCTGGCTTTGTAAGCGGAAACGCTTACTTTTAGATCAACAGGCGCCTGAGATCTTGAAGAAGAATAAAAACTGTTATTTATAAAATATGAAATACGGTTTTTTTTTTTAAAGACAACTCTCACATTACACTTTACACTTTACAAACATACTCGAAAAGTACACAAAGAACACCCAGAGTCAGAACAAATATTTAAGGATCACACAAAGTGTTGTCCCATGTGGGTTTTGAACCCACAACATTATTATTATTTTTTTTTTAATTTATTGATACAATATATACAATTCAGGTGTAATCTATAGAGCATCACAAACCTTGACAGGTTTGTCTGGACTTGGTGCAGTAGAGAGCGGCGTGGCGACAGCTTAAGTCACTACACCAACCGTGCAGTCAATTGTTATGGTCCAGAGAAGGGCGTTAGAAGTCAGTATTATGATGGTTTTAAGTGGAAACATCATTCTTCTGAATCCCTAAGGAGCATGAAATCCGAAGAAATTTTCCATTCTATCAACAAAAGAAATACAGTACTTTTATCTCAATCGTCGAGTTATACTATAATTAAATTAGGATATGACCAATAACTTTGAAATATATTTGGGGAAATGATTATTTTAATTTATTGGGTCACAGAAAAGCGTAGGTGTCGTCACATGTCACTATTATTTGAATTGCAAATTTATGATAAAAACAACATCTGAAATAAACATCCCAGAATTCCACTACTGCTATTTAATACTTTCGTAGGTTTTACGTGAAAATCCTTTTGATGGCATTCATGTTACTAATTGGTTAGCTTCATTTCAAAACCTTTTTGGAACAAGGTATAATGCCGCAGCTGGGTTGAAATATCTCAAATTTAAAATATAACTAAAACCTATTTTCTGCTTTTTATTTAAAATTATTAAGGTTTACTTAAAATAATTTAGTATTAGTAACGTAATATTACTGTATCTAAGACTAATTTAGGCTTGCCGAAAAATAATAAGCATAGAAAAAGTAATTTAAAATATGGGAGAGCCCTTGTATCGTGGGAGAGCCACGCTTCGGCATGAATGGGCCGGCTCGACCGGAGTGACACCACGGCCCCACAAAAAACCGATGTAAAACTGCGCTTAAGCTGTGTTTCACCGAGTGAGTGAGGATACGGGAGGCTTATACCCTCCATCCACCTCCACATCCCCAAAACGTCGGCAACGCACTTATGACGTCTCTGGTTGCGGGTGTCCATGGGAGGCAATAATCGCTTACCATCTGGCGATACGTGTGCTCGTATCACACGTATTTACAACAAAAATTTAGGCCCTCGAAGTTCTACAGTGGCGAGGATTGGTACTTGGATACAAATAAATAGAAAAAAATTGTTAAATTAAAAAAACTTTGTAAATAAAATTTATAACTTCATAATAAAAAAAAGATTCATCGGATTATCTATTCAACGAATCACCGCTGCATTCAAAATGCTTTGTAACTTTAAAGCAGTTTATTTGTAATAAAGAAGCGATAAATTAAGCGGCTCATTTGAGCGAATGAATGGCTCGGTAATAGACTGCGAACTGTCTGTGACTCCCCACAAAAGAAAAGTAGGCGAAAACGGTTTCTATGTTCTTAATAAATCGAGTACTGGCGTCGTTTGTCGACCTTATATCACGTTGATTCGACGTTTATAGCCAACCTGCAGGCTCACTGTTACTGTTGATTTGGGAATAGTTACTCGATTAAGCTATTATATATAGATGTGGGACATAAATTTACCCTTATGTTACTTAAATACTTAGATTAATCTTACTGAGGAAATAAGGGATAGGTAAGATATCTGGTGTCTATAAAAGAATCTGAAATTTACAATAATACAAAACGGACCGGTCTTATTGAACACGATTCTGCATCATAATAATTTTAACGTGATTAACAAAGCTAACCCGAGGAGTATTCCTCCTCGGGTTAGCTTCGGAGGTGGATCATTTTTCTTGTCAAGTACAAAAACAGTTTTATTTTTCGCCACATGTGAGATAGTCGATTTTTTTTTCAACCGAGTTTCATGTAAATGTGAGATGTAAAATAGTGAAGCAATGAATGAGAAAATATTATAAAAAGGCAATTGAGCTAACATAATCAATCTGTTTATAAATTTTCTTTACAATTATTAAACATTAAAGTTTAAAACACTTTAAATAGAGACTATAGTCTGACAATCCCTATTCATACCGTGAATATCGTGAGGGATAAATCTAAGAAAGACGAAAACACTTTATAGAGTGGGAAAACTTCAAACAAACCCGTCTGTCTAGCGTGGGATAGTAGACCAAAAACTCTTTCTAAAGAGAGGTCCATGCTCAGAAATGGATAATTAATACTTACTTACTTCGCTGGCTCAGCGACCCAAAGTATTTCTGGCCTCCGACAATAGAATGCACCATTCTTTCCTAATCTATGGATAATTATTGGCTGTTGATATTTTTAAAACATCTCACTCACAGCTGTCTAGTCCCAAACTAGTCAGAACTCGTATTTGCCTGTTATTTATACATACACATATTTTAAACTCTTAAGACACAGTGTTCAATAGCTAATAGGCATAGGTATAGGCTAAGGGCAAATGGCCCTGTAATTCGCATCCACGGCTTCTTGTTCAATTACTAACCCTTTAAATGTTGATTTGTTCTTTATATTATATTTATTTATTATAGTGCATTATTATATACCAAGTAAGTCTGCAAGGAGTCTTACCTAGGCTTTGACTTATGAAGTATACACTTATATCGAAACAATCGATCCAGTATAAACGGGGCCGGGTGTCAAAATAGTCATTTATCATATTTATCTCGTTCACCCACCCGTATTGTCAGTCCAATGCATCGGATTACAATATATATTTTGTGTTTAAAAAAACACTGCTCTTCTTAGCTCACTTCTACAGTAAGTAATTTTGAAATATATGTAAATGATGAAATGATATCAAAAATCCCCTTAGAAATAAGTTTTCGACCTATTAAACACGCTGGACAGACGAGTTGCTATTTAGTATATTTTAGGCTCTCTTACTCTTTGCAATGCTGTTTTTCTACTTTTGCGGCAACTAGGGGATAAATAGGGGACCCTCCTATAAAAAGAATAATAATAACTGCCAAATAATTATAATTAAGTCATTGGTAATTAAGCCGAGGATCGAAGCAAGTGGCGCGAAATTGGAGAGGCCTATGTCCAGCACTGGACTGCGATAGGCTGATGATGATGATGATGAAGTCATTGGTACATTATTGTCTATTTTTTTGTTTTTTAGGCCTTTGTAATGATTGATTAACAATTATTTTTACGGGATTTAACGCGATAATTTATTAAAAGGGTATTACATAGATCTCTGTTTTGCCTGACGTTTCGACCAGGTTGCACTGGGCGTGGCCACAGGTTGTGCGGTTCAGCGGCGCTAAAAAAAACCTTGTAATGATTAATTGAGTTTCAATAAAGATTATTTATTACAATTCAAATAATAATGGTTTCAACGTTTAAATTAAGAAATAATTTAAAAAGAAGAAGAAATTTGTAGGTTCATTTGCTGTTTGAATTCGTGAATATGATCATCATAGGTGAGATTATAAATGAAGGCTCAACGTTAGCCAATAAAGGAAGGATTTTTTTAATATTTATACATATATATTAGATTAAAATATCAGTCAAATCATTAAATTGCTATAAGGCATAAGACATTAACATGCTTAAAACGTATTATAAAAGAATATATAAACATTTTATTGAATAATAAACTTGAAAAGATAGGTAAAAAATAGGTAGATATTTTTTTGTACATAATAATAAATATTCAATTAATTATTTTTTGTAAATAAACCCTCTCTCGTCCTAAGTTGCAGTATTGCTTACCTGTATACATTGTAAAATGCAATTAAGAGTTGATAATGAAAACATTGCTATTCAAAGTTTACATATACTACTATACTCATATATACAACAAAACAAATTGATAATACATTCAAAATTAGACCATATTCATGTATCCAAAAATATGTATCACGTATACAAAGTACAATCAAATATAAAAGAGCCATGATTCGTTCGACCCATACAATGTTCAAACTAATCATTTCCCGTAAAAGCATCCCCAAAAACTAGATTAAAGGAAAAACCTCATTTACTCAGCGCCCAATGACAATGAGTTTATTTTGCCGATAAAAACTAATAAACGGGAAGAAAGGGGACATTTCCTTTCGGACATGTTTCGAGTTAGCAACTACGATGGGTAGGTACTAGAGATCTGGGGAGTATGGCCAATAGTGAGGCCGATCACGTCTACATTTGTGATGTCCTTTACATCATACACAGTCAATATTCCAAGGTTATCTCTTAGCTTTATGTCCTCAGCTTTTTTTGCAAAAATGTCTCCGTTAACTTACACACAAGTGTTGTATTTGTCGATTTAACTTCTAAATGAGTTTTTCTTTTCGTTTTATTTTGAGCGAGCGTGTAAAATTAAAGAAGTTTTTTATATTAAAACCGATAGAGTTAAACTTGTTGTTATAGGCAATTTTTTTATACTTTTTGTTTAGAGTTAGCAAAATTTAAAACAAGATTATATGTTTGTTTATATTATAACTGAAGCTCCTTTATGCCGTAATGAGTAGTCGGACTGTGATCTATGCAAAGAAATTTTGTTTGTGTTACGCTTACACATTTGTCATTCTTAGTGGTTTAAAATTTAAAAATTTAAGTTAGGTGATATTGATATATTTTTGGCTACGTAGGTCGTTTTTAATATTAGAATTTCTGAAACAAGTAACGAAGAACGATTTGAAAAGCTATAATAAACTACTGGTTAGTGCCTTATTTTACTAAGATGATAACTTTAATTTGCTAAATAGCTCATATTGTCAATTTTAGCCGTAAATTAAGAAACATAGTTGATGATAATTATTTAAGAGACATCAATGGAGAAAGAGTAAGTAGTAAGGCTTCTTTATATTAAACATAAAGCCAAGGTCTTTGAATATCTAAGAGAATATTATTGTGAGATAACAAAATTTAATGCAGAAGAAACAAACTTTTGGAGCTTCTGGGAAACGGGGTAAATAATAATTAAATTTTATTTCAACCTTGAAGCCAATGAGAATAAAATGATGAATCGGAGAGTAACAAGCAATTTTTCTTAAATTAATTAAAATGTATGCGAAAGAAATAATTAAGATAGGTACCAATAAAATAAATCTTATAAAAACATCTTGAAGTTTCTAAAACGTTGTTAGTCCACATAATGAAGGAACCCGACTTTTTCACTTAAGTCGTAATGTTCACAACTTGAAAAGAACTCAATATTTTAGGCAAATGATGTCATCTAGGTTCTTTCGGTGAACTTGCTGATCGTGGCCCGGGCCACAGTAGAAGGTATGTAGGCTTATTTCGAAGCAATTAAAACTTCTACTGGTGCTTAGGTTGTTAGCAAAATTCGGACCCTTTTGTATTGTTCTACACAATTGTAAAGTAAACAAAGAGTGCCAAGACAAAGGAACTTTACTTGAAAATAGTATTTAGTGCAGATTTTCAGTGGACTACGTTTCTTTGGAGAGCTGCAAAATACATCCGTTGCGCGGAATAAAAACTAACTTCAGTAGAAATAGTTTTATTTGCAACTTTTATTCTGTTCGGTATATAGCTCTGCGCGGATTGTTCAACTCCGGTAGCTTTATTTTATTCACCTACATTGTAAACAAATTCATTTGTTTGGATCAGTTCTTAGTTAAAAGTTGCATTGCCTATACGTGAATATCTGAAAGTGCTTCAGACATTTGTTTATAAAATTTCATGAAACTTACATACATCGGAACATTGTTTTATTATAGACTGTACTTATTTATGTTTGTAGAATATTAGATGCTAGGAGTATCCAGGTATAGAAGAATGTTACTTCATTTTCTTCTAAAGCACAGTTGGTGTGCAGTTACTGACACTATTAAATTACTAAGAAGTCTAGAAACGTAATTTATTTGTTATTCATAAGCAAAATCTCTTTCAGTGTTGATTAAGCTTTAAATAAGGTGGCAACAGTTATAACGGCTGTAATCTGTCCAATAATACACGCGGACGCCAAATATTCACGCTGCGGCGGATAATTAGCTCAATTATTAATTGTGTAGTTGCATTACATTAGTGCTAGCGTTCGTTCAATATTCAGTAAACGACACGAGATGAACTCTCGCTCGAGAGTTTATCATCGCCCCGTCACTCCACAGTTATTTATGGACCAGTAAACTTGGAAATATATTTTCCTCGGCGGCGGCCGCGCGTCCATTTCAGGTTAAGCCCCTTGGGCCAAGCCACTAGACGAGTCGAGTGTCATAAATTTCAAAACTGTTTCGTGAAAGCGAAAAAATGAAACAAATATTTGACGTACACTCCAGTCTGATCTTCGATATGAGCTTGCCTAGCGTACCATGAATTTACGACTATTTACAAGCGAATCGAGTTAAATGTCAACATAAACTCAACAAAATTGTTTATGAATATGAACATAGCAATGAAGTAAAAAAATGCGTACATGGTTGTAAATGCTCATAAATATTGGTTTTATGAAAAAAAACTGTTGCAAATACAATACAACTAAATTCATAAATTAAAATAATAAAAACTCAAAAACATACAAACTAGAGTTAAACCGTTCATTTTGAATAAATGTAGTAAAATTTTAACAAAAATAAAACCGACTTCAAGGTTTGACTCAATTTCTCTTGGATACCATCATCAAATCTTAGTGTCCATATCATGGTACCATCGTTGGGATATCTCCTTTCCATTAAAAAAAGAATCATCAAAATCGGTTCATAAACGACGAAGTTATCCAAAATATACAATATATAAAAATATATACAAAAATATATAATGTTTATAAATACGGTCGAATTGAGAGACCTCCTCCTTTTTTTGAAGTCGTTCAAAAATACGAAGACAATAAATGTAAAAGAGATTTTATATAAATTATGGAAGTTCAATTACATTTTATTATTCAGTATAGATATGGGTACCTAATATATTACAGGACGTATTAAAACTGGAGTAAAGTAAAACCCAAATGTTTTCTTCCAATTTCATATCATGCACGTAGATCGGCTCGCAAGAATCCGTAAACAATACACCTATAAATCCTTACATCCTTGCTTAGTTCAATATGAATGACTTACTTCAAAACCCATTGACCTATTCCCAGTAAATAAAGCTTATCTTCTACATATCGGCTAATATAAACCACACTACACACTACAGAGTTAGATTTGAACTACAAACAAGAGTTATAAAACTTAAATCATTGTTTTCATTTAAAACTGACCCGGCAAACTTCGTACTGCCATATTTTTCTTTCGTTAATATTTTTTAAATTTCTGAATAACTTTTTTTTGAAAAATTATTCAGCTTCAGTTTCGTACAGGTAGTGAAAAAAAAAACTTTTAAGATTATCTTTTAACGAACACAAAGAAAACAGAATTATCCAATTTGGTGCAGCCGATCGGAAGTTATGGACGTACATATATTTCGGTTTTTCATTTGTATTTATATAGACAGATGCACAAATTGATAATGTGTGCCATTACTCATTATACTTTATCGATCCCATCTTTTCGTTTCACCACTGTGGAGGAACGGATGACAACCATTCCTCCAACACAAGGGGAGGATCCTTCAATAAGGCGAGGCCGCGAGGTGATCATGCCTGGCGGGTCACTGCCCAACGGTTGATGTTGGGATGTTGTGTATATGTTAATCGGCGCGAGAACTTCTATTGTGCGATTCAGGATTGGTAGTTTGTTGGTATTGTACGTTACTCCGTGTTCAGTGTAACTTCGGTACAAGTTGCTGTAGTATATTTCTGTTGCGCTGTACGTGGAAGTCGCCATATTTGTAAACAGTTTTTTTACACCTTTATTGAAAAATGATATTTCAGAGAATAATGCACTACACCAAACACCCATATATAATAGCCTGAGTTAAAACTAAAAATATTATTTACATTCATATTTTTTTGTTTTCTGTAAATATATTAATATACGGGTTTCAATTCATGGAGCAACTCAGGCCACCGAACAGAGGGGAGTAGCCATAGCATACTTTTTAGCATGCGGGGGGAATTTACACATACACATTTCACACTCCATACAAGAACAATCGCCTGCCACTACGCACTCACACATAACAATTAAAACAAAACATTAAGAATTTCACGCACAGATAAATACGTTCAGTTTCATAACAGTGTAACTCGTAGGCCCATTTGAGCTTATACTTTAAAAGAGGGGGACGCCTGCGTATGACTACTCCCTGCTGTGTTGTTGTTATGTGAATACTAGGAATAACGTAAGATTATGTTATAAGATAATTTTATGTCTGTTTAATGTCCGTACCCTGGTCTTATATACACTTTATTGACACAATGTCGTAATGGTCTCTGTATACTCCAGCCTTTATAACGGGGTACACGAATATAGGGACTGTTCCTCACAATCACAGGGTACTAAAATAATTTTAACGACAGTTTGATTACTTTTATCGCAAGTTTTCGCTTCAGTTGTCACGTTTTCGAACCATTAGTTTTATGCGAATTATTGCTAAGGAATTGCTTATTTATTATCAACATTTGCAAAGAAGAAAACATTATTTATGGGTGCCTACTTTGGTAAACCGACGAGAAAATTTGTCCGTAATCAGGTTCTGGACATCTTGGGTCAAATTTCCTTTTGTTTAACCCATTTGTCAAATTGGTAATTTTAGTTTTTGTTAATTTATTTCTTGATTCTTGATTATGGTCTTGATTGAAATTGATTTATTGTTTTGTGTTACTACATTTTGTCTAATTGTTTAAGCTAATTTAAAAAAAACTTTAATGATTGTTATAATACTAATTTGTAACACATTATATTTTAACTGACATATTTTTTAAAAGAATCCTTTTACATGAAACTCTAAACTCCTAAACGATTCCTATTGCGAAAATCTAACAACACTAGACCTCTTGATCGGCATCCACATTTATTAATGAAACTACAAGTATTATAGATTTCAGGAATTGTTACTTCCCTTTTGATTTTAGATGCTTAATGGTACATAATATTAAATTAAATGAAACAAAACTAACTAATACTTGGTTAATATACAAATGCTGTTTAAAATACTCTTAACGCAACTACCACTACCGCGTACGTAATTCCTTTCTTAGTAGAATAATGACAATAGTAGTGCCCAAACTAATGCAAACTGATAAAAACAAAAAAAAAATAAAGTTCATATAGACTATCACTTCAATAGAACCCTTTATTTAATCTGCTAATGAGACATGAAAAAACAATGTAGTAGATTTATCGTCCTGGGTTACGAACCTCAATAACTGTGCCATACGAAACTTGTGAAATATAACAAAGTATAGGAAAAACGCAGGTGTGAGCACAGCAATAAATTCCTAAGTAAATAACAAGTGCATTTATTAACGCTAATAAAGTTGGTGGCCACCGTCGACTTTACGACGTCGCCGAGTTTTGCAATTGACGTGCAAAAATTATACGCATTTGCACTACCGCAACTTGCGCTACAACTTGCTGTTCTACTTTGAGATCGTACTGTATAAATGTGTTGGTTTATTGTTCGAAAATGTTGCACATCACTTTTGATGTAGTTTCCTCTCATTTAGTAAGTTTTTAAAGATATCACTATGCGATAAAATGATATATGTTTGTATTTCCATCGCTGATTTTTTTCCCTGGTCTGCAGTAAATATCTGGAGATTTAAAAACCTTTAATACTAGTATAAGCCAAAAGTCAAAATTGTCACAATGTTTAATGCACCTACTAAATAAAAGATTTTCGACATGAAAAAAAGGAGGTTATTAATTCGACTGTTTTTTTTTTTATGTTTGTTACCTCATAACTTTCGACTGGGTGTACTGATTTTCATGTTTTTTTTTTATTTGAAAGCTGGTGCTTCCCGTGTGGCTCCATTTCAGTTTGATCCAGGTCTTGAAGTCAGTTTTTTCTTTTTGTTGAAATTTGTGATTATCATAGATTTCATTAGCTTGTCTAGAGCTTTTTTTTGCATCAATGCTTATTCTTTTTTTGTGTCACTAAACTGAAATTTCTCCAAAACTATTTTCTATTTTCTTGAGTTCCAAGTTTTATTTTTTACTATGTATGTATTTAGATAACATCTATTTGTTGTGTGATAAATCCAATTTCAGTCAATCTATGACATTTAGAAGGTTGTTTGACAGGAAATAACTCATTTTTGTGATTTTAGCTTATTTTAGAATTTTTGATTAACAAAATTGGCATCATTATTGACATAGATTCTGCCAAAAGTCTCTACTCTGCAAACAAATAACTAACATCCCCATTTAAAGTTACACCCAATTTATTTTTTTCACAGCGGCCTCTAGTTACCAACTAAGTAGAGCTTATCTTATGGGTTAGACAACTCATATAAATACATTTATACTTCTTTTTTGTAAATATTTACATATTGTGCATAGAAAACACCAAAACTCCAAAACAAATATTTGCAGATCATACAAACATTTGATCCGACCTGGGAATCGAACCCGATACCTCAAGCACAGCAGACTCATACGCTACCACTGCGCCACCGAGACAGTTAAAAGGTCAGTAAAAATATTGTTAACAAGGTTACAAATGAGATGTTAAAAGTATTTACCTCAGACAGAGCTACTTTAGAATTTATATTACTATGAATAAATGTTTTAGATATTGATGCTTTTGATTACGTTTATCGTAATGTTTTAATTTATTAATAGAAAATTGTTCCGAATTTCCTTACAGAAATTCTCACAATTTTCCTTCCTGTATTATATTTTATGAAAGCGTCTAGTTGAGTTTCAAAGGCAATTATGAAACTAGAATCTACTAATTAAGAAATTATTCTTGAAATCTATAGAAATTTCCTTTTATTTTATCAATAGAAGTAAATTAGCACATCTTACATTAAATATAACTTAGTCGACTGAAAATTTTAATCAATATTTCTCAGTGCCCCTATTCAACGTATCATAACTAATCAAAGTATCGTACTGTGAACTTATCCAAACTTTGAAATAAACAAAGTACTTTATAACTACAGGGCTAAATATAATTTATGCAGTTAAAGTTTCTGCCAATGATACCTTAAAAAATAAATTATACTAATAATTATACATTGAAAAGGAAGTCTGTCTGTCTATCCATTACGCTTTCACGATTCAACAGCAATTTTGGTATGGACACACTTTCATTCTTGAGGATCCTTTTTACCATAGACTACTCTTAACCGCAAGGACTGACATACACCCGGGTGGAGCGGCGAGCAAAAGCTGATATAATATGAACAATCATTTGTATAAATAATGTTCAACTAACCTGCTAACGGAAACTATAATACATTTATGTCAAAGGAATGCCTTATTTTATCTGAGTACACATATTGATAAAATAGTAATTTTCTGCTTTATTCAGAGTCTATACAAAAATATTCATAACACAAATAAAGTTGGTAGATAACAATACACGCACAGAAATACTCGACCAATACACATCTCGCAAATGATCGAAAAATCCTGTTTTTGTTTATTTTTTTTTAGTTTAGTTTTAAATGTGATAAGGAAGTTTCAAAATAAGATAATGTACGGCGCCTTGCGCCACGATGGACTGACGACTTGACGAAAATGACTGACGGCGGATGGATGACGACTGTACAATACCGGAATGGTACGCTCTCTTTCAGAAAGGTCTTCGACCAGCAGTAAACGGTAATAAGCTGGCGATAATGATGATTAAGAAAATACTAAATATACCTACCTATATTGTGATTACTGTAAATTGTCGGGTTTCGGATTTCATGACAGTATAATTTTTTCTGGGACTTCCCGGGTGTCATAGCTCGGTGTATTGGTAGGTCACTGCTGTTGGTGCTGGTGTACAGGAGTTACAGCGGTGGGCGTGTGGGCGGGATTAGTGCTATACTGTTTATTGAACTCAATGTAAGTAATTAAATTTGTCGTATTATGATTTTCCAAGAAAAAACTAAGAATTTACTCGCTCTCAGATTTATGAAACAAATAAAGTTTACCACGTTTTATTTAATCATATTCAAAATTTATACTGGTCCTTACTATCAAACAAACTCTTTGAATTAATTAACAATGTAGCATTTGTTTTTTTAATTTGATTTAATTGTAGTTGTATCTACAAGAAGGTGAGCATAGCGCCCTCACGGCGTGTTACGCCCTTGCTAGTGGATCGACTGGCCGAACAGTTCATCCAAGAGGCACCAGATGGCGTTATTCTGCACTGCGTCATACAAATCATTGTTGACAGTTCGCATCTTTCAAAATTTAAGAATAACCTTAAGTGATATGCAATTGTTCACTTCGCGAAATGGTGTCTTTATATTAGAATATATCGGAGTGAGTGGTGCTCATGTTTAGCTGAAAAAGTGGTGGGAGATTCTCGAACATTCGTTTCTAAGCCTTTATAAGCGAGGATTTTAGGAATCACTGGTTGACTGTCTTCAGCTCTCTGCCCTCTGTGTGATTATCCTGCCAAAAGCCTCGTGATTGTTGTTCGCTGTGAATAGTGAAACGCTGCTGTAATCTTCAATTTCCCGTCTGAGGTAAAAATCAAATATAACCTATAAATTAATCTTAACCATGTCTTTATTTCTTTGAATGTGTGTCTAGGAGATGTATTTTCTGTGTAGGGTTCATGGTTCCGGACAGAACCAGTAGATTAAGGAGCACACATCCTGGGTTGGGTGGATAAATCCCGGCAGGGATATCTTCTGAGGCAGTCCGCAGCTCACCACGTAGCTCGCTTCCGGGTCCAGAGGATTCCTCACTAGGCCACATATAATAGAAAGTATCTATTTTATTTTTTTTCACCCACATAAGGTGTTACAATTTTTAACTGATTTCAAGATCGTCATTAGAAGCCCTGATAGACCCTCGCCTGAGGTCAAAAAGGGGTTGGAAGTTCATCGGGGTGTCTGTCTGCAGTGCAGCGGCACCGAAGAGTGTTTTTTTACTGTAGAATATTTTTTTTTAAGCTATCGACAACCCACTTGTGTAATAATTATAAGTTACTAGTTAATCTTGTTACCTGTACTTTTTAACTTATTTTGTGAATATATGAATGCATCACTGAGGCGTATTCGTTTCTTCTGAAGAGCACCCTGGATATCCCAAACACACATCCACACACACATTACCTTTTTTAACTTTTTATTTTTTTTCTTTGTCTAAATTTATTTTTTATTTACAATCAATTTTCTTTTAACGGCGCCCTGGGATCTCATGGTCTACGGCTGACAAGTCGGTGAGGTGACTGCCTGACAGGTTCAGGGGTTACAACAATCATATAATATTCTAATATAATTAAGATATTTCATCCAGAGTAGGATGTTTCATCCTATTTCAATGCTCAACAAGATATCCCATGGTCTGTTGAATAAAGAGACTCATACACCGCATTCTACTCAAAGAAATAATACATTTTATGATACTTATGATGTTTCAACGAAATATTCCTTAACAGACTACAACCAGCAAAAAGAGATACATCTAACTAGATAACTTCTTTGGTAGGTCAATGGACTGGCGTAACTTCGTAGAACCACAAGACAGATAAAAAAGAAGTTATACCTATTTTTTATGGATGTTATTTTTTTAGAACTTATTTAAACAGTCTGAAAACCAAAGACTGTGTCATTCTTTGCATTTTTGAGCAGATTTAAGTGAAGTGGTAGCTTTTGACATCTGTTATAGTTACCTACTGAACATTGATTGAAAAAATGTTAGCAAAATTTCCAAGAGTATACTTTTGTATTTATACAACGTCGGTCGTATAAGGAGATCAATAAATATCGTAATACTTCACAATAGGTACATGAAATAAAGTCACATAGAATGGAGTAGTGATAATTAATTAGAGTATCGTATGATGAGGTTTGTCTCAGCTTTTTCACAATATAATGAAAATTGCGTAGATATTAAAAAGTTAAGAGTAGTTTTCATTAATTAATTACCATCGGTATATTTGTAGATTGATGCTTCTGAAAACTGAGTAAGTAAGATGCCAGAAAAATATACATTATATTAAAAAAATAAAATAAATAAGAATAGCCTTTATTTTCTACTACAATCTTTGCATAGATACATATAAGTTTTAATAGTATACATAAATAGATTTCAATGTTTATATGCTTTCTTAAATCTAACCTTATTTGTAAATTAAACTTTAATTGTAATAGTCGCCTCATACATTATATTACTGTCATTTAAAATAATTTTGCAATGACATGTTATTCCTTTTTTTCTTTCAAATTAGGTTTAGTACGAATTGTTATGTGTTAGTACCACCTATCGCCTACCGCTTTTCACTCCTGCATACAGATCGCTTGTATCTTCAATTGTTTTTTATAACATGTTTCTTGGAGATACAAAATAAATGTGATTATCAAAATATTTGAGTTTAACGAATAGACTGTCCTATCAATCGTCAGTTAAAATACATTAAGATCAAAAATATAAAAACAATAAAATATGTAGTTGCAGACTAACGTACTCTCATGTAAATTCATTTTTGTATCACGTTGTCTATACAGAAGTGATAGGAAACGGAACTAAACTTCTGAGTTACAATAGCTTGCGGTTTCGTCGGGAACCAGTAAACACCGCTACTTTAGTTTCTACAATAACGTAGCAAGTAGACTCGTTTCCGCTCCCCGGGAACTTTTGCAAGTTACGAGTTACCCACCTCGGATTCGAAGACATTTTTATTTTGTTTTATTTGATGTGGTAGGTTGAGTACAAAATTAAATTATTAGTTTTTAATAGAATTAATTATAAAACTAAATAGCAATAATGTCTGTTTAAATATATTTCTTTATATTTTATACTAGCTTTTACCCGCAGCTTTGTCCGCTTGTATGTATGTCTCAAGAATCACAGCATCTCCATTTCTTTCATTGGGATCTGTGTAACAGTATAGACGTGAAAGCTTAACAGACAGCGATACTTTCGAATTAATAATATTAGTATAGATTAACACTTTTTATACTTAACTATACACATAGAATACATAAGAGAAGGTTTTTTTTTTTAAATTGGCCCTGCCAAAATGACTCTACTCTGCCTGACAGAAAGCATAAGCAGAAACCAAGAGTGGTGGTCACCATACTGCGAAAGCAGACAATGCAACAATGCAGCATGGTGACCCACACCATGGCGGGCTAGTGATGCTTCTGCATCATTAGGCCTCCGGTCTCGCACTCACCAACGAAACACGACAGCATGATTGCTGTCATTTTACGTTGATTTTCTGTTTGAGGGTAGTACCGCCCCGGTCGAGCCGGCCCATTCGTGCTGAAATCAACATGGCTTTACTACCTTGAATTTAAAAAGTCTCCTCTGCATACTCAATGATGAATGCGGAGAGTAGAGGACTGAGGAGCGGTCAATGCAGTAAACGGTGAACCTTGAGAGAGCCCTATGATCAGCAGTGGTCATCTTTCAGTGGAGTTGATGATAATTATGAAACGTTTTCATATAGGTTATACGTTTTGGCCCCGGTTTTTTCCGCATGCACGTCGGTTAGCCTACTTCCTTCTTAAAAAATCAAATCAGTGCAGTAGTTAAGCCGTAAAAAAATAAAATGAATTTATCTTATAAATGGAATTATAATAACACATTAATTGATACATCAACATAAATTTCCCTCAATACTATACTAACATTTTCACACCTTGTTTTCTCGACAAGGAATAAGAGTTATGTGAACATTTTATTGAACGGTAAACTGACCTGACACCTTATTGGCAAAACGTTACTTCTGAGACGTGGAACAGTTCTGGAGCTAATAAGTATTATCGACACCTGACATGAGAAATATGGTAACAGAGAAATATTGTTTTATTCGTTACGAGTTCCCTTACATATGAAAAAATTATATTGACAACGTTCTTAGGTGCTTTTACTATATAAAATCTTTTTTAATACAAAATAAATAATTAATTACTAAAATCATAAAAGTTATTTTCTATTTTTATCTTAGTATAGCTAGTTGTATTCATTACTTGTGTTCATTTCAAGTACTTACTATGACAATTTAACAAGTGTCATCAACGAAGTGATAAGGACAATATTCTGTACGTTTCAGCTTATCTCTTTTATTAATGTTTTACCAAAAGGACAGTTTCACCGAAAAGTTGAGTTCGGTGAAATTGTTTTTTTCCTATAGCTAAAATGACCTACCACTGGTTAACTATAACAAAAATGGATGTTATATTTAATTGTCGCAGAAGATTTATACAAGTCTTTAAATAAGGAACTTCCTAATTACAGATATTAAGGTGCTGATTTCGAGTCATACCATTTAAACCATTTAAACCATTTATTTTTGCTACAACATAGTACAACATATAATCTACAAACTAGAACAACAAAAACACATAAAAATTGCATGGTGCAGCAAAGGCAACCAGCTCAGTTTACGCTGTACTGAAGCACAGCACTGATTTTCAGCTGGTCCCTGACATTTGCGCCAACAGTTGCGGATATAAGAAAACACACACAGACAAAACGTAACACATCAGACATAAGATGTTACTGTACTACGTTAATCGTTAATCATACTCAACATGGCAAAAAAACGAAAACCTAAATCTCTAAAAAACTCGCACTTGGCCTATATTTTTAAATAAGGTTTTTTTCGCACAATTACAAGTATGCTATGCTCATGTACTTCAGATCAATACATTGGAGTTAAACTTATATCTATACTTTCACCGTCTTCTCTTTTGAACTTTAAATACCTTTCAATATTTTGTTGTGTTTGTTTTCCACTTTCCTCATCTTTATGTATTCTCAAAGTACCCTGTTGACTACAATAAGCTTGTCCCCAAGGAACTAATTTATTGTATTTATATTTTGACTACTAAAATGTTGTTAGTGTTAAATACGGTTTTGTTTGCTGTGTACTTTATAATTGGTCTAGTGGTTGACGTATGCAACTGCCAATCAAGAGGTCTTGGGTTCGAATTCCGGGTCAGGCCAAAAGTGTTATTGAGTTTTGTTGATTATAGAAATAAGACAATTTTAATGAACCTGGCTTTGATATTGTAAGAGGCTTCTCTTTAGCCCATATTCAGATGACGAGCGCTCAACGCGCGTTTAGAAGTCCATGTAATTTTGTTCTAGGAGTACACATGCTAACGCGCGTTTTTTTCATGTAGTTGTTAAGGCGCGTTAGCAAAACGCGCGTTGAGCGCTCATCATCTTAACATAGCCTTATAACCGATATACATACGGGCAAAGTCACTGACAAACGCTAATCATTCTAATTATATTAATAAATATATTGAAGTGAATAGAGGTCATAAGGGCGACTGGAGAGTTGACGCTATCGATTACTTTGTAATAATTAAAGAAGGTCTGATTTTCTTTCCATATGAAAGAAAATTAAATATTTTCTTAAATTGTCAAACAATTAGTCTGCATTTATACTTAATTAGTCTAGACTTATTCAACGAAGCTTGTAATTAACGAGAATAACATAGAATTGTCATTTAACAGATCTGAAAAACTATTTCATAAAGTGTGGTTTGTCTAACTACAAATATAAAATTCTTCTCCTAAAAGCATTAGTTTCAATTTAATTAAAAACAGTCCAACGGTATTAAGGCAAACGGACACAACTTATAGCATTTTCTATTACTCTTTTCTTTTTAAAAATATGTTCGTTATTAAAATTTAAAGTCCTCCTTTTGTTCACAATATAAACCACAGTCTAGACATAATCTTTTAACTTAGATGTAAATTTCATACAAAATTATTACCTAATTTTCCCTTCACAATAATTTAAAATGAATGTTTTAGGCACCCTTTAAGATTAGATTTTGGAGAAAAATAAACTTTTAAAGGTATACTTTAATAACTTTGACATTCAATTCACGATTTATTTCTGACACCTTATATTTGAATAAGATTGAGTTTATATTTATTGCTATTAATTTTAAAGTCATTTTGATAGCGAGTATTAAAGAACTTTATGTCGTGAGAATAAAACATGTCTAATAGATTAAAAACTTAAATTTTTGATTTGAAATTCATTACTACAATATTTTTTTTAAAGTTTTTTTTAATGAGATACTATGAATGGACGCGTAAATTATTACTTCACCGAGACTTACCAGATGGTCCGTTTGGCGTTCAAGGTAGATTTTTGTAAGGAAGTTCACAGGGTATAAATAATTACAAACCTACTATTAATTAGGAATAACCTCACATATTTCACAGACTTCTCACACAGTCAATCTCAAACTTGCCAGAGCCTATGCAATGGGAAGCAGACTGGTGAAAAAGATATTTATACATTTCCAAATACATACAAACATAAATTACACGCAATTATAGAATTACTTGGATTTATTTTGCAGTCATTAATTACATAACAAGGTATCATCTCCAAGCCTACAAGTGCTCCGGCCTGGCTAGACCAGGTTGATATCAAACTAGCTTCTTGGTATTTTATTTAGTTTAGTTGCAGTAATAGACTTATATTTGATTAATTCGCCGTTTTCTTCATTTCATGCTACGACCAAACAAAATGTAGATTTTAAAATAACAACAACAAGATCCCTAAATGTACCTAAACTGAAGAACCCAGGTCTTCATAATTATCATTAAATTTGGTATCTTACAAACAAAATTTTTAACAAAAATAAAACCGTCTTCCAGGTTTGACTCGATTTCTCTTAGATGTCTTCATCAGATCTAAGTATCCTTATCATGTTACCACCGTGTTGATATCTCCTTTCCATTAAAAATAGAATCATCAAAATCGGTTCATAAACGACGAAGTTATCTGCGAACACACATAAAAACAAGAAAGTATACGGTCGAATTGAGAAACGTCCTCTTTATTTTGAAGTTGGTCAAAAACAAAATGTTAGCATTTTGAAACTCGCTTATAACACACATCCTCCGCTTTTAGCCTAACAAAGCCAATTAACTTCATTTATGAATTAAAAGTATACATGCAATAAATCCGATATCGGCGTACACGATGTATTTCATAGACGGAAAAAGCTCATACCATAGGAAATTGAAAATAAATTCCTTTAAGCTCTCAATTACCTCAATCGGAAATATCACGTTTCCGGAGACATGTATTTAAATCGAAATGGCGATGTAACTATGGGTTTGGCTGTATTACGTGCTGAAATCACTGTTGTGGGATTTGCAAACTCATCGACATAATTAATATACAAACTTAAACGACATAGGTGTAATGATCGCATTGAGATGGTTATATTTATTGTTCCTGTATACTTAATACATGAATTAACTTAAAGAGTTCATGATTATATCAAAATTATTGTAATAAAATAAATCTGAAACAGAACACGTTTGACTCTGAGTTTCATACATATTTAGGTGTCATAATTATGCGAAGAACAATACAGGAGCGCCTACTATTCTGGCCTAGGGAGAGACATAACCTTCAACTTTAACGTACTGATCACCGTCTCCGTACGAGGTCAATTACTCTAGTTTTCCATAAGAAAAAGAAGAATAAGATACCTTTGAGCTAAAGAAAAATATCTACTAATCCTAACATATCTCGTTAGAAAAACAACTCGTCGCCGATTTTTTCTTAAATATCATGTTCATTTTTTAGTTCGAATAACGTTTGCTTCGCTTAAGGCAATATTGTTTTAGTTAAGTAAAAATCAACATTGATTCTATAAACGGTAAGTACTTCTTGAGTCTTCTTGTTTCTATCGTTATGTTACTTTCAGAAATTAGAACTAGAATGCTCTGCAAAACTATATACAATTTCAAAACATTGCCCTTTTAACGAAATTTTAAAGAATTACTGGTATATTTGGTATCCTAAACAGTCTTAACATTTTTGTATTGAATGCAGTAATACGATACAAGTGGCTGTAGCTACAAAGTGATTTGTAACTAGCTGCAATTAAAATCATGAACTTGAAGAAATTTATTACAATAGTGAGTTTTTCCAAGAGAGAGAAAACTTATTTGTACACCATATAAAAGGTACAAAAGGCGGTCTTATTGCCAATCTCTTACAGGCCATCTTAAGGTGGATCAAAATGTTTCGGAAAGACCATAATATCAATATACTCAAATTTCTAGCTTAAAAATCAGCTGTTGTCATTTTCAGCTAAAAATAACGGGTATGGCTAAGGAACTAGGATGAGAGTGAATTATTTATGAAGTGTACCTAATGAGTGTTATAATAGTTTTGTTGAAATTCGTAATACTATTATTTCATAGTACCAATTTTAATTAGTAATATGACAGTTTCTGATTATACTTAGTAGAAAAGAAACAACGTTTATTTCAATAGCTTGCTATTTTATTTAAGTTATATATTATACTAGCTTTTGCACGCGGCTTCGCTCACGCAGACTTTCATACCCTGCTTTACCCCCTTAGGGGTGGAATTTCCAAAATTCCTTTCTTAGTGCTCACTTACGTTATATAAAGTTACATGCAAAATTTAAGGATTCTAGGTTCAGCAGTTTGGGCTGTGCATGATCTCTGGGTATGTCAGTCAGTCACCTTGCTCTTTTATCGATTACTTAAGAACATAACTTTTCTAAGTGGCTATTTAATTTTAATTTTTTTCAAACATCAGATTTTCCATTTATATTAAACTTTTTAGAATTTTTATTTTTTACTTAGAATCTGAACCACGCAACCTTGTTTGCGTCTCTTTTCAATCATGTTTGGCTCCTATTGGTCTAAGTGTGATTTTATTTAATCTATCTCAGGTAAGCCAGCAATATAAAAATCGGTTATATACCTTGAGATAGTTTAGACAATAGCGTGACATTAGAAATATATATAACACTAGTTGTTGCCCGCGGCTCCGCTCGCGTTTATGTCTGTTATCACGGCAAATATATATTATGTATTATTCTAATGTATAAGCTATATTACTGTAAAGTTTCATCCAAATCCGTCCAGTAGTTTTGGCGTGTAGAAGTAACAAACATTCACACTTAAAAACTTTCGCCTTTATATGTTAGTGTGAAGTGTGATGTGATAATACATTTAAAATTGTACTCGTAGTAAGACCAATAGTTAGTTGTCAACAATCGGCTAAATAATAATTATAGACGAAAATAAATTAGGTATTTCACTGAATAGCTGAACTAAAACCAAAAAAAAATTGTTAACACAAATTTGTTATTTACCAACGAACAAATGTTATACCTGCAATACCAAATCAAGCTAACGTCTGTTTAAGTTGAGTTTCCACTAAGTTATTTTAAAGCCACGGTTTATAGATATGCAACAAAAATATCATAACATTGACAGCGGACGGTGTTTCTTATAATATTTTAATTACAATGAAACGTGAAATACTCTCCTATCAGGAAATATTTTAAATGCATGATTAATTTTGTTAAATGCTTAACTGCAGATAACATTTAATATCAGAAACTTGTAATGTACTATCATTAAAGACAAATGTTTTGAAAATAACAACATTCTAATTCAGTAAGCATAAAATAAAATGGGTATGGACTATGAGAAAAAAATACAGTGTACTATGTGCATCTTACTATTATTTCAAGTATTATTTTAATTAAAAACTACATTTTTCAGATACTTGTAATATAAATAAATTTATATATTTCGGACATTTAACACACAACGCTACCTAGTCCCAAGCTAAGTTGAGCTTGTGTTGTGGGTACTAAACAACTGATTTCAATACATAATATACTTATTTTTTACAAACGTATTATATAAGAAACTAGCTGAACCCCGCGGTGTTACCCGCGGTTATTGTTGAGCCGCGAGTAATGCCGCGAGGCAAAGTTAGTCTAAAAAAAGTATCCTAAGTTACTCCCTGGATCATCAGCTACCTTCCAGTGAAAGTCCCGTTAAAATTCGTCCAGCCGTTCCAGAGATTACCCAGAACAAACAGACAGACAGACAGACAGATAGACAGATAGACAGACAGACAAAAAAAATTTTAACTAAATTTTTGGTATATGTACCGTGTATATATACATATGCATTTAGTAAAAAGCGGTTATTTTAATTTTACAAACAGACACTCCAATTTTATTTATTTGTATAGATGTACAGATTACAAAACTATGATGTTGCCATTACAATTACATTTATATTACGTTTGGTTTTAAACATGTGGACTTTGTTTTTAATTGGTAAAAAATATATTTCAGCGATTCAAAAGGATGTCTCGTAAAGTGTACTTTTTAAAATAAACACAAGTATAACATTTGTTTGTTAATATTTGTTTCGGAGTTTGGGTGTTTTCTATGTATAATATGTATGTATTTACAAAAAAAAAAAGTATATATGTATTTACATCAGTTGTCTAGTACCCATAACACAAGCTCTGCTTAGCTTGGGACTAGATGGCGTTGTGTGTTTAGATGTCCGAAATATTTATTTATTTATTTATTTTATTTGAGTCGTATTTTTTATTGGATTGTAAAGAAGACATGTTCCGATTAAGTATAGAACAAAATATCCGTCAAATGATCCACGGCTCTGATGAGAGCCATACTCTTTTCATAGAATTTCCCATGACTTTTTCTGGATGAGGCTATATCCCACCAACAATGCTTTGGATTTCAAATTTGAGCTCAGGAATTATTTCTGGTTTATTCGCATGAATCCGAGATTTCACAAAACCCTAAATAAAACAAGGTGCACTTTCTCGACTGAAAATTCTTCGAAGTTTGCGAGCGGTCTCAGCATAACTTTCCAAATTTTTGTACTAAATTTTCAGAATTATATCTGAGCCGTCCTTTTGTAAACCACTATTTATGTATTTTAAAAATCGGCATAAACATATGTAACAGCTACAAAATTTCAGAGTTACTACTTGCACAAGAAAAAAATGACACTAAATTTAAAATGTGCACACATACTGAGCCACCCTATATTATGAAAAAAAAATTAGTGTGCATATCAACTACTTGTGCCTGTCAAAATTGAACAGGCAGAAGCACGGTGTGCACAAAGAGTTTCTGACTTGCCCTTGAAATAAGAGGGTTCCGAGAGCAGTGTTAATACAAACGGATCCTTTCCTGCCCGCAACCAGTATAATATATACGTTCAATTACACGATTCAATAGTAATTACACGAGTGATTCCTTGCGTAAATTATTAATTACACACCTACCTAGTTTTACGCATGTATTAACTTAACCTAGTTCTCATACAAAGTTGGTAACTAAAGGGTTGCAGGAGTCAAGACCTCGAGTAGATGAAGTGGCACCGAAGGGTCACTATGCAAGGAAATGCCAAAACCACACATCAATATTAATCCATTAAGTTGGGTATGTTTGCACTACACAGGACAACTTTGACGTGGTTCAAGTGAGATGTTGACTTCGCCTGTTTAACTTGTAGATTAATCGAGGGTGTTATGTACAAAACATGCACGAAATAAATTTCGTTTGAAGTACGATAATTAATTTATCGGTCTGAATAGTTTTGACACTCCGATGTATACAAACTATTGTTTGTATACGTCGGAGTGTCAAAACTATACAGTCTAGTCTAAAGTGTCATTAATTCCTTTTCTAGTGAAATATCACTAGAAAAGGAATAAATGACACTTTAGATGTACTTTTTGGTGTGAATATATTTCAAGCTTTAAATAAATAAATAATTCAGACATCTAGTACATAATACCATCTAGATTCTAACTAAGCGGAGATTGTACTATGACAGCTAGATTGACTGATAAAATATTCATATACTTTTTTGCAAATGCATACATATTTTATATAGAAAACACGCAAATTCCGAATCAAATATTTGCAGATCATCATATAAAATGGTTCGACTTGTGAATTGAACGAGAGGCCTCAAGGACGACAATCACATACGCTACCACTCAACCACCGAGATAGTTTTAGTGTACAAGTAGTGTGGCTAGAAAATAAATTAACGACACCATATACCAACATTTTATTGTATGTATATATATTTTAAGCTTTCAAACTTTCGTTCTCAAGCTGAGCAGAACTTGTACTGTAGTAATTAAAATGCAAATAATTTAATCAGTAAAACATACTTTATAGAGGGTCATAAATGAAGCTGGCATGAACGGGCCTGCTCGACCGGAGTGATACCACGGCCTCACAGAAAACCGGTGTAAAACAGCGCTTGCGTTGTGTTTCACCAAGTGAGTAAGAGAAGAAGTGAGTAAGATACCGGAGGTCCCATACACCAGCTTTTATCCAACGCACTTGTGACGTGACGCCTCTGGCGTTGCGAGTGTCCATAGGCGGTGATAAACGATTACCATCAGGCGATACGTCAGCTCGTTTGCCCCCTATTCCATAAAAAAAGTAATTATATTGTAAACAAATATAAGCGATTGTTTTTCTGCCATAATTAATTAGATGTAAATCAAGGCGAGACTTCTAGCACAAAAAACATAATTACTCCCCACATTTAATTATCATTTCATCATTCTTCCTAGCCTTTATTATTCCCAAGATTCATAGGGGTCGTCTACTAGTTCAACCGGTTTTATCTGAACATCAGTTTTTCCGAACAACTGGCACATTGAATCTCCGCAACCCTGAGGATGAACTGAATTCGAAGATTGAACTAGTTGTCAGTATATTCTAGGGCATTGACTTCCCAATAACAATTGTCATAGGTATTCATGACAACTGGGACCGACGGCCTAACATGCTCTGTGAATACACATTTAATTACGTGTTACTAAATTAATAATTATTTGTCACTAAAAACTTATTATTTGATCGTTTTCTTAATAGCTTGGCTACATACTCATTATCTTTTTCATATAATGAAGATTATCGAAATTATATATCCCCACTTGTGTTTTAAATCAGTTCGAGAGTAACTTATTAATTTCAATTGTTAACACATTTAAATTATAACAAGGTTGGCATGTCGAAGAGAATAAGTCATTAACGCCACTCAGATTATAATGGAGTAAATTCTCTTTTAAAAAAATATTTAATTTATTTGAACTTGAAATACTTATTACTTGATACTAGAAAGTTTATATTCATTAGTCTCTTCATTAAAACTATTTTTTTATTTAATTAACCACCGACGCAAAAAGAGGGGTATTATAAGTTTGATGTCGATGTCTGTCTGTGTCTGTGTGTGTGTGTCTACCTGTGGCATTGTAGCTCACAAACTTATTTGAAATCCAGTTTCCTTGCGGTGGTTCTTAGCTATGTTTGGTTAATATCGGTCCAGCAGTATAAAAGTATTAGCTCTTTTCCAAAATGATGTAAGGCATTTTTGGAGTATGATTATTCCATAAATTTTAGCTTCTTAATTATTTTAGTACCATGGGATGAATGGGGAATGGTGTCACACCACTCTATTCTTAATCTGTCCCCGGACAAGCTAATATAACAGGGATCCATAACCGGTCTTCACTCACTATAAAACTCCACAATTGCTTGTGAAAAAAAAAAACATAAAAAATAGTATAGAAAAAAACAAAAGGCACAACAAACAAACCTTTAGACTTCTGATTGAATTCAATTTTATTATTACTTAAAAATAGAGATAAAAATCAATCTGGTAAATAATATTATTAAAACCCCATATCTTGATGCGAAAAATTTACGATTAATGCCTAAAGGATAGAAAACGAAGTGAAAAACAACATGAATTGTTTCTATCAAATTATGAAGTTTTGCCAACCCACAAGTTGTACTTTTATTTACGCGCTTGTTTGTATAAAGTTTCTATAACTATCTGCTTTAACTGAGTTATTAAGGTATTAGTCAAGAAAATACTTTTCATACTAAATATTTCGAACAAATTTCAGATACAATATTCATTCTATCAAGTCTACGCTGATACCACCTTAGTATTTCAGGTATGCTATACGCAATTAGCCCGAGCGGACGACAACTGCCCAGCGATACTGGCTGCTAACACGCCACTTACAAATAGCACAACGTGTTCCAAATTTGGCACAAGTCAAGCCGCTGTCTCTAATTAAAGGGGGATCAGATGTAGCGGTTACATCCCCTTCGTATTCGAAGCTCCACGTTTTTGGTTGGAAGCCAACTAGCTTCTTGTTTAAATTATTCGCTTGTTAAGTTTTATGTTTTTATTCAGCATGCCTCAATCGGCTTATTTTAGAGTTTAGTTATTTTCTGTTTACAGTTTTTCTGTAATTGATATGTCACGCTGTCTTCTTTTTAGATCGTTTATATCTCAAATGATGTGACAGTATTCCCTGCGGGGTACCACGGAATAAAAGTTGCGTGAAAAATTTATTGCATCGGATACAAATTTGTTATTTATTTTTGATTGAAGATATATAGTTTATGTTAATTATTTTAATTTCGTATCTCTTTTGACTTTACCATATTTTAAGTGGAAACTTTTATGGGGATTCACACACATATGTCGTTATCGACATGGTTATGTGTAAAACTGTAACAACGTATCGACCATTTTGCGCATTTTCAGAAACAGTAAGTAAATAATTATTTTGTATGTACCTACCATGTGTAAATAAATATAATTGTTATGTCAGATAAATATATTTTAAATATTATAAATTTTTACTTCATCATCATCATCATCACTTCAGCCCACTGACGTCCACTGCTGGACATAAGCCTCCTTCATGGCGCGCCATTTCTCAAATTTTTACTTAAGATCAAATAATTAATTTGAAAATCTAAACTAACAACTATTTGTTACGAAATCTTCGAAATAATTTTATCACAAAGAAGTCCCGCTGTACAATAAAAAATGTATGTGTAAAAAACTCGAAAGTCTAAAAACTGTGCTTGTTTATAGTTTTAAATTTTTACATTTTCCGGTTGTCTTCATCGCTATCATCAGTAGCGTAACACAGACTGGGTGCTTTCTAAGGATCCTTCTTTTATTTATTTATGACATATTTTCAACCAAAACATGCACGTAAATATGTAATAAGCTCAGTTCGCCGCCCACTCGAATATAATAATGTTCAAAGCAGTGGACGGTAAAGGGTGCTACAATATTATGTTCTTACAATTTATTTCACCCAGCGAATGGATAAATTATCAACTGTTTTAAGATACAGAAGAAGACTACATAAAAAACAACATTAGCATGCACAAAAAGAATCTAATTTCTTGTCTATTTACGGTCAATGTTTCTACTTCAAATACAAAAAAATGGGTATACATTCTTGAGAATCTATTCAACAAAGTTCAGATGTCAGTTGATGTGTTCCTGACCTCATTCTGGCAGTTAACTAGGACCTAAAAGTACGGCAGTACTATTAAAACTTGGATCCAACCATAGGTCGTTAGAGCAGTGTACTTTTGCTTCCATATGTTGCACTACACATGGTCGAGAAATTCATCTAACTGCTCTAAAGGGACTAATAATACACACGAATAATTGTGTGTTGGACATGAGAATGTTACTTATTATGCAGAAATGGAACAGTTCTGTTAAGTTATTGTTAAACTTTGTAAATATATTACAATTATACTGAACTATACGTTAAATGATTTTGGCCTGCTCTTATGCGTGTTTTACAAGGAAAAAGCATAGGATAAATGTGTATGTAAACTACTGCTGTTTGTGAAAGGGATTAACATACATACACTATTGCAATAGATTGAACTAAATGAGTTGTATGAGTTACTCAAATAATTTTCTTTCTTCACTATTACTATGAAACTTTGAAAGAACCAAATATATTTTACAAATTATAAAAGAGTTATACCTATACAATAAAGTTGTATTTTTTAAAAATTCAAATGAAAACAAATGTGAATAACGAAAAGGAAAAAGAAATCAAAACGACGTGTGAAGAAAATAATAATGAAATAAACAAAAGTATTTAAGTAAAAATATAATGATTGTCATAATGCATATGAAAATAAAACCAAGCAAACTCGACTGGTAGTTTATATATTATATAGACTAGGATAATGAATTTTGTGACGTACTTTATGCAATGTGTAAATGCATTTATTTGAGTTATTTTGGTGTAGAATAATAAATTATTTACATTTTTTTAAACGTGCCACAACTATTACTTTATAAATACGATGATTAATTTAGTTGTACCGCATTTAAGAAATTAATATAAATATAATGCTAAGTGGAAGCTGTTGCTGCTGCAGGAACCTTCTTGGTTTCTTGTTTATCGCTACATTTACTTTTAGCTGTTTTGTATCTGACAGTTTCTCATCATAAGGTAACTTTAATTTAATTCAATAACTACATAATAATAATATTTTCATTTGTCTCATAATAGAAAATAGACATGAATTGAACCTATAGACCCCACACTAGGATTCCCTGTGTTATAGGATTTAGTCTTTTTCGTTTGCTTACATTACATTCAAAATCAACTTAATGTTAATCAAATGACCGTCAATTCACCTATGTATAAGAAAATTGCTTGCTCTGAATTTCTTTTAACATGTTCTTATATAAAAGATCTTAAGAATTTATTTAGGATTTAAATTAAATAAAGTCTTATATAATTTATATTTATATCACTTAAAAAAATACTTCAAGCAAAGCTTCTAGAACATTCCGTTCGTATGTGTGTAAAACTCTGACGGTAACTTCTTTGCCAACAAAAACGTGACCTGTTTAGTTTTATAATGTGTCGTGTACTTTTATTCCTATACCAACGTGTTTCCTTAGTTGCGTCAGGTATGTTTTCTGCTTCAGTATGTTTTCTTAAAAATATTTACTTTATAAAGCTTTTAATTTTGTTAGGTATTAAAGCAATGCCATGCCATCTATCAAATTTACACGAAAATCCGAAATATTAGATTTTCACTGTTCGATACTCTTTTAATGTTGGAGAAACTTTCTTAATCAGATATTTTTAATTATTATTTATTTATTTACTTTGGAAGAAGGTTTACAGACTAATAAACGTGTGTTAATACAAATATATGATTAAGTTGCTAACAAGAAGTGTAAAGGTGTAAGGTCTACGATCTTTCAGTGGATTGTATATAATAGCTGGTATTACAGTTAAAGATCTCTAAGAATCCTTTGCAAGGTTAAAAAAGTATAATACGTTTTATAATTGTCACAAAGTAGGTAGGTTTGGATCACTCGGCGATGTTCGTAACTATTCGTATCCCCCGCCTCGGTCGCCCCATGCGCACCGCTCGCCGCGCTATTGTATGTTCTCACCAAGAAGTCTACATATATTGGTAACAATATACTACATTGGTCGAAATGCCAGGTCAAGGGTATACATTACATAATATGTAAACACACATATACAGGCAGACATAATCACATGTATAAACAGACAGAAAAATCGGTCAAGTACATGTCAAGCCACGCATAGAATAGGGTTTCGTAGTCACACATAATGGCATTCCGTAGTCACACATAATGACAATTGAATTTATAAAGCCGGGTTGGTTTTTATTACTATGAATAATGTTTACTTATTTTTTCGTTATTTTTGTACCAAGTAAGCGGTTAGAGGACGTATACTAATTTTTTTTCTTGTTTTTATCTTAGTTCTTTATCGACGTAGTAAATACACATATCCATGCAAATTTTCACCTGTTTAGCACTAACCGCTTGGATGGTAAACTGAGTACGGACGGACGGACATGATGAAAATATAAGGGTTCGAAGACGTGACAGTTTTTTGGGACTCTGTGGCATTTCTTAAAAAAATGTAACAACAAAAGATTTTTAAATAAACTGGAACATCACTAAATAGTAGTTATCAAATAAAAGTCATCGATATTAATATCGTTATATTTTAACTTAACAGCAATGTAAGTATTAATATGATCGCGTGGTGGATGCAGCTGCATTTAAATAATAGATTAACCTCAGCACAAACATGGGCTGCGCTTGTAATCTTTAGTGTACACACAAATTTAATTAATTCTAGTATGACATGAACATAGCACGAGTTTCAATACAGTCACGGTACTGTGTACTCTTTAGGTCTCGTGAGAATTATACAGAGTGTTAGCAATAAGCTACAAAGCAAACGCATTATTTGACTTATCAGAGTTACGTCAACTTGCTGTGTTGCAGAAAGAAATAATAATAATATGTGAATTTATTGCAGAGAAAGGGCTTTCGTTGACGTGGATAGAATACTAAAGGTTATGGTTATGGAACCATAACCTTTGAGAATGCCATAAGGCGAAAGCGGTCCGGTGTAAATTGAATTAAAATAGTGGAATAAGTACAAGTGAGTTTATTTCTAGAATGAATTACAACAAGTTCCATCAAGTGCCGACAATCGAGAGTACATATTATATGTGGATAGAATACCTTGCAGGACGCTCATTTTCCTTTTTTTTTATGGAATAGTGGGCAAACGAGCAGACGTATCGCCTGATGGTAAGCTATTAATGGCGAATCCCTAAAAAGACCAGAGCAGCACAATTTTTCCTAAAACCAATGTGTCCCAATCAAGTTACTAAACACTTTACTGTTTATGTAAACTGTCACTTTCAAAGTTTGATGAACTCACTAAAAACTTCATAAAAGCGGTATAGAACAGACTTACTTTTTTCTTTTTTTTTGAAGTGTTATGCAAATATATGTTAATATATTCTGAGGCTCAATGTTTCATAAACGACGGTTTAAAAATGTGTAGGAAAGCCTCTTCAATAGACGTTTTCAATGATACTCGTCTGCGAACAGATTTTTGTCTATTCATGCTTGCAGCGTACTCATAAATTAATAACACACGCACTATATCCTATATCAAAATATTATTATATATATACTATATCAATACAATTATCTTAATATTAAAACGTGAAGCAAAAACTTTGTACCCCATTTTACAAAAATTATGCGAACACAGGAGTATGAAATTTGGCACATTTAAGTTTTAGATGAAGGAGATAAAAAAATAAAAAAACTGAAATAAGAAGAACAGAATAATGGTCGAATTCCGACCACTACAATTTTTTACAAGCTTTTATTTTAGTAAATTTCACCTGTCCCGATGTTTGTTTGTAATCAAATCTTGCAAGTTAAATTTGAACCGATTTCCGATTGAGCTTACATTTTAAATGTACGTTTAGTTCTGATGACAATGAAATTAAACTCGTATATAATCGGTATCGTAATTAATTCATCTGGCCGCCGCCGCCCCGTAATAAAAATAGCGGCGTACCTACATATTTTTGGGTATGATATAAGCCAATTAAATTGGTTTTGTATTTGTTAAATAACAGGGTTTGTGGTCATCAAAAAATATAAAAACAATTCCATAATAAATCACATATAATCATCTGGATATATTATCAAGTATCAAATAAATGTAATTTTTTGTATTTATTATAATACGTTTGTCCTGATTACTGTATAATCACATTAATAGAAAACGATCATTAAAAAACTGAAATATGTTGATTTCTTGTAGAAAATACCTCACAGCTTTAGAATTAGCTATTTAAAATTGTTGTGACAGTAGTGTGATTAATCAAAGAAGTTCTAAGCTAACCTAACTCTATGGCCATTGAACGCCAATTTTATTTAGCCCCACCACCACCTTTGAACATTTTTTCATTAAATTTATAAAATTATATATTAAATTGGTAACGAATAATATAATTTCGATTACTGAACGAAACAAAATGTAACTCTGTACTAGTGACAAAATAACAAATGAAAACGAGTCGCAATCTAAGGACGATAATCGATTTAATTGGTGACAGATCATTATTTAAAGAATAAACCTATTATTTTGAGAACGAAATTTCTATTCATGGAATGAACTACGATTTTATTGCTAATCCATCTCTTATTTTAGATACATATTGACATTCATTTGGTAATTCATACCTGGCAACACTTTTTATTTGTCTGAGAATAAAAATATTTCGTGGCGTAGATCTATTAATTAGATGATAAATGTTGATGACAAATATAAACTTTGGTGATAGAAAATATAACTCCTCATATTTTTAAACAAACTACTCAGTATGGGTATCAAATGAAAGGGCTTAGTTATTTTTTTTATTAACAAGTAATAAAAGCTTGTTTTTAAAAAACTTTTTAAATTTATCACTTGTTAATCGATCAGTTTATAAACACTTACTTGGTTTAGATCATCGTGCCGTATGCTAATTGATAGATACGCGATAGATAAACGATATTATAACCTTCTATATTACCTTCCTGTGCCTGAGGTCTCGGGTTCGATGCCCGGGTCTGACCAAAAGCAATTTGTATGATCAGCAGTTTTTTATTTTTTATTTGTGGCCCTGCCAAGATGACTCTATTCTGCCTGATGGAAAGCTTAAGCAGATCCAAGAATGGTGGGTACAATCTCATTGCGAATGCACACAATACAGCATGGTGACTCACACAACAGCACGAATGCTATCATTTCACATTGATCTTCTGTTCGAGGATAGTATCTATACTATACTACCTTTATGTATTATTATACTACCTTTATTTCGGAGTTTGGGTGTTTTCTATGTATAATATGTATACAAGAAAAAGGTATACATGTAATTAAATCAGGTGTCTAGTACCATAGTATAAGATGTAGCTTAGTTTGGAATTAGATGGCGTTGCGTGTCAGATGTCCGAATTATTTATTTATATATTTCTATCGGATTATCCTATTCGCAGTGTTAAAAAAGTTTAGGTTTGTTCGAAGGTTATTTAGAAATCTGTCCAAAATATTTATTTCATTTTTTTTAATTTTAGCTACGTCTACTTTATCATTAATCTCTATTCAAATTCAAACTACTTGTATTTTTGTTTCTAAGTTTTTTGTTAAAGTTATGTAAAAGGACTTATTTTACTAGAATTTTGATTCAAAAGGGCCTGTAAATTTATTATTAAATAATATTTTCTAATAAATTTGTCTAATTTTTAATTATCTTGAAAATGCCCCGTACATTCAAAAGAGAGTTACTTAAACATTATTAACTTTCTAGTCGCCTTTGAATTTCTGTACAACTAATTAAACTTCATTTAGTTTCATAATGAATTTAAATACAATTTAGCAATTATACGTACGTCATGACCCGACTTCGTCCGTATTCTGCTCGTAAATTATGTGGGCCTAAGTAAACAAAAATATTAATTGTGTATTATACGGTGTTATCTCGCTACACAGATATAAATTAGATGGAAGAGTGTAAAGTTTCGGCTGATATTGAAGTTGCTTCGAGAACTTTAATCATAAACCTTTGTTTATTGGGTTTATTACCTTGAGATTACTTAAGGTTTGAGGTGGTATATTAATACAAACTCTTGGGAAGAAGAGGGCATTTTCTTTAAGTGAAAAAATTATTTTCTTACATACATAGGTATATATTGAATGTAACAACAGGTGTTTTTAACCGACTTCAAAAAAGGAGGAGGTTTCTCAATTCGATCGAATATATTTTTTTTTATGAACTGATTATGATGATGCTTTTTTTAATGGAAAGGAGATATCCCAAAGGTGGTACCATGATATGAACACTAAGATCTGATGATGGCATCCAAGAGAAATCGACTTAAACCTTGAAGTGGGTTTTATTTTATAAAATTTGACTACTATATTTTTAGGCTGTACTAAAAAAAGTACATTATAGTCTTTTAAACTTTCGCATCCCATAATATATTAACAATTATTTTTACGGTCACAGGCCATGACCACGGCATGTGCAACCTGGTCGAAACGTCAGGTATGTGATACCTTTTAATATGTGATCGCGTTAATTCCCGTAAAAATAATTGTTAATATTCATTATTGATTGATCTTCTTAGCCTTCATTAACCAACAGATTATTCGAGGTTCAACTTGTTTTTACATGATTTCAGATATCCGTAATATAGCGATTGCTATAGATTTTCATGACAACCGGGATCGACGGCTTAAGAGACTCGGTCCGAAACACGGCCTGAAACACTGAAAACCTCCGGGATGTTATTAAAAAAAAGTAAGAAAAACTCAACAACACTTTTCGGGTACATATCCGAAAAGTGTTGTTTTGTAAGAACTACGCTGACACAGACAGGACACACACATACGGACAGACATCGACGTCAAACTTATAACACCCCTCTTTTGTTGTTTTTTTTTTGGAGTTGTCAATGTATGCTCAGTCTTCAGGCGCAGGAGCTGATAAGCAGCTGGAGGAATATAATATCAGAGAATCCATTTGATAATAATAGCTTCCACATTTTACCAGTAAAAAAAATATTGAAGCATGTCTCATTAAAATAACGTTAAGTGTTAAATACAACTAAACGTTTTTAGCCTATGGGCACGAATGGTTTTGCTTGAAGGCTTGATAGTGTAGACAATCCTTGAATTCAATAAAATAAACTTAGACTTTGGTAAGTGCTTAGCATCAGTATCGTCTTAGACTGCATTTATTTATAGCTTGTCTAGTTAAATTTCTATCTCCATGGACCACCTTCGTTTTGTATCAAGTGTGGGCAAGCACACAAAAGAGCTAATTGTTTGCGTCGAGACGGGCATCAGCAAACAGATACAAAACATAGCGTTTGTTTGTTTTTATTAACCAAATTCATCCTTATCTACGAACACATCGGTGAAGGTGACACTTTCTGGTTTACTCTTTCTAAGATTGTTTTATTTGCAGTAGAAGATTGTCTTTGGCTTTGCTTGCGTGTACCGTTTTATTGGGAAGAACCCTACTCTTGTAGGGTTCCTTAGTTGACGTCTTGGAACCCCTAAGCCGCTTGTAAACAGATGTTTGTTTGGCTTAAGAATCTACGTTTTAAGCCTGCAAAAAGCGTCTATAACGAAAGATTATTGCCTCGGTGTTGCAATGGTAGCGTATGCGAATGCTGTGTTTGAGGTCTCGGGTTCGAATCGGGATTCGGTCGGATAAAATGTTTGTATGATCTGAAAATATTTGTTTTTCGAAGTTTGGATGTTTTCTATGTATAATATGTTTGTATTTACAAAAAAATAATAAAAATCAAAAATAATATTTTTTTAATTTAATTTAAATTATTTCAGTATAGAACTTGTTTCAGTAGGTGGCAGCAGAAGCGACCTTTTCAGTTATTTTTATTTTTCATTTTTATCTATAAAAAGTCATAATAAAAAATGGATACATGAATACAATGATATTTTAAAACAATAGATCTGTTACGTACGTAATAATTTGCACCTAAATCTTTGCCCTGCCCGGCCGTACCCGTGGACCCATTTGTTCATGAAGTTGGTTTATCTTTGTTGTAAAAATTTTATATAATTCTAAAATCGGATGTATCTATAATCTTTTGTTTTTGAGTTTTCTATACATATAGTACGCAAGGATAATATTTTCTTATAAGGATCCAGGGCGATGACGTCGTAGCTTGACGGCAGAAAAGACAACTGAGCGGCACCCGGCCGTAGTCTCGAACGGTAGCTTTTCAGTGCCATGTACATGCTTGCACGTTTTCTTAACCATACGGCTAACACGCCGTACGGTTAAAAAACTTCCCGTCTACAAGAGGCCCTATAGTTTCGTGATGTCCGTCCGTCCTCGGCTTATCTTCATGACGGTTGGTGCTAAAAAGACGAAACTTTGCATGGACATGTGTATTTACTACATCGTCAAAGTGATAAAATAAAATCATGAAAATTTAGGAATAATAATCTGAAAAAATCAGATGATGAACGTTGAAGAAAAACTAATACTAATGTTAACTTTGTTAGTTCAGGAGTTACAGATACAGGCCCAACTTGTAAAAAGCGCTTACTTGGCAAAAAAAAAAAAAAATAACTAGTAAACATGTAAAATACTACACGGGAAACATTAAATTGCATTTAATTTGATCGAGCCGGTCAAGTTAAATTAATTGGTTTAGATATTTCAACTAGTTATGTATAGTTCATATTTAATCACATAATGATTTAGCTAGCCCATGTTAGACAAATCCTTGACCAGTTAAGCAAAAATAAAAAATAATTCACTGTGTATTTTTCCTCACAGAGCCATTGTTATTTAAAACTTCAAAGCCATGTTTCATATAAAAAAGTTGTTCAGAGGTACGGATAAAAAGTTTTATGTGTTAAAATATAAATATGTTCACGTTAGAGGTTTCTTAATTAAAACATCAAACGCACACTGTGTTCATAATACTTAGATTTAACTTTTTCATCCCTTTAGAATGTATTTTATTTTACAAGATGTTTACAGAAAATATAGAATTTTGTTCTATTGGAAAGCTTTCCTGATAATAGGATTTAATTACTGTATGTCAACTAAGTGAACGCGAGATACGTCAAAAACAGTTTATCTATTTTCATTGCTGTGGGAAATACCATGTCTTGTAATTTAGTAGAGATTGTGATAGTTCTGCATTCTACTTTTTTATTTTTTTTTTCATAAATAGCTGGTAGCTATTACTTGAGTTGTTTTGTATTATCGTTTCAAGGTTTAGAAACCAAATGCGCTATCGGTTTACCTGATAATAAGTGTCCACCATATCCAACAAACACCAAATCAGCAAATCAGGAGTCAGAGGAGTATCATCATCATGGAGGTTTTTACCCATAACCACCTCCCTGAGCAGGCGGGTTGGTGATAGCAGGGCGGAGCTTGTCGCACCGGTGACGCTGCTGCCCGTCATCGGTCTATTGCATTTAACTTTAACGTTGGTCGGTCGCTAGAGCCTCGTTCGTCATCCAGCAGGGTGTACCACGTGCAAGTGAGGTTGGCTTGGAGCGAAAGATGGTTTTACCTTCCCTTACATCCGACTCACACTTGCTATTTTCAAACGATGTCGTCATCATAGCAGAGACGCTGCAGGACCTACAACAGATGCTGAATGACTCTCGTACTCATCGGCCTACGGATGAACTTGGACAAGACCAAGGTCATGTTCGATGAACATGTACTACCAGAACCGGTTCCGTTTTCGAAGTTATTTATAAAATTTGTGTACCTTGGGCAAATTTTGCAGTTGGGTAGAAACAACTTTGAGGATGAGATAAACAAAAGAATTCAGCTGGGTTGGGCAGCATTTGGGAATCTACGTCGGGTCGTCTGAACATCGATCCTAAAGACGAAAGTCTTTAATCAATGCGTCCTACCCATCATGACATACGGGGCCAAAACGTGGACACCTACGGTACGGCTGGTCCACAAGTTCAAAGTTGTTTCTTCTCTCTCCTTCAACTCTGTACTGTACCAGCCGTACCGTCACTGTACTGAATCTGATTTTACTAAAATGCGTCAATTGCGACGTTGCTGTGTAGTTTAGATCCTTACTTGCGTTTAGAGATCGAACTAAATAATTCTGATAGGTCAAATATTTGTATTGATTATTTTTACTATAGTTGTCTGTCTGTTTGTTTCAGCTTATGTCTATAACGGCTGGACTGATTTTAAGGATTAACTTAGACTAATTTTTGTAGACTAGCTTCACCCTCCGACGTTACCCGCGGTTATTGTCGTACCGCGGATAACACCGCTGGGTTCAGCTAGTTATGCATAAGTTATAAAAGGTAAAAAAACAAAAACAGAAGGTGAACTGAAACTTGATTATAAAACACAATTCACACAACAAAATTCCTAGCAATATACATGCGTAGTAGCTTATCAAGCCAGCGACTTTCACTGACTGACACATGACGCATGAAAACAAAGGAAATTTTTCAATGCCATGACAATGGCAAACAAGCAGACATATCAGCTTTTGTTACAGGGTTTATGGGATTATAACTCGCTCAATGCCAACTTTTTATTCATCCCCAGGAGATTTGTACCATGGCCGTAGCAACTAAAATTTGTATAGTATTTTCTGAATACAGTATTTTTTTGTATTTCACACATTTAATTAATTGCATCTGCATGTATATTTTTAGTTTAGTATAGATATCTTTAAGTAGTAAATGGTTTATATTATATTAAACGCCATCAAACTCGTATACTGAAATAACTTTGTACTTCAAATTTTCCAAAACTATTTAATTACAATACACTTAATCAACATTAACTACGAATTTCCTTATGAAGGGGAATTTGGAATACCACGTTGGCAAGACGGGTTGTTTTTTTTTTTTTGTGGAATAGGGGCAAACGAGCTGACGGCTCGCCTGATGGTAAGCGATTACCATCACTGGTCCGTACCAGTGATGGTAATCGCTTACGTGATAATAGTTATCACTCCGGTCGAGCCGGCCCATTCATGCCGAAGCGTGGCTCTCCCACGGTAGGTGTTTAGTTTTTTTTAAGTTTTTAATTTCTTAGCAGTGATGTCGTCTTTGCGTAGTTTATTCCTTAAATCGCCTGTTACGATACCCATGGAATATTTGAGGGTGGTAACACAACAAGAAGATCAAAATCATTAAATTAAAGTTCTTCTGTATGACTATTAGAATACATTTTGTTTCAAAATACAGAATATATTTTCCCTTATAATTGAGTTCCTGAATTTCTTTATGACGATAATAGGTTTACTCTTAATTACGTGGGACCAAATTACGGTTGACGAATTGGAGGTGTTGAATATCCCTAACCCTGTGCAGACATGTATGTATGTAGGAGATATTGAACTAAGAACACCACAGTACTTTTTACCACAAAGTAGATTTCACACGTTATTCAGTAATCTATTCGTTATTGCACTGTATGGCTGTATCTGCATCTGTTCAACCGTGTAGGCTTTGTTGATAAGTACATTCGCGTGCAATGGTACAATCTCTTGAAACATTTATAAATGTCACTTCCTGGAGGAGCGATTGTATGCAGGCATCAATATTGCAATGAATCAACTTCATATTTCATCTACGCCTACTATATAATTTTGACGGATTGATTTCTGATAACTGTATTCAGTGTTTTGTCGAGGATGTTATCAGGGTGATAACTAGAGTATACTATATTGAAAATAGCACAGTAGGTACATCGTAACTCGTGAAACAATAAAAATATTTACAATATTCACACTGAACTATTGGTACTGATAGATAAATTACAAACAGGATAAATTACTTGCCGTCACATACTCCCGGTGCCCTTAAAAAAAATTGGTACTATAGTGATTCCCACATATACTGTAGGTTTCTACCTCATCTACCTTAACAAAGCATGTGATAAAGAATTCTCATTTTATATTACAATATCGCATTTAATACCACTATACACACACCCAATATGATGCTTAAAATAAAAACGATGTTACACTTATATTATGGCCTATTACAAGACTTACACTTACACCGTGTACAATGGATATGTTTTTAGAAAAAATCATTTTATATAAAATCGAACACACATTTTCCGCGACAGTACCGTTTAATATACGAACATAAACGCTCCAATAGTTCGGAACACCTTCATACTAGAACTACGTCCATTCTGAGCGCGTAACAAAAACTTGCCCCTTTTGTATTCATAGCGCGACGTTACGTGGCTCCGGCTAAACCGATCTCAGACACCTAACATTTTAGCTATATAAATTAAGTACATTGCTTCTGAACCTTTATGATAGAAGAATTTTCTAGAAAGTAAAATCGTAAGGTTCTTGAAACAAGTTTATCTTGTACGGCAAAATCTTGTCTCTCAGTATGCATAGCACATCGCGCCGAACAAGCGGGATCGGGATAAGCCGATCTAAATGGTAACGTGGTGTACACTGCTAATGTTTTTCTAGTCAGTGTACTTTTTGTTAATTAACAAGACGTGTTTGATTACAATTTGTAGTTAGTATGTAGGCTGATACAAAGCTACTTATCCTTCTTCGTTCTGATGGAAAACTCAATCGTTATAACTAAAGTAGGTAGGAACTATTATTAATTTTCAATAGCTAAGAACTTTATAAATACATAGTCTGTGTATATCTCTGCTTTGGACAGCTGTACTGTAATGTACAGCTACGTAGTAAGAACGCTGTAAGGGTGACAAATTAATATCGAGCTATGCTGCGCTGTGCTGTGCTGTGTTTCTTAAGCTACGTTTTTTTAACAATCACCATCAAGCTGTGCTGCGCTTTGCTCAGTATTAAAAGTAATCAGCAGCTCCTGCAGTCGTTTATCTCGTCAAAAATGACTTTATTTTCAAAAAACGCATAATTTACGACATAATTGAATCCGATGAAGAAGAAGCGGATATGGATATTTTATGTGTTCCATAAAAAACAGCACAGTTCGGCACAGCGCGGCTCTGCGCGGCTCTGCACGGCGGGTAGCGTGCCTCGCTCGAGACTGCCGCGTAAACAGAGCATAGCCTCACATAGCGCAGCACAGCATGGTTTATTTGTAGCCTCATTAAAATAATAGGTCTTTACCTATGAAATTGCCGTTTTGTATGCAATAAGTGAAAGTACTTATTTTTTTAAACTTTTTTATTTCTGTTATTCGAACTAATCACCCATGCAATCGACGCATCTTTGCCAACGCATTGCAGGTTATTGATGCCCTTCTTGTAAAAATCAGCTTAACGGGAGGCAACAAACTATTCAAAGACATTTTGTACTGCCTCTCGGGAATTGATTTTTTTACTGATTGAATTGTTAAGTAGGTATATGTATTTGTCCAAGATTGATTCACCCGCTTGTCACCCGCTTGTGGCCCGCTCCCCGCTCCGCTGTGTTCGTAAACACTCCTATATACTTAATAAGTCTATACATTTGAACGTGCCAATGCCCGCTCCACTCCCTCTCCACTCCTGCTGAGTTTGTGTACGCGGCTTAATAGTGTATTTTTTTTGTCCAAAAACACACTGGTTTTAATAATTAATTCATATCAAACACTTTTACTCAGGAAAATTCCAAACCAATTTTTCCAACTTTGTTATTCCTGTAAAATCTCCGTCATCAATACCGTACCGTTCTTAAATATTCCATGGATACGCGCACGTAATATCAGTGCGGGTTGGCGAAATCCCTGGTCCCTTAGGGACTCCTAGCGAACCGTGCGGTCAAAAACGAATGATGGTTGTAGGGATCCCGAGAAACCTATCGAAGGCTAGAATTACTTTATTCACGAAGGATGTTCTTAACTGGATATTTTACTAATGTGTAACATATACCTTGAAGATGGTCTAGTTACTTTTATAATAATAATCGTTAAAACGTTAAATATTTCTCTCTCACACAAAATAGTTAAGAAAATCAATTCATTAATTTAGTGTTACGTGATCGAATAGATGAATTTGCGTGAGAGACTAGTTTCTGCACTAGCAGATCCTGTATGACAGATTACCAACCTCCCTTATGGCTTGATAAGCCAGAGCTTGAAGTAAGTGTAACCATGTTTATTTATATTGAAAAGTGAAAGACTTGAATACGAGACAAAATTAAACGATGTTACGATGTGTATGAGTATCTACCTATGCATGTGTGAGTAAGCGTGCGTGATGTGAGTTAGTGTAGATATATATGTCCGTATGTAAAATAAGTGTTTGCATTTGTGTGCTTTTGTGTGTGTGCTTACCCTAAAACGATGTAGTATAACCATCTGACTATTCTGTATATAGTCTATTTTGATAATCTAAATATACTGTGAAGTAGCCATCAAAGTCTCACAATAACATTACAATCTCTGTTTATGCCGCTTAGTCATTAAAAAATTCAAAAAAAGTAAATGGTAACTTTATAATGAAAGTGTACAGTAACTTCGCGAAAAGTTTTAATACTTTAAAAGTATAAAAAATCGTAATCCTATAGGGTTGTCTGTTGTCCGTACCTTTCAACTTTGTTTACCGGGTAAAATGATGCTGTCGAGACTTAAACTCATTAACTTACACATCACACATTTCGGTACAGTTCAAAGAGTAAAGCTTCTTTATATTGTAGAGTTGCGGGTTGCACAGAATTGATTACGGGAGATCTAAAACCTAGGACGAAATTACGATGTAAGTAGTGCACAAACCTAATGATTTTGGTACTAATTCTCTCACTAAACTAAAATATCTTAAATTATCTTTTATTCTCGAATTTTAGTCAACGCGATTTCCAAATCCCTATTTTGTATTGATGTATTTAGAGAACTAACTTATATATATATTAACTAACGAGAGAGAGCCAAAAACTATTACAAGTGAAACACGTGACTCGGAAAAAGATGCCTCGTGGAAATTTCAAGTTAGGTGCTCCAGCATTATCCCAGGACAAGAAACAAGCGTACGTCGTCATAGGGTAAGATTCTATATATTAGTGGCGGAGTTCTTGAGCGTTTGCAGCCCATTCGATAAACACAATACTGGTGGCTGCCCCATAAGTGGCAGGAAACGCCTTTCTGTCACATTCTGTATATCATTAAAGAATTAAATAAATAAATTGTAAATATTTCGAACATCTTATATAAAACGCCAACTAGCTTCAAACTATTCAGAGCTTGTAATTTGCAACTAAGTTGACTGAATACTTATTTACTCTTTATTTGTAAATACGTAAAATGTATATACTGTATCATAGAAAAAAAATCAAATTCCGGAACAAGTTTCTACCCGGGCATTTAACCCGAGACCTCAACACATCAGTCGCATACGCTGCAAATAAAGGTAAATTGAAATGAAAAAAGATATAGACAATCTCCATTTTTCAACTGTTTTCAATAAAAAAGAGGTTCACAATTCAACTGTATTTTTTATGTATTTTTAGAACTTTCGACTGAGTGAACCGATTTTCATGATTCTTTTTATTTAAAAGCTGGTGCTTCCTGTGTTGGCCCATTTCAATTTGGTCCAGATCTTAAAGTCGTTCTTTTGTTATATTAGTGATAGGTTTGAAAGTAGGCACTACATTTAACATGTTTATTTTATTTGTTTTCTCTGCAAAATATCCCACAAAAGTTTACTGTTTCAAGTTTGTCCGTTGTTCACATAAAGTGAAGACGTGATGTCTTTACCTTATTATAGCTAACTGTAAATCTCACAGGTGCTACTGTGTGAGTCCAGCACAAACAAAAGCTTATATATGTAGCCTTCTGTCCGGAATATTCTGCTTAAAATCATTTTCGAAAATGTCGCGTATCGTGGCTAAAAACAGCGGTGTAAATATCTAACTAAAACATTTTTTTACATAAATGACAAGCAAGCAATACTTACCTATTTATAATGATGATAACCACATGCTATCGAATTGTGGTCGAATTGCCAAATATAAATTGTAAAACTCAATAATAACTTACCTAAGGCCACGTTCAGATGACAACAACACATGTAAAAACGCGCGTTAGCATATATACTCCTAGAACAAAATTACATGTGTTGTAAACACGCGTTAGCAAAACGCGCGTCGAGCGCCTGTCATCAGAACATGGGCTTATTCGTTAATCCTTTTTTCACATTTTGTTTAAAGTACTAAAAGATTTCCACGAAGAGAAAAACATAAAAACTAGCTGACCCTCTCAACTTCGTTTGCGTCTCTCCATAAGAAATATTTTTTTCCCATTTCCCCAACATTTTCGGTCGATACCCAGCTCCTATTGATCGTAACGTGATGTTATATAACCTAAAACCCTCCTCGCTAAATGGGCTATCCAACAAAAAAAGAATTAGTGAAATCGGTTCAGCCATTCATGTGTGATGTCGCGACCAAGGCAAATAGGGATTCATTTTTATAAATGTATATATATATATATAGCGAGAAAAATAGTGAAACCATACATTTCTATTCCCATTCCAACTACTCGTTCATTCTCAATTCGTCATTTGTTTTATATTTTCGTCCAACTATATTTTCGTCGTAGTATCAAATCGATTTCAATTTTTTTTTTCCTCTTCTGATTACAGCTTTCAGGTTGAAATTGGTAGATAGGATTGGTAATAAACAGTAAATGTAATGTCAATGCGTATATTAGGTATACATTATCTATTATAGGAAACCCATCTATCATAGTTAGTAGACACATAATATTAAATACGCAATCAGTATTGGAAACGGGTAAACATCGAATGAGATAAATATAAATATTTCGAACATCAAACACACAACGCCATCTAGCCCCAAGCTAAGCAGAGCCTGTGTTATGAGTACTAGATAACCGATATATATATATGTATATTATACCTACATATATATTATTTTTTGTTTTTTAAGTAAATGCAAATATATAATAAAAAGAAAACACCCAAACTCTAAAATAGTAATAATTGGTCCGACCCGGGAATTGAACCCGAGACCTCAGGCACATCAGTCTCATACGCTTCTACTACGCCACCCAGGCATTATAAGTTTTTAAATTGTTTAACATTACTCTCTACTACGATAATAATTTCATTCACACCTTTGTATTTAAAACTAGAAACGAAATAAGTAATAACACACAAAGAAGAAATAAAACAAACATCAAAACTACAAAATAAAATAATGAGTGCAATATGTGTGAGGACTCTATAGCGAACATAGTGGTGACTGCAATAAAACTAACCTCACAGGTCTCCAACTATTTTCTATCATCAGACGAAGCTATTGGAAAACTTTTTCGATCTCGTGAATAGTACGCCGTACGTGGGACATAAGCGGTACAGATGAGCTCCCTTTTATTATTCCGCACACAATGCTTAGACAAGCTCGACTGTTTTATTGTACCGCTTTGATACATTTAAATTGATTACTATTTGTTCCTACGTAATGCTACTTTTTATTACTTGCGTACCTAGATATATAAAGTTAAGAGGTAAAATAGTTTTAGGAATGTTGTTGTAATGTTTGGGAGTTACTAAAGTTTACGATTTTGTTATGTATTGCTATAATGACCCTATTTTTAAGTCATAAATCCACATTTATATCAGTAGAGTTAAAAAGTTACTTTATTCATATGGACCTGGCTACGAGCTAAGGTGAGATGGGATAGAAGGGTTTTGATTTTGAAATGTGTTAAGTTAGTTTTGAAGACAAGATAGAATCAGTTTCTCAACGTCGCATACAACCAATTAAGAAAAAAACTTGAAACTTCTCACACCCCTATAATGGGCAAACAAGCCCATGATGGAAATTACTGTTAAATACCGCCCATGTATGCTTGCAAACGAGGAGTCACAATTGACTACACGGTTGGCGGTTGGTGATTTCAACGGTCGCCACGCCTTTTGCTACTGCGCCAAGTGTCGAGGGTTCAAATCCCATGCGATACAAAACTCTGTGTGATCCACAAATAGTTGTCTCTAGTCTGGGTGTTCTTTGTGTCCGTTTCTTCAATGTTTGTAAAGTCTCCCGCGACATAAGATGTTTATTCTTAACGCGGGAATTGTCTTTAAAAAAATGCTTTGTCGGTCTAAAACATTGTTGATATTTAAAACATCTCTGTCTGAATCTTTTTAGAAACTATGCGTGAACTACCTGTATTAACAGGTACACACAGCACATTACTTACAAGGTAAAAGGATTTCCCATCACTAAAAAGTATGAGTAAAGTTGGTACTCTGTTTATAGTTTAATGTGCTTCAATGTGCTCGTTGGAATTTAAACACTATCGCCATTACAAGAAAGGTTACTGTACTGTACTAAAATATAAAGATGTACGTAAAAAAATATTTACTGTAATTCAGCTCAAATATAAAATTCACATAGTAATAAATAAACACTAGGATTTTCCTCGTGAGGTAATATTACTATATAATGAATACGAATAATGAAGGAAGTTGATATTACATATCTATACTAATATAGAAAGCTGAAGATTTTGTTTGTTTGAACTCGCTAATCTCAAGAACTACTTTTTCGAAAAAATATTTCAGTATTAGATAGCCCATTTATCGAGGATGGCTATACGTTTTATATCATCACGCTAAGACCTACCATTAGAGCGGAGCACCAATGAAGAATGTTACAAAAACGGGGGACAATTATCACGCTACGGGCAATAGGAGACGCAAACGAGGTTGCGTGGGTCGGCTAGTTATACATATATTGAGTAATATACGAATACGAAATATTGCTTTACTTTCTCGCCATAAAACCTGAAGAAACGGTATCTTTGCTAAGGGTGTTAATGATAATAATAAGAACTGTTCTCACAAAAAAAACTTAAATTTCTATGATTGTTTACATTTTTGATATACTATTCTATTTCTTAGGAAGTCTTGAACTGTATTTTGGTTTATTTCATAAACATTACTAAAATATACAAAAAACACGGCCTTCAAACCGGACTGCGTCTTTTTTTGTAGCACCTTGGCATTACCGAATTAAGTAAATTACCACAAAAAATAACCTACCTAATGGTAGATCAACAAAGACAAAAAATACTGTTTTAATATAAGTTGTTCTGCGAAGATCTCCAATCGATAGTTTTTTTTGTATAACGTACCTACTTACCCGTTTAAAATTATTTAAAACTAACTGAACCTCGCGGTGATTTCCGCGGTTATTGTCGTACCGCGGGTAACGTCGCGGGGCGAGCTAAATCAAAAAAGTAGCTTAAGTTACACCTTATATCATCAGGTAACCTATCAGTGAAAAAACCGTCAAAATCAGTCCAGCCGTTCCAGAGATTAGCCGGAACAAAGAGACAGACAGACAAAAGTTTAAAAGAATGTTATTTCGGTATATGTACCGTGTATACTCGTACATGCAAATGCATTTAGTAAAAAGTAGTTTAGTTGAATATTACAAACAGACACTCCAATTTTATTTATTTGTATAGATGGTACTATACTTGTCTACCCTTGACCACGAGTATTATAAACCTAAAGAAACGCCGGAACATAGAAGATATCGTAATCTATAAATAACTTTATCGTGAAGAAGTCCCGTTAAACAAGAAACAATATGACCCCGAAAACACATGCTCGTCCTACGTAGGTGTAACCTAAGCATACCTAATCAAATATTATTCTTTCAATATAATACCATAATTAAGTATTTTATAATTCCACTACCTACTTTAATAATCGAATATCGTTATTAATTCCAATAGGTATGTATGAGCAATAGACTACTTACATAAACGGTGAATTTGGTCGCAGTGTCAATCAGCAATTTGGTAGGTGTCTCGACACGTGTCATTATCGGCAATTCATTTATGTCGATACCTTCAATTGCAGGCATCAGTATAATGTCTCATTTACATTACATTTATAGGTGATCATTACATTCTGACTACTCTTCTCAATTCAGAATCGATTATTATTTATTCCATTGAAACTAAGCATTTTATTATTATCTAGCTGAGTAACGCGGTGCTGCCCGAGATTATTATCGTATCGCGGGTAACGCCACGGGACGAAGATAGTTTAAACAAAGTAGTCTAAGTTACTCCTTAAATCATTAGCTACATCAGTGAAAGTCCCGTCAAAATCGGTCATGCCGTTCCAGAGATTAGCGGAACAAACAGACACATAGACGGACAGACAAAAATTGAAAAAAAAATGATATTTTGGTATATGTACCGTGTATACATATGCATTTAGTAAAAAGCGGTTATTTTGATATTACAAACAGACACTCCAATTTTATTTATTTGGATAGAGTATAGATTGTATATTAAATTTATTATAGGCAGTAGATAGTAATGATAACTCAGTCGATAACTCGTTGCCTTCCGTTACGTAAATCCCATGAAAATGACTAAGATACTACAAGAACCCCCTCTTCAAGTTTTAGTCTCTCAAATTGATAATAATAGGCAAGGTAGTAATAGGTCCTCAAATATTTCGGTCACGTTGTTCGCAAGGAAAGCTTCATGGAGCGACTCGTTGTCCAGGTACAAGAGGAGGGCAAGTGGTCGCGCGGGCCCTCAACTACGCGTTGGAGAAACATCATCAGAGCTGCAACACAGACCTCTATTGTTTAGAGTTCCCGAGACGCCATGGACTGTTACAAATAGAGACACATCGCGGGAGCCTTTTTGGTCAACGAAAAAGCAGCTCCGTCAACAACTAAGAAGAAAAATATGCACGAATTACGATTTAAGAATGTTTATTTTTAACCGACTTCAAAAAAAGGAGGAGGTTTCTCAATTCGACCGTATATATATATATTTTTTTTTAAAAAACAATATGCCCATGTTCAGATGACGAGCGTTCAACGCGCGTTTTGCTAACGCGCGTTTACAACTGTATGTAATTTAGTTCTAGTAGTACACATGCTAACGCGCGTTTTTATATGTAGGGCCATGTCCAGATGACGAGCTCTCAACGCGCGTTTAGCTAACACGCGTTAACAACTACATGTAAAAACGCGCGTTAGCATGTGTACTCCTGCGGAGCGTCCGCCCTGGGGGACAGGGGAACATTGGGGTTCCCATACAAAAGGGGGGCGTCTGCAAACCGTAGGTGGCCCGAGGTACGTCGGGGTTCCAGGGTTTTCTTTCTAGGGTGCACCTGGTTCCCCGGCACGTATTTCCCGAGACGGCGTGCGGTTTTAGTCGGTTCGAGTCCGACATGCCACCAGGAAGTGATATCCGAGGGGATTTCCGCACGGGAAAAAAAGGGTACATGTCTCTAATTTATTTATACTTTGTACATACCGAGTAGCAATATTCTTTTCAATGAAAATATTTGTAACTACAAGTTTAAATTTTCTAAGCTTGGATTCAGACTGTGCTAATATGAGGTAAGTATATAATTATTTAATAACTAGCTGCTGCCCGCGGCTCCGCCCGCGTGTATGTCGGTTATCGTGGCAAATAGTAGTCTATGTGTTATTCTGATGTATAAGCTATTTCACTGTAAAGTTTCAATTAAATCCGTTTAGTAGTTTTTGCGTGAAAGAGTAACTAACATACACACTTACAAACACCTTTATAATGTTAGTGTAATTGATGATAAAAACAGTTAAACAAACAAAAACATAATACCATGTATAATTTAACATATAATATATTTGGTGCTAGTCGCATTTGAAAAATATGACAGCCTGAAAATGACAACTTACCTACCTACAACCTATGTAATGTTATTTTAAAAAAAAAACGAAGTAATTCGGTATAATTACAGCTACGTAATCTATAATAATTAAAACAAAAATGAAGTTTGTACGTGGAATTTTGTACGTGTAACTTCTAAAAAAAAACTGTCAATACTTAACCTTAGTCCTATATTACTTTAAGTAAAATGCGGTTTTAGCTAATCGTAAATGCCATGAAAATTCGCAAAACGGACACAACCATCATCGACGTCTGCCCTCACGCGTATACCTACCTACCCGCGTTCGGGTCGCGCACTCAGCGATAAGCAACCTATTCGCATATTATAATATCGCGCACTCGGTTTGTCATCATCGCAACTAAAAATTTTAATATTTATTTATTTGTCTTTATTTGTATGTATTTATTTGTATAAATATTTTTTTGTCCAAATGATGTAGCGCGAAAGATATATTTTATCTACTTTAAATACCAGAAACGATAAATGTGTCCATTTTCATTTAGGAATCAACTTATTACTACCATACCAAATGTGCATTTGAAATAAATCATTATTTTTTATTGTAGTTATGGTTCACTATGTTGGCTTTAATATCTTACACATTTTAACTATAACGGCTTTTAAGATAAACATTTCCATCATACATTACATAGTAAAACTTTTGCGATTTTGGCAGCGCACGCCAGTATAGCTCACAGATGGTAGATTTTTTCTACTACCTACTTGACACTTATCGTCATATTTTAGAGAATTCACACAATATCTTTATTATTTGTAGCCTATGTGTTATTCTGATGTATAAGTTAAATTACTGTAGTGTCATTCAAATCCGTTCAGTAGTTTTTGCGTGAAAGAGTAACAAACATCCATCCATCCATCCATCCATTCATCCTTACAAACGTTCACATTTATAATATTAGTAGGATTAAGCAACGCTATGATCCGTTGCACTTTGCAAGACTTTCTTTGTATTTCTCAGAAGACAGTAAATCAGGTATGGATTTTCTTCATTGTGCGTATAAAATCTAAAATCCGAGGCTCTCTCGTAATATCTACCTATAGGTATTTGTGTAATCTCTGGTTGATACTTAGCGGATAAATCTCAAAGTATTCCTTATTCTCGAACTCACGGAACTCACGGTAATAATTATGACTATTCCTTTTTATATGTATGTATTCCCTAACCCTGTATAAGCATGCAATTTCACTGATATGTCCACATATTGTGACAGTGTTACCTTTATTTAAAGAGCTTCGCTGTATACTATGTTATGTGTAATGCCATTGGAACAATATACGAACATATTAGCAGCGTCGCTCACCCTCCACAGAGCCACATAGAGCTTACCGTTGCTGAAACAGATCGTGGTGAGGTCTATGCCTGCGGTGCGCAACGTCTGACCGTCTTGTTTATCGTCATCGCAAAGCATAGAAACCAAAAAAAGGAACCAAATTTTGTGCGTTTGTGGATTTTGACGGAACTTTCACTGGCAGGTAGCTGATGATCCAGGAAGTAACTTAGGCTACTTTTTTTAGACTAACTTTGTCCCGCGGCGTTACTCGTGGTACAACAATAACTGCGGGTAACACCGCGGGGTTTAGCTAGTACATAATAATAACATTGATAACTATGCTGCAGAACTGAAAAATGTTAAAGCAGCTCTGTTGCACTTGCATAAGTACAACATAAAAATTGTTTCTGTAATAACCTCTGGAGAAAATTCATTCATTATTTTTGTAAAATCTTATTTACTTTATGTAGGTAGGTATATCTCAATGCTTTTAGGTTACATTTTGAAATAGTACAAAGCGTGGTATTTAAATATGTTATCTGACCCGACGAACTTCGTACCACCATATTTTTCTTTCGTTACCCATGAGTAGGGTGTAGTCACGGGAAAAAAACTTTTTCCTTTATTTTTTATTTTTTCTTGTACACAAACCTTGTCCTAAGAATAACTAACACATAAAAAAATATATAATTTGGTGTAGCCGATCGAAAGTTACGCGCATACATACATTTCGGCGTAACGCCGCGGGACAAAGTTAGTCTAAATAAAGTGGCCTAAGTTAGTCCCTGGATCATCAGCTACCTGCCAGTGAAAGTCCCGTCAAAATCGGTCCAGCCGTTCCAGAGAATACCCGGCACAAACAGACAGACAGACTGACAAAAAAATTTTTAACTACATTTTTGGTATATGTACCGTGTATACATACATATGCATTTAGTAAAAAACGGTTATTTTTATATTACAAAGAGACACTCCAATATTATTTATTTGTACCTATAGATGTATAGATTTGTTCACTGTGGCACTATAAACCATTTATTCGACATTTTAATTGATATAAAATTGAGAGAGATTAATTATGATCTACTCCAGCAACACGGAAAGTCTGACGATGAGATTTATTAATTGTCATTGCATAAATTTACTTATTTGAAATTTTACTTATTAATTTTACAACTATAAATATAAAGAAAAGAAGGAGAAACAAACAAAAACACTAAACAAACTAATTATATTATTATTTAATACCTACTTTAAACTGATATCTAAAAACTACGTCTTATGTATTTTTTAAATCTAAAACGCGCTTATTCCCAGTCAATAAGAACCACGTTCGTTCGCATTAACAGTGACAATTCGAGTGAAGTCAGCGCGTGAGCGGCGTGAGCGCTCCCGCCTTTTTGTAGATCCAGCGGATTGCCGTTTCGTGTGTTAAAGAAAAATCAACCGTAATGTCGTACTTATACTGGTGCGGCGAGATTTGGCAGTTTTATTTCATCTATATCTTGTGTGTTTATTAATTATAATTTTATAATTCTATATTTTATTAAAAAATATATTAAAGTGTATAGTGATAAGGATATATCCATGTGAAATACAATATATTTAAGTATTTAATACACCTTGAAGAAATGTCTAACGCTTAAACCCGTTATTGTGGCTAATTTATAAAAGATAGAAATATACTATGAAGGACTTTTTTGTAGATCTTTTGAAGACCATCATCTTTGTAATACATATTTTTGGTGTATGATCAACGTATGCGAGGATAAGAGCTCGAAAGCGAAAATTTTCATCCGACTTGCTTCAAATTTATCGTCACTGCTCAGCTCCTATGCATCTTAGCGTTATGTTATATAGCCTATAACCTGCCCAGGAGTATGGACTATAATCGTACCAAGTTTGGTTAAAATCCCTTCAGTAGTTTTTGATCCATGCGTGCACATACAGACAGACAGACAGACAGACAGACAGACAGACAGACAGACAAAAAACTTACTGATTACATTTTTGGCATCAGTATCGATAACCATTCATCCCCCAATAATAATTTTTAATATATATTCAATGTACAGAATTGACCTCTCTACAGTTTTATTATAAGTATAGATGTTAGTAATCACAAATGCTTCATTTTTTATTTTATTATTTTCTTTTTTATTTCTGTCTATCTAAACAAGACACCTTGATCTTCTTTCCTTCGTTTGTGGAATATTAGACAACCATCGTGGGCGTTCGTTAGAGTTTGTTATCTGAGATTGTCGTATTATTAATGAAAATTTTACTGAAACTCCCACGCTGAACTAAAATAATTGTTTAAAAGTTATACTGATTTTAGAGCGTTTCTGTTTCACTGTACTAGTTTTTTTGCGACATTAAAGATCTCTAGCACTTACCTATATCATTAACAAATTTAACGATTATGGTAATTCTAGAGTATGATATTATGTGAATATTATTTTTGATCCTCTCGCAAATTTGTAATCCAACTTTGTTTAATGCTTTTGATACAAAGCCACACCTAATGTTTAGAGTAAAAACATAAATCTCGAATGCGCTAGCATAAAGAATTCACATTTTTCTCAATAAAAGAACAGTGCTAAAGTCCCACTTAAAAGTGTATTTGACAGTCAAGGACTTAATGCTAAAATATAGCAGCAATTGTCCGAATATTGCAAGCCATTTCCCGCCCGTGAAAGTCGTTAACGAAATCTAACACATGCGGGACGTCGTGTAATGTAAATGAGCTGTTATTGAACTTGGCTTAGGATATTAAGTAATACTATCAAATCTTGCTACGAATCGATCCCCAACCATTTTTGAGATAGCAAAATATTTTAAGAATGTTTCGAAAACAGCAAATCTTTTCACAATATGGAATAGTATTACGGGTCGTAAAGTAAGATGTTTCATTCTGAAACCTTACCTTTAGGGAGCCCTGTGTTCTTGGGAATGCCAAGTTAGTGGATGCCGTCGTTTTCAAACCCACTGGCGCAAATAACATTAGCATAGTTATCGAACGCGCCGGGATGAGACGTCCGTAAAGGTCCCGTTGGGGCTGGAACGGCTCTTAAACCCGCTTTTCCGATAATGACTATCGATGATTCTACCCTGAATGCGGGCCCGAGCACAATATTATTACGTAGTTTGGCCGTTGTGGGGAATTGCGAAATATAACATGCCCCGGTATTCAGTTATTTGCGGCGAGGAATTCCTGCCGTGTAACACAAAAATGATGACTGTGCTTTTTGAGGGACATTCGATTTTTTTAATTATAATTAGCTTATATACTTGGATGCAATGTCGAAATACTAATAATATGTTGAGTATATACTCAATGGATTATATATGCTTGGTTATACATTAGTTGATTAGAAAAGTAATAAAGCGTAACAGTTGCACTGAAGGAATATATATATGGTGAATTTTAAATAATATTGAGATAAGATCAATAAAACTATCTGAACTTGCAAGCCAAAAAATATTTCAATGCTTAAAAACTAATTTTTAAGTTACTTTTAATGGAATTGAAACTAATTTTGTGACCACTTTAGCTACTCTTTAGTCTAGTGAAAGGTGTGTAAAGGGGTATTACCTGTCGCCACAATACCTTACTGTATATCGCGCTTAGTCAATGTTTCTGTGATTTAGAGGAAGGACAATGTTTATTGCATTCACTTCTTCTACTGCCTCATTGGTCTCGCGGTTGGCTTGTGCGACTGCTGATCATGAGGTCTCGGGTTCGATTCCCGGGTGGGACCAAGTGTTTGTATGATCTACAAATATTTCTTTCGGAGTTTGGGTGTTTTCTATGTATAATATGAATGTATTTACAAAAATAAAGTATATATGTATTTGTATCAGTTGTCTTAGTACCCATAACACAAGCTCTGCTTAGCTTGGGACTAGATGGCGTTGTGTGTTAGATGTCCGAAAAATTATTTATTTATTTATTCATTCGTAAGAGTCACCATTTATTCAGCAAATGGCCTAGCCTTACAGCTGCAGTAGAATTCTTTAACGTAACAGCATTTTATTTCAAGCTACCAAGTAACAAATTACAAAATAACTACTAACCCTGTATTGTGAAATAGCAATTCCCGCGACGATTAGCATAACAAACTACATGCAACTTCCCATAATTAACAGTTGGGCCACGGCCCGCCAAGCCTTGGACATATTCTATCCTATCCTCTTCCTATTCTAGGAGAAGAATGAAGATTATAAGAAGTACTTATTCGTACCCAGACTGACTCTCGGACACTAGATATTACTTATGTAAAAAAACATGTCTATCTAAGAAATTCATCTCGCTAAATGTACCGATAACGATGTGAGAGGTTATCTCTTATATATAAAATTCTCTTGTCACAGTGTTAGTTACCATACTCCTCCGAAACGGCCTGACCGATTTTTATGAAATGTTATATGCATATTCAGTAGATCTGAGAATCGGCCAACATCTATTTTTCATACCCGTAAATGTTTTCTTTTTGTGGCAAAACAATGTTTGCCAGGGCAGCTAGTTTCTTATAAATATATATAGTGAAACAAACCCAATATTAATATCTAAAAGAAGTAAAATAATTTTCGACTCATCTTATTAATGCAACCAGATAAATTTTGAAATTTCCTATTCAAGAGGTAATAATATTTTTTAATCAAAGGGTTCAACTGAATTGTATGTCATGTTTAATAGTTTATCCGAAACCGAGTCCTTTTTGTAGCTAGTTATAAAAAAACACCCATACTATGAACATTTTCTTTGTTCATCAAATTGTATAAATACTAAGGATATTTTAATTATTAAATACTTTTGTAAAATTTGTGTATGCATTCTAAAACCACATAACATCACTTCATCTTAATCACTGCAGCAATATCTTAAGCATTTACAATACAAACACCAACAAACCAAATGTTCATAACTCTTTATAAAATAGGGTCGCTGTCAAAATAAGTCGTTAATCTAAATTATCGTGTTTGATTTCATGTGTTTGAAACTGAATGGGGCCCTTGGGCAGTTTGTTTTGTTTGCCAATTTAGGTATTTCACTCGCGTTGCAAATTTGGTACACCTACATAATAACATAAACACTGTGTTTGGTTTAGATAACGTTTTTTTTCGTGGAGTGGGGCAACGAACAGACGGCTCACCTGTTATTAAGTAATTACCAGGAAACACATAGACACACTAATATCTTAAAAAAAAATAAGCGTGTTGCCTGAAAATGAACTCCAGATTCAGGGGGGTGAGTGGGATTTCCCATAAACTTGCTCATTCTGTGGCAAATAAAGAACAAATACTTGCTAACACCATTTTTCTTCAAACAATTCTGTATAAGACCGAATCTGCTCACATTTCCACGGCAAGTGTTTTGGTGATATCCAGTAACGAGTACATTGAAAGATACTGTAGTGATTCGATTCAGTGACTCGTCATCTATACTAATATATAAAGCTGAAGAGTTTGTTTGTTTGTTTGAACACGCTAATCTCAGGAACCGCTGGTCCGATTTGAAAAATTCTTTCGGTGTTGGATAGTCCATTTATCGAAGGCTATAGGGTATATATCATCACGCTACTACTAATAAGAGCGGAGCAACAATGAAGAATGTTTCAAAAACGGGGCAAATTTTCACGCTATGGGCAATATAAGGCGCAAACGAGGCTGCGTGGGTCAGTTAGTATGGCATAAAACCAACGGACGATTTAGACGCTTTTAACGATATCTCATTTGTCCAGTTCAAACAAATAGTTGAGGAGCTATGAAGTAACAGATAATCATACATACATACATACATAGCCTGTCACAGTTATAACCCTCCTTTGGCTTTACCGTAGCCGGGTAAAAATATTGATACTTTCGCTAAAACTAGGACCAACATTGCCTTAATTGTGCCTCACCTGAGTAATGCGATAGAAATAGTGTTGAACGATATGTAAATAAATAAACATTTTAAGGACATCTAACACACAACGCCATCTAGTCCCAAGCCAGGCAGTGCCTGTATTATGGGTGCTAGGCAACTGATACTAATACATATAATATGCTTTTTTTGGAAATTTATACATATTATACATAAAAAACACCCAAACTCCGAAACAAACATTTGTAAATCATGCAAAAATTTGGTCTGACCCGGGAATCAAACCCGACACTTCAAGCACAGTAGTCGCATATACCACTGCGCCACAGATGCAGCCAAATGGTATATTTATGGGTATCTTGATTTGTTCGTGCGATTCTTGTGTTACATAATAGTTCGATGTTTAGTCATTTAATACTCGTGTAAATAATTTTTAGGTATCTACAAATTCTATTTACTCACCTCGAGGTATTCTTGTCTCATCTTCAGAAAACAACTTGTAATGGAATGCAAAAACTCACTTACAACTTATTTATCACAGTAAACAGTAGCACAAATTCTATTTAAAAGTTTTCTGAGCTCATACGTCAATCGAGAGGTGAAATTGTAAAACAAAAGAAACAATTTAGATTTTACCAAACCTTTGCTTTTGACAAATGTAAACAGATGGTCTTAAACAGTTCTACCAAGATGGAAAATTTTCGATTAATAATCTTTTCTTCACATTAAAGGGAGGCAATGAAATAAAGGATTGAGCCGGCGTGAGATTCAATTTGTTACAATCCTCAGGAAACGTTTTCAAATGAAACATTTTGTGTTCAGAAGGAAGTTAAATTGTATTTCTTACAAGAACCTCGTTGGTTGGGCTTGTTTGTATCGGCGAAACTTAACGTAAGTCATTTTATTACTGAATAAATACTTTATGTATTTTTTAAGTCTGCTTAGAAACATTTTTAGAAACATTTTTATTAGAAACAACATCGATGTTTTAGTAATGACAGGTAGTGTGTATAAAATGCTGAATTTGGTAAACCTTCTAATGAATTAAATAAATGAAGATAAACTTTTCTAACGTAGTAAACTGTATTTTAGAACATGTCACGGATCAATGTCGAATCTACCTTAAATTAAGTACATGTTGTATTGTTTAGTTCATATTAAATTACACAAAATAAGTATTGGAATTATTTTTATACTTTATAATAAAAATAAGGTAAACCGATGCTTTTAAAAACCAAAGCGAAAAATATTGTAAAATATTTAAATATAATAACTCGGAATCCCAGAGCATTGCTTGTTTGATTAAATGCGAACACATTTGCCATTCAAATCGGTCTTTTTACTGATCATAAAGTATTCAAATGTTCAAGTTAATATTTCCGACACGTCGTCGGGTGCCGCTGTGGCTTTTTATATTTTTTTGTTCTTACAACATCCCACCAGGCGCGTGATTTATATCCGTGTATGGTTCATGTTCAACTACATAGTGACACTTCTGAATGAACGCATGTTGAATAAATTAACATGCGTTTAATTGAAAATAATTTATGAGTTTTTGGCTGAGCTTATGGCGTAATCAGAAATTAATTTTATTATGTACATGCTTTTGCTTGCGGTTTTGGACATCTAACACAACGCCATCGAGTCCCAAGCTAAGCAGAACTTGTGGCATGCGTACTAGACAACTGATATAAATACAGGTTTACTGTTTTTTGTAAATACTTACCTATTATACGCAGAACACACCCAAACTCCGAAAGAAATATTTGCAGATCATACAAACATTTGGTTCGACCCGGGAATCGAACCCGGGGCCTCAAGCACAGCGGTCGCATATGCCACCACTACGGGGTCGAGGCAATCGCCGCTCTCTTTATTTTTTGCTATCTGTTTGACCTCTTGATAGCCCACGCCCCTATTTTTTTATATAAGGCCCTTTCAAAGTGACTCCACTCTGCCTGATGGAAATCATAAACAGAATCCAAGAGTGGTCATCACCATACTTATTGCGAATGCAACAACGCAGCATGGTGAGCTAAACCATGGCGACCTAGTGATTTCTCCTTTAATAGCTGTATATGACTTAATCTGGGCCATTCCCGTTTTCACTTGCCTTTTATCTTTCCTTTCAGTATTGTTTTCAACAGATTGTTGTGTCTTATCAAGAGGCCAACCAATTCGTAAGATTTCATATTTCTGATTTTTATTTGCTTTTCCTAAATCCTACTAATATTATAAATGCGAAAGTTGGTAAGGATGGATGGATGTTTGGATGTTTGTTACTCTTTCACGCAAAAACTACTGAACGGATTTGGATGAAACTTTACAGTAATATAGCTTATATCCTACTATCCTACTAATATTATAAATGCGAAAGTTTGTAAGGATGGATGGATGTTTGGATGTTTGTTACTCTTTCACGCAAAAACTACTGAACGGATTTGGATGAAACTTTACAGTAATATAGCTTATACATCAGAATAACACATAGGCTACTATTTGCCGCGATAGCCGACATATACGCAGGCGGAGCCGCGGGCAACAAATAGTAGTTTAATAAAAAAAGAAAAGCAATAAAATTGTGAGTGTTTTAATAATAAAAGGATCACTCGCATTTTAATCTTATTTATGTTATACAATTGCCGTTGTAACCCTTGTACTGAGAACAGCAAATGCAATACCTCTCACGTAAGTACGCTCTCAAGGGTTATTGCCTTCCCGCCTGTTCGGGCCTCCCTTAGTCTGTTGTATCGAATGAATATGGCCCGAAGGAAATGATGAGAGTGCCGGCCTGCTATCAGAAAACTGTGGACAAACATCATCGTAACTTTTGGGCCAGAGCATAAGCGAAATAAAATATTGATTAAGCGATGTTACCCTTTAGTACCGTGTTTCAGGCCAATTGGCGCCTGAACGAACGCATTAGGAGTATCAGCGGTTACCATGCTTTCTACTGCTCTCAGCGTTGTGGGCTTAAACCCTACATGGGACTTTGTATGATCCCAAATTGTTATTTTGTTATTTGTGTCCATTTTATGTATGTTTGTAAAGTCCCCGCGGCACAGCAATATTCCTATATTTATTTGCATTGACGTAATTTGGATTTTCATTTTATCTTTTATTTCAAAAGTTGCTAAAGTGATTTTACTCTGTCTAATGGAAAGCATGAGTAGAATGCAAAATTGAGGGCCACCATTCTCACTGCGAATGCAGACAATGCAGTATGGCGCCTAATGAGATATTTATTCATGCACAGCTTAAATAATTTGGGATCATAGTAGAAGGAAAACACGTGCGCTAGTAGTGAGTTGTTAGTTTTGCACAGTTTGGCACAGGAAAAGAGCCAAACTGTTTAGTTCGAGTGTATATTTTTACCACTCTGAAGCGGTGACTTCCAAGTCTCGCAAGTGTAGTCCTCTAGAGGAAGGGAGAGGATGGAACTAGTTGAAAGAGCTCTTCAAAAAGAAAACTTTTTGACAATAATAATAACAGAACATTAAAGTTTTTACAACTTTTTGAATATGTAAAGCCAAAAGCAAATAGGTTCAATAAATTAATATTGATATTGTGTTATTGCAACACATTGCTCTTAAGCTCATTACACAATAGCAACTTTTAAATGTGGGATAATTATAATTCATGTAGAAACAAGGTATACATGAATAACTTGAATAACAAACATGTATAACTTTTATCTTATTTGGATATTATTTATTTATATGCTTGCTATGCTAATCTATGTATATAAAAGAGTAAGGTGACTGACTGACATACCCAGAGATCAACGCACAGCCCAAACCGCTGAGCTTAGAATCCTGAAATTTTGCATGTAGGTTCCTTATATAACGTAAGTGAGCACTAAGAAAGGAAATTTGAATATTCCACCCCTAAGGTGGTAAATCAGGGGATGAAAATATGCATGAGCGAAGCCGCGTGCAAAAGCTAGTATATATATATATATATATATCATCTGTCGAAACGATAACTTTATTTGAAAAATGTACTAATAACAATCTTGTGTCGTTACTGCTTTAGACTACTCAATTGAGCAATAGGTATATTTCAATGTATATTTGATTGAAACATATATATTAATTTAATGGTTTCACTGTTTATTTTAAGATTGAAGTACGTTACATAATTATTTATCATGAAAATGAAGATACGATATTCGCAGTGCAGATACAAACTGTGTACGTGTGTGTATTTCGTTAACGCTGCCTTTGTGGCCTGCCTGACTATTCAGATCACTTATATTATATTTTTTCGTAAATGTGGTTGTTTGGTGTTGTAACCTTCTTCACTGTACTATTATTTTATACCGATATTGAATAACTATTACCTCAAAAGCTATTTATTGTATAAGGAAACCGTTGAATAATTCGTTATGTCGCATCGTATGGAATAGCCGACGTTCGATGTTCATATTAAAATATAGTGATTGAGTAAAAGCCATCTATTTATTTTTGGAAGCTAAAATGTTTCTTATATACACAACGCCATCTAGTCCCAAGCTAACAGAGTTGTGGGTACTAGACAACTACTACTGACTACTACTACCGACTACTAGACTAACAAATACATATATACTTTCTTTTGTGAGTATATTATAATTATATAGTATAAATCGAGATTTCTAATATTATATAAAGTTAATAATATATTATTATACTTTTAGAAACCACATTATTGGTTTTGCAATATCTCATCATAAATTAAACATATTTAATAAATATGTTTAATACTTGCACTTTTCTTATTTTTTTTGTCTTAAAACTTTTTTTTTGTAATTTTCAATATATACTGCGAAGCTTTTTGTTGCTTTGCAATAAGTAATTTACTGCGGTGTAATGTTTGTTAGTTACTAGTTCATCCGACAAATAAATGTAAAACACTACAAAATTTGCATATTTTCATTATGTCAGGTATTTGCTTTTTAGCTGCCATGTCTTAGCTTTGGATTTATGATAATGATTTAAATTACATAGTTATATATTAATTGACACTCATATGAATGTATGAAATGTACATGCTTTAACCATTTCACAGCTTAGTATCAAATTTTTGCATATTTTTCACCACTATGAGCTAGTAAATAGTAAATATGAATCAGAAGTATACTTATTGCTTCTAAGAATTAGGGTTTGAGGCTCCAATAAATAAGTATATAGAAAGAAAACAATTGCTAGTTGTCGATATCACTTCAGATGAGGCTTTCAGTAGAACTGGCTTCGAGTGTCTTTCTAATATCAAATATTTACTTAATAGCCATTGACAAAACTAAAGATTTTCTTACCTGTTACGATGGCTAACACGACCTCGGTCAGTTAATATTAGGCAATTGAAAAAGCTAAACAAAGGAAGTCCTTTTATGGTGAGTCTATCCTATATAATTGATATCCTGTATTGAAAATATATTATTAGTTACACTTTTATCTTTCTGAAATTGTATTATAAACGTTTACCCTATTTTACTTATTTTCTTGGTTATTGAAGGTTTAGAGTAAGGTATTTCTTATTTTAACAAAGTTATCTAAGAAAGTACATACGTCTTGATCTAAAACTACGAATACGTAAAATACAGAATACAATCAAAGTTAAATATAGATTTAAACATAATCACATATTTCAAGTATTAATTGAAAACAAAATACAAACAATAAACTTCAATATCCTGATAAACGTTAACTGAACACTTACAAAGTAGAATACATACACTTGAGCGAACACAATATAGAGATGCCTCTTAGTATCAAATTAGCGACGTCTTGCAGCGATAATTAAACGTTGCCAGCTAGAGGAAACTGCGTAGTTCAAATTAAACTAAGTTATAGGGAACGAATTAACTTGTACAAACCATCTGGCTTACCTTTGACAAGTATTAAAACTATTTAGTTAATACATCTCGTTATGACTAGTACACTTGTATTAAGTTTTGTCATTTAATGAGACTTTGAGAAAAAAAAAATCATAAAATTTTCGGCGTTCGCCGACATTTGCTTCCTTACTCTCGTGTGTGCATATTAAAAGTACTTCGAATATGTGCAAATAGCCTAAATGAAATCTAATAACTGTCTGTACTTAAAGCTAAACTATTTTATTCTATAATGAGGATGAAGATTTTTCTGTAAACGATTACTTACTTAACTAAATAAAGTTCATTATTGGGTATAAAAAGTGTCAGTAATAAATATTAGTATTACTTACATGTATTGAACTATTTAATATAATTTTTAAGGATTCCTGAATAAAACACTGTTTTGTTTGTAATTGACATTTTTCCATCCTCCCTGCCCCTGTCAGAACTATGACCAACAAAAATATAAAACAATGTACAGACGTTTCAATTATCTAACTGTAGGTACTAGGTAGTAGTTACTTGTCTCGTGTATAAGGAGTAAATAAAAGAGTTCAACTCACTGTTATTACGATGTAATTATCCAGTAAATAGACAGAAGGTACAGTAGGTACAAACGGATATGTATCGCTGTTAAATATAATATTTATTTATGATGTGCTAATATTATAAACGTATGTATTAATGATGTAAATATTGTAAATAAATGATAATAAATAATTCGTGTGTAATATGTTAGGTAAAATGTAGTAAATTGCATGAATAAAAGTAGGGGGATCCCTACATAACTATACAAAGGTATTGGAAGACAACAAAGCTGAAGCTTGCCTTTAATTTAATTAATAATCTATCTATTTTGCAAGGCTTTCTATCTACTTTTAGCCCATATTCATGATTTTTAGAGCATTGAATAGACAACTTTTGCAAGTGCCGTGCGATTGCAGAAACTTATGTCAATTTATTATTGCACGCACAATTGCACGGTTGGTTTAATTTGTTTGGTTTTCTTAAGACCGAGAAAGTATTCTACTGCGTTAAGTGTTGTGAATTCAAATCCCCCATGGAACAACACTGTGATTCATAAATAGTTGTTCTGAGTCTGGGGTGTTCTTTTTGTCCGTTTCATGTGTTAGTTAAGTCCCTGCGACATAGGATATATTCTTAGTGCGAGAGTTATCTTTTAAAATGTATATACAGGGCTACTGGTTAGGTCGACCTATTCCCGTTAAGGGCGTGTAGTTTCTGACTGATTTCACGGTTTCACTATGAAACACCCTATCCTAAATCTAAGCGTTTTTGAGAGTTTTGAGCCCTTATGTCTCATGGCAGTTCACCTTCCATGCTGACGAGGGATACCCTGATTAATGAGCTGCTTCCTTGTCAATCACACAACGGTTTCCGTACGAGGAGTCGGGTGGATTTCTTAATCCAACTAAAAACCGACTAAAAACACCTCGATCATACGAGGGTTGACGAGATTACCATTTTATCGTTCCAAAACGACCTCAAACACTTAAATTAACAATTCCTCTTACAAAGTAATACGTCTGTACGCGATTACCTACATTTTCGATTCGTGAAACAAGTAATATGACATTTCAACTGCCAAACATGAATGTGACAAACCCTAGTATTGCCATTAAAATATTATAGTTTATACCAGATAGGAGTATCGAACATATTATATTATTTTGTTCTCTTGTTTCCTACTTGACTTAGCTGTATTTTTGGACTGTTTCTTTTGGTTTGTGAACTGTGCTTGTGAATTGGAGTCTGGTTTGTGCTTACGACTTCTGCGCATCTAACGACTCTGGCCAAGTTAAATGCCGTCACCTAAACCACGGACGAATCACACAAGCAGACTAAGAATAACAAGTTAATACAGTACGTAAACAAAACGTATTACATCCAAACTACTTTCTGCACATTATTTTTCTCACTCACACCTACATAAATCGTAAGGTGTCTCGCTCGCACGCACCGCATTAACTTTAAAGAACAATTAGCGAGGTACTTTTAGAATTGCAACCTGGCGGTTCGCAACCAAGTTTTTTTTTACATTTTTACTCTAGATATTAATACCTCGTTAGATAGCTGATGAAACCTAAATATGTTTAAGCGTATCTGCAAAACAGACGTCATAATATTTTTTAGATATCTAGTAAAAAAAAAAAAAAAATTGTTTTTTTTTAGTTTTAATCGTCTTCAATGACTCATTTACTTATTTACGTATAATATTAGTTATTAGGGTCATAAAACATCTTATTTTACATATGAAAATAAATAACAATAATGTTAAGACTTATACATTTCAGAATATCTAAGTAGACAGCCGAAAATTGGGATTTTTTCTAAAAACACTTACATTCAAATATCTATACAATGTACATCTATACAAATAAATAAAATTGGAGTGTCTGTTTGTAATATAAAATAACCGCTTTTTAATAAATGCATGTATACAAGGTACATATACTAAAATAACATTTTTTAAATTTTTGTCTGTCTGTCGGTTTGTCTGCCTGTCGGTTTGTCTGTCTGTCTGTCAGTCTGTCCGTCTTTCTGTTTGTTATGGGTAATCTCTGGAATGGCTGGATTTTGACGGGACTTTCATTGGTAGCTGATGATCCAAGGAGTACCTTAGGCTACTTTTTACTCACAATAACCGCTGTAAACACCACGGGGTTCAGCTAGTTATATATATATATCTAATATATAAAATTCTCGTGTCACAGTTTTCGTTGCCATACTCCTCCGAAACGGATTGACCGATTCTCATGAAATTTTGTGAGCATATTGAGTAGGTCTGAGAATCGGCCACCATCTATTTTTCATCCCCCTAAATGGTAAGGGTCACCCATCCTTAAAAAATGTTTATGGCAAAACGACGTTTGCCGGGGCATATATATATGTGTGTCTATAGTGGACTTCGATAGGATGATAATGGTGAATCTGAAACTGTAGTGTGTCGTGTGTGTCTGTAACGTGTCGATGTATAAATCAGAAACGTAGCAGTTTTAGCTACTGTTCAGAGCGCTTGAATCAATTTTACCTTGATTTTAAGAAGTTTTGATCTGTTTTCCATGCGTAAATTACGGACCTTAGTTAGCTACAAAAAATAATCTATCTATCCGCGCATAGAAATCTAAGTATAATAACACAGAACTAATTTATTCAAGTAGATAACAATAGCATTATACTGTAAATATGTTGGGATTTTAATACTAACCCGAATTAAATATGTATGTACCTTCATCGGAAAAAGATATCTTTGACCTTTTGATATTTACATTCTATATTAATATACATAATTTTAGATAACGAGATTTGTTTTAGAAGTTGCTAGGTAACAATATAATCTCTTCGATTACTTGTAGTAGTACCTTGCCTCACTTCACTCCACGACGTGAATGTTTATGATCCATACAATAGCCTATCGATCTTCAGTACAATTAGGAAATTATTAATATAACTCAAGAATGAACTACAATTTATAACTTATATAATTTTATATATATTTAAGTTAATCACTGTCCACAAAATGCTCGGTGCGCAAATGTTCGGATTTGTTCAATAACACATCCTACGCTTTAAAAAATAAATAAACAAAATCGGATGTAAGGCGGTTAATCCGCATGTTGGCTCGAAGATGTATCAATAGCGGCAAAATGTTGTAATTTAATAATTTATATCAGTAAAACAGTTGCTTTTAATACTATTTTCATAAGCGCAATGATATTAAAATAATCAAATATTTGCATTAGTACACAGGAAACCTTTATAATTTCATTCTGCCTGGTGTATTGGTGATTTAAGTAAATAATATAATTTTGATAGTTACTAAATATACTCGATTGTATCTCAAATATGGTATGGACGTTTGTATTTCATAACTATGTAGTGAATAGCAAGAAACTACTAACTTTGCATTCCAATTTCAAAACAACTAAGTAAAGTATTAGGTAGGTAAAATATTAAAGTATTCATTTAAGCTAATGGATTTGCATGAAATAACACAAGGAATCGTTGATCGAACTGAGATTGCGCTTTGATAATTCCATATTACAGAAGTTGTATTTAAAGTAAGACAATACCTAAAAAGATACGAACTGGGCACTTTTGTAATGATTTTATGTACAATACTTTATATTATGTACTACAAGAAGTGTTATTAATAGTTAAAATGCGTGGTTTTCAACCTTTGGTAAGCTTTATGTATACAATTGTTTTGTTTATAAATAGAGACCTAATTACATTCAAAAGTTTTCCGTGCCTTTGGCAAATAAAACTTTGTTTTACTCCTTAGACGTAGAGAATGTTTACCTTCCTTTTATCAATCTTCCCAGAGTAATAAAATAAATAAATAAATAAATATTTCGGACATCTATCACACAACGCCATCTAGTCCCAAGCTAAGCAGAGCTTGTGTTATGGGTACTAGACAACTGATACAAATACATATATACTTTTTTTTTTTTGTAAATACATACATATTATACATAGAAAACACCCAAACTCCGAAACAAATATTTGTAGATCATACAAACACTTGATTCGACTCGGGAATCGAACCCGAGACCTCACGATCAGCAGTCGCACACGTCAACCGCTAGACCAACGAGGCAGTCAAAAAGATTCCGTATTGTAGGGGACTACGGTTATTTCAATGGAGACTCCCCGACACTGATAAATTTACTATCGAAAGAACTGCTGAGCATTGTATTCTAGACCCCATTGATGACAACATGGTTTTAGCATTATAAACCAAAAACAGCATGGCAATTTTGGAGGACCACATTATTGGCAGATGCTAAATTGGTTACAGGAATAAGGCCATGTTCAGATGACGAGCGCTCAACGGCCGTTTTGCTAACGCGCGTTTTTACTTGTAGTTGTTAAGCATGTATACACCTAGAACGAAATTGCATGTAGTTGTAAACGCGCGTCTTTATTCGCATTGAGGATGGTGACCACCACTCTTGGAATCTGCTCATGCTTTCCATCAGGCAGAGCAGAGTCATTTCGGCGCAGCTAAAACATAAAAAAAAAAAAAAAAAAAATGTTGCGTAGAAGCTTCTTGAATGAGCAACCATGAGTATCATAGGACGACAGCAAAGGGTTTCTTGAACAAAGCTCGGTCATCGCACCGGTCAAGGACCTTTACTGTAACAATGGCCTCTGCGGTCCTTTTATCTCAATAGCTTGCAGGACAAACAATAATATATTATGTATTTACATAAATGTCGGCGTTCATTGCCAAATAAAAATAAAATAGGGATAGTATTACACTAAATTAGTACAATGGCAACTACATCTAGAAATTAGTTTTATGTTTGATAGCGATGATTCAGGCTTCTTCAATAAGGATTAAAATTGTGAAATTAATATTTTCTCAATCATTTGCTATCGTAATGTTTTCCAGTCATAAGTACTTAGAGCAATGATCACTGAGCCTATGTCGAACAAATAACAAGGTCACTGTAAAAGCCAACCGAGTGGAACAGTTTAGGAAGTCCTCATCAAATTTCGGGTGAAGTCAGGCGGTTGACCTAGCCAAAGAGACGCTTTGATAACATTTGCTGTCGACGAACCGTGAGCTTCATTTGAATAAATCAAACTTGATGTAATTTAAACTATATCTAGATGGAAATGTCCCTATAGGGAAGCTTACAGTAAATTTGTAATCAACCTGGCTCTCAAGACGAGAGCTTAATAAATAAATTGGATTTTACAGCATTAGTTACGCTTTAAATTGTTTCAATTAGTCTTACGAAAATTACATCAAAGAAAAACTGAAACCGAATTTCCTTCTATAAGTAATAACCTTTTTTTGCTTTGACTCCTCGAATGTTTCCACCCGAATGCCGAATTTAGGCACTCTGCTCTGAGGAGGCCGGACCATGTTATTTGAGGTCAATTCAGCATTGACACCGCGCCTACCCAGGCGCTATCCTGGAGGAAGCCTGGACTTCTGCCTGCCTATCGGCCCAATCACTACATATCACGGCCTGGTCGTGTTTTGACTTAAGAAGTGGCCTGGTTTTTCGTGACCAGGCCACTTCTTAAGCCGGCCACAGCAATTAATCTGCTATCAGGATCCCCATTCCAATTAGGATATATATATGTATTTGAAAGTTTAAAATAAGTACGGTGTATGATTTTTGGTCAGGTCAAGTCCGACAATACCACCAGCAGGTGGTATCCGAGGGGATTCCTGATCAAAAAAAGGATTGAAAATATTAAGTTTACTATAGCACTTAACTAAGTCTAACTGTAAAAATCTTTCTTAGTTAAAATAGAAAAAGAAAAGATGAAGAAGAAGAGTTTTTTTTTTTCTAAAAACGAACTAAGTAAACTGAAAAAAAAAATGGTACAATCAATCGCTTGTCAATTAAATCATAGCAAACAACAGTCTAAATTAAAATATGTGCTTTTACAAAAATATTAAATTATTATTATAATTTAGCAATCCAATGAAATAGCGATCATAGTGTATAATTTTATTTGAGGAACTGTAAAACAGAATGGAATGGTTTTATAAACTCCGACGATTTTATAGCCTCCTCCCTTTTTTGAAGTTTGTTAAGAAGGATCCAAATTAATATCTATACCATTAACTGGTAGGACTTATTTAATTTTATAATTTTCATTAAAAATTGATTTTCGTAATAAATCAAAATTAAATAAATCGAATTTGTGATACTGTTCAGCATAAAACTGCCTTTCTCAGACAACAACATCTCTTTCTTGCATCATACCTATATACTAAGCTTAACCCAATTTTATTTTTTTTTCTCAAAAATTACTTTTAAGTGTAAATCTGTTATCAAAATTATTTACTCAATCTTTCATATGCAGACACTGAATCACTCATCAGCATTGTAAAGTGACGCAAAATAAAAGTTAAAATAAATAAAACACATTTGTATTACACTCATACCTTTACACACGCATATTTACACGAATGCACAAACTCACACACGCACCACACACACACGCACTCACTCGCACACGCACGACACACACACGCACACACACATAGTAACGCACCACAATTTATCGACCGACTAATCTGAACTGGTCTGGAATACAGGTCTTGATCTAGTTTAGGCTCCAGTCCACCCAACCTACAAATTTTATCTCTGCACTGGTTTCATTGATATTGTACAATGTGTTCTTTGTGGTGGAAATAAACATATTTGTGGTGGAAATAAAATATTTGACCTAATTGAATATCGTTGGCTGAATTAATCGTAAATCTCATAACGTAAATTTCCAACAAAAAAAAAGATTGTATTTACAAAGTCTGCCGGTACTGTAAAATAGAATCACGTAAAATATGATTTTGTCGAACGTGTCCCAGGGAATGGAATACACTGTAAGGCATACCTGCAACTGAAGTGCGCCAGCCACAGGCACGTCTACACAAACCGTACCTCGATAACGACTCCACCAAAAATGTATGTTTTATTATACCTCCACTGTGACAATTTGTTTGAATTTACTGAGAGCGAGCCTTCTTTTAATATGATGCAAAAGGAATAGACTTGACATGATTGTTTTAATATACACATTTTCCGGTAAATCTGGTGTAACCACAAACGATATAACCCGTTCGAAAATTTGGGCTATAGAAGGTATTTCAAATTATTTTATCGCTGTGATGGTGCCTCTGTGAGCCTTAGCCCGTCCTAGTCTGAGTAAAGTAAATAATTGTCTATCGAACACGGTGTTTATTTAAAAATATCACCAGCAACCCCCACGAGGGGGTTGGGGCCGCACCCCTCCGCCGTGCATGCCCTGTGGAATCCGGCTCCAGACTCGAGATTCCTCCACCAGCTTTAAAGGCCTCACGCGGATCAAAGAGAAAGATTACGGTCAATTAGACACATCACAATTAATTCATGCTGATCATTCAATCTCTTTCAGTGTGCACTCAAGATTCAGGCGGATTAATGTTCTTTTATCAAGGAGTTCTATCCCGCGATAACAAAATCAAACCCTATTGCCGCCTGCGGTAGTCGCATTAGCCCTTATGCTACACGGGCCCGGCTCGAGGACCGGAGTATAGCATTTAAAAATGCTAGTTTCCCGGTTCGGAACTCGAATCCAAATTCTCCTGCCCGACGCGAGGACAATAAAGCTTAACCTTGCCCATAGAACCTCCATGTAGCCGACCATTAAAACTCCCTGCACTAAAGTACACTCCCACAAGCCCAAACACGCCAACCTCAGTATAAGGCACCACATTGACAGATCACCGAAGTGCAATCGTATAGCAGAACTAAGCGATGATCAGACGCCGAGCTCCACCCGACCGTACCTCGCTTTCACCTCACTATGAGCTTTAGACTAAGGCCTACCCATACATCTCAAAACATGGGACCCGTAGAATCAATCGTGATGCTTAGTAATTGGATAACTGAGCGAATACATCTAAATTTCTAACAATTACTACGATACTCAGACCGGGATACAACTATATATTAAAATAATGAGTTCTTTATCCTACGAGTTTGTATTAGAAAACAACGACTCACTTGGTTTCCTCCAACGTTATGTATATTTAACTTACTCAGAGAGAACGCCTAGCACCCTGTCTAGTTACAATCACCCGCTGGCAAGCACCCGTTACGCGCCTACTCTCGAACCGAACTCCTCGCAGGCTCCAGACTAACTGCCCTCTCTGCTTGTTCAAAGCCAAGTGCCTCTCCTCAACCCAGTAACTCTCCACGACACCGTACCCGAAAGCGCAGGTAGTCCCTACTCTCTTGTCTTACAACTTTCAAACTTTGATTTTATGACTAACAGATGTGAAGGGTCTCAAGACCGTCCGTATTAACAAAAAGTGCAATAAGTGTTCAAACTACTTATCAGGGTCGCCGCGTTTTTTATTAGAAAGCCCTTTGGACAATCGTACGTGAGAACTTTGCGTTCTTCATTAATATTTAGATTTTAATATGGCGGACAATATTATTAAAGTTTAATTACGTGGCTTTTAGAGGTACCATCTCATCGCGAATAAGTCCCGCTATAATATAATAAAAACTATGTATAAAAGTCGCTAAAGTCTATAAAACGGTTATTAGTAGGACGTTAGACACTACTTTTTTCCTAACATGTAAGTAGTTTTTTAAGATATATATGATTTACAATCTCTCACTATTTTATAAAAAGTTAATTGTGCTCTAACTCAAAGATCATTTGATGCTGGTCACTCCGATCTCTTTTCCTTTTTTACACATTTATACCTATGAGAATGTAGTCACTATTCGTGTTTTTTAAAAATCAATACGTGGGGATTAAGGTAGAACTTAGTATGATACTTTGATACTATGATAAAATGGGGGCAGAATTGGTTTTGTTTACTAAGTATGTACATATCGATTCAAATTTCTAGTACGTCTGCGTACGTCAATGCTTTAACTTATTAGAACGTTGTACAGTATGTACGTATACTTGAATTGTTTACAGAAACATGTAATGCACAAAAGCCTTCTTCATGGAAGTTCGGTAGGAACAAAATATGTGTAGAAATACTTCTTAAAACTCTCAGTTTCATCCCATAGCACCACATAAAGATTTCTTTAATTAATTTTTATGCCTGAGAATAAGAAAACTACAGTCATATCTTAAACTACGCTCAATTTCTGCTGCAAGTTATAAAATCGATAATGCGCCAAGTCATTGCGACACTACCTCAGGTTTCCTTTGTCTTCTTAACGAACAATTCCTTACATTTTGAACCCATTGTGATTTACAGAGTCCCTATAATAGCTCTGTACAGTTTATGTTGTATAATAGCTCGAATGGCAATCAGTTCTGATACTAATTTATATGTTTTGGGTTCACTACACCTTGCAGTCAACTTACTTTTTAATTTTACGATTCAAAGCTACGCTTGCGGAAGTGATGGTGTGGTTAAATGAAGATCTACTCACTTTAAATGTCGATAAAACAAGATACATTGCCTTTACACCACGTGCTATCACTCAGCCGCCACCTGATTTCAAAATTACTGCATATACCTGTGGATTCCTGGATGGTTGTGGTTGCCCTCAATTTACCCGGACTGAACATTTAAAATATCTCAGTCTAATAATAGATTGCTTGCTAAATTGGTTACCACACATAAAGCTATTAAGTAGTAGAGTAATAAATTATACAACGCAGCAAATCATGCAAAAAACATTTATGCACTACCCATTAAGAAATTCAGGGCTGTTCTTTGTGAGTGGTTGCTGGATTTGAACTATAGTCATTCTGCAAGACGCGCGTGACGATATTTATGTCTACTTGCTATTATTCAAGTTGTAACAGTTGTCTAACAACTTCTTTTAAAATATAATTTTGTTATTATTAAGTAAGTGTACTAGCGTGGTCAAAGCGAATTGATCTCAAGTGTTCATAGTTCTTCCTATTATTTTCTTGAGGTAAGAGAGGAGGCCGCTAGCGACTGTAGCACAGTTTCTACTAATACAGTTGTCAAAGAATTCTCTTATCTTAATTGTAAGCTTATATATAACAAAACTGGAATGTGAATAGGTTAAGAGAACACTGTTAAAACAGATAACAAAAAAAAACTAAAGTATTAAAGCTTTTACGATTTTACTTTTCTAATATTCTTAGAATTAATTTTACCTTTGTTTAGTTTCTTGAATTTTAATTTGTATTTTCGTAGTCTACTTTAAAATAAAATCTTTATTAAATACCTTAACTTACAGTACTAAACAATTTTAGACTTTTTAATTTCTACTTTTTATTGGGCTTACTCTAAAACGCGTTTTCGTAATATGTTATTTACGGACCAAGGTCATAAATTCAAAACTAAAATAGACAGTAAGAAACAATATTATATTAAAGTTCTAATGATTATCTTACAAGTTCCGTAAGTGTTAGGGCCATTGTAAAAATTAACTTACTTTAGCGACTTGCAAAAGAAAAATACTTTGAAGATAAAAAAAACAGAAGACTCCACACTGATTGAATTGTACAGCTGTTGGAAGTCCTTGACGAAATTATTTCTATTGGAACATTTTGTTCGGCGACAAAGTTAAATTGGATTTCTTATGGTGCAAGTGTCTCATGAAAGTGGCAACCGAGCGGTTGGTTTTATTCAGCTCGAGCTGTTTTAGGTGTATTATGACAATAGCCACTTTTTACCGTCTACTCGACATCAAAACTTTGGCTTATATTATTTTGCAGGATTTCCTTAGGTCGATTTATGTAAGGCGTGATATTTTCTTTTACAAAATCTTTGAAATTTTCGAAATAATTGTTAAAATTTAGAAAATTATATTTTTTAGCACTTCAATTATTTAAAGTATTCAATTATTAATTTTTAGTACAGGTATCATGGTATTGTATATTTTGTGATTATTTTTAAAAGAACTAAAAGCTTTATTTTATTGTTTCAAATAATTGCAAGTATAGCGCAAATTAGAATAATTCATGATTCCTGTACGTTTATTATATATGAATCTATTTAAATAAAAATGTATCGCCGAAATGTATCGGCTAAACGATCGGCTGCACCAAATTGGATAATTATTTTTTCTATGTGTTCGTTATTATTGGCAAAAGGAAAAAGAAAATTAAAAGATAACCGTTAAAGTTTTTTTTCGTCTGCGACTGTGTACACTACTGGAACAAGAAAAAAAAGTAAAAGCTAAAACCCAACTACGACAAAAAACGAGGCTTAAAAAGTATGAAACAAGTTTCAAAAGCCGTAGTCACGCGTTGTTAAAGTGTTATGTAGTACTTTATGTCGGCTAGACGGCGCCACATTCGATTCAGTGACACGTCATATAACCTCTAAGCCGCGGACAATCAAGACTCTTCTAACGATACCTCAATTGTCTTATTCTGACCATTAGTTTAGAAAGCACGAGGGAACGAACAAGCATACCATAGAAATATCACACTTATCGAATAAATACGGACAAAGTCATGAACAAATGCTAAAAATATATTTTATATATATATTAATTTATTTTTGAAATGTACAAGTAATGCCCTTTCCAATGATACCAAACACGGCATATTTATCTCAATTTTTTTTTTAATACTACTTTATTATTTAATACACATTAGATTCAGTGACACGTCATATAACCTACAACCAGAAGACAATCATGACGCTTCTAACGACACCTCATTTGTCCAAATCTAATGAGTAGTTAAGGAGCTATGAGGGAACAAATGAACATACACATACATACATACAAAGCCTGTCAAAATCATAACCCTCCTTTGGCTTTGCCGTCGGGTAAAAATATGACGATAAGAAGTTTGCTGGGTCAGCTAGTACTCGTAATACATAAAGAGAAATGAAAATACTTAAAGAGTTAGAAAACATTACGAGTGTCTTAAAGCTAAGAAAATGACAATGCAGTCGTTCTATTGTTAAAAGTTAATAAAAGCATAGCTGAATAAGCCACTGCAGACCACTTCGAGTTAACAGATATGTGGATACATAATTGTATAACATAAAACTTATAAAGCTTTGTTTACATTGGATAGGCGGATGGTTGATTTGATTGATTGAGTTGATGAATTTAAAAAATGTATTCACACCTTGCATTGCTTCTTGAAATAAAGAAGAGTAAAAATGACTAAATCAGGCATAAGTCTTGATTCAGAATACTGAGTGTTAGGTCAGTCAGTATCAGAGACTAAGTGAGCGAACCACATAGATCAACATCACTACTGAGAGAAGGAAAACTTGAAAAAACCCTATACGAACCCCACTGGCCAACTTATAATAGTTAGCCAAAGCCTCTAATCAAATGAGATGCCTCTGACCAGCAGTAGACACAAACACTACTTTCTTCTCAGAAAATAATATGTTTTTGTTAAGATTGTATGGAGATATAAATTAAACTCGATATTTTGCTGCTTGAGTGATTTTATTAGGATCACAATCCACCATTATAAGTAAAGGAAGCGGGAAGTCGATCATAGACTTTGCATAGACAATAACAAAAAACATTTTATTTTATTGCCACACTAATAGTTTTCCGCACCGAGTTATGTTACTGAAAAGGAAGAATAGTTTTTATTTTAGTTTTCATTTTACTTCGACTTACTTTATCACTGAAGTTTTCTCTCAATTTTCGTTTAGCTTGTTTTCATTCATTTTTTATCTTTTTGTAGTAGACTTTTAAATAGGCTTGGAGAAAGTAACTCCCCACAATTACAAACAAAACCGTTTGTTAAAAATTCTATAAAATGTATGGTACAATTTTTTTCTTCACTATTTTGATTAAATAATTTTCAAACAGATTTGGGCTACGAAAGATACTGATACTATATAGATTTGATATTGGAAAGAGAAGATGCAAAATTAATTGAGTCTTAATTTAATTAACATAATTTATAATCTCAATTGTCGGCACTTGTTCGAACTTTTTTCAATACGTTCTAGAATCAAACTCACTTATACTTATTCCACTATTAGGGTTCCGTAGCCAAATGGCAAAAAACGGAATTCGTCATGTCTGTCTGTCCATCCGTATGTCACAGCCACTTTTTTTCCGAAACTATATGAACTATAATGTTGAAATTTAGTAAGTAGATGTATTCTGTAAACCACATTAAGATTTTCATACAGAAATAGAAAAAAAAACAATAAACTTTGGTGGTTCCCCATTTTTAGAACTAAATCTCAAAAAAAATTTTTCATGATACCCATACGTGTATCTATTGATAGGTCTTAAAAATATATATTGAGGTTTCTAATAATTTTCTTTTTCTAAACTGAATTGTTTGCGCGAGAGATATTTCCAAAATGTGTGTCCTCTATAACTTTTAAAATAAGAGAATGATAAAATTAAAAAGTATTGCTGTACATTACCATGCAAATTTCCACCGAAAATTGGTTTGAACGAGATCTAGTAAGTATATTTAATACGTAATAAATCGTAAACTGCAATTTACCTTTCATTCAATCAACACAAATATAAAAATATAATATATGTCTATATCTATACTATAATATATAAAGCTGAAGAGTTTGTTTGTTTGTTTGTTTGTTTGTTTGAAGTACTTTATAATACCACTTAAAATACATTATACCATTTTACTGTTTATTTGAAGCCTAGAATCTGACTCAAAACGAAAAAGAAAATCATATTAAATCAACCTAGAAAAATACATAATTAAAAAAATATGATGATATTTATATTTTTGAAACATACATATTTAATATTACATAATGACTAAGCTGAAGGACTAAAAATAAATAATCGATTCTGAATAAAGAAATCGTAAGAGATCTTAGTGTAATATTTTGTTGATTTGATAGCGAATGAAAAAAGATAAAACACGATAAAAAATATATAGATTACTTGAAAATGTATAATATATAAGTAGAACTATCAAATAATGATAATGTTTAATAATGTTAATCATACAACTAGATATACTTACTTACATTATGAGTTACTGGTCCTTTTTACGTATAACAGTTAAAAACAGCGTTCTGTTTATTGTTTGCATTAATTGAAATGTATTGTTTTAACAAACGTCGTTTTGACACATAGTATGTTTTCTATACAAATAAATAAAATTGGAGTGTCTGTTTGTAATATTAAAATAACCCATATGTATGTATACACGGTACATATACCAAAAATGTAGTTAAAAAATTTTTGTCTGTCTGGCTGTCGATCTGTCTGTCTGTCTGCCTGTTTGTTCCGGGTAATCTCTGGAATAGCTGGACGGATTTTGACAGGACTTTCACTGGCAAGTAGCTGATGATCCAGGGAGTAACTTAGGCTACTTTTTTTAGACTAACTTTGTCCCGCGGCGTTACTCGCGGTACAACAATAACCGCGGGGTTCAGCTAGTTTAAAATGTCATTATAACACTATGAATTTATTATTAAAATATGATTTAAACATATTAAATAAATCAAAATTTTAAAGCGATGTAAAATAATTCAGCGCCCAATTATAAGAGAGAAATCAGTAAAGTCCGAGTTAAACGAGCTAAAATTGCCGATGAAGTAATTAAAAGTTGAAGTATTTCACTGACGTTCATTTAATTTCCAGTAAAATGTAGTAGAACAAACACTAAAATAGACGACTAGCACATATATAAAGGACGCATAGTAAACCACTCAATAAATTGTTTTAAACAAACTTCCCATAAAGCAGCTTTTAGAAATTTGCTCTATATAACAAGTAAATACATCAGAAACAAAAGTCATTCGTGAAATTCCAATTCAGAAATTCTAATTGAATTACGAGCTCATAGGGCTGATACAGAGTAGCTAACTACAGGCGCCCTTTATCAAAAGTTGCAGAGTTATTTCAACAAATCTAAAGTATTTACTTGAAAGTCAACTGGATTTTATTAATGCTAGGGCATGCGTTCAAGTTATATAAATTACACTCTACATATTGAGGTCTAAAGCAATAAAAGTCTGAAGACCCGTAATTTTAGTAAAAGGTGAATTATTATTATATACTAGCTTAAATAATTTGTGACTTAATAAAAATTATATTAAGATACTACGAAATAATAATAAAATAAGAAACAATATTCACATACAAGCGTCGAAAAATACTACTGATAGCGTTCCCAAAAGGCTGTTGATTGGCAGTGCTAAATCTGTATAAGTATAATTTTAGTGTATAAATTAAATAGCAGTTTATTATAATTGCACGTTTATAAAAGCCATGCGAGTATCGACGGGACGACACTTGACACTTAACCCTTGCAATAACTACATATAATACGAATTCCTTTCAGACTCGCTGTTCGCAAAGCACATATTGGTACATCACAACAATCGTTAACACGCCCCATTGTAGTTGATTCCGCACAATCGTGGCGAGCCCTTACTCACTCGTCCAGACTGGATGTGGTAGGCACTCGAACCGGGTCAGATGGTGAAGCGATACGGCACGATTTTGCTCGTCACTGCACTATGACACTCTGTTAAGGAAGATGAATGTTTCTGATGACTTACTATAATAATTATATAGGTGACTTGTAATTAACATTAGGTATAAAATTTGTTTTTATCTTAGTTTAACACAAAAAATAACACTTATTTATAAAAAGACTATGTTACGGACTAGACAACTCATTTTATATAAACATTCCGAGCTCATAATCAAATTCCATTTGAAAATAAAGTACCAAAATCACTTGACGATAATAATTTCAGTCTTATTGCCTCACTTGTTCTTTAATTATCATTCGTAGGATATCCGCATTAAGAATTCAAAATGAAAAGTCATCCAGTTTCCCAGCTTTATTGAGTCAGTTCTTGAGTAAAAGTCAGGAAACTTTCACTAATTGGGCAAGCAACAAATCGACAATATAAGTTAAACATTTCTCTGCATTTTAACTGTATTTTGACACAGTACAGGTTGATAATTTATTTGAGTTTAGCTTTAAAGTTCTTTAAACAAAGGTTTTCATAAATATTTGAATCTTGCTTTAAAGTTATTCTTATAACAAAGTTTGACTATTTAAGGGTTAAAACTGAATGAGCGCACAAATATTATTTTAAGATGAGATTTTGAAAATGTTTTTCATAAATTTAAAGTAAATGTACATCTTACAATCATCATAAAAGAGAATAACGAGTATCTTTGATATTTAAAATCGATTTAAAAGATTGAGTTTAGTTATCTACATATCTTTAATGCGTTGTTTGAATAAATATCATTATTTTATTAATAACCTAGGTTGTAGAAAGGTATCTAAATGCTGGAAGCGAAATTTTCAAAACTTTCAATTTCAGTAGTAGCACAAAATTAATAACCTTTTTGATTTTTAAAAGTCACTCGAATTCCGACAATTAAAACAAATCGACTTTAGCAGAAAAATTTAAAATTCGTTCAGTGTCCAGACTTGCTAAACCAGCAAAAATGCAGCCCCGAGCAGAAAATTGTGAATAAAAATGGTCAAACGTGAGAATGCCATATAATTACCGGTTTAATGAAGTAGGGGAAGAAATTCCTTCATAACGTTTTTTTTTTAATTTTAATCCAGTAGATAGCAAATGATTTTTATAGATTTAATTAAATGTTGAGTGGATGCTAAAAATAATTTAAGTTTTAACATTTGAGTAAAGTAATAGACTTTATTAGTTTTTGTATGAATGATTTTCTTTTCTTTTTCTTTGTTCTGACTGCCTCGGTGGCGCAGTGGTAGCGTACGGACTACTGTTCTTGAGGTATCGGGTTCGATTCCCGGGTCGGATCAAATGTTTGTATGATCTGCAAATATTTGTTTTGTAGTTTGGGTTTTCTATGTAAAATATGTATATATTTACAAAAAAAAGTATATATGTATTTGACGGCGCTTCGATATTTTAAGAGTGGCAAGAAACGTGAAGACTGGCAGCTAACATTTTGACAAGTACGGGTTGACGTTTCTTGACTCTTGACGCAACTCCGGGCTCTCTTAGCAGAAGAAATAAGACGTGTTCGGTGGAGCGTCGTATTTTAATTATATTGCTGATTGTAATTCTGTCCACATTTTGTTATAATAATTGTTGCATTGTTAATCATTTACTATACGTGGTTTTACTTCTCCTCGCCCGCTTACCCACGATAGCTCGGCGGCCTCAATATACCCGAAACCGACTAATGATGACCATGTGTCGATATCAGAAGTGGGATGTGAAGGGCTTACTTCAGAGGAGAATAGCCGTGCTCAATTGAGTTTGATCCTGATGGCAACGAAGCGGATATAAAGGGTTGGTGCAACGTAACAGAAATTGTTATCAACAGACATAAGTTACGAGGTACAGAACTACTGTTATACTTACTACTACTTACGCGTGCAGTCAAAGGCCGAACTGCTACCTATTTAACACGACTGCAGGCATCGCAGCTGACATGTTTACTAAACTACTTATTACTTCGATGAAATTCTACGTTTCCAAGTTGGTGTTAAAGAAACTGCGAGTGAGGCGGCCATGCGCCTTTGGAACATCATCGAATTCATTCCGCGGATGGAGACGTCTGAAGATGTTACAACGGGATTTGTGTCTGCGGTTTTATGCCAAAAGGAAGCTGTGATTCTCCGAGAGTTCCACTCCCATAACCTGACCACTAGATCTCAACTTCTTCGCGTTCTCAACGGCACTTCACTGAAACGATGCACTTCGGGTCACAAAGTGATAGACTTCCGCAAGTGAAAACAGGAACCTGATATTTAAGAGAAGAAGCACAACCGAACATCCAGATCCACTGATAAACCAAGACCAATCACCTGCTTCGCGTGTGGACGACCAGGGCACTTGGCATTGGCGTATCCAGATCGAGTGAGCGGCAGCGGAGCAGCGGCGGTCAAAGATGTCCATGTGTGTGAACGCAAGGCATCCAGGAGCACTTTGACTAGATCATCCGGTGAGCCAGTTTCCTTTCTTTTTAATAGTGAATCTGCTTGTTCCATGGTAACCAACTGATACGTTAAAAAGTTCCCTGGTACTGCATAGAATGATTTAGTCTATCTGACGGGCTTTGGTAAGGGGATATAGAATGTATTTCCATGGTTATTAGCCCCATCAATGTTCAAGGCTTATCGCTCTCAGTGGTGTTTCACATAGTACCTGATGGCACTATTGCTGAACCAGTTACGCGTGCATATAGTTAACGATAAGGTTACTTTTTCTCAACGTAGAGAAGTTAATTTTTCTGACAAATCTAGCAGCTTTGATTTTATTAATATTGATACAGACTTACGAGGTTATGACAAATTAGCATTGATTAGAATTTTAGAAGAAGTTCTGCACGGACGATATACCAACGCGACGGGTTACGACAGGCATTCTCGATATAGACCTAATTGAGCGTAATCAAAAACCGACTTAACTCCACGTGTACATAGATGGTGGGCTTTCTTACTAGGGTACGATATTAATATTGTTCACAAGCAGGGCATTAGCATGAACCACGTCGGTTATCCGGTTATATATAGGAATCAATGCTTGGCACACGAGCAAAGTCATTAGGAATATCAATTTTATCATTGCATGCTGAACCTGAGCCTATTTACGACTTGAATACCATTAGGCACAACGCTTTCGAGAATATTAAATAGGCTGCTTCGTCAGAAGTAGAACGCTTTAATCGGGGTAGAGCAATAGTAAGACCGTTAACTAGATTAGATCTGACTAGATTACGATAGATTCGAGCTGAGAGGCATGCAGTACCCAGGAGCTATGATGGGTTAATTGAAGTAGTTATCTCGTTAGATATTGAGGCAGAGGAGGCCGAGACGGCGGAAATCCATAGTTATAAGAATGAACGATGATAATGATAGTGATAGAGTATCGGTATCTAGTTCACATACTTTGACGGCAAACTCTGACACCCTCTCTGCCTCCGAACATGATGAGTAGTAAATGGCGAGTTTATAATAATTGAGTAAACCCTGTATTTTTATTGAGATTTCGATCTAGAGCCTACGGCATGAGATCTGGAGTTGGGAGTAGCGTAGTGGCGTAGTTGATCCAGGGGGCTGGCCTAAACCGGGTCGATGCCTCTGATCAGACTACGTGGTATGTAGCGTAGTTGATCGCCTGGGCTGGCCTAAACCGGGTCGATGCCCACGGTCAGACTACGATTGTTCTGGTGTGAGCTGGGTGGCAAGAGATTGGTCTGGGACTGGCCTATGTGGGTCGACGTTCCGAACCGGTTGATTGCAGCAGCTGTGTGTGTTTTTGTGACTGGTGGAAGGGGCGCTGACGGGTTGTCCGGTCCATCGCACCATGTGAGTTGGTGGGTGGTCGAAGGGGCGCCTGAGGTCAGTTGTCCGCCCAGTGTGTTTAACTCAGATGCGAGGGGTGAAGATCGAGATCTTTTTAAACAGGTGTCATGAATCAGTAGCTAGTCAGGGATGGGCGAGCAGGTCTAGACATGTACTACAGACCTATATTTGGTCTTTGCAGATAAATCGAGGTGTGAGGGGTCGCACGAGGACGTGCGATTTGTCAGTCCGGCCGTGACGGCGCTTCGATATTTTAAGAGTGGCAAGAAACGTGAAGACTGGCAGCTAACATTTTGACAAGTACGGGTTGACGTTTCTTGACTCTTGACGCAACTCCGGGCTCTCTTAGCAGAAGAAATAAGACGTGTTCGGTGGAGCGTCGTATTTTAATTATATTGCTGATTGTAATTCTGTCCACATTTTGTTATAATAATTGTTGCATTGTTAATCATTTACTATACGTGGTTTTACTTCTCCTCGCCCGCTTACCCACGATAGCTCGGCGGCCTCAACATACCCGAAACCGACTAATGATGACCATGTGTCGATATATTTATATCAGTTGTCTAGTACTCATAACACAAGCTCTTGTTAGCTTGGGACTAGATGTCGTTATAATAATAATAAGTGTGTTAGATGTCTGTATATATAATATTTGTTGTGATTTTTATTTATTTATATTTCAACCAAATATATTATAGCATTTACTATAAGTCTTTTTTGCATTTTTAACCCCCGATGCAAAAGGAGGGGTGTTATAAGTTTGACGTGTCTGTTTGTCTGTGGCTCCATAGCTCGTGAACAGATGAAGTGATTTAATTTTTTTTTTTTGTATGAAAGGTGAGTTAGTAATACATGCTATCATTACTAATATTATAAGTTCCAAGTAACTCTGTCCTTACGATTCCACGGCTTAATCACAGTACTGGTTTCAACGAAATTTGGTACGGAAATACTTTAATCCTTGAGGAAGGTCATTGTCCACCCCTGACTGGGATAACTGATGTTAGTTATCGCAGTAAAGGGTAGGCAATGTGTGTATGTACACACAAGCGGGGCCGCGGGTAAATGCTAGTTGAACTAAAGCTAGTTAAACTCGTATATCTTCTATATATATAAAAATTAATGTTTGTCTGTATGTTCTTTATAGAATCGTAAGCTACGCATTTGATCATGTCATGATCTTCAGCAAAAGTATTGTGCATGAGCTCCCAAAGATTTCTGAGTTGGTTTGCAAACACACACGCGGGCGGAGCCGCGGGCAACAGCTAGTTTAAAATAAAATAAAATTACAAAGTGGAATCTAATTTCTAGACAATTGACGATTGAATTTATTTTTTGACTCAAATATGCGAAGGCGGTTTCATAAGTTTCCAACTTCTCTCATAAAATTCTAGGTATTGTGTTTCATCTTAAAGATTCATTTGAATAACTCAGGCCAGTAAATTTATAGAATCAATTTTGAGACGAGATGTTTTCTTAATTGAGTTGTAAAGGTATTTTATATCTTTGATCTTTGCTGGTAAACCTTGTATTAAAATAGTCATTAGAAGCTTAATTTTCGCTATAATCTAGAAACAAACAATTTGTTTCAACGTTCTAAAGTACCTTGTATAATTATCACTAGAGGCCACCTGACTACAGACAGTCAGACCTGTCTAACAACATTTATTTTATAATACAATTTTCTTTTTCTTTTTCACCTAAGAGAGCAATTCCAATAAAGAGCTTCCACACATAACTGCGATGTGATGCGATGCGGCATAAAGTTCTTGCGGTGCATTGATGCGGTGCGAACTCGCAGATAAATAATAAATAATATAATAAATAAATATTTCGGACATCTACACATATGTGTACTACATACACAACGCCATCTAATCCCAAGATAAGCAGAGCTTGTGTTATGGGGTACTAGACAACTGATATAAATACATATATACTTTTTTTTTGTAAATACATACATATTATAGGTAGAACACACCCAAACTCCGAAACAAATATTAGTAGATCATACAAACATTTGGTCCGACCCGGGAATCGAACCCGAGACCTCATGATCAGCAGTCGCTCACGCCAACCGCGAGACCAACGAGGCAGATGTTTGCGATGCGATGCCAATTCGCAATTATGTTTCGCAGTTTCAACGTAGTAGAGCCACGCTGATTTCAACACGAAGGGGCTGGCTCGACCGGGGCGGTACTACCCTCAAATATAAAATCAACGTAAAATGACAGCGATCGTACTGTTGTGTGTCGTTGGTGAGTGCGAGACCGGAGGCCCAATGATGCAGAAGCATCACTAGGCCGCAATGATGTGGGTCACCATGTTGCATTATCTGCATTCGCAGTATGGTGACCACCACTCTTGGATACTGCTTATGCTTTCCATCAGGCTGAGGAAAGTCATTTTGGCAGCGGCAAACATTAAAAAAAATGTGTGAGAGCCCTTAATGATCCAAGTTCTGAATATGTGTGTTTGTGCAAATGGCGTAGGTTGATGTCTACTCCACTGACTTTCAGTAGGGTTCGAACTCCACATGGGCAACACTTTGTATGATTCATATTTTGTATACTGCCTCGGTGGCACAGTAGTAGCGTATGCGACTGCTGTGCTTGAGGTCTTGGGTTCGATTCCCGGGTCGGACCAAATGTTTGTATGATCTGCTAATATTTATTTTGAAGTTTGGGTGTTTTCTATTTATAATATGTGTGTATTTACAAATAAAAGGTATATATTTATTTATATCAGTTGTCTAGTACCCACAACAGAAGCCCTGCTTAGCTTGGATTAGATGGCGTTGTGTGTTAAATGTCCTTAATATTTATTATTATTATAGTATTGTTTTGAGTCTGGGTATTCTTTGCGTCTGATTCATGTATATTTGTTGAGTCTCCCGCGACATAGGATATGTTTCTAATAGAGTTAAAGAGAGTCTTTAAAAAAAAAAACAAAAATATGTCAGTTACGTACGTTGGAATAAAACTAAACTCGGCAAAATGTAGATCCTTCTATGGTGGCCAGCGATCATCTCTTATGGATATTTTTATGAATTTATTGTATGATGTACTAGAGTTCATTATGGTAAATACGAGTATAATATAGCCTATGTTTCTCTGAGGTGTGCGGCTTATTTTTTAGATCGACTTCAACAAATGTCGTTATACTTTAGCCAATGTACTAAAAAGTGTAACAAATTATATACGAAAACCTTCATCAAAAAGTATTCTATCCATCTATGAAAACCCTATAATAACCGTACTCTGGACTCTGCTTATGCTTTTCATCAGGCAGTCATTTGGCAGGCCATACACAAAAAAAACACGAGTTTTTACCACACTTTTTTAACCGCTACCGTAAATATAATAGGCTCATTTAATGATACTAAACAAAGAAAAATCTCTTTAGAAATATTAACCCCCATCGTATCAACATAATACATAACATAATTACGCGCATACAGGACAGAGTTATCTGTAGCAAGCAGCTGTCCCGGCTCCCTTATCTCGAACAGTAAGATATACGTGCCTATCCCGGGAGAAAAATCGCTGGCCTTGTCGCAGCGGCGCGGGGGGACTATTTCTCAGCACGACTCCACGGCCACACAGGGAATATTAGACGTGTGTAGATGCGGCTTAACTTGCGATCTACATTATACTCGTTAACTATAATTCTGTTCATTTATTATTTAGTAATTAGATTATTGGACGGGACTTATTATCAATGTTTTGGATTATTACGGAGGGAATGTTGCATGAATATGACAAAACCTGTACGTTTCAGGAAAAATGAAATCGAGATTCTAGTTGGAGAATATAATAAAAAAAAAAGTATTTTATTGAAAACCCTCGACGTCTAAGATCTAGTTGCCTTATTATTTTGACACTAGAAGACTTGTAGTTATTTTTAATATTAAGGACAGTTTGTTCTATTAATAGTAAATAGTACTCTAATGATTTTTATGATTTCAAATCATTAGTGTAACATGAAGAAATAAAACGCTTTAAATTTTGCTTTAATTGAGCCGCCTTCAGTTTCTCACTATTTTCTAAAAAGATTACACACTACCAAAATATACTCTACCACTACTGGTAATAATTTGGCTAATATTGGAAGGTATTTAGTGATTGTTCTTTAAAAAAACTTTGTCGTTATATGTATTTCACGTAACAGATACCAAGAATTTGAATAAACACCACTATAATAATCGGAATAATAAAAAAGTGATATATCGATTTCGCTTACAAACCCTATCGACGATATACGAATATTATGTCACTTAACACGCATTGACAAAATGTTTCAACTGATTAATTGGTCCTTTGTAACTACAAATTTATTTGCTTCAGCATTTTTTGAAATACTAAAGTGATGTATACCAATCAATTCAGTCTGTCGAAATATATACCGTTATTTACGTGAATTCGATATCTCAACCCCGTAAAAATAAATACATTTTATTGTATCCATTTTGTTTATAAATTGTGGAATAATGGAAAATTTTCTTATCTTTTAAATCACTACTAATATTATGTCACAATTTTATCGTAGCGAAAATTGTTATTAAGATTGTCTGCTGAGAAGCCGCAGGCAGGCCGTCACTCATTTTGGAAGGATGTGTATGAAATGTTTATGAGAGTACATAATTCATAGTCCATTACGCTGACCAAGTATAGCTCGGTAGGTTTAGAGCGCCTTTGAAACATTATAAAGGCATCATTCAGGTTTAAGATCCAAAAACAAGTGACCATTAATCCATACTTTATATTATAAATGCGAAAGTAACTCTGTCTGTGTGTCTGTCCTTCTTTCATGGCCAAACCGCTGCACCGATTTCAATGGAATTTGGTGTGGAGCTACTTTGATTCTTGAGAAAGGACACAGGCTATTCTCTGCTGCGATAACCAAAAAAGACGCGGGCGAATTCTCGCGCAAATCTAGTTTATTATATTCCTTAAAAAGTCTAAAAAGATCAAACTGTAGATCTTATGACGTCACGTTAAATTGCTTGATTATTATTACTGTACTTAAATATTTTAAAAGATAAAAAGGTAAAAGAGCATATACACAACAATGTTCTGTTGTTTTTTGTATATATGCCTTCAGTTCACGTCTATTTTTAGTGTGACAAATCTTACTTTAGTCAATCCTTGTCATTTAGAACGTTATTAATTACTAAAAAACTGGACTACAAATCACTGAAATAAATTTTGTTCTATCAATAAAATTTCTTTTAGTGATTTTTGGTTAGTTTAGAGTTTTCGAACAACAGAGTTAGCAACAATGTCAAGTTTATATTGGATCACATTCACTAAAAACTATAAGTAAACAGTCAGTAAACAACTTATTTAAATAGGCTATATAACGATATCTTCTTGCAGTCACAGGTATCAGATATACCCGTGACTGCAAGACGTAGGGTTAGGTAGATCAAAGTTTTGATATAACTTTAAAAAGACCATTTTAACGCGTGGGATGTTGATGTAAATGAAAAAAACAAAATCGATCAGAGTAGCGTGCAATGGGAGAGGCATATGCCCAGCAGTGGACTGCAATAGGCTTGTGGTGACTTCCACTTACAGCGCATCAAGAAACATATGACAGCGCCATCTACCGAAGATACACTGAACAACGGAGTAACGTACAATACCACGAAACTACAATCCTGAATCGCGCAATAGAATTTCTCGCGCCGATTAACATATACACAACACTCCAACATCAACCGTTGGGCAGTGGCCCACCAGGCATGATCACCTCGCCTGGTCGGAGGATCCTCCCTTGTGTTGGTGGGACATGACACACCTGTCCCCCTGTGTGATGATGTTGGGGATGAATAAATTGTACAATTCAAACTACTATATTAATACTCATGAGTATTGAATGAGTTGAAAACCTTGTCTTCATACTAATACATTAATAAATTAATTATTATCGACGCAATGCTTGTTTTATTAAACAGTTTAAACAAGTTACTGATGAAACCAACATTAAAATTGGAAGTTATAGATCGACACAAACAGGCAGTAGATTTTGGTGTTTTCATCTAATGTACCTTGACAATCCAATACATGCTGTAGCGTCTGTAGGTGTCGATCTATGCTTTTTAATTGTACCTTCAATTTAACATTCATAAATTTCACTAAATGTCTTAATTGAATTAATGAATTTGAATTTGATTATGACTATAGACGCTATATTACCTGTATGATGAAGCTATTAGACTGATCTATGAATGGATTTGGTAGGTCATAATTCTCTTTAATTTCGATCTCGTTTGAATCTAGTAAACAGCGTTACTAAATTTATTGTAACCAAAAACAGCCCACCGTTTATATGAAACCACACAATCATCTTAAAATGAAGACAACTTTGTAGTTACTTCCGAAGTTACGATGTATTACATTCCTTGAGAACTAATTGTCTAGTGATACGACGGTATATACTCGTTGGTAGAGTTATTAACCGTTTAATAGACGGTTGTTGTTTCAAGGTAGAATCATAAAGAAGTACTGCGTTTACAGTTTTATTTTATGTGGCTTATTATTTCTAAAGTAAATATTAGAGCAATTATGATTCAACTATGAAACTTCAACTATAAGCACATTAATATGTATAGTTAAATATTAAATGATGATGTTCTTCAAGCCAATTACGGCCATGGTGGTTAATCTCCAGCTAAAGATCAGCCTACTACACAGAAGACATTATAGTGCACAAGTGTGTGCGCAAACACAGGTGTGCTCTCTGTTCCCTCTCTTATAATCCGATGGGACGGTTAACCGACACGACCTGGGAGAAATCTCGCACAGGACTGTCAGCTTTACGTGCTCTCCGAGGCACGGGGGTTCAGCCCCAACTTCTAAACTCCGAGCTATTATTAAGTATTTCTATAATTATAATCAGATAAACTCAATAACACTTTTGACCCGACCCGGGATTAGAACCCGTGACCGTGATTGACAGTCGCATACCTCAACCGCTAAAGTAATGAGGTAGTTGAATTATATCTATGTATTAACACGTGGAGCAAAAACTCTGAACCACTTTTACCAAAAAATATTCGCAAAGAGGAATATGAAATTTGGCACATTCAAGGTTTATACGGAGGAAGAGTGCCGAAAGATAAAATCTTTAGGAAAAAAAAAAACTAGAAATCAAATCAAGTAAATTATTTTACTGGTTCTTCGAAAAAAATATCAACGTCTGTAGTAGTTTCTTTCTTCCTCCTGAATATAGAATCAAGTATGGTCTTAACATATAAAAATAACATACGAATAAGCAATGAAAAAAAATCCTTACATCCTAAAAATAGGTATTCCCAAACATGTGAAAAAATACACGATGAAAAAAATTGTCTCAACAATAATAATGTTTAATTTAGTTAACCAAATTTGATCTAACGAATCTGTTAACAGGGAATTAATCAAACAAACCTAAAACAAACACAAGTCAAAAGGGTTACTCAACGTAGGTTTGAACAAATTTTGATTAAAAATTCATCAAATTTTATCCTGTAATATATTTTGTATACAGGCTATGCAAAAATCACAAGCTTTATGGTTAGGCCACCGCAGCACGCAGCTAGTACAAACAAATAAATTTAATTACGCACCAAATAACTCTTTTGAATTAAAAATCGTATCAAACAGTATTGTGTGCTACATTACATAACAACGTTTAGATTATTGAATTACCACTATTACGGCAACAGTGTTAAATTGACAAAATTAAAAAAAAATATTGACGTGACAATGTCTAATAAATTGATCATCCCGTTACACTATTACATAGTAGTACGTACGTAGTACATCGTTGTGTGAGAGATCTATCTCTCATCATTTCATCAATGTTTTGTTATGACGTTGTCACATTAAACTATCGTCCGTAAACCGACTTTACAGACAACGTCTTTTTTTCTTTTCTTTTTTCATATAAAAGACAACTCCCGTATTAAGAATATACTGCATTGCGGGTGATTTTACAAACATACATGAAACAGACACAAAAAACAGACATAGAGCAACAATTTGTGGTTAACACAAAGTGATGTCTCATGTTGTATGATTTGAACCCGCAGAGAAAAAGTTGCGTAGCGGCCACTTAAACCACTAGGCCTACCGTGTAATCAAAGAGTATTTTATTTTGTATTTTATTATGGAAATACTGTAAAAGATCTATGTAAACAGTGTACTTAGATCCAGTCTTTACAAATGTCTCAAAGCTGCAAAGGTGTCAGAGCCTATTCTTTAAAAAATAACTTGAGAAAAGAAATAAAAGGCAGAAACGTTTTGGAATATAAGACTGTGGATGTTATTGCTTACATATAAAGTTAGTAATAAATATGACGGCGCACGCATTTATTTAGTGGGTATTTTGTTGAACGAACAATTGACAGTTGACAGACGACATAACACCAAGTGCTGGGGAAGCGGCCGTGGTCATCGTGATTCGAGTAGTGCGAGAGCGCGCACACACCCACGTGGTGCAATGTTTTAGATCCGATCAGATTAGTGTTATCTTTTATAATTAAGAGTGTTAAAGATTGATTTGGTGATTGATTAAACGAGTGTCGGTTATATTTCAAAGTATTTTAGTGATTAACACATCCTGGTTTCCTCGCCGAACTACCTACGTTGTATTATGTCTGACAAAGAGAGTTGATTTGCTGTCCTCTGACGTGCCTTTAAATAACTAAATATTTAAACATGTCACTACAAGTAAAACCTTATAAATGGTAACCGTTATCTTCTTGATTACAAACATTATAATGTTTACCATAAGTCCTCCGTGACATAAATCTATAAAAATAAATAAAATTGCCTGTTTTTAATTTGGAATTATTAGCTTTTAATTTCTTTTTATTTGTCTGTTTGTTTCGGCTAATCTCTGTAACCGCTGGACCGATTTCGACAGAACTTGTACTCGATAAGAGCTTATGTTATAAAGTATATCTTAGGCTACTTCTGTTTTATAAGAAAATTATAATCACGCGAAAACAAAATTGCTATGAAAAGTGATTTCTTCTAGGGGGCTATACGATTGTCTGACAAAATTGGTACACACGTATATATATACATAAATGCATGTAGTGGGCAGAGACAATTGATCTCCACTTAATACAGCCCTGACACACCTTTTCTACTTCATCCATATTATTTAGAATCTGCATGCATACTCGTCGGTTCCTAGTACTTTCCGATGGTCTTTCTTCAAAACGACCATGACGACTTCAATATCAAAAAATGTACCGATATTAGATCATCACTAACATGGATATATTTTTTTAAAATAACTTTATTAACGTTATAAAATTAACAGATTAATTATATTAAAGCTTTTAGTTATAAATATTAAAATTTATTATAATTATTTTATGAAGTAATATTTAATTCATAAATTAAAAATAAATATGAAAATCGAAGTTTGTAGGATTAAATTTATTTAAACATTAATTAAAACTATGAAATTGCACTTGAAAGAAGTTGTTTAAACTAATCATATTTAGATTTATTTATAACAGACGATTAAATACCAGAATTATTAATTTAATCAAGTAACACTTGAGTAGAATATATATAGAAAATCCACGCACAAAATTCTTGGAAAACATATAATTTTGTAAAAAATATACATTCATTCATGCATACTCATATTATAAATACGAAAGTAACTGTCTGTCTGTTACGCTTGCACGGCTAAACTACAGCACAGATTTTAATGAAATTTGGCATAGAGATACTTCGGTTCTTGAGGAAGGATATAGACTACGTTTTTTCACGATAAATAATACACGCGCGGTCAGAGCTGTGGGCAAAAACTAGTTTAGTATAAAAGCAATTGTTTATCAACCTACTTTAATAAGCAATGTTAGTTTTAAGACACTTGATTTAATACTAACTTTTAAACTTTCGCGTTCCATGATATATTAACAATTATTTTTACGGGAATTAACGCGATCACTTATTAAAAGGTATTACATACCTCTGATTTGCCTGACGTTTCGACCTAGTCACAGCACTACTTCTGCGCTGGTACACGTAACAGACATTAAAAAAAATTACAGATAGCATCAGGCTGTGCATGGATAGTGGAATGATCACAGTACTTACCTTGCTTGATTTTAGTAATGCTTTTATGACTGCAGATTTTGAAATTCTGCTTCGTATACTACAGTCTCTTAACGTATTTCCAGGGACAATGGATTAGTTTCTTAGCTACCTGTCTGGTTGCCGGCAACGTATTTGCATTGAAGACTCGGTGTCCTCCTGGTGCAGTATTTCAGCTGGTGTACCACAGGGTGGCGTTCTATCTTCTTTACTCTTCGCTGTTTTTATAAGCTCAATCGCTAATCAATTAAGTTCCTTTCACCATCTTTATGCAGACGATTTACAAATATATACACAAGCTCCGATTTACCTGTTACCACAGGCCTTCAATACTATTATTGGCGATTGGAGTCATAATTATGAACTCAAGGTTAATCCTGTTAAGACCTTGGTATGTGTTATTGGCAGTCGCAGGATGATCTCAAGAGTTAACTGTGCACAACTGCCCCAAATTCAATTTGGTGGCGCCACTCTTGAAATCAGTACTATAACAAATATTTAGGGATCTTCATAGACAATACTTTATCTAATCATCGTGAGACTTTTTCGTTATTTTTATTAGCAAATAATGTAATTAATTTAAAACTCACTATACTGTCAACTTCCACTGTCTCTCCTATACATTTTGATCCATCCTAGGGTCGCCTGGAAGAGAATGCTTTTGGCAATAAGGCCGCCCTTTGTCATCGCCCATCTCATATATTATGTACTCTTGTAATTATTTAATATTCTGGTGTATAAATAAAGAGTTTTCTGTCCATCTACAAGCTAAAATTTAAAAATCAAAAAATCACCTACGCAAGCAATTAATCGAGTAATCATACGCCAAAAATGCCCTACATCATTTTGGAAAAGATCGGATACTCATACACTGCTAGACCGGTATTAACCAAATATAACTAAGAACCATCGCAAAGAAACTGGCTTTCAAACGAAAAAAAAACGCATCGAAATCGGTCCATTCGCTTGAGAGCTACGATGTTAAGACAGACACACACACACAGATAGACACTCCTCTTTTTGCGTCGGGGGTTAAAAAGAAAGCATGTTAGTAAGCACCTTGTTTGGTACACCACTTGATGTTCTTCTAATAACACCTTCAGTCCCAGTACAAAAATAGATATTAAAACATTAAATGCTAGTTAAATATTTCTCTTCATAAACTACAGCAGGAAAAGACGGGCGTGTCAAGACGTGAGGTCGTTTTATTAGCACTCTCGCGGTTTGCCATCTGGCACATGGCAAGTAGCGTCATTAGAGATGATCTCGTATTCCAGATATTATGCATATCATTCCATTAGCATTCCATAAGTTTCACTGAAATCAGAAAATATTTAGAACATTGGAAGACCATCAGTGTGAGAGCATTTTTTTAACTCTAACCTAACCTAATATATCTGATTTTATCAAATTTCATGTGATGTCATTATGGAATAAACAGGTATTCAAAGAATTTCTTAAAAATGAAACAGTCAAATATTAGTCAGACACTATCAAAATATGGAAATTCTTTTTACAATCGAATCGAGATGAGTTTACCCGAAGGCAGCCGAAGCAGGCCGAGGGTGCACGATATCCTCACCTTTAGAAAACATCGTCCAATGCCGAATCAGTGCTCGTTCGCAGTTCGTCGCGAATAGCTGTCGACTCGTCGGCCCTCCCGTACCTGCTCGCGCAACCACGTTCAAGAAAATAATCGACTATTTAATTTGTGCTTTGTGACATAAATCTTCTTTACCTGTTGATCATGTTGACCTTTGCTTTGTAATTATTTTATAAACTTGACAGTGTTAACTAAAAGACTTATGAAAGTTTGAAAAAATATATTTAAAAAAAAAATTAAATTCAATATCAGCTAAAAATTTAAATTTTAAAGATATCAAAATGTAAGCCATATACAGGATGGAACAGATTTATAAACGGGGTATGTCAACAAATAGTCTTAGTTGTAAATTATAAATACCACATAGTGAAAATCGTAGTCACAAAATTTACATACAATATAAAGCGAAATCAAAATGAACATTATTTTAAATGCTTTTTATGTTTCATTCATTAATCGTTTATCAAATTAAAAGGAAAAGCTTTCTTACGTAATTAACAACCGTTTGTTTACACAAGGCTTGCTGGTCATAATTCATGTTAAACGTGCGTCTCGGCGATGGTTTTAGTAATTAAAATTCTAATTTATATTTTTTTGTAATTGCACTTGCAGTCACAATGTATAAAAATGAACCAGTTAAAGAAAATAAACCATCACAAATTGTTGAAATGTGTTAGCTTCAGAATGTATCAGGTGGCTTTTCTTCCACTCTATTTCTTTTCGAGTTTTCCAGGCCAGGTCAGTTAACTTTTCTCTTGAAGGTCTCAATATAGCAATAGATAAACTTCAGCTTCAGAGTATATAACAACCTGCTAATATTCAATTCTTGAATACTGTGTTACATACATTATTCGTACGTAAGAACATTATATGTTCTTGTGATTTAATGTCAGTAGTATTACATCAATCACCAGTAATAAATACCTAATAAAAAAATTCAACGAAAATTCACTTCATGATTGCCTTTATTTGAATTCCAAGAATGCCTAAATATTTTTTCTTGACTACAGCCATATTATACCCTAATACCATAGTTTTTAATAGAGCCAATAGCACGCACATTCTTACAACGTACAAACTAATGTTAGTTCTTGTAAACAGTGACAGCTAATGAAGCCAAGAATCTAGTATATAAAATTCTCGTGTCACAGTTTTAGTTGCCAAACTCCTCCGAAACGGCTTGACCGATTCTCATGAAATTTTGTGAGCATATTGAGTAGGTCTGAGAATCGAACAACATATATTTTTCATCCCCCTAAATGGTAAGGGTCACCCATCCTTAAAAAAAATTTATGGCAAAACGACGTTTGCCGGGGCAGCTAGTGATACTATATTCTTAACATAATATTTATAGGTATATGGATACATTTAATGTCTACAAAGATGTTCTATTTGTCAATAGTGAACTTACATTCGTTGCACAAAACCTCAATTATTTAAAAACATGTTCACTGCTAGAGGATATTGTATTGCTGGAGAAAAACAAAATAAACATGGTTACACAAATTTAAATTGCATCCATTCCTACTTGTCTAATATGGCTCAAGTTTGATTAAACATGAAACCTTTTTGTTTTGCTAAAAGTAATTGTAAAGGTTTAACTTTTTTATTATTTTGTGTGATAAAAAATAGTTTATAATAATGCATAATATTCTAAGTACTGTAATGTTGGGGTGTCTACTTTGTAATAATACATACACCCACGCACACGCTAATCAGTAGTTTTTAGATGCATGGAGGTTTAAAATCCTTCTATTTTGGGAAGATATATCAGATAAGAAAGGCGTTTAAAAAAATGTTTTATTAATTGTTGATAAGTTAAACATTGTAAGTTTAGAGTGGTAAAATGTTATCACTACCTGTACTATATCCAACTTATACTGACTTAGACTCATTTTTAGAGGACGAGGTTCTAGCCAAATATTGAATAGATTAACAGACAGACTGCCTCGTTGGTCTAGTGGTTAGCGTAAGTGACTGCAGATCAAGAGGTCTCGGGTTCGATTTCCGGGCCGGACTGGACGCGTTTTTCTTACAAGAAATACTTAATAGCAGCACGGAGCATACTCCGTGTACGTGGACCTCCGCAACCCTGAGGGTGAACTGAATTCGAAGGTTATGGAATCGTTATTGTGAAGTCAGTGCCCACAAATATACTGACAACTTGTTCAACCTTCGAATTCAGTTCACCCTCAGGGTTGCGGAGGTCCGATCATAGTCGCTCCTAGAAAAACTGATACTCCGTATTAGTAAAGGCGGTTGAACTAGTAGCCGACCCCAAATAGTCTTGGGAATAATAAGGGAATAATAGATTAATAGATAAGATCACTACTTTGATATAATTTATTAATCTATACTAATATATAAAGCTGAAGAGTTTGTTTGTTTGTTTGTTTGAACGCGCTAATCTCAGGAACCGCTGGTCCGATTTGAAAAATTCTTTCAGTGTTGGATAGTCCATTTATCGAGGAAGGCTATAAGGTATATATCATCACGCTACTACTAATAGGAGCGGAGCAACAATGAAGAATGTTTCAAAAACGGGGAAAATTTTCACGCTACGGGCAATATAAGGCGCAAACGAGGTTGCATGGGTCAGCTAGTATTTTATACAGAATGAAACAATCAAACTTATGCCTGCATACAAATAGTTAAATGAGCCGGAATGGACCTTAACATTCCTTACGTTTCAGTTAAATCAGCGCAACCCACAAATGTTACAATAAGAAACTATGCAAGCTTACATAAACTCAAAACTCTAGGAGAAAGGAGAACTAGAAGGTTAGCAATGCACTTTTCTCTTGAATTGCATGTTTTCATGGCAGATACTAGGTTTATTTTTCTTTAACATTTGCTAACAAAAAATCATTTTCTTTTTTTAAATGCAAGTAGGTCACTTGTATCGTTCCACAATATTCATTTATTAATGGTATTTTAAGGTTTATTAAGGTTTTTTCTCAGGCCTTTGGTACTTTGAAAACTACAAAACATTTGATTTTTTAAATCGTTCAACACTATAACACACTGATATATTGTAGATTTCATAGATAAAATGGAATGTTACTTCAAACTTTCAAGATGTCAAAACATCAGTCCACTATCGACGGAGAAATTGTTAATGTAAATAAAAATTCACTGACTTAAGTGAAATCTTTGCTGAAAATTGCATAAGTAACAGCTACAATATCAAAAACTCAAAGGACGTTATGACTCTTTAAGCCACTAATACCTGTCTTGCAACGTTCAACTATAGGACACGAAATTAGACTGTCAATTGTCAGGTCAGATAACTGCCTGCTTATTTTACGTTGACACTGAATATTCTGTAGCACTGTTATGACGTCATATAAATATAAGTTGTGACGTCATATGTATTAATTATCAAATCGTTTAATTTTGTTTTTCTCTCTCTCTCAGTCTTTACTTTTGAAATACTTGCTCGAAACGACAATGCAAGCTAAAATTCTTGACCGGGTAGTTAAATTTATACCACTGTTTAACATATGCCGTTAACGGTTAGTTAGATGTCAGTACCATGTACATTTACAACATTCATTGTTTTCAAGTAGTAAATTATGTGAACAGAATATGTTTCTGTTTCGGATACTTTATGAAAATAAACCTGACATATACATTTACTTCTAATCACGTAATTATAATTATCTGAAAAACGTGCCTTTGCATACACAGAAGGGGCTAATTTAAGACTCAGAAAATTAAAAATTACATTCTTGTTTACAAAAATTAAAAAAAAAAAATTTAACCACTTTTCGTATATACTTCATTGACAATAAGTTACATAAGCGGTATTACAGTTATGTATTGAATGACAGCCATGACTGCTTAGCAGGAGGTTGGATCACGTCCATGACTAATACTGTGTAATTAAAACGTTATTTTATTCTGAAAACAATGTATATAAATATGTAGGTATATTAAGTATAAAATATATTGTTGTCCCCTGCTGACAACAACTGGATTGTTTTATTATTATTTTGAAAACTTTATCCCTTTAACTAAATTTTCAATAAATTCTGTGTCGTGGCGGACTATACAGACATACATGGAACGGACACAAAGAACACCCAGACTCAGAATAACAATTTGAGTATCAGTAAAGTGTAAATTGTTGACCTGCGGATTTGAACCTTCAACACTCAGCGTAGTAGAAAGCGGCGAGGCGAACGCTTATATCACTAGGCCAACCGTGAAGTCAATTACACATATTATGTTGGAGTAAAATTATATTCAACGAAATATGAGTGTTTGATATTCCTTGCATGATGTATGTACCTCTAACAATTTTAACAAAAATAAAACCGACTTCAAGGTTCGACTCGATATCTCTTGGATTCCTTTCCATTAAAATAAGAATCATCAAAATCAGTTCATAAACGACAAAGTTATCTACAAACACACATAAAAAAAATATATTTATACGGTCGAATTGAGAAAACTCCTCCTTTTTTTGAAGTCGGTTAATAAAAATAAATAGCATATATATTTTTAGTTACTTCGCTCGCTTACTATTTAAGTATGTTTTTTCATGTTTCAAGTCTCAATTTTAGTACTTAGTACAAGGCTTTATCGCGTAGTGGTCCATAAATATATAATGGAAAAATTAGTAATCGTAAAACAAGTTAAATTAGCTGTAAATTATTGCTTTCTTAGTTATAAGAAAGCAAACATTTCATTACATAATGTTTCCACTATGCATTTAAATATATTTATGATAATTTATGTTAAACATAATCGATCTCCAAACAATACTATGTAGTACTAGATAAACTAATATGGGCACTATTAACCAACTAACTTAAAAATATCAAAAAATTAAAACATTTTGTAATTTAAACTAATTCTGTTCAACTAAACCCTTATTGAAATCAAATACATTAGTAAGTATGACATACAATAACAAACAAAATTTGACCTATTAATATCTCCATACTAATATTATAAATTCGTAACTCTGTCTGTCTATCTGTCAGTCTGTCTGTTGCGCTTTCACGGCAAAACAGCTAAACCGATTTAGATGAGATTTACAATGATACCATTGTTTGGGAATGAAATAGGTTACTATTTACCGCGATTATCGATATGACATCAGAGCCTTGGGAAAAAGCTAATTTAACAAAAAAACAAAAGCCTGAATAATATAAAGAATTTTATAGTTAAAAACATGTTCAAACCCAATTAGTTCAAGCTCTCCGCTTACCTAATAGTTTCTTTCCAAAAGCAGTATTTCATTATAAAGGTTGCCTGTGTAACATAACACAATCTAGGATTACTCAATACAATTTCGTTCCTACACAGTCAGAAAGTATAAGAAGATAATAGGATCCACCCTTAAAGTGTTCATCCAATATCTTCGGGTAGCTTGAACGCTTAAAAGAAAACTTATTAGTTATTGTCTCCGTTCGCTAGTAATTCTACTGAGCGGCTATTGAAAAAGTATTAAAAATAAAGAAATAGACCTCGCTGAACACCATCAGCCAAAGCCGTTTTTATTGAAATATCTCTCTCGAAATGTCATTTTTATTATAAAAGATTGTCAGGTTAATATTAAGCTGCAAGTAACTTACTTCGTGATACTTTTAAAATCGATTTATGCGTGTTTCAGGTCAAGATCTTTTATGTGTAGTCATTATTAACCATTTTAGTTTTAAGACATTTACAAAGGTAATGTTTTAGGTATAACACGCACTTTTAAACGGCTAACATGTTATGTTACTAACCATAACAATATATAACTTGAGAAAGGTACTTAAGAGAGAATGTATTGACAAACCACTACGCAATTTATTGTATTGAAATTTGATCTTATGTGTTGTCATTCTAGAAACTGAATCAATTATTGCCTTGTTGGCACAGTGGTAATGTATGTGACTGCTGTGCATGAGGTCTCGGGTTCGTTTCCCGATTTCCCGAAAGTTTGTATGATCTACAAATATTTATTTCGGAGTTGGGTATTTTCTAGGTAAGTCTAACATTTACGTATTTGAAAAAAAAATTGTATCTATAACAGGGTAGTGTGTTAGATATCCGAACATATTTATTAAAAAATATGTCAATCAGCCATTTGTTTAAACAACATTTTCAATATTTGATGCATGCAACATCCATGACTAGAAAATATAGTCTGATTATTAGGGACCATCTCAGCCATCTCATTCCTTCAAATAATGGACTTTTCAGAAAACGGTGTTGCCACTTAATTCAAAAGGTTTTAAAGATCTACGGTACTTTACTGCTACTATTATAGGCTATAAACAAGTCACGGAAACTCGCCATAAAGCACCACATATAAAGTATATAAAGTACACACTACACACACTCAACTTAGTCATCGTTATGGTGGCCGATTCTCACTTTGTATTGCTATTATACATACGTACAATATGGTTTTATAAATGCTACCATGCTTTCAATCATATTATTTGCATTAATATTTCCTTATTATTATGAATTATGATTTCTTGGTCTAGTTTTTTTTTATGGAATAGGGGGCAAACGAGCAGATGTATCATCTAATAGTAAGGCAACACCAGAGGCGTCACAAGTGCGTTGCCGGCCTTTGATGCATGTGGGGAGAGGTTGGGGTATGCGCCTCGGGTATCCTCACTCTCACTCACTCGGTGAAACACGGCGCAAGCGCTGTTTCACTAGTGGTCTGTAACTCTGACCGCTAAGCTAGAGGTCATCAGTTCGATTCCCGCTCAGGACGTAACTGAGCAAGATCATTAGTTCTGTCTAGCTGTAATTTAGCTTTTATTTATATATTTATAAGTACTACCACATTGTATATATTACGCAGTTCACTTAGTATTATTAGTTCTTTGTGAGCATTTTATCTTACATATACAACAATTACGGTGTACATAACATTTACAACATTGTTAGTACAGTGAGATAAAATGTATAAGTTACAATAAAACTCAGTAAAAAATTCAATAATTGCATTCGATTCATTTTCAATTTACGTAAATATGATCATGTGTCACAGTACCGCTCCCTATTGAAGTGGCTTACAATTGGCCAACGCAGAGAGATACGAGCATTAACTACCTCATATTCTTAATCTACTCACCAAGTTCTCTTTCTTACTTAACTTCTCAACTTCAATATTTAGGTGCTAATCACGCAAAAATCCTTAGATCGTCAAACAACTTATTTCTTCATTGCCCCACTCACCGCTCGGATTATGTACATTCTTCTTTCCTAGTTCACTCTGTCCCGTTATGGAATGCGCTCCCTTTTGAGATCAGGGTAGCAAAAACACGTCAAACAAAACACATTAACACTACAATCCTAATTTTGTGCATCTCTCATCATCAATCTTGGTTCGGGACCACCCTAAGACCGACTGGTAGAAAATGCCTACGGCATTAAGTCCGCCTAGGTAGCAATTATCCATGAAGTCGTAATAAAAAAAAAATTTGAAAAATGTGTAATTACACTATCTGACCCACGCAACCTCGTTGGCGTCTTCTATTGCCCGTAGTGTGAAAAATTTCCGCCGTTTTTGAAACATTGTTCATTGGTGCTCCGCTCCTATTGGTCTTAGCATGTTAATATATAGCCTTCCTCGATTAATGGGCTATCTAACACTGAATTATTATTTCAAATTAGACCAGCGGTTCCTGAGATTAGCGCGTTCAAACAAACAAACTCTTCAGCTTTATATATTAGTATAAGATATAAGATTTACAACAAAAAAACAACAATACAGAGATAAAAAAACAAAAATACAAACAATAATCAGAATAATAAAAAATATAAACTTTAATACATGTGTATTTTGAAATTATATTTATGCATGTAATCAGAAATCTGATTACTATAGCACAGATTCTACCTAGTTTGAGATCGACTACCGTGTATAAAATGATTATAATTATTTTTATATGCGTACTAACTTTTGCCTTCCGGCTTTGGTTATCGAGATAAAGAGCCTATGTCCTTTCTCAAGAATCAAAGTATCTTCAAGCCGAATTTCATTCAAATCAGTGCAGTGATTTAGCTGGGAAAACTTAACAAGTAGACAGACAGGCAAAACACTTTCCAAATTATAATATTAGAATGAATATTATTGGATATGGATGGTATCGTCAATACCGATCCACAATAAACATTTAAAGCAACTTAATACACCACTGCCCACAGGTCAACATACACACATTTTGACTTAATTATAAAGCTATGCGCCTCATGAAGCCGACTAGTACCAAAAATGTTTTTCAAAGACGTAAATCCAGTTGCAAAGTTCGGCGAAGATTTTTGAGGTGCCTGTCCGTAACGACATTCGGAGATTTGGGGACCGTAAGCGTACGTGTTTTTTGAGCACGGATGACTTTCAATATGTAAACAAGGGTCACCTACTGAATATCTGATCCCAATTACGTGCTTTACCAGCTACGATATATTCTTGCCTTATTTCATAACCATTGCTTATTTTTTTCCTGCTGGTATAAATACAGCATAGTTTATCTTACAAATGTATTATTTTTTACCTATATTAATAAATAATATTGAAGTTGTATGTCTGTTGTTTATTTCAATTTCACAAATTTTCACTTAATCTAGATGCATATGATTGCTTTTGGCAATAAAGCCGCCATTTGTACATTACATATTGGTCATCTTATGTACTCTCTCTCTCTCTCTTGTAAATATGTAAAACGGCACAAATAAAGAGTTTTCTATCTATCTACGGCAACTCAATCGAAAAACAATTTCTGCTCCGAAATCCGAGCAAGTAAGTACCTAGAGTAATTAAGCATTTCTATAATCAAAAAACACAATGACACAACCCGGGATTCAAACCCAAGACCTCAAGATCAGTAGTCGTATACACCAACCGCTGGACCAACGAGACAGTCAAATCATATATAATATACATATACGTAATGATATAATTGGACGCAAAAAGTGAATTATTGACATCTTATTTATAAAGAGTAACGGACTGATTTTAGACTTTAGCGAATTGAACACATAATTTTTGATGTATAGTGGGACTTCTTTGCGATAAAATTAATCAAAAGTTTACGTTATGGGGTAGTAACTGATTCAAGTTAACTAATCTAAGTAACTGTAACAATTACGTGAACTCCTCTACTATTCGTTACTTATGTTAAATAACACACCCACATTGGAAGTGTGCTAGCTTCCATACTTATGTAGCACTTGTTTATTTTGTTTGGTAATCACTTACCCGGTGCTGTTTCCACAAATCATGTGAAATGTATTTTACCTTTTCTTGTAAGAAAAGTGAAAAACAAGAGATGTTCACTTAATTTATGACAAGAAATTGTTAATTATTATGTCTTTGACGTCGCATATAGCAATTTTTTGTTATCATCAGCCTATCGCAGTTATCTGCTAAACAAAGGCTCTTCTAATTGTACATCTCTTGGTTCGATCCTTGACTTCTTGCATCCAGCTCCTGCTAGGCATCTTGCGCAAATCATTACTCCACCTGACCTATAACAATAATTGTTTATTAGAAGGCAACTAGGCCCAATGTGTTAGTAACATTTTACTTACGTCTAATATTAGTAACATAAAATATAAAGATTAAAATGTAGTGTGTTTGGGGCGTAAGGCGTTTATTATAAACTAGCTGAACCCCGCGGTGTTACCCGCGGTTATTGTTTTACCGCGAGTAACGCCGCGGGACAAAGTTAGACTAAAAAAAGTAGCCTAAGTTACTCCCTGGATCACCAGCTACCTGCCAGTGAAAGTCCCGTCAAAATCCGTCCAGCCGTTCCAGAGATTACCCGGAACAAACAGACAGACAGACAGATAGACAGACAGACAGACAGACAGACAAAAATTTTTTTAACTACATTTTTGGTATGTGTACCGTGTATACATACATACGCATTTAGTAAAAAGCGGTTATTTTAATATTACAAACAGACACTCCAATTTTATTTATTTGTATAGATGAAAATAAAATACCTGTTTGTATCTGAACCACTAAATCGTGTTCATTTTTTACTCTTTGTGCTTTTACATCAGCCATGAAGTTTACACGTATATGCTAAAAAGCGATGAATAGCCATTTCCGCCGAGCTCCCAAATTTACTTTCCGCGAAGCGTATTTTCCTAAAATAGACACTTTTGCGATGTTGAAAGCCGATTCATCCCATTTCACTCGAAGCAATATCTACACCAAATATATCATATTATGGCCTAATGATTGTATCCCAAGTTTTAAATTGATATTAGTTTTGTCTTCAGAAAAAAAATACATTTAAAGTTCTATCATCTATTTATGGGCTTCCGGTATATATTAAAATTAGTGTACAGTAAAGTTAACTCCATTTTGTATATTTCTTGCAAGCACTCTCTACCATTACATACTTAAATCAATAGCTCTTACTTGGAAAAGCGAGGTAACAAATCATCTTCGGGAGTATTTTAAAGTTATTGACATTTTCCGCCTCCATGGTATGTACTCAATAAATGAGGACTTTATTTATAAATATGTCGGAGAATAGGTAGCTCTAGCGGTGATCGATTCGTAATTTTATCATTCGGGTTGTCAGAATTGCCATCCATCATCACACACCAAAAATATACACACAGGCAAATAGAACACAGTTAATTTATTCCAAATCACAAATCACTTTTACAAAATATACCGTTATGTACTTGATATAATGTAATTAGGCTTACAGCGAAAATCTGCAGAAGGTGCATGTCCGACCTGTTCAACAATTCAAATCAGATTGACCATAGCGCTCTTGGCCAACTTTCTTTTATACCGGCCTCTCGCCATTACTAGTGGTAACTCCTACCACTGTATTCGGTGTTACCTGCTCTTATTTTAGTAACATTTAATATTGCCTACAAAATCGACTAAAACTAAACCAGAATTATTAAATCAAGCTATGATTTAACTAAGTACGTCTTAGTTATAATCACATCGTTAACAAATAATCTGTGCACCGTCATATACACGCACCGTCCACAGATTCCACCCAAACTACCATGTTTCTCGATGCACAGTTTGACGTTTTAAATAATCGAATGATCTAAAAAAAAACTAATCTAAATTTAACTTAAAAACTACTCGTTCTCCGACATAGATATAAATATTAAACTTAGTCATTTTTAAAATGTTTAAACCCGGTTAATGTATGTGACATAGAATATAAAATGCGTAAAAAAAATCTTTGCATAGAAATATATTTCTGTAAGAAAAGTACCTTCGAATTACTGTCAAATAATATCTAATTCTTATTGCAGTTTTCGTATAGACAAAAACTAAACTTGAAATACAAAAGATGTAAAAGATGTGTATTTATGACAGAGAACTGCTAATACAAGTTCTGTTGTAGCCTCGATAATCTGTAAATACCAATAAAAAGTTAATTGAAAATTTTTATTCATCCATGCTAGTTATAATCTTGAGTATAAGTGACTTTTTTCACTTATTATATAGTTATGCTAATGAATATAGTTACAATAAAAGTGTTTTTACGTTATGCAGTTTTTATTATAATAACGATCATTTGTTGTTATAATATCTTAAAAACTTTGAAATATTTACGTAAACATATTACGCCTTGTATTAAGTAACAGGCATGCGTTTCATAGAACTACGTGCTACGATACTGCTACGATACAGTATTTCTTAGACATCGCAAACTACGGCTGCAAATGCTACACACGAAAAGTAGAAGAGTCACGCTGATTACAGCACGAACGGGCCGGCTCCACCGCAGCGGCACTATTCTCGCACAGAAGATCAACATAAAATGACAGCATTCGTGCTGTCGTATTTTCGTATTTCGTTGGTGAGTGCCCAAGGATGCGAAAGCATCACAAGGCCGCCACGGTGTGGTTCACCATGCTGCATTGTCTGCATTCGCAATGAGTTTGGTGACCACCACTCTTGGATTCTGCTTTTGCTTTCCACCACGCGGAGTAGATTCATTTTGGCAGGCCCTTACATAAAAAGAAAAAAACACTGCCATAAACGCATTACGCAATCTATGCAGTAGGTATATACATACTTTCGTATTTAATTAAAGAAGTTGTAGATTTATACTCAAAAACTGTATATTTCACAAAGTAAAATAAATGCCTACACTGAAATACCCTCAAAGATAAAACTACCGTTATATAAACCATTTTAACTTAAACAAACTTAACACGTAAATTTCTTATCATAAATCTAACAGCAACCTTAACAAACACGTCTATCTCAGTGAAGTCTTTACCCATTACGTACCTTAACCAGCAAGGAACGTCTACTAAAGCATCAATATGAGGCTATTAACCGAAATTCACACATTAGCGGCACCGGCGATTACTAAGGCTGATAATTAATAAAGGTACCATCCAACTAAATGGGCTATCCTTACACGCAGATACATAGGTATTCGATATTAATAATAATTAGAGATAATAGCAGCGAGGCCGTAGCGTTGGAATATTACCGAGAGATATGCCATGAACACTATACGAAATTAATTTACTTTTTTATTGATAGCTTACGTGTTAACGGTGATAAAAGTCTTTGTAGCGGAAGGCAGAGTAGAGCTATTTTAGTATATTGATAATTTTTCAAAAAAAAAACCTCAAGCAGTCATGAGGACTGCCGCCTGAAGTGAAAACTCAAAATTAAAAACAAACAGTTGTTTAAGCTCACCTGAAATGAACCTTTTTGCTATTTAAATTAAATGCGCGATAAAAAAATGCATTGGATATAGCTCATGGAAAGCGTTCAATGACAATGACGCGAGTTTCATGATTTTCGTTAACCCAAAAAGTGCTTACCACGCATAAAGAAGTTATACTTCAAAAAACATAAAGCAGTCTTGAGGTGACAGACAAAAATAAAAGTAAGTGTATTAAATTAAATTACCAGTGAGTATAAAATATATATGTATATATTTAAATATTTAAAGATACCTCAGTCCAATAAGTTTTACTAATAGTTACACATCTATCTAACGTATATATATAAATAATGTTATTTTCAATAACATTTGCAACGATTTTCTACTTGAGGTCGTCGGTTTCGGGATCAATAAATCGATCTAATTCAGATTCATTTATGGAAATTTTTCCAAAAAAAAACCTTCAAAGCTCGGTCATCCCTGCACTTTAGTATCACGGTTAATACGTCCCGTCCGTCACCATGTCAATGCCGACTTACATAAATTTAATCCCCATACAAACCTCATTATAGAACCTTGCCTGCCTCTTTACTTCAAAAATTATCTGTGAGATTTTTAGACTACAGTTACTAATATGCATAATAGCAAATGCTGTAATGCAATGTAGTAGTTATTGGTATAACTCTCTGGTTACTTACAGAAACATGGTTTCTCTTCACTAGAACCTTGCTTGTATCTACTTGTATCTCTTATTATTTAAAAAAAGAATTTCTAATTTTAACCGACTTCAAAAAAGGAGGAGGTTTCTCAATTAGTTTTTTTTTTATGTGTGTTCGCGGATAGCTTCGTCGTTTATAAACCGATTTTGACGATCCTTTTTTTTAATGGAAAGGAGATGTCTCTACGGTGGTACCATGATAAGGACATTAATATCTGATGATGGCATCCAAGAGAAATCGAGTCGAACCTTGAATTCGGTTTTATTTTTGTTAAAATTGTACTTGTATAAAACTGCTCTGAGGTTTGTTTATTTATAACAATTTATTATAAATATTAAGGAAAAGAGCAATGGACAGTTTTTAATACACTGATGTTCATAGTTTACTCTAACACATCCCATTATATCTATCCATATTAGTTTCTTGACATAACTTTCTAAATAAAATACTAAATTTGAAATGTATCTTGTAAAATAAAGTCATTAATATGCTGCTAAAGTAAATGATCTAAGACCAATAACTTACTTTATGAAGATTGACATTTATGAAATATGTACTAATTTCTGGTGTATTTTTGCGTAATGCAGACGTCACGTATTGCACGTTCTCTTTTTTATTTCAAAACTGGTATAGAATCGGTTCACGATGTGCAGTTTTTTCTATCATGACCAAAACAGCCGTTGGGTTTATAACATTATTTTCACAGGCCAAAAGTCGTTGCTATGATCAGCGCATATACAAGTACAATTTTAACAAAAATAAAACCAACGTCAAGGTTCGACTCAATTTCTCTTGGATGCCATCATCAGATATTGATGTCCTTACCACGATACTATCGTTGGGACATCTTCTTTCCATTAAAAAAAGAATCATCAAAATCGTTTCATAAACGACGAATTTATCCGCGAACATACATAAAAAATATATGTATATACGGTCGAATTGAGAAACCTCCTCCTTTTTTTGAAGTCGGTTAAAAATAAGACTTTGAAAATATACGACAACACAAATACTAAATTTAAAAAATCAATGATTGAACAAATTTTAGAATTAAAGTCACTTGTGCTTATTCCACTATTTTTTATTAAGATCAATCCTGAAGGTTACTTATCCTTTGATAATGCTATAGGGCACTTAATTTTAAAATGTATTGCATCAGGATCCATCAAGTACCGACAATCGACAGTATATTAAATTCTATAATATTATCAACTACTATTTTTCCACACTCATCTTTACGGAGGAAAATATAAAAAAAAAGTATCAGGTGCTTTTCTTCCTACGTACGTTATAAGGGTCATTTACTAGCTCCGTACAGTGTGTACGTCATTTGAACGCAATAAACTCATTCTATATTTATTCCTTGCACTGACAATACCACTATTGACTGTTATTATGCTGTTTACCTTTTGAACCGTAAGTTTTTAAAGAATGTCTGCTTTATCTAACAGAGGGAGTTATTTATTATCGTTAGAATATGTAAAAAAAAAAATATAAGTAGAATTATTCTGTGTATACGTATAGTACGAAATTGTATTCAGTGTGACCATAAGTATCCATTTTTATGTACGCATTTAACAAAAAAGTATCCTATTTTACTTCTAATACCTTCAAAAATATGTGTACAAAGTTTCCTGATGTTCGGTTTAGTAGATTTCACGTGAAAGCGTAACAAACAAACTTACATTTACGTTTATAATAATTAGTATTATACGAGATAGTTTGACATTAAAAGTAAAAAAAGTTTAAATTCCCACGCCATTTTATCCGACTATGATGAAACTAAACAGTAAAGCAGTCTATGTATGTGTTAATGTATGTTCCACCGAATCACTACTACTAACTACTACTACTAAACTACTGAATCGAATGAGTTAGGTATTTATAAAGTGTAATAAAAATATTACATAGTAGGGTTATTTTTTTCTATTGTTAGTTTAAAGGTAATAAAACTGCCTCGTTGGTCTAGTGGTTAGCGTAGGTGACTGCAGATCAAGAGGTCTCGGGTTCGATTCCCGGGTCGGTCTACTGTTGGGTTTAAGAAATTGTTAATAGCAGCCCGGAGTATGGAAGATGGCGGTGTTTCCCGCCCGTGCCTCGGAGAGTACGTTAACTGTCGGTCCCGGTTGTCATGAACATTTAAGGCAATCGTTATTGGGAAGTCAGTGCTCTCAAATATACTGACAACTAATTCAATCTTCGAATTTAGTTCACCCTCAGGTCTGCGGTGGTCCAATGCCATCGCTCTGTGTAAAAACTTATATTCAGGTAAAACCGGCTTAACTAGTAGCCGACCCCAAATCTTGGGAATAATAAAGGCTAGGAAGATGATGATCGTTTAAATATAATAATGAGTAAAAAACAACAAAAGAGTAGAAAACTTAATACAAACCCTGTATCGTCTGGGTAATGTGGTTTAATAGGCTAAAACCTCATTTCTAAGTAAAAGCATAGAAGTGTACTATGAGCATGAAAGACTGTTGATGTAATGTTATCTGTGACGCTATAGTATATCTCTGATCGAACTAAACTGGTTATCTAACATTTCCTGCTTTTCATATTCTATAAAGTGAACTTAAGCTGACATAGCATTATTTGCTAGTCAACGTTTGGGTGATTCAGTGAGGGAAATGGCAAGTAATATACAAATATAATTTATTATACTACATTATTATACGGTTTAGATGTGAGATAAGTGGGAACTGTCGAGTTATTATGTTTATTGGTTCGTATTTCATGCGCTACCATAACGTTTATCCGTGTATTATGAGAATTTGCATACATATTATCAAGAATATAGAGTAGTTTTGATGGTAAAAAAGTTTCCCTAGAATGTACGAATGACTTAAACGCAATATCAAGTTACGTTATCACTAAAAAAATGGATATAGTTACAGCTATTTCTTAGTTGTGGTCGCCCAGCGGTCGAAATTCCACCATAAACATTTTTTTTTTATTTCTGCACTTCTCTTCCATAGAAACTTTGACTGTGCCTAATTAAATACTCCTCACAATACAATTTTTGTGAACAGGCATCCAAGTTTTTTGTTTCAAGTATTAATATATTGATATAGACTTAATGTTACTTATATACGATCGGATATAACAATATTTCCTAAATTTAATTGCAAAAGATGCTAAAGTTTTTGAAGTTGTTAGTGTATGTTGTCAAAATACATTATGACTATTAAATATAATTAGAAATGTAAGCAAATTAAGGAGTTTTTGCGTTAACTAAGAACAAAGCCATTTGAAAACATCTTATGCTTATATAGAACTTTAAGCTATGATTATAATTTATTTATGTACATTGAAAATTTTTGAATTGATATGTATTGTGTACCAAATTCACATTTATTGGATCAAGTACATTCAGATCAAATATTTGCCTGTTCACACAGATGAAAATCTCATAAAGAAACGTTAGTTATTTTTCTCACACTGATTGGGATTGATTATATTTACGTTTAATTCAAACGAAGTTTTATTAATGTGTCAGTAATGAGAACATTAATTAAAATGATGCATGTAAAATAACTAAAGAAAAAAACACAACTTAAAATAACCAATGTACCAAAATTACTTTAATATTTTTTTGTTTTAAAAACACAATTAAAATGCAAAAGAGACAATCATGGATCGCTGTTTAGATGACAGCTTTATTACAAGTTATTTCTCTGACGTCAACCTGTATTCGTCCCTATAATTTCCCTGCAGGGCACTTAGTAAATAAGTATTAAAATGATGATAGGCTGTGTGAAGGGAGCGATATTTATACTATTTTACTATGTATTTACGCTAACTTTTTATTTACAGAACTACGTATTAAATGAATTAGTTTTACTGTAATGGATTTTTATTTAAATTTTATTATGAAGTATTTTTGCTCAAACTAGAAACTGTTTTTTAAAATAAGTGTCATTTCTTGCTTATTGCCAAGCGTAGCTGTCTTTTGTTTTAAAATCACTTGAAATTAAGAAGTACAGTCAATAAAATAAAAAACAATATATTTAAAATAATCTTTAAAGACAGAACTGTGTTCCTGTTTAAATAATGAGTATTTATACAAGTAACATAAAAAAAAACGTAATCTATACTAATATATAAAGCTGAAGAGTTTGTTTGTTTAAACACGCTAATCTCAGGAACCGCTGGTCTGATTTGAAAAATTCTTTCGGTGTTGGATAGTCCATTTATCGAGGAAGGCTACAGGGTATATATCATCCCGCTACTACTAATAGGAGCGGAGCAACATTGAAGAATGTTTCAAAAACGGGAGAAATTTTCACGCTACGGGCAATATAAGGCGCAAACGAGGTTGCGTGGGTCGGCTAGTTATATTATAAATAAAATTATAAATTAAAGCAAATGATCACAGAAAACATGAATGAGTGCTCATCACACTAATATTTTGCAATGAAAACTAAACCACTACCTTTCGCTTAGTAGTATATAACAGAGTCACTAAACACAAGACCAATAAACTAGAGTTCTAGTTCTGAGACTGTTTCTCGACTCGATCGCACTTGAAACTCACTTGGAATAACTTAAACGAACGCCATGAGGACGGAAACCGAAATGAGTCTCGTCATGCGACGCCGTGGTGCCACGAGATTGACCAATTTGTATGCATGCGTATGTTAATATAGTATGAATGAAATCCGTAAAAAATCCTTCAAGTGAACTTTTAGCTTCAGAATTTCAACACGCCAATCATATAAAAAACTTTCGTAACTTAAAAGTTGTGAATATTTCTGTGCCAACTTTGGTGATAATAGTTTAGAGAAAATCTTGACTAATATCGTTACAGTATTTGAACATTCAAGTTTGTTCTCTTTGTCATATTTTCTGAAGATTAATTATACTTATACTAAAGTTCTTATAACAAATAAAAATTTGATCTTGATCCAAAATAAAACTAAAGTAAAAGAATGACGTAGTTAAACAAGTAAGAAGCTTTTCTTAGGGTGGAAATACTTTTACAATTAGGTAACCTGAATTTAGGATCTTCTGATCTTCTAATATAAGTCAAGCAATCTTTAAAACAAAATTATAAAACACATAAGACTGTTAACTACTAACGACCGTTTTCAATGTTTTTTAATTTTTTCAGTATGATTAACTCAATACTTTCATTGACATGCAGGATCTTTTTTTGTATAATTTGACACTCCTAAAAGACTCAATACAATATCTTGCTTTATTATTATGCTTACCGGTTAATCCACAAGTAAGCCTCAAGTCGCGGTTACATGTTATATTTTAAATTACTTTTCATATAAACGTAGAAGGTTTTATCGTGACGTTTCTATCAAAACTATTCTTGACAGATTATATAAAAATTACACATCATAGAAAAAAAAAACAAATGTACAAAAGGTATACAAATTGTAAGCTGTCGTGAAAACATGTTGTTTCGTAAAACTTTCATGTTCGTGGTAGCAGATGATGACAATTTCCCCCTGAAGACGGCACGTCAAGGTTCGTCTATACCGCAGCTCGACATGCGCGCTCCAACAAAGAATTTCTTTCAATCCGAATATCCCGATACAATTTTCGTGACTCGAGCCTTTGTCGACTCAATTCAGCTTTGTACCTCCCTAATGCCGATAATGCTCTTCTCACCTCCACCCTTAGATCCAATTTAAAGCCCGATTATAAAGTATTTCTGAACTTAATAGCTCGTTTACCCTAATATACAGAGATAAGGCAAATTAGTTGTCTCAGCTTTAATTAAACCAATAATTCAAATTTTATTAAAGTAAAATCGTCACCAAAACCATCTTAATAAGCCAAGGTTTAAAACAAATCCAGGGAGTTTTTCGTAAAATGAAATTAGCCGAAAAAGGCGCGCCATTAAAATTACATTAGCATAAATAAGAGGAATGCTAATCTAAGGAAAATAAATCTTGGGCAAGAAATAAAAATAATCCTCGTGGCCAGCCGTTTTGTGACGCCATGACAGATTTGCTTAGCGGCTTATTTTACGACTGTCGAATTTTCCTTTAGCAAAAATAAAATGATCTATTAGATTGGAGACACTGCATCAAAAAACGTTTTAGATGGGAACATTTACTGTGGTATTAACCTTGTAATAGTACAAGTACCTGTTAGGATTTCATATTGGATTATGGGAAAGTTTTTCTAAGAAAAACTCTATTGTTAATACTTTTGGTTAATACATGAGTAGTTAAGTTTTGGAATTGAATCAATTTGACAGTGATTGAGCTATAATACTTACCAAATTTTTACTGATGCACGGTTAGTAGTATTGTAATCTATATATCTATCTTATCTTATCTTAAAATTGGAGTGGTCAGGAGTTCCACCTTAAGTAAATTTAACACCCTTTTATTCAAATTAATCCTCTAGGAAATTACTTAAAGACTCTTAACAAATCACTGCATAGGAAATGCAAAGGTTTTAACATAGAGAAGATATTTTATATATAATTAACTTAACGGATAAAGTAATCGAAAAAAAAACAAAATTTGAAGAAGATCTAGAAAGAATTATTTTCTATTATCTTATTAAAATAACGTTAGGAAGTAAATAATCCTAGAATAGTAACTCTGATACGCAACAAACATTCCTAATCTTCGGTTTTCTTGTGATTCGTGGCATACACAATAAAAATACAAAGCAACGAAATGTCTAAACTAACATATTACATAACACTAATTCTAATAAACATATTGTATAATTTCAAATAATCTTACCTAATGTTGTAAATTAGTAACATAATTATAATCCATACTTAATGGCCCAGACTTAAGTCTAGTATTTTGAGCATGTTCTAATATAATAAAATTTGTCGAATTAAGTGGTTGTATACGTGTAAGCGTTCATGTAAAAAGTCGTGAACCATGTCATGTTTCGACAAAAACCATACTTGTAAAAAGCTGTACACAGCGAACCTATTACACAACTAAAGTGATGACGGTACATTTATACCTATTGTATAGGTACATATATAACAATATGCCGAATTCAGCAATTTTCCTACTCGGCATCTACACGTTTTCAGCCGAATTCAATTCAGGCCTCTCAGATATTCCACGTGCACAAAAATAGTCGATTCGGCTCCCGGTTGGGATCGATGGAACTACGCCCTGGAAAAGATGGCGTAATATCACAACAGATGTCGACGACGGTTATGTCAACTGGGCGTCCATTCACGAAACTAATAAAAGATTCAGCATTGTCGTTTGCCCGAAAGAGGGTTCTTCCGAAGCATTGACGCCCATTCCGAGCGGTGTGCGTACGGTTCATACCGGACCTTAGCCGCTATTATCGCTGGATATGGTTTAGAATGAACACTGCCTATAATCTCACGTTATTCCATTTTTTTAGAGCGCCCTTTTGTATTGGCTGTTTTTGTCATATTGGGTGGAATGAGAATTGCCTTGTATATTGCCTTATGTTTACAACGTGTAAACAGGTATTCGAAGTTGTTCTGTGAACCAGTAACATGCTTTCACTTTTGTCATATAATTAACCGAGCGATTACGCGCGTGATTGCAGGTTGTTACTATGAAGCCAGGGTTTTTTTAATGATATCACAATGCGGAATCTACTGATACAAAGGTGTATAACAACGTTATGCTACTATCTTTAACTCATAGTTTTTCAATGAAATCATTATATTTTTATATTAATCTAGCAGAACCCCGCGGTGCTACCCGCGGTTATTGTTGTACCGCCAGTAACGTCGCGGGACAAAGTTAGTCTAAAAAAAGTAGCGTAAGTTACTCCCTGGATCATCAGCTACCTGCCAGTGAATGTCCCGTCAGCCGTTCCAGAGATTACCCGGAACAAACAGACAGACAGACAGACAGACAAACCGACAAACAGACAGACAGACCGACAATAATTTTTTCAACTACATTTTTGGTATATGTATCGTGTATACATATGCATTTAGTAAAAAGCAGTTATTTTAATATTACAAACAGACACTCCAATTTTATTTATTTGTATACATACTTTAAAAATTCAAGTGGCTGACATATAAAACTATGGTCTAAATAACAAAACCATTATTTATTACAACGGCTTAACGGCGTTTCCTGAATATGTTTGCTTACACTTTGTATGCAAACAATCAATAAATCCGTTGTAAAACAAATACAATTATGTAAAAACACGAAAAAATAGGAAGAAATATGGGATCGAAAAGTTACAGCATAAAGTATATATCAAATGGCAATTGGCAATTCGGGATAGGAAAGGTTCGACCTATAAAGTACGTGAGGCGGTCAAAAACAAACTTGTGCAATAAATAACCCGATCGGATAAGAGAAGGTACGCACTGAGCCATTTTATATTCAATAAAAAAATAAGATAAACTAAATTGTCTTGCGATACAGTTGGTTACAAGATTTATGATGCAACAACAATATTCATGTTTATTAAAAAGTTATCAAAGTAGCGATGTCTCTTTTAGTACCCAGCGTGGCAAGGTCAAACACTTGTGGAGTATACACTTGTTAGTCTCAGAGCCGAGCACGTATTTTGTAATGATACAAAAAAGAGACCAAGTGCGAGTCGGACTCCGCAGGGTTCCGCAGCAGCAAGTAACATAATATAATTTAATTTAATTTTTATATTTGTGATGATTGAATAAAAGGTAAATTGCGGTTTACGAATTTTCACGTATTCATTAAAAACTACATACTAGATTTCGTTCAAAAACCCCCAAAATTTATTGTTTTTTTTTCTATTTTGTGTGAAAATCTTAATGCGGTTCACAGAATACATTTACTTATCAAGTTTCAACATTACAGTTCTTATAATTTTGAAAAAAAAGTGGCTGTGACATACGGATTTACAGACAGACAGACAGACAGACAGACATGACGAATCTATAAGGGTTCCGGTTTTTGCCTTTAGCACGGAACCCTAAAAAGTCATTGATAGCATAAGTTCACATCTGATTTAGAAAATTGGACCTTAATAAGATCGGTATAGTTCCCGCTCTGTCAAATATTTTAATAACGCCAAATAATATTTGTGGCAATTGAAGGAATTGTTTGTCGTATTTGTAAACCTGGGTTTCTAAAGCTATCTTTACATCCGCGGGTATGTCGATTATTGCGGCAAATCCTATGTATTATTCTGATGTATAACCTATATCGCTGTAAAGTTTCATCCAAATCCGATCAGTAGTTTTTGCGTGAAGAAGTAATAAATATACACACTCACAAACTTTCTCCTTTATACTATTTGTGTGATATAATACATTACGGAAGAATATTTAAGATACTTGCTTTCTAGCAAAAAAAGAATAAATTAAATCGAACTACGTGTTATTGAATTACAATTAAGTACATATTTTGACTTTCATCCCCGCTCTCCAGAAAACCGTGCTGAATATTAGGATAAAAAGTATCGTAGTATGAACTCAAATAATGCCAAGTTTCAATTGAATTCATTCAGTAGTTCCGAAGTGATACAGACAGACGGACAGACAGACAGACAAAAATGAAAAAAGTTACAGTTTTGGTTTCAGTATCGATTATAGAGAGCCCTCCAAAAAAAATTCCTAAAAATCTTTAACTAGTCGACCCACGCAACCTCGTTTGCCTCTCCTATTGTACTTGGCGTGATAATTTTCACCCGTTTTTGTAACATTCTTTATTGTTGCTCCGCTCCTGTAGGTCTTAGCGTGATGATATATAGCCTATAGCCTTCCTTGATAAATGGGCTATCTAACACTAAAAGAATTTTTCAAATCGAAGCAGCGGTTCTTGAGATTAGCGTGTTCAAACAAACAAACAAACTCTACAGCTTCATATAGTAGTATAGATGTACAGAATTGGACCTGTTACATTTTTGTTATAAGTCTAAATATGTGTTGTTTATGAATTTTGAGATCTATAGTAGTTTCGCTTACATTTAAGACAGATATATCTCTAATTACTATTATTTATTCAAACACTATGCACAGTTTTTGCAAAGGCGGTCTAAATACAGAAAACAGAAACATAAATGCAGAATATCATATAAAATATTAATGAAAATATACATAACACATAAATGGTGTGTATATAAAACACACATACAAATGAATACAAAAAATAATTAGAAGGAGAGGGGCTAACATTGTATAAGATTAGTATTAGAGCATTATAAAATGTAGAATAAGTGCTCATTTTAAGCTTTACAAACTTTAATTATTATCATTAAGAAAATAGTCCTTGCCCGCAAATATAATCCTAACGTTTCCAAACACAAGTCTGTCCGCACTAGTTAATAAGCTGAATAGCTAATATCGGTCAAAGTAATGTGGCGTTTTTCTAAATGTCACCTTATGAATGAATACTTCAATGGGAATTTATTGAAATATTCATAAATCTGCTTCATAACAAAACATACTATTCTATTTCAATATTAGGTAAATAATTATGTAGCCTTATCATGTTTCAGTTAATAGGAAAAAAGTTATTAAGTTTTATTGTTGCCATACAATTTGAATAATTACCTAAACCGCTCACGGAATCATATACTCAAACATGGCTTTTGGAGGCTTTTTCGGATTTATGTATAATCACGCCAGGAGGGTCCGTGTGCATAGTTTATCCATCCTAATGAGGTCCGTCAATCTATACTAATATATAAAGCTGAAGAGTTTGTTTGTTTGTTTGTTTGAACACGCTAATCTCAGGAACCGCTGGTCCGATTTGAAAAATTCTTTCGGTGTTGGATAGTCCATTTATCGAGGAAGGCTATAGGGTATATATCATCACGCTACTACTAATAGGAGCGGAGCAACAATGAAAAATGTTTCAAAAACAGGGGAAATTTTCACGCTACGGGCAATATAAGCAAACGAGGTTGCGTGGGTCTGCTAGTCAAGTATAAGTCCACAGAAGAGTATAGTTACATTGAGAGGTTTAATATAACATGAGAAATTATTGTCTTTCACTAATAACTATAGAGAGCCATATGTTGATGATTTATTAAAATTAAATTTTGGATTTTATTGTAGGTAATCATATTTCAAAAGTAAATTCATTTACACTTTAACTTTAATATTCTAATTAAATTAGTATAGTTGACGGTTTTTTGAACGTGTATGAAAATTTAACAACAATGTTATTTACACAACTAAATCTAGCGCGCGGCTCCAGCCGCGTTTTTAAATTTTTCCCAATTTTCATTGAAATCGGTGCAGCGGTTTGGCCGTGAGAGCAGGACAGACAGACAGGATTACTTTCGCATTTATAATATAAGAATTTTAGTTCATGATGATCACCATCGTTGAAGATCATTTTACTATGTTGCAGTAAGAAACTTTTATATCAGCCAAATCTCTATCAAAACCTAGTCTAAAACATTCAACTTTATATTTGAGTATCAATTCTGCCGAGTAGAAAATACTAGGTATGATGAACAGGACAAAATTTAATAGTACTAAAATTGTAGCTTAGAATTTTATAGTATACAGACTTTATTATTATAGTGTCAACTATTATTAGTGTTAACATCAACAAGAAAGCAGAAAGTTCTTTGAAATATAATTTATTATGATATGTATGTTCTACCAAAAGAATTATATTCTACTAGTATTATATTAAAAAAGTAGCATTGAAGACAATCTGAAGCAACAGCTGTCACTCAAACTCAAAATATATTTCTATCTAAAAGAACTTTAATAATTTTAGGTGTTATATGTTATAACACCTAAAATTGGTTACAACAACGATGAAGAGCGACATAGCCCTCGGGCTTTTACATCTTTTTATCTCGTCCATAATAATCTTACATCTCCGTACCTCTTTTCACCTTCAATTTATATTTCTCAATCATAACAAAAACTGAATAGGTACATGTCAGGAGTCAAAGTTCTATTTATAAATATTACTCTTTATATTCTACACACATATTGTCTTATTTAGTTACCATGGCATTCTCACCTGGAATAAGATATCTGCAAAGTGTAGGTAAATTATTAATACATTTAAAGGTAAGAGAAATTTAGCTCATTAGTCAAACACACCTTTGTGACTATGGTACATTATCTACTAAGTTTCAAAATCCGTAGTCTATATTAACAATTATTTTTACGGGAATTAACGCGATCACTTATTAAAAGGTATTACATACCTCTGATTTGCCTGACGTTTCGACCAGGTTGCACTGGCCGTGTCCTCACCTCAGTCAGCCTGTGACCACGGCCAGTTACGGAATTGTTAATATATCATGGAACGCGAAAGTTTAAAAGTTAGTATATCCGTAGTCTATGTAGTGTAATGTACCATAGTCCATAACACTTTAACAAATACGGCTATTGAAACTTGTTTCATGCTTTTTCAGCGTCGTTTCTTGTCGTAGTTTGGTTTTAGATTAAACTATTTTTAATTTAAAATATTTTGGTGCCTCTACAACATTAATTTCTTTGCAAAGTATATTTTAAATAGATACCATAGAAATATCACAATTATCGAATAAATACGGATAAAGTCACAAGAAAATGCTAATAATATATATATTTTTGAAATGTACAAGTAAGGGCCTTTCCAATGATACCAAACACGACATATTTATATAATTTTTTTTTTTTAATACAGTACTTTACGTCGACTAGAGGGCGCCACATTAGATTCAGTGACACGTAATATAGCCTATAACCAGCAGACGATCATGGCGCTTCTAACGATACCTCATTTGTCGAGTTCTAATGAGTAGTTAAGGCGCTATGAGGGAACAAATGAACATACATACATACACACATAGCCTGTCAAAATCATAAATCTCGTTTGGCTTTGACTTAGTCGGGTAAAAAGAGGTGAAATGAATAACCTATCTGCGCCAATTTATTTAAAATCGTACTTTCAACTCTTATGCAGCAATCATAACAGAAACCTTTAGTCCTTCTTCTTCGCTGTCCCTCACACACGTCTGAGTTCGTCAGCTCATCCTTTTTTGTGCAGCCCGTTCTTCTTTGGAATGAGCTTCCGCTCGAGGTCAGGATGGCTACTAACGTGTTTACATTCAAAACAAAACTAAAGCAGTATTTATTAAAACAGCACGTAGAATCAACCAATACATAAATGATATCTAATACTAGTCATATTTGTATACATTTTAGTATGTATGTATGTGTATGCATATGCATCTTTGTAATTTGTGTAGTGTATGGTAAGTTCAGATATGTATGTGTATTCATATATGAAGTAAATAAAATAGGAGAAAAGTTTAATACATATTATACCTGCCTATGATAACAATTCGTATTCTTTCTATAACATTCAGCAGTCCGCTTCTGGTCCGTTCCATTTGACCGAGTATTACACAACATAATCGAAAAATAAATTTTACGTTCCTGTTTCCAACCTCTCTGGAAAGTTTTTATTCCCCAGGACAAGGGTCAGACGCTTTTGTAGAGATTAAAAGACATTATTTACCCGTGTATATGCGTAACCAGCAGTCAAAGTTTTATATTTCTGACAGGGGACTGAAAGCTTACCCTTTGAACATGTGTTCTAATAGACGGTTCAATGTGTTTGTGACCAAAGAGATTTCCTTTGGCGAAAAGCACTGAATCCTAATTAATATTAGTGTATTCATTAGTTTGTTTCACTTTTTAAATATTGATAAAGATAATCTACGTTTACACTACAACTTTAAATTTTGTAAATAAAATAGCAGAAGATCAGTTTACATATGAATTTTGTAAATTGTAGAACAGTAATTGCTAATAATTACCATACCCCGAATAATTACTAAGAAATACTGAAGAAATCTGACTTTCTTAATTGTATTAATTATTTTAAATACTTTATTTAATATCAGAGTTTAATTAGGAGTTTATAATTGTTTAATAAATGTGTATGAAATTCAAATCTACGTTTTACAAAAACCGTTGCTTATTATTATTTCAATAAATTGGTTTCAATGGACTAATAGTAGATGAGTGCACACAACGCCAATTTTTATCTCTATCACTCGAATATAAAATTTGAAACAACAAGTAATTAAATTAAAGTTTAGATCATTAATTAAATTCTAGTAACTTTTTACGTGCCAGTAAATAAAAATCATTAAACTATAAAACTTAATAGTTTTCTTTAAAATTATATTTAAGCATGCAAGGTCTACTCAATTTTCTATTCGTTGAAGTATTACAGACTCGTCACTCTTTTTTTAATCTTTCTCGTCATAAGAATTATCCTATTAAAAACTAAGGGCTATTGGGCCCTTTTTTAATATTTCAGTATTTGTTGTTATAGCAGCAACAGAAATATATCATTTGTGAAAATTTCAACTGTCTTACTATTACGGTTCATGAGATACAGTATGGTGATAGACGGACGGACAGACAGACGGACAGCGAAGTCTTAGTAATAAGGTCCCGTTTTACCCTTTGGATGGGAAACCCTAAAAACCATCCCTGTAAGATTTTAAAAATTTAAAAATAGCTAAATTGCGTTTTTAATAGGGTTGTTTTCAGTCGCCAGGCAAACGAAAGAAGCGATTTAAATCTATGCCTGATAATATATTCAAACTTTGTTATCTATAGAATATTCTAACATCGTAGATTGAAATTTGTTACTGGGCTTACAAGATTAGATTCACAGCAGCATAGCTACATGTAGAATAAAAAGTAATGAGTAATGATGGAATTTATATCTATACTAATATATAAAACTGAAGAGTTTGTTTGTTTGTTTGTTTGAACGCTCTAATCTCAGGAAGTACTAGTCCGATTTGGAAAATTATTTCAGTGTTAGATAGCCCATTTATCGAGGAAGGCTATGGGCTATATATCATCACGCTAAGACCAATAGGAGCGGAGCACCAATGAAGAATGTTGCGAAAACGGGCGAAAATTATTACGCTACGGGCAATAGGAGACGTAAACGAAGTTGCGTGGTTCAGCTAGTATAATATATTATGTGAATTTCATCACAATTTAAAGAACATAGAAAGATGCATGTAGTGTTACTATTATTATTACTAGACTATTATTGAGTTCTTAAAGGATGGCTTTATCTCTGTCTGTCAAGTTTATCATTATGATGTAACGGCAGCGGTTCGCAATAGCATGTTAAATGTAAATTTTTTCTCTAGATTTTTTTCACTTCAAAAGTTACAATACAACTTATGATATTCATATTTCATATACATCGAACCAAGTGGCGCGCAATTGGAGAGGCCTATGTCCAGCAGTGGACTGCGATAGGCTGATGATGATGATGATGATGATACATTCATTTTTTCTTGAAATACTAAACCGCTTGAAGTGATACATATTACTAATTTATACATTACCTAAAGGAACATACTTTACACAATACATGTATCTACTCTTATAATAAATCAAAAGCGTAATTAATAGTTCTTTGCAAGCTAACTGTTCATTCTTCGATGGAAAATAATGCACTTGAATTACCTACAAATCAACAAATATTCATCAAATTGCCTGTTTAAACTTTGCGTGAAAAGGGTAGTCCGAGTAAATGTCAATTCTGCAATCAGTGCATGTCTGCGCTGACTAACCAACTCAAAGCGTTGCAGCGCGCGGTTTGTAATTTATTGCTAGCATTCATTGGTTATCATCGCAGACACGAACGTTAATATCAAAGCTAGAAATGCCAAGAGGATAAAAAATGGAGCATTTGCTACCTAGATGTACATTATTTTTCAAAAAAAAATATTTTTAGCTAAACTTATTTAACAATATAAAAAAGAAAACAGTCAAATGCGTGTCAGACCACGCATAGAATAGGGTTCCGTAGTCACCCATAAAGGTCACCTTACTTATTATTTCTTTATTTTGGTACGCAGATTTTCAAGTTAGTTTATTTTACAAGTCAGGCCTCTATAACGCTAAAGTTATCTAAGCTGTTATAGTTTTTCTTCAAAGTTCATCCTATTGACTACCATCATGTTTTTTTTTAGATTTTCGATTCAGCCGTTTAGGTTTTCAACAGAAAATGCGCTTAAATGTTGAATACCTCGCAAAGTGCTACCTCAATAAAAAAATCGTGTTTGCAACCCATTGCAACCTCTTAATATTTTTAAAATACCTTCCTAATGATGTCTCACACTATGGGGTTGACGCGAGAAAAAAATCATACCAACTTTAGGTGTAGGGGAGATAATCTAAAAAAAATTTTTTTTGTCACTTTATTTTAAAACTTTGTCGACGTAGTAAATACACATATCCATGCATAGTCTTTCATTCATCTTTCTAGCGCTAACCGTTTAATCCGAGGACGAAGGTACGAACGCACATAAAGAAACTGTAAGGGTTCAGAGACGTGAACTATGGAACCCTAAAAATGAATACCTAGTGTGATTTAAACTAAATATTTTTTTCTTACAGAAAATATACAATATACAAATAACTTTTACAATAATAATGACAATGTCAAAATGATAAGTGAAAAAATTATAAATGATAATGTTTACGAATAAAAATTTATCATTAAAAATCATAATAAGAACGCTGCCTTATGAGGCTTCCTGTGACAGAGGAAAAAAAATATAATTGTCTGTGGTGTTGTGTTGTCTATGATGCGATGTGATAAAATATCGTGAAAAATGTGCTCAGTTATGTGGTTGCGGTTGTTGGTGATGCTCGCTGCCTGCTGGGCCCAGGAGGGAGAATGGAGCGAAGACGCAGAAGACTTAGGTAAGCATGTTCTTTATTATTAATCATTATATATTCATATTAGCGTAAAAGCGTAACTAGGGCAATGGAAATTAATAGGGTTTAATAACAAATCAAAGTATCGTTTTCGAGTGAAGTGGAACTTCACTCGAAAACGATTCTTTGATTTGTTATTCATTATTTATATTATTTTAGCTGTTATTTTTCTGTAAAATACTACTAATAATTAGATAATCTTGACAAAATGGGTTAAACTGTCAAAAACTTAGCCAACTTCTTAAGAAATAGGTTTAGTAATAATACGGACTCTGCACTATTGATTTTACAAAAAAAGGTACCTACATAAATTGTAGGCAATTTTCTCTAGTTAAATTTACTGTTTTGGGCGCTATTTTTTCAATATCTCGGCGCGAGTGGCAAAGACACGAGGTGGCAAAGTAAAAATTCGAAAAGAGCACGTCGAAATCTATAAAATTACCAATTTTCAAAATAACGGATAACTTTCTAGGTAAAACTACCAACATTATACATAGTTTGCAAAAAGAAACAGAATAAAATATTTTTATAGCAATAAAATCGCTGTATTGTACACCGGATTACTTCCAAAGGTAACTTAAAGCTAGGAGGTACAACTGGTGGTTTTGTCACCCGGCAATCTCTTACTTTTTTTTATGTTTGGCCCTTCCGAAATGACTCTACTCTGCCTGATGGAAAGCATGAGCAGAATCCAAGAGTGGTGGTGACCATACTGCAAATGCAGACAATGCAGCAATGCAGCATGGTGACCCGCGCCATGGCGTGCTAGTGATGCTTCTGCATCATTGGGCCTCCGGTCTCACACTCACCAACGACATACGACAGCATGATCGCTGTCATTTTACGCTGATCTTCTGTGCGAGGGTAGTACCGCCCCGATTGAGCCTCATCAGCGTGGCTCTACTACCTTGAACTATTATACTTACTAAGCAAATATTTTAACTGTGAGGGAATCGAATCCACGACCTCTGGCTTTGCAGCTAAGATTGCTAACCAACCAACGGGCTATTCAAATGGTTATTCATTACAAATTCAAAAAGAAATTCTTGAAACACTGTTTTACAAGTTAAGAAGTCATTGTATTTGGAACGGTGAAAGCAATATAAAATGAAATTTATAATGGGATTAATATACCTTCAGTACCTGTAGCTTTTTGTAACAATATCATCAATCTCGTATTAGTAAAAAATCAAGAACATTTATTCATTGTGCCTTCACATTTATAGTACTTATCATGCTTTCTTAAGTTAAGACGGTGAGGTCTCAAATACGCAGCCATATTTTTTATCCTTTTCCTTATAACAGATTTAACTCCGCTAATATAATAATAAAATAAAGAAGGTATATTTTTGTGACTTGGAATAAAAAAAAAAAACAATTACGACAAAGCCAAAGGATATCTAGTTGTTTGAAAGGAAATATGTAATTGCTCAGCCACAAAGTCCTTTTAAAAATAAATAAAAAAAGTATATTAAGTAATTAATATTAATAAGAACCTGTAACAATTTACTCGCCTCCGTCACATTTCAAACCTGACAGCAGACAGGCAGAGAGACAGAGTTACTTTAGAATTTAAAATATTAGTATCGAAATTTGGTCATTGGACACGTTGGCAATAAGGATGGTGACCACTACTCTTGGATTCTAGTTTAGCTTTCCATCAGGTAGAGTAGAGTCATTTCAGAAGATAATACTAAAAAACAGATTATATGTACGTATAAGTAATATACTAGCCGACCCACGCAACCTCGTTTGCGTCTCCTATTGCCCGTAGCATGATAATTTTCCCCCGTTTTTGTAATATTCTTAATGGTTGCTCCGATCCTGTAGGTCTTAACGTGATCATATATAGTCTATAGCCTTCCTCGATAAATGGGCTATCTAAAATTGAAAGAATTTTTCAAATCGGACCAGTGGTTCCTGAGATTAGCGTGCTCAAACAAACAAACAAAATATTCAGCTTTATATATTAGTATAGATATGTAATGGAATGTAATATGTATATCTGTACGGTAGTATGGAAAATAATTAAATTATAGTAAGCTATTAGGTCATCTTCATCAATAAAAATAATTCAACTTTTTGGTTGTTAGTTTTAGTTGATTCATTACTGACTTCTTCATCACATCTACATCAACAACCAATATTGTCCCACTGTTAGGCTCGGGTCTCCTCTCAGGAGAGGGTTAAGGCCATACCTCCCCACGCTAACCGTGTGCGAGTTGGGACAACTTACTTGGTAATTAATAATTGGTTCCAGACAACCATTAGATATAAAAAAAAACTTTCTGACGTTAATTTGACTGGCGAAAAAACTATCTACATATAAATTAACGAATAATAAAATATCTATTTTTTATTGTTGCTCAATGCCACACCTCACAGTGAATCGCTGAAACGATCAAATGAAACAAATCGAACAAACTCAAGTGGGAATCGCGCTGAACCCATTAAACGCGATTGCTTGTCGAAAATAAAAATGGGTAAATATATTTTCGTTTGTTCGACGGATCGTTGTTCCATGTTTTTGTCTGATTTTATGCAATCCGTCGGGAACTGCGTTTACACGCAACAAATTGCTCACTTTGATTGAGAGGGAATAGTAGCAATTGTGCTTTTTTCAGTGCGAAGCCTTTTATATGGAAGTTTTGAGGTAGCTTCACTCAAATAATTAAATCATAATGAAAACTAAGAAACTTTGAAATACCTACATAATTCTGAGAACGCAATTTCGGTTGAGAAAATTCTTTAAAAGTACATTTGGATCTTTTGAGTAAATCTTGAAGTTTCGATTATTTAAACGCGTATGTCTTAATATTATTCTCAATATAATCATTACGTTTTTATCTGTTTACTAGCTTTTGTCCACGGCTTTGCCCGCGTGTATGTTAGTTTCCGAGACAAAAATTATCAAGTCCAAGCTTATATCTACCTTGAACAGTTTTGTAGTGAAAGCGTAACGAAAAGACGAACAGAGTTACAAAAGTAACCCTGTTCGTCTTTTCGTTTGACAAAAAAAAATACTAACTTAACATTGTAAATTTTAAAAAAAATACAATATTAAGTTAGTATTTTTTTATGTATGGCCCTGCCAGAATCACTCTACTCTGCCCGATGGAAAGCATAATCCAAGATTGGTGGTCACCATACTCATTGCGAATGCATACAATGCAGCATGGTGATCCACACCATGGCGGCCTAATGATGCTTCTGCATCATTGGGCCTCCGGTCTTGCAGTCACCAACGAAACACGACAGCATGAACGCTCTCATTTTACGTTGATCGTCTGTACCGAGGGTAGTACCGCCCCGTTCGTGCTGAAATCAGCGTGGTTCTACCACCTGTTAATTTATTGAGTACATATATCAACAGCAAACATACAGCAAAATAAAGATATATAAATAAGCAAATACTAGTTTGTATTGCAATGTATATTCAAAGTTCGTCGTATGCCTAAAATTGTAATATTCTACAACACTATAATGTTCAATTTATCAAAGGTTTTAAAAACTTAACAAGTTTTAGTATTTCAAAATTTAACACCAAGAACAAAGTTCAAGAGAGTCATTTTAAAACGATGTAAATATGTATTTGAAATTTAAGCGGCATTGAAATGTCTACACCTATACTGTCGACTTGCTCAAGCTCCATTACTCGTTTGAATGCTTGCTAAAGGAGCAAAAAGAGTGACCCAATTAAAAAGTGTTCATGCATGAGTGATTCTATTCGACTCCAGTTTTATTGGAACGATTAATTTTATTGCAAAAATTCTGGACAGCGGAACAAATGGAAAATGAGAGTATGCCGAAGTGGCTTCACAGACCTTTTTGTGGTTTGGCGATGGATGGGTTTGTTCAGTCAAGTCTAATCAAAGAGCACACAGCCGAAAAAGTGTTCATAGCTCGCTCATTGTGAACGTGATAAATGAATTGAAATTTTAATGTAATTGGATTTTGCCGATGATCGAGTATCAATGCGTCGCTGCTGGTGCCTCTATCCCTCACAACAATCGATATCCAAAATATTAATTACCAGCCACAGGCTATTCCGTATGATTTTCCTTTAATTTATTATAATTTCGTATTATTTATATGGACTGAGTTGACTTCTCTATAGAAATTATATCGTCATTTTTTTTTCTCAAAACATACCAAAAACATAAATGGATGTATCACAGAGTAACAAAGTTGTATGAAAAGTACAGGAATAACAAATTAAGATAGTAGAACAAAAATAGAAGATCGTTCTATTACCGTTCAATAAACAAGAAAATTGATTGTCTGTAAAGTCTGTTTACAAATGATAGTTTAATGTGACAACGTCATAACAAAACATTGATGTAATGATGATAGAAAGATACGGTGCACGCGCCGCATATCTGCTGTACTACTCTACATAACTTATAAACTAAGCTAATTTGTCTTGGTACAGAGCCTTATTAGGTAATAAATCATAATGACACTGAAACTTAAGAAAACAAAGCATATGCTCATTAATGAAAGTGCAAATTATTTGTTCACGTTGTAGTGGTATTATGAGAAGTTAGCGCAGACCACAGTCGCTAAGGTTTTAGCACTGTCGTTATTTCTGATGCATTACTTATCTCGTGTCGGCACTGTAACAATAAACTTTAAAAGGTTACTAACGAGTGATTCCAGGAATCTAATGACCGTAGTTCCTTTTACTTACAACTCACTAATATCAAATAAGAATGTGATCAAAGAATTTTGATGTACCTTAAGGCTTTGAGAATTGGTTTACAGAGTTAAATTAACAAACAGAGTCATTTGTATTGATTTTTATGTTTCAAAGTATATGAATTTAGTTTGACTAAACTCTCTAAAAATACGGTTGGTAAGTCTGCAGTTCATAATTCTAACATACATGACATGACTAAAGTAATATTTCTCTAAAGTTCTCTTATTTTATTACTGTTTTCTATTCTTACACATATGTATTTAGATGACGTCCACTTTAGTGTGAAATTTCTAATTTTAGTCAATATTCGTCAATCACCGTGAAATAGAACCACAATCTCTGAAATTAGTATCATAATGAAAGAATACAATATACCTAAACTGATAGAGAACAGATAACATTACAATCTATTTTCATAAACGGACTACAAATAGACTGTTAACAAAGTTGAGCTAGTTTCAACTATATATAGGAATAGTTAGTTCAAGCAATATCCTGTACATATGTGCGCAGTATAGTGAACAACATCGGAGTAGTTGGCGAGTGAGACGAGTAGGTCAGGCCCGAGGCTCGCGACGTGTCTCAACAATAATTTTATTAATATTACCCCCGGAAGCCTGTCACGCGCGAAACCGACGGTCGCATATCTTCAGCGTCTGCGAAAAAATATGATATATTGAGAAAACGAGAGACGAAAGAGCTTTTCTTAGCTTCCTTTTACAGAGTTTAGCGTCTTTTAGTGTACTCGAGGAGGTTGTAAGGTTTTACTACGCCTTGACACTGGGAACTTAGTATCTTCAAATAAAATTAATAGCTTTCCTATTCCTTTTTTGTTGGCTTTTCTTGAAGAGATTGCTGAAATAAAGTAGTCTTAAAACGTATATTTATCTATAAAGAAGTTTATGCGTATGAAAGAAGATCGTAAAATAATTGAGGAAATATTTACAAAAGACTTATTTTTAGATATCACTTTTATATGTTGGCACGTCAGCAGTTGATCAAAGGATTTGGGATATGTAAATTTTGTATGCGAAATATACGTTTGTATAAGATCTTAAAGCTGGACTCCGATGAGACTTTTATATACGATTCAATTCCCTGGCACGTAACAAGTACAAGGGACGAAAATATTTTATTAATATAACAGATACCTTGTGTTCCAAACAAATTTATTTATTTATACAGATTAAGGGTCTTCAAAAATGCTATAGACAACTATAAATTATGATAAAAATTCACATTAATATCTCGATGTACTGCCTTAATTACAGGAGACCACAGCATGCAAACATAAGTAACAAGTTATATTAAATAGTGAAAAAATAAATTATAGTGTAGATCAAAATAACAGACACATTTGATGCATTTCAACATTATCAAGACATAAGCAAAATACTTTTTAAAGTTTTAGTTCTAGACAATATATTGTATTGTCTGCAGAGCCTAGGCACAGCGGCATAATGACCCAAGTTGGATTTTGTTGAACGAACAGAGAATAAATAAATAATAAATATTTCGGACATCTATCACACAACGCCATCTAATCCCAAGCTAAGCAGAGCTTGTGTTATGGGTACTACACAATAGATTGTAGGCTCCTATCTTGGATAATCGTGATGGTACATTTATTAATTCGTTGCAGTCTGTGTAATCATTGTACAGCCTATGCAGAAAAATAGCAATAAGGTACTGGCCTGCGGCTGTTAAGTGTGTACATATTGTAGTATTGGAGTCTCTCGGTGTAGCTGGACAATGTCAGAGCCTTACATTTACTGTAACAAAGGTGATGAAAAAAACATTTTTGGACACTTTCAAGAAGTTTCTTGTACACTTCGTAGTGAGGATTCCATACAACAGAGTTACATTCCATCTGGCCTAACTAGTGAGCTAAACAAAATTATCTTGGTGTATGAATTTTTAAAATCTTTACTATTTCGTAACACAAATCTCAGGACTCTAAAAGCTTTCGCGACTGTGTCACCAATATGAATATTGAATTTTAAGCCTGCATCTATTGTAATGCCCAGGTCACAGGCGCAGGTAAGATTCGCGACCTAGGCATTGATGGTAATCCTCTTCAAAAAGAGGATTGCTATCAATGCTGTACTTGCTGCTTTGTTTGTTTTTATTTCGTATGAATTGATTGTGGAAGCATTTATCTATATTTTATGACATTTTATTATCCTTGCACCAGTGCGACAGTGAACCTATATCTTCTTGTTACTTTGTAGTATCTAAGTCACTCTGTATAGGTCTCATAATTTTAAGATCATCTGCGTAAAGATAGAAGTTGCAATATTTAAAACATAAAGATATGTCATTATTGAATATGTTAAAAATAAAATAGTATCGTAGGCTCATACCTCAGTATTTTTTTTTGTTATAATATCACTCTATCAGGTCTTAAAACCTCCGTTTACACAAACAAACAAAAAATAATTCAATAACATGTAATATTAATAAAATGTAATATTAATAAATTAAAATGAACATAGAACCAGGTACACTTTGCTTGCTTTCCCAAGTTAAACAAATAAAAGAAGAACTGAGTTTGTTGAACTTTTTAAACGGGCAAAAGATAAGATTTAAAAAAAGAATTATCCTCTACATCGATCCTACAACTTACCTAAAATATATTCGATTTCGCTCTCATTAAGTATTAAGGTTGGATAAATCGTGTACATTCATACATGCGCCGATCGCGTGCCGTGACATGCCACCACCACTCATCTAGCCACATTCGGCACCGCAATAATGAGTACCGCAATTCTTTAGTGCCCTCCAACACGACACAATCTTTGCGGGCGTGTTATAGCCACCCATTACACGAGCAAACCCCCAATCTAATATAATTTATATTTCCGATACATTATGCGTGACATTCAACGTCGAAAGTTAAGGCTTTGTCAGAACAGCTTTATTGTGAAATTATTCTAACTCAAATGCGGCGGTGACATCGGAATAAAGGGGCAAGACCGATTTGGAATTTCATTTCTTCCTTCTTATCTTAATGTGCCTGGGCGTCGTGTCTCGTCTTGCCTGCACAATGTTTTTGTTTCCTTTTGTTTTGTCTAAAAGCGTTTATCTAAATTTGAGTGTTATTTTGTTTTCGCTTGTATTCATTTTATTGAATTAAGGCTACCAAAAGAGTTGTATTTATTATAAACTCTTTAAAAGCTACCTTAAGTTAACACTTAACTTTTAGAATGTGAACAAAAATATTATAATTGGATTGAAATCGTTAGTTTAAATTCGGCCATCGGCCACTAAAATGTATGTTGAACGATCAAATAAACAAATTCATTTAGTGAAAATAGTAAAATATATGTTTATCAAGTGTATAGATTCAAAAAAGTTCCTTAAATGAAATATAATATACTTCCTACTAATATTATAAATGCGAAAGTTTGTAAGGATGGATGGATGTTTGGATGTTTGTTACTCTTTCACGCAAAAACAACTGAACGGATTTGGATGAAACTTTACAGTAATATAGCTTATACATCAGAATAACACATAAGCTACTATTTGCCGCGATAACCGACATATACGCGGGCGGAGCCGCGGGCAACAACTAGTATGAGAATAAATTCAATATCATTCAAAATAACATTCATACGAAGGAAAGGCTATAAAGTAAACTGAACCTTATTGGCAAAGTTGTGATATTGGTTTCAAATTAATTTAAATTTAAATTTCGTTTCTAAACATTCGTATATACACTCGCGTAAAGGTTGCAATTTTATATAAATTTCATTTCTTAGGTTGTTACTGTATTGCACCAGTGGCGGTCTCGGGAGTCTTTAGATGAGATGTTTTTAATTAGTTCACCTATAAAGGCAAACTTAATAGTAAACTGTATAACGCGAATTTGAAAGACCATTTTAATTCGGAGACGATAAAATATGTAGCGAGTATGCGGTAAAGATTGTTCGATAACAAAAATATATTACAGTTTTGGCATAGACGACATTATAAATAGCGACAGGGTTTCAAGGTTAGTTTCCTCGGCAGTCGGGCTATTGTATGTAATTTGTCTAAAAGTAAAAAAGTAACACACTAGAATATTGGACGCACAATACCTCTAGAGTATTGGAACAAATTGATATCCAACCGGTACCACAAGACCGAGTAATCCGTCTTTATTAGGGTAGTCTCCACACTGAGTAAATTGAAAATTCCTTCTAAGTATGACTGATGGTATACATTACTTGTCCCCAACACGGTGACAGTTTTTTCTTAAAGAAAAGAAGATTATTTCATGCGGTGTGGAAACGGAGCGTTTTAATATTACGTCTATTTATATTCACATTCTCTTTATCGCCCCCACGAAAGGAAGCCGAGAGTCGTAACGATGTAAGTACAGAATAACAGTGATATTCACTTAGGAATTCTTTCTGTTCGTGTTGTACGAAGGTAACGCTTGTTACCCGCCACTCTGAGCGGGCCATGAATGTTTTGTGTCGACGATTTGGGATACCGAGATTAGCTTTCGTCTGCTGTTCAACCGGAGTATGCATTTTAATCTACGAAGAACGAAGTATGTTGTAAAAATACAATTTTGTTGATATTACTTATCAAATAACTTTTTTTCTCTTTGCTTATTATAATAGTTAATAATACAAAAATTGAAATAATGTTTGATGTACTCCATAAAAGGATTTTCATTACGAGACATTGTCGACGTGTATACTAGAGAAGGGGACGCAAATTGCATGAAATTAACCAAACAGGAGACGAACTATGTACTATGAGAAAATTCTTGACGTAATTTACAACGCTTACAGTATAATTATAGCTCAGAAAGGCCGACTAGTGAGAGCTGTGGAGAGGCTTAAGACTGTATTATATCGTGTAATAACGTGCGCACTATGTGTGAGGGTGTGGCTACGCTACAGAGAGTATGAAGGGCGAAGGGATAATGAAAGAAATAATGAAGCATAGAACCTAAAAGGAGTAATGTTGGGCCCTACGTAGCAGGCAGACTTGAATTAATTAAAGTTTAACGAAGAGCACTATGGGGCGGACGAAGCCAATGAGCTGTGATTGGTCGTTACGTCGTCCTTGAGACAATGGCGATATTCGCCGTCTTAAAACAGAAGAAACTTAATGGCACCCAGAATCATTAATTACTTTAATTTTATAATGCTAATAAAGCCTAAAGACGTCGACGCGATTTGGCCTTGGCAACTTAGCGGGGTTATACTTATGGATCGAAAAATTAACTTTGATATTTTGAGAGTGATTTTCAGATCTTTGTGTAAATTTTTCATTTGTATATGAGTACAACATATTAAAAATATTTCAGATACATGTTTCCTTATAAAGTAATAATGTTTAATTACTACTTTTACTAATTCTTTCTAAATGATTACTATCTATTAAATTATGAAGTAGAAACTCGACTTTATGTCATTTGTTGTTTATTACGAACCACGATAGAGTATCTAAAGAGAGTTATCTATCACGCTTGGACAAATAGAAGTCGTGTATGTCTGAAAAGTGATGCTGACGAAGCTGCATAGGTCAGTTAATATCCATATTTCGTAATCGTTTGCTTACGTCTTGACGTTGGTTACTTAATTAGATCAGTTGAGCACATAAAAAAAGTCGGTCACAATTGCGGTTACAATTATTCTTTGAATTATTTTAGTTATATAATTGTTACGATCTAAGACACTAATTTCTCATGTTGAGTGAAAGAGTTATAAAAATTTCGGAGCAAAACATTCAGTTAATGGGGAATAAATTTATACGTTTTTTACCCGACTGCGAAAGAAGGAGGGTTATGTTTTTCGAGTGTATGTATGGATATTTCTTTGGCACGCCCTAGAGTCTAAACGGCTGGTCGTTTTTTATGTGAGTGGTGTCAATAGATACGTCTTATTCTTATTAAAAAATACTGTCTTTTCAGTTCTTCTATTAATTTCATAAAGATGGCAGATATTTACGCAGTATGTTTTTTTTTCAAATAAATTTTTACTTGTTACTAGAGAAAAATTATGATGAAGGTCAAATTGCCGACGACTGATCAAGTTTGAGCTATCCAAAGGTCAAAGTATTTGCAAATATTAATCTAATACCTTTAAACGAGCAATTCTTATATAAAATATAATTACACAAGATTTATCTATACTAATATATAAAGCTGAAGAGTTTGTTTATTTATTTGTTTGTTTGAACGCGCTAATCTCAGGCATTAAGAATGAGGACCAATGGAGAATGTTACAAAAGCGGGAAAAAATTATCACGCTATGGGCAATAGGAGACGCAAACGAAGTTGCGTGGATTCGCTAGTCAAATATATATGTATAGTTATTTAAAGGATACGGTTACAACGATTTTCATGAATCTTAGCATGCAGAGGGTTTCGGAGGCGAGAAATCGATCTAGCTAAGATTCTTTTGGAAAATTTACCAAATAAAAGTACCGACCAAAACTTGATCATCCAGGTATTAATGTTATTAAAATAAAAGCAATTTTAATTCTAGTCACCTAAAGTTCGATGATAGACAATTGAAACACGTAATTAAAAACATCATTTTATTCGCTATAAAGTTCAGTTAGCTGTTGCATCCGGAATTGAGCAATTTCCGAACGACTGAATAGTTTTTTTTTTCTTTGTTACAGTGTCGACTGTGGATGTGGACGCAGTGTTGGGAAGAACAGCGTCCCTGCCGTGTGACGTCACACCAGACACCAATGAGGACAGAGTTTATATGGTGCTCTGGTTCAGAGCGGGGAAAGCGACCGGTGGAAAACCTATATACAGGTATGAATATATAAAAAATTGTAATTCTTATTGCTTTTACGAGGATATATCTGTAAACATTACGCGTTAGTTTAGTTATTTGCTAGAATATGAATATATTTGACGGAATTAATAGGAAGGGAACAACAAACTGTTAAAAGAGGTAAACTAGTACAGTGAAAGTACCCTAATATGCTTGTTAAGGATTCTCGTCGGGGATTTTTTTGTCCTTTAGAATACTTAATTCCACTAATTGCCGTGGCAATTTACACTTTGAATGACTTTGGATGTCAAAACCCTGATGTTTAAAATCCACGAAAACATAAATTGAGTATTATTTTCTTATCGCAGGATACAAATGAATTTCTATATTACATAGGGAATTTCAATTAGGCACAATATAAACATTTTCTCAACCGACTCGAGAAAACATCATAAAAATAAAATACACTCGTGTTTCAAGTAAAAATATACATACTTATGCAAATACTATTGACCAATGAAACACGTACGTGGTTCGTTTTTATAATGTAACTGAATTTACAAGAACTAACTAAATTTTAAAACCAATACGCTGCCTTGTTCATTTCGTAACGCTCTACACAACAAGCTACGAAATCCTACATCGTAGATATACACGTAGCAAACTGTGCTACTAGTAGTTTCTGTTTGATGTTGTTGATTATAATTGTTAATTTAATCCCGCTGAGTAAATAGAATATTTGTATCAACGATCAATATTCTATTAGTATACTGTTAATCAAAAATTCAAATTAGCTCCTTAATAACTATGTTTGTCTAATGCTTGGTTTGGAAATGTTATTTCAATATTTCATCTATTCATTTTTATTAAATTGACACAATTACTGGGAAAGGCATATTTTTTAAATCTCTCACAAAAACTAAAACGGAACCTTAAAATTTCAGAAGAAGAAATGAATACACTCGTATTTCACGAACAAAGCTATTTTTATCGAATTACTGAGAACAAAAAGATATAAATATAAGGGCTTCAACAAATCTTTTGTGCTAGCTAAATTTATAGATTGTAAGCACTCTATAAGATTTGAACCTTACATATCATACAAAAAACATTGGCGTTTCACAAAAATATTCTTGCGGACCGGTAGCGCGCCTAACCAATCAATAGTTGCGCGATGTATGGAGTAGGCGGGCAGAGCCTGCGGCCGGAGATAAGCCCAGCCAGACCCAAGACATCAATCACACGTTGACAAATTTATGTGATTCGGACACCAGATCTTGTACATGGACTGGAGTGTCTGGACATCTATATGGACTAAAGGTTGTCAGTGAATTCACTCCAGTCAATCGGTAAGCAAAGATGGATACGAGGAAATTTGATCTATGTTTGATCAGATGTAATGTTTTTGGGTAGTTTATAGAAGTCTATTCTTACCAAATAATTTGACTCAAACCGAGATTCTAGCCAGACTTAAGACAATAAATTTTGACTAGACTATACAAATAAATAAAATTGGATTGTCTATTTGTAATAATAAAAGAACCGCTTTTTACTAAATTCATATAGATGTATGCACGGTACATATACCAAAAATGTACTTAAATTTTGTCTGTCTGTCTGTTTGTTCCGGGTAATCTCTGGAACGGCTAGACCAATTTCGACAGGACTCTCACTGATAGGTAGCTGATGATATAGGGAGTACATTAAGCTACTTTTTTAGACTAGCTTTGCCTCGCGGCTTCACCCACGGTACAACAATAAGCGCGGGTAAATAATAAATTAATTAAAATAGCCTTTTATTTCCAAGAGAAGAATAGTAGTTTACAAAGTTTATTTGTTTTTTAGTATCAAAAAAAAATGTAGTTTAATAATTTTAGTTTTTAGAAGTTACAGTATCATGAAAATAATTTTTGATATGCTAATATTGTAGTGTAATTATTCTATAGCAACCCCTCTACCAGCAAAGGTCTCCTCCAACTGGAGCCAGTTTTCTCTGGATTGCGCTATTTGCATCAAGTTTGGACCCATTGTGAGTTTGACTGCCTCGTTGGTCTGGCGGTTGGCGTGAGCGACTGCTAATCATGAGGTCTCGGGTTCGATTCCCGGGTCGGACCAAATGTTTGTATGATCTACAAATATTTGTTTCACAATTTGGGTGTGTTCTATCTATAATATGTATGTATTTACAAAAAAAAAAGTATATATGTATTTATATCAGTGGTCTAGTACTCCATAACACAAGCTCTGCTTATCTTGGGACTAGATGGCGTTGTGTGTTTAGATATCCGAAATATTAAAAAAAAAAAAAAAAAAAATTCGTCCTCCCATTTGATGCAAGGTCTCCCTTTCTTTTGCCCACTAGCCCCTTCCATTCTGTAACTCTTTTTGTCCACCTTTATCTTGCAGGCGCGCTATGTGTCCAGCCCATTCCATTTTAATGCAAGCGCTTTTGCTAAACCGTCTGTTGCTTTTGTGCCTTACTTTATTTATTATTTTTATGTTTAGCATACTCCACTCCATTACGCGTTGGCACGTTTTAATTTTGTTCATTTGACTAGTACGAATGCATATATACCTACCATTGAACCACCTATTTCAAAAATGAATATGAACATTCTGTCAGCTAACACAATATTGACACCTGATAGATAAGATATTTTAACTACTTTATATGCGTACAGCAATTAGTATGTCTTAATTTTGACTGCTTTAAGTGCTAAAATCTATTTAACACTGACTGTGCTTTCATTATATTATTGCGATTAAGTGTCAATTCGTATTTATTATTTGGAATTAATATTCCAATATATTTTTTAACAGTGTAAAATTAAATTATCTATAATGTTTATCCAATTATTTTCTGCGACTAAAGCACGTATAACTAGTTAAGTATATATTCAAAACTCTTCACTCTTAATGCAATTCGACTCTTATAGCCTTAAGTATTTTATACACACACAGAAAATAAAACAATTGGCATTACTATTTTAATTCAAGTTATCTAAGTATAGCGAATAAGAAACAATACGCCACACAACCAACTCACTCGTGAATAAATAAAGGAAAATAATATCTTGTACGTGTGGAAACAAAGGGATAGATACTGTAGATGCTACTTGAGATTGCATTACTTCCCCCTCTCCCCCCACAGATACACATTTACACTAATGTCGAGGTAAATATGAAATATGAGATGGCAAGCAGAAATGGTGGATTGATTTACTGAGCCGTCGGTAGCCGGATCTCGGGGAGATAGGGACTTCCTTACTACACGTAAATGTTACACATCAGGGCTGCTGCGAACTTTTTTATTCATGAGCTTTTTTCAATCGCTGTTGGTAAATATGTACCCACTTCCGTACTTACACATTTTAGTGAACTTTTTAAATAATTTATGTGTGTCTGTTTTAAATACGTTTCTGTGTGGCGCTTTTTTGTAGTATAATTAACAGTACCCAATTGAATGCGAATTATGGAGGGCTTATTAAATAGCCAATTCTAAAGCAGAGTTGACAGTTGTATAAGCCGCTTTAAGGTACAAATATGGGGGCTTAATAGCTCTGTTCGTGAGTTTTTATTCTATTCATTAGAGGGTTTATGTAAAACTAATTTTTTTGTAGCTAAGCCTTTTTTATAAGTATTTAAGCAAGTGAGTATAACAAATAAAGATTAAAACAAACAATTAAAATTTCTTTGCGATTTTTGAACACACTTAGATTTGTTTTATTGAAATTTACAATACTTATATACAAATTTACTAATAAGTTTCTTTAAGGAATTGCATACATCACGTGTTGTAAGTGATACATATTAAAGATAAAGTACACAGTCAAACCAATAATTTCATGAGCTCATATTATGAACACTTCATTTAATATTTAGTAACGCAATATATGTAAATTTCATCCGCATACTAACATATTAATATCAGATAATATGGTTTGAGGGAATTACAGAAGTGCAAATACAATCTAAAATAATTCCGCAGTCATATTGATTGTGATCGTAACTTTAAAGTGACATCCCTAATATTTACATGAATGACCAACTGATAGGTTTGATATTTGAATCAATCCAATTTCATCCATATTGCACTTGGACTGGGGTTCATTATACAATGTGCACACGCGAAGTGGATTGGAAGTATCGGATCCGGATCACATCGTAAACAAACCTGGTAGTTTTTCATATTTTACGAAGTCATGTTTCGTGAGGTACAGAAATGTCAACCATGTTATTATTTTATAAAAGTTGTCGACTGCGCTCGATCACTTACTATGATTCATAAAGTTCGTGTAATAATTTCTACGAAACACATTATACCGTATCAAGTTTTAACATTTAGACTTTTGTAAACAGTAGTGAAGTTCTACAAGCATTAAAAAATTTTAATGTCTGCTTTGAACATACGTACACCGATGCTACATTGTAATTTGAATGAACAAATATTAATAAAACGTAAATAATAAAAATCAACTTGCAAGAAATGAACCCGAGATATTCTCAAATATTTTGTTAGCAGTTACTTTAAGTAATGAACTTAATTTTTTTATTTGTTTCGTTCTCCCTTGCTCCCTGTGTTGAATTCTCCAAATACACCTGTACAGTACGTCTTTCAAAGAATATTTGTAATTTAAATATCTTATGTTCGTAATGAAAGTCAGTTTTTAACTGTCCTGCCCTTTCTAAAATAAATTTAATTACTGTTGTTAAATGTATGGTATGGTTTTAACTGAATTAAAAACTAAAACAACTAATACTTGTCCTAATTTTATTTAAATTACCTTAATCCTCATCAATAAATATTCATTGCATAAAATTATTTTTAACATAATGGTATTGGAATTTCATGATCGTAATTAAAATAAAGAAAACTAAGAATACTAAATCAAACACTATTTAATTACATTTATCATTAACAAAAGTTTTATCATTATCGTCAAGTTGTTGCAGTCCACTGTATCCTACATCACTGAAATTCAAGAAAAACTTATTTCACAATGATTAGTATATAAGTTTAATGTGAAATAAAATACTCCATTTTTTAATTTCGTTTAACGGAATTCAAGGACTTATATAAACGACTACAACTAAAATCGTGTGTAGTTAATGCGTACTTCATCAAAGCACGTATACAACTTCGGTAATATGATAATAAATAAATAAATAAATAAAATAAAAAAATAAATAAAATTGCGTACTCCTTCTTAAAAGGCCAGTAGCGTACTTTTGACGCCTCTGGTTTTGCGTGTGTCCATGAGCGGCTGTAATCGTTTACCATCAGGCGATCCGTCTGATCTTTTTAATCTTTATTAATTTAGAGACTTTTATTACATGGTAATATGTTAATTTCATCGTACCTTATCCTATGTTACATTCTATTTAATATCAGGTCAAAGCTTTTGATGCGTAAATATTCCAAATAAGTCAAGTGCAGCACTTGAGGTTGGGTTTCCTAAAATGCTAATAAACATATCTACATCATAACTACTTTGTGAGTCATTCATATGTATTTTTTTTTTTTAATTAAATACCTTCTAATAAGGTGCAGTTTTGTATAAACACAAATCGTGATTGTTAACTAGTAGGACGTGTGAAATAGGCTTTAATAGGCATGTTGCGACGTTCCTGCGGCTTCCGAATCACGCACGGTGTTAACCGAGTTCTCGAGATCTGATGCAGACAGGTAAAAGTGGGTTTATATATTAATAGAAACGCGTCTAAAGGGCTTACCACTCTAATCTATTATTCAATAGACTTAACTAATTAAATGATTCATCTTTGTTTACCAAAAGTAGTGATGGGTTTCAATTATCTTTTTAATAGTGTATATCGATGTGTTTTTGTGTTTTTCTCTCGATAAAATATGTCATGCGTTGTATTTTTTACCATTTCCATAAGAAATTAAAAAACAAACACACACAGATTAAAAATTAAAAAAGGTGATTCACTGATTTAAATGTTTGTATTTACATTAGAAGTACCAAACATCTTATTGTATCATATTTTTAGCCCCATACTCGTAACTAAAAAACGTTAAATTTTCATGTAAGATAGCCTCTGAAAAAATTGCTTTGCAAATTAGCTTAGCATGCCTTGCAGTTTTCACACAATGGTTGTATTTGATACTTCATAGTATGACCTATTTCCAAAAAAGAGATATCTGCCTTTTTTTGGGGTTTACTTTCTGCAATTATGAACACCACATTATGAATATACACATATTGTGTTGCGGGGACTTTAGAAACATGTACGAAACGTATGCAAAGAGCAGTCAGACTCAGAACAACAATTTGTGAATCACACAAAATGGCGTTAAATCGATCTAGATATGATTAATTTTTATAAACCTTATCAAAAACAAACAAAATATCGAGCAAAACTTGGTCATATAGAAACTATTTATTAAATTCTCTTGACACAATGTGCTATTGTGATGTTATAATTTGTTACATTTTAAACATATTGTATTTTAGTTATTCAAAATGTTGTCTGTTTTTGAATTATATTATACAGAAGTTTTGCCCTTACAACATCGTCACAAGTTTGTCCTGTACACAACAATAGCGTGTTACACAAACCAAGTCCCATCATATACAGTAGTTGGGAGTTAGCAATTACCGTCGAGTAGTTTCATAACCATTCAGTAGGTAACACGAGACGACTAAAGTTACACCACACCCGGGTGCAAGATAGGTTTCCAAGCATTCATATACATAGAATGAATTACAGTGAAATTACAAACTAGCTTCAGAAAGGTCTTAGATAGATAGATAGGTTCTCCTTATAGCACACCATAATTAAAATTAAAATTAGAAACATACAATGTAAGAAACAAAAATGCAGAGGTACAATCGGTGGCCTTATCGTGGTCTACAATCTCTTCAAGGCAATCTTTCTTGTGTTATGTCTTAGTAACGTTCCTAACGTTTTATTAAATTTCATACAATATAAAGTAAATTTGCGGTTTTAAGTACTATTTTTAGAAGTGAAAACTTCTTGGTAGGGGAAAATCTTATGAGTTCGCGTCACCGCGTCACCGACATACTGACGTCACAAAACTCATTTGGCCGCGTTGAGCACTTTTTGTTAGGAGAATATCTCATGAATTCGCGTCACCGCGTCAGTGACATGCTGACGTCACAAAGCTTCTTTGGCCACATTGAGTACTTCTTGGTAGGGAAAATCTTATAAGTTCGTGTCACCGAGATGCTAATGGTAGACGTTGATAATTTTAATTTGAACATTATGAAATTTCTAGTTTTACACATTAATTTTACAAATAACATTTTAAGTAAAAATTTTCACATCTATCGGCAGTCCTTATGCCTTCCAATTTATATATATTTACCTACTTGAAATTTTTATATAGAATTTTAATAAAAATAACTCTTTCATTCTTACAAATTTTAACGTTCTATGCTATTTAAAGGAGAAATTTCAGAAACTTTTCTGTGATGCAACGCATACGCTGAAAGCTTTCACATAATGCATACAATCATACATACTTGAATGTGGATCCAAACAAATACAAATATTATGTCGGTCATTGTAGTAATAAGTAGCTTATGTTCTTCCTTAAAGTATATCCGCGCCGAAATTCATTGAAATCGATGCAGCGATTTAGCCGTGAAGCAGACAACGCAACAGTCATATATAGTTAGTTTTGAACTTTTAACATTAGTGAGTATGGTTAGTAGGGATGGTTTATACCAAAACAACCTTTAAAAACTTCAAAAAAATAAAGTAGTCGTTCTTTCTCGCGCTTTTGCCTTCTGGGTTTCAAGCGTTTATGGGTGGTAGTAATCAATTTTCCATCTGATGACCCGTCTGCTTGTTTGTGTCTTCTGTCACAAAAAATAAAACATTCTCATGTGAATACATGTATGTGTGCGTATGTGTTTTATGAATAACTGTATGTGTGTATGTATTTTTGTATGGTTGTTTAGATTTATCGTATTCCATAGGAATTATTTTTTCTCTTTTTTTCATTTGTTTCTTAATTGTAAGTTTTTGATGTCTATTTTAGGATTCCTAACCAAAGTGCACCTAAGCAAAATGCATCTTCTCATTCATTTCCGCACCACCCGACGTTAGACTAGTAGAGAATGCCTGTGGCATTAGGTCCGACATTGTACATTTGTGCATAAAGTTATAAAATAAAAAATAAAACTAAATATTTTATCAGTATGTCTATATTATTATAATTCGAAAGTATGTCTGTCGTCTGATGAATTTGGGGAAAGGAAAAAAAAAGGAACGGATTGGATTTTTTGATAAGGGGATAATTTGTGCTGTAACTTGTACTGTGTTTGGCCGAGTGAGTGAGGATACCGGATGCCCATTTCCCAACCCCTCCCCCATCTCCTCTCCCTATCCCCCAAAGGCCGGCAACGTACTTGTGACGCCTGTAGTGTAAATTAAATAATTCTTTTTTCCACGTTTTCGCAATTGTTAGTTTTTTGACTTAGACTTAGACTGCACCGTAGGATGCTGCCATGGACATAATCACTAAGAACAAGTTTTACAGAAATTTGGAAAATATTTACGAAAGAAAAATATGGCGGTGCGAAGTCCGTCGGGTCAGCTAGTAATGAATAAATACATATGTGTATTTTAAATGTATAATAGATATTAGACACTGGATGTCAACTAGGACCCTTTAGATACAAAGTTTCCGTAGAATCTAATTATGTAATCTGTACTCATAGGGTAATACGCGTGAGTTTTATTAAACAACAGGCCGAAGCGTGCCCATCTCTGCCATTAATCACTAAAGCTATTATAAGGGGAACTGTTGAAGGCTTTGAAATATCCACCCCTTAAACAATCGGTGTCAAGGCGATAACTGGTCGTGGATTGAACCGTTCGATTCTATTCTACAGACAAATTAAGTGATCGATTAATTTGTTATGGTTAATTTGCAATAAAGAGACTAATTTGATTTGTAGTTATAAAAGAGATATGTTGACACTTAAACAGTCTTTGAATTTATATCTATACTAGCTTTAACGCGTGACTCCACACGCCTGTTTGTCGGTTATCACAGCAAATAGTCTATGTCCTTCTTCAAGAATCAAAGTATCTCTATGCCAAATTTCATTGAAATCGGTGCAGCGGTTTGGCCATGAAAGTAGGACAGACAGACATAGAATAGAATAGAATAAGCTTTATTGTACACCAAATAAACAGTTTACATTAAGGAGTACATTAATTTTACAATCATGTACAAATGGCGGCCTTATCGCTAAAAAGCAATTTCTTACAGGCAACCTTTGGATGGACAAATATAATGTAGCAAAACAGATTCATGGGTAGCTTTGGTGTTCGAAGAAATGAGACTTAAATTCACATAAATACAAACAAATAATTAAATAGGAAGTAATGCATAACATGAATAATATCATAAAACATTTTTAAGCACTATAAATTAAGATGATAAATAGTGTTCTTTTACTAATTTTTTAAATATAGGCAAGGATTTGGCTCGCTTTATAGCCAATGGCAAAGCATTCCATAGTCGGACAGCTTGTACAGTAAACGACTTATCGAAGAACCTGGTGCAATGGGTCTTTACTGCTAGTTCCAGGGATTCGGATGACCTCAGGGATCTTGAATGTGTCACTGAGGAAAACAAAGCGTTTCTTTTAATAAGGTGGAGTGCACGGATGAAATAGAATATCATAAAGTATGGAAAGAATGTGAGCATTCCGTCGAAGGCGAATTGGGAGCCACTTGAGTTGGTAGCGAAACTCAGATACATGATCACATTTGAGTAGTCCAAATATGAATCTAATGCAAAAGTTTTGAAGGCGCTCAAGTTTGTCAAGTTGCTCCTCCGTGATATCGAGATAGCTGACATCAGCATAGTCGAGTATAGGAAGAAGAAGGGATTGTGCAAGTGCAATTAGAGACATAGTTACTTTATAATATATAGAATAGCACGCATTACTCTCAAATATAATATATTTTTGCTTCCCACTAGACAAAATATATTTGACAAATAGTTTCGTAGATAAAAGTAATGTAAAACAGGGAAATAGTATATAAGAAAATTATGGAACATCAAACGTTACTGTTTTAATAATTTCCTTAAATATGCAGCCTTTGAATCAAATACTTTTATTTTGAAGATAAATTTGTCACCAGAGTTTCCTCGAATTTCATCAAGCCTGTCTGAAACACTTCGTACATGTAAACAGAGGCGTAGTAAATCGGTGAGTTAATTCCATAATCCTTTTGGACATCTGTTTAATCCCCAATAACAATTACAATCAATCGATCTTAATAACCTATTGAAATCTAGGGCTTCAATAACATTTTCTGTTCTGTAATAGCTCTTATCATTCGTTCAGTGACTTCAGAGTTAAAAATTTCCTTTCTTATTTATAATAGAATTAAACCTCAAAATAATATCATACTGTGCCCATTTTCTTTGAAAAAAAATAGAAAATCTTTGTAAAATATTTTGTTGGTATCGTTAATATGCTTCAATTCATCGCAATATTGCTTAGAAAACTTTCCTTTTGGCACAAGGACTACTTGTTAACCTTGTATACTTAACAGCGCGTCGAGGGGGCTGAGACCTTTCGACAAGATGGTACCATCAAGCACCTTGTATAAATGTTTAATTTTTCCTCATCAATGTTTTACTAAGTAAGCTTAGGGCAAAAAACTACATGATTGGCGCTCGGCCTTAAAGCTTCGAATATTCTTTAATAAAATGGAATGATAATAAAGGATGTTCACAAATTTAAAAGAGTTAACCATTTAGTCAGAGTTACATCGGGTCATAGACACAATCTAGTAGGTAAAATGAGATAAACCAAAAAACATTACTTTAGTTATGATCAACTATGTTTACTAAGAACTTTTGCTTTATTTATGTACTTAAGTCAGACAATCAATGCGTAGCATTCTTTGAACGTAGTGTGGGATGCACTTTGGCCATATGGCGGGACGAGGCTTACGCAAGAGGGCTGACAGCGACTAGATGCAGAAAACAATATACCGGGTTCTGTGGTATTAAGGAATACCCAAGGAAAGAACAGTGAAAAACACAAACAAACAAAGAAAGAACAAAGAAAAGTTTGCAGTCCACTGCTGGACATAGGCCCCTCCGGGCTTATGTCCAGCAGTGGACTGCAAACTTTTTTTTTTAAATATTTAATCGGACAGCATTTAAGTCCAATAAAAATCGAATAACATTAGGATCGATCCACCGAGTCCCTTGAGCATTTGTAGTTGCGGAGAGATATCGCGTCTATGGCAGTCCTCTATTATCTTTACCATGGAGAGTGTTCTGAAGAGTTCATCCAACTAGTCCCACTTTTCCCTTCCTTTACAGGACAATACGTGCTGGACTTGGAAGTCAACGCTTCAGTTGTCAGTGTCGTAGAAATACGCTCTCGAACTAAACGGTTCAGTTATTCTTTCCGGTGCCGAGCATAAACTGGAACTCACTATGACCGATTCGGGGCATGAAGCATCTCGCTGGCTCGCCATATTTAGGGACACCATACAGCTATCATCATCATCATCATCAGCCTATCGCAGTCCACTGCTGGACATAGGCCCCATACACCTATACATGATTCTAAATACAAACTTTTTGACTTTTCTATTTACTACTTGTTTGTATCTTAAATCATCCGTAATCATCCGTAGCTTTGGTTAGTGAAAAGGAGTTTAGTAAAGTTTCCGATTTCTGTATAAAAGATATCTGTTATATTTTTTTTATTTTTGCCTTCGACTACATTTTAGCATAATGAAGTAAAAGGTCTAGGTTACAGTGTCATATCGCACAAAATACGGTGCAAAACATGATTTTGATTGATTAGATTTAATTTCAAACTTCCAGTGGTAATGAGAATATTTATGC